>CP106724.1:146789664-151589664 GCA_025506655.1 Gossypium rotundifolium
CTTTAAACTTTTGTGATCAATGAAGATCCGACATTTATCACCATATAAATGGTGTCTCCAAATCTTCAATGCAAAAACAATAGCAGCTAACTCTAAGTAGTGTGCCTGATAGTTTTTCTCATGTGGCTTTAGCTGTCTGGATGTATACGCTATCACTTTGCCTTCTTGCATTAGTACACAGCCTAATCCGTTTAAGGATGCATCGCTGTAGATCACAATTCCTTTCTCGACTCGGGTCGTACTAGAACTGGAGCTTCTGTCAATATTGCCTTTAATCTCTCAAAAATATGTTGGCATTTTTTGTCCATTTAAACTTTACATTTTTCTATAATAATTTCATCATTGGTGTCGTTATCATGGAAAACTCCTTGATGAATCGCCTATAGTAGCCAGCCAGGCCCAAAAAACTTCTAACCTAAGATACATTTTTAGGCGGTTTCTAATTAACAATAGCTTAAATTTTACTTCGGTCTACTCGAACTCCCTCTCCCGAGACAATGTGTCCCAGAAATCCAACTTCCTTGAGCCAAAATTCACTCTTGCTGAACTTGGCAAACAACTAGTTTTCTCGTAGAGCTTTCAAAATTGTCCTCAAGTGTTCTGCGTGCTCATGCTCATCTCAGGAGTATACCAATATATCATCAATAAAAATAACTACGAACTTGTCTAGATATGGTCAAAAGATGCGGTTTATTAGATCCATAAACACCACAGGGGCATTTGTTAAGCCGAAAGGCATGACTAAAAATTCATAATGCCTATACCTTGTTCGAAAAGCAGTCTTAGGCACATCTGTGTCTTTTACTCTCAACTGGTAGTATCCCGACCTCAAGTCTATTTTGGAGAACACAGTGGCTCCCTTCAATTGATCAAACAAATCATCAATCCTTGGCAATGGGTACTTGTTCTTCACTGTTACCTTATTAAGCTGTCGGTAATCTATGCACAATCTCATAGAGCCATCCTTCTTCTTCACAAATAATACCGGAGCACCTTATGGAGAGCAACTCGGCCTTGCAAAACCTTTGTTTGTCAACTCTTGCAACTTCGCCTTCAATTCCTTCAACTCAGTTGGAGCCATTCTGTAAGGAGCAATCGATATCGGTACAGTACTGGAAGCTAACTCAATGCCAAACTCGACCCCTCTAACCAGAGGTAATCTTGGCAATTCCTCGGGAAAGACATCAGGGTATTGACATACTATCGGTAATGATTCAATCTTTAGCTCAGTTTCTTTGGCATTCATCACAAAGGCAAGATATGCCTCATACCCTTTTCTTACACACCTTTAAGCCGTGATGTGAGAGATCACTACCGACGACTTGTCTTGTTCATCTGATTCAACACGAAGAGTGTTCCCATTTTCTTATCTCAACTTAATATATTTTTTTCCATAATTTACTGTTACATCATGAGTGGTAAACTAGTTCATACCAAGAATAATATCAAATTTATTGAATGGCAATAGCATAAGGTTTGCCTTAAAATAATGACCTCTAATCTTTAATGGGCAATCTTTGCACACTTTACTTACTAAAACACTTTTGCCTAGAGGGTTAGACACTTTTATCACAAACTCTGTAGACTTAACAGGTATACTCATGCTAGATGCTAACTTCATGCAAATGTACAAATGGGAAGAACCCGGATCAATTAAGGCAACAAAATTAGTGTCATGAAGAGAAAATGTACTCGTAATTACATTGAGAGACGATGCCTCTTCGCGAGTGCAAATGGCTTAAGTCCTTGTAGGTGCTCTACCCTCGAGTCTTGCAGTCTGCTCTTGAGGTGTACCCTTACTACTCGCCCCACTTCCTAGGTTCCTTTGTGGTCTTCCCCTAGTAGTGCTTCCGAATTTCACACTCTGAATTTTCTCCTCTTTACCCATTTCATGACATTCTCTAATAAAATGATCTTGGGAACCACATTTGAAGCAAGCATTCTCATGTGCCCAGCACTTATTGGGATGCCGCTTGCCACACTGTGGGCATTCCGATCTATTAGATCAAACGTTCCCAACACTAGCGATTGAAGTGGTCTAAGCCTTATTCCCGAAATACTGTTTACTCTTGCCTCTACTTAAAAACCCGGCAGAAGTAGGTGATCGGGTAGAGAAATCTCTTGACTTCTTGGACGAAGATTGGAATGACTTACTCCACTGTCTCTTCCTTAAGTCATGAGACTCCATCTCAACTTTTCTTTTCTCTTTTACTAATTCCTTGGCTTTACAAGCCTGATCCACCAGCACAACAAACTCTTTCAACTCTAGGATAATATAATTTAATGTCTTCATTTAATCCATCTTCAAATCTCTTGCACATGATAGCTTCAGTGGATACACACTCTTGAGTGTATGTACTAAGCCTTAAAAACTCACGCTCATACTCTGTTACTAAAATTTTACCTTGTTTTAGTTCCAAGAATTCCTTCCTCTTTTGGTCGATGAACCTCTGACTAATGAACTTCTTCCTGAATTCTTCTTGGAAAAACTCCCATGTAACCCTTTCCCTTGGTACAACCGAGACAAGGGTATTCCACCACTGATATGCAGAATCTCTCAAAAGAGAAACTATACACTTCATACATTCATTGGGTGTGCAAGATAATTTATTAAATACTCTGATGGTATTTTCCAGTAAAAACTCTGCTCTTTCAGATCGTCATCTTTACTAGCCCAGAACTCCTCTGCTTCATGTTTCCGGATCCTATCAACTGGAGGTTTATCTCTTCTTACCATTTCTACCACTTGAGGGGCTACAGGGGTAGGCTGAGGAATAGGCGGAGGTGGAGAGGGTGGCACATTCAAGTTTGTACAAATGAACTCCGTTTACCAAGCATTCATCATGTGGAGAAAGGCTTCTCTAGCCTCTTCTCCTCCTCTTTGGCTTACTGTTGTGGGTCTATTCTCATTTTCATTTGGCACCGTCCCTTCAGTGGGAGCTGGCGCATTACTTTCTACGTCATCAACCACAGCTCTTTCGGGATCCATTTACTATATAGAAAAACACAATTTAAGCGTCAAAAGTCGTCACACTATCATTATATGAATACTCATAGGTATGAATGTATAGATAGACTCATACTTACTCTACATTAGTCCTATAACTGACTAAAACATAGCTCTGATACCACAAAATGTAACACCCCTTACCCGAGTCCGATGTCAAAATCAAAAACAAGGTATTACCGTACTTATCCTTACTTAATCTTACATTCATGAGACATAAAATTTCATTCCATTTTAAAACCTTTCCTTTTTAATCATATCATATATATAATGGGCCAACGAGGCCTTAATCATAAGTTTGGAAAGTTTCGAAGTTCATCCCGATATTCTATCACTCTTAAAAACTTTTTACCTAAACATGGGACATACGTCCGTGTAGTCCAAGGGACACGCCCGTGTGCCCTTGAGACATGCCCGTGTTTGACACCCGTAGTTGACACTGACTTATTTCACACGATTGAGCACACACCTGTGTCTATAACCCGTGTCCTTCACACGGCCTAGACACGCCCGTGTCTCCTACCCATGGAGCTCTCTGTTTATGACATCATCAAACCCTTAATAGCGCACGGCCAGGGCACACACCCGTGTCATGAATCATATTCTTCGAGGTTTGATGCAGGGGACACACAGCCTATTGACACACCTATGGGGCTGACAGTGTGCCATACACGGCCTAGACACACGCCCGTGTGTCTACCCGTGTGGACAATTATAGGCTATTTTCCAAGCCAATTGCCACCCTAAAACATGAACACACTTATACATTCTCAAGCAACTCAATTATTCCATTCATTTCATAAACTTAAATGCATAACCTCATCATCATTAAAAGTATAAAACTTATCACATATCAACCAATTTCTAATGGCCTTTTACAAAAGAATACACAAACTTGATAGCTAACCATTTTCATTCAATATGATATAACTCAAAATAGTTAAAACTCCTATACATGCCATACTCAAAATAATAAACTTTGCTATACCAAAATAATGGTTGATAGTGTGATCCGAGCTCTGATGTCCTTTGATCCCTGAACTAGCTTGGTGAAACTACAAGGAAAGAGGGAAAAGAAAGGGGTAAGCATATAGCTTAATAAGTTTGCATGAAATCTTATGTATCAACATAAATAATCAAAACAATCCATCCTTCTCATAACACATGAACAATATAAGTATTAAATACAAAAGCATGCTTATTCATACTTACTCTTGCCCATCTCATTTCACAATATGATCTCATACATTGTATTTTTACTTATGGTACTTGTATCACTTAGACACATAATTTAGCACCTTTGCTAAAGTAATCATAAATTCAAATCTTTAACTTACTTAACTTAATTAAAAACTCTTTATCTTCCTTGAATAACTTTGCTCATTACTTATCTTTAATAACTTATCTCTTTTATACTTCTTTCACATTTGGCTCTTTTGCCCAAAATAGCAGAGGATACTCAACATTGTCAAACATATGTCTTAATGCCAATGCCATATCCTAGATATGGTCTTACATGGGATCGCCTCATATTCTAAAGCCATATCCCAGATATAGTCTTACACAGAATTCCTTAGCTTCATATCGATGCCATGTCCCAGACATAATCTTACACGAAATCTTCCTTTGGTGCCGAAGCCATATCCCAGACATGGTCTTACACGGGATCTGCCTCATATGGCATCGATGCCATGTCCCAGACATGGTCTTACATAGGATCTAAGTTCAGTGCCGATGCCATGTCCTAAACATGGTCTTACACAGGACCTACATTCCTTGATGCCGATGTCATGTCCCAGACATGGTCTTATACGGGATTTCCTTGGTTCATGTTATGACATAGGTATCCTAGATATTTCGAGACTTCAATCGGGACTTTTAATTGCTTACTTATTCTTCTTCACTTTATCATCATAATGTTCATTATCATTTCATGTAAAGAATATACATTTCACAAAAATAATAATTAATTTTAAACATAACAACAAATGTAACCTTAATTTCATCCAAACTTACCTCGGTATTCAAAATGTGTAGAATTGTGCAATTTAGTCCTCGACTTTATTTTTGCCTCGGTTTCGATCCGGCTTCGCGTTTCTTGATTATCAAGCTTGAAAGTTGAAAAACCCTAGCTATGTCTTTCTTGTGATTTTTGGCCAAGGGGAAGAAGATGGACACCATTTTTTGACTTCTTTTTCCCTTTTTAATTCATTAATTTACCAAATGACCAAATTGCCGTTAATGCCCTTTCTTGAGATTTTTTCCTTCCCATGTCCATTTTTGTCCATCATAACAAATAATGGTCTAATTGCTAAATAAGGAACTCTAGTAATT
Organism: Gossypium rotundifolium; assembly: GCA_025506655.1. Lineage (NCBI taxonomy): Eukaryota > Viridiplantae > Streptophyta > Magnoliopsida > Malvales > Malvaceae > Gossypium > Gossypium rotundifolium. The sequence continues at coordinate 146,795,006 of CP106724.1, forward strand.
TTTATGATACTATTTCATACTTAAATATTCTAGAATCTCATATTTTCTAATTCTTGCAATTTAGTCCTAATAGACAATTTATTCACTAACTAATAAAATTCATTCATGACACTTTCACACAATTATGCAAACACATCATAAGCCTTGTAAAATCATTTAAACACATATTTCTACTTTGGATTTTGGTCTCGCACCACTATTCCAACTAGGCCTTAAGTCGGGCTATTACATTTAGCATGTTCGTTTCCTTGTGTGCAAGAACGCTTATTATGGCCATGTTGGCCATATTGAGTACATGTCATAATAAGACTCTTCCTACTCATGTGGTCGGGCTTCACTTTCTTCGATTCATCTTTGGCCATCTTCCTATTCTTTTTGGCCTCCCAAGAATCTTCCTTTCAATAGGAGGTAATACTGGTTCAATACCAGTTTTTGCCCAATCATGTGATCCATTAATGGGCTGTATTGGAAATAAGTAAGCTTTATTGTAGGTTTCTATATGATAACATTCATGTAGATATTCATATGGTTGAAGCCCTAGGTGATACATGGCAGCACATGCATGGGCACATCGAATCCCACTAATCTGCCAATTTTTACAACTACATATCCTTTGACTTAGGTCCACTGTTTATTGATAACTTCATTTTCTCATCTCACATCCATTTTCACCATTTCATATAAATTGCCACTCTACATAGTCTTTCTTGTTGGCATCAAACTTAGCTTTTACCAATGGACCAAATTTTTACTTCCGTCCCTTACATAACTTCCTTTTTTGTACTATCCTAGTCATCATCTTGGACCTAATATCTTCAAGCATTCTGACAATGCTTTTGAACCTAGCTTCAACTATGCTTGAATTAAAGGCTTCATATAGATTTTTGTCAACTATATTTGATTTACAAGTAAACCTCAAAAAAAGCCCTACTCCACATTTTTGAAGACTTTCTCTTCAAATTATTATAAGCATCCTTATCTTTCTTCTCCAGTGCTGCACATAGTTCCTCCCACTCCCTCTTAGTCATAGACTTCACAATCTACCATAAATCATACTCATAATATTTCCCTAGCTTCCTCCCTGACCAATTTGCAAACACATGCCTCGCACAATTCCTATGCTCCACCCTTGGCAGTATATCAGAAATTACAATCTCAAGGCTCTAATTGTGTCATAATGAACTAGATAGATTGTTAGAAAAATATAGTTAATTATACTTAAAAGAATAAAAAGACAAGACCAAGCCGAAATTAGTTAATTCACTAACCTTTTGTTAGTCACTAATAATTGTGTACTCATACCCATCTTCCAATCTCAAATTAGCCAATAGAAGATTGAGAAACTAGACTTATGAATCATTGCACTCTACTTCAACCATAGCCCATACAATAGGGAACATCTGGTTGTTTGTGCCCCTTCCAAAAGCTGCGAGAAACTCACTCTTAAATGGGCCTTTTAGGAAGTAACCAGCTAGCCCAATGATAATGGAAAAATCGTTAATTTAAGAGATTATTTTAAGGGTAAGTGATAATGGAAAAATTGACACCACTATTGTATCAACCTTGTTGACAATCGTTATTAACGTAAGATCACTATTGTTAATTGAACATGTAATCCAATTGTTAGATCCACGTGTGGGTGTTCTTAGAGATTTGTTGCAGATTGGATCTAGGATCAGGTGTGGGTTTCAACACTAAACTAAATTAAGTCTTTGTTTTATATAGATAAAAATATTGTTCTTTAAATAATGTTATTACTAAATATGCTTTATGTATCCATAAAGAGAGATAAACCATCGATATGAATTTTGTCAAGTAAGTATTTCCCCAAATCGTATATGTTGAGAAAAGCATGTTGTGTGATATTGATGCTTATTACTGATTTGAAAAATATGTACATCTCATTCTCATGATATTTGATTATATGACATACTTAATATTCACATAAATTTAGTTATGAAAGTTTGGAACCATATGTACATATGAGATTTGCATGTTAAACATGCCTATATGATTTGTGTAACAGCCCGGTTTAGACCCTAGTCAAAATAGTGGTTTTGAGACCACAAATCTAAGGTTGAAAAAAACATTTTAATATTATTTTTAGTGTTTACAGTATGTGATAAAGCATGCGTAAAAATTCTGTGTGAAAATTTTATCGTTTGTGTGCCGAATTGTGAAAAAGGACTTAATCGCATAAAATGCAAAAGTTGTGTGCTAATTGTTAAAGCACTTAATTTTCATGGCTTATTAAATGAGAAGTCCTTATGTTTTAATTAGACCCTTGATAGTGAGGATGGCCAATTATAGACATTAGTTAGTGGAATTTTAATGGTTATATTAAGGTTAAATTTGTAAAATAGTTATTAATGTTAATTATAATAAAACAAACATAAAAAAATAAGTCATTATCATCTTTGTTTGCCGAAAATTGAAGAAAGAATAATGGTTAGAAGCTTTTTCACATTTGGCCATTGTCTAAGCTCAATCAAGGTATGTTTTGAGCTCGATTTTTAGTGATTTTTATATTTTTGTGATCGTTGCTTAGTATTTTATTAAGCTCATGCCTCAATTTTTGATTTTGATGAAGATTGTGAGTTAATCCATTGATGAATTCATGATTTTTGTGATGTTTGATGATGAATTATGCAAGTTTGGTGACTGATATACATGTTTTATAAATTGATTTTTGATGAATTTGAATATTATGGGCTAAATTGTGAAAATGAGAAATTGAAGGATAAAATGTGAAATAAATAAAATATGTGGGCTTGTTTGAGCTAGGAGAAAATTCGGCTAAACTTGTATAAAATGAAATTTTGTGTATTTGGTGATTCTATGAAATAGAGACTTAAATGTTAAAATGTTAAAATGTGAAAATGTGAGGGCTACTTTGTAAAATGTTCAAAATATGTGTATTTGGATTGAATTGAATGATTTGAATATGTATAGATCAAGAAAATAGAAATTCAGACTTAAATCAAAGCAAGAACAAAGTGCTCGATTAATCAACTTGTATCATTATTTTTACGTTCGAGGTAAGTTCGTGTATAATACGAATTGTTTAAATAATGTTTACATGTTATGAAAGGAATGGAATTGTGATTGTTGAGTTAATAATGTGAAATGTGAGTTTGAAGATATGTGGCAATAAATGTGCATAAATAGAATAGTTACTACGATAAAATGCACTAAGTGTGCGAGATAAAGAAATGCATCAGCTATATTAGTTGGCATTGTGTGTGCGATACCGAGACATCTTTGGTTTAATGTGATGGCACTAGGTGTGCGATATTATTTTGGCTTCAAATAATTAAATGGCACTGAGTGTGCGAATTCATTGAACATTTAAAGAGTATCGAACGAATTATGGCATTGAGCATTGAGTGGTAAATGTGATATGATAAATACGTGATGGTATAGGTATGTACAGAACCTATGTAGTTGATGATATTGTGTATGAGTTAAATGAATGATGGAAAGGGTTGGTTTGAGTAGCATTATAAATGCTTATTCATGAAACTACAGATATGGTGTGAAAGTGAGCAATAGTCATGGATGAGATTGGATAGTGATGTGAATAGAACTAAGTGTTAGTTAATTTTGGATATCGAATTTGAATTGTTGAGTTAATTGTGTTATATTACAAACTTACTAAGCTTTAAAACTTACTGTGTGAAGTCTTACTCTATTTTACAGTGTCATTAAAGCTAGCTTGGATCCGGAGATCGTCAGTGACTCTATCACACTATCGAACATCTATTTTGGTACCTTTTTTGGAAGTTGTTTATATATGGTATATAGCACGTATAGGCTAGTAAGGTTGTAGAATGATTTTGGTATATTTTTTTATATGTATATATGATGTTTGTGAAGTGTAAATGTGGTCATGTGAGAATGGTTTATATGGTATGTTTTGGTGAAATAGAAATGATATGTTTCATGCTTGATTTGGTAGTTGAGATGGTAAATGATTGTATGTTAAATGATGTTGGATTTGAGCATGTAGGGATGACCCAATTTGGGTGGCAATTTGTCTTTGAAATGGCCTATAATTGTCTACATGGGTGATCATACGAGCCTGTGTCTCACTTTGTATGTTCATTCTCGTCTTTATTCGATGCAGTCGACTTGCATACTGAAGCGTGTGACAGTCAGTGATTTAAGTCGATCTTGCATATGGGCCGACACATGGGTGTGTGACAGTAGTGTGATCCTATTCAAGATCTTGCATATGGGTAATACATGGTCCGAGGCACTACTGCAGTGAGGCACACAGTTTAGCCACACAGGCGTGTGCCCTGTTTAAGATGGAAAATTTTCTTAGTTTTGTAAAGTTTACAAATAAGATCGGTTTAGTTCTGAATCTTCTTTTAAGTATATTTAAGGTCACGTAGAACTACTAAAGAGACTTTTAGTTATTAATTACTATGATATGTGATTTGTGAGCCATAATATTATTAATGTTATGATTTGACCGGTAATACCACATAACCTTAGTCCGACGATGGATATGGGTTATGAGTGTTACATTTTATTGGTATCAGAGTTACGGTTTAGTCGATTCTAGGACTAACGTAGCATGTGAGAGTCTAGCTATACATGCCATATATGATGATTCCCGACAGTTAAAAATTTGTTTTCGTATAGTAAATGGATCCCAATCGAGCAGTTGTTGATGATATCGAAAGTAATGCGCCTGCTCCCGCTCAAGGGATAGCGCCGTCTAAATCTAGGCCGATTGCTAGTAGTCATGAGGGAGAGGCAAAACAAGCCTTCTTCCAAATGATGAGTGAGTGGTTTACAGAGTTCGTTCGAATGAATCTAGCTGCTCAACAACCTCCACCCCCGCAAGTTCCTGTAGTGCCACAAGTTTTAGACCCGATCCGATTGAGTAAACCTCCTGTGGATAAAATTTGAAAGTACAGGGCCGAAAAGTTCAGGGCCACAGTTGATGATGATGCTGAGCGAGCTAAATTTTGGCTTGAGAATACCATTAGAGTGTTTGATGAATTATCATGCACTCCTGATGAATGCCTAAAATGTGTTATTTCATTGTTGAGAGATATGACATATCATTGGTGGAAAACATTAACATCTGTGGTTCCGAGAGAACGAATCACCTGGGACTTCTTTCAAGCTGAATTTCGAAAGAAATATATTTGTCAATGATTCATAGATCAGAAACGTAAAGAGTTCCTTGAGCTGAAACAAGGTCGTATGTTTGTTACGAATACGAGCAAGAATTTGTAAGATTGAGCCAGTATGCACGAAAATGTGTTTCGACAGAAACTACTATATGTAAATGATTTATTGAAGGATTGAATGAAGATATCAAACTTCTAGTCAGGATTCTTGATTTGAATGAATTTGTGGTATTATTTGAAAGAGCTTGTAAAGTTAAGGAGCTTAGTAAAGAAAAGAAAAAAGCAGACTCAGAAGTTAGAGATGAGAGAAAAAGGTCGATGAATAAGTCGTATAACTCTTCGTCAAAGAGATTCAGAGATGCAAACAATCGCTCAAATGTTTCATTTGGACATTCGAGTAAATATCGTGTGAAATAAAATATTGGTCCTAAAACTCAAACTCCAATGGAATCAAGTGTTGGAAGTGTCAGAAGTAATAAGTCTGAGTGTAGATAGTGTGGGAGACGTCATATCAGAGAATGCTGGGGCAAGTATAATAATAGAGTTTGCTATAAATGTGGACCACGAGATCACTTTATTTGGGATTGCCCGGAGTTAGCTGAGAAAGATAATGTTCAGAGTGTGAGGCCAACTAACACGACAGCTAGGGGTAGACCACTCAGAAACACCGAAACGTGAGTGGTAGTTAGAGAGGAACAATAGATACAGCTGTGAGATCTGAAACGAGAGCACTTGCCTGATCCTACACTATTCGCGCTCGAAAAGAAGCGTCATCTCCAAACGTCATTAATGGTACTTTTACTCTTTTTGATACTAATGTGGTTGCATTGATAGATCCAGGATCTACTCATTAATATGTGTGTGTGAACCTAGTATCTAGTAAGACTCTACCTGTTAAGTCTACTGAGTTTGTAATTAGAGTATCAAACCCCTTAGGCAAGTGTGCTCTGGTTGATAAGGTGTGCAAAAATTGTCCGTTGATGTTTCAAGATATTTCTTTTTTGGCTAATCTGATGCTATTACCCTTTGATGAATTTGATATAATTCTAGGTATGGATTGGCTAACTTTGCATAATGCTATTGTGAATTACAAACGGAAGAGTATTAATTTGAGAAGTCAGAATGGTGAGATAGTTCGAATTGAATCCAGTGATTTAAATGGGCTACCGGCTATTGTAACGCCCTAAAAATTTAGGGTCATTATTTTTGCAAGCTTGGACCTAAATATCATGGTTGCGTGTGGGTCATGTAATCTGGGCATGTTTTGGGGATTTTAGGAAGCTTGGGTTCAAGTATGGCTTTTCGCAAAAATTTGATTTTTTGCTCTTTTGGAAACCTAGATGTTAGCCTAAAGGGCATATATTAAGTTGTGTTTGTTTTAGGACACAAGAGATCTTGTGTTGTGGTGGCTAGTGGCTTGGTTGGAGAATTGGTCATCAGGATTTGAAAGGATTTAATTGGGGGGTTTGGAGTAAATCTAGGAGAAATTAGTGGATATTTTTAGGGAGTTGGGATATGAATGGAGTCATAGCTGAATGGGGAAGCTTGAGTAGGGGAATTTGGGTAAGAGTTTTCATTTGGTGCATTTTCGACATTTTTAGGAGAGTGTAGAAGCCGATTATCCCCTCTGTTATTTCAGGTTTTTCCTTTTTTGCGTTTTCAGATTTACTCTATATGTGGCATCTTGTGCATTATTTTTGACGATTTAGGGTCTTTCTCTTTTCAACCTTATTTCTCAAATGTTGTCCACATTTGCCGAAACATAAACACCAAGTGCCGAGTTCTCCCTTGAAGTTTTTCTTCCTCCACATTTTCTCTCTGTCGATTTGGCATTCTTCTTCTCCTCTTTGGGCTAAACCAAATTAAGTTTTTTGTTCCTCTCTTCTTGAGTAATAGCCGAATACCTTGCCTCCTCCTCACATCTTCTAAAACTCTGACAAGTCAATATTGGGGTAAGTGACGGGGTTGGTTCTTATTACTTTGCGATTTTCCCTTTTAGGATTATCGTGTTGCTAATCAATGATCTTATTTTGGGTTATACTCTTAGATCGAACGCAAGACTCCACCCACGTGTGCCACTCCTTTAGGTCGACTTTCGGTTCTGAGGGATTCAGTAAGTGTTCTCTGTCTTGCTCAAGTTAATGTGATGGGTGTAAACTACATCCTTAATCAGCCCTCTAATGGTATTTGGTTGTTATGCAGTGAGTGGTAAATCAACAATTGTGGGAGTTTAGCCAAGCGATTTTAGGGTTAAAAGCTATACTCCTGTTTACCAAGGTTAGTGGTAAGGGCAGTGTAGAGAGTCAGGGTTTGTAAATCTTATTAACAATTTAAGGACTGATTGAATTTTTGGATTGAATCTAGGTTGGTGCTGTTGGAATTTCGCAAGTGGTTGTTAAAAGGTGTGTAACCATACACCTAGTATTGTTACTGTCAAAACGATGGAAAATGGTGTGTATTTACACCCCTGTATTACTATAAATCAGCAAAAGCTGAAAAGCCAAAACTTCGACATCTGAGGGTTCACGAGTGTGCTAACACTCATATGGTAAATCGAGCCCACAAGTCATCGATGACAGATTGTAGAGGCCACCACGAGCGTTCTCGTGGGCTTGGGTCATGATGGGCCTCATTGGGCCGAGATGGACCATGGTAAAATCCACGGTAATTGAAAAGTAATGGATTGGGCTGCGAAGTTCGTATAGCTGTGACAGAATTTGGGCTGAATGGGCCACACAAGCATGTGGGCCCACTTGAGCCGAGTAATGGGCCTTGGGCCCAATTACACTATTTTGGCCATGTTGGTCATCTGAGTCATTTGATATGACTGTAGACCTTCCAAAGAGTCGTCATCTGTGTCGAGACTCCAAAAGTAGTTAAATGACCAAAATACCCCTGAGGGGTGAAATTACCGTTTTACCCTTAATCGACGAAATGACCATTATACCCCTAGTGGTAGTGTAATTGATGTGTATATGATATCTATATGACTGGTTGTGAATATGACATACTACACACATGTAATATTTATGACACGACATTCTACATTAGGGTTGGGATTCTAATTTGGAGGAAGTATTGTGCTAGTGGCTCTGCCACGTTTTTACTGTTCTAGTGGCTTCGCCACATATTCTGATCTTAGTGGCTGGGCCACGATTACTGTTGTTAATAGTTTTGCTGCGTTACTATTAGCAGCGATGCTGCAATATTGGTGTGTTGGCTGGGTGGGTCGACTTATTCCCCACAATGTGTGTTGGTTGGTACGGGTGGTGTGTTGGCTAGATTGGGTTGAGTTGCATCTCTGTTCTATTATTATTTTGGGCGTAGACCCAAAATGCTATTGTATAGGGCTAAAGCCTAGACTGATCTGCTACTGTATAGGGCTTAGGCCCAGTCTATTTCTACTTGCACTGAATATTATTCGACTGATAGGGGATTATACACTGAGTTTTCACAAACTCACCCATAGGGCTAAAGCCCAGACTGATCTGCTACTGTATAGGGCTTAGGCCCAGTCTGTTTCTACTTGCACCGATTGTCATTCGACTAATAGGGGATTATACACTGAGTTTTCACAAACTCACCCTTTCTTTTAACTTTATAAGTAATCCCCAGCGTTAATCGATTTGGAGCCGCGAGGGACCCGGAGGTGGCCATGTGAACACTAATTTTCTGCTTGAGACTTAAATATTTTTAATCTATATTTGGGTTTGATTATGTAGTAAGGCCATTTGAGGCTTAACTTTTTTTTTTTTTTGGTTTTAACTTCTTATTTCTACCTACTAGATTAGGAAAAAATGGGTTTTTTCAAAATAATAACTATTTCCAAAGAAAAATACTCATTTCAAATTTTAAGGTTTTTAATTAGAAAGGCTTCCGCAGTTTTTAATTCAGATTAATAAACTTGTAACAAATGATATGACCAATAAGTGGTTAACAAGTTTTGATTTTACAACACCAACGTTTCAATGGAAATTAGTTTAAAAGGGATTTAAAACTTTAGTCACGAACTTTCATCGACAAGACCAGTTTTTAAAACACTTCGATATGACACACCAAATCCGGTCGTAACGTCTAAGCCAGGTTTGGGGTATTACAACTATAATATCTTCAATGAAAGCTTTAAATTATGTGAAAAAAGGGTGTGAAGCTTATCTTGCATATGTGATGGATACAAAAGTGACGAAAAGAAAGTTGAATCTGTTCTTGTGGTTTGTGAGTTCCCTGATGTGTTTCTGAAGAACTACTAGGATTACCTTCGATACGAGAAGTTGAGTTTGGTATTGACTTAGTGCCGGGGACGACCCTTATCTCAATAACTCCGTATAAAATGGCTCTGACAAAATTGAAAGAGTTGAAGTTTCAATTGCAAGAGTTGACAGATAGAGGATTTGCTCGACCAAGTTTCTCGTCCTAGGGTGCTCCTGTGTTGTTTGTGAAAAAGAAAGATGGTACTATGATAATGTGTATTGATTACCGGCAGTTGAATAAAGTGACAATAAAGAATAAATACCCTCTACCGTGAATTGATGATTTGTTTGATCAATTAAAAGGAGCTACAGTGTTTTCAAAAAATAGATTTGTGATCAAGATATTATCAGTTGAGAGTCAAAGAATCAGATGTGCCGAAAACTGCTTTCAGAACGAGGTATGGACATTATGAATTTTTAGTTATGCCTTTTGGACTAACGAATGCTCCTGTAGTATTTATAGATTTGATGAACCAGATATTCAGATCGTATTTGGATCGATTTGTCGTTGTGTTTATTGACGATATTTTGATTTATTCTTGTGATGAGATGCAACATGATGAGCATTTGAGGATTGTGTTATAGACTCTGCGTGAGAAGCAATTGTATGCAAAGTTTAGTAAATGTGAGTTCTGGTTGCGCGAGGTTGGTTTTCTGGGACATATAGTGTCAACTGCAGGGATACGAGTTGATCCGAACAAGATTTCAGTAATTTTAGATTGGAAACCTCCGAGAAATGTGTCTAAAGTCTGTAGTTTTTTGGGACTAGTGGGATATTATAGATGGTTTGTAAAAGGCTTCTCGATGATTGCAACTCCATTGATGAAATTGATACAGAAAGATGTTAAATTTGAGTGGTCAGAAAAATGTCAGCAGAGTTTTGAACAGTTGAAAGTATTGTTGATAGAAGCACCAGTGTTAGTTTAACTTGAATCGAGTAAAGAATTCATAGTTTACAGTGATGCATCGTTGAATGGTTTAGGCTGTTTATTGATGCAAGAGGGAAAAGCTATAGCCTATGCTTTGAGACAATTAAAATCGCATGAAAAGAACTATCTGACACATGATCTTGAATTAGCAGCTATTGTATTTGCATTGAAGATTTGGCGTCACTATTTATTTGGTGAGAAATGTCACATTTATACTAATCACAAGAGCTTGAAATATTTGATGACTCAGAAAGAATTGAATTTGAGATAGCAGAGATGGTTAGAATTACTAAAAGACTATGAATTAGTAATTGACTATCTTCCTGGAAAAGCTAATGTTGTTGCTAACGCTTTGAGCCAAAAGTCTTTATTTACTTTATGAGTAATGAGTACTCAGATAGATTTGTGTGATGATGGTTCAGTTTTGGCTGAGTTGAAAGTGAGGCCAATGTTTATACATCAGATTTGTGATGCCTAGAAAATTGATACTGAGATGATGGCAAAATGAGCTCAGTGTGGTTTAAATTCTGATTCAGAATTTTGAGTTGATAGTGATGGTTGTTTGAGGTTCCAAAATCGAATTTGTATTTCAAGAAATTCAAAGTTGATTCAGTTGATTTTGAATGAGGCTCATAATAGTCGTTTGTCTGTTCATCCGGGCAAAATAAAAATGTACAATGATCTGAAATAGTTTTATTGGTGGTATGGTATGAAACGGGATATCTCAGAGTTTGTTTTGAGATGTTTAGTTTGTCAGCAAGTCAAAGCTAAACACTAGGTTCCATTAGGCTTGTTACAATCGATCATGATTCCTGAGTGGAAATGGGAAAGAATCACAATGGACTTTGTGTCGGGGTTGCCTTTATCTCCGAGAAAGAAAGATTCAATCTGGGTGATAGTTGATAGATTAACGAAATCAGCTCATTTTATTTCGGTGAGAACATATTATTCGCTTGATCAGTTAGTCGAATTGTATATTTCTGAGATTGTGAGATTGCACGGGGTACCATTATCTATTGTGTCTAACAGATACCCAAAGTTTACTTTGCGACTTTGGAAGAAACTGCAAGAGGCTCTAGGTACGAAGCTATATTTCAGTACTACATTTCATCCGCAAACGGATGGTCAATCCTAGCCGATCATTCAGATTCTCGAGGATATGTTGAGATGTTGTATTCTTGAGTTTGAAAGTACATGGGAAAATCATCTACTGTTGATTGAATTCACGTATAATAATAGTTTTCAATCAAGCATTAAAATAGTACCATATGAGGCTCTTTACGGTCATAAATGCAGAACTCCATTGTATTGGACTGAGCTTAGTGAGAATAAGATTCACTAGGTTGATTTGATTAAATAAACTGAGTAGAAAGTGAAAGTGACCCGTGATAGTTTGAAAGCAGCGTCAGATCATCAGAAATCTTATGAAGATTTGAAACGAAAAGATATTGAATTTCAGATAGGTGATAAAGTATTTTTGAAAGTGTCTCCGTGGAAGAAAATACTTCGATTCGGTAGAAAGGCAAATTGAGTCCAAGGTTCATCAGGCCGTATGAGATTATCGAATGTATCGGGTCGGTTACTTATAGATTGATATTTCCACCTGAGTTAGAGAAGATTCATAATGTGTTTCACGTATCGATGCTTCAACGATATAGATCTAACCCATCGCATGTGATTGCCCCTATTGAAGTTGAGATTCAGTCTGATCTATCGTATAACGAAGAACCGATTCAAATTTTGGCTCGTGAGATCAAAGAATTGAGAAATAAGAAAATTTCTTCAGTGAAAGTATTATGGCACAAACACGAAGTTGAAGAGGCTACGTGGGAGCCTAGAGATGTTATGAGAGAGCAATATCCAAAACTATTTACTGGTAAGATTTTCGGGGATGAAAATCCCTAAGGGGGAGGGTTGTAACAGCCCGGTTTAGACCCTAGTCAAAATAGTGGTTTTGAGACCACAAATCTAAGGTCAAAAAATATTTTAATATTATTCTTAGTGTTTACAGTATGTGATAAAGCATGTGTAAAAATTCGGTGTGAACATTTTATCGTTTGTGTGTCGAATTGTGAAAAAGGACTTAATCGCATAAAATGCAAAAGTTGTGTGCTAATTGTTAAAGTGCTTAATTGTCATGGCTTATTAAATGAGAAGTCCTTATGTTGTAATTAGACCCTTGATAGTTAGGATGGACAATTATAGACATTAGTTAGTGGAATTTTAATGGTTATATTAAGGTTAAATTTGTAAAATGGCTATTAATGTTAATTATAATAAAACAAACATGAAAAAAATAAGTCATTATCATCCTTGTTTGCCGAGAATTGAAGAAAGAATAAGGTTTAGAAGCTTTTCACATTCGACCATTGTCTAAGCTCAATCAAGGTATGTTTTGAGCTCGATTTTTAGTGATTTTTATGTTTTTGTGACCGTTGCTTAGTATTTTATTAAACACATGCCTCAATTTCTGATTTTGATGAAGATTGTGAGTTAAGCTATTGATGAATTCATGAGTTTTGTGATGTTTGATGATGAATTATGCAAGTTTAGTGATTGATACACATGTTTTATAAAGTGATTTTTGATGAATTTGAATATTATGGGCTAAATTGTGAAAATGAGCAATTGAAGGACTAAAATGTGAAATAAATAAAATATGTGGGCTTGTATGAGCTAGGAGAAATGTAACAGCCCAATTTTGGGGCTAGTCAGAATAGTGGTCTCGGGACCAATAATCCGAGGTTGAGGAAATTATTTTAGTATTATTTTATGTGTTATGGTATTAATATATGGCTATGTGAAAATTTTGGTGCTTTAATTTGAGTGATAGCATGCTTAATTGTGAAAAAAAAGACTAAATCGCATAAAGTGCGAAAGTTCTATTTTATAAGGTAGAGGTACCTAATAGCTATAGAAGGTAATTTGGAGGATTTTAAAGTGAAATTAGGCCATTTACCTAGTGATGGCTGGCCATGTGCATAGAGGAGACAAGAGCATTTAAATTTTGGTCAAAATTGGATGAGTTAGGTGAGAAAAGATGAATAAAATAAAGGGAAGAGAAAAACTATCATCTTTTACTATTCATTCATCTCTTTCTACCGAAAATTGAAGAGGAAATAGGGCATTTGGGAGTTCAAACTTTCAGCCAAGCCATCTCTTTGCTAGTAAGTGATTTAGGTGGTTAATTGATGATTTTTGTGTTTTTTTGGAGTCCCCAAAGCTTAAGCTAGCTAATGAGGGGACTAATTTAAGATATGGTTAAAAGTCTAGGGACTTTTCATAAGAGTATTTATGTTGTTAGTTGAGTTTTTATGGAAGCAAATGGATGGTAGGGAGGTGAGAAACAACTTTTATGAATGGTGTTAGCATGAAAACACCTAAATAGGGCTTGAATGCAAAGGTTCAATTTGTGTCATAAATGCATGAAATAGTTGGAATGATGAGTGGTTGTAAGAGAAATAAATGTTCATCTATGCTTGTTTATTTAGAAAATATGGTGAAAAATGATTCATGAGCTTGGGGGCAAAATCGTAATTTTGCAATGGTAATTTTTGCCCAAGTATAGAGTTTGATGTATTATGATCATAGAATGATCTAAACGAATGAATTTCATTGTTATAGATCAAGAAGAGCGCGGAATCAACCTTGACCATGGGAAAGGCAAGGTGATCGAGTGAATCGCTAGCTAACACGTTTTGCATCGAGGTAAGTTTACGTGTAAAGGATGCATTTTACATGCACATTATTGTTGTTAATCAGAGCATAGCATAATTGAGAACATGTATAATTCAAGTAGATAGAAAGTGGTAGTTAATGAATAATTCTGGTATGAATGATGAAATAGATAGGTAAGTGTGTTATATAAAATTTTGATGGTGGGCTAAGTACGATACCACCTTGTTGTTTAATTACGATGGGCTATGTGCGATACCATCGTCTGCTAACCTTTCGAGTAGGCTGTGTGCGATACCACTGTAATTAACCTTCTTGGTGGGCTATGTGCGATACCACCCTAATGAAGACTGATGGTGGGCTAAGTGCGAAACCATCGGGTAATGTATTTTGAGATGGTGATGTGTTACATTAAGTGACCTTGTGATGCTTAGTGCAGGGAAACCGTTATTGAATAGATGCATCATGCTTGTGAGGTGTTTGGGATGTGTGAATAGAGTAAATGAGTAAGCCTAATGCTGAATGTAGATTGATTTCTTGCTTAGCAAATAATGCTATAAAAATGTTCATTCATCTTAGAGTGTTATATTGTTTACATGTGAACTTACTAAGCTTTAAGTTTACTCCTCTTTCTTTCTCTTGTCTTATAGGGCTTAAGAGCCGAGTCGGGATACACCGATAACTAGAAGACCGCCCACACTATCTGCTTACTTCGGTATAATTAGATTAGTGATTTTGTATATGGCATGTATAGGACTAGACTAGTTAGATTATTTTGTTATTTTGATCAAAGGTGTATTGGCTCTTGCTAAGACATTAATTTTGTAAATTGCCAAGAATGATGGCATATTTTATCATTGATGAAATTTCAATGTTATCAATGTGAGTGCATGTGGATTAAGAGAGATTTGTTAATTTGTTGAATAAACCGATGTAGTGTAAGATATAGGGATGATAGAGGTTTGGCAAATAGCCTTCATGTGCCACACGGGTAGACACACGGACGTGTGTCTAGGCCGTGCTAACCCTGCACCTTATTATTACTAATGAGAATAGGCCACGGGCAAATCCCACGGCCATGTGCTTGAACCGTGTAAGACACACGATAGGGACACGAGTGTGTCTAGGCCTTGCTAAATTAGTCAGTAACTTCCCACGGGCAGAAGACATGGGTAGGTTGTAAGGGTACACGGGCGTGCCTCCATTTTACATGGGCGTGCCTTAGTCGTGTGAGTTTTGGCAGAGTGTTGGGGTTTTTGTGCACGGTGTGAGCACATGGGCGTGTATGACTACACACGGACGTGTGTATCATCTAGTACGGGCATGCACTCCCTGTTTAGATGAAAAGAAATTTTATGGACCGTAAGACTTCTGATATGGTCCCGAGAGTTCTCGTAGGTACAATTGAGATCTCATAGGTTCAGTGTGAAGTAGTTGAAGCGATTCGAGAAGAGTAGTCGCATTGAGCCTAAGTGGCGATCAGGTAAATTGTTCGGTAATGTCTCGTGCCTGATTCCGATGGGGATTACGGGTAAGGGGTGTTACATTTAGTGGTATCAGAACTATGGTTTAGTTGGTTCTAGGACTACCGTAGCGTGTGTGGAAGTCTAGCTATACATGTCATAAGCGTATAATGATAGTGTGGTGGCTTTTGATTATTTTAAAATTTTGTTTTATGTAGTATATGGATTCCGATCAATCGACTGCTGATGACGCAATGATAATATGCGGCTCTCGCAAGGGACCGCTACTGCAAAGTTAACCCGAGACTAGGGATCAAAGAAAAGAGGCTCAGAAGCCTTTCTCCAAATGATGAGCAATTGGTACACCGAGTATGTACGAGCTAATCCAATGCTCAACCTCCTCCACCTCCTCCTATACCTCAGCCAGTTCCTGTGGCTCCCCAAGGTGTAGAAATAGTGAGGACAAATAAGCACCCAGTAGATAAAATTCGGAAGCAAGGGGCTAAAGTTTTTCGAGCTAACAAAGATGATTGACATTGAGTGGGCGAATTCTGGCTTGAGAACTTAATGAGGGTTTTTGATGAACTCTCCTGTACCCCTGAGGAGAGTTTGAAATGCGCTGTATCTTTGCTAAGGGACTTGGCATACTATTGGTGGAAAACGTTGACATCAGTAGTTCTTAAAGAGAGGGTGACGCGAGACTTTTTCTTGGAGAAGTTCTGAAAGAAGTATATAAGTCAAAGATTTATAGACCATAAGCGAAAGGAATTCCTTGAGTTAAAGCAAGGAAAAATGACTGTGGCGGAAAATGAACATGAATTTATTAGGCTGAGTAAGTACGCACAGGAATGTGTATCCACGGAAGCTACCCTATGCAAGAGGTTTGAAGACGGGTTAAATGAAGACATCAAACTTTTAGTTGGGATCTTAGAGCTAAAAGAATTTGTGATACTAGTAGATCGGGATAGTAAGATCGAAGAATTGAGTAAGGAAAAGAGGAAAGCCCTGAGTGAGGCTCGTGATACGAGAAAGAGATCGATGAGCAAGTCATACCAATCTCAATCGAAGAGGTCTAGAGAAGGGAACCCTCGGATGACTACATCGGTTGGGTATTTGCAGAGAGATCGAGGTAATATGTATTCGGGTTTAAGAGTTTAGGCCACCTCAATGGCAAGTATGGGCAATCCAAAGTCCAAACCAGAGTGCCCAAGTTGTGGCAGACATCACACTGGGGAGTGTTGAGGAAATAATCGAAATTGCTACAAGTGTGGATCCCCCGACCATTTCATTCGAAACTGTCCTGAAAGAGATGACAAGGAAAAGAAGCAGGAGGTAAAATCAAGCAGTGTATCTTTTAGAGGTAGGCCACAAAAGAACCTGGGAGGTGGGACTAGTGGTAGAGGTGTATCACGAGACACTACTGTGAGGTCAGAGGGTCGGGCACCAGCAAGAACCTATGCTATTCGCGCTCGAGAAGAGGCATTATCACCGAACGTAATAACGAGTACATTTTCTCTCTATGACACCTCTATTATTGCTTTGATTGACTCGGGGTCTACCCATTCTTATATTTGTATGGGATTGGCATTTAGTTTGAATATGACTATTGAGTCTACTGAATTTGTGATAAAAGTATCAAACCCCCAAGGAAAACAGGTGTTAGGTGATAAGGTGTGTAGGAACTGTCCTTTGACAGTTAGGGGTCATTATTTTTTGGCAAACTTTATGTTGCTGCCATTTGATGAGTTTGACTTGATTCTTGGTATGGATTGGTTGACTGCCCATATCGTTTTAGTGAATTGTGGTAGTAAATTTATTGAATTGAAGTGTTAAAATGGAGATGTTATTCAGGTTGAATCAAGTGAGTCAGATAACCTACCGGTGATGATTTTTTCCATGGTGGCTGAGAAATATTTGAGAAAAGGATGTGAGTTGTATCTTGCCTTTGTACTGAATAGTCGAGATCTAAGGCAAAGGTTGAAATTGTGCCGTTGTATGTGAGTATTCGGATGTATTCCCAGAAGAGTTACCTGGACTACCTCCAATCAGAGAGGTTGAGTTCAAAATTGAGTTACTTCCGGGAACGGCACCTATTTCCATCACTCAGTACAGGATGGCGCCGTTGGAGTTGAAAGAACTGAAGGTCCAGTTGCAAGAGTTGACGGATAAAGGTTTTAGAAGACCAAGCTTTTCGCCGTGGGGTGCTCCGGTATTATTTGTAAAAAAGAAAGATGGATAGATGAGATTGTGTATAGATTACAGACAGCTCAACAAGGTGACGGTGAAAAATAGGTATCATTTACCGAGGATAGATGATCTATTTGATCAACTGAAGGGAGCTATGGTGTTCTCCAAGATTGATTTGAGATCCGGATATTATCAGCTGAGAATTAAGGAACAAGACGTGCCGAAAATAGCATTTAGGAAGAGGTATGGCCATTATGAGTTTTTAGTCATGCCGTTCGATTTAACGAATGCTCCTGCGATTTTTATGGACTTAATGAACCGTATCTTCTGACCATATTTGGACAAGTTCGTAGTTATTTTTATCGATGACATATTGGTCTACTCCCGAGATGAGTGTGATCATGCAAAGCATTTGAGAATTGTCTTGCAGACCTTGAGAGACAAGCAATTATATGCTAAATTTAGCAAGTGTGAGTTTTGGCTCTGAGAGGTCGGATTCTTAGGACATGTTGTGTCAGAGGAAGGCATTAGAGTTGATCCGAGAAAGATCTCGGCTATTATGGAGTGGAAATCGCCAAGGAACGTGTCGAAAGTCAGAAGCTTTCTGGGTTTGGCAAGGTACTATAGGCGGTTCGTGGAGGGATTTTCTATGATTGCTACTCCGATGACGAAATTATTGCAGAAGGATGTTAAGTTTGAATGGACTTAAAAATGCCAACAGAGTTTTGAGAGATTGAAAACGCTGTTGACAGAAGCACCGATTTTGGTACAGCCTGAGTCAAGAAAGGAGTTTGTGGTCTATAGTGACGCGTCCTTAAATGGTCTCGGTTGTGTGTTGATGCAAGAGGGTAAGGTGGTCACTTACGCCTCGAGACAGCTAAAACCACATGAGAAGAATTATCCGACTCATGACTTAGAGTTGGTCACAATCATTTTCGCGCTAAAGATTTGGCGACATTATTTATATGGTGAGAAGTGTCAAATTTTTACGGATCATAAGAGTTTGAGGTACTTGATGAATCAAAAAGAGTTAAATTTACGGCAACGACGATAGCTTGAATTATTGAAAGACTACGAGCTAGTGATTGATTACCACTCAGGAAAAGCAAATATAGTTGCAGATGCTTTAAGTAGAAAATCTTTGTATGCTTTGAGAACTATGAGCACGAGTTTATCATTGTCCGATAATGGTGCTATACTGGCTGAGTTGAGAGCTAGGCCACTATTTGTCCAACAAATATGTGAAGCTCAAAGGAATGATAATGAGATGTTATCTAAAAGAGCTGAGTCTGAATCAGGAGCTGATTCTGAATTTCGGTAAGTTTGAATGGTTATTTAATGTTCCATGATAGAATTTGTGTACCTAAAGATGATGAGTTAATCCGAGAAATTTTACAAGAAGCACATAATAGTCATTTGTCAGTACACCCGGGCAGTACGAAAATGTATAATGATCTGAAGAGATTCTATTGGTGGCCAATAATGAAAAGAGACATCTCAAGTATGTAACAAGATGTCTGATTTGTCAACAAGTGAAACCCAAGCATCAGGTGCCTTCGGGATTACTTCTACCAGTGATGGTTCCCGAGTGGAAGTGGGATCGGATCACCATGGACTTAGTGACGGGGTTGCCTTCGACACCAAAAAAGAAAGATGCTATATGGGTTATCATTGATAGGTTAACAAAGTCGGCTCACTTTATACTGGTACGTATTGATTATTCACTAGAGAAGTTAGCCGAGTTATATATTACAGAGGTAGTAAGATTACATGGAGTGCCTATATCCATTATCTCGGATAGAGACCCGAGATTTACTTCGAGGTTTTGGAAGAAGTTACAAGAGGCCTTAGGTACAAGGTTGAATTTTAGTACTGCTTTTCATCCTCAAACTGATGGTCAGTCTGAGAGTAATCCAAGTTCTTGAAGATATGCTCCGATGCTGTGTGTTAGAATTTGAAGGTAGTTAGGAAAGATACCTACCCTTGGTCGAATTCGCTTACAATAATAGTTATCAATTGAGCATACGGATAGCACTGTATGAGGCCTTATATGGTTGTAAGTCTCGGACTCCTTTGTATTGGACCGAGTTGGGTGAGAAGCAAATCCATAAGATTGATTTAGTTAAAGAATCTGAGAAAAAAGTGAAAGTGATTTGGGATAGTTTGAAGGCTGCTTCAGACTGGCAAAAATCGTACGCGGACTTGCAAAGAAAAGAAATTGAGTTTCAAGTAGGTGACAAAGTATTTTTGAAAGTGTCGTCGTGGAAGAAAATATTGAGATTTGGTCGTAAGGGTAAATTGAGTCTGAGATTCATAGGGCCGTACGAAATTACAGAAAGGATTGGGCTAGTGGCATATCAGTTGGCTTTACCGGTAGAGTTAGAGAAAATCCACAATGTGTTCCATGTATCAATGCTAAGGCATTATCGTTTCGATCCCTCGCATGTGGTTTTTCCTACGAAAATTGAGATACGACCGGATATGACATATGAGGAAGAGCCGATTAAAATCTTGGCTAGAGAAGTGAAACACTTGAGGAAGAAGGACATAGCCTTAGTAAAAGTGTTGTGGCAAAAGCACGGTGTAGAAGAAGCTACGTGGGAATCGGAAGAAGCCATGAGAGAGCAATATCCAAACCTCTTTACCTCTAAGATTTTCAAGGGCGAAAATCCCAAAAAGGGAGGGAGAGTTGTAACAACCTGATTTTAGGGCTAGTTAAAACAGTGGTCTTGGGACCACTAATTCGAGGTTGAGGAAATTATTTTAGTATTATTTTATGTGCTATGGTATTAATATATGGCTATGTGAAAATTTTGGTTCTTTAATTTGAGTGATAGCATGCTTAATTGTGAAAAAGGACTAAATCGCATAAAGTGCGAAAGTTCTATTTTATAAGGTAGAGGTACCTAATAGCTATAGAAGGTAATTTAGAGGATTTTAAATTGAAATTAGGCCATTTACCTAGTGATGGCTAGCCATGTGCATAGGGGAGACAAGAGCATTTAAATTTTGGTCAAAATTGGATGAGTTAGGTGAGAAAAGATGAATAAAATAAAGGGAAGAGAAAAACTATCATCTTTTACTATTCATTCATCTCTTTCTACCAAAAATTGAAGAGGAAATAGGGCATTTGGGAGTTCAGACTTTCAGCCAAGCCATCTTTTTACTAGTAAGTGATTTAGGTGGTTAATTGATGATTTTTTGTGTTTTTTTTTGGAGTCCCCAAAGCTTAAGCTAGCTAATGAGGGGACTAATTTGAGATATGGTTGAAAGTCTAGGACTTTCTATAAGAGTATTTAAGTTGTTAGCTGAGTTTTTATGGAAGAAAATGAATGGTAGGGAGGTGAGAAACAACTTTTATGAATGGTGTTAGCATGAAAACACCTAAATAGGGTTTGAATGCAAAGGTTCAATTTGTGCCATAAATGCATGAAATAGTTGGAATCGTGAGTGGTTGTAAGAGAAATAAATGTTCATCTATGCTTGTTTATTTAGAAAATATGGTGAAAAATGATTCACGAGCTTAGGGGCAAAATCGTAATTTTGCCATGGTATAGGGGCAAAATGGTAATTTTTGCCCAAGTGTAGAGTTTGATGTATTATGATCATAGAATGATCTAAAAGAATGAATTTCATTGTTATAGATCAAGAATAGTGCGGAATCAACCTTGACTGTGGGAAAGGCAAGGTGATCGAGTGAATCGCTAGCTAACATGTTTTGCATCGAGGTAAGTTTACGTGTAAAGGATGCATTTTACATGCACATTATTGTTGTTAATCAGAGCATAGCGTAATTGAGAACATGTATAATTCAAGTAGATAGAAAGTGGTAGTTAATGAATAATTCTGGTATGAATGATGAAATAGATAGGTAAGTGTGTTATATAAAATTTTGATGGTGGGCTAAGTGTGATACCACCTTGTTGTTTAATTACGATGGGCTGTGTGCGATACCATCATCTGTTAACCTTTCGAGTGGGCTATGACCGATACCACCGTAATTAACCTTTTTGGTGGGCTATGTGCGATACCACCCTAATGAAGACTGATGGTGGGCTAAGTGCGAAACCACCGGTGATGTATTTTTAGATGGTGATGTGTTACATTATGTGACCTTGTGATGCTAGTGCAGGGAAACCGTTATTGAATAGATGCACCATGCTTGTGATGTGCTTGGGATGTGTGAATAGAGGAAAAGAGTAAGCCTAATGCTAAATGTAGATTGATTTCTTGCTTAGCAAATAATGCTATAAAAATGTTTATTTATTTTGAGAGTGTTATATTGTTTACATGTGAACTTACTAAGCTTTAAGCTTACTCCTCTCTCTTTCCCTTGTCTTATAGAGCTTAAGAGCCGAGCTGAGATATGCCGATAACTAGAAGACCGCCCACACTATCTGCTTACTTCGGTATAATTAGATTAGTGATTTTGTATATGGCATGTATAGGACTAGACTAGTTAGATTATTTTGTTATTTTGACCAAAGGTGTATTGGCTCTTGTTAAGATATTAATTTTGTAAATTGCCAAGAATGATGGCATATTTTATCATTTATGAAATTTCAATGTTATCAATGTGAGTGCATGTGGATTAAGAGAGGTTTGTTAATTTGTTGAATAAACCCATGTAGTGTAAGATATAGGGATGATAGAGGCTTGGCAAATAGCCTTCATGTTCCACACGGGTAGACACACGAGCGTGTGTCTAGGCCGTGCTAACCCTGCACCTTATTATAACTAATAAGAATAGGCCAAGGAGAAATCCCATGGCCGTGTGCATGAACCGTGTAAGACACACGGTAGGGACACGGGTGTGTCCAGGCCGTGCTAAATTAGTCAGTAACTTCCCACGGGCAGAAGACACGGGTAGGTTGTAAGGGTACACGGGCGTGCCTTAGCCTTGTGAGTTTTGGCAGAATGTTGGGGGTTTTGGGCACAGTGTGAGCACGTGGGCGTGTATGACTACACACCGGCGTGTGTATCATCTAGCACGGGCTTGCACTCCCTGTTTAGATGAAAAAAAATTTTATGGACCGTAAGACTTTCGATATGGTCCCGAGAGTTCTCGTAGGTACAATTAAGATCTCATAGGTTG
This sequence comes from Gossypium rotundifolium, assembly GCA_025506655.1. Classification (NCBI taxonomy): domain Eukaryota; kingdom Viridiplantae; phylum Streptophyta; class Magnoliopsida; order Malvales; family Malvaceae; genus Gossypium; species Gossypium rotundifolium. The sequence goes on from CP106724.1 coordinate 146,817,752, forward strand.
AGTGTGAAGTAGTTGAAGCGATTCGAGAAGAGTAGTCGCGTTGAGCCTAAGTGGCGATCAGGTAAATTATTCGGTAACGTCTCGTGCCCGATTCCGACAGGGATTACGGGTAAGGGGTGTTACAAGAAAATTCGGCTAAGCTTGTATAAAATAAAATTTTGTGTATTTGGTGATTTTATGAACTAGGAACTTAAATGTTAAAATGTGAAAATGTGAGGGCTACTTTGTAAAATGCTCAAAATATGTGTATTTGGATTGAATTGAATGATTTGGTGAATGGATGAGCTAAATTTAAATATGTATAGATCAAGAAAAGAGAAATTTGGACTTAGATCTAAGCAAGAACAAAGTGCTCGATTGATCGACTAGTATCGTTGTTTTTACGTCTGAGGTAAGTTCGTGTATAATACGAATTATTTAAATAATGTTTACCTGTTATGAAATGAATGGAAATGTGATTGTTGAGTTAATAATGCGAAATATGAGTTTGAAGATATGTGGCACTAAGTGTGCGTAAATAGAATAGTTATTGCGATGAAATGCACTAAGTGTGTGAGATAAAGAAATGCATCGGCTATATTAGTTGGCACTGTGTGTGCGATACCGAGACATCTTCGGTTTAATGTGATGGCACTAGGTGTGAGATAATATTGTGGCTTCGGATAATTAAATGGCACTAAGTGTGCGAATTCATCGAACGTTTAAAGAGTATCGAACAAATTATGGCATTGAGCATTGAGTGGTAAATGTGATATAATAAATACGTGATGGTACAGGTATGTATAGAACCTATGTGGTTGATGATATTGAGTATGAGATAAATGAATGATGGAAGGGGTTGGTTTGAGTGGCATTATAAATGCTTGTTCATGAAGCTATAGATATGGTGTTAAAGTGAGCAATAATCATGGATGAGATTGGATAGTGATGTGAATTGAACTAAGTGTTAGTTAATTTTGCATATTGAATTTGAATTGTTGAGTTAATAGTGTTTTATCACGAACTTACTAAGTTTTAAAGCTTCTTGTGTAAAGTCTTACTCTATTTTACAATGTCATTAAAGCTAGCTCGGATTCGGGGATCTTCAGTGACTCTATCACAGTATCAGACATCTATTTTGGTACCTTGTTGGAAGTTGTATATATATGGTATATGGCATGTATAGACTAGTAAGGTTGTGGAATGATTTTGATATATGTTTTGATATGTATAAATGGTGTTTGTGAAGTGTAAATATGGTCATGTGAGAATGGTTTATATGGTATGTTTTGGTGAAATAGGAATGTTATGTTTCATGCTTGATTTGGTAGTTGAGATGGTGAATGATTGTATGTTAAATGATATTGGATTTGAGCATGTAGGTGGCAATTTGGCCTTATAAATAACCCATAATTGTCCACATGAGTGAGCACACGGGCGTGTGTCTCGCCTATGTCTGTTACTATCTTTATTCAATGTAGGTCAGACTTGCACACAGGCATGTGACAGGCCGTGTGATTTAAGTCAGTGCTGCACATGGGCCAGACACACGGGTGTGTGACAGGCCGTGTGATCCTATTCAGTGTTGCACATGGGGTAATACATGGTCTGAGGCATGGCCGTGTGAGGCACACGGTTTAGCCACATGGGCGTGTGCCCTGTTTAAGATGGAAAGTTTTCTAAGTTTTGTAAAGTTTACAAATACGATCAATTTAGTTCTGAATCTTCTTTTAATTATATTTAAGGTCTCGTAAAGAGACTTTGAGTTATTAATTACTATGATATGTGATGTGTGAGCCATAATATTATTAATGTTATGATTTGACCGGTAATACCTCTTAACCCTAGTCCGGCGATGGATACGGGTTATGGGTGTTACAATTTGAGTGATTTTGGCCATATCATATACATAGGGTGTGATATGTGAAAGGTGGAAGTATGTGGTAGTTTATCTGCATTAATGTGACACTGTTAACGATTTTAATTATGTGGCAGTGTATCTGTGATTTTGGTGGTTTGTCCACAATATTGATTACTGGTAGTTTATTTGCAATTTTGGTGACACAGCTCACAATTTGGTGTGTTGGATGGACGAGTTCTGGGGAACTTGATTTTGGTGTGTAGCGGAGATGGGTAGGACCGTTTATATAAAATGTGCATCATTTTATGAAATGTGCATTGACATGATCATGCATAGTATAATTGTGAAATATTGAGTTATATGGAATTGATATGATTATTATGATTGTATAATGTATATGTTTATATGTATGCGATTGTGTTTATGTTAATCTCACACAGAGCTTTATAGCTCACCCCTTTAGTTTTCTAATTTTACATATAACCCCGAGGTTAGGATTTGATGACAATATTTTGAGGAGTTTCTTGGAGTTTTTTTAAACTAAAGTAATTAAATTTTATTTTGATATTTTGGGTTTGTAATAAGTTTGAGTATGGACTGTGGCATGGGACTTTATTTTGAGGATTTTCATTCTGATTTGCATAAATTGATTTCATGACATTAAGATTTAATTTTTTTTTTTGCATAAATTAGTATTTGATAAGATTTCACTTGAAACTCAATTTTTAAAATAGAATCTATCAATAACACATTTTTCTCACGCATTTAAAAATGATTTTTAATAACTTAGTTTTCAAAAGTATTAATGTTTACAAATGAGTTTTCTAAAGACATTTGATTTATGTAGTTAATATGATTTTATTTCCAAATAATAACGAATAACCAAGTTCTCCAATTTTGAATAAAAGACAAATGATTTAGAAGTATGATTGAAAATCCAAATAGTTTTAAATAAATAATTGAATGTTTACAATCGAGATATTATTTATTTCGATTCTTAAAATTTACAGCTTTTATGAAATTAAAATAAACGCTTTATTTCATTTTGTTTTGAATTGATAAGCCAATAGTTTTAAAATATATATTTTTTTTTAAATTTTGAACGTTTATTTCGGTTATTTTCGTGAACAAATGGTTTTTGAAATGAGATTGAAAATAAAGTTGAACATTCGATTTTACTAGTTTTGAACAAACTACGCAAATAGTTTTTAAAAAAAAGTACGTTTGAAATCAAGAAAAATTTCTCTGGCCCATTCCGATGGCCAATGTAGCTTTCTGAATTCAGTTATGACGATTGGGCCAGGTTTGAGGTGTTACAAGGGATCGTCCAATATGGCAAAGATGATTGTAAGTCTGCCATTAGCGCAAATAGTCATTGAACCGTATACATGCATATATGGTTATCTTAAGGGGAAATCCAGTAAAGGTAAAATGGAAGTTAAAGATAGAACTAGATGAGGTTAAGTCCCAGCATAGGATTTCTCGTAAGAGTACACCGATGTTGAAGCCAGCTGATATGCCCACCATTGTTCGGTACAAAGGACGCATAGGCATCAACCCTGCTAGTCAAACTGTGAAATCCTCTAAGACAACCAGGGAGTCTTAATTTTGAACATTTAATCTTGATATCAAATAAAAAATTGAGTCTTTTATGACTAACACTGTGCAGAATTTCACTAAGTTCATTTTATTTACTATTTTACTGCTTGTATTGTAGGGTTAAGGATTGACTTAAGGTTTGCATGGAGAGACCAAGTTAGACACCATCATACTTACAGGAATGGTGCCATAACTGTATCATGCATATAAAGAGGTACTCTTAGATACCATGCCTCGAGGATTAATTTAGTTTAGTCGTAGTAATAAGTTGAGATTTGTAAATAATCATTTGTGTTTAAAAAGGACGAATGATTGTAAAAGTTTGGTCCTATAATGTATATAATCTAATTGAAAATCTAATATTCATGGATTTGCATAAGGATTGAATGATAACAATGATATATATATATATATATATATATATATAAATTAGTATTGTCTAAATCAGAAATAAATCAAAGTTAGAAATTTTGTTAGGTTATTCAAGTTAATTGTGACATTTGGTACCGAACATGATGATCATGTCGGGTATAGAGGTGTTACAAGTCAAACAAAAAAAAATCAATCAATATTATCATTTACTTACATACCTAAAAGAGTAGTGAATAAAATAAAAATCAATTTCTATAATGATAGTGATGAAATTGAGAATTTTTTTATTTCAACAAAAAAATAAGAATACATTAAGGTTGTGGTTAGTTGAGTGAAAAATTGAAAAGAAAAAAAAAAGAGAGGAGAGAATGGAAAAGTGGAAAGAAAGTAAATGTAAGTTTGGATGGCGGTGTGGCGCGTTTAACTTACTTTTTGTCTCACGCTACAGTATCTAATCTCATCGTTACCGTTATTTTTACACTAACAACATGTAATAGCACCGCCCATTCGAACCCATCCTAAATTTTGATGGTATTTGGCTATCAAGAAAAGTGAGAGAAAATGAAATAAGAGAGATAACAATTTTTTATTATAGTGCATAAAATGGAATAATAAGAGGAGAGAAATAAAAATATATGTACCTTAATCCAAAAGTATGTATTTTTTTTAGATGTTTTATTTAATTTCCTTTTGTGTTTTAATTCTACCAAATAATGAAATGATTTTTTTTTTCTTATTAAGCACAATTATGAAAAAATTATAATTTTATCTATCCATTTTTTACCTTTAAATTTTCATCTTTCCAATTTTACGTTAAAAGCCAAAGAGTTCGGGTAATTTATCAGAAAATACCTTTTTTTTCTAAATTTATAGAATTGGACCTATTCATCAATTATTTACCAGAATGGGCCATTTCCCTTGAAAATGCGTCCACGTCAGCGCGATTTCATGGGATGCAGCAAGAAAACGCTTCCCTGGGGGAGCTTTTTATGCCACATCAGCACAAATCGCGTCCTTGAGGGCGCGCTTTGCTGATGCGGAAAAAAAAAACCTTCCCTCCAGGACGCGTTTTTGCCCTCCACTTTACAATAGGTTTTTCAGCTAATACGATTTTAAAAAAATTGAAATAGATTGATTTTTTCTTAAAAAAAATAGGATTTTAATTAAAAAAGATATAATTTAAGGATAAATTAATTTAAAGTCATAAAAATAGGAATTAAAGTAATTTAAACTAATGAATGAATAGGACTTAAATAAAAAAAGGATTTAAAGTAAATTAAAGTAATGAATAGGAATTAGAAAAAAAGGGATTTAAAGTAAGTTAAAGTAGAATACGATTTATATTAAAAAAATGGCTGATGGGACTTGAGAGGCAAGGGAACCATGCCCGTCCAACTCTGATGGCCGACATCAGGCCTTGGGACACAGGCCATGGCATCTTCATAATGCGCAGCAGGCCAGGCTTTGGATGGCGTGCTGACCATTAATATGTTAACTTTTATTTTTTTAAAATATAAAAATTAAATTACAATTAAAATATTAAAATATATTAAAAAAATCAATGTTGGTGCCGGTCGAATCGATTGCCACATGGGGTGGTCGTGATTCTGTTGGATTCCTCCTTATTCTAGCTTTGATGGGGTTGTGGTTGCTCGGTGGGATTACGGTTCCTCGGGCGGAGGGTCAGTTCAGGTGTTGGGAGGATGACCCACCTTGATAAAATATTGATTGAGGAGGTGTTTGCATCATCCATGGCGGAGGTGTTTGAATCCCATAAGGCAAAGGAGATTGGTAAAAAGAAGAGCTCCCCGACGGCGCCTCGTGCGATCCCTCATGCGATGGCTACTTACAGATCAGTTGGTCAGTCGGACTAGTCAGGAGCAGACTCGAACCGGGCCATACATTCCAACCTGCCATTGGACTGGGAAAAGGAAACATATAAGGGTTAGGATACATATAAGGGCTAGGATACGCACCTGGCATAACCGAAAAAGGATGTGATATAGGTGTCGTCGGCTAAAGTGTTGGGCTCGGTGACTGTGTGGGTGCTGTTGATGGGCCCGTCCCATTATGTCGGCACTGTTGATGAGCCCATCCCATCATCCCTTCTCTTTGGATTTAAAGGGCCCCGTCGTTCCCTTTGTTCACGAAGTTGCCGTCGCCTCTCCTCTTCTGACAGTAAATATGGCTTGCCATGGATCCTAAATCATGGCATGTATTCTAGCACGCACGCTAACTGAGGAACGATGATCGTTTTTGAGTAGGTATATAATCATACTGGTTTTCCCACAATTCGATATATGCTGACCAAAATCTTGGCCAATCCATATGCAATTGCCGTAAGTCGACTTTGTGCTCATCATCGAGCACCTCAGGTGCCATGGAAATTGGTTGTCGAAATTCAAATTGACGCAGAACCCGATCTGACTGGTGCATCTCCACGGTGGCATAGTTGACCAATGGCACCTTCACATGCCAAATGTTCGAATTTTGAAAGAACTCTTCTGGAATTACTGCCTGAATTGACGGATCCTTATATGGTGTCTACTCAAACTATATTAACATGATAAAAATATTAGTTATATACTAAATACTAAATACGAAATACGAAATATGAAATATGAAACGACTATTTTATTACGAAAATATATTTTATTTAATACTTACTTGTGCTTCCGACCGTTGCTCTAATAGAAGCCGTATATCTTCAAGCGAGGTAGGTATTCCAACATAACTCGCCGAATGGTTCCACCTAATTAAATAATTTTTTAGCATACAAATTATATTTTAAATCTACGTAATAATTGTAAAATCTAATATTAAATTTACCTCGTTATGAGTGGGAATGTATATGAGTGGTCCACTCGAGGACGTAAAAATGGAAAGCGAAACTGTGCCCATGATTGCAGTAGTGATAGACAACCTCCGATTTTCGCTTTATTCGGCCGCGTCGCCCTGGACATCTCTCGATACAATTTTGCTAGCACGGCAGACCCCTAACTCAATTCATCGGCTGCTCTAAAATTAACGAGTTTCAGCAGCCATCTCAGATGTATGAGGTTTCGTGACAAGTCCGGCACCAGATAGCCTCCAATCATCTCAAGAATGTATGCCCAAGCATACCGTATTCTTTCTATTTCGATCGAATCATTATCCGGCTCCGGGAATGTGTCTCGTAACCAGCCCATCTCGATCCGACCTCTGTAAATGTTATCCGGAATAGCACCTAAAAGCTCGTAGCATACGACTCCCCAATCGCCAGAAGTTGCGGACCCGGTGACTACGTACCCATCCATCGGCAATCCTAACTACAAATGCACGTCTTCCAGAGTGATAGTACACTCTTCGCATGAAAGATGGAAAGTATGCGTCTCGGATCTCCACCTCTCTATCAACGCACTGATTAACTTTGGGTCCAACTTGCACCCCCGGCCTATCGTGGCCACGTGCCTAAAACCCACTTCCCGCATGTAATTCTCGATCAACGGCAATGGTGGACCAAGCATATTGCAAATAAAGCATTGCAACATCCGATCTACAGACTGTTTAAAAAATTATAAAATAAAATTTAATTAAAATTATATAAACCTAAAAAATATTAAATAATATTAAAAAATTAAAAATAAAAACTTACCATTGTCATTTGATCGACAGAGATGTGTTTATTGTCGAGACGAATTAATTCTCCGGCCATTGCTAATACGATCGAATATTTTTAAATTTATCAAAAAAATATATTTTAAAAAATTTAAAAAAAGAGTTTTTTTTTGTAAATATTAAATGATTATTGTGAAATTTGAGAAGAAATTTAAAGGAATTTGAGAGGAATTTGAAAGAAAATTGAGAGAAAAATGAATAAAAACTTTTGTATGAAAAAAATAAAATAGTAGAGATCTTATAATTTTCGAGAAAAATAACTATTTCTGATAAATAATTATTTTTTAACCCTTTTACCTAAATTATTTTAAAAATTATTATTTTCTGGGGATTTGGCCGAAGAGTTCCTACAAGTAAATTACACTGAGCCAAAATTTAGGACCCATACCTATTATTCTTTTTCTGTCTCTTGCGGACAGAATTAGTAGAAAATCAAAATTTGGAAACGGCTTTAGACTTCAGACTTTGCCGCGCTGTCTCTGAGTTTGTGGAGTTTTAGGGAAAGGAAAGGCAAATGGCTTCTTCAATGGCGATTAAAACCCTTGCCGCATCACCCTTGACACGTTCTCCTTTGACAAAATCTTTGTCCTCACTTGTACGACCAGTATCCTTCTCAACAAAGTCGGACGACGACGACGCCATCCCCACCGCAGGAATCAGCAGGCCGCTCGCCGACATTCTCAAAGAACTCAATAAAAAAGTCCCAGATTCCCTTGTCAGGCTCCGTACCGAAGATGGCTTCAATATCAAATATATCCCCTGGTCCTATCATCTTCTCTCTTTTATTTACTAAAATTTGTGTGTGTTTTTTCGTGCGTGTTAAGTATCTAGTAGTTTTATGCCTGTAAATCACCGAGTGCTACTAAACCTGCTTCTGATTTAAATGTTGTTTGAAAGACACATAATTGAAAGGCTATGATTAACAAATAAAATCCAATGGGTGCTTGTAACAAAAAGCCTATGAAAATGAGAAGTTTTACTTGCAATTTAGCTACGAGACGAGGAGTATAAAAACGATTACTGCAATTTATCTACGGAAGTTTTAGGTTTAGGGTTTAGTGCTTGGAGCGTGGACTTCAGAAGGAATGATAAAGAACTTTGCAGCAAAAATGAAGCAATTGTTTGTTCGCTTGTTGACTGAGCAAACTGCTGAGTTCAAATGAAACCAACAAAATTATTGTTCCACATATGCTCTTTGTTATTTTAGAGACAAGATGTAATTAGTGGCAAACCTTGAACATTATAATAAAAACTGTAATAAGTAAGCTCAATTTAATGCAGATGTTTAGTGCATACATATGCTGTGGGATTTAACTTTTTATGCACTTGATTTTGTAAGCATAGAACCGCTGCTGGCTATGATTTTTGCTTCTGTACCATGCCTCGTATTTGATACATGGAATCTGCTAGCACTACTCTGAGAAAAGAACTTTTCCTTCTTTTTTCTTACCATTGTAGGTCATCACAAGTTGGCATTTTCATCAGTTTTCTCTTGTCAATTTTTGGTCTCCTTTGGCATTCTAGTAACAATGGTTTTTGTTTACTTGGTTTCTTATCATTACTTTTTGCTCTTTTCAGGCATATTGTGAATCGGATTATGAACCTGCATGCTCCAGGTATGGTTAAGATGGAATTATTCTGGCTGGAGGAATTTCATTTCTTATGGCTTACTGAGATTTTACGACTAAAATTCTTTAGTGTACCACCTATTGTACAGAATGGTCCGGTGAGGTTCGCAATATTACTTATTCTGCTGACGGGAAGTCTGTATCTGTCGTCTATCGTGTAACACTCTATGGGACGGATGCTGAGGTATCTGATCTATTTTATGATTCACTCTATGACATGCATCCTGTGAACTTATTTTTGTTAGTTCACGTGCATGCTTCTTCGTTAATCTGCTACTAAGTTGCTTTCCAAATGCTTCTTACGATGTCATCTTCTTATTTAAGTTTTTTTCATTTTGCCTGAATTCAGTGAACATGGATTACCTGGTTTTGTGGTAGATAAAGATGGAAAGATCAGTCGTATAATTTTAAGTTGCTTTTTGATCAATAGTAATGGAGCCTCATCAATAATATTGTTGTTTATTTTATCCTCTAACAGGATGCTTACTATTTTTTTTTTTTATTCTTTTCCTCTATGATAGAGTTTTGGCCTTACTTCTCTTTTGCTATCACCATTTAGAGGTAGGTTATTGTAGTTAAACTAAAGTTTGACATTTGGACTGAAGTAAAATAATTGAAGAAATGAATGACAGGATGCTTACTAATTAATTGCTTTAAGAGCACTGTCTCATCTTGACCATAAAGAAAATAAAAAATGCTCATTTATAGATTATTTTATGATTCACGCTATGACATGCACCCTGTGAACTTATTTTTGTTAGTTCACGTGCATGCTTCTTCGTTAATCTGCTACTAAGTTGCTTTCCAAATGCTTCTTATGATGTCATCTTCTTATTTAAGTTTTTTTCATTTTGCCTGAATTCAGTGAACCTGGTTTTGTGGTAGATAAAGATGGAAAGATCAGTCGTATAATTTTAAGTTGCTTTATGATCAATAGTAATGGAGCCTCATCAATAATATTGTTGTTTATTTTATCCTCTAACAGGATGCTTACTATTTTTTTTTTCTATTCTTTTCCTCTATGATAGAGTTTTGGCCTTACTTCTCTTTTGCTATCACCATTTAGATGTAGGTTATTGTAGTTAAACTAAAGTTTGACATTTGGACTGAAGTAAAATAATTGAAGAAATGAATGACAGGATGCTTACTAATTAATTGCTTTAAGACCACTGTCTCATCTTGACCATAAAGAAAATAAAAAATGCTCATTTATAGATTATTTGAATAATTATCATTTAAATTCTAACCTTGGATCTTTCAGCAAATGACTTAGTAGTTACTTTTCAGCTAATGAATTCTATTAGCTTACAATGGAAAGTTATTAAGGGTTAAAAACGGGAATTTTAAAATTAAACGAGCAACAGTATCATTTTTATGGGTAAGACTAACACAATAATTGCATGCATTGCATTTGATTGTAGCTTTTCCACTTGCATTTTTGCTTTCAGAAGCAAAAGCAAAAGGAAAGGGAAATGTTTTTTGAGGCAAAAAAGAAAAAACCTTTGAGGAATTATAAACGGGACTAAACAATAAAATGCATAATTCTACTATTCTGTAGACTGCTATTATTATTATTATTAGTCATTTTCTACTATACCTTCCATCAGTGAGACAATGCCTAGATATCTGGAAAAGAAAAAACTGGTTCTTAGCTTGACTCTTATAGTTCTTCAAAATACCATACCAACCACAAGCACACCAATATGCTTTTAGACACTGTCATTCATTCATTTCTTCAATTATTTTACTTAAGCCCTAATATTATACTTTAGTTTAACAACGACCAAGCTCTAAACTGAACCATAGAGGAAAACAATTGAAAAAAAAAAAGCATCCTGTTAGAGGATATAATAATCAACAGTATTATTGATGAGGCTCCCTTACCAGTACATAAACAAAGGAGGGATGAGATTTTTGCTCTTCAATGAGTGGAAAAAGGATGGAATTGTGATTGCAAGAGTGAGCTACACAGTCTTACTGAACTTTTCTCTCTTGTGATATAGTTTTGATTTTCTTCTTCTTCTTAATTTATTCGAATATACAAGTTCACAATCAAAAGACAATATAGGTTTAAAAGTTAAAAGAGTGGATTGATAACTCCATGTGCCTGTTTCCAAGTTGGTAAGTGTGGTCTACACTACAGGTTAAATATGCAATTGGTAGAAACAGTTGGTTCTCATTCACACATTGAGAGGATTATCGTTTTTTTTTTTTTCGGTGACAAGCTGTAAACCTTTTTTGAACAAGAAGATCAAAGGCACGTTTGTTGTGGAATAAATTTCTGGAAGTTAAACCTCTTAGTGACTGTTCATTGTATTACAAGTTGAAAATGACATATTGACATGTTCATTGAATCTTCTATAGTCATATTCTACTTTCTTTGGTGCTTTACAAGATCAGGTTCAATTCCATAAGCCATAAACAAAAGTTTCTTTGGATTCTTTTATCTGTATGATGCTATTTTTGCAAACAGTCTACTTATGTTCCTAGCTTGAACATTATTTTGTAGTTGGCTTGCCTAGTCGTAGGTGGGAAAAACTTGCAGCTGGCTTGTTTAAGAGTTGAAAATCCTAAAATCGGGGAGCAGTATATGAACTTGATAAGTTTGATGCTTGTACTGTAGTATTTCTAATAAGCTTACAGAGTTGGACATCTTTACAAGAAAAGAATATGAATCTCTTGGTAAACTTATTTTGATATTATCCTAGATTATATGAATGTCTTACATCTGCATTGTGATTGTTACTTTGTTATCGTACTTCCTTTTGGTTCCATTATTGCTGGATGTGGTATTGTGTAGTCTCGAACATATTCATGCGCATGAGTTCTTTGACATTTAGTATTGAAGAGTTGTTAAAATGTATTGCATTTGATAATGAAATTTTCTTCTCTGTTCTTTAGCATAATTATATCTGACTAGAGTAGCTTATGACTTCGAGTTTTTATTCTTGTATCATTGTGCAAGATATATCGGGAGTCTACAGGGACTGCTTCGGTTGATGATCCTGGTTATGGAGATCCTGTACAAAAGGCTGAAGCGATGGCATTTCGGCGAGCTTGTGCTCGCTTTGGGCTCGGGCTTCATCTTTATCATGAGGATTTGTTGTAGAAAGCTAAGGGGCTGCTACTTTTTCTTTTCCAATCAAATGGAAAGGGTAAAGGGACTCTTGTGGTAAATTTGTCTTTTGGCAGTAGATATGGTTCAAATGGCAGTATGTTGCTATTATTTTGTTTGAATAGTAGTGAGTCTCTCGTCTGAGAGGTAAGGTGAAACATATTTTGGCGATGAACAAACATTGTTTTGCTTGGTAGGTAATTTTGATATAATTTAAGCCTATTGATAAGAGGGTTGTGGTTAAATCCATTATTCTTCTTTTCTTTTTTTTTTGGCTTAAATGACAAATTGCATCCTAAATTATACCTCATTTCCTAACTTGGTACCTATTTTTTTTTTTTTTTATTATCAGAAATGGTACTTAAACCATCCCTCACCCAAATCACCTTCAAATCTAAGACCGTTAAAAAAAACCATTGACCATTTAGATCGTGTCACATCAGCACTTGTGTTATTTTTTAATTTTATATTTAAAAATAATTATAGTAATATTAAAATATATAGTTCCACTCCCCCGGCTCCACCATCCTAGTCCATCTCGGCAACCTCGACAAGGGTGATGTTTCAGTTGCTAAAAGTGCAAAGATATTTGTGATTCAAGGGGGGTTAGTTTCTAGAGGGTGGCCTTCATGGTTAGCTCTAGTAGTAGGTGAAGCTATTGATGAATGGTTGCATAGAAGGTCGGGGTGGGGGAAGGAGAGCGGTGCTGGGGAGGAGCCGAGAGGAATGGGGCTAGGGTGGTAAATTTTTTAATATTAATATAATTATTTTGAATTAATATTAATATTAAAATTATAAAATCAGAAAATAACATATGAGTGCTGATGTGGCACTATAATTAGTTTAAACTAAAAAGGTTTATGTATCAAATATAGTTTAAAGTACAATTTTTCAATTAAGCTTTGTTTTCTTTATCATTACTTGCATCTCTTTGCCTGTTTCTTCTTCAAATTTCTTATTTTATTTTAAACTTAATTTATGAAAAATTTATCTTTTCTAATTTATCTTTAATTTTAAAAGTGGTTTTTTTTTTTTTACTTTCGTTTTCTAAATTTATTTTAGAAACCAAAACAAAACTAAGAGGACATGCAAGGTTGTCTATTTTTAAGTTATAATAAATTATATCAGTTGTTGAATCATTATAAATACTAAATTAAATAAAGTAACGTCGATTGATTACTTAAATTTTGCAAAATGATACTCAATACCTCATTAAAACATGTAAACTTTTTAATTGGCTATTTTTACCATATTAACATGTTGATTAACAGTTAGTTAATAGATTAATTAGTTGAGTATCTAATTGTAAATGTTTAGGAGAGTTAACCTTCCAATGGATACGTGTAGTTATGAGAGAACAAATCTGAAATTTTGTGTTAGAATATGTCTGCTCGTTATGCTACATAAAATCAGAATTTTTGTACTTCATTTCATTAGAGGTTTTTTCTATTACACTACAACCTTGGTTGATATCATATTAAAATTTTTATTCAACATAATATTTAAATGGGTATATAATTGATTTATGTTATACCACCCACTAGGTGCGACATGTAACATCACGAGAAGTCATTAGGAAAACTTCTTTACATGATTTTGTGTTTACCTCCCGACCTACAACACTTGCATATTCTCCTACCCAAGTGCTCAAATGACCCTCTATTGCTTGGTTGGTCACTCAGTGACTAACCACCTAGGCACCTCATCCTCTTGGTCACTCGCTTTCTGTAGGTGCACACTCACCTTCAAAGATGGAACCATTAAAGGATCACTAAGCGTAACAACCTCGTAGCATGTAACACCCCTAATTCGTATCCGTCGCGGATTAGGATTAGAGACATTATCGAGCAAATGCACAGCTTAGAACATACATTTATTTCTTTTCATGCTTCGTAATTGACTTCATTAATACAATTGTCCTATTCAAATTTCGAAGTTTAATACACCTATATTCATCTCATTTACACTTTAAAATTTAAATCAATCATATATCATTACGAAACATATATTAAGACCAACTTTTCAGAAGTTGATTACCTAGCATAGTACTTAAATACATGCGCATATTAAACCGAATATTTCACATCACATTACTTATTGTCCTTAAACAAATTTGGCATAAACGACTTCACCAAATGGTCAAGTATAGATATTTAAACATCATAGTCATATGCGCATTTAACATTATCGAAAATGAGCCTAAATAACTAACTCTTCAAGCATAATATTTACATATATTTATTTGCCAAGACAAACCTAATCAAAATAGCCAATCCACAACGATTATATCATAGGCATATACAGTTATTTCACTTGAGATTAGCCGAACATAAACATGCATTGTATAACCTAATTCTTATCTCACGAAATGACCAAAACAAATACATACACATAGGTCCTAAATGATACTTAACTAATATATTACATACCATGACTTCAACATGTATCCATCATTTACTTCATTGCTTAAGCCAAATGATACTCTATGCTTACCATTACCTATTGCCGAATCATATATTTATACACTATAAATGTATGCACTATGTATTAAACTTATTAGCGTTAACTAATTTATAAGTGATTCATGATTTTATATTATACATCCAAAAGCAATGTATACCAAAACTCATTCCATACTTGATAAACCACTACATATATCCACTTTCGAAGAGTTAGCAAAATTCATATCTAATGACTTCACATCAAACATACATATACCAACATACCTACTTAGCATGAATTATATCACATCCTCATTCATCTTCCAAGCAAAACATACACGCATATTATGTTCAAGATTGCATAAACCTTTGATCATTAACTTTTAAAACAAGCCAATTTCGCATGGCTTTCATACATTAACAAAATATCATTCAAATATTAAGCTAGCCTATACATGCCTTAAGTTCAAAAATCTAAACTTTAAAGGTACCAAAGTAAGTCGATAGTGTGATTGACTTCAGTGACGATCCCTTGAGCCCGTAGCTTGATCAAAATCTATAAGATAGAATAACGAACACACAGAGTAAGCTAACTTAGCTTAGTTAGTATTGAGCAATTATAATAAAACATTTGAACATTCAAGCATTTTAAAACAATCAATTTATGGCATTGAATATAAATAATTTAACTCATAAGTTCATCATAGCCGAATGCCATTTCCTCACTTAACCTAACAATTATCATTTTCTTACCATAAGCATACCATCTACCTAATTCAGCATAACGTTCAGTATATATAATACATCCTCTTTTGGCAATCTATTCATAATGCATATACATATAACTCAATAAGTTCATATAAAAATTCGAACGAGTAAATGCCCAGTACATAATTTAATTTCACCTAAATAATTGCACATACACATGTCCATTTGACATCTTATATATCCAAGTATCTAGTGTCAATATAGCAACCAAGTATTTTATAACCAAAGAGAGCCGAATACACATGAACATTAGTCTTATTCTTATTGACAAAATTCACATATATGCTTACCTATTTGATCGAGCATGAAATCACAATTAAATAACTCATGTGTACATACCTATGTGGCGAATATAAACAACTCAGATTATCACTAGTTTGCTCAATAATCATATAACTGGGTAAGCTCATAAACCATATTTTTGCTTTTATATCACCTAGATATAACTCTGCTAGGCATAAGCTCGAATTTCACACCAAGACTAAGCTCTGCTAGACCCAAAGTCTGAAATTAAATAACCGGCATTTAGCCTGCTAGGCAATAAGCCTGATAAACTTCACCAGCATAAGGCCTGCTAGGCTCAAAACCCGAATATTCATATTGTTGAGCCATCTCATTCATATTACATATTACCAATACCACATATATCACATATAATTCACATCACTTTCACATATTGAACTCAATTAATTCAACTACATTTCATTGTTAAATCACTATAACACATTCGACTTTGTCAAATTTCAATCCATAAATTCAAAATTCAGCATGTAAACTAGGTTACAATCGATACTTACGGTATTAACTTGCTTAAAGACTTACCTCGACTATCGACGGGCGACGAAGACCGGCTATTCGTTAACTTTCGCTTTTCCCCGATCCAAGTCCGTTTTCCTTTGTTCTTGATCTAAACATGATCAAATTAAGCTCATTCAAGCACATTTCATTTCAATTTAATCCAAAAACACCTAAATGGGAAAATTACCATTTTCCCTTAATGTTTCATTATTTTACAATTTAGTCTTATTTGCACAAAACACAAAATATGCAAAATCTCCCAACAATATAGCTAGGCCGAATCTTCCACATAAACATATGAGTCCATACATTTCATTTGTTTTCCAAATTAACCCCTCAAAAATTTATTTTTACAAATTAGCCCTATTTAGCTAAATTCATCAAAAATTCAAGAACAAAGTATGTTCATCCATTACATATCTACCATCTAATACCATAAAACATCACAAAACTCAACATATCATCAATGGCATTTTACAAAAAATCATCAATTCATGAAATTGAGACATGGGTTTTAAAGCTCTCGAAGCAACGATTACAAAAACGTAAAATTATCGAAAACCGATCAAAAACTAACCTTAAATCACCAAATTTCTCCTTGGCCGAATGTTAAGCTTTGTTCTTCTTTTCTTTATGCAATTCGGCTAAGTAAAATAAAGATGATATCATGCATTTTATGTTTTATTTTTAACATATATATGTTTATTACTAATTTACCTTATTAACCTTATATTATAATATTTTATAACATATATCTTAAGGTCATTTTAGACCATTGCCGTCCACTATCTTGTAAAATGGGCTAATTTCCCTTTTAGGACTCCCTTTTTAAAAGCTATTACCAAATTGACACTTTACACTGTAATTGGTAGCTTTTACACTTTACGCGATTAAGTCCTTTTATTTAAATAAGCACACAAACAATCAAATTTTTATACGAAACTTTCACACATACTAATTCACATATAATTAACACAGAAAATAATATTTAAATATTTTTTGGACTCAGATTCGTGGTCCCGAAACTACCGTTCCGATTAGGGTCAAATTCGGACTGTTACATAGCATCTTAACCAAGGGAATGCCAGTGCAGTTGTAACACTCCACTCCCGACCTGAGTGCCGAATTCAAGATGTGAGATGCCACATTTGTTACCGAAGCAACTACGATTTCATTTCAATATTCAACGAGGAAAATCATACATACAATTAAAAGTTAAGACTTCTTTGAACATTATTTATTCAAATCCGCATCAAGAGTGGGCTTACAAAAGCTCTCATACCAATCTGATGATGAATTAGGGAGTAAAGCGTAAAAAGAGTCAAAACAATGAATATTCTCGTGACACCAAGTGATGTATGTTGCGACCTCGAATGCAGTAGCATGATGTTGAAACTTAAATCGAGGCAATTTGTAACACCTCCATACCCGACCCAACATCGGGTCAAGGCATCGAGATGTCACGTTCGTTGTCGGAGCAATGAAAATTAATTACAATTCAACTTATCATAAAATTTAAGTTGTTAGAATCATTTTGCACTTATAAAAAAATTAAATTCATATCTAAATTCTGTAGGAGCTTACGACAGCTCATTTAATAGTCTACAGTCAATCCAGGACTAATTTACAATGTTTCAAACTATCAAATTGACGTTGCAATGTTGGGAGCTCCACATCGCGATGTTACTGACTAACTTGATCTTGTCGCGACATGAGAAGTCCGTCATCGCGATGTCCATTCTATTTTCATGAAATTTCTATGCTTTGATTCTTAACACCCTAAACAATACTCATCTACCACATTTCAACCAATTTACCCAATATAGTATTCTAATATGCCTATTTTCAACTTTTAGCATTATATAATTGAACATATAACTCAATCAAAATTCATTAGGTATTTCCACTATAAATCTTACACACTTTATTTAAACCCAAGTACATACCATAATCTATTACCAACAAATCAAAACCATATCCTCTTCCAAGTTTTGAGATGTGATGTGATGAGATGAGATTGTATATTCACTCTAAAGCTTCTTTTCGAGCTTTTACCACCAACACGTTGAAAAATAACACTTTAAACTTACCATTACCTTAATAAATTTAAATTTACCATTACCTTAAATAAATTTAAATTATCAATAATTTATATATAACATAACGAATTTATCTTATCACTCATAATCTCACCATATTTTACTTACTGATCCATTAATGATTTCACTTAACACTTTTTGTTCCGCCCACAGTAGACTCTCTTATGTGGAACAATCACTAATTTGTACCAAAGTGCCAGTGTCAATTGCACTGGGGTGCCACTTTCAATTGCATCGAAGTGTTACTTTCAATCACCGAAGTGCCACTTTCAATTTGCGCGTTGAAAGATTCCTAATGGCATACCATCTATATCCCATTAGTTCACATCTTGTCTATTTGGGCAAATATTTCAAAATTAGCTTCATTTTTACATTTCAGAACAAAACTTATATACTTTTGCATTCTTTTCAATTCAGTCATTATTATAAAATTTCAATAACACTATAGTAGTGTTTCTTTGACGCATAAAGTATATAGCACATTGACTCATAATATTCCATATTCACTATCAGAGTATTGTTATATTTCTCTTATCACTTTTACACATATGCAACTTAGTCCTTAGTTTCCTAAAATTCTATATCCACTAATATGTCATTTTAATTTCTCTTGGCATTGAAATTTACTGCCATAAACACTTCATTAAAGCTCTTCGTTAATTCTTTATTACTCAAATCAAATTTTGGTCACTTTGAGACCGTTGCTAGATGTGTGGATGTCTGGGCAAAAAATATGTCAGCAAAAGATATGAAAATGAAACAGCGGTAATTGCAAGTATACAGGTCAAATTGTAATATAGGAAAGAATGTTAAAATGAAATACTCCGGGAAGCATTTTGAGGATCGTACCCAAGGGAGGTTGAATTAAACTTAAAATAATTTTCTACACTAATTGGGCTAAATAGTACTAATCTAAAATTATATTACAAAAAACCAAATTAAAAGTGATTAATCAAAATAAAATAAATTATCTAAAATGAAAGACAACCAAATAAGAATCAAAATTAATTCCAATTAAACAAATAAAAAATTAACTCACTTCAGTGTTCCTAATTAAATTCAGAACTCGTATTTTATCTAATTAGCTATTAGTTAACCAATTATTACCTTTCAACCTCTAACTAATTAACTAATCAACCAATACACATTTATCTCTCGACCTCAATTTCTTGATCGAGATAAATTATTATTCACTCGGTGAACTTATCTCTTGATCTCGTTTATCCTAAATTATTGCCTAGGGTCGTGACTTCCTAGGGTTTAATTGCACATAATTTAGAGCAACTAACTCAGATTTAAACCCTAAGTCATCCGTTATTTTGTCACACATCTGTTCGTTAATATCCCTAAGGAAACTTTCCACTCATGGATCTAGATGCAATAATCCCTAAACTCATATTCAACATACAAAAAATAAATTATATAAAAGAAGGGAATAAGAAAATAAATCTATTTCTGTAACACCCCTTACTCGTATGCAAGCCAAAATAAGGTTTGAGGCATTACCTAACTAATCTTGCTTAAACATCTCAAATAGGGTTATAAAATTTCGTTCAAACCCATTTTTGCTCATTCTCGGCCTACATGGCCCTAAACATGCCTCCGAGAGGTTTCGGGATTAAACCGGAGACTTTTACGAACTTGGAAGGCTTTTCATCAAAATAGAGGCCACACGCTCATGTGCCCCTAAGACATGCCCGTCTCTTTCACCCATGGTCGACACTGACTAATTTCACACGGCCTTGACACGTCTGTGGCCCTGGTCTGTGTGCCAAACCTTGTTATTCTGACTTATCCACATGACCTATACACACGTCCGTGTGCTTCAGCTGTGTAACGATTTAAATCCCAAGTACAAGGTGTAGACTTCACACGGCCTGGGCATAAGCCCATGTGCTAGCCGTGCCTCCCACACGGTCTAGACATACGCCCGTGTGTTTACCCATGAAGACAATTAGCAGGCTATATACCAAGCCCTTGCCACCCTACATTACACACACATATTTCAACATAAAAGATGACCAAAAGGTATTTCTAGGAGATCAAGAATCAAGATATACAAAAGGACATATACTTCATGAAATTCATCTTCATTAAGCAATAGAACTTGCCAAGTATTTGCCTAACTTATAAGGCAATTTACAAAACGATTTTTATAGCTTACATAGCCAACACTTTGACTAACAATTACAACTTAACAAAATATCCAAGTCCTATACATGCCATACTCAAAATAAGTCTAAATTGTTATACCAAAGTGATGTCGATAGTGTGATTTATGAACTCCTATGTCCACGATCCTCGAGTTATCTTGGCAATACTGCACGGAAGAAGGGAAATGAAAGGGGTAAGCATGAAGCTTAGTAAGTTTGCATGGAGATATATAGCAATAATAAGTTCATAATATAATCCATCCATGGCATTAACTAACCATACACTAGTCAAAGGCTTTTTGACATACTTACTTACGATTGCCCTTATTTAGCACATACCATGCCACATGTTATAATCGTTTCATCGTGGCTCATTCACGAGTACCTGTATTCACTTATTCCCATGACTTTAGTACCATTCTCATATGTACTTCTAAACTCATCTACTTATCCCATTATTTACTAGAGATGGTCAAAGACACATTTCCATTGTTATTGAGATGGGTACAAAGCCAATGCCACATCCTCGAGGTGGTCTTACATGGGGTCACCCCTAAATGCCAATGCCATATCCCGGATAAGGTCTTACATGGACTTTCATGTCAAGTATCGATGCCACATCTCGGATATGGTCTTAAACGATTTTCATATTCATTTTCAAAGCCATATCCCAAATATGGTCTTATACGGGATACCAACTTGGTGTCGAGGCCATGTCCCAAACATGGTCTTATACGGGACCTTATCTATTTCATATCTCGATGATAGCATTTTCATATTCAATATGTGTAACATTTCGATTTAGGGCCTAGTCAGAATAGTGGTGTGAGACCACAAATCTGAGGTCTATGTATGAGTTTTTGAGGTTATTGCTATGTTTGCATGTTGGTGTGAAAGTTTCATGAAGCAATTTTATGAAATTACGGTTGAATTGTCCAAAAGGACTAAATTGCAAAAGTTACAAAATGTGATGTTCTAGAAGCTATTTCTATGAAATTGCTTTAGAATATCAATTAGAGGTCCTTAATGAATAATTTTTCCAATTTTTAATTTTTGGACGAAATTGGGCATGAAAGAGTTAAATTAGGAAGTTTATCGAAAAAGGGCATTTCGGTTATTTAGTTATTAAATGATTAAATAGGTGAAAAGATGATAAAAATTCACTCATCTTCTTATATAAGCTGCCGAAAATTTCAAAGAACCCATAGCTAGGGTTTGTCAATTTTTCAAGCTTGCTAGTAAGTGCTTCTAAGCCCGGTTTTTGATATTCTTCGTATTTTTGAAGTTCTAGTAGCATGAGTAAGCTATTTTTAGCTATTTAATGAGCTAAAATGGATGTTCAAAAATGTGGTCATGTATGATATGCATGTATTGAGTAAATGTGGTAAAAATGAGTTGATTTATCATTATAGATCAAGAAGGAGGAAGCTTGGATCGAAACCAAGGGAAGAGCAAGGTGGTGGACTAAATTTCACCTTTTTTTATACGTTTGAGTATCCAGGTAAGTTTATGCGTAAATAAAGCATTTATACTTACACATTCTTAATGCTAGTTAGTGTGCAGCATGAATGAGAATGATTGAGAACCCATGTGGTTCAAGTAGAATGAATGTGGTAGACATTGTGAATGGATGAATGATTGAGCAAGTAGATTGTGAATGTGTAGTGATAATGCTAAATGGTGGGCTAAGTGCGATACCATCTTAATGCTTAACGACGATGTGCTAGGCTATGTGCGATGCTATCGTTAAGTGTGTTGTCTAGTGGGCTAAGTGAGAGACCACTATGATTACCTTTGTGGTAGGCTAAGTGCGATACTACCTTATTAATTGATCGTGGTGGACTAAGTGCGAAACCACTGAGAAATTAACTGTGTGGATTAACTGTGTGGACTAGCTATGTGGATTAATTGTGTGGATTAGTTGTGTGGATTAATTGTGTGGATTAGCTGTGTTGATTAACTGTGTGGATTAGCTGTGTGGTAGTATTATAGAGTAAATTAGCTGTGTGGATGTATTATCGAGGAATAATGATGTGTTGTATATCGTGTAAATATGATGTAAAATACAGGTGTGCATTTCAATGGTTATGAGTATGTGACTCATGATGTGTTGGAAATGTGGTAAGGGATAGAAAGAGTAAGCATAGTTGTATATTGTATGTTAGTATAATGCTAATTGTTGCTTAGATTTTACTATGATGTTTAATTGTTTATGTGTAAACTTACTAAGCCCAAAGCTTATTCCTTTTCTTTCCCTTGTCTTATAGAGAAAATGTTGAATCGAGATACGTGAATCAATTGGAGGACCGCCCACACTATCAGCACACTTTGGTACATTAAACTTAGTGTTTTGTATATGGCATGTATAAGGGCTAGACAAGTTAGTGACTTCAATTGTAATTGTTAAGATGTATTGGCCTTTAGGTGGATAATCTATTTATATAATACCATAGTTGTTGGCTACTTTATTATACGAGAAGATGTAAATATCCATGAGAGTTTATGTTTCTTAATGAGTTGATTATGGATGTGTTGAATGAGTATATGTTGTTTGAACATGAGGGGGTAAAATGCTTAGCAAATAGCTTTGTTCTTGACCATGTGGTTAGACACGGGTGTGTGTCTAGGCCATGTGAGTCACACGGCCAGCCCACAGGCGTGTGTTGTGGCCGTGTCTAAATTAACACAATAGAGTAGTTTGGGACACGAGCTAGTCACACAGGCTAGTCACACGGGCATGTGACTAAGCTTTGAGACCATGTAGGTAAAGTCAGTGTCCACCACGGGTTGAAGGCATGGGCGTGTCTCATTTTAAACAGGCGTGTGAGCCTTGTATAAAAGAGAATTTTTTTTTAAGAATTGAAAAAGTTTTGATATAGTCTTAAGAGTCCTCGTGTGTATGAGTGAGTCCTTGTAAGTCAAGAATGGGGTTGTTGAGGTGACTTAAGAGAGTAGTCACGATATGCCTAAGTGGCGATCAAGTGGTGATAGTACGATAACGCCTCGGGCACAGTTTCGACGTAGAACTCGGGGAAAGGGTGTTACAGTTAGTGGTATCAGAGCTATGGTTTAGTCGGTTCTAGGACTACCATAGCGGGTGTAAGAGTCTAGCTATACATGCCATAAGTGTACAATGATAGTGTGGTGGTTTCTAATGATTTTTTTTAAATTTTGTTTGATATGGTATATGGATTTCGATCCATCGACTGCTGATGAAGTAGTTAGTATTGAGCCGGCTCCTGCGCAAGGGAACGTGCTTGTACAAAGTGGGCCCGAGGCTAGGGGTCAAGGAGTAGAAGCACGGGAAGCCTTTCTCCAGATGATGAGTAATTGGTACTCGGACTATGTTTGAGTGAACCCTAATGCTCAACCTCCTCCACCTTCTCATATACCTTAGCCAAATCTAGTGGCTCCTCAAGGTATTGATGTTGTGAGGATATCGAAACCCTAGTGGATAAGATTAAGAAGCACGGGGCTGAGGAGTTTAGAGCAAGGGTAGATGATGACCCTGAGAGGGCGGAGTTTTGGTTAGAGAACTTAATGAGAGTGTTTGATGAACTCTTATGTACACCTGAAGAGAGCTTGAAACGTGCTATGTCCTTGCTGAGGGATTTGGCATACCATTGATGGAAGACTCTAACGTTAGTGGTCCCGAAAGAGCAGGTGATGTGGGACTTCTTTCTGGAAAAGTTTTGGAAGAAGTATATAAGCCAACGATTTACTGATTGAAAAAGGAAGGAATTCCTTGAGTTGAAGCAAGGGAGAATGTCAGTAGCAGAGTATGAGCGTAAGTTTGTTAGGCTTATCAAATACGCTCAAGAGTGTGTATTGACAGAGACCATCTTGTGTAAGAGGTTTGAAGATGGACTAAATGAGGACATCAAACTCCTAGTGGGTATTTTGGAGTTGAAAGAGTTTATTGTGTTGGTAGAAAGGGAAGTAAGGCAGATGAATTGAGTAAGGAAAAGAGAAGGGCTATGAGTGGAGCCCGAGATGCTAGAAAGAGGCTGATGGGCAATCGTATCAGGCCCAGTTGAAAAGATTCAAGGAAGGAAAACCTTGTGTGCTCTAAGAGTTATGAGCACGAGTTTAGCGTTGTCTAATGATGGTGCTATTTTGGCAGAGCTGAGAGCTAAGCCACTATTTGTTCAACAGTCATATGATGCTTAGAGAAATGATAGCAAGATGCAAACTAGGAGAGCTAAGTGCGGATCAGAAAGTGATTCTGATTTTTGAGTAAGCTCGAATAGTTAATTGTTGTACCCTGACAGAGTTTGTGTACCAAGAGATGAGAAGTTAATCTGAAAGGTTTTGCATGAGGGCCACAATGGATGTTTGTCAGTACATCCGGGCAGTATGAAAATGTAGAATGACTTGAGAAAGTTTTATTGGTGGCCGGGTATGAAAAGAGACATTTTAGAGTTTGTGGCAAAGTGTCTGATTTGTCAACAGGTGAAAGCTGAGCATCAAGTGCCTTTGGGATTGCTTCAGCCAGTAATGGTACCCGAATGGAAGTGGGATCGGGTTCTCATGGATTTTGTCGGGGTTGCTGATGACTCCAAAAAAGAGAGATGCTATGTGGGTTGTTGTGGACAGGTTAACAAAGTCGGCTCACTTTATTCCAGTACGTGTTGATTATTCACTGGATAAAATTTGTTGAGTTGTAAGTTGAAGAAATAATGAAATTACATGGTGTGCCTATGTTTTTAATATTGGATAGAGATCCGAGGTTTACTTCAAGGTTCAGGAAGAAGTTGCAAGAAGTCATGGGTACGAGGTTAAATTTCAGTACCTGTGTTCCATCCGCAAATTGATGGTTAGTCTGAAAACTGCTTCGGACCGACAGAAGTCGTATGCGGATTTAAAAAGAAAAGAAATTGAGTTTGAGGTGGGTGACAAAGTGTTTTTGAAAGTGTCCCCATGGAAGAAGATTATGAGATTTAGACGAAAAGGGAATTTGGGTCCAAGGTTCATAGGGTCGTATGAGATTACAGACAGAGTAGGGCTAGTAGCTTACTGGTTGGCTTTGTCGGTAGAATTGGAAGAGATCCATAATGTGTTCCATGTGTCGATATTGTGACGATATCGCTCCGATCCTTCACATGTGATTCTTTCGACAGAAATCGAGATAAGATCGGATATGTCCTATGAAGAGGAGCCGATTAAGATCTTGGCTCGAGAGGTGAAACAGTTGAGAAAAAATAGCATAGCACTAGTGAAAGTGTTATGGAAAAAACATGGTGTGGAAGAGGCTACATGGGAAACAGAAGAGACTATGAGAAAGCAACATCCAAACCTCTTTATTGGTAAGATTTTTGGGGGCAAAAATCTCTAAAGGGGGGAGAGTTATAACATCCAGTTTAGGACCTAGTCGGAATAGTGGTGTGAGACCACAAATCCAAGGTCTATGTATGAGTTTTTGAGGTTATTGCTATGTTTGCATATTGGTGTGAAAGTTTCATGAAGCAATTTTGTGAAATTAGGTTGAATTGTCCAAAAGGACTAAATTGTAAAAGTTGCAAAATGTGATGTTCTAGAAGCTATTTGTGTGAAATTGCTTTAGAATATCAATTAGAGGTCCTTAATGAATAATTTTCCCAATTTTTAATTTTTGGACAAAATTGGGCATGAAAGAGTTAAATTAGAAAGTTTATCGAAAAAGGGCATTTCGGTCATTTAGTTATCAAATGATTAAATAGGTGAAAAGATGATAAAATTTCACTAATCTTCTTCCCCAAGCCGAAAAATTTCAAAGAACCCATAGCTAGGGTTTGTCAATTTTTCAACCTTGCTAGTAAGTGCTTCTAAGACCGGTTTTTGATATTCTTCGTATTTTTGAAGTTCTAGTAGCATGAGTAAGCTATTTTTAGCTATTTGGTGAGCTAAAATGGATGTTCAAAAAATGTGGTCATGTATGACATGCATGTATTTTGATGTTTTATGGAAGAATATGAAAGCTTGATGTAGTAGAAACATCTTTTGCTAAGTGATTTTCCATGAAAATGCATGTAGGGACTTGATTGTAAAAATCTTAAGTTTGGTCATACATGTATGATTTAGTGAGAATTGATGAATGCTTTAGTTAAGTAAGTGACTTAGCTAAGCATGAAAGGCTAGAAAGTTGAATAAAAATCAGTTTACGAGCCTTGGGGCAAAAGTGTAACTATGAGAAAGATTAGGGGCAAAATGATAATTTTGCTAAAGTATGAGATAATGGTTAATTTAGTCAATGTGTGTATTGAATGAGTTGATTTATCATTGTAGATCAAGAAGGATGAAGCTCGGATCAAAATCGAGGCAAGAGTAAGGTGGTGGACTAAATTTCACGTTTTTTTTATACGTTTGAGTATCGAGGTAAGTTTATGCGTAAATAAAGCATTTATACTTACACATTCTTAATGCTAGTTAGTATGTAGCATGAATGAGAATGATTGAGAACCCATGTGGTTCAAGTATAATGAATGTGGTAGACATTGTGAATGGAAAAATGATTGAGTAAGTAGATTGTGACTGTGTAGTGATAATCCTAAATGGTGGGCTAAGTTCGATACCATCTTAATGCTTAACGACGATGAGCTAGGCTATGTGCGATGCTATCGTTAAGTATGTTGTCTAGTGGGCTAAGTGAGAGAACATTATGATTACCTTTGTGGTAGGCTAAGTGCGATACTACCTTATTAATTGATCATGGTGGACTAAGTGCGAAACCACCGAGAAATTAACTGTGTGGAGTAACTGTGTGGACTAGCTATGTGGATTAGCTGTGTGGATTAACTGTATGGATTAACTGTGTGGATTAGCTATGTGGATTAACTGTGTGGAATAGCTGTGTGGATTAACTGTGTGGATTAGCTGTGTGGTAGTATTATATAGTAAATTAGCTGTGTGGATGTATTATTGAGGAATAATGATGTGCTGTATATCGTGTAAATGTGATGTTGAATGCAGGGGTGCATTTCAATGGTTATGAGTATGTGACTCATGATGTGTTGGAAATGTGGTAAGGGATAGAAAGAGTAAGCATAGTTGTATATTATATGTTAGTATAATTCTAATTGTTGTTTAGCTTATACTATGATGTTTAATTGTTTATGTGTAAACTTACTAAGCCCAAAGCTTATTCCTTTTCTTTTCCCTTGTCTTATAGAGAAAGTGTTGAATCGAGATACGTGAATCAATTGGAGGACCGCCCACACTATCAGTACACTTTGGTACATTAAACTCAGTGTTTTGTATATGGCATGTGCTAGACAAGTTAGTGACTTCCGTTGTAATTGCTAAGATGTATTGGCCTTTAGGTGGATAATCTATTTGTATAATACCATAGTTGTTGGCTACTTTATTATACGAGAAGATGTAAATATCCATGAGAGTTTATGTTTCTTAATGAGTTGATTATGGATGTGTTGAATGAGTATATTTTGTATGAACTTGAGGGGTTAAAGAGCTTAGCAAATAGCTTTGTTCTTGACCATGTGGTTAGACACGGGTGTGTGCCTAGGCCATGTGAGTCACACGGCCAGCCCACAGGCGTGTGTTGTGGCTGTGTCTAAATTGGCAGAATAGAGTAGTTTGGGACACGGGCTAGTCACACCGGCGTGTGACTAAGCTTTGAGACCGTGTGGGTGAAGTCAGTGTTCACCACGGGTTGAAGGCATGGGCGTGTGTGACTACACACGAGCGTGTCTCATCTTAAACGGACGTGTGAGCCCTGTATAAAAGAGAAATTTTTTTTAAGAATCGAAAAAGTTTCGATATAGTCTCGAAATTCCTCGTGTGTATGAGTGAGGCCTCGTAAGTAGAGAATGGGGTTGTTTAGGTGACTTAAGAGAGTAGTCACGATAAGCCTAAGTGGCGATCAAGTGGTGATAGTACGGTAACGCCTCGAGCTCGATTCCGACGTAGAACCTGGGTATGGGGTGTTGCAATATGGCCCACTAGGACTTCAACATCTCAATCATCATCAATTTAGTAGAGCATCATGCATCAAATAGAATACCAAGCATTCTCAGTTATGCTAACATAATTATTGCATTAATCACATGCAAACTTACCTCGATTTCAAAATGAGCTAACTCATCGGTTTAGTCCAAGACTTTGTCTTTTCCCTGATCGAGGCGGATTATCGATTCTTCTTGCTCTATAATAGCAATTTAGCTCATTTTAATCACCACATTAATGAAAGCATTTCAATAATCATGCTTAGGCAAAATTATTATTTTGCCCCTAGGCTTTGGCAAAATGACCATTTTTCCCCTAGTCTCAAAAATTAATTCTAATCACATTTCTACCTTCAAAAAGTAGGTGAACATTTAATACTCTTATAGCTATCATCAAAACTCAGCTTTTCACATAATTACTACAAATTTGTAACCTTTTCATCTAGGTCCAATTAGATGTTTTTAGGACAACACCTTTTACAAAAGTTGTTCATCTAACAACTAAGACTCAATTTCTTCCATAAAAATGCAGCAAATAGCTAAGATAGCTCTCATGGAAAAACTCTAAACTTTTTACCATATTGCATAATAGTCCCCTCATTTGAAAGCTTAAGCTTTAGGGGTCCCAAAAGTACAACTATTTTCTAGAAAAGATCACTAGAACACTTACTTGGGAAGAGATGAGTGTGCTAAAATTTTTTGAAGCTTTATACCCTCTATTTGCTGCTAATTTTCGGTGGAAGAGTGAAAGAGAAAAAGATGATATCTTTTCTCTCCTTATTTTATTAATACTAGTCAAATTAGTCCACCTACTATCACCAACTTTGACCAACATTGACAAATTTGTCTCCTATGCTAGTCTATGGCCGGCCAAGCAAATATTGGGGGTCTAATTGCCTTTTAAAGACCTCCAATTGACAATCTATGGCTATTTGGTACTTTTAGCTTATAGAATGGAACTTTCACCTTTATGCAATTTAGTCCTTTTTCGTGATTAATCATGAAATCGTTAAAATTAAAGCACCAAAATTTTCATGCACATATGCTATCATGCTCTAACTCATAATATAACATGAAAATAAATTTTTCTAATCTCGAATTAGTGATCTCGAGATCACTATTCTGACTAGCCCCTAAATCTAGCTGTTACAATTTCGTTGTCGATTTGTGCACGAAATTTGATTTTTCTCTAACAGTTGCGAAGATAATTCTGATTACGATTGGAAACAAAAAAGAAATAAACAAAAAACTATTAAGCTAAAATCTTGGATTGAAATCGAATCCAAGTTAAACAAGAACAAAAACTGTTTAAAGACTAAATTGAAAGAAAATAAAAATTGAAATAAAAACCTAAAACTAGCAAAGTGCCTCACTTGGCCAAGCCCCCAAAATGAGGCTAAACATGCTTATTTATAGAGTTTATGCTTTGACCTAAATAGTGGTTAATTAGCAGCCCAAAAATCTAATTACATTACATTGTGTGGACTAAAATATCCATAATTAAAATTTCTAATTGTCGCATGGTGTCGTAACACCACAGGACCGGTGTCGTGACGCTGCCTTTTGAATGGGAATAATGTGGCTTTGAAGTCCAGTGTCACTACACCAGTCCTCGGTGTCACGACGCTGCAGTCTTGCTACATCTTCTAAGCCTTGAAACAATGTCCTACACACTAAATGAAGCCGTTAAATCATCCCTAGGCCCATAGTGGCCCATTAGGTCATGGCATTACTCAAAATTGCGTAAAAACACTGATTTTGCATAATTTGAACTTAAGATAATAAAAACTATATAAACACATATAAAAACACTCTAAAACAAGCTTGTGAAGTGTCAAAAAGACCTTAATTTGCTACAATGAATTATGGTAGATCACTTTTCTATCTAATCTTCTTTACATAATTTTCACTTCACTTACTTTACAATCTTTTCTATTTAATCCCTACTAGCATATATGTTCATTAATCATCATACTCTCACTTGGTATTCACTTCACTTCTATATATATATATATATCACTCAAGCGTGTTATTTCAAAGTCTTAGTACACTTAGTCACTTCAGATATATTTTACAATTTAGTCCTTAACAATATGAAATTCCATAATCACTATAATATATCTTCAATATCACTTTATATTTAAGTCACTAATACCTCTAACATTTCATTTAAATTATTTATCCTATTATTTTGTTCTACATATAAACTTTTGTAAACTTTTCAATTTAGCCCTTGTTCCATTCTTTCATTACACAACATCAATTCACTTTGAAATTTAAATTATATAGATATTTTCATTATATTTTAATTACTTTCAAATTTAATAATAACACAAACATTTTAAATTAATCACACAATTTTTAATATAACAATTTCACATATTTTATACTTAGATTTTAATAGGACTTCACTATTTTGCCTTTAATTCTCTTCCTTCCTCACTTTTGTCATCATCTTCACTTTGTTTCCAACACTTCCACTATTTCTTCTCTTTTTATATTTCACGAACACATCAAATACATATTCAAAACTCACACTAAAATTACTTTCTTATGTCTCTACTTTAATTAAACATAAATTCTATAAAAAATATTTGAATTTCTTACCTTGTCTCTTTAATCTTTTCACTTTTCTGCAACTTTCTCCACTTCCACTTCCACTTCCACTTCCACTTCCAATTTATTTCTTTCAAGATGGTATTCTAACTCTCTAGGGTTTCTACTTCACTTTTTCTTTTGGTGGCTATGAAAATTCTCAAGATTTTTGAGAGAAAAGGTGAATTTTATGGAAAAGGACTGGATTGTAGAAAAAAGAAAATTTCTCTCTTCTTTATTTCTCATGGACGTTGGAAACAACTGGGAAAATTGAAGAATTTTCTTCATCTTTTTATATTTACTTTAATTAATTAAAATATTAATAAAATATCTTTAAAAATATTATTAAAATAATATTAAATAATTTTATCTAATCAAAACTTAACATCCAACCCATAATTACCATGATATTTCATGAAAAATATCCTGTTTGAGAAATGACTATTTTACCCCTTATCATTTTCAACAATTCCTCCCTTGAATCACACTTTATTTGGTAAAATTGTGATTTAGTCTCTCATATTTCTCCACTTATTCAATTTGGTCCCTACTTATCAATTTCATGTCACAAAACTTTATTTTATTTTCACTTGTGGTCTTTCAACTTTCTCATATTTACTTTTCAGTCCTTCAACTTTTGAATTTTTACGCTTCAACCTCAAAACTTTTCACATTTTTACAATTTAGTTAATATTTCGAATTTATTTCTCTTAGTACCCAATTCTTTTCAATTTCTCCTGGTATCTAATTACCTTCTTTTCTAACACTAATAGTTCTTATTTGATTTCTTTTGAAAATTCTAACACATGTCAACTTGTATTAACACTATTCTTGACTCAGGGGTTTTAGGGATGTTACACGAATTGCGAATATGAAGGTAGTGGCTTGTCATCGTGACTTCAACAGGGGAAAGTTGTGCCTTTGAAGACAAAGGCTCAATGTCATGATCAATAGGTTGATGCTGCGACTATAAAGACAATTTCCCACCAAATTTTGTATCAATCTCCATAAACTGCCAAGTAACAATTCAAAATAGTCAAAGTGTGCCAAAAAGATCAACATATTAGGCATTAATTCAAATGTCAAACCACCATCCTTTTACATATCAAGCATCTATCAATACATGATCACAAGTATGTAACACCTTTATTTACTTGGCAAGTAAGAAACAACTCAATCATAAATATAACATGGCTAATTAGGCAAGTAAACATTAACTCACTAGATGAATACATATACTTATCATCAAACACATATGGTCATGCTCAAAATGTAAACATTTTCCATCATATGTACCAAAATGACAACTCGAACCTAAAGATGAACTCAAGACCTTAGGTACATGCCACATTCTATTAATAGAATAAAACTGTACAAACTTGCTACGTTGAGAGTTGATTCTGGATGCTATCAATCACTTTGAGACTTCGAGATCTACGATACCTGTGCATGGAAATAAAAAAACTATATGCTGAGTAATAGGGTGAGGGATATCACGATACCACTGCTTGATGGGTGAAAAAACTTTAGGGGCAATTTTATGTCCAACAAGCTTATATCTATTTTTAACTTAAGGGCAAAATGGTCATTGTTAGGTAAATGTTAGTAGGCTACAAATACCATTTTATAAGCCTTTGAACTTTGATTTTGTTGGCTGAACATATCTCCTTAGGTTTTCATAGTCTTAGATTAGGTTTTCTCTTTTTTTTTTTTAGAATATGTTTTCTTTTTTTTTGTTTTCTTTCTTCTTTCTTGTTAAAGACTCTTGTAAATGAAAATGGATCAAGATTGGGGGTGCCTTTGGTTCCATATCTAAATGAGCATTTCTTACCCTTATCTTTATTGAAAAACCCCTAACCCATATTCGCTGCCAAAATAGGGTTATGGAGCATTACCAGAGTTTACATTTCAAAATTAACAAAATTTTAAACATTTAAATTCACAACATCAATCATAGCAAAACTAATAAATGGCATACATATTTCCCTTATTCGAGCCCTCGAGACCTTAAAAACACATTAGAAATAAGTCAGGACTAAATCAGAAACATGTAGAATTTAAAAAAAAAAGACGAAAATTTTAAACTACAGGGGTTACACAGTCGTGTGGCCAGACCGTGTGACTCACACGGCTAAGACATACGCCTATGTCTCAGGCTGTGTGAGCATTTGAAGTAGGGACACACGACCTTTTCCCAGCCAGTGTCTGAGCCCGTGTAACTCTTTGACTTAGGTCACACGGCCAAGCCACACGCAGTGTGCTAGGCCGTGTAACTCTCAAAATGAAACCTTTAAAAAACTACATGGGACACACGGCCGTGTCACACACACGACCGTGTCACACACACGGCTGAGACACATGCCGATGTCTCTGGCTGTGTGGATGAAAAATAGGCCATTTCCAAGCCAATTTTCTCACCCAATCATGCATACACCTACAACCAATTTTCCATATATAATCAAGCAACCCAAAGTGCACCAAACCATGTATCAACAATCTATCCAAATAAAGTATATGTTCATACAACCAATATTCCCAAAAGGCACCTCAATCACAACAATTAAACATGTATAACTATATGCATAGTTTAGCCAAAACTTACCATTTTGTTCACATATCATATCCACACTCATACTACCAAATTGACCATTTAACATTTAGCTCCATTAGACATATATGTCAACTATATTCCATATACCAAAAGTGACCACATTTAACCATGTCAAAGAACATACCATTACATACATTTTAAATACCATTTCAACTTCCATCATTTAAGCATCATAAAGACTACAAAATCAACCATCATAAAGCCACAAACATATATCAACCTAACAACCATTTCAATCACTCAAAATACCATAATTACAAGCCAAAACATAATGGCTATAATATCAACCAAAACACCTATACATGTGCATATTTAAACAGTTATCACCTAACTTGTTCTCATGCCAAAACATAACATAATTGATACATAACAACCATACCATTTTGGCCTTTTAAAGATATATTAACACATACCAATTTTGGTCATTTCAAAACATACACCAATTTGACCATATTTGTAACATCCTGAAAATGGGCCTATGCTGTCTTATGTATTATGAATGTATGGTGAACATTTTTGGAAACTTGGAAATGTTAAGTCTAAAAGAGGAAAGTGAACATTTTCGAAAACTTAGAAATGTTAAGTTTAAAAGAGGAAAGTGAACATTTTTGGAAACTTGGAAATGTTAAGTTTAAAAGAGGAAAGTGAACATTTTTGGAAACTTGGAAATGTAAGGAAATGTTTTAGAAATGTTAAGTTTAAAAGAGGAAACTAAAACAAGGTGGCCTTAAGAAAATTAGTAGAGGGAATTTAACACAAGAATGGGCTTGGAGTAGTGGCTAGGCGGTACCACTTAAGGCCCAGGTAAGTGACGCCACAAGCTATGCAAATGGGCCTAGGTTCGAGTCACGTGGGAAGCAAATAAAAGAGTTTTATTTTGCTACAAGGAGCAAGGGAGTTGGACGGCACCAAGGCACTTGGGGAAGAGTTTAATTCTCTTTAAAATTTGGCTAAATAGGTGGATCAATGATGGATAATTATTGTTTAAGAGATAAGAGATAAATATTGGATTAAGTTTTATTAAATTGAATGGGTGATAATTAAAGTGATAAAGTTATCAAAATAGGAGTGATGGCCAAGTAAGGGAGTCTTGGCCTAGTAATTTCGGCAAAAGGAGGAAAATAAGGCTATTCATCAATCTTCTCTTTTCCATTGAAGTCTCTCAGAAAATTTCCTAGCAAACTCTCTCCTTTCTCTTTATTTTTGCCATAGTCAAATCTTTTTCTCCATAAGTCCACCATTGCGAATCCCCTAGTGACTCTTTTCCTCTCTTTTCTTTTGATAAACCGACAACACAGATAACCTTTAGCCAATTTCTTGTTAAGTTCCAAAAGCCGAAAACTTGCTATTATCAAGACCATCGCCGAATATTGCTAAAGGTTCAAGCAAGGATTGCCGATCTCTAAAGTAAGGGTAAGATCTCATTCAGTTTCATCCTTTTTCTTTTAAGATTTGTCGAAATCTAGGACTAACCCCATTAATATCTTATTGCCGAAACTTTTAAGAGATCTTTCGGGATTTACTAAGTGTCGACTACAAGGAAGGAGAAATTCTTTTCCCGAAGGTATACCATAGGCCATGTGTTCCCTAGTTATTCGGTGAGTTTGGGATTTAAAATCCACAAGGTAAGTATCTATAGCATTCGCCAAGGCCATGTTGAGTAAATAGATGTGTTTCATTAATATTTAAAAGCCAAACTAATCTATTCAAGTAATCTAGTGATCGTCGATTTCAAGAAAGAATGATACAAAGTTTCCTGCATTTGATTAGACATCAATCGGCAAAGAAGGTAAGGATTTAAGTGTACTAATCCTCTCGATTTGGTTTTATGGCGAATGGCTCTTTACTAAGTATTAAGTGATTGATCAAATGTAGAGATTTAAGATTTAAGGCATTAGATCAAGCTTTTCGGGATTTGGAGTGAACTTGCTAAAGTGAATCAGGTGTGTACCCCACACTATCTTTTAATAAGAATTATGGCTAAAATTTAATATGAGCATGTTTATAAGAATGTGAATATGGCTAAAGTACCATGCTATGGTACAAAGTACTCAGGTACATTTCCTACTCCTACTAGGATTATGTTAAATATCTATTATGACACACATGAAATTATAAGAATGTGAAATAAGAATTTGGCATGTTAATGCATGATATGTATGATATGGGGCATATGGGTTATATGAAAAGGGGAAGTGAATGTGGTGACCTAAGACCACGATAACTGAATGTGATGACCTAAGACCACGATATCTGAATGTGGTGACCTAAGACCACGATATCTGAATGTGGTGACCTAAGACCACGAATTTTATAAGGGCGATGAGCACGTCAACTGCAGCGACTGCCTTCGATGGTGTGTAGCGGATGGAGGGTTAACTTAGTGGTCCCCACGGTGTACAGGATGGTACGGGTGATGTGTAGCAAATGGCATATAGGTTTGGGTTCGGGTTGTATCATTATTTTATATCTGCTATATGATTATGTATGTGATGTGATAATATGCCTGAAATTTGGACATAGTGTTTGTGTACACATTGAGTCTGTTGACTCACCCCGTTGTGGGAACCTTTTTCAGGAAACAATCAGTAATGGACCGGGTTGGCAGGAGCTTAAAGGTGGCCATGCACAGCAAGGAATTTATTTAATTTGGAATTTTTATTTCATTAAGTACTTTGAATTTATTTTTTCTTTGGGAATTATTTGATGTAATAAGGCCATAGTAGAACTACTTTACTTTGCTTTTATTTATTAAGCTTACAAACTTTTATTTATTAAAAGATTAAGTAAATTTATTTTGAAACAAAGCCTAAACGTTTTGTCACCTAAAGTAAAGGATTTTAATAATGAAATAAACTTGTTTTCAACTCAAGCCCAACCCAAAACAATCTTTCTTTCAAAACACACAAGTTTTTCCTAAGTAACAAAAGAATTTGAAACGGTTTACACCGGGAACATACCAGATCCGGTCAAGGCTCATGGGCCGGGTTTGGGGTGTTTCAATATTAACCATAACCAACAAGATATCAATAGTACCTTAAGTACCTCAAATCCAAAGAAACATTACATGGCATAATCATCAACCAAGATGAGATATATATACCAAACTCATCAATTAAACATTAGATATTGCAACACTCCTAACTCGTAACCGTCGCCAAAATAGGGTTAAGAGGCGTTATCGGACATATTAGAACTTTTACGATCATTTCACAACATATAATACATTATCATCAAATCATAGCAAATTATATACATAGAGTCCCTTTAAAAGGTCTACAAGACCTTAAACATGCATTAGGAACAGATCAGGGCTAAACCGAGCACATACAAAATTTTTATGAAAATCAAACATTTTTTAAAGTTACAGAGACCACACGCCCGTGTGGGTAGGCCGTGTGCCTCACACAGCCTCAGACACACCCGTGTGTACAAGCCGTGGCAAAACAGGGCATACATACTGACTTGTCCACACGGCCGAAGACATGCCCGTGTGCATGACCCGTGGGCAATGCTGACTTAATTCACATAGCTTGTCACACGTCCGTGTGCCTGGCCCATGTACGAGACTGACTTGTTTTGAAATACAACCTAAAGAGACACGATCGAGACACACACCCGTGTGCTCAACCGTGTGGGCAAATATAGGCCATTTGCAAGGCCAAATTTTGGGTCACTCCTACAAGCATCAAGCCATACCAAATTCATATCTCAAATGCATCCAAAACATACCAAATTATTCACAACTAAACCCCTTAACATCATCATTCATTTTTGTATACAAATTCAACTCAACATACCAATCCAAATTATCAACTTCACATCAAAATCATATAATCCATTCATCATTTAATCTTTACCAAATTAAGCATGAAACATACTACTTCCATATCACCAAAACATACCATAAGATCATTCACACAAAGTCACATATACACATACTAACCACCCTTTTTACATGTCCCCAAACATATACCAAAATCATTAAACTATCAAGTCAAATCACATGGCTAGATCTATACATCTCAAAACATACCATATGTACTAGCCTATACATGCCATATATTAAATATACAACTTCCAAAAGTACAAAATAGATGGCCGATAGTGTGATTGAGTTGCTGATGATCCCCGAATCTGAGCTAGCTTTAATGACACTGTAAAACAGAGATAAACTTCACACAGTAAGCTTTAAAGCTTAGTAAGTTCATTATATAACACATTTAACTCAACAAATCAAATTCAATATACATAATAAACTATCACATGGTTCAATTCACAATAATACACAATCTTATCCATAGTCATTACTTACATAATCATCCATTTATCCATATACGATATCATCAACCACATAGGTTCCGTACATACCTGTGTCAACACTTAATTGACAATCATTTTTACTACTTAATGCTCAATACCACAAATTCGTTCGAGTTAAGAATTCATCTCTAGCTTTTGAATCCGCTTTCTTCTTTTCTTTACTAAGCTCCTCGGCTTTACAAGCTCTTTCGACCAATACCATAAATTCATTCAAGTTAAGAATTCCAACCAGAAGTTTAATATCTTCATTCAACCCTTCAATGAAGCGTTTACACATAGCAGTTTCTGTTGAAACACATTCTCGTGCATATTGACTTAATCTAAAAAATTCTCGCTCGTATTCTATATTAGACATATAGCCTGTTTCAGATCAAGGAACTCTTTATGTTTCTGATCTATAAATCATTGACTGATATATTTCTTCAGGAATTCAGCTTGAAAGAAATCCCAGGTGATTCTTTCTCTCGAAACCACTGATATCAATGTTTTCCACCAATGATATGCCGTATCTCTCAACAATGAAATAGAACATTTTAAGCATTCATCAGGAGTACATGATAATTCATCAAACACTCCTAGATATTCTCAAGCCAGAATTCATCTCGCTCAGCATCATCATCAATTGTGTCCCTGAACTCTTCCACCCATACTTTCGAATTTTATCCATAGGAGGCTTACACAATCGGATCGGGTCTGAAACTTGTGGCACTACAGGAACTTGTGGGGATGGAGGTTGTTAAGAAGCTGGATTTGTTCAAACGAACTCTATAAACCACTCACTCATCATTTGGAAGAAGGCTTGCTTTACCTCTCCCTTATGGCTACTAACATTCAGCCCAAATTCAGCCGGCGCTGTCCCTTGAGCAGGAGCAGGTGCATAATCTCGACATCGTAAGCTACTGCTCGATCGGGATCCATTTGCTGTATAAAAACACATTTTTAACTATCAGGAATCATCACACTATCACAAGCATATATATGGCATGTATAGCTAGACTCTCACATGCTA
The DNA here is from genome assembly GCA_025506655.1 of Gossypium rotundifolium. Classification (NCBI taxonomy): domain Eukaryota; kingdom Viridiplantae; phylum Streptophyta; class Magnoliopsida; order Malvales; family Malvaceae; genus Gossypium; species Gossypium rotundifolium. The sequence continues at coordinate 146,856,700 of CP106724.1, forward strand.
CGTTAGTCCTAGAATTGACTAAACTGTAGCTCTGGTACCAATTAAATGTAACACTCCTAACCCATAACCATTGCAGGAATAGGGTTAAGAGGTGTTACTGGACATACTGGAACTTTTACGATCATTTCACAACATATAATACATCATCGTAAAATTATAGCAAATTATATACAAAGAGTTAAAAGGCCTACGAGACCTTAAACATGCATTAGGAAGGGATCAGGACTAAACCAAGCACATACGAAATTTTTCTAAAAGTCAAAATTTTTCAAAGTTACAGAGATCACATGCCCGTGTGGGTAGGCACACGGCCTTAGACACACCCGTGTGTCCAAGCATTGGCAAAACAGGGCATACATATTGACTTGTCTATACGGTCGAAGACACATCCGTGTGCTTGACCCGTGGGTAACATTGACTTAATTCACACGGCCTATTACACGCAAGTGTGTCTGGCTCGGGTACGAGACTGACTTGTTTCTAAATACAACCTTAAGAGATATGGTTGAGACACACACCCGTGTGCTCAACCGTGTGGGCAAATATAGGCCATTTGCAAGGCCAAATTTGCCACCCAAATTTTGGGTCACTCCTACAAGCATCAAGCCATACCAAATTCATATATCAAATACATCCAAAACATACCAAATTATTCACAACTTAACCCCTTAGCATCATCATTCATTTTTGTATACAAATTCAACTCAACATACCAATCAAAAGTATCAACTTCACATCAAAATCATATAATCCATTCATCATTTAATTTTTACCAAACTAAGCATGAAACATACTACTTCCATATCACCAAAACATACCATAAGATCATTCACATAAAGTCACATATACACATACTAACCACCCTTTTTACATGTCCTCAAACATATACCAAAATCATTAAACTATCAAGTCATATCACATGGCTTGATCTATACATCTCAAAACATACCATATTTACTAGCCTATACATGCCATATACTAAATATACAACTTCCAAAAGTACCAAAATAGATGGCCAATTGTGTGATTGAGTTGCTGACGATCTCCAAATCCGAGCTAGCTTTAGTGACACTGTAAAATAGAGATAAACTTCACACAGTAAGCTTTAAAGCTTAGTAAGTTCATTATATAACACATCTAACTTAACAAATCAAATTCAATATACAGAATAAACTATCACATGGTTCAATTCACAATAATACACAATCTCATCTATAGTCATTACTCACATAATCATCCATTTATCCATATACGATATCATCAACCACATAGGTTCCGTACATACCTGTGTCAACACTTAATTGACGATCACTCTTACTACTTAATGCTCAATACCACAAATTCGTTCGATCTTCTTTAACTGTTCAATTTACTCGCACACTTAGTGCCAATTTCTTAGCTGAAGCTTTAATATCATCGCACACTTAGTGCCTTTACATTAAACCGAATTTGACTTAGTATCGCACGCATAGTGCCAATCAATATGGTCGATGCTTTCTTTGTTTTACACACATAGTGCCGTTCACCACTGTATTGATTCTATTTACGCACACTTAGTGCCATATCTCTTCAATCTCACAATTCACATTGCTCACTCAACTACCACATTTCCATTCATTACATAATATGTAAACATAATTTAAACAATTCGTATTATACACGAACTTACCTCGGACGTAGAAATAATGATTCAAGTTGATCAATCGAGCACCTTGTTCTTGCCTCGATCTAAGTCTGAATTTCTCTTTTCTTGATCTATACATATTCAAATTTAACTCATTCATTCACCAAATCATTCAATTTAATTCAAACACACATTTTTAGGCCATTTTACATTTTAGCCCCTAAATTTGCACATTTTGACATTTTAGTCCCTATTTCATAAAATCACCAAATACACATAAGTTCATTATACTCATGCCTAGCCGAATTTTCTCTTAGCTCATATAAGCCCACATATTTCTTTTATTTCACATTTTAGTCCTTCAATTTCTCATTTTCACAATTTAGCCAATAATACTCAAATTCATCAAAAATCACTTTATATAACATGTATATCAATCACCAAACTTGCATAATTCATTATCAAACATTACAAAACTCATGAATTCATCAATGGCTTAACTCATAAGCTTTATCAAAATCCAAAATTAAGACATGGGCTTGATAGTATGTTAAGCAAGGATCATAAAAACGTAGAAATTATAAAAAACCGAAACAAAAACATACTTTAATAAAAAAATACCATGGCCGAACCTAGCTTTCTTTTTATTTTTCTTTTTCCTTGATATTTTTGGCTAAGATGAACACATTTGCATGGCATTTTTAATGTTTGTTTTATTATAATAGCAATTATTTATCTATTACCAAATTAACATTTTAAAATAACATATAAAACATGTATATTTAATGTCCTTAACCGTCCATGCATGATTCAAATGGTGTAATTTCAATTTAAGGACTCCACATTTAATAAGCCATGACAATCAAGCACTTTAACAACTAGCACACAGGTTTTGCATTTTATGCGATTAAGTCCTTTTTTACAATTCGACACACAAATGATAAAATTTTCACACAGAACTTTCACACATACTTTATCACACAATGTAAACATAGAAAATAATATTAAAATATTTTTTGACCTCGTATTTGTGGTCTAAAAACTACTATTTCGATTAGGGTCTAAACCGGGCTGTTACAACTTTTCCCCCTTAGGGATTTTCGTCCCCGAAAATTTTACCAGTGAATGGATTCGGATATTGCTCTCTCATAACATTTTCAGGCTCCCACGTAGCCTCTTCAACACTGTGTTTGTGCCACAACACTTTCACTAAAAAAATTTTCTTATTTCTCAACTCTTTGGTCTCACGTGCCCGAATTCGAATCGGTTCTTCATTATAAGATAAATTTGATTAAATCTCAACCTCAGTAGGGGCAATCACATGCGATGGGTCAGATTTATATCGTCTAAGCATCGATACGTGAAACACATTATGAATCTTCTCTAGCTCGGATGGCAACATCAATCTATATGCAACCGCCCCGACACGTTCAATAATCTCATATGGCCCGATGAACCTCGGACTCAATTTGCCTTTTTTGCAAACGAAGTATTTTCTTCCATGGAGACACTTATAAAAACACTTTGTCACCTATTTCAAATTCAATATCTTTTCGTTTCAAATATGCATAAGACTTCTGACTATCTGATGCAGCTTTCAAACTGTCACGAATCACTTTCACTTTCTGCTCAGTTTATTTAATCAAATCAACCTCGTGAATCTTATTCATACTAAGCTCATTCAAATATAATGGAGTTTTGCATTAACGATCGTAAAGAGCCTCATATGGTGCCATTTTAATGCTTAATTGAAAACTATTATTATATGCAAATTCAATCAACGGTAGATGCTTTTCCCATGTACTTTCAAACTCAAGAATACAACATCTCAACATATCATCAAGAATTTGAATGATCCTCTAGGATTGACCATCCGCTTGCAGATGAAATGCAGTACTGAAATGTAGCTCCATACCTAGAGCATCTTGTAGTTTCTTCTAAAACTGCGAAGTAAACCTCAGATCTCTGTCAGACACAATGAATAATGGTACCCCGTACAGTTTCACAATCTCAAAAATATATAATTCATCTAACTTATCAAGCGAATAATCTGTTCTCACTGGAATAAAATGAGCTAATTTCGTTAATCTTTCAACTATCACCCAGATCGTATATTTCTTCTCAGAGTTAAGGGCAATCCTGACATAAAGTCCATTTTGATTCTTTCCCATTTCCACTCAGGAATCATGATCAGTTGTAACAAACCGGATGGAACTTGGTGTTTAGATTTGACTTGTTGACAAACTAAACATCTCGAAACAAACTCTGAGATATCCCGTTTCATACCATGCCACCAATAAAACTGTTTCAGATCATTGTACATTTTTATACTTCCCGGATGAATAGATATACGACTACTATGAGCCTCGTTCAAAATCAACTAAATCAACTCTGAATTTTTTGGAATACAAATTCGATCTCTAAATCTCAAACAACCATCATCATCAACTCAAAATTTTGAATCAGAATTTAAACCACACTGAGCTAGTTTTGTCAGAATCTCAGTATCACTTTTCTGGGCATCACAAATCTGACGTATAAACATTGGCCTCACTTTCAACTTAGCCAAAATAGAAACATCATCATTACACAGATCCATCTGAGTACTCATTGCTCGTAAAGAAAATAAAGACTTTCGGCTCAAAGCTTCAGCAACAACATTAGCTTTTCCCGGATGATGGTCAATTAGTAATTCATAGTCTTTTAATAATTCCAACCATGTCCGCTATCGTAAATTCAATTCTTTCTGATTCATTAGATATTTCAAGCTCTTATGATCAGTATAAATGTGACATTTCTCACCAAATAGATAGTGACACCAAATCTTCAATGCAATACAATAGCCGCTAATTCAAGATCATGCGTTGGGTAGTTCTTTTCATGAGGTTTTAATTGTCTCGAAGCATAGGCTATAACTTTGCCCTCTTGCATCAACACACAACCTAAACCATTTAACGATGCATCACTGTAAACTATGAATTTTTTACCTGAATCAGGTTGAACTAACACTAGTGCTTCTGTCAACAATACTTTTAACTGTTCAAAACTCTACTGACACTTTTTTGACCACTCAAATTTAACATCTTTCTGTAGCAATTTCATCAACGGAGTCGAATCATCGAGAAGCCTTTCACAAACCGTCTAGAATATCCCGTTAGTCCCAGAAAACTACAGACTTCAGACACATTTCTCAAAGGTTTCCAATCTAAAATTGTTGAAATCTTGCTCGGATCAACTCGTATTCCCGCATTTAACACTATATGTCCTAGAAAACTAACCTCGTGCAACTAGAATTCACATTTATAAAATTTGCATACAATTGCTTCTCACGTAGAGTCTGTAACACGATTCTCAAATGCTCGACATGTTGCGTCTCATCATAAGAATACATAAAAATATCGTCAATAAAGACAACGAAAAATCAATCCAAATACAGTTTGAATATCCAGTTTATCAAATCCATAAATACTGTAGGAGCATTCGTTATTCCAAAAGGCATACTAAAAATTCATAATGTTCGTACCTCATTCTGAAAGTAGTTTTCGATACATCTGATTCTTTAACTCTCAACTGATAATATCTCAATCTCAGATCTATTTTTGAAAATACTGTAGCTCCTTTCAATTGATCAAACAAATCATCAATACGTGGCAAAGGATATTTATTCTTTATAGTCACCTTGTTGAGTTGTCTGTAGTCAATGCACATTCTCATAGTTCCGTCTTTCTTTTTCACAAACAAAACCGGTGCACCCCAGGGAGAAAAACTTGGTCTTGCAAATCCTCTATCTGTTAACTCTTGCAACTGAGGCTTCAACTCTTTCAATTCTGCCGGTGCCATTCTATACGGAGCTATTGAAATAGGAGTCATCCCCAATACTAAGCTAATACCAAACTTGACTTATTGTATCGGATGTAATCCTGATAGTTCTTCAGGAAACATATCAGGGAACTCACAAACCACAAGCACAGATTCAATTTTCTTTTTGCTCACTTTTGTATCTATCACATATGCAAGATAAGCTTCACATCCCTTTTTCATATATTTCAAAGCTTTCATTGAAGATATTACAGTCGGTAACCCATTCAAATCACTGGATTCAATCCGAACTATCTCACCATTCTGACTTATCAAATCAATACTCTTCCGTTTATAATTCACAATAGCATTATGCAAAGTTAGCCAATCCATACCCAAAATTACATCAAATTCATCAAAAGGTAAAAACATCAGATTAGCCGAAAAAAATATCCCGAAACATCAATGGACAATTCTTGCAAACTTTGTCAATCAGAACACAATTGCCTAAGGGGTTTGATACTCAAGTTACAAACTCAGTAGACTCAACAGGTAGAGTCTTACTAGATACTAGGTTCACACACACATATGAATGAGTAGATCCTAGATCTATCAATGCAATCACATTAGTATCGAATAGAGTAAAAGTCTAGTAATAATGTCTAGAGATGACGCTTCTTCTCGAGCGTGGATAGTGTAGGCTCTGGAAGGTGCTCTCGCCTTAGATCTCACAGCTGTATCTGTTGTTCCTCTCTAACTACCACTCATATTTTTAGTGTTTTTGGGTGGTCTACCCCTAGCTGTCGTGTTACTCGGCCTCGCACTCTGAACATTATCTTTTTCAACTAACTCTGGGCAATCCTGAATAAAATGGCCTCGCACTCTGAACATTATCTTTTTCAACTAACTCTGGGCAATCCTAAATAAAATGATCTCGTGGTCCACATTTATAGCAAGCCCTATTATTATACTTGCCCAGCATTCTCTAATATGACGTCTCCCACACTATCTACACTCAGGCTTATTGCTTCTGGCACTTCCAACACTTGATTCCATTGGAGTTTGAGATTTTGGACCAGTATTCTGTTTCACACGATCTTGTCTCGAATGTCTGAACGAAACATTTGAGCAATTGGTTGCATCTTTGAATCTCTTTGATGAAGAATTATATGATTTGTTCATCGACCATTTTCTTTCATTCTAGCTTCTGAATCCGCTTTCTTCTTTTCTTTACTAAGCTCCTCAGCTTTACAAGCTCTTTCGACCAATACCACAAATTTATTCAAGTTAAGAATTCCAACCAGAAGTTTAATATCTTCATTCAACCCTTCAATGAAGCATTTACACATAGCAGTTTCTGTTGAAACACATTCTCATGCATACTAACTTAATCTAAAAAATTCTCGCTCGTATTCTGTAATAGACATATAGCCTATTTCAGATCAAGGAACTCTTTATGTTTCTGATCTATAAATCGTTGACTGATATATTTCTTTCAAAATTCAGCTTGAAAGAAATCCCAGGTGATTCTTTCTCTCGAAACCACTGATATCAATGTTTTCCACCAATGATATGTCGTATGTCTCAACAATGAAATAGAGCATTTTAAGCATTCATCAGGAGTACATGATAATTCATCAAACACTCTTACGATATTCTCAAGCCAGAATTCAGCTCACTCAGTATCATCATCAATTGTGTCCCTGAACTCTTCGGCCCCATACTTTCGAATTTTATCCACAGGAGGATTACTCAATCGAATCGGGTCTGAAACTTGTGGCACTACAGGAACTTGCGGGGTGGAGGTTGTTGAGCAGCCGGATTTGTTCGAACGAACTCTATAAACCACTCACTCATCGTTTGGAAGAAGGCTTGCTTTAACTCTCTCTTATGGCTACTAACATTCAGCCAGATTCACTGCATTGTCCTTGAGCAGAGCAAAGCGATACTCTCGACATCATCAGCTACTGCTTGATCGGGATCCATTTGCTATATAAAAACACACTTTTAACTGTCAGGAATCATCACACTATCACAAGCATATATATGGCATGTATAGCTAGACTCTCACATGCTACGTTAGTCCTAGAATTGATTAAACTGTAGCTCTGGTACCAATTAAATGTAACACTCCTAATCCATAACTCTTACAGGAATAGGGTTAAGAGGTGTTACTGGACATACTAGAACTTTTACGATCATTTCACAACATATAATACATCATCGTAAAATTATAGCAAATTATATACATAGAGTTAAAAGGCCTACGAGACCTTAAACATGCATTAGGAAGGGGTCGGGACTAAACCAAGCACATACAAAATTTTTCTAAAAGTCAAACATTTTTCAAAGTTACAGAGATCACACACCCGTGTGGGTAGGCACACGGCCTTAGACACACCCGTGTGTCCAAGCATTGGCAAAACAGGGCATACATATTGACTTGTCTATACAGCCGAAGACACGTCCGTGTGCTTGACCCGTGGGCAACACTGATTTAATTCACACGGCCTATCACACGCCCGTGTGTCTGGCCTGAGTACGAGATTGACTTGTTTCAAAATACAACTTTAAGAGACACGGTTGAGACACACGCCCGTGTGCTCAATCGTGTGGGCAAATATAGCTCATTTGCAAGGCCAAATTTGCCACCCAAATTTTGGGTCACTCCTACAAGCATCAAGCCATACCAAATTCATATATCAAATGCATCCAAAACATACCAAATTATTCACAGCTTAACCCCTTAACATCATCATTCATTTTTGTATACAAATTCAACTCAATATACCAATCCAAAGTATCAACTTCACATCAAAATCATATAATCCATTCATCATTTAATTCTTACCAAACTAAGCATGAAACATACTACTTCCATATCACCAAAACATACCATAAGATCATTCACATAAAGTCACATATACATATACTAACCACCTTTTTTACATGTCCCAAAAAAATACCAAAATCATTAAACTATCAAGTTATATCACATGGCTTGATCTATACATCTCAAAACATACCATATTCATTAGCCTATACATGCCATATACTAAATATACAACTTCTAAAAGTACCAAAATAGATGGCCAATTGTGTGATTGAGTCACTGACGATCTCCGAACCCGAGCTAGCTTTAGTGACACTGTAAAATAGAGATAAACTTCACACAGTAAGCTTTAAAGCTTAGTAAGTTCATTATATAACACATTTAACTTAACAAATCAAATTCAATATACAGAATAAACTATCACATGGTTAAATTCACTATAATACACAATCTAATCTATAGTCATTACTCACATAATCATCCATTTATTCATATATGATATCATCAACCACATAGGTTCCGTAGATACCTGTGTCAACACTTAATTAACGATCACTTTTACTACTCAATACTAAATACTAAAAATTTGTTCGATCTTCTTTAACAGTTCAATTTACTCGCACACTTAGTGCCAATTTCTTGGCTAAAGCTTTAATGTCATCGCACACTTAGTTCCTTTACATTAAATCGAATTTGACTTGGTATCTCACACATAGTGCCAATCAATATGGTTGATGCTTTCTTTATTTCACACACATAGTGCCATTCCATATCTCTTCAAACTCACAATTCACATTGCTCACTCAACTACCAAATTTCCATTCATTACATAATATGTAAACATAATTTAAACAATTCGTATTATACACGAATGTACCTTGGACATAGAAATAACGAGTCAAGTCGATCAATCGAGCACCTTGTTCTTCCTCGATCTAAGTTTGATGATGGTGGTAGAAAAGGTATTAAAAATTTATATAATGAATGATCGAGCCTAGAAACTATCTATCATTACGATTGAGGCAAGTGCACATATCGAACAATAGTATAGTTTAGTGGCAAGACCGAATTATCGAACCCAAAGGAACCAAAAGTACTAATACTAACTTTCTTTTTATTATTTAGCCTAAGAATCAAGAGAATTATTATTTAATTTAAAATTAATCTATTAAGCTAAAGATGCTAAGACACTGAGAAGGAATTAGGAAAATACTTGTAGGAAAACCAATTGATTAAGACAATACCTGAGGAAGAATCCACCTAGACTTCACTTGTTATCTAACTCGAACTGCATTTATTTATTCACTTGACTTGATCCGTAGGATTCCCTAATTTATTTTAATACCTCTCTCGAGGCTACTAATGTCTAACCCTGGTTGATTAATTGAAATCTCTTTCTAATTAAAACACCTAGAATTGCATTAACTCGATCTATGGACTCCCATATTAGGTTTGACCCTAATCCGGTAGATTTTTGTCATCCTATCTCTAGGTTTACGATGAACTCCGCTTAACTATACTAGATCTACTTTAAACAGGAAATTGTCCTCCTCTGCCTAAGCACATCAATACTTAAATCAATATCTTGAAATATCAAAGCAAGAATTAAGAACACATAGTTAAGAACAAATCAAGCATTTATCATATAGTTCAGAAAATAATAACAAGATCCGTCTTAGGTTTCATCCCCTCGTATTTGAGGGTTTAGTTCATAATCATAAACCATCTCAAGGAATTGAAAAACATAAAGAAAACCCTAACCCCTCAAGGAATTGAGATCCTTAGTCTTGAGTGTAATTTCGGCTTCTAGGATGGATCAACTGGCTTTCTTCGAGTGAATCCTACAATTCGGCCTCTCTTGTTCTACTCCTTGGCCTAGCTAAACGCCCCTTTAAGGTTGGCCTCTAGGGTGTTTATATAGGCTTTTGGAATGTCTTTCTTTGCCTCTAAGTACCCTAATCTGAATGAAACTCTTCTTTGCCGTGGCAGGGGCACGCCCGTGTGGCAAGGCCGTGTGATTCGGGGCCAGGCCGTGGTCAAATTTGCTAAGGAGGCACGGTCGTGTGTTTCGGGCCCAGGCCATGTGCAATTTATACTTTGGCCCATTTTCTTTGTTTTTGGCCCATTTCTCGTTCTTTTCATCCTCCGGTGCTTTCCTAAGTATAAAACATGAAATTAAAGGATTAGGAGCACCAAATTCCACAATTCAGGGAATAAATCATCCAAAAGTATGCTAAATGTGAGATTAAAGTATGAACATATTACGGTTTATCAAATACCCCCACACTTAAGCATTTGCTTGTGCTCAAGCAAAATTCCCAACTCACAATCAGAATTAACTTCCCTCAATTCATAATTCCTGTTAACAATGTCTCATCATAATTCATGGATAATTTATACATGAATAATTTAACTCAAAGAGTCCTAAAGATTCAATCAATCAAAGTCATAAGTTTATAGCACGAAAACATAAGTGTTTCCCCTTTTTCAAATAATTACCTTTGATTCAAAATCGATAAGGATTGACATCCTCACTAAAGATTCACTCAAATCACTCACGGTGTTTAAGGTTCAAAATAAAGCACTCATCATTCAAACATGAAAAGTTAATCCCATAGGCTTGCATGAAAGTCAAATCTCTACCACTATAAATGAGATGATACAAAAATCAAAAGGTCTTTAAAGGGTTGTAATGGGGCTTGGTTAAAGGTGTGGATATAGGCTAAATTAGAAGGTTAAAATCGAGATTGAATTGAAAATTTACCTAACTAGAAACAATGAATTGATAATGAGTAATTACATCAATTGAAAACTTGTAATACTAATAATACGATCTTCTTCTTCAAGATGTTGAATGTATAAGATCACTTAATCACAGAACTAATAATGAATATACTTTGATTTTTTTAAGAACAAATCAAGTAAATACATAATATAAGATGAATTCAGCTACTAAATAAAATAATTAGGCAACTGATCAAATCAAGTCTCGATAGAAGGGTAGTAAAGAGAAATGGTGATAAAAAATACAATATGGGTTTTGGGTTAATATTAGTGGGTGAGTCAATAAAAGGGTTGTTAGGATCAAAGGGGTTCATTAGGGGTTAATTGTGAAGGTAGGCTTTTAGAGGAGTGAGTGAGTTAAATCCTAAGTGCCTTTATCATCACTGTATATCAAATCAATGATGTGGTCTTGACATGTATAATCGAAGCAAGTTCTAGAATAACAAATCAATATTTACACACTCATAATCAAAAAAAGTGAGCACAAAAAGAATATATGCTCTAAAAGGCTTAAAATCTCACAAGAATTATAGGTTTTTTTTATATCAACTTTGTGAATTTCAAACTTCAAGGTAATATTCAAATTTAGGTCAACAACCTAGCAGATTTTTAATTTTGAAAAATAGACTTATCATGCTTGATTCTCTAGTCTCCTAAAGTTTAAATCATCAATGCATAATTAACTATGACTTAATCCAAAACATATCAGTAAAAATCATAAATCAATAGAAATTTCATTCTAATTAGTGATATGAGAAAATTAATTAAGAGAAGATATCATTCAGGGATTTGAGAATAATGCAAAAAGTTAGGAACTTTTCTAAATAAATTTCACCCCCCACACTTAAGATGTACATTGCCCTCAATGTACAAAGATATATATTTACAATATAGTAAGAAAATCAAAAGAGAAGGAGAGAAGTGAAACTTCCTAAATTTTTGGATGAATTTCTTAAGTTGGAGGTGTGGAAACTTGATTCGGAGGTGAAAGATAAGATGAAGGGTGCGTCTTTAGTGGTGGTGTGGTGGCCGCCAACAATCTCTGCGCTAGATGAAGAAATTGGAAAGCTTGTGAAGAATTAGCTAGGAAATAATAGGAATAATTCTAAATATACTAATTATATATTTAAATAAAATAAAAATAAAAAGAAAGAGTGTAAAAAGTGAAATAAAACTAAAAGAAAAGATTAATGGACTGAAAAGTCCCTACTGTTAGATGGTTCGCGAGGTGGGTGTGATTTTTAAGGCCGTGGTGTGTAATTCCCAAGCAGCTTTAAGAACCTAAAACCAAGAAACTAAAATAAAATAAAATAAATTTAATATAAGATAAATAAAGGTAAGGAAAATAAAGGAGAAGAGAAAAGAAAAAAAATATTAAATAGACTTAAAGATCCATTTCCTGTCGAGTTAGTGAAGCGGCCAACATGAACCTATGTAGATCGGTATTGCACAGGGAGACTGTGTTAGGATCCTTCCGCTTCATTGACATTGATAGGGTGCAAATAAAAAAGATTGAATAATGAAGAATGAGGAAAATGAAAAGGGAGGAGAGTGTAGAGGTTATGGAAGAAGGGGAGTGGGGAGTAGGAGAGAAGGGGAGGGGGTGTTCTAAATAAAAATTTTAGCTCTGGTATATCCCCGTGCCCATGTATCTTGGGTGTGTCAGGTCACATGGCCGTATTACAGGGTCGTGCAGTGGTTCATTCATTTCTTCCACGCCTGTGTGCAGGTCGCCACGCCTGTGTTGATAAAATAGTGTTGGCCACGCTATGTCGCACGACCGTGGTGTTTAGTCGGAGCCCGTGGTTTGAAGATATTTTTTGTCCTATTTCGCACTATCTCTGCCATGCCAGTACTAAAATCTGTGGTGTCCACACACAGCCACGGCCACGGCTGTGTGATATGGAAATATACACTTTGGTTAGTTTATAGTTAGGTGCTAAAAGAAAGAAGATAAAATAAATGTAAAATTTAATGGGGTTAGTGCTAGGGTTGCCTCCAAAGAAGCGCTCATTTAAATTCTTAAGCTAGACTTTACCTCTCATTCGTATAATCATGGTGGTTTGTGGAGGTGAAAATCCTTTCTCATGCTATCATTATATAGTTTGAGTCGAGTGGCATTTACCTTAAAAGTGTCGAATGTAGGATTACTTACCTCGGCTGTTCCGTATGGGAAAACATTGATTACCTTAAAAGGGATTTCTTCATTTATATTCAGGTCTAATATGGTGATTCGAGGGTCTGTTTTATCTAACAGTACCTGATCTCCTATTTTGAAGTGATTTGATGTTCCTATAAGCTCATCTAGGGGTTCCTTCGGTTTCACTTTGTGTGGTTTTGATTTCTCCTTGAAATGCGCTTTCCACTCGTCTAGTTTGTCGATCTAAAGCCTTCGTTCCTTATAAATTTATTTTTTATTGACATGAGGTTTAAGATCTGGCTCAGTTGTGTAATTCCGTGGTGCTTCCTGTAAAGAAAGTTGAACCAAATGATTATTAATAGAATTTACGTTCTCACCTTTATCACTCGATGTCCTAGCTGAGTCGAGAGCTTGAAGACTGATTGTTTCATCACCTACACGAAGTGTGAGTTCTCCTGTACCAACATCAATTTTAGATCTAGCAGTCGCTAAAAAGGGCCTTCCTAAAATTAAGGGGATACTATTGTACTCATCCATATCTAAAACAACAAAGTCTACTGGGAATATGAATTTGTCAATTTTGACTAACACATCTTCAATTATACCCCTAGGAATTCTAATAGTTTTATCAGCTAATTGAATGCTCATCCTAGTTTGTTTGGGTTTCCCTAGACCTAGCTGTTTAAACATTTTATAAGGCATAACATTGATGCTTGCCCCTAAATCAGTTAAAGCATTATCAACAGATAAACTACCAATTAAGCATGGAATTGTAAAACTCCCTAGATCTTTTAATTTTCGTGGTAGTTTATTTTGCAACTACCGAGCACATTGTGTTTAGTTCCATATGCGATTCCTCGTCTAACTTCCTCTTGTTTCTTAAAAGCTCTTTTAAAAAATACCTTGAATCTAGAATCTACGAAAGAGCTTCAAGAAACGGTAAGTTAATATGTAATTTCTTTAAAAGTTTAAGAAACTTACCAAACTGTTCATATGTATTGTCTTTCTTTATTGCATTGGTGTATGGTATTCAAGGTTGGTATTCTTTAATTATCAATTTTGGTTTTTCATGGCTTTCCTCAACTTTACCTTCACTTACCACAGGTTCTTGCCTTGGCTTAGATTCAGATTCCACTAACCCTTCACTGTCATGAGCTGTTATGGCTTGAAGTTGCTCTTTGGGTTAGTCTCAGTGTTACTTGGCAAGCTACCTTTTGGTCGTTCGGAGATCAGCTTAGCAAGTTTCCCTAACTGGTTTTTGATCCCTTGAATTGATGCTTGTTGATTTTTAAGTGTTGTTTCGATGTTTTGGAAACATGTTTCTGACACCGCTATGAATTTTGTCAGCATCTCCTCAAGGTTCGACTTCTTTTCCTATGGGTAGGGCTATTGTTGGAAGTTTGGAGGGGGCTATTGTCTTTGATTTCCTTGACCACCCCATGAGAAATTGGGATGGTTCCTCCAACCTGGATTATAAGTATTACTATAAGGGTTATTTTGAGGTTTAAAATTGTTACCCATATAGTGAACTTCCTCGTTTTTATCGCTCAGGTTGTAAGGTGGATATTCTGTTTTGCTCATCCCTCCTCCATTCATATCGTACTGTATAACTGGATGTACCTGTGAAGAACCACATAAGCCATCAATTTTCTTAGTTAAAAGTTCTACTTGGTTTGATAGCATGGTTACTGCGTCGAGGTTGAAAACACTGGCGACTTCTGTTGGCTTTGTCCTCGTGACTTGCCATTGATAGTTATTCAGTGACATCTCTGTAATGAATTCATAGGCCACCTCAGGTGTTTTTTTATTCAGGGTTCTACCGACGGCTGAATCAATCAACTGCCTGGTTGAGGGGTTCACACCGTTGTAAAAAGTTTGGACCTGTAGCCACAAGGGTAATCCATGGTGTGGGCACCTTCTCAATAGATCTTTGTATCTCTCCCATGCATCGTATAGTGTTTCTAAATCCATCTACATAAATGAAGAGATATCATTCCTTAATTTGGCCGTTTTGGTCGTAGAAAATATTTTAATAAAATTTTTGGTTATTTGGTCCCATGTAGTGATTGACCCTCGTGGAAGAGAATTCAACCACTGTTTAGCTTTATTCCTCAAAGAAAAGGGAAATAACCAAAGACGAATGGCATCATCAGAAACGCTATTTATTTTGAAAGTATCACAAAATTCTAGGAAATTTTCCAAGTGAGTACTTAGGTCTTCGTTCTGTAAACCATCAAATTGAAAAAAACTATTGAATCATTTGTATAGTGTTAGGTTTCAGTTCAAAATTATTAGCAGCTATAGTAGGCCTAACAATACTCGATTCAGTCCCTGTTAAATTAGGTTTAGCATAATCATACATAGTTCGAGGAGCATGATTTTCAGCCACCTCTTGAGGTAGCGGATTATTCTCGGCCATCTATTCTGTAGTATTAATTTCGTCTTCTTGCTTTTCTTGTATGTAGTTTAAGCTTTGCCTTATTTCTCTACGATTTCTGCAAACCGTACCTTCAATATCACTGTCGTAAACTAAGGGATCCTGTCAGGTTCCTTCTAATCATAAACTAAAGGTACCTACTAGGAACAGATAAAAAGAAAAAGAGAATTAGAAAAGTAAAATTTAATTTAATTGCAAAAATAAAATATGGCTAAAGTAATAAAAATTGAGTTTTCTTAATATTTCAGTTCTCGGAAACGGTGCCAAAAACTTGATGGTGGTGGAAAAAGTATTAAAATTTATATAATGAATGATCGAGCCTAGAAACTAACTATCACCATGATTGAGGCAAGTGCACCTATCGAACAGTAGTATAGTTTAGTGGCAAGACCGGATTGTCGAACCTAAAGGAACCAAAAGTACTAATACTAACTTTCTTTTTATTATTTAGCTTAAGAATCAAGAGAATTTTCGTTTAATCTAAAATTAACTAACTATTAAGCTAAAGACGCTAAGACACAGAGAAGGAATTGGGGAAATACTTGTGGGAAAACCAATTGATTAAGACAGTACCCGAGGAAGAATCCACCTAGACTTCACTTGTTCTCTAACTCTGAACCAAACACTTTATTCACTTGACTACATCCGTAGGATTCCCTAATTTATATTCATACCTCTCTCGAGGCTGCTAACATCTAACCCTAGGTTGATTAATTGAAATCTCTTTCTAATTAAAACCCCTAGAATTGCATTAACTTGATCTATGGACTCCTATATTAGGTTTGACCCTAATTCGACAGATTTTCGTCATCCTATCTCTAGGGTTGTGATCAACTCCGCTTAACTATGCTAGATCTACTCTTAAACAGGGAATATTCCTCCTCTGACTAAGCACATCAATAATTGAATCAATATCCTGAAATATCAAAGCAAGAATTAAAAACACATAGTTAAGAACAAATCAAGCATTTATCATATAGTTCAGAAAACAATAACAAGATCCGTCTTAGGTTTCATCCCCTTCAGGTATTTGAGGGGTTTAGTTCATAATCATAAAAGAATACATCTCAGAAGAAAAATAACAAAACATAAAGAAAACCCTAAAACTCCTGAAGGAATTGAAAGAGAGATCCTTAGTATTGAGTGTAATTTCAGCTTCTGGGATGGATCAACTGGCTTTCTTCGAGTGAATCCCACAATTCGGCCTCTCTGGCTCGGCTCCTTGGCCTAGTTGAACGCCCCCTTTAAGGTTGGCCTCTAGGGCGTTTATATAGGCTTCTGGAATGTCTTTCTTTGCCTTTAAGTGCCCTAATCTGAATGAAACTCTTCTTTGCTGCGAAAAAGGCACGCCCGTGTGGCACGGTCGTGTGGCACGGACCGTGTGATTCGGGGCCAGGCCGTGGTCGGATCTACTAAGGAGGCACGGCCATGTGTTTTGGGCCCAGGCCGTGTTCAATTCATACTTTGGCCCATTTTCTCCATTTTTGACCCGTTTCTCATTCTTTTCATTCTCCAGTGCTTTCCTAAGTATAAAACCTGAAATTAAGGGATTAGGAGCACCAAATTCCACAATTCAGGGAATAAATCATCCAAAAGTATGCTAAATGTGGGATTAAAATATGAACATATTACAATTTATCATTCGAATTTCTCTTTATTGATCTATACATATTCAAATTTAACTCATTCATTCACCAAATCATTCAATTTAATCTAAACACACATTTTTAGGGGATTTTACATTTTAGCCCTCAAATTTACACATTTTGACATTTTAGTCCCTATTTCATAAAATCACCAAATACACATAATT
Source organism: Gossypium rotundifolium (assembly GCA_025506655.1). Taxonomy (NCBI): domain Eukaryota; kingdom Viridiplantae; phylum Streptophyta; class Magnoliopsida; order Malvales; family Malvaceae; genus Gossypium; species Gossypium rotundifolium. Next base: position 146,874,129 of record CP106724.1, read on the forward strand.
TGATTATACTCATGCCTAGCCGAATTTTCTCTTAGCTCATATAAGCCCACATATTTCATTTATTTTAAATTTTAGTCCTTCAATTTCTTATTTTCACAATTTAGCCCATAATACTCAAATTCATCAAAAATCACTTTATATAACATGTATATCAATCACCAAACTTGCATAATTCATCATCAAACATTACAAAACTCATGAATTCATCAATGGCTTGACTCATAATCTTCATCAAAATCCAAAATTAAGATATGGGCTTGATAGTATGCTAAGCAACGATCACAAAAACGTAGAAATTATCAAAACCGAGACAAAAACATACCTTAATAAAAGAAATACCATGGCCTAACCTAGCTTTCTTTTTCTTTTCTTTTCCTTGATATTTTCGACTAAGATGAACACATTTGCATGGCATTTTTAATGTTTGTTTTATTATAATAACCATTATTTATCTATTACCAAATTAACATTTTAAAATAACCGTCCATGCATGCTTCAAATGGTGTAATTTCAATTTAAGGACTCCACATTTAATAAGCCATGGAAATCAAGCACTTTAACAACTAGCACACAGGTTTTGCATTTTATGCGATTAAGTCCTTTTTCACAATTCGGCCCACAAACGATAAAATTTTCACACAGAACTTTCACACATACTTTATCGCATACTGTAAACACAGAAAATAATATTAAAATATTTTTTTGACATCAGATTTGTGGTCCCAAAACCACTATTCCGATTAAGGTCTAAACCGGGCTGTTACAGACATATTCCACCTATACATGCCATTATAACCTTGATCAAAACATCAAAATCTACCATATAATCACCGGATAGTGTGATAGTTCTCCGACTAGCTTCCATCTCAGTCGAGCTTCCGATAATCTGTAAAGTAAGAGAAAATAAACACATAAGCAATGAATGCTTAGTAAGCTCGTATAAAACATAAGCATAATATTACATTTCAATAGTAAACATTATAGGTTAAATATAAACCTATACCAATGCCTTAATATTTATAGAACCATAATCATAAACTCAGAATGGGATAAGTCTATCAACACCATATATATACTTATCGTTCCTAGCATAGTAGGATTTCATAAGACTTTGAACCCTTCCATTTACTTAGTTTCCATTGCATTTACTTACTTTAGCTTAAATAACAACATCAATTCATTAATTAGCATATTTGTTCATGAACTAGGTATATTCATCCATAACATACATAAGCTTCCCATATATAAGTACATCTTTCAACACATCAATTCTCTTTTATTTCATCATATTTCATTTCCACTATGAACTTACCATTTTCATTAGCTTTATATACTCGTTTCCTTTACATGATATAACAAATAAGTATAACATCAACCATGACTACAAGCTAGTGCATTTAACATAGCTATTTTGAAATCAACTACATGATAAATCATTTCATAAGAAATTACATACTTTAATTTATATAACTTTTTCATGTACATAAGCATATTACCAATTTAACACTTACCGTTTCATTGTATTTCATTAAGACTAAGCATGATATAATCCAATCATAAACCTGGCACAAGCCTAAGCATCATCCATAACTTATGTTAGAGCATCAACTAATAAATCACTTGAAATAACATAAGGTACGTCATATACATGAAAAACACCATTTGAAATCTTCAATTTCATGAGCGTAAACATACTTTCATTGAACATTACCTTTTCATTCCTTTTCATAAATTCATGACATAAGTCATTTGAATACTTACCATTCATTCCCTTTTTATGCCCGTTGAACCACTTAGAATAATACCGGATACGCGGGAAAGCTCACACAAAGTGTGCTAAACATATAGTCGTACCTCAAACGAGCTGTAAAATGGGTCTACTCACACAAGCTATTGGTCAGAATGTAAGCTGCACGATATTGCTCACACAAGCCGTTGAGTATCCATAACTAATACTAGACCTCAGCCATCAGTAGGATATTCAAGACCAGCACCCGAAACATAGTAACCTGAGTCTGTTCACACAAGCTGTCAATCTAAACGTAGCTACACAGTGCTGCTCACACAAGTTGTCAAGTATCCACAGCGAATACCGAAACTTAGCCACCGGTAGGACATTCAGGACCAACACTTGAAACACAGAAACCATAATGACATGTCATTCGTATCCTATATATTCTTAAGGTTCAAACGGGGCTCGATAGTCATTGTACATTGTTGAATTGCCATCATTTATTGAAAAGACAAATTGCATAACAATATATATATATATATATATATATATATAAATATTAAATCAATCACAATAGAATCACATACTAACATTCAATTAATCAGCATTGTAATAACTCGTTTTTAGTGAAATCAGAATAGTGGTTTTGAGACCATAAATCTAAGGTCAAAAAAATTTATTTTATTATTAATTTATGGTCTACAGCATGATAGAAATATCAGATAAATTTTTTAAGAGATTCTACCGCTTACAAGTTCAATTTGATAAAAAGGACTAAATCGCGTAAAGTACAAAAGTTGAGTTCTAATAGCTAAAGGTATTAAATAGCTATAGAAAATTAATGTGGATGTCCTTATATGGTAATTAACCTATTAGTATGTTATTGGATGATAATGGGTTGATAATTTTGTAATTTGAATTAATTTTAAAGGTTAATTAAGTAATTAATTAATAAATGATAAGTTAAAATAAAATAAAATTTGCTATCATCTTTCTCCATCTTATTCCATCGATTTTCAAGAGGAAAGGAAGCCATTTTGATCCCTAACATTCGACCATCTTTAATCTTTAAATTAGATCCGGTTAGACCTCGTACAGAGTTAGATCGGGGCAAAGAGAAATCTCGAATTAGTCACCTCCGTATCTACGTACACTCATCGAGGTAAGTTTATGTAATTAAATTGTACACTTAAATGTTTTAAATTGAATGATGTGTTTGTAAATTGTGTAATTTCCATGAATTAATACTAATCGCATATCCGACGACGTACAACGACTACCGAGCCCCGTTTGAACCTTAGGAATTCATAGGATACAAATGACATGTCATTAGGGTTACTGATTTTAGCTTAAATGAGCTTATCGATACTCAACTTGCATGAGCTTACCTTTATTCAGCTCGAAGGAGCTTACAGTTTATAGCTCGTAAGAGCATACCGATTCAGAGCTCGTATGAGCATACATGTACAGGAATTGACAAATTATAGTTCAGTACACCTCGTGTGTACTACCCGCGTATCCAATGATATTCTAAATAGTTCAACGGGCATAGTTCTGTTACGAGATTATATGAGTTCGATAGGAACTATTACAGGTATTTACATGAAATACATGAAAGTGATGTTACATGATACATTAATATATGAAATGAATAATTCATGTATATGAAATGTGATTACTTGTTGAATTCATCCTTGTGTATTGGATTTTATATATGAGTTACATGGCTAATATGTTGATGAACATATGGTTAGGCTTTTGGCCAAATTGGTTGGGATATGCTATGTTAGCTTACCGTAATTGTGATTTAAAATGGTAAGTTAAATTCTAAGTTATGGCTTGTTTTGGATGCCTTGTTATGGCTTGTTGATGTGCATAATATTGAGTTTTGGGTTAGACAAGACCAGATGACACAGCCGTGTGTCCCCTGTAGCTTCTTAAGGGTACAAGTTAGTATGGTCGCACAGCTTAGCACACAGGTGTGTGGCTTGGCGTGTGACTCAAGTCAGTGAGTTACACGGGCACGGACACGGGTTGGGACACGACCGTGTGTCCTTATTTTGAATTTTCAAATAGCCTAAGACATGGGTGTTTGGGCCCACGACCGTGTGACCTTTGCAACTTTGAAAATTTTAAATGTTTTTGTAATATTTTTTGAGTTTTTGATTTAGTCCCTATTTGTTTATAATGCGTAATTTGAGCCTCGAGGGCTCATATAAGGGATAATATGTGTGATTTCGATTGGTTTCTAACATGAATATTTTATGATATGAAATGTTTAAAATTCTATCTGTTTGATCCGTAAACTCTGGCAATACTCTGTAACCCTATTTTGGCTATGGATATGGGTTAGGGGTGTTACATTTATTAGTATCAGAGCTACGATTTAGTTGATTCTCAGACTAACATAGTGTATATGATTCTAGCTATACATGTCATTATATAACCTGTAATAGTGTGATATCTCCTGGCTATTTTGAAACATGTTTTCACATAGTAATGACATCCAACCTAGCTGATTCCGATGAAGTAGAGAGTAATGCTGAAGCCTCCGTTCACAGAATAGCTTTGAGCAGTGTGAGGCCCGTATTTGAAGGCTGGGGAGAAGAGGCTAAGGAAGCTTTCTTCCAGAAGATGAATGAATGGTTTACCGAGTTTGTACGAATGAACCCGACTGCTCAACAACCTCCACCCCATCTTGTTCCCAAACCGGTGCTCATTATTCCTCAAGTTACAAAACCTATTCGAGTTAGTAAGCCTCCTGTTGATAAGATCTATAAGTACGGGCTGAAAAATTCTGAGCTACTGTCGAGGATGATTCTGAGAGAGCTAAATTCTGGTTAGAGAATATCATAAGGGTTTTTGACGAGTCATCCTATTCACCGATTGAATGTGTGAAGTGTGCAGTATCTCTACTAAAAGACTGGGCTTACTAGTAGTGGAATACATTGACTTTTGTAGTATCGACAAGCGAATCACTTGGGAGTTCTTTCAAATTGAGTTCCATAAGAAATACACCAGTCAGAGGTTTCTGGATAAAAAACATAAAGAATTTCTAAAGCTCAAATAGGGTCTCATGACCGTATCAAAATACGAGCGAGAATTAGTTCATTTGAGTAAACATGCTAGAGAGTGCATTCCAAATGAGACTACAATGTATAAAATGATTGAAGATGTATTAAATAAAGATATAAAGCTATTAGTCTGGATCCTTAAGTTGAAAGAATTTTTTGTACTGGTTGATCAGGCACATAAAGCCGAATAGCTGAGTAAAGAGAAAAGACACGCTAAGATTAAAGCTAGAGATTCGAGAAAGAGATTGACGGGAAACTCATACCAGTTAGCATCGAAGAAATCTAAAGAACATCACTACTGTTCTACTGCTTCTATGGGACATTGTAATAGAGACATAGATACCAAATGTTCTAGTCCTAAACCTTAGGCTACATCTGTAGCGAGTGTGGGTAGTGTTAGAAACACCAGACCCGAGTCCAAGCACTATAACATGCCACATTATGGTGAGTGTGAAATGAAAAGTGGAGCATGTTTCATACATGGTTCTTTTGGTCACTAACTTAGAGATTGTCCTAAGAAATCTGAGAAAGAGAAAGTTCATACGTTGAGGCTTTGCAACACAACTACGAGAGGTAGACCACCTCGTAATCCTAAAAAGTGAGTGGTAGCCGTGGTGTAATGAAAGACTCTACTGTGAGATTTAAGGCACGGGCACCAGCTAGAGCCTATGCTATTCTTGTACGTGAGGATGCTTCTGTGCTAGATGTTATTACCCGTACTTTATCTATTTATGATACTGATGTAACTGCTTTGATTGATCCCAGATCAACCCATTCGTATGTGTGCACGCATTTAGTGTCTAGTAAAAATTTACTTGTTGAGTCCACTAAATTCATGGTTCAAGTATCGAATCCTCTAGGCCAGTATGTGCTAATTAATAAATTCTGCAAGAATTGTCCTTTGATGACTCGTGGTTATAGTTTTTCGACTGATTTAATGCTATTACCGTTTAATGAATTCAATGTGATTTTGGGCATGAATTGACTAACTCTGCATGATGCTGTGGTAAATTGTAGACAAAAGCTTATCGTATTGAAATGTCAGAATGGTGAGACATTTCGTATTGAATTAGATAATTTGAGTGGGTTTCTTATTGTTATATCAGCTATGTCAGCGTAGAAATATGTGAGAAAAGGTTGTGATGCTTAACTTGCTTATGTATTGGATACTAAGGTGTCTGAATCAAAGCTTGAATTAGTATCAGTGGTTTGTGAGTATCCTGATGTGTTTCCAGAAGAGTTACTTGGATTACCATCGATCAGAGAGGTCGAGTTTGCTATAGAACTTGTACCAGGAACATCACCAATATCGATAACACCGTATAGAATGGCTTCTATTGAGTTAAAAGAGTTGAAAGCACAGTTGCAAGAGTTGACAGATAGGGGTTTTGCTTGACCCTATTTTTCACCTTAGGGTTCACCAGTTCTGTTCGTTAAGAAAAGGGACGGATCAATGAGATTATGCATTGACTACCATCAGCTCAACAAAGTTACAATCAAGAACAAATATCCACTACCTCGAATTGATGATTTGTTTGATCAGTTGAAAGGGGCCACAATATTATCAAAGATTGATCTCCATTCCAGTTACTATCAGCTACGAGTGAAAGATTCAGATGTGCCAAAAATTATATTCAGAACCAGGTACAGACACTATGAATTTCTTGTGATGCCGTTCGGTCTAACTAATGCACCTGCAGTATTTATGGATTTGATGAACAGAATCTTCAGACCGTATTTAGACAAATTTGTTGTGGTATTTATTGATGATATTCTAATTTATTCTCGAGATGAGTTTGGACATGCCGAGCATCTAAGAATTGTTTTACAAACTCTATGAGATAAGCAATTGTTTGCTAAATTTAGCAAATGTGAGTTCTAGCTTCCAGAAGTTGGTTTTTTGGGACACATAGTATCGGCGGAAGGCATCAGAGTAGTAAGATTTCCACAGTTGTTGACTGGAAACCACTGAGAAACTTATATGAAGTTAGAAGTTTTCTTGGATTAGCTGTCTATTATCAGAGATTCATCAAAAGGTTCTCAATGATAGCTACACCGATGACATGATTATTATAGAAAAATGTGAAGTTTGAATGATCTGAAAAATGTTAGAAAAGTTTTTGTAACAGTCCGATTTTGGGTCTAGTCGGAACAGTGGTTTCGAGACCAAAAATTTAACCCAGTAAAATTTATTTTTATTATATTTTTATGGTATACAGTTTTATGGAATGATTTTGTGAAAATTTTATTTGAAAATTTTGATGTTTGGGCACTCAATTTAGTTAAAAAGACTAAATTTAGAAGCTAGAGGTGTCTAATTGCTATGAGATCTTAAATTAGAGGTCCTTAAATGGTAATTAGACCATTATACATTAGGGACAAAACTGGACATGGTTAGGTGAAATTTCAAAGTTTAGCATTAAGGGCATTTTGGTAAAATGGTAAATAAAGACAAATAAAACTAACAAAAAGATGTCATCTTCTTCAATTTAGTCCCCTTGTGCCGAATTTGAAGAGTCACCATAGCTAGAGTTTTTGGCCAAGCTTCCAAGCTCGATTGTAAGTCCGTCCTTGTCCCGTTTTTAATGATTTTTACATTTTTGTGAATATTGTAACTTGATTTAGCTATTTCGAGGACTAATTTGAAAGAAAATTGATAAACCATAAATGTTACATATTTTAATCCCATGCTTAGCATATTTTTGGATGATTTATTATATAATTTAGTGATTTTGATGCTCGCAATCCTTTAAATTCATGTTTCCATACTTAGGTGAGAATAAGGGAGCAAAAGGAGTTAGAAACAGGCAAAAATCAGACAAAATGGGCTATCTTAAGGATCCACACAGTCAAGCCAATCCTACATGGGCTAAGCACATGCCCGTGTGAACCACACGGGCTAGCCACATGCCTATGTGCTAGCCCATGTCAATTTTGAACTATTAGTATTGCACACGGCCTGGGAATTCTTACACAGGCTGAGCACACGTCCGTGTCCCTGTCGAATCCTGTTTCATTTTCACGCGAAAAAATCCAATTTTTAGGTATTTTGAGCATTCCAAAGTATATAAAAACACACTAGAGGAAGACCTAAGGGGACACACAGAATGTAGAAGTTATTCGAAGAGCGCCTGTAACACCCCAAACCCGGCCTAAATGTTACAACCGGATCTGGCATGTCACATGAAAGGAATGTCTAAATACCGTATGCTCGTTAAAAAGCTTGTATTCTTTATAGTTGTTGTGAAAATTGAGTTTAAGTAATTTTGAATAAGAAACGGTTTATTATCATTTTAGGAAAATCCCATATTGATCATTTAATAATAAGCGAGAAACCAAATTGAAAGTCAAACCAAGTAAAATACCCAAGGCCTTATTACATAACAAAACCCAAATAAAAATAAGTCCAAATAAAAGAAACGAATTTACGAGCAAACATATGTATGGCCTCCATGAGTCCACCTCAACTCCCAAATTCGCGATCTAATGATTACCCGCAAAATTTAACTAAGGGTGAGTCATCGAGACTCAGTGTAAATCCCATCCAACGGTGTTAAACCCTTACACAATTTCATATGAAAATATGCATGTCATGCAACCTAAAACCTAACCATCCAAAACTCTCGATTCTACCCGTGTGGTACCAAACCACCGGTGGTGCTAAACCACCGTGACCCAAAGTCACCGATATCAATATAATGTGGTGCCAAACCACTGGTGACCTAAAGTCACGAATAATCTATGTGTGGGGCCAACCCACATTGTGATACCAAATCACTGGCGACAATCCTGTTTTATCAAATGTGGGACCAACCCACTGTGGTGCTAAGCCACTGGGACGAGTCGCTATGAGGTGCCAAACCTCTGGTGACCCAAAGTCACGAATATTAACTGTGGTACCAAACCACTGGTGGTGCCAAACCACTGGTGACCCAAAGTCACAAATATCACATTTTCCCTCCTCTCATCATACCCATGCAATATGACATAATAATTGTATATACAGATGACATGTATGCAAATCATATATCAAATAACGATGAAATGAATTACCATCATAATCGAATAATAATATACAACATAATCAATCTAACCAACCTCTAAGGGTATAACAGTAATTTTACCTACCAAGGGTATTTTCGTAATTTACCCACCAAGGGTTTTCGTAATTTACCCACCAAGGGTATTTTTGTAATTTACCCCTCCCGAAGGTCTAATGTTACCCTGAGCGACTCGGCTACCATTTCTGGTCGTCACCAGATTATTGGGCCTAAAACCCAATTTCGGCCCATTTAGGCCCACACGCTCATGTGGCCCACCTAACACAAATCTAACCACGTATATAGGTCCCACCTAGTCTATTTCACTATATACTATATCATCATACAATTTATTCCAATTGGGCCTATGGGCCCATTAGGCCCACTTTGGCCCATCGCGGCCCAAGCAGCCCCAACCTACAAGAATACTATTGATGGCCTCAACTATCGTGTCGAAGCCCCATACATGTGCTCGCACGCTTGTGTGGCTACTATTGCCGTGATCGGCACTTTGGCAGTTCCGCTCTACAACTAGAGTAGAGAGAGTTATACACCTGATAGGACTCTGGTGTTAAATCGCACTGCGACCACTCCTGTGCCCAAACGCCCACCAAGGTCTCTTAACTCTCCTCATGGAATGCTCTTTATATAGCTAGCTCTTCACCTTCCTTCTTTGTATCTTTCCGATGTGGGATCCCTTCGTCGGTAGAGTTTAAATTCAACTGAAACTCTTACCGTCCAATCCGCAAAATAAATACTCCCTTGCTCCTCATGAGATTCGAACCCAAGCTCTCCCCTCAGCCAATTCACGCCACTTGCCACTAAGCCACAAGCTCTTCTTGTGTCTTAAACCGCGTGCAACTAAATATAAACTATGGCCAAATTCTAATATCCAAGTAAAAAGAAAACCAAAATGCAAAAGCCAAGACTTGAACCTTGGACCTCCTTCCTTCCTTATGGCGTCACCCCCTTGTCTCTTATGTGGCGTCACTTTGCCACTACACCACACACTCCACTTGTGTCATTTTTCTCCACATTTTATTCTTAAGGCCTACCTGCCAACTTTCAGGGTTTTTTTCACCTAAAACTAAAATTTCCCCAAAGCCAATATTTGATCCCGAGACTTTTTAGAAGCCCCCTAACCTTCCAAAATCACTTATCTAAGAGGTCCAACTTGCACTTAAGTCGATCTTCTGTTCCCAAAAATTTTAAACGCTACTACGCCTAAGGCCCATTGGGCTCAATTCTCTTAGGCCCAATTTCAGGATGTTACAGTGCCGTTGGAATCATCTCGAAAGCAGATCCACTCCAAGATTGAAGATCTCCAGTCGAATTTCCTTCGAAGTTTTATTGGGTTTTTCATGTCTTGTTGTTATTCTTATTTTGAGATGTTTTCCTTTATGAGTATGAACTGAACTCCCTAAATACCTAAGGAAGATGAAACCTATGACGGACCTTATTATTTAATTTTCTAAATTACATGATAAATACTTGTTCTTGTTCTTGATTATGTGTTCTTAATTTTTTCTTTAATATTTTTAGGATGTTAATTCAAGTTTGATGTGCTTATTTAGTGGAGCAAAAGTCCCTGTTTAAGAGTAGATCTAGCATAATTGAGCGGAGTTGATTGTAATCCTAGAAATAGGATGACATAAATCTGCCGGATTAGATTCAAATCTCATAAGGGAATCAATAGATCAAATTAATGTGACAATAGGGGTTTTAATTAGAAAGAGATTTCAATTAATCAACCTAGAGTCAGTTGTTCTTAGTCTCGAAAGAGATATTAACATAAATTAGGGATTTCTACGGATCAAGATAAGTGAATAAATCGTTTAATTCAGAGTCATAATAATAAGTGAAGTCCAGGTGGATTCTTCCTTGTGTATTGTCTTTGTCATTAGTTTGTTCGATTACTTTATTCACTCTTTGTCGCATTCACAGTTAATCAATTTAGTTTAGATTAAAACAATCCATTTAATTATAGGCTAAATAGTAAAAAGATAGTAACTACTAGTACTTTTAGTCCTCGTGGATACGATATTCCCGACTCACCATAGCTATACTACCATTCGATAGGTGCGCTTGCCTTTGTCGTATTTTAGTTAGTTTGTGATGTCATCAAGTTTTTGGCGCCGTTGCTGGGGACTAAGATATTAGGAACACTTAATTTTTATTACTTTAGCCATTTTTCATTTTTATTGAATTTTTTTTTTTTTAATTTACTAACTTTTCTTTTATTTGCTTCTGGCAGGTATCTTTAGTTTATGACTAGAAGAAACCCGTCAGGACCTCTATTATTTGATAGCGAAATTGAAAGCCCAACTCACAAAAATCATAGAGAAATAATGTAACACCCCAAACTCGGCTTAGACGTTACGATCGGATCTGGCATGTCACATGGAAAGGTTGTTAAAGAATCTACGCGTTCGTTAAAAATATCAAGTTTTGTTGCTTGTGAAAAATCCAATTTGTTTTATAGTTTTCTTTGCAAAAACATTTTCTTTGCTATTTCTGATGATCTTGTTTATAATTAATCCAACTCAATGAGTTTTAGAAAAATGACATTTAAATTATTGTAGCCATGCGATATTTTGAAAAAAAGTTATCAACGTTAAGAAAATCACGAGTTTAATCCATTATAGTTTGTAAACCGTGTATTAACATTATAGAAAAACCGTTATTAATGTTTTAGAAAATCCCAAATTGAGCATTCAAAGTTAATAAGCAGTAACCGAATTAAAAGCTAAAACGAAAACAAAATACTAAAGGCCTTATTACAAAACAAAAATCCAAATTTAAATAAAATCTATAGTACCGCAAAACGAAATTTATTAAGCTACGATGTATGGCCACCACAGAGTTCACCTCGACTCCAAATCCGCAAAGCTAGGAATTACCTGCAAAATTAAGCAGAGGGGTGAGTTACGAGAACTCAGTGTGTAATCCCCTATACGAACGATAACTGGGTCTAAGCCCACAGAAGCACATTGAGCCTTAGCTCTCACAGTAATGAAATTGGCCGAAGCCCATACGAGTCAAACTGGGCCATAGCCCTAACAATATGGCATAAATAGTGAATGCAATGCAACCTAGCCCAACCTAGTATTCCATCCTCTACACTCCGCTCCATATGTCTATCCTCAACACACTTATGGGGATTTCTACAATCAACCCTCCATCCTCTACACACCTCTTTGGCAGTTTTGCTGACAGACACACTGCTCAAAGTTAATATAACATGGTCTAGCCACCGATCAACATGTGATCAAATCACCGATAAGATAATGAGGCACCAAGCCATCCTTTAGTGTGACAATGTCACCGATATATGTGGCAGAGCCACCAAAATAATAATGTGATCGGCACACAGCCCTAGGTAAATATGATTGACACGAGTCATCAATAATCAGATTATGCTTGGCACATAGCCATCACGATCAGAATATAATCGGCTGCACGCCTTGGGTAAATAGATTGGCACAAAGCCATAATCAAGATGGCACAGAGCTATATTTAGGTTGGCATATAGCCATTATACAGAATGTGGCAGAGCCACCAATATACACTTCCCCGATCATCAATAACCCAACCCCATACAATATGTCGTGTATGTCATGTTCAATCATTACACTTGTATGCAGAATGGCCACGCTCAATAAAAATCATTTAAACATGTAATAAAAGTATATCAATCATACAACCATAGCCAAACTAGTCATATCATAGCACAAGCCAATCACTTACCTACAAGGGCAAATCAGTCATTTTACCCTATAAGCGTATTCTGGTAATCCTACCCTTTAGGGGTAGTTCGGTAATTCTACTCATAACTAATTCCTGTATGCAGTGTATCTCAAACATAATCAATCATACAATTAACACATAAAACGCTAGTACAACCATGAAGGTACAACGGTCATTTTGTCGTTTAGGGGTAAAATAATAATTTTGCAAACTGGGGGTATTTCGATAATTTCACAAACTAGGGGTATTTTGGTAATTTCACAAACTGAGGGTATTTTGGTAATTTTGCAAACTAGGGGTATTTTGATAATTTCACAAACTAGGGGTATTTCAGTAATTTTACAAACCAGGGGTATTTTGATAATTTTACAAACCAGGGGTATTTCGGTAATTTTACAAACCAGGGTGTTAACGACCCAACAGAAGGTCCACTGTCACCTTGAACAACTCAAGTATTCTAAACAGAGATAATAATGCGAATGGGCCTAAGGCCTATTCTCGGCCCAAGTGGGCCCACACACTCGTGTCGCCCATTCAGCCCAAACTTAGCCACATATATGAGATTCACATAGTCTAGTTCACTATCTACTACTCAATCATACAATTTACTCATATAGGTCCTCGGGCCCATTGGGCCCACTTGGCCCCTTTCGGGCCATCGTGGCCCAATAGCCCACACCCACAAGAACACTACTGATGTCCTCAACGATATCGCATTGAAGCCCCACACGTGCGCTCGCACACTCGTGTGGTTACTATCACCGTGTCGCCGGTATTTCGACATTTGCCGCTCTACAACTAGAGTAGAGAGAATACACACTTGATAGGAATCTGAAGCTGCTAAACCGCGCTCCGAGCACTCCTATGCCCAACACCAACCAGGTATGCTCCTTCTCCTCCTAGGCAGCTCTATATATAGCTAGCTTCTCACCTTCCTTCTTTGTATCTTTTCGATGTGGGATCCCTCCGTTAGTAGAGTTTAAATCCAACTCAAACTCTTACCGTCCAATCCGCAAAATAAATACTCCCTTGCTTGTCATGAGATTCAAACCCAGGCTCCCTTGTAACATAGTCCACGCCGCTAACCACTTGGCCACAAGCTCTTCTTGTTACTAAAACCATGCGCAACTAAATATAAATCTATGGCCAAGGTCTAAATCCATTTTGAAAAAATACCAAAAAGAAATGCAAGTGCCATGCCTTGAACCTTAGATCTCCTTCCTTCCTTTTGGCATCACCCCCTTGCCTCTTATGTGGTGCCACTTTGCCACTAGACCACACACTCACTTGTGTCATTTTCTCCACATTTTATTCTTAAAGCCTACCTACTAACTCCTAGGGTTTTATTCACCTAAAACCAAAATTTTTCCTAAGGCCTAACTTGAACCCGGGACTTCATAGAAGCCCCCTAACCTTCCAAAATCACTCACCTACTAGATCCAACTTGCATTAAAGCCGTTCTCTTGTTCCTAAAAATTTTAAATGTTCCTACGCCTAAGGCTAAATGGGCCCAATCCTACTAGGCCCAACTTTGGGATGTTACAAATAAGGCAAAGTCTACAGTATAAGAGGAAGAGCAAGAGGATGATACCAATATTACCGAGGAGATGGCTAAAATTAGAATAGTCTGCTACCTCCTATGGCTGCCTCGAATCCTGTGAATTAGAATCCTGCTCCTTATACTATGTAGACTATGCCAAGCCTAATTTAACTGGGGTTGAATCGAGTATTGTAAGACCGGCTATTGCTGCAAATAACTTTGAACTGAAGTCGAACACCATTCAGATGATCCAATAGTTTATTCAGTTCGATAGTTTGCAAGATGAGGATCCAAATACTCATTTGGCTAACTTTCTAGAGTACTGTGACACTTTTAAGATCAATGGCATTTCTGATGATACCATTCGCCTACGGTTATTTCCTTTCACATTAAGGAACAAGGCTAAACAGTGGTTGAACTCCCTACTGCGAGGTTCATCACTACATGGGAGCAAATGACCAAAAAATTCTTGTTAAAGTATTTTCCACCGGCTAAGACAGCCAAACTGAGGAATGATATCTCTTCCTTCATGCAAATGGATTTAGAGACTCTATATGAAGCATGGGAGAGGTATAAAGACTTATTGAGAATGTTCTTTCACCATGTGTTACCTCTATGGCTACAGGTTCAAACCTTCTACAACGGTTTGAACCCCTCAACTAGGTAATTGATCGATGCAGCTGCCAGCGGTACCCTAAATAACTAAACACCTGAAGAGGCTTATGAGTTCATTGAAGAGATGTCACTAAATAATTATCAGTGGCAAGTCATGAGAACAAATCTGACAAAAGCCACTGGTGTTTTCAACCTCGATGTGGTCACCATGTTATCAAACCAGGTAGAGCTCTTAAATAAAAAGATTGATGGTTTATGTGTTTCTACGCAGGTACATCCAGTGATGCAACGCGACACAAATGGAGGAGGGATGAATACCTCAGAATATCTACCTTATAGTCTTAGCATGGAGAATGAACAATTGAATTATATGGGTAATAACTCTAAACCTCCAAATACTCCTTATAGCAACACATATAATGCATGATGGAGGAACCACCCAAATTTTTCATGGGGTGGTCAAGGGAATCAAGGACCACAACCCCCTCCAGGTTTCCAACCACCCTATAAACGAGAAAAGAAGCCGAATCTTGAAGATATGCTAGCAAAATTTATTTTAGTGTTAGAGACTCATTTTCAAAATACCGAGACAGCATTGAAAAATCAGCAAGCATCGATTCAAGGGCTTGAAAATCAAATTGGATAGCTGGCTAAATTAGTTTTCAAAAAGCAACAAGGTAGTCTACCTAGTAACACCGAACATGTGACGACAGTTACACTAAGGAATGGGAAGTTGTTGGTTGAAGCTAAAAAGAAGATGTCATAGGAAGCTGATACAGACGAAGAGTGAGGGAGTAAAATTCGACGTGAGTGTAACATCGGTGCTTAAAGAATATAAACCACCGATCCCATATCCAGCAAAATTGAAGAAAGACCGCATAGATGCACAATTTGGTAAATTTCTTGAACTTTTTAAACAATTGCATATTAACTTACCTTTTGTTGAAGCTATTTCACAAATGCCTACATATGCAAAATTTTTAAAAGAGCTTTTAACAAATAAAAAGAAGTTTGTAGAGCTATCAACTGTGGAACTCAACGAGGAATGTTCAGCTATTCTTCAAAATAAACTACCAACCAAATTAAAAGATCCAGGAAGTTTTACTAGTCCCTGTTTAATCGATAGTTTAACCATTGAAAAAGCATTAGCAGATTTAGGTGCTAGCATTAATTTGATGCCTTACAAAATGTTCAAGCAGCTTAGTCTTGGGGAACCAAAACCCACTAGGATGAGTATCCAATTAGCTAATAGATCTGTTAAATATCGTAGGGGAATTATTGAAGATGTTTTGGTAAAAGTAGATAAATTCATATTCCCTGTTGATTTTGTTGTGCTTGACATGGATGAGGACGTTGAGGTACCTTTAATTTTAGGTCGCCCATTTTTAGCCACTTCTAGGGCTGTCATTGATGTAGGTGATGGTAAACAAGTGTTTAGGGTAGGTGATGAAGAAATTATTTTTAAGATTTATGATACTATGCGGTACTCTAGAGAACAAGATGATTCCAGTTACTTTATTGACTCCATTGATCATTCTATTTAAGATTCTTTTCAGGAAATCATTCATAAAGACACATTGGAACTATGTCTTGTCCAAAGTGAGGAGGCAGATGACGGTATCACTGAGATAGGGAAGATAAAAATTGAGTTAAACTCTAATGAGTCTTTCCAAAGAGAAGAGAAGTATGATGGCATTGAAATGAACGATGAACCAAAACAAAAACCCTTTATTGAAGAACCTCTCAAATTGTAACTGAAGCAATTACCAAATCAGTTAGAGTATGCATTCCTCGAGATAATTCTACACTACCAGTAATTATTGCTTCAGACTTGCAACCCAATGAGAAAGATGAGCTACTATAAGTACTAAAGGAGCATAAAAGATCCATAGCTTGGAAGATTTTTGACATTAAAGGGATTAGCCCTTTGTTTTGCACCCACAAAATTTTAATGGAAGATGAATATAAACCATGTGTGCAAGCTCAAAGATGACTAAATCCCAATATGAAAGAAGTTGTTAAAGCTGAGGTAATTAAATTGATGATGCTGGAGTTATTTATCCTATTTCTGACAGAACTTGGGTGAGCTCTGTGCAGGTTGTTCCAAAGAAGAGAGGCATGATTGTTGTAGCCAACGAGAAGAATGAATTAATTCCAACAAGAACAGTTACAGGTTGGAGAGTTTGTATTGACTATAGGAAGTTGAACGATGCCACGAGAAAAGATCACTTCTCCTTACCGTTCATTAATCAAATGTTGGAAATATTATCTGGGCATATGTATTATTGCTTCCTAGATGGACTCTCTGGCTACTTCCAAATTCTGATAGCTCTTAAGGATCAAGAGAAGACAACATTTACATGTCCATATGGTACGTTTTCTTATTGTATAATGCCTTTTGGATTATGTAATGCTCCTGCTACTTTTCAGCGTTGCATGTTAGCCATCTTTGATTAACTTGTGGAAGATATTATGGAGGTATTTATGGATGACTTCTCGGTATTCAGTAATTCTTTCCACCTTTGCCTTAAAAATTTAAAACAAGTTCTAATGAGATGTGATGAGACGAACCTTGTGCTTAATTGGGAAAAGTGTCACTTCATGGTTCGAGAAGGGATTATGTTAGGTCACAAAATTTCTGGTAAAGGGATTGAGGTTGATAAAGAAAAATTGAGACCATAAGAAAATTACCTTCTCCTAGTTCAGTTAAGGCTATTAGAAGCTTTTTAAGACATGCTGGGTTTTACAGAAAATTTATTAAAGATTTTTCTAAAATAGCTAAGCCTTTAACAAAACTACTAGAAAAAGACGTGCCTTTTAATTTTGATCAGGAATGTTTAGAAGCATTTAATACACTCAAAGATAAATTAATCAATACTCTAATTATAATTGAACCTAATTAAAATTTTCCCTTTGAACTAATGTGTGATGTGGGGTATTTTGCAGTAGGTGCAGTTCATGGACAGCGAAGAGACAAGCATTTTCAACCGATTTATTATGCTAGCAAGAAATTGACGGCCACAAAAGAAAACTACACTACCACGAAAAAAGAATTGCTAGCTGTGGTTTTTGCATTCGATAAATTTAGACCATATCTGATATTATCTAAAGTTGTCGTTTACACTGAGCATTCAACTCTTCGTTATCTCCTAACTAAGTCTAATGCAAAACCTCGTCTCATAAGATGGATTCTACTATTGCAAAAATTTGATTTGGAAATTCAAGATAAGAAAGAGGCTGAAAATCTTGAGGCAGACCACCTTTCTAGTATTGAGAATCCACATATCAAAGAGCTCGATGAGAGTGAGATAAATGACTCATTTCCTAAAGAACAACTCTTGGTTATATCTGACTCTGAGGTACCTTGGTTTGTGGATATTGCGAATTACTTAGCTGCTAACATCCTACCAAAAGTGTAACGCCCCAAATATGGGCCTAAAAGTATTGGGCCTATTGGGCTTTGGGCTTTGAGTCTTAGAAAATTTTTAAGTGAGCAAGAAAATGACAAATATCATGTTTGCTTTAATGGTTAAGGAATTTGGAGTGTCTAGGGGTGTTGGAGATGTCCTAGGATCAAGTAAGGGTATAGGAAAAAAATTGGTTTTAGCCTTAGGGAACAGTGACTTCAGTTAGTAGGCCTTTTAAATAAATGCAGAAAAAAAGAGCTTGCGGTGTAGTGGCAAAGTCACGCCACTGAGGGAGCAGGGAGTTGACGTCATTAGCAAGTGAAGAGGTCCAAGGTTCGAGGCTTGAGAGTGGTAAATTGGAGGTTTTATTTTTTCCTTCTAGATGGTTAGTAGTGGCGTTGGAGTGGACTCTAGTAGGGAGTGTTCATGAGAGAAAATTAAGGTAAATATAAGAGAAAAAAGATAGGGGATTGAGGTGTGGATATGTTGGTGCCGAATGGGACTCTAGGGGGAAGGGAGTTTTGACTTTTGGCTATAAAAGAGGGTGCCGAATTATTTTGAAAGGTTCCATTGCTTTTCTTTTCTCCCCCTCAGTCGAACTCTTCTATTTACCGAAAAAACCATCATTCCTTTACCGAAATTTTGTTTTTTCCTCTAGCCGAATTCTTCTCTTGAGATTTGCCTAAACACCCTTTTCTCTCTAAGTGCTCAGAAGCCAAATTCTTCATACCCTTTCTTCTCAAATTCCCTTTCTTGTTCACTTTTGGTTCTAGCCGATCACTTCTTCTCTTCTTCTCCTTATTGGTGCCGAATAGTCCCTATCACCATACTAATCTCAAAAGCCGAATACTTCTTGGGCCGATTGCTTCTTGGGTAAGTACTTAGTCAATTTTCCTTTAGTATGTTCGGTAAAAGTCGAAGGGATATCTAACTTTTCCTATCGTTAACCCTGTAGTAACAAGGATAGGGTTTAAAGATTGCAAGCGTGGTAGGTAAGGATCGTTAGCAAGAGGTAAGTGCACTCGTCTTTGTTGTGGTTTAGTAAATGGCCGAATGTAGTATGGCTTATAGGGGTGACTTATGTGGAATATGAGTCACTTGATTTTGATGATATATGTTTGGGTGCAGATTTAGGGGATATTCGCGAATAGTAGCTAAGGAAGGGCTATTAGAACCCATTGGCACACGGTAAGGTTACGGTGAGGTTTTGATTTTTGATAAAGTATGTGTTAAGCCATGGTTAATCGTTAGTGATGTCTACTGTAGGTTCGTGATTAAGGGGTTTGCAGCACGCGTTGTTACCAGGTGTGTACAAACACTACACACACACACGATATCAGTAATGTCAAAAAGCCGGAAAGCCGGAGTAGCTAAATAGGCCCGGTGGGCCTTGAGGCTAAGTTTGGTGAAATTGTTTGGTTGGTTATACGAATTGAGTTAGTCATGCATGTTACATGATCTGGAATTATTTTGGGCCTAATAGGCCATATGGAGGAGATTTGGGCCTAATGGGCCGTAAGGATGTGATTTGGGCCTAATGGGCCATATAAATGTAGTTTGGGCCTAATGGGCAATATGAATGGGGTTGGGCTTAGTATGTCGTTTGCATGAATGTAGGCTTATTTGGGCTTTGTATATGGATTTGATCTTAGTATCTGATAACTACTAAAATATACATAAAACTTAAACACAAAATCGCAGCCGTGGACAAGTCATAATGTTGAAGTGTGGTAATGGGTGTATGCATGTCTAGGATTGGACCTAGAGAGAGCTTGGTACTTAAGCGGTCTTAATGACCCACCTCCTCTTTTATGGAATCCTACCTGCTACATAGTTATGCTAGATCTCATCACCCTATCTCTGGGCGCGCGATCAACTCCGCTTAATTATGCTAGATCTACTATTAGACAGGGACTTTTGCTCCACCACCTAAGCACATTCAACTTGAATCAATATCCCGAAAATATTAACACAAGAATTAAGCACACATAATTAAGAACAAATCAAATATTTATCATATAGTTCAGAAAATAATAACAAGATCCGTCTTAGGTTTCATCCCCTTCAAGTATCTGAAGGGTTTAGTTCATAATGATAAAAGAAAACATCTCAGAAGAAAAGATAAAAAAAAACATAAAAAATCCCTAAAACCCTCTAAAGGAATTGAAGGAGAGATCTACCGCCTTGAGTATAATTTCGGCTTCTTGAGATGGACCAATTGGCTATCTTTGAGTGATTCCCAAAAATCTGACTTTTCTGGCTCGACTTCTTGGCCCAGCTAACCGCCCCCTTGAAAGTTATGCTTAGGGTGTTTATATAGGCTCTTGGATGTTTTATGTAGCATCCTTAAATCGGGGTCTCTGCATTTTTTTGCATTACATGTGATGATATGTTTGTGGTGCTAGTTTAGGGTGTTTTGGGGTCCAAGCATGAGCTCGAGATAGGCCTGAGTCATGGTAATTTTTTTTTTTTGGGGCACTTAGAAGGGGGGAGCCAAGGGAGTTAGGTGTTAAGAGATGTTATTGGAGTGTTTTGACACAAATAAGTCAGTGGAAAAGTGGCAAGGGAGGCGCTACTGAAGGCCTGGTGAGGTGACGGCACAAGGAGCTGAGAGGGCCTTGGTTCGAGCTGCAAGAATCTCTCCTTGTGCATTTATTTTTGACGCAAGGTGCAAGGAGGAGGTGTGCTCAGGAAGGACCCTGATGGATGAGGTTTGAAAGGGTCAACAATTTCAAATGGGTGGAAGGGAGGAAATGGTGGAAGTTGACTCATTCAAATTGTTTGAATGAGTGGAAGAGAGGAATTCAAGGAGGAAGAAGGGGGACGACTTAGAGGTTGAAGGGGGTGGGAGTGTGTAGCCGAATTTGGTAGTGGCTAGGAGAGCTTGGAGCAATCGGTTGAGGGTGTTTGAGTAGGGTGGCCAAATGTGCTTAGTGTGTGGATGTGTGCTTTCGGTTGTGGAGAGTGGTTAAGGGGGTGTGCCGAATTTGATTAGTAGACTTAGGAGGGAGCTCATTTTCTTTTTGTCTAAACCAAGATATTCATACCACTTTTTGGTATTTTCTTTCTCTTTTCTCTCTAAGTGCAAATCAAATCTCTTCTAAGTAATTTCTCTCCTCTTTTTCTCACCTTTTGCAATTGTCGAAACCCCTATTGGTTCTTTACTCTTTTTCTTTTCTCCTTCTCTCAACAAGCCGTAAGCAAAGCTACTCAACTTTCTTGTTTTTTCTTTTCTCTTTTGTTTTGAACCTAAGCCGAGAGCATCTTTCTTTTTTCTCTCATCTTGTGGTTCACTTTCTTGCCATACCCCTTAAGAACCGAAATCTCTTAAGCCATTCCTCTTCTTCATTTATTTCCACTTCCTATACTTATTACTGTCAGCCAAACCCTTCTTGAAGCTTCATTCCTTGCCGAAACCTCTGCTACTTTTCTCTTTTCTTTTCCAGCACCTTGGCCGAATATTCACTGTTAGAGATCTCTCTCTCTTCATCTTTTCTTTGCTTTGCGGGTCAACCTCGGTAAGTAGAGGTAAGTTCTTGGCACTTTGGTCGAATCTCTCTTATCTCTTATCCCTTCTCTCTATTATTTTCTATAGGTGGAGAAGCAAAATTTCTTTTGACACTCATAAGTGTTCTTTCGGGTTTTGTGGCAGCAGAATCATTGTGGACCATTGGTCATCACTCCTAATCGGTTTTGTTAGTATAGAGGGGTAAGTGTTTTAATTGTTTGGCTTCTCTTTTTATGATTAAATACCGAAAGCAGATATTCCACATTTCTTTGGTGTTTGGCCGAATGCAGGAAGGAGGGCTGACGCCATCTGAGGTGGAGCTTTCGGGATTTGTTAGTCATAAGCCAAGCCCAGAACCTTCGAGATCTGTCGATTTAGGTAAGGGATCTAACTTCGAGATTCTAGTTCTTTATGATTTGATCCACTTCTTTAACCCAATTTAATGATAAGGTTATTATGGATTCAAAGGCTGACCAAACAGTAGGAGGGTTAGATCTGAGACCCCAGGCCCTAAATTCAAGAAGAGGGCGGTCTCAGCAGTTCGTGATTGGCCATCTGGGTGTGGACCAGCATCCGAGCAGGAGAGTAGACAAATCACGGTTGTGTCGATTAACGACAGTACCGAGGTAGAAAGTGTAGTTTTGCGCGTTATTAGGTGTGTAACTCTTACTCACTCCATTATTTAATTTGCTAGTTATGTTTACTGTTAAAAGCTGAAATAGCTATTGATAACGGTGTGTTACCCTTGTGGGTATGAGCGTGGACTCCGGGAAAGTCCCTTGTGGATTAGCTATCGATATATGTTGTTATATTATTTTATGCTATGCTATGTGATACTGCATTACAAACATGTTAATATGCCACGGAGCATGTGTTCATGATAAGGGGTATGTTGAGTGGAGGGAGAAGGATAATTTAGACTGTCACCAGTGGTTTTGACCACATTGTGGGTTCCTTATTATTTGTGACTAGTCTCAGTGGTTTTGACCACCAGTGGTTTTGACCACACAGATATTATTTGTGACTACGATCACCAGTGGTTTTGACCACACTTGGATTATTGTGACTCGTCCTAGTGGTTTGGTACCACAGTGGGTTGGCCCCACATGTTGATTACGAGGTTGTCATTAGTGGTTTTGACCACACTTATATGCTTTGTGACTACGGTCACTAGTGGTTTTGACCACCAGTGGTTTTGACCACACGGGGTAGACACAGGAGTTCGGTTGGTTAGGTTGGGTTTGCATGATTTGCATATTGACATATCAAATGTGTAAGTGCCTTGTTATTATTAGGATGGGGATTTACACGCTAAGTCTCGGTGATGCACCCCTTCCCTTACATTTTGTAGATGAGGCTTAGATCGCGGATGTGGAGCCGGGGTGGACTCGAGGTGGCCATGCACTAGGTTTTCGGGTTTTATTTTAATTACTACTTTGGGTTAATTTACTTTTAAATTTTGGTTTTGGATTTGTAATAAGGCTACTAAATTTCTATTATTTCGGGTTTTTCATTATCTGCTTTAAGTTCTATCATACTGTGCCTAAGTTAAATAACATAGCATGTTCTAATAACCTGTAAAATCAACGCTTTCGAAAATTGTACAACTTATCGGGTTTTTCAAACTTTACCATCGAGTAATACCAAATAAATGAAGTCAGCAAACTAGCTCAGACTTTCTTCGAACTAAGTTTTCTTTATGTTCAAATACAAGATGGTTTTCAATTTTATTATGCTAAACTCACTCAGGTTTTCATAAAACCAAACGGCTTTCCAAAACAAGAAACGACAAACGATCGTCTCAAGGGGGTTTTTCTTCCAAACTCGAAACGAAAAAATGTTTTCAATAACACTTTTTCACAAAAGTAAACCAGCAACTTGTTTTCTTCAACTTATTTCCACTCTGTAACATACTGGATTCGGTCGTGGTGTGTTGATCGGGTTTGGGGTGTTATAATTTTAGTATCAGAGCCCGGTTCAAAAGCTCAACTGTGGGCCCGAGGCCCAAAAATGTTTTAAAAATAGGTTATGAAAGGTTTTCTTTTTGGGAAAGGTACGGTTGGAAAAGCATGGCATTGAGTCTCCAGCACCGATCCGCCCAGGTAAGTACCCCTATTTGTTGTTAATATGTTTGTAGTGATGATGTTATGGCTAGTAGTAATAAGGAATTACTTTAGAGCCTTCAACCGTAGGATTGTGTGAACTTACGAAATAATCCCCGATTAAACTATTCATAAGACTGTGCTTAATAACAGTGGAATAAGTCTAACTCATAAAATTGTTGAATCATATCAATTCGTATCGGCGGTCATAAGTGTACGAGGACGTGGGCGTAATATACGTAGACGAGGTAGGGGTAGGACGATAGTGTCAGAACTGGTAGGGTCTGGTCATGGGTCAGAGAATAAGGTACCACCGCCGCCAGTTGTGGGCGTGAAATTTTAGGATCAGACGGCTGGTAATGACGCAGTGTCACAGGCGATGTTGCGGGTTCTAGAAAGAGTCGCGGGTGCAGGCATCGGAATGGGAGCTTGAAAATCTGTGTCTGAATGACTCCGGGCTAATGGTGCAGAGGTATTCAGAGGTGTATTTGGTGTGGCTCCTAGTATGGCGGAATATTGGCTGGAGGTGACAGAACGTATCATGGACGACCTGGATTTTATAGCTGAGGAGAAGCTGAAGGGTATAGTATCTCTTCTCTGAGATGAGTCATATCAGTGGTGGCTCACGGTTAGGGATGAAGCAATGGCCGATGACATTACTTGGGATCTCTTTAGGGCAGCCTATCAGAGAAAATACGTTGGGGCTAGTTACATCGATGCGCAGCGTAAGGCGTTCCTGAATTTGGTTCAGGGAAATAAGTCAGTATCAGAGTATGAGGCAAAATTTCTTCGGTTAAGTCGGTATGCACGGGGTATTGTGGGCACGAAACATGAGCATTGTGTCGATTTGAGGATGGTCGAGAGATGAGTCATGGATGTTGATTGCTCCACAATGAGAAAGAGAATTTGCGCCCTAGTAGAGAAGGCCAAAGTTGCCGAGAAAGTGAAACCGCAAGAGACGGAACCAGATAAGGGTTGGAATAAGAGGAATTTTGGTCTTCTAGGTCTCGCTGGGAATCGAGAAAAGGGCTAGATATGGTGGGTCAATGAAGTTACGAGGCCTGCTTCTTGCTACTACTCAAAGGGCCGCCACTGTGTGCTCAAGATGGGAAAGTCTCACACGGGGAATGTTGGACTAGAAACAGAGGTGTTTTGAGTGTGGGTCAATGGGACACCGAGTGAGGAGTGTCCGCAGAGGTCGGCCTAGGCTCCACCTGGGAATCGTGGTCGTACACGCCAGAGGGATGGTCAGCAACCATAGAGGGGTCAAGGTTTGGCCAGGGGAGGTAACAGTTCTAGACGAGGCTGCGGAGCATCGGGTAGAGGTGCTGGGAGCACAGATGCAAGATAGCCTGGGTTGGTCTACGCAGCGAGGCGTCGAGAGGAGGGCGACGCACCGAACGTCATAACCAGTACGTTCTTAATTTTTAGACTGCCTTATACTACTTTGATAGATGTTGGTTCGACGCACTCATATGTTGCCAGTAGTATAGTCGAAACTATGAACTTAGATTTTGAGATTATTTTTAGGGAGATGACAGTAATAAGCCCTCTAGGTCATTCTGTAGAAGTAAATAAACTATATAGAGATGTACCCCTAGAACTTCAAGGGGTAATGTTTTTGGCTGATCTGATAGAACTGCCGTTTAGGGAGTTTGATCTGATTCTTAGGATGGATTGGCTAGTGAAGTACCAGGCTAGTTTGGATTGCGCAGCTAAGCGCATGATTTTCAGGACAGTCGAAGGTGAAGAGGTAGTAATGATAGGTAATAGGAGAGATTATCTATCTAATGTTGTGTCTGCTCTGAAGGCCGAGAAAATGGTGAGGAAGGGTTGTGAGGTGTTTTTGGTGCATGTTTGTGCCTTGGAGGCTAAGGAATCAGTTGTGGGGAATGTCCGAACGGTGAAGGAATTTGCCAATGTATTTCTAGAGGAACTTCTAGGTCTACCTCCGGACCGTGAAGTTGAGTTCGGTATAGACTTGTTACCCAAAATCGCGCCAGTGTCTATTGCCCCATATAGGATGGCGCCGAAGGAATTGGTGGAACTGAAGGCTCAGATTCAGGAATTGTTGGACCGTGGTTTCATCCGGCCGAGTGTATCACCTTGGGGAGCACCTATGCTCTTTGTTAAGAAGAAAGACAGTACAATGCAGATGTGTATAAACTACCGCCAGCTGAATAAGTTGACGATCAAGAACAAGTATTCGTTGCCCAGGATAGACGACTTGTTTGATCAGCTTAAGGGCGCATCGGTTTTCTCTAAGATAGACCTTAGGTCAGGGTATCATCAACTCAAAGTAAGGGAGGTTGATATCCATAAAATGACGTTTCGTACTCGTTATGGGCACTACAAGTTCTTGGTAATGCCATTTGGGTTGACTAATGCGTCGGCAGCATTCATGGATATGATGAATCGGGTGTTTCAGCCGTATTTGGACTGGTTTGTCATGGTGTTTATAGATGACATATTGGTGTACTAGAGATTGGAGGAAGAACATGACGAACATTTACGTGTGGTTTTACAGATTTTGAGGGAGAAGCAATTATTCGCGAAGTTTAGCAAATACGAATTCTGGTTGAAGGACGTAACTTTCTTGGGTCATATGGTGTCAGCTGAGGGAATTATAGTGGATCCTCGGAAGATTGAGGCGGTGTTGGATTGGAAGCCACCTAAGATGGTAGTAGAGATTCAGAGTTTTCTGGGTTTGATAGAATATTACAGAAGATTCGTGGAAGGGTTTTCTCTGATCACAGCACCGTTAACTAAGTTGTTGCGAAAGGGGTTCCATTTTTATGGTCTGATAAGCAACAGGAAAGTTTTGACAAGTTAAAGAAGATTCTGGCAGAAGCTCCAGTTTTGATTCAGCCTGAAGCTGGGAAGGAATTCACGGTTTGTTGTGATGCATCGCATACTAGTTTAGGGTGTGTGCTGATGCAAGAGGGGAAAGTGGTGGCGTATGCGTCTCGGTAGTTGAGACCTCATGAAGGTAATTACCCGATGCATGATCTGGAATTGGCTGCAGTGGTCTTCGCCCTGAAGATTTGGAGGCATTATTTGTATGGGGAGAAGTCTATCGTCTACACGGATCACAAGAGTCTGAAGTATCTGTTGACACAGAAGGAGTTGAATTTGAGGCAATGAAGGTGGATCGAGTTGTTAAAAGACTACGACTGTTCGATTGAATACCATCCGGGTAAGGCTATTGTAGTGGCTGACGCGTTAAGTAGTAAGGGTAACAAACCTCAGAGCAATGTTTGCTCGTCTCAGTCTGTATGACGATAGGAGTCTATTGGCAGAATTACAAGTAAAGCCAACGTGGATGGATCAGGTTAAGGAGAGGCAGCTGGTGGATGAGGTTTTGAGTGCTCGGAGGTTGCAAGTGCAGAATGGTGGTTTGGAGGGTTACAACCTGGGTAGTGATGGAGTGCTGTGTTTTCAAGGGAAAATGTGTATGCCAAAGGACGTTGAGTTGAGTTAGTGAATTCTTCAGGAAGCTCATAGCAGTCCATACGCTATGCATCCTAGAGGTAGCAAGATGTATCGGGATTTACGGGAAAAGTTCTGGTGGCCGAGTCTTAAGCGAGAAGTAATTGAATTCGTGAGTAAGTGTCCGACATGCCAACAGGTCAAAGTGAAGCATCAGTTACCGTCAGGTCTATTGTAGCCGATAAAGATTCCGCAGTGGAAGTGGGAAAGGATTATGATGGACTTCGTCACTGGGCTACCCCTTACGCCTAGCAAAAAGGATTCAGTCTGGGTGATTGTTGACCGTTTGACAAAGTCAACCCATTTCATACCAGTTCAGATTGATTATTCATTCTAAAGTTTGGCTAGGTTGTATGTAGCAGAGATAGTACGGTTACATGGGGTGCCGGTGTCGATTATTTCAGATAGGGATCCCAGATTCACGCCAAGGTTCTGGAAAGCTTTGCATCAGGCATTGGGTACGAGGTTGGATTTTAGCACGGCTTTTCATTCGCAGTCAGACGGACAGTCAGAGAGGGTAATTCAAATCTTAGAGGATATGTTAAGGGGTTGTGTTTTGGATTTCATCGGTAGTTGGGAGGAATATCTACCATTGGCAGAGTTCGCGTATAACAATAGTTATCAAGCGAGTATCTAGATGGCACCGTATGAGGCACTGTATGGACGAAAGTGTCGTACCCCTACGTGTTGGACGGAACTCGGTGAACGTCAGATGTTGGGTCCAGAGTTGGTTGCTGAAACAGAGGATAAGGTTAAGGTGATTCGGGCTCGTCTGAAGGAAGCTTCGGACAGGTAGAAGTCTTATTCTTAAGCGTAAGGATATAGAGTATGCAGTGGGTGACAAGGTCTTTCTGAAGGTATTTCCGTGGAAGAAAGTGCTGAGATTTGGTCGAAAGGGCAAGCTAAGTCCTAGGTTTATTGGGCCGTATACGGTGTTGAAACGAGTAGGACCAGTAGCTTACTAGCTCGAGTTGCCATCGGAGTTAAGTTAGATTCATGATGTATTCCATGTCTCCATGCTTAGGCACTATCGATTAGATCCGTCGCATATTGTAACAGTGGAGGAAATTGATGTGAGTCCGGATTTGTCTTTCGAGGAGGAACCAGTGCAAATTTTGGATCGGGATGTCAAAGTTCTGCGTAAGAAGTCAATTCCTTTGGTGAAAGTATTATGGCGGAACCATGGTACGGAGGAGGCCACGTGGGAACCAGAGGATGTGATGTGCAAGAATACCTCAACTCTTCTCGACTGTAATTTCGAGGCCGAAATTATTTTTTAAGGGGGTAGAATTGTAGCATCCTTAAATCGGAGTCTCTGCATTTTTGTGCATTGCATGTGATGATATGTTTGTGGTGCTAGTTTAGGGTGTTTTGGGGTCCAGGCATGAGCTCGGGATAGGCCTGAGTCATGGTAAGAAATTTTTTATTTTGGGATACTTGGAAGGGGGGAGCCAAGGGAGTTAGGTGTTAAGAGATGTTATTGGAGTGTTTTGACACAAATAAGTCAAGGAAAAGTGGCAAGGAGGCACTCATCAAGGCCCGTGAGGTGACAGCACAAGGAGCCGAGCGGGCCTTGGTTCGAGTCGCAAGAATCTCTCCTTGTGCATTTATTTTGACGAAGGTGCAAGGAGGAGGTGTGCTCAGGAAGGACTCTGATGGATGAGGTTTGAAAGGGTCAACAATTTCAAATGGGTAGAAGGGAGGAAATGGTGGAAGTTGACTCATTCAAATTGTTTGAATGAGTGGAAGAGAGGAATTCAAAGAGGAAGAAGGGGGACGGCTTAGAGGTTGAAGGGGGTGGGAGTGTGTAGCTGAATTTGGTAGTGGCTAGGAGAGCTTGGAGCAATCGGTTGAGGGTGTTTGAGTGGGGTGGCCGATTGTGCTTAGTGTGTGGGTGTGTGCTTTTGGTTGTGGAGAGTGGTTAAGGGGGGTGTGCCGAATTTGATTAGTAGACTTAGGAGGGAGCTCATTTTCTTTTTGTCTAAACCAAGATATTCATACCACTTTTTGGTATTTTCTTTCTCGTTTCTCTCTAAGTGCAAACCGAAATCTCTCCTAAGCAATTTCTCTCCTTTTTTTCTCACCTTTTACAATTGCCGAAACCCCTATTAGTTCTTTTCTCTTCTTCTTTTCTTCTTCTCTCAACAAGCCGTAAGCAAAGCTACTCAACTTTCTTGTTTTTTCTTTTCTCTTTCGTTTTGAACCTAAGCCGAGAGCATCTTTCTTTTTTCTCTCATCTTGTGGTTCACTTTCTTGCCATACCCCTTAAGAACCAAAATCTCTTAAGCCATTCCTCCTCTTCGTTTATTTCCACTTCCTATTCTTATTATTGTCAGCCAAACCCTTCTTGAAGCTTCATTCCTTGTGAAACCTCTGCTACTTTTCTCTTTTCTTTTCCAACACCTTGGCCGAATATTCACTGTTAGAGATCTCTCTCTCCATCTTTTCTTTACTTTGCGGGTCAACCTCGATAAGTGGAGGTAAGTTCTTGGCACTTTGGCCGAATCTCTCTTATCTCTTATCCCTTCTCTCTATCGTTTTCTATAGGTGGAGAAGTCAATTTCTTTTGGCACTCATAAGTGTTCTTTCGGGTTTTGTGGCAGCAGAATCATCATGGACCATTGGTCATCACTCCTAATCGGTTTCGTTAGTATAGAGGGGTAAGTGTTTTAATTGTTTGGCATCTCTTTTTATGATTAAATGCCAAAAGCAGATATTCCACATTTCTTTGGTGTTTGGCCGAATGCAGGAAGGAGGGGCTGACGCCATCTGAGGTGGAGCTTTTAGGAATTGTTAGTCATAAGCCAAGCCTAGAACCTTTGGGATCTATCGATTTAGGTAAGGGATCTAACTTTAGGATTCTAGTTCTTTATGATTTGATCCACTTCTTTAACCCAATTTAGTGATAAGGTTATTATGGATTCAAAGGCTGACCAAACAGTAGGAGGGGTCAGACCTGAGACCCCAGCCCCCAAATTCAAGAAGAGGGTGGTCTCAGTGGTTTGTGATTGGCCACCGAGGTGTGGACCAGCATCCGAGCAGGAGAGTAGATAAATTGCGGTTGTGTTGATTAACAACAGTACCGACATAGAAAGTGTAGTTTTGCGCATTATCAGGTGTGTAACTCTTACACACTCCATCAGTTAATTGAGCCGAAATAGCTATTGACAATGGTGTGTTACCCTTGTGGGTATAAGCGTGGACTCTGGGTAAGTCCCCTATGGATTAGCTATCGATATATGTTGTTATATTATTTAATGCTATGCTATGTGATACTACATTACAAACATGTTAATATGCCACGGAACATGTGTTCATGATAAGGGGTATGTTGAGTGGAGGGAGAAGGATGATTTAGACTGTCACCAGTGGTTTTGACCACACAGTGGGTTGACCCCGCTTTCCTTATTATTTGTGACTAGTCTTAGTGGTTTTGACCACCAGTGGTTTTGACCACACGGATATTATTTGTGACTACGGTCACCAGTGGTTTTGGCCACACTTGGATTATTGTGACTCGTCGCAGTGGTTTGGTACCACAGTGGGTTAGCCCCACATGTTGATTACGGGATTGTCATCAGTGGTTTTGACCACACGGTGGGTTGGCCCTACCATATGATTTGTGACTACGGTCACCAAGTGGTTTTGACCACACTTATATGCTTTGTGACTACGGTCACCAAAGGGTTTTGACCACACCTGGGTAGACACAGAGTTCGGTTGGTTAGGTTGGGTTTGCATGATTTGCATATTGACATATCAAATGTGTAAGTGCCTTGTTATTATCGGGATGGGGATTTACACACTGAGTCTCGGTGACTTACCCCTTCCCTTACATTTTGCAGATGAGGCTTAGATCGCGGATGTGGAACCGAGGTGGACTCGAGGTGGCCATGCACTAGGTTTTCAGGTTTTACTTTAATTACTATTTTAGGTTAATTTACTTTTAAATTTTGGTTTTGGATTTGTAATAAGGCCGCTAAATTTCTATTATTTCGGGTTTTTGATTATCTGCTTTAAGTTCTATCATACTGTGCCTAAGTTAAATAACATAGCATGTTCTAATAACCTGTAAAATCAACGTTTTCGAAAATTGTACAACTTATCCGGTTTTTCAAACTTTACCATCGGGTAATACCAAATAAATGAAGTCAACAAACTAACTCAGACTTTCTTCGAACTAAGTTTTCTTTATGTTCAGATACAAGATGGTTTTCGACTTTATTATGCTAAATTCACTCGGGTTTTCATAAAACCGAATGGCTTTCCAAAACTAGAAACGACAAACGATCTTCTCAAGGGGGTTTTCTTTCAAACTCGAAACGACAAAATGTTTTCGATAACACTTTTTCACCAAAGTAAACCAGCAACTTATTTTCTTCAACTTATTTCCACTCTGTAACATACTGGATTCGGTCATGGTGTGTTGACCGGGTTTAGGGTGTTACACTTTACTTGGTCCCTAAGTATCCTAATCTGAGTGGAATTCCTACTAGGGTATTTGAATAGGCTTTGGAATGTGTTTCTTTGCCTCTAAGTACCCTATTCTGAATGAAATTGTTATTTACCACGATAGGGACACGGCCATGGCACACGCCTGTGTGAATTGATTTCAGGCCGTAGTTGAGTCTGTTGAAGAGGCACGCCCGTGTGTTTCGGGGTCTAGGCCATGTTAGAGTAAATTAGGGAGGCACGACCGTGTGGTTTTGGGCCCAGGCCGTGCCGATTTCTTTTTTGGCCCAATTTGGTTCGTTTTAAGCCCGATTCTCGTTTTTTTCATCCCTAGGTGCTTTCCTAAGTATAAAACATGAAAAGAAAGGATTAAGAGGACCTTTTTACACAATTCAGGGAATAAATCATCCAAAAGTATGCTAAATGTGGGGTTAAATTATATTACTTTTACGGTTTATCAAATACCCCCACACTTAAGCTTTTGCTTGTCCTCAAGCAAAATTCTCAACTTACAATTAAAATGAACTTTCCTCAATTTCATAATTCTCATCAACAATGTCTCATCATAATTCATAAATAATTTATACATGGATAATTTAACTCAAAAAGTCCAAAAGATTCAAATAATATAAGTCATACATTTTGTAGCTCGAAAACATAGCTAAATAATTACCTTTAATTCAAAACTGGCAAGGATTGACATCCTCACTAAAAGCACTCGAAGTGTTTAAAGTTAAAGAATAAGCACTCATAAGTCAAACCTGAAAAGTTAATCCCATAGGCTTGCTTGAAAATCAAATCTCCACCACTGTAATATGAGATGATACACAAATCAAAAGGTCTTTAATAGGGTTGTAACGGGGCTTAGGTTAAAGGTGTGGATAAAGGCTAAATTTGAAGGTTAGAATCGAGGTTGACCTGACAAATTACCTAACTTTAGAAAAATAATTGAACTAACAATCTGAATAATTACATCACATGAAAATACTAATAATACGAGCTTCTTCTTCAAGATATTGAAATTAAACATATAAGCTCACTTAACTACAAAACTAATCAAGAATATACTTCGATTTTTTTTCTTTTAAATAATGCTAGCATAGATTACATAAGAAAGAACTTTTATAATTGAAATAATATAATTGAGCAACTTATCAAATTAAGTCTCGATAGAAGGGTAGCCAAAGGAATGGTGATAACAAATACGAGCGGGGTTTTGGGTTAATATTAGTGGGTGAATCAATATAAAGGGTTGTTAGGATCAAAGGGTTCACTAAGGGTTAATTGTGAAGGTAAGCTTTTTAGTGGAGTGAGTGGGTTAAAACCTAGGTGCCTTTATCATCTTAGTATATCAAATAAAAAATGTGGTCTTAACATGTATAATCGAGGCAAGTTCTAGAATAACAGTTCAATGTTGACACACTCATAATCAAAAAGTGAGCACGAAAAAGAATGTATGCACTGTAAGGCTCAAAATACCACAAAAATTATGGGTGTTTTTGATGTCAACCTCATAAATTTCAAACTTCAAAGTAATATTCAAATTCAGGTAGACAACCTAGAAATTTTTTTATTTCTGAAAAATGGACTTATAATGCTTGATTCTCTAGTATCTTAAAGTATAAAGCATCAATGCATAATTAACTATGACTTACTCAAAAACATATCAATAAGAATCATAAAGCATCAGAAATTTCATCCTAATTAGTAATATGAGGAAATAACTTAAGAACTAGATATAACTTAGGGATTTAAGAATATTGCAAAAAAGTTAGGCACTTTTACCCCCCACACTTAAGATGTACATTGCCCTCAATGTACAAAGATAGATAAATAATCATGTGATACTTAAATCAAAAGAGAAGGGGAGAAGTGATAGTTCCTAAATTTTTTTCTGGGATCACTATTCCCGGCCTTATTTGGAGGAGGAGGCGGGTGGTGTTGTGGTCAGTTATTGTGCTAGATGAAGAAATTGGGAAACTCGTGACAGATTAGCTAAGAATTATTAAGACCCATTTAAAATAAACTAATTATGTATTTAAGGACAAGAAAACTAAAGGGAAAGAAAACAAAAAGTAAGATAAAATTAACATAAAAGATGAATAGACTGAGGAGTCCTTATTGTTGGATGGTTCGCGAGGCGGGTGTGATTCCTAAGGCTATGTTGAGCCAGTGGTCGTGGTTCCGGTGTGATTCCCTAGCAGCCTGAAGAACTTAAAACCAAGAAACTAGAATAAAATAAACTAAATTAAGTATAAGAGAGTAAAAAAGAAGGAAATTGAAGCAAAAGAGAAACGTAGAATAAAAGTTAAATGGTCTTAAAGACCCTTGGCTTGTAGAGTGGATGAAGCGGTCGGCATAAACTTATTTAGGTCGATCTCCCTCTGGGAGATTATGCTTGGCTTTTTCTGCTTCTTTGACATGGATATGTGTAGGCTCTAGAGTTTAGAGACTTGTTATGGAGAGGAGAGAAATTTGAGAAAAAGAAGGAAGGAAGAAGATAGGAGTAGGTGAGAAGGAAGGGAAGAGGGGTGGCTTTAAATATAGTTTCATGCCTAGTACTTCCCCACGCCCATGGACCATCGGCGTGTTGTTTTACATGGCCACCTCGCACAACCATGTGTCTAGATTGCCACGCCCATTGGTGATAAGTCAGTGTCATCCCCGGTCGCATCGCACGGTCGTGGTTTTTTGTCGGTGCCCGTGTGGTGGTGGTTGGAGTCTGTGGCTCGAAGATTTGATTATTTTTGATCGTACTTTTTTGCCATTGTCAATACGGAGATTCTATACTTCACACGGCCACGGCCATGGCCATGTGCAAGGCCGTATGGTTTGGAAATCTGCACTTTTGGTTAGTTTAAAACTAGTGTATAAGAAAAAGAGAAGAAAAGAAACTAAAATGAAAACAATTGTGTAAATAAATAGGGTTAGTGCTTGGGTTGCCTCCTAAGAAGCGCTCGTTTAAAGTCTTAAGCTGGACTTTCCTCGTATTCGCAAAACTTAGGGTGGTTTAAAAGTTTGAATATCTTCCCTCATGCTATTAGTTATATTTTCTTGATAATGTTTAAGTCGAGAAGTGTTTACCTTAAAAGTGCCGAATATAGGATTGTTTACCTCGACTGTTTCGTATGTGAAAATATTGTGTACCTCAAGAGATTTCTTCGTTCGTGTTCAGGTATGATGTAATGATGCGAGGATCTACTTTATCTAACAGTACCTAGTCTCCTATTTTGAAGTGGTTTGTTGTTCCTACGAGCTCTTTTGGGGGTTTCTTATATTTTTCTTTGTGCGGTTTCGGTTCCTCTTTACAGTGTGTCGTCCACTCTTCTAATTTGTCAATCTTAAGGCTTCGTTCCTCATGTAATTCTTTTTTGCTGGCATGGGATCCATGATTCGGCTAAGGTTTGTAACCTTATGGTGTTTTTCGTGGTGAAAGTTGAACAACTTGGTTATCAACTGAATTTACTTTCTCACCTTCATCAATTGATGTGTTGGTCGAGTCAAAAGCTTGTAGACTGATCGATTCGTCACCTACACGAAGTATGAGTTCTCCTGTGCCAACATCAATTTTAGTACTAGCAGTTGTTAAAAAGGGTCTTCCTAGTATTAAAGGAATCGAATTGTCTTTATCCATGTCTAAGACAATAAAATCTAATGGGAAAATAAATTTATCAATTTTTACAAGAATATCTTCGATAATACCCCTAGAAATTCTAACAGTTTTATCAGCTAATTGAATACACATCCTAGTTTTTTTGGGTTTCCCTAGACCTAGTTGTTTAAACATTTTATAAGGTTGACATTTATACTTGCCCCTAAATCAGCTTAGGCATTATCAACAGTTAGTCTACCAATTAAACATGGAATTGTAAAACTCCCTGGATCTTTTAGCTTTCGCAGTAGTCTATTCTGTAACATTGCTGAGCATACTGCGTTTAATTCCACATGTGGCTCCTCGTCTAACTTACGCTTGTTTGTAAAAGTTATTTTAAGAATTTCCTTGAATCTGGTATCTGTGAAAGAGCTTCAAAAAGCGGTAAGTTAATATGTAATTTCTTTAAGAGTTTAAGAAACTTACCAAACTGTTCCTCTGTATCGTCTCTCTTCAACGCTTGGGATAAGGTATGCGAGGTTGGTACTCTTGATTACCGATTTTGGATTTTCTTGTGTTACCTCAACTTTACCATCTTCTACCTCACTTTCTTGTATTGAATTGGGTTCATCTAACCCTACATTTTCCTGAGCTGTTATGGCTTGATTTGCTCCTTTGGGTTAATCTCAGTGTTGCTGGGTAGACGCCCTTGCGGTCGGTCAGAAATTAACTTTACAAGTTGTCCAACTGACTTAGTAATTTCCCCAATTGACTTAGTAAGTTCCCCAACTTGGTTCTTGATCCCTTCAATCAATTTTTCTTGGTTTTTAAGTGTTGTCTCAGTGTCTTGGAAACAATTTTGTATGGCTTCCATGAATTTTGTCAGCATCTCTTCAAGGTTCGGCTTCTTTTCTTATGGATATGGCTGATTTTGGAAATTTTGAGGAGGTTGTTATCTTTTATTTCCTACACCTCCCCATGAAAAATTTGGGTGGTTCCTCCAACCTATATTATAAGTATTACTATAAGGGTTATTATTAGATATGAAATTATTACCTATATAGTTCATCTGTTCACTTTCTGTGCCCGGTTGGTAGGGTGGGTACTCAGGATTCGTCACAGTTCCACTTACGTCGCACTACATTACTGGATGTACCTGCGAAGAACACAAACTATCAAGATTTTTATTCATCGTCTCTACTTGTGTTGATAGCATGGCTACTGCGTCGAGGTTGAAAACTCCAGCTGATTTTGTTGGTTTTGTCCTTGTAACCTACCACTGATAGTTATTTAGTGACATCTCTTTAATAAACTCATAGGCTGCTTTAGGAGTTCTATTGTTCAGGGTTCCACCGGCAGCTGAATCAATTAGTTGCCTCGTTGAGGGGTTTACACCGCTATATAAAGTTTAGATTTGGAGCCATAGGGTAAACCATGGTGTAGACACCCTCTCAAGAGATCCTTGTATCTCTTCCATGCGTCGTATAATGTCTCTAAATCCATTTGCACAAAAAAAGAGATATCATTCTGTAATTTGGTCGTTTTGGCCGGTGGGAAATATTTTAATAAAATTTTTTCTGTCAGTTGATCCCATGTGGTGATTGACCCTCGTGGTAACGAGTTCAACCACTGCTTGGCTTTATTCCTTAATGAAAAGGGAAATAACCGAAGACGTATGGCATCACCAGAAACGTCATTTATTTTGAAGGTATCACAGAACTCTAAAAAATTAGCTATATGAGTATTTGGGTCTTCATCTTGCAAACCATCAAATTGAACAAATTGTTGAATCATTTGTATAGAGTTAGGCTTTAATTTAAAATTATTAGCAGCTATAGCAGGCCTAACAATACTCGATTTTACTCCTGTTAAATGAGGTTTAGCATAATCATACATAGTAGCGGAGCATTGTTTTCTGCCACATCTTGTGGTGGTGGATTATTCTCGTCCATCCCTTCAGTAGGATTGGATCCGCCTTGTTGTTCTTATTCTTTGTAATTTAGGGCTCACCTAATTTCTCTGCGATTCTTGCAAGCGGAGCTTCAATATCACTGTTGTATACTAGTGGTCCTTTCGGGTTCCTTCTAGTTATAAACTAGAGGTACCTGTGTTGGAAAAGAAAGAAAGAAAATTAGCAAGGTTAAAACTAAAATAAAAATAAAAATAAAAATAAATTACGAAGAAAAAATAAAATAATGGCTAAAGTAATAAAAATAGGGCTTTCTTAATATTTTAGTTCCCCAGCAACGACGCCAAGAACTTGATCGTTATTTTGTCGAGTTTTAAAATTTATAAAGAGAATGATCGAACCTGGAAACTAACTCTGACAATGATTTAAGGCAAGTGCACCTATCGAACAGTAGTATAGCTTAGGCAAGACCGAATTGTTGAACCCAAAGGAACTAAAAGTACTAATACTAACCTTCTTTCTATTATTTAGCCCAAATATTAATTGATTGATTGTTTAATCTAAAGTAACTAACTACTAAGCTAAAGACGCAAAGACAAAAAGAATGAATTTGGGAAATACTGCTGGGAAAACTCAGTTGATTAAGATGATACCATTAGGAAGAATCCACCTAGACTTCACTTGTTATCTAACTCTAAACCATATGATTTATTCACTTGACTTGATCCGTAAGATTCCCTAATTTATATTAAACCCTTTCTCAAGGCGAATAACGTCTAACCCTAGGTTGATTAATTGAAATCTATTTCTAATTAAAACCCCTAAAATCACATTAACTCGGTCTATGGACTCCCATATTAGGTTTCACCCTAATCCGGCAAAATCTCGTCACCCTATCTCTAGGCGCGCAATCAACTCCGCTTAATTATGCTAGATCTACTCTTAGACAGGGACTTTTTCTCCACCACCTAAGCACATTCAACTTGAATCAATATCCCAGAAATATTAACACAAGAATTAAGTACACATAATTAAGAACAAATCAAATATTTATCATATAGTTCAGAAAACAATAACAAGATCTGTCTTAGGTTTCATCCCCTTCAGGTATCTGAAGGGTTTAGTTCATAACGATAAAAGAAAACATCTCAGAAGAAAAGATAAAACAAAACAAAAAAAATCCCTAAAACCCCCTGAAGGAATTGAAGGAAAGATTCGCCGTCTTGAGTATAGTTCCAGCTTCTTGAGATGGATCAATTGGCTATCTTCGAGTGATTCCCACAAATCTAACCTTTCTGGCTCGGCTCCTTGGCCTAGCTAACCACCCCTTGAAGGTTATGCTTAGGGTGTTTATATAGGCTATTGGAATGCTTTACTTGCCCCCTAAGTATCCTAATCTGAGTGGAATTCCTACTAGGGTGTTTGAATAAGCTCTGGAATGTGTTTCTTTGCCTCTAAGTACCCTATTCCGAATGAAATTGCTCTTTGCCACGACAGGGACACGACCATGGCACATGCCCGTGTGAATCGATTTCAGGCCGTGGTTGAGTCTGCTGAAGAGACACGCCCATGTGTTTCGGGGTCCAGGCCATGTTAGAGTAAATTAGGGAGGCACGGCCATGTGGTCTTGGGCCCAGGCCGTGCTGATTTCTTCTTTGGCCCAATTTGGTTCGTTTTGAGCCCGTTTCTTGTTCTTTTTGTCCCTAGGTGCTTTCTTAAGTATAAAACATGAAAAGAAAGGATTAACAGCACCTTTTTACACAATTCAGGGAATAAATCATCTAAAAGTATGCTAAATGTGGGATTAAAATATGTTACTTTTACGGTTTATCAACTCCTATGTGATGAGTATGAGTTTTATGGATGTTACTCATGTGCATGCTGCATTCATATGATATTCTGTTTAGGATGCATATGGGTGGGAATTATGGTACGGAGGAAGAATTTGAGGATCGCATAGTCGCATGACGACCGTGGATCCACCAGTGGCTTTAAGCCCATTATATACTTAGCAGCTTTGCTGCAATGTTGAGTAGTGCCGCTGTTGGTGCTACTTTTGGAGTGTAGGGATGGGTGGGTTGATATTTATATCCCTACAGGAGTGTAGGGTTGGAAGGGAAATAGTGTGTAGCAGATGGACTTTTGAGGAGGGTTTTGCATAACTTTGTTTTCATGTGATATGGTATGATATGATATGAGGTCGTTGTGGGCTAAGGCCCAAGACCACCAATTTTGATAGGGCTTAGGGCCAATGTGATAATTGCATATTGAATTGATTACTAAGGGTCATACACATTGAGTTTCGAAACTCACACCCTTTTTAATTAATGTTTCAGGTGACGCTCAGTAGACGGCTCGATGCGGAAGGGAACTCGGAGATGGCCACATTGCAAGTTATTTATACCTTTTGTTTCTTTATTTCGTATGACGTTGTTATTATAATCACTTTATTTTCATTGGGTTGTAATAAGGCCTTATATCTCCAAATTGACTTTACTTATGGGTTTTTATTATTATTGTTTCAACTGTTTATTTATTAAACTTAAATAAATTTCTTAAGTTTAGACATGGTTTTCGAGATAACTTTAACCTATAGGCTTTTACTTAAAATATAGGCTTTTATCGCAAGTTAACAAGTTTCAAGGATTTTGGGATTTTAGGCATTAAAATTTTAACTTATTAAAATCAATTTGGAATTGTCCTTGATGTGACATCATCAGAGTAGGTCATAACGTCTGGGCTGGGTTTGAGGGTGTTACAAAAAGGGTTGACACATCATCAAAAGAAGCGATTCTTTACCAATGTGAAAATTTATTTTTGGGAGGATCCTTTTCTTTTTCGTCTATGTGTAGATCAAGTAATTCGAAGATGTGTTACAAAGTCAGAGGCAAGCAAAATCCTAGAGCATTGCCATTCAGAACCAACAGGAGGACATTATAGTGGGACTAGGATAGCACATAAAACACTTGAATCAGGTTTTTATTGGCCCACACTGTTTAAGGACACTAACAGGTATGTTACTTCTTGTGATAGATGCTAGAGAACAGGTAATATCTCTAAACGCGATGAAATGCCTCAAACATATATGCTATCATGTGAAATATTTGATGTATAGGGCATTGATTTTATGAGCCCATTCCCTAGCTCATTTGGGAATAAATACATCTTAGTAGTGGTTGATTATATGTCAAAATGGGTGGAAGCTCAAGCTTTACCTACTAATGATGCTAGAGTGGTAGTGAGATTTCTTAAGAAGCTCTTCTCTCGATTCGGAACACCTAGAGCGATTATTAGTGATAGGGGTACTCATTTTTGTAATGCTCAATTTGATAAAGTCCTAAAAAAATATAGAGTGTACCACAGAACAACTACCCCTTATCACCCTCAAACTAGTGGACAAGTTGAAGTGGCAAACCGAGAGCTTAAGCGTATCTTAGAGAAAACCGTAGAATCAAATGGGAAAGATTAGGCAATAAAAGTAGATAACGCTTTATAGGCCTATAGAACCGCTTTTAAAACTCCCATAGGAATATCTCCGTATAGACTTGTTTACGGGAACAGCCGTTATTTACCATTTGAATTAGAGAACAAAGCATTTTGCGCTATAAATTCCTAAACTATGATCCTAAACTTATAGGTGAGAAAAGATTAATGTAGTTGAACGAGCTAGGTGAGTGGCGAGCAAATGCTTATGAGAATTCACGATTATACAAAGAAGCGACAAAGCAACGCCATGATGCTTGTTTGAAGCAACCTAAGCAATTTACAGCTGGAGATCTTGTTTTGCTATACAATTCAAAGCTCAAATTGTTCCATGGAAAGCTGAAATCAAGATGGTCAGGTCCATTTGTAGTCCAAACAGTCTTTCCTTACGGTACAATAGAGGTAACTCACTAGACTTATGGCACATTCAAGGTAAATGATCAACGACTTAAACTTTATAATGGTGACGATTTTAGAGATGATAGAGAGGAGTTTCGACTCCCTGAACCTTCGTAAGTAATGAGCACAAGGTAAGTCTAGCTTAAGACTTTAAACAAGCACTTCTCGGGAGGCAACCCGAGCACTAACACTACTAATTAGTTTATTTTTATCTATTCTTCGTGTTTAGAATGAATGTTTTTAACTCACACGGCCTGGACACACGGGCGTGTCTCTGGCCGTGTGGATCCCACAGCCTAGACATCCAGGCGTGTCTCTGGCCGTGTGGATCCCATGGCCTAGACATCCGGGCATGTCTTTGGTCGTGTAAATTCTCATGACTTAGTTTTAAAACTTTAAGAAAATCAACAATGACCTACACGGCTTGGACACACGGGTGTGTCCTTGGCCGTGTGCAAACATGACTTAAATTTTTCCCAAAAATGACAGAGAAACGACCTACGATTAATCCCCACGGCCGTGTTAGACACACGGCCTGGACACACGGGTGTGTCTTAGGCCGTGTGAACCTTGGAGCTAAACTTTCCAAGTTTAAAACAAGTCAGGAAGGAACATGGGTAAGGTATACAGCTGTGTGAGAGACATGGCCGAAGCCCACGGGCATGGAAGAAGTCACACGGGCACGGAAGAAGTGAATGAGGTCGTGCACTATAACAGTCCGATTTAGACCCTAGTCAAAATAGTGGTTTCGGGACCACAAATCCAAGTAAAAAAATATTTAAATATTATTTTTTGTGTTTGCATTATATGGCTAAGTATGTGTTAAAGTTTCATGAATTAATTTGTCCGAATGCGTGTTTAATTTGAGAAAAGGACTAAATCGTTAAAAAGGTAAAAGTGACATTCTATATAGTTAAAGTGCTTATTTGAGTTGGCTTTTAAATATAGTGGCCTTATGAGGGAATTAAGCCATTTTATAAGATAGTGGATGGCTAATGGACGGTTTTGGACATAATTTAAATGGTTTTCTTATTTAATTATAAGGGTTAAATAAGTAAAATAGTAAATAAGTAATAATAAGTAAAAGACAAAGCTAAAAATATGTTATATTTTCATCATCCATCACCGAATATAGAAAAGAAAGGAAGCGTTTTAAGTTTTCATGGTGTTCGGCCATTACTAAGCTTAATTCAAGGTATGTTTGACTTCGATTTTTGATAATTTCTACATTTTTGTAATCGTTGCTTAGCGTTCTTCAAAACCCATGCTTCAATTTTGTGAATTGATGAAGATTTTGAAATGTTCCATTGATGAACACATGAATTTTATGATGTTTGAAGATGAATTATGAAAGATATGTATTAGATTAGCATAGTTTGTCTTTGAATTTTTGATTAATTTGAGTATTTTGGACTTAGTATAGAAAATAATATTTTGAGGGACTAAATTGTAAAATAAATGAAAAATATGGATTGCTAGGGACTTATGGAGAATTCGGCTAAGCATGGGTATATTGAGATTTTGTGTATTTTATGATTTTGTGAAACAGGGACCAAAATGTCAAAATGTGAAAATATGAAGGTTAATTTGTAAATTACCCTAAATATGTGTTTTTGGATTGAATTGAATGAATTAGTGAATAAATGAGCTAAATTTGAATATGTATAGATCAAGAACCAAAGAAAACAAACTTAGATCGCGGGAAATCGAAAGTGATTGAGTAGCAGAGTTCGTTTCCGTATATCCGAATCTGAGGTAAGTCTATATACAAATAAATGTATTTGTGTTGATTTATGTATGTTCTTTTGAAATCTCATTGTGATGAGTACGTACGAGAATGATAATTATATGAAATTCAAGGAAGTATCGGTAGTGTAACAATGTCCCAGAAGCCTTGTACGAACCAAGGAATAGATAGGATTGCATATGTCATGACATAGTTGTCCGATATTTGATATCGTGTAAGACCACATCTGGGACGTTGGCATCGATTTGAGATTTACGTGTAAGACCATGTATGCAACATTGGCATCATATTGATTCGTGTAAGACCCTGTCTAGGACAGTGGCATTAATATCTGGTTACATGTAAGACCACGTATGGGACGTTGGCATTGTACAATCATTCTGAGTATTCTGAGCTTCCTAGTTGATTTTGAATGGTTTAACGGGTAAATCTAAGAAATGAGAGACTACGTGAAACATAATAACGAGTGAGGTACGTTTAAAAGGTACACTATGTATGTGTATGAATGGTAAGTGTATATATGAACTTACCAAAGTGAAAATGTGTATGGATGTGATGAGTTAATATGTGATATTTGCTTGAATGTGTTATGAACATAAGTGAAGCTTTGAGATGTGATATGTTGGCATTCTATGGATAAACAAATGAGCTAAAGAACATATTATGAGATTGCAAATGAGAAATATTAATTACATTGTATCAATATGATTATGTGCATTTTATGTTGTGTTTATTTTTATATGGTGTACTAAGCTTTTGAAAGCTTACTTTATGTGTGTTTGATCTATTTTATAGATCGTCAAAGCTACTGAAGGCTCGGGAAATCGTCGAGGATCGTCATCACACTACTCAATCATATTTTGGTACCTTTGAAAATGTGTATATAGCTAAATATAGCATGTATAGGCTAGTTACCTTGAGTTATGTTTGAAATATGTGTATAGCCATGTGATTTGGCTAGTTAAATGGTTGTGTAATGAATGAAGAGTCATGCTATATGATGTTTGGTTTTGGTATGATTCCATGGTTGTGAAATGGTCAAGGTAATGGTAAGATTTTTGATGCAAAATGAGTATAAGTTGTGGATGGGTTATGCTTAGTTTATTTGTGAATTAGTTGTGCTATTTGGAATATAAGTTGGTATGCTTAGAAATGAGATTGAATGGGATGAAATGATGATCATTTGATGTGTTTTTGGTTGCCAAATGTATTTAGAAATATGCTTGTATGTGCTTGTAGGGATGACCCAAGTGTGGGTGGCATTTTGGCCTTGCAAATAGCCTATATTTGCCCACACGGTTGAGCACACGGGCGTGTGGCTCAACCGTGTCCCTCGTGGTTTTATTTCAAAACAAATCAGGCTCGACCATGGGCTGGACACACGGTGTGTGACTAGCCGTGTGGTGTAAGTCAATGTCAACCACGGTGAGACAAACAGGCGTGTCCACGACCGTGTGGACAAGTCAGTAT
This sequence comes from Gossypium rotundifolium, assembly GCA_025506655.1. Taxonomy (NCBI): domain Eukaryota; kingdom Viridiplantae; phylum Streptophyta; class Magnoliopsida; order Malvales; family Malvaceae; genus Gossypium; species Gossypium rotundifolium. The sequence goes on from CP106724.1 coordinate 146,918,435, forward strand.
GCATGCCCTGTTTTGACACGGCTTAGACACACGGGCGTGTCTGAAGCCGTCGGACGCACACAGCCTACCCACACGGGCGTGTAACCTCTGTAACTTATAAAAATTTTTAAATTTCTGAGAATTTCTGTATGTATTTGGTTTAGTCCCGACCCTATTTCAAATCATGTTAAAGTTCTCGTTGATCTAGTTAAGGGACTCTTTGATTTGTTTGGTTGAAATTATATTATGAAATGTCCGTAAAAGTTTTTGATTATTTAGTAATGCCTCTTAACTCTATACCGACGACAGTTATGGGTTAGGGGTGTTACAGTGCACGGCCATGCGACATGGCCATGTAAGGAGGAACACGGCCCGAAAACATGGGCATGTCGAGGCCGTGTGACGGACTGACTTTATTTATTATCAAACACGGGCTAAACATGGCACCACACGGGCATGGGCCACGATCGTGTGGCCCAACACGTGCCTTACATGACTGTGTCTTTCTTTTTAACCCCAAACCCTATTTTTTTCTTTTACGCTTTCACTTTTTATCTTCTCCCCCAAAGTCCCAAAGCCTTAGCTGCCGCTACCCACCCATCTCCGATCCGGCCACACTGCCCCACCCATCTCCGTCGCTCCCACAACCCAAGCCCTACAACCCAACCCCGTCCTCCCCAAGCTACACCTCACGCTCTCCCGCGTGCCACCACCCGTGATACTCCAACCACTACCATCCCTATAGGTACGTTATGACTAGCACACGAGGTAAATACAAGGTCGGCATCCCCGCTTCGAAAAAGTGGAAGGGTACTGGCGCGACCTCCTCAAGCGTATCTACCGAGGATCGCCATCATTATTTATGATTCCCAGCGGGTCCCCAAGATGCTTTATTTCAACTTCTTCACGCACGATCACTCGGCGTGGGCCGATGCATAGATTGGGCCACTTTGGAGCAGGTCCACCTTGTTAGCCTCGTTCGGACCCTTTTGACTACAACTCCATGTGACCGTTTCTTTGATATTGTTGAGCCCACATATATGGATCTCACTTTGGAACTTTTCTCGACATTCTAGCTACAGTCAGTCATATCGACGCATGATGAGCCAGGTACCATTACATTTTGACTTGGCGGCTTAGTGCACCAGCTGAGTGTCCCAAAATTCAGAGTTGCCTTGGGACTTTATATGGAGGAGTTTATGGGTGTCGAAAACTTCCCTCACCTCTACCGACACATTCATTACCCACCATCCACTTGTTGGGCGGCTCTTCTAGCAAATATGGGTCCCTATGATCCGAGTCACTCGAAGGCGACATCTCTCTCTCCGGCTCTATGATACCTCACGCACAATTAGCTCACACCTTGATAGGTCGGTGAGAGAGCACAGGCGTCGTTAATACTCATGACATTTATTTCTCATGGAGCATGGTGCAAAGGCATGTATTTGACTTGGCATACTTCATTGCCATCGCCTTTCGCCATCAGGCCAAACGCCACAGGAAGGGCCCTATCTGCTTAGGTCCTCCTTATATGAGACTCGTATCACTCGACACTTCGGTCTTTTAGACACACTGCCACAATCCTCGTCACTCACATTAGTCTGCCGGATGTCCCCGTAAGGACTATCAACCATGATCCCCATGAGAATGATAGAGCGACGTCGTGGAGTGGATCCTCCTCAGTACCGATTGTCTCATTCTGATGCTCAAGATGAACTCGAGGACATCACTGATGATGTTCCTCCCTCTCATGAGGACCAACCTCATCCTCCACCTCTAAGTCACCGACCTCCTCCTTCTGTTGCTACCTTAGCATACCTCACCGAGCAGTTCACTAGCTTCTATCAATATTGCGATCAGAGGTTTGACAGTATTTATAAATCCTAGTTAGGGGCTATGCATTTAATGCATAATTCAAGTGATAGTAGGCTTGGAGTGTGTTTGGATATATTTTAGGAGTTTTTGAGAACTTTAGGTGAAGGGGAAAAACTTTGGAAAATGTTGGAATTTTAAGTGAAAAGGCGAAATTAGGCTGAAGAGGCCTTAAGAAAAGTTTTGGCGAATTTAGGACACAAGAAGTGATGTGGAAAAGTGGCAAGGGACACCACCTAAGGTGCAAGGGTGGTTGCGTCAAAGGGAGTGCCAAGGGGAAGGGGTTCGAGCTGCAGGAATCGCATTTGGGAGTTTTTCTTTTTGCGTCTGGAAGGGGAGCAAGGCCAGGGAGGCCTTAAGGGAAAAATCTTAGGCGTGTTTGGCATAAAACAGGCCCTGGTAAAGTGGCTTCCATGCGCCACTTAAGGGCCTGGGATGACACCTGGACAAGGGCCTTGGTTCGAATCCTGTTGGCAGCATGGGCGTGTTTTATTTTTGCAAGATTGGCATTAAGGGAGAAGAAGGTCTTAAAAAGAATTGTTGGGAGTTTATGATGCAAAGGAGCTAGCAGCAAAGTGGCTGGTAGCGTGTGGTGTTTCTAGCAGGTCTCGTGTTCAAACTCTAAAGAAATGGGTGGCTTTTATTTTGCTTTTATCGAGGTAAAAGGGAAGCTAGCCAAGGAAGTCTTAAGAAAATTTGTAAGGGATCTATAGCATAAGAACCTACTTGTTAAAGTGGCTGCAAGGCTCCACTTAAAGCTCTGGAAATGACGCCACAAGTTGGGTGCGAGTCATGAGTTCGAATCGCGTGGGATGCGAAATTTTTGAGGCTTTTATTTTTGGCTTTTGACGTCAACAGCAGGGTGAGTAGTAGGACGGCATATGGACTCTCAAATGATAAGGATAATGCTTGGTTTTATTTTTATTATTATTGGCTAAGAATAAGAGATAAGTTGTTGTTTATTTTATTTATTTTGAGTAGGTGATTAGGAGATAAAGATAAGGCTTGCTTTATTTTTTTTTATTTGGCTAAAAAGTAGGATAAGTGTAGATTTATTTTATTTAGTTCAAATAGGTAGATAGGGGATAATGGTTGTTTGATTATTTTTTTTAAATGAAGTGATAAAGGTTGAGTTATTTTAATGGGAAGTGTTTATTTTCTTAATAATTGCTCAGAATCTTGCACTTCATTTAGTTTTATCTACAATGTTGTCTTCATTATTCTGGGGATTTCATCAAAAATTCAGGGCTGTTTCAGTTCTCTCCCTCATGACTTTCTAATTATATTGTTATTATCTATTTTTGTCCATTGAGGACAATGTTCATCTTAAGTGTGGGGAGGTTATTTATATAATCATCAGAAAAACCCTAAATTTTTTATTGTGATTAAGTAATCTTTCTCATATTACTATTAGAATGAATTTTTATCGATTTATGATTTTTGTTGTGTTTTAGATTAAATTCATAGGTATTTGTGCATTGATTGTTTGAACTTTAAGACATGAGAGGATCAAGCATGATGAGTCTATTTTCAGAATTAAAATTGCTAGGTTGTTTCCCTAAATTGAGGTATTACCTTGAAGTTTGAAATTTACAGGATTGACATAAAAAACCCATAAATTTTTGTGAGATTTTGAGCCTTTAGAGCACATATTTCTCTTGCTCACTTTTATTTTTGGTTATGAGTGTGTCAATATTGATTTGTTATTCTAGAACTTGCTTCGATTATGCATATCGAGACTACGCATTTGATTAGATATACCGAAGTGATAAAGGTACTTAGGTTCTAACCCACTTATTCCATAAAAAGCCCACCTTCATAATTAACCCTTAGTGAACCCTTTGAGCCTAAAATACCATTCTTGATTTACCCTTAATATTAAACCATAGCCGATTTTTGTGGAGAATTTTCCCATTTTATTTGACTCCATTTTTTATCGAGATTTGAATTGGTTAAGTTGCCTAACTATGTTCTTATATTTCAGTTGTTAAAGTATCTATGATTTGCTCTTGTTACATGAAAAAAAAAAACTTATTTATCAGTTCTATGATTTTCTCTTGTTACATGAAAAAAAAAAACTTATTTATCAGCTCGAACAGTTTAATTTCATACTTTGAGGAGAAGCTCAGTTTATTCTCATTAATTTTTCAATTGCTGTAATTATTCAGTAGTAGTATTTTTCTAGTTTGGTAAATTATCAATTCAATCTCGATTCTAACCTTCTCTTTCAGCCTTTATCCACACCCCTAACCTAAGCCCCATTACAACCTTTTAAAGACCTTTTGATTTGTGTATCATCTCAATTTATAGTGGTGGAGAATTGATTTTCATGCAAGCCTATGGTAATAACGTTTCATGTTTGACTATTGAGTGCTTATTTCTTGATCTTAAACACTTCGAGTGATTGGAGTGAATCTTTAGTAAGGATATCAACTCTTATCAATTTTGAAGGTAATTACGTAGATGAAGGGAGATACCTACGTTTTTAGGATAAAGTATTCGACTTGGATTGTTTGAAACTTTATTGTTCTTTTAGTTGAATTCTCAATGTATGACTATTTGTGAATTATTTCGAAGCATTATTGATGAGGATTATAAGTTGAGAAGAATTAATTTTAATTGTGAGTTGAGGATTTTGCTTGAGGATAAGTAAATGCCTAAGTGTGGGGATATTTGATAAACCATAAAAGTAAGATATTTTTATCCCATGCTTAGCATATTTTTGGATGATTTATTATATAATTTAGTGAATTTGATGCTCCCAATCCTTTAAATTCATGTTTCTATATTTAGGTGAGAATAGGGAGCAAAAGGAGCGAAAAACCGGCCAAAATTAGACAAAACGGGCTATCATAAGGATCCACATGGGCTAAGCACATGCCTTTGTGAACCACAGGGGCTGCCCACATGCCCGTGTGCCAGCCCGTATCGATTTTGAACCATGTCAGTATTGCACACAGCCTGGTCATTCTTACACGGGCTAATCACACACCCATGTCCCTGTCGAACCCTGTTTTGTTTTCCTGCATAAAAAACAAGTTTTTAGGTATTTTGAGCATTCCAAAGTCTATAAAAACACGCTAGAAGAAGACCTAAGGGGACACACAGAGTAGAGTGCAGAAATTACTTGAAAAACGTCGTTGGAATCATCTCGAAAGCAGATCCACTCCAAGATTGAAGATCTCCAGTCAAATTTCCTTCGAAGTTTTATTGGGTTTTTTCATGTCTTGTTGTTATTCTTATTTTGAGATGTTTTCCTCTATGAGTATAAACTAAACTCCCTAAATACTAGGGAAGACGAAACCTATGTTGGATCTTATTATTTAATTTTCTAAATTACATGATAAATACTTATTTTTGTTCTTGATTATGAGTTCTTAATTTTTGCTTTGATATTTTCAGGATGTTAATTCTAGTTTGGTGTGCTTATTTAGTGGATTAAAAGTCCCTATTTAAGAGTAGATCTAGCATAATTGAGCGGATTTGATTATAATCCTAAAAATAAGACGACATAAATCTGTCGGATTAGAGTCAAATCTAATATGGGAATCCATAGATCGAGTTAATACGACGATAGAGGTTTTAATTAGAAAGATATTTTAATTAATCAACCTAGAGTCAGTTGTTCTTAGTCTCGAAAGAGATATTAACATAAATTAGGGATTTCTATGGATCAAGACAAGTGAATAAATTGTTTAATTCAAAGTCATAATAATAAGTGAAGTCTAGGTGGATTCTTCCTTGGGTATTGTCTTTGTAATTGGTTTATTCGATTACTTTATTCACTCTCTGTCGTATTCACGGTTAATTAATTTACTTTTAGATTAAAAAAATCCATTTAATTATAGGCTAGATAATAAAAAGATAGTAACTACTAGTACTTTTAGTCCTCGTGGATACGATATTCCCAACTCACCATAGCTATACTACCATTCGATAGGTGCGCTTGCCTTTGTCGTATTTTAGTTAGTTCGTGACGTCATCAAAAATCAAATTCTAAAATTTTACCCATGTTAGATATTTTTGTATTTTGATGTCTAATAGCATATTATATAAGTTTGATGTTGGATGAACAACATTTACTAAGTGATTTTTGATGAATATGTTAAATAAGGACCTATTTGTAAAAAGTTGTAAAAAGTGTGTAAAAGAGTGAATAAATGAAAAATGTGGGCTGTTATGAGCATGAAATAGGTTCGGCTAGGATTGGGTGTAAAGAAATTTGATATATTTCAGTTTACGAGCCTAGGGACTAAAATGTAAAATGTTAAAAGTTTAGGGGCAAAAATGTAATTTTTTCCATAGTGTGTTTTTGGGTTGAATTGAATAATGTGATGATTAAATGAGTTAAATTTGCTATTATAGATCAAGAAAAATGAAGTTCAGACCTAGATCGGGGGAAAAATAAAGTGTTTGACATTAGGTCCATTTTCACTATTTTTGTATCGAGGTAAGTTTGTATGTTAATAATGCAATGTTGTATTTGTATTTTAATGTTTTGATATTGCATGAACTGTATGATTGATGCTACGAGTATATTCAAAAAAGTTTCATCAAGAGAGAAATCCCGATTGAACCTTAAGAATAGATTAGGATACAAGTGACATGTCACTAGGAACCCATGTGATTATGTAATTATCTGATCCGGGTGCTAGTCTTGTAACACCCTTACCCGTGTTCAAAGTCAAAATCAAATACGAGGCATTACCGAACTTAACTTACTTAAACATACAACATCGGACCATAAAATTTTGTTTTAACTTAAAACTTTCCATTCATACCCATAATGTCCCCATTATGGGCCTATGAGACCGAAAACTTACATAAGGAATAGTTTGGACTAAGCCGGAAACTTTCGCACACTTAGAAAATTTCTGCTTAAAATAGGGCCACATTCCCATGTGGAGGAAGGGACACGCCCGTGTGGAATTTTACATGCCTATGTTCCACATCCGTGTCGATTTATTTCTCATTTTGAACCTACAGAGGTTTTCACACTGCCGGAAACACGCCCGTGTCCTTCACATGGCCACGACACGCCTGTGTCTTAGCCCGTTTGCAAAAACCATGGCATTCTATTTATGACATCATCAACTCACTAAGGTCACACGGCCAAGGCACACGCCCGTGTCTTTAGACCGTGTGTCCATTTAAATTCCTAATTTCAGGTGCAGACTTCACACGGCCTGAGCACACACCCATGTCCATGGCCGTGCCTTCCACACGGCTGAGACACACGGCCGTGTCTTTGCCCGTGTGTTTAATACTGAGCATACTAACTTGTAAACCTAGCATGCAAGGGGACACACGGCCGATCAACATACCCATGGGGTTGACCGTGTGGACATTTGAAAGGCTATCTACCAAGCCAAATGCCACCCTACACCGCAACCATACTTACATCAATTCAATCCAACAAGTATCAGAACAATAAAGCACTTCTAAGGACTCAAAATCAAGATATCCATACAAGAATACACTTAATGAAATTCATCATCATTGAATATGTTTAAACTTGGCAACTATTGACCCAATTCCAATGACCACTTACAAAATGAATCTAATAATATAAGTAGCCAACACTTTGGCTAACAAATATGACATAACAAAATGACCAAGTCCTATACATGCCATAGTCAAAATGAATCTAACTTTTATATACCAAAGAGTAGTCGATAGTGTGATTTTTGAACTCCGACGTTCCACGAATTCTCGAGCTAACTTGGCAATGCTACAAGGAAAAGGGAAATGAGAGGGGTAAGCATAAAGCTTAGTAAGTTTGCATGAAAAAAATAGCAACATAAAGCTCATAATGTCATCCATCCATTGCATTGAGTAAAAATACAAGTCTTAAGCTCATTTCCATAACTTACTCATACTTACTCTAACCAATTACACATCATGCCACATATCGTAAACCATTCTCGTGATTTATTCACATATACCTGTATCACTTCATCATATAGTCTTAGCATTAATCTCATCTCTATCATAAGCTTAACTGTTTACCCCATTGTATCACTTGGGATATTCAAGGGTACATGATTATTCTCATTCATATAATTACGACGCCAATGCCACATCCCAGATGTGGTCTTACATGGGGTCAATTCTAGATACCGATGCCATATCCCCGATATGGTCTTATACAAGATCTCATTTCGATTGTCGATGCCATATCCCAGATATCATCTTATACGATTCTTATATTTGATGCCAATGCCATATCCCAGATATGGTTTTGTACCGGATCTCAATACGGTGCTGAGGCCATATCCCAAACATGGTCTTATATGGGACCTTACCAATCTCATGTTTCGATGATCTTATTCTTTCATTTATTAAAGTCCAACCGGGACTTTCACATCACAATTCTCATCATTTTCTCATTCAACATCATAACTCAAATCCATAGAAATATTATACAACATCCCAAATATCAAACATTTAGAAACTTAATAACATGATGTTGAATTTATTGCACACAAACTTACCGCGATTTCAAAATAGGCTAAATTGCCGATCTAGTTCGATACTTCGCCCTTTCCTCGGTTGAGGTTAATTATTTGCTCTTCTTGATCTATAATAAAAATTTAGCTCATTTAATCGCCACACTAATAAGTACATTACAATAATCATAATTTTAGCAAAATTACCATTTTGCCCTTAAGCTTCACAAAATGACCATTTTACCTCTAGGCTCGGAAATCAATTCTAATCAAATTTCTTTCTTTAATGAGCCTAGGTGAGCATTTATTACTCTTATGGAAGCCCTCAATACTCACTATTTCCCACATTTACCACATATTTTACAACCTTTACAAAAAGGTCCTTAGGTGTTTTCATGGTAACACCTTTCACAAAAGTTGTTTATTAAACAACTATGACTTATTTTCTTCCATAAAAATGCAGCAAACAACTTAAAAGCTCACATGGCAAAACTCTAAAATTTCAACCATTTTGTAAGATAGTCCCTTCTTTAGCTAGCTTAAGCTTTAGGGGTTCCAAAAGTACAAATATTATCAGGAAATGATCACTAAAACACTTACTTGCAAAGAGAAGAGTTTGATAAAATTTTTGAGCTTTCAAACCCCTATTTACTGCTAATTTTCGGTGGAGGAGTGAATGAGAAAAGATGATATCTTTTCTTTCTTTATTTTAATATATCTAGTCAATTAAGACATGGCATCGACATTCATGTACGATCTCGTATAAGACCATATTTAGGATTTGGCATCAACATTGAGCTATAAGATCTCGTGTAAGACCATATCTAGGATATATGGAATCTGCATCAAGGGGTGATCCCATGTAAGACCATATCTGGGATATGACATTGGCATCAAGATTTATGCATGATGAGTTCAAATATCCTACAATAAACTGATTAGTGTGGGCAAAAGAGCTAAGTATGTAAAATAGTATTGAGCCAAATCCGTTTACAGATGACCTTGAACTTCATTTATGATAAGAATGATGAAGATTTGAGTTATGTTCATGTTAGCATATGTGCTAAGTTATGTGATTGAGTGACATAGCTACCATGAATAAGTACAAGTTAAGAAATCATAATGTGACATGAGATGGGTAAGAATAAGTGCGAGTAAGTATGAATAAGTATGCCTAAGCAATTGAGACTTATGTTGCTATTGTTTCACAAAGTGGATGAATTTAGTTTGAGCAATTATATTTATTTTAGAATTTCATGCAAACTTACTAAGCTATATGCTTACTCCTCTCTTTTCCCTTTTCCTTGTAGTTTCGCCAAGTTAGCTCGGGGATCATAGAACATTGGAGCTTAGATCACACAATTAGCCATTCTTTTGGTATAGTAAAGTTAATTCATTTTGAGTATGGCATGTATAGGAACTTTACCATTTTGTGTCATGTTATGTTTGAAGGCCAAAGGGTTGGCTAATAATGCTCCACATTTATTTTTTTAAATGGCCATGATGAATTGGAAAATGTTATCAAGTTCATGTTCCAAGTTTGATAGATATAATGAAAGGAATGTTCATACAAGGTATTGAGTAAAATGTGGATGAAATGAGTGATTATTTAAGGGTTCTTCATAGTTTGATATTGTCATATTATGTGCTTCTTGTGATGAAATGAACGAGTTTAAGTTTCAAAGTGGCAAGGAGGCTTGGAAAATAGCCCCTAATTGTCCACACGGGTAGACACACGAGCTTGTGTCTTGGCCGTGTGTGACACACGGTCAACCCATATGGGTGTGTTGATAGGCAGTGTGTCCCCTGCATTTTAATTATGAGAATTTGATTCGTCACATGGGCCACCACACAGGCATGTGCCTTGTCGTGTGCTATTAAGGGTTTGATGATGTCATAAATAGAGAGCTCCATGGGTGAAGGACACGGGCATGTCTAGGCCGTGTAAGGGACACGGGCGTGTGTCCTGCCTTGTGAAAATTCCTATAGGTTCAAAAAGAAAATAAATTCCACATGGGCTAGGGACATGGGTGTGTGAGATCACACGGTCTGCCCATACGGGCGTGTCCCATGTCACACGGGCGTGTGACCCCTATTTGAGCAAAAATTTTCAAAGAGTACCAAAGTTTCTAGATGAACTCCGAAATTTCCCGAAAGTAAGTTTAGAGCCTCGTAGGCCCATAATGTACACGTTATGATCAAGAAGGAAAAGTTTTAAGTTGGAACGAAATTTTATAGCCCAAAAATGCATGATCAAGTAAGGTTAAGTATGGTAATGCCTCGTATCCTGTCCTGGCGTCGGACACAGGTAAGGGGTGTTACAAACACAAGCATTTAATGACACACGGTCTAGGGGACATGACCGTATGGGTTTTTGGGGGTTTGAATTTTTTCTTTTTAAATTGGTATTCTAATTTGTTGAAGTTACGATTTAGTCTTGAAAAATGATTAGTCTATTAGAGCCCTGGATGATAAGGAAACTTGGTAAAAATTTAGGATTAGTCTCATAATGGGTAAAATTCAATAGAAACACACTTAATTTGTAAATAGGAACAGTTCCTGATAGTTGGTATTTATTACAATTTAGCCCTTAATAGTAAAAATTGAATTAGACATAGCAAATGAACTCAATTTAAGCTAAAATTTTTAGGCTTGCATAATTTTGACTAAAAAAGTTCGGTAAACATTTAGATCTAAAATTGAGTTAGTTTTACCATATGTGTTAAAATGAAAAAAATGCCCTTAGGTTAAATTACCTAGAAAAAGTTTAAAATTGGCCCATAAGTTGCTTCCGCGTTAATAAGTAACTAAAATTCAGATATGATTAAGGTGTTATAAGGTCGGGGTGTGTCTTGGGTGGTCATTAGCTGGAGAATCACTTAGATGGCTAATGTAACGCTTCGAATTTGGGACAGTCCGTCTCGATCGGGTTTGGGGTGTCACACATTTCATTCGTATTTCATCATTTCATTAGGAGATTGGATTGTCTTTAAATATTAGATACTTTTAATTTCTTGTGGTAGGATTGTGTTTAGTGGTTTGGCAGGCGTAGGTTGAGGAACAAGAAATAAAAGAGTGAAGGTTTATCGGGACAAAAGGTTGGACTGTAACACCTCTAACCCGTAACTGTTGCCAGAATAGGGTTAAAGGCATTACCAGATAATCGGAATCATTTACTAACATTTCACAGCAAAGTCTGATAAAACACATCAAAGTGTCCCTAAATAGGTATACAAGACCTTAATGAAGCTTTAGGGAGAGGTCGGACTAAACCGAACACATACAAAAATTCTCAAAATTTAAAATTTTTCAAAGTTACAGAGGTCACACGCCCGTGTGGGCAGGCCATGTGCCTCCCACAGCCTTAGACACGCCCGTGTGTCTAAGCCGTATCAAAACAGGGCATACATATTGACTTGACCACACAGCCTGGAACACGCCCGTGTGCCCCACCCGTGGTCGAGCTTGCCTTGCACCACAAGGCCAGTCACATGCCCGTGTGTCCAGCCCGTGGTCGAGCCTGACTTGTTTTGCATAGCAACCTCAAAGGACATGGTTGAGCCACACACCCATGTGCTCAACTATGTGGGCAAATATAGGTCATTTTCAAGGCCAAAATGCCACCCGCACATTGGGTTATCCCTACAAGCAACATACCAATTCAATTCATACCAAAATAATCAACTTTTCTAAGCATTCAAAAGCCTCTCAAACATACCATTTAATGCAACATTTATCTCAACTTATTCACAAGCATTTCCAAACATAATTCATTCACAATCTTACCATTTCAAGATAGTCATCATTCATCAAAACATATACTCACTTTGTATCAATAAGCTTACCATCTCCATGACCATTCCATAGCTTTGAAATCATACCAAAATCAACTTCATATAGCATAGCACCACACACAAAACACAATCACTTATCTATCCATATCACATGGCTATATATACATGTCTCAAACATACTCCAAAACAACTAGCCTATACATGGCATATTTAGCTATATATACATTCAAAAGTACCATAGTTGAGTTTGATAGTGTGGTGATGATCCTTGATGGTCTCAGAGCCTTCAGTAGCTTTAACGATCTATAAAACAGAGTAAACACACACAAAGTAAGCTTTCAAAAGCTTAGTAAGCCATATACAAATAAACTTAACACATAATTCACATTATCATATCAAAAATAAGATTATTAATGGCTCATTGGATTAGCCATTTGCTTACCAACATGCATATCACCATATGCTTACGAACATGCATATCACCATATGGCTCATTTGGACATTCATAATTCTCCTTGGCTCATTGGATTAGCCATTTGCTTACCAACATGCATATCACCATATGCTTCTTTAGATCATAGCATAATCTTTTATATACCATACTTAACTTCATCAATTCCTTGCACATATCTCATCTAGGTAAGTTCATAGATTACTTACCTTTCATACACATACATGAAGTACATATCAAACGTACCTGATTCAATATACTTTTCACATATACATTTATTTCTCGGACTTTCCCGTTGAATCGTTCGAAGTCTAATAGGATACTTGGAATGTTTGAAATAGTCATACAATGCCAATGTCCCAGACGAGGTCTTACATGTACTCAGATTTTGATGCCACTGTCCCAGATAGGGTCTTACATTAATCAAATACGATGCTAATGTCCCAGACATGGTCTTACACGTAAATCTCATATCGATACCAACGTCCTAGATGTGGTATTACATGAAATCTTGAATCAATGCCAACGTCCCAGATGTGGTCTTACATGATCTCACATATCAGAAACCTATGTTATGACATATGTAATCCTATCTATTCCTAGGTTCGTACGGGACTTCTCGGACATTTATTTGTCAATAATCCCACGGATTTCATATATGTATCAACTCAAGCATTATTCATTGCAAACTAAATTTCATGAATACAAATATAACTCAATTCAGATGCATTTATTTGTATATCGACTTACCTCGAATTTGAATATACGAAAACGAACTCGGCTACTCAATTACTTTCGATTTCCCGCGATCTAAGTCTGTTTTCTTTTGTTCTTGATTTATACATATTAAAGTTTAATCAATTTATTCACTAAATCATTCAATTCAATTCAAGAACACACATTTAGGGTGATTTACAAATTAACCCTCACATTTTCACATTTTTACATTTTAGTCCTTATTTCACAAAATCCCAAAATACACCAAATTTCATATTACTCATGCTTGGCCGAATGTCACCCATGCTCAGAAAAGTCCACACATTTCATTTATTTCACAATTTAGTCCCTCAAAATATTATTCTTTCAATTTAACCCAAATTACTCAAAATCAACAAAACTCCAAAGACAAAACATGTTAATCAAACATATATCTTTCATAATTCACCAACAAACATCATGAAAATCGTGAATTCATCAATGGCTCATTTCAAAAACATCATCAATTCACAAAATTTAGGCATGGGTTTTGAAATATACAAAGCAACGATTACGAGAACGTAAAAATTATAAAAAACCGAGTAGCCGAAACCTAAGACCACTTTTCTTCTTTTCTTTTTTTGCTATATTCGGCCAACAAGATGAATAAATGGCCATTTTTATGATTTGTTTTATTTAATGGACATTATTAACTCATTTACCAAATTATCCATATTTATTAACATATAAAACATATAATTACAAGGCCATTAATGTCCATTACCATCCACTCACCTATAAAATGGCTTATTTCCATTTTAAGGCCTTCCTATTAAAAGAACAAAGCAATTAAGCACTTTAACAATTATAATGACACTTTTGCATTTTATGCGATTTAGCCCTTTTTTTCTCAAATTAAGCACAAAAAGACAAATTAATTCACGGTATTGTAATACATGCTTAATCACATATCATAGGCATGGAAAATAATATTAAAATATTTTTTGACTCGAATTTGTGGTCCTGAAGCCACTATTCTGACTAGGGTCTAACCTAGACTGTTACAATTCTTCCCCCTTAAGGATTTTCGTCCTCGAAAATCTTACCATTGAATAGGTTCGGATATTGTTGTCTCATAGAATCTTCAGGCTCCCACGTAGCCTCTTCAACTCCATGTCGATACCCTAAGACTTCCACTAACGAAATTTTCTTATTTCTCAATTTTTTTACTTCATGAGCTAAGATACGGATTGGTTCTTCCTCATAAGTCATATCGGATAGAATTTCAATCTTAGACAGAGGAATCACATGTGATGGATTTGATCGGTAACATCTAAGCATCGAAACATGAAATACATTGTGAATCTTCTCCAATTCTGGTGGCAATAACAGTTTATAAGCTACAGTTTCGATACGCCCAATGATTTCATACGGTTCGATGAACCTCGGACTCAATTTGCCTTTACGTCCAAATCTGAGTACTTTCTTCCACGGAGATACTTTCAAAAAAACTTTGTCACTGATTTTAAATTCGATGTCTTTTCTTTTCAAGTCTGCATAGGACTTTTGACAATCAGATGCTGTTTTCAGACTATCGTGGACCACTTTTCACTTTTTGTTCAGTGTCTTTTATCAAATTGACCCCGTGTATCTTATTTTCACTAAGCTCAGTCCAATACAGAGGTGTTCAAAATTTGCGTCCATACAAAGCGTCATAAGGTGCCATTCTGATGCTCGACTAAAAACTATTATTATATACCAATTCAATCAATGGAAAATATTGTTCCCAGGTACCATTAAACTCAAGGATGAAACATCTCAACATATCCTTGAGAATCTGAATGATCCGTTCGGGCTGACCATCCATTTACGGATGAAAAGCGGTGCTGAAATGCAATTTCGTACCTAAAGCTTCTTGCAATTTCTTTCAGAACCGTGATGCAAACCTCGGATCTCTTTCAGACACAATAGACAATGGCACTCCGTGCAATCTCACAATATCAAGAGATGTAAAGCTCGGCTAATCTATCAAGTGAGAAATCAGATCGTATCGAATAAATGTGTAGATTTTGTCAATTGATCAACTACGACCCAAATTGCATCTTTCTTTCTCAGAGTCAGAGGTAATCCAAAAACAAAAGTCCATCGTCACTCTATCCCATTTCCACTCGGGAATCAAAATTGGTTGTAACAAACCAGACAGAGCTTGATGTTCAGCTTTAACTTGCTGACAGACTAAACATTTTGAAACAAAGTCAGAAATGTCTCGTTTCATGCCTGACCACCAATAGTGTTGCTTCAGATCATGGTACATCTTTGCACTCCCCAGATAAATAGATAAGCGATTGTTATGTACTTCATTCAAAATCAACTAAATCAACACTGGTTTTCTCAGAACACAAATTCGATCTAGGAACCTTAACCAATCATCAACATCAACTCGAAATTCAAAATCAGAGTTCGAATCACATTGAGCTCGCTTTGCTAACAAATCATTATCAACTTTCTGAGCATCACAAATCTATCGTAAAAACAACGGTTTTGCTTTCAATTCGGCTATCACTGAATCATCAACAGAGAAGTCTAAATAAGCATTCATTGCAGGAAATGCAAACAATAACTTTCGGCTCAATGCATCAGCAACGACATTTGCTTTACCTGGATGATAATCTATCACAAGCTCATAGTCTTTCAAAAGCTCTAACCACCTTCTTTGTCGCAGATTCAAATCTTTCTGGGTCATTAAATATTTCAGACTTTTATGGTCTAAAAACACATGGCATTTCTCACCGAAAAGATAATGACGCCAAATCTTTAATGCAAACACAATTGCAGCTAGCTTAAGATCATGTGTCGAATAGTTCTTTTCATGTGGCTTTAATTGTCTCGAGGCATAAGCTATAACTTTCCCTTTGTGCATCAAAACACTTGCCAAATCATTTAACGAAGAATCATTGTAAATCACAAATTCTTTACCCAATTTTGGTTGTATCAAAACTGGAGCTTTAGTCAATAGAGTTTTCAATTGATCAAAGCTTTTCTGACATTTATCAGACCATTCGAATCTCACATCTTTCTGAAGAAATTTAGCCAACAGAGTAGCTATCATCGAGGATCCTTTTACAAATCGACGATAATAACCAGAAGTCCTAGAAAGCTATAGACTTCAGACACATTCTTTGGAGGTTTCCATTCCAGAATAGCAGAAATCTTACTCGGACCAACTCGTATACCAAATGCTGACACAATATGCCTCAGAAAACCAACTTCTCGTAACCAGAATTCGCATTTACTGAACTTTGCATATAATTGCTTATCCCGCAAAATATGTAACACTATCTTCAGATGCTCGACATTTTGAATCTCACCACATGAATAAATCAATATGTCATTAATGAATACAACAACAAATTGATCTAGGTATGATCTAAAAATTCTGTTCATCAGGTCCATAAAAATAGCAGGAGTATTTGTTAGTCCAAAAAGAATAACTAAAAACTCGTAATACCCGTACCTCGTTCTGAAAGCAGTCTTCAAAATATCTAAATCTTTTACCCATAACTGATAATACCCGGATCTCAGATCTATCTTTGAAAACATAGTGGCTCCTTTAAGCTGATCAAATAAATCATCAATTCTACGCAGTGGATTTTTGTTCTTTATAGTCACCTTATTCAACTGACGATAATCGATGCACATTCTCATCGTGCCATTTTTCATTTTCACAAATAGAATAAGAGCACCCCAAGGTGAGAAACTCGGTCGTGCAAATCCTCTATCAGTCAACTCTTGCAACTGTGATTTCAACTCTTTTAATTCTGTTGGTGCCATTCTATACGGAGCTATCGAAATAGGAGTCGTTCTCGGTAACAGATCAATACCAAATTCAACTTCACGTATCAGAGGTAATCCCGGTAATTCTTCAGGAAACACATCAGGGAAATCACAAACAACTGGCACTGATTCAACTTTCCTTTCAGATACTTTTGAGTCAATCACATAAGCAAAATAAGCTTCATAACCCTTTCTCACATAATTTTGAGCTTTCAATACAGATATCGAGTAGGTAACCCATTCAAATCATTAGACTCAATCCGAACAATTTCATTAGTCTAACATCTCAAATCAATAGTCTTTCTTTTTCAATTCACAACAGCATCATGCAACGTCAACCAATCCATACCCAAAATTATATCGAACTCATCAAAAGGTAATAACATCAGATTAGTCAGAAAACAGATATCTCGAAACATTAACGGACAGTTCTTACATACTTTGTCAACCAGGACACTTTTACCTAAGGGGTTCGACACTTTTGTAACAAACTCAGTAGACTCTACAAGCAAAGTCTTACTGGATACTAAGTCCATGCTTATATACCAATGAGTAGAACCTCGGTCTATCAATGCAATCACAGAAGTATCATAAAGAGT
Source organism: Gossypium rotundifolium (assembly GCA_025506655.1). Lineage (NCBI taxonomy): Eukaryota > Viridiplantae > Streptophyta > Magnoliopsida > Malvales > Malvaceae > Gossypium > Gossypium rotundifolium. The sequence continues at coordinate 146,936,109 of CP106724.1, forward strand.
ACATGTACCCGTTATAACATCTAGAGATGAAGCTTCCTCACGAGCTCAGATGGCATATGCTCTAGCAGGCCCTCTAGCTTCAGATCTTGCAACAGTATCCTTCGTAGTTCTTTGACTACCACTAACATTTCTTACATTTCGGAAAGTCTACCTCTAGCTAAAGTATTATCAGATCTCAGATTCTGGGCAGTCTCGGATGAAATGGTCTAATGATCCACATCTGAAACAGGTTCGATCATTCAATGTACAACTTCTTGAATGTCATTTACCACAATGTTTACATTCAGGTCGATCAGATTGGACATTTCCAACACTTGCCATTTAAGTTGTGGAGCCTTGGTATTCGACTGTGATCTAGCTCGATCTCTATTCGATTTCCCACATTTGCCCTGAACGACTATGTTCATCTTTGAATTTCTCTGAAGCAGACTGAAATGATTTGCTTAGAAATCTCTTTCTCACATCTCTAACTTCAAACTCGGCTTTTTTTTATCTTTCCCGAGTGCCTTAGCTTTGTACGCTCGATCAACAAGCACAACGAACTCTTTTATTTCTAAAATCCCAACAAGCAAAAGGATATCTTCGTTAAGGCCATCTTCAAATCTTTTGCACACTATTGCCTCTGTTGATATATATTTTCTAGCATACTGACTTAGTCTCACGAACACTCATTCATACTCAGTGACAGACATACGTCCCTGTTTCAATTCTAGAAATTCTTTTCATTTTTGATCAATAAATCTCTGACTGATGTATTTCTTTTGAAACTCAGACTGAAAGAAATCCCAAGTAACCCGTTATTTTGGAACAACAAAATCAGAGTCTTCTACCACTGATAAGCCACATCTTGTAGTAAAGAAACAACATAGCCTGGAATACGCCCGTGTGCCCCACCCGTGGTCGAGCTTGACTTGCACCACAAGGCTAGTCACACGCCCGTGTGTCCAGCCCGTGGTCGAGCCTAACTTGTTTTGAATAGCAACCTCAAAGGACACGGTCAAGCCACACACCCATGTGCTCAACCGTGTGGGCAAATATAGGCCATTTACAAGGCCAAAATGCCACCCACACATTGGGTTATCCCTACAAGAAACACACCAATTCAATTCATACCAAAATAATCAACTTTTCCAAGCATTCAAAAGCCTCTCAAACATACCATTTAATGCAACATTTATCTCAACTTATTCACAAGCATTTCCAAACATAATTCATTCACAATCTTACCATTTCAACATAGTCATCATTCATCAAAAATATATACTCACTTTGTATCAATAAGCTTACCATCTCTGTGACTGTTCCATAACTTTGAAATCATACCAAAATCAACTTCTTATAGCATAGCATCACATACAAAACACAATCACTTATCTAGCCATATCACATGGGCTATATATACATATCTAAAAAATACTCCAAAATAACTAGCCTATACATGCCATATTTAGCTATATACACATTCAAAAGTACCAAAGATGAGTTTGATAGTGTGGTGATGATCCTCGATGGTCCCCAAGCCTTCAGTAGCTATAACGATCTATAAAACAGAGCAAACACACACAAAGTAAGCTTTCAAAAGCTTAGTAAGCTATATACAAATAAACTTAACACATAATTCACATTATCAAATAAAAAACAAGATTATTAATGGCTCATTTGGACATTCATAATGAAACACCCCAAACCCGACCCAAAAAGCCTGACCGGATTTGATATGTTCCTCGAGTAAAACTTTAGTAAACTCTCACTTATTTAAGAAAAACTTGATGATTTTTGAATAAAACAGATTAACTTAAAGATCGGGTTGAAATTTAATTGTAAAGTAAATCCGCATCTTCTTAAAACATTATTTTTAAGAGGAATAATAAGTTAATGTAAAACTAAATTTAATGAAAAATTTATTAATATTGTGGAAATATATTTTGTTTTCAAAACAGTTTAAATTATTTATCAAAATCCATTTAGTTATTTAATTAATAATTATTCATGGCAAAATAAATCCAAACACAAAAATTTAAAAACAGTTTATAGTGGCCTTATTACATAAAAATAGCAAAAACCCATAATAAAGTCTAAGAGGTAAAATTTAATAAGTTTAAATTGGAAAATCTCCAAAATACTTGATATGAGCATTGGCCACCACGAAAGTCCTTGTCGATTCGATCCATCGCACTACTTAATCATCCAAAAGTTATCCCACAAAAGGGGTGAGTCATAAACTCAATGTGTAACACATACATTAAAAAGCCCATTAATCATACATATAGCCATAGGCCCATTTAAGTCATATTTAGCCCATAAGCCCATTTTCATAGCAGATTAAATAATAATCATTTAAATCACATGGATATGTACATATAATGAAATGCAAACCCGGCCCACCTAAATATCCATCCGCTACACACCACCCGCACCAACCAAACACACCGTGGGGATTACTAAATCGACCTCCATCCGCTACACACCATCGAAGGCGCTTGTTGCACCAACATGCACATCGCCTTATAATTTTGTGGCAAGGCCACTCAGACAAAATTGTGACCAAGTCACCGGATTTCAAATATGTGACCAAGTCACCAGATTCACATATGTGACCGAAGTCACCGGATTTCAAATATGTGACCGAAGTCACCGGATATTGTGGTAAAACCACCAGAATACTTCCCCTTTATCAAATTCACCCATATGCCCATGCACATACATATTATTTATTTTTCATGCCATTTACCCCAAAATCATAATATAGTCATACTTATTTCACATTTATGCATATAGTAAAATTAACGAAATGTTGGGGTAAACATACCTGAATATTGTATACCAATGAATGGTATCCACAATCATTTTCAAACACATTGTCATATAATCACATTTAAAAATAGATCTATGAGATTTTATTGTAAGGTTACACACCTTATGACTGTGAGAACGGTACCTTCTCGCTCGTCAACACCTAGTTAATTATCACACTTGGTTAGAATATACTATTACTAATAAAATTATACTTATTGACGATAGATCTAAATCCTTACCCTCGGATTCTCGAACAACCGATATTTGTGGTTTTTCTCCGCTAGATGGATCAAAACCCGCTGATAACCCACCAACGAAAAGTGGTTCGGTTGTACGCACTACTTCAAATAACCGATCTTCGCTAGCAGAGGGTCCACAACCCGGTGGAAAATCTCTTATCGCCGATACAACCCTTCGTTTGAAGTTCGATGGTAAAACAAAGGCCTCCTCTCTTCCAAACACTCCGCATCGCTTCTTTTCATACCTATCTTGTTAGTTTCAAATCACCCCTAAAATAAAATTGATTAATAGTCTATCTAAAGAAATTGATATAACCGAAGGTGATATTCTTACCTTGGATGATTTCAAAGGTTACTTCTTAAATGTTGGTTTCAAAAGATCCTTAAAAATCCTTCCAAGGATTCGCCTAGAGAGAAAAAAATAAGAGGATTTATGTTTCTAAATCGACTATAGTAAAAAGAGATAATGAAAACAATTGACAAAAACCTTACTTGATCACTTGAAGATTCTACTTGAACAAAAAGAAGAGAATAAAAAAAAATAGATTTGGTGATTTCGGTTTGCACAAAAAGAAAAGAGAAAAAGATAGTGATTTATGGCTAAAATGGTTTCGATTTTCAATAAAAGAAAAGAAGAAAGGAAATCAAAATAGAAGATGATTCGGTTGACAAAAGAGATGAAAATAATGTTGAATTTGGTTTTAGTAGAAGGTAGTTTCGGTTGAGAGAAGGAAGAAAGAAAATGAAAATGAAAGAAGAGAGAAAGAGAAGATGAAGAAAAGATGATGATGAAGGTGATTCCAAAAGAAAAGAGATAGGTTTAGGGACCTATGCACATTCGGCCAAGAGGGAGAAATGAAGAAAATAGGTTTATGATCTTTGGGACTTTCGGTTACAAGAGAATGAAAGGTGTTTTGCTTAAAAGAAAAGAATTAGAAAGGCTTCTCAAACCGAATGGTAATTTGCAAAAAGACCAAAAGAAGAGAAACAAAACTTCTCTTTGAGTAGATAGGCATTCGCTATGAACAATGGTTTTGGAGAAAATTGGTCAAAATGAAAGCCAAAACAAAGTAAAGCTTTTACCTAATGTCAATAGCATAATTCGGCTAGGAGGAGAGCTTTTGGAGAAATGAGAAAAGATGCACCAAAATGCTAGAGTTTTTGGCCAACTATCACCCTAATGGCTAAGCAAAATTTCAGCCAACCTATGCCAACATTATCCCCCTTTTTCCTCCTTGTTTCTTCCCCATCAACCCTTAATTTGCTATCACAATTAACTATCCCCTTTAGCCCTAAAACCGACTAGGTTCATGGTCAAATGACCATGACAAAGCTTCCAAAACATTGCCCTTACTTCAAGCCTTTTGTCCCCCCTATCTTACCATCCTTTCATGATTCCATGCCATATCTTCTAGCTTACCTTTTTCATATGGTCAAATAACCAAAATTAAAAAGATGCTCATCCATTCTAGAAGAGTCTTGGCCGACACTATAGGAAGGAAACAAAATAAAATCCTCCCATTTGCTAGCTAGGGATTCAACCATCTCCCTCAAGCACTCATCCAAGCGCCCTACCACTTTGCTAATTACTCATCTTATGCTTAAAACCCCTTGTCATTATTTCTTAAAGCCTATCTTGCTTAGCTCCATCTTAATTATTAAGAATTTAATATTTCACTAAGCTATCACTTACATAATGAAGTTCAAAAATAAACTTCCAAAACATACTCAATCATAATTAGGCATGCAATAACATTCAATTAAGTAAAGATGCATAACCCCTAATTATCAGGATGTTACAGTTCTACCCCTTAAAAATAATTTCGTCCTCGAAATTACCTGGCTGGAACAAGTGAGGGTATTGCTGTCGCATCGTTTCCTCCGATTCCCATGAAGCTTCTTCTGATCCATGATTACGCCATAATACTTTGACGAGAGGAACCGACTTTCTCCGTAAAACCTTTACATCTCGCTCCAGAATTTGAATTGGCTCCTCTTCATATGACAAATTTGGTCTTAATTCCACTTCCTCAACTGGCACTACATGAGATGGATCCGACCGGTAACGGCGTAACATTGAAACATGGAACACATCGTGCATTTGCTTCAACTCCGGAGGCAAATCTAACTGATATGCCATAGGTCTGACCCGCTTCAAAACCCGATAAGGTCCAATGAATCTGGGACTTAACTTCCCTTTGCGACCAAATCTCATCACCTTTTTCCAAGGTGAAACCTTTAAGAATACTTGATCCCCCACAACAAACTCTATTTCCTTCCGCTTTAGATCTGCGTACGACTTTTGTCTGTCAGATGCTTCTTTTAACCGAGCCCGGATTACCTTAACTTTTTCTTCAGATTCAGTCACTATTTTTGGACCCAAAATATGACGTTCCCCTAATTCTGTCCAACATGTAGGAGTGCGACACTTCCTTCCATATAGTGCTTCATATGGTGCCATCCGTATACTGGCTTGGTAACTATTGTTGTACGCAAATTCTGCTAACGGTAAGAACTCTTCCCAACTTCCCTTGAAATCCATCACACATCCCCTTAACATATCTTCTAAGATTTGGATTACTCGTTCAGATTGGCCGTCAGATTGTGGATGAAATGCCGTACTGAAGTCCAATCTGGTGCCCAATGCCTGATGCAATGCTTTCCAAAATCGAGACGTAAACCTCGGATCCCTATCCAAAATAATTGACACCAGCACTCCATGTAATCTCACAATTTCACTACATATAACTTCGCCAACTTCGCAAAGAGTAATCAATTCGAATCGATAAAATGTGCGATTTTGTCAATCGGTCCACTATCACCCAAATCGAGTCTTTCTTAGTAGGCGTAAGAGGAAGCCCACTAACAAAGTCCATGGTGATTCTCTCCCACTTCCACTATGGAATCTTTATCTACCAAGCAATCCGAAGGTACTTGATGTTCAAATTTGACTTGTCGACACGCTAAGCACTTTCCTACATACTCCGTAACTTCTCGCTTAAGACCAAGCCACCAAAACCGATCTCACAAATCTCAAGATAACTTACTTCCTCCAGATGCATAGCATAAGGGCTACTATGCGACTCTCAAGAATCTTTTGCCTCAATTCCCGATCCCCAAGATACGACTTTACCTTTGAAACACAATACCCCATCACTGTTAATACTAAAATCTTCCAATTCCCCACTCTGCACCTTCCGAAGTTTTGCACTCAGATCATCGTCTACCAATTGCCTCTCTTTCACTTGACTTAACCATGTCGGCCTAATTTGAAGTTCTGCCAACAAGCTTCCGTCATCGAAAAGACTAAGATGTGCAAACATCGCCCTTAAATCTGACACCACTTTCTGACTTAGAGCGTCTGCCACCACATTCGCCTTGCCCGGGTGGTACTCGATAGAACAGTCATAGTCTTTCAACAACTCTATCCACCTTCGCTGCCTCAAATTCAGTTCTTTCTGAGTCAGTAGATATTTCAGACTTTTGTGGTCCGTGTATATCACTGACTTTTCCCCGTATAAATAATGTCTCCAAACTTTAAGAGCAAAGACCACCGCTGCCAACTCTAAGTCATGTGTCGGGTAATTAACCTCGTGTGGTCTCAACTGCCGAGACGCATACGCAACTACCTTCCCTTCTTGCATCGAACACATCCTAATCCCGTGTGAGAAGCGCCACAATACACGATTTAAATCCTTCCCCGCCTCAGTCGGATCAAAACCGAGCTTCACCAAAACCTTCTTGAGCTTCTCAAAACTCTCTTGTTGCTTATCGCCCCACACGAAAGGTACTTCCTTTCTCAATAATTTCAAAAGGTGCAATATCGATGAGAATCCTTCAACGAATCTTCTCAGAGTAGCCTCGCTAATCCCAAGAAACTACGAACCTCAATTATGGACTTAGGTGGTTTCCAATCTAGTATGACCTCAATCTTCCGAGGATCCACCTTATCCCTTCCGCAGACACCACATGGCCTAAAAACGCAACCTCTTTCACCAAAATTCACACTTGTTGAATTTGGCATAAAGTTTCTTCTCCTTAAAACTCGCAACACAATCCGAGATGCTCATCATGCTCTATTTCGACTTAGAATACACCAGATGTCGCCTATGAATACCACGACGAATTGATCCAAGTAGGGTTGGAAAATCCGGTTCATCATATCCATGAACGCAACTTGGGCGTTCATCAATCCGAATGGCATTACCGTAAATTCATAATGCCCATATCTAGTCCGAAAGCCGCTTTATGGATATCCACTTCCTTCACTTTAAGTCGATGATACCCGACCTTAGATCAATCTTTGAGAATACCGCAGCCCTTTGAAGTCGATCGAACAAGTCGTCGATCCTTGGCAAAGGATACTTGTTCTTGATGGTCACTTATTCAACCGCCGATAATCTATACACATCCTCATCGATCCGTCCTTCTTCTTCACAAATAGAACCGTGGTCCCCATGGGGATACACTAGGTCGGATAAATCTACCATCAAGCAACTCCTAATCGAGCCTTAAGCTCAACTAATTCCTTCTGCCATTCTATATGGAGCAATAGAAACCGGCGTCGCCTGTGCAATAAATCAATCCCAAATTCTACCTCACGATCCGGAGGCAAACCCGAAGTTCTTCCGAAAAACATCTACAAATTCATTCACAGCCCGACTTCATTAACAGCTTGCCTCCTTAGCCTCCAAGGCACTCACCAACATCGAAGGCTACACATCCCTTTCTAACCATCTTTTCTCGCCTTAAGAGCGGATACTACATTAGATAAGTAGTTCCGCTCTCGCCCATCACTACAACTTCTTTGTCATCAAAAGTTCTTAAGGACATTCGCTTAGCAAAGACAATCCACATTTGCACGACACTTCACAAGCCGCCCATGCCTAAGATCGTGTCAATTCTTCAATGGCAACTCCATTAAATCACCAAAATCAAGGCCCTTGAACTTCTAAAGGTACTTCCTTAAAAGTTTGTCTATAACTCACCGCCTCATTCTAAAGGACTAAGTATATCATCTTCCTAGGTACACCTCGTAAGTCACATGCAAAGTTCCAGATACTTCACTAGCGATATATGAATGAGTTGACCCTATGTCTATCAAAGCAATAAAGGGCAACCCGTAAATCGAAAACGTATCGTGATTACATCAAAAGGCCACTATCCTTCTCTCGACGATTTAACGCATATACCGCACTGGCCGTCTCGCCTCGAGCTACCACACCTCGCTCAAGTTCCACGACCTCTACCGAGCCATTACCCTTCCATTTGGACCACGGCCCTTATCGGTCATTGTTCACCTCTCGCCACTGATTAACACCTCGACTTCATCAAGGTTCTTCTCTCAATTCATCGGGCAATCTTTGATCATATGATCTTTAGATCCGCACTTGAAACATCCCCCGATCTTTTTCCAACATTCTCCCGGGTGCATCTTCCCACATTGAGCACAAGCACGATGTTGTCCACCCGTAGCAGTCTGCTGACCTCGCGGTCCTTCATTTCTTGGTTTCTTTTGGAAATTCTCGGATGACCTCAAGATCCAAAGCTTCTCTTATTCTTATTCGCCTCTGTCCCGTTCGTCTTTTCACCGCTTAACCTCTTCACTATTCTTGCTCTTTCTACTAAGATTGCAAAGTCTCTTTCACAAGTGAGCAATCATCACTGCAGCTTCATCTCTAAGTCCATCTTCAAATCGACACACCGCTCATATTCAAGAGCTACTATCCTCCGCATAACGGCTAAGTCGCAAAAACTCTGCTTCATACTCAGCTATCGACTTGTTTCCTTGCACCAAATTCAGAAATGTCTTCCTCTGGGAGTCGATGTAACTAGCTCCAACGTATTTTCCTTCGAATTTAATTTTAAAATACCCCCAATCCAATCGATCCATAGGGTACTCTCCTTGATAGTGAGCCACCACTGGTAGGCTTCATCACGGAGTAGTGAAATAGCACCTTTCAATTTTTCTTCAAGAAGGCAAATCTAAATCGCTCCATGATTCTCTCGACCGCCTCCAACCAAGATTCCGCTACATTTGAGCTACTCCAGATACTCCCTAAAACCTCACTCCATTCGATCTAAGTCTCTCACCATCGACTTTCGAGACCCATTTCCAAACTAGCTTCGCTACTGCTCTAAAACTCAAAGATACCTTGTGATATCGCATCACCTCCTTCATTTTGCTCTTGAAATTCCACCCCAACAAATGGTGGCGAGCTTCATTCTCGAACCTTGACCAGATCTAACTGGTTCCGACACAACCATTCTTCCTCTTCCACGTCCACGACGACCACGCCCCTAGAACTCATGTCTACTACGCTGTCTTATCTGCTTTTACAAAAAGTCTTATGTATTAGAGTCTTTTCACTTCTTATTAATGTAAAGTTTTATGCAATGATATTCAAAGGTTTTTCCGTAGTAGTGTACAAACACCTAGGGTCCATGTCTCTAAAGTATAGTTTCCTTAAGCTTATCATACATTCATATCGCTTATCAATAAAGATACATACCTGATGGATCTGGGCCGAGAACTCAAGTGCCATGCTCTTATAAAATCATTTAACTTAAGAAACTTTCAAAAGTCATTTGGGTCAAACTTTGAAAACGCTAGGGCTTCAAAACCCAAGGCCGAGAGTTTAAAATGGGCTCGATACCAAGTTGAAACACCCCAAACCCGGCCCAAAAAGCCTGATCGAATTTGATATGTTCCTCGAGTAAAACTTTAGCAAACTCTCACTTATTTAAGAAAAACTTGATGATTTTGAATAAAATAGATTAACTTAAAGATCGGGTTGAAATTTAATTGTAAAGTAAATTGCATCTTCTTAAAACATTATTTTTAAGAGGAATAATAAGTTAACAGAAAACCAAATTTAATGAAAAATTTATTAATATTGTGGAAATATATTTTGTTTTCAAAACAGTTTAAATTATTTATCAAAATCCATTTAGTTATTTAATTAATAATTATTCATGGAAAAATAAATCCAAACACAAAAATTTAAAAATAGTTTATAGTGGCCTTATTACATAAAAATAGCAAAAAAAACCCATAATAAAGTCTAAGAGGTAAAATTTAATAAGTTTAAATTGGAAAATCTCCAAAATACTTGATATGAGCATTGGCCACCACGGAGTCCTTGCTGACCCGATCCATCGCACTACGAATCATCTGAAAAGTTATCCCACAAAGGGGTGAGTCATAAACTCAATGTGTAACACATACATTAAAAAGCCCATTAATCATACATATAGCCATAGGCCCATTTAAGTCATATTTAGCCCATAAGCCCATTTTCATAGCAGATTAAATAATAATCATTTAAATCACATGGATATGTACATATAATGAAATGCAAACCCGCCCACCTAAATATCCATCCGCTACACACCACCCGCATTCAACCAAACACACCGTGGGATTACTAAATCGACCCTCCATCCGCTACACACCATCGAAGGCGCTTGTTTGCAATCAACATGCACATCGCCTTTATAATTTTGTGGCAAGGCCACTAGACAAAATTGTGACCAAGTCACCGGATTTCAAATATGTGACCAAGTCACCAGATTCACATATGTGACCAAGTCACCGGATTTCAAATATGTGACCGAAGTCACCGGATATTGTGGTAAAACCACCAGAATACTTCCCCTTTATCAAATTCACCCATATGCCCATGCACATACATATTATTTATTTTTCATGCCATTTACCCCAAAATCATAATATAGTCATACTTATTTCACATTTATGCATATAGCAAAATTAACGAAATATTGGGGTAAACATACCTGAATATTGTATACCAATGAATGGTATCCACAATCATTTTCAAACACATTGTCATATAATCACATTTAAAAATAGATCTATGAGATTTTATTGTAAGGTTACACACCTTATGACCGTGAGAACGATACCTTCTCGCCACAACACCTAGTTAATTATCACACTTGGTTAGAATATACTATTACTAATAAAATTATACTTATTGACGAGAGATCTAAATCCTTACCTCTGATTCTCGAACAATCGATATTTGTGGTTTTTCTCCGCTAGATGGATCAAAACCCACTGATAACCCACCAACGAAAAGTGGTTCGATTGTACGCACTACTTCAAATAACCGATCTTCGCAGCAGAGGGTCCACAACCCAGTGGAAAATCTCTTATCGCCGATACACCCTTCGCTTGAAGTTCGATGGTAAAACAATGCCTCCTCTCTTCCAAACACTCCGATCGCTTCTTTTCGTACCTATCTTGTTAGTCTCAAATCACCCCTAAAAATAAAATTGATTAATAGTCTATCTAAAGAAATTGATATAACCAAGGTGATATTCTTACCTTGGATGATTTCAAAGGTTACTTCTTAAATGTTGGTTTCAAAAGATCCTTAAAAATCCTTCCAAGGATTCTACCTAGAGAGAAAAATAAGAGGATTTATGTTTCTAAATCGACTATAGCAAAAAGAGATAATGAAAACAATTGACAAAAAAACTTACTTGATCACTTGAAGATTCGGCCTTGAACAAAAAGAAGAGAATAAAAAAATAGATTTGGTGATTTTGGTTTGCACAAAAAGAAAAGAGAAAAAATAGTGATTTATGGCTAAAATGGTTTCGGTTTTCAATAAAAGAAAAGAAGAAAGGAAATCAAAATAGAAGATGATTCGGTTGAGAAAAGAGATGAAAATAATGTTGATTTTGGTTTTAGTAGAAGGTAGTTTCGGTTGAGAGAAGGAAGAAAGAAAATGAAAATGAAAGAAGAGAGAAAGAGAAGATGAAGAAAAGATGATGATGAAGGTGATTCCAAAAGAAAAGAGATAGGTTTAGGGACCTATGCACATTCGCCAAGAGGAGAAATGAAGAAAATAGGTTTATGATCTTTGGGACTTTCGGTTACAAGAGAATGAAAGGTGTTTTGCTTAAAAGAAAAGAATTAGAAAGGCTTCTCAAATCGAATGGTAATTTGCAAAAGACCAAAAGAAGAGAAACAAAACTTCTTTTTGAGTAGATAGGCATTCGCTATGAACAATGGTTTTGGAGAAAATTGGTCAAAATGAAAGCCAAAACAAAGTAAAGCTTTTACCTAATGTCAATAGCATAATTCGCTAGGAGGAGAGCTTTTGGAGAAATGAGAAAAGATGCACCAAAATGCTAGAGTTTTGGCCAACTATCACCCTAATGGCTAAGCAAAATTTCGGCCAACCTATGCCAACATTATCCCCCTTTTTCCTCCTTGTTTCTTCCCCATCAACCCTTAATTTGCTATCACAATTAACTATCCCCTTTAGCCCCTAAAACCGACTAGGTTCATGGTCAAATGACCATGACAAAGCTTCCAAAACATTGCCCTTACTTCAAGCCTTTTGTCCCCCTATCTTACCATCCTTTCATGATTCCATGCCATATCTTCTAGCTTACCTTTTTCATATGGTCAAATAACCAAAATTAAAAAGATGCTCATCCATTCTAGAAGAGTCTTGGCCGACACTATAGGGAAGGAAACAAAATAAAATCCTCCCATTTGCTAGCTAGGGATTCAACCATCTCCCTCAAGCACTCATCCAAGCGCCTTACCACTTTGCTAATTACTCATCTTATGCTTAAAACCCCTTGTCATTATTTCTTAAAGCCTATCTTGCTTAGCTCCATCTTAATTATTAAGAATTTAATATTTCACTAAGCTATCACTTACATAATGAAGTTCAAAATAAACTTCCAAAACATACTCAATCATAATTAGGTATGCAATAACATTCAATTAAGTAAAGATGCATAACCCCTAATTATCGTGATGTTACATCCCCACAACAAACTCTATTTCCTTCCGCTTTAGATCTATGTACGACTTTTGTCCATCCGATGCTTCTTTAACCGCCCGGATTACCTTAACTTTTCTTCGATTCAGGTCACTATTTCGGACCCAAAATATGACGTTCCCTAATTTCGTCCAACATGTAGGAGTGCGACACTTCCTTCCATATAGTGCTTCATATGGTGCCATCCGTATACTGGCTTGGTAACTATTGTTATACGCAAATTACGCTAACTGTAAGAACTCTTCCCAACTTCCTTGAAATCAATCACACATCCCTTAACATATCTTCTAAGATTTGGATTACTCGTTGATTGGCGTCGATTGTGGATGAAATGTCGATCAAGTCCAATCGGTGCCCAATGCCTCGATGCAATGCTTTCCAAAACTGAGACGTAAACCTCGGATCCCTATCTGAAATAATTGACACCGGCACTCCATGTAATCTCACAATTTCAGCTACATATAACTTCGCCAACTTCTGCAAAGAGTAATCAATTCGAACTGGGATAAAATGTGCAGATTTTGTCAATCGGTCCATTATCAACCAAATCGAGTCTTTCTTAGTAGGCGTAAGAGGAAGCCCACTAACAAAGTCCATGGTGATTCTCTCCCACTTCCACTGTGGAATCTTTATCGGCTGAAGCAATCCCGAAGGTACTTGATGTTCAACCTTGACTTGCGACACGTTAAGCACTTTCCTACATACTCGTAACTTTTCGCTAAGACCGAGCCACCAAACCGATCTCGCAAATCTCAGATAACTTACTTCCTCCAAGATGCATAGCATAAGGGCTACTATGCGACTCCTGAAGAATCTTTTGCCTCAATTCCTGATCCCTCGGCATACAGACTTTACCTTTGAAACACAATACCCCATCACTGTTAATACTAAAATCTTCCAATTCCCCACTCTGCACCTTCCGAAGTGTTGCACTCAGATCATTGTCTACCAATTGCCTCTCTTTCACTTGACTTAACCATGTCGGCCTAATTTGAAGTTCTGCCAACAAGCTTCCATCATCGAAAAGACTAAGATGTGCAAACATCGCCTTAAATCGACACCACTTTCTAACTTAGAGCGCCCGCCACCACATTCGCTTTGCCCGGTGGTACTCGATAGAAACGATGTAGTCTTTCAACAACTCTATCCACCTTCACGCCTCAAATTCAGCTTCTTTCGAGTCAGTAGATATTTTAGACTTTTGTGGTCCGTGTATATCACTAACTTTTCCCCGTATAAATAATGTCTCCAAACTTTAAGAGCAAAGACCACCGCTGCCAACTCTAAGTCATGTGTCGGGTAATTAACCTCGTGTGGTCTCAACTGCCGAGACGCATACGCAACTACCTTCCCTTCTTGCATCAGAACACATCCTAATCCCGTGTGAGAAGCGTCACAATACACGATGAAATCCTTCCCTGCCTCAGGCTGGATCAAAATCGGAGCTTCAGTCAAAACCCTCTTGAGCTTCTCGAAGCTCTCTTGCTGCTTATCAGCCCACACGAAAGGTACCTCCTTTCTCAGTAATTTCGTTAAAGGTGCAGCTATCAATTAGAATCCTTCGACGAATCTTCTGTAGTAGCCTGTTAATCCCAAGAAACTACGAACCTCAGTTACGGACTTAGGTGGTTTCCAATCTAGTACAGCCTCAATCTTCCGAGGATCCACCCTTATCCCTTCTGCCGACACCACATGGCCTAAAAACGTAACCTCTTTCAGCCAAAATTCACACTTGCTGAATTTGGCATAAAGTTTCTTCTCCCTTAAAACTCGCAACACAATCCGGAGATGCTCATCATGCTTTACTTCAGACTTAGAATACACCAGGATGTCGTCTATGAATACCATGACGAATTGATCCAAGTAGGGCTGGAAAATCCGGTTCATCATATCCATGAACGCAGCTTGGGCGTTCGTCAATCTGAATGGCATTATCAGAAATTCATAATGCCCATATCTAGTCCAAAAGCCGTTTTATGGATATCCACTTCCTTCACTTTAAGCTGATGATACCCCGACCTTAGATCAATCTTTGAGAATACCGCAGCTCCCTTAAGCTGATCGAACAAGTCATCGATCCTTGGCAAAGGATACTTGTTCTTGATGGTCAGCTTATTCAACTGCCGATAATCTATACACATCCTCATCGATCCGTCCTTCTTCTTCACAAATAGGACCGGTGGTCCCCATGGGGATACACTAGGTCGGATAAATCTACCATCAAGCAACTCCTGAATCTGAGCCTTAAGCTCAACTAATTCCTTCGGTGCCATTCTATATGGAGCAATAGAAACTGGCGCCGTTCCAGGCAATAAATCAATCCCGAATTCTACCTCACGATTCGGAGGCAAACCTGGAAGTTCTTCCAGAAAAACATCTACAAATTCATTCACAGTCCTGACTTCATTAACAGTTGCCTCCTTAGCCTCCAAGGCACTCACCAACATCAGAAAGGCCACACATCCCTTTCTAACCATCTTTTCTGCCTTAAGAGCGGATACTACATTAGATAAGTAGTTCCGCTCTCGCCCATCACTACAACTTCTTTGTCATCAAAAGTTCTTAAGGACATTCGCTTAGCGGCACAATCCACATTTGCACGATACTTCACAAGCCACCCATGCCTAAGATCGTGTGAATTCTTCAATGGCAACTCCATTAAATCAATCGAAAACTACGCCCCTTGAACTTCTAAAGGTACTTCCTTAAAAGTTTGTCTATAATCACCGTCATCCTAAAGGACTAAGTATATCATCTTCCTAGGTACGATCTCGAAGTCACATGCAACGCTTCTAGATACTTCACTAGCGATATATGAGTGAGTTGACCCTATGTCTATCAAAGTAATAAAGGGCAACCCGTAAATCGAAACGCATCGTGATTACATCAAAAGGCCATCGTCTTCTCTCTGCGACGATTAACGCATATACCAGGCCTGGCTGTCTCGCCTCAGAGTTACCACTGCCTCTGCCTAAAGTTCCACGACCTCTACTAGAGCCATTACCCCTTCCATTTGGACCACGGCCCCTCATCGGCTATTGTTCACCTCTGCCAGCCTGATTAACACCCTGACTTACTGGGCGATTCTTCTCTGAATTCATCGGGCAATCTTTGATCATATGATATTTAGATCCGCACTTGAAACATCCCCCGGTCCTTTTCCAACATTCTCCCGAGTGCATCTTCCCACATTGAGCACAAGCACGATATTTTCCACCCGTAGCAGTCTGCTGACCTCGCGGTCCTTCATTTCTTGGTTTCTTTTGGAAATTCCCGGATGACCCTGAAGATCCAAAGCTTCTCTTATTCTTATTCTGGGCTCTGTCCGGTTACATCTTCAATCAAGCTTAACCTCTTCACTATTTTTGCTCTTTCTACTAAGATTGCAAAGTCTCTTTCACGGTCTGAGCAATCATCACTGCAGCTTCATCTCTAAGTCCATCTTCAAATCGACACACCGCTCATATTCAAGAGCTACTATCCTCCGGCATAACGGCTAAGTCACAAAACTCGCTTCATACTCACTATCGACTTGTTTCCTTGCACCAAATTCAGAAATGTCTTCCTCTGGGAGTCGATGTAACTAGCTCCAACATATTTTTCTTCCAATTTAATTTTAAAATACCCCCAATCCAATCGATCCACAGGGGTACTCTCCTTGATAGTGAGCCACCACTGGTAGGCTTTATCACGGAGTAGTGAAATAGCACCTTTCAATTTTTCTTCAGCAGTGCAGTCTAAATCGTCCATGATTCTCTCGATTGCCTCCAACTAGTATTCCGCTACATTTGGAGCTACTCCAGATACTCCCCTAAAAGCCTCAGCTCCATTCGATCTAAGTCTCTCAGCTACTGACTTTCGAGACCCATTTCCAGAACTAGCTTCTGCTACTCGTTCTAAAACTTGCAGTACAGCTTGTGATACTGCGTCACCTCCTTTATTTTGCTCTTGAAATTCCACCCCAATAGCCGGTGGCAGAGCTTCATTCTCGGAACCTTGACCAGATCTAACTGGTTTCGACACGCCCATTCTTCCTCTTCATTCATCACGACGACCACGCCCCTAGAACTCATGTCTACTACGCGTCTTATCTGTTTTTACGAAAAA
The DNA here is from genome assembly GCA_025506655.1 of Gossypium rotundifolium. Lineage (NCBI taxonomy): Eukaryota > Viridiplantae > Streptophyta > Magnoliopsida > Malvales > Malvaceae > Gossypium > Gossypium rotundifolium. Next base: position 146,953,078 of record CP106724.1, read on the forward strand.
GTCTTATGTATTAGAGTCTTTTCACTTCTTATTAACAGAAAGTTTTATGCAACAAATATTCAGTGGTTTTTCCGTAGTAGTGTACAAACACCTAGGGTCCATGTCTCTAAAGTATAGTTTCCTTAAGCTTATCATACATTCATATCGCTTATCAATAAAGATACATACCTGATGGATCTGGGCCGAGAACTCAAGTGCCATGCTCTTATAAAATCATTTAACTTAAGAAACTTTCAAAAAGTCATTTGGGTCAAACTTTGAAAACGTTGTGGGCTTCAAAACCCAAGGCCGAGAGTTTAAAACTGGGCTCTGAAACCAAGTTGAAACACTCCAAACCCGGCCCAAAAAGCCTGACCGAATTTGATATGTTCCTCGAGTAAAACTTTAGCAAACTCTCACTTATTTAAGAAAAACTTGATGATTTTTGAATAAAACAGATTAACTTAAAGATCGGGTTGAAATTTAATTGTAAAGTAAATCCGCATCTTCTTAAAACATTATTTTAAGAGGAATAATAAGTTAACGAAAACCAAATTTAATGAAAAATTTATTAATATTGTGGAAATATATTTTGTTTTCAAAAGCAGTTTAAATTATTTATCAAAATCCATTTAGTTATTCAATTAATAATTATTCATGGAAAAATAAATCCAAACACAAAATTTAAAAATAGTTTATAGTGGCCTTATTACATAAAAATAGCAAAAAAACCCATAATAAAGTCTAAGAGGTAAAATTTAATAAGTTTTAATTGGAAAATCTCCAAAATACTTGATATGAGCATTGGCCACCACGAGTCCTTGTCAATTCGATCCATCGCACTCTGAATCATCGAAAAGTTATCCCACAAAGGGTGAGTCATAAACTCAATGTGTAACACATACATTAAAAAGCCCATTAATCATACATATAGCCATAGGCCCATTTAAGTCATATTTAGCCCATAAGCCCATTTTCATAGCAGATTAAATAATAATCATTTAAATCACATGGATATGTACATATAATGAAATGCAAACCCGCCCACCTAAATATCCATCCGCTACACACCACCCGTACCAACCAAACACACCGTGGGATTACTAAATCGACCCTCCATCCGCTACACACCATCGAAAGCGATTCTTTGCAATCAACATGCACATCGCCCTTATAATTTTGTGGCAAGGCCACTAGACAAAATTGTGACCAAGTCACCAGATTTCAAATATGTGACCAAGTCACCAGATTCACAAATGTGACCAAGTCACGGATTTCAAATATGTGACCGAAGTCACGGATATTGTGGTAAAACCACCGAATACTTCCCTTTATCAAATTCACCCATATGCCCATGCACATACATATTATTTATTTTTCATGCCATTTACCCCAAAATCATAATATAGTCATACTTATTTCACATTTATGCATATAGCAAAATTAACGAAATGTTGGGGTAAACATACCTGAATATTGTATACCAATGAATGGTATCCACAATCATTTTCAAACACATTGTCATATAATCAAATTTAAAAATAGATCTATGAGATTTTATTGTAAGGTTACACACCTTATGACTGTGAGAACGATACCTTCTCACTCGTCAACACCTAGTTAATTATCACACTTGGTTAGAATATACTATTACTAATAAAATTATACTTATTGACGAGAGATCTAAATCCTTACCCTCGGATTCTCGAACGACCGATATTTGTGGTTTTTCTCCGCTAGATGGATCAAAACCCGCTGATAACCCACGAACGAAAAGTGGTTCGATTGTACGCACTACTTCAAATAACCGATCTTCGCTAGTAGAGGGTCCACAACCCGGTGGAAAATCTCTTATCACCGATACAACCCTTCGTTTGAAGTTTGATGGTAAAATAGTGCCTCCTCTCTTCCAAACACTCCGTACAGCTCTTTTCGTACCTATCTTGTTAGTTTCAAATCACCCCTAAAAATAAAATTGATTAATAGTCTATCTAAAGAAATTGATATAACCGAAGGTGATATTCTTACCTTGGATGATTTCGAAAGGTTACTTCTTAAATGTTGGTTTTCGAAAAGATCCTTAAAAATCCCTTCCAAGGATTCGGCCTAGGAGAGAAAAATAAGAGGATTTATGTTTCTAAATTGACTGTAGTAAAAAGAGATAATGAAAACAATTGACAAAAACCTTACTTAATCACTTGAAGATTCGGCCTTGAACAAAAAAAAGAGAATAAAAAAAATAGATTTGGTGATTTCGGTTTGCACAAAAAGACAAGAGAAAAAGATAGTGATTTATGGCTAAAATGGTTTCGATTTTCAATAAAAGAAAAGAAGAAAGGAAATCGAAGTAGAAGATGATTCGGTTGACAAAAGAGATGAAAATAATGTTGAATTTGGTTTTAGTAGAAGGTAGTTTCGGTTGAGAGAAGGAAGAAAGAAAATGAAAAATGAAAGAAGAGAGAAAGAGAAGATGAAGAAAAGATGATGATGAAGGTGATTCCAAAAGAAAAGAGATAGGTTTAGGGACCTATGCACATTCGCCAAGAGGGAGAAATGAAGAAAATAGGTTTATGATCTTTGGGACTTTCGGTTACAAGAGAATGAAAGGTGTTTTGCTTAAAAGAAAAGAATTAGAAAGGCTTCTCAAACCGAATGGTAATTTGCAAAAAGACCAAAAGAAGAGAAACAAAACTTCTCTTTTGAGTAGATAAGCATTCGCTATGAACAATGGTTTTGGAGAAAATTGGACAAAATGAAAGCCAAAACAAAGTAAAGCTTTTACCTAATGTCAATAGCATAATTCGCTAGGAGGAGAGCTTTTGGAGATATGAGAAAAGATGCACCAAAATGCTAGAGTTTTGGCCAACTATCACCCTAATGGCTAAGCAAAATTTCGCCAACCTATGCCAACATTATCCCCTTTTCCTCCTTGTTTCTTCCCCATCAACCCTTAATTTGCTATCACAATTAACTATCCCCTTTAGCCCCTAAAACCGACTAGGTTCATGGTCAAATGACCATGACAAAGCTTCCAAAACATTGCCCTTACTTCAAGCCTTTTGTCCCCCCTATCTTACCATCCTTTCATGATTCCATGCCATATCTTCTAGCTTACCTTTTTCATATGGTCAAATAACCAAAATTAAAAAGATGTTCATCCATTCTAGAAGAGTCTTGGCCGACACTATAGGGAAGGAAACAAAAATAAAATCCTCCCATTTCCTAGCTAGGGGATTCGAACCATCTCCCCTCAAGCACTCATCCAAGCGCCCTTACCACTTTGCTAATTACTCATCTTATGCTTAAAATCCCTTGTCATTATTTCTTAAAGCCTATCTTGCTTAGCTCCATCTTAATTATTAAGAATTTAATATTTCACTAAGCTATCACTTACATAATGAAGTTCAAAAATAAACTTCCAAAACATACTCAATCATAATTAGGTATGCAATAACATTCAATTAAGTAAAGATGCATAACCCCTAATTATCAGGATGTTACACATAATTCTCCTTGGCTCATTGGATTAGCCATTTGCTTACCAATGTGCATATCACCATATGCTTCTTTAGATCATAGCATAATCTTTCATATACCATACTTAACTTCATCTATTCCTTGAACATATCTCATCTAGGTAAGTTCATAGATTAGTTACCTTTCATGCACATACATGATGTACATATCAAACGTACCTAATTAAATATACTTTTCACATAGACATTTATTTCTAGGACTTGCCCGTTAAACCGTTCGGAGTCTAATAGGATACTCAGAATGTTTGAAATAGTCGTACAATGCCAACGTCCCAGACGAGGCCTTACATGTACTCATATTTCGATGCCACTGTCCTAGGCAGGGTCTTACACGAACCAAATACAATGCCAATGTCCCAGACATGGTTTTACAAGTAAATCTCATATCGATGCCAACGTCAAGATGTGGTCTTACATGATCTTACATATCGAAAACCTATGTCATAGGCACATATCATAGCCACGAAAAATAATATTAAAATATTTTTATGACTTAGATTTTTGGTCCCAAAACCACTATTCCAATTGGGTGAAATCCAGACCGTTACATGGACATTTTGCCAGCACGAATGCCATGTCAATTCCAAGAAGACCAAATCAACACTTAACGCATACTAGTTTCAACCCAACTGCACTTGTACCAAAAATTGTACCTAAAAAAAGAGGAGAAGATAATCTTGGGTTGTTGAAAAAAAGCTATAAAAAGCTAAAGGGGGAAACCTTAAAGAGCGAACAAAAAAAGAGGGAGAGATCCTTATAGTGAATAAGGGTTAGGTTGCACAAAGGAAAGGAAGTCGAAGGCAGTCCTTCTCAACCATCACAGGACGCTGTCCTGTCAAAGTGTGGACTCAACAAGGGAAAGCTATTTCCTAAAGTTCTTTCGTTATTTCCATTAGTGTTCATTCTAAATATTGAATTGACGTAGTTGAACACAATGTCGGATAATATTTTGGTTTGGAATTTTATTTCCCAGCCCATGAGCTAAATCTCTTAGGGTTGGGATTAGTTTCGATGAAACCTTAAATTGTTTTTATGGATGTGGTATATATCTAATTTACTTTATTGTTTCATTTGATTGTTCTTATTTCTTAATTAAAATGCAAATGATCCCTAAACATAGTAGACTATTTGCATACTTATAAACTGATTCTAATTCTGAAAGTGTTGGATTAAAATTAAATGAAATGAGCAAGTAATCGATAGACACTTGTAGTAAACTCTAGACATAGAGTCACGATCATACAGAAGGAACCCATGCAAGATATCTAAAAAGCCTATAGACACAGGCAAGGTAACTTGATGTTTTGCTATTGTGAAAGGCAGACCATTTTAGAACTCTTCTGTGCAGTAAAGTAGATACGATTTTACCAAGGCATTGTTAACATTAAGGTTTGATTTTGGGTAATCCCGACCTTCTGAATCAACATCACTCTATCCTTATTCTATATCGTAGGAACTTTGCCACAGTATATTTAGTTGATTATTTCTTTATGTACATTCTATTTGGATAATCACTCTCATTATTGCCATTACATTTCTGCTTTCACTTTTTCCATAGCATTTCCAATTATTCATCAATTCCATCTATCACATACATCATTATTCCTTTGAACTATACTACATACTTACCTTAGTTTGCCATAGCATCTTATTCGTCGATCTTGCCATAAAATTTTATAATAACTTGACCAATTTTGTGCCTCAATCCGATCCTTGTGGGAATGAAATCACTCATCACTTTATTACTTGAACCGACATGTATACTTGCACAAAATCACACATCATTTTACAAGTGACAATAAGTCGCTTACATACCATGCCAGAATTATGTGTACTTATGATCACTCCTATTTACATCACTCCAAAACTCATCTTTGTATCATACTTGCTCAAGGGTGGTATTTTATATTTTTCATTTTTATGTTTTCTTACTTGAGGAAAAGAAATGACTTAAGTGTGGGGGAGTTTAATCTGTCACAATTCATTGTAATAGATTAAGCCATTTTTTGTACTTAAGGAGCTTGTATAAAATCAATTTAGATATGCTTTTACTTAGTTTTCTCTTTTAGTTCATCTATAAAAAAAATATAATTTGATCCATTTTGGTTTCTTTTCGTATTATAATTTTACTTTCGTTCTTATTTTGTTCTTTCTAGAATTTGATTTGTGGAACAATCGACTATTCATGGATTATAGTTCATGCTATTATCAATATATCGAGATTATTCTTAAAATTTTTCCTTTACCTATTCTTTATGTTTCTCATTTTAATCAAGTTTATGATGTTTATTAGATCCATAGGAAACTAATTCATTCATGGGAGATTAACAAGAGAACGTGGGAGTAATTAACTTTTATGTAGGGTTTCTTAGTGGATAAACTAGTTAGGATAAGAAGAACTTAAAACCCTAGGCTTTATGACCCTAGGGAGTCATATAGGTGGGAATGAACCCAAAATTGGTATTGTTTATCTGTGAACACCTTACCCCAATTTGGTCTGGACTGTGAGGTCGAGAGATAAGTAGTTTGTAACACCCCAAACCTGGCCTAGAAGTTAGGCCCGAATCTAGCGTGTCACATTGAAGGAAGTTGAAAAGCTAAGCAATTGTTTAGAAAAGTTTTATCAGATTTTTGAACTCTGAGTTTGTTGTTTGTTTCAGAAAAATGTGATTTGCTAAATGACCGCTTAAAAGTTGTTATTATTCTGAAAAACTGTTTTGTTATGAAAGTTGAACTTGCATCGTTGCTTAAACATGATCTTTTAGAAAAAAGATTGCTAATGTTTTAAGAAAAACCCCGTATTTATAAGTTTAACAGTTATAAATGAAAACTTAGAAAAATAAACCAATGGCCTTATTACAAAATATTAACCCAGAATAAATAATCTTAAAATAAGGTAAAAATCAAAATTACTAAAGTTCACGAGTAGTTCTCCGATGTATAGCCACCACCGAGTCCTCCACGGCTCCCAATCCTCTATTGCTGGGAATTACCTGAGACATTTAATAAAAAGAGGGGGTGACTTTACGAAAAGTTAGGCCTAGTAGGATTGGGTCCATTGGGCCTTAGGTGTAGGAGCGTTTAAATTTTTTGGGAACAAGACAACATCTTTAATGCAAGTTGGATCTAGTAGGTGAGTGATTTTGGAAGCTTAGAGGGCTTCTATGAAGTCCCGGGTTCATGTTAGGCTTTAGGAAAAAAATTGGTTTTAGGTGAAAAAACCTTAGGAGTTAGCAGGTAGGCTTTAAGAATAAAATGTGGAGAAAATGCTACAAGAGGAGCTTGTGGTGTAGTGGCAAAGTGACGCCACATAAGAGACAATGGGGTGATGCCACAAGGAAGGAAGGAGGTCTAAAGTTCAAGTCTTGGCTCTTGCATTTTGGTTTTCTTTTTATACGGAACTTTAGAATTTGGCCATAGATTTATATTTAGTTGCGCATGATGTTGGACACAAGGAGTTAGTTGGTAAAGTGGCTAACGGCGTGGATTATGCTACAGGGGAGCCTGGGTTTGAATCTCATGACAAGCAAGGGAGTATTTATTTTGCGGATTGGACAGGAAGAGTTTGAGTTGGATTTAAACTCTACTGACGAAAGGATCCCACATCGAAAAGATACAAAGAAGGAAGGTAAGAAGCTAGCAATATATAGAGCTACTTAGGAGGAGAAGGGGGATACCTGGTTGGCGTTGGGCATAGGACTGCTAGGAGCGCAGTTTAGCAGCTTTAAATTCCTATCAGGTGTGTATTCTCTCTACTCTAGTTGTAGAACGGAAAATGCCAAAATGACGATGACACGGCGATAGTAACCACATGAGCGTGTGAGCGCACGTGTGGGGCTTCAACGTGATATAGTTGAGGCCATCAGTAGTGTTCTTATGGTGTGGGCTGTTAGGCCCGAGGGGGCCCATATGAGTAAATTGTATGATTGAGTAGTAGATAGTGATCTAGACTATGTGAATCTCATATATGTGGCTAGGTTTGGGCTGAATGGGCCACACGAGTGTGTCGCCTGAGAATGGGCCTTAGGCCCATTCGCTTTATTATCTCTGTTTAGAATACTTGAGTCGTTCGAGGCCACAGTGGACCTTTTATTGGGTCGTTAACACCCTAGTTTGCAAAATTACCGAAATACCCCTGGTTTGCAAAATTACTAAAATACACTTGGTTTGAAAAATTATCAAAATACCCCTAGTTTGCAAAATTACCGAAATACCCCTAGCTTGTGAAATTACTGAAATACCCTTGGTTTTGAAATTACCGAAACACCCCTGGTTTCTAAAATTATTGAAATACCCCCAGTTTGCAAAATTATTGAAATACCCCAATTTTTAAAATTACCAAAATACCCTCAGTTTGTGAAATTACAAAAATACCCTCGATTTGTGAAATTACTGAAATACCTTCGATTTGTGAAATTAAAAAAATACCCTCGATTTGTGAAATTACCAAAATACGCCCAGTTTGCAAAATTACCAAAATACCCCCGATTTGTAAAATTACTATTTTACCCCTAAACGATAAAATGACTGTTGTACCCTCGTGGTAGTACTAGCATTTTATATGTTAATTGTATGATTGATTATGTTTGAGATACACTGCATACATGAATTAGTTATGAGTAGAATTACCAAACTACCCCTAAAGGGTAGATTAACGGAATACCCTTACAGGGTAAAATGACAGATTTGCCCTTGTAGGTAAGTGATTGACTTGTGCTATGATATGACCGGTTTGGCTATGGTTGTATGATTGATATGCTTTTATTACATGTTTAAATGATTGTTATTGAGCATGGCCATTCAACATACACATGTAATGATTGAGCATAACATACACGACATACTGCTTGGGGTTGGGTTATTGATGATCGGGGAAGTGTATATCGGTGGTTCTGCCACATTCTATATAATGGCTATATGGCAACCTAAATATGGCTCCGTGCCATCTTGATTATGGCTTTGTGCCAATCGTATTTTCCCAAGGCTGTGTGTCGATTATATTACCGTCGCTAATGGCTATTTTCTAGGCATAATACAATTATTGATGACTCTGTGTCAATCATATTTACCCGGTCTGTGTGCCGATTATATTATTATTTGGGTGGCTCTGCCACATTGTTTCGATGTCTTGGTGCCACATTATCATATCGGTGATTTGGTCACATAGTGATCGGTGGCTAAGCCACGTTATATTTGGTTACATGGTGATTGGTGGCTAGGCCACGTTATATTTGGTCACATGGTGATCGGTGGTTAGGCCACGTTATATTTGATCACATGGTGATCGGTGGCTAGGCCACGTTATATTATCTTTGAGCAGTGTGTCTGTCAGCATGACTGCCAAAGTGGCGTATAGCGGATGGAGGGTTGATTGTAGAAATCCACACGGTGTGTTGGGCTGGTACGGGTGGCGTGTAGAGGATGGAAAATTAGGTTGGGCTGGGTTTGCATCGCATTGCATATATTATCTACTGTGACATATGATACGGGTTAAGGCTCAACCGAGGCTATTTTGGGCTAATGCCCAATTGCCACCATTGCTGTAATAGGCTTCAGCCCGGATTGTTATGATGCATGTTTTTACCGATGAGGGTTGTACACACTGAGTTTTCGTACACTCACCCCTTCTTTTTATTAAATGTTTCAGGTAATTCCCAGCGATAGATGATTGGGAGACTTGGAGGACTCGGGGGTGGCTATACATCGGAGATACTACTCGTGAACTTTAGTAATTTTGATTTTTACCTTTTCTTTTAGATTATTTATTTTGGGTTAATATTTTGTAATAAGGCCACTGGTTTACTTTTTCTAAGTTTTCATTTATAACTGTTAAACTTATAAATACGAGGTTTTCTTAAAACATTAGCAATCGTTTTCTAAAATATCATGTTTACGCAACGATGCAGGTTCAACTTTCATAACAAAACAGTTTTTTAAAATAATAACAACTTTTAAATGATCATTTGGCAAGTCGTGTTTTTCTCAAATAAACAACAAACTCAGAGTTCAAAAATCCAATAAAACTTTTCTAAACAATTGCTTAGCTTTTCAACTTCCTTCAATGTGACATGCCAGATTCGGGCCTAACTTTTAGACCGAGTTTGTGGTGTTACAATTATGGTATCAGAGCCAGGTTCCAAAACTCGGCTGTAGAATGGGTTCGAAAAATGTTTTTTTCAAAGTTATTTAAAATTTAGTTTGAAAAAAAAGTATCTTTATTGGAAGTATGGCACCCGAGTCTCCACACCTAATCCGTAAGTCCCCTCACTTATTATTATATGCTATCATGACTGTATTTATTCTGTGTATGTTTTGGATGTGATGTTTGAATGGAAAATTTTTATGTATGAGTGTTAAATATCTGTTTGCTTTTATATTAGATATCTAGTTGTGTGAAGAGGTTCCAAGCTTAAGCTATAAAGTGTATTACTGTTTTAGAATCAGAGTGTGCAGCATGAGTGGAGTGTTGTACGTTAGGCTGTGTGACTGTTTCTATAGCTGGAAATTTCGAGGACGAAATTTCTTTAAGAGGGTAGATTTTTAATACCCCAAAGTTAGGCCTAGTAGGATTGGGCCAATTGGGCCTTAGGCGTAGGAGCGTTTAAATTTTTTGGGAACAAAAGAACGGCTTTAATGCAAGTTGGATCTAGTAGGTGAGTGATTTTGGAAGCTTAAAGGGCTTCTATGAAGTCCTAGGTTTATGTTAGGCCTTAGGAAAAATTTTGGTTTTAGGTGAAAAAAACCCTAAGAGTTAGTAGGTAGGCTTTAAGAATAAAATGTAGAGAAAATGCTACAAGAGGAGCTTGTGGTGTAGTGGTAAAGTGACGCCACATAAGAGACAATTGGGTGACGCCACAAGGAAGGAAGGAGGTCCAAGGTTCAAGTCTTAGCTCTTGCATTTTGGTTTTCTTATTATATAGACTTTAGAGTTTGGCCATAGATTTATATTTAGTTGCGCATGATGTTGGACACAAGGAGCTAGTTGGTAAAGTGACTAGCGGCGTGTATTCTACTACAGGGGAGCCTGGGTTCGAATCTCATGACAAGCAAGGGAGTATTTATTTTGCGGATTGGATAGGAAGAGTTTGAGTTGGATTTAAACTCTACTGACGGAAGGATCCCACATCGGAAAGATACAAGGAAGGAAGGTAAGAAGCTAGCTATATATAGAGCTTCCTAGGAGGAGAAGAGGAATACCTGGTTGGCGTTGGGCATAGGAGTGCTCGGAGCGCGATTTAGCAGCTTCAGATTCCTATCAGGTGTGTATCCTCTCTACGCTAGTTGTAGAGCGGCAAATGCCGAAATGCCAGTGACACAGCGATAGTAACCACACGAGCGTTAGTAACCACACGAGCGTGCGAGCGCACGTGTGGGGCTTCAACGCGATGTAGTTGAGGCCATCAGTAGTGTTCTTATGGGTGTGGGTTGTTGGGCCAAGTGGGCCCAATGGGCCTAGGGGCCCATATGTGTAAATTGTATGATTGAGTAGTAGATAGTGAACTAGACTATGTGAATCTCATATATGTGGCTAGGTTTGGGCTGAATGGGCCATACGAGTGTGTGGGCCCACTTGGGCCGAGAATGGGTCTTAGGCCCATTCGCATCATTATCTCTGTTTAGAATACTTGAGTCGTTCGAGATGACAGTGGACATTCTGTTGGGTCGTTAACGCCCTAGTTTGTAAAATTACCAAAATACCCCTATTTTGTAAAATTATCGAAATACCCCTGGTTTGCTAAATTATCGAAATACCCCTAGTTTGTAAAATTATTGAATTACCTCTGGTTTGTAAAATTATCGAAATACCCCTGGTTTGTAAAATTACCGAAATACCCCTGGTTTGTAAAATTACCAAAATACCTCTGGTTTGTAAAATTACCGAAATACCCTTGGTTTACAAAATTACTAAAATACCCCTAGCTTGTAAAATTATAGAAATACCCCTAGCTTGTGAAATTACTGAAATACCCTTAGCTTGTGAAATTACCGAAATGCCCCTTATTTGTAAAACTACTGAAATACCCCTGGTTTGTGAAATTACCCAAATACACCCGATTTGTAAAATTATCGAAATACCACCGTTTGTGAAATTACTGAAATACGCCCAATTTGTGAAATTACCAAAATACCCTCAGTTTATGAAATTACCAAAATACCCCTAGTTTGTGAAATTACCAAAATACCCCCAATTTGTAAAATTACTATTTTACCCCTAAACGATAAAATAACCGTTGTACCCTCGTGGTAATACTGGCATTTTATGTGTTAATTGTATGATTGATTATGTTTGAGATACACTACATATAGGAATTAGTTATGAGTAGAATTACTGAACTAACCCTGAAGGGTGGGATTATCGGAATACCCTTACAAGGTAAAATGACTGATTTGCCCTTGTAGGTAAATGATTGGCTTGTGCTATGATATGACCGATATTGTTATGGTTGTATGATTGATATGCTTTTGTTACATGTTTAAATGATTGTTATTGAGCGTGGCCATTCTGCATACACGTGTAATGATTGAGCATAACATACACGACATATTGCATGGGGTTGGATTATTGATGATCGGGGAAGTGTATACCGGTGGCTCTGCCACATTCTGTATAATGGCTATATGCCAACCTAAATATGGCTCTGTCCCATCTTGATTATGGCTTTGTCCCAATCATATTTACCCAAGGCTGTGTGCCGATTATATTACCGTCACTGATGGATATGTGCCAAGCATAATACAATTATTGATTACTCTGTGTCAATCATATTTACCCAGGGCTGTGTGCCGATTGTATTATTATTTGGGTGGCTCTGCCACATTGTTTCGATGGCTTGGTGCCACATTATCATATCGGTGATTTGGTAACATAGTGACCGGTGGCTAGGCCACGTTATATTTAGTCACATGGTGATCGGTGGCTAGGCCACGTTATATTTGGTCACATGGTGATCGGTGGTTGAGCCACATTATATTTGGTCACATGGTGATCGGTGGCTAGGCCACGTTATATTATCTTTGAGCAGTGTGTCTGTCAGCATGACTGCCAAAGTAGCGTGTAGCGGATGGAGGGTTGATTGTAGAAATCCTCACGGTGTGTTGGGCTGGTACGGGTGGTGTGTAGAGGATGGAAAATTAGCTTGGGCTGGGTTTGCATCGCATTGCATACATTATCTGCTGTGACATATGATATGGGTTAAGGCTCAACCGAGGCTATTTTGGGCTAAGCCACCGCTACTGTAATAGGCTTCGACCCGGATTGTTGTGATGCATGTTTTTACCGATGAGGGTTGTACACACTGAGTTTTCGTAAACTCACCCCTTCTTTTTATTAAATGTTTCAGGTAATTCCCAGTGATAGAGGATTGGGAGCCGTGGAGGACTCAGGGGTGGCTATACATCGGAGATACTACTCATGAACTTTAGTAATTTCAATTTTTACCTTTTCTTTTAGATTATTTATTTTAGGTTAATATTTTGTAATAAGGTTATTTGTTTATTTTTTCTCAATTTTCATTTATGACTGTTAAACTTATAAATACAGGGTTCTCTTCAAAAATTAGTAATCATCTTCTAAAATATCATGTTTACGCAATGATGCAGGTTCAACTTTCATAACAAAATAGTTTTTCAAAATAATAACAACTTTTAAACGGTCATTTAGCAAATCGTATTTTTCTCAAATAAACAACGAACTCAGAGTTCAAAAATCCAATAAAACTTTTCTAAACAATTGCTTAGCTTTTTAACTTTCTTCAATGTGACACGCCAGATTCAGGCCTAACTTCTAGGCTAAGTTTGGGGTGTTACAATTATGGTGTCAGAGCCAGGTTGCAAAACTCGCTTGTGGAATGGGTTCGAAAAATGTTTTTTTCAAAGTTATTTGAAATTTGGGTTTAAAAAAAACTATCTTTATTGGAAGTATGGCACCAAATACCAAATCCGTAAGTCCCCTCACTTATTATTATATGCTATCATGACTGTATTTATTCTGTGTATGTTTTAGATGTGATATTTGAATGGAAAATTTTTATGTATGAGTGTTAAAAATCTGTTTGCTTCTATATTAGATATTTGGTTATGTGAAGAGGTTCCAAGCTTAAGTTATAAAGTGTATTACTGTTTTAGAATCAGAGTGCATAGCGTGAGTGGAGTGTTTTAGGTTAGGTCATATGATTGTTTTATAGTGGAAATTTTGAAGACGAAATTTCTTTAAGGAGGGTAGATTTGTAACATCCCAAAGTTGGGCCTAGTAGGATTAGGCCCATTGGGCCTTAGGCGTAAGAGCGTTTAAAATTTTTGGGAATAATAGAATGACTTTAATGCAAGTTGGATCTAGTAGGTGAGTGATTTTGAAAGCTTAGAGGGCTTCTATGAAGTCCCGGGTTCATGTTAGGCCTTAGAAAAAATTTTGGTTTTAGGTGAAAAAAACCCTAGGAGTTAGTAGGTAGGCTTTAAGAATAAAATGTGGAGAAAATGCTACAAGAGGAGCTTGTGGTGTAGTGGCAAAGTGACGCCACATAAAAGATAATGGGGTGACACCAAAAGGAAGGAAGGATGTCCAAGGTTTAAGTCTTGGCTCTTGTATATTGGTTTTCTTTTTATATGGACTTTAGAATTTGGCCATAGATTTATATTTAGTTGCGCATGATGTTGGACACAAGGAGCTAGTTGGTAAAGTGGCTAGCGGCATAGATTATGCTACAGGGGAGCCTGGGTTCGAATCTCATGACAAGCAAAGGAGTATTTATTTTGCAGATTGGACGGGAAGAGTTTGAGTTGGAATTGAACTCTACTGACGGAAGGATCCCACATCAGAAAGATACTAAGAAGGAAGGTAAGAAGCTAGCTATATATAGAGCTGCCTAGGAGGAGAAGGGGGATACCTGGTTGGCGTTGGGCAGAGGAGTGCTCGGAGCACGGTTTAGTAGCTTCAGATTCCTATCAGGTGTGTATTCTCTCTTCTCTAGTTGTAGAGCGGCAAATGCCGAAATGCTGGTGACACGGCGATAGTAACCACACGAGCGTGCAAGTGCATGTGTGGGGCTTCAACGCGATGTAGTTGAGGCCATCAGTAGTGTTCTTGTGGGTGTGGGCTGTTGGGCCAAGTGGGCCCAATGGGCTCAGGGGCCCATATGAGTAAATTGTATGATTGAGCAGTAGATAGTGAACTAGACTATGTGAATCTCATATATGTGGCTAGGTTTAATGAATGGGCCACACAAGTGTGTGGGCCTGATTGGTAGAAATTGGCCTTAGGCCCATTCTCATCATTATCTCTGTTTAGAATACTTGAGTCGTTCGAGGCGACAGTGGACCTTCTCTTGGGTCGTTAACACCCTGGTTTGTAAAATTACCAAAATACCCCTGGTTTGTAAAATTACCGAAATACCCCTAGTTTGTAAAATTATTGAATTACTCCTAGTTTGTAAAATTATTGAAATACCCCTAGTTTGCAAAATTAATAAAATACCCCTGGTTTGAAAAATTATCGAAATACCCCTAGTTTGTAAAATTATCGAAATACTGAAATACCCCTAGTTTGTAAAATTACTGAAATACCCCTAGCTTGTGAAATTACCGAAATACCCCTAGCTTGTGAAATTATTGAAATACCCCTAGTTTGTGAAATTATCGAAATACCCATTGTTTGTGAAATTATTGAAATACCCTTGGTTTGTGAAATTACCGAAATACCCCCGATTTGTGAAATTATCAATATACCCTCAATTTGTAAAATTACCGAAATACCCCCGATTTATGAAATTACCAAAATACCCTCAATTTTTGAAATTACCAAAATACCCCCAGTTTACGAAATTATCAAAATACCCTCGGTTTGTAAATTACTATTTTACCCCTAAACGATAAAATGACTGTTGTACCCTCGTGGTAATACTAGCGTTTTATGTGTTAATTGTATGATTGATTATGTTTGAGATACACTGCATAAAGGAATTAGTTATGAGTAGAATTACTGAACTACCCCTGAAGGGTAGGATTACCGGAATACCCTTACAGGGTAAAATGACTGATTTGCCCTTGTAGGTAAGTGATTGGCTTGTGCTACGATATGACCGGTTTGGCTATGGTTGTATGATTGATATGCTTTTATTACATGTTTAAATGATTGTTATTGAGCATGACCATTGTAACATCCCAAAAATGGGGTTATTTGGAATTTAATTATTTTTCTTATGTATGGACTGCTGTGATTTTATTTATTGAATAATGGAGCTTAATTTAAGGCTTTGAGTGTGCGGTTTGGTAAAAAATATATAATTTGCTTTAAAGGTGGATAGCCTTAGTGGTTAGGGGTTATAAGAATAAATAAGGGAGCATTTGACATAAATGAGCCTAGAATAAGTGGCAAAGGAGGGCCACTTGGGAGCTACACTTGACGCCATCAAGAACAAGGAGAGCCTTGGTTCGAGTCACAATTCTCCCTTTTATCTTTCTTTTGATGGCATGGGAAGGAGAGTCCCTCTCTCTTTAAACTCTTTTTGTTTATGAGATAATTAAGGATAATAGGAGCATTTTGTTTATTATTAATTCCAAGGATAATAGAACATAAAGAGGATATTATTATGATTATTCATTTATTTTGGGGATTAAATCAAATTATTTTGAATTTAATTAAACAAGTGGTCTAGAGCAATTCAAGGAGGTAGGATGGATTTTGAACTCTTGGTTGAAGAGTTAGACGGCAAGGCTACTAGGGGTGCTTAATGCTTATAAAAGCACCCATTTGGTCACCTTGTTTTCTTTTTTTCAGTTTGCTTAGCCGAATTTTCAACACCTTTCTCCGGTATTTTCCTTTTCCATTCTCTCAAAACCTTACCAAACCCTCTCTACTTCTCCTTGCGAATCCTCATTCTCAATTTCCCTTTTCTTTTATTTCCTACTAGTCAATCATCTACTCCCTTTACCTCTCTTCTTCCTTTTCTCACTAAAAGTCCAGCCTTGTTTAAAACCAATCATAGCCAAATTTAATCCCTATCAAAGTGTCAAATCCTTTTCTTCATATTAAACTCTACTTGGTCAATATTGTGCAAGAAGTAGGCTTCCCTTTTGACGATTCTGTAAGGTAAGGGTCTTGGTAGAATGCTTATATTTTCCTTTCTCTCATTATGTCGACTTTGGTAAAGGTAGGTATGGGTTTGAAATTGTTAATTAAGGATACTAATCACGATTTAAACCAATCCATTTGTAGGATCTTCGGGATCTGAAGATAAGCAAGTGAGTTCGCCAACGTTAGTCAATCAAATTTCGATTCGTGATTTGGGTCTTGAGGCTAGTCTTGAGTGTCTAGGTAAGGATTCGGGTACAAAGGTTACCCTTTAAAATACTTGGGTTGGTAGAATAGGCCATATGCTAATCCATGGTTGGTAGAATGTAGGTGCGAGAGATCTAGGGTGGCCGACTCCTCCATTCGAGATTTAGATTAATCGTGGTGATAGGTGTGTACATACACACGTATAACTTATTAAATATGTTAATTATTGTGAATGCTAATTTGGTTATTGTAGCATTGGATATCATACCATATCGGTATAGTTGGCAATTCGGTAAGTACTGTTTGAATATGCTATTTGATGCTTTTGGTAAGCATAATGTATTGATGCATGAGATTTAAGAATGTGATGGCATGAAACATGTATGTATATTGGTGATGTGGGATTAGTGAGTGGAGGGGCAGATTATTGTGCCGACGGGCACCAAGTGTTTTGGTAACACACCGTGAATACGGTCACGGAGGTTTGGTACCTCGGAGGTTTGGCACCTCATAGCGACTTGTCCTCGTGGTTAACACCACCGTGGGTTAGCTCCACTTGAGATATGGGATCGTCTCGCGGTGATTTGGTATCACACGATGGGTTGGCCCCATCAAATGATCTGTGTCTATGGACACGGTGTTTTGGTAACACATTGTGACTATATGTCACCGGTGGTTTGGCACCACCAAAGGGTTTGGTACCACAACGGGGTGAGCGATGGCGTTTGGATGGCTAGGATGGGTATTTAATATTCGCATATTAATGGTTATGTGTTGTGTATGAAAATGTTTTAAAAGCGGGAAGGGTTACATCTTGACTCTTGGTGACTCACCTTCTCCATTATTTTTTCGGTGATGCATAGATCGCGGGTATGGAGCCGGAGGGACTCGAGGTGGCCATGCAGTGGATTTGGAATAAATGAACTTTCATTTAGTTATTTTATTTTATTATTGGTTTATTTTTATTTGGGTTGTAATAAGGCCTCCATAAACTTTATTTTTGTTACTATTCATATGTCGGATACTTGCTTTAAAATACATCATTAAAAATTAAATTTAAAATCACATGTTTTCCCAAAATCAACACGAAAATGTTTTATCGTGTCAGCGGACACACTCAAAATTGGTTTAATAATTTGACTTCTTTTAAATTTCTGAATTTAACCTAAGGATGATTTCAGCCAGATAACCCAAAAACGAGCAGTTTTTAACAAAATTTAAATTGGATTTTTAAAATGGGTTTCAAAAAGTTTTCTCCGTAACGACCCATATTTGGTCCTAACGTTTGGGCCGGGTTTGGGCTGTTACAACCATTCTGCACACACGTGTAATGATTGAGCATAACATACACGACATATTGCATGGGGTTGGGTTATTGATGATCTGGGAAGTGTATATCAGTGGCTCAACCACATTCTGTATAATGGCTATATGCCAACCTAAATATGGCTCCGTGCCATCTTGATTATGGATTTGTCCTAATCGTATTTACCCAAGGCTATGTGCCGATTATATTACCGTCGCTGATGGTTATGTGCCATGCATAATACAGTTATTGATGACTCTATGTCAATCATATTTACCCAGGACTGTGTGTCAATTATATTATTATTTGGGTGGCTCTGCCATATTGTTTCGATGGCTTGGTGCCACATTATCATATCGATGGTTTGGTCATATAGTGACCGGTGGCTAGGCCACGTTATATTTGGTCACATGGTGATCGGTGGCTAGGCCACGTTATATTTGGTCACATGGTGATCGGTGGTTAGGCCACGTTATATTTGGTCACATGGTGATCGGGGGCTAGGCCATGTTATATTATCTTTGAGCAGTGTGTCTGTCAGCATGACTGCCAAAGTGGCATGTAGCGGATGGAGGGTTGATTGTAGAAATCCCCACGGTGTGTTGGGCTAGTACGGGTGGTGTGTAGAGGATGGAAAATTAGGTTGGGCTGGGTTTGCATCGCATTACATACATTATCTGCTGTGACATATGATATGGGTTAAGGCTCAACCGAGGCTATTTTGGGCTAAGGCCCAATTGCCACTGTTACTATAATAGGCTTCTGCCCGGATTGTTGTGATACATGTTTTTACCGATGATGGTTGTACACACTGAGTTTTCGTAAACTCATCCCTTCTTTTTATTAAATGTTTCAGGTAATTCCTAGCGTAGAGGATTAGGGGTCGTGGAGGACTCGGGGGTGGCTATACATCGGAGATACTACTTGTGAACTTTAGTTATTTTGATTTTTACCTTTTCTTTTAAATTATTTATTTTGGGTTAATATTTTGTAATAAGGCCATTGGTTTATTTTTTCTAAGTTTTCATTTATAACTATTAAACTTATAAATATGGGGTTTTCTTAAAACATTAGCAATCGTTTTCTAAAATATCATGTTTACGCAACGATGCAGGTTCAACTTTCATAACAAAATAGTTTTTCAAAATAATAACAACTTTTAAATGGTCATTTAGCAAGCCACATTTTTCTCAAATAAACAATGGACTCGAAGTTCAAAAATTGGATAAAACTTTTCTAAACAATTGCTTAGCTTTTCAACTTCCTTTAATGTGACATGCCAGATTCGGGCCTAACTTCTAGGCCGGGTTTGGGGTGTTAATTATGTTTCAGAAAAGAGAATGGAAGCAATGTGTCTCGAAGTGCTAACACCGAAAATGCAAAAAGGGCCAAAAACTCACAAAAGACACTTTAGAAACAAACGACCCCTCACTACCCAAGACCGAACATGCTACTAAGTGACCCCTTACTCTTCCTTTTCTTCTTTTGACCGAAATCCCCCCATGCACTTCCCCATTTTCAGCCAACTCCTCCACTCCAACATATCACATGATTCACTCCACGATTCTCTCCTCAAATTCCTCTTCTCCCCTCATAGAAACGGTTTGACACGGTCCTCTCTCTCTCTCTCTCTTGCGGAGTTCTAGCTGAACTCTACTTCTTCCACCTACTTAGCACAAAATAAAACTCCCCACATGTTGCTTGTGGGATTCGAACACCAGCCCACTTTGCATCCCTATTGACGCCATCGCCACCCTGCCACACACTCCACTTCTGTCTCCCAAACACACATCATTTTACTTAAGTCCTACTATCAGTAGCCCCCTCCACTAAAAAGCCAAAAAGTAAAATTTTCCTTGGGCTTGGGCTCAAACCGAGCCTCCCTAGGACCTTCAAACACACCTAAATAACAAGCCAAGCAAGCTCAACACATGGAATAGTGCAAAATGCCAGACCCCTAATTTTAGGATGTTACAAATCAGGACTAAATCAGAAACATATAAAAATTTTAGGGAAAATATGAAAATTTACCAACTGTAAGTGTCACATGGCTGTGTGGCCAGTCACACGGCCAAGAGACACGCTCGTGTCTTAGGTCATGTATGCACTCGAAATAGGTACACATGGCTGTGTCCCAGCCCGTGTCCATACCCGTGTAACTCACTACCTTGGGTCACATGGCCAAACCACACGCCCATGTGCCAGGCCGTGTAAAACCTAGCTTGCAACCCTTTAAAAACTACAGGGGAGACATGACCATGCTACCTGGTCGTGTGTTACACACGGCTGAGACACATGCCTGTGTCTCCGCCCGTGTGGATGAAAATAGGCTATTTTACAAGCCATTTTTCTCACCATTTTCGACATGTACCTATAATCCCTTTTTCAGATATACATAAGCCCTCAAAAGGCACCAAAATCATGCATAATCAAGCCAAACACATATGGTAAAATAACATCCAACCAATATGCTCAAAGGTGCCTCAAATGACAACATTAAAACATGTATTAACCATGTACTAAATTTGGCCAAAATAATAGATTAACTTTTAACTAAGTTTGCATCATTACACAACATATAAATCACTTACCAAAACATACATTTGGTACAAACTGAACCACATAATCATTAGCATCAAATACATATATGCTTACTATGGCAAAACACCAATTGACAACAAGTTATATGTCATATCTAATATGCATATTCAACTACTTTTCTATCCGCCATGATTCAACCATAACAAGTCATATATCAACCATTACAAAGCTACTTATATACACCTTATAATATAAATCATTTTACCAACACAAGACCAAAATGCAAACTAACCAAATGGTCATTTCCACAACCAAAACACATAAGCTAACATTAGCCAAAATATCTATACATGCCAGTATAACCTTAACTAAGACATCAACATCTACAGATATAATCGTTGGATAGTGTGATAAATCTCCGACAAGCTTTCAACCTGATCGAGTTTTCGATAGTCTAAAAAGTAAAGAAAAATAACTACGTAAGCAATGAAAGCTTAGTAAGCTCGTATAAACTTTAATAATATCTAATCATTTCAAATATGAAATTTATACAATTCAAGAATAATCATATACTGATATCACACGATTCTTGAAACCAAATTCAACAATTCACAAATTGAATAATTCCACAGCATTACTTATACCTATCATCCCTAACAAAGTAGGATTTTATAAAAAAAATTAATTCTTTTTCAATTTTCTTCCTTTCGTTTGCATGTCATTATTTTCCATTACATTTACTTTCTTTAGCTTAATTAACATCATCAATTCAACTCATCATTCCCTTTTTCATCACTCATTTCATATGCATAATACACAAGACACAACCATATCATCAACCATAGCCACATGCTAGTGCTTTTAAACATATCTCTTTTAGAATTAATCACATGATAAACCATTTCATAAGAATTTGCATAATTTAAATGTAATAGCCCGATTTAGGGTCTAGTCAGAGCAGTGATCTCAAAATCACTAAACTGAGAAAATAGAAAATTATTTTCATGTTATATTATGTGTTATAACATGTTTATAAAGATGTATGAAAGTTTTGGTGTTTTAATTTTAGCGATTTCATGCTAAATCGCTAAAAAGGACTAAATCGCATAAAGTGTGAAAGTGTCATTCTATAGGCTAAAGGTACGAAATAGCCATGAAATATTAATTGGAGGGTTTTAAAGGGCAATTAGACCATCTTGAGTATGATGGCCGGCCATGTAGACAAGAGGGGACAAGAGTTTTAATTTTTGGTCAAAGTTGGTGGGTTGAAATTGATGTTTTATAATAAAATAATGAAAGGAAAAAGATATCATCTTTTCTCTCTTCTTCCCCATCAAAAATGAGTAGCAACAAGGGGGTTTTGAAGCTTAAAATTTCAGCAAGCAATCCTCCTCCCTAGTAAATGATTTTGATCATTTTTCTTGAAGAAAATTGTACTTTTGTGATCCCCAAAGCTTAAGCTAGCTAATAATGGGACTATTTTACAATATGGTTGAGAGTCTAGAAACTTTCCATTAGAGAGTCTATGTTTTTTAATGAGTTTTTATGGAAGAAAATGAATGATAGGATGATGAGAAACAACTTTTGTGAAAGGATTTTCATAGAAAATACCTAAAATGGGTTATTATGCAAAGGTTGTAATTTGTTCATTAAGGCATGAAATAGTTGCAATTGGAGAAAGTTGTAAGAGGATTAAATGTTTAGCTAGGCTTGCTTAACAAGAAATTGAGATGAAAATTTATTTACGAGCCTAGGGGAAAAATCGTAATTTTGCCAAAGTATAGGGGCAAAATGATCATTTTTTCCTAGGTGGATATTATGTTGTAATATGATCATTAAGTGATTAAACGAGTAAATTTTATTATTATAGATCGAAGAAAATGAGATTCAAACCCAGAATAGGGGAAAAGAGAAAGGTGGGTAAAAAGTCTTTTTCGGCCCTTTCGGCATCGATGTAAGTTCATGTGCTAACCTTGCAACTACATATGAGTTAATTTGATACTTTAATGTAAAATGGAATGTATGTTTATACTATGAATGTATGAAATTTAGTCGATGAGATGTCAAGAGAACTAAGCCTAAGAGAAATGATAAATGTTCATAGCATGAAATGATGATGGTTAAAGTCTCGGGTAAGACCATATTGGAATATGGCCTTGGTGTAAGAGTTTGTATAAGACAATGTCAGGGATAAGGCATCAACATGTCAATGGATATAAGACCCTGTTGGGGTATGGTGTCAATGAGAGCTATGTACATGAGACTCAAGAGAGTTATTTAACAAGTTGAGTGGTTCAACAGACATGTGGAATGTATGTGATTGTACCATGAGAAGAGCAAGTATATGTTAGGATTGAATTGATATGAAATCAATGATTGATAAACCCTAGTGGGATAGGTGTAATTGATGTACTTTAGTCGCATGAAATAACCTTACTGATGCATTGTGTGAATGTGAACGAGTATCATAGAACGTTAAGTAAGGATAGTAGTGTGTGAGGAAGTTCTCAGTGGAACATTTGAAATAGAGATATACGTATGGATTACTATCCATGAATAAGAAATTAAAGGTGAGCTATGTGCGATATCACCTTATTGATATTAAATGATGGGCTGTGTGCGGTACCATCAATTATATTACTATAGGTGGGCTGTGTGCGTTACCACCTGAAATATATTAGAAATCAATAGACTGTGTGGTTATAATTCCGAGTAAAGTAGCTGTGTGAATGAATTATTGAAAATTCTTGATGTGTTCTTTTGTATGATCTTATGATGATTAGTACAGGAGTGTATGCTAATTAAACGAGCATTCGGCATGTGGCATGCTAAGAGTATGGTAAAAGGTAGAACGAGTAAGCTTTAAGGATGATTGAGTAAGTAACCCTGAGTTCATGAGAAAGGCTCATTATAATAACTTGTAGTCATGTATATCCAATGAATATCAGTGTTTGTCTTTCTTACTCCTCTTCTTTTCTCATCTCTTATAGGTTACTTTAGCTAGCTCGAGTTGGAGATCGCCGGAGATGTTTTCACACTATCGAGCAGACCCTTGGCATGAGGTATCAAGTCCTATTGAGTCATAGCATGTATAGGGGTAGAACTTAAGGTTGATTAAGTTGTGGTTAAGGGTGCTTAATTGTATTGGCCTAAGAGGGCTCATAGTTTAATTGTGTAAGGCCATTAATGATGGCTTATGTTGTTGTAATTGTATGGGAGGAAAACCTTATTTTCATGAATCAAATGTATAAGTTCATGCATTTTAGTTGATGATTTGAGACTTTATTGGATTAGTATATGTATACATGTATTTGAGAGTGGTAAGAAGGCTTAGTAATTAGCCCCTAAGTGCCCACATGGTTAGACACACGGCTGTGTGTCTAGGCCATGCATACCCTACACCTTATTATTATCAGAAAGAATAGACCACGGGTAAGTCCCACAGCCGTGTGCATGAGCCGTGTAAGACACACGGTTTGAGCATGGGCGTGTGCCCAAGCTGTGTGGATTAAGTCAGTAGTTCCCCACGGTTGGGCAACACGGGCGTGTCAGGGCCTTGTAGACTAAGTCAGTAGCTCCCTACGGGCATTGGACACGGGGGTGCCTTAGAGGTACACGGGCATGCCCCTAGACTAACACGGGCATGTGCCTTGGTTGTGGAGCATTTGGTAGAATGCTCGAGTTTTATGCATGATTTGGGGACATGGGCGTGTGTGTGTCTACACACGGGCGTGTGAACCCAGAATAAAAGAGAAAAATTTAAGAATAGAAAAAGCTCCATGATAGTCTCGAGAGCCCTCGAGAATATGAGTGAGACTTCGTAAGTCGAAAACAAAGTTGTAAAGGTGGCTTAAGTGAGTAGTCACAATAAGCCTAGGTGGCGTCATGAGGTTTTAGTACAGTAACGCCTCAGGCCTGGTTCCAGCGTAGAACCCGGGCAAGGGGTGTTACATTTAGTGGTATCAGAGCTATGGTTTAGTCGGTTCGAGGACTAAGCTAGCGAGAGTATGAGTCTATTTATACATGCCATATATGGGTCGTGATAGTGTGATGTCTCCTAGCTCTAACAAAATTGTTTTGTGAAGACAGTGATGATTCCAACCGAGCTAATTTTAGTAAGTTTGTATGATTTCTAAGCTTTATAATTACTATCATTGAATTGCTTAGTATA
Source organism: Gossypium rotundifolium (assembly GCA_025506655.1). Taxonomy (NCBI): domain Eukaryota; kingdom Viridiplantae; phylum Streptophyta; class Magnoliopsida; order Malvales; family Malvaceae; genus Gossypium; species Gossypium rotundifolium. The sequence goes on from CP106724.1 coordinate 146,977,884, forward strand.
ATATACATTGCTATTTTGTAATGCCTATCATTTTTGTGAACAAAGAGATTAAACATGAGCAAGCCCGATTGAATATGAATTTCCCAGGATACCCGATATACCACACAAGATATTATGTAAGTCCAAGGCAAGCTTAGCATTAATCAAGATATCATGTAAGTCCAAGGCAAGCTTGGCATTGATCAAGATATCATGTAAGACCAAGGCAAGCTTGGCATTGATCAAGATATCATGTAAGTCCAAGGCAAGCTTGGCATTGATCAAGATGTCATGTAAGTCCAAGGCAAGCTTGGCATTGATCAAGATATCATGTAAGTCCAAGGCAAGCTTGGCATTGATCAAGATATCATATAAGTCCAAGGCAAGCTTGGCATTGAGTAAGTTATCAAGGGCAAGACTTCATGTAAGTCCATGTCAAGACATGGCCTTGAAACCAAGATGAGAAATTCCATGTAAGACCATGCCTAAGATATGGCTTTGGCATCGAGTTATGTGGGATGAGATTTGGTATCCTCGATTATTCATAGTAATTCATCAGGCAAAAGATGAGATAGCAGGAAAGGTAGTAGTAAAGTTGATATTATGTCACGCTAGTTAAGGCTGACTAACAAGTATAATTCATGTTATGAATTGTGATGCTAAGATTATGTTTATTATAGTAAAGCATACTGATCTTTTTGATCAAGTGTTACAGGTACCTTGTTTAACTCACAGACATGAGAATAGTAAGCACCATGATGTATGCGAGAAGCAGTAAGAGCAAGAAACCACCCATATTATGGTATGAGAGCTAAAACTGAGAAGTTTGATTAAGTAGAATGCGGGAGATGAGTACAGTCATTCAACGATGAAAAGATGAATAAGACCATGGTTGGACCATGGCAATGAGAGAGCCATATAAGACCATGTCTGGGACATGGCATCGGTGTTGATATGTGTGCTAGTGTAAGACCATATCTAGGATATGGCATCGGCCACATTATGAGAGCCAGTGTAAGACCATGTCTGGGACATGGCATCGACCACATTATGAGAGCTAGTGTAAGACCATGTCTGGGACATGGCATCGGCTGTATTATGAGTGCTAGTATAAGACCATGTTTGGAACATGATACTGGCATTAAGACAAGAGCCGGTGTAAGACCATATCTGGGATATGGCATTGGCATTGACATGAGTTCCATATAAGACCATATTAGGGATATGGCATTGGTATTGATATAAGATTTTATGTAAGACCATAGCGAGGCTATGGCATTGTGATGACATGTAAAGTAATAGCTGGGCTATGAGGATAAGATATGAGTAAGACCATAGTTGGAATATGGTAATCAAGTAAACGACGTACTCAAATCCGTAAGACATTCTTTAACTAATAAGTGACGGTAAGAGAAAGTAGAATTAAATGTTGAGTACTCAAGTAGATAGTAATGTAGAACTTGAGTAGGTGAATACATTATTCTAATGTATTTGTGATAGAAACAATTGTAGCGTGATAAATGTGAAAACTCACTTGAAATGAGTTGTATGACTATGATGATATTTTATTAATGATGAATCGTAAATCATATGCATGTAGTCACGAGAGTTAAGTTAAGAGGCTCTGTGACCTCACCCTCCTTACCACCGCTGAATTATGATGAGATGTTATGAGAGTCAAATTGAGTAAATTTGTATGTGATTAATGCAGTATTTGTGTTAGCATTTTGAAAATGCTTTATATAACATTGATACATGACACTTTACTAGGTAAAGTAATTTTTGTTGAACATGAAGTTGGAGTCCTAGGGGACTATGCTAAAAAGGGCTACTATTTAGATAAGAAATAGATAAAGTCCTGTATGAGACAATATTCGAGGCATGGCCTCGGCACCAAGTTATGATTTTGTATAAGACCATATCTAGAAAATGGCTTCGGAAATGGATAGGTAAATCGTATAAGACCGTATTTAGAATATGGCATTGATACACGAGATGAAGCCCATATAAGACCATATTCGGGATATGGCACTGGCATTTAGAGTAAGACTCTATATAAGACCACCTCGGAGATGTGGCATTGGATTTGTACCCATATGAATGACAATGAATATACGTCTTTGATTATCCCTAGTGATTAATGGGACATATAGATGAGTCTATAGGTAGAAATGAAAATTTTACTAAAGCCATGTGAATGGGTAAAAATAGGCATTTGTGAATGAGTCATGAAGAAAGGAGTACGATGTGTGGCACGGTAGGTGCTTAATAAAGGAAATTGTAAGAAAGTATGTCTGAATGCTTTAACGATTGTATTGATTATACAATGTTATGAACAAGAGAAAGTTAGCCTGGGGTATTGAATCAAATGGGTAGGAAGCCTGAGATGTATGTTTATCGAGATCTTCTTAAATTGATATTCTTTTGTCTCCTCGTAGCCTTATTTGGGTACCTTGAGGAGGAAGTTGGTGATGATTCTCGTACAAGAAGTGAAATTTCAAGTTTCGCGTTGTGTGATGGGATTTCGAGTAAATTGAATAGAGTTAATGAATTCGATAAAGATGTCCCTATTAACGTGAGAAATGACGATGGTAAAAGTTTTAGATTAGCATAGCAAGAGAAACTCAGATGAGAGTGTGCTTAAGGTATGTTCTCAATATAGAGAAAAGAGTAGATTAATGTATTGAGATATGATTTGAGTTTTGTGTATATTCATACCTGATTCAATAAGGAGAATAAAATTATGTGCGTACGTGAGTAGAGAATATATTATAAAGATATGCTCATCGAAATGTTCAACCCATGATGGTTGAGTTGAAAGCTATAGAGGGAACAATCAATTGAAAGTTCTAGTACTGAGTTCAGTCTGAATCAAGAAAAAGAGTTAACAAGTTGGTGATCCAGAGGCGATCACTTTTGTGTCTGTGTTGTGAATTAGATGTTATGTAATGATCCATGGGAAAATCGATGTGTATTTCTGAATTTTAATAATTGAGAGTATCTTATACTACAGAAGATTTTGAAGAAGAATTAGTGGAAACTGCTTGAGCTATTACAATGGTGGGTATAGTCATTGTAATACATCTCAGATAGCAGACATAGTACAGGTGACTAAATGGAAGATCCATGTTAAGCAATGCAAGTTAGTTACTCAATTGAATCTAGTTGATAATATCCTAGTTTTAGCAAGGTTAATGACTATAGTGAGCCTTCCTTTCAGAATAGAAGAGTTTGGAAGCGTTATAGTAAATGGTATTTTAAACAAGCTATCCATGCTGGATGAGATTTCCGTTGTTGATGCTTCCTCGAGGTAGAAAGTGAATGATGATGAATCTAGAACTTATATAGAAGATTTGACATGAGATTTAGTAGTGGCGTATTTGATAAAGGAAGAATAAAGAAGTACATTTATGTGCATAAATGTTTGACAATAGAGTACTTTTCATGAGATGAATGAATTTATGGTCAGAAGTGGTTGACCACAGAAAGCTGAGTTTTGAAAGCGTTCAATTTAGGATTTTTTTATAGCTAGTGAATGCTTTAATGAGAAAGTGAGGTAAAACCTTATAGATTTCTAGTGTGATTTGAAAAAATTCCCAAGAAGGGGAAATGACATTCGAGTTGTAGTAAATTGACCTATAGGGATCCAAATGATTATTCAATTTGTGAAGAGTTCCAAATTAGTGGATCATTGAGTATATGCCCGGGAGGAATAAGTACCTAGGTCGCAAGTGGTGCTTCGACCTTATGTATGATAGCTTAAAGATTGTTGTCAGAGGAAACTTGTGGATAAGTGAATTTTTTATTTTGAAGAATTTATGGAAATGTTTTAAGAATGTTGGTAACAACTCCTCCTGATAAGATTTTCGAGGACAAAATCCCTAAGGGGGAGAATTGTAACAGCTCGATTTAGGGTCTAGTCAGAACAGTAATCTCAAAATCACTAAATCGAGAAAAGATAAAATTATTTTCATGTTATATTATGTGTTATAACATGTTTATAAAGATGTATGAAAGTTTGGTGTTTTAATTTTAGCGATTTCATGCTAAATCGCTAAAAAGGACTAAATCGCATAAAGTGTGAAAGTGCCATTCTATAGGGTAAAGGTACCAAATAGCCATGAAATTTTAATTAGAGGGTTTTAAAGGGCAATTATACCATCTTGAATATGATGGCCAGCCATGTAGACAAGAGGGGACAAGAGTTTTAATTTTTGGTCAAAGTTGGTGGGTTGAAATTGATGTTTTATAATAAAATAAAGAAAGGAAAAAGATATCATCTTTTTCTCTCTTCTTCTCCATTAAAAATGAGCAGCAACAAGGGGGTTTTTAAGCTTAAAATTTCAGCAAGCAATCCTCCTCCCTAGTAAGTGATTTTGATCATTTTTCTTGAAGAAAATTGTACTTTTGTGATCCCCAAAGCTTAAGCTAGCTAATGAGGGGACTATTTTACAATATGGTTGAGAGTTTAGGGACTTTCCATTAGAGAGTCTATGTTGTTTAATGAGTTTTTATGGAAGAAAATGAATGATAGGATGATGAGAAACAACTTTTGTGAAAGGATTTTCATGGAAAATACCTAAAATGGGTTATTATGTAAAGGTTGTAATTTGTTCATTAAGGCATGAAATAGTTGCAATTGGAGATAGTTGTAAGAGGATTAAATGTTCAGCTAGGCTTGTTTAACAAGAAATTGAGATGAAAATTTATTTACGAGCCTAGGGGAAAAATCATAATTTTGCTAAAGCATAGGGGCAAAATGGTCAATTTTGCCTAGTGGATATTATGTTGTAATATGATAATTAAGTGATTAAAAGAGTAAATTTTATTGTTATAGATCGAAGAAAATGAGATTCAGACCCAGAACAGGGGAAAAGAGAAAGGTGGGTAAAAAGTCTTTTTCGGCCCTTTCGGCATCGAGGTAAGTTCATGTGCTAACCTTGCAACTACATATGAGTTAATTCGATACTCTAATGTAAAATGGAATGTATGTTTATACTATAAATGTATGAAATTTAGTCAATGAGATGTCAAGAGAACTAAGCCTAAGAGAAATGATAAATGTTCATAGCATGAAATGATGATGGTTAAAGTCTCGAGTAAGACCATATTGGAATATGGCCTCGATGTAAGAGTTTGTATAAGACGATGTTAGGGACATGGCATCAACATGTCAATGGATGTAAGACCCTGTTGGGGTATGGTGTCAATGAGAGTTATGTACATGAGACTCAAGAGTTATTTAACAAGTTGAGTGGTTCAATGGACATGTGGAATGTATGTGATTGTACCATGAGAAGAGCAAGTATATGTTAGGATTGAAATGATATGAATTCAATGATTGATAAACCCTAGTGGGACGGTGTAATTGATGCACTTTAGTCACATGAAATAACCTTACTGATGCATTGTGTGAATGTGAATAAGTATCGTAGAACGTTAAGTAAAAATAGTAGTGTGTGAGGAAGTTCTCAGTGGAACATTTGAAATAGAGATATACGTATGGATTCCTATCCATGAATGAGAAATTAAAGGTGAGCTATGTGCGATATCACTTTATTGATATTAAATGATGGGCTGTGTGCGATACCATCAATTATATTACTATAGGTGGGCTATGTGCATTACCACCTAAAATATTTTAGATATCAATGGACTGTGTGGCTATAATTCTGAGTAAAGTAGCTATATGAATGAATTATTAAAAATGCTTTATGTGTTGTTCTATATGATCTTGTGATAATTAGTACAGGAGTGTATGCTAATTAAACGAGCATTCGGCTTGTGGCATGGTAAGATTATGGTAAAAGGTAGAATGAGTAAGCTTTAAGGATGATTGAGTAAGTAACCCTGAGTTCATGAGAAAGGCTCATGATAATAACTTGTAGTCATGTATATTCAATGAATATTAGTGTTTGTCAGTTTATGCAGATGAACTTACTAAGCATTATTGCTTACTCCTCTTCTTTTCTCATCTCTTATAGGTTACTTTAGCTAGCTCAGGTTGGAGATTGCCGGAGATGTTTTCACACTATCGAGCAGACCCTTGGCATGAGGTATCAAGTCCTATTGAGTCATGGCATGTATAGGGCTAGAACTTAAGGTTGATTAAGTTGTGGTTAAGGGTGCTTAATTGTGTTGGCCTAAGAGGGCTCATAGTTTAATTGTGTAAGGCCATTAATGATGGCTTGTGTTGTTGTAATTGCATGGGAGGAAAACCTTATTTTTATGAATCAAATGTATAATTTCATGCATTTTAGTTGATGATTTGAGACTTTATTGGATTAGTATACGAATGCATGTTTTTGGGAGTGGTAAGAAGGCTTAGTAATTATCCTCTAAGTGCCCACACGGTTAGACACACAGGTGTGTGTCTAGGCCGTGCATACCTGGCACCTTATTATTATTAGAAGGAATAGACCACGGGTAAGTCCCACGGCCGTGTGTATGAGCCATGTAAGACATACGGTTTGAGCATGGGCATGTCCCCAAGCCGTGTGGATTAAGTCAGTAGCTCCCCACGGTTGGGCAACACGGGCGTGTTAGGGCCGTGTGGACCAATTCAGTAGCTCTCCACGGGCATTGGACACGGGGTGCCTTAGAGGTACACGGGTGTGCCCCTGGACTAACACGGACGTGTACCTTGGTCGTGGAGCATTTGGCAGAATACTCAAGTTTTATACATGGTCTGGGGACATTGGCGTGTGTGTGTCAACACACGGGCGTGTGAACCCATAATAAAAAAGAAAAATTTAAGAATAGAAAAAGCTCCGTTATAGTCTCGAAAGCCCTCGGGAATATGAGTGAGACTTCGATAGTCAAAAATAAAGTTGTAAAGGTGGCTTAAGTGAGTAGTCACAATAAGCCTAGGTGGCGTCATGAGGTTTTAGTATGGTAACGCCTCGGGCCTGGTTCCGGCGTAGAACCCGGGCAAGGGGTGTTATATTAAACCTTACCACTTTTTCATGAGTACAAGAATATTTCCATTTGAGCACTTACCATTTCAATACGACTTATAAGTAAACATAATACCATTCAACCAACAACTTGGCATTTGCCTAAGCATCAAACAGCAACACATGTTAGCGTACTTGAACATAATTCATATAAATTGAACATTGATAACCTTATTTTCTCAACATGTCACACTTGAGTTCATTACTCGTGTCAACTTACACAATTACCATGTATCAACATATCAAAGATATTCATATATGTACATGTCATGATACATATCATTATCTTACTATTTCATTATATACATATATCGTCCATGTAACAGTTCAGTTTAGACCTTAGTCAAAATAGTGGTTTCGGGACCACAAATTTGAGTCAAATAAATATTTTAATATTTTAATTTGAGAAAATGATTAAATCGCATAAAAGGTAAAAATGACATTCTATATGTTAATGTGCTTAATTGAGTTGGTTTTTGAATGTGGTGGCCTTACAAGGTAAATAAACCATTAGTACGGTTAATGGACATTTATAATCAACCATTATAAATGTTTTATATGTTTAATTATAAGGTTAATTTGGTAATTGAGTTATTAATATGATTATTAAATAAAACAAAAGGATGAAAGCCATTATACTCATCTTTTTGAACCGAAAATAGGAAAAAGAAATAAGGGTTTGAAGCTTTGAATATTTGGCTATGTTCAAGCAAAATTAAGGTATGTTTTGATTTCAGTTTTTGATAATTTCTACGTTTTTGTAATCGTTGCTTTGAGTAATACAAAACCCATGCCTTAATTATGGATTTTGTTGAAGATTATGAGATATGCCATTGATGAATGTTTAAGCTTTGTGATGTTAGTTGATGAAATATGAAATATATGTGATAGATTAACATGTTTTGTCTTTGGATTTTTGGTGAATTTGAGTAATTTGGACTAAATTGTGAAAATAATATTTTGAGGGACTAAAATGTGAAATAAATGAAATGTATGGACTTTTATGATCATGATGAAACTTGGGCTAAGCATGGGTACAAAGGAATTTTGTGTATTTTGTGATTTTGTGAAATAGGGACTTAAATGTCAAAATGTGAAAATGTGAGGGCTAATTTGTAAATTTCCCTAAATGTGTGTTTTTGGATTGAATTGAATGATTTGGTGAATAAATGGGTTAAATTTGAATATGTATAGATCAAGAACCAAGAAAATGAATTTAGATCGAGGAAAGTCGAAAGTAAACGAGTAGTCGAATTCGTCCGATTATATCCGTACGAGGTAAGTCTATATACAAATAAATGTATTTGAATTGATTTATTTATGTTCATATGAATTTGAATTGTGATGAATGATTGCGGAAGGTACATACATGAAATCTGAGAAAGTATCGATAGTGTCTCAATGTCTAAAAGTCCCGTATGAACCTCAGGAATAGATAGGATATATATGTCGTGACATAGGGATTTTGATATGTGATATCGTGTAAGACCATGTCTAGGACGTTGGCATCGATTTGAGATTTACGTGTAAGACCATGTCTGGGACATTGACATCGTATTTGATTCGTGTAAGACCCTGGTTGGGACAATGGCATCGATATTTGATTACATGTAAGACCACGTCTAGGATGTTGGCATTGTATGAGTATTCTGTGTATCTGAGTATCCTATTTGATTCCGAATGGTTCTATGGGAAATTCCAAGAAATGAAAGACTATGTGAAATATGTAATTGATTCAGGTACGTTTAAAATGTATACTATGATTGAGTATGAAAGGTAAGTATATGTGATTGTGCACAAGTGAGATATGTGCATAGATTCAATGAGACAAAATGTGGTATATGTATGATTGTGATATGAGCAAAAGAGATGCTTTGAAGTATGAATTGTTAGTAAGCAATGGCTAAATAAATGAGCCAAAGAAGAATTATGAATTTGCAATTGCGATATATTAATAATCTTATATTTGATATGTTTATGACTGTTATATGTTAAGTTTATTTGTATATGGCTTACTAAGCTTTTGAAATCTTACACTGTGTGTGTTTGCATTGTTTTATAGATCGCGAAAGCTACGGAAGGCTCGGGGATCATCAAGGATCATCACCATACTATCAAACTCTATTTTAGTACCTTTTGAATGTGTACATATTTAAGCGTGGCATGTACAGTCTAGTTGAAAAGGTTGATGTTTTGAGTTGTATATATAAGCTATGTGATATGGCTTGTAAATGGATGTTCATATGGTAATATTTGATCTATGTTTTGTGATGCAAAGTTGGTATATTATAGATGAAAAGATGTCATAATGAATTGGTAAGTTTGTGGATGGATTATGTTTGGAAGTGCTTGTGATTAGATTGAGCTAAATGGCACAAAAGTTGGTGTCATTGATATGTTCTTGAATGGTTAGAAAAGATGGTCATATTGGTATGTTTTTGTGGTTTATGGTGTTTGAAATGATGCTTGTATATGCTTGTAGGTATAACCAAAGTGTGGGTGGCAAATTAGCCTTGAAAATGGCCTATATTTGCCCACACGGTTGAGCACACGGAGTGTGGCTAGACCGTGTCCCTCGTGGTTGCATTTCAAAACAATTCAATTTTGACCACGAGCTGACACCCGGGCATATGAATGGCCGTGTGGTGCAAGTCAATGTCAACCACGGGTGAGGCACACAAGCGTGAATTAGGTCACGTGGACAAGTCAGTATGTATGCCCTATTTTACCACGGCTTAGACAAATAGGCGTGTCTGAGGCCGTGTGAGGCACATGGCCTGCCCACACGGGCGTGTGACCTCTGTAGCTTTGAAAAATGTCAAGTTTTTGAAAGATTTTGTAAGTGTTCAATTTAGTCCCGACTCCTTTCTAATGCATGTTTAAGGTCTCGTAGACCTCATTAAGGGACTATATGTTTGTGTTTTTCTATGATATGTCAATGATAAATTATGACGTGAAATGTTTGTAAAAGTTCTGAATTGTTCGATAATGCCTCTTAACCCTAATTTGACGACGGTTATGGATTAGGTGTGTTACATTTGATTGGTATCAGAGATACGGTTTAGTTGATTTTAGGACTAACATAGAGTATGAGGGTCTAGCTACACATGACATATATATGAACTGTGATAGTATGATGAATCCTGATGTATAAAATGTGTTTTTTGTATAGGAAATGGATCCCGAAAAAGCTATAGCTGATGACGTTGAAAGCAATTCGCCTGCTCCCGCTCAAGGGACAGTGCCAACTGATTCAAGACTGGCTACTAGCAGTCAGAAAGGAGAGGCTAAACAAGCCTTCTTCCAAATGATGAATGAGTGGTTCACTCAATACGTTAGAACAAATTTGGCTGTTTCACAACCTCCGCCCCCACCTAATCCTCCTCAGACTTCTGTTGTGGCTCCGATTATGAATCTGAATCTGATGAATAGGCCTCCGGTCAATAAAATTCACAAACATAGGGCTGAAGAGTTTAGGGCCACTAGTGATGATGATGCTGAGAGATCTGAGTTTTGGCTCGAGAACACAATCCGAGTGTTGGATGAAATGTCATTGACTCCTGATGAATGTGTGAAATGTGTTTTTTCCTTGCTACGAGATGCAGCTTATCAGTGGTGGAAGACTTTGATTTTATTGTTCCAAAAGAATGAGTTACATGGGATTTCTTTCAGTCTGAGTTCCAGAAGAAATATATTACTCAGAGATTTATAGATCAAAAGCAAAAAGAGTTTCTAGAATTGAAACAGGGACGTATGGTTATCACCGAATATGAGCGATAATTCATGAGATTAAGCCAATATGCCCGGGAATGTGTTTTGATTAAAGAAATAATGTGTAAAAGGTTTGAAGACGGCCTGAATAAAGATATCTGTTTGCTAGTTGGGATTCTAGAAATAAAAGAGTTTGTTGTGCTTGTTGATCGAGCGTGTAAAGCTGAAGCACTCAGGAAAGATAAAAGAAAAGCTGAGACAGAAGCCAGAGATGTGAGAAAGAGATTTTCAACTAAATCGTTTCAATCTACATCAAAGAATTTCAGAGATGAGCATAGCCTTTCAAAAACTAATGTGGGACATTCGAACAGAGATCGAACTAGATTGCAGTCAAATTTCAAAACTCCAGCTACTTTGATGGCTAGTGTGGGAAATGTCCGATCCGAGCAACTTGAATGTAAGCATTGGGGTAAAAGACATCTGGGTAATTGTAGATTGAATGACCGAGCATGCTTCAGATGTGGATCATTAGATCATTTCATTTGAGATTGTTTCGAGTCTGTTGAACAAGAGATTGTACAGATACTGAGGCTAGATAATGTTTCAACTAGAGGTAGACCTTCTCGAAACACAAGAAATGTCAATGGTAGTCAGAGAGTATGTTCATATTTTAATCCCACATTTAGCATACTTTTGGATGATTTATTCCCTAAATTATGGAATTTGGTGCTCCCAATTCTTTAATTTCATGTTTTATACTTAGGGGAGCACCGAGGATGAAAAGAATGAGAAACGGGCCAAAAACGGATAAAATGGGCCAAAGACGAAATCAACACGGCCTGGGCTCGAGACACACGATCGTTCCTCCTTAGTAGATCCAACCACGACCCTGGCCCCGAATCACACGGACGTGTCCCTACCACCGCAAAGAAGAGTTTCATTCGAATTAGGGTACTTAGAGGCAAAGAAAGACATTCCAAAAGCCTATATAAACACCCTAGAGGACAACCTTAAAGGCGGTGTTCAGCTAGGCCAAGGAGCCAAGCTAAAGGGCCAGAATTGTGGGATTCACTCGAACAAAGCCAGTTGATTCATCCCAGAAGCCAGAGTCATACTCAGGACTGAGGATCTCTCCTTCAATTCCTTCAGGGGGTTTTAGGGTTTTCTTTATGTTTTGTTTTATATTTACTTCTGAGATGTATTCTTTTATGATTATGAACTAATCCCCTCAAATACCTGAGGGGGATGAAACCTAAGACGAATCTTGTTATTGTTTTCTGAACTATATGATACATACTTGATTTGTTCTTAACTATGTGTTCTTAATTCTTGCTTTAACATTTCAGGATATTGATTCAAGTATTGATGTGCTTAGGTAGAGGAGGAATATTCTCTGTTTAAGAGTAGATCTAGCATAGTTAACTGGAGTTGATCACAACCCTAGAGATAGGATGAAAAAAATCTATCGGGTTAGGGTTAAACCTAATATGGGAGTCCATAGATCGAGTTAATGCAATTCTAGGGATTTTAATTAGAAAGAGATTTCAATTAATCAACCTAAGGTTAGACATTAGTAGCCTCAAGAGAGGTATTAATATAAATTAGGGAATCCTACGGATCAAGTCAAGTGAATAAATCATTTGGTTCAGAGTTAGATAACAAGTGAAGTCTAGGTGGATTCTTCCTCGGGTATTGTCTTAATCAATTGGTTTTCCTACAAGTATTTCTGCAATTCCTTCTCTGTGTCTTAGCATATTTAGCTTAGTAGTTAGTTAATTTTAGATTAAACAACTATTCTCTTAATTCTTAGGCTAAATAATAAAAAGAAAGTTAGTATTAGTACTTTTGGTTCCTTTGGGTTCGACAATCCGGTTTTGCCACTAAACTATACTACTGCTCGATAGGTGCGCTTGCCTCAATCGTGGTGATAGTTAGTTTCTAGGCTCGATCATTCATTATATAAATTTTAAGACTTTTTCCACCACCCATCAAGTTTTTGGCACCGTTGCCGGGGAACTGAAATATTAAGAAAGCTCAAATTTTTTTATTACTTTAGCCATATTTTATTTTTTCAATTAAATTTTGTTTTTACTTTTCTAATTTTCTTTTTCTTTTTATCTGTTCTTAGCAGGTACCTCTAGTTTTTGACTAGAAGAAACCTGACAGGACCCTTGATTTACGACAGTGATATCAAATGTACTGTTCATAGAAATCGTAGAGAAATAAGGCGAAGCTTAAACTACTTTCAAGAAGAGCAAGAAGACGAAATTAATACTACCGAAGAGATGGCTGAGAATAATCCGCTACCTCAAGAGGTGGTCGAAAATCATGCTCCTCGAACTATGTATGATTATGTTAAACCTAATTTAACAGGGACTGAATCGAGTATTGCTAGGCTTGCTATAGCAGCTAATAAATTTGAACTGAAACCTAACACTATACAAATGATTCAATAGTTTGTTCAATTTGATGGTTTGTAGGACGAAGACCCAAATACTCATTTAGCAAATTTTCTAGAATTCTGTATACCTTCAAAATAAATGATATTTCTGATGATGCCATTTTTCTTCGGTTATTTCCCTTTTCATTAAGGAAAAAAGCCAAACAGTGGTTGAATACTCTTCCATAAGGATCAATCACTACATGGGATCAAATGACTGAAAATGTTTATTAAAATATTTTCTACCACCAAAACGCCAAGTTGAGGAATGATATCTCTTCTTTTGTGCAAATGGATTTAGAAACACTTTACGATGCATGGGAGAGATACAAAGATCTATTGAGAAGGTGCCCACACCATGGATTACCCTTGTGGCTACAAGTCCAAACTTTTTACAATGGTGTGAACCCCTCAACAGGGCAGTTGATTATTCAGCCGCCGGCGGAACCCTGAATAACAAAACACCCGAGGCAGCCTATGAATTCATTGAAGAGATGTCACTAAATAACAATCAGTGGCAAGTCACGAGGACAAGGCCAACAAAAGCTGCCAGTGTTTTCAACCTCGACACTGTCACCATGCTATCAAATCAGGTAAAGATGTTAAATAAAAAGATTGATGGTTTGTGTGGTCCTTCGTAGGTACACCCATTAATGCATTGTGATTCAAACTTAGGAGGTGTGGCGAATCCTGAGTACCCACCCTACGAACATGGCATGGAAAATGAGCAAGTTCACAATATAGGTGATAATTTTAAACATCAAAATAACCCTTATGGTAATACTTATAATCCAGGTTGGAGGAACGACCCCAATTTCTCATGGGGTGGTTAAGGAAATAGAGACAACAACCCCCTCCAAACTTCCAACAATAGCCCTACCCATAGGAAAAGAAGCCAAACCTTGAGAAGATGATGACAAAATTCATCGCAGTGTCAGAAACTCATTTCCAAAACACCGAGGCAACACTAAAAAATCACCAAGCATTGATTCAAGGGATCGAGAACCAGTTAGGGCAACTCGCTAAGCTGATCTCTGAGCGACCACAAGGTAGTTTGCCAAGTAACACTGAGACTAACCTAAAGGAGCAACTTCAAGCCATAACAGCTCAAAATAGTGAAGGGTTAGTAGAATCTCAATCTGAGCAAGGCAAGAACTTTTGGTAAGTGAAGGTGAGATTGAAGTAAGCTAAGAAAAACCAAAACCGATAATTAAAGAATACCAACCTCAAAACCATACCCCAATGCGATGAAGAAAGATGACACAGACGAATAGTTTGGTAAGTTTCTTAAACTTTTAAAAAATTACATATTAACTTACCATTTCTTGAAGCTCTTTCGCAGATGCTAGATTCAAGGAAATTTTTAAAAGAGCTTTTGACAAATAAGCGGAAGTTAGACGAGGAATCGCATGTGGAACTAAACGCAGTGTGCTCAACAATGTTGCAAAATAAACTACCACAAAAATTAAAAGATCCAGGGAGTTTTACAATTCCATGCTTAATTAGTAGTTTATCTATTGATAATGCTTTAGCTGATTTAGGGGCAAGAATCAATGTTATACCTTATAAAATGTATAAACAGGTAGGTCTAGGGAAACCCAAACAAACTAGGATGAGCATTCAATTAGCTGATAAAACTATTAGAATCCTTAGGGGTTTAATTGAGGATGTATTAGTTAAAATTGACAGATTCATATTCCCAGTAGACTTTGTTGTTTTAGACATGGATGAAGACAATAGTATCCCCTTAATTTTAGGAAGACTCTTTTTAGCAACTGCTAGAACTAAAATTGATGTTGGTGCAGGAGAACTCATACTCCGTGTAGGTACCGAATCAATCAGTCTTTAGGCTCTCTACTCAGCTAGGACATCAAGTAATCAAGGTGAGAAAATTAATTTTATTAATAACCATTTGGTTAAACCTTGTTTTCAGGAAGCACTACAGAACCACACATCTGAGCCAGATCTTAGACCTCATACCAACAAGGAAATAACTCATGAGGAACGAAGGCTTCAGACCGATGAGCTAGACGAGTGGAAGCCACATGTTAAGGAAAAACCAAAGAAACCCCCAGACGAGCTTATAGGAACATCAAATCACTTCAAAATAGGAGATCAGGTACTGTTAGATAAAACAGACCCTCGAATCTCCATATCAGATCTGAATACAAATGAAAAGACCCCTTTTAAGGTAATCAATGTCTTCCCATATGGAACGGTCGATGTAACTCACTCTGAATTTGACACTTTTAAGGTAAACTCCACTCGACTAAAACTATATAATGATAGCATGAGAAAGGATTTTCAACTTTGCAAACCACTGTAATTATACGAATGAGAGGTAAGTCTAGCTTAAGACTTTAAACAAGCGCTTCTCGGGAGGCAACCTAAGTACTAACCCCATTAATTTTTATGTTTTTATTTTTACTTCAATTTTTCCTTTTTAGCACCTAACTATGAATTAACCAAAGTGCAGATTTCCATACCACACGGCCGTGTGGACACTACGAATTCTCGTACTGACATGGCAGAGATAGTACGAAATAGGATGAAAAAATATCTTCAAGCCATGAGCTCCGATAAAAACCACGGCAGTGCGACATAGCCGTGGCCGACACTGTTTTATCAAAACTGGCGTGGCGACTTGCACATAGGAATGGAAGAAATGAACGAACTACCGTATGGCCATGCAATATAGCCGTGTGACTCGACACGCCCATGATACACGGGCATGGGGATGTACTAGAGCTGAAATTTTTATTTAAAACACCCCCTTCCCTTCTCTCCTACTCCCCACTCCCCTTATTCCATAACCTCTACACTCCCCTCCCTTTTCATTTTCCTCCTTCTTCATTATTCAATATTTTTTATCTACACCCTATCAATGTCAAAGAAGTGGAAGGATCCTAACACAATCTCCCTGTGCGAGACCGATCTACATAAGTTCATGCTGGCCGCTTCATTAATTCGACAGGAAAAGGACCTTTGAGTCCATTTAATCTTTCTTTTTCCTTTCTCTTTTTATTTATTTTCCTTATCTTTAATTTTATTGTACTAAATTTAGTTTATTTTATTTTAGTTTCTCGGTTTTAGGTTCTTCAGGCTGTTTGGGAATCACACATCACGGCCTTAGAAATCACACCCACCTCGCGAATTATCTAACTATAAGGACCTTTTAGTCCATTAATCGTTTCTTTTAGTTTTATTTCACTTTTTTACACTCTTTATTTTTATTTTTCTTTTCATTAAATATATAATTAGTATATTTAGAATTATTCTTATTATTTTCTGGCTAATTCTTCACGAGCTTTCCAATTTCTTCATCTAGCGGAGAGATTGTTGGCGGCCACCACACCAAAACTAAAGACGCACCCTCCATCTTATCTTTCACCTCTGAATCAAGTTTCCACACATCCAACTCAATGAATTGATCCAAAAATTCAGGAATTTTCACTTCTTTCCCTAACTTTTGAATTTCTAACTATATTATGGATATATATCTTTGTACATTGAGGGCAGTGTACATCTTAAGTGTGGGGGTGAAATTTTATTTAGGAAAGTTCCTAACTTTTTGCATTATTCTCAAATCCCTGAATGATATCTTGTCTTAAGTAATTTTCTCATATCACTAATTAGAATGAAATTTCTATTGATTTATGATTTTTATTGATATGTTTTGAATTAAGTCATAGTTAATTGTGCATTGATGATTTAAACTTTAAGATACTAGTGAATCAAGCATGATAAGTCTATTTTCGAAATTAAAATTTTTTAAGTTGTATACCTGAATCTAATTATTACCTTGAAGTTTGAAATTTATGAGGTTGATATTAAAAACCCATAATTTTTGTGAGATTTTGAGCCTTTTAGAGCATATATTCTTTTCGTGCTCACTCTTTTTTATAAGTGTGTCAACATTGATTTGTTATTCTAGAACTTGCTTTGATTATACATGTCAAGACCACACCATTGAATTGATATACAGAGATGATAAAGGCACCTAGGATTTAACCCACTCACTCCATTAAAAAGCCTACCCTCACAATTAACCCCTAGTGAACCCCTTTGATCCTAACAACCCTTTTATTGACTCACCCACTAATATCAACCCAAAACCCATCTTGTATTTGTTATCACCATTTCTCTTGACTACCCTTCTATCGAGACTTGATTTTATCAGTTACCTAATTATTTTATTTCAGTAGTTAAATTCATCTTATATTATGTATTTACTTGATTTGTTTTTAAAAAAATCGAAGTATATTTATTATTAGTTCTGTGATTAAGTGAGCTTTTACATTTAAATTCAACATCCTATTAGAAGAAGCTCATTTTATTAGTTTCAATTTTTCAATTGATGTAATTATTCATTCATTATTATGTAATTTGTCAAATCAATCTCGATTTTAACCCTTTAATTCAGCCTTTATCCACACCTTTAACCTAAGCCCCATTACAACCCTTTAAATACCTTTTGATTTGTGTATCATTTCATTTTATAGTGGTGGAGATTTGATTTTCAAGTAAGCCTGTGGGATTAACTATTCATGTTTGACTGATGAGTGCTTTATTTTGAACCTTAAACGCCTTGAGTGATTTGAGTGAATCTTTAGTGAGGATGTCAACTCTTGTCGATTTTTAATTAAAGGTAATTATTCGGATAAGGGGAAACACCTATGTTTTCGTGCTATAAACTTATGACTTTGATTGTTTGAATCTTTAGGACTCCTTGAGTTAAATTATCCATGTGTAAATTATCTATGAATTATGATGAGGCATTGTTGATGAAAATTATGAATCAAGGGAAGTTAATTTTAATTGTAAGTTGAGAATTTTGCTTGAGCACAAGCAAATGCTTAAGTTTGGGGGTATTTGATAAACCATAATAAGTTCATATTTTAATCCCACATTTAGCATACTTTTGGATGATTTATTCCCTGAATTATGGAATTTGGTGCTCCCAATCCTTTAATTTCATGTTTTATACTTAGGGGAGCACCGGAGGATGAAAAGAACGAGAAACGGGCCAAAAACAGAGAAAATGGGCCAAAGTAATGAAATCAACACGGCTGGGCCGAGACACACGGTCGTGCCTCCTTAGGAGATCCGACCATGGCCTGGCCCTGAATCACACGGGCGTGTCCCTGCCGTAACAAAGAAGAGTTCCATTTAGATTAGGGTACTTAGAGGTAAAGAAAGACATTCCAAAAGCCTATATAAACACCCTAAAGGCCAACCTTAAAGGTGGCGTTCAGCTAGGCCAAGGAGCCAAGCCAGAAGGCCAAAATTGTGGGATTCACTCAAAGAAAGCCAGTTGATTCATCCCAGAAGCCAGAGTCATACTCAAGACTGAGGATCTCTCCTTCAATTCCTTCAGGGGGTTTTAGGGTTTTCTTAATTTTTTGTTTTATATTTACTTCTGAGATGTATTCTTTTATGATTATGAACTAATCCCCTCAAATACCTGAGGGGGATAAAACCTAAGACAGATCTTGTTATTATTTTTGAACTATATGATAAATACTTAATTTGTTCTTAACTATGTGTTCTTAATTCTTGCTTTGATATTTCAGGATATTGATCCAAGTATTGATGTGCTTAGGCAGAGGAGGAATATTCCCTATTTAAGAGTAGATATAGCATAGTTAAGCAGAGTTGATCGCAACCCTAGAGATAGGATGATGAAAATCTGCCGGATTAAGGTCAAACCTAATATGAGAGTCCATAGATCGAGTTAATGCAATTCTAGGGGTTTTAATTAGAAAGAGATTTCAATTAATCAACTTAAGATTAGATGTTAGTAGCCTCGAGAAAGGTATTAATATAAATTAGGGAATCCTACGGATCAAGTCAAGTGAATAAATCGTTTGGTTCAGAGTTAGATAACAAGTGAAGTCTAGGTGGATTCTTCCTCTGGTATTATCTTAACCAATTGATTTTCCCACAAGTATTTCTCCAATTCATTCTCTGTGTCTTAGCATCTTTAACTTGGTAGTTAGTTAATTTTAGATTAAACAATTATTCTCTTAATTCTTAGGCTAAATAATAAAAAGAAAGTTAGTTTTAGTACTTTTGGTTCCTTTGGGTTCGACAATCTAGTCTTGCCACTAAACTATACTACTATTCGATAGGTACGCTTACCTCAATCATGGTGATAGTTAGTTTTTAGGCTCGATCATTCATTATATAAATTTTAATACTTTTTCCACCACCCATCAGAGCTACGAAAGATACAGTTGCAAGATCTGAAGTTAGAGCACCTGCTAGAGCTTAAGCCATCCGAGCCTGTGAGGAAGCTTCATCTCCATATGTTATTACGGGTACATTTACTCTTTATGATACTTCTGTGATTGCATTGATAGATCCAAGGTCTACTCATTCGTATGTATGCATGAACTTAGTATCCAATAAGACTTTGCCTGTAAAGTCTACTGAATTTGTTATTAGAGTATCAAATCCCTTAGGTAAATGTGTCTTGGTTGACAAAGTATGCAAGAACTGTCCGTTAATGTTTCGATATGTTTGTTTTCTAACTAATCTAATGTTATTACCATTTGATGAGTTTGATATAATTTTGGGTATGGATTGGTTAACATTGCATGATGCTGTTGTGAACTACAAAAGAAAGACCAGTGATTTGAGATGTTAGAATGATGAAATAGTTCAGATTGAACCTAATGATTTAAATCGGTTACCGGCTATGATATCAGTATGAAAGCTCAAAGTTATGTGAAAAAGGGTTATGAACTTATTTTGCCTATGTGATTGATTCGAGAGTGACTGAAAAAGAAGTTGAATCAGTGCCAGTTGTTTGTGAATTCTCTAACCTATTTCTTGAAGAATTACTGGGATTACCTCTAATACGCGAAGTTGAATTTGGTATTGATTTATTTTCGAGAACGACACCTATCTCTATAGCTCCGTATAAAATGGCACCAAAAGAATTGAAATAGTTGAAGACACAATTGTAAGTGTTGAACGATAAAGGATTTGCATGACTGAGTTTCTCACCTTGGGGTGCTCCGTTTATTTTTGAAAAAGAAAGATGGTACGATGAGAATGTGCATTGATTACCATCAGTTGAACAAAGTGACTATAAAGAACAAATATCCTCTACCCAGAATTGATGATTTGTTTGATCAGTTGAAAAGAGCCACCGTGTTTTCAAAGATAGATCTGAGGTCGGGATATTATCAGTTGCAAGTAAAAGATTTAGATATTTCAAAAACTACTTTCAGAACGAGGTACGGGAATTATGAGTTTTTAGTTATGCCTTTCGGATTAATAAATGCTCCTGCAGTTTTTATGGATCTAATGAATAGAATTTTAAGACCATATTTAGATCAATTTGTTGTTGTATTCATTGATGACATTTTGATTTATTCGCGTAATGAAATTGAGCATGGTGAACATCTGAAAATTGTGCTACAAACTCTTCGAGATAAGCAATTGTATGCAAAGTTTAGTAAATGTGAATTTTAGTTGCATGAAGTTGGTTTTCTGGAACATATTGTGTCAGCATCTGGTATACGAGATGATCCGAGCAAGATTTCAGCCATTTTAGAGTGGAAGCCTCTGAAAAATGTGTTTGAAGTTCGCAATTTTCTGGGACTTATTGGTTATTATCGAATATTCGTAAAAGGTTTTTCAATGATTGCTGCTCCATTGACTAGACTACTTCAGAAAGATGTGAAAGTTGAATGGTTCGATAATTGCCAGAAAAGTTTTGATCAATCGAAAACTCTATTGATTGAAGCTCCAGTTTTGGTATAGCCAGAATCGGGTAAAGAGTTCATGATTTTTAGTGATGCTTTGTTAAATGGTCTGGGATATGTTTTGATGCAGGAAGGAAAAGTTATAGCTTATGCTTCAAGACAATTGAAACCGCATGAAAAGAATTATCCGACACACGATCTTGAGCTAGCTACAATAGTGTTTGTACTGAAGATTTGGAGTCATTATCTCTTCGGTGAAAAATACCATGTGTTTTCAGATCATAAAAGTCTGAAATATTTGATAACTCAGAAAGACCTGAACCTACAATAGAGAAGATGGTTAGAATTGTTGAAAGACTACGAGCTTGTGATAGCTTATCATCCCGGTAAGGAAAATGTTGTTGTTGATGCATTGAGTCAAAAATAGTTGTTTTCATTATGTGCAATGAATGCTCATTTAGACTTTTTTGATGATGGTTCATTTTTAGCTGAGTTGAAAGCAAAACCATCGTTCTTACAGCAAATATGTGATGCTGAAATGTTAGCTAAACGAGTTCAATGTAATTTGAACTCTGATTTAGAATTTCAAATTGATGTTGATGATTGTTTAAGGTTTCAGGATCGATTATGTGTTCTGAGAAATCCAGAGTTGATCCAGTCGATATTGAAAGAAGCACATAGTAGTCATCTATCTGTTCATCTGGGAAGTTCAAAGATGTACCATGATTTGAAGCAACTTTATTAGTGGCCTAGTATGAAACGGGATATTTCAAAGTTTGTCTTGAAATGTTTATTCTGTCAGTAAGTTAAAGCTAAACATCAAGTGCCATCTGGTTTGCTACAACCAATAATAATTCTTGAGTGGAAATGGGATAGAGTGACATGGATTTTATTTCTTGGTTGCCTTTGACTTTGAGAAAGAAAGATGCAATTTGGGTCGTAGTTGACAGATTGAAGAAATCAACCCATTTTATTCTGGTATGATCTGATTACTCACTTGATAAGTTAGCTGAGCTTTATATTTCCGATATTATGAGATTGCACGGAGTACCACTATCCGTTGTATCTAACAAAGATCCGAGGTTTACTTCATGATTCTAGAAGAAACTGCAAGAGGGTTTAGGTACTAAATTGCATTTCAGTTCAACTTTTCAGCCACAGACGGATGGTCAATCTGAGCGGATTATTCAAATACTCGAGGATATGTTGAGATGTTGTATTCTTGAGTTTGATGGTACGTGGGAGTAATATTTACCATTTATTGAATTTGAATACAATAATAGTTTTTAGTCAAGTATCAAAATGGCACCTTTTGAAGCTTTGTACGGACGTAAATGTCAAACACCTTTGTATTGCACTGAGCTAAGTGAAAATAAGATACACGAGGTCGATTTGATCAAAGAAATTGAACTGAAAGTAAAAGTGATTTGTGATAGTCTCAAAGCTGCATCAGATGGTCAAAAATCTTATGCAGGCTTGAAACGAAAAGATATAGAGTTTGATATTGGTGATAAAGTGTTCTTGAAAGTGTCTCCGTGGAAGAAAATACTTCATTTTGGCAAGAAAGGCAAATTGAGTCTGAGGTCCATCGGACCATATGAAATTACCGAGTGTATTGGACCTGTTGTATGCAGATTATTGTTGCCACCAGAATTAAAAAAGATTGTCATAGTGGTATGCTTTGGTGGTTTATGGTGTTTGAAATAATGCTTATATGTACTTGTAGGTATAACCAAAATGTGGGTGGCAAATTGGCCTTAAAAATGGCCTATATTTGTCAACACGGTTGAGCACATGAGTGCGTGGCTCAACCGTGTCCCTCGTGGTTGCATTTCAAAACAAGTCAATTTTGACCACGGGCTGGACACACGGGCGTGTGACTGGCTGTGTGGTGCAAGTCAGTGTCGACCACGGGTGAAGACACGGCATGTCTCAGGCCGTGTGGACAAGTCAGTATGTATGCCCTATTTTGCCACGGCTTAGACAAACGGGGCGTGTCTGAGGCCGTGTGAGGCACACGACTTGCCCACACGGATGTGTGACCTCTGTAGCTTTGAAAAATGTCAAATTTTTTGGAAAATTTTGTAAGTGTTCGCTTTTGTTTTATTTATTTTATCATTTATTATTTATTTACAAAATTAACCTTTAAAACATTTAATAATTACACTAATGTTAAACCATGCACATCCACTATCTCATATAATGGTCTAATTACCATATAAGGACTTCCACATTAAAGTTCTATAGCTATTTAATACCTTTAGCTATTAGAACTCAACTTTTTCACTTTACGCGATGTAGTCCTTTTTATCAAATTGAACATGTAAACGATAACATTACTTAATGAAACTTTAATACCACCTTAATGACACTTTGTAAATATTTATAAAAAATATTTATAGATTGGTTTATAAAAACAAGGTCTCGATACCTCATTTTCTAAAACCAATTGACCTTAGGGTCATACCACTTGAACTTAATTAATCATTTATATAACATAAATTACCATATCAAAAACCTTTTTAAAACCATATTTGACTCGTAAATATTAAATATAATATTTACAAACTTACTCATCGAATTTGGTGGCCCCGAAACCACTGTTTTCGACACCACTAAAAAAAGGGTCGTTACATTGATAATGTATGTGAGTTTAATAAGTTGAATTTAATTACTATAAAGATTAAGAACCGAGTCAAAAAGGCAATAACTGAGGAAAGGGAAAAAATGCGGAGTAGTCCCTACAAATTAATAAAAAGTGGTGGATTGTAGGTAAGTTTATAGTATAAATGAATAAAATTGTATTATATTTAAATTGACGTTGTTTTGAATTAGTTAAATATTTTATTTTGAAATGTGAATTGTGTATTGATTACTAATAAGTATGAATGGATTTTGTAATTGTTAAGAAATGGATGTAATTATGAATGATAAAATCTTATAATGAACACCTTGGATTCATAGAATAGGTATGAAAATTATGGAAGTGCCTCTAATGTGTTAATGTGATGAATTCGATTAATTGCCCGTTTGAACGTAGTAAACAACTAGAATATAATTGGTCTGCCAATAGTGTTAGTATACATGCTTGTACGGGATTGTACTTCGGTGTTTTTGTTCGCACTTTTGTGCCTCTATTTACACTTCGGTGTCTCTAATTGCACGATCGTGCCTCTATCTGCACTTTGGCGCATCTGTTACGAATCTATGATACTTTTGGTGTGGTGTAGTTACTCGGATATTTGCTTCAAGTTACTATAGTTCATTGGGCTAAGTGTTAATTGATTTACAGCTTAATTACTTACTTATTGCTTTTGCATATTTTTTATGTTATTAAGTAATAAATGTTGAGATGAAATTCTTTTTATATATGTGGATGGCTACATTGTAATAAACTGATTGATGGAATTGGTTGATTCTTATTTGTTTGTCTTGGTTAAGGTAAGTTAACTGACGTTTAAACTATGAACTTATTAAGCTTCTTAAGCTTACTTGTTTCGTTTGTGGTTCTTTTGTAGTTGCCATTTTGACGACTGACCGAACGGATCGAATTGGAGCTCACACTATCTGACCATCTTGGTAGCTTTTGTATTTCATTTTGGGATGTGGCATGTATATAGGTGTTTTGTTGTTGATATGTAAATTGTTAAGTTGTTTTGGTATATCTAATGATGTGCATGGTCTTGGATGTGTATTTGTATTGATTGTGATTAAGTTGATCCTAAATGGCATATATATTTGGTGATTATGATTTGAAATGGTTGCTTGTTTAGTATGCCCATATTTTGGTCAATTAGATTGGTGGTTTTAGGCATGAATGGTTAACTAATGATAAAGCTTAGTTCTTATTGCAACTTGTTCTTGAATTGAATTTATGTGTGTTTTGAGGTGCCTTTTGATGGCATGTTGATTAGACATTGGATGGATGAATATTTGACATGTAATTGGTGTTTTGAATGTGTTTTTAACCATGTGAAATAGGCTAGTTGTGGTATGTCTTAATGTAGAAGTCATGATGCTTGAATTGGCTTGATTTAGGGGTTAAAATGGAGCACACGGCTTAAGACACAGGCTGTCATATGATCGTATGCCACACACGGTCACCCCAAATGATCATGTCTATTTATTCGTTTAAGTGCAGGTTTCACACAATCGGAGACACAACCAACGACAAGGTCGCATGTCTCAAGTCAGTTTGTGGCACGGTCTGGTACATGGCTTGCAACATGGCCATGTGACCCAACTTCGAATACACACACGGTTTGGAACACGGCCTACGACATGGACGTGTAGCCCTATTTCAAATATCCACACAAGTGGACACATGGGCTGGGACTTGGTCGTGTGTCTAGACTTCGAATGTTCACACAGCCTGGCCTATGTCACACGGCCACGTGACCCCTGTTTTCAAAATTTTCAAGCTTTTCTTAAATTTTTTGATTTGTTTCAAATTGATCCCAGATTGTTCCCAAACTATTTTTAGGGCCCTATAAGCTCGATTTAAGGCCCATTGGTGTATTTTTTTCCCATTTTTTAATTCAATTGTTATATGTTAGAATTTAATTTGTATAATTGTTATTGTTATGAAGAGAATTGATCTGTTTTAATTGATAATGCTTCGTAACCCTAATTTGTAACACCCCAAACCTAGCCTAGACGTTACGACTAGATTTGGCATGTCACATGGAAGAGTTGTTTAAAGAATCTGCGCGTTCATTAAAAATTTCAAGTTCCGTTGCTTATGAAAAATCCAATTTGTTTTATAGCTCTCTTTGCAAAAACATTTGCGTTGATATTTTCGATGATCTTGTTTATAGTTAATCAAACTCAATGAGTTTCAGAAAAAATGACATTTAAATTATTGCAGACATGGGACATTTTGAATAGAATTATCCATGTTAAGAAAATTCGGAGTGTTACCAATTGTAGTTTGTAAATCGTTTGTTAACATTTTGGAAAAACAATTATTAATGTTTTAGGAAAAACCCCGTATTGAACAATTAATAATAGAAAGTAATAACCAATTTAAAAATTAAAACCAAATTAGATCTCAGACGCCTTATTACAAAACATAAACCCAAATTAAAATAAAATTTAAAGTAAAGTAATGCAGAGTTTATTAAATTAACGATGTATGGCCACCACAGAGTCCACCTCGGCTCCAAATCCTCACTGCTGGGAATTACCTGCAAAATTAAAGTAGTGGGGTGAGTTACGAGAACTCAGTGTATAATTCTCCCTTTCGAACAGAATTGGGCCTAAGCCCACAGAAGCACATTGGCCGAAGCCCATACGGAAATGAATTGGACCGGAGCCCTATCAACAGGGTGTAACATATAATGAACGTAATGCAACCCAGCCCAGCCTAGAATTCCATCCGCTACACACCATCCGTATCCAACCTAACACACCTTTGGGGACTTCTACAATCAACCCTCCATCCGCTACACACCTTACTAAAATCTGTGGCAGCACCACCGAAATATGTGGCAGAGCCACCGAATTATGAAATATGTGGCAGAGCCACCGAATTACACTTCCCCGATTATCAATATCATACCCCAAGCCCATGTAACATATCATAACATCATAATGTGATGTATGCAATCATATATCAAAGTATGTCAGATTATCAGAACACCCATACAAACATGCGAATTTTCCCAAAATGGTATAGTCATAAGTTTACTTACCTAGTATATCTCCAACCTTACCCACTAGGGTATCTCAACTGCATTCCCGTTAAGGGTATTCTGGCTTTTAGCCGGCACATAGTATAACACAATCCAAAATGAAATGAAGGTGTGAGATTACACACCTGATTACGCAAAGCACTATACCCTCCTAATCGCCGTCACTCTCACTAGCAGAAACAACAACGATTTGCCTATCCTAAATAGATGTTGGCTCTCTACCACAACCCAGCAGAAAATCTCGAATCGCTAACACCTTACGTCGTTTGAACTTGGGAGCAAAGACTACGAGTCCATTCCCCTCAGGCTCCCTTAACGCACCCTCCTTAGATCTGCTAGCACTCGCCTCTATGAAGAAAGTCTTGACCAGAAATCGTAACACAATGAGAAATAGTGGTTATCTAACAAGGGGTTTCGGCACTTACCACCACTTCCGAAATCTGAATGATTAAAAAGCATATGAGAGAGTTGTTTGATCTCCCAATGCAATCGATCTTAAATAATGAGGAGCCAAACTTCCACAGATTCAACTATGGCATGATAGGAGAAGCAAAAAGAAATTAGACGAGAACTAGGATTAAGAGAAATAGCCACTTTGGCTATGTGCAACCTAAGACTGAAAAAAAGAGAAAGAAAAGCATGAACACTATACCTTACGATCTCAGCCAGATTGAATTAGCACACTAGAATTGATTATTAGAGAACACTCGACTTCCCACTTCTACTATTTGGCTAGAAGCACAACACAGAGAAACCTGCTTCAAAAGATGCAAATGGGACACTTCGGTTGATAGAGAAGTTCTAGCGAAAGAGATGTGAGAAGAGGAGAAAGAAGCAAAACACAAAATGAGCAAAAGAGACCTTACTAGAAACGGCTTATGACTAAATGGTTGCTACCAAGAGAAGGGAAAAACAAAGCAGGAATATTCGGCACTTGACAAGAGCAGAAGAAGGAGGTAGAATATTTAGAGAAGAAAGACAATAGCAGAAGTTTCAGCTATGTGAACACTCAAGAGAGAATTAATTCAAAATGGCTACATGGGAGGTTCGCTTTAGTGTTGTTGGAGTAGAAGAAAAGACATGCAAAAAGGGAAAAATGGGTGGTGAGTTTGGCACAACTATATGAGAGAAAAGAGAATAGCTTTGGTAAAGAGAAAAGTAAGTGCCAAAAATGCAAAAGAGAACTAAAATGCACCTAAAGAATTTTGGCACAACACATCTAAAAGCTTCGATTATGCACCCTATCCCAATATGCCAATTTTCCTACACCATAAGAACCTCTAGCCGAAATTCCACCCCCACACACTCCTCATTCGACCAACTATTACCTCCCACTCCTCTCCCACAATTCTCTCATTGATTTTCTCCCCCACTTACTCTTCATCCACCATTTGAAATGCTTGACCAAGTCCCACCCTAAATCTCCTCTCTACCATCCATTTGAACCCCTTTGATCAATTCAACTTCACCTTGGTAGAGTCCCATGCCTACTCCACCACCTCTCTACCTTGGACACAAAAAAAAAATAAAGCTCCTTGTTGCAGCAGATGGGATTCGAACCTCACTCCCCTTGCATGCTCCCCTGTGACGCCAACACCACTCCACCAAGTGCTCATTTGTGTCAAAAAACACAAATAATTATTCTTAAGGCCTGTTTCCACTAGCTCTCTCCCCTTATACCTAAAAAGTAAAATTTTACCAAAGCTCTGGCTCGAACCCAACCCTCCTCAGGACCCCCAAACACACCTAAATAACTAGATAAGCGAGCTAAACGCACATATAAACACAAAAATGCCAGACCCCTAAATTACAGGATGTTACATAATCTAGCAACGGAGATGGGATAAGGGGTGTTACAATTTTGGCATGATTATATGCAGATATTATGGTACAATGAATATAAATTTTTTCGTAGTATGCTAACTAAGTGAAATTGATGTTAAATGGCTTATTATGTACCAAAATAGGTTCCTCATCCCGACGTCGATCTTCCCTAGTCGCAACATCGACCAACAATTTTTGACATCTCGACAGTAAGTGGCCTGATGTCGTGATGTGACATATTGTTTGGTAGTGTCAAGACGTGGAGAAAGTTTCATCACGACATCATTATTGTATTTTTCAAACTTTACAATCTGATCCTTACTCGGTCCCGGGTTAACTTAAGAGCTTTTGTAAGCTCGACTGAGAGTCAATTTTGATGATATATCATATTATGCATAGATCTTTGACAAAAATTAGTGTTTAAACAAATTTTGTACTATATATTGTATGTGAATGCTTTGGTAATAGTAATAGCATCTCATAGCTCAGGTCTGACGACCGAGCCAGGCGAGGGGTGTTACATTTAGTGGTATCAAAGTTACGATGTAGTCAATTCTAGGACTGAACGTAATGTGTGCTGAGTCTAGAAATACATGCCACAATAACATGTGTTAGTGCAATGCAATGCAATATGATCCAATCTAACTTTATTTTCTTATAAATATGTTATGTTGGTCGAGTTTAATCGTGTAGTCTCAAATGAGGTAAATTGTAATGTACCTATTTCCAATTAGTGAGCTAGTCATAGTGTGCCCGTTCTTTAAGGGCCAGAAAGTGAAATTTGAGATGTTTTCTTTCAAAAAAAAAATTAACTAATGGTTCTTAGAGTTTGTGTGAGCTAATCACGTGGCTCCGCCACCTCCACCCCTAATTGAGCCTTCCACAACACCCTTTTGGCCTTAAAAATCTGATAAATGTTTACAAACCTCCAATTGATAAGATTTTTTTGGAGCTAAAGAATTCAGGGGTAAAACTAATGATGGTCCGATTAGATTTGAATACTGGATGGAAAATACTTAGCGAGTTCTTGATGAAATGGTTTGTTTTTCTGAAGACAGTCTGAAATGTGTCATATTACTTTTAAAAATGAAACTTTTCAGTGGTGAACAACTTTAGCAGAAGTTGTTCCCAAAGATCGAATAAATTGAGATTTCTTTCAACCAAAATTCAAAAAAGAATATATCAGTCGACTGTACCTAGAAAAGAAAAAAGATAATTTCTAGAGTTGAAACAGGGAAACATGCCTGTAGCAGAGTATGAACGGAATTTTTTAGACTTAGTAAATATACCAGAGAGATTGTATCGATAGAAGCTGAAATGTGTACTCAATTCAAGTGGGGTCTGAATGAACTGTATCGATAGAATACATAAAAATGTTAGTGGGAGCCATTGAATTGAATTCTTCTATCTGAGAAAGCATAAAAAATGGAAGACATATGCAATGAAAAGAAATAGATCATGTTGAAACTCTGAGACTCTAGTAAATAGAGTGTGACTAGATCATTTTCGACTCCACTAAAGAAGTCAAAAGATGTTCACAACCATTTCACTTCTCCATTAGAGATTTCGGGAAAAGATAAACTGAAATCAAGTAACTTAAGATCACAGACTACACCAGTAGCCAGCATTGGCAGTGTTCGTAACATGGATAGGTTAGTTTGTATTCATTGTGGAAAAACTCATTAAGGTGAGTGCCAATTGAAAAGTAGAGCTTGTATTGGTGTGGTTCCAAAGAACATTGGAAATGAGATTTTTCAAATTGGACAGATCGAAGCAAGAAATAGAGTGTGAAATATGTAACCACTCTTCAAAAAAGTAGACGGTTGGGAAATAGTGGTAACACGAGAACCAACTTAATTGGGACTAAAGATATGGCTATCAGATCTGAAATTCAAGAGCCTACCAAAGCTTATGCTATTCGAGCTCGTGAGGAGACCACTACTCTTTATGTTAATACTAGTACATTTTCTCTTTTCCATGTTACTGCTTATGCTTTGATTTATTCTGCATTAACGTATTAATACAGATGCATTGCTTTAAAAGTTGAAAGGGATATACCAGTAGAGTTGACTAAATATGATGCTAGAGTAACAAACCCATTAGATTTGTATGTTTTTGTTAATGATATATGTAAAAACATTGTCTACTAAGAATTCAAGGTAGTAGATTTCCTTCCAATCTGATATTATTATCATTTGATGAACTTGATGTTATTCTCAAAAGGATTGGTTGACTTTATATGTTCTGGTAGTAAATTGTAAATAGAAGTGAATTGTACCATGATATCAGAAAGCTGAACTGATTAATGTGGATGTTGATAGATTTGATTGTTCCACCAATACCATATTAGTGTTATCTACTTGAAATTGATCGATAAAGGTAGTGAAGTGTATCTAGCTTGCATTTTAAATACCTGAATACATGGATCAAAGATAAAATAAGTTTCAACAATTGATAAATTCACTAATATGTTCTCAGAAGAAATGTCAAGGTTGTCACTTCAAACAAAAGTTGAATTTGTTATTGAATTAGAAGCGGCAGAATTGAAAAATTGAAAGCATAGTTGCAATAATTATTAGACAGGAGATTTATTCAACAAAGTGTTCCATCTTGGAGTGCGTCTATGTTATTAGTGAAAAAGAAAGACGAAACTATGAGATTTTGTATTGATTACAGACAGTTGAACAAAATTACTGTAAATGACTAATATTCGTTGCCCCATACTAACAACATCTTGATTTACTCGAGGAATGAGATTGAACCTAATCAATGTTTGAGAACTGTGTTATCGACCTTACAAAGAAAGCAGTTGTATGTGAAGTTCATTAAAAGTGAATTTTGACTTCTAGAAGTGGGATTTTTAAGGTATGTAATATCGGCTGAAAGTATTCATATTAATCTGGGCAAAGGATCATTAGATGTGATTTGGAAACCTTCAAAGAATGTATAGAGGTATACAGTTTTCTAAGACTAGCTGGAAATTTCAGATAGTTTGTTAAAGGCTTCTTGATGATCACATTACCAATAACAAAGATATTACAAAAATGTTAGTTTTGGTGAGATAGAAAAGAATCAACAAAGTTTCAATAAATTGAAAGATATATTAAAAAAAAGCTTTAGTGTTGACTCAATCTGAATCCAAGAAGGAATTTATTGTTTATAGTGATACATCACTTAACGGTCTAGGTTGTGCATTGATGTAGTAAGGAAAGGTGTTTGCTTATGCTTCTTAACAATTTAAGCTACACGAATGGAATTGCCCTACACATGATCTAGAAGTATCTACTATTATGAATTCTCATTTACTATGGAATGTAATTATTCTATTTCAGAGAACTTGAAAACTAAAGATATTTCTACGGAGAATTCAAGAATTTCAAAAAAGATTATCTGGAGTTACTAGTTAAATGACAACTTGTTAGAAATGACCAGTCTTCAGGATATAATGTTATTGATAACAAAAATTTATGCTTTTGAAACTTTTATGTGTATCGAAAGATTCCAACCTAAAACAAGATAATTTACGTGAGGGCTCACATCAGTACCTATTTGTTTCATCTAGATAGTAGTAGAGTGTATAGTTATATGAAATAGTTGTTTTCATGGTTAGAACGACGAAAATGCACAAGTGTACACAACCGTAACAAGTAATAATGTAAAACCCCTAACTCGTATCCGTCATTGGAACAGGGTTTCAGATACCAAAACTTTCAAAACATTTTACAAATAATTTATGTAAATTACTATTCATAAACTGAGATCATTCAAAACGTCCCTTAATTGGACCCTCGAGGCCCGATACGAGCATTAGAATCGAGTCGGGACTTAATCGTGAACTCTAAGAATTTTTCAAGAAATTTCAAAAATTTTCCAAGGTACAGGGCTCACACGCCCGTGTGTTCTAAGGGACACGCCCGTGTGACCCTAGGACACATCCATGCTACAGGAGGTGTTCGACACCGTGTAACTCTCTGACTTGTGAACACGACCATGCTACACGCCCGTGTGCTAGGCCGTGTGGTTACTTAATTCAATTCAAATTTAGGTGGAGGTTTCACACGGCTAACACACACGCCCGTGTTCTAGGTTGCGTAGCACATAGCTGATATACACGCCCGTGTCTCTGCCCGTGTGTTCAATTCTTAGCATTCTGTTTCTCAAAATTAAGGTGTAGAGGACACACGGCCTAACTACACGTCCATGTACCCGGCTGTGTGTCAAATATGGTTTAGACACACGTCCGTGTGTTTGCCCGTGTGGACAAAATAAAGCCATTTCTAGCTTTATTTCTCACCCAAAATCACACCCATGACCTGCACTTGAAACACACATTCAATACCAACCATTCTAAGCATTCAAATTAAACAAATTCCATCATTCATCATGGCATACCATTACATGCATACATGCTTACAATCTTACCTTGGTTCATTCCATATATTAGACATAAATTATCAACTACTTAACATATGTTTAGCTACCATAGCATGACATTACAAGTATATCAAAACAACCATTACTAGCCATTCCAATTACTAGAATACAAGCATCATTATCAAGCCACTAATGGTCAAGTTGTCCTATACATGCCATTATACCAAAATGATTTTACTACGTATACCCAAAATAAGCTAATTGATAGTGTGACGATGCTACAATGATCTCCAACCTTCGTGAGCTTTTGAGCACTATAAAATAGGAGCAAATAAGACGGAGTAAGCATTACATGCTTAGTAAGTTCGTATAACGGAAACTAAACTTACCAATCCTGTTTATTAAATCTAAGCATAAAATATCATGTTTTCCATCCATTCGACAAAATTGCATAACAATCAAAAATGTTAGTCAAAAAATTTACATATACATCAATTAAGGATAGATGAGCTCATCATGCAATATTCTTTCAAGACATTATCATTTCATCTCATAATTCTCATACCATGTCAAGAGTTTTATGTTTGTTGAATCATTGAAATTTCGATGGATACTCAAGTGGTAGACTCGAGGTGTACAATTCAATAACCCGTTAATTCTTTTTCAAAAGTACCCATTAGGGCACTTAATCAAGGAAAATACTCTCGAGCTATATATCGTATAACAGGATTACCAGTCCATGTAACAACCCAATTTCGGTAAAAATCAAAACAGTGGTTTTCGGACCACAAATTTCAATTTTGAAAAGAAATTTTATTTTAATATTATTTAATGGTCTATAATATGATAATAATGTTATGTGAAAATTTTGTAAAGAAATTTTATCGATTACATGTTTAAATCAATAAAGGACCAAATTGCACAAAGTGTAAAAGTTGAGTTCTAATAGCTAAAGGGATTAAATAGCTATAGAACTTTAAATTGGAGGTCCTTATATGGTAAATATACAATTAAAATATGATTAGTCATTAAGGATGATGATTCATCCATGGAAAAAGAAATAAAGAAAAGGATGAAATTAGAAAGTTGGAAAAATAAAGGTGATATCATAATTAAATAGAAAATATCATCATTTTATATCATCTTCTTCCCTAAAAATACATGGAAACCCTATGAAATAGAAATCAAGCTTTCTTAGCCAAATAGGTAAGTTTTCATGTCCCGTTTTTAGTAATTTTTATATTTTTGAGATCGGGAAAGCTTAATTTGTTTATTTGGGGGATTAATTTGAAAAGATATAAAAGTATAGAATTTTTACCATGGATGAATATGCTGAAATTATGAAATTTATGGTAGAAAATGGAAGGTTGTTCATAGATAAACAACTTTTATAAAGTGAATTTTCATAAAAACTTGATTTAGGGAATAAATTGTAAAAAATGTGAAATCCATGGAAAAATTCTGGTTTTTATGAAATACATGAGCTATAAATATTACATGAAAAATTTGGTTAGGCTCGAAACAAGGACAAAATTGCATGAACTTTATTTTTCTGAGCCTAGGGACGAAATAGTCATTTATTAAAAGTTTAAGGGCAAAATGATAATTTTACCTAAGATGTAAATTAGACTAAATTGAGTATGAATTACATTAAATTGATGTTCAATTTACTTGTATAGATCCGGATAAATCGAATACGGAGTTAGAACGAGGAAAGGAGAAAATGTCCGATAAATAGACTTTATGTATAGGAACATTTATCAAGGTAAGTTCGTATAACTTAGCTATGCATGTTTCTATGTTTAAATTGAATGGTGTATGTGCTTGTATAAATATATATGTGAAATGATTACATATCCGATAAATGATAATACCCGTAAAGTGATAAGTGATAAAAATGTTATTTTTTTTCTTGAGTTGAATGTGAAAATGTGAATTGTATATATATGTATAAATATAGATGATTGAATATATACCCAAAATTGCCTGATAAATGTTAAATCCCATTTGAATTAATGAAATTAAATGGATAAAGGTGATTTCCCATATGAAATAAGGTCCTGCATGTGTTGTAGAAGGATTTAGCTCAGACGAGTAATCCATTGATCTCATTAAGAAAAGGATTTAGCCAAGATGGGTAATCCGAAATGAGCCTCTTGAGCATATGTTTTAATTAGGATTTAGCCTGGACTGGTAATCCTAATTGACTGGATTTAGCCTGGACTGGTAATCCAGATTAGACTATATAGGTAATTCTTTGTCATATACAGGATTTAGCCTGGACTGGTAATCCGACAAAGCCCTTAGAGTATATGTTATAGCTATAATTTAGCCTGGACTGGTAATTTTGTTGTATGATAAGTGGCTCGAGAGTGTACCTACAAGGTACTACTGAGTATGAATTGAATAAGTGTTAGGGCATATGTGGCTAGAATATGTGTTAGGGCTTGTGACCAAATAGTTTGGTTATGCCTTGATATTTTAGTTTGAATAAGAATGGTTGGTAAGTTAATTACCAAGTTATACAAACTTACTAAGCATTATATGCTTACTCCGTTTTAATTTTTCCTTATCTTATTTTAACAGCCTGATTTAGGGCCTAATCAGAATAGTGGTTGCGAGACCACAAATCTGAAGTAGAAATATGTGTCTTATGGATTTTATGAGGCTTATGATATGTTTTCATGATTTTGTGAAAATTTCATGAAGACATTTTATAAATTAGTGATTAATTTATTCATTAGGACTAAATTGCAAAGATTGAAAAATATGAGATTCTAGAAGATTCAAGTATGAAATAGCATTAGAAAAATTATTAGAGGTCCTTATTTAGCAATTAGACCATTATATGTCAAGATGGACAAAAATGGACATGGGAAGGAAAAATCTCAAGAAAGGGGCCTTAAAGGCGTTTTAGTCATTTGGTTAATAAACTAATTAAAAGGGAAAAAGAAGTCAAAAATGGTATCCATCTTCTTCCCTAAGTGTCAAAATTTGCGAGGAGCCATAGCTAGGGTTTCTTCAACTTTCTAGCTTGATTGTAAGTACCTCTTAGCCCTGTTTTTAATGTTCTTCGTATTTTTGAGATCTTCGTAGCTCGATCTAGCTATTTCTAGCTATATTTTGAGCTAGGGTTCATGTTTGAAAATTTACCCATGAATGACATGCATGTATTTTGATGTTTAATGGAGGAATATGAAAGTTTGATGTATGGTAAACATCTTTTTATAAGTGATTTTCATGGAAAACTCATAAAAATGACGTAATTGTAAAAGTGATAACATGTGTAGTAAAAATCAATTTTGAAGGAAAATATGAGCTACTATAAGCTTAAGATAGGTTCGGCTAGGCTTGGGTAACTAAGGAAATGAGTGTATTTCAATATACGAGCCTAGAGACCATTTTGTAAATATGAGAAAGTATAGGGGTAAAATCATAATTTTGCCAAAGTATGATTCATGGTTCGATTTAATCAATGTGATCATTAAAAGAGTGGAATTGTCATTATAAACCAAGAAACACGAAGTCCGGACCGAAACCGAGGAAAGAATAAGGTGGTGGACTAAATCGAACAATTATACAAATTTTGATACCGAGGTAAGTTTGTGTGTAATAAATTAACTTTATGTTATTATGTATTGAAATGCTTGAGATTTCATGAAATGTATATTATTTCCATGAAAATTTATCAATGATGCTCGATGAAACTATGATAAACACATATGATGTGAAAGTCTCGGTTGACCTTTGGAATAAAAAGGATACCATCGTCAAGACATGAGATTAAAAGGTCCCGTATAAGACCATGTCTGGGACATGGCCTCGGCTCTAAATTGAGATCCCGTATAAGACCATATCTGGGATATGGCATCGGCGTCTAAGAGGGAAATCATGTAAGACCAAGTCTGGGACATGGCATCGATATACGATCTCGTATAAGACCATATCTGGGATATGGCATCGACATCGATATGAGATCCCGTATAAGACCATATGTAACACCCCTAACCTAAGATCGTCACCGGAATAGGGTTATGAGGCATTACCAAACATTCAGAACATTTCACTACCATTTCACGACACAAATTCAAACATCAATCAATCATATTCAATCATAAGTATATAGTCCCCTATTGAGGTCTTCGAGACCTCAAACACGTGTTAGAAAGGGGTCAGGTGAAACACCCCAAACCTGGCCCACAAGCCCTGACCGGATCTGGCATGCTCCTTGGATAAAACGTAGCTACCTCGTTTTGTCATTTTGGAAAAATTTGTGGTTTTGTAGGTAATATGTTTGAGTTAAAAACCGTGTCGTTGTTGAAGTTTATATTTTATTAAAAACGTCATTTATTTTTTTTTTTTTGAGCTTATTATTATTAACTTGAAAACCATAGGTGTTTAGGTGTCAAAACATTGGAAGTTGTTTTACGGAAAAAAAATTGTTAAACCGTCCGCTTAATGTTGATCGTATTGGAATAGAAATTAAAACGTAAACTTAAAACAGTTAAATAGTAATGGCCTTATTACACAAAACAAAACCCGAAATGAATTCCAAAAAACATAATAAGAAAACCGAAAATCTTGAAATGAGCATGGCCACCACTAAGTCCTGCCCGACCGGTCCATTTCTTGAGTATCACCGCAAAATGTTAGCCCACAGGCGTGAGTCAACAGACTCGATGTATGACCATCATAGATTCCCAATCGATAAAGCATGTTATATCACATAAAATAAACATAGGCAATGATGCAACCCATACCCACCTAGATATCCAACCTCTACACATCACTCGTACATGCCAATCACACAGCGGGGATTACTAAATCGACCCTCTATCCGCTACACACCATCGAAGGCGATCGCTCTGATCAAGCGCACATCGCCTTATAATTTTAGCATAGCCACGGATAATGTGATGAGTCACGGATTCATAATATGTGACATAGGTCACCAAATAATGTGGTAAAACCACGAACACTTCCCTTTATCATTATCACCCATATGCCCATGCAACATACAAATCATACAGATATCATGCAATCTACCTTACCCCATGACCATAACGAAATTTCTTATATTTTCATAGTAACGTTCATAAACATTATTAACGAGTATTGAGGGGTACATACCTGAATACACTGTACCATTGAATGGTACCCTTAGCCATATTCATTCCTTGCCTTATTAACATATACATAACATTATTATTATTAATCGGGAATTTAGGGTGGGTTACACACCTGACTATCCGTAGATCTAAGCAAAATCCAAAAACTAATGAGATCCCGAATCGTTTGCCTTCCCCCTTCCTATAATCGGCCAACACTTGTCAGTAACCAAAAGCCTATTCAGCTCAACTAGAGATCCCAAAGGATATGTCGCATGGAGATATCATCTTACCTTTATGCCGATTTGGTTTCCAACCAAATCCCGAAACTACGTGGTGCACTTCCCTTGCAATCGGTCAACCACTAATACACACAAACGGTTAGCCTTCGAATTTGAATGATAAAGAAACAGATCTACACGCTAGAACCCTTACCTAGATCGGCCACCAAATCTCGAAGAACTACCGAATCAGGTTGTACTCCTCCCTAAGAATCATAGTTAGAATCGGCAACCCTCAATAGGTAATATGGCCTTTAGACGAATAGTATGTCTTGCTTAGATTGGATATCCAAAATCCCGAAAAATCTCCCTTAAACCGTCGACTACAAGTGGATCCCGAATTCTCCCTTCATGGTTTCGGCCAAAGAAAATAAGAGGAATTAGATCCCTAGATTTCGGCTAACCAAATTAGTCAATAAGAGAAGAGAAGTAGGAAGTGTACTTACCAGAAGATTCAGCTTTTGATCTAGTGAAAAATTCGATTCCAAAAAGGGTAGAAGTACAATCGAATATGGCCAAGAGATAGGAGATTCGGCTTTTGAGAATGACAGAAAAAGAGAAAGATTTCGGCTAATGACAAGGAGTGTTTCAGCTTTATGGACTTATGAAAAGAAAAGGGAAGGAGGGGTTACACAATTTGGTTATGGCTCTCAATGAAGATGGAATTCTCGGTCACAAGAAAAGAAAAAGAAAAGTATAGGATTGAGGTTGAGAGGAAGAAAAGATGAGTAGGAGGTGATTAGGAGATTTCAGCATACACCCCCTACTACAACCCCAAAACTTATTATGCCTCTCCTAGAGTCCCACATTCGGCCACCTCTTCATCACTTATCCAAATCCCCCTTTTCACTCCTACTTAGCCGAATCTTTAAGCTACTTGACCCAATCTGCACTTCATCCATGAAGTGTCCTTGTGCCGTCCATCACTCCACTTCCTTGCCAAAAAAAATAAAAGCTCCAAAACGCTTCCCTTGCTGCTCGAACCTAGATCCCTTTACACTCCCTGTGACGTCACCTCACAAGGCTCTAAGTGGCGCCTCTTTGCCACCTTACCAGCTTAGTACTTGTGTCCTAAGCCACACAATAAACTCCTTAAGGCCTAGCTCTCTTAGTTCCCCTTTTTAGGATTAAATCAGATATTTTCCTAAGGCTTCTACCTACAACCCAAGGTTCCAAAAGCCCCCAAAACACATTCAAATCACACACAAGCATGCTACCAAATACATTTAAGTGAAAATGCATAACCCCTACATCCCGAATATTACAGTTCTACCCCCTTAAAATAATTTTGACCTCGAAATTACCTGGCTAAAATAAGTGAGGGTATTGCTGTTGCATTGCTTCCTCTGGCTCCCACGAAGCTTCTTCCGATCCATGGTTGCGCCATAACACTTTGACTAGAGGAACTGATTTCTTCCGAAGCACATTCACTTCCCGTTCCAGAATCTGAATCGACTCTTCCTCATAAGACAAATCTGGTCTTAGCTCCACCTCCTCAACCGATATTACATGAGATGGATCCGATCGGTAACGACGTAGCATCGAAATGTGAAACACATCATGCATCTGCTTCAATTCTGAAGGCAACTCTAACTGATATGCCACTGGTCCAATTTGCTTCAAAATCCGATAAGGTCCTATAAACCTAGGACTTAACTTTCCCTTGCGACCAAATCTCATCACCTTCTTCCACGGTGAAACTTTTAGAAACACTTGATCTCCCACGGCAAACTCTATCTCCTTCCGCTTAAGATCTGCATATGACTTCTGCCTGTCAGATGCCTCCTTCAACCGTGTCTGAATTACCTTAACCTTTTCTTCGGATTCTGCCACTATCTCTGGACCCAAAACATGACGTTCCCCCAATTCTGTCCAACACGTAGGAGTGCGACACTTCCGTCCATACAGTTCTTCATACGGTGTCATCCGAATACTTGCTTGATAGCTGTTATTGTACGCAAATTTCGCTAAAGGCAAGAACTCCTCCCAACTTCCTCTGAAATCTATCACGCAACCCTCAACATATCCTCTAGCACTTGAATTACCCTTCGCAGTTGGCCGTCCATTGTGGATGGAATGTCGTCTTGAAGTCAACTTTGGTGCCCATTGCTTGATGTAGTGCTTTCCAAAATCGAGGCGTAAACCTCGGATCCCTATCCGAGATAATCGACACCGGCACTCAAATGCGACCTCACGATTTCGCTACATACAATTTTCCAATCTCTGCGGGGAATAGTCAACCCGACCGGTATGAAATGTGCGACTTGGTCAACCGATCTACTATCACCTATACCGAGTCCTTCTTCTTAGTAGGCGTGAGGGAAGCCCACTAACGAAGTCCATGGTAATTCTCTCCACTTCCATCGCGGAATCTTTATTGGTGAAGCAATCCCGACGATACTTAGTGTTCACCTTGACTTGCTGACACATTAAGCACTTCCCTACAAATTCTGTAACTTCCTGCTTAAGACTAGGCCGCCAAAACTGATCCCGTAGATCCCTATATAACTTACTTCCTCCAAGATGCATAGCATAAGGGCTACTATGCAATTCCTGAAGTATTTTCTACCTTAATTCCTCATCCTTGGGCATACAGACCTTGCCCCGAAAACACAGCACTCTATCACTGTTTACACCATAGTCTTCCAACTCTCCAATTTGCACTTGTAGCAGCTTAGCACTGAGTTCACCATCTACCAATTGTTTTTCCTTTACCTGACTTAGCCATGTTGGCTTCATTTGCAACTCCGCTAGCAAATTTTCGTCCTCATAAAGGCTAAGATGTGCAAACATCGCCCTCAGATCTGACACCACTTTCCGACTTAGGGCATCTGCCACCACATTTGCCTTGCCCGGGTGATACTCTATTGAACAGTCGTAGTCTTTCAACAACTCCACCCACCTTCGCTGTCTCAAATTTAGCTCCTTCTGAGTCAGCAGATACTTCAAACTCTTGTGGTCCGTGTAAATCACCGACCTTTCCCCATACAAATAGTGCCTCCACACTTTTAGAGCGAATACTACTGCTGCCAACTCCAGATCATGTGTCGGATAGTTAACTTCATGTGGCCTCAACTGCCGAGATGCATAAGCGACCACTTTCCTGTCTTGCATCAGGACACATCCCAATCCTGTATGGGAAGCATCACAATACACCATGAAGTTCTTTCCTACTTTCGACTGGATCAAAACCGGAGCTTCTGTTAATACTCTCTTAAGCTTCTCAAAGCTCTCCTGCTGCTTATCCGCCCAGACAAAAGGTACCTCTTTCCTTAACAACTTCGTCAGAGGTGCTGCTATTGACGAGAACCCTTCAACAAACCTCCTGTAATAGCCTGATAACCCCAAGAAACTATGAGCCTCTGCCACAGACTTAGGTGGTTTCCAATCTAATACTGCCTCAATCTTCCGAGGATCCACCCTTATTTCTTCCGCGGACACCACATGCCCTAAGAACGTAACTTCCTTCAGCTAAAATTTGCACTTGCTGAACTTGGCATATAACTTCTTTTCCCTTAACACTTGCAACACCACCCGAAGATGCTCATCATGTTCTTCCTCAGACTTGGAATACACTAGGATGTCGTCTATAAACACAACGACGAACCGATCCAAGTAGGGTTCGAAAACCCGATTCATCGTATCCATGAATGCAGCTGAGGCGTTCGTCAATCCGAACGGCATTACTAAGAATTCATAATGCCCGTACCTTATTCGAAAAGCTGTCTTATGGATATCTGCTTCCTTCACCTTAAGCTGATGATATCCAGACCGTAGATCTATCTTTGAAAATACCGCGGCCCCCTTAAGCTGATCGAACAAGCCGTCTATCCTCGGTAATGGTTACTTGTTCTTGATGGTCAGCTTATTCAACTGCCGGTAATCTATGCACATATGTATAGTCCCGTCCTTCTTCACGAATAGGACCGATGCTCCCCATGGAGGCACACTGGGTCGAATAAACCCACGATCGAGTAACTCTTGGATCTGGGCTTTAAGCTCTACTAACTCCTTTGGTGCCATTGATGCGGGCGATTGACACGAGGAGTGCAGACAATAAATCAATTCCAAACTCCACCTCCCTGTCCGAGGGTAACCCAGGCAGCTTCTTCGGAAAGACATTCACGAATTCCCCTACTGTTATCACTCCACTAACTTCTTCTTCTTTTGTATCCAAAGCACTCACGAAGGCCAAAAATGCCTTGCACCCTTTCTGAACCATCTTATCAGCCTTTAATGCAGAGACTACGTTAGCTAAATAATTTCTTCTTTCTCCTATCATAATTATCTCCTCATCCTCCAGAGTCCTCAACTCTATTCGCTTAGTTGCGCAATCCAATTTAGCCCAATGTTCCACTAGCCAATCCATGCCTAGAATGAGATCAAATTCTCCAAAAGGTAGTTCCATCAAGTCGGCAGAAATACCACTCCACTAATCTCTAGAGGCACACTCCGAATATCCTATTCACCACTACTGTTTAACCTAACGGGCTCACTCTGATTATCTCCCTAACGAGCAGTTCGGATACTACACCTAGTGTTTCACTACTCTGCATGCAGCGTATGAGTGGGTCGAGCCAACATCAATTAAA
Organism: Gossypium rotundifolium; assembly: GCA_025506655.1. NCBI lineage: Eukaryota > Viridiplantae > Streptophyta > Magnoliopsida > Malvales > Malvaceae > Gossypium > Gossypium rotundifolium. The sequence goes on from CP106724.1 coordinate 147,020,557, forward strand.
GCAAAGTAAGGCTTGTCAGCTATAAGGAACGTACCGGTTATAACGTCCGGTGTGTCACCATCCTCTCTCCGATGGACTGCATACACCAGACCCGGCTGTCTCGCCTCCGTGTTACCAACACCTCTGCTCGGTGTTCCCTGACCCCTTCCAGAACCATTACCTCTGCCAACCGGGACCACGACCCCATGCAGTGGTCGCTATCCACCTCTTCCACTGATTAAGACCACGATTTATTGGTGGGCTCCCATCACATTTTCATAGGATGGTCCCTAATCATGTGATCCTTGGACCCACACTTAAAACATCCCCTATCTTCTTCCAACACTCTCCCGGTGCATCTTTCCACACCGAGCACAAGTACAGTATTGTCCTCCGTAACAACTTTCGACCTCATGAGTCATCAACTCTAGGTCTCTTTTGAACATTCCCGGATGACCCTGATGATCCAAAACCTCTCTTTTGTCTATTCTTGTCTGCATTCTGTCTCACAGATTCCTTAACCCCTTCAGCTACCTTAGCCTTCTCAACCAACATGACAAAATCCCGCTCCTGTTGTGGAGCAATCAACAATCTCAGGTCATCCCTCAGTCCATCCTCAAACCGGACACATCGTTCATGCTCCGTAGCCACAATACCTCGAGTATACCGACTCAACCTTAAAACTTTCACCTTGTACTCCGCTACGGACTTACTCCTCTGAACCAGCCTCAGAAATGCCTTCCTCTGCGCATCAATATAGCTAGTCCCAACATACTTCTTCTGATACGCCGCCTTAAAATACTCCCAAGTGAGATTATCCACTGCAGCACTATCCCGACCTGTGAGCCACCACTGGTATGACTCATCACGGAGAAGCGACACCACCCCTTTCAATTTCTCCTCAGCATTCAGATCCAAATCGTCCATGATTTACTCCGTCGCCTCCAACCAATACTCAGCCGTACTGGGCGCCACACCAGATACTCCTCAAAATACCTCAGCTCCATTGGCTCGGAGTCGCTCGGGTACAGATTTTTGAGCTCCCATACCTCCACCTGCTCCAGCCACCCTCTCAAGAACTCGCAGCATCGCCTGCGATACTACATCATCCCCCGTCTGATCCTGATATTCAACACCAGTAGCTGGTGGTGGTGGCATCTCATTCTCGGACCCTTGACCAGACCTAACGGGTTCCGATAAGGTCATTCTGCCTCTACCACGCCCACGCACATTACGACCACGTCCCGTAGAACTCATGCCTACGATCGCGATTTAATCTGCTTTAAAAATTTTATGCATTAGTTTTTGTGTTCCTCTGATTACCCACGAACAAGTTTTATGTAAAGAAGTTTAGTGGTAGTTCTTTCGATCATTTCAAGGTTTTCGTTTCAAGTTTTCTACCCTAATTCAGAGAATCACATTCATTTAACAGTATCCATTCCACACACTCACCACTCGAACATTTCCGTCCGTTCCAACCCAGGGGTATTTTTGTAATTTATCCTATAGGGGTATTTTGGTAATTTTCCAAATCAGGGTATCTTGATATTTTACAACATAGGGGTTTTTGGTTTTTTTACAAAATAGGAATATTTTGATAAAAATTGGGGGTAGTATGGCAATTTTATAAACTGAGGGTATTTTAGTGATTTTTCAAACTAGGGGTATTTTGGTAAATTTTATAAACCGGGGATATTTCGAAAAAAATTTCAAAATCTAAAATAGTTTTTACTAATCATAGGGGTAATTTGGTGATTTTAAAACTAAGGTTTTTATAAAACAGTGTAGCTAGTCCCTTTCGGGTTTTAATTATTGAATTTAGCTTTGTGAATAAGTCCTCTTGGTTAGGATCAACAGTCACTATGCACCGGTAGGATTCGAGCGGAGAGGAGGTGAGTCACTAGGACTACTTAAATACCAAGCTCCCCAAATCCAATCCTAGACATGCGCTGTGATTGCCACACCCTTAACTCGGTGACTCACTCACGAGTTTGTTTGATTAGGCTTTAAATTTTATGCAATTACGTGTTGGAGTAAGCTAATCCTAGGTTCAATAGCTCCTAATCTACTAATATACGATCCCATATCACCCACATACAAATCACCACAGTGGTTAGGGGTACTTACAGTGGACTTGGTAGTAGACTCAAGTGCCATGCCGAAATCCTGCTCATTCTTTAGTAAAACTCAATTTCAAAATAAAAGCGTTTTGGGCCCAAAAGCCCTCAAGGCCGGGTTTTGAACATGGCTCTCAAATTGAAACACTCCAAACTCGGCCCACAAGCCATGACTGGATCTAGCATGCTCCTTGGATAAAACCTAGCTACCTCGTTTTGTCATTTTGGAAAAATTTGTGGTTTTGTAGGTAATATGTTTGAGTTAAAAACCGTGTCGTTGTTGAAGTTTGTATTTTATTAAAAACGTCATTTCTTTTTTTTTTTTTGAGCTTATTATTATTAACTTGAAAACCGTAGGTGTTTAGGTGTCAAAACATTGGAAGTTGTTTTACGGAAAAAAATTGTTAAACCGTTTGCTTAATGTTGATTGTATCGGAATAGAAATTAAAATGTAAACTTTAAGCAATTAAATAGTAATGGCATTATTACACAAAACAAAACCCGAAATGAATTGCAAAAAACATAATAAGAAAACCCGAAAATGCTGAGCTGAGCATGGCCACCACTAAGTCCCTGTCGATCCGGTCCATTTACTGAGTATCACCTACAAAATGTTAGCCCACGAAGGGTGAGTCAACAAACTCAGTGTGTAACAGCCATCACAGATTCCCAATCGATAAAGAATTTTATATCACATATAATAAACATAGGCAATGTTGCAACCCATACCCACCTAGATATCCAACCTCTACACATCACCCGTACCTGCCAATCACACCGTGGGGATTACTAAATCGACCCTTCATCCGCTACACACCATCGAAGGCAGTCGCTGCAGTCAACTGCACATCGCCCTTATAATTGTGGCATAGCCACCAGATAATGTGACAGAGTCACCGGATTCATAATATGTGACATAGGTCACCAAATAATGTGGTAAAAACCACCAGAACACTTCCCCTTTATCATTATCACCCATATGCCCATGCAACATACAAATCATACAGATATCATGCAATCTACCTTACCCCATGGCCATAACGAAATTTCTCACATTTTCATAGCAACGTTCATAAACATTATTAACGAGTATTGAGGGGTACATACCTGAATACACTGCACCATTGAATGGTACCCTTAGCCATATTCATTCTTTGCCTTATTAACATATACATAACATTTTTATTATTAATCGGGAATTTAGGGTGGGTTATACACCTGACTATCCGTAGATCTAAGCAAAATCCCGAAACTAACGAGATCCCAAATCGTTTGCCTTCCCCCTACCTATAATTGGCCAACACTTGTTAGTAACCAAAAGCCTATTCGGCTCAACTAGAGATCCCGAAGGATATGTCGCATGGAGATATCATCTTACCTTTATGCCGATTTGGTTTCCAACCAAATCCTGAAACTACGTGGTGCACCTCCCTTGCAATCGGCCAACCACTAATACACACAAATGGTTAGCCTTCAATTTTGAATGATAAAGAAACAGATCTACATGCTAGAACCCTTACCTAGATCGGCCACCCAATCCCAAAGATCTACCGAATCAGGTTGTACTCCTCCCTAAGAATCATTGTTAGAATCGGCAACCCTCAATAGGTAATATGGCCTTTAGCCAAATAGTATGTCTTGCTTACCTTGGATATCCGAAATCCCGAAAGATCTCCCTTAAACTGTCAGCTACAAGTGGATCCCAAATTCTCCCTTCATGGTTTCGGCCAAAGAAAATAAGAGGAGTTAGGTCCCTAGATTTAGGCTAACCAAATGAGTCAAGAAGAGAAGAGAAGTAGGAAGTGTACTTTTGATCTAGTGAATAATTCGATTATAAAAGGGTAGAAGTACAATCGGCTATGGCCAAGAGGTAGGAGATTCGACTTTTGAGAATGATAGAAAAAGAGAAAGATTTCGGCTAATGACAAGGAGTGTTTCGGCTTTATGGACTTATGAAAAGAAAAGGGAAGGAGGGGTTACACAATTCGGCTATGGCTCTCAATGAAGATGGAATTTTCGGTATAGGATTGAGGTTGAGAGGAAGAAAAGATGAGTAGGAGGTGATTAGGAGATTTCGGCACACACCCCCTACTACAACCCCAAAACTGATTATGCCTCTCCTAGAGTCCCACATTCGGCCACCTTTTCATCACTTATCCAAATCCCCCTTTTCACTCCTACTTAGCCGAATCTTTAAGCTACTTGACCCAATCTACACTTCATCCATGAAGTGTCCTTGTGCCGTCCATCACTGCACTTCCTTGCCGAAAAAATAAAATCTCCAAAACGTTCCCTTGCTGCTCGAACCTAGATCCCTTTACACTCCCTGTGGCGTCACCTCACAAGGCCCTAAGTGGCGCCTCTTTGCCACCTTACCAGCTTAGTACTTGTGTCCTAAGCCATACAATAAACTCCTTAAGGCCTAGCTCCCTTAGTTCCCCTTTTTAGGCTTAAAATCAGATATTTTCCTAAGGCTTCTACCTACAACCCAAGGTTCCAGAAGCCCCCAAAACACATTCAAATCACACACAAGCATGCTACCACATACATTTAAGTGAAAATGCATAACCCCTAAATCTCGAATATTACATCGGGACTAAACTGGAACACATACAGAAATTCTCAAAAATTTAAAACTTTTCAAAATTTCAGGGATTACACTCCCGTGTGGGTAGGCCGTGTGTCTCTCACTGCCACTAGACACACCCATGTGTCTTCACCGTGGTCAAATTGACTTAACTCCACGGCCACCAAGCATGCCCATGTACCATGGCCGTGGTCGATCTTGACTCGGCTCCACGGCTACCAGGCAACCCCGTGTGCTAAGGCAGTGTACTCTTAGGCTATTTACTAACATTTTCACATGGCTATTAGGCACGCCCGTATACCATGTCCGTGTGCTCTTAAGCTAACTACTGACTTTACCCACGGTCACTAGACACGCCCGTGTGCCACGACCATGTAGGCAAAATAGGCCATTTGCAAGGCCAATTTGCCACCCACACAAGGGTCAATCCTACAAGCACATTTAAGCATAATTATACACACAATTTGGCAACGAATCTCATGTCAAGTGATCAACATAACATCTCATACAATATCATTTATAACTATGTTAACTGATAGACTAATTTGCACCACTTGAACACATTCAATACCAAATATGGTTCCTCCTCAAACTCACTTGATCATGCTAGTATCAATCTATCACCAAGATTACCATTTATAAGACATATCTATTGCTATCAACACATACCAAAACTTACTTCACATACCAAATCCACACAAGCATATTTCAAACATTTATCTAGCCACCTCACATGGTTATTTACACATCTCATACATAATTTACATATCTAACCTATACAAGCCATATTTCAACTTTATACATCTTTCCAAAAGTACCAAAATAGATTGCCGATAGTGTGATTGAGATGCTGACGATTCCCAGTTCTGAGCTAGCTTTACTAACACTGCAAAGCAGAGAAACAAATCATACAGTAAGTTTTCAAAAGCTTAGTAAGTTCGTAACATAACACATTAAACCAAAACAAATCACCACATAGATTTATTTCACATCTATGTAGGTATATATAATGCCATCCAAAGCTAATATACACATTTAACATTTCATGTTCTCATTTATAGATTCATCAACCACATAGGTTCTGAACGTACCTTATCCAACACTTAGCTATTAATTTACATTTGCTACTCAATACTCACTATTTCCTCTCGATCAACTTTTGTCTCTTATTGGATTCAATCTCTCACTTAGTGCCCAAATAGTTAGCCGAAGCTTAATTAACATCGCACACTTAGTGCATCCATATCAAACCAATCTTAAATATATATCACACACACATTGCCCACCACAAAGCTGAAGCTTATATTATTTCGCACACAAAGTGCTAATCATCTCATCACCTTTCCTAATACGCACACTTAGTGCCATATAACTCAAGCCCTCACATAACATTCACATTTCAATATATTCATACCATTCATTTCACAGCATTAAACATAACTAAATACACGTATTATGTTTGAACTTACCTTGGACGTCGAACTATCGAAATGGTCGATTAATCGAGCACTTTAGCTTTGTCTCGATCTCGATCTGAACCTCTCATTTCTTGGTCTATACACATTCAAATTCAATCCATTCAATCACAATTTCATTCAATTTAGTCCACACACACTTATTTAGAGCATTTTAAAATAGCCCTCACATTTTCACATTTTGACACTTTAGTCCCTATTTCACAAAATCATCAAATACACAAAATTTCAAAACACATATGCTAGCCAAATTCTTCCCATGCTAATACAGCTCATACATTTCATTTATTTTATATTTTAACCATTCAATTTTCACTATTCACAATTTAACCCAAATTACTAAATTTCATCAAAAATCCAAATACAAACTATGTTAACCCAACATCAAGCTTTCATATTTCACCAACTAGCATCACAAAGATCACATATTCATCAATGGCATATCTCACATTCATCACTAATTCATAAAATTTAAGCATGGGTTAGCTAGACCACGAAGCAACGATTACGAAAACATAGAAATTATCAAAAATCGAGCTGAATTCACATACCAATTTGTGCCTAAGCTTGTCGAAACCTCAAAGCTCACTAGCCCTTCTTTCTTTTCTATTTTCAGTGAGTAAAAGATGAATATTCATCTAATTTCATGTTTTTGTTTTATAAATATTACCTTATTAAATATTTTACTCATTTGCCCTTTGATTAAACATATAAAACAAATATAAATTAAGGCTAATATGTCATTTAGCCATCCACTATCTTTAATAATGGATAATTTCCTCATAAGGTCTTCACATTTAGAAGCTATAACACATAGATACATCAACAATCAGCACACGGGTTTTATACTTTACGCGATTAAGTCCTTTAACTTAATTCGGCACACAATCGATAAAATTACCACACAGAATTTTCACACGGGCTATATCATACATAATCAACACAAAAAATAACATTAAAATATTATTTCGACCTTAAATTTTTGGTCTCAAAACCAATGTTCCAACTAGGGTCTAAACTGGGCTGTTACAACTCTCCCCGTTTAGGGATTTTCATCCCCGAAAATCTTACCAGTGAATAGGTGTGGATATTGCTCTCTCATAATGTCCTCAGGCTCCCACGTAGCCTCTTCAATGCTATGTTTGTGCCATAATAATTTCACTAAATAAATTTTATTATTTCTCAACTCTTTGGTCTCTCGTGCCAAAATTCGGATCGGTTTTTCATTATACGACAAATATGGCTGAATCTCTACCTCAGTAGGAGCAATCACATAAGACGGATCAGATCGGTACCGTCGAAGCATCGACACATGAAACACATTATGAATATTTTCTAACTCAGGTGGCAACATCAATCTGTAAGCAACCAGCCCAACTCGTTCAATAATCTCATACGGTCCGATAAACCTCGACTCAGCTTGCCTTTCTGGCCAAATCGAAGTATTTTCTTCCATGGAGATACTTTCAAAAGCACTTTATCACCAACCTCAAATTCAATATATTTTCATTTCAAATCTGCATAAGACTTCTGACGATCTGAGCCGCTTTCAAACTATCTCGAATTACTTTCACTCTCTATTCAGTCTCTTTTATAAGATCAACCCCGTGAATCTTATTCTCACTCAGCTCAGTCCAATATAATGGAGTTCAACACTTTGACGGTAAAGAGCCTCATATGGTGCCATTTTGATACTAGATTGAAAACTATTATTGTACGCGAATTCAATTAACGGCAAATATTTTTTCCCACGTATTCTCAAACTCAAGTATGCAACACCTCAGCATGTCTTCAAGAATCTGAATAATTCATTTGGACTAACCATTTGTTTGCAGATGAAAAGCTGTATTGAAATGTAATTTCATGCTAAAGCTTCTTGCAATTTCTTCCAGAACCTCGATGTAAACCTCGGATCTCTATCTGACACAATAGATAGTGGTATCCCGTGCAATCTCACAATCTCAGCAATATACAATTCAACCAATCTATTGAGTGAATAATTTGTTCTCACTGGAATGAAATGAGATGATTTTGTCAGTCTATCAACTATCACCCAGATCGCATCTTTCTTTCCCGAAGATAAAGGCAATCCCGACACAAAGTCCATCGTGATCCTCTCCCATTTCCACTCAAGAATCATAATCGGTTGTAACAAACCGGATGGAACTTAATGTTCAACTTTAACCTGTTGACAAACAAAATATTTCGACACAAAGTCAGATATATCTCATTTCATACCATGCCATCAATAGAACTGTTTCAGATCATTATACATCTTCGTACTCCCCGGATGTATAGTCAAATGACTATTGTGAGCTTTATTCAAAATCATCGAGATCAAATCTGAATTTCTCGGAACACTAATCCAATCTCTAAATCTCAAACAATCATCACTATCAACTTGAAATTCTGAATCAACATTCGATTCACATAGAATTCGTTTAGCTATTATTTCAACATCACTTTTTGGGCATCACAAATCTGTTGTACAAACATCGCCTTAACTTTCAACTCAGCTATAACCGCACTATCATCACACAGATCTATCTGAGTACTCATAGCTAGCAAAGCATATAATGATTTCCAATTCAAGGCATTAGCTACAACATTAGCTTTACCCGGGTGGTAATCTATCACAAGTTCGTAGTCTTTCAACAATTCTAACCATCTTCTCTGTCACTAATTCAAGTCTTTCTGAGTCATCAATATTTTAAACTCTTATGATCAGTATAGATGAAAATTTCTCCCCAACCAGATAGTGACACCAAATCTTCAATGCGAACACAATCGTAGCCAATTCAAGATCATGCATTGGGTAATTCTTTTCATACGGTTTTAACTGTCTCAAAGCATAAGCAATGACTTTCCCTTCTTGCATCAGCACAGAGCCTAAACCATTCAACAATGCATCACTATAAACTATAAATTCTTTGCCCGATTCAGGTTGAACTAACACTAGTGCCTCTGTCAACAACACATTCAACTACTCAAAACTCTGCTGGCACTTTTCTGACCACTCAAATTTAACATCATTCTGCAACAACTTTGTCAATGGAGTCGCAATCATTGAGAAACCTTTCACAAACCATCTATAATATCCCGCTATTCCCAGAAAGCTATAGACTTCAGACACATTTCTCGGAGGCTTCCATTCCAAAATCGCAAAGATTTTACTCGGATCAACTCTTATTCCCGCAGCTGATACAATATGCCCAAGAAAACCAACCTCACGTAACCAAAATTTGCATTTGCTAAACTTTACGTACAATTTTTTCTCACGCAGGGTTTGTAGCACAGTTCTCGAATGCTCGGCATGCTACGTATCATCATACGAATAGATCAAAATATCATCAATGAACACCACTACAAAGCTATCCAAATACAGTCTGAATATCCTATTCATTAGATCCATAAACACTGCAGGAGCATTTGTTAGTCCGAAAGGCATCATTAAGAATTCGTAATGTCCATACCTCGTTCTGAAAGCAGTTTTCAGCACATCAGATTCTTTAACTCTCAATTGATAGTAGCATGATCTCAAATCTATCTTAGAAAACACTGTAGCTCCTCTCAACTGATCAAACAAATCATCAATACGAGGCAACGGATATTTGTTCTTTATCGTCACTTTGTTCAATTGTCGATAATCAATACACATTCTCATAGTTTCATCTTTCTTTTTCACAAATAACACAGGAGCTCCCAGGGTGAGAGACTCGGTCGTGCAAATCCTCTGTCATTCAACTCCTGTAATTGAGACTTTAACTCTTTCAATTCTATTCGTGCCATTCTATATGGAGCTATCGAAATAGGAGTAGTTCTCGACACTAACTCAATACCACATTCAACTTCCCGAATCGGTGGTAATCTCGGTAGCTCTTTAGGAAACACATCTAAAAACTCACATACCACAGGCACATATTCAACTTTCTTTTTCGACACTTTTGTATCAATCATGCACACCAAATAGGCTTCATAACCCTTTCTCACATAGTTCATAGCTTTCATCGCAGATACAACAGATGGTAATCCTTTCATATCACTGGATTCAATTCAAACTATCTCACTGTTCTGTCTTCTGTATTCAATACTCTTTATTTTACAATTCACAATGGCGTTATACAGAGTAAGCCAATCCATACCCAGAATTATGTGAAACTCATCGAATGGTAACAACATCAAATTAACTGGAAAACATATATCTCGAAACATCAATGGGAAACTCTTGCATACCTTATCCACCAAAACACACTTGCCTAAAAGATTCGATACTCTAATCACAAATTCAGTAGACTCAACAGGTAAAGTCTTACTTGATACTAAATTTACACACACATATGAATGAGTAGATCCTGGATCTATCAATGCAATTACATCAGTATTAAATAAAGTGAAAGTACCGGTGATGACGTCTGGAGATGATGCTTCCTCTCGTGCACATATAGCATAAGCTCGGGTAGGTGCTCTCGCCTCTAACCTCACAGCTGTATCAGTAGTCCCCTTTTGACTTTCACTCATATTCCCTACATTTCTGGGTGGTCTACCCCTGTTCAATACATTACTTGATCTCATATTCTGAACATTTTCCTCTTCGACCATCTTTAGGCAATCTCGAATAAAATGATCTTAGGATCCACATTTATAACAAACTATATTGTTGAACTTGCCCTAACAATGTCCCACATGTCGTCTTCCACATTGTCTGCACTTAGGTTTGTTACTCTTAGCACTATCAACACTTGATTCAATTGGAGTTTGATTTCTTGAACGAACACTTAGTCTTGTATGATTTCTACTCGGATGTCCAAATGAAGCATTTGAATGATTGCTTGCATCTCTAAATATCTTCGTCGAATGTTGAGAAAACTTACTCATCGATCTTTTTCTTTCATCATGAGCTTCAGAATCAGCTTTCTTGTTTTCTTTACTGAGCTCCTCGGCTTTGCATGCTCTTTCAACTAACACAACAAATTTGTTTACATCAAGAATCCCAACTAACAACTTAATGTCCTCATTCAACCCTTCTATAAAGCATTTACACATAGTAGCTTCGGTCGAAACACATTCCTGAGCATATTGGCTCAATCTCATAAATTCTCGTTCGTACTCAATAACTGACAAACGGCCTTGTTTCAGCTATAAAAACTCATTACGTTTCTGATCAATAAATCGTTGACCGATATACTTCTTTTTAAACTCGGCTTGAAAGAAATCCCAGGTGATTTTCTCTCTCGAAACTACAGATATCAACGTCTTCCACCAATTATAAGTTGTATCCCTCAATAACAAAATAGAACATTATATACATTCGTCCAGAGTCAATGACATCTCATCAAATACTCAAAGGGTATTCTCGAGCCAAAACTCGGCTCGCTCAGCATCGTCATCAGATGTGGCCTTAAACTCTTCGACCCCGTACTTTTGAATCTTGTCCACAAGAGGTTTATTCAATCTGATCGGATCTACAACTTGTGGCACCATAGGTATTTTTGGGGGTGGAGGTTGTGGAGAAGCTAGATTCGTTCAAACAAACTTCATAAACCACTCGCTCATCATTCGAAAGAAGGATTGCTTAGCCTCTCCTCTCTCACTACTTTCATTCGGCCTAGATGCGGCCGGCGCTGTCACTTGAGTGAGAGAAGGCACGTTACCTTCTACATCATCAGCAACTACTTAATCGGGATCCATTACTATATGAAAACACATTTTCATCTGTCAGAATTCTTCACACTATCACAATTTTAAATATGGCATGTATAGCTAGACTCACACATTCTACGTTAGTCCAAGAATCGACTAAACTGTAGCTCTGATACCAATAAAATGTAACACCCCTATCCCAAGACCGTCGCCGAAATAAAGTTATGAGACATTACCAAACATTCAGAACATTTCACTACCATTCCATGACACAAAGTCAAACATCAATCAATCATATTCAATCACAAGTATATAGCCCCTTATTGAGGTCTTTGAAACCTCAAACACGTGTTAGAAAGGGGTCGGGACTAAACCGGAACACATATAGAAATTTTCAAAAATTTAAAACTTTTCAAAATTTTAGGGGTTACATGACCGTGTGGGCAGGCCGTGTGTCTCCCACAGCCGCTAGACACACCCATGTCTCTTCCCCGTGGTCGAATCTGACTTAACTCTACAGCCACCAAGCATGTTCGTGTACCATGGTTGTGGTCGGTCCTGACTTAGCTCCACTGCTACCAGGCAACGACATATACTAAATTTTTCACCTGGCTATTAGGCATGCCCGTGTACCATGGCCGTGTGCTCTTAAGCTAACTACTGACTTTACCCCACGGTCACTAGACACGCCCGTGTGCCATGACTGTGTAGGCAAAACAGACCATTTGCAAGGCCAATTTGCCACCCACACAAGGGTCAATCCTACAAGCACATTTAAGCATAATTATACACACAATTTGGCAACCAATCTCATGTCAGGTGATCAACATAACATCTCATACAATTTCATTTATAACCATGCTAACTGATAGACTAAATTGCACCACTTGAACACATTCAATACCAAATATGATTCCTCCTCAAACTCACTTGATCATACTAGTATCAATCTATCACCAAGATTACCATTTATAAGACATATCCATTGCTATCAACACATACCAAAACTCACTTCACATACCAAATCCATACAAGCATATTTCAAACATTTATCTAGCCACCTCACATGGTTATTTACACATCCCATACATAATTTACATATCTAACCTATACATACAATATTTCAATTATGTACATCTTTCAAAAAGTACCAAAATAGATTGCCGATAGTGTGATTGAGATGCTGACGATTCCCAGATCCGAGCTAGCTTTACTGACACTGCAAAGCAGAGAAAAAAATCACACAGTAAGCTTTCAAAAGCTTAATAAGTTCATAACATAACACATTAAACCAAAAAAAAATCACCACATAGATTTATTACACATCTATGTAGGTATATATAATGCCATCCAAAGCTAATATACTCATTTAACATTTCACGATCTCATTTATAGATTCATTAACCACATAGGTTCTGAACGTACCTAATCCAACACTTAGTTGTCAATTTACATTTGCTACCCAATACTCACTATTTCCTCTCGATCAACTTTTGTCTCTTATTCAATCCAATCGCACACTTAGTGCCCAAAAAGTTAGCCAAAGCTTAATTAACATTGCACACTTAGTGCATCCATGTCAAACTGATCTTAAATCGGTATTGCACACACAATGCCCACCATAAAGCTGAAGCTTATATTATTTCGCACACACAGTGCTAATCAGCTTATCACCTTTCCGAATACGCACACTTAGTTCCATATAACTCAAGACCTCACATAACATTCACATCTCAATATATTCATACCATTCATTTCACAGAATTAAACATAACTAAATACACGTATTATGTCTGAACTTACCTCGGACGTCGAACTATCGAAACGGTCGATTAATTAGCACTTTATCTTTGCCTCAATCTCGATCTGAACCTCTCATTTCTTGGTCTATACACATTCAAATTCAATCCATTGAATCACAATTTCATTCAATGTAGTCCACACACACTTATTTAGGGCATTTTACAAAATAGCCCTCACATTTTCACATTTTGACACTTTAGTCCCTATTTCACAAAATCATCAAATACACAAAATTTCAAAACACAAATGCTAGCCGAATTCTTCCCATGCTAACACAAGCTCATACATTTCATTTATTTTACATTTCAACCCTTTAATTTACACTCTTTACAATTTAATCCAAATTACTAAATTTCATCAAAAATCCAAATACAAACAATATTAACCCAACATCAAGCTTTCATATTTCACCAACTAGCATCACAAAGATCACATATTCATCAATGGCATATCTCACATTCATCACTAATTCATAAAATTTAAGAATGGATTAGCTAGAGCACGAAGCAACGATTACGAAAGACGTAGAAATTATCAAAAATTGAGCTGAATTCACATACCAATTTGTGCCTAAGCTTGCCGAAACCTCAAAGCTCACTAGCCCTTCTTTCTTTTCTATTTTTAGTGAGTAAAAGATGAATACTCATTTAATTTCATGTTTTTGTTTTATTAATATTGCCTTATTAAACATTTTACTCATTTGCCCTTTTATTAAACATATAAAACAAATATAAATTAAGGCTAATATGTCATTTAACCTTCCACTATCTTTAATAATGGCTAATTGCCTCATAAGGTCTTCACATTTAAAAGCCATAACACATAGATACTTCAACAATCAGCACACAGCTTTTATACTTTACGCGATTAAGTCATTTCTCTTAATTCGGCACACAATCGATAAAATTACCACACAAAATTTTCAAACAGGATATATCATACATAATCAACACCAAAAATAACATTAAAATATTATTCTGACCTCAGATTTATGGTTTCAAAACCACTGTTTTGATGAGGGTCTAAACCGGGCTGTTACACCATATTTGGGATATGGCATCCACATCAACATGTGATCCCATGTAAGACCATATCTGGGATAGGGCATTGGCATCTTATTACGTGTAAGATGAATTCTAGGTATTCTTCGACATTCCAAGTGGTTCAATGAGTAAAGAGCTAATTTCATACTAAAGTTGATAAAGAGTTAAGTTCATGTTAAAGATGATAACGAGCCAAGTTTCTATTCATGATTGCAAAGTGCTAAAGTTATGTGATGAGTGATACAGGTATACATGAGTAACTCAGGAAAAATAAGTTCGATGTATGATGTGTGATTGGTAAGAGTAAGCATAAGTAAGCCATGTCAATGTACTTGAGAACTTGTGCTATTACTTAAAGTAAAGTATGAATGTATCATTAGATTTTATGTTGCTATTTATTGCATGCAAACTTACTAAGCTTTATGCTTACTCCCTCTCTTTTCCATTTCCTTGTAGTATCACCAAACTAGCTCTAGGATTGAAGGACGTCGGAGTTCGGTATCAACCTATTATTTTGGTATAGTAAAGCTTGATTATTTTGAGTATGGCATGTAGAGGTGCTTGGTCATTTTGATAGGTCATATTGATTAGCCAAGGTGTTGGCTATTAATACTACTTAATTCATTTTGTAAATGGCTATTGGAATTGGACAATACTAGTTAAGTTATATCTATTCAATAATGATGAAATCCATGAAGTGCAAGCTCATGTAATTGAATGAGTAATGTGTAAAGTATATGCATGATGAATTAGTGAATGTTCATAGTGTATTATTGCTATGTTATGTGTTGCTTGAGATGGTATAAGTGTAGTTGCTTTTCAGGGTGGCAATTGACTTGGTAAATAGCCTTATAATTGTCCACAAGGGTAGACACACGGGCGTGTGTAACACACGGCTAGCCCCAAGGGCGTGTTGATAGGCCGTGTGTCCCTGCATCTAATTTGCGAAAAATTCAGTTCGTCACATGGGCCAGCACACGGGCATGTGACTATGCCATGTGCCCCTAGATGTTTGCTGACATCATAAATAAAATGCTAAGATTTCACACATAGGTTAGTACACATGCATGTCATGACCGTGTGAGGGACACGGGCATGTTTCAGGCCATGTGAAATGTAACACCCTTATCCCGTGTCCGATCACCGGATTAGGGTTAAAGGCATTACCAGACAGATCAAAAACATTTACAGAATTAATCGTACAACCATTCATCAATATCAATCGTAATGTCCCTTAAATAGGTCATCGAAACCCTAAGCATGCTTATAAACCAAGTCGGGACTAAACCAAAACACATAAGTAATTTCATAAAAATTTGAAACTTTTCTAACATACAGGGGACACATGGCCATGGGGGTAGGCTGTGCCTCACCCACGGCTACTGGACACTCTCGTGTGTCTTCCCTGTGGCTATAAACTACCAAAACCAACACGGTCACCAAGCACGCCCGTGTGCTAAGGCCGTGTACAATAGTTCACATACTGCCATTTCCCACACAGCCATCAAGCGCACCCGTGTCGAGGCCGTGTACAATTTAAGCCACACTCTGCCAATTTACCCACGGTCTCAGGCACGCCCGTGTGCCTCAACCGTGTGACATTATAGGCCATTTTACAAGGCCAATATGCCACCCATTTTGGGTCTCACCTACAAGCAATACATACCAAAACATAATATGCATATATGGCAACCAAAACATACCAAATAGTTCACTTTATCCATACATTCAACAACCAAATCATTCATATCATCTTTCAAAACAATAACACATACATAACCAAAGCAAAACTTCATCATTTAACTAACCATAAACTTGGCTATTTAATAAGCTTCTACCTTACCAAAATATGCATCAAATATCACATCCATTCAAGCATATTACCAAATTAAACTTGCCAAAACACATGGCCATGCTCACTTCATAAACATATATACTTATCTAGCCTATACATGCCATATTTAGCCATATACATTTTCAAAAGGGTACCAAAATAAGTTTAGTAGTGTGACGATGATCCTTGACAATCCCGAGCCTTTAGTAACTTTGACGACCTATAAAACAGAGAATATACACACATAGAGTAAGCTTTCCAAAAGCTTAGTAACAAATAAACTTGACATAAAAAGCATATATGTAATTTGATACATTTGCACATCTCATACACTTATCAATTTATCATGTATATGCTTGATTCATACTTATGACTACATTGGTCACATTTATCCATTCAAAACTCATTTGAAGCACATAGCTCATTCATAATATTCCTTGAATCTCATTCAACTTATCCTATTCGAACATCCCTTTCTTCAAATCAAAGTCATATGCATACTTATCGTTCATGCATACTTAATGCACATTCAACGTACCTAAATCGGATATTCATCCACTTAATGGATCATAGCTCGGATATACCATTCATATTGCAGACTTGCCCGTTGAACCATTAGGAACTTAGTAGGATACTTAGAAAGCTCGAAATAGTAGTACAATGCCAACGTCCCAGACGAGGTCTTACATGCACTTGTATATCAATGCCACTATCCCAGACAGGGTCTTACACGTACAAATCATAACGATGCCAACATCCCAGATGTGGCCTTACACGAGTCAATATGATACCAATGTCCCAGACATGGTCTTACTCATAAAGTTCATATCGATGCCTATGTCTCAGACGAGGTCCTTTACATATACTTTATATCGACGCCTACGTCCCAGACGTGGTCTTACACAAAATTTCAAATCAACGCCAATGTCCCGGACATGGTCTTACATAATAAAACAGAATAGATATCTATGTCATGACATAGCTAATCCTATCTATTCCTGGGTTCGTATGGGACTTTTCGGCTTTATCACTATACCAAACTTATTTCGAATTCACGCACTTAGCATCTCATACTCATTCATTTTCATCGAAAGACATATGAATACATATATTAAATTCAATACAGATAAGTTTATTTGCATAGTGACTTACCTCAGGTTCAGTTTAACGAAACAAAAATGGATACTCTGTTACTTTCGCTTTCCCGCAATCTAAGTATGTTTTCCTCGGTTCTTGATCTAAACATATTTAGAATTAACCCTTTTATTCACGATTCCATTCAATTCAATCCATACACATATTTTGGGCTATTTACACTTTAACCCTCACATCTACACACCTTAACAATTTAGTCCATTTTTCAAAAACATCAAATTCATAAAATTCGCACACACACATGCTTGGCCGAACCTCTCTAGGGACTATATAAGCCCAAATATTTCATCAAATTTATAATTTAGTCCTTTCATTTACCATTTCCTCAATTTAGCCCTATTTAGCTAAATTCAACAAAACTTCAAGAACAAAACATGTTCATCAAGCTTAAATCTTCCATTTAACATCATAAAACATCACAAAACTCAACATAGCATCAATGGCATTTTACACAAACATCATCAATTCATCAAATTGAGACATAGGTTTAGTAACTCTCAAAGCAATGATTTCAAAAACGTAGAAATCATCAAAAATCGAAACCAAATCATACCTTAATTTTGGCTTGTAAGTGCCGAATGCCTAGCTTAATTTTTTTCTTTCTTTCCTTTAGTAATTTCGGTCAAATGGAGAGAATGAAAGATGAACACTCATCTTTTTACTTCTTTAATCTAAAGTTAATAATTAGGTTACCAAAATAGCCTTCATTCATATAATTACAACAATTAAACAATAAGGGCATATTTGTCCAACTACTATCCACTATCTTAAAAGTGGTTTAATAGCCATATATGGCCTCCTCTTTTAAAAGCCACAACACCTTGATACTTAACAATTATCATGCAACTTTCACATTCAACACATTTCAGTCCTTTTGTCAAATTAAACACGCAAACAGACAAATTCGCTTACGAAAATTTTCCACATGCTAATTCACATATCAACGGCACAGAATATAATATTAAAATATTATACAAACTCAAATGTGTGGTCCCAAAACCACTATTTTGACTAGGATATAAATCAGACAGTTACATGAAAACCCCTGTAGGTTCGAAATGAAAAATAAAATTCACACGAGCTGGGAACATGAACGTGTGTGACTATGCGGCCTGCTCCACACGGGCGTGTTCCTATCCACACGGGCTTGTGGCCCTGTTTTGAGTAAAAAATTTCTAAATGTACATAAGTTTCTGGTTCAGTCTTGAATCACTTCATGTGTATGTTTCGGGTCTCATATACCCATAATAGGGACGTTGTGAGAGTGAAAAGTTTTAAGTTTGATTGAAAATTTATGGCCCAATATTACATGGCGAAGGATGTTAAGTACGGTAATGCCTCGTACCCTATTCCTGTTGAATACAGGTAAGGGGTGTTACACTTATAGTAAATCAGAAGCTCATTGGATTGGATGCTCAGAGGAGATCACTCACACTATCCATCAACTCAATTGGTGTATAAGGTAAAACAATTAGGGTTATAATGGCATGTATAGGTTAAATTGGCCAATAATGGCATCTAAATATTTGACAATAACTAGCCATTGGAATGGCTAGTTATGGACATGTTTTGATGTTTATGTATAAAAAAAATTATATCATAGTATATGATTGAAAATGATTAATTGACAGAAATCACAATGACATAAGGATGAATTAATTAAATTAGCATATATGATACAAAATGTACAATTGTGAAACCTGCACCTAGTTTTGAAAAATTAAATTAACCACACGGCTTAGCACACGAGCATGTGACTGGCCGTGTGGCACAAGTCAGAGAGTTACACGGGGTAGGACACGGCTTGATGCACGGGCATGCCATAAGGTCACACAGGCGTGTCCCATGGCCACACAGGCATGTGAGCCCTGGGCCTAGGAAGAATTTTGAAATTTCATGAAAAATTTTATAAGTTCTCGATTAGTCCTGATTTGATTCTAATGCTTATATTGGGCCTCAAAGGCCCATTCAAGGGACAATATGATTAGTTTCAGACATGAATAGTAAATTATGGGAAATAACTATAATTATTCTGTAAACTTTGGTAATGCTCCGTAACCCTGTTCTGGTGACAGATACGGGTTAGGGGTGTAACAGTCCAGGCTAAATTCTTCATATAATGTATGCTCAGAAGAGCTCAATTAGGATTACCAGTCCAGGCTAAACCCTAATCATAACGTACTCGGGAGGTATTATATCATGATTACCCATCCGGGCTAAATCCTTTCTATAAATGAGGTCAAGAGGATTACTTGTCTGAGCTAAATCCCATCTGCAACAAATGTAGGACATTATTCATTTCGGGAAAGCACACATATTCATCAAAATTCAATATTCAATCGGGACTTAACCCTTTTTCTCCATTTCAAGCATATATTCAATTTTTCCTTATAGCAGTCAAATAATGTACATCAATATAAGTTACATTCCATACAAACACAATATTCAATTAGACATATTTATATGCTTGATTAAGTTACACGAACTTACCTCGACACTTGTTCGCGTAAGTAATCTACTAATCTGGAACTTTTTCTTTTTCTCGATATAACCTCAAATTTATGTTTTTTGGATCTATATAAATAGCTTTAATCATCAATTTCTCATATTTTGTATTGATTTGGACTCAATTTACGTCTGAGGCAAAATTATCATTTTGCCCCTAACTTTTCCATAAATTCCAATTTCTTCCTTAGGCTCGAAAAATGAATCTTGTGCAATTTACTCCCTATTCCAAGCCTAACCAAAATCCCATTACAAAATTTACAGCACATGTATTCATAAAAATTTAGAATTTTTCATCAAATTTCATAACTTTACATTTTAGTCCATAAATCATGTTTTCATCAAAAATCACTTTGTAAAAGTTGTTTATCTATCAACAACCTTTCATTTTCTACCATAAATTTCAAATTTTCAGCATATTCATCCATGACCCAAATTTCATACCTTGATAAAATTTCAAATTAATCCCTCAAATAGATAGATTAGACTATCGCAGTTTCAAAAATATCAAAATTACTAAAAACGAGACAAGAAAACTTACCCAATTAAGCCTTGAAAGTTTTTTCTCTCTCTCCTAGGGTTTCCATATAATTTTGGGGTTGAAGATGACAAAATAATAAGATGATATCTTTTATCATCTTTTTAATTAATTAATTATTTCAATTTCCAATTTAGTCCCTACTCTTTTCTAATTTTTTGATGAATGAGTCACCAAAAATCTACATACTTTTCTTTAATGGTCTAATTACCATATAGGGACCTCTAGTTTTGAATTCCATAGTTGTTTAATCCTTATAGCTACTAGAATTCAACTTTTGCATTTTATGCAATTTAGTCCTTATCGTAATTAAACACTTAATCGATAAAATTTTTGTATCGAAATTTTCACACAAGACGTTTATCATAATACAGACCATATAATAAAATAAAATAAACTTTATTTTTGGATCGGATTTGTGGCCCCGAAACCACTATTTCGATTTCACTGAAAAATGGGTTGTTACAAATAACATGACAAGTAAATGTCGAGTTACTGTACCCACAGGGATTGTGAAAAGAATTATTTATGAATGCACTTAAAAACACTTTGGTGAAGAAAAATATTTTGATTTGAGGAGGTAATTAAAAACTAAGATTTTAACTAAGGAAAATAAATAAAAATAAAGTAAAAGTTTCAATACACGATTTCAAAAGATGATTTTAATCAGGATGACATAATTGTGTTAGATTAATTACATTTCTTAACTTAGAATTACTAAACTCATGTTCACGTTGTTACGAATTTAATTCATGGCAACTCGGCAATTTGCTAACTTGTGAACATACTCACCTATCAAAATCCATTTATCTTTTGACTATAACCAATTAAACAAATTTTAATAAGCAAATGTGTTAATGCAAATACATACTTATGAAATTAAAATATTCTCTTGTACATATCTTTATGCCAATTCAAACAATTAAGTCAATCTCATAAGCAAAAAAAAAAAAAAAAAAAGATTATGTGAGGTAACAATGTATTCCTACCTTGAAACAGTTTAATCACAATAATCTTGAAAGTTATGCAAGGCTAATATATCATTAGATACCATTGCTAATTTAACCCTCAGCTACCTTAGATGATTAAACATGCACTGATTAAGTATCGTGTCAATTAATTACAATTTCAATCCATTTAAATAATTAATTCATTAGTTACCTTACAATTGAAATGCAAGAATAACTTAGTCATGGTTTTACTTAATCAAACATCTTACCAAGGCCAATTAACAACACAAACACAATTTTAATAAATTAAGTGGACAAAATGCAATCAACCTAACACGAATTAAATTTAAGCCACATTAATTAAATTAAACATATCAACATCAAAAATATTCATAGGCATGTTCATAACAACAACAATAAAATTAAAAGGATAAGGAACATGAATCAAATCCGGTGTTTCTCCAAGGCTTGACTAGTTTGCTCTGCTCTTCCTTCTCCGCTTGTCTTTGTTGAACCGTAGCTTCCACGAACACTTGAATGATGCTCCCAATGGTGGTTGAAAGACTCTTTCTCAAGAGGAGAAATTGGCAAGGGAATGAGGGAAAAAATGAAAAACAAGGAAGGGGTTTTGAAAGGAGAGAGTGAGATAGAAGTGAAAGGATGAGAGGGTTTGAGATGTGTTTCAAATGAGAAGACAAGGGGTGTTTTTATAGGTTGAGTGGGCTGTTCAAAATAGAAAAAATCAGAAGCCATAGATTTCCCCCATGGCCGGCCATACATGTGGCATGTTTGAAGGTTTCAAACTTGCTATTTTAAGGTAGGGGCAAATCTAGAAAGGCATGAATAGTGGAGGGTTTGAATGCAAATTCAAGAAGTCTTCATGGGCTATTTTGCAAGCCAAGTAATCAGCCAAACAAGCTAATTGGGTCAGTATGTGGGATGTTTTTGGGCTGCCCAGTGCTCGGTTGGATCGATTTTCTCAGTTCAGCTCAACTGCGTATTTTTTCAAAATTAAATAATAATAATTTATTTAACCCAAAATAAATTGGATTAAAATTTAAATTTATTATATTATGAACTAATACTCATAATTTGGACCGTCTTAACCTGAAAAACTAATTCGCTTTGATGCTTCAAAATTGCTTCTGGGTTTTGCGCTTCTAGTAGTGTCTGCCAAGCCATTTTTCGCCCTTTGTGCAAACCTGTCGAAAATACTCAAAATTTGATATAAAATTAATTAAAATTTAACATGTTAATAATTTGAGTACAATTTAATTATTTTCTAATTATTATATATTTTTCGACAAGAATTTTATCGAAAGTGCATGAGTTTGAGTTAAAATGGGCTTGAAAAAGTATGTATATTTTCGTGTTTCCACACTCGAACTTAATTCGTTGCTCATCCCGAGTAATGCACAAATTGGAAAGAATTTTCGAAAACACCTTTGAAATTTCCTTCAAAACTACATTCTTCCTAAAATTTTGAATTTGGTCTACTTATGCTCAAAAGCAAGAATTTTGATGATTATGCTACTTAAGTATACATATCATTCAAATTAACTCGATAACTATTATGATAGAAAAAATAGGCTAAATGCTTCCTCAATAAAAACATGTAAATCCCTACCAATTTGATTTTATTCCCTTATTTAAGATTAAGTTACAATCATCAAGTTTAATTTATGCCTTCATATGTTGAGCATAGCAATTTCTCTCCAGTAATGTAGGTAGCATAAAAACTTGAATCAATAGGCTTTTTAAATAGGTTGTAACGTGGCTAGGCTAGGGGTAGGTAAAGGACAGATAAATTTAGCCTTAAAACCCTAGACTCATCTTCAATCAGACCTTCGTAATATTTACCTTCAATACACCAACTTATTTTTCTCTCACATGCTCTTTTGTACATTTATTTTCTTTCAAGTACGTATGCTCTTCTCTTTTCTCTCTTTTTTTCTCACGAGTGTATGTACTACAATTTTTTTGAGCATTTGGTACTTCTTTTCAACTCCCCCAAACTTATTTTCAAAGAATGTTCTAAATAGTACTGAGTCTAGTGTTTGGGACAATTTAAGGATAATTAAGAGAAAAGTGATGGCTAAATATTGCAAGGGTTTAAATAAAATTAGGCCATATAGTCTCAAAGTTGGGTTTCAAGGGATAAAAATTCATCAAGGTAGCTTGAAAGGCTCTAACGGTCCAAACAAAAGTGCCTAAATCATTTTCAACATTCCATGCTTCCTAGGATTTCACCTCAAGAAACTACTAAGTCAATTCTAGAGACTTAAACTTTCATGCATGCCTAACTTTCTTAAGGAACTAAAAATTTTATGGTCTAATTTGAATGTTTTATTTATGTCATAATTCAGCCAGCATAACAATTTTTAAAATAATAGAACTTTATTCATACTGAAGTTTAACATACTTAACAAAATTTCAAATTTTCGAACAAAATATATCCCCATTGTTAAAAGTGAATAGATACTATACACTAGGTAGGATTCTAGAAAATAGGAGGTGAGTCAATTTGACTACTTAAGTACCAAGCTCTCTCTAGATCCAATCTAATTGCCACACTTTGTACTTTGCAACTTGTTCATTTTTATTTATGGCACCTCTTGTTTTACTATGCGATAAAAAATCCTAATAGAACTTAATCCTAAAACATTAAATAACCTAAGAATGAAAATAAAATAAAGTTAAGATCCCCCCTTTTTATTTATTTACAGATTCCTCAGAATCCAACTCATCTTTTGCTCCATCATCTCTATTTTTGCATGAATCGCTTCGCTCCCTCTTCGATAGTGGACTCCATGGTTCAAATATGAAATTTGGAAACTAAGGCAAAAAAATAAATGGGTCAGTGTATATTTTTGTAAGAGCGCTTCTCATTGAGTCATCCCGTATTTTTTTAATATCTCCAGTAAGCTTGTTGTTGCCACTACATATGTTGTATTATGTCCATCAATTTTGACAGCTCATCTGAAAGATCTAGGCAAGGTGGTTGAGTTCTAAACATAGAGGTTGTCATGTCAGGTTCGGTTGTTGGTTCTATTGGTTCTGCCTTATCAGGGATTTCAGCTAGACTGCATTGGTTCGATCTTTGTGGGATTTTCTTCTTCTTCTTCTTCTTTGGGATCCTCGCTCTCTTCAACTCATTGCTGGAGAATAAAATCTCTAGCTATTTGATAGTAGAGGTCCCAATCTATGATTATGCCCTCGCTATAACATGTCTTCTTTACATTTGCAAGAATTTTTGCTTTCAAGCACAAAATTGTTATCGTAAAGGGAAAGTAAGCTGGGCCAGAACGTCTAGCGACACAATTTCGGATTTCTCTCAAAATGATATGTCCCACATCAATGGTCTTTCAAGTTAAAATTGAGTATAATAAGACCATTTGCTCTAATGAAATTGTAGTCCCATGTGAAATAGGCATAAGGTTGAATCAAATAAAATAAAACTATACCTTCGCTAGTGGTGTCAAATTGTAACGCCCCGAATTTGAGCCTAGAAAGAATGGGCCTTGAGTGTGGGATCAACTAGGAGACTACACATAAATAATTATGTGAGCAACAAAATGACACAAATTGCTTGTTTTCTTTAGTGGTTAAGTGATTTAGGAAGAGTTGGGCGTGTTGGAGAAGTCTTGGGTTCAAACTTGGGCTTTAGCAAAATTTTTGGTTTTTGCCCTTTAGTGAATCTTGGCCTTAGCTTGAAGGCTTTATAAATATTTTTGGTAAAATCATGACACAATGAGCCTGCTGGTAAAGGTGGAAAGTGGCGTATGTAGTGTACTAGTGGTCTGAGGTTCGAATCCCTTGGTATGAAAGGAGTATTTGTTTTATTTCCTTGCAACATGAGAAGTGGAGTTATACTGAAACTCTGCAAGGTGAAGTTTGAATTGGTCTTGGAGTTGTTATGGAGGATATCAATGAAGGATAAGTGGAGTGATTTGTGGAGATTTTTGAGAAATTTGAATGGTGAGGGAGTTGTGGCCGAATGGGACTCTAAGGCCTAAGGAAATTCGACTGAGGGGTTTTCTCTCAGTTTTGGTCAGTTTGTCATCAGTTTCTGAAACTGTGAAGGCTCTTTTCTTTCTCTACTCTCTCATGCTGAATTTGCAAGTGGCTCTTTGTGCATTTTGGGTATTCGACTCCTACCATTTTGGTAAATTAAACTATTTTTTTTCAAGTCTATTCCTCTCCCCTCTTTTGAACCAACATCTGCCGAAACCTCCTCTTCTTCTCTATTCTTTTCAAGTTTGACCAATTGCTTGTTTCATCCATTCTTGCCTATTGATTTTCTTCGGCCAAATCTATCACCCTAGCCTATGTGACTCTTCCTCCTTTTCGGTTTGTGACCAAAAGTCCTCCCCTCCCTTTTTGATTCAATTCTTCTCTTCTCTGGGTGGTTCTTACTCTAGCCGGAACTCAACACCGTCCCCTCTCTATTTTGGTTCTGCAAGTATTTCTAACAAGTCGGTAAGTGGTCATATTCCTTCTTTCCATTCAAACCTGGTTTCTTTAAAATTTTCTAAAAGTCAAATATTCATTTGTTTAAGAAGATGGTATTCGCAGATTTAAGCCATATTTACAATCGATCCTATCTAACAAGATCTGTTTATAATCCAGATTCTCGACAAGGCATGTGATCAATTTTGGGTTAGCTATCTTAGTGGATTAAGCCCTCATTCAATCAAGGTAAGGTGGTGTATCTTTGGACTAAAAGTTAAGAATTGGTTAACTTAAATCATCAGTTAATTAACTGAAGGTCTAGTTGAGTGTACGTTCGGTACACGGGGAATTCTTTGCGCTTCTCGTTAAATAGGTGTGTAATCACACTATTGTTTCTATGAGTCGGCAAAAGTCGAAAAGCCAAAACTTCGTCAGTTAAGGCCTCACGAGCGTTCGGTCACTCGTATGGTAAACCGAGCCCACAATCATAAGCGATGGACTGTGGAGGCCACCACGAGCGTCCTCGTGTTCTTAGGCCGTTATAGGCCTCGTTTGGCTAAAATGTGACGTGTGGACTCAATAAGCTTGTGGGGCCTACACGAAATAAATCCACGATAAGTGGTAACTACTGAACTGGGCTATAACGTTCACATAGCCATGACTAAATTTGGGCTAAATGGGCCACACGAGCGTGTAGGCCCACTTGGGCTAAATATTGGGCTTTGGACCCAATTACACCGTTTTGATCATATATGTTATCTGTGTCACTCGAGGCAATTGTAGACCTTTGGAAAGTTATACAATGACTATAACACCCCTGTAGGGTAAAATGACCGTAATGCTCCTGTTAAGGTAAATGACCGTAATACCCCTATAGGGTAAAATGTCCGTAATGCTCCTATTAAGGTAAATGACCGTAATGCCCCTGTAAGGTAACATGACTGTAATACCCTTGTAGGGTAAAATAACCGTAATACCCCCGTTGGGTAAAATGACCGTAATGCCCTTGTAGGGTAAAATGACAGTAATACCCCTGTGGGTAAAATGACCGTAATGCCCTGTAGGATAAAATGACTGTAATTCCCCTGTAGGGTAAAATGATTGTAATACCTTCGTAGGATAAAATGACCGTAATGCCCCTTTAGGGTAAAATGATCGTAATGTCCCTGTAGGGTAAAATAACCGTAATGACTCTATCGGGTAATGACTATTTTGCCCCTTGAGGGTAAATGACTGACTTGTGCTATGATTTGACTGATTTAACTGTGATTGTATGACTATGGTTTGATTGACTTAACTATGAATGATATGACTAACTTTAAGCATGGCACACTGCATACACGACATACTGCATGGGGTTGGGATGCTGTTATGGAGAAAGTGTACTATTACTGGTGGCTTCGCCACAAATACTATTACTGACAGCTCTACAATGTTATTATTACTGGCAGCTACGCTACAATATTGGTTAGTGTCATAATCGGTGCTACATAAGGAGTGTAAGGATGGGTGGGTCGATTTAATCCCTAAATGAGTGTAGGGTTGGACAAAAGACGGGGTGTAGGGTTGGTTTGTGTATTTCTGCATTGCATATACTGATTCTAATGCTGAGATGGGCTTAGGCCTAGATAGATGTGATATGTGACATTTGATATGGGCTCAGGCCCAACCAAGGCTGATGGGGGCTAAGGTCCACATTGTACTATTATTGAATAGGGCTTAGGCCCATACTGTTACTATATATATATTGTTACTAATTGACTGATAGGGGATTACACACTGAGTTTCATAAACTTACCCTTTTCTTTTTAATTGTACAGGTAATCCCTAACCTTAAACGATTTGGAGCCGCGAGAGACTCAGAGGTGACCACACGCTCGCTGATGTTCTGCTTTGGACTTATTCATTTAAATTTCTATATTGGGTTGATATTTATGTAATAAGGCCTCTGATGATTTTAATTTATTTTTAATTTTAATTTCCTATTTTGAAATTGCCAAACGGATACAACCAAGTTTTCAAAAATAATAATGAATTTAAAAGACAAACACACATTTTCAACCTACAAAATGACATTCCTTAGAGTAGCTTCCACGGGTTTTTAACCAATAGTAACAAACATGGTAATCGTTTTACTAAGTTTTGGTTTTTATAACTTACCAATTGTTTCCTAAGAAATAAGAACTAAATGGATTTTACTCAAACGATTTCTCCCATCAACCTTGATTTTGAATAACACTTCAATGTGACACGCCAGATTCGGCCATAACGTCTAGGCGGGGTTTGGGATGTTACATTTAGTGGTATCAGAGCCAAGTTATAAAATTTGACTGTGGAAGACTTTAAACGGTTGTTTTCGAATATGTTAAGTATTTGAGATACTTCTTTTGAAAAGTATGGCACACTGAGTCTCCGGCACTAAATCCGTAAGTTTTCTGAATACTTTTGTCTATTTAGAATCTGAAATGCAGTAGGTTAGGAAGTATTGTGGCTACTTGAAAAATTAGACCATACCACTCTAGATGGAGCAAACTGAAACTATAGGAAACTTAAAACTGTAGTGAAACTTTGATCTGCATAAAACTGTAAGTTCTGATAAAATGCGAACAGACAATGGGAACAACAGATACACGCGAACGTGGTTCAAGAGGCTGTAGTAATGTTTTGAAATCAAAGTGCGCAGCAGGAGTGTGGTGGTGAAGTCTGTGTGATACGAATATCTTGTTATTTGGAAATTTCAGGGATGAAATTTCTTTAAGGGGTGAATTGTAACGCCCCAAATTTGGGCCTAGAAGGAATGGGCCTTGAGTGTGGGATTAGCTAGGAGACTGCAGATAAATAATTATGTGTGCAAGAAAATGACACAAATTGTAACAGCCCAATTTTGACCCTAGTCAGAATAGTGGTTTTGGGACCACAAATCTGATGTCAGAAAAATATTTTAATATTTTTTTCATGTTTACAATGTGTGATTAAGCATGTGTGAAAATTTGGTGTGAAAATTTTATCGTTTGTGTGTCGAATTATGAAACAGGACTTAATCGCATAAAATGCAAAAATTGTGTGCTGATTGTTAAAGTGCTTAATTAGCATGACTTATTAAATGAAAGGTCCTTATGTTGTAATTATACCATAGAAAGTGGAGATGGACATAGATGTACATTGTTAGTGGAAATTTTAAATATATTAAAAAGGGGAAAAATAGTAAAACATGAATTAAGTTAATATTACTCATAATAAAACAAAAGATAGTGGATGAATGTTTATCTTTCTACTGAAATTAAAAGAAGAAAATAAGGGTTTGGAGCATGTTGAATTCGGCACATTCATAGCTCAATCGGATCAAGAAAAGAGGGATTCAGATCGAGATCGAGGCAAAGATAAAGTACTCAATTGATCATCTAGTCTCGATATTTCGACATCCGAGGTAAGTTCGGATATAATACGTGTTGTTAAATTATGTTCTAGTATTATGGAATGAATGTATATGTGATTATGAGAATAGAAATGCTATGTGCAGAATTGAATTAAATGGCACTAAGTGTGCGTAGTTGAAATCGAGACAGTAATGAATAGCACTGTGTCTGAGAAGTTAAGGAAGCTTTGGCTTCATTGTTTGGCACTGTGTATGCGATACCGAGATGAATTTGGTTTAAAGTTCAGGCACTAAGTGTGCGATGATATTTATGTTTCGGCTATGAAATTAGCACTAAGTGTGTGATTAAATTGAATGAAAAACAAATGTTGACCGGGTGTAATATCGAGTATTGAATGGCATAAATGGTGAGTAACTAAGTGTTGGCTAAGGTATGTATTGAACCTATGTGGTTGATATGCTTGTGTATGGAATTATGAATGGTGGAGTAAGTATTTTAGCTATGGTTGATATGGTATGAGTATTTGAGAGTTGATTTATGTGTTGGATTTACTTATATAATGTGCTTGGATTGTTAATTTGAATGTATTATGTTTCAAACTTACTAAGCTTTTGAGTTTACTATGTGATGTGTTTCTCTATTTTACAGTGTCAGTAAAGCTAGCTCAGATCTGTGGATCGTCAGTGGCTCTATCACACTATCGACTATCTATTTCATTACTTTTGAAAGATGTACATATTTGGTATATGGCATGTATAAGCTTGAAGTCATGATATGTTTTGTAATGTAAGATCTTGTCATGTAATGTGGCTAGAAAGTTGAATGTTAATGGTTCATATGAGAGGCAATGAAAATAATGAAAGTGGTATGAAATAGTGAGGTTGGAAATGGTATTTTTCATGCTTGAATTAGTTAAAGGAAATGGTATTTTATGTGTGAATTTGTGGCTTGATTAAATGATGTTTTGCTAACAAGATTTAGGATGTGAAGATTGTATTTTTGTTGGACTTATTTGAGATGAGTTTGAGCATGGCTATAGACGGTATGGTTAATGATAGATTGGTGCTTGTATTGGCATGTTTGGTTGCATTTTGAGACATGAATTGGTATTGACTTGAGGCTTGTAAGTGATTCAAGGAGTGGGAGGCAAGTTTGGCCTTGAAAATGGCCTATAATTGTCCACACGGTTAAGCACACGGGCTTGTGACTCGACCTGCCAAGTGAAACAAGTCAGACTCAACCACAGGCTGGACACACGGGCGTGTGACTGGCCATGTGGTGCAAGTCAGTGTCGACCACGGATGAGGCACACGGGTTGGACGCAGTAGGTATGCCCTGTTTGGCCACAGGTTGGACGCACGGGCGTGTCCGAGGCCATGTGAGGCACACGACCTACCCACACGGCCGTGTGACCTTTGTAGTTTTGAAAAATGTTTGAATTTCAAAAATTTTTGTATGTGTTCATTTTAGTCCCGACCTCTTTCTAACATGTGCTTATGGTCTCGTAGACCTTATTAAGGGACTATATGATTATATTTGAATATGATTGAATGATAATTGACTTTGTGTTGTGAAATGGATATGAAATGTTTCGATTGTCTGGTAATGACTTTGTGTTACGGAATATGAACGGGAGTTTTTGAAACTGAGCCAATACATGCGGAATGTGTTTCAACTGAAGCTACTATGTGTAAACGTTTCATTGAAGGGATGAATGAAGACATTAAATTATTGGTTGGAATACTTTACTTGAATGAATTTGTTGTATTGGTTGAACGAGCTTGCAAAGCCAAGGAGCTTAGCAAAGAAAAGAAGAAAGCTGATTCTGAAGCTAAGATGAAAGAAAAAGATTGATGAGTAAGTCATCCCAACCTTCGATGAAGAGATTTAAAGATGTGAGCAATTGTTCAAATGCTTCGCTTGGACATTCGGGTAAAAATCATGTGAAACAAAGTGTTGGTCCAAGAAATCAAATTCCGACTGAATCAAGTGTTGGTAGTGTTAAAAGCAACAAACCTGAGTGTAGACAATGTGGAAGACGAAATGTGGGAGAATGCTGGGAGAAGTACAATAATAGAACTTGCTACAAATGTGGATCCAGAGATAGTTGAAAAAGATAATGTTCAGAGCACAATACTGAGCAATACGACGGCTAGGGGTAGACCACCCAGAAACACCAAAAATGTGAGTGGAAGTCAAAGAGGGACTATGGATACAGCTGTGAGATCCGAGGCGAGAGCACCTGCTCGAGCCTATGCTATACGTGTACGATAAGAAGCGTCATCTCCAGACGTCATTACTAGTACTTTTACTCTATTTGATACTGATGTGATTACATTGATAGATCTAGGTTCTACTCATTTTTATGTGTTTGTGAATCTAGTATCAAGTAAGACTCTACCTATTGAGTCTACTGAATTCGTGACTAGAGTATCGAACCCCTTAAGCAAGTGTGTTTTGGTAGATAAAGTGTGCAAGAATTGTCCATTGATGTTTTGGGATGTTTGTTTTCTAGCTAATTTGATGCTGCTACCTTTTGATGAATTTGATATCATTCTGGGTATGGATTGGCTCACTTTACATCATGCTATTGTGAATTGTAAATGAAAGAGTATTGATTTGAGAAGTTAGAATGGTGAGATAGTTCGAATTGAATAGAATGATTTAAATGGGTTTCCAGCTGTTATATCATCAATGAAAGCTCTAAATTATGTGAAAAAGGGTTGCGAAGCTTATCTTGCATATGTGATTGATATAAAAGTAACTGAAAAGAAAATTGAATCTATGCCTGTAGTTTGCGAGTTTCTAGATGTGTGTCCTGAAGAACTATCGAGATTACCTCCGATACGAGAAGTTAAGTTTGGTATTGAATTGGTACCGGGAATGACTCTTATCTCAATAGCTCCGTATAGATGGCACCAATAGAATTGAAAGAGTTGAAGTCTCAATTGCAAGAATTAACAGATAGAGGGTTTGCACGACCGAGTTTCTCGCCCTGAGGTGCTTCTGTATTGTTTGTAAAAAAGAAAGACGACACTATGAGGATATGTATTGATTATCGACAGCAGAACAAAGTGACGATAAAGAATAAATATCCATTACCATGAATTGATGATTTGTCTGATTAACTGGAAGGAGCTACAGTGTTTTTAAAGATAGATTTGAGATCAGGCTATTATCAATTGAGAGTTAAAGAATCAGATGTATTGAAGACTGCTTTTAGAACAAGGTACAGACATTACGAATTCTTAGTTATGCCTTTTGGACTAACGAATGCTCCTACAATGTTTATGGATTTGATGAACCGGATATTTAGACCGCATTTGGATCATTTTTTTTGTGGTGTTCATTGATGATATTCTGATTTACTCCTATGATGAGATGCCACATTCTGAGCATTTGAGAATTATGTTACAAACTTTGCGTGAGAAGCAATTGTATGCAAAATTCAACAAATGTGAGTTTTGGTTGTGTGAGGTTGGTTTTCTAGGGCATATTATGTCAGCATCAGGCATACGAGTTGATCTGAGCAAAATTTCAGCTATTTTGGAGTGGAAGCCTCTGAGAAGGGTGTCAGAAGTCCATAGTTTTCTGGGACTAGTAGGATATTATAGGTGATTTGTGAAAGGCTTTTTAATGATTGCAACTTCGTTGACGAAATTACTATAGAAAGATGTTAAATTTAAGTGGTGGGAAAAGTACCAGCAGAGTTTTGAACGGTTGAAAGCATTATTGACAGAGGCACCAATGTTAGTTCAACTTGAATCGAGTAAGGAATTCATAGTTTACAGTGATGCATTGTTGAATGGTCTGGGTTTGGTGTTGATGCAAGAAGGAAAAGTCATCATTTATGCTTCGAGGCAGTTAAAGTTGCATGAGAAAAACTATCCGACACATGAACTTGAATTAGCTGCGATTGTATTTACATTGAAGATTTGGCGTCACTATTTGTTTGGTGAGAAATGTCATGTTTTTACTGATCATAAGAGTTTGAAATATCTAATAACTCAAAAGAATTAAATTTGAGACAGCGGAGATGGTTAGAATTACTAAAAGACTATGACTTAGTGATTGATTATCATCCAGGTAAATCTAATGTAGTTGCTGATGCATTGAGTTGAAAGTCTTTATGTGCTTTGCGAGCTATGAGTACTCAGATAGATCTACATGATGATGGTTTAGTTTTGGCTGAGTTGAAAATGAGGCCACTGTTTGAACGTCAGATTTGTGATGCCTAGAAAAAAGATGATAAGATGATAATAATACAAGCTCAATGTGATTTGAGTTCTAATTCAGAATTTTGAATTGATAGTGATGATTGTTTGAGATTTAGAGATCGGAATTGTGCTCCAAAGAATTCAGAGTTAATTCAGTTGATTTTGAATGAATCTCACAATAGTCGTTTGGTTGTTCACCAAGGAGTACGAAAATGTAAAATGATCTGAAATAGTTCTATTGGTGGCATGGTATGAAGCGGGAAATATCAGAGTTTGTTTCGAGATGCTTGATTTGTCAGAAAGTTAAAGGGAACATCAGGTTCCATCCGGTTTGATAAAAAAAAAAAGATGCAATCTGGGTAATAGTTGACAGATTAACAAAATCAGCTCATTTCGTTCTGATGAGAACAAATGATTCCCTTGATAAATTAGCTGAATTATATATTTCTGAGATTGTAAGATTGCATGGGGTGCCACTATCTATTGTGTCTGACAGATATCCGAGATTTACCTCGCGGTTTTGGAAGAATTTGAAAGAGGCTTTAGGCACAAAGTTACATTTTAGTACTGCATTTCATCCGCAAACGGATGGACAATTTGAGCGGGTCATTCAAGTTCTTGAGGATATGTTGAGATGCTGTATTTTTGAGTTTGAAAATACATGGGAAAAGCATTTACCTTTGATTGAATTCGTATATAATAATAGTTTTCAATCTAGTATCAAAATGGAACCATATGTGTAACATCCTGAATTTTTGGGCCTATGCATTTATTTGGTAGATAAGTGTAATGAGTTAATTTAAGGTCGAAATTGGGCTCAGGATTAGGCAAAGGCCTTGGTTAAATTATTAGATTGGGCATTATAGAGTTAAAAAGTGGTAATTATGTTTAAAATGCCAACATGGGCTTGTGGCCCAACAATAAGTGGCACTGTAAGGGAATTAGAAGTGACGCCACACACAAGGGATTTAGGGGCCCAAAATTTAAGTTTAATGAAGCCCAAATCTTTTAATTTAAGTGAGTTAAATTTCGCAATTTGGTTTAATGAGGTGGATGGCTACAAGGCTTGAAAATAGGAGAAATTATGTGGATTTTATAAGTGATAATATCATAGATAAAAGGAGAAAATTTAGAGCTTATCTTCAAAGGGAAGTGTTGGTAAAATCCACCACCTAGAGGAGTGTAAAATTGCCATCTTGCATGGCAAAGAGGGTGCCAATTTCCCTCTCTTTAGCTTGAATTTAAGGCGTTTTAGCTTTTTAGCAGTAGGTGCCGAAATATCTATAAATAGGAGGGGCTAGCTCCTTGATTCTGACATTAAAAACCCTAAATTCCTCTCCCATTGTGCTGAATTTCCCTAGCTTCTCCCTCTCCAATTTATTTTCTCCAATTTCTTCTAAAAGCCGAAAACTCCATTATTCTCTTATTTTTCTTCCTAGCCGAAATCTCCAAGTCTCTTTCTTGTTTTCTTTTCTTCTTCTCTTTTCCTGTCAAAAACCAAAACTTCATTCAATTCTTCAAAAAAGCTGAAAAATACACATCTAGTTCATCTTTCCTAGATTTCTTTAAAAAGCTGAAATGCCTAGATCTCTAATCTTCTACGCTTCGATCTTCTTCTGTGATTGCCGAATCTTTCTACAAGGGGTAGCTGAAATCTTCTATAGAGGGGGATTCAATCACTTAGATTTCTAAGCCAGAGTTTAGTAGCACTCGGATCGTATCACTTTTGGGATTTCAAGGAGAGGCCTTACTTCGCGTTCTTTCAGCTTTTGAGCAAAGTTGTAGACAAAGGGCATTAGATCTGATTAGTGAGGATATCGACATAGAGAGTAGTACTACGCATTAATCAGGTGTGTAATTCTCCACACCATCTAGATCTATTTGATTAATATATGATTATAAGTCTTATATGTTTTGATACATGCTGAAATCCTAGCATAATGATGGAAACCCAAAGAGGGTAAAAGAAAATCACCAGGTTAGTGATCTCTGTCATTCTAAAGTGAATGGTTCTGTTGATTTGATATAATAAACATGTATGCCGATTTATGTGATTGCACGGGGTTGGGTGATTGATGAAAGGGGAAGTGTTCTGTTGTAGTGGCTTTTGCCATGATCTGTTGTAGTGGCTCTGCCACGATCTGTTTTGGTGACTATGTCACGATTCTGACGATGAGCAGCTAACTGCAGCATGACTGCCATCGATGGTGTGTAGCGGTGAGGGTTGATTGTAGAAATCCCCATTGGTGTGATTGTTGTGATGCATGTTCTTTACCGATGAGGGTTGTACACATTGAGTTTTTGTAAACTCACACCCTCTTTTTATTAAATGTTTCAGGTGCTTCCTAGCGATTGAGGATTGGGAGCCGTGGAGGACTCGGGGGGTGGCTATACATCGGAGATACTACTCGTGAACTTTAGTAATTTCGATTTTTGCCTTTTCTTTTATAGTCTCAGTATTACTATAAGTTTATTTTAATTTGGGACTTTTGTTATGTAATAAGGCCTTTCAAAGTTGTACTTTGGTTTTTATTAGCTACTGTTTATATCAAATTCGACACCACGGCAGTTTAAATGTTAAGGTAATTTAATCAAAACATCAATGTTTTCAAAAGACTACGAAATACTCAGAAAATGTTTTCTTTCAAATCTCCGGTTTTTCTTAGGTATAACTAAGACTTGATTTTACTTCACCCTGTGACATACCAGATTCAATCGTAACATATAGGCCGGGTTTGGGGTGTTACAATATGAGGCTATTTATGGTAGAAAATTTCAAACTCCATTGTATTGGACTGAGCTGAGTGAGAATAAGATTCACAGGATTGATTTGATAAAAGAGACTTGAGTAGAAAGTGAAAGTGATTCGTGAAATTTGTAACACCCCTTGCCCGGGTTCTACGCAGGAACCAGGCCCGAGGTCTTACCGTACTAAAACCTCATGATGCCACCTAGGCTTATTGTCACTACTTACTTAAGCCACCTTTACAACTTTGTTTTCGACTTACGAAGTCTCACTCACATTCCCGAGGGCTCTCGAGACTATCACGGAGCTTTTTATATTCTTAAATTTTTCTCTTTTATTCTGGGTTCACACGCCCGTGCATGTTGAAACACGCCTGTGTGTAGACACACACGCCCATGTCCCAAAACCGTGCATAAAAATCAAGCATTCTGCCAAATGCTCCATGACCAAGGCACACGTCCGTGTTAGTCCAGGGGCACGCCCGTGTACCTCTAAGACACCACCGTGTCTAATGCCCATGAGGAGCTACTGACTTGGTCCACATGGCCCTGACACTCCATGTCGCCCAACCGTGGGGAGCTACTGACTTAATCCACACGGCTTGGGCACACACCCATGCTCAAACCGTGTGCCTTACACGTCTCATGCACACGATCGTGGGACTTACCCGTGGTCTATTCTTTCTAATAATAATAAGGTGTAGGGTATACACGGCCTAGACACACACCCGTGTGTCTAATCGTGTGGGCACTTAGAGGCTATTTACTAAGCCTTCTTACCACTCTCAAATGCATGCATACATATACTAATCCAATAACGTCTCAAAGCATCAACTAAAACGCATGAACTTATACATTTGATTCATGAAAATAAGGTTTTCCTCCCATACAATTACAACAACACAAGCCATCATTAATGGCCTTACACAATTAAACTATGAGCCCTCTTAGGCCAACACAATTAAGCATCCTTAACCACAACTTAATCAACCTTAAGTTCTAGCCCTATACATGCCATGACTCAATAGGCTTGATACCTCAT
This sequence comes from Gossypium rotundifolium, assembly GCA_025506655.1. NCBI lineage: Eukaryota > Viridiplantae > Streptophyta > Magnoliopsida > Malvales > Malvaceae > Gossypium > Gossypium rotundifolium. The sequence goes on from CP106724.1 coordinate 147,058,016, forward strand.
GCTAAGGGTTTGCTCGATAGTGCGAAAACATCTTCGGCGATCTCCAACCCGAGCTAGCTAAAGTAACCTATAAGAGATGAGAAAATAAGAGGAGTAAGCAATAATGCTTAGTAAGTTCATCTGCATAAATTGACAAGCACTGATATTCATTGAATATACATGACTACAAGTTATTATAATGAGCCTTTCTCACGAACTTAGGGTTACTTACTCAATCATCCTTAAAGCTTACTCGTTCCACCTTTTACCATACTCTTACCATGCCACAAGCTGAATGCTCGTTTAATTAGCATACACTCCTTCACTAATCATCACAAGATCAAATAGAACAACACATCAAGCATTTTCGATAATTCATTCACACAGCTACTTTACTCGAATTATAACCACACAGTCCATTGATTTCTAATATATTTCAGGTGGTAATGCGCACAGCCCACCTATAGCAATATAATTGATGGTACCACACACAGCCCATCATTTAATATCAATAAGGTGATATCGCACATAGCTCACCTTTAATTTCTCATTCATGGATAGTAATCCATACGTATATCTCTATTTCAAATGTTCCACTGAGAACTTCCTCACACACTACTATCCTTACTTAACATTCGACGATACTCTTTCACATTCACACAATGCATCAGTAAGGTTATTTCATACGACTAAAGTGCATCAATTACACCTGTCCCACTAGGGTTTATCAATCATTGAATTCATATCAATTCAATCCTAACATATACTTGCTCTTCTCATGGTATAATCACTACATTCCACATGTCCGTTGAACCATTCAACTTGTCAAATAACTCTCTTGAGTCTCATGTACATAGCTCTCATTGACACCATACCCCAATAGGGTCTTACATCCGTTGACATGTCGATGCCATGTCCCTGACATGGTCTTATACAAACTCTTACATCGAGGCCATATTCCAATATGGTCTTACTCGAGACTTTAACCATCATCAGTTCATGCTATGAACATTTATCATTTCTCTTAGGCTAAGTTCTCTTGACATCTCATCGACTAAATTTCATATATCCATAGTATAAACATACATTCCATTTTACATTAGAGTATCGAATTAACTCATATGTAGTTGCAAGGTTAGCACATGAACTTACCTCGATGCCGAAAGGGCCAAAAAGACTTTTTGCCCACCTTTCTCTTTTCCCTTGTTCTAGGTCTGAATCTCATTTTCTTCGATCTATAACAATAAAATTTACTCATTTAATCACTTAATGATCATATTACAACATAATATCCACCTAGGAAAAATTAAACATTTTGCCCCTATACTTTGGTAAAATTACGATTTTGCCCCTAGGCTCGTAAATAAATTTTCATCTCGATTTCATGTTAAACAAGCCTAACTGAACATTTAATCCTCTTACAACTATCTCCAATTGCAACTATTTCATTCCTTAATGTACAAATTACAACCTTTGCATAATAACCCATTTTAGGTATTTTCCATGAAAATCCTTTCACAAAAGTTGTTTCTCATCATCCTATCATTCATTTTCTTCCATAAAAATTCATCAAACAACATAGACTCTCTAATGGCAAGTCCCTAGACTCTCAACCATGTTGTAAAATACTCCCCTCATTAGCTAGCTTAAGTATTGGGGATCACAAAAGTACAATTTTCTTCAAGAAAAATAATCAATCACTTACTAGGGAGGAGGATTGCTTGCTGAAATTTTAAGCTTCAAAACCCCCTTGTTGCTGCTCATTTTCGGTGGAAAAGAAGAAAGAAAAAGATTGTATCTTTTTCCTTTCATTATTTTATTACAAAACATCAATTTCAACCCACCAACTTTGACCAAAAATTAAAACTCTTGTCCCCTCTTGTCTACATGGCCAGCCATCATATTCAAGATGGTCTAATTGCCCTTTAAAACCCTCCAATTAATATTTCATGGCTATTTGGTACTTTTAGCCTATAGAATGGAACTTTCACACTTTATGTGATTTAGTCCTTTTTAGTGATTTAGCATGAAATCGCTAAAATTAAAACACCAAAACTTTCATACATCTTTATAAACATGTTATAACACATAATATAACATGAAAATAATTTTCTCTTTTCTCGGTTTAGTGATTTTGAGATCACTGTTCTGACTAGACCCTAAATCGGGCTGTTACAATTCTCCCCCTTAGGGATTTTCGTCCTCGAAAATCTTATCAAGAGGAGTTGTTACCAACATTCTTAAAACATTTCCATAAACTCTTCAAAATCACAAATTCTTTTATCCACAAGTTTCCTCTGACAATAATCTTTAAGCTATCATACATAAGGTCGAAGCACCACTTGCGACCTAGGTTCTTATTCCTCCCGGGCATATACTCAATGATCCACTAATTTGGAACTCTTCACAAATCTGAATAATCACTCGGATCCTTATAGGTTGATTTACTACAACTCAAATGTTATTTCCCCTTCTTGAGAATTTTATCAAATCACACTGGAAATCTATAAGGTTTTACCTCACTTTCTCATTAAAGCATTCACCAGCTATATAAAAAAAATCCTAAATTGAACGCTTTTAAAACTCAGCTTTCTGTGGTCAACCACTTCTGGCCATAAACTCATTCATCTCATGAAAAGTACTCTATTGTCAAACATTTATGCACATAAATGTACTTCTTTATTCTTGCTTTATCAGATATGCCACTACTAAATCTCATGTCAAAACTTTTGTATAAGTTCTGGATTCATCATCATTCACTTTCTATCTTGAGAAGGCATCAACAATGGAAATCTCATCTAGCATGGATAACTTGTTTAAAATACCATTTATTATAACGCTTCCGAACTCTTCTATTCTGAAAGGAAGGCTCACTATAGTCATTAACCTTGCTAAAACTAGGATATTATCAACTAGAGTCAACTGAGTAACTAACTCGCATTGCTTAACATGGATCTTCCATTCACCACTGTACTACGTCCATTTATCGAGAAGTATTACAATGACTATACCCACCATTGTAATAGCTCAAGCGGTCTCCACTAATTCATCTACAAAATCTTCTATAGTATAAGATACTCTCAATCATTAAAATTCAGAAATACACATCGATTTTCCCATGGATCATTACATAACATCTAATTCACAACACAGACACAAAAGTGATCGCCTCTAGATCACCAACTTGTTAACTCTTTTTCTTGATTCAGACTGAACTCAGTACTAGAACTTTCAATTGATAGTTCCCTCTATAGCTTTCAACTCAACCATCATGGGTTGAACATTTCGATGAGCATATCTTTATAATATATTCTCTACTCACGTACACACATAATTTTATTCTCCTTATTGAATCAGGTATGAATATACACAAAACTCAAATCATATCTCAATACATTAATCTATTCTTTTCTCCATACTGAGAACATACCTTAAGCACACTCTCATCTGAGTTTCTCTTACTATGCTAATCTAAAACTTTTACCACCGTCATTTCTCACCTTAACAAGGACATCTCTATCGAATTCATTAACTCTATTCTATTTACTCGAAATCCCATCACACAACGCGAAACTTGAAATTTCACTTCTTGTACGAGAATCATCACCAACTTCCTCCTCAAGGTACCCGAATAAGGCTACGAAGAGACAAAAGAATATCAATTTAAGAAGATCTTAATAAACATACACCTCAGGCTTCCTACTCACTTGAGTCAATAGCCCAGGATAACTTTCTCTTGTTCATAACATTGTATAATCAATACAATCGTTAAAGCATTTGGACATACTTTCTTACAATTGCCTTGATTAAGCACCTACCATGCCACACATCGTACTCCTTTCTTGATGACTCGTTCACAAATGCCTATTTTTACCCATTCACATGGCTTTAGTAAAATTTTCATTTCTACCCCTAGACTTATCTATATGTCCCATTAATCACTAGGGATAATCAAAGACGCATATTCATCATCATTCATATGGGTACGAAACCAATGCCACATCCCCAACGTGGTCTTATATGGAGTCAACTCTAAATGCCAATGCCATATCCTGGATATGGTCTTATATGGGCTTCATGTCGTGTATCGATGCCATATTCTAAATACGGTCTTATACGATTTTCATATCCATTTTGAAGCCATTTTCTAGATATGGTCTTATACGGAATCATAACTTGGTGCCGAGGCCATGCCTCGAATATGGTCTCATACAAGACTTTATCTATTTCTTATCTAAATAGTAGCCCTTTTTAGCATAGTCCCCTAGGACTCCAACTTCATGTTCAACAACAATTACTCTACCTAGTAAAGTATCATGTATCAATGTGATACAAAGCATTTTCAAAATGCTAACATGAATACTGCATTAATCACATACAAATTTACTCAATTTGACTCTCATAACATCTTATCATAATTCAGCGGTGGTAAGGAGGGTGAGATCACAGAGCCTCTTAACTTAACTCTCGTGACTACATGCATATGATTTACGATTCATCATTAATAAAATATCATCATAGTCATACAACTCATCTCAAGTGAGTTTTCACATTTATCACGCTATAATTGTTTCTATCACAAATTCATTATAATAATGTATTCACTTACTCAAGTTCTACATTACTATCTACTTGAGTACTCAACATTTAATTCTACTTTCTCTTACCGTCACTTATTAGTTAAATGATGTCTTACGGATTTGAGTATGTCGTTTACTTGATTACCATAGTCCAACTATGGTTTTACTCATATCTTATCCTCATAGCCCAGCTTTTACTTTACATGTCATCACAATGCCATAGCCTCGCTATGGTCTTACACGAAATCTCATATCAATACCAATGCCATATCCCTGATATGGTCTTATATGGAACTCATGTCAATGTCGATGCCATATCCAGATATGGTCTTACACCGGCTCTTGTCTTAATGCCGATACCATGTTCCAAACATGGTCTTATACTGGCACTCATAATACAGTCGATGCCATGTCTCAGACATGGTCCTACACTGACCCTCATAATATGGCCGATGTCATGTCCCAGACATGGTCTTACACTGGCTCTCATAATGTGGCCGATGCCATATCCCAGATATGGTCTTACACTAGCACACATATCAACGCCGATGCCATGTCCCAAACATGGTCTTACACTGGCTCTCTCATTGCCATGGTCTAACCTTGGTCCAACCATGGTCTTATTCATCTTTTCATCGTTGAACGACCGAACTCAACTCCCGCATTCTACTTAATCAAACTTCTCAATTTTAGCTCTCATACCACAATATGGGTGGTTTCTTGCTGTTACTACTTCTCGCATACATCATGGTGCTTACTATTCTCATGTCTGTGAGGTAAACAAGGTACTTGTAACACTTGATCAAAAAGATCAGTATGCTTTACTATAATAAACATAATCTCAGCATCACAATTCATAACATGAATTATACTTGTTAGTCAGCCTTAACTAGCATGACATAATATCAACTTTACTACTACCTTTCTTACTATCTCATTTAAGCTTTACTCTTTTTCCCGATGAATTACTATGAATAATCGAGGATACCAAATCTCGTCCCACATAACTCGATGCCAAAGTCATATCTTAGGCATGGTCTTACATGGAATTTCTCATCTTGGTTTCAAGGCCATGTCTTGACATGGACTTACATGAAGTCTTGCCCTTGATAACTTACTCAATGCCAAGCTTGCCTTGGACTTATATGATATCTTTATCAATGCCAAGCTTGCCTTGGACTTACATGATATCTTGATCAATGCCAAACTTGCCTTGGACTTACATGATATTCAATGCCAAGCTTGCCTTGGTCTTACATGATATCTTGATCAATGCCAAGCTTGCCTTGGACTTACATGATATCTTGATCAATGCCAAGCTTGCCTTAGTCTTACATGATATCTTGATCAATGCCAAGCTTCCCTTGGTCTTATATGATATCTTGATCAATGCCAAACTTGCCTTGGACTTACATGATATCTTGATCAATGCCAAGCTTGCCTTAGACTTACATGATATCTTGTGTGGTATATCGGGTATCTTGGGGAATTCATATTCAATCGGGGCTTGCTCATGTTTAATCTCTTTATTCACAAAAATGATAGGCATTACAAAATAGCAATGTATATTATACTAAGAAATTTAATGATAGTAATCATAAAGCTTAGAAATCATATAAACTTACTGAAATTAGCTCGGTTGGAATCATCACTGTCTTAACAAAACCATTTTGTTAGAGCCAGGAGACATCACACTATCACGGTCCACATATGGCACGTATAGCTAGACTCTTACTCTCGCTAGGTTAGTCCTAGAACTGACTAAACCATAGCTCTGATACCATTAAATGTAACACCCCTTACCTGGGTTCTACGTCGGAACCAGGACTGAGGCATTACCATACTAAAACCTCATGACGCCATCTAGGCTTATTGTGACTACTCACTTAAGCCACCTTTACAACTTTGTTTTCGGCTTACGAAGTCTCACTCATATTCTCGAGGGCTCTCGAGACTATCACGGAGCTTTTTCTATTCTTAAATTTTTCTCTTTTATTCTGGGTTCACACGCCTGTGTAGACACACACACGCCCATGTCCCCAAACCATGCATAAAACTCGAGCATTCTGCCAAATGATCCACGACCAAGCCACACATCTGTGTTAGTCCAGGGGCACACCCGTGTACCTCTAAGACACCCCCGAGTCTAATGCCCGTAGGGAGCTACTGACTTGGTCCACACGGCCCTGACACGCCTGTGTTGCCCAATCGTAGGGAGCTACTGACTTAATCCACACGGCTTGGGCACACCCATGCTCAAACCGTGTGTCTTACACGGCTCATGCACATAGCCATGGGACTTACATGTGGTCTATTCTTTCTAATAATAATAAGGTGCAGGGTATACACGGCCTAGACACACACCCGTGTGTCTAACCGTGTGGGCACTTAGAGGCTATTTACTAAGCCTTCTTACCACTCTCAAATGGATGCATACATATACTAATCCAATAACGTCTCAAATCATCAACTAAAATTCATGAACTTATACATTTGATTCATGAAAATAAGGTTTTCCTCCCATACAATTACAACAACACAAGCCATCATTAATGGCCTTACACAATTAAATTATGAGCCCTCTTAGGCCAACACAATTAAGCACCCTTAACCACAACTTAATCAAACTTAAGTTCTAGCCCTATACATTCCATGACTCAATAGGACTTGATACCTCATGCCAAGGGTCTGCTCGATAGTGTTAAAACATCTCTGGCGATCTCCAACCCGAGCTAGCTAAAGTAACCTATAAGAGATGAGAAAAGAAGAGGAGTAAGCAATAATGCTTAGTAAGTTCATCTGCATTAGCTGACAAACACTGATATTCATTGAATATACATGACTACAAGTTATTATAATGAGCCTTTCTCACGAACTCAGGGTTACTTACTCAATCATCCTTAAAGCTTACTCATTCTACCTTTTACCATACTCTTACCATGCCACAAGTCGAATGCTCGTTTAATTAGCATACACTTCTGCACTAATCATCACAAGATCATATAGAACAACACATCAAGCATTTTCGATAATTCATTCACACAGCTACTTTACTCAAAATTATAACCACACAGTCCATTGATTTCTAATATATTTTAGGTTGTAACGCACACAGCCCACCTATAGAAATATAATTGATGGTACTGCACACAGCCCATCATTTAATATCAATAAGGTGATATCGCACATAGCTCACCTTTAATTTCTCATTCATGGATAGTAATCCATACGTATATCTCTATTTCAAATGTTCCATGGAGAACTTCCTCACACACTACTATCCTTACTTAACATTCTACGATACTCGTTCACATTCACACAATGCATTAGTAAGGTTATTTCATACGACTAAAGTGCATTAATTACACCTATCCCACAAGGGTTTATCAATCATTGAATTCATATCAATTCAATCCTAACATATACTTGCTCTTCTCATGGTACAATCGCATACATTCCACATGTCTGTTGAACCACTCAACTTGTTAAATAACTCTCTTGAGTCTCATGTACATAACTCTCATTGACACCATACCCCAACAAGGTCTTACATCCATTGACATGTCGATGCCATGTCCCTGACATGGTCTTATACAAACTCTTACATCGAGGCCATATTCCAATATGGTCTTACTCGAGACTTTAACCATCATCATTTCATGCTATGAACATTTATCATTTCTCTTAGGCTTAGTTCTCTTGACATCTCATCGACTGAATTTCACGCATTCATAGTATAAACATACATTCCATTTTACATTAGAGTATTGAATTAACTCATATGTAGTTGCAAGGTTAGCACATGAACTTACCTCGATGCCAAAAGGGCCGAAAAAGACTTTTTGCCCACCTTTCTTTTCCCCTGTTCTAGCTCTGAATCTCGTTTTCTTCGATCTATAACAATAAAATTTACTCTTTTAATCACTTAATGATCATATTACAACATAATATCCACCTAGGAAAAATTGACCATTTTGCCCCTATACTTTGGCAAAATTACGATTTTACCCCTAGGCTCATAAATAAATTTTCATCTCAATTTCTTGTTAAACAAGCCTAGCTGAACATTTAATCCTCTTACAACTATCTCCAATTGCAACTATTTCATGCCTTAATGAACAAATTACAACCTTTGTATAATAACCCATTTTAGGTATTTTCCATGAAAATCCTTTTAGAAAAGTTGTTTCTCATCATCCTATCATTCATTTTCTTCCATAAAAACTCATCAAACAACATAGACTCTCCAATGAAAAGTCCCTAGACTCTCAACCATGTTGTAAAATAGTCCCATCATTAGCTAGCTTAAGCTTTGGGGATCACAGAAGTACAATTTTCTTCAAGAAAAATGATCAAAATCACTTACTAGGGAGGAGGATTGCTTGATGAAATTTTAAGCTTCAAAACCCCCTTGTTGCTGCTCATTTTTGGTGGAGAAGAAGAGAGAAAAAGATGATATCTTTTTCTTTTCTTTATTTTATTATAAAACATCAATTTCAACCCACCAACTTTGGCCAAAAATTAAAACTCTTGTCCCCTCTTGTCTACATGGCCGGCCATCATATTCAAGATGGTCTAATTGCCCTTTAAAACCCTCCAATTAATATTTCATGGCTATTTGGTACCTTTTGCCTATAGAATGGAACTTTCGCACTTTATGCGATTTAGTTTTTTTTAGTGATTTAGCTTGAAATCGCTAAAATTAAAACACCAAAACTTTCATACATCTTTATAAACATGTTATAACACATAATATAACATGAAAATAATTTTCTCTTTTCTCGGTTTAGTGATTTTGAGATCACTGTTCTAACTAGACCCTAAATCGGGCTGTTACAAAAGTGATTCGTGAAAGTTTGAAAGCGGCTTCAGATCGTCAGAAATCCTATGCAGATTTGAAACAGAAAGATATCAAATTTGAGATTGGTGACAAAGTGTTTTTGAAAGTGTCTCCATGGAAAAAGATACTTCGATTTGGCCGAAAAGGCAAGCTGAGTCCGAGGTTCATCGGGCCGTATGAGATCATCGAAAAGAATTGGGCCAGTTGCTTATAAGTTGTTGTTGCCACCTGAATTAGAGAAAATTCATAATGTATTTCATGTATTGATGCTTCGACGATATAGATCTACTCCATCGCATGTATTTAATGTGGGTCTTGGCCATGTAACATTAGGCTAGCTACTGACTTACTCACACGGCTATCAGGCACACCCGTATGCCACACGGCTAGCTACTGTCTTATACCCACGGCCACTAGGAACTCCCTTGTGCCACGGCCGTGTAGGCAAAACAAACCACTTGCAAGGTCAAAATGCCACCTACACTAGGGTCCATCCCTACAAGCAAATTACCAATTCATTTCATACACACTTTTCATCCAAAAATATGTCAAACAACCAATATAATTTCATATTCAAACATGATTCATCCACATTTACCTTTCATATAACCATTCTTTTTCTCAAACATACATTCTCATCATGCATTCATTTGCTTACCATAGCCTTGACAATTCCATTAGCTATCAAGCCATACCAAACATACATCATGTATCATATTTACTCAAACATAATACCAACATTTACCTAGCCACATCACATGGCTATTTACACATCTCAAGCATAACTCAAAGTGACTAGTCTATACATGCCATATCTAGCTATATACACATTTCAAAAGTACCAAAATGAGTTTGAGTAGTGTGATGACGATCCTCGATGGTCCCCGAGCCTTCAATAGCTTTGACGATCTGTAAAACAGAGCAAACACACACGGAGTAAGCTTTCAAAAGTTTAGTAAGCCATATACAAATAAACTTAGCATAAAATGCATCTAACCATATTGATACAATGACATTAATGGTTCTCATAACAAATTTATCACATGTATTTCTTTGGCTCATTTGCTTAACCATATCTTACCACATTCTTCAACTCAAATGTCACATACACACATAGCTCTTTTAAGCATCTCTTCACATATTATTTTATCATTTCATTTCACATATCCATCTTAGTAAGTTCATGTAGATACTTACCTTTCATACACACTTAGTGTACATAACAAGCGTACCTAAAACGGAAATACCAATCACATAGTCATTCATATCTCATATTTTCCAGCTAAACCGTTCAGAATCTAATAGGATACGCAAAGTGCCTGAAATAGTCATACAATGCCAACATCCCAGAATTGGTCTTACGTGCAATCAGATATCGATGCCACTGTCCCAGACAGGGTCTTACACGAATCAATACGATGCCAATGTCCCAGACATAGTCTTACACGTAATCAAATATCGATGCCACTATCCCAGACAAGATCTTACACGAATCTCATATCGATGCCAACGTCCCAGATGTGGTCTTACACAAAATCTCAAATCAATGCCAACGTCCCAGACTTGATATCACATAACAGATACCTATGTCATGACATAGACTACCCTATCTATTCCTAGGTTCAAACGGGACTTCTCGGACATTATCACTATGTCGCTTTTATCTCGAAATTCATGTATACGTCATTTCATATACATTCATCATTATCAATAGTCATAATAACATACATAATTCAATACAAATACATTTATTTGTATATTGACTTACATCGGATTCGGATATTCGTTCGGACTCGGTTATTCTACTACATTCACTTTCCCACGATCTAAGTCTATTTTCTTTGGCTCTTGATCTATATATATTCAAATTTAATCCATTCATTCATCAACTTATTCAATTCAATCAAAAAACATACATTTAGGGCAATTTGCAAATTAGCCCTTACATTTACACATTTGGACAATTTAGTCCCTAATTCACAAAACATCAAATATTCAAAATCACTATATACTCATGCTTAACCGAATACCCATGTATCTCATACAAGTCCAAACATTTCATCAAATTCACAATTTAATCCCTCAAATAATCATTTTTCTCAATTGAGTCCAATATATTCAAATTCAACAAAACTCCAAAGACAAACTATGATAATCATATACATATCTTTCATATTTCACTATAAAGTATTACAAATAACATAAGTTCATCAACCATCTCACAAACATCATAAATTCTTCAAATTACAACATGGGATTGATAGTAGACTAAGCAGCAATCTCAAAAACATAAAAATCATCAAAAACTATAGTCAAAACATATCTTAATTTGGATCAAAAGCTAGCCAAATATAAAAGAACTCAAACCCTTCTTCTCCATTCCTATTTTCAGTGATGAAGTAAAAAGATGATGGAATTTGGCCTTTTGATTTTGATTAATAAACTTTGATTTATCAATTTACCCATTTGGCCTTTTAATAAACATTTAATAACATATGAAAATTAAGGGCATACTTGTCCAACTAATATCCACAATCTTAAAAGTGGTTTAACTTCCTCATAAGGCCACAACATTCAAAAGCCACAACATCTAAGTACTTTGACAAATAGCATACAAATTTTGCATTTAATGCAATTTAACCCTTTTTCTCAAATTAAGCACATTAATGATCAAATTTTCATACGAGGCTTTCACACATGCTTAGTCACATATCAAAGGCACAGAAAATAATATTAAAATATTATTCAACCTCGATTTGTGGTTTTGAAACCACTATTTTGACTAGGGTCTAAACTAGACCGTTACATCTACAACTATAATACCTCCTTTCTTTGGCACGCACTAGGCCAGACTTACCCACAAACTATCTGAGATGGGGTAAATTATACTAGCATCTAAGCCACTGAATGATTTCTTTCTTTACCATGCCCTTCATGATGGGGTTCAGTTTCTTGTCAATCAATCGTCCCTTTCTCGTCATCTTCTAAGATGATCTTGTGCATGCATACAGATGAACTAATGCCATGAATATCGGCTATGGTCCATCCGATAGTCTTCTTGAATTATTTTAACACTAGGATGAGTTTCTCTTCTTGCTCTTTGGTCAATTCTGCTGAAACAATCACAGGCAAAGTAAAAGCATTATATAAATCAACATATTTTAAATGTCAAGGAAGTACCTTGAGTTCTAACTTAGGTGGCTCCTCAATTGACGCTTTTAGTTGGATATAATCTCTACTTTCTAACTCTAAAGATTCAAAGTGGGATTACGGATTACATCCCCTTTGATTAGCTTCTAGCAAAGCTAAGTATTCATTTCCCTCTTCATCACTTGAAGTGTCTGATGTCAAAATTTTCTCCAATGGGTCCTCAACAAAGTTAAGTTCTCTTTCCATGATTAATTCTTCTAAATCGGATACTGTAGAACAATCATCAAGTGTGCCAAGAAATCACATAGACTTAAAATCAGAACACCCCAAACCCTACCCATTTGCTATGACCGAATTTGAAATGCCACCTGAAAAACGCTTTGAAAAGCTTTTGACTTAGAGTTAAAAACATAAAATTTGTTGTCCTTACTAAAACATTGTGTAATTAAAGTTCCAAATAAAATTAAGTTGTTTAAAATAAAACATTTTCAAATATAATCGATAATCCAACTTAAAACATAATAAAATCCTTAAATACTTAAAGTGGCCCTTATTACAATAATTAACCTTTCATAAATAATATGTGTAAAACAAATAAAATATCTTCTGCATGGGCCACCTCATATCCACTCCAACCCGGTCCGAGCATCACCGAAAGGTTTGAGAAAAATTGGGTGAGTCACATGCACTCAAAGTGTAATTAATCCACCGAATTCCACCCACATGTTAACCACATATTAACCCATATATCGATATTAATGCAACATTATTCACATAATTTCACTTATTGGGCTTGGCCCATATCCACATCACATAGAGTTCACATATTGGGCTTGGCCCATAACTATAACACATATCGATAATAAGATAACTTAACCACATGAGTCCACATATTGGGCTTGGCCCATAACTATAACACATATCGATAATAAGATAACTTAACCACATGAGTCCACATATTGGGCTTGGCCCATATCCACATCACATAGAGTTCACATATTGGGCTTGGCCCATTTCCACACATATTCACATACAAAATTATGCAAGTATGAAACCCAACCCACCTAGGGTCCATCCTCCACACACCCCGTATCCACCTACCACACACCGTGGATTATTAAATCACCCTCTCCTTTTACTCCAATAAGGCAACAATGCCATCCACGTGCAATAAAGCACAAAATCCACAACGCGACCTCGGCCAACGCCAATCCACGATGTAGCCATAGCTAACACCAAAGCCACGATGGGACACATAGTCACTCATCAACCACGATATGGCACATAGCCGATATCAACCACGATGAGGCACATAGCCACTCATCAAGCCACGCATCAAGTACACCTGCATCTTCTTTCATATCATATCCCAATCCATGCACATGCAACATTCCATAATGACATAATATAATGATGCATGAGCATGTTCATTAAGCATATAATCACATATTCATATTAAAGATCACTTTTTAATAGATTTGGTACTTACCGAATTATCGACATACCCTTGAGGGTATCCTTATCACTATTTCCATTACACAAGTTAGCATATATTTAACACATATAGATTTAACACAAATACCCGGAAACTAAGGCTAACTACACACCGCCTATTAGCGAAATCCCAACCACTCGAATCTAACACGATCTCAAACGTGGTTCTTCCTTCTCTCTAAATTCGATTTGGTCTCCTACCAAATCCCGAATCACACTCGAGTTCCCTTTGCAATCGGCCACCCACTAGTACCTATAAATAATTAACCTTCGACTTATCAATCATTTAAAAAAATGATAAACTAACATAGATACCCTTACCACTTGACTTACCAACTTCGATTGCTAGAGAGTAAGACTTAGATTGATCGCTTCCAAAGTCCCAAAGAGCCTAAAAGAAATCGATTCCCATGACAGATTAACAATATTATCAACAATTGTCTGATTAGGCTTTCACCAAATATCGACAGAGAAGAAGAAAAGTAAGAAGGAGTTTCGCCATGGACACTTACCTTCTTAAAATCGATTGAAGAAACAACCAAAAGGAATCAAGGCCCGATTGAGATTCGCCAAAATATCAAAAAGAAAGAAAGAAGATTCGCTATGGTTGATTAAAACAATAAATAGAATTCGCTAGAGTGGAAAAGGAGGAAGAAAAGAAAGTAAAATGAAAGAGAGGAAATTCGCAAAGGAAGATGGAGAGGATTTCGACAAGAGTTTGAGAGAAGAAAAGAAAATGAAAGGGTGGAGATGAGTACTTTCAGCTTTGAGCAAAAGAAAGAGAGAGAGAGAGAGAGTTGGGAGAGTAAAGTTTCTGGTTTCAAGAAGAAAAGAAAGAAAGCAAATGGAATTTGGCTCAAAGATTAAGAGAGTAAATCGACAATTATTACTTTGGTTTCGGGTTTGCATCAACCGAAAGCACTAGGAGAAATCAGCAATGCTAAGGGAGATTTTGACTTGATGCAAAACAAAGAATAACACCTTCAAAGCTAACCGAAATGTCACCTAACTACAAAGGAAATTTCAGCACTTTTTCCCTTACACCAAAATCAAAATTAAGCAATCACACCAAAGTTATTCTTGCCATCAATTCAAATAAATTTTGAATTAATCACACTCCTAATTTTCTCCTTAATTCTTCCTATTCACATCAAAATTAAGTCAACTTCCCCTAGCCCTTAAACCGTCCAAATACATGGACTTCAATGTCAAACTTTTCCATACAAAAATTTCCATAGCACACACCTTATATCAAGCCTTGTGTTCCTTTCAATTCCTTAATTAAAAGATTTCTTTCCCCATGATCAAGCTTGCCTAATCTATTATTCAACTTGCCATAAAATTTGAAAGTCCAACCTTATCATGAATAAGGTTTGACCGTCCATAAATGCTATGATGCACAAAATATAAAATTCTCAAAATGCCTTCCATGTTACTCGAACCACTAACCTCAAGCACCTCTCAAGAGCCTTAACCATCTTGCCACTTATTCCTCTTGTGATAGAATTTAATACTTAAATTAACTTAAGTGTCAAGTTCACTTAATCCACTTCACTAACTTCTTCAACTTAAAATTATTCTAACTTTGTAATTAAATCCAAACCTTCACAAACTATACTAAGCCCAAAATAAAAATTATACCCGAGCTAACACAAATAACAAAATGATACTCAAATTTTCCTAAAGCCCAAGGCCCACTCGGTCCAAATCTACTAGGCCCAATTTCAGGATATTACAATTCTACCTTCCTTAAAGAAATTTCGTCCTCGAAATTTCCAACTAACTAACAAATCGTGCAATCCTACTCATCACACTATGCTTATGTCACAGACTCGATAAAACTATCTTACCTTCTAGGCACGCTCCTAAGTTCATATCCAAAGTTTCAAGCATTTCACTAACAACACAAGAATGAGCTATCTCTAAAGCAAAACAAAGAACTTACCCGCTATCACATTCTTGGTTGTCCCACATCCGAACCTTTAGCACCTCTACCGGTGTTCCACGACCTCGGCGTAACCATTTCCTCCATGGTTTGGACCACGAACCTTGTTGTCCGAGGACAATTCTAACCAAATGAGCCTTAGATCCACACCGGAAACACTCCTTACTATTACCCCAACACTCTCCCAGTATGAGTTCTCCCACACCGAGCACATAAACGATTCCGATTCTCAAAGAATCGATACAGTGTGTATAGAATTCTCGACCCTCGGTCTTTTCTCGAAAGTCTTCGCGATTTTGTCGGTCGAAAACTCTCTTGTTCCAATTTCTATCCTTTTCTGGTTCTCCTTACAGCCTTCTTAACTTCTTCAACATTCGAGCTTTCTCCACTAGAACAAAGAAAGTCCCTTTCTCTTTATGGAGCAATCAACATTCGCAACTCATCTCAGAATCCATCTTCGAATCGGACACACCTTTCATAATCGGTGGTCACGATCCTTTGGCGATCGACTTAACCGCACAAATTCGTCAGACAACACACCGACTTACTTCCTTGCACTAAGTTGAGAAATGCCTTTCTTTGCGAGTCCAAGTAACTAGCTCCAACATACTTTCCTTCAAATTTAACCTTAAAATAATCCCAATCCAATCGATCCGTTTAACACCTTGTCTAACAAAGGAGCCACCATCGATAAGCTTCGTCCCGAGTAACGAAATAGCACCTTTCAAATTTTTCCTCATCTCCAGACACCCAAATCGTCCATTATTCTTTCGATCGCTTCTAACCAATACTCCGCCACATTCGAGCTACTCCAGATATTCCTCTAAAACTTCAAATTTCGTTCGACTCGAGTCGTTCCGACATCGACTTTCGAGCTCCGCTACCTACACTAGCTCTCGCCACTCGCCGAGCACTTGCAACATAGCCCGCGATACAAAGATCATCACCTCTTGATTGATTTTGATCCTCCGTGCTTCATCACCGTCATGGCACTTCATTTTCGACCCATGGCGGACCCTACCTGGCTCGACATCGCCATTCTACCTCTACTACGTCCATTTACCACGCCTCTAGAACTCATGTCTACTTCAGAATTTAACTGATTAAAAGTTTTATGTATCGTAAATTTTGTTTCACTGCTTATCCACGAGCAAATTTTATGAAAGAAGTGTTTAGAGGTAATTCTTTCGATCAATCAAAGTTTCACTCAAGCTTCTATTCTAATTTAGAGAGTTACATTCACAACCATCCATAAGGACACATTCATTGATCCACCGTGACTCACTTCACTTTTATGGGCATTTCATCCATTTCCCCACCCAAGGGTAATTTCGCCATTTGTACTATAAGGGTATTTTGGTAATAATTCAGGTCAATTCCAAAAATTTTAATAAATCAAAGCACTTTGAAATTTTCCAAAACTCGAGGATATTTCAAAATTTTCCCAAATCGTAACCATGATAGAAATTTTAAAATTAGGGTTATTTTGGTAATTTTGTCAATCGTGGTAATTTCATAAATTTTCCAAATCAAGGCATCTTGATATTTTGCAAAATAAGGTTTTTGGATACTTTTGCAAAGTAAGAAAATTTTATTAAAATCAAGGGTAGTATTGAAACTTTTGGAAACCAAGGCATTTTAGTAATTTTACAACCGTGGCATTTTCGTAATTTTGTAAATCAAAATATTTTGAGAAATGTATTCAAAATAGTTTGTATAGATCAAAAGGGTAGTTTAGTGATTTAAAAAAACTAGAGCTTTTATAAATCAGATGGCTAGTCCTTTCGGGTTTTAGTGATTGGTTTAGCCTTGTGAATAAGTCCTCTTGGTAAGGGTGAACCGTAGCTACGCACTGTGTAGGATTCGAGTAAAGAGGAGGTGAGTCGCTAGGACTACTTAAATACCAAGCTCTTACCGAATCCACTCCTAGACATGCGCACAATGGTTGCCACACTGTAACCTCGGTGACTTAGTCACGTGTTTGTTTGATAGTCCTTAAGTCTTATGCACTTGAGTTTAAGTAGACTAGTCCTAGGGTTCCATAGATCCTAGTTCACTAATCTACGAGCCCAAGTATGCCCATATACCAATCATATAATAATTCACTCAACAATTAGAGGTACTTACCGGTGGACTTTGCCTGAGATACAAAGCCATGCCGTAATAAAATCTGAAAAATTTATGAAAGCCCAAATCTTTGAAAAGCCCATCTTAAAAAATGTTTTGGGCCCAAAACCCTCAAAGCCGAAGTTTTGAACTTGGCTCGATACTAAATTGTAACACCCCAAACCCTACCCATTTGCTATGACCGAATTTGAAATGCCATCATGAAAAACGTTTGAAAAGCTTTTGACTTAGAGTTAAAAACATAAAATTTGTTGTCCTTACTAAAACATTGTGTAATTAAAGTTCCAAATAAAATTAAGTTGTTTAAAAATAAAACATTTTCAAATATAATCGATAATCCAACTTAAAACATAATAAAAATCCTTAAATACTTAAAGTGGCCCTTATTACAATAATTAACCTTTCATAAATAATATGTAAAACAAATAAAATATCTTCTCGCATGGGCCACCTCATATCCACTCCAACCCGGTCCGAGCATCACCGAAAGGTTTGAGAAAAATTGGGTGAGTCACATGCACTCAAGTGTGTAATTAATCCACCAAATTCCACCCACATGTTAACCACATATTAACCCATATATCGATATTAATGCAACATTATTCACATAATTTCACTTATTGGGCTTGGCCCATATCCACATCACATAGAGTTCACATATTGGGCTTGGCCCATAACTATAACACATATCGATAATAAGATAACTTAACCACATGAGTCCACATATTGGGCTTGGCCCATAACTATAACACATATCGATAATAAGATAACTTAACCACATGAGTCCACATATTGGGCTTGGCCCATATCCACATCACATAGAGTTCACATATTGGGCTTGGCCCATTTCCACACATATTCACATACAAAATTATGCAAGTATGAAACCCAACCCACCTAGGGTCCATCCTCCACACACCCCGTATCCAAATTACCACACACCGGGGATTATTAAATCACCCTCTCCTTTTACTCCAATAAGGCAACAATGCCATCCACGTGCAATAAAGCACAAAATCCACAACGCGACCTCGGCCGCCGCTAATCCACGATGTAGCCATAGCTAACACCAAAGCCACGATGGGACACATAGTCACTCATCAACCACGATATGGCACATAGCCGATATCAACCACGATGAGGCACATAGCCACTCATCAAGCCACGCATCAAGTACACCGCACCTTCTTTCATATCATATCCCAATCCATGCACATGCAACATTCCATAATGACATAATATAATGATGCATGAGCATGTTCATTAAGCATATAATCACATATTCATATTAAAGATCACTTTTAATAGATTTGGTACTTACCGAATTATCGACATACCCTTGAGGGTATCCTTATCACTATTTCCATTACACAAGTTAGCATATATTTAACACATATAGATTTAACACAAATACCCGGAAACGGTAGGCTAACTACACACCGCTTATTAGCGAAATCCCAACCACTCGAATCTAACACGATCTCAAACGTGGTTCTTCCTTCTCTCTAAATTCGATTTGGTCTCCTACCAAATCCGAATCACACTGAGTTCCCTTTGCAATCGGCCACCCACTAGTACCTATAAATAATTAACCTTCTACTTATCAATCATTTAAAAAAATGATAAACTAACATAGATACCCTTACCACTTAACTTACCAACTTCGATTGCTAGAGAGTAAGACTTAGATTGATCGCTTCCAAAGTCCCAAAGAGCCTAAAAGAAATCGATTCCCATGACAGATTAACAATATTATCAACAATTGTCGGATTAGGCTTTCACCAAATATCGACAGAGAAGAAGAAAAAGTAAGAAGGAGTTTCGCCATGGACACTTACCTTCTTAAAATCGATTGAAGAAACAACCAAAAGGAATCAAGGCCCGATTGAGATTCTACCAAAATATCAAAAAGAAAGAAAGAAGATTCGCTATGGTTGATTAAAAACAATAAATAGAATTCGCTAGAGTGGAAAAGGAGGAAGAAAAGAAAGTAAAATGAAAGAGAGGAAATTCGGTAAAGGAAGATGGAGAGGATTTCGACAAGAGTTTGAGAGAAGAAAAGAAAATGAAAGGGTGGAGATGAGTACTTTCAGCTTTTGAGCAAAAAGAAAGAGAGAGAGAGAGAGTTGGGAGAGTAAAGTTTCGGTTTCAAGAAGAAAAGAAAGAAAGCAAATGGAATTTGGCTCAAAGATTAAGAGAGTAAATCGACAATTATTACTTTGGTTTCGGGTTTGCATCAACCGAAAGCACTAGGAGAAATCAGCAATGCTAAGGAGATTTTGACTTGATGCAAAACAAAGAATAACACCTTCAAAGCTAACCAAATGTCACCTAACTACAAAGGAAATTTCAGCACTTTTTCCCTTACACCAAAATCAAAATTCGCAATCACACCAAAGTTATTCTTGCCATCAATTCAAATAAATTTTGAATTAATCACACTCTAATTTTCTCCTTAATTCTTCCTATTCACATCAAAATTAAGTCAACTTCCCCTAGCCCTTAAACCGTCCAAATACATGGACTTCAATGTCAAACTTTTCCATACAAAAATTTCCATAGCACACACCTTATATCAAGCCTTGTGTTCCCTTTCAATTCCTTAATTAAAAGATTTCTTTCCCATGATCAAGCTTGCCTAATCTATTATTCAACTTGCCATAAATTTGAAAGTCCAACCTTATCATGAATAAGGTTTGACCGTCCATAAATGCTATGATGCACAAAAATATAAAATTCTCAAAATGCCTTCCATGTTACTCGAACCACTAACCTCAAGCACCTCTCAAGAGCCTTAACCATCTTGCCACTTATTCCTCTTGTGATAGAATTTAATACTTAAATTAACTTAAGTGTCAAGTTCACTTAATCCACTTCACTAACTTCTTCAACTTAAAATTATTCTAACTTTGTAATTAAATCCAAACCTTCACAAAACTATACTAAGCCCAAAATAAAAATTATACCCGAGCTAACACAAATAACAAAATGATACTCAAATTTTCCTAAAGCCCAAGGCCCACTCGGTCCAAATCTACTAGGCCCAATTTCAGGATATTACAAAAACATTAAATGTTACCTGGTTGTCCTGAACATGCATAGTAAGTTTGCCCTTTTGCGCATCAATAAGGGTCTTTCCAGTTGCTAGGAAAGGCCTTCCTAGGATGATCGACACTTCTTTGTTTGCTTCAAAGTCTAGAATAACAAAGTCAGCAGGAAAAATAAATTTGTCTACACGTACCAATACATCCTCGATTTTTTCTTCTGGATGTGTTAAAGATCGATATGCTAATTGAAGTGTAACCATAGTAGGTCTAACTTTTCCTATCCCCAACTTTCTAAATATGGACATGGGCATCAAGTTAATGCTCGCACCCAAATCACATAATGCTTTTCCACAATATGTTGCTCAAATGTTTCAAGGTATGGTAAAACATCCAAGATCCTTCAACTTTGGGGGTAGTTTGTCTTGAAGATATGCACTGCATTCCATTGTCAAGACTACCGTCTCAAATTCTCCAAGTTTCATTTTTTAGACAGTATATCCTTCATGAATTTGACGTAGTTCGGCATTTTTTCAAGTGCTTCAACCAATGCAATGTTGATAAGAAGTTGCTTGAGTACGTCTAGGAACTTCTTGAATTGAACTTCCTACTTCTGCTTCTGAAGTCTTTGAAGGTAAGATGGTGGAGGATTCTTTATTGGAAGTGGTTGATTCATCTTTTGTGGCAACTTACATCTAACAAAGTTGTTAGTTTATCAAAATTAACTGGTTCAGAAGTTACCTTATCGAATTTTGTAGATTCTTGTTCTAGTGAAACTAGAATTTCAACACTCGGTTGAACTCCCACTGAGTCTTGAACATTAGCTGGCTCCTCTTCAGCTTCAATAGTGTTGGGTTCTATTGTCTTTCCACTCCTCAATGTCAACGCTTTATAATGCTCCTTCCCGGGATTCCTCGAATTCTCTGTATCACTAGGTAAAGCGCCTGGTGGTCGGTTTCTCAGTTCAGTAGCAAGTTGACTTACTTGATTCTCCAAATTCCTTAGAGTGACGTCATTCTTTTCCATATATGCTTTCAATAGGCTCTCTCAGCTATTGGAAGGTTCAACTTGAGTTGATTTTTGAACTTGTTAGAGGAAAACAGATGCTTGGGTCAATCTAGGTTGTGCATAAGAGTTATTGGTTCCAGCCCCTTGGTTACTCCAGGAAAAATTCGAGTGGTTTCACCACGGTGGGTTATAGAAATTGGATTGCAATCCTTGCCTTCCTCGATTTTGGTTATGATTACCCGTGTAATACATAGATTTGGGGTTCGATGGACATTCTTCGAACAAATGTCCTTCCACTCAATAGACACATGCTATATTCTCAAATTGGTTCGGTGGCTGAGCTGCAAAACTATTAAATCTATTAGCGGTAAAAATTTTAAGCACTGAGGAAATCGAAGATACTTGAGATACGAGTGAAGTGAGAGTGTCTAGTTCATGTACTCTAGCGACTCGTCTTCTTAACTTACTCGATTGGTTGGCCATTAATAATTGTTGCTAGCAATCCTCTCGATGATTTTATAAGCCTCGTTATAAGACTTAGAAAGGATAGCAGCGTTAGCAGAAGGGTCTACTACCATCCTCGTGCGAGCATTAAGACCGTTATAAAATGTCTCAAGTTGGATGCAATGAGGGATTCCATGATGAGGGAATTTCCGTAATAATTTTTTGTATCTTTTCTATGCCTCATACAATGACTCGTAATCCATTTGTTGGAAAGCAGTGATCTCGTTCCTCAACTTGACATTCTTGCTAGGTGGGAAATACTTCATAAGGAATCTTTCTGCTAACTCTTTCCTTATTGAAAAGGAATTTGGTGGTAATGAGTTCAACTAGGCTCGAGCTCTGTCCCTTAGTGAATATGGGAATAACTTTAATCGTAGCGCATCTTCGGGTACTCCAACTAACTTGAAAGAATCGCTCACCTCCACAAATAGTCTTAAGTGAAGATGAGGATCTTCGGTAGGGATTCCACTGAATTGGTCCACTATATGAAGTATTTGGAACGTGACTGGCTTTAGCTCAAATTGTTATGCCTCGAATTTGGTCTCCTAATACCCAGATTAAGATTATGAAACACTGGCACGGCATACTGTCTTAGAGCTCTATCCCTATAATCAGTAATAAGGATAGGATTTTGAGCAGGATTTATTTTATTTCCTTGATTCAAATTTTCAAAGTTCATCTCTTCGGTCCTTCTCTGACTTGCTTGTCTCTTTCGTTGTCTAAAAGTTCATTCAATCTCCAGGTCTACAGGGAGTAAATCAATGATTCGGTCAATACTTATAAACACCTGAAACAACACAGAAAAAATTAATTAAGTTAAAATTGAACAGAAAAATAAACCAAAATGCAAAATTAACAAATTCACAAATGAATTTTTAAAACAGTCCCCGAAAATGGCGCCAAAAACTTGGAAAAACAGAAATGCACAAGTGTACACAATCGTAACAAGTAATAAAGTGACAAGTAAATGTCAAGTTATCGTACCCACAAGGATTGTGAAAAGAATTATTTATGAATGCAACTAAAAACACTTTGGTGAAGAAAAATATTTTGATTTGAGGAGCTGATTAAAAACTAAGATTTTAACTAAGTGAAATAAATAAAAAGAAAATAAAAGTTCCAATGCATGATTTCAAAAGCTAATTTTTATCAGGATGACATAATTGTGTTAGATTAATTACATTTCTTAACTTAGAATTACTAAACTCATGTTCATGTTGTTACGAATTTAATTCACGGCAACTCAGTAATTTGCTAACTTATGAACATACTCACCTATCAAAATCCATTTATCTCTTGACTATATCTCTATGTCAATTCAACCGATTAAACAAATTTTAATAAGAAAATGTGTTAATGCACATACATACTTATGAAATTAAAATAATCTCTTGTACATATCTCTATGGCAATTCAAACAATTAATTCAATCTCATAAGTACGTAAAAGATTACGTGAGGTAACAATGTATTCCTACCTTGAAACAGTTTAATCACAATAATCTTGAAAGTTATGCAAGGCTAATGTATCGTTAGATACCATTGCTAATTTAACCCTCAGCTACCTTAGATGATTAAACATGCACTGATTAAGTATCATGTCAATTAATTACAATTTCAATGCATTTAAATAATTAATTCATTAGTTACCTTACAGTTATAATGCAAGAAAAACTTAGCCATGGTTTTACTTAATCAAACATCTTACCAAGGCCTATAACAACACAAACACAATTTTAATAAATTAAGTGGAAAAAATGCAATCAACCTAACATGAATTAAATTTAAGCCATATTAATTAAATTTGACATATCAACATCACAAATATTCATATGCATTTTCATAACAACAACAAAAAAATTAAAAGGATAAGGAACAAGAATTAAATCTGGTGTTTCTCCGAGGCTTGACTAGTTTGCTCTGCTCCTCCTTCTCCATTTATCTTTGTTGAACTCGGCTTCCACGAACATTTGAATGATGCTCCCAATGGTGGTTGAAAGACTCTTTCTCAAGAGGTGAAATCGGCAAGGGAATAGGGGGAAAATGAAGAACAATGAAGGGATTTTGAAAGGAGAGTGTAAGAGAGAAGTGAAAGGATGAGAGGGTTTGAGATGTGTTTCAAATAAGCAGCCAATGGGGTTTTATAGGTTGAGTAAGCTGTTAAAAATAGAAAAAATCAGCAGCCATAGAGTCCCCCCATGGGCAGCCACACATATGGCAAGTTTGAAGGTTTCAAACTTACTATTTTAAGGTAGAAGCAAATCTAGAAAGGCATGAATAGTGGAGGGGTTTGAATGCAAATTCAAGGAGTCTTTAAGGGATATTTTGCAAGACAAATAATCAGCAAACAAGCTGATTGGGTTAGCATGTGGAATGGTTTTGGGCTACCAATGCTTGGTTGCATCGATTTTCTCGGTTCAGCTCAACTGAGCCTTTTTTTCATAATTAAATAATAATAATTTATTTAACCCAAAATAAATTGGATTAAAATTTAAATTAATTATATTATGAATTAATACTCATAATTTGGACTGTCTTAGGCTGAAAATTTTTATTCTCCTTGATGCTTCAAAATTACTTCTCGATTTTGTGCTTCTAGTAGTGTCCGCCAAGTCATTTTTTGCCCTATGTGCAAATCTATCGAAAATAATCAAAATTAAGCAAAATTTGATATAAAATTAATTAAAATTCAACATGTTAATAATTTGAGTAAAATTTAATTATTTTATAATTATTCGACAAGAATTTTATGGAAACTGTATGAATTTGAGTTAAAAAGGTATGGAAAAGTGTGTATATTTTCATGTTTCCAGTGGTAAAGTATGAAAAGAGATATTTCAGAATATGTGACAAAATGTCTAATATGTCAACAAGCTAAAGTTGAGCATTAGATTCCATCAAGTTAGTAACAATTTGTGATTATTCAGGAATGAAATGGAAGCGAGTTACTGAAGACTTTATATTAGATTGTACCACTGTCATCGAAAAAGAAAAATGCAATCTGGGTTATAGTTGATAGTTTGGCCAAATCAACACACTTTCTTTTCACCCGAACTGAGTACTCACTCGAGAAGTTAGTTGAATTGTATATTTTTAGAATTGTCAGATTACAACCCTTCTATTACTTCAGATCGAGAATAAGAAATTCTTTTAGATTTTGGAGTAAGTTACACGAAGCCCTAAACGTGAAATTGAATTTCAATACAACCTTTCATCCTTAGTCTAATGAGTAATCAAAATGAGTGATTTAGATGTCAAATGTAAATGCATAACCCTATTGTACTGGTCAGAGTTGAACGGAAGAAAATTTGGCTGAGATTGATTTGATCCACGAAATAAAGGAAAAAGTCAGAGTTGTATAAGACTGTTTAAAAACTACCTCAAACCGTTAGAAATATTACGTTGATTTGAAGAGAAAAGATATTGAGTTTCACACAGGTGATAAAGTAATTCTAGAAGTTTCACCAGGAAGAAATTATGCATTTCAACAAAAAAGAAAAGCTCAATATGAAATTTTGAGGAGGAAATTTCTTAAAGGAGAAGAGTTGTAACAGCCCATTTTTTAGTGGAGTCAAAAACGGTGGTTTTGGAACTCCATTTTTTGATGATCGAGTCCATGATTTTCATTAATTAATAGTTATGAGTTAAATGTCGTATTATATTGATTTTTGGTCTGACAAATTTGTTAAATGGGATAGTTAATTAAGGTATAAGTGTTTCAAGCTTAAAATTAGTGGTGTTAAAAATAGTGGTTTTTGAAACCCAATTTTCAACAAACTAGTCAATAAATATTATTATTTAATATTTATGAGGTTAGTGTAAAGTTTAA
Organism: Gossypium rotundifolium; assembly: GCA_025506655.1. NCBI lineage: Eukaryota > Viridiplantae > Streptophyta > Magnoliopsida > Malvales > Malvaceae > Gossypium > Gossypium rotundifolium. Next base: position 147,084,515 of record CP106724.1, read on the forward strand.
TTAAGTTTTGGTCCATTGATTTTGTCATTTAGATAGTTAATTAAGGTACAAGGACTAAATTATAGAAGTGGTAAAAGTTAATCACTATGGAATTTTAATTAATTTAGGGACCAATTGAGCAATTGGACCCCCTCTATATGTGATAAACGGTGGTGGATGACAATTGGGATCCACCAAATGTTGTTAACTTTTATTAGAATTAATTAATATAGATTAATTAAACTAATTATAACTAATTATATGTTAATCAAACTATATAAGTTAAAATTAAAAAGAAAAAGAAACATTTTTGTTCTCCATCTTCTTCAAACCATAGCTTAGGAGGAAAATAAAGGTTTAAAGCTTTTTCAACTTTGGTTCCTTGATTGCTAAGGTAATTCAAGCTCATTTCTTATGATTTTTATGTTTTTGAGATCTCAAGAGCTTGATTTAGCTAACTCGGGTATCAATTTGTAAAACTATTAAAGTTTCAAAATGTTAATATTGATGAATGCTTGACATTTTGGTTTTAAAATGTTAGTTTTTAAGCTTAGAAATGAAAAAAAGACTAGTTTATAAAGTTTTATTGCTAAATTTTGAACATAGGGATTAAATTACAAGAATTTTAAAATTGTTATGAAATTTTTGTAATTATAGATATTATAAGAGTGTAGAAGGATGAAACTGAGATTCATTTCGAAATAGAGACACAAATTTGAAAGATATTGCAATTTCAATTTTAGGGACTAAACTGAATAAAATGTAAAACTTCAGGGAATATCCAATAAGTAAAATTAAACTGATACATAACTATAGTAGGTTGTTAAATAATGTTTGGTATTGATAATTGAATTAAATTATGATATTGATCAGGATTTAAACCAATCAGAGGATATTCACAAATAGAAAAATTGTGCATTAGTCCCTGACACCTTATCGGTTCTTGTTCTTGCCAATTAAGTTTATATGGAGTAATTATGCTTTGATCCTCATGTATATTATATTGTGAATGTTATATATATGTTCTAGTGAACTTTGAATTGGTTGCAATTTAGTACCTAAAGGGTGAGATTGAGATTAAATTGAAATGGGATAAATGTGAACTTACATGATGGAAATCACCCCGATGAAACTTCATAAATGTATCGTACACATGGTTACAGGTTGACTTTCAATGATTCTGAGATCCAGCATCCATTGTGGACTCGAAGGTATATGTGACACAGGTTTAGCTCGGATGAGCAATCTGATGTTGTTTTAAAGGTTTATCCTGAACGGCTAACCTCACATGTATTTACAGCCCTGGCTAAGCTATTTGATGTGGTGATAGAAAAGTTTAGCTTGGACGGGTAACCTGACACGAATATATGTTCAGCTCGGATGAGCAACAACTATGGTTAATTTCTAATTATTTTCGAAATCCAGCATTCGTTGCAGACTCGAAGATACATGTGACACATGTTTAGCTCAGACGAGTAACCTGATGTCATTTTAAAGGTTTAGCCCAGATGGGTAACCTAACATGTATATTTAAAACTTTTACCAAGTTATTTGATATGTTGATAAAAGGCTTAGCCCGGACGGGTAGTTTGACACAAATGGACATGATTAGCTCAGATGAGCATTAAATGTCATTAGTACTAGTGTATTCAAGTTCTTTTACGATGTTTCATCGAATAACTTATAAGATAGGAAATGTGGAATTGGATATCATGTTATGTGTTTAATGATTAAAGGTAGTAAAGTGGAAGACTTAATAACAAGTTTGAGTTTACATATAGATTGAAATGTGGATGAATTGGATTTCAAAAATATGAAATGTTACGCTTATTACTTGGTATGTTACACGATTGAATATGAATCAAACCCACCTTATTGTGATTGTGTTTTGATATGTTAGGTAAAATTTGGTTATATACATTAATTTAACATATGTACTTGCTAAATGAGGTAAGTTAATCGTTCTTATACGTATGAGCTTACTAAGCATTCTATAATGCTTACCTCGTTGGTTTTCTTTTCCTATAGATTTTGACCTATGGAACGTGTTAATCTGATCCTCGAGGAGCTCGCACTATCCATCTTTTGATTTGGTAGACTTTTGATAATTTGTACTTGGTTATACATGGCATGTACTTAGGAGTTGACATGTTACCCTATAATGCTAAGTTTGGTTTGGAACGTTAGTTGTTAATGAACTATAATGTAATTAAAAAATGGCATATGTGCACAACTTTAATAACATGTTGTTATATGTGTGTTTAGTACCTATGGATGCATGATTAATAATGAACTGAATTGAGGAAATAAATGGTTGAATACATGTAATGGTATAAATAGCTTTGATGTGAAAATAGTGCCATTTGAGAAATATTATATATTTGGATGATTGTGTGCTATAATGTTATGCTTGGGTAGTGTTTTGGCATGATTATATGTAGGTATTATGGTGAAATGAACATCAATTTGCTTGTGGTAGGCTAGTTAAGTGAAGTTGATGTTAAATCGCTTATTGTGTTCCAAAAAAAGTTCTTCATCCCGACTTCGATCTTCCCTCGTCGCAACAACAGCCAATAGTTTTCGGCGTCCTAACGTCAAGTGGTCCAACGTCGTGACTAATTGATCATTTTTAATTAGAAAAAGGCTTGGGGACTTAAATTGTAATTATCCAAAGAACTAAAATGACTAATACATCATTTTTGATTGGCGGATAGTGGATAATGTTGTCAGATGTCATTATGCTTAATTAATTTATGATTAAAGTATAATAAACTAAGATTTAATTAATTAAACTAGGCTAACTAAGCTATAACTTTACTATATAAGTACTGTAAGTGGAGAAAGATTATGAGTTATCATCTTCCCCACCGTCCACGGAAAGAAAAACAAAGAAAACTCTATTGTCAAGTGCTTGATACATTCGGCTATACATTTAGGTAAGAATTTCAAGTCATTTCCTTGTAATTTTTATAGATTTGTGATCATTGGATCTTGTTTAACTAGCCCTTGCACCAATTTGTAAAACTATTAAAGTTTTTTAAAGTTACCATTGTTGAGAATTAGATAAAATTGGCGTGAAATTGTTAGAAATTGAGGTTAGATTAAGAAAAGGAATAAATTGTAAAACTTAATCATTAGTTTCGTACATTAGGGACCAAATTAACTAAAATGAAAAATTATTGTGAAATGTCGATAAGAATAGAAAATAAAAGGCCCCTGATGAGTTTTGGTGAAATCAGATTTTAAGATAAAGCTTTAAATGGAAAGTTATGTTTGTCCCGATTTCAAGAACGAAATTGAATAAATTTCAAAATATGAGTAGTATTTGATTATGAATTGGATGGAAATTAATAATGTGTTATGTTTTGTGTCTATCCGTAGCTAACGTCAACGCGAAAGCTTCAAGAGAGAAAAGAAAAGCGAGAGTTGTCGAGAGTGACGCAAAACCACAATTTTTACATTTATGATTTAAGGTCATATTAATTTATTTCATTTTTCATGTTAATTGTATTTGGAAATATCAAGGTGAGTACTTGGTGATAATATGGGCTATTGAATTGAGCTTGATTGTGAATTGTCTAATTTAGGGACTAAAATGAATAAAATGTAAAGTAACATGAATTGCTCAAAATATGATATGTGCTATGAGATTGAATGAAAATGTATTGAATGACATGAAGTATATGTAATATTTTAATAGATTGGATTGTGATAGTGAATATGTTTGAAAAATGTTATATGTATTAAATTGTAAATGGAATTGATCATTGGTACCCTATTAACTAGTTGGATATAGTTGCCATGCGATAGGATTGGTTTATGTATGGGATTATGCATTCATGCACCAAGATGCACTTTGTGTGTCAGAAATGTGCTTTGTTCTTTAGAATGCACTTCACGCACCAGTATGCACTTTATGTGCCAATTACCTTACTTCGGTTTATCCAATGATGCACTTCGATGCCAGTTTGGTGTGTTGGTTGGACGATTCGAGTATCCATCCGAGTTAGGTTAATAGGTGTTTCAAATGTAAACTTGGTGAACAATATGAAATGATATTATTCAATGGCTTTGGACTAATTATGTATCAAATTGAGAATAATATTAGAAATGTATAGCTGTGTATGCAAATCAAATGAAACCGAGCCCTATGGGGCCGAAATGAATACAAATGAATTGATAGACTCTAGAAACAAGTTTAATAAGGTGATAAAAAAGTAAATGAATTGTGTGTCATAGTACATGATTGGTATAATGTTAATGATATGTTGTAAAGAATCATAAATGAATGTTTGACTCATGGCTAATATTGAATTGGTATGTAGTGAATAGTTGGCTATTGATAAGTAAGTTGGAATTGGTTATACATGTGGTAAAATTTGGATTTTTTTTTGGTATTTGCTATAAGCATGTTTACGTGTTTTGATTGATAATGGAAAGGTTTATAACTAGCATATGCATGGGCTAGATGTTATGTGCAAATTTGCATGTTTTGGCTTGAAGTATAATGCTAATGCTTAGGTTGCATATACCTTGAATTGTAAATGTACCACTAAACCTATTACTCAGCGTACGGTTTGTTTTCTCCATGTACAGGTGTAGGTGATCCTTTAGAAATTGTTAGAGTATGCCCAAAGACCACTTATGAGATGGTTGTAATTACATACTAATTTTACCTTGTTTATTAATATAAGGCAATGTCATTTGTTGTCCAATTTCTTTCTCTGTGTATATAAATAAACTGATCAATAATAAAGTCCTAAAAATAATATGATTATTCTTAAAAGGTCTTTAGTCAAGTATTATTGTGGGCTTGGAAAATAATAATGCATTGAGACTAATGTGTAGTTGATTGATGGAAAAGTGTTGTCATTGAGATAGGGATGTCAAAATCAATACATGAGTATGTGTTAGACAACAACATACTGGACTGACCCGCCATAAGTATGTTTCTTGGACTATTATGTAATAGTCACAAACACTACTCATAGTGATGACTATGTATATGATCCTTAGACTTGATATCATCATTGTCCCAACATCGTGAGTTGTATATTTTGATATAGTCAAACGTCTACTGTAACAGAATAAACTATAAAGACTAATGTTGGATATACCATAATCCATGTAGTGGGATATGATTGATCAAGATAGGATTTATCTCTCCTACATAATGGGAGAAATATCTTGGGCCACTTGATGAAGTAAGACTAGAAATGTATGGTCATGCTTAAATAAGTTAATATGAGATATCACACTTATTTGTTTATTGTAATCTACTCAAAATATCAAGAAATATGAGATTGAACTATACAAGTGAGACTAAACCATTACTTGTGTCCAATCTAGATATAAAGGATAAAAGAATATAATACATGAAATGTTTATCAAAAAATGGTTATGTCGAATCACTACTTCTTGTAACTTGTGTAGCAATGATGCATTACTAGATGCCACTCATTGCTTGTAACATTAAAAATGTTCTAGTATTATTACCAATGTTACAAGAACGTATAGGGTCACACCCTATGGTTAAAGCGAACAGACTTCACACCAACAGAAAAGGTGTATACCTTCCTACATACAACTATGGAAGATTCTTATGATTGGCAGATGAGTATTACATGCCAGATAGTTTCGCCTAGTGGACAGTATCGCCCATAGGACAACACCGCCTAGAGAACAGTATAGCTTGGCAGCCAGTGTTTCCTAGCGAATATGATTTGCAACTTCTTTTTAGATTTAATATTTATTGAAGTTAGTATTATTTTGGAAAGAATATAATTTCAATATCTTCTGTAATGTTTCAAACCCGCCCAAACGTTAGGACCGAATATGGGTCGTTCTGAAGAAGAACTTTTGAAACCCATTTTCAAAATCCACTCGACTTTGTTGAAATCGCTTCGCTTTAAGTTACCTTGTTTGAAAAGTTTACTTAGTCCAAATTCAAAATTTAATTAAGTCAAATTATTATAAAATTTCGGTGTGCCCGATGGCACGATAAAACATTTTTCGTGTTAATTTAGAAAACGTGTGATTCACTTTTTATAGGAAAAAAAAAATCCATCATATAAGAAAATAACTAAAGTAAAGTATAATGAGGCCTTATTACATCCAAAATGAAACAACCTAATAACCAAATTTAAAATAACTAAAATTAAAGTCCATTTAATTTTAAATCCACCGCATGGCCTCCCAAGTCCCTCCTCGTGTCCGCGATCTAAGCATCACCGAAAAAAATAATGGAGAAGGTGAGTCACCAAGACTCAAGATGTAACCCTTCCCCATTTTAAAATATTTTTCATACACAACATATAACAATTAATATGCGAATATTTAATCCCCGACCTAGCCATCCAAACGCCCTTTGCTCTACCCCTGTTGTGGTACCAAACCACCGGTGGTGCCAAACCATCGGTGACATATAGTCACAATGTGTTACCAAAACACGGTGTCCGTAGACACAAATCGGGTGATGGGGCCAACCCATCGTGTGATACCAAATCACGGCGGGCGATCCCATATCTCAAGTGGGGCCAACCCACGGTGGTGTTAACCACAGGGACAAGTCGCTATTGAGGTACCAAACCTCTGGAGGTACCAAACCTCTGGTGACATATAGTCACGGTGTGTTACCAAAACACTGGTGCCCGTCGGCACGATTAATACTGCCCCCTCCACTCATCAACCCACATCACAATCATAACAGAGATCATACATTTATCACATGTATTAAATAAATCATGCTTCCCAAAAGCATCATAATAATCTCATATAAATAGAGACTTACCGAGGTCCTTGCTTGTACCATTTAAGGTACCAAATCCAAATCTACATCAAGCAGATTTACTAACAACAAATATTTATCACACATATTAACTGATATGAGTGTGTATGTACACACCTGTCACCACTGAGTGATCTAAATCCCGAATAAAGGAGTCGACCACCTTAGATTTCTTTGTACCTACATTCGGCCAACCATGGGGTTAGCCCTATGGCCTATTCGGCCAAATTAAACAATTTAAAGGGTTCTCCTTTTGAACCCGAATCCTTACCCGAAAGTCTTGAGTATCACCCTTTTGCTTCACCACCCTAAAATCGGCACTTAACCAAATTAGTAGCCTTCGGCTTAATTGATTAACAACTACTTAACTAAAGTAGATCTTACCATTACTTACCAACTAAATAACCGAGAAAGGAGGGTTAGATCTACTGCTTGTGAATCCCGGAGTTCCTAGATGAAATCAGTTCCAAAGAGTGGTTAGTTCTCTGCTTGCAAATGCCGAAATTTCGGCTTTTCTCCAACCCATAAGTCGACAGAGAAAGGAAAAATATGAAAAGAGTGTTCGGCCATCACTTACCTTTGCTACAATCGAATATAGGAGAAATCCCGAAACCACTATACTATTCGGCCAAGTAGAGAAAAGAGAAGGAATTTCGGCACTTTGGTAGGTATTAGATTCGGCTATGATTGGCTTTAAACAAGGCTGACTTTTAGTGAGAAAAAGAAAGAAGAAAGGTAAATAGGGAATTGGTGATTCGGCTAGTAGGAAATAAAAGGAGAAGGGATTTAAAGAATGAGGTTTTGCAAGGAGGAGTTGTGAGGTTTTGCTATGGTTTTGAGGGAATGGAATGATAAAAGAAAATGAGGAGAAAGGGCTTTGAATTTTTCGGCTAAGCAAATTGAAAAAAGAAAATCAAGGTGATCACTTAGATGCTTTTATAAGCATTCGGCAACTCCCCCCTCTTCCACAAGTCCTTGCCGTCCACTCCTCCTCAACAAGGAGTCCAAGATTCATCTTACTTCCTTAATTCACTCTAGTCCACTTAATTTAAAACCATTCAAATAATTTGAATACTCTAATAATAATCCAATAATAATTCTTTTAATCTTCATAATCTTCTTGATTATCCTTAAAATAAAAATGCTCATATTATCTATTAATAATAATTAAAGAGTTTAAAGGGAGAGAGGACTCTCCCTCAAGTGCCGTCCAACATATTGCCAAAAAGAGGGATTTCCGCGACTCGAACACAAGCTCTCCCTTGCTCCTTGGTGGCGTCACATGTAGCTCTTAAGTGGGCTTACTTTGCCACTTAGTCTAGGCTCATTTTACGTCCAAATTATCCCCATTTATTCTTATAACACCCTCTTGCTAAGGCTCCCTACCTTAAAAGTTAAAAACTAAAATTTCCTACCAAATCGAGCCAACACAAAGCCTTAAATTGATCATTATTATTCCATAAATAATGACACAGCAGTTTATACATAAGGAAAATAATTAAATCCAAATAGCCCCATTTTTGGGATGTTACAGTTCTACCCCCCTTAAAATAAATTTCGTCCCGAAATTACATAACTAAAACAGATGAGGGTATTGCCGTCGTATCAAATCCTCAGGTTCCCACGTAGCTTCCTCAGCACCATGGTTCCGCCATAGCACTTTCACTAAGGGCACTGACTTCCTACGTAGAACCTTTATATCTCTATCCAAGATCTGAACTGTTCCTCCTCAAAAGATAAGTCTGCGTTAACCTCGATTTACATCACGGGCACCACATGTGATGGATCTCGATCGATCTGCCTCTCGGCATTGATACGTGAAAGACGTCATGTATCGACTTAACTCTGCGGCGATTCGGTGATAAGCTACCGGTCCTACTAAACGCAAGATCAGATATGGGCCAATGAATCTTGGGCTCGACTTCCTTTTCGCCCAAACCTTAACACCTTTTTCCAAGGCGACACCTTCAGGAAGACCTTATCCCCTACGGCATACTCCATTTCCTTGCGCTTAAGGTCAGCATAGGACTTCTGTCTATCTGATGCTTCCTTAAGACGAGACCGAATCACCTTGACTTTGTCTTCAGTCTCTGCTACCATTTCTGGGCCCAACACTTGTCGTTCACCCAACTCCGTCCAACACGTCGGAGTTCGGCATTTCCGTCCATACAATTTCAGTATGGTGCCATTTGAATACTAAACTTGGTAGCTATTGTTGTAGGCGAACTCGGCTAGGGGTAAGAATTCCTCCCAACTACCTCGGAATTCCAAGACACAACCCCTCAGCATATCTTCTAAGATCTGTATGACCCTTTCGGATTGCCCGTCTGACTGAGGATGGAAAGCTGTGCTGAAATCCAACCGCGTACCCAACGCTAGATGTAACGCCTTCCAAAACCTCGAAGTGAACCTTGGGTCCCTATCTGAGATAACTGATACGGGTACACCATGCAATCTGACTATCTCGGCCACATACAACTTTGCTAGCTTCTGGAGTGAGTAGTCCATTCTCACCGGTATGAAGTGAGCTGATTTAGTCGACGGTCTCGATTACCCAAATCGCATCTTTCTTCTTTGGGCGTAAGGGGTAGCTCACGACGAAATCCATAGTGATCCGCTCCCACTTCCATTGAGGATCATTACGGTTGAAGTAGCCCGATGGTAATCGGTGTTCACTTTAACTCACGACACGTCAAACACTTCCCCACAATTCGTTATCTCACGCTTCAACCCGCCACCGTAACTATTTCCGTGGATCTCCATACATCTTGCTTCCTCCGGATGCATAGCGTATGGCCGCTATGAGCATCCTGGAGAATTTTACGCCTCAACTCCATATCTTTTGGCATACAAGGCCGTCCACGAAAACATAGCACACCATCACCGGTCACACTATACCCTCTAAACCACCATCCCGAACTCCGTATTCTCTTCGCATTTAACCCTCATCCACTAACCGCTTGTTCTTAATCTCCTCGATCCACGTTGGCTTAACTTGAAGCTCGCCAAAAGGCTTCCGTCATCATATAGGCTCAATCGAGCAAACATTGCTCTTAAGTCCGCCACAACCTTCCGGCCAACGCGTTGGCCACCACGTTAGCCTTACGGATGATATTCGATGGAACAGTTGTAGTCCTTCAACACTTCAATCCATCGGCATCTCGATTCAGATCCTTCTGCGTCAGAAGATACCTCAAACTTTTGTGGTCCGTGTAAATTACCGACTTCTCCCCATAAAGATAATGTCTCCATATTTTCAAGGCGAAAACGACTGCTGCTAACTCCAAGTCGTGAGTTGGGTAGTTAACCTCATGCGGTCTCAACTGACGGGACGCATAGGCTACTACCTTCCCATCCTGCATCAACACACACCCCAAACCAGTGTGAGATGCATCACAATAGATTGTGAATAATTTCCCTGCCTCGGGTTGTACTAAAACCGGAGCTTCCGTCAGAATCTTTCTCAACCTATCAAAACTTTCTTGCTGTTTCTCTAGCCATACAAATGGAACACCTTTCCTTAGCAACTTAGTCAACGGCACTGCGATCAGAGAGAACCCTTCTACAAACCTCCGATAATACCCTGCTAAACCCAGAAAACTTCGTATCTCTGCCACCGACTTAGGTGGTTTCCATTCTAACACCGCTTCAATCTTGCGGGGATCCACTCTAATCCCTTCCGCTGACACCACGTGACCTAAGAAAGCCACCTCCTCACCAAAATTAGCACTTCTCAATTTGGCATACAACCGCTTTTCCCTCAACACTTGCGAACTATTCGTAAATGCTTGTCGTGCTCCTCCTCCGTCTTTGAGTAGACCAATATGTCGTCTATGAACACCACGACGAATTGGTCCGTAATCTGTTGAAATACCCTATTCATTAAGTCCATGAACGCCTTGTGGTGCATTGGTCACCCAAATGGTATCACTAGAAACTCGTAATGCCCATACCGAGTTCGAATGCCGTCTTGTGAACGCTCGGCCTCCTTCACCTTAAGTTGATGGTAACCCGACCTAAGGTCTATCTTGAAAACACCGACGCTCCTTCAATTGGTCAAACAAGTCATCGATCCGAGGCAATGGGTACTGCTTTTGATCGTTAACTTGTTTAATCGACGATAGTCGATGCACATCCGCATAGAACCGTCCTTCTTCTTGACAAACAATACAGGCGCTCCCACGGAGATATACTAGGTCGAATAAATCCCTTATCCAAGAGCTCTGAATTTGAGCCTTCACCCACCAATTCCTTTGGTGCCATCCGATGAGGTGCTATAGACACGGTGCTGTTCGGGTAGCAAGTCTATATGAATTCGACTTCCGATGCGGAGGTAGACCCAAGTTCTTACGGGAACACATCAAGAAATTCCCAACCGTTCGGACCTTTCCAACTCTCGACTCCTTAGCTTCTAAAGCATGATTTGAACCAAGAACGCCTTACAACCCTTCTTGACCATCTTCTCAATCTTCAAGGCGGACACCACGTTGGATAGGTAATTCCTTCTATCACCTATCATCACCACTTCATCATTCCCACCGTCTTAAGAACCATGCGCTTAGCGCGCAATCCAAATTACCGATACTTAGCCACCAATCCATTCCAAGGATCAAATCGAACTCCCGAATGGTAGTTCCATCGGATCGAGAACGAAAACTACCCTTGGAGTTCTAGGGTACATCCTAAAAAGTTTGTCTACCACTACAGAGTGACCTAACGGACTAACTACGTCATCTCCCTGAAGCGGTTTGAGTTTAGGTCCAAAGTCTCTACCACACTCATCGCTACGTCGAACGTAGAACCCACATCGATTAATGCATAATAAGGAAGACCAAAAATCGAAACGCATCTGCTTATGACATCCGGTGCATCACCCTCCTCATGACGCCTCAGATAGACTAGGCCAGTGCTTAGCCTCTGTCTTTTGAACCTCGCCTCGAGTTCCACGACCTCGGTTAGGACCATTGCTTCCTCTGCCATTACCACGACCCTCTGCGGTCCCACATTTACATCTGAGTGCAGTTACGCCCTACGGCGATTCTCGAGCTCGCTTAGGGACAATCTCGACCGATGTTCTAAAGACCCACACTCAAAACATCCTCTATCGCCGATCGAACAACCTCCCAATGGGACTTCCCACGCCGCAGATTACCTTGGCCTCTCGATTAGTAGCTACGGCCTTGCCCGATTTGGCCCACTGCCTAGCCTTCTTCTCGATCATTACCACTGGATCCAAATGACCCAAATCCTCTCTTTTGATTATTCCTACTATAATTTTGTCTCACGACCTCCTTGATCCCTCGGCTACCTTAGCCTTTTCCACAAGAGATGAAAACTCACGGACTTATCATGGGCAATCAAGGTAACCTCAAATCATCTCGAGTCCGTCCTCAAGCGGACACGGTGGCTGTGTTCAATAGCCACGATGCCTCTTGCATACCTACTCGATCTTAAAAACTCCGCCTCATACTCGGCCCACGGACTTAGTTTCTTGTACTAGACCCGGAAAAGCCTTTCTCTGCAGCGTCGGTGTAGCCAGTGCCCACATACTTCTTCTACAAAGCGGTTTTAAAGTAGTCCCATCGTAAGATCATCACCGTGGCTCCATCCCGAATCCGTCACCACCACCGGTACGCTTCATCCTTTAGAAGCGACACCGCTCCTTTCGACTTTTCCTCCTCGGTCAGTCAAGATCATCCATTATCCTTTCATAGATTCCACCAATACTCACTACACTGGGTGCCACTCGACACACCCCGAACACCTCACTCAGTTGGATCAATTCGCTCGGAACAGGTTTAGAGCTCCTAAATTCCACCACCCACCACCAATTCGAGTACTGCAACACCGCTTGCGATCGCCTCTCCTCCCGTCGATCCTGCTCCTCTTCTCCAAAAGTGGAGGTAGTGGTGGCGGTGGTACATCATTTTGAACCTTGCCCGACTGACGGGTTGAGACACCAATCATCCTACCCTACCGCGTCCACAGGCGTCCACGTCCTCTAGAACTCATTCTATCTCTGCGCTTTTAATGCGATTAAGAGGAATTTTATGTATTAGCGTTTGTTCCACTTCGTTACTCGCGAAGAAATTTTATGAAAAGTTGAATAAGGGTTCTTTCGATCAAACAATGTTTTAAATATTCTATCCTAGTTCACACAAAAGGCCACATTCATTCCCTAACACTTTCCATACCTATTCGCTCTTCGGACATTTCTGCCCATTTCTAACCCAGGGGTATTTTCGTCCTTTTTCCTACATGGGTGTTTTCGTAATAAAAGGGGATTTTAAAACTTTAGTAAAGTAGGTTGTTTTTTTTTTTTCAATTCCCAACACTGGAGGGTATCATTAAAAATTGATAAGGTTTAAAGTTATGGCATTATTTCAGAAACCAGGGGTATTTTGGTAATTTTGTCAATCAGGGGTAATTTTGTAATTTTTGTAAATCAAGGGTGTTTTAACCATTGTAAAACTCTGAGGGTCCCTTTTGAGAATTTTTTTCTTAAAACGGTGATATTGCAAAAATTTTGTACTCAGGGGCGTTTTGGTAATTTTACACGTTGAGGGCCTTTTCGTAATTCTCCAAAACCAAAGTGTTTCATTGCTGATTTCCAAAGCTGGGTTGAATATTTGAGAAGTAGTTAAAATCTTTGGACAAAATCATTGAGTTGATGTTTTATGAACCAAGGGTATTTTAGTAATTTTACCCCTAAGGGCATTTTCGTAATTTTCCACAAATAGAACTTTTCGAGGAAAACTTTGTAAAAAGAGTTGTTCTTACTTTTGAAGGAGTGATTTGAAAAGTTTTAAAACCAAGTTTTGTTTTTTTCCATTTTTTCTCGAAAATCAAGGCTAATTCCCTTTCGGGTTTTAGTCATTATGTTTAACCTATGACCGAGCCCTCTTGGTCAGGGTGAACCCAAGCTACGCACCAGGCAGGTTTCGTGTGGAGAGGAGGTGAGTCACACGGACTGCTTAAATACCAAGCTCCCACCGAACCTTTCTAGACATGCTTGTGAGGTTACCACACCATCGAGCCCTCCGAGTTAGGGTGAACCCAAGCTACGCACTGGTGAGACACTGCGAAGAGGTGGTGAGTCACTCTGACCGCTTAAATACCGTGCTCTTAGGTTCCCAATCCTAGACATGCGTCTGAGGTTACCACACCCTAGCTCGTTGACTAAGTCATAGGTTGGTTTCGTTCTTTAAGTCTTATGTTCGATTTGTGTGTTTGAGTAATCTAATCCTAGGGTTCAAATTCCTATAAGTCTATCTACGTTCCATGCTTCCTACCCTTCTACAGAATATAATTCACAAAGAATTTTAGAGGTACTTACCTAGGCGGATCGGTGCCGGAGACTCGGGCCATGCTGATCTTTAAAACCCAAAATCAATTAATAAGGCCTACTAAAACATTTTTGGGCCTTGGGCCCCCACAGCCGAGTTTTGAACTGGCTCTGATACCAATTTGTAACAGCCCAAACCCGGCCCAAACGTTAGGACCGAATATGGGTCGTTACGAAGAAGAACTTTTTGAAACCCATTTTCAAAATCCACTCAGCTTTGTTGAAAACTGCTCGTTTTAAGTTACCTTGCTGAAAAGTTTACTTAGTCCAAATTCGAAAATTTAATTAAGTCAAATTATTATAAAAATTTCAGGTGTGCCCGATGGCACGATAAAACATTTTTCGTGTTAATTTAGAAAAACGTGTGATTCACTTTTATAGGGAAAAAAAATATCCATCATATAAGAAAATAACTAAAGTAAAGTATAATGAGGCCTTATTACATCCAAAATGAAACAACCCAATAACCAAATTTAAAATAACTAAAATTAAAGTCCATTTAATTTTAAATCCACCGCATGGCCTCCCCAAGTCCCTCCGGCTCCGTGTCCGCGATCTAAGCATCACCTGAAAAAAAATAATGGAGAAGGTGAGTCACCAAGACTCGGTATGTAACCCTTCCCCATTTTAAAATATTTTCATACACAACATATAACAATTAATATGCGAGAATATTTAATCCCAGACCTAGCCATCCAAACGCCAATTGTCTCACCCTGCTGTGGTACCAAACCACCGGTGGTGCCAAACCACCGGTGACATATAGTTACAATGTGTTACCAAAACACCGGTGTCCGTGACACAAATCGGGTGATGGGGCCAACCCATCGTGTGATACCAAATCACTAGCAGACGATCCCATATCTCAAGTGGGGCCAACCCACGGTGGTGTTAACCACAGGGACAAGTCGCTATTGAGGTACCAAACCTCTGGAGGTACCAAACCTCGGTGACATATAGTCACGGTGTGTTACCAAAACACTGGTGCCCGTCGGCACGATTAATACCGCCTCTCACTCATCAACCCACATCACAATCATAACAGAGATCATACATTTATCACATGTATTAAATAAATCATGCTTCCCAAAAGCATCATAATAATCTCATATAAATAGAGACTTACCGAGGTCCTTGCTTGTACCATTTAAGGTACCAAATCCAAATCTACATCAAGCGATTTACTAACAACAAATATTTATCACACATATTAATCGATATGAGTGTGTATGTACACACTGTCACCACCGAGTGATCTAAATCCGAATAAAGGAGTCGACCACCTTAGATTTCTTTGTACCTACATTCGCCAACCATGGGTTAGCCCTATGGCCTATTCGCCAAATTAAACAATTTAAAGGGTTCTCCTTTTGAACCCGAATCCTTACCGAAAGTCTTGAGTATCACCCTTTTGCTTCACCACCCTAAAATCGGCACTTAACTAAATTAGTAGCCTTGACTTAATTGATTAACAACTACTTAACTAAAGTAGATCTTACCATTACTTACCAACTAAATAACCGAGAAAGGAGGGTTAGATCTCGCTTGTGAATCCGGAGTTCCTAGATGAAATCGGTTCAAAGAGTGGTTAGTTCTCTGCTTGCAAATGCCGAAATTTTGGCTTTTCTCCAACCCATAAGTCGACGGAGAAAGGAAAAATATGAAAAGAGTGTTCGCCATCACTTACCTTTGCTACAATCGAATATAGGAGAAATCCAAAACCACTATACTATTCGCCAAGTAGAGAAAGAGAAGAATTTGACACTTTGGTAGGTATTAGATTCATTATGATTGGCTTTAAACAAGGTGACTTTTAGTGAGAAAAAGAAAGAAGAAAGGTAAATAGGGAATTGGTGATTCGCTAGTAGGAAATAAAAGGAGAAGGATTTAAAGAATGAGGTTTGACAAGGAGGAGTTGTGAGGGTTTTGCTATGGTTTTGAGGAATGGAATGATAAAAGAAAATGAGGAGAAAGGGCTTTGAATTTTTCTACTAAGCAAATTGAAAAAGAAAATCAAGGTGATCACTTAGATGCTTTTATAAGCATTCTAAGACTCCCCTCTTCCACAAGTCCTTGCCGTCCACTCCTCCTCAACAAGGAGTCCAAGATTCATCTTACTTCCTTAATTCACTCTAGTCCACTTAATTTAAAACCATTCAAATAATTTGAATACTCTAATAATAATCCAATAATAATTCTTTTAATCTTCATAATCTTCTTGATTATCCTTAAAATAAAAATGCTCATATTATCTATTAATAATAATTAAAGAGTTTAAAGGAGAGAGGACTCTCCTCAAGTGCCAATCAACATATTGCCAAAAGAGGATTTCATGACTCGAACTCAAGCTCTCCCTTGCTCCTTGGTGGCGTCACATGTAGCTCTTAAGTGGGCTTACTTTGCCACTTAGTCTAGGCTCATTTTACGTCCAAATTATCCCCATTTATTCTTATAACACCCTCTTGCTAAGGCTCCCTACCTTAAAAGTTAAAACTAAAATTTCCTACCAAATCGAGCCAACACAAAGCCTTAAATTGATCATTATTATTCCATAAATAATGACACAGCAGTTTATACATAAGGAAAATAATTAAATCCAAATAGCCCCATTTTTGGGATGTTACATCTTCCATGATTTTCTCTGAAAAGTAAAAGGGAATTATTTCATTTTTAATATGCATGATATTATTAAAAGGAATACAATCCAGAATTATGTAGAAATGAGTAAGAAAATCAAACTAGGTCAAGCAGCTAAAAGTCTAGATACTCTCTCAAAAGTTTAAAAGAGTTTTCTGATCATGATTGACTGAGTGGACTACATAGAGGCTGAGACTTTTTTGCGGCTAGGATCAACATTGCATAAAGGATTTTAACCAACAACGTTATTAACCATTTTTAGTTTTAAAAGGTATATCTTCAACCCTATTTCAACCTGATTCATTCCTCGTACATGGATCCATGATTGACGATCACCAGAATAATTTTTTCGTTGTGTCACGAGGTGTTTCGATGATCTAAAACAAATCAAGTAATTCCAGCATCGAAGAAGCGATTCAATGACTTGGCAAAGTTTGTAAAGTATTCTTTTTATAGTATATCATGTACCTAGGGTTTAAGTCAGTTTTGTACCATAATGATCGAATTTAGAACTTGGTGGCTTAATGTTTTTTGAAGTATCATTTTGGTATATTTTTCTTGAGTGCAATTGGTACATTGTTGATTTGGTTGTAATTGATATGCTAAATGTCACTTTAGGTCCTTCCAACTTGTTTCAACTGATCCTTTAGAAAAACAATGAGTCACGTCGCGGCGACGTACTCCCAATGTCACAATGAGGAGCAACCAAAAAGTACAACACGATGTTGTAAAATCAAAGTCATAATGAGCTTGTGTTAGTGAGTTGTGCCACGACGAGGAAACCCCTAAGTCATGATGTCAACCCAAAACTTTGACCTATTTATAATTTGGTCCAAATTCGCCCTCAAGTTAGCATTAGAGCTTATGTATGCTTACATTAGACCTAAAAATGATTATATATAATTTTATTTTCATGTTTTACTTATATTTGAAAGTTCAATGATTTTAATCGAATGTAAATTGATTGTAGTTGCTCCAACAACAAATGTGGCACCTTGTAGCTTAGACCCAGCGATAAGATCAAGTATCAGGGTGTTACTGTAACAGCCCGATTTTGGGGCTAGTCGGAACTGTGGTTTTAGGACCGCTAATCCGAGGTTGAAGAAAATTATTTTGATATTATTTTATGTGTTATAGCATGTTTATAAGGATGTATGAAAATTTTGGTGCATTGATTTTGGTGATTTCATGCTTAATTATGAAAAAAGACTAAATCGCATAAAGTGCGAAAGTTTTATTATACAAGGTAAAGGTGTCTAATAGCCATAGAATATTAAATTGGAGGTCTTTAAAGTGCAATTAGGCCATTAAGGGTGTGTTGGCCGGCTATAGAGACAAGGAGACAAGGGCATTAAATTTTGGTCAAATTTTGGTAAAATTTGGTGATAAAAAATTAATAAAATAAGATAAATAAAAGAGATATCATCTTTCACTATTCATGCTTCTTCTCCACCAAAAATTTAAGGGAAATTAGAGGATTTTGGAGTTCAAACTTTCAGCCAAGCTATTCTCTTGCAAGTAAGTGATTTTAGGGGTCTTTCTTGATAATTTTTGTACTTTTGGAATCCCCAAAGCTTAAGCTAGCTAATGAGGGGACTAATTTGCAAAATGGTTGAAATTTTAGGGACTTGCAATGAGAGTGTTCATGTTGTTTGCTGAGTTTTTATGGAAGAAAATGAATGTTAATAGGTTGAGGAACAAGTTTTGAAAGGTGTTACCATGAAAACACCTAAATAGGACTTATTTGTAAAGGTTGTAAATGAGTAATAAATGCATGAAATAATTGATGTTGTGAGTTGTTGAAAGAGAAATAAATGTTCAGCTAGGCTTGTTTAATGAGAAAATGTAATGAAAAATAATTTACGAGCCTAGGGGCAAAATAGTAATTTTGCCAAAGTATGAAGGCAAAATGGTTATTTTTTCTAAGTAGAAATTTTGATTTATCATGAGTTATATAGTGATTGAATGAGTAAATTTTATTATTATAGATCAAGAAGAGTGCGAAAAACCTTGACTAAAGAAAAGGCAAGGTTACGGACTAAACCGCCGACTAGTACATTTTGCATCGAGGTAAGTTTATGTGTAAACAATACATCTTTAATACATATGTTGTTACTTATTGGTGCATTGTATGAATGAGATCAATTATGATTGTGATTGATTGGAATTGATAGATAGTGAGTAATTCTCGTATGAACCTTGGAATAAAAATGTAAGTGCGAAAAAATATCTGTAAATATCCTTTTTGGTGGGTTGTGTGTGATACCACCTTACTATTTATTCATGATGGGCTGTGTGTGATACCATTATTTATATTGTTATTTGGTGGGCTATGTAAGAAACCACCGCGAAACCACCGTAAATATCCTTTTTGGTAGGCTATGTGCGATACCACCCTATTATTAACTATTGGTGGGCTGTGTGCAAAACCACCGGGTACTTAGTATCATTCTGAGGGGTTCATCGAGAAATTTTCTAAGTAAATATATCATGTGGTTTGTGGTGATGAGTGCAGGGGATGTGTACATGTAAATGTGAACATTTTATTTGCGGTATGGATGGAATGTGGTAAGAGATGAGATGAGTAAGCATTACTATGGAAATGTAATTTGTTCTTGCTTATTATGTAATTTTGTTGGTTGATTGGCATATGTTATGATGTTTATAGTTTACATGTAAACTTACTAAGTTTAAAGCTTACTCCCTTTCTTTTCCCTTGTTTTATAGTGTCAAAGAGCCAGCTTAGGATACGAAGATAATCTGAAGATCAGCCACACTATCAACTCATCTCGGTATATTTAGACTTAGCATTTTGAGTATGGAATGTATAGGGACCAGACTTAGTGAAATGTCTTATTGTTTTGGCCAAGTGTGTTGGCTCCTTTAAAGATGAAATTTTTGTAAATAGCCATAGTTGATGGCTCATTATTATTAATATATGAAGAGATGAGGTTATTCATGAATGTGTATGATGCATGATTAGATTGTTTGATTAATGGTTGAATGTGATTTATGTTGTAGGAGTTTGGGTGATAAAAAGAGCTTGGCAAATAGCCTTGTTCTTGTCCACACGGTAGGCACACAGACGGGTGTCTAGGCCGTGTGTGACACACGATCAGTCCCATGGGCATGTGGCTGGGCCATGTGTCCCCTAAATGTTAGTGTTGCAAGTCAGTGCCGACCACGGGCAAGACACACGGGCGTGTGCCTAAGCCGTGTGCCCTTTATATGGTTGCTGACGTCATAAACAGAATACTCAGGTTTTCACACATGGGTGAGGACATGGGCGTGCCTCAGCCGTGTGAAAGACACGGGCCAAAGGCACAGGCGTGTGTCCGGGCGTGTGAAAACTCCTGTAGGTTCAAAATGAAAAATAAATTCCACACGGGCTGGGAACATGGGCGTGTGTAACTACACGGCCTACCCACACGGGCGTGTCCCATTTCATACGGGTGAGTGGACTTGTTCAGGAAAAAAATTTCTAAGTATACAAAAGTCCCTAGTTTGATTCCGAGACCCTCCGATTGCATGTTTAAGGCCTTGTAGGCCCATAATAAGGATGTTATGAATGTGAATGAGAAGTTTTAAGTTGAAATGAAATTTGATAGCCCAAAGTTGTACGTTCAAGTCAGATAAGTTCGGTAATGCCTCGTACCTAGTTCCGGCATTGAATACGGGTAAGGGGTGTTATAGTTACACTTACAACCAAAGACATTTAAACAATATGTACATCAAATGGGTCTTAATTGTATTAAAGGATCCTGTTTTATGATACTGTGACACTCTAGCTCAACTAATGTGTTTTTTTATGTGAAATTAATGTATTTCCTATTTATTATGATTGTCTACACATAAATTTTGAAATTATTTGAAATAGAAAAATCTTTCTAAGATGTCATTGTCTTCATGATGTGTTGCTTAATGTATTGTTATATTGAGTTGTAATGTTGTAATATATGGAATGAAGTATGTGACTTAAAACTATATACAACCGTCATAGCTCACATTTGCAATTCGTTATCGCATGATAATAATGATGAGTAATTTTTTGCTATGTGCATTCAATATTTATTTTATTAAAGTTTATGTTTTATCACATTGGGCCAAGTAGGAGAATGTAAGATTTTTATCCTAATTTTGTGCACCCAATTAAATCTAAAATAATGTGACCCAATTTAAAGGAATTAAGTGTTTTACTTTAATACAAGTTAAATATTATCCATTCTTTTTACCTATTAGGGTTACTCAAGCAAAACACACATAAAAAATATGATAGCCTCTATCACTTAAGGTTTGTGTAATTAAGAAAAAAGGTCAAGAGAGGATATCACGATGTTCTTCGTCAAATCTAATGGTCAACTCCAATTCCATATAGGATAATTCTTGAACTTGTAAAAACCATATCAATCTAAAGATCGCAAATTTATTGTTTATACAATATTAGAGTTTTAGCTGGCATAATATTAATATCATAAAGATTTTGTAGACTGAGTTGTGATCTAAACATATCGAACACAATGGGGTGAATTAAGTTCTAAATATATGATAACAAATTGTTCTCTTTTATATATATATATATAATTTATGATATTGAATGTTAAGCTAATAAAATGCTACATGTAAAATAAATTAGTGTTAATTGGGACAAAAATGTTAAGATAAATGTCGGATAAAATTAGGAGATAGAGTTAGATTGGGGAAAATTGATTATTGTGATTCGAACACATAATACAAATGAAAGATGGACATATTAGAAAGATATAGCAAGTTGACATTATATGGAGTGAAAGATTGGAAATGGGAGATTGAAAAAAAAAAAACCATAATTGGTAATGATAGATAATGATATCAAACAATTGAAACTTGAAATATACTGTGGATTTGAGTCCTAGGTAAAAAAGAAAAGAAGAAAGAAGAAAGACGTGTTCCTAACACAAATATTTCTAGGTTCTTGTAGTGGATTTTAAATGTAATGGAATTAAGGTGTGTTTGTTTTAGGGAAATAATTTATAAAAAAATATTTTTTGTATTTTTTTTTTTGTGTTTGTTAAATGAAAATAATTTGATTAACACAAAATAATTTATAAGTCAATGGAAAATAAGTTTTTTCCTATAAGTTGACTTACCCTTTTGAAAATGTAAGTTATTTTCCATGAAAGGGTTCCTTTATTTTTATGAGTAATATTATTATATTAATAATAAAATTTATATTTAAAATTTTAAAAATATTAAAATATTAAAATATATCAATTATTATTATGTCCAATATTATTAAACATAGATATTTAATTATTTATATTTAATAATATAATAAATTATTAATCTAAATTATTGTTTTAATATATTTTATTTTTTATTTTAATAAAAATTAACTATAATATTTTTAAATTCTAAGTAATATCATTAATATAATATTGAAAATATTTATATTAATATTTCAATAACATATATTATAATTTATAAATATTTAATAATAAATGTTCTATATTATAAAATATGGATTTTTTTGTGAGTGAAAAATGAGATAACAATATCAAACTAAATGAACAAAAGTACCAGTAGCTTTGTCTTGCTCAAGAAAGTTAATCAACTCCCTAGGCACATCTATTTTTCTCTACATACCATCAATCCCAACAAAAGACATTTTAGCTAAACGATCAAAAAACTTGATTTCTCCCCCTAGGGACATGCCTAATTATCCAGTGTTCCTTGTACTGTAACATCTGCATAATTTGTCAAATCAAAACCAAATTTGATACCCCAAAATAGCCATCTTGAATAACATTGATTGCCTCCAAGCAATCTGTCTAAATTAAAGCTTTAACATACCCCTTTTCTTGTAACAAGAGTAAACCATCCCATATACTCCAAAGTTTAGAATCAATGATCGAACAAACACCAAAATTATTATTAAACCCGACAATCCAGTCTCTAAACTAATCTCGCACTACACCACCAGTGGATGCATATCCTGTTCTCACATTTACTACCCCATCAGTATGTAAGAAAACATAGATACCTGACAAAATTGAACCTAAGCTCAAACATCATAGTCGTATATACGTTCAAAACTTGTTGAGCCCAACATAATGAAACTTTAATTATCTCTGAAGCATTCCAAGTCAAACCTTGAAAAATGAATAAATGTCTTTTCTTCCAAAGATGCCACACAATTAAACCAAAGAAGTAGGACCAAACAACTTCCTTAGAAAGCCCTCTTAAATGTGAGGATAAGTTAGAAACTAACTCGTATGCAAAGTTGGAAGCAGAGAAAATATTATCTTTGATTTACAGGCACTACGCTCATCCATACCTCTTCACTGTTGAGCAATCTCTAAGAACATGAAGAAGGTCTTCAGAGGCATGACCGCAATCTGGGCAAGAAGGATCTTAACCAATTCCTCTCCTAACACATTCCATGTTTGTGAGCAATCGTTGCTTTAAAGCAAGCCACATAAAGAAGTGAACTCTTTGTAGCCCTTGAAATTTTCATACCGTTTTCCAAGACTTATCTCTAGGTCTCCTAAAATTCTCCTGAATGATGTGATATGCACTTTTAACCGAAAAAGATCCAGTAGGTTGATGGCTCCAAGCAATTCTACTCAGTCTAGTTGAAGAATGGGGTGTCGGGATACTGACTATGCGCTGAACAATGACTTCAAACAGCCACACACGAAATAAATCAAGATTCCACACCCCGTCCGCCGTTACCATCTCGTCAAGCTTGCAATCAGGATCCAAGTCAGCATGCGAAGGAATTAGCCGCATCCATGGTCCTACACTCGCAATCCAATGATCTTTCCAACAATGAATCGACCTTCCATCTCCCACAAATCATACTAAATTATTTTTAAGCAAAGGTCAAACCTTGGATAGAGCCCTCCAAAGAAACGAACTCGAACTTCTCAAAATGCTATCTGGCATCCTCTCCTTCATACCATACTTTGTATGTATATTTTAATTATATAAATATGAGTGTTTCTTTAAATCATACTTAGCTTCATTTATTCCCTCCAACTATAATTAATGTGTCACCATCCACTCCCATATATGTAATTTCAATTAAGTTTTAATTAGACATTATTTATTATTAAGTTTATATATATGGTATTAATTATTATTAAATACTATCTTATTATAAATAAAGGCTTAAGGGTGTAAAAAAACCCTCGAACTTTTTCAAAAAAAAATGTAATTAAGCCATTGCTTTCTTTTTGTACTCAATTGAATACTTGAACTTTCAAAATATATTAAAAAACCCCTCAAACTTTTTCAAGAAAAATAAAACAATTAAGACACTACTTTTTTTTTCACTCAATTGGGTACTTAAACTGTCAAAATACATAAAAAAAAGGCCCTTTGATTGTTAACGACCGCTAAAGTTAACTGCCCCTAATTTTTTCAGTTAAAGTCACCTCATGTTCCAACCATAGCGTGACACGTGGTAAAAAAATTATAAAAAAATAAACATCAATAAAAGTTATAAACATTATTAAACTTTAATAAAAATATAAAATATTTAAATTTTATTAAAAATAGAAAAAATTATAAAAGTCATAAAATTTATAAAATTTTATAATCATAAAAACAAATAATAAAATGCATCAAAATGTCATTTAACCATTGACTTTAATCGTTGACCATTAAAGTTAATAACCCCATTTTTTCAATTTAAGTCATCATGTGTCGTAAGAAAATGTGATATGTGACAAAAATGATAAAATAAAAATAAATAAAATTACAAAATTCTTCTTTTGTTACAACAATTTTAATATTTTTTACACATTTTATATTTCTTTACATTTTTTATAATTTTTATGACTATAAAATTTTATGATTTTTCTATATTTCTACATATTTTATAATTATTTTTACGATTTTTATAAAATTTTAGAATTTTTATAATTTTTATAATTTTTAATAAATTTTTAATATTTTATATTTTTTATTAAAATTTAATAACTTTTATTGATTTTTATTTTTTAGCATTTTTTGCCACATGTCACACCGTGGTTGCGACACGTTATAGCTTTAACTGAAAAAAATTAAGGGTAGTTAACTTTAACGATCAAAGAGTCTTTTTAATGTATTTTAACAGTTCAAGTATCCAATTGAGTGCAAAAAAAAAAAAAGAAAGGGCTTAATTGCTTGTTTTGAAAAAGTTTGAGTCTTTTATGTATTTTGAATGTATAAGTATTCAATTGAGTGAAAAAAAAAAGATATAAGCTTAATTGCTTTTTCTAAAAAATTTAAAGGTATTTTTGTTACATTTTGAAAGCTTAAGTATCTAATTGAGTAAAAAAAAAAAAAAAAACGCTTAATTATTTTTCTTGAAAAACTTTAAGTTTTTACAACTTTAAGCCTAAAATAAATTTCGATTGTTAAAAGAAAATTATTAATATATTAGTTTGTATAAATATATTTATATTATAATTGTTTCAATAACAACAATTTTAGAAAAATTTATCAAAAAATATTAACTTTTTCAAAAATTAATTCATTTTTCAAAATTTATTCAGTAAACCAAATGCAGTGGTTTCGTTGATTTGTTTAAAATCTTGATTTTCGCTTCACCATCTAACTAATCAACAACCCCCCCACCCCCCCCACCCCCAAAAAAAAAAAAAAAAATAACAAATAAATAGGTAATGTTTCTTCAATCTGCTGGGGTAAAACCGTTGCTTTTGTCCACAACTTTAAAATGTTTTTCTTCTCTATTGTTACCTTTTCCCTTTTCTTTTTTTTACTTTTTTTTTTTGAATTAATATGAAGAAGTTATTTTAAGGATATAATGGGTTGAGGCAGTAATGTATGTTGTAAAAAAAATTGAATGGAAAAGAAATAGTTGGCAGTTGAAATAGTATAGTTATAATTTCAGCCAAATATAATTAAACACGACAAAATTTGAAGTTTAGGACATCATAGGTTGGTGATCAAGGACAAGGCATTAGCAACATAGACACAAGAGTTTGAAATGAAAGCATAGTAGTAAGTGGCAAATTCATTCTCAACCATGCATCAAGGTCATGGATGGAGAAAGAATCCCTAGTTACAATCCAAATCCATAGGCTTATACATAAAAAAAGATTAACAAGTTCCACAGAGAGGGATGAAAGGAAAGGAAAGGGAAGTAAAGGGAAGTGATATTGCGGTCGAGAGAGAGTGATGGTGATTACCTAAGGCTAACCATGGTTGGTCCGTTAGAAGAAAAGAACCCTAAGGAACCAAAATATCTCCCAGGGTTACATGCAAATGCTTTGAACTCCACATCCATTCATGGAGTTACTTTTCATGATGAAACATTAGAAAAGCTAAATGCAAAAGGCAAACGCTACTAACCCTTCTATATATGGTTTAATCAAAATGGGCTAATACTTCCAAAGTTTAGCCACAATGAATTTACAAGAAACAAGTGTTAGTAAGCAAACTTTATCTTCCCTTTCCCTAAGAGAAGATGTTGTTAGCTTCAGACATATTATAATAAGATCTGAAGTGATGTTTTCCGGTAGAAAAAAACATTTATAAAAATATGACTACATGTTCTCCTAGTTTTAAACCCTATGACTACATGTCAATGCAAAAAAACTGAAAAAAAAATACTTGCAGGCATACAATGCCCTCAGATTTTGCTAAAACTGCCTCGTTGTCAAGAGGTGATTAGCCGTTTATGTGAGGCTTGCTTTTTGTGTTGTTGAAATTTACAGTTTTTGCAAACCATCTTTTTGTTTATTAGCCTTGCCTGGGCTAAAAGTAACAAAAAAGTCCGTTTTAATTTGCCTTTTACCGGCACAAAAAACTTTCCCAACATAGCTCATCCAATAGCTGAAGTTGGCATTTAGATAAAAATACTTTGGTTCTCCTCAAGGAACCCTTGTTTGACAAAGATGCAATAGAAAAAAAAAAATGCATGATTCTCCGGCTTCGGAGGTGATTTTCAGCCCCTATGGGGGGCTTTTCCTGTGTGCAAAGGCCCAGATGCCAAGCATGGGCTTTGACTTGAGTTAGATAGAGGCAGAGGGAGAAAGAGAACCATGGTTAGACCAAAGGCAGAGAATTTAGAGCAACTGAGTATTTTTGGAGTAGCTAGCTAATTTGGAATGAGTCTCTCAACGATGTGGGATTGCAGGTGCATGAAGAGGCATGGTCACGCCTGTGGAATAGCAAAACACACTGTCAAAGATATTAACATTATTATTTCGTTGAACTAGGAAATACGGCATGTTGTTATTTGAGAAAATTGATTTAAATAGTACTACTACAAACCTGATTGTAAGGGTGGAGTGGGTGCAAGAGACATGGGCGCACCATAGTGCTGTGGGTAACTCCCAGTTGAGAACTGAAAGAGGTGATGTGGATACTGGAGACCATATCCTTGGCCGGAAGAGTAGGCAGTGGCTCCACCCCCGGTTCCTTCTCCGAATTGAAGATAGGGATAGAATGTTGGTCCCGTGCCGGTAATCAACCCACCCGGTCCAGCACCGTACATTGGAAACTGTGCTGTGGCCCCTCCATACACATTATAGTAGCTCTGTACCATAACAAAGTTGCAAACAGTTAGTAATATTGCTCAAATTTACATGTTGCCACCTACAGACTTTATACTTTATAGCCATGGAATTGCAAGAATCAATTCTTTGGTGAGGACATTCAATTGGAACACACCTAGCTAAGACTAGGAATAAAGACTGGTAGTTTCACAAATTTTTAGAAGAATAATGCAAGTCTGGGGGATGGACCACTGCTTCCAATTTCTAATCATGAACTTGTTGAGGACAAAGCAAAGCCTCCACAGCTGTATCCATATGCAAATGCAAGTGCTAATGTCAATGCTGGGCCAATCAGTACAAAGGCTCTGACCTAGTCAGCCGTACATATAACATGTTTCACCCCCCACCAGTTGTCACTCTTTAACTGTGTTGGGTAAAATTAAATAGATTTATATTTGACGTAAATTGGTAAAGTTTTGGTGAATTAGTATGTCATTTTAACAACTCAATTGATGGTCACTAGTCCCGTTTCAATGAATACATTAAAAAATTAAAAATAAATAATTTAGAAAAATATCAAATATTTATATTTAATTTTATTATTAATAAAATATTTCTGTGAGATTTATTACAAAGGAAGATTAAAAAGTCTTAAACCCCCGAGTTCCTTGTTATCAGGATATAAATTTCTCCAAATATAAATCTATATTAAATTAGTGGAAACAATATCACTAAAAAGCGGGACAAAGTCTTCCGCCTGCCAGCTACAACCAGCGAAAAAAGTTATCTTCCTCTTGCCAAGTCTGGCCTTTTTCTTATTGATAGAAGCTATTATTTTATTCTAATTCTTATGAAATTAACCCATCATAAAATTGATTATCATTTTGAGAGGAAACTAATTAAACATATAATAACCATTAGAATTTGGAAGTAGAAAGAAGCATCAAGGTAAAAGGTCAATATCTCCCTGAATTTTTTTTTTCTTTTTTTTAAAAAAAAGAAAACTTGAAAACGCATCCTAAGGTGTAGTGAAGATAAAGCAAAAGGAAAAGGAGAAATATTTAGTCATCAAGAGAGAGAGAGAGATGTGTGTACAAACCGTGGGGTAATTAGAGTAATCTGGCGAGTATGAAGAGTACCTAAAAGAGTGTGCATGGAAACAAAGTTTAGCAAACTCACTTTAGAGAATCATAGTTGAAAAATAGAACATTTTATTTAAATCAAAGCAGAAACATGGAATTTGGCTTTATATCCTGGGTATGCATGTGCATTCGCATGCAAAGCATAACATAAGACGCTCTTTTATATAATATAACTTATATACATGAAATGTCATGTGTGCATACAAAACATCACATGAACTGTCATCATTATATTTGAAATATATAGAGAGAGAGAGAACAGATACAGATATGTAAAAGAAGTTAGAGAGAGAAAACGGAATATGATTAATGTCTCTAATTAATTAGTTTAATGGCATGAGAAGCATGCATACCCATAAACATTACAAGGGATCCCTTGTTGGATGGCATAATGAGGGGGAAAGGTTGCTGCCGAAGCAAAAGCTGTTGCAGTTCCGACTCCACCTCCAAACCCTGTTTGAAATGTGCTCATTACCCTAAAATTCCTGCCTGCAACACCAACCGCCTTTCATATTTATTAAATAATTTTTTTGGTTAAACTAACACAAATAACAATCATAATCTTTCAGTATTGCTCCTTTAATGCATGAACACAAATATTATGGACATATTTCAGTATTTACTAGTACTATTTTTTTCTTTGTTCTTTGTTTGCAGAAGTTTACAATAGAACAACAACAAAAAAAAAAAAAAAAGACATGAGTTGATCAGAATTTAGTAAATTTCCCATGCAGCATTACGCATGAGTTACGGGATAAAGCTGCTCCATTTTCCATTTTTTGAAGAATATTCTTCACTATATTCCATGGTGAATTTTTGCATGAAAATGGAATGTTGGATTGGGCCCTAGATATCAATTTCTTTTTCACTGATAACGTTAAACATATAGTAAACACCTGCTAAACTTGACGATAATTAAGCAACAATAAAGCAAAAAGAAGGAAAAAAAAAAAACAAAGAAAGAAATGACATCACGTATCTTTTACTTCAGATCTGAAATATACATATGCGATCACCTAAAACCTAATAAGTTGAGATCCATAGATCATTTAGAAACAACTAGATTGAAAAGCAAGGAAAGGAAGCAGTTGATCACCATGTTTTGGAGTAGAGGGTTTGGATCTTTGAACACCCAAAGAAGCAAGGTTGCAATTAGCCCTTCTCCCATCGATCACTGGAGCAGCATCAACGCAAGCTCTCATGGCGGCATCCGGTTCACGAAATGTTACCTATGATAATAATAATCCAAAGCAAAGCAGCACATTTTCAATCTCATCATCTACTTTGGTTTCACTCTTTTCAAAATCCATTACTAGTGACTAGATCTTTTATTTGCTTGAAGATGAAGTGATCAAAAATAAAATATGGAAATTGAAAAATGAAGTTAAAAAAAAAAGGTGAGAAGAAAGGAATGAAACCATACAAATCCATAGCCTTTAGATCTGCCAGTGGCCTTATCAGTGATTACGACAGCCTCCAAGATGTCACCGAATTGCTCAAAGTACTTCTTCATGGTATCCTTATGAGTCTCCCATGCCAGCCCTCCGACAAACACCTTAGTGTATGTGGTGTCACCAAACTGCCCTGTCAAATTAGCTGGAGTCATCTTCTTTAATTTCTTCTACTTCTTCCTTCACTACTCCCAAATTAACAATCAAAATTCAAAAGAAACCAATGATATTTTTTTATTTCTTCTTCACCCTCTCCTTGGTACCTCTCTAACAATCAAAAGAATTAGGTTTAGGTGAGGGAGAGAGAGGGGGGGGGGGGGGGAATTGGGAGGAAGAGAAAGCAAAAGTTAGATAAAAGAGAAAAAGACCTTGAATTAATTATACATAGTTGCCCCACCACCGCTTTACATTATGCATTTCGCTTTCTCACGCGCCCCTCTCTCTCCGCTTGAATTAATGTTGTGCTTCAGCAGCTCAAGCCACCACGCGCTCTTCTGAGAATGGAGTTCACTAGTAGCAGAATTATTATGTCCGCTTAGCTTAGCTGTACCTTCTATTATTTTAATTTTAAGGACAGGCGAACTTATTTTTATACCCTCCAACTTTTGAGATAACTACGAGATTTACCAACCTGATTTGTAATTATTGATTCGAAGGTCCTTAGTGGCAGAAACGGAACGGGGAAATTAAGGAAACGCGGGAGGTCAACGGTCAAACATCCAATTGCTTGTTGCTTCTGTCTAAAGCTGTGATTCTGTGTATATTACATTTAGACAAAAAGAACCGAAGGAATTACAATTGAGATGGTATTGAAAAACAAGTTAGTACATTTAGCTGACAATTCCAGACTGTAATAATTATAATATTTTATTATGATGGGATTAATTTAAATTTTAAATATATCATATTAGTTGGAATGAAAATTAGTTTCTAAAAAATATCCCATAATTTTTAGAAGTTTTAGACATCTAGAGCTAATTAGATCTTACACATGTTTTATAGAATATAGTAAAAATACAAAATTAAAATATAAACAAATGTATTACTTGTCACACTTTTAATTAATATGCTATTTCAAGTTATCCGTTTGAGCCTAATAGTTCACTTGAAATTTTAGAGAGTTTGGAAAAATTAGTTATTAGGCGAAAAAATGAGCTTAGCTAAAAAATTTAGCTTATTTAAATATTGATTGAGCTGAAACTCAAAGCATTGAAGGTTGAATCCCAATCAATCCAACCCGTTTTCTAATTGTTGTAATATATTATACTATGTTTTTTTATGAATATTATGTAATTTATATCACATAAAAGTTAAATTTATTGTTAGAGTTGTGTGACCCAAATCCCTGTT
Organism: Gossypium rotundifolium; assembly: GCA_025506655.1. Taxonomy (NCBI): domain Eukaryota; kingdom Viridiplantae; phylum Streptophyta; class Magnoliopsida; order Malvales; family Malvaceae; genus Gossypium; species Gossypium rotundifolium. The sequence continues at coordinate 147,115,693 of CP106724.1, forward strand.
AAATAAAATAAGAAATTGCTTGCAAGTCAAGTTAAACAAAATATATTTTCTTTGTAGAAGATTTAGTATTTATTAGTATAATGTGTAACACCCCAAACCAGGTCTATGCGTCAAGATGAGATTTGGTTTGTCACACAGATCGGACATCCTTTTTATTCTCTAATGATTTAAGTAAAAACAATTCTACAAAACCTCTTGAAGTTGAAGTTTAGTAAAAACCAAGAAAATGATTTGAAAACCGATGAATTTAAGAAACATTTGTTGAAATTTTTATCATTTAGTATCCAACTATTAAAACCTTAAAAGAGTTTAAAAGAATTTTGAAAATAGTTATAGAATCTCATATGTTAAAAAAAAACAAAGAATTTTAAAGAATCATTATAGGATTAAAAAAGCCCATATTAAATATCTAAAATTTAAAATTTAAATTCATCCACACATAAAAATAAAATCCATAAAATCTTAATAAAGGCCTTATTACATCATATCCAAAATAGTAATTTAAAGAAAGCTCTTAATAAAAGTTCATAGTTTATAAAACCCATGTTTGCGATGGCCTTCACGAATTCATCCTCACCAAGTCTACATCAATTGCCATTACGAGATGGAAAATTTAAGGAGTGAGTTACTCGAACTCGATGTATAACTCACTTACTATATCCTCGGGCAGATCATCAAGTCATTATTTTGGGCTTGAGCCCATCAACTAATTTAGCAATATAATAAATGAAATGCATGCAAAATGAAATTTCCCAACCAACCTAATTTCCATCCGCTACACACCACCGTACCAACCATCACACCTGTGGGGATCAAGTCAACCCACCTCGCCAACATACCAATCATAGGCATTAAGCCATTTTAATAAGGTTGTGGTGCACCACCGAACTAGATTGTGACAAAGTCACCGAACTAGATTGTGACAAAGTCACCGAACTAGATTGACAAAGTCACAAAGTGACAAAGTCACGAACTAGAGGCATTAAGCCATTGAAATATTTGTGGCGAGCCACCGAACTAGATTTTGGCAGCAGCCTTTCTTCTCTTCATCATTTTTCCCAACCTATGCAAAAATGTATGCATAATATCTATATCCATATGATAATTTAGCAAAATCCCAAAATACATGTGAGGCAATATTTCAAGTTTTTATTATGGCCCATAATACAAAATATTATTTAACCTATTAGAAATCTAGAAATTTTGGCCCATATATCGATCTAGCAGATTTTTCGGCCCATTTAACGATCTAGCATATTTTTGGCCCATTTAACGATCTAGTAGATTTTTCGGCCCATTTAATGATCTAGCATATTTTTGGCCCATTTAAGATCTAGCGATTTTTCTTTAACGATCTAGCGATTTTTCACCCATTTAACAATCTAGCGATTTTTCAAACGATCTAGCGATTTTTTGGCCCGTTTAATGATCTAGCAGATTTTTCGTGATTTTCACAACTTTAACAGTTTTCATGTATTTACACTAAAGTATTAATTATTACACATTTTTTTGATTTTGTCATCTTTAAGATTTTTCCCAATACTTACGGTATAGCATCTAACCTGAGATAAGTGTGAAGTTACACACCTGGTAATCGTGAGAACTAGACTTTCCCGCTCGTCAACACCTAAACGCAACACGATAAATTAGAACACTATTATTAAATAAAGCTACACTATTGATAAACGATCTAAATCTTTACCCTCAGAATTTCAAACCACTTCTATTTGCGGTTTCTCCCCGATTGTTGATTCGTTACCCAATGAGAATCCATGAACAAACAAAGGTTCGGGAGTACGAATGACTTCAAACAACTGGTTCTCCTCGGATGAGGGTCCGCAACCCGGTGGAAAATCTCGGATTCCCGAAACAGCCCTTCATTTATACTTAGGGGGATTAGCGGAACCACCCCTCTTTCGAACACTATTCACCGCCCTTTTCTGCTTATTTTGATTGTCTCTAATGACATAAGATCATTAGTCCAACTAATAACTATCGAAATATGACTAACGATTTTTAAAGCGAGATTGGCTTACCACACTTATCCTTGTTCCACAAGATGACAATCGAGCGATAACGTCCCCTAAAACGAAATCGATTAATAACCATCTATACCAATATGACGAGTAATATGAGAATCCTTGAATAGACTCCTTACCTTAACTCTTAAGATTGATTCCAACGATTCTCGATACCCAAGAACACTTGAGTTTCTGCCCTCCAAAATCACTCTATTGTCCACCGTTGAAAAAATAATTGAGAAGAACAATTATGTATAATGGAAGATTCAGCTATGAATAAACAAAAAAAAAAGGAAAAATGGTTCGGCAATGAAGCAATCTAGCATTCGGCCATGAGAGAAGATAATAAAGAAAATTTAGTTGAGAAGAAAGTAAAAGGATGAAAGATGGAGATGATGATGATTCGGTTTTTCAAGAGAGAAAAGAGAAAGAAAAGAGTTGAGTTTAAGAGCAATGTGCATTCAGCATTGGGGAAGAAAAAGAGAAAAAGAATGGCCTTCTTTCTTTTTGTGTTGATAGTTTCGGCACTAGAAAAAAAATGACTAGGATGATTAGCAAAAAAATGACCAAATGATCAAAAAGAAAGAATGGTAAAAAGATGCAACTGTTTCCTCAAGGCTTAAGGTATATTCAGCTAAGAAGAGAGCAAATTTTTGAGAGAAAGTGTGATAAGAAGACACCAATTGACCAAAAAGAAAATACTCCTCCAACACCCAAACCTACCAAGCCAATCAACAAAAACCGGCCATCCCCCTAGCCCCTTATGCCGTCCACATACATGGTTAAAAGGCCATTAGAAAGTTTCCAAAACATCAACCTATTTTCTAGCCTTATCATCCTCCATTTTCCTTAAGTTTGAGAAACATTATCCCCCAAATCAAGCAGTTCTATCCCTTAACTCAAGCTTACCATAACCTTAAGTCTTCTTACCAAAAAAAAAAAAATAATCCAACTCATCCTAATTCTTATCCATGACCGACACATGCTAGGATAAAGCAAAAATAAAAACTCCCAAATTGCATGCTAGGAGATTCGAACCTCTCCCCTCAAGTCCAACTTATGGCGCCATCACCACTTTGCCAATTGCTCATTTTATGCCATCTTAAGACACTTAAATTTACTTAAGCTTCAAGGTCACCTGTTTTCTATACATTAAAATACTCTTTACTAAAATTTATTCTAATTCCAAGTAAACCTAAGCCTTCTAAAGACTATATTTAGCACATAATAAAATCATACCCGAGCTAACACCAAGCAACATTTTGATACTCAAATTTTTAGGATGTTACAATTCTACCCCCTTAAAGAAAATTTCGTCCTTGAAATTTACCTGATTAAAAGAGGTGAGGATATTGTTGCCGAATTGCATCCTCAGGCTCCCACGTAGCTTCCTCCGTTCCGTGATTACGCCATAAAACCTTGACCAACGGCACGGTCTTCTTTCTTAGCACTTTAACATCTCGGTCTAAAATTTCCACTGGTTCTTCCTCAAAAGACAAGTTTGATTTCAATTCCACTTCTTCTACTGGTACTATGTGAGATGGATCCGATCTATAGCGTCTCAGCATGGAAACATGGAAAACATTATGAATTTGACTCAATTCCAGAGGTAGTTCAATCTGATAGGCCACTGGACCAACATGCCTCATCACACGATATGGTCCAATGAACATAGGGCTCAACTTGCCCTTCTTTCCAAATCTGAAAATTTTCTTCCAAGGTGAGACCTTCAGAAAGACCTGCTCTTCCACAGCAAACTTGATATCCTTATGCTTCAGGTATGCATACGACTTCTGTCTATCTAAAGCTTCCTTTAACCGTGCTCGAATAACTTTTACCTTTTCTTCTGTTTCAGATATCAACTCAGGACCCAACATCTACCGTTCGCCCAATTCAGTCCAACAAGTAGAGTACGACACCTATGACCATACAATGCCTCGTAAGGTGCCATCGAATGCTAGGCCGATAGCTATTGTTATCATAAATTCGCCAATGGTAGAAAATCCTCCCAACTACCTCTGAAATCAATCACACATCCCCTTAAGATGTCTTCCAATAACTGAATTACTCTTTCCGACTGATCATCTGACTGAGGATCAAAAGTCGTACTGAAGTTTAACTTTGTTCCCAAGGCTTCATGCAGAGCTTTCAAAAATCGTGATGTAAATCTAGGATCCCTGTTTGATATAATAAACACTTGTACCCCATGCAACCTCACGATTTCAGATACATATAGCTTAGCCAATTTCTGTAATGAGTAATCCGTACGAACTGGAAGAAAATGAGCAGTCTTCGTCAATCGATCAACTACTACCCATACGAAATTTTTCTTAGTAGGTGTTAAAGGTAACCCACTAACAAGATCCATTGTTATTCGTTCCCATTTTCAAGAGGAATCTTTACCTGTTGTAATAAACCTGACGGCAATTGATGCTCTGCCTTCACTTGTTGACAAGTCAAACATTTTCCTACAAACTCAGAAATCTCACACTTCAACCCTGGCCACCAATATTGTTCACGGATATCTCGATACATCTTATTTCCACCAGGGTGCATAGCATAAGGGCTACTATGCGCCTCCCATAGAATCATTTGCCTCAAATCTGAGTCTTTAGGCATACAAACCCTTCCACAAAAACACAGCACTCCATTCGTGTTTATGCCAAAATCCTCTATTTCACCTCTTCCAACCTGCTGAAATAAGGGTCCCAACTTTTTATCTGATATCTGCTTTTCCTGAATTTGTTCTAACCACAGAGGCTTCACCTGAAGTTCTGCTAATAGACTACCATTCTCATACAAACTCAAACGAGCAAACATTGCTCTCAAATCAGATACCACCTTACGGCTTAACGCGTCAGCTACCACATTAGCCTTTCCAGGATGATACTCGATTGAGCAATCATAATCCTTTAATAGTTCCACCCATCTTTTTTGTCTCAAATTTAACTCCTTCTGAGTAAAAAGATACTTAAGACTCTTGTGATCCGTATAGATGATAGACTTCTCACCGTAAAGATAGTGCCTCTAAATCTTTAAAGCAAATACCACTGCAGCTAACTCCAAATCATGAGTAGGGTAGTTTACTTCGTGCGGTCTCAACTGACGAGAAGCATAAGCCACCACCTTTCCATTTTGCATCGACGATACAACCCAAACCCGTGTGAGGCGCATCACGATGCGATAAATTCTTTTTCACCTCAAATTTGAATCAAAACTAGTGCTTCCGTCGAATCTTCTTTAATTTCTCGAAACTCTCTTGTTATTTTTCAGTCCAAATATACGGTACTCCCTTCTGCAACAGTTTAGTTAGGGGTGCAGCAATCAACGAAAACCCCTCAATAAAGTGTCTATAATAACCCGCCAAACCTAAGAAACTCTGAATTTTAGCTACCGACTTTGGTGGTTTCCAATCCAGTACAGCCTCAATATTCTAAGGATCCACCCTTATTCCTTCAGCTGATACCACATGACCCAAGAAAGTTACTTCCTTTAGCCAGAATTCACATTTACTGAATTTGGCATAAAGTTGCTTATCACGAAGTAACTGCAATACAATACGCAAATGTGAATCATGCTCCTCTTCATTCCTTGAGTATACCAAAATGTCACCTATGAACACTACCACAAATCGATCTAAATATGGTTGAAAGACTCGGTTCATCATGTCCATAAATGCGGCTGGTGCATTGGTTAACCCAAACGGCATCACCAAAAACTCATAATGTCCATAACGAATTCGGAATGCCGTCTTATAAATATCTGCTTCTTTCACCTTAAGTTGGTGATAACCCGATCTCAAATCAATTTTGGAGAAAACTGAAGCTCCTTTCAATTGATCAAACAGGTCATCAATTCTCGGCAAAGGATACCTATTCTTGATCATCAATTTATTCAATTGCCTGTAATCAATGCACATGCGCATCGACCCATCTTTTTTCTTAACGAACAAAACTGGTGCTTCCCACGGAGACACACTCGGTCGAATAAATCCCCGATCCAACAATTCTTAAACTTGTGCTTTAAGCTCTGCCAACTCCTTTGGTGCCATTCTATAAGGAGCAATAGACACTGGAGCCGTTCGGGCAAAAGCTCAATACCAAATTCTACTTCCCGATCTAGGGGTATACCAGGAAGTTCATCGGGAAATACATCTAGAAATTCCTTCACCGTTCTCACATCATCCACTGATAACTCTTTGGCATCCAAAGCACAAATAAGAGCTAGGAATGCTCCATACCCTTTCCGCACCAACTTTTTCGCCTTTAACGCAGATACCACATTTGCCAAGTAATTCCTTCGTTCACTAATCATTATTACTTCTTTATCACCCGAAGTTCTTATTGACATCCGCTTTTCAGCGCAATCCAAATGCGCCCGATGCTTAACCAACCAATCCATGCCCAGAATGAGATCAAACTCGCCGAAAGGCAATTCCATTAAATTTGCCAAAAATATTTCTTCTTGAATTTCTAAGGGCATGTCTCTAAATAATTTATTTATAATTACCGACTGTCCTAAAGGACTAATTACCGTCATCTCACTATCGATAATTTGATTCTAGATTCAAGTTTCCGGATATGGCGCTAGCAACATACGAGTGGGTAGAACCAATATCTATCAAAGCGATGTGGTACATCAAAGATGAAGAACGTGCAGTTATTACATCGGTGCATTGCCATTCTCGCAGCGTCTAACTGCATAGACCAATCCTGGCTGTCTTGCATCCGTGTTACCTCTAGAACCATTACCTCGACCCGGTGCACCTTGATCACGTCCAGCCCCATTACCACCACGACCTGGTCCACGGCCTCTCGGTGGTTGCTGAGTTCCTCTTATCGGCAGTGCATCAGTGATACGAACTTTCTAAGTCGTATCCATACGTCGAGGGTAATTTTTATATTGATGATCCATAGAACCACATTTATAACAAGCACCCATTTTTCTCCAACACTCTCTGGAATGCCTTTTCCCACATTCAGTACAATCTCGACTCTGATTAATAGCTACAGGTGCTCTACCTTGAGCTGGTTCATCATTTCGAGGCCTCTTCAGAAACTTTTTTGAAGAACACGAATACTTTATATCCCTTTTGCCTCTAACTCTTTCCCGATTTTGACGTTCTGAGCTCTTAGCCTCTTCGGCTATCTTGGCTTTCTCCACAAGCGACAAAAGTTCTAACTTGTTGTGGGGCTATTAGAACCCGCAACTCATCATTCAACCCATCCTCAAAGCGTACACAACGCTCATGATCCGTTGACACTATTGTCCGAGCATAGTGACTCAAGCGTAAAAACTCAGCCTCATACGCTGCCACTGTCTTATTTCCTTGAATTAGATTCAAAAATTCCTTCCTTCGGGCATCCACATAACTTGTTCCTACATATTTCCCTTGAAAGGCAGCTTTGAAGATTTCCCAAGTAATCAATGCAGCCTCGGTGCCTTCTCGAACAGTAAGCCACCATTGATACACCTCGTCTCTTAGCAAAGACACGGCTCCTCTCAGTTTCTGCTCGATGGTGCATTCCAGATCATCCATAATCCGCTCCACAGCTTTGAGCCAATATTCTACCACATTCGGAGCTACATCAGAGACACCTCTAAAACTTCTGCACTATTAGACTTGAGTCGTTCCGATTCGACCCACGAGCTGTTGGCCCAGCTCTAGTTCCAGCGACCCTTTCAAGGACTCGCAACATTGCTTTCGTCAAAGCATTATCTTCTTCTATATGATCATGTGATCCTGTCTCACTCTCAAGTGACGCAGGTGCATCCATTTCTGGCATATGACCTGGTACTTCAGTTGCACCTCTAACACCTCGTCCTCTACCACGACCACGTCTACCACGTCCACGACCACGTCCTCTAGTGCTCATAATGACTAATTCGATTTAATCTGATTAAAAATTTTATGAATCAGAATACTATTTCAATGTTTATTAACGATATTTTATGAGATTTAAGAGATTAAGTTGTTTTTCACAACCACATCCTATAGTCTCAATCTCTACAATTTTCAACATCTAAAACTAGAAGTTCTAGAGTGTTCCTATGATCATATCATCATAATAATCATTCAGTAATGAATACATACTTGACATGGTGCCGGATGCTTGTGATGCCATACTAACTTTAAAACATAATTAAAATAATTTCATACAGAAGTTATTTGTTGAACCCAACCACAGTCGAGTTTTGAAACTAGCTCTAATACCATTAAATGTAACACCCCAAACCAAGTCTATGCATCAAGACGAGATTTGGTTTGTCACACAGATCAAACATCCTTTTTATTCTCTAATGATTAAAGTAAAAATAGTTCTACAATACCTCTTGAAGTTGAAGTTTAGTAAAAACCAAGAAAATGATTTGAAAATCGATGAATTTAAGAAACATTTATTGAAATTTTTATCATTTAGTATCCAACTATTAAAACCTTAAAAGAGTTTAAAAGAATTTTGAAAATAGTTATAGAATCTCATATGTTAAAAAAACAAAAATTTTAAAGAATCATTATAAGATTAACAAAAGCCCATATTAAATATCTAAAATTTAAAATTTAAATTCATCCACACATAAAAATAAAATCCATAAAATCTTAATAAAGGCCTTATTACATCATATCCAAAATAGTAATTTAAAGAAAGCTCTTAATAAAAGTTCATAGTTTATAAAACCCATGTTTGCAGTATGGCCTTCATGAAGTCATCCTCGGCCCAAGTCTACATCAATTGCCATTACCTGAGATGGAAAATTTAAGGGAGCGAGTTAGTCAGAACTCAGTGAATAACTCACTTACTATATCCATTGGGCGGATCATCAAGTCATTATTTTTGGGCTTGAGCCCATCAACGGATTAGCAATATAATAAATGAAATGCATGCAAAATGAAATTTCCCAACCAACCTAATTTCCATCCGCTACACACCACCGTACCAACCATCACACCTGGGGATCAAGTCAACCCACCCGCCAACATACCAATCATAGGCATTAAGCCATTTTTAATAAGGTTGTGGTGCACCACTGAACTAGATTGTGACAAAGTCACCGAACTAGATTGTGACAAAGTCATGAACTAGATTGTGACAAAGTCACCGAACTAGAGGCATTAAGCCATTGAAATATTTGTGGCAGAGCCACCGAACTAGATTTTGGCAACAGGCCTTTCTTCTCTTCATCATTTTTCCCAACCCATGCAAAAATGTATGCATAACAGTCTATATCCATATGATAATTTAGCAAAAAGCCCAAAATACATGTGAGGCAATATTTCAAGTTTTTATTATGGCCCATAATACAAAATATTATTTAACCTATTAGAAATTTAGAAATTTTGGCCCATATATCGATCTAGCAGATTTTTCGGCCCATTTAACGATCTAGCATATTTTTAGCCCATTTAATGATCTAGCAGATTTTTTGGCCCATTTAACGATCTAGTAGATTTTTTGGCCCATTTAACGATCTAGCATATTTTTGGCCCATTTAACGATCTAGCAGATTTTTCGGCCCATTTAACGATCTAGCAGATTTTTTGGCCCATTTAACGATCTAGCAGATTTTTTGACCCATTTAACGATCTAGCAGATTTTTCGGCTTGTTTAACGATCTAGCAGATTTTTCATGATTTTCACAACTTTAACAATTTTCATGTATTTACACTAAAGTATTAATTATTACGCATTTTTCCGATTTTGTCATCTTTACGATTTTTCCCAATACTTACGGTATAGCATCTAACCTGAGATAAGTGTGAAGTTACACACCTGGTAATCATGAGAACTAGACTTTCCCGCTCGTCAATACCTAAACACAACACGATAAATTAGAACGCTATTATTAAATAAAACTACACTATTGATAAACGATCTAAATCTTTACCCTTAGAATTTCGAACCACTTCTATTTGTGGTTTATCCCCGATTGTTGATTCGTTACCCGATGAGAATCCACGAACAAACAAAGGTTCGGGAGTACAAATGACTTCAAACAACTGGTTCTCCTCGGATGAGGGTTCGCAACCCGGTGGAAAATCTTAGATTCCCGAAACAGCCCTTCGTTTATACTTAGGGGGATTAGTGGAACCACCCCTCTTTCAAACACTATTCACCTCCCTTTTCTGCCCTATTTTGATTGTCTCTAATGACATAAGATCATTAGTCCAACTAATAACTATCAAAATATGACTAACAATTTTTAAAGCGAGATTGGCTTACCACACTTATCCTTGTTCCACAAGATGACAATCGAGCGATAACGTCCCCTAAAATGAAATCGATTAATAACCATCTATACCAATATGACGAGTAATATGAGAATCCTTGAATAAACTCCTTACCTTAACTCTTAAGATCGATTCCAACGATTCTCGATACTCAAGAACACTTGAGTTTTTGCCCTCCAAAATCACTCTATTGTCCACCGTTGAAAAAATAATTGAGAAGAACACTTATGTATAATGGAAGATTCGGCTATGAATAAACAAAGAAAAGGAAAAATGGTTCGGCAATGGAGCAATCTAGCATTCGACCATGAGAGAAGATAATAAAGAAAATTTAGTTGAGAAGAAAGTAAAAGGATGAAAGATGGAGATGATGATGATTCGGTTTTTCAAGAGAGAAAAGAGAAAGAAAAGAGTTGAGTTTAAGAGCAATGTGCATTCGACATTGGGGTGGAAAAAGAGAAAAAGAATGGCCTTCTTTCTTTTTGTGTTGATAGTTTCGGCACTAGAAAATAAATGACTAGGATGATTAGCAAAGAAATGACCAAATGGTCAAAAAGAAAGAATGGTAAAAAGATGCAATTGTTTCCTCAAGGCTTAAGGTATATTCGGCTAAGAAGAGAGTAAATTTTTGAGAGAAAGTGTGATAAGAAGACACCAATTGACCAAAAAGAAAATGCTCCTCCAACACCCAAACCTACCAAGCCAATCAACAAAAATCGGCCATCCCTCCTAGCCCCTTATGCTGTCCACATACATGGTCAAAAGGCCATTAGAAAGTTCCAAAACATCAACCTATTTTCTAGCCTTATCATCCTCCATTTTCCTTAAGTTTGAGAAACATTATCCCCCAAATCAAGCAATTCTATCCCTTAACTCAAGCTTACCATAACCTTAAGTCTTCTTACCAAAAAAAAAATAATCCAACTCATCCTAATTCTTATCCATGACCGACACATGCTAGGATAAAGCAAAAATAAAAACTCTCAAATTGCATGCTAGGAGATTCGAACCTCTCCCCTCAAGTCCAACTAATGGCGCCATCACCACTTTGCCAATTGCTCATCTTATGCCATCTTAAGACACTTAAATTTACTTAAGCTTCAAGGTCACCTGTTTTCTATACACTAAAGTACTCTTTACTAAAATTTATTCTAATTCCAAGTAAACCTGAGCCTTCTCAAGACTATATTTAGCACATAATAAAATCATACCCGAGCTAACACCAAGCAGCATTTTGATACTCAAATTTTTAGGATGTTACATAATGTATTTAACAATTATTAGCATAATTTATTTGACCTATGAATTTAACCTATAAATAGACTCTTTGACAATATTAGAAAACAAACCCATTAAAGATTATAACTCATAACATGTAAGACCCCTAACTCGTCTCCGTCGCCGGATTAGGGTTACGGAGCATTACCGAACAATTGGAATAACATTTATCATCATAACATTAAATAAATTAATATTGTTAAAAACCAATCAAACATATGCATTTGGTCCCTAAACTGAGCCTTCGAGGCCCTAAAAATAGCTTAAAAGCAATTCGAGACTAATTTGAAACAAAATATAATATTTGGGAAAAATTTGCAAAATTTGAAAATAGGGGTCACATAGCCGTGTGACATAGCCCAGGCTATGTAACAATCAAACAAAAGGACACACGATCGTGTCCTAGCCCATGTCTCCACCAGTGTAACTCACTGAGTTGGGTCACACGGTCGTGTCGCAGGCCATGTACCAGATCGTGTAACTCTCTAACTTGCAACACACAGTCGTGTCGCAGGTTATGTGCTAGGCTGTGTAACTCACTAACTTAATATACTAAGAATTTTCAAATGACACACGGCCGTATGTGTCACACAACCATGAGATAGTTATGTCCCAAGTCGTGTGATTCATAATTTGACCTTAAAATAAGTCATTTCAAGGCCAAAACACACCTAACCAAACATCTCATTTGTGCACACAATCAAGATATTCAAACATCATTCCATCACACCTAAACATACCATTTCGAACATCCAATTTCATCTAACCAATATACCATTCAAAGGCACCACATTTATACTAAAACATCATTAACCAAAACAAGTCAATATGGCCATATTCCAAGCACAAAACCTAGTCCCTTAACTACCAAATACATCACATCTAACCATTTGTATACCATCACAAACATACCAACAAAGATCATGTACTTCAAGTACTTAAATGTGGCCAAAATGACCTAACTTGACAAGGTATTAAAAGTCCATCAAACCAAACATAAACTTCAAAAGCATATACATACCAAATCAACTATTAATACATTCATGAACTACCATTACAAATGTCCTATACATGCCATATATAACCTTGGTCAAATTACTCAAAAACTACTGAAATGGTTGTTGGATGGTATGATTAATCCCTGACAATCTTCTAATCGATCGAGCTTCTGTTAATCTATAAAACAAAGGAAAGTAACTACGTAAGCAACTAGTGCTTAGTAAGCTCATATGAACTCAAACATAACTTACCATTTCTTTAGTACAAACTATAAAAGAAGCATAATATCATTACCGAGATCATAAGCTTAGTAAAAGCCTATACAAGCACCATCAAACTCACAAGTTAGTAGGCTCATCTATGATAAGAAGATTTCATATACACATCATTTAACTCATCAACCTTTTCATAAGATCATAAACCTTTTCATAATATCATAAACCTTTTCAATTGTATACTTACCATAGCATTTCCTTTAATGACCCGTTGAATCATCTAGAATTGCATCGGATACTCGGGAATGCTCACACATAGTGTGTCTTTCCATATAACTATAACCTTTCCTTATTAATAGTGCTCACACGAGCTGTGAAATGGGCCTGTTCACACGAGTTGTGAAATGGGCCTACTCACACCAGTTGTGGTTTAGAATGTTAGCTCCACAATGTTGTTCACACAAACTGTGAAGAATCCACAACAAATGTAAGACCTTAGCCATCGGTAGGATATTCAAGATCAACACCCGAAATATGAAATCTCTAATGACATGTCATTCGTATCTTAAGCATTCTTAAGGTTCAAACGGGATTCGTTATCCGTCAATTATTCATAGCATTGATACATGTATATTCAAATCCATTTATAACTAACACAATATAATAGATAGTCAATTTAACTAACATTAATACAATTATAATTCATACGAACTTACCTTGATAACTATGGTTGTAATAGTCGAGTTAAAATCTAATTTAAAGCTTTAGTCTTTCCCCAATTTAAGTCTGGTTGTTGTTTATCTTGATTTAAATAGATAATTTCATTCAACTAAGTACTTCAAGTATTCAATTCAATCATAATTCATATTTATGTAAAATTATGAAATTACCCTAATATTTTAACTTTTCACAATTTAGTCCTTAAGCTTATAACTTGAATATTAATCATTTTAACCTAAATCCATATTAATCAATGCTACAAGGGACCTTGGTACAACCCATAATTATCAACATTTCACAATAAATCCCATGGATTTACACTTTCAACAATTTAATCCCTATTTCAAAATTCATCAAAAATCACTTAACAAGACAAGTTTGTTTAACAACCATAATAATCTATCAAATAACTTCAAAACCTATTCAAAACAACCATGGAAAGTCCCTTAACCTTTAACAGCTTTGCAAATTAACCCTTGGGCTAGCTAGATTAAGCTAAAACGAACTAAAAATTATTAAAAACGGGACAAATTTACATACCATGCATGAAAGAATTCAAAATCGAAGCTTTCTCCCTTTCAATGGAAAATTTCAGTTCAAAAATAAGAAAAGAAAGAAGATGATAGCTTGTTTCATCTTTTATTTGCTTAATCTTTTAAGCTAATTATCAAATTACCATACTAACCTTTTAAAACTATTAAAATTTCATTAAAACCTATCCATGCACATCCACTAACATACATTATGGTATATTTACCAACTACATCCTTCAATTTACCTTTCTATAGCCATTTAACCCTTTTAACCAATAGATACTCACTTTTACAACCTTTATGATTTAGTCTTTTTTACCTAATTAACCATTTAAACTTTAAAATTTCTTAACGTTAATTTGACCTTAAAATAATCTCGTAGACATTAAATAAATATTAAAATAATAACTCACTCGTCGAAATTGTGGTCCCGAAACCACTATTTTTGACCCCATTGAAAACGAGCTATTACATAGCACTTTTGGAGAATTTTGTGTTTACATTGTGAGGATTCTTTATTTTTAGGTTTGGGGTTTTAGTTTTTATCTCCATCTTTTATACTCTTCGTTCTTTTTCCATTATAGTAAAATTATCTTTGCCCATGATTTTTGTAACACCCCTAACCCGTATCCGTCACAGGATTAGAGTTACGAGGCATAACCGAATAGAACACAGCTCAAAACAGAATTCATTGCATTTTATGCTTCGTAAATCAATCACATCAATACACATGTCCTATTTAAATTCGAAGCTTAATACTACTATATTCCTATCATTCACATATTAAAATTTTGTTTCAAGCTTATAACTTTACAAAACATATATCGAGCATATCACAGAACATACATTTCATAAACTGAATATCAAACATGTCACTTTAATACTCGCGTATTTTAAACTTAATGATCAATATCACAAGGCTTATAAAACAAAGCACATTCGGCATAAGCAACTTCACTAAATGGTCAAGCATAAAATTTTAAACATCAAATTCATGTGCGCATTTTACCTAATCAATATGAACCATTTAAAGAAAATGCATAATTCAAAGCATAGTATACTCAACTTGCAAATTCATTAACCAAACCAACCCACATATACTTAGTCATTCATCTCATGAACTATTTGGCTAGTACATTAATCAAGTTAAATTATCCACACGACATACTAGACATATATATATATTACACATAGAAAAGCATCATTTCAAAACCAAATATACCTATTCTCTTATCACAAGTTTATGCATATATTTATTATCACAAACCTAATCAAGATATCGAAACCAAAATTGATCTTATCATAGACATATACATTTATTAGCTAACATGACATATGCATATATGTGTATATATATATATATATTCAATTTACCTATGTTTACCGAACATGAATGTGCATCATTTACTAATTCTAATCATATTTATAAGTCAATTATACATCAATCTATAAGTCTATAATTAGCCGGACCAAATACTAATTTCACAAATCATAGCAAAATCATCACATAGCATTTAAAACCACACCAAAACAATTTACCAAAACAATCAAGTAACATATTCATTTCTTACTTCATCAATCGTGTATAATAGACAATTACCAACAATTACATAAACTTTACTTAACCAATATAACACATATCATTAACCGAACATACATTCATCCCTTATCTCATTACTAAACTGAAGTATAAGACCATCCATCCCAAACATTTATCAACATTAGTTAATTTATAAGTCATTCATGACATATTCTATCAAACCATATAATTAAAATACCATTCATGAATTCATGAAACATACTTACCAAAACAAACTTAAACCGTGACCGAAAATGTACAAACCTAAACATTATTTCAAGCCATTTTTGCATGGCTTTGTTTATATACAATTTCAAAATTCAACCAAAACAAACACTAGCCTATACATGCCATAGGTTCATAGATCAAGCTTTTAAAATACCGAAACAGCGATTGATAGTGTGACGGATTTCATTGACGATCCTCGAGCTCGTACCTAGCTTCCAAAATCTATAAAACAATGAGCAAACACACACAGTAAGCTTGAATAGCTTAGAAAGTCATAAGCAAATAATTCATTTAATATTCATGTAACAGAGCGATTTAGGGGCTAGTTAGAAAAGTGGTTTTGGAATCACTAATCTGAGGTCGGAGAAAATTATTTTTATGTTATTTTTTGAGTTAGAGTATGATTATATAGGTGCATGAAAATTTTGATGCTTTAATTTTAGCGATTTCATGCTTAATCGCAAAAAATGACTAAATCGCATAATGTGCAAAAGTTCTATTTTACAAGCTAAAAGTGCCTAATAGCCATAAAATGTTAATTGGAGGTCCCAAATGCGCAATTATGCCTTTTTTTTAAGAGGTGGTCGGCCATAGGGGTACAAAGAAGTCAAAATTAGTCAAAGTGGGTGTAGTATGTGGATTAAATTGATGAAATAAAACAAAATAAAGAAAGAAAAGATATCATCTTTTCTTCTCCCTCCTTCCACCAAAAATTAGCAGCAAAAATAGGGGTTGAGAGCTCAAAAATTTTAGTAAGCTTCTCTCTTTACAAATAAGTTATTTGATGATTATTTCTTGGTAAAAATTATACTTTTGGAACCACTAAAGCTTAAGCTAGCTAATGAGGGCACTATTTTACAAAATGGTGGAAAGTTTAGAGTTTTACCATGTGAGCTTTTAAGTTGTTTGCTACATTATTATGGAAGAAAATGAGACTTAGTTGTTAGATAAACAACTTTTGTAAAAAGTGTTACCATGAAAACACCTAGAAGGACCTTTTTGTAAAGGTTGTATAATAAGAGGTAAATGTGTGAAATGTTGAGTTTTGATGGTTGTCATAAGAGAAATAAATGTTAATCTAGGCTCGTTAAAAAATTGATTAGAATTGATGTTCGAGCCTAGGGGTAAAATGGTCATTTGGCAAAAGTCTAAGGGCAAAATAGTAATGTTGCCAAAGCATGATTATTGAATGTAATTGTTAATGTGATTATTAAATGAGCTAATTTTCTATTATAGATCAAAAAGAACCAAGGATTAACCTCGACCGGGGAAAGAACAAAGTATCGGACTAGATCGACGATCTAGCTTATTTTGAAATCGAGGTAAGTTTGTATGTGATAAATTCAACATTTGTGCTAGTATGCTTAAGAATGTTTGGTAATATATTGATATATGATATTCTATGAAATTGAGTATTGGTGTTGAATGAGAAAGATGATAAAAGTTGAGATGTTGAAGTCCCGGTTGGACTATAATGAATGTGAGAATACCATCATCGAGACATGAGAGGGATAAGGTCCGCGTAAGACCATGTCGGGTACATGGCCTCGACACTGATTTAAGATCTCGTATAAGACCATATCTGAGATATGGCTTCGGTACTAAATATGAAAATCATATAAGACAATAACAGGGATATGGCATCGATACTTGATATGAGATTTCGTATAAGACCATATCCAAGATATGGCATCCGCACTCAAAGATGACCCCATGTAAGGCCACATCTGGGATGTGGCATTGGCTTCGTTTTTATGTTAATGACAATAAATATGTGTCTTTGAGTATCCCTAGTGATTTAGTGGGATAAATAGATAAGCTTGGAAATAGAAATGAGATTAGTACTAAAGCCATGTGATTAAGTGAACATAGGTACCTGTGAGTAAATCACGAGGAATGTTTATGATATGTGGCATGATATGTGCTAGATAAGTACAAGTACGAGTAAGTCATGCAAAGTACATAAGATTTTGGGTGATAACTTAATGCCATGGATTGATGTAATCATGAGCTTATTGTTGCTATTTATCTTCATGCAAACTTACTTAGCTTTATGCTTACCCCTCTCATTTCCTTTTTCCTTGTAGTATTGCCAAGATAACTCGAGGATCATGGACATCGGAGTTCGAAAATCACACTATCAACATCTCTTTGGTATAACAAAATTAGGTTTATTTTGAGTATGGCATGTATAGGACTTAGTCATTTTGTTATGTCATATTTGCTAGCCAAAATGTTGGCTATTTATGTTCTCGAATTCATTTTGTAAGTGGTCCTTGGAATTGAGCCAATACTTGACAAGTTTATATATATATATATATCCAATTATGATGAAATTCATGAAGTGTATGCTTGTGTGGATGCCTTGATTTTGAGTTCTTAAAAGTGTCTTATAGTCATAATGTATGTTGAATTGAATTGGTATAAGTATGGTTGCTTTGTAGGGTGGCATTTGGCTTGGTAGACAGCCTTACAAATGTCTACACGGGTAGACCACGGGTATGTTTCTAGGCCGTGTGTGACACACGGTCAGCCCCATGGGTGTGTGGCTAGCCGTGTGTCCCCTGCATGTTAATTTTGTAAGTTAGTATGCTTAGTAGTAAAAACACAGGCAGAGACACGGCCGTGTGTCTCGGCCGTGTAAAAGGCACGACCACAGACACGGGCATGTGCCCAGGTTGTGTGAAGTCTACACCTAAATTTTGGAATTTAATTAACCACACGGCCGAAGGACACGGGCGTGTGACTGGCCATGTGATGCAGGTTAGTGTCGACCATGTGTAACAGCCCAATTTAGGGGCTAGTCGAACAGTGATCTCAGAATCACTAATTTGAGGTTAAAGAAAATTATTTTCATGTTACGTTATATGTTATAACATGTTTATAAGGTTATATGGAAATTTTGGTGCTTTAATTTTAGCGATTTCATGCTTAATCGTTAAAAAGGACTAAATCGCATTAAGTGCAAAAGTTCTATTTTATTTGCTAGAAGTGCCAAATCGCTATGGATTAATATTTGGAGGTCCCAATTGTGTAATTTAGCCTTGTTAAGTGGCTTGGCTGGTCAAAGAAGCTAAGGGGACAAGTGCATTTATTGTGATTAAAAGTTAGTGATATTAGTTGGAGAAAATGAATAAAAAACGATGATATAAGCAAAAGTTATCATCATTTTATTTATCTTTCTTCTCCAACCGAAAATATCAGCCATGGGAGGGGTTTGAAAGCTTAAAATTTTAGCAAGCTTTACTCCATTCAAGTAAGTCCATTTGATGTTTATTTTTGATGAAAATTGTATTTTTGGAGTCCCCAAAGCTTAATATAGCTAATGGGGGGACTAATTTGAAGCATGGTTAAAAGTATAGGGACTTACCATGATAGATTTTATGTTTTTTGATGAGTTTTATGGAAGAAAATGAATGATAGGATGATTACAAACAACTTTTGTGAAAGGTGTTGTTATGAAAACACCTAATTTGGGCTATAATGCAAAAGTTGTAAATTGTTCATTAAGGCATGAAATAGTTGGAATTGTGGATAGTTGTAGGAGGATTAAAAGATCATCTAGGCTTGTTTAATAAGAAAATGTGATGAAAATTTATTTACGAGCCTAAGGGCAAAATCATAATTTTGCCAAAGTGTGGGGCAAAATAGTCATTTTTTGCCTAAATTGTAGTTTATGGTGAATTATGAATTATAAGTGATTAAATCAGTAAATTTTATTGTTCTAGATCAAAGAAAATGAGATTCGGACCTAGAACGGGTGAAAAGAGAAATGTGGGCAAAAAGTCCCTTTCGGCCATTTCGACATCGAGGTAAGTTCATATGTGAATGTGACAATTATGTATGAGTTAATTTAGTATTCCAATGTTGTATGGAATGTATATTTACTCAATGAATGTATGAAATATCTTTTAATTATATGTCAAGAGAATTGAAATTGAGAGTAATGGGAAATGGATATAGCATTATATGATGATAGTTATAGTTTCGTGTAAGACCATATTGGAATATGGCCTCGGTGTAAGAATTTGTATAAGCCCATGTCAGGGACATGGCATCGACAAGTTAATGTATGTAAGACCCTAATGGGGTATGATGTCAATGAGAACTAAGTGTATGAGACTTAAGAAAGTTATTTAATAATTTGAATTATTCAACGGATATGTTGAATGTATGTGATTGTACCATGAGAAGCTCAAGTATGTGTTAGAACTGAATTGATATAAAATCAATATATGATGAACCCTAGTGGGATATGTGAAATTAATGCACTATAGTTGCATGAGATAGATTTGTTAATGCATTGTGTGAATGAGAATGAGATTGAGAATCGTAGAAAGTTAAGCAAAAATGATAGTGAGTAAGGATGTTTACGGATGGACATTTGAATTAGAGAAATGTATGTGGATAGATAATTATAAATGATTGGTGAGCTAAGTGCGAAATCACCATAGTTATAAATGATTGATGGGCTTTGTGCGATACCACCTAATATATTATTAATTGACGAGCTGTGTGCGAAACCATCAACTATATTTCTATCAGTGGGCTGTGTGCATTACCACTTGATTAGTTAGTAATCAATAGGCTGTGTGCGATACCATCGCTTATAAATGATTAGTGAGTTAAGTACGAAATCACCATAGTTATAAATGATTGGTGGGTTGTGTGCGATACCACCCTATAAGAGATTCAATGGTGGGCTAAGTGCGTAACCACCGAGAAATTAGTAGTATAAGTGACTCATTGAAAATGCTTGATATGTTGTTTATATGATCATGTGGTGATCAGTGCTAGAATGTATGCTAATTAAATGAGCAATTGGCTAGTGGCATGGTAAGAATGTGGTAAGAGATAGAATGACTAAACTTCAAAAGTGGTTGAGTAAGTAACCATGAGTTTACGAGAAAATTCATTATAATACCTTGTAGTTATGGATATTCAATGAATATTAGAAATTGTCAGTTATATATAGATGAAATTACTAAGCATATTACTTACTCATTTTCTTTTCCCATCTCTTATAGGTTATTTTTAACTAGCTCGGGTTGGAGGTCGCGAGAGATGTTTTCACACTATTGAGTAGACTCTTGGTATGGTGTTTCAAGTTCTTTTGAATCATGGCATGTATAAGGATTCTTTTAAAGTTGATTAAGTTCTAATTGATGTAGCCAAATTGTGTTGGCCTAAGAGAACTTATAGTTTGGTTGTGTATAGCCATAGATGAAGGCTTAAGTCGTTTGTAATTGTATTGGGAATAGTTCTCCCTAGTGTATGGGATGAAGACTTTATCTCTTTTATGATTAGATGTCCCTGTTTCAAGAGTTATATTGATTCTATGTGAAGTTATGTGATGATGAATGAATGTATGCAAATGAGAGTGGCAATTGGCTTGGAAAATAGCCTTCATATGCCCACACGGGTAGACACACAGGTGTGTGTCTAGGCCGTGCGTACCCTACACCTTAGTGTTTTAAATTAGGATAGACTACGGGCAAAATCCACGGTCGTTTGTGTAGACCGTGGGTGAGACACGATTAGAATACGGGCGTGTGCCCCAAGCCATGTGAACAAGTCAGTATATCAGGGTATAGTCTAAGGCCACGGACATGTCAAGACCGAGTGTAAATTGGCAGTGTCGACCATGGGTGGAAGACACGGGCATGCCCCATTCCACATGGGCGTGTGTCCTAGTCGTGGGAACTTTGGCAGAATGCTGGGGTTTTTAGGCATGGTTTGGGCACACGGGCATGTGTGTCATCTAACATGGGCGTGTAATCATTGTTTAGATGGGAAAGAAATTTTACGAATCGTAAGAGTTCCCGATATAGTCTCGAGAGCCCTCACATGTATGAGTGAGGTCTCGTAAGTAAAAAAGAATAAAAAAAGTTATTGTAGTGACTCACGGAGAGTAGTCGCATTGAGTTTAAGTGGCAATTAAATAGTTTTATACAGTAACACCTTGTGCCCGATTCCGACAGGGATTACGGGTAAGGGGTGTTACACCATGGGCTAGACATACGGGCGTGCGACAGGTCGTGTGATGCAAGTCAGTGTCGACTACGGGTGTGGAACATGGGCGTGTGATATGTCACACGGGCGTGTCCTTTCCTTCACACGGGCGTGCGGCCCTATTTAGGCAAAAAATTTCTAAGTGTGTAAAAGTTTTCGGTTTAATTATGAGACCTTCCATATGTATGTTTAGGGCTTCGTAGGCCCATAATAAGGATGTTATGAATATGAATGAGAAGTTTGAAGCTTAAATGAATTTTTTTATAGCCCAAAGTTGTATGTTTAAGCAAGATAAGTTCGGTAATGCTTCATATCTGGTTTCAATGTTGAACACAGATAAAGGATGCTACATTTAGTGGTATCAGAGCTACGGTTTAGTCAATTCTCGGACTAGCGTAGCATAAGTATGAGTCTAGCTATACATGCCATACGTAAGAGTAATTGTGTAATGATGTGTGATGACTCCTGACGATTTGAATTGTGTTTTTATATAGTAAATGGATCCGATCCGATCAAAGCTACGGTAGATGATCTTTGCAAGTAATCTTGCCGAACTCTCCGCAAGGGATCTGCGCCAAGATGAGAGTAGACTTGAGACTATGGGTCAGGAGAAGAGGCTCGAGAAGCCTTCCTCCATATGATGAGCAATTGGTACACTGAGTACATTCGAGAAAATCCTAATACTCAACCCCCTCCACCTCGCTTATTTATCAACCTGCTCCTGTAGCTCATCAAGTGGTAGAGGTAGTAAGAAGAGAAAGGCCTCTGGTTGATAAGATCCAGAAATAAGGAGCAGAGGAATTTCGGGCTAGTATGGATGATGATCCGGAGAGGCCGAAATTCTAGCTTGAGAATACCATCAGGGTATTTAATGAGTTGTCATGCATGCTTGAAGAGTGCATAAAGTGTACAGTACCTCTCTTGAGAGATTCGGCCTATCAGTGGTAGAACACCCTTGTGTCGGTGGTACCTAGGGAGAGAGTAAATTTGGAATTCTTCCAAGAGGAGTTTCGAAAGAAGTACATTAGTCAAAAGTTCATCAACCAGAAAAGAAAGGAGTTCTTGGAGCTAAAGCAAAGTCGAATGACGGTGACTGAATATGAGCATGACTTTGTAAGGCTCCACCAACAAACAAACGGACATCCTCATTTAACCTATCATCAAATATTTTGTACATGATGGCCTCTATCAATACGCACTCTCGAGCGTATTTACTGAGCCGTACAAAGTCACGCTCATATTCGATCAGCATCATTCGACAGAGTGTGTATCGACAGAAGCCATTATGTGCAAAAAATTCGAGGATGGGTTAAATGAGGATGTCCATTTGTTTGTTGGTGTCCTTGAACTAAAAGAGTTTGTGGTGATGGTAGATCGAGCCTGTAAGGCTGAGGAACTAGTCACAGAGAAAAAAAAAGTTGAAATTGAGTTTTATGACTCGAAGAAGAGACAGTTAGGCAAGTAATTCCAATCCTCATTTAAGAAGTCAAGAGAGTTTATTGTTCAATCAGCTATTTCATCTGGGTTTTCAAACAGAAGCAAAGGTAGACAGTACCCGGGGTCAAAGGCTCAGACTACTTCGGTTGCTAGTGTTGGCAATGCTCAACCGAATAGACTAGAGTGCCCGCAGTGTGGTAGGCGTCATCCCGATGAGTGTCGAGCAAATAAGAAGGCTTGTTTTAAGTGTGGATATCTAGACCATTTTATCAGAGATTGGCTCGAGGTGGGTGAGAAAGAGAAGCCTCAGAATGTAAGACCGAGAAGTACTGCTAGGGGAAGACCACATAGAAACCTGGGAAATAAAATGAGTAGCAAGAATACATCTAGAGAGCAGAATGCAAGAGCTGAGGGTAGAGCACCAGCGAGAACATATGCCATTCGTTCTTGCGAGGAGGCATCCTCCCCTGACGTAATTACGGGTACATTTTATCTATTTAACACTCGTGATGTAGCTTTAATTGATCCAGGATCTACCCATTCATATATTTGCATAAAATTAGTCTCTAGCATGAGCATGCCTATAGAGTCTACTGAATTTGTAATAAGAGTGTCAAATCCCCTAGGTAAATATGTGTTGGTCGATGGAGTATGTATAGGTTGCCCGTTGATGATTAAGGGTCATTGCTTTCCGGCTAATCTTATGTTATTGCGGTTTGGTGAATTTGATATCATCCTTGGGATGGATTGGTTAGCTACTCATGATATGCTAGTGAATTGTGGGAGAAAATTTTTGAGTAGAAATGTGAAAGTGGAGATCTTATCCGTGTTGAATCAGATGAGCAAGACAGATTTCCAATGGTGATATCTTCTTTGTTGACTCAGAAGTATCTAAGAAAGGGGTATGAAGCTTACCTTGCCTTTCCTTTGTGATGAATACTAAATAGACTGAGTTGAAAATTGAGTCGGTACCCATAGTATGTGAGTATCCAGATGTTTTCCTAGAGGAATTACCAGGCTACCTCCGGTTAAAGAGATTGAATTTGGAATTGAGTTAGCTCCTAGAATGAAACCTATATCGATTGCTCTATATAGAATGGCTCCAACTGAGCTAAAGGAACTAAAGGCACAGTTGCAAGATTTGACGGATAAAGGGTTTGCAAGACTGAGTTATTCACCGTGGGTGCTCCCGTTTTATTTGTGAAAAAGAAAGATGGTTCCATGAGGTTGTGTATAGATTATATGCCGCTCAATAAGGTAACCATGAAAAACAAGTACCCATTGCTGAGAATCGATGATTTTTTTGATCAATTGCAGGGAGCCACGGTATTTTCCAAGATAGACTTGAGGTCTGGATGTTATCAGTTGAGAGTCAAGGATTCAGATGTGCTGAAAATCGTATTTCGGACAATGTATGGTCACTACGAACTTTTGGTCATGCCTTTTGGTTTAACAAATGCCCCTGCAATCTTCATGGATTTGATGAATTGTATTTTTCGGCCATTTTTGGATAAATTTGTTGTTGTCTTCATTGATGATATTCTTATCTACTCTCATAATGAGAATGAGCACACCGAGCATTTGAGAACGAGTTATGCAAATCTTGAGAGATGAACAATTATATGCCAAGTTTAGTAAGAGTGAATTTTGGATTAGAGAAGTTGGAATTTTAAGGCATATTGTCTCGGAAGATGGAATCCTAGTTGACCTGAGTAAGATCTCAGCAATTATGGATTGGAGGCCACCAAATAATGTAATCGAGGTTAGGAGTTTTCTAGGCCTAGCTGGCTACTATAGATGATTCGTCAAGGAATTTTCCATGATAGCTACTCTGATGACGTGGGTATTATAAAAAGATGTGAAGTTTGAATGGTCAGAAAAGTGCCAACAAAGTTTTGAGAGATTGAAGGCATTGTTGACAGAGGCTCCTATTTTAGTACAACCTGAGCTAGGAAAGGAATTCGTAGTCTACAGCGATGCATCCTTGAATGGATTGGGTTGTGTGCTCATGCAAGAGGGAAAAGTGATAGCATATGCCTCTAGACAATTAAAGCCATACAAGAAGAATTACCCGACCCATGATTTGAAGTTAGCTGCAATTGTATTTGCACTAAAGATTTGGAGACACCATTTGTATGGTGAGAAATGTCAGGTGTTCACTGATCATAAGAGCCTAAAGCACTTGCTGACTCAAAAAGAGCTGAATATTAGACAACAAACATGGTTAGAGTTAATAAAGGATTATGAGCTAGTGATTGACTACCATCCAAGAAAGGCGAACGTGGTCCCCGATGCCTTGAGCAGGAAATCCCTATTTGTACTCAGAGCCATGAATACACAGATAGCTTTGTTAGATGATAGTTCTATTCTAACCGAGTTGAGGGCTAGACCAATGTTTCTCTAAGAGATTTGTGAAGCTCAGAAAGGCGACAATGATTTACAAGCTAAAAGAGTTCAATGTGAGTCAAATGTTGAGTCAGACTTTCGGATAAGTCCTGATGGATGTTTGATGTTTTGAGATAGGATTTGTGTACCCAGAGATAATGAGCTTATTCAGAAGATTCTACACAAAGTACATAGTGGATGTTTATTTGTACATCTAGGCAGTATGAAGATGTATAATGACTTGAGGAAATGGTATTGGTGGTCGAGTATGAAGAAAGACATTTCCAAGTTTGTATCGAGATATCAAATTTATCAACAAGTGAAGGATGAATATCAAGTACCTTCGGGTTTACTTTAGCCTATTATGGTTCTCGAGTGGAAATAAAACCGTATTACTGTGGACTTTGTAACGGGTTTGCCGTTGTCACTGAAAAAAAGGATGCCGTATGGGTCATGGTCGATAGACTTACAAAGTTAGCCCATTTCATACCAGTATGGGTTGATTATTCACTTGACAAGTAAGTGGATTTGTATGTGACAGAGATTGTGAGACTTCACGGGCTACCGTTGTCAATTATTTTGGATAGAGATTCGAGATTTACATCACGGTTTTGGAAAAAGTTGCAAGAGGCTTTAGGCACAAAATTAAGTTTCAGTACAGCTTTCCATCCGCAAACTGATGGACAGTCAGAGAAAGTAATACAGATACTTGAGGATATGCTTTGATGTTGTGTTTTAGAATTCCAAGGTAATTGGGAAAAATACTTATTGTTGGTCGAATTCGCTTACAACAATAGTTTTCAGTCAAGTTTGAAAATGGCGCCTTATGAGGCACTGTATGGGCGTAAGTTTCGAATGCCCTTGTATTGGATAGACTCAAAGAGAATTAGATTCACGGGGTTGATTTGGTCAGAGAAACTGAAGAGAAAGTAAAGGTGATACGTGAATATCTAAAAGTAGCCTCAGATAGACAAAAGTCCTATTTGGATTTGAAAAGGAAAGAAATTGAGTTCCAAGTAGGTGATAAAGTGCTCTTGAAAGTATCACCATGGAGAAAATTCCTCAAATTTGGCCGGAAAGGCAAATTTTTTCTTGAAAGTATCACCATAGAGAAAAGTTCTCAGATTTGGCCGGAAAGGCAAATTGAGTCCGTGTTTTATCGGACCTTATGAAGTTACCGAGAGGATAGGACCGGTAGCTTATCGTTTGGCCGTGCCACCTAAGCTTGAAAAGATTCACAATGTCTTTCACATGTCCATGTTACACCGATACCGTTTGGGCCCTTCACATGTGATAGTACCAATAGAGGTAGAAATTCAACCGGACATGACTTATGGCGAAGAGCCAATTAAAATTTTGGCACGAGAGGTCAAACAGTTGAGAAACAAAAGTATAGCCCTTATGAAAATGCTATGGCAAAGACATGGAATAGAAGAGGCTACATGGGAGCCAGAGGAGGCTATGAGAAACCCATATCCCAACCTCTTTACCGGTAAAATTTTCGGGGACGAAAATCCTTAAAGGTGGAGAATTATAACAACCCGATTTAGGGGCTAGTCAGAAAAGTGGTTTTGAAATCACTAATTCGAGGTCAAAGAAAATTATTTTTATGTTATTTTATGAGTTAGAGTATGATTATATAGGTCCATGAAAATTTTGATGCTTTAATTTTAGCGATTTCATGCTTAATCGCGAAAAAGGACTAAATCGCATAAAGTGAGAAAGTCCTATTTTGCAAGCTAGAGGTGCCTAATAGCCATAGAATGTTAATTGGAGGTCCCAAATGTGTAATTAGGCCTTGTTTTAAGAGGTGGCCGGCCATATGGGACAAAGAAGTCAAAATTAGTCAAAGTGGGTGTAGTAGGTGGATTAAATTGATTAAATAAAACAAAAGAAATAAATAAAAATATCATATTTTCTTCTCATTCCTTCCACCAAAAATTAGCAGCAAAAATATGGGTTGAGAGCTCAAAAATTTCAGCAAGCTTATCTCTTTACAAGTAAGTTATTTGATGATTATTTCTTGATAAAAATTGTACTTTTGGAACCCCTAAAGCTTAAGCTAGCTAATAAGGGGACTATTTTGCAAAATGGTAGAAAGTTTAGAGTTTTATCATGTGAGATTTTAAGTTGTTTGCTGTATTTTTATGGAAGAAAATGAGACTTACTTGTTAGATAAACAACTTTGGTGAAAGGTGTTACCATGAAAACACCTAGAAGGTCCTTTTTGTAAAGGTTGTATAATAAGAGGTAAATGTGTGAAATGTTGACTTTTTATGGTTTTCATAAGAGAAATAAATGTTCATCTAGGCTCGTTAAAGAAAGAAATTTGATTAGAATTGATTTTCGAGCCTAGGAGTAAAATGGCCATTTTGCAAAAGTCTAAGGGCAAAATAGTAATTTTTCCAAAGCATGATTATTAAAATGTAATTGTTAATGTGATTATTAAATGAGCTAAATTGCTATTATATATCAAGAAGAACCAAGAATTAACCTCGACCGGGGAAATAACAAAGTATCGGACTAGATCGACGATATAGCTTATTTTGAAATCGAGGTAAGTTTGTATGTGATAAATTCAAAATTTATGCTAGTATGCTTGAGAATGTTTGATATTATAATGATATATGATATTCTATGAAATTGAATATTGGTGTTGAATGAGAAAGATGATAAAAGTTGAGATGTTGAAGTCCCGGTTGGACTATAATGAATGTGAGAATACCATCATCGAGACATGAGAGGGATAAGGTCTCGTGTAAGACCATGTTAGGGACATGGCCTTGGCACTGATTTGAGATCCCGTATAAGACCATATTCGGAATATGGCTTCAGTATTGAATATAAAAATTGTATAAGACCATATCCGGGATATGGCATTGGCACTCAGAGATGACCCCATGTAAGACCACTTCTGGTATGTGGCATTGGCTTCGTTTTTTTGTTAATGACGATAAATATGTGTCTTTGAGTATCCCTAGTGATTTAGTAGTATAAATAGATAAGCTTGGAAATAGAAATGAGATTAGTAGTAAAGCCATGTGATTGAGTGAACACAGGTACCTGTGAGTAAATCACGAGGAATATTTACGATATGTGGCATGATATGTGCTAGATAAGTACAAGTACGAGTAAGTCATGGCAATGTACTTAAGATTTTGGGTGATTACTTAATGCCATGGATTGCTGTCATCATGAGCTTATTGTTGCTATTTATCTTCATGCAAACTTTCTAAGCTTTATGCTTACCCCTCTCCTTTCCCTTTTCCTTGTAGTATTGCAAAGATAACTCGAGGATCATGGACATCGAAGTTCGAAATCACATTATCGACATCTCTTTGGTATAACAAAGTTAGATTTATTTTGAGTATGGCATATAAAGGACTTGGTCATTTTGTTATGTCATATTTGCTTACCAAAATGTTGGCTATTTATGTTCTGGAATTCATTTTGTAAGTGGTCCTTGGAATCGGGCCAATACTTGACAAGTTTATATATATATTCAATGATAATGAAATTCATGAAGTGTATGCTTGTGTGGATGCCTTGATTTTGAGTTCTTAGAAGTGTCTTATAGTCATAATGTATGTTGAATTGAATTGGTATAAGTATGGTTGCTTTGTAGGGTGGCATTTGGCTTGGTAGATAGCCTTACAAATGTCCACACGGGCATGTGTCTAGGCCGTGTGTGACACACGGTCATCCCATGGGTGTGTGGCTAGGCCCTGTGTCCCCTACATGTTAATTTTGCAAGTCAGTATGCTCAGTAGTAAAAACACGGGCAGAGACACGGCCATGTGTCTCAACCATGTGGAAGGCACGACCACAGACACGAGCGTGTGCCCAGGCCGTATGAAGTCTGCACCTAAATTTTGGAATTTAATTAGCCACACGGCTGAAGGACACGAGCATGTGACTGGCCGTGTGATGCAAGTCAGTGTCGACCACGGGCCAGACACACGGGCGTGCAACAGGCCGTGTGATGCAAGTCAGTGTCGACCGCGGGTGTGGAACATGGGCGTGTGATATGTCACACGGGCGTGTCCCTTCCTCTACACTAGCGTGTGACCCTATTTAGGCAAAAATTTTCTAAGTGTGAAAAGTCTTCGGTTTAATTCTGAGTCCTTCTGTATGTATGTTTAGGGCTTCGTAGGCCCATAATAAGGATGTTATGAATATGAATGAGAAGTTTGAAGCTTAAATGAATTTTTTATAGCCTAAAGTTGTGTGTTTAAGCAAGATAAGTTCGGTAATGCTTCGTATCCGATTCCGATGTTGAACACGGATAAGGGGTGTTACAATTCATTAACATTAAATTCAACTAGGCCAAACCAAGTAGACCTTAATTAACTTTACATTTATCATGTTTACAAATTCATATACCAATACATGAACATTAACATTATAGCATCACTTGGCCGAATATGTGCATTCACACATACATATAATTCACTTTATATCATGCATAATTTATATCATCATTTCAAATACTAAGCTTACTTTTTTTCATTAACATTAAACTTAGCACATACCTGAACCTTTTATCTTGATTTCACATTCAATCATAACTCGATAATGCCCGTTGAACCATTCGGAATCAATAAGAATACTCAGATAGTCAGAAATCTTGTACAATGCCAACGTCCAAGACGTGGTCTTACATGTAATCACATATCGATGCCACTGTCCTAGACAGGGTCTTACACAAAAATCACAAGTCGATGCCAATGTCCCAGATGTGGTCTTACACGAAATCACATATCGAAATCCTATGTCATGACATATGTATCCTAACTATTCCTAAGGTTCATACGGGGCTTCCGGACGTTGTAACTCGATCGATTCATGCTCGTAACACATCATTCTATGCTAAATTCAATTCGACTAAGTAGTTATACATACATAAAATTCAATTCGGCTATTTATAAAATCAATACATTCAATTTAACAACATTTATTTACTTATGAACTTACCTCAGACGAAGACGAACGAACCGGGACGACTATTCGACAACTTTAGTTTTCTCCTGATCGAATTCTGATTTCCTCTTTTCTTGATATAAATTAATATAAATTAGATTTATTTAGTCACACATATTCAAAATCACCCAAAAATGCATAAAAGGGCAATTTACACTTTAGCCCCTAACATTTCGCATATTTCACAATTTAGTCCCTATTTCACAAAACACAAAATATTCAAAATTTGACCACACTATAGCTTGGCCGAATATTCACTAAGCTCATATAAGTTCACACATTTAATTTATTTCACATTTTAGTCCCTCAATTTATTATTTTCACAATTTAACCTAAATTATTCAAATTCATCAAAAATTCAAATACAAAACAAATTAATCTAACAACATATATTTATTTTCTATCATCAAACAACAAAAACCACAAACTATCACCAATGGAAATTCATGAATACATCATCAAATTAAAAAATTCAAGCATGAGCTAGCTAGTATTCAAAGCAACGATCTCAAAAACGTAAAAATTATCAAAAATTGAGCTAAACACATACCTTAATCAAAGAAAATCAAGGCCAAACCTAGCTTGCTCTTGTTCTTTCTTTTTCTTTTATGTTTCGACCAAAGATGAACAAATTTTGCATGTCTTTTTATTATATGTTTTATTATAATTAACATTTATTATACAATTACTAATATAACCTTAATGAAATAATAAGAAAATTTTATATTATAAGCGTAATGCCGTCCATCCCAATATTCAATGGTCTAATTCCATTTTAAGGGCTTTAAAATTAAGAAGCCATAGCAAATAAGCACTTTAGCAAATAGCAAGTCACTTTTGCGTTTAACACGATTAAGTCCTTTTATTAAATCAGACACTCAAACGATAAAATTAAATTAAAAAAATTTCACACATATAAATTAACATGCTGCAGACACCAAAAATATTATTAAAATATTCTTCTGACTCGAATTTGTGGTTTCAAAACCACTATTTCGATTAGGGTCTAAATCAGACTGTTACAGTTTTTTATCCTCTTTGGAGGGATTTTTCCATGTTAAATTTGTGTGTTCAATTTCTCAATTTCTTCAATTAGTTTTTACTTGCTCATTACTTAATCAAGTTGATCCCCAACAAGTGGTATCAGAGCTAGTTTAATTCTTCGTAGATCATCCTATTCAGAGATGACAGCAACAAGGTTTGACATTAAGAAGTTCGATGGTGTCACAAATTTCAATCTGTGGCAAGTTTAGCTAATGGTAATTCTAGTTTAGACTAGCTTGAAAAAGGTCATTACCGAGAAAAAGTATAAGAATCTAGATCATATAGAATGGGAAGAGCTTAATGAAAAGACACTATCTGCAATCCAGTTGTGCCTTACAAATATGATATTGTAGGAGGTATTGATAGAGGAAACCTCATTCGCCTTGTGGAAAAGATTAGAAACTCTTTATATGACTAAGTCTCAAGCTAACCATTTAGTGTTGAAACAACGTTTATTTACATTTCGCATCAACGGAGATGAGCTTCTTAGAGATCACATTAGTCAATTTATTACTCTTTTGAATGGTTTAAATAATGTTGAGGTTAAGATTGACAATGAAGATCAGGCTATGCTATTATTGTGCTCTTTACCCTCTTCATACAAGTCTTTCAAGGAGACCCTGATTTATTGTAGAGACAAATTTTCATTTGAGGATGTTAAAGGTCATTTGTTAAGTAAAGACAAACTCGACAAAGAATTTGGTTAAGATAGCAAGGTAGATAGACAAGCTTTCGTTTTGGTAATATCAAAGAAGCGAGACAAAATGTGTCACTATTGTAAAAAGTTAGGTCACAGCAAAGTAAATTGTTATAAACTGCAAAATAAAAGGGTTACTGAGAGTAACGAGGAAGATTCAATTGGTGTTAATTTGGCCGATGAAAGCGTTGATGATTTCTTGTTAGTGTCAACGAGCGATAGCTCCGAGCTTACGTCTGAGTGGATCCTAGATTCAGGATGTTCTTTCCACATGTTCCCCAACAGAGAATGGTTCTCCACTACAATTCGGTTAAAGGTGGAGTTGTGTGCATGGGAAATGATTCATCCAGTAAGGTAATCGATATTGATACTATTAAAACTAGGATGCATGATGGGAAGATTAGGAAACTCTTAGATGTCAGGTATGTACTTGATTTACGAAAGAATCTCATCTCCCTGAGTATTTTAGACTCGAAAGGTTGTAAAATCAATATCGAGTCAAGCAACATTAAGGTGTCTAGTGGGGCTCTCATTTTGTTAAAAGGTAAAAGAATCGACAGTTTTTATATACTGGAAAGTTCTATAGTGACTGGTGAAGTCGAACGTCCCTCGTCTGTTACGGGGTTGAAGTCAACTTATTTGGGGTGGAGATAACTTGGTCATAAAAGGGAAAAATGTATGACTATTTCGTTGAAGAGAGGTTTTCTTTTGGATGTAGGTTTTGAAAAGTTAGAACATTGTATTTGTTAAAACTAGACTCAGGTTAGTTTTGATTTGGCAGTGCTCAAGTCGAATGCTAAGAGTCTTCTAGCTTCTAAGCACAAATCCAACTCAATTAATTCCCTGCATAATTTAAGATAGGCTCGTGGTGGGCTTTGGCAAAGATGGTGCTGTGAGATTTCGTATCAATGTGGAGATTGTTAGAGTTGTGTGACCCAAATTCCTATTAAATAAACTAAGAGATTTCTTGCAATTCAAGTTAAACAAAAATATATTTTATTTCTAGAAGATTTAGTATTTATTAGTATAGTATATTTAGCATTTATTAGCATAATTTTATTTGACCTTCAAATTTAGCTTATAAATAGGCTCTTTTACAACCTTAGAAAACACACCCATTAAAGATTAGAACTCATAACACTTTTGGAGAATCTTGTGTTTACGTTGTGAGGGTTCTTTTTTTTTGGGGGGGTTTTAGGGTTTAGTTTTTATCTCCATCTTTTGTACTCTCCGTTCTTTTGCCGTTATAGTAAAATTATCTTTGCCCGTGATTTTTTGATGAGATACTGGTCGCATCATGGTTCGACTTCATCCGACGTCAACGAGAGTGGCCTAAACTTGAGGGGCCCAAGTGCAAGATGAAACATCTCATAGGCCTGATTGATTGTTGGGCCAGTGTTTTTAAGGACTTTTAATTTAATTATTTTTTTTAAATTAATAAGTTTGCATATTTTAATTTTAACTTGCACTTTGTGTGTTCCGCATTTAATAAAGTAATGCATTATGTAACTTTCATGTTAGTTTAGTATGCATCATAAATAATGACTTGCATTATGAAACTCCCATGTTAGTTTAAGTCTGCATTATTAAATTAAGTTTTGCATTAAGTAACTCGTTTGTTCATTTAGTTTGCATTTCAAACCATGCATTTAAGCATCTTAGTTTAATAAATGAGTTGCTGGACATTTATTCAACTCATCTTAGTTTAATTAATAAGTTTTTTGTTGAATTTTATTTAATAAGTGTAGCTCCTAAATAATCTAGTTACTAGGATTATTTATTGATGCATGAGATAAAGTTCATTTAATAATGCTTCTCTTAATTAAACTAGTTGCTGGAATAAATGATGCATAAGTGTTAGTTCATTTATTTAAGTCAGTTGTTACTTTGTTTTAGTTTTAATCATTGAATAAATGGGTTTAATATGTCGGTTACATGTCTTAATTGTAGGTGATTTTTCAGCTTACAACCATTAAATTTAAAGGCTGTTACACATTCAATAAGGTGGCTTTTCAAGTGATTTTGGTTACAAAAGAGGGGGCTGTTACAAAGGAGGCTTTATACATCAATAAAAAGAGTTTAAAGGAGCATTACACTTCCTTTAAATTTTAGTAGCAACCCTTCCAACTACTCCAAACGTCTTTGCTACTTTAATGGATAATTTATGCTTTAAAAACTTTATTAAGTTGTTGGAGTCTATTCAGCTAGCCAAAGGAGAAACCAAGAGACATTTTCAAAGCATTCAAATTCATTAAATCAGCTCATTTGGAGTCATAAAGTTGTTGTTATTTGGCTTGGAGGAACTCAAGAGTTTTTATTTATTGATTAAGTTTTATTTCAGCCATTAAAATGCACATTAAAGCTGAATTCATATGACTCTTCAGCTAACCACATGTAAGCACTATATATACTTTGTTATTAGCTTGTAGAGGGGACTTTTGAACCTTAATCAAATTTATGAACTTTGAGTTCTTGAGTGAGTTTATCTCCTCTCTATTTTTCGTACAAGTTTCTTAGACTTATCAAGCTTGCTTATGGCGTCTATCACTTGTTCATCCATCTCCTTATACCATCGGTTCTTACTTTGTTAAGTAACGGGTCAAGGTCCATCTTCAAATTCCATCATCTACCTTAAACCAAATAGAAATTGAGGTGACACCTACATATAGTGTTGAATCATTTCTCGTGTTTACGTTCACTTTCCCACTTCCATTTTATTATCCTACAATCTTTATCTACCTTTACTATCTCCTACTAAACCGAACCATTTCAAAACCCATCTTCTTTGCTTCCTCTTAGCCGAACCTATCCATTTCCTTCTCTAACTTATTTTCTCATTATCTAACCTCCATTCCTAACTTAAGTCATTTCCAATAGAAATATCTTCAAAAGCTTCCGCAAACTCAACCTCAATCTGACTATTTTCTCCGAAGACTTAACTACTCCTCGTATACGATCGGGCATCTCACATACGACTCGACTCACCCATGAGCACCATTAGTCAATTATTTTTTATCCTATTCTGAGTTCAGACATAAGCATGATATTAACATATTTTATATTTACTTAAATTCAGCCTAGTCTAAAATATGAGTATAAAACCATGAGCACCATTAGTCAATCATTTTTTATCCTATTCTGAGTTCGGACATAAGCATGATATTAACATATTTTATATTTACTTAAATTCGGCCTATTCTGAAATATGAGTATAAAATTTTGTCCAAATTCGTCCATATTTACAAAAGACTAACTTAAACTCATTTTAGGTTCACCCTTATTATTTTTTAAATTTTTTTAAAAATATTTATATTATATTATATTATTTTAATATTTAATAATTATATATATTTTATTGATTGAATTTTTATATAGTCATCTTAATATTATTTTAATATTTACGTTAGATTAATATTATATATTAGTATAGATTTATTTTTTAATGTGTTATAAATTACATAATATATAACAATGACATAAAATAAAGTATTATAAACTTAAAAATGGGCTGGGCTCGAGCTTTGAATGTTCAAGCCCAAGCCCGACCCATATTTTAAACGGGCCTAATTAATTTTTTTGTGCAAGCCCATTTCTTGGGCTTAATATTTTTGCCCAAACCCTCCTAAATTTCGGGTAGGCTTCGAGCCTAGATGAGTAGTCCGGTCCATAAACAGGTCTATGATTGAATAATATTAAAGTGTAATTATATCGTTATTCGTATGTCATATTTAATAATATAAATTGTAATTACATAAATACATAATTTTAAATTTTAAGAAATATTAATTATTATAAAATTATCGATAATACTAAAGAGAAAAAATCTCTAAATAAGTAATTTTATCTAATATTTTATATTTGACGAGTAATTCTCTCTTACATTAACATATACTCCTTGTGATGTTACATATAACATAAATAATTATAAATTACATTAACTTTTAAAATTATATTAATATAAAAGAAGTTTTTATGGCTTAGATTAATAAAATATTATAAGTTTAGAGAAGAAGTAACTTAACACAATTTCTTAACTTGTTATAATTATGTAATGTAGATATTCATAATATTAAAGAGTGATAAATTATGTCATTTATTTATCTTTGGTTTTATAAGCTTTATCAAAATCTTTTTACCTCCAACATTTGTATTACAATTACATGATTCAAGTGAATGAAAATATATGACCAGAGTTACATTCTTTATTTCTTTTGTTCTTCTCTTTCGACTAATATTTTCTTTACATCAAATATCATATTCATCTTTCACGACTTTTCATTCAAAACTTTAGACATCCTTCGTGATTTTTCATTAAAAGCTTTAAACCACAAAATAAATAGATTGAAAACCTTAAACCACAAGATGAAGAGATTTGCCAATTTCTTTATTAAATGTTTTATATTTAGATTTTTAATTATTTAATTTGTGATTAATTAGGATTGTGTTAATTAATTTAGTTTAGTTCTATTCTATTAAGGTTTGTAAAAGATTAAATCAATGCATAGATCTTACTTCTTGTTGTTTATCGTAGGGAAGCTAAAAATATTTTGGGTGGAATTAAATTGTATATTTTTTCGATAGTAAAATGTAATTTTACTATTTATTAGTTTATATTCTTATAATTTTAAAGGATTAAATTAAATTTTTATCATTTTTAAGAGATTAAAGTACAATTTTATTATTACTAATTTAAAATTTTATAAATTATAAAAGAATCTAAATAAAAGAAATTAGTTGCCACTAATTTATCTTTAAATTTATTCTTGTATATAATAAAGTTTAGAAAGATATTTAAGATTGAGGTGTGACAAATTTTTATTGCTTGTATAAAAAATCATTTATACGGATAATCATAGATGAAACATAAACCTAAACTCCATCAAAATATATAAATATAAAAATAATAATATTATGTTTTTAAACTTCATATAATATATATAACTGCGAATAGAAATGAAGAAAACTAGAAGCAAGGTTGAATTGATAATATATGTACTTTAGATATATTTAAAAATTTTAAAAATTCTTGTTGGAAACTTGACTATCTTGTTTTTTTTTTTCTTTTCTTTTTTGGTGATAAATAAGAAAATAAAGAAACAAAATTACGTCACACAATTCAAACCTCCTAGCGGGGAGATTTCAAATAATTGCAACCCTTACTTATTTATGTGAGCCAACTTTACAGTCTGTCAGCTTCCTGGTTCTCTTCTCTAGGAATATGACAAATGCTCTAATACTTAATCTGTGAAAACAACTAATGAATCCTCCTAATCAAAGCCGTAGTGGGTCCATCTAATGTAATCTCATGGATGGAACTAGCCATTTCAATACTATTCCTCCGAATCTGTACCTCCTTATAACATCGATCACTCAAGATACTTAAGCCATCTAAAATACCCCAGAATTCTGCCTCGAACACTGAACAGCTCCCCACGAATCTATTGTAACCCAAGATACAATGCCCACTATGATCACGAACAATTCCCTTGTTGTGGCAGAGCAGTCCTCAAGTCTAATTGATCCATTAGTATTCAAATAAATTCCCAACCTAGACACGTTTGACACGAACAAGGTTGTTGAAACGAGATTGTATGTCCCATATTGGCCATTATAAAATGTTTGGCCTAGCTAATTGAGCCCTTAATAGTGTCGTTGCTGCTCCATGACACACCCTGAAAAATAAATAAGTTACGATTTTTCCATATGTGATAGATGAGTATTCCAAAAAGGCATTGCCAATCAACCTCCCTAAAGCTAAGATCGTATTTGTTCTGCAAATTAGAAATGATCCATTCCTGCAAATTACCAGAAAAAAAGTAACAAGTCGATTAGTAGGTATTAAAAGGTTCCAGATTTATCTTGCAAGAAGGTATTCCTAAATAGTATGCAATAGATCTTCACAGATATGTCCATAGACCCCACACGTCGAGCTATGACTGATCCCCCGCTGAACTCTTTCCACATTAGTGAGCAATCTTTGTTTGAGCACAAGCCAAATAAAAAATCTAACTATTTGTGGACCTTGAAATTTCAAGGGGATCTTCCACGCTTCCTCCTTCGACTTTTATGAATTTTCCCAGAGGCGCTCTTGGCGAAAAATGGACCTGTCGTCGTTTCCCCCCAGATAATCCTATCCACTCTTGCTGATGGGTGCCAATAATCTTATAGATGATCGTCTCTGGCAACCAAATTTGAAACAAATCAAGGTTCCAAGTACCATCATCTAGGACCATATCACCTAGCGAGCCATTCAGATCAAGGTTTGAATGTTCAGGAATCAAATCAACAGGGGCCCCACAGTAGGAATCCATGGGTCACGCTAGCATCTGTCATTTCTCCCATTTCCTACAGACCAAAGCAAATTCTCTTGAATAATTGGCCAAACCTTTATGAGGGCTTTCCACAAAGAAAATCATCTACTCTTTGATAAGTTTTGATGGAATTCCATTAGTAATCCTATATTTCACGCAGAGAACTTGGACCCAAAGGGCTTTAGAATCAGCCACAAGTATTGTGATCCTATAGCTTTCGAAAACCAAGCCCCTTGTTCCTATACTGACAGACATCTTCCCAACCCACTAAAGCTACTTTTCAACTGTTGCTCGAAGATCCCCACACAAATTAATGAACCATGTGTTCAATCTCCTCACAAAGACCTTTGGGAATCATCATCGATTGCATGAAATAACTGGGGATCGCCATTAAAACTGATTGTGCAAGAGTAGCTCTACCAGCTAAAAACAACGACCTAGCCTCCCAACTTTGTAATTTGATTTGAACCTTTTCCATCACAAGTCTCAAAGTACTATTCGTGACTCTGTCATAGAATAGGAGAACCCCCAAATAACCACCAAGGTTCTGAAATCTG
This sequence comes from Gossypium rotundifolium, assembly GCA_025506655.1. Classification (NCBI taxonomy): domain Eukaryota; kingdom Viridiplantae; phylum Streptophyta; class Magnoliopsida; order Malvales; family Malvaceae; genus Gossypium; species Gossypium rotundifolium. The sequence continues at coordinate 147,154,916 of CP106724.1, forward strand.
CGAAAACCAAGGATAAAACAAAGACTACCTCTTAAAGTGTTGCCAAAACCTTCAAAGAAACATATGTTTGTTTTATTAGCATTAATCTTGTGCCCAAAAAAATCAAAAAAGTTATCCAACACCTCTTTGAAAATGGTTTCTTGATCCTCTTTAGTTTGACCGAACAAAATCAAGTCATTTGAAAAGAAAAGGTGAGACAAAGGAGAGTCTGATTAGGAAAGTCTGATAGGCCTCCATTTTCCAAAAAAAAATACTAGACTAAATATTGTGTCCTGGCCAACTCCATACACAAAATAAAGAGATAAGAGGAAAGTGGACAACCTTGTCGGACACCCTTAGATGGACGAAATTTTTGGGTCGGTGTTCCATTCCACAGAATTTGCATGGTAGAGTTAGTGATAGTAGACATAATTACATTATAGAGAAAGTTCAGAATATCTATAGGTTGGAGAGAAGCTCTAATAAACTCTCAATGCACTCGATCATTAGCTTTCTCAAGGTCGATCTTTATGGCCATCCAATTACTGGTATTCTTCTTAATTCTTATGGAATGAAACACCTATTGAGCAATGATGATATTATCCATGGTGCTTCTTCTCGCAATAAACCCTTTTGCTCTTGACCAATAATTCTTGGGAAAATAAGCTTAAACTGATTAGTGATGATTTTCATTACCAACTTATACAAGATTGAGCACAAAATAATCTCTTGAAATTGTGAAAAACACTAAAGATTCAGAACCTTCGGAGTGAGGACGATCAGAGAATTATTGAGTTTCGGATTGATCCTCTCTCCAGCAAAGATACTCTTGACCCACGAATAAACCGATTCTCTAAGACAATCCCACTAACTCTGAAAGAATAGGGCATGAAATTCGTTACTCCCTGGAGCCTTTAAAGGGCCCATATTAAACATGGCAGACTTTATCTCCTTATTAGAAATTGGTTTGCTTAAAATGTTAATCTCATCATCTTCAAGTCTCAAAAAATAACTCGTGGGAAGACCGCTCGACATTGTCTGATAATCTCTATACAGATTCTAAAAAAATGGATTGCCTCATGATGCAGTTCTTACTCATCCAAAATCTAGTCCTCATCTCATTCTTTAAAGCCGTTATCCTATTTTGATTCCTTCTTTTAAGAGTACGCCTATGGAAAAAAATTGTATTTCGATCCCCTAAAGAAAGCTAATCACACCTTGCCTTTTATTTTCAAAGGAGCTTATCATGATCAAGACATATTCCAATTCTTCCCTAACTGCCCAATCCCTTTGACATAATGAGTCAAAATAGGAGTAATCCATTTCTATTTGAATGTTTTCCAGAGTCTGAAACAATCTATTTTTTCGGAGACCAATGTGACCAAACACCTTCTTATTCCAATCCTTCAAAAGACTTGTAAAATTGGATATCGAGGTGGACATAGACACAGTGAAAGTCTAATTATCTTTAACGAATTTACGAAAATCACTATGCTCAACCCATCCTGCTAGAAAGTGAAATGATCTACCCAAAGGAGAATGAAGTCGAGGATGTAATGAAAAAGAAGAGGCCTATGATCAGACTTTAGCCTTGGAAGATGAGTTACTGAGCAATTTAGGAAAGACGCCAGCCAATCGTCATTTCCAGTAGCTCTGTCAAGATGCTAAAATATACCACTCCTAAGCCAAGTAAAGGGTTAACCCTTAAAACCCAAGTCATGGATCTTAAAAGACTCAATAAATTCCCCCAAAAGAGAACATCGTTTACCACTAACTCACCCACATTTCTTTTCACTAGAGGCTATAAAGTCTCCCAACGCCATCCAAGGAAAGTCATAGTTCGAAATGGAATCCTTCAAAGCACTCTAAAGTCTCATTCTTTTTCGACTATCAAGGCTACCATAAACAAAGGCAACAAAAATTGGCCCATGTATTTGTAACAACCCATTTTTCAGTGGCATCGAAAATAGTGGTTTTGGGGCCACCAAATCTGACGAGTAAGTTCGTAAATATTATTATTTAATATTTACGAGTCAAATGTGATTTTAAAAAGGTTTTTGAATTGATAATTTATATTATATAATCGATTTATTAAGTTCAAGTGGTAAGACCTTAAGGTCAAGTGGTTTTAGAAAATTAGGTATCGGGACCTCGTTTCTATGAACCAAGTCATAAATATTTTTATAAATATTTAAGGAGTGTCATTAAGGTGGTATTAAATTTTCGTTGAAAAATTTTAACGTTTCGATAGTTAATTAAGCAAAAAGGACTAAATCGTAAAAGTTTAAAAAGTCAATCGTTATTAGTTTAAAGGTGTTAATTGATTAAATAATCATAATTGGATGGCCTTAATGGATAAATTACCCGTTCTTAAGATGGTGGACGGTTTAAGTTTTAATTTCTTTTAATTTTATAAGTCTTATAAATTATTTTATTATTAAAATAAAGAATAAATGTTAAAATATAATAATAATAATTAGAAAACATAAAGTTTTCTTCTTCATTTGGCTTTTTCACCACCAAAATACACCATTTTTATCCTTAAAGGTTCGGGTATGCTATACCTTTGCATGGTAAGGCATTTTTCATCCATTTCTTTTAATTTTTATGTTTTTGATATCGTTGCAACTAGGTCCAACTAGCCCGTACCTTATTTTGAAACTGTTAAAGATTTTGACTGTTGCTATTGATGAACCTTGTGATCTTATACGTTAAATGATGAATTTGATATATTAGTTGTTATTTAAAAGTATTTTATTAAGTGATTTTTGATGAATTTTCTAATTAGGGACTAAATTGTTAAAATAGTAAAATTTTAAGGATTTGATGTAAAATTATTGCAAATATGGGTTTATATGAGTTCTATGAGTATTCAAATTTTATAAGTTGGCATTAAAAATGGTTAATTTGCATGTTTTGGGCTCAAGGACTAAATTGAATTAAAGTAAAACTTTATGGGCAATTTTATAAAAATTTAAAAATGGATAAATTGCATAAAATACATTGTTTTATTGTTTAAATTAATATACTGAAATTATTAATTTGGATACAAATGACATTTCATTAGGGTTACGATGTTTCGGGTGCTGATCTTGAATGTCATATCGGTGGCTGAATTCTGGCATGTGTTGCGGATACTTAACAGCTTGTGTGAGTAGCACTATGTAGCTACATTCCGATTGACAACTTGTGTGAGCAGACCCAGGTTACCATGGTGCTAGTCTTGAATGTCCTAATGATGGCTGAGGTTCGACATTAGTTGCGGATACTCGACAGCTTATGTGAGAAGCATCGTATAGCTTACATTCCAACCGACAGCTTATGTGAGCAAACCCATTTTACAGCTCGTGTGAGCTACAACTATATGTTTTGCACACTTTGTGTGATCTTTCCTGTGTATCGAGTATTTTTTTAAGTGGTTCAATGAGCATGAAAAGGGATGAACCGGTAAGGGTTCCGATTGATTTCACTGTAATTATAAAAAGGTATGATGTATCGATGATCAAAGTAAGAACATTCATGATTATGAAAAGTATGATTTAAGTGATGCTATGTTTATGTACCATATCTTCCCAAGTGATGATATAGCTAAGTTATGTGTTTAATCATTAACTTGTGACTATGGTTAATGCTATGTTTATGTCTTATGTGTTATGCAAATGAAATGGTAAGTGTTCAATATAAATTAAGATATGTATGTATGAAACTCATTGAAATGGTTATACATGGAAAACATGATATGTTATGAGATGGATAATAAATCCAATTAAATCATGCTCAAGTATAATGGTTATCCATGTCAAATTCCTATGAATTTTGTTTAAATGAACTAACATGTGTTATTGATGTGCTTAGGCTTATGCCTAGCTTGTGGATATTATTGATGTTTATAATTATACTAGTACTATGCATATGAAACGGATAAGAAAAGGAAATGAAATGGTAAGTATGTAATTGGGATGCACTATGATGTTATAAAAGGTTTAATGTGATAAATGATGTATTTATATGTGAGTAAATTGCTTATGCTATGGATGAATATACCTATATCATGGATAAATACACTAAGTCGGGAATTGATAATGTTGTTTCGGCTTATGATAAGCATTGGGAATGAAATGAAAAGAAAGTAAATAGAAAGATATATTCTCTTATAGAAAGGTTGATGATTATATTATGTCTCAAGAAATCCTATCATGTTATGAATGGTTAATAATTATGCGACATTAATGAACTTATTCAATTGTGAGTTGATAAATGTGGTTGGATAAATCTTGAGGCATTGGTATAGGCTTGTATTTTGTAACACCCCTAACTCGAAACTGTCGCCGGAATAGGGTTAAGAGGCATTACCGAATAATTGAATCATTTTACATTCTATTTACAACACAAATTCAATCATCATCATAACACATCATAACATAATCAAATAGTCCCTTATTGAGGCCTATAAGACCTTAAACACATGCTAAAGAAGGGTCAGGACTAAACTGAAACATATATAGAAATTCTCAAAAATTTAAAACTTTTCTAAGTTTCAGGGGTTACACGCCTGTGTGGGTAAACCGTGTGCCTCCCACGGCTACTAGACACACCCGTGTGTCCTCCCCGTGGCCAAATCTGACTTAACATCGTGGTTAACAAACACCCCCGTATGCTAAGGCCGTATACTGTTAGGCCATATACTGATTTATTCACACGGCTACTAGGCACGCTCGTGTACCATGGCCATGTATCCTTAAGCTAGCTACTGACTTATGCCCACGGCTAGTTGACATGCCCGTGTCAAGGCCGTGTGATATTAGGCTACATACTGTTATTCACCCACGGTCATTAGGCACGCCTGTGTGCCACAATTGTGTGAGAAAATAGGCCATTTGCAAGGCCAATTTGCCACCCACACAAGGGTCAATCTCTACAAACATATATAAACATGATTATACACATAATTTGGCAACCAATTTCATGTCAAATGATCAACATATCATCTCATACAATCTCATTCACAACTATGTTAACTAATAGACTAAATTACACCACTTGAACACATTCCATACCAATATGATTCATTTCCAAATTCTCTATTTCATTCTAGCATCATACCAACACAAAGTTACCATTCATAAGTCATTTTCTTTACTTACAAACCTTACCAAAAGATGCATCATATATCAAAGCCATTCAAGCTAAAAACTAACATATATCTAGCCACATCACATGGCTATTTATACATCTCAAACATGATTCAAATAACTAGCCTATACATTCCATATTTTAACTATGTACATCTTTCCAAAAGTACCCAAAATAGATTTGCTGATAGTGTGATTGAGATGATGATGATTCCTAGATCCGAGCTAGCTTTACTGACACTGTAAAACAGAGAAATAATCACACAGTAAGCTTTCAAAAGCTTAGTAAGTTCGTAACAAAATACATTAAATCAAAACATATCATCACATAGATTATTTCAGAAACTAACATCTCATATCATCCAAAGCTAGTATTTTCAATTAACCTCTCATAAACTCATTCATAGTTTCATCAACCATATAGGTTCTGAACGCACCTTAGCCAACACTTAGTTGTCAAATACTTATGCTACTCAATACTCACGATTCATTTCGATCAACATTCATCCCTTCTTCGGTTCATTCGCACACTTAGTGCCTAAATAGTTAGCCGAAGCTTAATTAGCATTGCACACTTAGTGCTTCCCTATTAAACCGATCTTGAATCAAAATCGCACACACAATGCCAACCATAAAGCTGAAGCTTATATTACTTCGCACACACAGTGCTATTTATCTCAATCACATTTCCGAATACGCACACTTAGTGCCATTTAACTCATTCTATCTTATAGCATTCACATTTCAACAATATCATACCATTCACTTCAAAACATTAAACATGGCTCAATACACGTATTATGTCCGAACTTACCTCGGACGTCGAACTATCGAAACGGTCGATTAATCGAGCACTTTATCTTTGCCTCGATCTCGATCCGACACTCTCCTTTCTTGGTCTATACACATTCAAATTCAATCTATTCAATCACCAATTCATTCAATTTAGTCCACACACACACACATTTAGGGCATTTTACAAAATAGCCCTCACCTTTTCACATTTTGACACTTTAGTCCCTATTTCACAAAATCATCAAATATAAAAAATTTCAAAACACATATGCTTAGCTGAATTCTCTCTATGTTCATACAAGTCCACACATTTCATTTATTTCACATTTTAGTTCCTCAAAATATTATTTTCACAATTTAGTCCAAATTACTCAATTTCATCAAAAATCCAAAGACTACACATGTTAATCCAACACCAAGTTTTCATATTTCACTATCAACTAGCACATAGCTCAAGCATTCATCAATGCTCATCATAATAACTTCACCAATTCACAAAGTTACAACATGGGTTAGCTAGAGCACTAAGAAACGATTACGAAAACGTAAAAATTATCAAAAATCGAGCTCAAACATACCTTGAATCAAGCTCAACAATGGCCGAATGCTTCAAGCCCTAATCTTTCTTTTTCTTCTTCACATTCGGCTAAGAAAGATGATAATGGTCACCTTTGTGTTTTGTTTTATTATTAATGACTTATTTCACTAATTACTAAACTAACCTTTTACTAATTATATGTTAAGGCTAATTTGTCATTTAGCCATCCACTATCCTTAATAATGGTTTAATTTCCTCTTAAGGCCATCCTATTATGAAGACAACAACACTTAGGTACTTATAATTCAGCACATAGCTTTGACTCTTTACGCGATTAAGTCCATTCTCTTAATTCGGCACACAATCGATCAAATTATCACACAGAATTTTCACACAGACTAAGTCACATAGAATCAACACCAAATATAACATTAAATATTATTTCGACCTCAGATTTGTGGTCTTGAAACCACTGTTCTGACTAGGGTCTTAACCGGGCTGTTACATATTTAACCTATAAATTTCATTATTGAAATGTAATATTATGCTTATGGTTTATATGAGCTTACTAAGCATTCATTGCTTACGTAGTTATCTTTCTCTTACTTTACAAATTATCGGAAGCTCGTTTGGGTTGAAAGCTAGTCGGAGATCCATCATACTATCTATAACAGCCTGATTTAGACCCTAGTCAGAATAGTAGTTTCGAGACCATAAGTTTGAGGTCAGAAAAATATTTTAATATTATTTTTAGTGTCCAAAGTATATGAATAAGCATGTGTGAAAGTTTTGTGTGAAAATTTTATCGATTGTGTGCTGAATTGTGCAAAAGGACTTAATCGCATAGAATGCAAAAGCCGTGTGCTAATTGTTAAAGTGCTTAATTGTCATGTCTTAATAAATGATAAGTCCTTATGTAGTTATTAAGCCATTAACAGATTGGATGGACATAAATAGGCATATAATTGATGATTAAATGGTTTAATAACAAAGGGTAAAATAGTAAAATAAATATTAATGTATAATAAATAAAACATAATGTAATATTATCATCATTTTTACTCATTCCACTGAAAATACAAAGAAAAGGAAAGCCATGGATGTGTTTTAGGTTTCGGCTAGCATAAAGCTCAATCAAGGTATGTTTTGAGCTCGATTTTTAGTGATTTCTACGTTTTTGTGATCGTTACTTTGTGTTCTAGCTAGCCCATGTCTTAATTTTAGAATTTAATGGTGATTTTGAGATGTGCAATCGATGAATGCTTGAGCTTTGTGATAGTTGATGATGAAATATGAAAGATATGTGATAGATAAACATATTTTGTCTTTGAATTTTTGATGAATTTGACTATTTTGGGCTCAATTGTGAAAATGAGAAATTTGAGGACTTAAATGTGAAATAAATAAAATATTTTGGCTTGTATGAGCTAGGTAAGATTCGTCTAAGCTTGTATAAAGTGAAATTATGTGTATTTGACGATTTTATGAATTAGGGACTAAAATGTCAAAATGTGAAAATGTGAGGGTTAATTTGTAACATGCCTTAAATATGTGTTTTTGGATTAAATTGAATGATTTTATGAATGAAAGTGTTAAATTTGAATATGTGTAGATCACGAAAAGAGGAATTCAAATTTAAATCGAGGTAAGAACAAGGTGCTCGATTAATCAACTTGCATCGTGTTTTTCTTCTGAGGTAAGTTCGGGTATAACACATGTTGTTAAAATGATGTTTGTAAGTATTGAAATGAATGTAAATGTGAGTATGAAACTTGGAAATGTAAGGTATGAATTTAAATTTATAAGGCACTAAGTGTGCGTAAATAGGATTGATACCGTGATGTTCGGCACTGTGTGTGCGAAGTAAAGAAAGCATCGACTATATTAATTGGCACTGTGTGTGTGATACTGAGTCAAATTTGGTTTAATGTAGAGGCACTAAATGTGCGATGATATTTAAGCTTCGGCTAAGAAATTGGCACTCAGTGTGCGATAACATTGTGGCTTCGGCTAATTATTTGGCACTGAGTGTGCGAATTCATCGAATATTAAAGAGAATTGAATGAGTAATGGCTTGGAGCATTAAATGGTAAATGTTGTTGTTGAATGCGTGATGGTACAGGTACGTACGTAACCTATGAGGTTGATAGAGTTATGTTGAGTTAAATGGATAGTTATGTGAATGAATGATGGAATGAGTGAGAATAAGCATTTTGGTTAATGCTTGTACATTGAACACATAGTTATGTATGGAAATGATGAACTGTTGTGGATGGGAATTGAGTATTGAGATGAATTTAACTAGGTGTTGGTAATTTTTGTATAATGAATTTGAATTGTTTAGATATTATGTTATATTACGAGCTTACTAAGCTTTTAAGCTTACTATGTGAAGTGTTTCTCTATTTTATAGTGTCATTAAAGCTAGCTCAGATCCGGGGATTGTCAGTGACTCAATCACACTATCAGCTATCTATTTTGGTACTTTTGGAAGTTGTATATATTTAGTATATGGCATGTATAGGCTAGTGATTTTGGTATGTTTTTAAGTGTATAAATCATGCCATGTGATATGGCTTGATAGTTTGATGATTTTGACATATGCTTTGGGTATGTGTAAAGGATGGTTAATATGTGTATGTGTGTTCTATATGAATGATCATTTTAGCTTAAATTAGTAAAATGAAAATGGTATGTTTCATGTTAGATTTGGTAAAGATTGAATGATGAATGGATTATACGTTTTTAAATGTATAATTGATACTTTGTGATAGTATGTTGAGTTGAATTTGTATAGGGAGATAAATGAGGATGTTAAGAGGTTAAATGTACATGTTTTGGTATGTTTTGGATGCATTTGAGGTATGATTTGGAATGGTTTGATGCTTGTAGGTGTGACCTAAAGTGTGGGTAGCAAATTGGCCTTGCAAATGGCCTATATTTGCCTACACGGTTGAGCACATAGGCGTGTGGCTCGACCGTGTCTCTTAAGTTTGTAAATCAAAGCAAGTCAGACTTGCACACGGGCGTGTGACCGGCCGTGTGAAATAAGTCATTGTCGACCACGGGTTAAGCACACGGATGTGTCTTTGGCCGTGTGGACAAGTTAGTATGTATGCTCTATTTTGACACAGCTTGGACACACGGGTGTGTCTGAGGCCGTGTGAGGCACACGACCTACCCACATAGGCGTGTGACCTATATGGATTTGAAGAATGTAAAGTTTTTGGAAAATTTCGTATGAGCTTGGTTTAGTCCAGATCCCTTTCCAATGCATGTTTAAGGTCTCGTATACCTTATTAAGGGACTTAGTGGCATTGTTTGATTATGATTTATTGATATATGAACAATGAAGGTTAAATGTTATGATTTGATTGGTAATGCCTCTTAACCCTATTCCGGCGACAGATACGGGTTAGGAGTGTTACACTATCCATCGATTTTATCGGTAGATTTTCATACTCTGGTCATGGTTATAATGGCATGTATAGGTGGACTATGTCTAATGTGTAATTGATGAGTTTGATATATATATATATATATATGTTATTTTGGTTGATGATTATGGCATGAAATGTTGCCTTGGATTTGAGGTACTTAAGGTACTATTGATAGCTTGTTGGTTGTGGTTAATATGGTCAAACTGGTGTATATTTTGAAATAACCTAAATTGGTATGGTTGTTATGTATCAATTATGTTAAGTTTTGGCTTGTAATTATGGTGTTTTAAGTGATGGATTCGTTGTTATATTGGCATGTGTATGTGACCTTATAATGGTTGATATTTTGGTATATGGTGCTTGAATGATGAGAGTTTAGAATGGTTAATATAAATGCATATTATGGGATGCTCTTTAATATGCTTGAATATGGTCAATTTGGTATAGGGAATGTAATTGACATATGAGACTATTTGTGCTAATGTTTTTTTTTGATGGATATGAAATGGTAAATTTAGTATAATGAATGTAATTTTGATATGTGAATTAAGTGGTAAGTTTTGGTATAAACTTTACTACAAGTTGGTTGTAAATTTAGGCTTACTATACACTTGTGTAATACATGTTAAATTGTTGTAATTGAGGTGCCTTTTGGGCATATTGGTTGTATGATCTAATATTTATTTGGTAAAGTGGCTGTAGGTGTGTGCTTGCTTGGGTGAGAAAAATGGCTTCGAAATGGCCTATTTATCGTCCACAAGGCTAAAAACACCGGCGTGTGTCTCAATCATGTGTGACACACAGCCATGCCACATCATTGCTATAACACCCTTACCAAGAATCAAGCTTTAACCTGCACGAGGCATTACCAAACTTAACATACATCATCATGCAATAGCGTGCTATAAATTTTCATTCCAACTTAAAACATACCTATTATAGGTCTATAAGACCCAAAACATACATTTGGAGTAGTTCGGAACTAAACTGGAAACTTACGAGTAGTTGGAAAATTTTTACTCAAAACAGGGCCACATGCCCGTGTCAGAAAGAACATGCCTATGTGGGCAGGCCGGGTGGTCACACATGCCCATGTTCCTGGCCCGTGTAGATTTTATTTTTTATTTTGAACCTACAGGGGTTTTCACATGGCCTGGCACATGCCCGTGTCTATGGCCTGAGTCTATGGCCTGTGTCCCTCACACGGCCATGACATGCCCGTGTCTTCACCCGTGTGTGAAAACCTTTACATTCTATTTATAACGTCAGCAAACCTCTAGGGACACATGGCCTAGTCACACGCCCATGTGCTAGCCCGTGTGACGAATTGAATTTTTCGCAAATTAGATGCAAGAGACACACGGCCTATCAACACGCCCTCAGGGCTGACCGTGTGTCACACACGGGCTAGACACATGCCTGTGTGCCTACCCATGTGGACAATTATAGGGCTATTTACCAAGCCAATTGCCATCCTGAAAAAACAACCACACTTATACCATTTCAATGCAACACACATCATGACAATAAGGTATCTCTAATATCCAAGTTCAAGACATCCACACCATAATTGCACACTACATTCATCATGCATATACTTTACACATTACTCATTCAATTTCATAAGCTTTCACTTCATGAATTTCATCATCATTGAATAGATATAACTTAGCTAGTATTGGCCAATTCCAATGGCCATTTACAAAACGAAATGAGTAACATTAATAGCCAACACCTTGGCTAACCAATATGACATATAACAAAATGACCAAGTTCTTATACATGCCATACCCAAAATAATCAAACTTTACTATACCAAAAGAATAACTTGATAGTGTGAACCGAGCTCCGATGTCCTACGATCCTTGAGCTAGCTTGGCGATACTACAGGAAAAGGGAAAAGAGAAGGGGTAAGCTTGAAGCTTAATAAGTTTGAGTGCAATAGATAACAACACAAAATCTTATGATACATTCATACTTTACTTTAAGTAATAACACAAGTTTTCAAGCGCATTACATAGCTTACTCATGCTTACTCTTACCAATCACATATCACATATCGGACTTATTTCTCATGGGTATCTCATATGTACCTGTATCACTTCAACACATAACTTTAGCACTTTTACAATCTTGATCATAAACTTAGCTCTTTACCCGTTGAACCTATAACACCCCTACCCCGAAACCGTTGCCGGAATAGGGTTAAGAGGCATTATTAAACAATTGAAACATTTCATATCCCTTTCGCGATACCAAGTCAATTTTCATTCAATCATATTCAAACATAATCATATAGTCCCTTAGTGAGGTCATCGAGACCTTAAACATGCTTTAGAATAGGGCCGGGACAAAACCAAAAACTTACAAAAATTTCTGAAATTCAAACATTTTTTTTAGGTTACAAAGGTCACATGCATGTGTGGATAGGTCGTGTGCCTCACACGGCCTCGGACACGCCCATGTGTCCAAGTTGTGGCAAAATAGGGCATATCTACTAACTTGTCCACACAGCCTGAGACACGCCCGTGTGCCTCACCCGTGGTCGAGCCTGACTTGCACCACAAGGTCAGTCACACGCCCGTGTGTCCAACCCGTGGTCGAGCCTGACTTGTTTCACTTAGCAAACTTAAACAACACGGTCAAGCCACACACCTGTGTGCTCAATCATGTGGGCAGTTATAGGCCATTTTCAAGGTCAAACTTGCCTCCCACACCTTGAATCACCTACAAGCCTCAAACCTTATGCATTTATACCACAAATGGCAACCAAAACATACCAATATATATATACATCAATTCTTCATCAAATATACCATCTATAATCATACTCAATTTCATCTCTCATTGATTCATCCAAAGTACTAAAATTCACATATCAATCATATAGATCAAACATCTTATAAACCTTACCACCATTCACATTTAGACCACAATTTTTTATCAACAATTTAAGCATGAAACACACCATGTTTTTCCTTAATTTAACACACACATATACACATTAACATTATTCAACCTCTAAGCCATATCACATGGCAAAGATTATACATCACAAAACATGCCACATTATCTAGCCTAAACATGCCATATACCACATTTATACACATATTATCAAAAGTACCTAAATAGATAGCCGATAGTGTGATAGAGATGCTGACGATCCCCAAATCCAAGCTAGCTTTATTGACACTGTAAAACAGAGAAAACACATGACACAATAAGCTCAAAAGCTTAGTAAGTTTGTAATATAATACATCATACTCAATAATACAACATTGAATCGTAATTAAACCATCACATAGATAGATTTACAACTATTCACAATATCATCCTCAGCTATATACTCATACATTCATCTATTCAACCTTGAACAATATCATCAACCAAATAGGTTCGAAACATACCTTTTCCAACACTTAGTTGACTAATATTCTTGCTAATCAATGCTCGATATTACACCTTAATCACTGTTCACTATCTCTTCAATTCAATCGCACACTAAGTTCCAAATTCATAGTCGAAACTGAAATAACATCACACACTTAGTGCCTCAATACTAAACTGAACGTAATTCAGTATCGCACACACAGTGCCAACCACAAAGTCGAAGCTTCTATTATTTCGCACACACAATGCTAATCATCTCGGTCACATTTCCAAATACGCACACTTAGTGCCACATAACTCGATTCCTTACATGGCATTTATAACTCAATAATCTCATAATTAATCATTTTATAACATTTAAACATAGTTAAGTACATGTATTATATCTGAACTTACCTCGGATGTCGAAATACCGAGACTTACCGATCAATCGAGTACTTTATCTTTACCTCGATCTCGATCCGAATCTCTCCTTTCTTGGTCTATACATATTCAAATTTAGCTAATTCAGTCATCAATTCATTCAATTTAGTCCAAACACACAAATTTAGGGCATTTTACAAAATAGCCTTCACATTTTCACATTTCGACACTTTAGTCCTTATTTAACAAAATATCAAAATATACAAAATTCCATATCACCCAAGCTTGGCCGAATATTCCCATGATCAATAAAAATATACACATTTCATTTATTTCACATTTTAGTCCCTCAAAATATTATTTTCACAATTTAGTCCAAATTACTCAATTTCACTAAAAATTCAATGACAAAGTATGTTAATCTTCCACCTACCTTTTATATTTCATCATCAACTATCAAAAAGCTCATGAATTCATCCATGGCACAACTCAAATTCATCATCAATTCACAAAATTTAGGCATGGGTTTTATAGACCACGAAGCAACGAATTACAAAAACGTAGAAATTATCAAAAATCGAGTCAAAAACATACCTCAATCAAGCTAAGCCTTAGTCGAAAATATCAAAGCTCCAAACTATCTTCTTTGGTTCTTATTTCGGTGGAAGATGGATGATCAAATGGCCACCAAATGTTTTTTTTTTGTTTAATATTAACTAAATTGACATTTTACCATTTTACCCTTAATGTATAACATTTAAAATCAACTAATATAAGCCCATTTTTGTCCATCTCCACTATCAAAGGCCTAATTACAACATAAGGACTTCCCCTTTATGAAGCCATGCCAAATGAGTACTTTAACAATCAGCACACAGCTTTTACATTTTATGCGATTAAGTCCTTTTTGCTAATTAAGCATACAATTGGTAAAATTTTCACACGAAACTTTCACACATGCTTAATCACATATCATAAACATAAAAAATAATATTAAAATATTTTTTGACCTTGAATTTGTGGTCCCAAAACCACTGTTCCGACTAGGGTCTAAACCAGGCTGTTACAGAACCACTTGGAATATCGAAGGATACCTAGACTTCGTCATACACATCATAAGATGCCAATGCCATAACCCAAATATGGTCTTACATGGGATCACATGTCAGTGCCGATTCCATATCCCAGATATGGTCTTATACGAGATCGTATATCGATGCCATGCCCCACACATGGTCTTACACGGAATCTCTATTTGATGCCGATGCCATATCCCAGATATGGTCTTATACGGGATCTCAATTCAGTGTCGAGGACATATCCCATATATGGTCTTATACGGGACCTTAAAAATCTCATGTTTTGACAATAGTATCCTTTCATTTCCTAAGGTTCAACCGGAACTTCAACATCATAAATTTTCATCACATTCTCATCGAAACGTCATTGATCAAATTGATAGAAATAATATACATCTTCATGAAATTGTCAAGCATTTTAAAGCATAATAACATAATGTTGAATTATTACATACAAACTTACCTCGTTACCAAAATGTGTATAATTGTTTGATTTAGTCCACCACATTGTTCTTTCCTTGGTTTCAGTTCGGACTTTGTGTTTCTTGATCTATAATGACAATTTCACTCTTTTAATGATCACATTGACTAAATCAAACAATGAATCATACTTTGGAAAAATTATAATTTTACCCCTATACTTTTTTATATTTACAAAATGGTCCATAGGCTCGTACAATGAAAAACACTCATTTCCTTGGTTACCCAAGCTTAGCCGAACCTATCTTAAGCTTATAGTAGCTCATATTTTCCTTCAAAATTGATTTTTACTACACATTTTATCACTTTTACAATTAGGTCCTTATTATGAGTTTTCCATGAAAATCACTTAGAAAAAGATGTTTATCATACATCAAACTTTCATATTCCTCTATTAAACATCAAAATACATGTATGTCATACATGGGTAAATTTTTGAACATGAACCTTAGCTCAAAATATAGCTAGAAATAGCTAAATTGAGCTACAAGGATCTCAAAAATACGAAAAATATTAAAAACTGGGCTAGAAGGTACTTACAATCAAGCTTGAAAGTTGAAGAAACCCTAGCTATGGTGTCCTTGAGAATTTAGGCCAAGCATGGAGAAGATGGACACCATGTTTGACTTCTTTTTCCCTTTTTATTAGTTTATTAACCAAATGACTAAAATGCCCTAAAGGCCCATTTCTTGAGATTTTTCCTTCCCATGTCCATTTTTGTCCATCTTGACATATAATGGTCTAATTGCTAAATAAGGACCTCGAATAATTTTTATAATGCTATTTCATACTTGAATCTTCTAGAATCTCATATTTTTCAATCTTTTCAATTTAATCCTAATGAATAAATTGATCACTAATTTATAAAATTTCTTCATGAAATTTTCACACAATCATGCAAGCATGCCATAGACCTCATATAAGCCATAAAACACATATTTCTACTTCAAATTTATGGTCTCGTAACCACTATTCTGACTAGGCCCTTATTCAGGCTGTTACAATTCTCCCCCTTAGAGATTTTCGTCCCCGAAAATCTTACTGGTAAAAAGGTTGGGATATTGGTTTCTCATAGCCTCCTCGGGCTCCCATGTAGCCTCTTCTACCCCATGTCTTTGCCATAGTACTTTCACAAGGGTTATACTTTTATTTATTAACTATTTAACTTCTCGTGCCAAAATCTTAACCGGCTCTTCGCCATAAGTCATGTCTAGTTGAATTTCAACCTCTATCGGTACAATCACATGTGAAGGGTCTGATCGGTAGCGATGTAACATAGACATGTGGAATACATCATGAATCTTTTCCAACTTAGATGGCAATGCCAAAGGATAGGCTACCGGTCCTATCCTCTCGGTAATCTCATACGATCTGATAAAGCGCAGACTCAACTTGCCTTTTCGGCCAAATTTGAGAACTTCCTTCCATGGTGACACTTTCAAAAATACCTTATCACCAACTTGAAACTCCATCTCTTTCTGTTTCAGATCCACGTAGGACTTTTGTCTGTTAGAAGCAGCTTTTAAACAATCACGTATTACTTTTACTTTCTCTTCGATTTCTCTGACCAAATCGACCCATTGAATATGATTTTCTATGAATTCTGTCCAATACAAGGGCGTTCGACACTTACGCCCATATAATGCCTCATAAGGCACCATCTTCAAACTCGACTGGTAACTGTTATTGTAGGCAAATTCTACTAATGGTAAGTACTTTTCCCAATTACCTTGAAATTCTAAAACACAACATCGGAGCATGCCTTCAAGTATCTGTATTATCCTCTCTGACTGTCTACTGGTTTGCGGATGGAAAGCTGTACTAAAACTCAACTTTGTGCCCAAGGCTTCTTGTAACTTTTTCCAAAATCGTGAAGTAAATCTCGGATCTCTATTTGATATAATCGACAACGGTACCCCGTGAATTTGCACAATTTCTGAAACATACAACTCCGCTAGCTTATCAAGTAAATAGTCAATGCGTACCAGTATAAAATGGGCTGACTTCGTGAGTCTGTCAACCACAACCCATACAGCATCCTTCTTTTTTGATGTCAAAGGCAAACCCGTCACAAAATCTATAGTAATATGGTCCCATTTCCATTTAGGAACCATAATAGGCTGAAGTAAACTCGAGGGTACTTGGTGTTCAGCTTTCACTTGCTGACAAATCAAGCATCTCGATACAAACTCAAAAACATCTTTCTTCATGCTCAGCCACCAATACCATTTCTTCAAATCATTATACATCTTTGTGCTGCCTGGATGTATAGATAAACATCCACTGTGCACTTCGTGAAATTTTTTTGAATAAGTTCATCATCTCTCGGTACGCAGACCCTATCTTGGAACATCAAACATCCATCGAAACTAATCCAAAAGTTTGATTCAACACTCGACTCACATTGAACTCTTTTAGCTTGCAATTAGTGTCGCCTTTTTGAGCTTCACAAATCTCTTGAAGAAATATCGGTCTAGCTCTCAACTCAACTAGAATAGAACCATCATCAGACAAAGCCATCATTGTATTCATGGCTCTCAATGCAAACAAGGATTTCCTACTCAAGGCATCGACGACCACGTTTTCCTTTCCCGGATGGTAGTCAATCACTAGCTCATAATCCTTTATCAACTCTAACCATCTTCTTTGCCTTAAATTTATTTCCTTTTGAGTCATCAAGTACTTTAGGCTTTTATGATCAGTGAATACTCGACATTTCTCACCATACAAATTGTAACAGCCTGGTTTAGACCCTAGTCAAAATAGTGGTTTCAGGACCACAAATCCAAGGTTAGAAAAATATTTTATATTATTTTTAGTGTTTACAAAATGTGATTAAGCATGTGTGAAAATTCTGTGTGAAAATTTTATTGATTGTGTGCTTAATTTGCAAAAAGGACTTAATCACATAAAATGTAAAAGCTGAGTGCTGATTGTTAAAGTGCTTATTTGGCATAGATTTTTAAATGAGAGGTCCTTATGTGGATAATAGAACATTGGTAGTGGGAATGGACATAAATAGTCTAATATTTGATGAGTAAATGGTTTAATATCTAAAGGTAAAATGGTAAAATAGGTATTAATGTATAATAACTAAAACAAAAACATTTAGTGGCCATTTTATCATCTTATTTTCCATTGAAAATAGAAAGAACACATAGGGTTCTTGAGCTTTGGATTTTTGGCACATACAAGGCTTGATTGAGGTATGTTTTAAGCTCGATTATTAGTGATTTTTACGTTTTTGTGATCGTTGCTTTGTGTTCTATCAAGCCCATGTCTTAATTTTAGAATTTGATGATGATTTTGAGATGTGCCATTGATGAATGTTTGAGCTTTGTGATAATTGAAGGTGAAATATGAAAGATATGTGATAGATTAACACATTTTGTCTTTGAATTTTTGGTGAATTTGAGTAATTTGAGTTAAATTGTGAAAATAAGAAATTGGAGAACTAAAACGTAAAATAAATCAAATATGTGGGCTTATTTAAGCTAGGGGAAAATTCAGCTAGGCATGGGTGAAATGAAATTATGTGTATTTGATGATTTTATAAATTAGGGACTAAAATGTCAAAATGTGAAAATGTGAGGCTCTTTTGTAAAATGCCCTAAATATGTGTGTTTGGATTAAATTGAATGATTTAATGAATGAATGAGCTAAATTTGAATATGTATAGATCAAGAAAAGAGAAATTCGAACCGAGATCGAGGCAAAGACAAAGTGCTCGATTGAATGATTTGTTTTGTTATTTCTACGTCCGAGGTAAGTTCATATATAATACGAATTGAATTAATCATATTTACATTTTAAGTAATGAATGAAAATGTGGTTCATGAGTTAGTAATGCTAAAAGTGGATTTGAGAGATGTGGCACTAAGTGTCCGAAATCAGAATCAATACTATGATGCGTTGCACTAAGTGTGCGAATTAAAGAATGCATTGATCATATTAGTTGGCATTGTGTGTACGATACCGAGACATTAACGGTTTATTGTGATGGCACTAAGTGTGCGATAATATTGTAGCTTCGGCTAATTATACGGCACTAAGTGTACGAATTTATTTAATGCTTAAAGAGGATTGAATAAGTGATGGTTTGGAGCATTGAATAGTAAATGTTGTAATTGAATACGTTATGGTACAGGTACGTACATAACCTATGTGGTTGATGATATTATGTTTGAGATAAATTGATAGTTATGTGAATGAATTGTTATGGATGAGAATTGAGTTTTGAGGTGAATTGAACTAGGTGATGGTAATTTTGTATATTGAATTTGAATTGTTAAGTTAATTTCGTTATATTACAAATTTACTAAGCTTTAAAGCTTACTGTGTGAAGTTTTCTTTGTTTTACAGTGTAATTAAAGCTAGCTTAAATTTGGGGATCGTTAGCGATTCAATCACACTATTAGCTATCTATTTTGGTACTTTTGGAAGTTGTAAATATTTAGTATATGACATGTATAGGCTAGTGAATATGGTATGTTTTTGTAACACCCCAAATTTGGGCCTAGAAGTATTGGGCCTATTGGGCTTTGGGCTTTGGGTCTCAGAAAATTTTTAAATGAGCGAGAAAATGACAATTGATATGATGGCTTTAAGGGTTTAATAAACTTGGAGTGTCTAGGGGTGTTGGAGAAGTTTTGGGTTTGAACTTTAAGGAAAAGGAAATTTTAATTAATTATTAAAGGAACCAGGGCGGTGAGTAGTTGGGCTTTTAAATAAAAATAGGGAAAAATGGCAGCAAAGAGCCTTGTGGTGGAGTGGCTAAGTGACGCCACTTAGGGTATAAGAAAGTGGCGTTATGGGCTAGCAAGGAGATCCTAGGTTCGAATCCTAGCTTAGTATTTTTTTAGGAGTTTAATTTTGGCCTTCTAGAAGGTTGGAAGTGGTGTGATGATGGACTTTAAGGAGATCGATCAGAAGAAAAAATTTTAGGAAAAGGATTGAGGAGCTTATCATGGAGAAAAATTAGGAGATGAGATATATGGAAGAGGTTGAGCCGAATTGGGAATTTGGGGATAGGAAATTCGGCTATAGGCTATAAATTGGTTATGATTTTAGGGTTCTAGGCTAATGCCGAATTCTTTCTTTTTATTTTTTCAAAAACTACTTTTCTCTCCAAATACCTGAAAGCCAAAATCCCTTATTATTCCTCTTCTATTTTTGTGCCAATTTCTTCCCTTCCTTCTCATCAAACTCTTTGCTTTCCTTTGCTTCTAGTCTATTTCTTTTGTGCCGAATATTGTTGGTCCCTAAAGTCTAGTATTCCTTTTTGTCGAATCCCTTGGGTGCCACCCCTTTTCTTCCACAATTTGATCAAAGCAATCCTTTTTATTCAGTTACTTAACTAAATATTCATTCTCTCCCTCTTTCAAATATTTTATTCTCCTCGCTTTGGCTAAATGTTTTGGGACTAGCTATTTCATTCATTTGCCCGATTGATAAGGAATTTACGATGAGCAAAGGGGGAACTAGTAAAGTGTCAGTAAAGATGCCGACTGAGTGTGAGCAAATGACCACTACTCCCAAGTTTAAGCGATGTAAGGTGTAGGAAGTTCGAGACTTTCTGCTTGGATGCAGAAGAGGGACTACAACGGACCTCAGATTAAGTAGGCAAATCGCAGTCGATCAAGGCAAGTATAGGTTGTCCTTCGGTGAGTGGTTGTAGGATTTATTTTAAGTTATTAAGTAAGTGACTAATTGAGTGTAATGTTTGAATATAGGTTCTGACAATTATGAGTACTTAGTACTCTAGGTGGTAAGGTGTGTACTTCTACCCTATGATTCGATAGTTTAATATAAAGCCGAAGGTGTGTACATACACTTGACACATGACAAAGCAAAAAAAGCCGAAATACCGAAAAACTAGAATGCCAAAAAGTCGAAATGCTGAAAGGTTGGCGCTGGCAACCATACGAGCATGCGAATATTCATGTGGGAACACCGATACAACTATCGAGACCAAGAGAGTGATCTCATGGTCTCGGGCCACTATTTGGCCAACTGGGCCAGAAGGGGCTAAATGGGCCTGTTGGGCTCGTGGGCCCAAATTGGCAAGAGTGGATATGTGAAATTGAATGATGGATTGATATGGATGGTCATATGATTTGATTATGATCGGGCCTAATAGGCTATATATACATGATTGGGCTTAATGGGCTATATGGACATGATTGGGCTTAGTGGGCCTTATGGGATTTTAGAAATGCATGCTAGGGTTTTAATGGACTCTAGGCTTAGTTCTGATGAATTCTTAAACAACATAAAACTTAATTTAATAATCAAACATGTCTGTGGACAAGTCGCTAGGGTAGAGTGTGGCAATGGACATATGCATGTCTAGGATTGGATCTAGGGAGAGCTTGATACTTAAGCGGTCCTAGTGACCCACCTCCTCTTCTCTGGAATCCTACCGAAATACCCTTGATTTGTGAAATGACTAAAATACCCCTATGTGTTGACTGTAAGATTTATGGATGTTAGATGTACATTTGCTGCATTCATATGATATTCTATTTAGGATGCATATGGGTGGGAATTATGGAAAGGAGGAAGTATATGAGGATCGCATGGTTGCTTGATAACTGTGGATCCACCGATGGCTTTTTAAGCCCATTATATGATCAGCAGCTTTGCTACAACGTTAGGTAGTATTGCAACCGGACTACCCTTGATGTGTATCGAATGGGTGGGTCAATTTAGAAATCCCCACAGATGTGTTTCGGCAGGACGTAGATGATGTGTACCTGATGAATTATTTGGGGAGGGTTTGCACTGCATTGCATGTATGATATTATTATGTTATCAATATGATATGTATGCTATTTGTTTGATGATGTAACACCCTAACCCGAAACCCTCGCCAGAATAGAGTTGAGAGGCGTTACCGAACAATCGACACATTTCACATCCATTTCACGACACAATGTTAATCATCAATTACACATGTCACAACATAATCATATTGTCTCTAAGTGAGGTCCATGAGATCTTAAACAAATGTTAGAAAGGAGTCAGGACTAAACTGAACACTTACGAAAGTTTTCAAAATTTCGAACATTCTTCAACACTGTTGAGGTCACAAGCCCGTGCAACCAGACCATGTGCCTCCCACGGTTACCAGACACTCCCATGTGTCCAGGCCGTGTCAAACAGGGCATGTAAACTGACTTCTTCAAACGGCCATCAAGCACGCTCGTGTGCTAAGGTCGTGTGCTCTTAGGCAATATACTGACTTATTCACATGGCTACTAGGCACGCCCATGTACCATGGCCGTGTGCTCCTAACCGTGTATGCATAACAGGCCCTTTACAAGGCTAATATGCCACCCACACTAGGGTCATACCTACAAGCTTCAAAGCAATGCCAATTCATACTACTAAACGCATTCAAACATACCATTTCATGCATTATTCACTCACCAACTACACCATCTACTTCCATGCTCATTATCATCACAACTAAGTCCATTCAAAATGACAATTATACATCTCAAAACATATATAATTCAAGCTTCATGTAAATATCAAAATTCATCTTTTAACCACATCTTTCATCAACTTGCACAACCATAAATATATACCATCATCATTCAACCCTCAAGCCATATCACATGGAAAAGATTACACATCACAATACATGCCATATTGACTAGCCTATACATGCCATATTTCACTATACACATCTTTTTGAAATTACCAATATAGATTACCGATAGTGTGATTGATATGCTGACGATCCCCGGATCCGAGCTAGCTTTATTGACACTGCAAAGCAGAGAAACAAATCACACAGTAAGCTTACCAAAGCTTAGTAAGTCTGTAATATAACACATGTAATTCAACAATTCAAGTCAATAAACAAAAATAAGCCATCACTTAGATTAATTTACCAATGATACACTCACTCAAGTATGCTCAATGTTCACATAGCATTTCATCCATCTACTTTCAAATTCACCAACACATAGTTATCATACATACCTTAGCTAACACTTAGATACTCACTATCCATACTATCCAACCATCACATATATAAAGAAACAACTAAACACATTATCACTTGTAACCACATACTTAAATATCTATTCATTCAACTCTTTAATCTATCAACCACTTAGGTTTAAACGTACCTTGATCAACACATAGTTATGCACCAATTTGCATAGTTACTCACCAATTTGCTATTCAATTTCTCGATATTACCTCTAGTTCAACCTTTGCTATTCCTCTGATAAATTCGCACACTTAGTCCAATTTCACAACCGAAGCATAATTGTCATCGCATACTTAGTGCCAATATGTTAAACCGAACTTATATCGCTAACGCACACATGTGCCAATTTGATAAGCCGAAACTCCTATCGTTTCACACACAAAATGCTATTCATTAAAGACGTAGCTTCTATTGTTTCGCATACACAGTGCTAATTCAATCTTGAATCAACTTAGTTTCGCACACTTAGTGCCTCAATACTCGAACTCGTACATAACATATTGTATTCCATAAATATACATTCATTCATTATTCATCTCATAAATACTAGTTTAATAGCAAGTATTATATCCGAACTTACCTCGGACGTCGAAATCCCGAAATGGTCGATTAATCGAGCACTTTATCTTTGCCTCAAACTTGATCCGAACCTCTCTTATCTTGGCCTATACACATTCAAATTCAATCCATTCAATCACCACATCATTCATTTTAATCCAAACACACATATTTGGGCATTTTATAAAATAGCCCTCATATTTTCACATTTCGACACTTTAGTCCCAAATTCATAGATTCATCAAATACACACAATTTGCTTGTACCCATGCCTAGCCAATTCTCACTATACTCATGTAAGTCCACACATTTCATTTATTTTACAATTTAGTCCTCCTACTTCTCATTTTCTCAATTAAGCCTAAAATACTCAATTTCATTAAAAATCCCAATACAAAATATGTTAACCCAACACCAAGTTTTCATATATCACTATGAACTAGTACATAACTTAAGCATTCATCAATGGCTCATCATAAGAAAATCATCAATTCACAAAATTACAACATGGGTTAGCTAGAGCACGAAGCAATGATTACGAAAACGTAGAAATCATAAAAAACCGAGCTCAAAACTTACCTTGATTGAGCTAAAATGTGTGCCA
Organism: Gossypium rotundifolium; assembly: GCA_025506655.1. Classification (NCBI taxonomy): domain Eukaryota; kingdom Viridiplantae; phylum Streptophyta; class Magnoliopsida; order Malvales; family Malvaceae; genus Gossypium; species Gossypium rotundifolium. The sequence continues at coordinate 147,179,279 of CP106724.1, forward strand.
AATATTTGAAAGCTTAAGAACCCTTATTTCTTCTTCAACATTCGATGGAAGAAGATGAACACCCACCCCACTATCTCAATTTGTTTTATTATAACCTTACTATATATAAAAAAATTTAGATTTTTTAACATATAATTTTAACATATAAAAACATATATGTTACCATTTAATACCGCCCACTATATTCAATTATGGCCAAATTGCATCATAAGTCCTTCTCATTATAAAGACAACAACAATTAAGCACTTAACACCTAGCACACAACATTTTATATTTCACGCGATTAAGTCCTTTCTCTAATTCAGCACACAGTCGATAAAATTATCACACAAAATTTTCACACAGGCTATATCACTTATAATCAACACCAAAAATAGAATTAAAATATTATTCTGACCTTAGATTTGTGGCCTCGAAACCACTATTCTTACTAGGGTCTAAATTAGGCTATTACAGACGAGGGTTGTACACATTGAGTTTTCAAAAACTCACTCTTTCCTTTGTTTTTCTCAGGTGATCCTCAGTAGGCGGTTCGACGGATAGAGGGAATCAGAGGTGGCCAACTAGCAAGACGATTAGACTTGTTTTTCTTAATATCTAAATTCTATATTTTAAGTTATTTTATTTTGGATTGTAATAAGGTTCCCCTCTAGTTATTATTTCATTACTACCACTATGCATTGTAATTTTGAAACGGAACCTAGAATTATTTCTTTTAAGTATTTTTTCAAGTTTTTTAAAAATAATTGTGTTTTAAGAATGAGCTTCCACTGTCAAAGGAAATTTTTACATGGTTACAAGGAAATGGTTTTTGGCTACTCCTTGTTTTGAAAGCAAATTGGATTTTACTTAACTTTTCTCTAGAAGGGTTTACAATGAAAACAAGGTTTTCGCAAAAATACTTTAATGTGACACGTCAGATTTGGGCCTAACTTCTAGGTCAGATTTGGGGTGTTACATTTAGTGGTATCAAAGCCTGATTGCAAAGCTCAGGCTATGAAATGGGCCTTAGATTTTGTTTTTTTAAAACAAGTAGATTAAATTTTTTTTGTAGGATTCTTGAAGTGTGGTTCACCGAGCCTTCGACATCGAGCAAAGTAAGTTTTTTTGTTATTACACTTGTTTAAATTACTGAACTGTATTGAGATATTGGGCTACTTTAAACAATAGGTTCTTAGAGACTAAAGGCTATAGGAACTTGAAACTGTAGAGGGTTCAATTAGAGTTAAAGTGTGTTAGTGTTATTAAAATCAGAGTGCGCAGTAAAAGCGTAGTGGTGTGACTTGAGCGGTGCGATTAGTAGTTAGTTGGAAACTTCGAGGACGAAATTTCTTTAAGGGGGTAGAATTGTAACGCCTTGAATTTGGGCCTAAAAGTATTGGGCCTATTGGGTTTTGGGCTTTGGGTCTCAGAAAATTTTAAAGTGAGCGAGAAAATGACAATTGACATGATGGCTTTAAGGATTTAATAAACCTAGAGTGTCTAGGGGTGTTGGAGAAGTTCTGGGTTCGAACTTTGAGAAAAATGAATTTTTAATTAATTATTATAGGAACCAAGGCAATGAGTAGTTTGGCTTTTAAATAAATATAAGGAAAAATGGAAGCAAAGAGCCTCGTGGTGGAATGGCTAAGTGATGCCACTTAGGGTATAGGAAGGTGGCATTATGGGCTAGCAAGGAGATCCTAGGTTTGAATCCTAGCTTAGTATTTGTTTTAGGAGTTTAATTTTGGCCTTCTAGAAGGTTGGAAGTGGTGTGATGATGGACTTTAAGGAGAGTGATCAGAAGAGAAAATTTAGGAAAAGGATTGAGGAGCTTATCGTGGAGAAAAATTAGGAGCTGAGATATGTTGAAAAGGTTGAGCCGAATTGGGAATTTGGGGATAGGAAATTTGACTATAGGTTATAAATAGGTGTCGATTTTGGGGTTCTAGGCTAATGCCAAATTTTTTCTTTTTATTTTTCTGAAAACTACTTTTCTCTCCAAATACCTGAAAGCCGAAATCCCTTATTCTTCCTCTTCTATTTTTGTGCTGATTTCTTCCCTTCCTTCTCATCAAACTCTTTTCTTTCCTTTGCTTCTACTCTATTTCTTTTGTGTCGAATATTCTTGGTCCCTAAAGTCTAGTATTCCTTTTACCGAATCCCTTGTGTGCCACCCTTTTTCTTCCACAATTTGATCAAAGCAATCCTTTTTGTTCAGTTACTTAACCGAATATTCTTTCTCTCCCTCTTTCAAATCTTTTATTCTCCTCGCGTTGGCTAAATCTTCTGGGACTAGCTATTGCATTCATTTTCCCGATTGATAAGGAATTTATGATGAGCAAAGGGGAACTAGTAAAGAGTTAGTAAAGATGCTGACTGAGTGTGAGTAAGTGACCACTACTCCCAAGTTTAAGCGACGTAAGGTGTCAGCAGTTCGGGACTTTCCGCTTGGATGCAGAAGGGGGACTACAACAGACCTCGGATTAAGTAGGCAAATCGCAGTTGATCAAGGCAAGTATAGGTTGTCCTTCAGTGAGTGGTTGTAGTGGATTTATTTTAAGTTATTAAGTAAGTGACTAATGGAGTGTAATGTTTGAATATAGGTTCTGACTATTATGAGTACTTAGTACTCCAAGTGGTAAGGTGTGTACTTCTACCCTATGATTCTATAGTTTAATATAAAGCCGAAGGCGTGTACATACACTTCACACACGACAAATCAACAAAAGCCAAAATACCAAAAAATCAGAATGCCAAAAGTCAAAACGCCAAAAGTTTGGCACCGGAAACCACACGAGCGTGTGAAAATTCGTGTGGGAACACCGATACGACTATCGAAACCAAGAGAGCGATCTCATGGTCTCGGGCCACTGTTTGGCCAACCAGGCCAGAAGGGGCTAAATGGGCCTACCGAGCTCGTGGGCCCAAATTGGCAAGAGTGGATATGTGAAATTGAATGTTGGATTGATATGGATGGTCGTATGAGTTGATTATGATTGGGCCTAATGGGTTACATATACATGATTGGGCTTAATGGGCTAAATGGACATGATTGGGCTAAGTGGGCCTTATGGGATTTTAGAAATGCATGCTAGGATTTTAATGGACTCTAGGCTTAGTTCTAATGAATTCTTAAACAACATAAAACTTAATTTAATAATCAAACATGCCTGTGGACAAGTCACTAGGGTAGAGTGTGGCAATGGACATATGCATGTCTAGGATTGGATCTAGGGAGAGCTTGATACTTAAGCGGTCCTAGTGACCCACCTCCTCTTCTCTAGAATCCTACCGAAATACCCTTGATTTGTGAAATGACTAAAATACCCCTATGTGTTGACTGTAAGATTCATGGATGTTATATGTACATTTGCTGCATTCATATGATATTCTATTTAAGATGCATATGGGTGGGAATTATGAAACGGAGGAAGTATATGAGGATCGCATGGTTGTTTGATAACTGTGGATCCACCGATGGCTTTTTAAGCCCATTATATGATTAGCAACTTTTCTGCAACGTTAGGTAGTACTGCAATCGGGCTACCCTTGATGTGTATCGGATGGGTGGGTCAATTTAGAAATCCGCACAGATGTGTTTCGGTGGGACGAAGATGATGTGTACCGGATGGATTATTTGGGGAGGGTTTGCACTGCATTGCATGTATGATATTATTATGTTAACAATATGATATGTATGCTATTTGTTTGACGAGGGTCGTACACACTGAGTTTTCGAAAACTCATTCGCTCCTTTGTTTTCCTCAGGTGATCCTCACTAGGTGGTTCGACGGATGGAGGGACTTAGAGGTGGCTAACTAGCAAGACGATTAGACTTGTTTTTCTTAATATTTAAATTCTAGATTTTAAGTTATTTTATTTCAGATTGTAATAAGATTCCCCTCTAGTTATTATTCCATTACCACCACTATGCATTGTAATTTTAAAACGGAACCTGGAATTAGTTTTTTTAAGTATTTTTCAAGTTTTTTGAAAATAATTGTGTTTTAAGAACGAGCTTCTGTTGTCAAAGAAAATTTTTACATAGTAACAAGGAAATGGTTTTTGGCTACACCTCGTTTTGAAAGCAAACTGGATTTTACTTAACTTTTCTCTAGAAGGGTTTTCAATAAAAACAAGGTTTTCACAAAAACACTTCACTGTGACACGCCAGATTTAGGCCTAACCTCTAGGCCTGGTTTGGGGTGTTGTAGTTTTGGAAGTGTATAGATCTTGCCATGTGATATGGCTTGATATTTGAATAGTTTTGGTACATGTTTTTGGATAAGTGAAAAGAATGGTTATTATGTGTAGGTGTGTTTTATGCTTAAATATTTAAGATGGAAATGGTATGATCCATGCTTAGATTTGGGTAAACATTGAATGATGAATGGATTATATGTTTTGGATGTGAATTTTGATACTTTGAATTGGTAAGTTTGAATTGGAATTTGAATGTGAAATGAGTAGTGATGTTAAGAGGTAAAAAATGTGCATAATTGGTATGTTTTGAATGCATTTGAGGCATAATTTTGAATTGGTTTGATGCTTATAGGTGTGACCAAAGTGTGGATGGAAAATTGGCCTTGCAAACGACCTATATTTGCCCACACGGTTGAACACACGGGCATGTGGCTCGACTGTGTAAATAAGTCAGACTCGCACACGGGCGTGTGACTGGCTGTGTGAAATAAGTCAGTGTCGACCACGGGTGAAGCACACAGGCGTGTCCTCGGCCGTGTGGACAAGTTAGTATGTATGCCTTGTTTTACCACGACTTGGACACACGGGTGTGTTTAAGGCCGTGTGAGGCACACGGCCTACCCACATGGGCGTGTGACCTTTGTAGCTTTGAAAAATGTTAAGTTTTCAAAAGATTTTGTATGTGTTTGGTTTAGTCCCAACCCCTTCCTAATGCATGATTAAGGTGTCGTAGACCTCATTAAGGGACTTTATGTATATATCTTGTTATGTTTTAACGATGATGTACTTTATGTTGTGAAATGGTTGTTAAATATTTTGGAATGTTCACTAATGCTTCTTAACCCTAGACTGGAAATAGTTACGGGTTAAGGGTGTTACATTTTAATTGGTATCAGAGCTACAGTTTAGTCGGTTCTGGGACTAACGTAGCGAGTGAAAGTCTTGCTATATATACCATTTATATGCCTGTGATAGTGTGATGATTTATGATAGTTAAAAATGTGTTTTTATATAGCAAATGGATCCTGATTGAGTAGTAGTTGACGATGTCAAAAGTAATGTATCTACTCCTGCTCAAAGGGTAGCACCGGCCGAATGTAGGCCAATTGCTGGTAGCCACGAGGGGGAGGCTAAGCAAGCCTTCTTCCAAATGATAAATGAATGGTTTTGGAGTTCGTTAGGATGAATTCGGCTGCTCAACAACCTCCACCCCCGCAAGTTCCTGTGATGCCACAAGTTTCAAATCCAATCCAATTGAGTAAACCTCCTATGGATAAAATTCGAAAGTACGGGGCCAAAGAGTTTAGGGCCATAGTTGATGATGATGCTGAGTGAGCTGAGTTTTGGCTCGAGAATATAATTCGAGTGTTTGATGAAATGTCATTGACTTCTGATGAATGCCTTAGATGTGTTGTTTCATTGTTGAGAGATACGACATAACATTGGTGGAAAAATTTGATATCGATGGTTTCGAGAGAAAGAATCACATGGGATTTCTTTCAAGTTGAATTTCAGAAGAAATATATCAGTTAATGATTCATAGGTCAGAAACATAAAGAATTCCTAAAGCTGAAATAGGGCCGTATGTCTGTTACGGAATATGACTGGGAGTTTGTGAGATTGAGCCAATATACGCGAGAATGTGTTTCAACAGAAACTACTATGTGCAAACGATTTGTTGAAGGTTTGAATGAAGACATTAAATTGTTGGTTGAAATACTTGATTTGAATGAATTTTAGTGTTAGTTGAAAGAGCCTGCAAAGTCGAAGAGCTTAGTAAAGAAAAGTAGAAAGCAGATTCTGAAGTTAGAGATGAAAAAAAAAAAGATCGATGAGTAAGTCGTATCAACCTTCGTTATAGAGATTCAGAGATGTAGCTAATCGCTCAAATGTTTTGTTTGGACATTCGAGTAAAGATCGAGTAAAACAGAATACTAGTTTTAAAACTCAAACTCCAATTGAATCGAGTGTTAAAAATGTTAGAAGCAATAAGCCTGAGTGTAGACAGTGTGGAAGACGTCATATCGGAGAATGCTGGGGCAAATACAATAATAGAGCTTGTTATAAATATGGATCACGAGATCACTTTATTCGGGATTGTCCAGAGTTAGATGAGAAAGATAATGTTCAGAGTATGAGGCCGAGTAATATGACGGCTAGGGGTAAACCATCCAGAAACACTGGAAATGTAGGTGGTAGTCAGAGAGGGACAATAGATATGAGATCCAAGGCAAGAGCACCTGCTTGAGCCTATGCTATTCGTGCTCGAGAGTGTAACAGCCCGACTTAGGGCCTAGACAGAATAGTGGTGCGAGACCACAAATCCAAAGTATAAAATATTAGTTTTACGATTCCCATAAGGCTTATTAAGTATTTGTATGATTGTGTGAAAATTTCATGAAGGAATTTTATTAATTTGTGATTAAATTGTCCACTAGGACTAAATTGAAAAGAATGGAAAATATGAGATTTTAGAAGATTTAAGTATGAAATAGAATTATGAAAATTTCTAGAAGTCCTTATTTAGCAATTAGACCTTTATATTTGATGATGGACAAAAATGGACAAGGGAAGGAAAAATCTTAAGAAAGGACCATTAAGGACATTTTGGTCATTTAGTTAATAAAAGAATTAAAAGGGGAAAAAGAAGCAAAAATCATGTCCATCTTCTTTCTTCTTGGTCGAAAATCACAAGGAGCCATAGTTATGGTTTTGTTTAACTTCAAAGCTTGATAGTAAGTGCATTTTAGCCCCGTTTTTAATATTTTTCGTATTTTTAAGACCCTCGTAGCTCGGTTTAGCTATTTCTAGCTATATTTTGAGCTAGGGTTCATATTAAAAAATTTACCCATGTGTGACATGCATGTATTTTGATGTTTTATGGAGGAATATGAAAGATTGATATATGATAAACATCTTTTTCTAAGTGATTTTCATGAAAAATGCATAAAAGGGCTAAAATGTAAAGGTTATAAAAATGGTCATACATGAGTGAAATAGTGGAAATTGAAGGTTGCTATAGTTGAGAATATGATTCGACTAGGTTTGAAATACAAGAAAGTTGAATGAAAATTATTTTACGAGCCTAGGGAAAAGTGTAATTATGTAAAAGTTTGGGGGCAAAATCATAATTTTTGCCAAAATATGAATCATGAGTTGATTTAGTCAATGTGTATATTTAACAAGTGAAATTTTTATTATAGATCAAGAAACACGAAGCCTAGATCTAAACTGAGGCAAGAACAAAATCGAGGACTAAATCGAGCATTGATACATATTTTGAAATTCGAGGTAAGTTTGTATGAAGCTAAAGTATCATGATGATTCAATATTTACAAATACTTAATATTATGATAAAGCATGTCATTTCTATGAATAATCAAGTGGTGAAGTCTCGATGAGGAAATAATAAAAATATGTTATGTGAATCCCGAATAAAGATTCGGAGAAATGAGGGTAATCATGCACTAACATTGAATAAATAAGGTTCCATGTAAGACCATGTCTGGGATATGGCCTCGGCACCAAAGAAAGATCTCGTATAAGACCATGTCTGGGACATGGCATCGACATTCATGTATGACCTCGTATAAGACCATATCTAGGATTTGACATCGACATTGAGCTTTAAAATCCCGTGTAAGACAATACCTGGGATATGGCATCGGCATCCAGAAGTGATCTCGTGTAAGACCATATAAGAGATATGGCATCGGCATCCAGCAGTGATCCCATATAAGACCATGTCTAAGATATGGCATTGGTAACCAGATTTAAGCTCAATGAGTTCGAATATCCTACGATAATTTGTTTAGTTCATGGCCAAAAGATGCTAAGTATGTAAAATGGTATGAGTTAAATTTTGTTTATGAATGACTTGAGATTCCTTCATGATAAGAATGATGGAGAATTGAGTTTATGTTCATGTTAGCGTATGTGCTAAGTTATGTGATTGAGTGATATAGGTACCATGAATAAGTACAAGTTAAGAAATCATAAGATAACATGAGATGGGTAAGAAAAAGAGTGAGTAAGTACGAATAAGTATGCCCAAGTAATTGAGACGTATGTTGTCATTGTTTCATGAGATGAATGAATAAAGTTTGAGCATTTATGTAGCTTTAGAATTTCATGCAAACTTATTAAGTTATGTGCCTACCCTCTCTTTTCCTTTTTCCTTGTACTTTCACCAAGTTAGCTCGTGGATCATTGAACGTCGGAGCTCGGAATCACACTATCAATCATTATTTTAGTATAGCAAATTTAATTTATTTTGAGTATGACATGTATATGAACTTGATCATTTTGAGTTATGTCATGTTGAGAGAAAATGGTTAATTATCAAGATTACGCATTCTTTTGTATATGGCCACTTAGGAAATTAGTCAATATTTGTTAAGTTATAAACACTTTATGATGACAAGTTTATGCATTTGATCCTTTGTATGGATAGAATAATTGATTTGCTTGAGATGATATAAGTGTGTTTGTGTTTCAGGGTGGCAATTGGCTTGGGAAATAGCCATATAATTGTCCGCATAGGTAGACACACGAGCGTGTGTCTAGGCCATGTGTGACATACGACCCACCCCATGGGTGTGTTAGTAGGTTGTGTGTCCCCTGCACTAATTTACGAGAATACAATTCGTCACACAGGCTAGCACACGGACGTATGCCTTGGCCGTGTGCTATTATGAGTATGATGATGTCATAAAGAGAGAGCTCCACGGGTAGGAGACACAGGCGTGTCTAGGCTGTGTAAAGGACATGGGTTATAGACACGGGCGTGTGCTCAGCCATGTGAGATAAGTCAGTCTCGACCACGGGTGACGAACATGGGCATGTCTTAGGGGCACACGGGCGTGTCCCATGGACAACACAGGCGTTGTAGCCCCTGTCTAGGCAAAAATTTTCTAAGAGCGTTAGAGTTCCCGGTTGATCTCCGAAACCCTCTGGATGTCAGTTTAAGTCCTCATAGGCTTATAATATGTGCACTATGATTAAGAAGGTAAAATTTTTAAGTTGGAACAAAATTTTGTAGCCTAAGAATACATGTTCAAGTAAGGTTAAGCACGGTAATGCCTCGTATCCTGTCTCAACGTCAGACATGGATAAGAGGTGTTACATTTAGTGGTATCAGAGCTACGGTTTGTCGATTCTAGGACTAACGTAGCATTAGCATGAGTCTAGCCATACATGCCATACCTAAGAGTATTTATATAATGATAGTGTCGTGACTCCTGACGATTTGAATTTTGTTTTCATATAGTTAATGGATCTTGATCCTGACCAAGCTGCCGATGATGCTGCAAGTAATACGCCAGCTCCCGCACAAGGGACCGTGCCAGTAGAGAGTAGACCCGAGACTTTGGGTTAGGGAGAAGAGGCTCAGGAAGCCTTTCTCCGTATGATGAGCGCTAAAGGTGTTGGTAGGATCAGAACTTGCTCCATTTCCATTTTTAAGTCTAAAAATTTTCTCCTGATTTTTTGCCTTAAAAAATTACCTTTTTTGAACTTCACCCCAAAAAAATCATTTACCTTCGCGTCAATCTCGAGTAGATTTAATCTAATAGAAATCATAGCGCCATTTTCGGTTAGATTTACAATGGTATTCTGATGAGCCCTAGAGTTCTATCGTGGTCTCCTCTCAACAAGCATCCAAGGGCCAAAAGACTTCGACTGCTCCACCATTTTTCCTAACTCTAGTGAGGATTCCTCTGTCTTCTTATTTCCCATCCCACATTCATTTGAAGCTGAATTACCTGGGCAAGCTTTCTTCATGTATCCAATGCATCCGCAACTGAAATACACATGTGGGAGTGATTCAAAATCAACTCTCTGTACCGTTCTGTTCACCATTATTTGATATACCAATAGTTTTCCAAGATCGATACATACAACCATCCTGGTAAACTTTCCCCTCAAAACCTTATCTGTTTGGAAATCTAGCTTGGTAGCGGTACCTATTAAGCCCCCTAGTTCGTCTAAGATTTTTATCTTATAAAGAAATCCCAAAAGTCCAGACAGCCTAACCCACAACATTGTGTTAATGGGAAACACCTGAAGGGGCAAAACTTCAGGGACCATGATTGCACTATGAGATAGTGGCCAAGCACTATCTATGGTCCCTGGGTGAGAACTCTTTCATAATCATCATGATTATGAAAATTTACAAAAAAAAAAAAACCATTATCCACGTCTATGAGTTGGAATGAATGAGTCAATTTCCATAAAATATGAATCCTATTTTGCAGTAAGGTATAGGAAATATTTCTGCCTAGGAGTTTTACCACCACTGTGGATGCCATGTCTCTCACAAGTTGAATCCTTTTAGAAAAACTAATAGTCGGTATTCCATTTACAAAAAACTTCACTATGTCACCTTCTAAAATTTCAAACCCATCTTCACCACCAAATCCATTAGTCCTCTGCCTAAGACCTTATCTCTCCAAGAGACTCCCTGTATAAGGGGTGAATATACCACCATATCATTCACCACCTTAAAATAAAGACCCTTTAAAATGAACCTTTTAAGTATTTCGATCGCCGACCAAACTATCATCTCTACCATCATTCGCCATTGAATCTCAGAGAATTTTAGAGAATACAATCTTAACTTCAGCTAAATATTTGACTACCTTGTTCTAATTCTTACTCAAACAACAATTAGAATAAACTATATAAAGGAGTCAAAGTTTTGGGTGTTGGCATATTTGACTTTTACTGGATCTTGGTGTAATATTTTTTAACAACAAATGATGAGAGAATTAACCTAAAAGGGGAATATGAGAATTTTAAACTTTTGTAGTTTCGCATCTTTATCATTATGCTTATCTTTTAAAATATTTGATGTTATTGAGGAGATTGTTTATAAAGTATTTTGTGAGATAAATGCTCAAGATAATTTGTAACACCTTGAAATTTGGGGTTAAAAGTTTGGAAATTGGTAGGTAGGGTCAGTGGCTAGTCGGACATTTGGGTTTATTTTCGCGTTTTAATATTAGAATGGGCCTGCTGGTTTGGTGGTTGGTTGAGTAATAGTGTACCTTTGGGTTCTGGGTTCGAGTCCTCATGTGTGTATTTTGAGGGATTATTATTTCTTTTGTCTTAAATTTGTTTTAAGTTTGAGATATTTATTTATCACTTTTATTTATTTTATTTTTGGGGATAAAAAAAGCTCAACTAATCCTCATTTCCCTATTGTTTGAGTTCTCTGTAAGCCTTCTTAATTTTTTTCTTTCTCTTTTTTTTCCCCAAATTAAATCAATTTCTTTTAATTCTTTTCTTCTTCCATTAATTGTTGTCCATCGAGGGAGTTTTTCTATGCGTATTCAATTTTCCAGAAGTGGAAAAGGTTTTTGAATTGGTTTGGAGGAGCGAATCGAATGATTCTAGTGTTTGCTATCGCGTCTAAGTGTTTGGTATGCATTCTTGCATTACATTATGATTTCGGGTTTGGGATATGAAGAGAAGGAAGTCTGATTTGAATTGGCAGTTTCAACTTTAATATGTCTGTATAGCGGTTTATCGCACAGTACGATACTTCTGGCAGCTCAGCTGCATACTACTATTTACATAACTTTGTTCCACATTCATGGTGTGTAGGGTTGGATGGGCCTTTCGAGGACCTATGTGGTGTGCAGGGTTAGATGAGCTTATAATACAACTCTTTTGAGGTGTGAATGGGGGACGGAGAGGTGTTTGGCTGGATAGGTGGGTTTCATGTTGATGCATTTGTTTCACATTTTGTCTTTCTGTCTGTCTGATTGCTAGATTGACAATATATAGATCGATGTGTTCAGTACTGATGGTTCTATTTTGGTTGTGATGATTATTTGGATATCGGATTGCCATTGTGATATGATTTTTTTATTGTAGCGCTTAATTTTTGTTTTTCTGTCGTTTCGATATCACATTAGGCTCGTGTAGCTCACCCCCCAGTTTCCCTCTTTCAGGAATTTCTGTTTGCTGTTGCTGGACAGGACACGTCGGAGGTCACTAAAAGTCACGTTTTAGAATCAAATTTAATAGTATTTTCATAATTTTTCGCATTTATAAATAAGTGGTTTGAAATGTAAGCTTTATTTTGAATATTGTGGTATGAATTTTGGGTTTTATACACTTAAGCGTCTTTTGGACTGAAATTTTTATAATATCGGGATTTTATAACTGGGAGTTTTTATGTAACTTAAATACAATATTTTTTTATTTTATTTCACTAATAATTATATCAGATTACTTTGGAGATTAATGTGACCTCCAAAATTTGATTTAAACTACTAGGTCGAGTTTTGGGGTGTTACATTTAGTGGTATCAGAGCAGTTTGTAAAAACTTAGCCTGTATTTTTACGTATCAGTGTGGGCGCGTGCTCGTTTTTAAAAAAAGTTTTGATAAACTATACCATAATATTTTGAAATGATATGTATTTTACTAATTTTGAGGAGATAAAATGTCTAAGACTTCGATGCTGGTCCTGGGTGGAAATTCAAAACTGTAAGACTAGAAATGTAGATTTTTTTTATTTATTTTGTATTCATTTTTTGAAAATGTAGATTAGTCACAAGACCGATATGTATTCTGATGGTAAGCATGACGTGAGAGTCAATCTGGTGAGACTCTCGAAGAGTCGTTGGCTTCTTCAGGATGTGAGCTTGTTCAGGAGTCAGAAGTCAATGCGGTTCTGCCAACTTTGAATAGCGATAACCTAGAGGTTAGTATCGAGGCATTGACTCGGGTGGTGAGAGAAGTGTTAGAGAAAGTTTTCGAGGCTTGTTTAGAGAGGAACAAAGAGTTAGTTCAAGGTAGGTGTATGGATAGTTGGAAGAAAAGGGATCGTAGTCCTTTGAGGTTGGAGCCTAAGTCTGCGAAGTGTATAAGAATGCAGTTAGGTGTTAGTAAAGGTTGTGCGAATGGTTCTGGTAATGGGGCGAGCATATCGATTTTGTAGGCACTGAAAGAAGCACCATTCAGGCGACTATTGGAAGACATTGGAATCGTGTCTTAGATGCGGGTCCACGGAGCATCGGATTAGGGAGTGTCCATGGTGACATTGAGACAGGTATGGTTGTAGGTTGTTGTGATTCTGTGTGTTATTTATTTTAATGGCATTGATTACTTGTTCATTGGATAACATTCATGTGTGTGATGAACAAGTATGTATCTGCTTCAATGACTAAGTATTCTGGTTGTGTGTTTGAGGTTTTAGGTTTGAGTGTCTGTGTATGTAAGTACGTTGATCTGGTTTAGAGGTTTGATGTTCGGGTTATGGGTGTGAGATTTAAATGTTTGGTACGGTAGCGCTTCGGGTTTAGAGTGTGTAGCGGGAGCGTAATGGTAGAGTTTGTGTGAGACAACTGTTCTGTTAATAGGAAATTTCAGAGTTGAAATTTCTTTAAGGAGGGGTGAGTTGTAAGACCCTAAAATTTAGGGTTAGAAGTTTTGAGATTTGTAGGTAGGATCAGTGGCTAGATCGGGCATTTTGGTTTGTTTTCGGGTTCTAATGTCAGAATGGGCCTGCTGGTCTAGTGGATGGTTGAGTAATAGTGTACCTTTGGTTTCTGGGTTCGAGTCCTCATGTGTGTATTTTGAAGGATTATTATTTCTTTTTGTCTTAAATTTATTTTAAGTTTGAGATATTTATTTATCACTTTTATTTATTTTATTTTTGGGGATAAAAAAAAACTCAACTAATCCTCGTTTCCCTATTATTTAAGTTCTCTGTAAGCCTTCTTATTTTTTTTTCTTTCTCTTTTTTTTCCCCAAAATAAATCAATTTCTTTTAACTATTTGCTTCTTCTATTAATTGTTGTCTATTGCGGGGGATTTTTTTATGTGTATTCGATTTTTTAGAAGTGGAAAAGGTTTTTGAATTGGTTTGGGGGAGCGAATCGAACGATTCTGGAGTTTGCTATCGTGTCTAAGTCTTTGGTGTGCATTCTTGCCTTTGCATTATGATTTCGGGTTTGGGATATGAAGAGAAGGAAGTCTGATTTGAATTGGCAGTTTCAACTGCAATATATCTTTATAGCGGTTTACCGCACAGTACGATACTTCTGGCAGCTTAGCTACATACTGCTATTTATGTGGCTTTGTTCCACATTCATGGTGTGTAGGGTTGGATGGGCCTTTCGAGGTCCTATGTGGTGTGCAGGGCTGGATTTGCTTATAATACAACTCTTTTGGGGTGTGAATGGGGGACGAAGAGGTGTTTGGCTGGATGGGTGGGTTTCATGTTGATGCATTTGTTCCGCATTTTGTCTGTCTATCTAATTGCCAGATTAACAATATATAGATTAATGTGTTCAGTACTAATGGTTTTGCTTTGGTTGTGATGATTATTTGGATATCAGATTGCCATTGTGATATGTTGTTTTTATTGTAGCGCTTAATTTTCGTTTTTCTATCGTTTCGATCTCATACTGGGCTCATGTAGCTCACCCCTCAGTTTTCTTTTTTCAAGTATTTCCGTTGGAGGTTTCAGACAGTCACGTTGGAGGTTTCAGACAATCACGTTTTAGAATAAACTTTAAAAGTATTTTCATAATTTTTGCATTTATAAATAAACGGTTTGAAATGTTATCTTTATTTTGAATATTGTGGTATGAATTTTGGGTTTTACGCACTTAAGCGTCTTTTGGATTAAAATTTTTGTAATATCAGAGTTTTTACGTAACTTAAATACAGTCTTATTTTTCAGTTTGTTTAACTAATAATTATATTAGATCACTTCGAAGATCAATGTGACCTCTGACATTCGGTCTAAACTCTTAAGTCGGGTTTTGGGGTGTTACATAATTAATAAGATAATTTTAACTTTTAAATGAGTATTTAAAGTTTATTAAAACACTGCTAAAAGGGTTGTTTATATCAGCCTATAAATAGGCTTAGTTACCTCACATTGGTGGCGTGGTTGAGTGTCTTTGGCTTTTATATTTTGTTATTTTATTGGGTAATTTTGTAACACTCTTTAAGTTATTGTTTGGAGAGCTTTATTGAATGTAAAATGAGGTATTTTGGAGAATGATTTGTTAATAATTTGAGTAAAATTAGTGAATCCGAATTGCATTTACAAATTTTACATGTTATTTCCCTCATTACTTTGGATTTTGTTCTACCTTGCCAAAAATTTCTCTTGTCCTAATATCCGTTCCAACAACAATTAAAACAAATTGTTTTGCCAAAGTAATGAAGAGCAAACCGAAGGAATTTTCAATTCGCAATCCTACTTATGATTGGTTTTTTTGGTCCCAATCTGTGCAAACCGTAATAATCCTATAATATTTGGACAATTATATAAATTTTCCAGACATAAAAATTCTGAAAGTAGAATTTTCAAAAAGATTGCTTAGTAAATATAACAAAGGCCAGGTTAGCAAGGGAGTTTAATCCAAATGCACTACCCTCTTTTGCCTCATCCTATCCCTATTCCATACTTTCCCAGAATTAGAAAAAAAAAACATAGTATATCATTTAGTACATAAGTAATTGTGTTATTTTTACTTAATTTAATATTTGTTATATATTTTAGTATTCAAAAGAAACATTGTTAATTTTTTTAGTGTTTAACTCAGATTTTAAGGTTAGTGTGATAAAAGTTAATTGCCTATTTAAATTTTTTAATGACTTTGCCAATAAATTAAATTTAGTGTTAACGGTAAATTTGTTTAATTTTGTATTGAATTTATTAAATAGGATATGTTTTGATTCAGGTTTTAGGGTTAATTTGATGAAAATTAATTGCTAATATTATTAGTTAATTATGAATTTTCATCCAATTAACTATAAAACTCAATTAAACACTAAAAATTCAACATTATTAACTTTAAGTACCCAAATGTATAACTTTTATCAAATAAAAATACTAAATTAAATAAAAATAAAATAAATATCACATTAGATAAAAAATATCAAATTTAAATATCAATGAAACCTTAAAAAACTCATATTTCTTTTAGAATTTCCTAATAACTTGTCGTTTAGAAGACCCTATTCTTCTTTTTCTTTTTAACTCTATCAAAATGAAATTTATATTTATATTTTTGATGTTTGGCTTATAAGTATAAAAGTTAATAAAAAAATCAAATAATCTTCTCCACTTAAAATCACATCCAATTGAACCCTTAGCATTGACGACAAAAAAAAAAAAAAAAAACAATTAAATCTCTCCGTTAACGGTTTCTATTTTTACCATATTGATCATTAAACTCAACTAACAAGTACTCAATCTTAATGTGACATATGATAATATCTTATTTAATCTTTCAGTTTTTATTAAAAATATAAAATTTTTAAAATAAATAAAATTATATTAAATATTAAAATTTATAATATATATATATATAAACTTATAAAATTTCTAAAAATTATAGGAACATTTTGTCGAAACTATTTTTAAAATCGAGTTTCGAAAATGAGGATCGACTTTGAAAACAAAAATGAGAGTCGCCACCAATCCATTTTTACTTAGGTGTGATTGAATCACCTTGTAAAACGTTTTATTTTAAAACATTTAATTTTGATCCGCGAAAAACAAGAAAATGGGTTCGGGAGTCAATTACATATGAGGAAGGGTTAGCACCCTCATAACGCCCAAAATTGGTACCTAATTGATAAAATCATGTCCAAATGATTGAAATTAAAAATAAAATAAAATAAGATCCATTATTGAAAAGAAAAACAAGACTTACCTATTTCAAAGAAATAAAAATATCATACCCAATAAGTTAGGATGCAGCATCTCATAACTTTGAAGCTAGGTGCATCTCTATTTTAGAAAACTCCTACCTCAAGACACAAAACATCACACCTAATAAGTCAGGATACAACATTTTGAGTTCTCAAGGTTAAGTTTTTTTTATTTGAAACTTGAGATTTCTTTATTCCGAAAGAATATAAATATCATATCCAGCACGATTGGACACGACATTTTTTAAACCATCGTAATTAAAGTCATCTAATAATTTACGAAATTTATTAAAAAGATATTTAGTTATTTAGTCAAACGGAAAATCGCAACCCAGCACGATTGGGCACTATTTCCCGAATTTCTAAATACCAAAACATTGCCTTATTTTAAAAACCTTTAGATAAAATACTAATTTTGCAAAAAAGTATTTTTATTTTAAACAATAATCATTTGACAAATATGCATTTATACATAAATATTAAAACCAATTATAATACATTAACATTTAATATAGACAATATAAAATACAACTAAAATAACTACACTAAGGTAATCATAAAATACTAAATGAATAAAAGGGCATTGCATGAGCAAATATATAAAGCAATATATATAAAACAATTAAAAATACTAAACAAATATGAACTTTTCATGCAGATTAAATAATGAATAAATAAATAAATAAAAAGAAAACGTATATAAAAAATTCATAATGAAAAAATATTAAATAAAATAATAAATAATGAAAATATATGTATATATATAATACATTAATTATACATGATATAAACAATATAAATAAAATAAATTAGATAATACAAATAAATTTTATAAAAATAAAGTTTTAGAAATAATATATAATGTAACATAATAATATATAATATATTAAATACAATATAATAAATAATAAAAAATATAATAATATATAAATTATTAAATAAGTAAAATAATATATATGATAATTAAATATATAAAAATAATACATATAAAATATATATAAATTTCACAATATTAATAAATGTAGGAAAATAATATAGAATATATAGTATAATAAAATAGTTTAATACGCTATACAATAATAAAAATAAAATAAAACAAAGAAAAATGGGTCAAATAACAATTAAAGCAGATTAAAAGGACTAAATTAAAGCACGCGTTAAATCCCAGGGACTAATATGGCAATTAAACCTATTTACAAAACGACGTCGTTCCGATTTTACCTTTGAAATGGACCGAGGGACTAAATTGGAACCAAAACAAACTTTAGGGCTAATTTTAAAATAAATAAAAATACAAATTAGACTGAATTAAAATTAACTAAATTGCGGAAGGACCAAAATGTCAAATATCCCATTTTTAAAACATGCGCGGATCCTCATCTGGATATTGGGTCGACGCGCGGATCCTGTTAATCCAAAACGGCGTCGTTTTCCTTTTCCTATATAAGTCAGAATATCAGCTAAACAAAATCATTTTACACCCATTTTTAAAAAAAAAAAACAGAGATCCATCCTCTCAAAACTTTCTCCATATTACGCCCTCGGCGAGGCTCGATAAAACACCTCTGCGTGTCTTGCCGGCACGCCGCCGTCGTCTGTGGCAGCCCTCAGGTAATATCTTCACTTTTTTCTTGTTTAATAATATTTATACATACAAAATAAGCATAGATTTAAAAATAACGCGAAAAGAATCACCTTTGTAAACTATTTTTCGATGTTTTATTTTGCTTCTCTTTTGAATCCTTTTTTTGTATTCTGTTTTTCTCTCTGTTTTTCGTGTGTGTATCTCTCCCCCCATTTTGTATTCTATTTTTTTATATTCTATTTTTCTCTCTGTTTTTTTGTAAACTCTCTCTTTTGTATCTCTCCCCCCATTTTGTGACAGATCTGTGTGTGTATGTTTGTCCCCCTTTTACAGATTTTACAAAGGGTTTTATAACCCCAAAAACAAAAAAATAAAAAGAAAGCAAATCTTTTTATATCTATTATTTCCTTTTTGCTGCGATTTGCTCCTGCTCTTTTCGTGTCTCTTTCTGCAGGTTAATGAAGGTGATTTCGCGGTGAAGACCAGACACGAGAATGGCGGCGCTCCTGGTGGCTACGATGGTGCAACGATCGGACTTCAGATCTTGCGGCGTGACGATTAGCCTGGCATTGCGGCGCGACTGTTGGTGGGTGCGAGGCTCTTGCGGTGCCTAGGGTTTCTGGGGAACCCTAGGTCTTCTGTTACCTATTTAAGCATTGGGCCATTTGGGCTGCATTAGTTTGGGTCGTCCGGGTCTATTGGTGGGTATTAGTTGGGGTATTTGGTCTGAATTTGTAATGGGCCATGGGTAGGTTAATTTGGGTTATCTGTTTTAGTGTATTGGGCTTGTAACAGGGACATTGGTTTTTATTATTGTTTTTGGTTTTTTTATTCAGGGTTTATGGGCTGGGCAAAAATGGTTATTACTGCCCTCTTTGCTCATTGTCGTGTAACGAGAATAGAGCAAAGACTATAAAAGGACCAATTTTACCTGGTTTTGGCCGAGCCCTGACTTCTTGATCCCCAACTTCTTCAAATGACTCCAAATCCACTGCAACTTCAATGGTATTGGAACTTCATCTTGACTTCCGTGAGTTTGATAGCTTCAACTTCATAAAGGCCGTATCCACTATCTTTTGATCTGCTCCACTGCAAACTCAGGGAGACCAGATCTGATATTTTCAATCTGATCCTCGCAAACTCGGGGATCACGGTGATGTCTTCGACACGCTTCCTGTAACTTCGGAAGATCAAATCGATTATCTTCAATCAGTCCTCGCAAACTCGGGATCACTAGATTGATGTCTTCGACCTGCTCCCTGCAACTTCAGGAAGATCAAATCTGCTATCTTCAATCTGATCCCTACAAACTCAGGGATCACTAGATTGATGTCTTCGATCTGCTCCCTGCAACTTCAGGAAGATCAAATCTGCTATCTTCAATCTGATCCCTGCAAACTCAGGGATCACCAGATTGATGTCTTCGATCTACTTCCTTGTATCTTCAGGAAAAGTTCATTCTTCAATTGCTCCACCAACATCTCTAGGGAACAAAATCTGAACCTTTTGGTTTGCTTCCTTATTATCTTCAGAAAGACTTCAATCTTCAGTCTGCTCCACTAACATCTCTAGGAACAAAATCTGAACTTTTGGTTTGCTTCCTCAGGAAGACTTCAATCTTTACTTTGCTCCACTACCATCTCAAGGGAACAAAATCTGAACTTTTGGTTTGCTTCTTCAGGAAGACTTCAATCTTCAGTTTGCTCCACTAACATCTCTAGGGAACAAAATTTGAACTTTTGGTTTGCTTCCTTACTATCTTCAAGAAGACTTCAATCTTCAGTCTGCTCCACTAACATCTCTAGGGAACAAAATCTGAACCTTTTGGTTTACTTCCTTATTATCTTAAGGAAGACTTCAATCTTCAATCTGCTCCACTAACATCTCTAGGGTACAAAATCTGAACCTTTTGGTTTGCTTCCTTATTATCTTAAGGGAGACTTCAATCTTCAGTCTGCTCCACTAACATCTCTAGGGAACAAAATCTGAACCTTTTGGTTTGCTTCCTTACTATCTTCAGGAAGACTTCAATCTTCAGCCTGCTCTACTAACATCTCTAGGGAACAAAATCTGAACCTTTTGGTTTGCTTTCTTATTATCTTAAGGAAGACTTCAATCTTCAGTCTGCTCCACTAACATCTCTAGGGAACAAAATTTGAACCTTTTGGTTTGGTATATCATCCTCTGAGGGACATATCCTATAAACTTAAATGTATTATGGATGACTTTTGCATGAATGCAAAATGTCATGATAATGATGATTAGGATGCATGATTGGAATGAATCCGATGCTCCTAACTAAATGATATTAGGGATGACATTTGCATCAATGCAGGATGTCATGAATTTTTTTTATACAACGGTTAGGACACAATGATCGCCATGAACCAAATGCTCCTAATTTGAAATGAGAGAATGATCTCTATGGGTTGTCATTTCTCATAGTTCATCCAGGTTCTATCACTGATGCGCTCCCATGCTTTCTCATTCAGCTAGTATCTTGGATAGAAAACTCAAAGAAACCATCATTCAGCTCAGCAAGCTTGCCCCGCTATAATTCCAGAGTCAGCCTTTGCAACTTCAGGGGAATGACATTTGGTTTCTTTCATATTTCTGTTACCACTTAGAGGTACAGAACTTGTATCACTTTGAATTTGTTACACCATTCCTTGGATGTAATGATCAGATGTATGTGTCTGCAGGGTATCTCGATAGTGATCCCCTTTTATACTTGACCTTGTTCATCATTTGTCGATATGGTATCATCAACGAAATTGTCTTATCCAATGAGAACTTGAAGAGATAATCATTTTTCAATGTTTCTAGCCCTTAGGCTTGGTGAGTTCTGAACAATAATTATGTTTCAGATTCCTCATATTATTTAGAAGCTTCTAGAGTAATACGCGAAACTCCTTTTAGGAAAGTGATATTAGTCCATTAATCGTTATTTCAATATAAATGCTTGCAAAAGAACATAAAAATGGACAAGAAAGAAATAGCTCAGAAAAATAATTCAAAGATAACTCAGGCAATAAAAGAAAATTGATTTGAGTGTATCTCAAAAAGAATAAAGCAATCAAAGAATAGGAATTCAAAAATGGGTAAGATAGATGTTAGGTGCCCCAGATATCGCAGCCTGAGCTTCTTTGTTCCAACTTCTTGAGGACCATTTTAAACTCAATATGTGTTTTAGGGGATCCAGAGTACTTTATCAATGCCCCAATACGTAACATACTTCCTCATTACTAATTCAGACGTAGCAAGACTACTGTATGCCCCACTTTTATTCAAAATTTGAGCTGCCCTTTTCAGGTTTTCAACTCAAAGCCCTTTTGGTCTCAAAGCGCCCTTTGCAGGTGAAACACCCCACACCCGGCCCATGAGCCTGTACCGGATCTGGTATGTTCCTCGAGGTAAACTGGTTCAAATTTCTTTTGTTACTTTGAAAACTGTGGGTGTTGAAGATAGTTTGTAGTGGGTTGGGCTTGAGTTGAAAACAAATTTATATCGTTATTAAAATCCTTTTGATTTAGGTGACAAAACGTTTGGGCTTTGTATTAAATTACTTAATATTTTAATAAATGTCAAGATTGTAGGCTTAAAAGAAAATAAAGTAAACACTACTACGACATTATTACATCAAATAATTTCCCAAAAATTAAAACCAAAATAAACTTTAAAATACTTAGTTTAAAAATAAAAGTCCAAGTCATAAACTTCTTCTTGTGCATGGCCATCCCTAAGCTTCTTGAACCCGATCCATCAACGTCATCATCCAAAACATGTTCCCTAGCAGGGTGAGTCAGCAGACTCAATGTGTACACAAGCACTAAAATTAATGATTCAGGCATACCATACATATCATGTTCACATAATGACTCAAGATAATGATGCAACCCAAACCCAAACCTAGATGCCATCCGCTACACATCCCCCTACCAACCTACACACCGTGGGGACTACTAAGTCAACCCTCCATCCGCTACACACCATCGAAGGCAGTCGCTACAGTCGACGTGCTCATCGCCCTTATAAAATTTGTGGCATAGCCACCAGATTTAATAATCGTGTCATGTGACACCACATTCGAGATAATGTAACCGGGTTACCACATTGGATAATGTGACCAAGTCACCACATTCGAGATAGTGGGACCAAAGTCACCACATACACTTCCCCTTTCTCAAATAACCCGAATGCCCCATAATATTCATATCATGTTTATCACATTTAAAATTCACATTCATGTCACTTTTCACATGTTAAGTATAACATATTTAAGTAATCCTAGTAGGAGTAGGAAACGTGCACAGTACTTTGTACCATAACATGGTACTCTAGCCACATTTTACACTTTCATATTAACACATATATTGATTTTAAGCCATAAATCAATTAAGATTAGTGTGGGTACACACTGATTAAACAACGATTTCACTTGAAATCCCAAATCCGATCTACTGCCTTAAGATTTTTAATGCCTACATTAGGCCAACATGGTAACTTTTAGCAAAGGCCTATTCGGCCAAACTTAGTGTTTTCTTTTAAAGCCTAATCGGCTATAACCCAAATCCCGAAGGATTCATGTAGTCAATTTCTTACCTTTGGTGCCGATTTGATGACTATTCAAATCCCAAAAACTTTGTTTTTCTCCTCCTTGTATTCGGCCAAATCCTAAATCCCTTGAATCAGTTAGTTTTCGATTAAATAGATCTAAATACTTAAGATAGACCCTTGGCCGAATATGTGAATACACTTACCTTGGAGTTCTTAAATCCCAAAATTGATCTTTGCTTCCTTAATGCTGTCGAAATTCCTATAACCATATGTTAGATTTGATCTAATATTAAAGTAGGGAATAGAAATTTGGTCGATTGTACATATATGTACTTACCTTGTTTTTAAATCCTGAATGATCCTTAGTAATAGTCGGCTATGGCTCTCATAAGTAGCACAAAGTTTCAACTTTTGCAACTATGAAGAAATCGGCTAGGGCTTTGCTTATTTTCGGCTTTTGACTGTGTTTGTAATAGAAGAAGAAAAGAAAAGAGAAGAAGGAAAGGGTTGAGCAATTTGGGTAGTAAAGTTTTGGCTACACAAGGTGTGTTTTCAAAAAAAACAAACGAAGTAGAGAGGGTGTTGTTTAGGGGATTCGGCAGAGAATAGGAGAAAAAGGAAGATGAAAATAGGTAGAATGGCCTCATTCTTCCCTTTTTGGCAGAAAATACTAGCCTTAGAATCCCCCAATCGGCCAACTCTTTCTATGTGATAAATTTTTATCTTTTTAAGTATCACCTAAATTAATCTCATCAATAATCCACTTATTTAATAATCTATTATTAAATCTATCATTTATCCCCTATTTAGCCGAAATTTAAAGGGAATAAAACTCCTCTTTTGCAAGCCTTGTGCTGTCTACCCCTGTGCTTCTAGAAGCAAAAATAAAACTTCTTTTATTCGCTTCCCATGTGACTCGAACTCAGGCCCAACACCCTTGCATGTGGCGCCATTTTGAGAGGCCCTAAGTGGCATCTTGAGGCCACTTTTCCAAGCCTGTTTGTGTGTCAAATTTCACATACTTTTTCTCTTAAGGCTACCTTGCCTTAATCTCCTTCTTTAAACTTTAAAACTCGACATTTCTAAGTTATTTCTAAGTTTCCAAAAATTTTCGTTTGGCTCTTTAAACTTAGGTTTCCAAAATGTTCACTTTCCTAATTTACTTAGGTTTCCAAAATGGTCACTTTCCTATTTTACTTAGGTTTCCAAAATGGTCACTTTCCTATTTTACTTAGGTTTCCAAAATGTTAACTTTCCTCTTTTTAACGTAACATTTCCATACATTCCCAGGTTTCCAAAAATATTCAAAATTTATTCATAACACATAAAACATGTCATTTCGTATAATTAAGCCAAAAATGCATAGGCCTTGTTCAGGATGTTATAGTTCTACCCCTCTTAAATTAATTTCGTCCTCGAAATTTCCTAGCTAAAATAATTGAGGGTATTGCTGTCGCATTGCCTCCTCTGGTTCCCATGAAGCTTCCTCCGATCCATGATTTTGCCATAACACTTTGACTAGAGGAACCGACTTCCTCCGCAATACTTTCACATCACGTTCTAAAATTTGAATCGGCTCTTCCTCGTAGGATAAGCCTGGCCTTAGCTCCACTTCTTCAACTGGTACCACGTGAGATGGGTCCGATCAGTAGCGACGTAGCATGGAAACATGGAATACGTCGTGCATCTGCTGCAACTCAGGTGGTAACTCTAGCTGGTATACCACTGGCCCAACTCGCTTTAGTACTCGATAGGGCCCTATAAACCTTGGGCTTAACTTCCCTTTCCGACCAAACCTCATCACCTTCTTCCAAGGCGAGACTTTCAGAAACACTTGGTCTCCCACTTCAAACTCTATTTCCTTTCGCTTGAGGTTTGCGTATGACTTCTGCCTATCATCAGCTTCCTTTAGCCGTACCCGAATTATCTCAACTTTCTCTTCAGTTTCTGCCACTAACTCTGGTCCAAAACTCGACGTTCTCCTAACTCAATCCAACAAGTAGGAGTTCGACATTTTTGCCCGTACAATGCTTCATATGGTGCCATTCGAATGCTAGCCTGATAACTGTTGTTGTAGGCGAACTCCGCTAAAGGCAAGTAATCCTCCCAACTTCCTCGAAAATCCATCACACAGCCTCTCAACATATCCTCCAACACTTGTATTACCCGTTCAGATTGCCCGTCTGATTGTAAATGAAAAGCCGTAGTGAAGTCCAACTTAGTGCCTAAAGCTTGATGAAGTGCCCTCCAAAATCAAGACGTGAACCTTGGGTCTCTATCCGAAATAATTGACACCGGCACTCCGTGTAGTCTCACGATTTCCGCCACATATAGCTTGGCTAACTTCGAAGGAATAATCTACTCTTACCGGGATGAAGTGTGCGGACTTAGTCAAACGGTCCACTATTACCCATACCGAGTCCTTCTTAGTAGGCGTAAGGGGAAGCCCACTAACAAAGTCCATGGTAATTCTTTCCCACTTCCACTGCGGAATCTCGATTGGCTGAAGCAATCTCGATGGAACCTGGTGTTTAGCCTTAACTTGCTGACATGTCAGACATTTTCCCACGAATTCAGTAACTTCTCGTTTAAGATCGTGCCACCAAAATTGTTCTTTTAGATCTCTGTACAACTTAGTGCCTCTAGGATGCATAGCATAAGGGCTACTATCGCTTCAGAAGAATCCTCTGTCTTAACTCCTCGTCCTTGACATCTGAGACTTTTCCTTTGTAGCACAATACTCCTTCATCATTAACGCCATAATCCTCTAACTCTCCGATTACGTACTTGTTGTAACTTTGCACTTAGGTCCTTATCAGTCAACTGTCCCCTTTTCACCTCATTCAGCCATGTGGGTTTGATTGGCAACTCAGCCAATAGGCTTCCATCCTCATACAAACTTAAATGGGTGAACATTGCCCTAAGATCCGACACCACCTTCTAACTTAGGGCATCAGCTACCATATTCGCCTTGCCCGGGTGGTACTCTATCGAGCAATCATAATCCTTCAATAACTCCACCCACCTTCGCTGCCTCAAGTTTAACTCCCTCTGAGTCAACAGATACTTAAGGCTCTTGTGGTCTGTGTAGATCACCGACCTTTCTCCATAGAGATAGTGCCTCCATACCTTAAGGGCGAAAACCACACGCCAATTCTAAGTCATGGGTTGGGTAGTTAACCTCATGCGGCCTTAAGCTGTCGGACGCGTAAGCTACTACCTTTCCGTCTTGCATCAACACATAACCCAAACACATATAGGAAGCATCACAATACAAGTAAATTCTTTTCCTACCTCATTGAATCAATCTTGGAGCTTAGTTAAAACCTTCTTAAGCTTCTCAAAGCTCTCCTGCCGCTTATCCGACCACACAAAGGGTACTTCCTTCCTCAACAATTTTGTCAAAGGCGGCTATAGGCGAGAACCCTTCCACAAACCTTTTGTAATAGCTTTGTCAAACCTAAGAAACTTGGATCTCATTCACGGACCTAGGTGGTTTCCAATCCAACACCGCTTGATCTTCCTAGGATCCTCTTATTCCTCTGCGGATACCACATGCCCTAAGAACGCAACTTCCTAAGCCAAAATTCACACTTGCTGAATTTGGCATGAAACTCTTCTCCCTTAACACTTGCAGCACAACTCGGAGATGCTCATCATGCTCCTCCTCAGTCTTAGAGTATACGAGGATGTCGTCGATGAACACTACGATGAACCTATCCAAGTAAGGTTAAAACACCCGATTCATCATATCCATAAATGCGGCTGGGGCGTTTGTCAAACCGAACGGCATTACTACAAGCTCATAGTGGCCGTATCTTGTCCTAAAGGCTGTCTTATGGATATCCGCCTCCTTCACCTTCAGCTGATGATATCCCGACCTTAATTCGATCTTTGAAAACACTGCCGCCCCCTTAAGCTGATCGAACAAGTCATCAATCCTAGGCAAAGGATATTTGTTCTTGATGGTCAGCTTATTTAACTGACAGTAGTCATGCACATATGCATAGTTCCGTCCTTCTTCTTCACAAACAGGACCTGTGCTCCCCACGGAGACACACTGGGCCAGATAAACCCACGGTCAAGCAATTTGGATTTGAGCCTTGAGCTCAACCAACTCCTTTGGTGCCATTCGGTATGGAGTGATTGACACAGGAGCTATTCCCGGTAGCAAATCTATTCCAAATTCCACCTCCCTATTTGGGGGTATTCCTGGTAATTCCTCTGGAAACACATCCTCAAAGTCCCTTACCGTTCTAACTCCATTGACACCTTCCTCCGTTCCATCCAACACACTTACAAAGGCTAAAAGTGCCTCACACCCTTTCCGAACCATCTTTTCAGCCTTAAGTGCCGAAACTACATTAGACAAATAGTTTCTTCTCTCTCCTATCATAATGACCACCTCATCCTCAGGGGTCCTTAGTTCCATTCGTTTAGCCGCACAATCCAACACGGCTTGGTGTTCTACCAACCAATCCATACCAAGTATGAGGTCAAATTCTTCGAAGGGTAACTCCATTAAGTTAGCCCGAAAGCTCACTCCTGAATTTCTAGGGGTACATTCTGAAAGATCTTATCCACCACTACAGTTTGGCCTAACGGGCTTACTACCTTCATCTCCCTACCAAAAAATTCAGAGTCTAGGCCTAGTGTTTCAACTACACTACAGATAACATAAGAATGGGTCGAGCCCACATCAATTAAGGCATAATAAGGCTTGTCATAAATAAAGAACGTACCGGTTATGATGTCCGGTGCGTCCCCATCCTCCCTCCGATGAACTGCGTAAACCAAACCCGACTGCCTTGCCTCAGTATTAGCAACACCTCTGCCTTGTGTTCCACGTCCTCTGTCGGCACCATTACCTCTGTTATTCGAACCACGACCTTGTTGAGACTGCTGTCTTCCTCTACCAGCCTGATTAACATTTTGAGCTGCTGATCGACTTTCATCTAGTTTCTTAGGATAATCTTTGAGCATATGGTCCTTGGACCCACACCTGAAACATCCTCCCGTCTTTTTTCAATACTCCCCTAAATGCTTCTTTCCACAATGCTCACAAGGACGATACTGCCCTCCGATACCAACTTGCTGACCCCTCGGCCCATCAGCTCTGGGCCTTTTCTGCATATTTCCCGATGATCCGGATGACCCATAACCCCTCTTGGGTCTATTCCTATTAGAGCTCTGCTTAACCGAGTCCTTGATTCCCTCGGCTACCTTAGCCTTTTCAACCAACGCGAAAACTCCCGTTCCTGATGTGGAGCTATCAATAACCTGAGGTCATCCCTTAAATCGTCTTCAAAACGGACACAATGCTCATGCTCAGTTGCTACTACTCCTCGAGCATATCGGCTCAACCTCAGAAATTTAGCTTCATATGCTGCTACCGACTTGTTCCCTTGAACTAGCCCTAGAAAAGCTTTCCTCTGCTCATCAATATACTGTATGCCAACATACTTTTTCTGATATGCCTCTTTAGCATACTCCCAGGTCAGATCCTCAGCCGTGGCACCATCCCGGATAGTTAACCACCATTGGTATGCTTCATCACGTAATAGTGCCACCATTCCTTTCAACTTTTCCTCCGGGGTCAGATCGAGCTCATCCATAATACGCTCGATTGCTTCCAACCAGTACTCAACTGTACTAGGTGCCACACCGGATACTCCACGAAACACCTCACATTTCGTTGGCTCGAGTCACTCGGTCTGATTTTGAGCTCCCGCATTTCCACCGCGCCACCACCATTTCGAACTCGCAGACTGACTGCGATACAACATCATCCCCGTCTAAGCTGCGCCGCTTTCGACAATCGATATTTGGGGGTAGTGGTGGCGGTGGTAACTCATTGTCAGACCCTTGACCCGATCTAACGGGTTCTGACACAACGATTCTTCCTCTACCGCGTCCATGACGACCGTGTCCTCTAGAATGCGCTTTAATCTGATTTGAGAAAGTTTTATGAATTAGTACTTTTGTTTCACTTGATTACCCGCGAAGAAATTTTATGAAAAGGAATTTAGGAGCTGTTCTTTCGTATTCACCCATGCACACAGTCTTTTCATTCATTCATACATCCATCAAACAATTATGAACCTTCGTTCATTCAGAGATATGTTGTAGTTTTCATTATTGTTGTTTTTCCACTACCTAGGGGTATTTGCGTAATTTGTCCTACAGGGGTATTTTCGTAATTTTTCAAATATATTTCCTTGGTAATTTTGTCAAAAAAAAGTATTTCAAAAATTTTGTAGTCTTGGGGCTTTTCGGTAAATTTAGAAATTCTAGGGGTATTTCGATAATTTTGAAGTTTGGGGTATTTTGGTGATAAACTAGGGTAGATTTGTAAAGTTTAATAATTCAGGGATATTTCAAAATTTGCAAAACTTTGAGGGTTCTTTTTGAGAAATTTATTTTCCAAAACGATAAAGTTGCAAAAGATTTTGGGAATCAGGGTCATTTTGGAAATTTTGGTAGGTTAGGGGCAATTTTGTAATTTTTCAAAATTAAAGTATTTTGATAATTTGCAAATAAGGGTTTTTTGGACTTGTTATAAAATAATGATAATGTTGATTAAAGCGTGAGTATTTTAGACATTTGTATAAACCAAGGGCATTTTGTAATTTTACCACTAGGGGTATTTTTGTAATTTTATAAATCGGAAAATTTTTGAAAAATTGTGTAGGAAAATAATTTTCACAAATTAAAGAAAAATGATTTTAAGAGTTTTAAAATTAGGGTTCTAAAAAAACATGGCTAGTTCCTTTTCGGGTTTTAGTTATTGGGTTTAGCTTATGGTCGAGCCTTCTTGGTCGGGGTGAACCAAAGCTACGCACTGCAAGCAGATTCGAGTGGAGAGGAGATGAGTCACACAGATTGCTTAAATACCAAGCTCCCATGAAACCATTCCTAGACATGCACAGAGGTTGCCACACCCACTAAGTCTTACGGGTTAGGGTGAGCCAAAGCTAAGCACTGGTAGGATTCTGCGAAGAGGAGGTGAGTCACTAGGATGCTTAAATACCGAGCTCTTAGGATCCAATCCTAGACATGCGTACCATGGTTGCCACACCTAACTCGATTGACTTAGCCATAGGTTTGTTTAGTGCATTAAGTCTTATGTATTTGTGTTTGAGTAGACTAATCCTGGGTTCAAGTTCCTATCATGCTATTCTACGTTCCATTCCTTTTCTACCCTTCTATAATTCACATAATCACACGAGATAGTTAGGGGTACTTACGGTGGATCATGGGTCGAGACTTAGGTGCCATGCCGGAAAAACACCTTATTTCATAAGATACTTTATAAAGCTTATTTGGGCTCGATTTGAAAATGTTTTGGGCCTTAGCCCACGCTTCGAGAGTTTAAAAGCGGGCTCGATACCAAATTGAAACACCCACACCCTACCACGAGCTGGATCGGATCTGGTATGTTCCTCGATGTAAACCGGTTCAAATTTCTTTTGTTACTTTGAAAACCGTGGGTGTTGAAGATAGTTTGTAGTGGGTTGGGCTTGAGTTGAAAACAAGTTTATATCGTTATTAAAATCCTTTTGATTTAGGTGACAAAACGTTTGGGCTTTGTATTAAATTACTTAATATTTTAATAAATGTCAAGATTGTGGGCTTAAAAGAAAATAAAGTAAACACTACTACGGCCTTATTACATCAAATAATTTCCCAAAAATTAAAACCAAAATGAAC
Organism: Gossypium rotundifolium; assembly: GCA_025506655.1. NCBI lineage: Eukaryota > Viridiplantae > Streptophyta > Magnoliopsida > Malvales > Malvaceae > Gossypium > Gossypium rotundifolium. Next base: position 147,210,003 of record CP106724.1, read on the forward strand.
TTTAAAATACTTAGATTAAAAATAAAAGTCCAAGTCATAAACTTCTTGCTGTGCATGGCCATCCCTAAGCTTCTGCCGAACCCGGTCCATCACTGCTCGTCACCTGAAACATGTTCCCACAACGGGGTGAGTCAACAGACTCAATGTGTACACAAGCACTAAAATTAATGATTCAGGCATACCATACATATCATGTTCACATAATGACTCAAGATAATGATGCAACCCAAACCCAAACCTAGATGCCATCCGCTACACATCCCTCTACCAACCTGCACACCGTGGGGACTACTAAGTCAACCCTCCATCCGCTACACACCATCGAAGGCGATCCTTTGCGATCGGCGTGCTCATCGCCCTTATAAAATTCGTGGCATAGCCACCAGATTTAATAATCGTGTCATGTGACACCACATTCAGATAAATGTAACCGAAGTTACCACATTCAGATAATGTGACCGAAGTCACCACATTCAGATAGTGGGACCAAAGTCACCACATACACTTCCCCTTTCTCAAAAAACCCGAATGCCCCATAATATTCATATCATGTTTATCACATTTAAAATTCACATTCATGTCACTTTTCACATGTTAAGTATAACATATTTCATAATCCTAGTAGGAGTAGGAAACGTACCTGAGTACTTTGTACCATAACATGGTACTCTAGCCACATTTTTACACTTTAATATTAACACATATATCGATTTTAAGCCAAAAATCAATTAAGATTAGTGTGGGGTACACACCTGATTCGCTTAACGATTTCACTTGAAATCCCAAAATTCGATCTACTGCCTTAGATTTTTATTGCCTACATTCGGCCAACATGGTAACTTTTAGCAAAGGCCTACTCGACCAAACTTAGTGTTTTCTTTTAAAGCCTAATCGGCTATAACCCAAATCCCGAAGGATTCATGTAGTCAATTTCTTACCTTTGGTGCCGATTGATGACTATTCAAATCCCAAAAACTTTATTTTTCTTCTCCTTGTATTCAGCCAAATCCTAAATCCCTTGAATCAGTTAGTTTTTGATTAAATAGATCTAAATACTTAAGATAGGGCCTTGGCCGAATATGTGAATACACTTACCTTGGAGTTCTCAAATCTCGAAATTGATCTTTGCTTCCTTAATGCTATCGAAATTCCTACAACCATATGTTAGATTTGACCTAATATTAAAGTATGGAATAGACCTTTGGCCGATTGTACATATATGTACTTACCTTGTTTTTAAATCTCGAATGATCCTTAGTAATAGCCGGTTATGGCTCTCATAAGTAGCACAAAGTTTCGGCTTTTGTAAATATGAAGAAATCAGCTAGGGCTTTGTTTATTTTTGATTTTTGACTGTGTTTGTAATAGAAGAAGAAAATAAAAGAGAAGAAGGAAAGGGTTGAGCAATTTGGGTAGTAAAGTTTCGGCTACACAAGGTGTGTTTTCAAAAAAAAAAAAAACGAAGTAGAGAGGGTGTTGTTTAGGGGATTCGGCAGAGAATAGGAGAAAAAGGAAGATGAAAATAGGTAGAATGGCCTCATTCTTCCCTTTTTGGCCGAAAATACTAGCCTTAGAATCCCCCAATCGGCCAACTCTTCCTATGTGATAAATTTTTATCTTTTTAATTATCACCTAAATTAATCTCATCAATAATCCACTTATTTAATAATCTATTATTAAATCTATCATTTATCCCCTATTTAGCCGAAATTTTAAAGAGAATAAAACTCCTTTTTTGCAAGCCTTGTGCCGTCCACCTCTGTGCTTCTAGAAGCAAAAATAAAACTTCTTTTATTCGCTTCCCATGTGACTCGAACTCAGGCCCAACACCCTTGCATGTGGCGCCATTTTCAAAGGCCCTAAGTGGCATCTTGAGGCCACTTTTCCAAGCCTGTTTGTGTGTCAAATTTCACATACTTTTTCTCTTAAGGCTACCTTGCCTTAATCTCCTCCTTTAAACTTTAAAACTCGACATTTCTAAGTTATTTCTAAGTTTCCAAAAATTTTCGTTTGGCTCTTTAAACTTAGGTTTCCAAAATGTTCACTTTCCTAATTTACTTAGGTTTCCAAAATGGTCACTTTCCTATTTTACTTAGGTTTCCAAAATGGCCACTTTCCTATTTTACTTAGGTTTCCAAAATGTTAACTTTCCTCTTTTTAACGTAACATTTCCATACATTCTCAGGTTTCCAAAAATATTCAAAATTTATTCATAACACATAAAACATGTCATTTCGTACAATTAAGCCAAAAATGCATAGGCCCTTTTTCAGGATGTTACAGCAGGCTTTCGCCTTGGCCTCTCATTTGTCTTTTTTTTGAATTTTTAAAATTTTTTTATTTCTTTTTGATTTTTTTTGGGATGAATTTGAGCTCAAGGTGCCCTTTGCGGGTTTTTACCTTGACCCTTCCATTTTCAGGTAAAATTCTTCTTGACTCAACCTGAATTCACTGGATTGGGCAAGTCTTTTCCGTTCATCTTAGTCAATATCAATGCTCCTCCAGAATAGGTCTTCTTTGGCATCTGCTTTCTTCTAAAGTCATTTTATAGAAGAAAGGTCTTTTTCAACAACAGGTTCCCTTGTGGATATCTCTAGGATAAACCTTTTTATCTTGCATCATCTGATCGTGATGGTTAACCTTTAAGCTTTCCTTCGATTAGGTTCGATTAACAAAACGCTTCAGTTCCATAATGGGTAAGATGTTGCCCTAGCAAAAGCTCTGGCCGACGTTCAATAAGACAGAGGGTAAATGATAGTTTCTTATGCCAATCCTCACAAGTCTTAACCATCTTTCATTTTTTCCTTGGTAACTTTTGTTGCCTTTGCGATATCTTTTGCTTTTTAGAAAAGCGTAAACTTTGACTTTGTACGCTTATTTAAATGTGATCCTTCTGACGATTACGCTAGCATATGATCTTTTCCTCTCTTCTTCTTCTTCTTCTTTTTCTTTTTTCTTTTTTTTGAATTTGATGACTTCGACATTGTAACTTTGGCATACGAAGCTACTTCCACTCTCTTAGTGAAGTAAACGATAACTCTGCCGATGGGTCGATATTGACTAAAAGCTTTTGACGAGATTGGCCCCATAGCATCCCTACCCCACATATGGAAAATTTGTGATGAATTGGAGTAGGTATATGGATTTTTGTCTCCTTAAATTCAATATTTGCGGTATGACTGATGCAATCCCCTTTCATGGTGGATCAATGTGCCCGATCCTCTTTGTTTAGCCTGCTTCTCATTAGCCAAGGCATGTCCTGATATAATTGTGTGAAAACATCTTTGACTTTTTGAAGATAACTGAATAATGTCTCGCCTTATTTCCGTGATGAGCTCAGCTACAATCTTCACTCCTTTTCTAGGCACGCAATATTAATGACTCTTTGTAGAGTAAGGTCTATTTTTCATCTTGTTAAGCTATTCTTAACAAGTCAGAAGATACATCACAAACTCTGTCATCTTCAAAATCCTGAGATCCCCTAGACCCATATCTTGTTCAAAAAGAGAGTCAGTAACAATGTCGCTCATGACGTTGATATCTGGGTACCTAGGTAAGAAATCCAAAGAATAAATGATTCTAAGGATGATTATTGGTATGGTCATGAATAAAGAATGAAAGAATATTCTAAAGAACAAAAGAATGTAAAGAATGAAAGAATATGTGCTCAAATAGATGCATTTTATTGAAATAAAATTTTAGGACACAAGCCTATTTCACAAAAAGGGTTTTATTGCCTCTAGGCTTAAGGCAACAAGCATGTTTTGCACATTACTCTAGATTAACTCTAAAAATACATGGATCTCCTCCATAATCCCATTTATTCAAAACATTCCCAAGTACATAAGGGCTTGGAAACTTCGTTCTCAATTCTCTCTTCGCTTTTGATTTCTTCAAGGGATCACAACTTTCTTGTCTCCTCCTTCGACAATCACATTTACTGCCTTGTCAAAGTGATCAGATTTTGATAACTCATCGACTTCTACAACTCCCATTTTGATGAGATTTTCAACCAGCTTTTTAAACGTAGTGCAATTTTAAATTGAATGGCCCTTTATTACCGTATGGTACTCGCATTAGGCATTCTCGTTATACCATTTTGGAAATGGAGGTTACAACGGTTTCAAATAAAATGGGGACACCACGTGTGCGTCAAACAAATATTGATATAGCTCATTATACGTCATTGGGATTGGCGTACATTGGAGCTTTTCAGAGTTTTTCCTTGTGCCTGACTCTTGTCTCGCCGATCCTTGTTGCCCAGTAGTGATCACCTTGGGCTGGTTAATAGTAATTGCTTTTGAGTACCCTCTGCTGTATGTACTCGTATTATTCACCCCGTCATCCCTTTTTTAGGAGCAAACCTTTTAGCGGTTTCCCCTGCTTCAATCTTGCCACCTCTTATGGCATTTTCAATCATTTCTCCTGTCATAACTATGTCTGCAAAGCTCTTGGTGGTGCTTCCTAACATATGGGTGTTAAATGGGGCTTTTAGAGTGTTAATAAATAGCATAGTGGTCTCTTTCTCTAGAAGAGGTGGTTGGACTTGCATGGCTATTTCCTTCCATCTCTGCGTGTATTGCCTAAAACTCTCATTTGACTTCTTTTCCATGTTTTGCAACATGATTCGGTCAGGCATCATATCTGTGACATGGTTGTACTGTCTCATGAAGGCTTGGGCCAAGTCCCTCCAAGAGCTAATGTTAGTGCAACTAAGTTGATTGTACCACCTAGGCGCTGCTCCTGTCAAACTATCTTGGAAATAATGAATCAGAAGTTGATCATTGTTCACATAGCCCGTCATATGTCTACAGAACATTGTGATGTAGGCTTCAGGGTACGTAGTTCCATTGTATTTCTTGAATTCTAGCATCTTGAATTTATGAGGAAGTACCAGATCAGGAACCAGACTCAAGTCCTTAGTGTCAATACCATGATGATGGTCAGCATTTTCCAAAGCTTGGAACTTTTCTTCTAACCACCTACAACGATCCTCCAACTTCCCTGAAGATTCAATTCTGATTCCCTCCCTCTTTTTATGTCCAAATCAGGGATAACGGGGTTGACAAGGTTATCTCCTAGGTTAGATCCCAAGCCCACTTGAAAGTTCATGGATGGCCTAGGATTATCTTGCCCCTACCGAGGCCTAATCATGATAGCTGGCCTTTGGGGATATTATTCAGGTTGTGTTTGTACATGTGGTGGAGTGAATCCCCTAGGAAAGTCCTCGTTATCTTCAGCATTAACTAATGAACCCTTTCCCTGTTCCATTACCCCACTCATCATCTGGGTCATTTGAGCCATCATGTTCTTTTGAGCCTCCAACATCTGGTCTCTCATCTCTTGTTGGAGTTTTGCCATCTACTCTTGCATCTGGTCTTGCAGTTCTCTCTGGAATTGTTCCATCCTTTGGTCCATTTTCCTTGACTTTGCTGTGTACCATAAGGGTGTTTAGCTTCTAGATTTTCTTTCTCTCTCTCTCCTATAATTTAAACTAATTAGACTCTCTCTATAAATTTAAATGCATATGATGTTATGTAATGCAAATGCATGAATGCAAAGAAAGAGAGGCGTTGATTCTGAATTCAGTTACATTAGAAAAACTTTTCTAGAAAACAAATTTCTTTACATAAAATGGATTGCATACACGACCTTATCCTCATAGTTTAAATGAAGACATGAATCCCTTCTTCCCAAAAGTCAAGTCTTCTAATAGATGCCTCCTCTAACTCATTTTTGCTTGATTTGGGGCGAGACTCACTTCTCCATAATACTCGTTAGCTTCTTCAAGAAAGTCAAGATGTGGTGATTCTCGATTTGTCTTTGTCAGCTTGAATCCTTGGGTAATAAAGTCTTGCCAGCTATCAGTCTTCTCTAGTTGTGTTCACTTATACTATATTCAGACAAGACCGTATTATAATCCACTTTATCAAAAAATTCATCTTCTTATGAAAAACTTTTCTATTTAGCAATCAAATTAGAAATCAACATCTCTTTTCTATGATATGAATGCAATGCAATCAAAACAAAAGAAAACCCGTTAGCATAGGAAAAATAAATGACATAGAACCTATCAGGATAACCACTAGGGTTTGACATGGTTCTATCTTAGGGTAAGCCTTTATGTTTTCACTATATGTGGTTTAGTTCTAAAGTTGAGGTACCCGAACTAGCAAATTCCTCGATCCTCACCTATTATAGGCTCATATGGACTGAGTTCGGTTCAGGGGAATACATTTCCCTATGGCCATGTGTAAGTGAAAACTTCACGAAGACATAGGTACAGATGTATTCTGGAAGCAATCCACTAGCCCATGCGGAGGTGAAGACTTCACGGAGGTATAGCTTCTCACTCCCACTTAAGGGTGTGACCACGACGGTCATGCAGTGCAATGCAAAGAGATATATTTTAAAATCACATAAAAGGATCATATTTTTAAAATCAAAATTTTATATTCGAACAAAAGGACATGAAATTATCAATTTTATGGCTTGACTCTCTAAGCTTGACTCTCTAAGTCCCTAGTGGAGTCGCCAAGCTGTCGAAACCATTTTTAAAATCGAGTTTAGAAAATGAGGATCGACTTTGAAAACAAAAACGGTAGTCACCACCAATCCATTTTTACTTAGGTGTGATTGGATCACCTTGTAAAACGTTTTATTTTAAAATATTTAATTTTGATCCGCGGAAAAACAAGAAAATGGGTTCGGGAGTCGGTTACGTATGAGGAAGGGTTAGCACCCTCATAACGCCTAAAATTGGTACCTAATTGATAAAATCATGTCCAAATGTTCAAAATTAAAAATAAAATAAAATAAGATCCATTATTGAAAAGAAAAACAAGACTTACCTATTTCAAAGAAATAAAAATATCATACCCAATAAGTTAGGATACAACATCTCATAACTTTGATGCTAGGTGCATCTCTATTTTAGAAAACCCCTATCTCAAGACACAAAACATCACACCCAATAAGTTAGGATACAACATTTTGAGTTCTCAAGGTTAAGTTTTTTTTATTTGAAACTTGAGATTTCTTTATTCCGAAAGAATATAAATATCACATCCAGCACGATTGGACACAACATTTTTTAAACCATCGTAATTAAAGTCATCTAATAATTTACGAAATTTATTAAAAGGATATTTAGTTATTTAGCCAAATGGAAAATCGCAACCTAGCATGATTGGGCACTATTTCCCGAATTTCTAAATACCAAAACATTGCCTTATTTTAAAAACCTTTAGATAAAATACTAATTTTGTAAAAATGCATTTTTATTTTAAACAATAATCATTTGACAAATATGCAATTATACATAAATATTAAAACCAATTATAATACATTAACATTTAATATAGACAATATAAAATACAACTAAAATAACTACACTAAGGTAATCATAAAATACTAAATGAATAAAAGGGTATTGCATGAGCAAATATATAAAGCAATACATATAAAACAATAAAAATACTAAACAAATATGAACTTTTTATGCGAGATTAAATAGTGAATAAATAAATAAATAAAAGAAAACATATATAAAAAATTCATAATGAAAAAATATTAAATAAAATAATAAATAATGAAAATATATGTATATATGTAATATATTAATTATACATGATATAAAACAAATAAATTTTATACAAATAAAGTTTATAGAAATAATATATAATGTTACATAATAATATATAATATATCAAATACAATATAATAAATAATAAAATATAATAATATATAAATTATTAAATAAGTAAAATAATATATATGATAATTAAATATATAAAAAATAATACATATAAAATATATATAAATTTCACAATATTAATAAATGTAGGAAAATAATATAGAATATATAGTATAATAAAATAGTTTAATACGCTATATAATAATAAAAATAAAATAAAACAAAGAAAAATGGGTCAAATAACAATTAAAGCAGATTAAAAGGACTAAATTAAAGCACGCGTTAAATTCCAGGGACTAATATGGCAATTAAACCTTTTTACAAAACGGCGTCGTTTCTATTTTACCTTTTGAAACGGACCGAGGGACTAAATTGGAACCAAAACAAAATTTAGGGCTAATTTTAAAATAAATAAAAATTGCTAATTGGACTGAATTAAAATTAACTAAATTGCGGAAGGACCAAAATGTCAAATATCCCATTTTTAAAAAATACGCGGATCCTCATCTGGATATCGGGTCGACGCGTGGATCCTATTAATCCAAAATGTCGTCGTTTTCCTTTTCCTATATAAGTCAGAATATCAGCTAAACAAAATCATTTTACACCCATTTAAAAAAAAAAAAACAGAGATCCATCCTCTCAAAACTTTCTCCAAGATTACGCCTCGGCGAGAGACTTGATAAGGCACATCTGCGTATTAGTGTGGTGCAGCACGCGCCATCGTCCGTGGCGGCCCTCAGGTAAGATATTCACTTTTTTCTTGTTTAATAATATTTATACATGCAAAATAAGCATAGATTAAAAAAATAACGCGAAAAGAATCACCTTTGTAAACTATTTTTCGATGTTTTATTTTGCTTCTCTTTTGAATCCTTTTTTTTTGTATTTTGTTTTTCTCTCTATTTTTCGTGTATAACAGTGTATCTCTCCCCCCTTTTTGTGACAGATCTGTGTGTGTATGTTTGTCCCCCTTTTACAGATTTTACAAAGGGTTTTATAACCCCCCCAAAAAAAAAAAAAAATAAAAGGAAAGCAAAGCAAATCTTTTTATATCTATTATTTCCTTTTTGCTGCGATTTGCTCCTGTCCGCTTTGGTTTCTCTCTCTGCAGGTTAATGAAGGTGATTTCGCGGTGAAGACCAGCCACGAGAATGGCGGCGCTCCTGGTGGCTACGATGTTGCAACGATCGGACTCCATGTCTTGCGGCGTGACGATTGGCATTCGGCATTCTTGTGCTTGATTGTTGGTGGAGTCGAGGCTCTTGCGGCGCCTAGGGTTTCTAGGGAACCCTAGGTCTTCTGTTACCTGTTTAAGCATTGGGCCAATTGGGCTGCATTAGTTTGGGTCGTCTGGGTCTATTGGTGGGTATTAGTTGGGGTATTTGGTCTGAATCTGTAATGGGCCATGGGTAGGTTATTTTGGGTTATCTATTTTAGTGTATTGGGCTTGTAACAGGGACATTGGTTTTTATTATTATTTTTGGTTTTTTTATTCAGGGTTTATGGGCCGGGCAAAAATAGTTATTACACATTTCATAAAAACTTAATGAAAATTCTAAAAAACTTGTAATAAATTACGAAAATGTTATAAAAATAATAAAAACATATTAATAATATTAAAATGTATATAAACTTAGAAATATTATAAAATATTTCTAAAAACTAAAAAGATTAACACGTTATAAAAATATATTTTAAAAATTATACATTATTAAAAATATATAAAAATTACTGAACATTTATTACTTTGAAATTTGAAAATTAAACCCTTAAAATCAAAATGAGCAACGGCAATAGACTAATTATTGGATAATGAGGATAGTTGTTACACTATTTCATGTTGATATATTCTAACACATGCAATAGTTGGATAAATTTTTTAAATAATTTTTATATTTTTGATGATTTAATGATATTTTAAAGAATTTTTCATGCTTTTTTTAAAGAATTTTTAGTTAGAAAATAAAAGATTAAATCATGGGTTGTCACGTGTCGTAACGTAATTGGTTCCCGGTTAATTTTTAAGGTTTTTTTTTCTCAATTGCTCAATTGGGTGCAAATTAAGTCAATGGACTTAATTGATTTTTGGTTGATTGAAATAATATATATGTTTATATGTTGAGTATATATATAGTGAGTATTTGGTAAACTGGTAATAATTTTTTTTATTTCATAAATAACCTTAAAAGATTGACATGATCAAAATGTCATAAACTCAAATTTGAAAAATTCAAATTCGAAAATGCTTGAATCCCCCCATAAAAAACATGTAAACTTGGAAAGGTTTAAATTCAAAAAATAGAACATGAAAAAACTCAAATTCAAAATTAACCTAAACCCAAACTTGAATTTAATACTAAAAATAATATATAATATTGCAATCAAATATAAAATCTTTAAATATTAATTTTATTCAAATATCTTTAATAAAGTAATTATATACATTATATATGTAACACCCTTACTCGTGTCCGACGCCAAGACAGGATACGAGGCATTACCGTACTTAACCTTACTTGAACATGCATTTTCGAGCTATAAAATTTTCATTCCAACTTAAAATTTTTCCTTCTTGATTATAACGTGTACATTATGGGCTTACGAGGCCTTAAACTTACTTCCGGGAAGTTTCGGAGTTCATCCAAAACTTTGGTACTCTTTGAAAATTTTTACTCAAACAGGGGTCACACGTCCGTGTGACACGGGACACGCCCGTGTGATCTCACAGGCCCATATCCCTACCCCATGTGTAATTTATTTTCTTTTCGAACCTACAAGCATTTTCACATGGCCGGACACACGCCTGTGTCAATAGCCCGTGTCATTCAGACGGCCTAGACATGCCCGTGTCCTTCACCCGTGGAGCTCTCTGTTTATGACATCATCAAACCCTTAATAAGACATGACCAAGGCACACGCCCATGTGGTGGCCCGTATGACGAATCGAATTCTCGCAATTAAAATGTGGGGACACACGCCCTACCAACACACCCATATGGGTTGACCGTGTGTCACACACGGCCTAAACACATGCCCGTGTGTCTACCCGTGAGGAAAATTAGGGGTTGTTTTCCAAGCCTCTTTGCCATCCTGAAACTTAAACTCGTTCATTTCATCACATGTAACAACCCGATTTTGGGCCTAGTCAGAACAGTGGTTTTGGGGCCACAAATCCAACGAGAAAAATATTATTTTTATTATATTTTTATGGTCTACGAGTTCACAAAAGATTCTGTGAAAATTTCGTTAGAAAATTTCGACGTTTGGGCACTCAATTTAGTCAAAAGGATTAAATTGTTAATAGTGCAAAAATTGAGTTCAACATGTTAAAAGTATCCAATTTCTATGAAATTTTAAATTGGAGGTCCTTAAATGGTAATTAGACCATTGGTTAAATATTTGGACAAAAATGGACATGAGATAAGTGAAATAGGATATTTTTAAGTTAAGGGCATTTTGGTAATTTGGTAATTAAATGGACTAAAAGACAAAATAAAAGCCAAAAACCTTTGTCCATCTTCTTCCTTGGCCGAATTTAGCATGGGGGAAGCCATGGCTAGGGTTTCAAGCTTTCAAGCTCAATAGTAAGTGCATCCAAGCCCCGGTTTTAATGTTCTTTACATTTTTGAGATCCCCGTAACTCAGTTTAGCTATTTCTACCAGTATTTTGAGCTAGGGTTTGTGTTTAAAAATTTACCCATGGATGACATGCATGTGCTTTGATGTCTAATGTTAGAATATGAATGTTCGGTGTGTAGTAAACGACTTTTACTAAGTGATTTTCGATGAAATCACAAAAAGGGACTAATTTGTAAAAAGTTGAAAATGTATGAAAAATGTGTGAATGAATGCAAATTGTGGACTACTATAGTTATGAAAATGGTTCGGCTAGACCTTAAATGCAAGTAAATTGAATAAAATCATTTTACGAGCCTAAGGGTAAAAGTGTAAATATGACAAAGTTTAGGGGTAAAAACATAATTTTTCCATAGTATGATTTTTGGGTCACAATGAATAATGTGACTAATAAGTAAGCTAAATTTGATGTTATAGATCAAAGAAAACAAGGTTCGGACCTAGAACGGGGAAAAAAGAGAAATTGACGATTGGATCACTTTTTATCATTTTGGAATCGAGGTAAGTTCGTGTATAAATAATACAACCTTATGTTACATATTTTAATATTTTGATATTACATGAATTGTATATGGTCTCTATGAAATTGATTAATGACAATTTTAACGAAATGTTGAAGAATGAAAATCCCCGATTAAACCTTAAGAATGGATAGAATACAAACGTCATGACACTAAGGTTACTGAGGTTCCGTATAAGACCATATATGGGATATGGCCTCGGCATCGAATTGAGATCCCATGTAAGACCATATTTGGGATATAGCATCGGCATCGAATAGTGATTCCGTGTAAGACCACGACTGGGACCGGGCTTCAATATGAAATCATGTAAGACCATGTCTGGGACATGGCATTGACATGTGATCCCATGTAAGACCATATCTGGGATGTGGCATTGGCATCTTACTATGTGCATGACAATTTTCGAGTATCATTAGATATTCTAAGTGATTCAACGGGGTCAAGAAATTAAAGTTTTTGTTAAAGATGGAAAAAGGGCTAAAGTTATGTAATGGAGTGATACAGGTAAATATGCGAAATTTATGAGAAATGAGTTCGGTATGTGATTTTGTATAAGACCATGTCAGGGACATGGCATCGATATGATGTTTCATGTAAGACCATATCGAGGATATGGTGTTGATACGGTACTATATGTATGAGATTTCTGAGTAACTTTTAGCATTTCGAGTGGTTCAACGGATACGTTAAAAACGAGAAAGTAAGTGACTATGTTACGAGTAGTACAGATATGTACATGGAACTCACGTGAAGTGAATTCTGTATGTGATGAATTCTTGAGAAGAATGTACACAAATAAGTTATACTTGTGAAATATTGATGACCTTGTGATTAGTGATCTACATTCATGATGAATGGATACATGATAAAATTTGATGATGATCATGTTTGAGGCTTTTAGGCCAAATTCAATTGAGAAATGATATGTTAAAGTCTTTTTTGTTGATGTATAGATTAAATTGGCCAATGAATGGTGTAACATCCTAAAATCTAAGTATCAATATGATGCATGTTTTGGTACTTAACTTGTGTATAATTAAAATTTTTGCATGTTTAATATAGTCTTGAGAAGACTTGGGAATTATTTGGAATTAGAATAAATTTTAATAATGAGTATTTTAATTGAAATGGACCAAGTGACCTTGAGGTTTAAGTAAATTTAAGTGTCAAACTAGCATAAGATGAGCTAGTAGCAAGGTGGTGTTGGCGAATGTATGTTTGCTTGAGGGAAGAGGTTCGAATCCTTAGATGTGCATTGAGTTTTGTTTTTATCTTGTTTCCTCTTTCAATGTGTCAATCATGGATAAGGATTAGGATGAGTTGGATATCATTTTTGGCAAGAAGACCAAAGGAAAAAGGTAAGTAAAAGTTTAAGGAAAAAAATCTCATAGTTTAAGGTAATAGGGGGACATAAGGCATGAATTAAGCTTTGTCTTGGTAACTTTGAATGGCCAAATTGTACATGAACATGGACGACATAGGGGACTAAGGGGGATGGTCAGATTTTGGTGTTGGTTTGGTAGGATTAGGTGCTTGATGAGCACACTTTTCCATTTACCAATTGGTGTTTTAGCAAACTTTCTCTCCAATTTTTCCCTCTCCCTAGCTGAATGTACCACGAGCATTGAGAAAACAATTGTTGCTTTTGCCATTTCTTCTTTTTTACCATTTCTATCTTAATTTGGTCAGTCTCTCTAAAACTTTTCTCTTTTCTTTGTGACCGAAACCATATAGCCATCAAAGACCATTTCTTTTCTTCTCTTTTTTCTCTTCATTGCCGAATGCACAATTTTCCCTAAACTTCTCTCTTTTCTCTTCTCCCTATTCTCTTTTCCTCTCCATTTTACTTATCATTCAAACACATATTTTTCTTTCATCTATCTTCTATGGCCGAATGTTTTTGATCATCATAGCTGAATCTTCCATTCTTCATAACATCTATTTTCAATCATTTTCTTCTATTCAAACTTTGGATCATCGGTAAGTATCATTTTCTTAGTCCTTTCTTTTTGCGATTTGGTCACTATGGCCAAATTTTAGAATGTCTTGGAAGAGACTTCTAAACCGTATAACCAATCATTTATTCAAATTTTTTCTTTCGTTATTTTTAGTGAAATAGTAGAAGGGTCAAATCATCATCTTTTCAAAGAAATCTTGAAGTTCATTTAAGATTTGATCATAACATTCAAAGGGTTCTTTTGAGATCATTCGGAATATTAAGGTAAGTCGAAATCACTCTTTTAAGTCATTAGTCTTAATATTTTCGATATATTGTTAGGATTAATGATCCTTTGTCTTCGAATGCAAACAAGATAGGGATGAAAAAGGTTGTTAATAGTGTTCGGAAGAGGGGTGGTTCCATTATTCCCCCTAAATTCAAGCGAAGGACTATTTTGGGAATCCGTGACTTTCTATCGGGTTGTGGACCCTCATCTGAGGAGAATCGATTTTTCGAAGTTGTACGTACCCCCAAACCATTGTTTGTTCGTGGTTCTGAACCATTGATCGGAGAGAAATCGCAAATAGTTGTTGTTCAAGACTCAGAGGGTAAGATCTAGATCGCTTAACATTGGTATAGTTTTATAAGTATTAGTGTTCTAATCAAGTGTGACACATATATAGGTATCGACGAGCGGGAAAGTGTAGTTCTCACCGTAATCAGGTGTGTAACTTCACACTTATCTCATGGGTTATACTATATTGTAAGCGTTAAATAAAAATCGTAAATCCGGTGAAATTGAAAAATACGTTATATTAATATTTTTATGTGAATACATGAAACCGAAATTTAGGTTGTGGAAAATTACGGATTTGCCCTTAATGGGTTATTTTGTGAAAGAAAGTGATATTTTGGGCCATGTGAATATTTTGATTAATTGGCCAAGTGTGGAAATTGTGAAAAGGCCTCATGTGTTAAATGGGCCGAAATTACGAAATATCCCTGTGGACCGAATTACGAAAAAATGTTATTTTTTCGGGCCAAATTGAAATATGTGTTAAATGGGCCAAATTGAAATAAGTTGATTTATGGGCCAAAAGTGATATTAATATATGAGCTAAATGTGATATGAGATGAAATGGGCCAAGTTGCTAGATCGTTAAATGGGTCAAATTGCTATTTTGACTAATGGACCAAATTGATAAATTGTAATATGGGTTTTTATTAAAATTTACCGTACAAATATTTTGTTATGCATTATTATATACATGACTGCATGGGTTGGGATAATTGATGAAGAGAAGAAAGGCCTATTGCCAAAAATCTAGATCGGTGACTCTGTCACGATGGCCTGTCGCCCAAAAATCTAGATCGGTGGTTCTACCACAAATATTATAAATGGCCTGTTGCCACCAATCTTATAAATGGCCTGTTAATTGGCTTAAAGCCTACTATTGGTGTGTTGGCGGGGTGGGTTGACTTGATCCCCACAGGTGTGATGGTTGGTACGGGTGGTATGTAGCGGATGGAAATTAGGCTTGTTTGGGAATTGCATATCACATGCATTATTATTTTTTCTATATACTTGAATTATATATATATTGAACATTTGCAAAATAGACTCAAGCCCAATTATATGTTTATATGGTTTTGGCCCAGTGAATACGGTAAGTGGGTTACACATTGAGTTCTAAGCAACTCACCCCATTTTTCTTACCTTCTCAGGTAATAATAATTGATGGAGACTTGGGTCGGAGATGACTTCGTGTGGAGATCTTACTACAAATAGTGGTTTATAAAACTTTAAAACTTCTTTAATTATTTTCATTTAAGTACTATTTTAATTGCTGTAATAAGGCCTCTTTAATTATTTTCGTGGATTTTATTATGCGGATGGATTTTATTATGTTTTAGTTTTCCTAAGTTGGACTAATTTAGTTTTCATAAATGTTTTTCTAAAACTCCTGCATGAAATAAAGGTTTTTCTTAAATATCACTGAAACATAGGAAATTATTTTAAAAATTCTTCGATGAAATAATTCGACTACATAAAATTAAAATTTTAATCAACCACTACTCTGTAAATCAAATGATAAACTCTTGTGTTTTTAATCTTGGATTTCAAAAATCTTCGATTTTTGATAAAGTCATTCTCTTAATCGTTTTGAAAATTTAATTTTATTACATCATTGATGATTTGAATGTACGTTTAATTTGTGTGGCATGCCAAAATCCGGCCTTTATGCATAGGCTGGGTTTGGGATGTTATATTTTATGGTATCAGAGCCCAGATTCAAAACTCGGCTGTGGTTTGCATTCAACAATGATTTTTTTTAAAAACTACTTAATTTTTTAGTCCTTACTTTTTAAAGATAGTATGGCACCACGAACATCCGGCACCAAGTCAAGTAAGTATTTGTTTATTAAATGTTTATTATTGTGATGAGATCTTAGGAAACTCTAGAACTTCTAGTTTTAGGTGTTGAAAACGATAGAGATCGAGACTATAGGATGTGATTGCGAAAACAACCCTATCTCTTATATCTCATAAAATATCGTTAATAAACATTGGAATAATATTCTGATTCATAAAACTTGTAATCAGATTAAAATCGAATTAGTCATTATAAGCACTAGAGGACGTGGTCGTGGACGCGGTAGACGTGGCCGTGGTAGAGGACGAGGTGCTGCGTTTGAAGCACCGAGTCATATACCGAAAATGGATGCACCTGCGTCATTCGAGAGCGAAACTGGATCTCATGATCATGCGAATGAGGATAATGCTTTGACTCAAGCAATGTTGTGAGTCTTAGAAAGAGTAGCTGGGGCTAGAACTGGGCCAGTAGCTCGTGGATTAATATCGGAACGACTCAAGTCTAGTGGTGTAGAAGTTTTTAGAGGTGTCTCCGGTGTAGCTCCGAATGTGGCAGAATATTGGCTTGAGGCTGTAGAACGAATTATGGATGATCTGGAGTGCACTGTCGAGCAGAAACTGAGAGGATCTGTGTCTTTGCTAAGAGACGAGGTGTATCAATGGTGGCTTACTATTCGAGAAGGCACCGAGGCTGCATTGGTAACTTGGGATTTCTTTAAAGATGCTTTCCAAGGGAAGTACGTCGGGACAAGTTATGTAGATGCCCGGAGGAAGGAATTTCTGAATTTGGTTCAAGGAAGTAAGACGGTGGCAGCTTATGAGGCAGAATTTCTTCGCTTGAGCTGTTATGCTCGTACAGTAGTGCCGACTGATCATGAGCACTGTGTACGCTTTGAGGATGGGCTAAATGATAAGTTGCGGGTACTGATAGCCCACAACAAGTACAGACTTTTACCTCGCTTGTAGAGAAAGCTAAGATAGTTGAAGAGGCTAAAAATTCAGAACGCCAAAACTGGGAAAAAGTAAGAGGCAAGAGGGATTTTAAGTACTCAGGTTCTTTTAAAAGGTTTCAAAAGAGGCCATGGAATGATGAGCCAGCTCAAGCTAGAGCACCTGTGACTACCAATCAGAGTCGAGAATGTGCCGACTGTGGAAGACAACACCTCAGAGAATGTTTAAGGAAAATTGGTGCCTGCTTTAAATGTGGTTCCAAGTATCATCAGTATAAGAATTGCCCTCGATGGATTGATACGACTTAAGAAGCTCGTAACCCTGATGCTCAGCCAGCTAGAGGTACTTAGTAGCCACCGAGAGGCCGTGGACCAGGTCATGGTGGTAATGGTAACCAACGTGGACAAGGTGCACCGGGTCTAGGTAATGGCGTTCGAGGTAACACGAGTCAAAACAACTGGGTTTGGTCTATGCGATCAGGCGTCGTGAAGACGGCAATGCACCTGATGTGATAACTGGTACGTTCTTCATCTCTGATGTACCTATTACTGCTTTGATAGATATCGAGTCTACCCACTCGTATGTTACTAGTGCCATATCTGAAAACCTAAATATTAGATCTGAGATTACTGATAGAGAGATGACGGTAATTAGTCCTTTAGGACAGTCGGTAATAGTGAATAAATTGTTTAGAGATGTGCCCTTAGAGATTCAAAGAGAGGTATTTCTAGTGGACTTGATGGAATTACCTTTCGGTGAGTTTGATCTTATTTTGGGCATAGATTGGTTGGTGAAGCACTGGGCACAATTGGATTGTGTCAAAAAGTGGATGTCAATAAGGACTGTGGATGATGATGAGGTGATAATGATAGGCGAGCGAAGAAACTTTTTAGCAAATGTGGTATCTGCTTTGAAAGCAGAAAAATTGGTGCGAAAAGGGTATGGTGCATTCCTAGCCTTCATCAGTGCTTTGGATACCAAGGATTTATCGGTAGAAGGTGTGAGAACGGTGAAAGAATTTCCAGATGTCTTTCCCGAAGAACTTCTGGGTCTACCTCCAGATCAGGAAGTAGAATTTGGCATTGTGCTTTTGCCCGGAACGGCTCGGTGTCCATTGCTCCTTATAGAATGGCACCGAAGGAGTTAGCAGAGCTTAAAGCTCAAATTCAAGAACTGCTAGATCGGGGATTTATTCGACCAAGTGTGGGGAGCACGGTTTTGTTCGTCAAGAAGAAGGATGGGTCGATGCGTATGTGCATTGATTATAGGCAGTTGAATAAGTTGACGATTAAGAATAGGTATCCATTGCCGAGAATCGATGACCTGTTTGATCAGTTGAGAGGAGCTTCAGTCTTCTCCAAGATTGATTTGAGATCGGGTTATCATCAACTCAAGATGAAAGAGGCAGATATTCATAAGACGACATTCTGAACTCGTTATGGACATTATGAGTTTTTGGTGATGCCGTTTGGTTTGACCAATGCACCAGCTACATTGATGGACATGATGAACCGAGTCTTTCAACCTTATTTAGACCGGTTCGTTGTAGTGTTCATAGATGACATCTTGGTATATTCGAGGAATGAAGAAGAGCATGACTCACATTTGCGCATTGTGTTGCAAATTTTGTGAGATAAGCAACTTTATGCCAAATTCAATAAGTGTGAATTTTGGTTGAAGGAAGTGACTTTCTTGGGTCATGTAGTGTCAGCCGAAGGAATAAGAGTTGATCCTCGAAAGGTAGAGGCTGTGTTGGATTAGAAACCACCGAAGTCAGTGGCTAAGATTCAGAGTTTCTTAGGTTTGGCTGGTTATTATAGATGCTTTGTTGAGGGTTTTGTTGATTCTTTTCACCCTAACTAAGTTGTTGTGAAAAAAGTCTGTATGTGTGGACCGATAAACAACAAGAAAGTTTCGAGAAGTCAAGAAGATTCTAACGAAGCGCCAAGATCTTGATTCAACTGAGGCCAAAAAGAGTTTATCGTTTACTGTGATGCGTCACACACGAGTTTAAGATGTGTACTGATGCAAAGTGGAAAAGTGGTAGCTTATGCTTCTCGACAGTTGAGGTCGCATGAAGTCAACTATCCTACTCATGATTTGGAGTTGGCTGCAGTGGTGTTTGCATTAAAGATGTGGAGGCATTATCTCTACGGTGAGAAGTCAATCATTTATACGGACCATAAGAGTCTTAAGTATGTCCTTACCCAAAAGGAGTTGAATTTAAGACAACGGAGATGGGTGGAGCTGTTAAAGGATTATGATTTTTCAATCGAGTACCATCCTGGAAAGGCTAACATTGTGGCAGACGCGTTAAGTCGTAAGGTTGTATCAGAGTTAAGAGCAATGTTTGCTCATCTCAGTTTGTATGAGGATGGTCAATCAGAAAGAGTAATTCAGATTTTGGAAGACATGTTACGAGGATGTGTGATCGACTTCAGAGGTAGTTGGGAGGATTTTCTACCATTGGCAGGGTTCGCTTATAATAACAGTTATCAATCCAGTATCCAAATGGCACCCTATGAAGCATTATACGATCGTAGGTGTCGTACTCTTACTTGTTGGACTGAATTGGGGGAACGACAGTTGTTGGGTCCTGAACTGATATCTAAGACGAAAGAAAAGGTAAAGGTGATTCGAACGCGATTAAAGGAAGCTTCGGATAGGCAAAAGTCGTATGCAGATTTGAAGCGTAAAGATATTGAGTTTGCGGTGGGAGATCAAGTCTTTTTGAAAGTCTCACCTTGGAAGAAGATTTTCAGGTTTGGAAGGAAAGGCAAGTTGAGCCCTAGGTTCATTGGACCGTACCGTGTGTTGAAGCGTGTAGGACCAGTGGCCTATCAACTTGATTTACCTCCGGAGTTGAGTCAGATTCATAGTGTCTTCGATATTTCTATGTTGAGACGCTATAGATCGGATCTGTTGCACATAGTACCAGTAGAAGAAGTGGAATTAAAGCCAGATTTGTCTTTCGAGGAAGAACCAGTGAAAATCTTAGATCGCGATGGTAAGGTGTTAAGAAAGAAGACTGTGCCGTTGGTTAAGGTTCTTTGGCGTAATCACGGAGCGGAGGAAGCTACGTGGGAGCCTGAGGATGCAATTCGACAACAATATCCTCATCTCTTTTAACCAGGTAAATTTCGAGGACGAAATTTTTTTTAAGGAGGGTAGAGTTGTAACATCCTAAAATCTGAATATCAATATGATACATGTTTTGGTACTTAGCTTGTGTATAATTAAAATTTTTGCATGTTTAATATAGTCTTGAGAAGACTTGGGAATTATTCGAAATTAGAATAAATTTTAATAATGAGTATTTTAATTGAAGTGGATCAATTGACCTTGAGGTTTAAGTAAATTTAAGTGTCAAACTAGCATAAGATGAGCTAGTAGCAAGGTGGTGTTGGCGCATGTATGTTTGCTTGAGGGAAGAGGTTCGAATCCTTGGATGTGCATTGAGTTTTGTTTTTATTTTGTTTCCTCTTTCAATGTGTCGGTCATGGATAAGGATTAGGATGAGTTGGATATCATTTTTGGCAAGAAGACCAAAGGAAAAAGGTAAGTAAAAGTTTAATGAAAAGAATCTCATGATTTAAGGTAATAGAGGGACATAAGGCATGAATCAAGGGCTTTGTCCTGGAAACTTTGAATGGCCAAATTGTCCATGAACATGGAAGACATAGGGGACTAAGGGGGATGGTCAGATTTTGGTGTTGGTTTGGTAGGATTAGGTGCTTGATGAGCACACTTTTCCATTTACCAATTGGTGTTTTAGCAAACTTTCTCTCCAATTTTTCCCTCTCCCTAGCCGAATGTACCATGAGCATTGAGAAAGCAATTGTTGCTTTTGCCATTTCTTCTTTTTGACCATTTCGATCTTAATTTGGTCACTTTCTCTAAAACTTTTCTCTTTTCTTTGTGATCGAAACCATATAGCCATCAAAGACCATTTCTTTTCTTCTCTTTTTTCTCTTCATCGCCGAATGCACAATTGTCCCCAAACTTCTCTCTTTTCTCTTCTCCCTATTCTCTTTTCCTCTCCATTTTACTTATCATTCAAACACATATTTTTCTTTCATCTATCTTCTATGGCCGAATGTTTGAGACCATCATAGCCGAATCTTCCATTCTTCATAACATCTATTTTCAATCATTTTCTTCTAATAAAACTTTGGATCATCGGTAAGTATCATTTTCTTAGTCTTTTCTTTTTGCTATTTGGTCACTATGGCCAAATTTTAGAATGTCTTGGAAGAGACTTCTAAACCATATAACCAATCATTTATTCAAATATTTTCTTTTGTTATTTTTAGTGAAATAGTGGAAGGGCGAATCATCATCTTTTCGAAGAAATCTTGAAGTTCATTTAAGATTTGATCATAACGTTCGAGGGGTTCTTTTGAGATCATTCGAAATATTAAGGTAAGCCGAAATCACTCTTTTAAGTCATTAGTCTTAAGATTTTCGATATATTGTTAGGATTAATGATCCTTTGTCTTTGAAGGCAAACAAGATAGGGACGAAAAGGGTTGTTAATAGTGTTCGGAAGAGGGGTGGTTCCATTATTCCCCCTAAATTCAAGCAAAGGACTGTTTCAAGAATCCGAGACTTTCCACCGGGTTGTGCACCCTCATCCAAGGAGAATCGATTTTTTGAAGTCGTACGTACCCCCGGACCATTGTTTGTTTGTGGTTCTGAACCATTGATCGGAGAGAAATCGCAAATAGTTGTTGTTCGAGATTCAGAGGGTAAGATCTAGATCGCTTAACATTGGTATAGTTTTATAAGTATTAGTGTTCTAATCAAGTGTGACACGTATATAGGTATCGATGAGCGGGAAAGTGTAGTTCTCACCGTAATCAGGTGTGTAACTTCACACTTATCTCATGGGTTATACTATATCGTAAGCGTTAAATAAAAATCGTAAATCCGGTGAAATTGAAAAATATGTTATATTAATATTTTTATGTGAATGCATGAAATCGAAATTGAGGTTGTGGAAAATTATGGATTTGCCCTTAATGGGTTATTTTGTGAAAGAAAGTGATATTTTGGGCCATGTGAATATTTTGATTAATTGGCCAAGTGTGGAAATTGTGAAAAGGCCTCATGTGTTAAATGGGCCGAAATTACGAAATGTCCCTATGGACCGAATTACGAAAAAATGTTGTTTTTTTGGGCCAAATTGAAATATGTGTTAAATGGGCCAAATTGAAATAAGTTGATTTATGGGCCAAAAGTGATATTAATATATGAGCTAAATTGATATGAGATGAAATGGGCCAAGTTGCTAGATCGTTAAATGGGTCAAATTGCTATTTTGACTAATGGGCCAAATTGATAAATTGTAATATGGGTTTTTATTAAAATTTACCTTACAAATATTTTGTTATGCATTATTATATACATGACTGCATGGGTTGGGATAATTGATGAAGAGAAGAAAGGCCTGTTGCCAAACTCTGTCACGATGGCCTGTTGCCCAAAAATCTAGATCAGTGGTTCTACTACAAATATTATAAATGGCCTGTTGCCACAAATCTTATAAATGGCCTGTTGCCACAAATATTATAATTGGCTCAAAGCCTACTATTGGTGTGTTGGCGGGGTGGGTTGACTTGATCCCCACAGGTGTGATGGTTGGTACGGGTGGTGTGTAGCGGATGGAAATTAGGCTTGGTTGGGAATTGCATATCACATGCATTATTATTATTTTTTTCTATATACTTGAATTATATATATATTGAACATTTGCAAAATAAACTCAAGCCCAATTATATTTTTATATGGTTTTGGCCCAGTGAATACGATAAGTGGGTTACACATTGAGTTCTAAGTAACTCACCCCATTTTTCTTACCTTCTCAGGTAATAATAATTGATGGAGACTTGGGTCAGAGATGACTTTGTGTGGAGATCATACTACAAATGGTGGTTTATAAAACTTTAAAACTTCTTTAATCATTTTCATTTAAGTACTATTTTAATTGCGTAATAAGGCCTCTTTAATTATTTTCATGGATTTTATTATGCGGATGGGTTTTATTATGTTTTTGTTTTCCTAAGTTGGACAGATTTAGTTTTCATAAATGTTTTTCTAAAACTCTTGCATGAAATAAAGGTTTTTCCTAAATATCACTGAAACTCAAGAAATTATTTTAAAAATTCTTCGATGAAATATTTTGACTAGATAAAATTAAAATTTTAATCAACCAATACTCTGTAAATCAAATGATAAACTCTTGTGTTTTTAATCATGGATTTCAAAAATCTTCGATTTTCGATAAAGTCATTCTCTTAATCGTTTTGAAAATTTGATTTTATTACATCGTTGATGATTTGAATGTACGTTTAATTTGTGTGGCATGCCAAAATTTGGGCTTTATGCATAGGCCGGGTTTGGGGTGTTACAAATGGCGTATAAATATTTGATAATGATTAGTTATTGGAATGGCTAACCATAGGTATTGTAACAGTCCAATTTTGACCCTAATCGGAATAGTGCTTTCGGGACTACAAATCTGAGTCAAAAAAATATTTAAAAATTATTTTCCGTGTTTATTATGTGTGAATTTGTGGGTGTTAAATTTTTGCGATTTTATTTTATCATTTTGGTGCCCGATTAAATAAAATGACTTAATCGCATAAAATATAAAAGTTACAAACTAAAGTGTAAAGTGCTTATTTGATAGTGGCCTTTTAATATGGAGTCTTTAAAGGGCAATTAGCCCATTTTACATGATAGTGGGTGGCTAAGGACAAAAATACCCTTAAGTTATATGTTAAAATTTTGTTAATTAAAAGGTTAAATATCTAATTAAAACATAATATATGTAATAATAAAACAAAAAATAAGGCCATTATCATCTTTATTTTCTCTTGGTCAAATATCAAAAAAAGAAAAAGAAACAAGAACACCTACGGTTCGGCTTGGTATTCTTCAAATTAAGGTATGTTAATTGTTCGGTTCTTGATAATTTTTACATTTTTGAGATCGTTGCTTAGAAATGAACAAAACCCATGTCTTAATTTTTTATTGTGATGATGATTTTGTGTTTTTCCATTGATGGTACCTTGTGGTTTTTGATGTTTGATGATGAAATTTGAATTATATGTGTTAGATTAACAAGTTTTGTCTTTGAATTTTTGATGAAATTGAGTAAATAAGACTAAATAGCAAAAATAAATTTTTAAGGGACTAAAATGCAAAATAAATGAAATGTATGGGCTTGTAATAATGCTATGAATATTCGGCCCTAAAGAAGTGTGGTCAAATTTTGTGTAATTTGTGTTTTGTGCAAAAAGGACTAAATTGTAAAAAGTGTAAAATGTTAGGGGAAAAATTGTAATTTTCCCATTTATGTGTTTTTAGGCTAAATTGAATGTATTGGTGTTTAAATAAGTTTAATTTGAATATGTTTAGATCAAGAATTAAAGAAATTGAAATTGGATCGGGGAAAGACGAAAGTGGTCGAGTAGCCGATTTAATTGTCGACGGCATCCGAGGTAAGTCAATTAGCATTTAAATGTTGATATAACAATGAATATGTATTAGTTATGAAATGAATTAAATTATTTGATTTTATTTTGCTTATGGCCGAATGTGGGTATGTATAATTGAATAAATTCCGAGCTTGATTCGATCGAGTTTCGACGTCCGTAAGTCCAGTAAGAACCTTAGGAATAGATAGGATATACATGTCATGAAATAGGATACCCATTATGTGTTACCGAGTAAGACCACATCTGGGACGTTGGCATTGATTTGTGTTTATGTGTAAGACCCTGTCTGGGACAGTGGCATCGATATGTGATTACATGTAAGACCACGTCTGGGAAGTTGGCATTGTACAAGCTTCCGACTATCCGCGTATCCTTTTTAATTCTGAATGGTTCAACGGGCATGTGTAAGTGAAGGCCAATGTGATATTTAAATTAAAAGAACTCAGGTACGTAAATATATCCATGTTGAGAAATGAAAGGTAAGTTATATGTTCATTACATTGTACGGAAGTAAATGTGCAAACATGTGAATGGTGTATAAGCTTCCACTATGAGTATTCGGTCAAAGAGTATATTATGTGACTTTGGTTTGAGATTTGAGTAATTATTTGTTATTATGTATAAAGTGTTACTTGATATAAATTTTGTATATGTGATTTTGCTAAGTTAATTGACTTTACTTTGCTATTGACTTACTAAGCTTAAATAGCTTACTTTGTGTTTCTTTGTAGGTTATATTTTATAGATTTTGGATTCGTTACGAGCTCAGGGATCGTCAGTAGGACTATCACACTATCGAAGCTTATTTCGGTATTTTGGTTATGTTAATTACGAATATATGGCATGTATAGCTTAGTAAAAGGGTGGATATGAATTGAGTACCTATGTATACAATTAATAGCCATGCGGAAATGGCTTATCCTCTTTTGATTAATTTGCTATTTTTGTTGATGGTTTGCAATGGTTGTTGTGAATGAGTTGTTACATATGCATATTTGGTTGAGTATATGTTCATAATAAGTATGTTTGTGTGTAATGTTCTGCAATAAGGCATAATGAACCCGGTTATGTGGTTGATACATATATTTTGGTTATGTTAATTTTGATGGAATAGTTTAGTTGATATATGAATTTGAACTAAATGTATATGATGTTATTTTATCTATATTAAGTGATGAAGTCCAATGTAAGTTGAATGTGATTAAATGATATGTAATGGTTTGCTTGTTATATAATATGTAAGGATGACTTACGTGTTATGTGAACTATGATCGAATGAATTTTTGAGTATGTATTTAGGTGTTAATTGAATGGTGATTAATAAATTGTATATGCACTTTGGTAATGGCAAGTAAGAGAGTTAGTAAAATGGAATTACTTATGGTGATGTACAGATATGATTATATGTATTTGACTTATATTAATTGAGAAGTGTTATATTGTTCATAAAGTCTTGATATATGAAATTGAAGTAACTAAATTAGTGAATTTGATGTATTCGGCAATGTTGTGGTAAAATAATGAATGAATATGTGTAACATATTTGAATTTGGTTTTTAATTTGTTAATGAATTTATGAGGTATGTGATAGTTTGAATTGTTAATTAAATAGATTAAAGTAAAATGTAATTTAAAATAATATGGTTGATGATATTTGAATTAATGATACATGATAATGTATGTGATATAGAGATATGGACATATTAGTAGTTATTATGTCGTTATGATAAATGGCTTGAGATAATGATGTTATATGTTTATAAGTTCAAGAATGACATGATACTTATACTGAGTTAGTTGTGCATATATGGGCTAGTATGATTTAAGAGTTAAATTATTTTGAATTCAATGTTTAAAAAGCAGAATAAATTGTTGATTAATTAAAATATGGAAGTCAATTTAATAGATGATTTTCTGCATGAATGTGTATAAGGTTTTATATGTAAGAACACATTTATTGGCTACTATGTTTTTAGATGTATTGACAAATTGTGTGATTTAATCTGTATGAAAGATTCAACCTGCAAATATTATCTACATTTTGAATCTTAGGTATGTGTATCTGAATTATTTAAAAAAATTTATATATATGCCTATTTTGGAGTTGTGTCATTATCGATAATGCCTTATAACCCTAATCCAAAACGGATACGGGTTAGGCGTGTTATAGGTATACTTTGGTATTATATGTGCGTAAATGAGAATTAGTACAAAGAAAACATGAAAGAGTAAGTTTAGCAATAAAACAGTTTGGACAGCAGCAGCTGTATCACTTCGGAAAATTACCAAAAATGGTGGAAATCGAGTTAGAGGTTGAGTAAGATATGAAATTAAAGCTTATTGATCGTATTTTCATGTAAAAGAAACTGTGCAAGAAAACGAATCTCATATTCTGAGATATTTGAATTTTTGTGAGACCAAGTTAGAATGTTTTCGAAATCCCATGTTCTGACTTGATAAATTCATTATAAATTTTACAAAAACGATCAAGGGATAAATTTTATATAATAGAATTTCTTGTTGAGTCTATTTTCAAGGAAACTAACGGGAACATTATTTGAGTTCTGTACAATGTGAAAATAAATATTTAGTGAAGAGGGGTCAGAACTGTTGGACAGTGAAATAGGGGAGATTTTAAAGAATAAGCTGTACTAATTGGCTAAACAAACAATTTTGGAAATCCTATAGCAAGAAGATATGTGAGTCTAATTTCAAGGAAAATTAGCAGATCTTAATTTGGAGTTCCGTAGCTCCAGATAAAAATAATTTAGTGACTGCAACTCGAGTAGACAGCTCAAGATGAGCATAAATGAATTGTAAAATTTTATGCAATAATAATGGCATTATCTTGAGAGCTTATAATAAAGATTGTTAAAAGCATGGTAATCAATTGTTTATTATTTACATACGTACTTACTAAGCTTTTTAGCTTACCCCCTTCCTTTCTCACATCTTATATGGTTTTATGCTAGTTCAAGTTGGAGATCGCCAGAGATGCTTCACACTATCAAGCTATCATGTTGGGTAAAAGTGAATGCAAAACCCTTTGAGTTTATGGCATGTATAGGGACTTAGTCAATTGTGTATGTGTCATTTGATTTGGAAAAATGTGTTAGCTCATAATGATTATATGGTTCATTTTGTAAATGGCCATAAGGAATTGGCCAATATTTGTCAAGTTTCATACTTTAATGACGATAAGTTTTATGAAGGGAAAGTTTATGCAAATGATGAGGTAAAATGTGAAGTGTTTGAATGATGATTAGTGGTTCTTTATAGGTTATTATTACCATATCATGTATTGCTTGAGTTGGTATAAGTATGTTCATGTTCCAGGGTGGAAATTGGCATGAAAAATAGCCTTCTAATTGTCCACATGGGTAGACACACGGGCGTGTGTCTAGGCCTTGTGTGACACACGGTCAACCCCCATGGGTGTGCTGATAGGCCATGTGTCCCCTGCACCAAATTTATGAGAAATCAATTCGTCATATAGGCCAGCACACGGGCGTGTGCCTAGGCCGTGTGCCCCTTGAGAAGTTGCTAACTTTATAAACAGAATGCTAAGGTTTTTACACACGGGTGAGGATAAGGGCGTGTCTAGGCCGTGTGAGAGACACGGGCCATTGACACAGGTGTGTGTATGGCCTTGTGAAAACCCCTATAGGTTCAAAATAAAAATTAAATTCCACACGGGCAAGGGACATGGGCGTGTGTGACTACACGACCTGCCCACACGGGTGTGTCCCACTTCACACAGGCGTGTGGCCCCTGTTTACGTAAAAAAAATTTCTAAGAGTGTTAAAGTTTCTAGATTAATTCCGAAACCTCCCATATGTACGTTTAGGGCCTTGTAAGCCCATAATATGCATGTTATGATTAAGAAAGAAAAGTTTTAATTCTCTAACGAAATTTTATAGCTCGATAATGTATGTTTGAGCAAGTTAAGTCTGGTAATGGCTTGTATCATGTTTCGACATTGGGCACGAGTAAGGGGTGTTACATTTAGTGGTATCAGAGCTATAGTTTAGTCGATTCTAGTACTAACCTAGCATATGTGAGTCTAGCTATACATGCCATATTACTACTCGTGATAGTGTGATATCTCTCGGCTCTAACGAAATTGTTTTGTTAAGACAGAGATGGCTTCTAACTGAGCTATTTTCGATAATGCTGAAAAATGATATTGAGATAATTGAAATGTGTTTGTGATAAGATGAAACTTAGAAAGGAAATGAGTACGATCGTTCAATGATAAATTGATAGATAAGACCATGGTTGGACCATGGCAAAGTATAGAATGTAAGACCATAGCTGGGCTATGGCATTTCAGTGAAAAGACAATAACTTGCTTATGGCATTGTGGACGTAAGACCATGGTTGGACCATGGCAGTACATGTGTATACGTGTAAGACCATACTCAGACTATGGCATCAAGTAAACAATGTACTCAAACCCGTATAGGCGTTCTCTAATTTGACAAATTTTAGTAAGTAAATTCATTATTTGAAATTGAGGATGGCAGAAAACATTTGTAAAATGAATAAGTATAAATTGTCTGAAGTGAATTATGTGATTATGATGATATTACGTTAATGATAAATGTAAAGTCATATGTGTGTATTTATGAGAGTCAAGTTAGAGGCTTTACGACCTCACCCCCTTACCAGTGATGATTTATGACGAAATTTTACGAGAACCATGTTGAATAAGTTCATAAGTGTGAAACTAAAGAGTTCAATAATGAAATAATTAGTAATGTATACGGAGATGAGAATAGTTGGAAAGTGAAAACAGCTTTAGAAGAAATACCAGAATGTTTCAAAGATTACATAGATAATGCAATGTCACAGATAAAGAAGAAGCTAGTCTCGGCTATTCAATTCAATTGAGTTATGTTTATTTAAAGTATCCTCAAGTGTAGTAATGAATTTTGTACATTCACGAGAATATAGACGGATAGTAAGAATGAAGAAATTATATTCTGGAAAGTATGATATAGAGATACGCCTATTGGATTGTTCTAATCGAATGATGTTATTATGAGTTAAAGCTATACCGATTGATAAAGTCATCACATTTATGAAAATTTGAATAACCTATTCATGTTAGCAAAGTTCTAAATAGTTGAAAGTATTATTAATCGAAGCTCTAGTTCTGAGTTCAGTCTGAATTGAGTAAGGAAATTGCTATTTTTCAATGATGTACTATTGAACAGATTGGAATATGTTTTTGTAACACCCCAACCCGGTCAACCACCATGATCGAATCTGGTATGTCACAGGGTAAAACGTTTCGAAGAAAACAAGTTACCTGGTTTATTTTTTTTCTTCTTTGTGAAAATACTCTGATTGCCTTGTGTTTGGAAAATCCGGTGTATGTATAGTTGAAAACGTTTAGTTGCTTTGAAATCCCAAAAGGCTTTTTAAAGCTCGTTTGCCATTCATTACTTAAGAAAAACGTTAAAGTCTATTGAAACCCGAGTGAATTTTTACTTAGTTAATTTAAAACCTTTTGATTTTGAGCTTGGGAAAACTTAGATTTGTAAATCATTTAAGTTGGCTTTGTTAACATATGAATTATACTACTCGATGGTAAAGTTTAGAAAACCCATTGCGTATTATAGTTTAGAAAACATTGTGTTACAGGTTATTAAAACAAGTCAAGTAATTTACTTAGCAATATTTGAAATCAAATCCTAAGCAGACGAAAATAAAACCCAAAATAAAAATACTAATGGCCTTATTACACCCAAATAAAAAAAAAACTGAAATTTAAAGTAAAGTACCCAAGTCAAAAGTCCATGTAAAACCGAAAGCAAACATCACATAGCCACCTCGAGTCCACCCAGCTCCTCATCCGCGATCTACGAGTCACCTGAAAAAAAATAAGGGAAAATGTGAGTCACCAAGACTCAGTGCATAATCCCCCTCCCGATTATAGCAACATGCTTACACAGATTCATAACCAAGTAAATACATCATGCACCCAAACCTAGCCACCCATAACTCCTTTTTCTACCCCGTGTGGTACCAAACCACTGGTGGTGCCAAACCACTGGTGACCCAAAGTCACGAATAATCCATATGTGGGGCCAACCCACATTGTGATATCAAATCACTGGCGACAATCCTGTTTTATCAAATATGGGGCCAACCCACTGTGGTGCGAAGCCATTGGGACGAGTCGCTATGAGGTGCCAAACCTCTGGTGACCCAAAGTCACGAATATCAATTGTGGTACCAAACCACTGGTGACCCAAAGTCACGAATAATCCATATGTGGGGCCAACCCACATTGTGATACCAAATCACTGGTGACAATCCCGTTTTATCAAATGTGGGGCCAACCCACTGTGGTGCGAAGCCACTAGGACGAATCGCTATGAGGTGCCAAACCTCTGGTGACCCAGAGTCACGAATATCAACTGTGGTACCAAACCACTGGTGGTGCCAAACCACTGGTGACCCAAAGTCACAGATATCAATCTTCCCCTCCTCTCATGTCACCTACATTAATGCTCATGCACATACAAATCATGCCATCATGCTTAATCGTTAAACATATATCGAACATAACATAGATAATATCATCAGAAATCATGTGCCATAATCTCATCCAAAACAGACTTACCCAAAATCCTTGCTCATACCAATAAAGGTACCATATCGAAATCTACACAGTTTTCGGCTTTTAAAATGTTTAGGTTATTATCAAGTTTACAACGATTATGAAGTGTGTAAGTTACACACCTGGTTACTAACGCGACTACTGAATCCCGAAGATCAAGATCTAACGCACTAGATCCCTCCTTTCTTACATTCAGCCAATGACAACAATTAGCAAAAAGCCATTCAGCTACACTTGTAAATCCCGAAAAGTTAACGCATCTAATAGCCATCCTTACCTTAATGCTTTTTGATCACCAGTCACAACCTAAGATATACGAGATAGAGCCTTCCCCTACATTCGACCAACACTAAACACTTAATCTTAATAGCCTTCGGCTTTTCAAATAACTAAGAGAAAGATTGAGTCGGCATGAAACCTTACCACTGACTTACTAAGACCGATTGACAGAGAATAGATGACCCCGATCCACCGCTTCAAAATCCCAGAGACCCTAGAAGAAACTAATTTCACAGATGAATGAGAACCAAGACAAATGCCAAAATTCGGCTTTTGGTTCTAAGCAAATCAACAGAGAAAATAAGAAGAAAATAGAAGGGATTCGGCCAAGGACACTTACCCCCTCCAAAACCGATTAGAGAAGAAGACCAAAGGGATCTACCCTTAATTGATATTCGGCTAAAGTGTTGAAATAAGAAGAGGAGGGTAACGGGAGATTTCAGCAATGGTGGTGGAACAATCAAAGGAGTTTCAGCTATGGCTTTTGAAAGAAGAGCAAAAGAGATTCAACTTTGCAAAGAACCAAGAGAAGATTATAAACTTTCGGCATAAGAGAAGATGAAGAAAAAGAAATGGCACTAAGGAAGTTTAGATGGGCATTCGGCTAGGTTCTTCAAAGAGAATTCGACAGGGTAAAAAGTGATTTCGGCTTTTGTTTTAAATGGTGCATTAAGGGAGAAAAATCGACAAGACCAAGGGGGTTTCAGCTTTGGCTCACAACTAAATATACTATGGCCTTGAGTTAGCCGAATATGTCCTCCTAAGTTGTCTATGGAGGGACGGCACACCTAGCAAGCTTCCCAACCGAACACTCCTCCTCCACAATTCAAATTTCGTAAACTCCCAAATCTCTCCTGGCCACTAATTCAAACGAGTTTGAATTATTAAAACTCATAAATTCTCTCTTCTCCACCCGTTTAAATCTGTTGACTTGTTTAATAGTTATCCATCAGAGTTTGAACTGAGCACAACTCTTCCCCTCTCTTTGCGTCAAAAAGAATTAGCAGCAAGGGATTTCTGTAGCTCGAACCCAAGCTCTCCTTCCCCTGCTTGTGATGTCACTTCCCAAGGCCCTAAATGGCACCTCCTTGCCACTTTACCAAGGATTTTCTTGTGCTACAGTTTACCACAAAATATTCTTAACCCCTAGCTCCTTCAGCTCCCCTGAACCAATGCTTGAAAATCAAATTTTCCCTATAGTTCGGGCCTACCCTTGGCTTATACCTAGACCCCAAGACACCTTGATTAACAACAAAATCAAGCCATTCACATGCAATTAATGCAAACATAATAGCCCCTAATTAAGGATGTTACAGTTCTACCCCTTAAAAATAATTTTGGCCTCGAAATTACCTGGTCAAAAGAGTTGAGGGTATTGCTGCCTCATCACATCCTCTGGTTCCCACGTAGCTTCTTCCATGCCATGGTTCCGCCATAACACCTTCACTAATGGAACTGACTTCCTGCGAAAAACCTTCACATCCCGATCTAGAATCTGTACTGGTTCCTCTTCCATGGTCAAATCTGGGCTCACCTCAATTTCCTCCACCGATACAACATGCGATGGATCTGAATGATAGCGCATCAGCATGGAGACGTGGAATACATCATGTATCTGACTCAGTTCTGCTGGCAACACGAGCTGATAAGCTACTAGTCCCACTCGTCTCAATAACTTATATGGGCCAATAAACCTTGGACTTAGCTTGCCTTTTTTTTTCCAAATCTCAGTACTTTCTTCCATGGCGAGACCTTCAATAAAACCCTATCACCCACTGCAAATTCTATATCTCTTCGCTTAAGATCGGCATAGGAATTCTGCCTGTCTAAAGCTTCCTTCAAACGAGCTTGGATCAACTTGACCCTATCCTCAGTCTCAGCAACCAACTCCGGTCCCAACATCTGACGCTCACCCAACTCTGTCCAGCACGTAGGTGTACGACACTTTCTACCATACAACGCCTCATATGGTGCCATCTTAATGCTTGCTTGGTAACTATTGTTGTACGCGAACTCTGCTAATGGTAGAAACTCTTCCCAGCTACCGTTGAAATCCAAAACACGGCCCCTCAGCATATCTTCCAAGATTTGTATCACCTATCTAACCGTCTGTCTGTGGATGAAATACCGTACTAAAATCCAACCGCATACCCAACGCCTGATGCAATGCTTTCCAGAACCTCGACGTGAACTCGGATCCCTATCCGAGATGATTGATACTGACACACCGTGCAACCTCACTATCTCTGCTACATACAGCTTAGCTAACTTCTAAAGCGAGTAGTCAACCCTTACCAGTATGAAATGAGCTGACTTAGTCAAACGGTCCATAACCACCCAGATTGAGTCCTTCTTACTAGGCGTAAGGGGTAACCCACTGACAAAGTCCATAGTGATCCTTTCCCACTTCTACTGAGGAATCTTCACCGGCTGAAGTAAACCCGACGGTAACTAAAGTTCAGCTTTGACCTGCTGACACGTCAAACACTTACCCACAAACTCAGTCACTTCCCGCTTCAGACCTGGCCATCAAAACTGCTCTCGCAAACCCCGGTACACTTGCTACCTCCAGGATGCATAGCGTAGGGGCTGCTATGTGCGTCTTGAAGAATCCTCTGCCTTAACTCGACATCCTTCAGCATACAAGCTCTCTCTTGAAAACACAACACTCCATCGTTGGTTAAGCTGTAGCCCTCCAAACCACCATCCTGAACTTGCAACCTCCGAGCAGTCAAACCCTCATCCACTAACTGTTTCTCTTTAATCTGCTCTACCCAAGTCGGCTTTACCTGTAACTCTACCAACAGACTCCCGTTGTCATACAAGCTAAGATGAGCAAACATCATTCTCAGGTCCGACACTACCTTATGGCTCAACGCGTCCGTAACCACGTTAGCCTTGCCCGGATGATACTCAATTGAACAGTCGTAGTCCTTCAACAGCTCAATCCATCTACGCTATCTCAAATTTAAATCCTTCTGCGTCAAAAGATACTTCAAACTCTTGTGGTCCATGTAGACTATCAATTTCTCTTCGTACAAATAGTGTCTCCATATCTTCAGGGCAAAAACCACTGCAACCAACTCCAAGTCATGTGTCGGGTAGTTACCCTCATGAGGTCTCAACTGTCGAGACGCATATGCCACTACTTTCCCTTCCTACATCAGCACACATCCCAAGCCAGTATGTGATGCATCACAGTAGACCGTGAATTCCTTTCCTGCCTCAAGCTGAATTAAAACTGGAGCTTTCGTCAGAATCTTCCTCAACTTGTCGAAACTTTCATGTTGTTTCTCAGACCACACAAATGGAACTCCTTTCCTCAATAACTTGGTCAACGGCACTGCGATCAGAGAAAATCCTTCTACAAATCTTCGGTAATACCCTGCCAAACCTAGAAAACTCTGAATTTTCGCAACCGACTTAGGCGGTTTCCAGTCCAACACTGCCTCAATCTTGTGAGGGTCCACTCTAATCCCTTCAGC
The DNA here is from genome assembly GCA_025506655.1 of Gossypium rotundifolium. Lineage (NCBI taxonomy): Eukaryota > Viridiplantae > Streptophyta > Magnoliopsida > Malvales > Malvaceae > Gossypium > Gossypium rotundifolium. Next base: position 147,245,023 of record CP106724.1, read on the forward strand.
TGACACTACGTGACCTAAGAAAGTCACCTCCCTAAGCTAGAACTCACACTTACTGAACTTGGCAAATAACTGCTTTTCTCTCAAAATTTGCAAAACTACCCGCAAGTGCGTATCATGATCCTCCTCAGACCTTGAGTACACCAATATGTCGTCTATAAATACCACGACAAATTGGTCCAAGTACTGCTGAAACACCCGATTCATCATATTCGTGAATGCTGCCAGCGCGTTAGTCAATCCAAATGGCATTACCAGAAACTCGTAGTGCCCATATCGAGGGCAAAACGCCGTCTTGTGGATATCAGCCTCTTTCACCTTAAGCTGATGATACCCCGACCTTAGATCGATCTTCAAGAAAATTGATGCCCCCTTAAGCTGATCAAACAAGTCGTCTATCCTCGGCAATAGATAATTGTTCTTGATCGTCAGTTTATTCAACTGATGGTAGTCTATACACATCCGCATTGTACCATCGTTCTTCCTAACAAAGAGCACTGGCGCTCTCCAAGGCGAAACACTTGGCCGGATAAAACCCCGATCCAACAACTCCTAAATCTGAGCCTTCAGCTCCACCAATTCCTTTGGCGCCATCCTGTACGGGGCAATAGACATTGGCACAGTTCTGGGTAACAAATCTATGCCAAATTCAACTTCACGATCCAGAGGCAGACCCGGAAGTTCTTCTGGAAATACGTCAGTAAATTCCTTCACTGCTCGAACATTCTCTACGGCTGACTCCTTAGCCTCTAAAGCGCACACATGAACCATGAACGCTTCACAGCCTTTCCTGACCATCTTCTCAGCTTTCAAAGCAAACACCACGTTGGGTAGATAATCTCTTCTATTACCTATCATCACCACTTCTTCACCCTCAACCATTTTCAAAACCATGAGCTTAGCCGCGGAATCCAAACTCACTTGGTACTTCACCAGCCAGTCCATCCCAAGAATCAGATCGAACTCCCTAAATGGCAGTTCCATCAGATCAGCCACAAATACTACCCCTTGGAGTTCTAGGGGTACATCCCTATACAACTTATTTACTTCTACAGTGTGACCTAGAGGGCTAATTACTGTCATCTCCCTAGAAGTAGTCTCAAAGTCTAGGTTCATGGTTTCCACTATGCTACTAGCAACATATGAATGCGTCGAACCCACATCTATCAAAGCAGTATATGGTAATCCAAAGATTAAGAACGTACCGGTTATGATGTCTGGTGCGTCGCCTTCCTCTCGATGCCTCGCTGCATAAACCAATCCAGGCTGTCTTGCTTCAGTGTTGCCTGCACCTCTGCCCGGTCCTCTGTGGCCCCTACCAGAACCATTACCTCCTCTACCAGAACCACGACTCCTTTGCGGTTGCGGTCCCTCTGAACTGAGTATAGCCCTGACCCTTAGACTGAATCCTGGCTAGCTTATGTGGCCAGTCCCTCATACGATGATCCAGCGACCCACACTCAAAGCATCCTTTGCCACCGGTCCAACATTCTCCCCAATGAGATTTTCCACACCGCTTACACTGCGCTGGTCCCTGATTAGAGTAACAGGCCTCCCAGACTGATTCGGCCCATCGTGCCTAGCCCTTTTCTGAGAATTTCTGGCTGATCCAGATGATCCAAAACCTCTCTTTTGTCTATTCCTATCCGAATTCTGTCTCACAGATTCCATGACCCCTTCAGCTGTCTTAGCCTTCTCTACCAACACAGCAAACTCCTGCTCCTACTGTGGAGCAATCAGTAATCTCAGCTCATCCCTCAATCCGTCCTCGAACCTAACATATCGCTCATACTTCGTAGCCACGATACCTTGAGCATTCCAGCTCAACCTTAAGAATTCCACCTCGTACTCCGATACGGACTTACTCTACTGAACCAGCCTCAGAAACACCTTCCACTGTGCATCAATATAATTGGACCCAATATACTTCTTTTGATAAGCCACCTTGAAATAATCCCAAGTGAGATCATCCGTTGCAGCACTATCCCGAACCGTAAGCCACTACTGGTATGACTCATCCTGGAGAAGCGACACTACCCCTTTCAGTTTCTCCTCAGTAGTCAGATATAAATCGCCCATGATTCACTCCGTCGCCTCCAACCAATACTTAGCCGTATTGGGCGCCACACCAGAAACACCTCGAAATACCTCAGCTCCATTGGCTCGGAGTCGCTCAAATACAGATTTTTTAGCTCCCATACCTCCACCTGCTCCAGCCACCCTCTCAAGAACTCACAAAGATCGCTGCGATCTCGCATCATCCCCGTCGATCCTCGATACTCAACACCAACAGCTGGTGGTGGTGGCATCTCATTCTCCGACCCCTGACCAGACCTCACTGGTTCAAACACAGTCATCCTACCCTGACCGCGTCCATGTGTATTACGACCTCGACCTCGAGTGCTCATGCCTAATATCTCGACTTATCTGATTAATAAAGTTTTATGCGTCAGTCTTTATTCCACTATTAATAAGGCATAGTCTTATGAATAGTTCTTTAAAGAGTTTTGTTTTTCGCGAGTTCATAGAATCCTATAGGTTTTCGTCTCTAGGGTAGTCAACTAATACTATTCATATAATATCATATATCATCACAATCATAAGCAACGGTTAGGGATACTTATCTGGGCGGATTGGTGCCGGAGACTCGGTGCCATGCTGTTCAAACCATGTATTTTTTTCATCAATACTTTTTTTTAAAACCACACTTTAAAATATTTTGGGCCTCGGGCCCACAGTTGAGCCTTTGAACTTGGCTCTGATACCAAAAATGTAACACCCTAACCCGATGAACACACCACGACCGGATCTGGTATGTCACAGGGTAAAACGTTTCGAAGAAAACAAGTTACCTGGTTTATTATTTTTTTCTTCTTTGTGAAAATACTCTGATTGCCTTGTGTTTGGAAAATTCGGTGTATGTATAGTTGAAAACGTTTAGTTGCTTTGAAATCCCGAAGGCTTTTTAAAGCTCGTTTTCCATTCATTACTTAAGAAAAATGTTAAAGTCTATTGAAACCCGAGTGAATTTTTACTTAGTTCATTTAAAACCGTTTGATTTTAAGCTTGGGAAAACTTAGATTTGTAAATCATTTAAGTTGGCTTTGTTAACATATGAATTATACTACCCGATGGTAAAGTTTAGAAAACCCATTGCGTATTATAGTTTAGAAAACATTGTGTTTCAGGTCATTAAAACAAGTCAAGTAATTTACTTAGCAATATTTGAAATCAAATGTTAAGCAGATGAAAATAAAACCCAAAATAAAAATACTAATGGCCTTATTACACCTAAATAAAAAACCGAAATTTAAAGTAAAGTACCCAAGTCAAAAGTCCATGTAAAATCGAAAGCAAACATCGCATGGCCACATCGAGTCCACCTGGCTGCTCATCCATGATCTACGAGTCACCTGAAAAAAAATAAGGGAAAAGGTGAGTCTCCAAGACTCAATGCATAATCCCCCTCCCGATTATAGCAACATGCTTACACTGATTCATAACCAAGTAAATACATCATGCACGCAAACCTAGCCACCCATAACTCCTTGTTCTACCCCGTGTGGTACTAAACCACTGGTGGTGCCAAACCACTGGTGACCCAAAGTCACAGATATCAATATAATGTGGTGCCAAACCACTGGTGACCTAAAGTCACGAATAATCCATATGTGGGGCCAACCCACTTTGTGATACCAAATCACTGGCGATAATCCTGTTTTATCAAATGTGGGGCCAACCCACTGTGGTGCGAAGCCACTAGGACGAGTCGCTATGAGGTGCCAAACCTCTGGTGACCCAAAGTCACAAATATCAACTGTGGTACCAAACCACTGGTGACCCAAAGTCACGAATAATCCATATGTGGGGCCAACCCATGTTGTGATACCAAATCACTAGCGACAATCCCGTTTTATCAAATGTGGGGCCAACCCACTGTGGTGCGAAGCCACTAGGACGAGTCGCTATGAGGTGCCAAACCTCTGGTGACCCAAAGTCACGAATATCAACTGTGGTACCAAACCACTGGTGACCCAAAGTCACGAATAATCCATATGTGGGGCCAACCCACATTGTGATACCAAATCACTGGTGACAATCCCATTTTATCAAATGTGGGGCCAACCCACTGTGGTGCGAAGCCACTGGGATGAATCGCTATGAGGTGCCAAACCTCTGGTGACCCAAAGTCACGAATATCAACTGTGGTACCAAACCACTGGTGGTGCCAAACCACTGGTGACCCAAAGTCACAGATGTCAATCTTCCCCCTCCTCTCATGTCACCCACATTAATGCTCATGCACATACAAATCATGCCATCATGCTTAATCGTTAAACATATATCAAACATAACATAGATAATATCATCAGAAATCATGTGCCATAATCTCAACCAAAACGGACTTACCCGAAATCCTTGCTCATACCCATAAAGGTACCATATCGAAATCTATACAATTTTTGGCTTTTAACATGTTTAGGTTATTAGCAAGTTTACAACGATTATGAAGTGTGTAAGTTACACACCTGGTTACTAACGCGACTATTGAATCCTGAAGATCAAGATCTAACACACTAGATCGCCCCTTTCCTACATTCGGCCAATGATAACTATTAGCAAAAAGCCATTCGGCTACACTTGTAAATCCCGAAAAGTTAACGCATCTAATAGCCATCCTTACCTTAACGCTTTTTGATCACCAGTCACAACCTGAGTTTTACGAGATAGAGCCTTCCCCTACAATCGACCAACACTAAACACTTAATCTTAATAGCCTTCGGCTTTTCAAATAACTAAGAGAAAGATTGAGTCGGCATGAAACCTTATCACTGACTTACTAAGACCGATTGATAGAGAATAGATGACCCCGATCCACTACTTCAAAATCCTAGAGACCCTAGAAGAAACTGATTTCACAGATGAATGAGAACCAAGATAAATATCGAAATTTGGCTTTTAGTTCTAAGCAAATCGACAGAGAAAAGAAGAAGAAAATAGAAGGGATTCGGCCAAGGACACTTACCCCCCTCCAAAATCGATTAGAGAAGAAGACCAAAGAGATCTACCCTTAATTGATATTCAACCAAAGTGTTGAAATAAGAAGAGGAGAGTAAAGGCAGATTTCGACAATGGTGGTGGAAGAATCAAAGGAGTTTCGGCTATGGCTTTTGAAAGAAAAGCAAAAGAGATTCGGCTTTGCAAAGAACCAAGAGAAGATTGATGAAATTTCGGCACAAGAGAAGATGAAGAAAAAGAAATGGCACTAAGGAAGTTTAGATGGGCATTCAGCTATGTGCTTCAAAGAGAATTCAACAGGTAAAAGGATTTACGCTTTTATTTTAAATGGTGCATTAATGGAGAAAAATCGACAAGACCAAGGGGGTTTCGGCTTTGGCTCACAACCAAATGTACTATGGCCTTGAGTTAGCCAAAAATGTCCTTCTAAGTTGTCTTTGGAGGGACGGCACACCTAGCAAGCTTCCCAACTGAACACTCCTCCTCCACAATTCAAATTTCAGCAAACTCCCAAATCTCTCCTGGCCATTAATTCAAACGAGTTTGAATTATTCAAATTCTTAAATTCTCTCTTCTCTACCCGTTTAAATCTGTTGACTTGTTCAATAGTTATCCATTAGAGTTTGAGCTGAGCACAACTCTTCCCCTCTCTTTGCGTAAAAAAGAATTAGCACAAGGGATTTTGCAGCTCGAACCCAAGCTCTCCTTCCCCTGCTTGTGACGTCACTTCCCAAGGCCCTAAGTGGCGCCTCCTTGCCACTTTACCAAGGCTTTTCTTGTGCTACAGTTTACCACAAAATATTCTTAACCCCTAGCTCATTCAGCTCCCCTGAACCAATGCTTGAAAATAAAATTTTTCCTATAGTTCGGCCTACCCTTGGCTCATACCCAGACCCCAAGACACCTTGATTAACAACAAAATCAAGCCATTCACATGCAATTAATGCAAACATAATAGCCACTAATTAAGGATGTTACAGTTTTAGTACAAGAATGTAAACAAGTAGTTTGCACATTTAGACGGTTAAAGTCACATGAAAAAGAGTTGTTCGACTAATGATTTAGAAACAACCACTTTTATATATGTGTTATGAATTGGATGATTTTGTATGTTCGACGAAAAATGTCATATGCTTCCTGATTCTAACGAGTTAAAGTATCAAATGTCGCAGAAAGATTTGAAATTAAGACAACGTGAATGTTTTGAGATGTTAAAAGACTGAGAGTAATTATCAACTTACCTTTTGGAAAGCAAGTATGGTTACAGATGCTTGAATGGAAAATCTTTGTTTATTTTTATGAATATCGATTATTTAATTGATCACATTTGAGGATGGGCTAGTTCTAGCCAAGTTAAAAGCTTATGTGATCCTTTCTTTGTGAGTTGAGAAGCCCAAAAATGTGATAAAGAGTGGTGACCTAAACGAGTATAGTGTGAAACGACTTTCTATTCCAAATTTTAGGTTGGACCTGATTCTTGTTATTATTATTATTTTGAGATAGAATTCGCTTACTAGGTGATTTAGAGTTTGTACAGAAGTTTTTGTACGAGACTCAATAGTAGCTCGTCGGTTCATTCAAGAGTAATAAACTGTGCAATCATATAAAGGAGATGTGCTAGTGATTGCATATGTTACATGATATTTTGGATTCGTATTCAGATGATGATATGTTAACAGATAAAAGTCAAAAATCAAATGTATTCAGGACTAATACAGTCAGTGGTTGCGCGAGAGTGATAATGAGATAGAGTTACCATAGATTTCATATCATGATTGTCATTATCCTAAAAAAGGAAGATGTTAATTGGTTTATGGTTGATAATTTGACAAAGAAAGATCTGTATAATCATTTTATTATGTACAGATTTCTTATTTGACAGATTAGCCAAGTAATATGTTTCTAAGATTATTCGATTATGTAGAGTGGCAGTTCCATTATGTCGGATAGAGATCCAGAGGTTAGATAGCAATTATGGGATGAGCCATAGGAAACTCTGAGTATGAAGTTGCATTTTGGCACAATAATTTATTTTTGTATCAATGATAAGTCTAAGAGAGTAGTTCAGATTTTGACGGTGTACTCCTGACACTGTGTGCTAAAGTTTAAAGGATATTGGAAAGAGATATATGAAATTAAACCGATTTGTCATTCTGAGAAGATTAGTGAAAGATTTTCGGGTAAGATTTTCGGAGACGAAAATCCCTAAAGAGGGGGAGAATTGGAACAGCCTGATTTTGGGCCTAGTCGAATAACAGTGGTTTTGGGGCCACAAATCTGACGAGAAAAATCTTATTTTTATTATATTTTTATGGTCTATGACATGAAAATTTCGGTAGAAAATTTTGTGAAAATTTTGGTAGAAAATTTCGTGAAAATTTTGGTAGAAAATTTCAACGTTTGGGCACTCAATTTAGTCAAAAGGACTAAATTATAAATAGTGCAAAAGTTGAGTTCCACATGTTAGAAGTGTCCAATTTCTATGAAATTTGAAATTGGAGGTCCTTAAATGGTAATTAGACCATTGGTTAAATATTTGGACAAAAATAAACATGAGATAAGTGAAATAGGATATTTTTAAGTTAAGGGCATTTTGGTAATTTGGTAATTAAATAGACTAAAAGACAAAATAAAAGCCAAAAACCTTTGTCCATCTTCTTCCTTGGCTGAATTTAGCATGGGGAAAGCCATGGATAGGGTTTTCAAGCTTTCAAGCTTAATAGTAAGTGCATCCAAGCCCCAGTTTTTATGTTCTTTACATTTTTAAGATCCCCGTAACTCGGTTTAGCTATTTCTACCTTTATTTTGAGCTAGGGCTTGTGTTTAAAAATTTACCCATGGATGAAATAATGTTCTTTGGTGTCTAATGGTAGAATATGAATGCTAGGTGTGTAGTAAACGAATTTTACTAAGTGATTTTCGATGAAATCGCAAAAAGGGACTAATTTGTAAAAGGTTGGAAAATGTATGAAAATGTGTGAATGAATGCAAATTGTGGACCGCTATAGTTATGAAAATGGTTCGGCCTAAAATACAAGAAAATTGAATAAAAATCATTTTACGATCCTTGGGGTAAAAGTATAAATATGAAAAAGTTTAGGGGTAAAAATGTAATTTTGCGATAGTATGATTTTTGGGTCACAATGAATAATGTGACTAATAAGTAAGCTAAATTTGATGTTATAGATCAAAGAAAACGAGGTTCGAGAAATTGACGATTGGGTCAATTTTTACCATTTTGGTATCGAGGTAAGTTTGTGTGTAAATAATACAACCTTATGTTATGTATTTTAATATTTTGATATTACATGAATTGTATATGGTCTCTATGAAATTGATTAATGACAATTTTAACGAAACATCGAAGAATGAAAATCCCCAATTAAACCTTAGGAATGGATAGAATACAAATGTCATGACACTAAGGTTACTGAGGTCCCATATAAGACCATATCTAGGATATGGCCTCGGTGCCGAATTGTGATCCCGTGTAAGACCATATCTGGGATATGGCATTGACACCGAAAAGTGATTCCATGTAAGACCACGTCTGGGACATGGCATATATTATGAATATCTTATGCATGCATACCGAAACATGTTGCTTCCCAATTTTTATGCTTGCATGGGGTTGGGCATATGTTATGAAAGGGGAAGCGTTCTGGTGGCTCTGTCACGATCTGCTCTGGTGACTATGTCACGATTCTGACGATAAGCAGCTAACTGCAGCATGACTGTCATCGATGGTGTGTAGCGGTGAGGGTTGATTGTAGAAATCCCCATTGGTGTGATTGGCAGGTACAGGTGGTGTGTAGCGGATGGGAACATAAGTTGGGATGGGTTCTACATCATTTGTGGCATATGTTATTCTGTTACTCTGTTCCGTAGGGTTAAGACCCAATCGGGTGGTGCATGAGTGTTGCACACTGAGTCTTGCGACTCACTCCTTTGTTTAACATCTTTTCAGGTAGCACGTAGTGCAATGGACCGGGCTGGAGAGGAGTACAAGGTGTCCATGCATGGTTTTCTTTTGTTTCAGTAAAGAACTCTATTTATCTTTAATAACTGGTTTTCTTTTTACACTGTAATTAGGCCACTATTAAATTGGGTTTTGAAATTTCAGATTTTAAGTTTTAGACGCTCTTATTATAAGCATAATGAACGGTTGTTACGTTTTCTTTAAACCAAAGGCAAACAAAGTTTTCATGCTTCTAAATTGTTGAGTTAATAAGTAGGATCTTTCTCACGACAAAATCTTTACCAACTTGAAAGTGTAATATGGGCTTTAAAAGTCTCTTTATTTTAAAATATTAGCAACCTAAAATTATTTTAACATAAACGTACTAAGTTTTCTAAAAAACCACCAAACTTGATAAAGGAAGTGAATTAAATTTTTCTTTTAAGATCGCAAGGTGTTTTCTCAATTCTTCTTAGTAACATGCTAGATCCGGTCGTGGTGTTTGGGTCGAGTTTGGGGTGTTACAAATTGGTATCAGAGCCTGATTCAAAGACTCGGCTTTGGGTTTTGGGTTCAAAAGCACTTTCTAAGGATGGTTTTAAAAAAATGCATAATACATGTTTTTTTAGCATGGCTCCTGCGTCTCCAGCCCAAGTCCTCAAGGTAAGTTTTCTGACTAGTAAGGGATTTGCATAAAGTGCATGTGCTATGTGAGTATGTTACAGTTGATGTTAAAACTAAGAAACTATACCTTAGAAGTAAAAACCTTTAGGTATGCATGTGAATCGTGAAAACTACTTGTAGTTATATTTTCATAAAATTACTCGTTAATAAACAGTGAAAAGAAATACTAATACATAAAATTTGTAAATCAGATTAAGGCGATATTATAAAGATGAGTGGTAGGGGACGTGGACGTAATGTACGTGGTTGTGGAAGGGCAGGATCTCTGTGTCAAAACCAGTAGGATTTGGTCATGGGTCGGATAGTGAGATACCAGTACCGTCAGCTGTAGAAGTAGAATTTTAGGATCAAACAGGCAGGGATAAGGCGGTGTCTTGGCAATGTTACGGGTCTTGGAGAGAGTTTTTGGGGCAAACATGGGTTCTGGGGCTCAGAAATCTGTGTTTGAACGACTTCGAGCCAATGGAGCAGAAATGTTTAGGGGCATTTCTGGCGTAGCCCCTAATACAACTGAGTATTGGTTAGAAGTAAGTGAGCGCATAATGGATAATCTTGACTTCACGGTAGAGGAGAAGTTGAAAGGGGTGGTGTCTCTTCTTCGAGATGAGGCCTATCAGTGGTGGCTTACAGTAAAAGAGGGTACTCCAGCAGACCGGATTGACTGGGATTTCTTTAAGGTGTCATTTTAGGGAAAGTACATCGGGGCCAGTTATGTGGATGCCTAGAGGAAGGCATTTTTGAATTTGGTTCAAGGGAGCAAATCTGTGGTCGGATATGAGGCAAAATTTCTACGCTTGAGCCTTTACGCTCGAGGTATTGTGGTGACTAACTATGAGTGTTGCGTACGGTTCGAAAATGGACTACAGGATGAGTTAATGGTATTGGTAGCACTGCAGCGAGAGAGAGACTTTGCCATTTTGGTTGAGAAAGTTAAAATAGCCGAAGAGGTAAAGCGGTCTGAGAGGCAGAATAAGGATAAGGATCGGGGTAAGAATAAGAGAAGTTTTGGGTCGTCGGGTTCATCTGGGGGTTTTCAGAAAAGGCCTAGGTTTAATGGGCCAGCTCATGCTCCGACACCTGCTGCAGGGGGTCCGTATCAATCACGTTCTTTTTGTGGGAAGGTACATTTTGGGGAGTGCAGGAGAAGAACTGGTGGATGTTTCAGGTGTGTATCTATAGATCATATGGTAAAAGATTGTCTACAGGTGGATCAGGTACAGCCAGCTGGACGAGGTTTTGATCAGTTTCAGAGGGGTGGGCAGCCATCACCGAGGGAGCATGGCCCAGTCAGAGGTGGAAATGGGTTCGATCGGGGTCGTGGGGCGCCCGGTAGGGGTGCTGGTAACGCAGACGCAAGATAACCGGGTCTGGTCTATGCAGCTCATCGGCGAGAGGATAGTGACACACCGGGTGTTATAACCGGTACGTTTCTCATGGATGATAATCCATTTCTTACTTTAATTGATATTGGATCAACCCACTCTTATGTTGCATTCTCAGTATCTAAGACCTTAAGTGTAGAATCTAAAATATCTACTAGGAAGATGACTGTAGTTAGCCCGCTAGGACAATCTATGATAGTGGACAAATTATTTAAAAATGTGCCTTTGGAGACTCAAGGAGTAGTGTTTCCGGCAAACTTAATGGAATTACCATTTGGGGAGTTTGATCTCATCTTGGGCATGGATTGGTTGGTTAAACATCGTGCTAAGCTGGATTGCGAGACTAAGTGTATGGTGTTGAGTACCCCGGGAGGCGAATAGGTGGTTGTGATAGGAGAAAGAAGGAATTATTTGTCCAATGTGGTTTTTGCGCTGAAGGCTATTAAGATGATTCGAAAAGGACGTAATGCATTCCTAGCTTTTATCAGTGCATTGGATGTAAAGGAAGTGACTGTTATTGAGGTTAGAACAGTAAAGGAATTCCTGGACATTTTTCCTGAGGAGCTGCCAGGGCTACCTCCGGATCGTGAAGTGGAGTTTGGAATTGAGCTGCTTCCTGGTACGGCTCCGGTGTCCATCGCCCCTTATAGAATGGCACCGAAGGAGTTGGTAGAACTTAAAGCTCAGATCCAGGAACTGTTGGATCGTGGTTCTATCCGACCGAGTGTGTCTCCGTGAGAGCGCCGTGCTATGTGTGAAGAAGAAGGACAGGTCCATGCGTATGTGCAATGACTACCGTCAGTTGAAAAAGTTGACAATTAAGAACAAATACCCACTGCCGAGGATTGACGATCTATTCGATCAGCTCAAAGGGGCTACAATCTTTTCAAAGATAGATTTAAGGTCTGGGTATCATCAGCTAAAGGTCAAGGAAACAAATATTCATAAAACGACGTTTCGAACCCGCTACAGTCACTATGTGTTCTTGGTGATACCATTTGTGTTGACGAACGCACCAACGGTATTTATGGACATGATGAACCGAGTGTTCCAACCTTACCTAGATCAGTTTATTGTGGTGTTCATAGACGACATCCTAGTTTATTCTAAATTAGAAGAGGAGCATGATCGCACCTTCGAGTGGTCTTGCAGATTTCGAGAGAGAGAGGCAGCTGTCTGCCAAATTTAGCAAGTGTGAGTTTTGGTTAAGGGAAGTAACTTTTTTAGGGCATGTGGTCTCTGCAGAAGGAATTAGGGTTGATCCCCGGAAGATAGAAGTTGTGTTGGATTGGAAATCGCTGAAGTCTATGGCAGAGATTCGAGGTTTCTTGGGATTAGTCAAGTACTACAGAAGGTTTGTTGAGGGATTCTCCTTGATTACGACACCCTTAACTAAGTTGTTACAGAAAGGGGTAGCCTTTGTTTGACTGACAAGCAGCAGGAAAGCTTTGAGAAACTGAAAAGGATCTTGATAGAAGCCCCGGTTTTGATTCAACCTAAAGCTGGGAAAGAGTTTGTTGTTTACTGTGATGCTTCACACACGGGATTAGGGTGCGTGTTAATACAAGAAGGGAATGTAGTTGCATATGCATCTCGAAAGTTAAGACCGCATGAGAAAAACTATCCCATGCATGATCTAGAATTGGCTGCAGTAGTGTTCGCTCTGAAGATCTGGAGACATTACCCGTATAGGGAGAAGTTTATTATTTACACCGATCACAAGAGTCTGAAATACCTCCTTACCCAGAAGGAGTTGAATCTAAGACAATGTAGGTGGATTGAACTATTGAAGGACTATGACTGCTCGATCGAATATCATCCGGGTAAGGCTAAAGTGGTGGCAGATGCGCTGAGTCGAAAGGTGATAGCGAAATTGAAGGCAATGTTTGCTCATCTCATCTGTATGATGATGGAAGCCTGTTAGCTAAACTCCAAGTGAAACCAATGTGGACAAGCCAAATTGAAGAGAAGTAGTTGTTAGACGATGTCTTGAGTGCTCGACTTCGGCAAGTGTAAAATGGTGGAGTAGAGGATTATAGTTTGAACAATGATGGGTTTTTGTGTTACCGAAAAAGGGTTTGCATACCAAAGGATATGGAGTTGAGACAAATGATTCTTCAAAAGCGCATATTAGTCGATACGCTATGAATCCTAGAGGGAATAAGATGTACTGGGATCTACGTAAGTAGTTTTGGTGGCCTAGTTTGAAGCGAGAAATTACAGAGTTTATGTGTATATGTTGGACGTGCCAGCAAGTGAAAGTAGAACATCAGTTGCCTTCGGGGTTGTTGCAGCTAGTGAAGATCTCACAGTGGAAATGGGAGAGAATCACGATGGATTTTGTTAGTGGGCTACCTCTTACGCCCACTAAGAAAGATTCGATTTGGAAGATTTCTCTGCGTATTGTTGGGTTATGCTTGTTGTTTGGATGTGTTTGGGGCCCTCGGGAAGGCACAGGGTTAAGTAGAAGCCTTAGTGGAATTTTAGTTTTAGGCACTTTAGGAGGATAGCCGAATAGGAGTAGGACTTAAGGGGTTTTAGGTTGCATTTGGTGATACAAGGAAGTGTAGTGGTAGAGTGGCAAGGGGACGCCACTTAGCATGCTGGGGGGTAAGGTAAGGGTGAGAGGGAGAGGGTTCGAAACTCTAAGGCAGCAAGGGAGTTTAATTTTTTTTGGCTCAGGCAAGGGAGGTGGTTGGATGACAATCAAACTCTGGAGGAGAGAGGTAAGACTTGGTCAAATATTTCAAATGGATGATAGAGAAGGATTTAAGGAGTTTGAATTATTCAAATTAATTTGAATGAGTGGAGGTGAGGGAACTAGGGAGAGATTGAAGGGACGGCATGGTGTTTGAGGGGAGTGGGGGAGTGTTAGCCAAAATTTTGAGGAGTGTGGGAGGGGTTGAGCATTCAGTTTTGGCAAGAGGTGTGGGTGCCAAATTTTGGTAGTTTTAAGTAGCTTGTGTGTGTGGATGTCCTCTTTTTTTTATTTCAGAATTTGTGAGTGTACTCCTCATTCTAGCTATTTTTATTCTCTGTTGCCAAAAATTTCCTAGCCAACTCCCATCATTTTCTTCTTCTATGACCTATAGCTGAAACTAAGTAGACCAGGTGGGCATATTCCTTTCATTTTCTTTTCTACTCATTCTCAAAAGCTCTAACCGAAATCACTGCTCCTTTATCTCCTTTCTATTTCTTTTTCCTCTCATGAACTCCTCTCTTGTCGAATCCTCTTGACTCCCATTGTTGTGGTTCTTGTTTCCTCTTCCATTCACTAAAACCCAAAACTACATCCCCCATTTTCTCTCTTAGCCAAAACCTCTCAATCTCAGCATCACTCTATTTGTTTTCTTTCCATAAATTATTCATCATAGCCGAGTTCTCATCCCATATTTTGGTAAGATCTTTATTACTCTCTTTTCTTTTTTCTTTTCCCCCTTGGCCAAATCTTTTCCTTTAAACCCTGTTGAGTTGTTTTCATTCTTCTTCTCTTAAACCCGAACCCCTGATCATTGTGTTTGTCTATTCACCTAGATTACCATCTCTAAGCCGAATCTTCCCTGCTTTGGCTGCTTGTGCTGAATCTTGGGGATAATCGAAGGTGTTCGATCAACTTCTTAATCCAAGTCTTCTAACTTTTGGACTCAATTAACTTAGGTAAGAAGATTTCTTTAGTTATTCTGTTAATCGGTTTATCTATCGTCCTTCACCTTAACCCAGTTGGGTGGTTATTCAAACATTTTGTTCGTAGCAATTTATTGACCGAGGCTTTTAATGGATGCAAGAAACATACAAGTTGGGGGGAAGCAAACCTTCGAGTTCGATCCCTAAGTTCAAGAAGCAAATGGTGTCTGCTGTTCGTGATTGGCCATCAGGTTGTGGGCTAGCCTCCGAGCAGAATAGTAGACAGATAGCCGTGATTCCAGCTAGTGATAGTGGCGACATAGATAGCTTAGTGTTGCGTGTGATCAGGTGTATAATTTCTCACACCATTTACGTTGTTTTGTTGATATATATGTATATACACTGTTAAATGCTGAAATCTTGGTATGGGCTATTGGGTTACCCTTGGAGGGTAAATGCGAGATAGTAGGTTAGTGACTTCTGTTTATACTAAATAAATGGTTCTGATGAAATGATTTAGCATATATGATGAATATCTTATGCATGAATGTCGAAACCTGTTGCATCCCAATTTTTATGCTTGCATGGGGTTGGGCATATGTTATGAAAGGGGAAGCGTTTTGGTGGCTCTGCCACGATCTGTTCTAGTGACTATGTCATGATTCTGACGAGGAGCAGGTAGCTGCAGCATGACTGCCATCGATGGTGTGTAGCGGTGAGGGTTGATTGTAGAAATCCCCATTGGTGTGATTGGTAGGTACGGGTGGTGTGTAGCAGCTGGGAACTTAGGTTGGGATGGGTTCTGCATCATTTTTGGCATATGTTATTCTGTTACTCTATTCTGTAGGGCTAAGGCCCAATCGGGTGGTGCATGAGTATTGCACACTGAGTCTTGCGACTCACTCTATTATTTAACATATTTTCAGGTAGCACGTAATGCAATGGACCGGGCTGGAGAGGAGTACAAGGTGGCCATGCATGGTTTTCTTTCTTTTGAGTAAAGAACTCTATTTATCTTTAATAACTGGTTTTCTCTTTACGTTGTAATAAGGCCACTATTAAATTGGGTTTTTAAATTTCAGATTTTAAGTTTTAGAAGCTCTTATTATAAGCATAATGAACGGTCGTTACATTTTCTTTAAACCAAAGGCAAACAAAGTTTTCACGCTTCTAAATTGTTGAGTTAATAAACAGGATCTTTCTCACGACAAAATCTTTAGCAACTTGAAAGTGTAATATGGGTTTCTAAAAGTCTCTTTATTTTAAAACATTAGCAACCTAAAATTATTTTAACATAAACGTACTAAGTTTTCTAATAAACCACCAAACTTGATAAAGGAAGTGAATTAAAATTTTCTTTTAAGATCGCAAGGTGTTTTCTCAATTCTTCTTAGTAACATGCCAGATCCGATTGTGGTGTTTGGACCGGGTTTGGGGTGTTACATTTACACACAGGTAAGGACAAGGGCGTGTCTAGGCCGTGTGAGAGACATGGGCCATTGACACGGGCGTGTGTCCGGCCATATGAAAACCCCTATAATTTCAAAATAAAAATTAAATTCCATACGGGCAAGGGACATGGGTATATGTGAGTACACGACCTGCCCATACGGGCGGTCCCACTTCACACAGGCGTGTGGCCCCTATTTAGGTAAAAAAGCGTAAAAGTTTTGGATTAATTCCAAAACCTCCCATATGTACTTTTATGGCCTCGTAAGCCCATAATATGCAAGTTATGATTAAGAAGGAAAAGTTTTAATTCTCTAACGAAATTTTATAGCTCGATAATGTATGTTTAAGCAAGTTAAGTCTGGTAATGTCTCGTATCCTATTCCGACGTTGGGCACGAGTAAGGGGTGTTACATTACAAGAAGCACATAATATGACAATATCAAACTATGAAGAACCCTTAAATTATCACTCATTTCATCCACATTTTACTCAATACCTTGCATGGGCATTCATTTCATTATATCCATCAAACTTGGAACATGAACTTGACAATATTGGCCAATTCATCATGGTAATTTACAAAAATGAATATGAAGCATTAATAGCCAACCCTTTGGCCTTCAAACATAACATGACACAAAACGATCAAGTTCCAATACATGCCATACTCAAAATGAATTAAATTTACTATACCAAAATAACGGCTGATAGTGTGATTTGAGCACCGATGTTCTATAATGCCCGAGCTAACTTGGCCAAACTATAAGGAAAAGGGAAAAGAGAGGGGTAAGCATATAGCTTAGTAAGTTTGCATGAAATTCTAAAGTAACATAATTGCTCAAACCAAATTCATCATTTTTATGAAACAACAGCAACATATGCCTCAAATGCTTAAACATACTTACTCACATTCATTCTTAGCCATCTCATATCACATTATGATTTAGTAACTTGTACTTACTCATAGTACCTGTATCACTTAATCACATGACTTATCACATATGCTAACATAAAATCAAATCTTCATCATTCTTATTATGAATGAAACTTAAGGCCATCCATAAATGGATTTGGCTCTATACCATTTCACATACTTAACTTTTTTGCCTATGAACGAATCAGATTATCGTAGGATATTCGAACTCATCATGCATAAACCTTGATGCCAACGCCATATCCCGGATATGGTCTTACATGGGATCACCCCTTGATGCCGATGCCATATCCCAGATATGGTCTTATACGAGATCGTACATGAATGTTGATGCCATGTCCTAGACATGGTCTTATACGAGATTTTTTTTTTGATGCCGAGGCCATATCTCAAACATGGTCTTACACGGGACCTTCTTTATTCAATGCCAAACATGGGTAACCTCATTATTCCGAATCTTTATTCGGGATTTCACATAACTTATTTTCACTATTTCTTTATCGAGGCTTCATCGCTTGGTTATTCATAACAATAACATACATTTTCGTAATATTTAGTAGTTTTAAACATCAAAACATTATGAAACTTCAACTTCATACAAACTTACCTCGATTCTCAAAATGTGTATCGATGCTTGATTTAGTCCTCGATTTTGTTCTTACCTCGATTTCGATCCGGGCTTTGTGCTTCTTGATCTATAATAACAATTTCATTTTTTAAATACACTCATTGACTAAATCGACTCATAATTCATGTTTTGGAAAAATTAAAATTTTGCCCCCAAATTTTTACATAATTACACTTTTGCCCCTAAGCTCGTAAAATGATTTGCATTCAACTTTCTTGTATTTCAAGCCTAGCCAAATCATATTCTCAACTATAGCAACCTTCAATTTCTACTATTTCACTCATGAATGGCCGTTTTCATAACTTTTACAATTGGTCTTTAAATGCATTTTTCATGAAAATCACTTAGAAAAAGATATTTACCATACATCAAACTTTCATATTCCTCCATAAAACATCAAAATACATGCATGTCATGGATGAGTAAATTTTTGAACATGAACCCTACCTCAAAATATAGCTAGAAATAGCTAAACCGAGCTATGAGGGTTTCAAAAATATGAAGAACATTAAAAACGGGGCTAGGATGCACTTACTATCAAGCTTGGAAGTTGAAGAAACCCTAGCTATGGACAGCTTGAGAATTTCAGCTATGGTGAAGAAGATGGACATCAATTTTGGCTTTATATTCCCGTTTAATTCTTTTATTAACCAAATGACCAAAATGCCCTTAATGGTCCTTTCTTGAGATTTTTCCTTCCCATGTCCATTTTTGTCCATCGTCAAATATAAGGGTCTAATTACTAAATAAGGACCTCTAGTAATTTTCATAATTCCATTTCATACTTAAATATTCTAGAATCTCATAATTTTCATTCTTTGCAATTTAGTCCTAATGGACAATTTAATCACTAATTAATAAATTTTCTTCATGAGGTTTTCCCACAATCATGAAATCACCTCATAGACCTCATAGAAATCATAAAACTCATATTTCTACTTCAGATTTGTGGTTTTGCACCACTATTCTGACTAGGCCTTGAGTCGGGCTGTTACAATATAAAATTAAATTGTAATTTTAAGTGAAAAACATAGAGTTCTATGTTATTAATACCAAATTTTTTAGTTCGTTTTCTTATTTTTTGTCGTCGCATTTTAGTGTTAGTATTTTACCTTTAAATTTTACTTTCATTAATAAATTTAGACTCGATAATTTAATTTTATGTTAGATCATTTAATTTCTAATTTAAATTATTTAAATATAAGAACTATTTATTTATAACCAAGTTACATTCTCTATAACCAAACTGCCCTAAGATGATATTTTTGGGATGATTCTTTTCGAAGAGTCAAGATAGATTTGTTGACATATACTTTAGCCAACTATTTGTATAAAGGTTGAAATATGCATGCCTAAAGGAACGCTTAAATAAGAGTCGGGTTTATCCAACATTATGTAACACCCCTAACCTGTAACCATCGCCGAAATAGGGTTAAGAGGCATTACCGAACATAACGAAACATTTACAATCATTTCTCAAACATAAATACCTCATCATAATAATATATCAAATCATCTACATAAAGTCTTTTTAAAATGTCTACGAGACACTAAACATGCATTGGGAAGGAGTCAGGACTAAAACAAGCTCAAATAAAATTTCTCCAAAAATCAAACATTTTTCAAAGATATAGAGGTCACACGCCCGTGTGGGCAGGCCATGTGCCTCACACGGCCTCAGACACATCCGTGTGTCTAAGCTGTGGCAAAATAGGGCATACATACTGACTTGTCTAGATGGCCGAAGACACGCACGTGTGCTTGACCCGTGAGTAACACTGACTTAATTCACACGGCGTATCACACGCCCATATGTCTGGCCCGTGTGTGTAATAGTCCGATTTTGACCCTAATCAGAACAGTGGTTTTGGGACCACAAATCTGAGTTTGAAAAATATTTTAAAAATATTTTTTGTGTTTATTATGTGTGAATTTGCTTGTGTGAAATTTTCGTGTTTTAATTTCATTGTTTGAGTGCCCGATTTAATAAAAGGGATTAATCGTGTAAAATTAAAGTTTAGTGGTTAAATTCAAAGGGGCTGAATAATGGTTTTTCTTTCAATATGGAGGCTTTATATTGTAATTTAGCCATTAAAAAGGTAGTGGATGACATTAAGGATATATTATATAGTTTTTATGTTAAATATAAAAGTTAAAATGATAATTAACATATTATAAGTTAATATAATAAACAAACATAAATTAAAAACCCATACTCATCTTTTTTGTGCCGAAACTAAAAGAAAAAGAGATAAAGAAGAACAAGCCACATTCGGCCATAGCCAAGTTTGATTAAGGTATGTAACAAGCTTGGTTTTTGATAATTTTTATGTTTTTGAGATCGTTGCTTCGTGTACTACAAAACCCATGCTTGAATTTTTGAAATTGATGATAAATTTGTGTTTTGACATTGATGATAGCTTGTGATTTTTTGTTGTTTGATGATGAAATATTAAAGATATATGAAGGATTAGCATGTTTTGTCTTGGAATTTTTGGTGAATTTGAGTAATTAGGGCTAAATTGTAAAAATGATATTTTGAGGGACTAAAATGTGAAATAAATGAAATGTATGAACTTAGATAGACTATAGGAAGATTCAGCCTAGCTATGGTATATGCAAATTTTGTGTATTTTGTGTTTTATGCAATAGGGACTAAATTGTAAAAAGTGTGAAATGTTAGTGGCAAAATGGTAATTTGGCCATTTATGTGTTTTTGGATTAAATTGAATGAATGTGTGATTAAATTAGTTAAATTTGAATTTATTTAGATCAAGAATGAAAGAAAATAGAATTAGATCGGGGGAAGTCGAAAGTAGTCGAGTAGTCGATTTTGTCCGTTGATATATGAGGTAAGTCTATAAGCATTTAAATGTTGTTAAATTGAGAATATATAAATGTTATGTGATGAAATGAATTATTCGAATATATATATATATATATATGTGTGTGTGTGTGTGTGCTTTGGCCGAATGTGATTATGAGATAGGGAACTATGTTTCGAGTTCAATTCGATCGAGATTCAACGTCCGAAAGTCCCGTACAAACCCTAGGAATATATAGGATACATATGTCATGACATAGGATTTTCGGTATGTGTTATTGTGTAAGACCACTATGGGATGTTGGCATCGACTTGTGTTTACGTGTAAGACCATGTCTGGGACATTGGCATTGTATTTGATTCGTGTAAGACCCTGTCTGGGACAGTAGCATCGATATGTGATTACATGTAAGACCACGATTGGGACGTTGGCATTGTACGAGCTTTTGACTATCCATGTATCCTTTTTAATTTCAAACGGTTCAACGGGCAATGTTAAGTAAAGACCGATTGTGAAATCGAAAAAAAGATTCAGGTATGTGCTTATCCTAAGTTGTAAAAATAAGGTAAGTTGGATGTTAAATTGATTGCATAAATGTTTAAGTTATAAATGTGAATTGTAAGCATATGTGATTGTGTATATTCGGCCAAATGAGGTATATGTGATATTAGTAGTGAGATTTATATATTTGTTCATATGTAATTATGCATTTATCCATATGATATATGAATGTATGATTAAAATGATAACTTGGTATTTGAGGATATGTATATTCGTCCTTATTAACTTAGTGTTATTATACAATCATTGATATATATTTTGCTTATGGCTTACTAAGCTTAAATAGCTTACTCTGTGTGTGTTTTTGTTTACATTTGTTTTATAGATTTTGAAGTCACATTACGAGCTTGGGGATCGTCAGCAAAGCCTATCACACTATCGACAGTTTTTTGGTATTTTACTAAGTGGAATTTGGGCTTATGACATGTATAGCATAGATGGAATGTTTGATTTTGGAACATATATATATAGCCATGTGAAAATGGCTTGATCACTATGTTTAAGTTCGGTTTTATGTGTTCTTGGTTAAGTGCTTTATGTGTTTGGCGATTTGGCCTTGGCTTATTATATGTGAAACATGGTTGCTATGTTTATGTTTGTGTGTATGATCTCAGTCAAGGTGAGTTTATGTGTAACTTGGTTGATATGCTTTGCTAATGAGTGCTTGAATTAAGTCATGGTTTATGATAGGTATAAGTCTTGAGGTGCAGATTTGAAAATATAAGTGAGATGCTAAGTATATTATTGATGGAATGTTCATTAAGTTAGGTTATATGATATGTAATAATTTGTGCATGTTCGACCTTATGGGTTGCTGCAAAATTGGTTATAATGTGCTTGTGTATTCGGATATGTGATGAATTAAAATGGCTAAATATATGGTTTGGTTGTGTTGTATGTTCGGCTATGTTGTTTGATTAATTAGGGTCGGTTTATAAAGGCATGAATGTATATGTTTTGAATGTTATAAAACGAAATTGAAATAAATAAGTTTGGTATAAGGTTCAAATTGTATATGAGGTTAGTTTAGTAATTGGTTTATAATGGCATATAGATGAAATGAAGTTGATGTGGTTTATTAATGTTGAAGTTTAGTTTCTTTGATAATGTAAGTGTATTTGTATATATGAATAAGGCGTTGGAAATATAAAGATAAGCATGATATTTGGTTTATAGTATATTTATCTAAATATATATTATGTATTGAATGTTATATAGAATGACCAAATAAGAAACAATTTAGCTTGTTTTTGTGAATGAAATTTTGGCACATATTAAAGCATATAAAATTGGCATGTGAACTATGAGTATTTGTAGTTGTTATTTGTGCTTAAAATGGCTTAAGATATCAAGGTCATATGCCCATGGTTTTGGTGATTAGGAAAGAAGTAAGTTTAGTTTTAAATCATGTTAGTTTAAATGAAATCAATGCTGCATAAATGATTGATACCTAAATTGAGTTATTGTTCATTTTGTTTGGATGTGAATGGGTATCACGTTTGTTAATAACCATTAATATATCCGGCCATAATGTATGATAACCAAAATTGCATTTTGTGTGGTTGATAATTGATTTTAATATGTGAACATGCTTAGACTACAAAATGAGATGTTTGATAATTAGTTTATGATAAATAGTTATTATATGTTTGGTATATGATGTGTAATGATATATATATCTGAATAATTTTAAAATATTCCAATGAAAGTAATATAGTAGATTTAAGCTCAAAAGTGATTAAGATAAGTGTTCTGATGAGTTTTAAATTACTAAACTGGATTTGTAATAAATGTTTGTTCTGAACTGTGCTATGTTTGGTAATGCCTCGTAACCATAATTCAATGATGGATACGAGTTAGGGGTGTTACATTTGATTGGTATCAAAGCTACGTTTTAGTCGATTCTAGGACTAACATAGCGTGTGTGAGTCTAGTTATACATGCAATATTTTTGTATAGACTGCGATAGTGTGATGACTTCTAACATTTGAAAACGTGTTTTCGTATAGTAATGGATCCCAGTAGAGCTATACTGATGATATTGAGAGTATAGTGCCTGCTCCCGTCCAAGGGATAGTGCTGGTTGATTCTCGACTGACTTCGAGTAACCAGGAGGGAGAGGCTAAACATGCCTTTTACCAAATGATGAACGACTGGTTTACTCAATATATCCAGACTAATCTAGCTGTACAACAACCCCCACCCCCGACTAATCCATCTTTGATACCTATTATACCTCAAGTGACTAATTCGTTGAGATTGCTTAAGCCTCCTGTGGATAAAATCAAAAACACGGGCTAAAGAGTTCAGAGCCACTGATGATGTTGCTTAGCGAGCTGAATTCTGGCTCGATAATACTATACGAGTGTTTGATGCGTTATCCTGCACCCTGATGAGTGCTTAAAATGCACCATATCTTTACTACGAGACACTGCAAATCACTGGTGGAATACATTAGTATCGGTGGTTCCAAAAAAGTGAGTGACCCGGGAATTCTTTCAGACTGAGTTCCATAAGAAATACATCAGTCAGAGATTTATCGACCAGAAACGCAAAGAATTTCTTGAATTGAAACAGGGTCAGATGACTGTGATAGAGTATGAGTGGAAATTCGTGAGACACAGTTGGTATGCCTAAGAGTGTTTTTCGACCGAAGCTATAATGTGTAAAAGATTTGAAGATGGGCTGAATGAAGACATTAAACTGTTAGTTGGCATACTTGAGATAAAAGAGTTCGTGGTACTTGTTGAGCGAAGCTTGCAAAGCCGAAGAGCTCGGGAAAGAGAAAAGAAAAGCTGATTCTAAAGCTAGAGATACACGTAAGAGATCATTGAGTAAGTCATTCCAGTCGGCATCAAAGTAGTTTCGAGACGATGCTAGTCGCTCAAAGGCTACTGCAGGGTATTCTAGACGAGATCGGGATAGACCACTTGTGAGTTCGAGAGCTACCTCAGTAGCTAGTGTGTGTAATGTTAGATCAAATAACCCGAGTGTAAACTTTGTGGTAAACAACATCCCGACAGTTGCAGATTGCATGATCGGGCTTTCTTTAAATGTGGATCGATGGATCATTTTATTCGTGAATGCCCAAAGTTAGCTGAAGAAAATTCGGTATAGAATATGAGATCAGGTAACACTGCAGCTCGAGTTAGACCACCCAGAAATACGGGTAATGTGAGTGGCAGTCAAAAAGAGCCCAAAGATACAGCTGTTAGATCTGAGGCTCGTGCACCTGCCAGAGCCTAGGCTATTAGAGCACGCGAGGAGGCCTCATCCTCGGAAGTTATTACTGGTATTTTCACTCTCTATGATACTAGTGTTGTTGTATTGATTGATCCTGTTTCGACTCATTCTTATATGTGTGAGACTTTAGTATCCAGTAAGACTTTGCTTGTAGAGTCTACTGAGTTTGTGTTTAAAGTATCAAACCCTTTGGCCTGGTGTGTTTTGGTTGATAAAGTGTGCAAGAATTGTCCATTGATATTCAAGATTCATGTTTTCTGGCTGATTTGATGTTGTTTCCATTCGATGAGTTTGATATAATTCTAGGTATGGATTGGTTAACTTTGCATGATGCTATTGAGAACTGCAAATGGAAGACTATTGATTTACGGTGTCAGAATGATGAGATTATTCAGATTATGATCTGAATGGTTTACCAGTAGTTATATCTTCGATGTTAGATCAGAAATACGTAAGAAAAAGTTACGAAGCTTACTTTGCATATGTGCTTTATAGTAAAGTAACCGAAAGAAAGATTGAATCAGTACCTATTGTGTGCGAGTATCTGAATGTGTTTCCTGAAGAATTACCGAGTTTGCCACCTATTTGAGAAGTTGCATTTGGTATTGAATTAATGCCAAGGACGACTTCGTACAGAATGGACCCTACTGAATTAAAAGAATTGAAAGCTCAGTTGCAAGAGTCGATAAATAGAGGTTTTACACAATCGGGTTTCTCTCCTTGAGGCACACCAATTTTATTTGTGAAAAAGAAAGATAGAACTATAAGAATGTGTATCGACTACAGACAGCTCAATAAAGTGACTATAAAGAATAAGTATCTGTTGCCACAGAATGACAATTTTTTCGATCAGTTGAAAGGGGATACAGTATTTTCAAAAATAGATTTGAGATCAGGCTACTATCAGTTGCGAGTTAAAGACTCTGATATGCCAAAGACTACTTTCCAAACGAGGTACGGACACTATGAGTTTCTAGTTATTCCTTTCGGACTTACTAATGCTCCAACTGTTTTCATGGATTTGATGAATTGGATCTTCAGATAGTATTTGGATCGGTTTGTGGTAGTATTCATAGATGACATTTTGATCTATTCCCGTGATGAAACCGAGCATGCCAAACATCTGAGACTTGTGTTACAAACTTTGTGAGATAAATAGTTGTATGCAAAGTTCAGTAAATGTGAGTTCTGGTTACGCGAAGTCAGTTTTCTGGGCCATGTTGTATCAGCATTGGGTATTCGAGTTGATCCGAGTAAAATTTTAGCTATACTTGTTTGGAAACCTCTGAGAAATGTTTTTGAAGTTTGAAGTTTTTTGGGACTTGCTAGTTACTATAGACGATTTGTTTAATGAGAAAAAATGATGAAAAAATAATTTACGAGCCTAAGGGCAAAATCATAATTTTTGCCAAAGTATAATGGCAAAATGGTCATTTTTTGCCTCAGTAGAAATTTTGATGTATTATGATTTATATAGTGATTGAATGAGTGAACTTTATTATTATAGATCAAAAAGAATGCAGAATCAACCTTGACCGGGAAAAAGGCAAGGTTTCGAATTAAACTGCAAATTAACGCATTTTGCACCGAGGTAAGTTTATGTGTAAACGATACATCCTTAATACATATGTTGCTAATTATTGGTGCATTGTATGAGTAAGATCAATTATGATTGATATGGATTAAATTCGATAGATAATAAGTAATTCTCGATTGAACCTCGAAATGGATATGTAAATACAGAAAAATAATCGTATTAATCATTATTGGACTGTGTGCAATACCACTGTGATTATTATTTTGGTGGGCTGTGTGCGATACCACCTTATTTCTCATTCTCGATGGGCTGTGTGGGATACCATCATTTATATTATCATTTGGTGGGCTAAGTACGATACCACCGTAAATATTCTTGTTGGTGGGTTATGTGCGATACCACCCTGTTTTAGATTAATGGTGGGTTGTGTGCGAAACCACCAAGTGTTGGTATTATTCCAAATGGTTTATTGAGAAATTGTTTAAGTACATGTTTCAAGTGATGTTGTGGTGATGAGTGCAAGGAATGTGTGCTAATAAATGAGAGCATTATAAATGTTATATGGATGGAATATGGTAAGAGATGAAATGAGTAGGCATGATTATGAAATGTGGATAGTTCTTGCTTAGTATGAAAAGTATTGATTGATTTATTTATGTTATGAGGCTTATTGTTTACATGTAAACTTACTAAGCTTAAAGCTTACTCCGTTTCTTTTCCCTTATTTTATAGTGTTAAGGAGCCAATTCGGGATACGAAGTTAATTGGAAGATCACCTACACTATCAGCTCATCTCGGTATTGTAATAGCCTGATTGAGGGGCTAGTCAAAAAATTTGTCTTGGGACCATTAATCCGGGGTTAGAGAATATTATTTTAATTTTATTTTATGGGTTATAGCATGATTATAAAGGATCAAAGTGATAAACCGTAATATGTTCATATTTTAATCCCACATTTAGCATACTTTTGGATGATTGATTTCCTAAATTGTGGAATTTGGTGCTCCTAATCCTTTAATTTCATGTTTTATACTTAGGAGAGCACTGGAGGATGAAAAGAATGAGAAACGGATCGAAAATGGATAAAATGGGCCAAAGTACGAATTGCACATGGCCTGGGCCCAAAACACACAGCCGTGCCTCCTTAGCACATCTGACCATGGCCTAGCCCCGAATCACACGGCTGTGCCACACGGACGTGTCCCTATCGTATCAAAGAATAGTTCCATTCAGATTAGGGTACTTAGAGGCAAAGAAAGACATTCCAAAATCCTATATAAACACCCTAGAGGCCAACCTTAAAGGGAACATTCAACTAGGCCAAGGAGCCAAGCCGGAAAGGCCGAATTGTGGGACTCACTCGAAGAAAGCCAGTTGATTCATCTCAAGAAGCGGAATCATAGTCAAGACTGAGGATATCTCCTTCAATTCCTTCAGCGGGTTTTAGGGTTTTTCTTATGCTTTTTTTATATTTTCTTCTGAGATGTATTTTTTTATGATTATGAACTAAACCCCTCAAATACCTGAAGGGGATGAAACCTAAGACGGATCTTGTTATTATTTTCTGAACTATATGATAAATACTTAATTTGTTCTTAACTATGTGCTCTTAATTCTTGTTTTGATATTTCAGGATATTGATTCAAGTATTGATGTGCTTACGCAGAGGAGGAATATTCCCTGTTTAAGAGTAGATCTAGCATAGTTAAGTAGAGTTGATCGCAACCCTAGAGATAGGATGACGAAAATCTATCGGATTAGGGTCAAACCTCATATGGGAGTCCAGGGGTTTTAATTAGAAAGAAATTTTAGTTAATCAACCTAGGGTTAGACGTTAGTAGCCTTGAGAGAGGTATTAATATAAATTAGGGAATCCTAAGGATCAAGTCAAGTGAATAAATTTTCTGGTCCAGAGTTAGATAACGCGTGAAGTCTCGGTGGATTCTTCCTCGGGTATTGTCTTAATCAATTGGTTTTCCCACAGGTATTTTCCCAATTCCTTCTCTATGTCTTAGCATCTTTAGCTTAGTAGTTAGTTAATTTTAGATTAAATGATAATTCTCTTAATTCTTAGGCTAAATAATAAAAAGAAAGTTAGTATTAGTACTTTTGGTTCCTTTGGGTTTGACAATCCGGTCTTACCACTAAACTATACTACTGTTCGATAGGTGCGCTTGCCTCAATCGTGGTAATAGCTAGTTTCTAGGCTCGATTATTCATTATATAAAATTTTAAGACCTTTTCCACCACCATCAAGTTTTTGGCGCCGTTGCCGGGGAACTGAAATATTAAGAACGCTCAATTTTTGTTACTTTAGCCATATATATATTGCAATTAAATTTTATTTTTACTTTTCTAATTTTCTTTTTCTTTTTTTTTCCTATTCCTAGCAGGTACCTCTAGTTTATGACTAGAAGGAACCCGACAGGACCCTTAGTTTACGACAGTGATATTGAAGGTACAATTCACAGAAATCGTAGAGAAATAAGGTGAAGCTTAAACTACATACAAGAAGAGCAATAAGACGAAATTAATACTACCGAAGAGATGGCCGAAATAATCCGCTACCTCAAAAGGTGGTCGAAAATCATGCTCCTCGGACTATGTATGATTATGCTAAACCTAATTTAACAGGAACTGAGTCAATTATTGTTAGACCTGCTATTGCTGCAAATAATTTTGAACTGAAACCTAACACAATTTAGATGATACATAAATTTGTTCAGTTTGATGGTTTGCAGTATCACTTGGCGAATTTTCTAGAATTTTGCGATACTTTCAAAATTAATGGCGTTTCTGATGATGCCATCTGTCTTCAGTTATTTCCCTTTTCCTTGAGGAATAAAGCTAAACAGTGGCTGAATTCTCTTCCACGAGGATCAATCACTACATGGGATCAAATGATCGAAAAATTGTTATTAAAATATTTTTCACCGGCCAAAACGGCCAGGTTAAGGAATGATATCTCGTATTTATTATAGATAGATCTAGAAACACTATACAATGCATGGGAGAGATACAATGACTTACTAAGAAGGTGCCCACACCATGGACTACCCTTGTGGCTATAGGTCCAAACCTTTTACAATGGTGTGAACCCCTCAACCAGGCAGTTGATTGATTCAGCCGCCGGTAGAACCTGAGGCAGCCTACGAATTCATTGAAGAGATGTCACTAAATAACTATCAGTGGCAAGTCACGAGGACAAGGCCAACAAAAGCCGCCAGTGTTTTCAACCTTGACACAGTAACCATGCTATCAAACTAGGTAGAACTTTTAATTAAGAAAATTGATGGATTATGTGGTTCTTCGCAGGTACATCTAGCTATACAGTACGATATGAATGGAGGAGGGATAAGTAATATAGAATATCAACCTTACAACCCGAGCGCTGAAAACGAGCAAGTTCACTATATGGGTAACAATTTTAAATTTCAAAATAACCCTTATAGTAATACTTATAATCCAGGTTGGAGGAACCACCCCAATTTCTCATGGGGTGGTCAAGGAAAATCAAAGACAATAACCCCCTCCAAACTTCCAACAACAGCCCTACCCACAGGTAAAGAAGTTGAACCTTGAGGAGATGCTGACCAAATTCATAGCGGTGTTAGAAACACGTTTCCAAAATACTAAAACAACCCTTAAAAATCAACAAGCATCAATTCAAGGGATCGAGAACCATTTAGGGCAACTCGCTAAGTTGATCTTCAAACGACCACAAGGTAGCTTGCCAAGCAACCAAGCAACACTGAAACTAACCCAAAAGAGCAACTTCTGGCCATAACAGCTCATGGCAGTGAAGGGTTAGTGGAATTTGAATCTAAGCCAAGGCAAGAACCTGTGGTAAGTGAAGGTAAGATTGAGGTAAGCCAAGAAAAACCAAAATCGGTAATTAAAGAGTACCAACCTCGAATACCATACCCCAATACGATGAAGAAAGATAATACAGATGAACAGTTCGATAAGTTTCTTAAACTTTTAAAGAAATTACATATTAACTTACCATTTCTTGAAGCTCTTTCGTAGATGCCAGATTCAAGGAAATTTTTAAAAGATCTTTTAACAAACAAGCGGAAGTTAGATGAGGAATCGCATGTGGAACTAAACTCAGTGTGCTCAGCAATGTTGTAAAATAAACTACCACGAAAATTAAAAGATCCAGGGAGTTTTACAATTCCATGCTTAATTGTTAGTTTATCTATTGATAATGCTTTAGCCGATTTAGGGGCAAGCATAAATGTTATGCCTTATAAAATGTTTAAACAGCTAGGTCTAGGGAAACCTAAACAAATTAGGATGAGCATTCAATTAGTTGATAAAACTATTAGAATTCTTAGGGGTATAATTGAAGATGTACTTGTGAAAATTGACAAATTCATATTCCCAGTAGACTTTATCATTTTAGACATGGATGAGGACAATACGGTCTCTTTAATTTTAGGAAGACCTTTTTAGAAACTGCCAGAGCTAAAATTGATGTTGGTACAGGTGAACTCACACTTTGTATAGGTGACAAATCAATCAGTCTTCAAGCTCTCGACTCAGCTAGGACATCGAGCGATAAAGGTGAGAACGTAAATTCTATTGATAATCATTTGGTTCAACTTTCTTTCGAAGCACCATGAAATCACACAACTGAGCGAGATCATAGACTTCATGCTAATAAAGAAGAAATTTATGAGGAACGAAGGCTTCAGGTCGACAAACTAGATGAGTGGAAGCCACACGTCAAGTAGAAATCAAAACCACACAACGTGAAACTGAAAGAGCCCCCAGACAAGCTTATAGGAACATCAAATCACTTCAAAATAGGATATCACGTACTGTTAGATAAAATAGACCCTTGAATCGCCATATCAGACCTGAATACAAATGAAGAAATCTCATTTAAGGTAATCAATGTTTCCCATACGAAGAAGTCGAGGTAAGTAATCCTATATTCAACACTTTTAAAGTAAACGCTACTCGACTTGAATTATATACTGATAATAAAATTGATAGCATGAGAAAGGATTTTAAACTCCTCAAACCACCATGATCATGAGAATGAGAGGTAGGTCTAGCTAAAGACTTTAAACGAGCGCTTCTCGGGAGGCAACCCGAGCACTAACCCCATTAATTTTTACATTTTTATTTTTACTTTTATATTTCCCTTTTTATCACCTAACTATGAACTAACCAAGGTGCAGATTTCCATACCACACGACCTTGCACACGGCCGTGTGGCCACCACAAACCCCATTAATTTTTACATTTTTATTTTTACTTTTATTTTTCCCTTTTTAACACATAACTACGAACTAACCAAAGTGCAGATTTCCATACCACACGACCTTGCACACGGTCGTGTGGCCACCACAGGTAGGTACAAGGGCATGGGAAACCACCAGATCCATGATCTCTATTTAAAATCCCCTTCTTCTGTTCACTTTCTTCACGAAAGTCTTCTTCCTTTTTCCCCTTTCTCTTTGAACGCATATCTAGTTTTCATTATTTACTTTTATTCTTCTTTTTATAGTTATTTTTATTTTCCTTATTATTTTCTTCTTATTCTTCATGCCATTTAGATTAAGCTTAGGATATAATAAGATTAGAACGGCTGCTTCAAGGATTCAATTTCAAATGGCTCGAGGCGCTCCCCATGTTCACCTCTACTCAATCCTATCCGATTTCTCTTCATTAACCCTATCCAAAATCCAAAAAGTTTCACTTTTCTCCCTATCTTTTGAATTTATCACTATATTGTCAATTTATCCATCTTTGTACATTAAGGACAATGTACATCTTAAGTGTGGGGTTGTAACACCCCAAACTCAGCCTAGACGTTATGGCCGGATCTAGCATGTCACATCAAAATGTAGTTGAAAATCTAAGTGATCGTTAAAAATGTTGCTTCTTTTTTTGAAACTCCGATTTTTGTTGTTTGCTTGTAAAAACACGATTTGCTTAATATCTATCTTTATAAAGTTGTTATTATTTTGAAAAAAACTATTTTTCAGTTGTGAAAATTGAACTTGAATAATTGTGGAAACGTGCTATTTTGAAAAGTGATTATTAATGTTTTAAGAAACCCTATTTTAAATGCTTAACAGTTTAGTAAATTCCAAAATGAAAGTTTAAAGAGCAAAATAATTCCAATGGCCTTATTAGAAAACAATAACCCAAATTAAGCAATCTTGTAAATAGGATAAAAACTAGATTTACTAAGTTACGTGAGGAATAACTCCGATGTATGGCCACCATCGAGTTCTCCGTAGCCCCTAAATCCTCTAACACTAGGGATTACCTACAAGGTTATGAGAAAAAGGGGTGAGTTACAAGAACTCAGTGTGTAATCCCATTTTTAGTCACAGTCATAGTCCCGGTTTGGGCCTAAGCCCCATACAGTCTCTGTTTGGGCCTACGGCCCCAAGATCATGGTAATGCAAATAAAGAATGTAGCCCACCCCAATAAAGCCCTACACTCCACTCGTACCAGCCCTACACTCCATGTGGGGACCAAGTCAACCCACCCAGCCCTACACTCCAAGAATGCAGCCGAGCTGCTAGTATATGTTGGAACGCCGACACTCCATGGCGCAGCGAAATAAAATTAATCCCGGCAATCCAAACCATGAATCCATGTGTGAGGAACAAATCGGGGTGAAATAAAGGTTTCAAAATTACCAAAGTTTCAATCTGAGTAGATAGCGACGCCTCGGCGACAAGATATCTGATCTCTTGTCGAACCAAGCCACAACCTTTACAATGTCGGCCTCAACGTAATCCACCGGTTTGACTATGAGCAGTAAATCTCCAAAACTATTTTTCGAGAGGTGTTTTGCTTGACAATGCTAGACCTTTTAAGCAAAATTCTTAGGGTTTTCTTCACTTATTACCCTTTTATAATCAAGATATCATTTATGAATAATAAAATTAAATAAATATAATAATGTTTTAACCAAAATTATAATTACATTAATTATACCCAAAAGTTATAATTACATTAATTATAACATGGATTTTGGTAAACTATATTTATTTAAATTTATATACTGAACCAAATTCATATATTAATTCTCATTATGTGTACAACATCCTTGTACATATAATATATTCAATATTTGATTGCCCAATTAAATTAATTCTTTAATTAATTTAATTCATGTGACAATCAAACACAATACCAACTATGTTTCATTCCGTTCATTTCAACCATAGGGTGTGACCACAGAGGTTCTTGTAACGTTAGTAGTAATACTAGAATGATTCTAATGTCACAAACAATGAGTGGCATCTAGCAATGCATCATTGCTACCTAAGATACAAGAAGTCATGATTTGACATAACTTTTGTGATTAACTTTCATGCATTAATCCTTAAGTCCTTTATCTCCGAATAGATACAAGTCATGGAATAGTCACACTTGTATAGTCCATCCCATGTTTCTTGATATCTTGAGTAGACTATGATATACAAATTAGTATGACATCTCATGTCAACTTATTTGAGCATGGCCATGCATTTCTAGTCTCACTCAATCAAGTGGCCTAAGATATTACTCCCATTATGTGGGAGGACTTATCTATATTGATCAATAATATCCTCTACATTGATTGTGATATATCCAACATCGCCTTTATAGAACAACCGATTCTGATTATACGCTTGATCAGATCAAAATATACGACTCACGATGTTGGGATAATGATTATCTCAAGTCTAAGGATCATATACATATTAATCACTATGAGTAATGTTGTGACAATTACATAATAATCCAAGAAACATACTCATAGCGGTTCAGGTCC
The DNA here is from genome assembly GCA_025506655.1 of Gossypium rotundifolium. Classification (NCBI taxonomy): domain Eukaryota; kingdom Viridiplantae; phylum Streptophyta; class Magnoliopsida; order Malvales; family Malvaceae; genus Gossypium; species Gossypium rotundifolium. The sequence continues at coordinate 147,278,661 of CP106724.1, forward strand.
AATATGTTGTTCTCTAACACACATATTCATGCATTGATTTTGACACTCCATATCAATGACAACTCTTTATCATCAATCAACTACATGTTAGTCTTAATGCATTATTGTTGTCCTAGTCAACAATAATACTTGACTAAGGATATTTTAAGAATAATCATATTATTCTCGGGACATTATTATAAAACAGTTTATTTGTACACACGTAAGGAAAATCAAATAATAATGACAACGCTTTATATTAATAAACATGGTAAATCAAGTATGTTATTACAACCATCTCATGATTGATCTTTGGGCATACTCTTACAATCTCCCACTAGCACTAAGACCAATCAATCATATATCTAATACCAAGAGACTTAGTGTGACGATCATGCTTCCTGCCTGCGTGTCGAGGCTTGGTCAAGGATCAACAATGTTATCATCATGTAGGTACTCTACATATCTCAACATCTCTCGATCGATAATATCTCGAATAAGATGATAGCGCCTAAGTATATGTTTGGATCATTGGTGAGATCTGGGTTCTTTTAGCTTGCAATAGCTCCATTGTTATCACATCGGAGTTCTATAGCATCGATATGCTAGGCACAACCCCTAGTCCAAGAATGAACTTCTTGATCCAAAGCGCTTCTTTTGTCAGCCTCATTTGGCTACAATATACTCGACCTCTGTTGTAGAATCAGCTATTGTACTTTGCTTTGAACTCTTCCACTCACGGCACCACCATTAAGGCAAAACACAAATCTGATTGCGATCGAGAATCGCCCTTGTCGGTTTGAAGCTAGCATCGTGTAACCTTTACACTTAACTCGTCCTCACCTCCATATATTAGGAACGTATCCTTAGTTCTTCTTAAGTACTTAAGGATATTCTTGATCGTGGTCAAGTGACCTTCACCGGATCTACTTGGTACCGCTAGTCATACTTAAGGCATACGAGACATCTGGATGGGTACATAACATGGCATACATGATAGATCCAATAGCGTAAGCATATGGAATTTTACTCATTCGTTCTCTCTCTTGTGGAGTTGAAGGACACATTTCCTTCGAGAGTGAAATACCATGTCTCATAGGTAGAAATCCTCTTTAGATTCTTCCATATTGAACCTTTTTCAATTACTTTATCTATGTATGTACTTTGGCTTAAACCTAGTAGTCGTCTTGATCTATCTCTATAGATCTTGACTCTAAGATGTAAGTAGCTTCGCTAAGTCCTTCATAGAAAAACAACTTCTTAACCAAGTCTTAATAGGCGCAAGGTAGGTATGTCATTTCCATGATAAGTATGTCATCCACATACAGTACCAAGAATGTGATAGTGCTCCCACTAACTTTCTTGTAAACACATGGTTCATCTTCATTTTGATAAAACCAAACTCTTTAATTGCATCGTTAAAATGAAGATTCCAACTTCGAAGCTTGCTTTAATCCATAAATGGATCTTTGTAGCTTACAAATCTTTCTAGCATCCTTTGGATTGACAAAACCTTCAGGTTGTGTCATGTACACATCCTCTTCAAGTTTCACATTAAGGAAAGTCTTTTTGACGTCCATCGCCAGATTTCATAATCATAAAATGCATTTATGGCGAGCAAGATCTGATGGATTTAAACATAGCTACAGGAGAAAAGGTTTCATCATAGTCAACACCATGAATTTGGCGAAAACCTTTAGCGACTAATCGCCCTTGTATGTTTGTACATTACCATCCATGTCGGTTTTCTTTTGAAAACCCACTTGCACCCTATAGGTTTAACCCCTTGGTGGGTCAATCAAAGTCCATACTTGATTTTCATACATGGAATCCATCTCGATCTCATGGCCTCAAGCCATTTCTCGTAGTCTGGGCTCGTCACCGCTTCTTGATAAGTCCTAGGCTCATCTTGATCTATAAGAAGAACGTCACCATGTGTTGTAATGAGAAATCCATATCTCTCGGTGCATGGCGTTCTCTTAAAGATCTTCAGCAGTGGTTGTGTTTCTCTGAGTTACTTGTTCCTCAATTTCTTACGAATTTCTTGTTGTTCTATCACTTGGTTCGGTGGTATCTTGTGATTCTCGAATTTCTTCAAGTTCAATCTTACTCCCACTTCCTTTCTAGAAATAAATTCTCTCTAGGAAGACACCATCCAGAGCAACAAACATTTTGTTCTCGGTGGGATTAAAGAAATAATAACCTTTGGTTTCTTTCGGATACCCACAAAATACACTTTTGATTTGGGTTCAAGCTTAGTAGGCGTCGGCGTTTAACATAAGCTTCACAACCCCAAATTTTCATAAAAGACATATCTTGGGGCGTTTCCCATCCACATCTCATATGGCGTATTTTGAACCGATTTAGATGGAACACGATTTAGTGTGAAAGCAGCTGTCTCAATTGCATGCCCCAAAAAGAAGGTAGATCGGCATGACTCATCATGGATCTAACCATGTCTAATAAAGTTTGATTTCTTCTCTCAGAAACTCCATTCCATTGAGGAGTAGCAGGAGGAGTAAGTTGTGAGACAATCCCACATTCCTCCAATAGATCATCAAACTCTAGGCTCAATACTCTCCACCTCGATCGATCAAGTGACTTGATAGTTTTGCCTAGTTGATTTTGTACTTCATTTTGAATTCCTTGAACTTTTCAAGAGACTCGGACTTATGACGCATGAGATAAATATACACATATCTCTGAAATCATCGGTGAAAGTAATGAAGTATTGAAATCCACCTACTGCTTAGGTATTTATTGGTCCACATACATCGAATGTATTAGGCCCAATAAATCACTAGCTCGCTCACTTTACCAAGAAAAGGAGATTTAGTCATTTTTCCTAATAAGCAAGATTCACATACTTCAAAATTTTCAAAAACAAATGAATCTAAGAAACCATCTTTATAGAGTATGGATATCGTCTCTCACTTATGTGGCCCAAACGACAATGACAAAGATAAGTTTGATTTGAGTCATTTATTTTAGATCTTTTAGTATTTATGTTGTAAATAGGGTTCATTTGATCTAAAATATAGAGGCCATTAATCAATTGTGCCAACCATAAAAAACATTATTGAGATAAAAGGAACAACAATTATTCTTAATAATTATCTCAAAACCAATTTTGTCTAAACAAGAAACTAAAATAATGTTTTTAGTCAAACGGGCACAAAATAACAATCCTCTAAAATTAAATCAAGTCCACTAGGCAAAGATAAAGTATATGTTCCCACACTAATGCAAGAACCTTTGCTCCATTTCCAACTCAGCAGTCCACATCTCCTCTAGCCAACGTCCTACTCCTTTGTAGTCCCCGAGCAAGTACAAATATGAGAACCACAACCAGTATCTAATACCCAAGAAGTAGTAGTTGATAAATTAATATCAATAACATAAATACCGAAGCAGACGTTCGCTTGTTTTGGCCTTCTTGACTTCCTCAAGATAGATAGGGCGATTCGCTTCCAATGTCCAAATCACACCACAATGAAAGCAGTTTCCTTCCTTAGACACTCCACCTTTAGGTTTCATTGCAGCCTTTCCTTTGCCGGCTTGGGCTTACCTTTACCCTTGGGCTTTATGCGAATTTTGGCCTTTCCTTGCCCTTGTTGTTACGGACCATCGGTATGGGCTTGGGTCCAACCTTTTTCATGTTACCTTGATGATTCAGAACATCTTGAGCAACTGTGGTAGAGTCTTGTCAATTTCATTCATATTGAAATTAAGAACAAACTAGTCGTAGCTATCCCAAGCATCGATTGCGAGAATAACATCGGTGGCCAACTCTTGGCCCAATAGAAAACCAAGCTTAGACAGGACTTTCAATATAGCCAATCATCTTAAGGACATGAGGTCCCACTGGCTTCCTTCACCAACTTACATTGGAATAGGGCTTTAGAGACATCGAACCTCTCTTCTTGTGCTTGCCCTTGATAAAGTTCTTTTACGTGCTCGATCATATCATAAGCAACCATGTCCTCATGTTGCTTCAAGCTCGAGATTCATAGTGGCAAGCATAAGACATCCAACATCTACCATGTCATCGAGATACTTCTTGTAAGCATCTTTATCAGTTCTCGAGGCATTAATAGGTGGTTCATTAGGAAGTGGTTGTTCAATGACATACAATTTTCGTTCTTGTTTGAGGACAATCGTCAAGTTACGGAACCAGTCAAGAAAATTCAAACCATTCAATTTGTCCTTCTCAAGGACCGATCGCAATGAGAGTGTGCTAGTATTTGCAGCCATAATATATCTACAATAATTGAATATGCGTGTGAGTAAATTTACCAAGTTTATACCAATCATTAAAAAGACTTTATTAAATGATGATCCCACTATTTTATTTCAAAATTAATAACCCCCATATATTAATTTCGAAAAAACTTTTTCCAAAGTATTTCTAGTGGGTTAAGGATCCATATTTCACCTCCTCTTAAGTCAGCTTTGGCTTTACTCTCAAGACTAAGGTTATTTAGGTAAGCAACCTTTGCTAATTACATCATATGTAACTCCTAATATTGGTGAACAACTCTTGTTCTAATCATCTTATGATTTATCCAATTTAATTGCCTCTAGGTTTCTAATCCTATTAGAGTAACCTAGTTAAGTCATTAACCAATTTTTAACCAGCGAATATCACTTATTTATTCTTCGCGTTTAACCAAGATAAATACTAGTACTTTGCTTTGGCATAACCTACATAGTATTGATCGAGGCCTTAACGAGGGCAAAATTGGAAGGCCATGTTGACTTAATATTTTAATAGAGGGATTTTATTAAGGATGTTCCATCTCACCAATTATGGTCTAATTTAGTCCATTTAGTCTTTTAATTGATCTCATCAATTAATTGGGTTTATTATTAAATTTTAATATATAAAATTGGCATGCTTTAAACATCCATAGCATCTCATACATGAATAAATAAAGCAATAAATAAATGCAATAGTTATAGCCCATAAACTAAGGTGATTCAACCCAAGCCAATGGGAGAACCAAAAGGAAACCTAAAGGTGTAAGCGGTTTCATAAACTATCAATCCTCAATAGTTGTCCCAACTTCCTTCTCGTCGACCCATAGCAACTTTTGCAAATTACAATATGCGAAACTTCGTTTTACATACGAGGAGTAAGATGAGAAGAGAAATACAAGAGAATAGTAGTAAGGCACGACCACGCAGCCGTGATTATAAATATAAAATTACAACCTTTTATCAAATGGGTCATCGGGCTATAACTATGCATTTCAAACACCGTGCATGTCAAAAATAGCATACATAATTCAATGCTCTTTTGCTAAGGTGAATTATAAAATATCCTTTCAACCTTATGTGGCCCATCAAGTTTATATATATTTCTTTTATTAACAAAATATACTATAATAAGAAAATGGGGTTTGAGGCGGTTGGAGGAAGCGGCGCTAGACCTTTTAAGCAAAATTCTTAGGGTTTTTCTTCACTTATTACCCTTTTATAATCAAGATATCATTTATGAATAATAAAATTAAATAAATATAATAATGTTTTAACCAAAATTATAATTACATTAATTATACCCAAAAAGTTATAATTACATTAATTATAACATGGATTCGATAAACTATATTTATTTAAATTTATATCTGAACCAAATTCATATATTAATTCTCATTATGTGTACAACATCCTTGTACATATAATATATTCAATATTTGATTGCCCAATTAAATTAATTCTTTAATTAATTTAATTCATGTGACAATCAAACACAATACCAACTATGTTTCATTAGTTCATTTCAACCATAGGGTGTGACCACAGAGGTTCTTGTAACGTTAGTAGTAATACTAGAACGATTCTAATGTCACAAACAATGAGTGGCATCTAGCAATGCATCATTGCTACCTAAGATACAAGAAGTCATGATTCGACATAACTTTTGTGATTAACTTTCATGCATTAATCCTTAAGTCCTTTATCTCGGAATAGATACAAGTCATGGAATAGTCACACTTGTATAGTCCATCCCATGTTTCTTGATATCTTGAGTAGACTATGATATACAAATTAGTATGACATCTCATGTCAACTTATTTGAGCATGGCCATGCATTTCTAGTCTCACTCAATCAAGTGGCCTAAGATATTACTCCCATTATGTGGGAGGACTTATCTATATTGATCAATAATATCCTCTACATTGATTGTGATATATCCAACATCGACCTTTATAGAACAACCGATTCTGATTATGCGTTTGATCAGTATCAAAATATATGACTCACAATGTTGGGATAATGATTATCTCAAGTCTAAGGATCATATACATATTAATCACTATGAGTAATGTTGTGACAATTACATAATAATCCAAGAAACATACTCATAGCGGGTCAGTCCAATATGTTGTTCTCTAACACACATATTCATGCATTGATTTTGACACTCCATATCAATGACATCTCTTTATCATCAATCAACTACATGTTAGTCTTAATGCATTATTGTTGTCCTAGTCAACAATAATACTTGACTAAGGATATTTTAATAATAATCATATTATTCTCGGGACATTATTATAAAAGCAGTTTATTTGTACACACGGAAGGAAAAGCGAAATAATAATGACAACGCTTTATATTAATAAACATGGTAAATCAAGTATGTTATTACAACCATCTCATGATTGATCTTTGGGCATACTCTTACAGTATAAACGCAGCAAAGCTGCCAGTAATAGTATATGTGGCTGAGCCACTAAAATCAGTATAACATGCCATAGCCACTAGTACAGTACTTCCTCCATAAATAAAACCCAAACCCAATGTAACATGTCATGGCATAATAATTCAGTGTATGCAATAATTTATCATCATGACAATTAATCAAATTATACACAAACATACCAAAACTCCCCTAAGGGTATAACAGAAATTTTGCCCAATGAGGGCATTCTAGTAATTTTACTCACCAAGGGTATATCAGTAATTTACCCACTAGGGGTATTTCAGTAATTTACACATTAAGAGTATTTCAGTAATTTACCCATTAAAGGTATTTCAGTAATTTCGTCGGCTAATTACGTTTCTGGAGGCCTATTGTCGCCTCAAGCGACATGGGACCCCTTTTTGAGTCTCCACATTACAATTGGGTATAAAATCCATTTTAGGCCCTTTTAGCCCATTGGGCCCGTTAAGTCCGTTTTGGCTCGATCAGGTCCGTTACAGCCTCAATTTTGTGAAAGTGCTCGTGACACTCTCAACGATCTATTGTCATCATTCGTGTCTCAGTTGAGTGGCACGAGCGTTTGCACGCTCGAGTGGTCACAGTTTGTCAATTTTCCAGCTTTTCGGCTTTTGGCCGATTCTTAGTGCATCGCATGCAATCATCAAGTTTGGTGTGAGATTACACATCTGTTTACGGTTTCCAGTACTCAGTACTTTCCAAAACACCTGAGATCATAATTGGCTAATAGTTAGTCTTCCTGTTTGATAATCCCAAAATGTGAATACATAAGACTACATGCTTACTTACCAACAAATATTAGCCTTCCTTCTAAAGAGGGTATTCGGTCCACCTTCTACTGATAAAAAATTGTGCCTCTAATGAAAAGATTGAGTTAGAACATTATTGAAGATGATAATAAGAGAAATGGCCTTTCGGCCCTAACGAATTCAATCAAGGTAAGAGAACCATCACCCCTGGTCGACCATGTCCACAACTTACCAACAAATATGACGATATCTTGAAATAATTTAAACCAACACGATACGAGTTTGCACCCTAGAGAATTCGGCCCTTTCCAAAAGAGTGCAAGAGAGGTTCAAAATAAAAAGAGTGAGCAGATTCGGCCTTACAAAAAAGGTGAGAGTTTCTTATTTAGTGAGAAAAGAAGAGAAAGAAATAACAAAAAAGAAAAATAAGAGAGGAGATATTACCTTGTGACTAGAGATGAATCGAATAAGGAGGAAGATTCGGCAGACAGAAGAGAATCAACTTCGGCTATGGGGTTAAAGATAAATGAGAAATCTAATGACTAGAAGGAAAAGAAAACCAATTGGAACTAAGAGAAAAGAGGTAGAGATTTCGGCTAAGGAGAAATACAAGAGAAAAAATATGAAAGGAGAATGGGAAAGAATGGATGAAAGAAGATGGAAGAATAAAGTTGAAAAAAAGAAAAAAATTCGGCACAAGTCAATTGACGAAGAGAACTCGCAATGTCGAAGGAGAGATACCTTAAATGCAAAAGTGCCAAGAGTGATTAGAGAAATTCGGCTCTTACTCTACAATAGTAAAAAATGCCTAAACATCCCCCTTAACCGAATTTCTCCTCCCCTCTAACACTCCCACATTCGGCCACTTCCACCTATCAACCCAATCCGTTGATTCTCTCCCCTTTTTGCTACCCACAATCTCTCCACCTCCCATTCAAACTGATTGACTAAGTCTCCACTCTCCCTTGCGGAGTTCTAAATGAGCTCTACCTCTTCCACCCACTTAGCACAAAATAAAACCTTTGTTTTATCCCTTGCGGGATTCGAACCCCATCCCACCTTACTTCCATATTGATGCCACCACCACTCCACTATGCGCTCACTTGTGTTAGTAAAACACCTACAAATTCCCTTAAGCCTTGCTCCCAACATTCCTCTCCCCTAAAGTTCCCGAAAAGCAAAACTTTTCCAAGGGTTGGCCTTGACCCTAGGCCTCCCTAGAGCCCCTAAATACCCTCAAATAACCTACAAAGCAAGCATAACATGCAATTACACAGATATGACAAACCTCTAATTTTGGGATGTTATAATTCTACCCCTCTTAAAGAAATTTCAGCCTCAAAATTTTACCTGATCAAAAGAGGTGGGGGTATTGATGTTGCATTGCCTCCTCAGGCTCCCATGTGGCTTCCTCTGAATTGTGATTATGCCACAACACTTTGACCAATGGTACGGATTTCCTTCTCAATACTTTAACATCACAATCCAAAATTTACACCGGTTCTTCTTTAAAAGACAGATTAGGTCTTATCTCAATTTCTTCCACGGACAGTTTATGAGAAGGATCTGACCGATAACGTCTCAGCACAGAAACGTGGAATATGTTATGTATCCGGTTCAATTCAGGGGGCAGCTCAAGCTGATATGCGACTAGTCCAACACGTTAACACTCGATAAGGTCAGATGAATCTGGGGCTCAACTTGCCCTTTTGTCCAAATCTCAGAATCTTTTTCATCATGAGACCTTCAAGAAAACAGAATCTCCCACCGAGTACTCGATATTTTTGCACTTAAGATTCACATTCGACTTCTTTTTATCAGAAGCTTCTTTTAACCGACTCCGAATCAACTTCACTTTCTCCTCAGTTTTAGAAATCAACTCTAGATCCAATAGCCGCCGCTCACCCAACTCTATCCAACAGGTAGAGGTACGTCACCTACAACCATATAATACCTCGTATGGTGCCATCTGAATGCTGGATTGGTAGCTGTTGTTTTACGAAAATTTCACTAAGGGTAGATAATCCTCCCAACTGCCTTTGAAGTCAATCACACAGCTCCTTAACATGTTTTCAAAATCTGGATTACCCTCTCCGACTGACCATTAGTTTGTGGATGAAACGCTATGCTAAAGTCTAATCTTGTACCCAAAGATTCATGTAACGCCTTCCAAAATCGAGATGTGAATCTAGGGTCTCTGTCTGAGATGATAGACACTGGTACCCCATGTAACCTCACAATTTTTTCCACGTACAACTTGGCCAATTTACATGTTGAGTAGTCGGTCTGTTCGGTATGAAGTGCGTGGACTTAGTCAACCGATCTACAATTTCCCACACTGAATATTTCTTAATAAGCGTCAGAGGTAGCCCACTAACGAAATCCATTGTTATCATCTCCCACTTCCAGAGTGGAATCTTTACAGGTTGTAGCAGTCCCGAAGGGAGCTGATGCTCGGCCTTCACTTTTGCCATGTCAAACACTTACTTACAAAATTAGTCACCTCACGCTTAAGTCCTGGCCACTAATACTATTCATGCAGATCTCGATATAATTTGTTCCCATCGGGATGCATAGCATATGGGATACTATGCACTTCCTGCAGAATCATCTATCTTAAATTAGAATCCTCTAGTACATGGACCCTACCTCGAAAACATAATACCCCTTCATCATTCAATTCAAAATCCACAGTCTCTCCCTTCTCTATCTGTTGAAAACGAGAACTCACCAACTCATTCAGCATCTGTTTCTCCTTAATCTGACTAATCCACTTTGGTTTTACTTGCAGTTTCACCAATAAACTACCATTCTCAAATAGACTAAGCTGAGCGAACATTGCTTTCAAGTCAGATACCACCTTAGCTTTCCCTAGATGATACTCAATCGAGCAATCATAATCCTTTAGCAACTCTATCCATCTCGTTGCCTAAGATTCAACTCTTTTTGGGTAAGGAGATACTTCAGACTCTTATACTTGGTATAGATGATTGACTTTTCCCCATACAGGTAATGTCTCTATATCTTTAGTGCGAACACTACTGTAGTTAGCTCCAAGTCATGAGTAGGGTAGTTCACCTCGTACGACCTAAGTTGACGGGATGCATATGCCACCACCTTCTCTTCCTACATCAGCACAAAACTCAGACCCGTGTGCGACTCATCACAGTAGATAACAAATTATTTCTCAGCCTTAGGCTGTATCAATATCTGTGCTTCAGTCAAAATATTTTTCAGTTTCTTAAAACTCTCTTATTGCTTATCATCTACACAAACGGTACCCCTTTACGCAATAATTTAGTTAGAGGTGCAACAACCAAAGAAAACCCCTCAACGAACCGCCTGTAATACCCAACTAAACCTAGAAAACTTTGGACCTCTGATATTGACTTCGGTGGCTTCCAATCCAATACAGCTTCGACCTTCTGAAGATCAACCCTAATCCCCTCGGCAGACATAATATGACACAAAAATGCTACTTCCTTCAGCTAGAACTCACACTTACTGAATTTGGCATAAAGTTGCTTTTCCCTTAATATTTGCAGCACAACCTAAAGATGTGAATCATGCTCCTCATTAGTTATTGAATACACCAAAATGTCATCTATGAATACCACCATGAACTGGTCTAGATACCCAGTTCATCATATCCATTAAAACTGCCGGTGCATTCGATAATCCAAACGGCATGACCAGAAACTAGTAATGGCCATAACGAGTTTGGAATGCAGTCTTGTATATATCTACCTCCTTGACCCTTAGTTGATGATATCCTAATCTTAAATCTATTTTCGAGAAAATTGAAGCTCCTCGCAGCTGATCGAACAGATCGTCAATTCTTGGTAGTGGGTATTTGTTCTTAATCGTTAACTTGTTCAACTGGCGATAGTCAATACACATACGCATTGACCCATCCTTCTTCATAAACAATACCGGTGCTCCCCACGGTGATACACTTGGTCTGATAAATCCTCGATCCAACAGCTCTTGGATCTGAGCCTTTAGTTCTACTTTAGTTCTACCAACTCCTTCGATGCCATCCTATAAGGGGCGATAAACACTTGAGTCATTCCCGATAATAGCTCAATACCGAACTCAACCTCACGATTTGGGGGCAACCCTGAAAGTTCTTCTGTAAATTCATCAGGAAATTTCTTTATAGTCCTGATATCCCCAACGGACAACTCTTTAGCATCAGATGTGTTGGCAAAAGCTAGAAATGCCTCGTATCCCTTTCGAACCAATTTCTTAGCTCTTAACACGGAGATTACATTGGTCAGATAGTCCCTTCTCTCTCCTATCACCATCACTTCCTCATCTTTTGATGTCTTTAATATCATGCGCTTGGCAGTGCAATCTAAGTTCGCACGGTGCTTCACCAACTAGTCCATGTCAAGAATGAGGTGAAATTCACCAAACGGCATTTCCATCAAATCTGCCAGGAAGAAAACCCCTTAAACCTCCAAAGGCACATCTCTAAATAGCTTATTCACTACGACAAACTATCCTAGAGGACTAATCACTGATATTTCTTTCTTGCCAAGTTTGAATTGTATATCCAATGTTCCAGACAAATTACAAGTAACATACGAATGCGTTGACCCAATATTAATTAAGCAAAATATGGTACACCATGAATAAAGAACGTACCAGTTATAACGTCAAGTGCGTCGCCCTCCTCTCGACGCCGAGCAGCATAAACCAACCCTGGCTATCTTGCATCTGTATTACCAGCACCTCTGCCCGGTGCTTCATGACCTCGTCCAAACCTATTTCCCCCTCGACCTTGGCCATGACCTCTCGATAGTTGCTGACAACCTCTCTCTGGCTGAACATATCCTTGTCTTGCAATTAGCGTCGGACCCAATTTCAACGTACAGTCCTTAATTTTGTGGTCTCTTGACCCACACCTAAAGTAGGCCCCAACTTTATTCCAACATTCACCCAGATGAAACAACCCGCACACCGCGCAAGGCTATGATCCGTCAACAGTAAACATAACTCTAGTTCAGACCGGCCCATCAAATTTAAACCTCTTTTGAAATCTATCAGAAGAGCTGGAAGGCCTAAAATCTCTATTATTTCAGCCTCTTTCCTTGTCACGATTCTGATGTTCAGAGCATTTCACCTCCTAAGCAATCTTGGCCTTCTCAACCAATGTAGTAAAATCCCTCTCCCTCTGCAAGGCTATCAGTACCCGCAACTCATCTCGTAGACCATCTTCAAACCAGACACAGCGGACATAATCAGTCACAACTATTCCTCAAGCACACCGACTTAGACGCAAAAACTCTGCCTCACACTCCACCATAGATTTATTCTCCTGAGCCAGATTCAAGAATTCTTTTCTCCGGGTGTCCACATAACTAGCCCCGACATATTTCCCCTGGAAATCCATTTTAAAGAAATCCCAGGTTAATTGATCCGCTTGTGTGCCTTCCCTCACAGTGAGCTACCATTGGTAAGCCTCATCTCTTAATAGGGATACTGCCCCTTTCAATTTCTATTTTGCTGAGCAATCAGGGTCATCAATGATCCGCTCCACTACCTCTAGTCAATATTCTGCCACATTCAGGGCTACACCCGAGATGCCCCTAAAAACTTTGGCCTTGTTTGACCGGAGTCGCTCAGAAATAGACCCTCAGGTTATCGACCCAATACTCGCTCCAGCAACCCATTGTAAAGCCTGCAGCATTGCTAGAGACAGAGCATCATCCCCTCCAGTTCAGTCATGAGACCCTGTTTCAGTCATTGGCGATGCCAGTGTCTCTCTTTTCGGCATCTGCCATGATGCTGAGGATCCAGCCCTAGCACCTCAGCCCCTACCACGACCACGTGTACCTTTTTCGTGTCCCATTGTACTCATCTCGATACAACGCGCTAATCTATTTAAAAGTTTTATGAATCAGTTTATAGTTCCCCTGATTATTAATAAGTGCTTTATGGATAGTAGTTGTAAGAGTTATTTTTCACAGATCGAGTTTACTACTGTATTAGTCTCTACGATCTCAGTTTCTATAGCTAAAGTTTCAGTGTAATACCACTACCTCTAGTAATTTCTTACTACAATCATTTCATCATAAAATCTAATATAAAGTAAGGAAACTTACGGATTTGGTGCCAGAGACTCAATGTACATACTTCTAGTAACACTATACATTTTCTAAACCATATTTTAAACTGTTTTGAAAAAAATTTTCAAACCCATTCCACAGCCGAGTTTTGCAACCTCGCTCTGATACCATTAAATGTAACACCCCAAACCCGACCTAGACGTTATGGTCGGATCTATCATGTCACATCAAAAGGTAGTTGAAAAGCTAAGCGATCGTTAAAAATGTTGCTTCTCTTTTTGAAACTTCGAGTTTCGTTGTTTGCTTATAACAACGCGATTTGCTTAATATCTTTTTTTTATAAAGTTGTTATTATTTTGAAAAAAACTATTTTTCAGTTGTGAAAATTGAACTTGAATAGTTATGGAAATGTGTTATTTTAAAAAGCAATTATTAATGTTTTAAGAAACCCTATTTTTAAATGCTTAACAATTTAGTAAATGCCGAAATGAAAGTTTAAAGAGCAAAATAATTCCAATGGCTTTATTAAAAAATAATAACCCAAATTAAGTAATCTTGTAAATAGGATAAAAACTAGATTTACTAAGTTTCGTGAGGAACAACTCCAATGTATGGCGACCACCGAGTTCTCCGTAGCCCCCAAATCCTCTTACACTGGGGATTACCTGCAAGGTTATGGAAAAAAGGGGTGAGTTACAAGAACTCAGTGTGTAATCCCATTTTAGTCACAATAATAGTCTCAGTCTGGGCCTAAGCCCCATACAGTCTTTGTTTGGGCCTACGGCCCTAAGATCATGGTAATGCAAATAAAGAATGCAGCCCACCCCAATCCAGCCCTACACTCCACCCGTACCAGCCCTGCACTCCATGTGGGGACCAAGTCAACCCACCCAGCCCTACAATCCAAGAATGCGACCGAGTTGCCAGTATAAACGCAACAAAGCTGTCAGTAACAGTATATGTGGCTGAGCCACTAAAATCAGTATAACGTGGCATAGCCACTAGTACAATACTTCCTTCATAAATAAAACCCAACCCAATTCAACATGTCATGGCATAATAATTCAGTGTATGCAATAATGTATCATCATGGCAATTAATCAAATTATACACAAACATACCAAAACTGCCCCTAAGGGTATAATAGTAAATTTGCCCAACGAGGGCGTTCTTGTAATTTCACTCACTGAGGGTATATCAGTAATTTTCCCACCAAGGGTATTTTAGTAATTTACCCATTAAGGGTATTTCAGTAATTTACCCATTTAGGGTATTTTAGTAATTTCATCGGCTAATTGCCTTTTTGGAGGCTTATTGTCGCCTCGAGCGACATGGGACCCTTTTTTGGGTCTCCACATTACAATTGGGCCTAAAATCCATTTCAGGCCCAAACGATCCCACACGCTTGGGTGGCCCATTACGCATGGTTTTAGTATCAGTTTTGCAGTTTTCGCTACCACATATATTATTCACTCGTTTTCTATCAGTTTTGCTCATATGGGCCTATTAGCCCATTGGGCCCGTTTAGTCCGTTTTGGCTTGATTAGGTCCATTATAGCCTCAATTTCGTGAGAGTGTTCATGACACTCTCAACAATCTATTGTCATCATTCGTGTCTCGGTTGAACGCCATGAGCGTTTGCGCGCTCTAGTGGTCACGGTTTGCCAATTTTCTAGCTTTTCAGCTTTTGGCTGATTATTAGTGCATCGCATGCAATCATCAAGTTTGGTGTGAGATTACACACCTGCTTACAATTTGCGGTACTCGGTACTTTCCAAAACACCTGAGATCATAATTGGCTGATAGTTATCTTCATGTTCGATAATCCCAAAATGTGAATACATAGGACTACAGGCTTACTTACCAATAAATATTAGCTTTCCTTCTAAAGAGGGTATTCGGTCCACCTTCTACTGATAAAAAATCTGTGCCTCTAATGAAAAGATTGATTTAGAATGTTATTCAAGATGATAATAAGAGAAATGGCCTTTCAACCTTAACGGATTCAATCAAGGTAAGAGAACCATCACCCCTAGTCGACCATGTCCATAACTTACCAACAAATATGAAAATATCCCGAAGCAGTTCGAACCAACACGATATGAGTTTGCACCCTAGAGAATTCGGCCCTTACCAGAAGAGAGCAAAAGAGGTTCAAAATAAAAAGAATGAGCAGATTTGGCCTTAAAAAAAGGGTGAGAGTTTCGGCTTTAGTTAGAAAAAAGAGAAAGAAAGAACAAAAAAGAAAAATAAGAGAGGAGATATTACCTTGTGACTAGAAACAAACCGAATAAGGAGGAATATTTGGTAGACAGAAGAGAATCAACTTCGGCTATGGGGTTAAAGTAAAATGAGAAATCCAATGACTAGAAGGAAAAAAAAAAACCAATTGGAACTAGGAGAAAAGAGGTAGATATTTCGGCTAAGGGAAATACAAGAGAAAAAATATGATATGAAAATGGGAAAGAATAGATGAAAGAAGATGGAAGAATAAAGTTGAAAGAAAGAAAAAAATTCAGCACAAGTTAATTGAGGAAGAGAACCCGAAATGTCTAAGGAGAGATACCTACAATGCAAAAGTGCCAAGAGTGATTAGAGAAATTCGGCTCTTACTCTACAATAGTCAAAAATGCCTAAACATCCCCCTTAGCGAATTTCTCCTCCCCCCCAACACTCCCACATTCGGCCACTTCTACCTCTCACCCTAATCCCTTGATTCTCTCCCCTTTTTGCTCCCCACAATGCTCTCCACCTCCCATTCAAACTGATTTGACTGAGTCTCCACTCTCCTTTGTAGAGTTCTAACTGAACTCTACCTCTTCCACCCACTTAGCACAAAATAAAACCTTTGTTTTAAACCTTGTGGGATTCGAACCCCATCCCACCTTGCTTCAATATTGACGCCACCACCACTCTACCATGTGCTCACTTGTGTTAGCAAAACACCTACAAATTCCTTTAAGCCTTGCTCCTAACTGTACTCTCCCCGAAAGTGCCCAAAAAGTAAAATTTTTCGAAGGGTTGGTCTTGACCCTAGGCCTCCCTAGAGCCCTTAAACACCCTCAAATAACCCATAGAGCAATCATAACATGCAAATACACAGATATGACAAACCCTTAATTTTGGATGTTATAGGGGGTCAACTATAGTATTATTTGAAAATCCATGAATTATGCCTTGTCTTAAGTAACTTTCTCATATCACTAATTAAAATAAAATTTCTATTGATTTATAATTTTTATTGATATATTTTGAATTAAGTCATAGTTAATTGTGCATTGATGATTTAAACTTTAGGAGACTAGAGAATCAACCATGATAAGTCTGCTTTTTAGAATTAAAAATTTGCTAGGTTGTTTACCTAAATTCGAATATTACCTTGAAGTTTGAAATTTACAAGGTTGATATAAAAAACCCATAATTTTTGTGAGATCTTGAGCCTTTTAGAGCATACATTCTTTTCGTGATTACTTTATTGATTATGAGTGTGTCAATATTGATTTATTATTCTAGAACTTATTTCGATTATACATGTCAAGATCACATCATTGATTTGATATAATAGACGATAAAGGCACTTAAGGTTTAACCCACTCACTCCACTAAAAGCCTACCTTCAAAATTAACCCCTAGTGAACCCCTTTGATCCTAACAACCCTTTTATTAATTCACCCACTAATATTAATCTAAAACCCATCTTGTATTTGTTATCGCCATTTCTCTTGACTACCCTTCTATCGAGACTTGATTTGATCAGTTGCCTAATTATTTTATTTAGAGCTGAATTCATCTTATATTGTGTATTTACTTGATTTGTTCTTAAAATAAAAATAAAAAAATCAAAGTATATTCATTTTTAGTTATGTGATTAAGTGTGCTTATACATTTAAATTCATCATCTTGAAGAAGAAGCTCGTATTATTAGTATTACAAGTTTTCAATTGATATAATTACTCGTTATCAGTTCATTGTTTCTAGTTAGGTAAATTATAAATTCAATATCGATTTTATCCTTCTAATTCAGTCTATATCCACACCTTTAACCAAGCCCATTATAACCCTTTAAAGACCTTCTGATTTGTGTATCATTTCATTTTATAGTGGTGGAGATTTGATTTTCAGGCAAGCCTATGGGATTAACTTTTCATGTTTGACTGATGAGTGCTTTATTTTGAACCTTAAACACCTTGAGTAATTTGAGTGAATCTTTAGTGAGAATGTCAATCCTTGTCAGTTTTGAATCAAAGGTAAATATTCGAATAAAGGGAAACACATATGTTTTCGTGCTATAGACTTATGACTTTGATTGATTGCATTTTTAGGACTCTTTGAGTTAAATTATCCATGTATAAATTATCCATGAATTATGATGAGACATTGTTAACGGGAATTATGAATTGAGGGAAGTTAATTCTGATTGTGAGTTGAGAATTTTGCTTGAGGACAAGCAAATGCTTAAGTGTGGGGTTATTTGATAAACCGTAATATGTTCATATTTTAATCCCACATTTAGCATACTTTTGCATGATTTATTTCCTGAATTGTGGAATTTTGTGCTCTTAATCCTTTAATTTCATGTTTTATACTTAGGAAAGCACCGGAGGATGAAAAGAATGCGAAACGGGCTGAAAACGGAGAAAATGGGCTAAAGTACGAATTGCACATGTCCTAGGCCCAAAACACATGGTCGTGCCTCCTTAGCAGATCTGACCATGGCCTGGCCTAGAATCACATGGCCGTGCCACACGGATGTGTCCCTGTCGTAGCAAAAAAAGTTCCATTCAGATTAGGGTGCTTAGAGGCAAAGAAAAACATTCCAAAATCCTATATAAACACCCTAGAGGCCAACCTTAAAGGGGGCATTCAGCTAGGCCAAGGAGCCGAGCCAGAGAGGCCGAATTGTGGAATTCACTCGCAGAAAGCCAGTTGATTCATCTCAAGAAGCCGGAATCATACTCAAGGCTGGGGATCTCTCCTTCAATTCCTTTAGGGGGTTTAGGGTTTTTCTTATGTGTTGTTTTACATTTTCTTTTGAGATGTATTCTTTTATGATTATGAACTAAACCCCTCAAATACCTGAGGGGGATGAAAACTATGACGGATCTTGTTATTATTTTCTGAACTATATGATAAATACTTGATTTGTTCTTAAATATATGTTCTTAATTCTTGTTTTGATATTTTAGGATATTGATTCAAGTATTGATATGCTTAGATAGAGGAGGAATATTCCCTATTTAAGAGTAGATCTAGCATAGTTAAGCGAAGTTGATCGCAACTATAGAGATAGGATGACGAAAATATACAGGATTAGGGTCAAACCTAATATGGGAGTCCGTAGATGGAGTTAATGCAATTCTAGGGGTTTTAATTAGAAAGAGATTTCAATTAATCAACTTAGGGATAGACGTTAGTAGTCTCGAGAGAGGTATTAATATAAATTAGGGAATCCTACGGATGAAGTCAAGTGAATAAATCGCCTGATTCAGAGTTAGACAACACGTGAAGTCTAGGTGGATTCTTCCTCGAGTGTTGTCTTAATCAATTGGTTTTCCCACAAGTATTTACCCAATTCCTTCTCAGTGTCTTAGCATCTTTATCTTAGTAGTTAGTTAATTTTAGATTAAACGACAATTCTATTAATTCTTAGGCTAAATAATAAAAAGAAAGTTAGTATTAGTACTTTTGGTTCCTTTGGGTTCGACAATCCGGTCTTGCCACTAAACTATACTACTGTTCGATTGGTGTGCTTACCTCAATCTTGGTGATAGTTAGTTTCTAGGCTCGGTTATTCATTATATAATTTTTTAAGACTTTTTCCACCACCATCACATAGAAATTTTGGTGTTTTAATTTTAGCGATTTCATGCTTAATCGCGAAAAAAGACTAAATTGCATAAAGTACGAAAGTTCTATTTTAATTGCTAGAGGTGCCAAATAGTTAAGAAATATTAATGGGAGGTCCCTAATGTGCAATTAGGCCTTACTGTAAGAGGTGGATGGCCATAGGGGACAAAGAATTGACTTTGTCATATTGTTAGGTGAAATTGGTGATAAAATTTTATTTTTATAATAAAATAAAGAAAAGATCATTTCCATCCTTTTGCTCATCTTCCTCCACTAAAAATAGAAAGAAAAATAGGGGTTTTGAAAGCTTTGAAATTTAGAAACTTATCCTCACACAAGAAAGTGATTTTGGTGGTTTTAGTTGATAATTTTTGTACTTTTGGAACCCCCAAAGCTTAAGCTAGCTAATAAGGAGACTAATTTGCAAAATGGTTAAAATGCTAGGGACTTTTCATGTGAGATTTTATGTTTTTTTCTGAGTTTTTATAGAAGAAAATGGATGTTAGTGAGTCAAGGAACAACTTTTGTGAAAGGTGTTACCATGAAAACAACTAAATGGGACTAAGTTGTAAAAGTTGAAATTGTGTAATAAATGCATAAAATAGTTGGAATTATGAGCATTTGTAAGAGAAATGAATGTTCACCTAGGCTTGTTTAATGAGAAAATGTGATGAAAATGATTTACGAGCCTAGGGGAAAAATCGTAATTTTGCCATAGAACAAGGGCAAAATGGTCATTTTTGCCTAGGTAGAGATTATGATGTATAATGATTATAAAATGATTGAATGAGAAATTTTATTATTCTTGATCAAAGAAAACAAGATTCGGACGTAGATCGGGAGAAAAGAAAGGGATAAGCAAATCGTGGTGATTCCTGCAAGTGAGGGTGTTAGTGAGATTGAGAGTGTCGTTCTCCTTGTTTTTAGGTGTGTAACCCCACATTTTTTCTCGATAGATTAATAATATTAAATATGTGTTAACAAGATTATGAGTAATCATGGATAAGGGTACCATTCATTGGTACAATTAATTCAGGTACGTTATATCTAACCCTTGTTTACAGTGGTTACAATCATTGATATGAAAGCATGTGTGTGTCTTCGATATGGGTTTGGGATAAGCATATAGCATGATACCTATAATACTATGTATGTTGAATGGGCACGAGGGTTATAGTGAAAAGGGGAAGTGTTCCGGTGGTTTTACCATATTATTCGGTGACTCATGTCACAATATTATGATTCAGTGACATTGTCACATTATCCGGTGGCTATGCCACATATTAAGGGCGATCAACAGTTGACTGCAGCGACTGCCTTCGAGGGTGTGTAGTGGATGGAGGGTCAATTTAGTAATCCCTATTGGTGTGACTGGCTGGTACGGGTGGTGTGTAGAGGTTGGATATCTTGGTGGGTTTGGGTTGCATCATTGTTTTTATATATATGTGATTTAACCTGCTGTGATATGGGCTTATGGCCCGATAATGATTTCGGATGGGCTTTGTCCAAATTGTTATAATAAAAGCTATAATCGATTGGGAACCTGTGTTGGTTGTTACACATTGAGTCTGTTGACTCACCCTTCGTGGGCTAACATTTTGCAGGTGATACATAGTACGATGGACCGAGTCGGCAGGGACTATGTGGTGGCCATGCTCAGCAAAATTTCGGGTTTTCATATAATGGAACTCTTTTCGTTTCTTTAGTATGTTTTCTTTTGGGATTTATTTTGGTTTTTAATATGTAATAAGGCCATTACTTAACTGCTTAATTTCGCATATTAAATTTTATTTCCACACGATAATCAACAAACAAGTAATTAAATATTTTTCTTAAAGCAACTTCAAATGTTTTATCACCTACTCAACTTACGATTTTTCAACCTAATGAGCTCTAGAATCAGGCAAATCTTTTAATTTTTGAAATATAAAGGAAGCGTTTTAATGGAATACAAACTTGAACGGTAACTTGGTTTTCAGCTAGATAAAAATACAAACCTGTTTTATTAAAATCGTCATATTTTATGAGAAGATGAAATGAGATAAAGCTAAGTTTTTCTTAAGGAACATGTTAGATTCGGTCGGGGCTTGTGGGCGGGTTTGGGGTGTTTAATTTGGTATCAGAGCCCGATTCAAAACTCGACTTTGAGGGTTTTGGGCCCCAAATGTTTTCCAAAGATGGGTTTTTCTAAACCATGGATTTCTATAAACAAATTTAGGTTTATTCTGGCATGGCACCTGAGTCTTCGGCCCGAAGTCCACCAGGTAAGTACCTTAATCATTGTGTGATTTGTATGTGGAAGAAATGGGTATTACGGGATTGTAGATTAGTAGATTAGGAGCTATTGAACCCTAGGATTAGCTTACTCCAATACAAAATTACATAAGACTTAACTTATTTCACCAAACCCGGGAGTAAGTCGTGGAGTTCAGGTGTGGTAGCAAACATGTGCATGTCTAGGCATGGATAAAATTGATACGAATCCTCAAAATCATTTGAATTTTGATGTAAAAGATTTATAGATGGAGTTAATAATTTTGATAATATATCCAAATGTATTCCTTCTTGATTAAAAGGAATTGCTATAGCTCCAACAGATAAAGTAAATAGAAGCAATATAAGCATAGGAAATAGCATAGTATTATCTGATTCATGAGGATAAGAAAAAGCCTTCTTGTAGCCAAAATTCGTAATATTAATAAAAGCTTCTTTTTTCCCCTAACGACTCACCTCCTCTTTTTTGGAATCCTACCTGGTGCGCAGTGATTGTTCACCGCAACCGTGAGGACTTATTAACGGGCCAAATCTATAAATAAAACCCAAAAGGCACCAAAACACCTGGTTTTGCAAAATAATCAAATTACCCCGATTTGCAAAATTACAAAAATACCCCGATTTGTGAAAATTACTAAAATACCCCAGGTTTATGAAATTACCATACTACCCTCGCTTTTTACCAAAATATCCCTATTTTGCAAAAATACCAAAACCCCTATTTTGCAAAATTACAAGATACCCCTAATTTGAAAAATTACCAAAATACCCCTATAAGGTAAATTACGAAAATACCCCTGGGTTGGAACGGACGAAAATGTTCAAAGGGGTGAACGTGTGTAGGGGACACTATTGATGAATGAATGAGATTTTCTGAGTTAGGGTGGAGGACTTGAGACAAAAACTTTGAATGACCGAAAGAACTACTATCAAATGTTTTTACATAAAATTGCTTGTGGGTAATCAGTGGAACAAATAAGTAATGCATAAAATTTCTTAACCAGATTAAAACACTATGATAGACATGAGTTCTAGGGGACGAGGTCGTAGTACGCGCGAACGTGGCAGAGGTAAAATCACTGTGTTTGAACCAGCAGGATCTAGACATGGGTCCGAGAATAAAATACCGTTACCACCGGTTGGAGAAGCAAAATTCTAGGACCAAACTGGAGGAGATGATGCAATATCCCAGGCGATGTTGCGAGTGTTGGAAAGAGTTGCTGGAGCAGGTCTAGGTGGAGGGGCTTGGATGTCAGTGCCTGAACGGCTGCGAGCAAACGGAGCTGAGGTGTTCAAGGGGGTCTCTGGGGTGGCTCCAAATGTTGCTGAATATTGGTTGGAAGCAGTCGAAAGGATTATGGATGACCTGGACTACACGGCTAAGGAAAAACTGAAAGGGCAGTGTCACTACTTCAGGATGAGGCGTACCAGTGGTGGCTCACTATTAGAGAGGGTACCCAGGTGGACTGGATTGATTGGGAGTATTTCAAGACGATGTTCCAAGGGAAGTACGTAGGAGCAAGTTATGTGGATGCTCAGAGGAAGGCGTTCTTGAATCTAGTACAAGGGGGCAAATCCGTAGCTAAGTATGAAGCATAATTCCTTCATTTGAATCGATATGGCTGGGGAATTGTGTCGACTGATTATGAGTGCTGCGTATAGTTCGAAGATGGGCTTCAAGATGAGTTGAGGGTGTTAATAGCTCCACAACGAGAAAAGGACTTCGTGGTGTTGGTTGAAAAAGTGAAAATAGCCGAAGAGGTGAAGTGTACCGAGAGGCAAAACTGGGATAGAGGTCAAGGTAAAAACAAGAGGGGTTATGGATCATTGGGGTCATCCGGGAGTTTCTAAAAAAGACCTAGAGTTGATGGGCCACGAGATCGGCAAGTTGCTGTGGGAGGTTAGTATCGTACGTATGCTCAATGTGGAAAGATGCACCCGGGGGAGTGTTGGAAGATGACAGGGGGATGTTTTAAATATGGGTCCAAATACCATGTTACTAGGAACTGTCCATTGGAAATAGACAGGAGCCGACCAGCGAGTCAGGGTTTTAATAGACTGGAAGAGGTGGACAGTAGCCACCGAGGGGTCATGGTCTGATTGGCAGAGGTAATAGTTCTGGTCGAGGTCGCAGAACACCGGCAGAGGTGTTAGTAATGCAGATGCGAGGCAGCCTAGTCTAGTGTATGTAGTTCATCGGAGGGAGGATAGTGACATACCAAACGTCCTAACCAGTACGTTCCTTATAGCTGACAAGCCCTTCTTTGCTTTAATTGATGTTGGCTCGACCCACTCATATGTTGCATATAGAATAGCTGAAACATTAGGTGTAGCATCCGAATCGTCATTAGGGAGATGATCAGAGTGAGCCCGTTAGGTCAAGCGGTAGTGGTGAATAGGATATTACGGTGTCTCTAGAGATTAGGGGAGTGGTATTTCTGCCGACTTGATTGAACTACCTTTCGGGGAATTTGATCTCATTCTAGGCATGGATTGGCTAGTGGAACATCGTGCTAAATTGGATTGCGCAGCTAAGCAAATGGAGTTGAGGACTTCGGAGGATGAGGAGATAATTATGATAGGAGAAAGAAGAAACTATTTGTCTAATGTAGTCTCTGCATTGAAGGCTGATAGGATGGTTCGAAAAGGGTGCAAGGCATTTCTGGCCTTCGTTAGTGCCCTGGATGCAAAGGAAGAGGGGGTTGGTGGAGTTAGAACAGTAAGAGAATTTGTGGATGTCTTCCCGAGGAGCTACCAGGGTTGCCTCTGGATCGTGAGGTAGAGTTTGGGATTGACGTGTTGCCAGGTACATGCCAGTATCTATCGCTCCGTACAGAATGGCACCAAAGGAGTTGGTAGAGCTCAAGGCCCAGATCTAAGAGTTACTCGATCGTGGGTTTATCCAACCCAGTGTGTCTCCATGGGGAGCACCGGTCCTATTCGTGAAGAAGAAGGACGGGACTATGCACATGTGCATAGATTATCGGTAGTTGAATAAGCTAACGATCAAAAACAAGTACCCGTTGCCGAGGATGGACGACTTGTTCGATCAACTGAAGGGGGCTGTAGTATTTTCAAAGATAGATCGAAGGTTGGGATGTCATCAGTTTAAGGTGAAGGAAGTAGATATCCATAAGACAGCTTTTTAGACTAGATACGGGCATTATGAGTTCTTGGTAATGCCGTTCAGTTTGACGAACGCCCTAGCTGCGTTCATGGATATGATGAATCGGGTGTTCCAACCCTACTTGGATCAGTTTATCGTGGTGTTTATAGACGACATTCTAGTATATTCCAAGTCCGAGGAAGAGCATGATGCGCATCTCCGGGTAGTATTGCAGGTGTTAAGGGAGATGAAGTTATATGCCAAGTTCAGCAAGTGCGAATTTTGGTTGAAGGAAGTTGTATTTTTGGGTTATGTGGTGTCTACAGAAGGGATAAGGGTGGATCCCCAGAAGATGGAGGCAGTGTTAGATTGGAAACCACCTAAGTCTGTGGCAGAGGTTCGTAGTTTCTTGGGGTTAGCAGGCTACTACAGAAGATTTGTCGAGGGGTTCTCATCAATAGCAGCATCTCTGACGAAGTTGTTGAGAAAAGAGGTACCTTTCATATGGGCAGATAAGCAACAGAAAGTTTTGAGAAGCTTAAGAGAGTGTTGACGGAGGCTCTGATTTTGATTCAGCCTGAGGCAGGGAAAGATTTTATGGTGTATTGTGATGCTTCTCACACAGGATTGGGATGTGTTCTGATGCAAGGTGGGAAGGTGGTCGCGTACGCGTCCCGGCAGTTAAGGCCACATGAGGTTAACTATCCAACGCATGACCTAGAGTTGGCTACGATAGTATTCGCTCTAAAAGTGTGGAGGCACTATTTGTATGGAGAAAGGTCGGTGATTTACATGGACCACAAGAGTCTGAAATATTTGTTAACTCAAAAGAGCTGAATTTGAGACAGCGAAGGTGGGTGGAGTTGTTGAAAGACTATGATTGTTCGATAGAGTATCACCCGGGTAAGGCGAATGTGGTAGCAGATGCCCTAAGTCAGAAAGTAGTGTTAGATCTGAGGGCGATGTTTGCACATCTTAGTCTTTATAATGATGGAAGTTTGCTAGCGGAGTTGCAGGTGAAGCCGACATGGTTAAGTTAGGTAAGGGAGAAACAGTTGGTAGATGACGATCTGAGTGCTAAGATACTGCAAGTATAGAATGGGGAATCGGAAGACTATGGTGTTAACAGTGATGGAGTGCTGTGTGTTTTGGGGCAAGGTCTGTATACCGAAGGATGAGGAGTTAAGGCAGAGAATTCTTCGGGAATTGCATAGTAGCCCTTATGCTATGTATCCTGGAGGAAGTAAGTTATACAGGGATCTATGGGATCAGTTTTGGTGGCCTGGTCTGAAACGAGAAGTTACAGAATTGGTGGGGAAGTGTTTAACATGTCAGCAGGTTAAAGCTGAACACCAAGTACCTTCGGGGTTGCTTTAACCGATAAAGATTCTGCAGTGGAAATGGGAGAGAATCACTATGGACTTCGTTAGTGGGCTTCCCCTTACGCCCACTAAGAAAGAATCGATATGGGTGATAGTGGATCGGTTGACAAAGTCTGCACATTTCATACCGGTGCGGGTTGACTATTCGCTGCAAAGGTTGGCAAAGTTTTATATGGCAGAAATTGTGAGACTGCATGGGGTGTTGGTGTCGATTATATCGGATAGGGATCCGAGGTTTGCATCTTGATTTTGGAGAGCACTGCATCAAGCATTAGGCACCAGGTTGGACTTTAGTATGGCATTTCATCCGCAGTCGGACGGCTAGTCTGAACGGGTAATTCAAGTGTTAGAGGATATGCTGCGGGGTTGCATGATAGACTTCAGAGGAAGTTGGGAGGAGTTCTTGCCTTTAGCGGAGTTTGCATATAATAACAGCTATCAAGCAAGTATTCAGATGGCACCGTATGAGGCACTGTATGGACGGAAGTGTCGCACTCCTACGTGTTGGATAGAATTGGGGGAACGTCAGGTTTTGGGTTCGGAGATTGTGGCAGAATCGAAAGAAAAGGTTAGAGTGATTCGGGCATGGTTGAAGGAGGCGTCTGACAGACAAAAAGTCGTATACAGATCTCAAGCGGAAAGAGATAGAGTTTGTTGTGGGAGATAAGGTGTTTCTGAAAGTTTCACCGTGGAAGAAGGTCATGAGATTTGGTCGCAAGGGAAAGTTAAGTCCCAGGTTTATAGGACCTTATCGAATTTTGAAGCAGGTTGGACCAGTGGCATGCCAGTTGGAATTGCCTTTAGAATTAAAGCAGATGCATGATGTGTTTCACGTCTCGATGCTACGGCGATACCGATCAGATCCATCGCATGTTGTACCAGTGGAAGAAGTGGAGTTGAGACAGACTTGACTTACGAGGAAGAGTCGATTCAAATCTTGGAACGGGATGTGAAGGTGTTACGAGGAAATCAATTCCTCTAGTCAATGTGTTATGGCGAAACCATGGATCGGAAGAAGCTTCATGGGAGCCGGAGGAAGTAATGCAAAGCAATACCCTCACCTATTCTAGCCAGGTAATTTCGGGGCCAAAATTATTTTTAAGGGGGTAGAACTGTAATATTCGGGATTTAGGGGTTATGCGTTTTAACTCAAATGTATGTAGTAGTGTGCTTGTATGCTGTGTGTATGTGTTTTGGGGGCTTCGGGAACCTTGCGGTGTAGGCAAGAGCCTTAGAAAAATGTTTGACTTTAAGTCGATAGGGGAAGAGCTAGGGCGCTAGGCCTTAAGAAGGTTAGTGTGTGGCTTATGACACAAGAACTCAGTTGGTAAAGTGGCAAGGGAGGCGCCACTTGGAGCACAGAAGAGTGATGCCCCAGGGAGTGAGAAGGGACCTATGTTCGAGCAGCAAGGGAAGCATTTTGGGGTTGCCTTTTTGGGTCAAGGGAGGAGGTGTTGGATGGCATGGGGACTCTAAATGGATGAGTGATAGACTTGGTCAATGCATTTGAATATGCGGCTAGGAGAAGGGATAGAAGGTTGATTCATTCAAACTCTTTTGAATGAGATGAGGGGAGGAAGAGGTGGAGAGAAAAGAGGGGATGAGAAGAGGGTGAGAGTTGGCCGAATGTAGGACTTTGGGGGGCCTTATTCGGTCATGCAAGGGGGGAAGTTAGGTGCCAAATTTGCTTAAGGGTTAAGGTGCATTTTCTAGTTTTTTTTCCTTAGTCTTGTGCCAAAAAGTGGTAATCAGAAAACTTTCAAAGCCCTTTTCTATTTTCTTTGCATTAGCCGATTTTGGGAAGACCATAAAGGTCACTTTCTTCTTCTTTCTCTTCTTCTCTTTGCTCTTCTTTAGATCGAATCTATCTCCCCCTTCTCTTCTCTTTTGTGAAGGCCGAACCTTTCTCTTTCTCACCAAAGCCAAACCACACAAACCTCCAACCTCTTCTCTTCTTCTTTACCACGATTTCCCTTGTCTTCAAAAGCCGAAAGCACTCCTTGTCCATAGCCAAAAGTCCCATTTCATCTTCACCCCTCGAAACTGATTTATTCACTAGCGGTAAAAGCTGAAGCATATCATCATCTCACTGATCCCTTTCTCTATTAATTCTTTAAAGCCGAATAACCTTCTATTATGGCCGAATCTTTCTGTATTTCCACGCAAAGGTGTTGTCGATCTTATTGTACAAGCTATTCAATCGATTTCGATATTGGGGTAAGGGATCTCTTTTGGTCTAAAATCTCTTTTTATTATTTTGGTCTGCTGAAATCAGAGGCTTAATCCTGTATTTTTGTGTATGGTCGAATCTATGCAAGGTTTTGGATTTGTAACTCTTCGTGGAAGCCAATGTTAGGGGATATCTCAAAACTTTCGGGATTTGATCAAGCAAGATAAGGAGATAGTACTATTCGGCCAAAGGCCATATTATTATTCTTCTTTCTAGTGTTGGCCGATTCTAACTATGGTGTTTTAGAAAGAGTTCGACAGAGATAAAAGGGGGAGTCTTTGGGATTTGGATCTATTTCGGTAAGGATATTCAATTAAGTTATAGATGTGATTCGTTTAGATTTTTATGTATCGATTAATTGGGTTTCTGATTAAGTGATATTCGATGGATGCGAGTACCAATGGAGGAGAGAAAGGGGTAGTTCCTACCCCTAGATTCAAGAAACGTTCAGTTTTGCCGTACGTGACTGGCCACCGGGTTATGGGCCAGCATCGAAAAGGGATAAGCAAATTGTGGTAATTCCTACAAGTGAGGGTGTCAGTGAGATCGAGAGTGTTGTTCTCCGTGTTTTCAGGTGTGTAACCCCACACTTTTTCCCGATAGATTAATAATATTAAATATGTGTTGACAAGATTATGAGTAATCATGGCTAAAGGTACCATTCATTGGTACAGTTCGTTCAGGTACGTTATATCTAACCCTTGTTTACAGTGGTTACAATCATTGATATGAAAGCATGTGTGTGTTTTTGATATGGGCTTAGGATAAGCATATAGCATGATACCTGTAATACTATGTATGTTGCATGGGCACAAGGGTTATAATGAAAAGGGGAAGTGCTCTGGTGGTTTTACCACATTATTCGGTGACTCATGTCACAATATTATGATTCGGTGAGATTGTCACATTATCCGGTGGCTATGCCACGTATTATGGGCGATGAGCAGTTGACTGCAGCGACTGCCTTCGAGGGTGTGTAGCGGATGGAAGGTCGATTTAGTAATCCCCATTGGTGTGACTGGCTAGTACGGGTGGTGTGTAGAGGTTGGATATCTAGGTGGGTTCGGGTTGCATCATTGTTTTTATATACATGTGATTTAACATGCTGTGATATGGGCTTATGGCCCGATAATGATTCCGGATGGGCTTTGCCCAAATTGTTATAATAAAGGCTATAATCGATTGGGAACCTGTGTTGGTTGTTACACATTGAGTCTGTTGACTCACCCTTCGTGGGCTAACATTTTGCAGGTGATACATAGCGCGATGGACTGGGTCGGCGGGGACTATGTGGTGGCCATGCTCAGCAAAATTTTGGGTTTTCATATAATGGAACTCTTTTCGTTTCTTTAGTATGTTTTCTTTCGGGATTTATTTTGGTGTTTAATATGTAATAAGTCCATTACTTAACTGCTTAAATTTGCGTATTAAATTTTATTTCCATACGATAATCAACAAACAAGTAATTAAATATTTTTCTTAAAGCAACTTCAAATGTTTTATCACCTACTCAACTTACGATTTTTCAACCTAAATCAGGCAAATCTTTTAATTTTTGAAATATAAAGGAAGCGTTTTAATGGAATACAAACTTAAACGGTAACTTGGTTTTCAACTAGATAAAAGTACAAACATGTTTTATGAAAATCGTCATATTTTATGTGAAGATGAAACGAGATAAAGCTAAGTTTTTCTTAAGGAACATGTCAGATCTGGTCGGGGCTTGTGGGACGGGTTTGGGGTGTTTCTATTCTGGAGTTGAATACGGGTAAGGGGTGTTACATTTAGTGGTATCAAAGTTATGGTTTAGTCGATTCTCAGACTAACCTACCGTGTAAGAGTTTAGCTATACATGCCATATTACTCCTCATGATAGTGTGATATCTCCCAGCTTTAATGAGATTGTTTTGTTATGACAAAGATGATCCCCAACCAAGCTATTTTCGATAATGGTGAAAATGATAACGAGATAATTGAAATGTGCTTATGATGTGATGAAATTTAGAAAGGTATGAATAGAAATTCATGGCAAATGTGTGATAAAGTATGAAATGAGATCATCCTAGGTTGAAGAATGAAATGAAAGTTATAAGGTGATAAGCTTATCCATATTGGTTCGATGCGCATACAGTGTTGTATACTCAACCTATTCTGTTAAGTGAACATGGTGAGTAAACTTACCCAGTGAATGAGATATATGTATGTACAACTGTTTGAATGATGTATAATCAATATGTCTACATAGTTGAATCTCATGTGCGACTGTTAAAGTAGAGGATGTATAATGTTTTATTTTATGACTCTGTTATGAAGCCATAACTGTTATGATAGTATAGAAGTTAAACTGAGAAGTTAAATTAAGTAGAATGCAAGAGATGAGTATGGTCGTTCAATAATAAATTGATGAATAAGACCATGGTTGGACCATTACAGTACATGTGATCCCATATAAGACCATGTCTGGGACATGGCATTGGCAACTATACGTGATTCCGTGTAAGATCATATCTGGGATATGGCGTCAGCATTGAATAGCGATTCCGTGTAAGACCATGTCTAGGACATGGCTTCGGTATGAAATTGTGTAAGACCATATCTGGGATATGGCGTCGACATCTATATAAGATCTCATGCAAGACCATATCTAGGATATGGAATCGACATTGACATGTGTTTCCATGTAAGACCGTATCTAGGATATGGCATTGGTATCGATATGAAATTTTGTGTAAGGCTATAGCGAAGTTATGGCATCGTGATGACATGTAAAATTATAATTGGGCTATGATATTGTGATACAACTAAGACCATAGTTGAAATATGGCAATCAAGTAAAGGACGTACTCAAACCCGTAATACGTTCTCTAATTTGATAAGTGATGGTAAGAAAAATTGGAGTTAAATGTTGAGTACTTGAATAGATATTAATGTGGAGCATGCGTTAGTAAAATCACTATTCAAAATTATGAATGATAGAAACAATGGTAACATGAGTAAGTGTGAAAACTCGCTTGGAGTGAGCTGTGCAATTACGATGTTATTTCATTAATGATGAATGTTAAGTTATAAGTGTGTAGTAATGAGAGTCAAGTTAAAGGCTTTACGACCTCACCCCCCTTACCACTGTTGATTTATAATGAGATTTTTACGGGAGTCAAGTTTAATAAATTCATAAGTATGAAATAAAAGAGTCCATAGGCAAAACAATTAGCAATTTATATAGAGATAAAGGTAGTTAGAAGGTGATAATAGTTTTGGGGAGAATATCTGAATGTTTTAAGGATCGTACTGATTATACAATGTTATGAGTAAAGAAAATGTTAGTCTCGGCCATTTGACTCAATTGAATAGAAAGCCTTAGATGTGTACTTACCAAGATCTTCCCGAATTGATGTTCATTAGTTAAAGTAATGTCAAGGGGTTTATGATTATGGAAATGGTTAGAGAAACAACGTTTGAGTTAACAAAATGTTCGACTATGACAATCATGGTTTAATAGATTATGATGATATCTTTGAGTATTCTGTATAGATATCTATTTCCCTTTGGGAATTAAGCGGTTGTTCATTTTTTTAATGAAATTATGATCGTGTGAGAATGTTAGCTGATTGTAAAATTAGATGAAACAGTTGTTGAATTGGTTGATTGCGATCGACATTCCTTTTCTCTTCGTAATTCTATTTTGGTACTTTGGGGATGAAGTCGATAATAAAATTTTTATGTGAGACTATTTTTATGTTTCTACTGATCATGGTTATCTTTAAAGTGTGTTCTTCAGGTTGTGATAGTTATATCTACCATGATTACGCTTTTAATTTGATCATAGAAAGGTGATAATTCTAGTATATGGATATCTTTGATTTTCGTATAAGATGTTAATATCAACAAAAGTATAAGAAGTGAAAATGGCTGGAACTATTACAAGAGTATGTATAGTTATTGAAATACTCCTCAGATAGTGGACATAGTACATATATCTAGATGGAAAATCCATGTTTAATCAATGCGAGTTAGTTACCCGATTGACCTTAGTTGGTAATATCCTAGTTTTAACGATGTTAATGGCTAAAGTGAGTTTTCCTTTCAAAACAAAGGAGTTCAGAAGTGAGATAGTGAATGGTATTCTAAATAAGCTCTGAATGAGTTTGTTTCAGATGTTAAAATTTAGGTTGGATAAGATTTCCGTTATTATTGTTACCTTGAGATAGAATTTGCATGTTGATGAATCCAGAACTTATGCAGAAGTTTTGGTATGAGGCTCAGTAGTAGCATGTCTGCTCATTCAAGAATAATAAAAGGTGCAGTTATATGCATAAATGTTTTGACAATTGAGTACACTTCATGATATGATTGAGTTTATGTTCAGAAGTAGTCGACCGGTAAAAGCTTAATTTTCAGAGTGTTCAAAGTCAGGACTATTACAGTCGGTGAAGATCCTAGGGAGAAAGTGTGATAAATACTATAGATTTCGAACTTGGATTGACATGATAAAGAGGGGGATGTCATCTGGATTGTAGTGAATTATTCGATAAAGATCTGAATGATCATTTTAACATGTGCAGAGTTCACATTTGTCAGATTATTAGGTATATGTGCCCCAGAGAAAGAGTAATTTAAATTTTAAAGTTGTGTCAACCTTGTGTACTATAGCTTAAAGGTTTTTGGCAAGAGAGATTTGAGGGTAAATGAATTTGTGATTTTGAAAAGTCGGTGGAAACGTTCCTTAAATGTTGAAAGCAACTTCTTCTGGTAAGATTTTCGGGGACGAAAATCCCTAAGGGGGAGAATTGTAACAGCCTGATTTAGGGGCTAGTCAGAATAATTGTCTCGGGACCACTGATCCGAGGTCATAGAAAATTATTTTAATTTTATTTTATGGGTTATAGCATGATCATAAAGGAGCATAGAAAATTTTGGTGTTTTAATTTTAGCGATTTCATGCTTAATCGCGAAAAAGGACTAAATCGCATGAAGTGCGAAAGTTTAATTTAATTGCTAGAGGTGCCAAATAGCTAAGTAATATTAATGGGAGGTCCCTAATGTGAAATTAGGCCTTATTTTAAGAGGTGGCCAGCCATATGGGACTAAGAATCGACTTTGTCATATTGTTGGTGAAATTGGTGATAAAATTTTATTTTTATAATAAATAAAGAAAATGTGATATCCATATTTTACTCATCTTCCTACGCAAAAAATAGCAAGAAAAAATATGGGTTTTGAAACCTTTTAAATTTGAGCAACTTATCCTCACACAAGTAAGTGATTTTGGTGGTTTTAGTTGATAGTTTTTGTACTTTTGGAACCCCCAAAGCTTAAGCTAGCTAATGAGGGGACTGATTTGCAAAATAGTTGAAAGTCTAGGGACTTTCCATGAGAGAATTGATGTTGTTTTCTGATTTTTTTTATACAAGAAAATGGATGTTAGTGAGTCAAGGAACAACTTTTGTGAAATGTGTTACCATGAAAACACCTAAATGGGGCTAAGTTGTAAAAGTTGAAATCGTGTAATAAATGCATAAAATAGTTGGAATTATAGTAGTTGTAAGAGAAATAAATTTTTAGCTAGGCTTGTTTAATGAGAAAATGTGATGAAAAATGATTTACGAGCCTAGGGGCAAAACCGTAATTTTTCCATAGCATAAGGGCAAAATGGTCATTTTTGCCTAGATAGAGATTATGATGTATTATGATTACAAAATGATTGAATGAGTAAATTTTATTATTCAAGATTAAAGAAAATGAGATTCGACGTAGATCGAGAGAAAAGAAAAATTTGGACAAATAGGTCCCTTTCTACCCTTCTCAGTATCGATGCAAGTTCGTGCGCTAATAATGCAACTATAAGTGAAGTATTTAATATCTCGAAGTTGTATGAATTGTATATTGTCTCTATGAATATATTAAATATGTTTTGACGAGATGTCAAGAAATAAAAGTCTCCAATTGAATCTAAGAATAGAGGGAATGAAAATATCATGATACTATGATAATTTAGGTCTCGTGTAAGGCCATATTTGGAATATGGCCTCGGTGTGAGAATTTGTATAAGACCATGTAGGGACATGACATCAATATGATATTTCGTATAAGACCATGTCAGGGACATGGCGTCGATATGATATTTCGTGTAAACCCTATCGGGGGTGTAATGTTGATATGATACTATGTGTACGAGACTTAAGAGTATTCTTTAGCAATTTGAATGATTCAATAAGTATATTGAAAATGAGAAAGTATGTGGTTATACCATGAGAGGTACAGGTATGTGCCCAGAAATCATTTGAGGCGAACTCGGTATATAAGGAAACCATGGTGAGTTATGTGTAAACGATGCACCCTAATTGCAAATGTTATATTATTAATGCATTACCTGAATGCGAATGATTATTATAGAAATTTATTGAAGAATGATATTGTGTTAGGATATTCCTAGATGAACATTCGAAATAGGAAAATGTATGTGAATAAATATCCGTGAATGTGTAATAATGGTGGGCTATGTGCGATACCACCTTATTATTTGTTAGCGATGGGCTGTGTGCGATACCATCGCCAATAGTATTAATGTTGGGCTGTGTGTGTTACCACCTTATTATTTGTTATCGATGGGCTGTGTACGATACCATCATGCTTAGTATTAATGGTAGGCTATGTGTGATACCACCTTATTAATTATTGAATTGTGGGCTGTGTGTGAAACCACCGAGTAGTTATTATTATTCCGATATGATATTGAGAAAGTTGACTAAGTAAAATTTGCTTGTGGCTTTGTGGTGATAAATGCAGGGTAGAAATGCAAGTAAAGATGAACAATGTTTTATGATATGAGTTTGAGATAGGTGAAAGTTTAGAATGAGTAAGCATTATGAATGATTGATTGTGTATTCAAAAGCTTAAGTGAAAATCTCATTATATTACCTTATGGTTGAGTATAATAAATAAATGTCAATAATTGCTTATCATTTGCATATGAACTTACTAAGTGTTATTGCTTACTCTTCTTCCTTTCTATTCTCTTATAGGTTAACTTAACTAGCTTGGGTTAGAAACCGTCGGAGATACTTTCACACTATCGAGCAGTTACTCGGGTATAAGGTTTCAAGTCCTCTTGAGATATGTCATGTATAGGGATCTTATTTTGGTTGAATTAAGTTATAGTTAAAGTAGCCAAATGTGTTGTCCTAAAAGAGTTTATTGTTGGGTTCTGTGTAGCCATGGATGATGGCTCATGTTATTGTAGTGGTGCTAGTAATAGTTCTCCCTCGTATATGGGAAGATATTTGATTTTCATGATTCAAATGTGATAATTTAAGAGTTATAATTGATGATTTGAGAATGTTATGTGATGATGTGTGAATGTGTGCAAGTGAGGGTGGCAAAGTGGCTTGGAAAATGATGTGGTCTAAAACTAACTATGATCACAATAAAGGGAAGCGCACCTATCGTTCAATAGTCAAGTTATGGTAAGACTGGTAATATCGTATCCACAAGGACCAAAAGTACTAGTAATTACTATCTTATTATTATCTAGCCTAAGAATTGAAGTGATTTCTTTTAAACTAAAAAACTAATTAAACACGACAACGAAAGAATTAGGAAAATACTTTTAGATACTTATATGAGATAGGCAATACCTAAGGAAGAATTCACCTAGACTTCACTTATTACTTTTGATTCATATGATTTATACACTTGACTTAATCCGTAGAAATCCCTAATTTATGTTAAAATCTCTTTCAAGACTAAAATAACTAACTCTAGGTTGATTAATTGAAATTTCTTTCTAATTAAAACCCCTATTGTCGCATTAACTTGATCTATGGATTCCTTTATTAGATTTGACTCTATTCGACAGATTTTTGTAGCCCTATTTCTAGGGTTGCGATCAACTCCACTTAATTGTGTTGATCTACTCTTAAACAGGGACTTTTGCTCCACTAATAAGTACATTCAACTTGAGTCAAAAACCGGAATTGTCAAAACAAGAATAAAAACTCACAATTAAAAATAAGAACAAGTATTTATCTTATAAATCAACTAATAATAAGATCTGTCTTAGGTTCCATCCCCTTAGGTATCTAAAGGATTTAGTTCATACTAATGGGGGGAAACATCTGAAAATAAGGAAAACAACAAAACATAAGAAAACCCAAAAACTTCTAAAGAACTTGATGGGAGATCTTCAGTCTTGATGGAGATCCTTCTTCTGAGCTGCTCCCAAATGCTATCTTTGAGTATTTTTTTCCTTCTATTCGGCCTCCCTATTTAGGTTGCCCCCTAGGGTTTTTATATAGTCTTTTGGACACCTCTCTTGGCCCACAAGTGGTCTATTCCGAATAGAATTAAACTTTCACCCGTGCTCGACATTGACTAGTTTCACACGGCCTTGACACGCCCGTGGCCCTGGTCTGTGTGCCAAAACTTGTCATAGTGAACTTATCCACATGGCCTATACACACGTTCATGTGCATCAGCCGTGTGATGATTTAAATCCCAAGTGCAAGGTGCAGACTTCACACGGCCTGGGCATAAGCCTATGTGCTAGCCGTGCCTCCCACACGGTCTAGACACATGCCCGTGTGTCTACCCATGTGGACAATTAGCAGGCTATATATCAATCCCTTGCCACCCTACGTTACACACATACATATTCCAACATAAAAGGCAATCAAAAGGTATTTCTAGGAGTTCAAGAATCAAGATATACAAAAGGACATATACTTCATGAAATTCATCTTCATTAAGCAATAGAACTTTCCAAGTATTTGCCTAACTTATAAGGCCATTTACAAAATGACATTTATAACTTACATAGCCTACACTTTGACTAAGAATTTCAACATAACAAAATACCCAAGTCCTATACATGCCATACTCAAAATAAGTCTAAATTGTTATACCAAAGTGATGTCGATAGTGTGATTTCTGAACCCCTACGTCCACGATCCTCGAGTTATCTTGGCAATACTAAAAGGAAGAAGGACAATGAAAGGGGTAAGCATGAATCTTAGTAAGTTTGAATGGAAATATATAGCAATAATAAGTTCATAATATAATCCATCCATGGCATTAACTAACGATACACTAGTCAAAGGCTTTTTGACATACTTACGATTACCCTTATTTAGCACATACCGTGCCACATGTTGTAACCGTTTCAGTGTGACTCATTCACGAGTACATGTATTCACTCATTCTCATGACTTTAGTACCATTCTCATTCGTAAAACTCATCTACTTATCCCATTATTTACTAGAGATGGTCAAATATGCATTTCCATCATTATTGAGATGGATGCACAGCCAATGCCATATCCCTGAGGTGGTCTTATATGGGGTCACCTCTAAATGCCAATGCCATATCTCGGATAAGGTCTTACATGGGCTTCCACATCAACTATTGATGCCACATCTCGGATATGGTCTTAAATGATTTTCCTATTCATTTTCGAAGCCATATCCTGGATATGGTCTTATACGGGATACCAACTCAGTGCCGAGGCCATGTCCCGAACATGGTCTTATACGAAACCTTATGTTTCATATCTCGATGATAGCATTTTCATATTCAATATGGGCTACTAGGCCTTCAACATCTCATTCATCATCAATTTAGTAGAGCATCATTCATCAATAGAACACCAAGCATTCTCAGTTATGCTAACATAATTATTGCATTAATCACATACAAACTTACATCGATTTCAAAATGAGCTAACTCGTCGGTTTAGTCCAAGACTTTGTCCTTTCCTCGATTGAGGCGGATTCTTGGTTCTTCTTGCTCTATAATAGCAATTTAGTTCATTTTAATTACCACATTAATGACATCATTTCAATAATCATGCTTAGGTAAAATTACTATTTTGCCCCTAGACTTTGGCAAAATGACCATTTTGCCCCTAGGCTCAAAAATAATTCTAATCACATTTCTACCTTCAACAAGCCTAGGCGAACATTTAACACTCTTATAGCTATCATCAAAACTCAACATTTCACATAATTACTACAAATTTATATTCTTTTCATCTAGGTCCAATTAGGTGTTTTCAATACAACACCTTTAACAAAAGTTGTTCATCTAACAACTAAGACTCAATTTCTTCCATAAAAATGCAGCAAATAGTTAAGATAGCTCTCATGGAAAAAAATCTAAACTTTTTACCATATTGCACAATAGTCCCCTCATTTGAAAGCTTAAGCTTTAGGGGTCTCAAAAGTACAACTATTTTCTAGAAAATATCACTAGAACACTTGTGAAGAGATGAGTGTGCTAAATTTTTTTATGCTTTCTACCCTCTATTTGCTGCTAATTTTTAGTGGAAGAGTGAAAGAGAAAAAGATGATGTAACACCCCAAACCCGCCTAAACGTTACGACCGGATCTGGCATGTCACAGGGAAGGAAACGATTTTGAAAACAAGTTACCGTCTCTAATTTAAGGAGAACTTTTGATGTTATGAAAAACCGAGTTGATTTAAAAGTTTTGCTAAAACTGTTTTGAATTTAGCTTCAAATAAAAATTCTCGATACTTTGTTAATCTTACAAGTTTGATAATCTATCCGAAGGTGAAGTTTTAGAAAAACCTGATAATTTGTGTGAATTTAGAAAACATTCAATTAACAAGTTATTTAGGCATGCCATTTTATTTAAATTATACCAATTTCTATGAAAATAAAATAAATAAATAAACTCCAAAATAAAATTTAAAGGCCTTATTACAACCCAAAACCAAATTTTAAAGTAAGTAAAACTGAAATAGAAGTTTTAAACAACACCCAAAAGAAAATGCACATGGCCACCTCGAGTCTGCACTTGGCCAGATCCGCGATCTCACGATCATCTATAAAAATGCAGAGGAAGGGGTGAGTCATAGAGACTCAGTGTGCAAACCCCCATCCCAAAAATAGCACTACTTGTTCACGATTTCTTAAGTCAACATGCAAGTCATGCAAATCCCAAAACCTAACCATCCGTACTATAGTATCTACCCCGTGTGGTCAAAACCACTGGTGACCGTAGTCACAAATCATATAAGTGTGGTCAAAACCACTGGTGACCGTAGTCACAATTTATATGGTGGGACCAACCCACCGTGTGGTCAAAACCACTGATGACAATCCTGTAATCAACATGTGGGGCCAACCCACTGTGGTACCAAACCACTGGGACGAGTCACAATAATCCATGTGTGGTCAAAACCACTGGTGACCGTAGTCACAAATAATATCTATGTGGTCAAAACCACTGGTGGTCAAAACCACTGGGACTAGTCACAAATAATAAGGAAAGCGGGGCCAACCCACTGTGTGGTCAAAACCACTAGTGACAGTCTAAATCATCCTTCCCCCTCCTCTTATCATACCCATGCAATATGACATAATAATTCGTGTATGCAGTATGTCATGTATGCTAGACATATATCAAATATAAGTATAACATGAAATATCATCATAATCAGATAGACATAAAACAACATAATCACGGTAATCAACCTCTAAGGGTATAATCGCAATTTTACCTACCAAAGGCATTTCCGTAATTTACCTTACAAGGGTATTTTGGTAATTTACCTACTAAGGGTATTTCAGTAATTTCATACCTGGAATGGCCTTTTCGAAGGCCCAGTGTCGCCTCGAGTGACTCAACTACCATTTTTGGTCTTTACCGGACTATTGGGCCTAAAACCCAATTTCGGCCCATTCGGGCCCACACGCTCGTGTGGCCCACCTTACACAAATCTAGCCAAGTATATAAGTTCCACCTAGTCTAGTTCACTATATACTACATCATCATACAATTTACTCATATGGGCCCACAGGCCCATTGGGGCCATTTCGACCCACCGTGGCCCAAGTAGCCCCAACCCACAAGAATACTACTAATGGCCTCAACTATCGCGTGAAAGCCTCACACGCTTTCCAAGCGCTCGTGTAACTACTATTCTCTTGTGATCGGCATTTCAGCATTTGCCGCCCTACAGCTAGAGCAGAGAGAAGTACACACCTGATAGGAGTCTAGTGTTAAACTGCGCTGCGACCACTCCTGTGCCCAAACGCCCACCAAGGTATGTTTACTCTCCTCCTAGGCTGCTCTTTATATAGCTAGCTCTTCACCTTCATTCTTTGTGTCTTTCCAATGTGGGATCCCTTCGTCAGTAGAGTTTAAATTCAACTGAAACTCTTACCGTCCAATCCGTAGAATAAATACTCCATTGCTTGTCATAAGATTCGAACCCTTGCTCCCTTCAATAGCTCAACACACCACTTGCCACTAAGCCACAAGCTCCTCTTGTGTCTTAAACCATGCGCAACTAAATATAAATCTATAGCCAAATTCTGAAGTCCAAGTAGAAAGAAAACCAAAATGCAAAAGCCAAGACTTGAACCTTGGACCTCCTCCCTTCCTTGTGGCGTCACCCTCTTACTCCTTAAGTGGCGTCACTTTGCCACTACACCACACACTCCACTTGTGTCATTTTCCTCTACATTCTATTCTTAAGGCATACCCGCCAACTTTCAGGGTTTTTTTTTGCCTAAAACCAAAATTTCCCTAAATCCAAAGTTTGATCCCGGACTTCATAGAAGCCCTCAACCTTCCAAAATCACTTATCTAAGAGGTCCAACTTGCATTTAAGCCAATCTCTTGTTCTCCAAAAATTTAAACGCTACTATGCTCAAGGCCTATTGGGCCCAATCCTGCTAGGCCCGATTTCAGGTGTTACAAATCTACCCTCCTTAAAGAAATTTTGTCCTCGAAATTTCCAACTAACTAACGGTCACACATCCTAACCTACCACACTATGCTCTTGCTGCGCATTCTTATCTTAATAAAACTAATACACTTTTAACTAGAATTTAAAACTCCTACACATACTCAAAAACACCTAGCCATTAAAACCGACGAATATTTCGTACGCACCCAACTCTATGTTTGAACATTACATCCAAACCAAACACACAGAATAGATATGCAAAACACAGCATTTAACAAAGAAAAGTATCAGGAAACTTACAGTGCGGATTGGTGCCGGAGACTCTAAAAGCATACTTCCGTGAAATAGATATATATATTTTCTAAACCATATTTCAACCAAAATTTGAAAACATTTTCAACCCATTCCACAGTACCGAGTTTTTAAACTTGGTTCGATATAAAATTGTAACACCCAAACCCGGCCTAAAACGTTACGAATCGATCGGCATGTCACGGGAAGGAAACGATTTTGAAAACAAGTTGCCGCCTCTAATTTAAGGAAAACTTTTGATGTTATGAAAAAGCGAGTTGATTTAAAAGTTTTCTTTAAACTGCTTTTGAATTTAGCTTCAAATAAAAATTCTCGATACTTTGTTAATCTTACAAGTTTGATAATCTATCCGAAGGTGAAGTTTTAGAAACACTCGATAATTTGTGTGAATTTAGAAAACATTCAATTAACAAGTTATTTAGGCATGCCATTTTATTTAAATTACACCAATTTCTATGAAAATAAAATAGATAAATAAACTCCAAAATAAAATTTAATGGCCTTATTACAACCCAAAACCAAATTTTAAAGTAAGTAAAACTGAAATAGAAGTTTTAAACAAAACCCAAAAGAAAATGCACATGGCCACCTCGAGTCTGCCCCGACTCCGCATCCGCGATCTACGAATCATCTGGAAAAATGCAGAGGAAGGGGTGAGTCATAGAGACTCAGTGTGCAAACCCCCATCCCAAAAATAGCACTTCTCGTTCAGGATTTCATAAGTCAACATGCAAGTCATGCAAATCCCAAAACCTAACCATCCGTACTATAGTATCTACCCCGTGTGGTCAAAACCACTGGTGACCGTAGTCACAAATCATATAAGTGTTGTCAAAACCACTGGTGACCGTAGTCACAATTCATATGGTGGGACCAACCCACCGTGTGGTCAAAACCACTGATGACAATCCTGTAATCAACATGTGGGGTCAACCCACTGTGGTACCAAACAACTGGGACGAGTCACAATAATCCATGTATGGTCAAAACCACTGGTGACCGTAGTCACAAATAATATCCATGTGGTCAAAACCACTGGTGGTCA
The DNA here is from genome assembly GCA_025506655.1 of Gossypium rotundifolium. Taxonomy (NCBI): domain Eukaryota; kingdom Viridiplantae; phylum Streptophyta; class Magnoliopsida; order Malvales; family Malvaceae; genus Gossypium; species Gossypium rotundifolium. The sequence goes on from CP106724.1 coordinate 147,321,099, forward strand.
AAACCACTAGACTAGTCATAAATAATAAGGAAAGCGGGGCCAACCCACTGTATGGTCAAAACCACTAGTGACAGTCGAAATCATCCTTCCCCCTCCTCTTATCATACCCATGCAATATGAAATAATAATCCGTGTATGTAGTATGTCATGTATGCTAGACATATATCAAATATAAGTTTAACATGAATTATCATCATAATCAGATAGACAGAAAACAACATAATCACGGTAATCAACCTCTAAGGGTATAATCGTAATTTTACCTACCAAAGGTATTCCGTAATTTACCTTACAAGGGTATTTTGGTAATTTACCTACTAAGGGTATTTTAGTAATTTCATACCTAGAATGGCCTTTTCGAAGGCCCAGTGTCGCCTCGAGTGACTCAACTACCATTTTCGGTCTTTACCGGACTGTTGGGCCTAAAACTCGATTTCGATCCATTTGAGCCCACATGCTCGTGTGGCCCACCTAACACAAATCTAGCCAAGTATATAAGTTCCACCTAGTCTAGTTCACTATATACTACATCATCATACAACTTACTCATATGAGCCCACAGCCCATTGGGCCCATTTCGGCCCACCGTGGCCCAAGCAACCCTAACCCGCAAGAATACTACTAATGGCCTCAACTATCACGTCAAAGCCTCACATGTGCGCTCGTATGCTCGTGTGGCTACTATTGCCATGATTGGCATTTCGGCATTTGCCGCCCTACAGCTAGAGTAGAGAGAAGTACACACCTGATAGAAGTCTAGTGTTAAACCGCGCTGCGACCACTCCTGTGCCCAAACGCCCACCAATGTATGTTACTATCCTCCTAGGCTGCTCTTTATATAGCTAGCTCTTCACCTTCAATCTTTGTGTCTTTCCAATGTGGGATCCCTTCATCAGTAGAGTTTAAATTCAATTGAAACTCTTACCGTCCAATCCGCAAAATAAATACTCCATTGCTTGTCATGAGATTCGAACCCTTGCTCCCTTCAATAGCTCAACACACCACTTGCCACTAAGCCACAAGCTCCTCTTGTGTCATAAACCATGCGCAACTAAATATAAATCTATAGCCAAATTCTGAGGTCCAAGTAAAAAGAAAACCAAAATGCAAAAGCCAAGACTTGAACCTTGGACCTCCTTCCTTCCTTGTGGCGTCACCCCCTCTTACTCCTTAAGTGGCGTCACTTTGCCACTACACCACACACTCCACTTGTGTCATTTTCCTCCACATTTTATTCTTAAGGCCTACCCGCCAACTTTCAAGGTTTTTTTTTTTTGCATAAAACCAAAATTTCCCTAAATCCAAAGTTTGATCCCGGGACTTCATAGAAGCCCTCTAACCTTCCAAAATCACTTATCTAAGAGGTCCAACTTGCATTTAAGCCGATATCTTGTTCTCCAAAAATTTAAATGCTACTACGCTTAAGGCCTATTGGGCCCAATCCTGCTAGGTCCAATTTCAGGATGTTACAAATGATATCATTTCTCTCCTTATTTTATTAATACTTGTCAAATTAGTCCACCTACTATCACCAACTTTGACCAACATTAACAAATTTATCTCCTATGCTAGTCTACGATTGGCCAAGCAAATATTAGGGGTCTAATTTCCTTTTAAAGACCTCCAATTGAAAATCTATGGCTATTTGGTACCTTTAGCTTATAGAATGGAACTTTCGCACTTTATATGATTTAGTCCTTTTTCACGATTAAACATGAAACCGTTAAAATTAAAGCACCAAAATTTTCATGCACATATACTATCATGCTTTGACTCATAATTTAACATGAAAATAAATTTCTCTGATCTCGAATTAGTGATCCTGAGATCACTATTCTAACTAGCCCCTAAATCGGGCTATTACAATTCTCCCCCTTAAGGATTTTCGTCCTCAAAAATCTTACCGTTGAAAAGGTTGGGATATTGGTTTCTCATCATTTTCTCGTGCTCCCATGTAGCCTCTTTTATTCTGTGCCTTGTCCATAGAACTTTCACTAGGGCTATGCTTTTGTTCCTTAATTGTTTGACCTCTCGCACCAAGATTCTAACCGGCTGTTCACCATATGTCTAATCCAGTTGTATCTCTACCTCTGTCGGCACTATGGCATGTGAAGGGTCTGAACGGTATCGGCATAACATGGATACATGAAAGACGTCATGAATCTTTTCTAACTTAGGTGGCAAGGCCAACCGATAAGCTACCGGTCCTATCCTCTCGGTAACTTGATAAGGTCCGATAAAACAAGGACTCAATTTGCCCTTCCGGCCAAAACTAAGGACTCTCCTCCAAGGTGATACTTTGAAGAACACTTTATCACCGACTTTAAATTCAATCTATTTCCTTTTCAAATCTGAATAGGACTTTTGCCTATTTAAGGCTACTTTCAGACAGTTCCGTATTACTTTTACCTTCTTTTTAGTTTCCTTAACCAAGTCAACTCATGAATCTGTTTCTCTTTGAGTTCTGACCGATACAAGGGCGTTCGGCACTTACGCCCATACAATGCCTCATAAGGCGCCATTTGCAGACTTGACTGAAAGCTACTATTATAGGTGAATTCCACCAATGGTAAGTATTTCTCCCAATTACTGTGGAATTTCAAAACACAACATCGAAGCATGTTTTTAAGTATTTGAATTACCCTCTCCGACTGCCCATCGATTTTTGGATGAAAGGCTACTGAAACTCAATTTCGTGCCCATGGCCTCTTGCAACTTTTTCCAAAACCACAATGTGAATCTTAGATCTCTATCCGAAATGATCGACGATGGTACAACATGGAGTCTTACTATTTTTGACATATATAAGTCCGCTAATTTATCAACCAATACCCATACTGCATCTTTCTTCTTTGGAGTTAACGGCAAGCCCGTTACGAAGTCCATGGTAATATGGTCCTATTTCCACTCAGGAACCATAATGGACTGAAGTAAACTCGAAGGTACTTGATGTTTAGCCTTTACTTGCTGGCAAATCAGACATCTCGATACAAACTCAGAAATGTGTTTCTTCATACCAAGCCACTAATACCATTTCCTCAAATCACTCTACATCTTTGTACTGGCTGGGTGTACATTCAAACATCCGCTATATGCTTTCTCAAGATTTTATGAATAAGCTTGTCATTTCTGGGTACACAGACGTGATCTCAAAATGTTAGACATCCATCAGGATTTACTCAAAAGTCTGACTCAACTTTCGACTCACATATAACTTTCTTGGCTTGCAAACTGTTATCATCTTTCTAAGCTTCACAAATCTCTTGGAGAAACAATGGTTCTCTTGGAGAAACAATGGTGTAGCCCTCAATTCGGCTAAAATGGAACCATCATCCAAAAAAGTCATCTCAGTACTCATGGCTCTTACTGCAAACAATGATTTTCTACTCAAAGCATCGATGATTACGTTTGCCTTTTTCGGATGGTAGTCAATTATCAATTCACAATCCTTAATCAGCTCTAACCACCTTCGTTACCTCAAATTCAATTCCTTTTGGTTCATCAAATATTTTAGGCTTTTATGGTCGGTGAAAATCTGATATCTTTTGGCATACAAATGATGCCTCCAAATTTTCAACGCAAAGACGATTGCAGCCAACTCTAAATCATGAGTCGAGTAATTCTTCTCATGTGGCTTCAATTGCCTAGAAGCGCATGCAGTCACTTTACCCTCTTGCATAAGTACACAACCCAATCCGTTCAAGGACGCATCACTGTAAACCATAAATTCTCTTTCTAGCTCAAGTTGCACCAGAACAAGAGCCTCAGTCAACAGTGTTTTCAATTTCTCAAAACTCTATTGACACTTTTCTGTCCAATCAAACTTCACATCTTTTTGCAAAAGTCTCATCATCAGGGTAGCTATCATGGAAAACCCCTTGACAAAACACCTATAATAGCCTGCTAGGCCTAAGAAACTTCTTACTTTAGCTACGTTCCTCTGCAATTTTCATTCAACAATTGTTGAAATCTTACTCGGGTCGACTCTAATCCCGTCTCTCGAGACAATGTGCCCCAAAAATCCCACTTCTTTGAGCCAAAATTCACTCTTACTGAATTTGTCATACAACTATATTTCTCTCAAAACTTGTAGAACCATACTTAAATGCTCAGTATGATCGTTCTCATCCCGAGAGTAGATTAGTATGTCATCGATGAAAACCATAACAAATTTATCCAAGTATGGATGAAAAATGTGATTCATCAAATCCATGAAGATCACAGGGGCATTCATTAGACCAAAAGGCATTACCAAAAATTTAGAGTGGCCATACCTAGTCCTAAATGCGGTTTTTGACACATCTGAGTCCTTGACTCTCAGTTGATAGTACCCTGACCTCAAATCTATCTTGGAAAATACCGTAGCTCCCTTCAATTGATCGAATAGATCATCGATCCTCGGCAACAGGTACTTGTTCTTCACAGTTACCTTATTGAGATGCTGATAATCTGTACATAGTCTCATGCAACCATCTTTCTTCTTTACAAATAAAATGGGAGCACCCCACGGGTAGAAACTCGGCCTTGCGAAATCGGTATCCGTTAGTTCTTGCAATTGTGCTTTTAGCTTAGTTGGAGCCGTTCTATACGGAGAAATAGAAATAGGGGCAGTACCTGGAGCTAACTCAATCCCAAATTCAATTTCTCTAACCGGAGGTAGCCCTGGTAACTCTTCCGAGAAGACATCTAGGTAATCGCATACTGTGGGTACTGACTCAATTCTCGAATCAGTCTCTTTAGTGTTCAACACAAAGGCAAGATAGGCCTCGTATCCCTTCCTTAAATACTTTTGAGTCAACAAGATTGACATCACTACTAGCGACCTATCTGGCTTATCCGATTATACACGAATAAGATTACCATTTTCATCTCTCAACTCAATATGCTTCTCCCCACAATTCACAATTACTCCATGAGTAACTAACCAATCCATTCCAAGGATGACATCAAACCATCAAATGGCAATAGCATAAGATCAACCGAGAAACAATGACCCTTAATCATTAAAGGGAAACCTTTGCGAACTCTATCAACCAACACGTATTTGCCTAGAGGATTAGGCATTCTTATGATAAATTTAGTAACTCTATTGGCATGCTCATGCTAGAGACTAATTTCATGCATACGTATGAGTGGGTAGATCCTAGATCAATTAAAACTATGACATGAATGTTATGAAGAGAAAAGATACCCGTGATTACGTCGGAGGAAGATGCCTTTTCCCAAGCACGAATGGCATATGTCCTCGCCGGTGCTCTACCCTCTACTCTAGTAGCCTGCTCTCTAGATGGGTTCTTGCTACCAATCTCAATTCCCAATTTCTCAGTGGTCTTCCCCTAGCAGTACTTCCCAATCTTGCATTCTGAGGCTTTTTTTTCTCACCCACCTCGGGGCAGTCTCTGATAAAATGGTCTAAGGATCCACATCAGAAACAAGCTTTCTCATTAGCTCGATACTCACCAGAATGGAGCCTGCCACACTGAGGGCATTTCGGTCTACTTGGTCAGATGTTGTCCACACTAGCAATTGATGTGGTCTGCCATTTCTACCCCAGAAATTGCTTACCTTTACTTCGGTTTGAAAACTCCGCTGAAGTGACTGATCGAGTAGCGAAATCCCTCAACTTCTTAGATGAGGATTGGTGAGACTTATTCAGTTGTCTCTTCTTTGAGTCACGAGACTCATTCTCCGCTCTTCTCTTCTCCTTAATCAACTCTTCGACTTTACAGGCTCTATCTACTAACACTACAAATTCCTTTAGTTCTTGGACTCCAACATATAAACGAATGTCCTCATTCAGTCCCTCCTCGAACCTCTTGCACATGATTGCCTCGGTAGACATACACTCCCAAGCAGATTTTCTAAGCCTTACGAACTCCCGTTCGCAATTAGTCACTAACATACGGCCTTGCTTCAGTTCCAAGAACTCTTTCCTCTTGTGGTCGATTAACCTCTGGCTAATGTACTTCTTCCTGTATTCCTCTTGGAAAAATTCCCAGCTAACTCTCTCCCTTGGCACTACCAACACCAGGGTGTTCCACCATCGGTAGGCTGAATCTCTCAAGAGGGATACCAAAATTTTAAGCACTCCTCAGGGGTACAGGACAACTCATCAAATACCCTGGTGGTATTCTCGAGCCAAAATTTCGCTCTCTCCGGTCATCATCCTTATTTGCCCAAAATTTCTCGACTCCTTGCTTCTAGATCTTATCTACCGGAGGCTTTTCTCTTCTCACTACCTCAACCACTTAAGGAGCTACTTGAGTGGGTTGAGGATAGGTAGGGGTGGAGGGTTTGAGCATTAGGATTTGCTCAGGTATACTCAGTATACCAGTTGCTCATCATGTGGAGAAAGGCTTCTCGGGCCTCTTCCCCTTGAGCCAAGGTCTTGGGTCTACTATTAGCTGGCGTAGTCCCTTGAGTAGGAGTCGGCGCGTTACTCACAGCATCATTGGCTATAATTCTATCTGGATCAAACTCCATATACTACATAAAACACGATTTTATTCGTCAGGAGCCATCACACTATCGTTACTCAAACACTCTTACATATGACATGTATAGCTGTACTCGTACTTACACTATGTTAGTCCTAGAACTGACTAAATAGTAGCTCTGGCACCAATAAATGTAACACCCCTTACCCGTATGTAAACCAAAATAGGGTTTGAGGCATTACCTAACTAATATTGCTTAAACATCTCGAATAGGGTTATAAAATTTTGTTCAAACCCATTTCATGTGCATTCTCGGCCTATATGGCCCTAAACATGCCTCAGAGAGGTTTTAGGATTAAACCAGGGACTTTTACGAACTTGGAAGGCTTTTCATCAAAATAAGGGCCATATGCCCATGTTGAACTAGGGACACGCCCGTGTGCCCCTAAATCATGCCCGTGTCTTTCATCCATGGTCGACACTGACTAATTTCACACAGCCTTAGAACGTCTGTGGCCCTGGTCCATGTGCCAAACCTTGTCATTCTGAACTTATCCACACGGCATATACACACGTCCGTGTGCTTCAGTCGTGTGACGATTTAAATCCCAAGTGCAATGTGCAGACTTCACACGGCTTGGGCATATGCCCATGTGCTAGCCGTGCCTCCTACACGGTCTAGACACACGTCCGTGTGTCTACCCATGTTGATAATTAACAAGCTATATACTAAGCCCTTGCCACCCTATGTTACACACATACATATTCCAACATAAAAGACAATCAAAATGTATTTCTAGGAGCTCAAGAATCAAGATATACAAAAGGACATATAATTCATGAAATTCATCTTCATTAAGCAATATAACTTACCAAGTATTTGCCTAACTTATAAGGCCATTTACAAAATGACATTTATAACTTACATATCCAACACTTTGACTAACAATTACAACTTAACAAAATGCCCAAGTCCTATACATGCCATACTCAAAATAAGTCTAAATTGTTATACCAAAGTGATGTCGATAGTGTGATTTCTGAACTCCTACGTCCACAATCCTCGAGTTATCTTGGTAATACTACAAGGAAGAAGGGCAATGAAAGGTGTAAGCATGAAGCTTAGTAAGTTTGCATGGAAATATATAGCAATAATAAGTTCATAATATAATCCATCCATGGCATTAACTAACCATACACTAGTCAAAGGCCTTTTGACATACTTACTTGCAATTGCCCATATTTAGCACATACCGTGCCACATGTTGTAATCGTTTCAGCGTGACTCATTCATGAGTACCTGTATTCACTCATTCCCATGACTTTAGTACCATTCTCATTCGCACTTCTAAACTCATCTATTTATCCCATTATTTACTAGAGATGGTCAAAGACGCATTTCCATCATTATTGAGATGGGTGCACAGGCAATGCCACATCCCTGAGGTGGTCTTATATGGGGTCACCTCTAAATGGCAATGCCATATCTCGGATAAGGTCTTACATGGTGCCATATCCTGGATATGGTCTTATACGGGATACCAACTCGGTCCTGAGGCCATGTCTCGGACATGGTCTTATACGGGACCTTATGTTTCATATCTCGATGATAGCATTTTCATATTCAATATGGTCCACTAGGACTTCAACATCTCATTCATCATCAATTTAGTAGAGCATCATGCATCAATAGCATACCAAGCATTCTCATTTATGCTAACATAATTATTGCATTAATCACATACAAACTTACCTCGATTTCAAAATGAGCTAACTTGTCGGTTTAGTCCAAGACTTTGTCCTTTCCCCGATCATGGCGGATTCTCAGTTATTGTTGCTCTATAATAGAAATTTATCTCATTTTAATCACCACATTAATGAAAGCATTTCAATAATTATGCTTAGACAAAATTACTATTTTGCCACTAGACTTTGGCAATATGACCATTTTGCCCCTAAGCTTGAAAATTAATTCTAATCACATTTCTACCTTTAACAAGCCTAGGTGAACATTTAACACTCTTATAGATATCGTCAAACTTAGCATTTCACATAATTACTACAAATTTGTAACCTTTTCATCTAGGTCCAATTAGGTGTTTTCAAGACAACACCTTTAACAAAAGTTGTTCATCTAACAACTAAGACTCAATTTCTTCCATAAAAATGAAAAAAATAGCTAAGATAACTCTCATGGAAAAAATTTAAAATTTTTACCATATGCACAATAGTCCTTCATTTGAAAGCTTAAGCTTTAGGGGTCCCAAAAGTACAACTATTTTCTAGAAAAGATCACTAGAACACTTCCTTGTGAAGAGATAAGTGTGCTAAAATTTTTGAAGCTTTCAACCCTCTAGTTGCTGCTAATTTTTGGTGGAAGAGTGAAAGAGAAAATGATGATATCTTTTCTCTCCTTATTTTATTAATAATTGTCAAATTAGTCCACCTACTATCACCAACTTTGACCAACATTGACAAATTTGTCTCCTATGCTAGTCTATGGCTGGCGAAGCAAATATTGGGGGTATAATTGCCGTTTAAAGACCTCCAATTGAAAATCTATGGCGATTTGGCACCTTTAGCTTATAGAATGGAACTTTCGCACTTTATGCGATTTAGTCTTTTTTTGCGATTAAATAGGAAATCATTAAAATTAAAGCACCAAAATTTTCATACACATATACTATCATGCTTTGAGTCATAATTTAACATGAAAATAAATTTCTCTAATCTCGGATTAGTGATCCTGAGATCACTATTCCGACTAGCCCCTAAATCAGGCTATTACACACTTAAATCACTCAAAGTGTTTAAAGAACTCAAAAGTCAAACATGAAGAGTTTTTACCATAGGATTGCATGAAAATCAAATATCCACCACTATAAAATGAGATGATACACAAATCAAAAGGTATTTTACAATGGTTGTAATGGGGCTTGGGTTAAATGTGTGGATGAAGGCTGAATTAAAGGGCTAAAAATTGAGATTGAATTGAAAGTTTTCCTAACTAGAAAAATAGACTAATACTGAATAATTACATCAATTGAAAACTTATCACTAATAACACGAGCATCTTCTTAAAATATGAAATTAACTGCTTAAGCTCAATTAACATAGAACTAATAATGAATGAATTTCCAACTTCTTTTTTTTTTTTTAAGAATAAGACCATACAATAATAAGGAAGAACTTAACAATTGAAATAGAGAACATAGTTAGGCAACTGCTCAAATCAAATCTCGACAAAAAGGGGTTAATTCAAATAGGGAAAATTCTTAATGAATCAAAAAGAGTGAGTTTTGTGTTAATATTAAGGGTAAATCAAAAATGGTTTATTAGGATTCGAAGGGGTTCACTAGGGGTTAATTATGAAGGTAGGCTTTTTGTAGAGTGAATGGGTTAAATCCTAGGTGCCTTTATCATCTCAGTATATCAAATCAAAAGTGCGATCTCGACATGCATAATCGAAGCAAGTTCTAGAATAACAAATCAATGTTGACACACTCATAATCAATAAAGTGACCACAAAAAACGTATGCTCTAAAGGCTCAAAATCTCACAAAAAATTATGGTTTTTGATGTCAACCTTGCAAATTTTAAACTTCAAAGTAATATTCAAATTTAGGGAAATAACCTAACCAATTTTTAATTCTAAAAATAGACTTATCATGCTTGATTCTCTAATGTCTTAAAGTTTAAATCATCAATGCACAAATACTTATGACTTAATCCAAAACATATCATAAATCATAAATCAATAGAAGTTTCATTTTAATAGTAATATGAGAAAGTTACTTAAGAACAAGGCATAATTCAGTATTGTTGACACCTCCCCACACTTAAGATGTACATTGTCTTCAATGTACAAAGATAGATAATGACAATATAATAAGAAAATCATAAGATAGGGAGAGAAGTGAAACTTCCTAAATTTTGGATGGAGTCAAAGAAAAGCAACGGTGTAAAGTTAGGCAGGAGTGGTCGATACTCCGGTGGTGGTGTGGTCGTTTCTTAACAGCCTCTTGAACCTAAATTAAAGAAATAAAAATATACTAATATAAATTAAGGACAGGAAAGATAAAGGGAAAGAATTTAAAAATGAAAAAAAAAGAAAAAGAAAAATAAATGAACTAAAAAATCCTCGTCTTGTCGTGGGAATGAAGCGGCCAGCATGAACTTATGTAGAGTGGTCGAGCACGAGGAAACCGTGCTAGGATCCTTTCACTTTTTCGACATGGGGATGGTGGTCTTGGCCTTGCCTTTAGTGTTATTCATTGTGTATGGTGTTAAAGATGGTGGTTGGTGTGGTGGTGATGTAAAGAAAGAATGAGGGAAAGGAGGAAAGGAAAATGAAGGGAGAAAGATAATGGAAAAAAAAGACAAAGGGGTGTGTTAGGTAGGGTTGGGAGAAGAAGAATTTGGGAAAAAGGTGAGAAGAAGGGGGTTTAAATAGAAATCAAGGCACCTGATTGTTGCCCACGCCCGTGTGCTATGGGTGTATTAGGTCACACAGCCGTGTGGTGTCTCGTTCATTTCTCCCACGCTTGTGTAGATGTTCCCACGCCCATGTTACTTAATCAGTGTCGACTACGGCCTAGGGACACGGGCGTGTCCCACACCCATCTTACTTTCTCAGTGTCGACCATGGTCGTATTGCATGGCAATGGCTTTTTTTCGCAGCCCATGTTTTTGGGGAAAATTTTTGTCCTTGGTTCGCACGGTCTCTTCCACGCTGATGTGCCTATTCATGGTGTCCACACAGGCACGTCCGTGTTCAAGGCCGTGTCGTAGGGAAACCTACGCTTTATTGATTTGGTTAGTTTTTGGTTAGGTGCTAAAAATAAAAAATATGAAAATTAATGGGGTTAGTGCTCGGGTTGCCTCCCAAGAAGTGCTCATTTAAAGTCTTAAGCTAGACTTACCTTTCAGTCACATAATCATGGTGGTTTGAGGAGTTGAAACTCCTCACTTTTGCTATCAATTGTATTAAAATAAGGTTTTAGACGAGTACGATTTACCTTGAAGGTGCCAAGTTGAGAATGAGTTACCTTGACTGTACTGTATGGGAAAGTATTAAGTACCGTGAAAGGAATTATTCGATTAGGTTCAGAAGTGGCAACATGAGGATCTGTGTTATCCATTAGAACTCGGTCTCCAAGCTTGAAGTAATTTGCTTCATCTTTAAGTCCGTTATGGAGTTGCCTTGGTTCTGCTTCGTGTGTTCTTGGTTTCTCCTTGACATGTGTCTTCCACTCGTCTAGGTCATCGATCTGAAGCCTTCGCTCCTCATGAGTTATTTCTCTATTGGCATGAGGTCTAGGATATGGCTCATTTGTGTAATTTTGTGGTGCTTCCTGAAAAGAAGGTTTGAACCAAATGGTTATTAATAGAATTTATGTTCTCACTTTTATTACTCGATGTCCTAGCCGAATTAAGAGCCTGAAGAGTGATTGTTTCATCACCTATATGAAGTGTGAGTCACCTGTACCAACATCAATTCTAGTTTTAGCAGTTTCTAAAAAGGGTCTTCTTAAAATTAAAGGAACATTATTATCCTAATCCATGTCTAAAATAACAAAGTCTACTGGGAATATGAATTTATCAATTTTTACTAGTACATCTTCGATTATACCCTAGGAACTCTAATACTTTTATCAGCCAATTGAATGCTTATCCTAGTTTGTTTGGGTTTCCCGAGACCTAGCTGTTTAAACATTTTATAAGGCATAATATTGATGCTTTCCCCTAAATCTACTAAAGCATTATTAACAGATAAACTATCAATTAAGCAAGGAATCATAAAACTCCCTGGATATTTTAACTTTTGCGGTAGTCTATTTTGTAAGATTGTTGAGCACACTACACTTAGCCCCACATGCGATGCCTCATCTAACTTCCATTTGTTTGTTAAAAGCTCTTTTAAAATTTTTTTAAATTGGGCATCTGTGAAAAGCTTCAATAAATGGTAAGTTAATATGTAATTTTTTTAAGAGTTTAAGAAATTTACCGAATTGTTCATCTGTGCGGTCTTTCTTTGTTGCATTGGGATATGACACACGAGGTTGGTATTCTATAAAGTTTTGGTTTATCATGGCTTATCTCAACCTTACCTTCCTCCACCACATTCTCTTGCCTCAATTTTGGTTCATTTAACTCTTCACTATCGTGAGCAGTAATGGCATGAAGTTGCTCCTTTGGGTTAGTTTCAGTGTTGCTTGGCAAGCTACCTTGTGGTCATTCAGATATGAGCTTAGCAAGTTGTCCTAATTGGTTCTCAAGCCCTTGAATCGATGCTTGCTAATTTTTGAGTGCTGTTTCGGTGTTTTGGAAATGGGTTTCTGACACCACGATAAATTTTGTTAGCATCTCCTCGAGGTTCAATTTTTTCTCTTGTGGGTAGGGTTGTTGTTGAAAGCCTGGAAGGGTTATTGTCTCTGATTTCCTTGGACACCCCATGAAAAGTTTGGGTGGTTCCTCCAACTTGGATAGTAAGTGTTACTATAAGGGTTATTTTGAGGTCTAGAATTGTTACTCATATAGTTCATCTGTTCGTTTTCGATGCCAGGGTTGTAGGGTGAGTATTTTGTATTGTTCATTCCTCCTCCATTCGTATCGCACTGCATCACTGGATGTACCTGCGAAGAACCATACAAACCATCAATCTTTTTATTTAATAGTTCTACCTGGTTTGAGAACATGATCACTGTGTCGAGGTTGAAAACACTGGCGACTTTTGTTGGCTTTGTCCTTATAACTTGCCATTAATAGTTATTTAGTGCCAACTCCTCTATGAACTCATAAGCTGCTTCAGGGGTCTTGTTATTTAGGGTTCCACTAGCGGCTGAATCAATCAACTGCCTAGTTGAGGGGTTCACACCATTGTAAAAGGTTTGAACCTGTAGCCACAAAGGTAACCAATGGTGAGGGCATCTTCTCAGTAGATCCTTGTATCTCTCCCATGTGTCATAACATTTTTCTAAATCCATCTGCACAAAAGAAGAGATTGCTTGGATCCTTATCCTGCAAACCATCAAACTGAACAAATTTCTGAATCATCTGAATAGTGTTAGGTTTCAGTTCAAAATTATTTATAGCAACAGCAGGTCTTACAATACTTGATTCAGTTCCTGTTAAATTAGGTTTAGAATAATCATATATAGTACGAGGAGCAGGATTTTGATTCACCAGGTTTGCGGCAACCACAGGAGGTAGCGGGTTATTGTCGGCCATCTCTTCAGTAGTATTGGTTTTGACTTCTTGCTCTTCTTCTATGTATTGTAGAGTTCACCTTATTTCTCTTCAATTTCTGCGAGCGATACCTTCTATATCACTATCATAAAGTAATGGTCTTGACAGGTTTCTTCTAGTCATAAACTAGAGTTACTTGCCAGAAGCAAATAAAAGGAAAAATTAGTAAAGAAAATAATAAAAAATAAATAAATTGTAAATAAAGTAAAAATGGCTAAATTAATAAAAATTTAGTGTTCCTAATATCTTAGTCCCTGCAACAGTGCCAAAAACTTGATGTGGTCTAAAGCTAACAACGATCACAATAAAGGCAAGCGCACCTATCGTTCAATAGTATAGTTATGGTAAGACCGGTAATATCGTATCCACAAGAACCAAAAGTACTAGTAATTACTATATTTTTATTATCTAGCCTAAGAATTGAATTGATTTCTTTTAAACTAAAAACTAATTAAACACGACAATGAAAGAATTAGGAAAATAATTTTAGACAACTTATATGAGATAGGAAATACCTAAGGAAGAATCCACCTAGACTTCACTTATTACTTTTAATTCATATGATTTATTCACTTGACTTAATCCGTAGAAATCCCTGATTTATGTTAATATCTCTTTCAAGACTAAAAACAACTAACTCTAGGTTGATCAATTGAAATTTCTTTCTAATTAAAACCCCTATTGTCGCATTAACTCGATCTATAGATTCCCTTATTAGATTTGACTCTAATCCGATAGATTTTTGTCGCCATATTTATGGTGTTGCAATCAACTCCACTTAATTGAGTTGATCTACTCTTAAACAGGGACTTTTGCCCCACTTAATAAGCGCATTCGACTTGAATTAATAACCTGAATTATCAAAACAAGAATAAAAACTCACAATTAAGAATAAGAACAAGCATTTATCTTATAAATCAAATAATAATAAGATTTGTCTTAGGTTTCATCCCTTTAGGTATCTAAGGGATTTAGTTTATACTAATTGGGGGAAACATCTTAAAATAAGGAAAACAACAAAACATAAGAAAACCCAAAAACTTCTAAAGAACTTGATGGGAGATCTTCAGTCTTGATAGAGATCTTTTTTCGAGCTGCTCCTGACGGCTGTCTTCGAGTATTTTTTGCCTTCTATTCGGCCTTCCCGTTTAGGTTGCCCCCTATAGTGTTTATATAGGCTTTAGGACACCTCTCTTGGCCCACAAGTGGTCTACTTCGAATAGAATTGAACATTGATACGGCAGGGACACACCCGTGTGACACGCCTGTGCTCGATTCTTGAACCGTGCTCGCTTCTGCTCGCCACACACGGCCATGTGGTCTGCCCGTGTACGTTGATCCAGGCCATGTTGATTTCATAGGTAGGCCCATTTTGCCTCGTTTTGGCCCATTTATCATTCTTTTCGACTCTTTAAGCTCTCTTGAGTGTAAAACATGAAATTAAGGGATTAGGAGATCGAATTCATCAAATCTAATGAAAATTCATCCAAAATAAGCCAAGCATTGGGTTAAAATATGTACAAATTAAAGTTTATCAGAAAATAGCCTTGAATTGGTCCACACAGGTAGACACACGAGCATGTGTCTAGGCCGTGTGTGACACACAATCAGTCCCATCGGTGTGTAACTTGGCCATGTGTCCCCTATATGTTAGTCTTGCAAGTCAATGTTGTCCACGGGCTAGCCACACGGGGGTGTGCCTAGGCCGTGTTCCCCATATGAGGTTGTTGATGCCACAAACGGAATGCCCATGTTTTTACATATGAGAGAGGACACGGGTATGTGTCCGACCATGTGAAAACCTCTGTAGGTTCGAAAAGAAAATAATTCTACACGAGCTTGGAACACAGGTGTGTGATATATCACACGGGCGTGTCCTATGCTTCACACGGGTGTATGGCCCAGTTTTGTGTCAAAAATTTTCTAAGTGTTTAAAAGTTTTAGTCTAGTCTCGAAGCATCCCGAGTATATGTAAAAGGTCTTGTAGACTCATGATAGGGACGTTATGATTGTAAATGAAAAAGTTTTAAATTGGAACAAATTTTACAACCCAAAGTTGAATGCTCAAACAAGTCAAGTCCGGTAGTGTCTCGTACCCGATTCTAGAGTTGAATATGGGTATGGGGTGTTACGTGTATATCTAGACTTAGCATATTGAGTATGGCATGTATAGGGGCTAGACTAGGAAAAATGTTTTGTTATTTTTGGCCAAGTGTGTTGGCTTCTTTAAATATGAACTCTTTTGTATATAGCCACAGTTGGTGGCTCATTATTGCTAATTTATGAAAGGATGAGGTTATTCATGAAATTAAATTTGCAAAATAGGGTTTTTTAGTGAATGGTTGAATGGATTTATGTTGTGTGAGTTGGGATGACAAAGAGAGCTTGGCAAATAGCCTTGTTCTCATCCATACAGGCATGTGTCTAGGCCGTGTGAGACATACGGCTAGTCCCATAGGCGTGTGACCAGGCCGTGTGTCCCCTGCATGTTAATGTTGCAAGTTAGTGTCGACCACGGGCTAGCCACACGGGCGTGTGCCTAGGCCGTGTGACCCTTATAAGGTTGTTGACGTCACAAACAGAATACCCAGGTTTTTACACACGGGTGAGGACACTGGCGTGTCTAGGTCGTATGGAGCACATGGGCGTGTATCCGCCGTGAAAAGCCATGTAGGTTCAAAATGAAAATAAATCTCACACGGGTTAGGGACATGAGCATGTGTGACCACATGGCCTGCCCACACGGGCGTGTCCCATTTCACACGGGCGTGGGACCCTGTTAAGGCAAAATTTTTCTAAGTTTACAAAAGTTCTCGGTTTGATTCTGGGGCCCTCTGATTGTTTGTTTAAGGCCTCTTAGGTCCATAATAATATTCATAATAATAATAATAATAATAATGTGGTGAAAAGTTTTAAATTGGAATGAAATTTGATAGTCTAACTCTGTATGTTCAAGCGAGATAAGTCTTGTAATGCCTAGTACCCGATTCTGGCGTTGAATACGGGTAAGGGGTGTTATATTTAGTGGTATCAGAGCTATGGTTTAGTTGGCTCTCAAACTACCGTAGCGTGTGTAGGAGTCTAGTTATACATGCCATAAATGTATATTGATGTGTGGTGACTTCTGACAATTCGAAACTTTATTTTTATATAGTAAATAGATCCTGACTGAGCGACTATTGATGACGCTACTAGTAACGCGCTGGCTCCCATGCAAGGGACCGTGCCTTTATAAAGTAGACCCGAGATTTTGGGTCAAGGAGAAGAGGCACGGGAAACCTTTCTCCATATGATGAGTAATTGGTATACAGAGTATGTATGAGATAGCCTTAATGCTTAACATCCTCCAACCCCTCCTATACCTCAGCCAGTTCGTGTGGCTCCTCAAGATATAGAATTGGTGAGAATGACCAAACCCCAGGTAGATAAGATTCGGAAGCAAGGGGACGAAGAATTTCGAGCTAACATAGATGATGACCCCGAGAGGGCGGAGTTCTGGCTTTAGAACTTAATGTGAGTATTTGATGAACTCTTCTGTACACCTGAGGAGAGCTTGAAATGCGCCATGTCATTGCTAAAGGACTCGGCCTATCGTTGGTGGAAGACGCTAACGTCGCTTGTTCCAAGAGAGAGAGTAACACAAGACTTCTTTTTGGAAGAGTTCCAAAAAAGTATATAAGTCAAAAGTTTGTGGACCAGAAACGGAAAGAATTCCTTTAACTGAAGCAAGGAAAAATGACTGTGGCAGAATATGAGCGCGAGTTTGTTAGGCTCAGCAAGTATGCACAAGAGTGTGTGTCTACAGAAGCTATCTTGTGCAAGAGGTTTGAGGATGGGTTGAATGAGGATATCGGACTTCTAGTTGGGATCTTAGAATTGAAAGAATTTGTAGTGTTAGTTGATAGGGCAAGCAAGGCCGAGGAACTTAATAAGGAAAAGAGGAAAGCCATGAGTGAGGCTCGAGATGCAAGAAAAAGGCCAATGAGTAAATCATACCAAACTCAATCAAAGAGGTCCAAGAAGATGAACCCTCAGACGACTGCGTCAGTTGGGTATTCACACCAAGACCGAAGTAATACATACTCGGGCTCCAGAGTTCAAGCCACCTCGATGCAAGCATGGGCAATCCAAAGTTAAATAAATTGGAGTGTCCAAATTGTGATAAACATCACACTGGAGAGTGTTGGGGAAACAATCGCAATTGTTATAAGTGTGGTTCCCCTGACCATTTCATCCGAAATTGTCCAGAGAGGGATAAGAAGGAAAAAAAGCAAGAAGTGAGATCAAGCAATGCATCTTCGAGGGGTAGATCATAAAATAACCTGAGAGGTGGAACTACTAGTAGAGGTACGCCTCGAGACTCTGTTGGGAAACTGGAGGGTGGAACACCTGCAAGGACTTATTCCATTCGTGCTCACAAAGAGGCATCATCTCCAGATGTGATAACGAGAACTTTTTCTCTTCATGATACCTCTATTATTGCTTTGATTTATCTGGGGTCAACCCATTCTTACATTTGCATGAAATTGGCATCTAGTATGAGTATGATTGTTGAGTCTATGGAATTTTAATTGAAGGTGTCAAACCCGTTAGGCAAACATGTGCTAGTTGACAAGGTGTGTAAGAATTGTCCTTTGACAATTAGAGGTCATTGTTTTCTGACAAATCTCCTATTGTTGCCGTTTGATGAGTTTGACTTGATTCTTGGTATGGAATGGTTGACTGCTCAAAATGTTTTAGTGAACTGTGGTAGTAAATTTATTGAATTGAAATGTGAAAATGGAGATGTCATTCAGGTTGAATCAGGTAGATCGAATGGTTTGCCTGTGATAATTTCATCTATGGTAGCCGCAAAATACTTGAGGAAAGGATACGAGTCCTAACTCAACTTTGTACTGAATACTCAATAGTCAGAGGTAAATATTGAATCAGTGCCGGTGGTATGCGAGTATCCAGATGTATTCCAGGAAGAGATACCTGGATTGCCTCCAGCTAGAGAGGTCAAGTTTGGGATTGAGTTAGTTCCAGGCACAACACCTATTTCGGTTTCTCCGTGTAGGATAGCACCATTAGAGTTGAAATAATTAAAAGTTCAGTTGCAAGAGTTAACGGACAAGGGTTTTGCAAGACCAAGTTATTCACCGTAGGGTGCTCCGGTACTTTTTATAAAGAATAAATATAGGTCGATGAGATTGTTCATAGACTACAGACAACTCAACAAAGTGACAGTGAAGAATAAGTATCTTTTACCAATGATAGATGATTTATTTGACCAACTGAAATGAGCTATGGTCTTCTCTAAGATAGACCTAAGGTCTAGTTATTATCAGTTGAGAGTTAAGGAGCAAGATGTGCTGAAAACTGCATTTTGAACGAGGTATGGCCATTATGAGTTTCTTATCATGCCATTTGGTTTAACAAATGCTCCTGCGATTTTTATGGATTTAATGAACCGTGTCTTCAGACCTTATTTGGATAAATTTGTGGTTGTTTTTATTGATGTCATACTAATTTATTCTCGGGAGGAGAGTGAGCATACAGAGCATTTGAGGATTATTTTACGGACTTTAATAGACAAGCAGTTGTATGCTAAATTCAGTAAGAGCGAGTTTTGGCTCTGAGAGGTCAGATTCCTAGGACACATTGTGTCGGGTGATGGTAATAGAGTTGATTCAAGTAAGATCTCGACCATTGTGGAATGGAAACCGCCAAGAAATGTGTCAGAAGTCAGAAGATTTTTGGGTCTAGTAGGGTACTACAGACGGTTCATAAAGGGGTTCTCCATGATTACTACCCTGATGACGGAATTGTTGCATAAGAATGTTAAGTTTGAATGGGCTGAGAGATAACAATAGAGTTTCGAGAGATTGAAAGATTATTGACTGAGGCTCCAGTTTTAATACAACCTGAGCCGAGAAAAGATTTTGTAGTCTATAGTGATGCATCATTTAATGGTCTTGGTTGTGTATTGATGCAAGAGGGCAAGGTAGTAGCTTACGCCTCGAGACAGCTAAAACCGCATGAGAATAATTATCCAACTCATGATTTGGAGTTGGCTACAATCATTTTTGCTTTAAAGATTTGGCGTCATTATTTATATGGTGAGAAGTGCCAAATCATCACCGATCATAAGATTTTGAAGTACTTGATGGATCAAAAGGATCTGAATTTGCGACAACGATGGTGGCTCGAATCATTGAAGGATTATGAGCTAGCAATTGATTACAACCCGGGGAAAGAGAACATAGTTATAGATGCCTTGAGTAGAAAATCTACACGTTTTGAGAGCCATGAGTACTAGCTTAGTATTGTCTGATCATGGTGCCATATTGGATGAGTTGAGGGCTAAACCGTTATTTATTCGTCAGATATGTAAAGCTCAAAATAATGACGGTGAGATGCAAGCTAAGAGGGCTCAGTGTGAATCGAGAAATGATTCTGATTTTTGGGTGAGTTAAGATGGTTGTTTGATGTTTCGTGGTAGGGTTTGTGTACCCAAGGATGACAAGTTGATCCGAAAAATTTTTCATGAAGCACACAATGGTTGTTTGTCAGTGAATCTGGGCAGGAAAATGTACAATGATTTGAAGAAGTTTTATTGGTGGTCGGGTATGAAAAGAGACATCTCCGAGTTTGTTACAAAAAGTTTGATCTGCCAACATGTGTAAGCAGAGGATCAAGTACCTTCAGGATTGCTTCAACAAGTGATGGTCCCAGAGTGGAAATGGGATCGGATCACTATGGATTTTGTAACGCGGTTGCCCATGACTCTGAGAAATAAAGATATTGTATGGGTTATTGTTGATAGACTAACGAAGTGAGGTCACTTTATACAAGTGCAAGTGGATTATTCACTTAAGAAACTGGTTGAACTGTATATTGCTGAGATGGTGAGACTACATGGGGTGCCTATATCTATTATCTTAGATAGAGATCCGAGATTTACCTCGAGATTTTGGAAGAAGTTGCAAGAAGCCTTGGGTACAAGGTTAAATTTTAGTACTGAGTTCCATCCCCAAACCAATGGCCAATCTGAAAGAGTGTTTCAAGTTCTTGAGGATATGCTTCGATGCTGTGTGTTATAATTCGAAGGTAGTTGGGAAAAATACCTACCTTTGGTTGAGTTTGCCTATAACAACAATTATCAGTCGAGTATATGGATAGCACCGTACGAAGATTTATATGGTTGCAAGTGTCGAACTCCTTTGTATTGGACCGAGCTTAGTGAGTAGCAAATTCACGGGGTCGATCTAGTTAAGGAGACAGAGGAGAAAGTGAAAGTGATCTGTGATAGTCTGAAAGCTTCTTTGGACCGACAAAATTCATACGTGGATTTAAAAAGAAAGGAAATTGAGTTTCAAGTGGGCGATAGAGTATTTTTGAAAGTATCCCCGTGGAAGAAAATATTGAGATTTGGTTGAAAGGGCAAATTGAGTCCGCGATTCATAGGGCCGTATGAGATTATCGAAAGGATTGGGCCAGTGGCATACCAGTTGGATTTGCCGGTAGAGTTAGAGAAAATACGCAATGTGTTTCATGCATTGATGTTACGGCGATATCGTTCCGATCCTTCGCATGTGATCCCTCCAACAGAAATTGAGATACGACCGAACATGACTTATAAAGAGGAGTTAATTAAGATATTGGCTCGGGAGGTTAAACAGTTGAGGAATAAGAGTATAGCTTTAGTAAAAGTGTTATGGCAAAAACACGGTGTGGAAGAAGCTACATGGGAACCGGAAGAAACCATGTGAGAACAATATCCAAAACTTTTTATCGGTAAAATTTTCGGGGACGAAAATCTCTAAAGATGGAGAGTTGTAACAGCCTGATTTTGGAGCTAGTCGGAACAGTGGTTTTGGGACTTCTAATTCGAGGTTAAAGAAAATTATTTTGATATTATTTTATGTGTTATGGCATAATTATATGGATGTATGAAAAGTTTGGTGCTTTAATTTTAATAATTGTATACTTAATTGTGAAAAATGACTAAATAGTATAAAGTGCAAAAGTTCTATTATGTAGGGTAGAGGTGTCTAATAGCCATAGAATAGTAAATTGGAGGTCTTTAAAGTGCAATTAGTTCATTTGAAGTGTGTTGGCTGGCCATAGAGACAATGAGACAAGAATATTGAATTTTTGGTCAAATTTGGTGAAATTAGGTGATAAAAAATGAATAAAATTAGATGAAAAAGAATAGATATCATCTTTTAGTAGTCATGCTTCTTCTAGAATTGAAAATTGAGAGGAAATAAGGGTTCTTGGAGTTCAAATTTTCAGCAAAACAAATCTCTTGCAAGTAAGAGATTTTGGTGGTTTTATTTGATAATTTTTGTACTTTTGGAACCCCTAAAGCTTATGCTAGCTAATAAGGGAACTAATTTGCAATATGGTTGCAAGTTTAGGGACTTGCCATGAGAGTGTTTATGTTGTTTGCTGAGTTTATATGGGAGAAAATGAATGTTAGTGAGATGAGAAACAACTTTTGTGAAAGGTGTTATCATGAAAACACCTAAATAGGACCTATTTGTAATGGTTGAAAATGTGTAATAAATGAATGAAATAAATGGAATTGTGAGTTGTTGTAAGAGAAATAAATGTTCAGCTAGGCTTGTTTAATGAGAAATATGATGAAAAAATGATTTACGAGCCTAGGGGAAAATTCATAATTTTTGCCAAAGTATAAGGGAAAATGGTCATTTTTGCCTAAGTAGAAATTTTGATGTATTATGATTTATAAAGTGATTGAATGAGTGAATTTTATTATTATAGATCAAGAAGAACGTGGAATCAACCTTGTTCGGGGAAAAAGCAAGGTTTTGGATTAAACAGCAAATTAACGCATTTTGCACCAAGGTAAGTTTATGTGTAAATGATACATCCATAATACATATGTTGATAATTATTGGTGCATTGTATGAGTAAGATCAATTATGATTGAGATGGATTAAATTCGATACATAATAAGTAATTCCTATATGAACCTCAAAATGGATATGTAGATATGAAAAAATAACTGTATTAATCATTGCTGGGCTGTGTGCGATACCACCTTATTTCTCATTCTCGATGGGTTGTGTGCGATACCATTGTTTATATTATCATTTGTGGGCTAAGTGCGATACCACCATAAATACTCTTCTTGGTGGACTATGTGCGATAACACCCTATTTTTGATTAACAGTGGGCTGTGTACGAAACCACCGAGTGTTGGTATTATTCCAAATGGTTTATTGAGAAATTGTTTAAGTATATGTTTCATGTGATGTTGTGGTGATGAGTGCAGGGAATGTGTGCTAATAAATGAGAGCATTATAAATGTTTTATGGATGGAATGTGGTAAGAGATGAAATGAGTAGGCATGATTATGAAATGTGGATAGTTCTTGTTTAGTATGAAAAGTATTGATTGATTTATATATGTTATGAAGCTTATTATTTACATGTAAACTTACTAAGCATAAAGCTTGCTCCCTTTCTTTTCCCTTATTTTATAGTGTCAAGGAGCCGATTCGGGATACGAAGTTAATTGGAAGATCACCTACACTATCAGCTCATCTTGGTATATCTAGACTTATCATTTTGAGTATGGCATGTATAGGGGCTAGACTAGGCAAAATGTTTTGTTATTTTTGGCCAAGTGTGTTGGCTCTTTTAAATATGAACTCTTTTGTATATAGCCATAGTTGGTGGCTCATTATTACTAATTTATGAAAAGATGAGGTTATTCATGAAAGTGTATGTTGCACAATAGGGTTGCTTAGAAATGGTTAAATGGATTTATGTTGTGTGAGCCACGGTGATAAAGAGAGCTTGGCAAATAGCCTTGTTCTTATCCACACAGGTAGACACACGGGCATGTGTCTAGGCCATGTGAGACACACGGTCAGTCCCATGGGCTTGTGATCAGGCCGTGTGTCCCCTGCATGTTAATGTTGCAAGTTAGTGTCGACCACGGTCTAGCCACACGCTAGCCACACGGGCGTGTGCCTAGGCCGTGTGACCCTTATAAGGTTGCTGACGTCACAAATAGAATACCTAGGTTTTTACACATGGACGAGGACATGGGCGTGTCTAGGTCGTGTGGAGCACACGGGCCAAGAACACAGTCGTGTGTCCGACCGTGTGAAAACCCCTGTAGGTTCAAAATAAAAATAAATCCCACACGGGCTAGGGACATGGGCGTGTGTGACCACACGGCTTGCCCACACAGGTGTCTGACACTGTTAAGGCAAAATTTTTCTAAGTTTACAAAAGTTCCCGGTTTGATTTCGAGGCCCTCCGATTGTATGTTTAAGGCCTCGTAGGTCCATAATAATAATGTTAAGAATGTGAGTGAAAAGTTTTATATTGGAATGAAATTTGATAGTCCAACTCTGTATGTTCAAGCGAGATAAGTTCGGTAATGCCTAGTACCTGGTTCCGGCGTTGAATACGGGTAAGGGGTGTTACATATTTTCAAAAAAATGTGATCGTATTTCTTTTCCAACTCGCATTGCTTTTTTTTTCTTTGACATTTTCTTGATTTGGCATTTTGCCTTTTTCTACAAGATAAAAAAAATATTATACTTAGTATACCTTACAATTCCTTAGCTTCACTCATTTTTTTCCTTTTGAAACCACCATGATGTATTTACCTAATTCCTCAATATCAATTGTCGGACTTTTAAATTCGTGTAAGGACCAAGAAAAAAAGGATCACATAAATTATATAATAATTTGAAGGTTTCATTTATGGTTCATCAAGAAAATGGATTAAGGCTCAAATAAGGTACTAGGGGAAATATTTATGGGATAGCTTTTTGCTCGAAAAATTGTCTACCAAATAATTCCTTAGGTCGTCCCTAGGTAATTCCAAGCATGGATTAAATAAGCCAACTCTAATCAATTTCTACAACCTATAATTAAATTAAGC
This sequence comes from Gossypium rotundifolium, assembly GCA_025506655.1. Classification (NCBI taxonomy): domain Eukaryota; kingdom Viridiplantae; phylum Streptophyta; class Magnoliopsida; order Malvales; family Malvaceae; genus Gossypium; species Gossypium rotundifolium. Next base: position 147,345,698 of record CP106724.1, read on the forward strand.
ATGAATGTTATTTCTATATCTATTTATTATGTGGTATACTCAACATCTTAAATTTGTTCATAATGTAATAAATTGAACTAATTAGTCTAAAATTAGATAATTTAGAATCAATTACTATTAAACTAAATTTACAGTCTATTTACAAAATCTATCAACATGCTCCAAACTAATCACTTGTATTTCTACAAGCTCAAGTACATAGAAAACACATAAAAATAAAAATTTTAAAACTACTAAAAACTAGAAAAACAAAACAAAATAACATAAAAAATTGAAAATTTCCCTAAGTCACCCCCACACTTTATTCGTCACATTGTCCCTGATGTGCAATATTAGGTAAAGGAAAGAGGTTACCCGATTGACATGATACATGCAACTTAATTGGTGGGGCTACTCTTGATAAACCATAATTTACACATATTTTAACCCCATGCTTGGCTTATTTTTGGATGAATTTTCATTAGATTTGATGAATTCAATGCTCTTAATCCCTTAATTTCATGTTTTATACTCAGGAGAGCTTAGGAAGTCGAAAAGAACGAGAAATGGGCCAAAAAGGGACAAAATGGGCCTACATCAGAAATCACACGGCCTGGACTATCGACCACGGGCAGATCACACGGCCGTGTATGGCAAGCATAATCGACCACGGCCGAAGGAGTCCACCATGGGCGTGTCCCTACCATAGAAAAGATTAATTCTATTCGGAATAAGCTATTTGTGGGCCAAGAGAGGTGTTTCAAAGCCTATATAAACAACCCTAAGAGGTGACCTAAAAGGGGGACTTTGAATAGACACCGAATAGGAGGCGGAAATACTTGAAGACAGCCGTCGAGAACAACTTAGGAGAAGGATCTCCATCAAGACTAAAGATCTCCCATCAAGTTCTTTAGAAGTTTTTGGGTTTTCATTATGTTTTGTTGTTTTCCCTAATTTATGACATTTCTTTCTATCAGTATGAACTAAATCCCTTAAATACCTAAGGGATGAAACCTAGGACAGATCTTTTTATTGTTTGATTTATAAGATAAATACTTGTTCTTATTCTTCATGGTGAGTTTCTATTCTTGTTTTGATAATTCAGGTTATTAATCCAAGTCGAATGTGCTTATTCAGTGGAGCAAAAGTCCCTATTTAAGAGAAGATCAACACAATTAAGTGGAGTTGATTGCAACCCTAGAAATAGGGTGATGAAAATCTATCGGATTAGAGTCAAATCTAATAAAGGAATCCATAGATCGAGTTAATACGATAATAGTGGTTTTAATTAGAAAGAAATTTCAATTAATCAACCTAGAGTTAGTAGTTTTTAGCTTCGAAAGAGATATTAACATAAATCAGGGATTTCTACGAATTAAGTCAAGTGAATAAATCATATGAATCAAAAGTAATAAGTGAAGTCTAGGTGGATTCTTCCTTAGGTATAGCCTATCTCATATAAGTTTTCCAAAAGTATTTTCCCAATTCACTCTCTGTCACGTTCATAGTCATTTAGGTAGTTAAATTAGTTAGTTAATTTTAGATTAAAAATAAATCCCCTTAATTATTAGGCTAGATAATAAAAAGATAGTTATTACTAATAATTTTAGTCATTGAGGATACGATATTCCGGACTCGCCATAACTATACTATTGTACGATAGGTGCACTTGCCTTTGTCAAAATAATAGTTAGTTTCGAGCTCCATCAAGTTTTTGGCACCGTTGCCGAGGACTAAAATATTACGAACACTTAATTTTTATTACTTTATCCATTCTTATTTTATTGCAATTTAATTTTACTTTTTATTTATTTTTACTTCTCTAATTTTTCTTTCATTTGCTTCTGGTAGGTAATTTTAGTTTCTGACTAGAAGAAACTTGTCAGGACCATTACTTTTTGACAGCGATATAGAAGTTACTGCTCGCAGAAACCAAAGAGAAATAAGGCGAAGCCTACAATACATAGAAGAAGAGCAAGGAGATGAAACCAATACTAGCAAAGAGATGGTTGATAATAATCCGCTACCTCCTATGGTTGCCGCAAATCCAGTGAATCAAAATCCTGCTCCTCATACTATGTATAATTATGCTAAACCTAATATAATGGGAACTGAATCAAGTATTATTAGACTTGTTATTGCTGCAAATTATTTTGAACTGAAACCTAACACTATACAGATGATTCAGTAATTTGTTCAGTTTGATGGTTTGCAGGATAAGGATCCAAACAATCACTTGGCAAATTTCTAGAGTTTTGCGACACTTTCAAGATAAATGGCATTTTTTATGATGCCATTCACCTTCGGTTGTTTCCCTTTTCATTGAGGAACAAAGCTAAACTGTGGTTGAACTCGTTACCACGAGGATCAATCACTACATGGGACTAAATGACCAAAAATTTTTTGTTAAAATATTTTCCGCCGGATAAAACGGCTAAGTTGAGGAATGATATTTCTTTTTTTGTGCAAATGGATCTAGAAACACTCTACGATGCATGGGAGAGATATAAAAATCCACTAAGGAGATGCCCACACCATGGATTACCCTTCTGGCTACAGGTTCAAACCTTTTATAACGGTGTAAACCCCTCAACTAGGCAGTTGATTGATTCAGCCGCCGGTGGAACCCTAAATAACAAGACCCCTGAAGCGGCTTTTGAGTTTATAGAGAAGATGGCACTAAATAACTATCAATGGCAAGTTATGAGGACAAAGCCAACAAAATCCATCATTGTTTTCAACCCCAACGTAGTGACCATGCTATCAAATCAGGTAGAACTATTAAATAAAAAGAGTGATAGTTTGTGTGGTTCTTCGCAGGTACATCTAGTGATGCAGTGCGATACATATGGAGGAGGGACGAACAATAAAGAATACCTACCCTAAACCCTGGCATAGAAACGAACATATGAACTATATGGGTAACAATTCTAGACCTCAAAATAACCCTTATAGTAACACTTACAATCTAGATTGGAGTAACCACCCAAACTTTTCATGGGGTGGCCAAGGAAATCAGAGACAATAACCCCCTCCAGGCTTTCAACAACAACCCTACCCATAAGAGAAAAAGCCAAACCTTGAGGAGACGCTAACAAAAATTCTCGCGGTGTCAAAAACCCGTTTCCAAAACATCGAAACAACATTCAAAAGTCAGCAAGCATCGATTCAAGGGATCAAGAACCAATTAGGACAACTTGCTAAACTCATATCTGAACGACCGCAAGGTAGCTTGCCAAGCAACACTGAAACTAATCCAAATGAGCAACTTCATGTCGTTACTGCTCACGATAGTGAAGGGTTAGATGAGCCAAAATTGAGGCAAGAGAAGGTGGTAGAGGAAGGTAAGGTTGAGGTAAGCGATGATAAACCGACACCGACAATTACAGAGTATCAACCTCATGTGTCATACCCCACTGCAATGAAGAAAGACCACAGATAAACAATTCGGTATATTTATTAAACTTCTAAAGAAATTGCATATTAACTTACCATTTTTTGAAGCTCTTTTGTAGATGCCCAATTTAAGAAAATTTTTAAAAGAGCTTTTGACAAACAAACGGAAGCTAGACAAGGCGTCGCATATGAAATTGAATGCAGTGTGCTCGATAATCTTACAAAATAGACTACCATAAAAGTTAAAATATCCAGGGAGTTTTACAATACCTTTCTTAATTGGTAGTTTATTTGTTGATAATGCTTTAGCAGATTTAGGGGCAAGCATAAATGTTATGCCTTATAAAATGTTTAAACAGCTAGGTTTCGGGAAACCCAAGCAAACTAGCTTGAGCATTCAAATGGCTGATAAAATTATAAGAGTTCCTAAGGGTATGATTGAGGAGGTACTAGTAAAAATTAATAAATTCATGTTCCTAGTAGACTTTGTTGTCTTAGTCATGGACGAGGACAACAATGTTCCGTTAATTTTAGGAAGACCCTTTTAGGCAACTGCTAAAACTAAAATTGATGTTGGTACAGGTGAACTCACACTTTGTGCAGGTGACGAAATGATCACTCTTCAGGCTCTTGACTCGGCTAGGACATCGAGTAATAAAGATGATAACATAAATTCTATTAATGACCATTTGGTTCAACCTTCTTTTTAGGAAGCACCACAAAATTACACAACTTAGCCAGATCCTAGACCTCGTGCTAACAGAGAAATAACTCATAAGGAGCGAAGGCTTCAGATCGATGAACTAGACGAGTGGAAGACACATGACAAGGAGAAACCGGGGAAAAATGATGAACCAATGTAAAACCATGTCAAACTTAAGGATGGGACAAACCAATTTAAGATCAGAGATTAGGTATTGTTGGATAAGAAAGACCCTCGAATTGCCACTTTGAACCATAATACAAACGAAGAGATCCCTTTCACGGTACTAAACGTCTTCCCATACGGAATAGTCGAGGTGACTAATCCTACATTCGGCACTTTTAATATAAACACCACTCGACTTAACTATATATCGATAACTAAAATGATAGCAAGAATGAAGGGTTTCAACTCTTCAAACCACCACGATTATGCGAATGAGAGGTAAGTCTAGCTTAAGACTTTAAACGAGTGCTTCTCGAGAGGCAACCCGAGCACTAACCCCATTAATTTTTATATTTTTGATTTTTAGCACATAACTAAAAACTAACCAAATCAATAAAGCATAGGTTTCCCTACCACACGGCCTTGCACACGGGTGTGGCCATGGTCGTGTGGATGCAAATATTAGGCACATCGGCGTGGCAGAAACTGTGCGAACCAAGGACGAAACATCCCCAAACCACAGACGAAAATAAAATGACACGGCTGTACGATATGGCCATGGTTGACACTGAGAAAGTAACACGAGTGTGCGACACGCCGTGTCCCTAGACCGTGGTCAGCACTGATTAATCAACATGGGCGTGGAAACATCTACTCAGGTGTGGGCAACCACCAGATCCCTAATTCCTATTTAAAACCCCTTCTTCTCACTTTCTCCCAAAATTCTTAATTTTCAAGACCCTAACCACCACACCCCTTTCTTTTTCTACTATCTCCTTTCATTTTCCTTTCTCCCTTTCCCTCACTCTTTCTTTTCACCACCATTCCCATGTCGAAGAAGCGAAAGGATCCTAGCATGGTTTTCCCGTGTGCAACCATTCTACATAAGTTCATACCGGCCGCTTCATTCCTTCGATAAGATAAGGACCTTTGAGTCCATTTATTTTTTCTTTTGCTTTTCTCTTCTCCTTTATTTCCCTTCTCTTTATCTTTATTGTGCTGAATTTATATTATTATATTTTGATTTCTTTAATTTAGGTTCAAAAGATTGTTAGGGAATCACCACACCACCACCAGAGTAATCACCTCCTTTGCCCAACTTTACACCATTTCTTTTCTTTGACTCCATCAAAAAAACAAGAAGTTTCACCTCTTTCCCTATCTTATGTTTTTCGTATTATATTGTCATTATCTATCTTTGTACATTGAGGACAATGTACATCTTAAGTGTGGGGAGGTTATTTAACTGATTATCAGAAAAATCCCTGAATTATGTTTGTTCTTAAAGTGATGTTCTCATATTACTAATTAAAATGAAACTTCTATTGATTTATGAGTTTTGTTGATATGTTTTGAAGTAAGTCATAGGTAATTGTGAATTGATGGTTTAAACTTTAAGATATTAGAGAATCAAACATGATAACTTTATTTTCAGAATTAAAAAATTTGGTTAGGTTGTTTTCCAAAATTTAAATATTACTTTGAAGTTTGAAATTTGCAAGATTGACATCAAAAACCATAATTTTTTTTGGATATTTTGAGCCTTTAGAGCATACATATTTCGTGCTCACTTTATTGATTATGAGTGTGTCAACATTGATTTTTTATTGTAGAATTTGCTTCGATTATGCATATCGAGACCACACCATTGATTTGATATATTGAGATGATAAAGGCACATAGGATTTAGCCCACTTATTCCACCAAAAAGCCTACCTTCATAATTAACCCCTAGTGAAACCCTTTGAGCCTAATAGATTGTTTCTTGACTCACCCATCAATATTAACCCAAAACTAAATTTTTGTTTCTTCCATTTTCTTGACTTCCTTATGTCGAGATTTGATTTGATCAGTTGCCTAACTATTTTCTTTATTAAATTCTTTCGTATTATTATATGTACTTGTTCTTAAAAAAATTTAAAATTCATTCATTATTAGTTCTATGTTATTTGAGCTTAAGCAGTTAATTTCATATTTTGAGAAGTAGCTCGTGTTATTATTATAAGTTTTCAATTGATATAATTATTCAGTATTAGTCTATTGTTCTAGTTTGTTAATTTGACAAGTCAATCTCGATTCTAACCCTTTAATTCAGCCTTGATCCACACCTTTAGCCCAAGCCCCATTACAACCCTTTTAAAAGACATTTTGATTTGTGTATCATCTCATTTTATAGTGGTGGAGATTTGATTTTCATGCAAGCCTATGGTAATAACTCTTCATGTTTGACTTTTGAGTACCTTATCTTGAACCTTAAACACTTTGAGTGATTTGACTGAATCCTTAGTGAGGATGTCAATCCTTGTCGGGTTTGAATCAGAGGTAATTATTTAGGTAAGGGGAAACACCTATGTTTTTGTGCTATAAAAATCTACGACTTAGATTGTTTTAATCTTTAGGACTCTTTTTGTAAAATTATCCATGTATGAATTATCTATGAATTATGACTCCTCCTTTTGGATTTGGCTCGAAATTGTAGTGCCGTAAAAAATTGTGGGATTCCTATAAAGAAAAACTAAAACATACAAAAATATAGATATAAAATAAAAAAAAATCCTAACTAAATAATAACTAAAACATAAGTAGAAAATTATCTCAAATTAAAATAAAGTACAAAGTCCAAATTAAAAACTAAAAATTAATTGAAATGGTTTAGGATTAGTCAGAATAAGGATTTGACGCATCATCGGCATTGTTTGATTTGCTCTTCGATTCTTCCTCCCGATCTTCTTCTGGATCTTCCTCATCTTCAGATTCATTTTCTTCCTTCGTCTTACTCGGTGTGGCCTTTACCTTGTACTTAGTTACTGGAAATTATGGTAGCTTCAACCCATTTTTGTAACACCTTCCATATGGCCTGATTCACTAAGTCTGGGTTTTAGGTATTCCCCACAGAAAACTTAACAAAAATTTCAAAATAGAAGAACAAAAATCATTATTGAAAATATTTCTCATTAATTTGATTTAAAAACTCTTTACTTAGAGAACAAAAGAAGTACTTGAAAATAACATATCGTATCGGTCTTGCTAAAATTTTATTATAACACATAAGTTAGTAAAGAAAGATTTAATTGCCGTAGTCCTACTAAATGCCAGTTCTTCCTATACATACACTGTATGCATAGTATCCCCCTTATGCTGCTTCTCTCCCACAATCATGACATCATCTCCTCAAGTACTTACACTGACACGACAATACCTGAAACATAAACATAACACTAGTAAGTTCAAAGGAACTTAGTGAGTTCTGAACGCATCTTGCCTTTTTAACTTATCTTGATAAGTTCTTCATTTTGAATATTCATACCTTCCACATCTGTCTTTGTCGAATACATTCACAGTGTCTGTAACACCCCTCACCCTTATTCAACGTCGAAATAGGGTTACAGAGCGTTACCGGACATATCATACAATCACACATACATTTCACATACATTTACAAGTTTCATATAATCATCAATCAACAACGTTCATATCGTCCCTAAAACGAGCCTATGAGGCCCAAAACATGTATTCGGGGTGGTTCAGGACTAAACCAATAACTTTAGAAACTTCACAAACACTTAGAATTTCTTTCCAAAAATAGGGGACAAATGCCCCAGTGGCCCGACCGTGTGTCTCACACGACAAAATACACGCCCATGTCACAAGCCGTGTGAACATTCAAAATGGGAGCACATGGCTGTGTCCCATCTCGTGTCGAACCCCGTGTAACTCTCTGACTTGGGTCACACGGCCAACGCACATGCCTGTGTGCCCTAAAAATGGCCACACACGCCTGTCTGCCAGGCCGTGTGCTAGGCAGTGCCAATCCTGTAGGGTATACTGACTTATGCCACATGGCCAAGTCACACGCCTGTGTGTGAGGCCATGTGGAGCATACTGACTTGGTTTCTAATTCAACACTAGGGGACAAATGGCCATGTACATGATCGTGTGTCACACACGGCTGAGACACACGCCCGTGTCTCTGCCCATGTGGACAAAAATAGGATATTTACCAAGACATTTTGCCACCAAACTTGTGCACACCTACATCAATCCAATTGGTACCAAAACATAGCATAATTTGGAATTTAAACCAACCAATTCAAGCCTAATTCATGCATATTCTATACCACCTTTCTCAATACACACAAGTCATAAAATAGACCATACCATTTATACCAAAATCACATATACAATTCAACTAAATATACAATTCCAAATATGCATCAATGTGCTCAATTTCACAAATATATATGTTCTCTAATTTCAACCATTTAGCATCCACCATATCTTTATCCACAAGCTTTATAATATAAGCCATGCACACACACATATATATATATATATATACATGATTCAAACATACCAAGTAAGCCAAATCTTATGGCAATATACAAAACTAAACATTTAACATTTACAAGCCATATCAAATGACCAAAATCATTATCAGCTCATAACCAAGATAACCTCAATCCTATACATACCATATAACCCAAAACACAAACTCAAAAGTACCAAAGTGATAATAGGATAGTGTGACGAAGTCTCCGACTATCCCAGAATCCAAGCTATCTTTGAAATCACTATAAAACACGGTAAAATAAACATAGTAAGCTTTATAGCTTAGTAAGGTCGTATGAAATAAACTCAATCTATTCACAAATTCACAATTCAACAAATTGATTATAACAACATGTAACTCATATTAACTAACAAACCTTTCATATATTCAATCATAATATTAAACGTGTCTTTCACAAGTTTCTTTGATTTAAAGCTTATACAGTTCATGTACATACGTGTACCATCTTATATCAATCTCATATTCAACCACATCTTTTATTTATCCATTGAACCATTCAGAATACTATCGAATACACGGGAAACTCGCTCCATCAGTGCCACATATATAGCCGAAGCTATCTCAATCTCATATCTCATATACTACTTACACTAGATCTATCAATGGGCCTACTCACACAAGCTGTCAGTCAAGATGTAGCTACATGGTACTGCTTACACAAGCTGTCAAGTAACATAAACAAAGGAAGCCATTAAAGACTTTCCAATGTTCGACCATAGTATTTTGGTGCATATCAAGAAAAGAAACATATGGATTTAGATCGGGGGAAAGATAAAGTGTTGGATTAATTGATAGTATTTCCCCGTTCGTGTTTGAGGTAAGTTCGTTAATTTAAATATCATTGAATTATATTCAATTTAAATGCTTTGATGTTATATATTTTGATATTATGACTTTACGAAAATATCTAACGAAGTTTCAGCGACTTTCAAATCCTATTTGACCCTTAGGAATATATAGGATACAAATAAAATGTCATTAGAAATTATCGTGTTTCGACTACTTTTCTTGTACGTCCTACTGATGGTTGAGTTTTTGGCATGTGTTACGGTTACTTGACAGCTTGTGTGAGCAGGACCATGTAGCTACGTCCTGACTGAGAGCTTGTGTGAGCATACCTACTTATGGCTTGAAAGAGAGCATAGATATGAGATATGAACAATGGTTTGACAAATGCTTCAATAAGTGATGCTATGAAAGTATGAAATGGTATGAGTTGATGATGTTTGAAATATGCTTAGCTATATGCTTGAAAGTATGAAGGCTTATATGTAACATCCTAAATTAGGGGCTTTGCATTTGATGTGTTTGTGTGTGTGTGCTATGTCTAACAAGTTAGTTTAGGGTACTTTAGGGTCCAGGAATGACTTAGGGGTAAGTCGGAGGCTTAGCAAAAATTTTACTTTTTAGGCGCTTTAAGGGAGAGCTGATTGGGATAAGACTTAAGGGTGGTTAGTTGTATGGTTAGACACAAGAAGTGAATTAGTAAAGTGGCAAGGAGGCGCCATTTAAAGCTCAGGAAGGTGACACCTCAGGGAAGCTGGTAGGGAGCAGGTTCGAGCTGCGTGGATTCCCTCTTGGGGATTTCTTTTGGATGACAAGGTGGGGGAGAGTTGCTTTCAGCTTGGACTCTGTGGATGAGTTTTGAATGGGTCAACACATTTAAATGAAGGGAAGAGAGCAATTCAAGGAGAAGGAATCGGTCAACAGGTTTGAATGGGGAGTGGAGAGTGATCGGTGGAGAGAATCATGGGATTGGGAGAGAGGGAGAGACTTTGGCTGAATGTGGGTTGTGTGATTGTGGGCTCAGTTTAGTGATGTTAGGGGGTGGCCGAATGTTTAATGATAGCATTAGGGGGAGTGTTGAGCTTTTTCGGCAAGCTAGAAGGAACCAAGAGCTTTCTTTTGTTCTTTTCTTTTGGTCAAAATCGAAACACCCTCATACCACTTGGTGAATTTTTCTTTTCTCTCAAATACCAAAACCAAAACTGTAATAGTCCGGTTTATACCCTAGTCTGAACAATGGTTTTAGAACCACAAATTCGAGTTCGTATAATATTTTAATATTATTTTTGTGCCGTTGATATGTGACTAAGCATGTGTTTAAATTTCGTAAGCTAATTAGTCTGTTTGAATGTTTAATTTGAGCAAAGGATTGAATTGCATTAAATGTGAAAGTTGCTTATTAATTGTTAAAGTACTTAAGTGATGTGGCTTTTGAATGTTGTGGCCTTAATAGGCAAATATGCCAATAAGTGGTTAGTGGATGGCTAAGGTCATAAATGACCTTGAATTATATGTTTTAATATATTTGTTTTAAAGGTTAAAAATGTCTTTAAGATTAAATGATTATATGTTTAATAAAAACATGAAAATGGCCACATTATCATCCTTTGTTAGTCGAAAATCAAAGAAAGAAAAATAAGAAAACCCTAAGCTATATTCGGCCATTTCAAGCTTGAATTAAGGTAAGTTTTGATTTTGGCTTTTGATAATTTCTACGTTTCTACAATCGTTGCTTTGAGAGCTACAAAACCCATGCCTTGATTTTGTATTTTGATGATGTATGTGAAATGTGCCATTGATGATATGTTGAGTTTTATGATGATTTATGGTGTAAAATGAATGATTTGAGCTAGATGAACATGTTATGTTCTTGAAGTTTTGATGAATTTAGCTAAATAGGGCTAAAATGTGAAAATGTTATTTTGGAGGACTAATTTGTAAATTTGATGAAATATTTTGGCGTATATAGTCCCTAGAGAGGTTCGGCCAAGCATGTGTGTGTGTGGATTTTGTGAATTTGATGTTTTGTGAAAAATAGACTAAATTGTTAAAGGTGCAAATATGAGGGTTAATTTCAAATAGCCCTAAGTATATGTGTGTGAATTTAATTGAATGAAATAGTGAATAAAATGAGAAATTCTGAATATGTTTAGATCAAGAACCGAGGAAAATAGACTTAGATCGTGGGAAAGCGAAAATAACCAAGTAGCCATTTCCATTCGATAAACGAAATCTGAGGTAAGTCACTATGCAAATAAACTTATCCATATTGAATTGAATATATGTATTCATATGTCTATCGATGAAAATGAATGAGTATGAGATGCTAAGTGCGTGAATTCTGAAATAAGTTTGATATAGTGATAAAGTGGAAAAGTCCCGTACGAACCTAAGAATAGATAGGATTAGCTATGTCATGACAGAGGTATCTGTTTTGTTTTATCATGTATGACCACGTCTGGGATGCTGGCATTGATTTGAAATTTGTGTAAGACCTCGTCTGGGACGTAGGCATCGATATGAATTCTATGTAAAAGACCTCATTTGGGACGTAGGCATCGATATGAACTTTATGAGCAGGACCGTGTCTGGGACATCGGCATCATTTTGACTCGTGTAAGACCACATCTGGGACGTTGGCATTGTTATGATCTATATGTGTAAGACCCTGTTTGGGACAGTGGCATCGATATACAAGTGCATGTAAGACCTCGTCTAGGACGTTGGCATTGTACTACTATTCTGAGCCTTCTGAGTATCCTACTAGGTTCCTATGGGTTCAACAGGCGAGTCTGCAATACGAATGGTATATCCGAGCTACGATCAATTAAGTGAATGGATATCCGATTCAGGTGCGTTGAATGTGCATTGAGTATGCATGAATGGTAAGTATGCATATGACTTTGATTTGAAGAAAAGTATGTTTGAATAGTGAGATGCAAGAAAGATTATGAATGAGCTATGTGTTTCAAATGAGTTTTGAATGGATAAATGTGACAAATGTAGTCATAAGTATGAATCAAGCATATACATGATAAATTGTTAAGTGAATGAGATATGCAAATGTATCAAATTGCATATATGCTTTTTATGCCAAGTTTAATTGTATATGACTTACTAAGCTTTCAGAAAGCTTACTCTGTGTGTGTAGTTTCTCTGTTTTATGGGTCGTCAAAGCTACTGAAGGCACGGGATTGTCAAGGATCGTCATCACACTACTAAACTTATTTTGGTACCCTTTTTAAAATGTATATGGCTAATTATGGCATGTATAGACTAGATATGTGTACAGGTTTTTAGAAGTGAACTTAGCCATGTGTTTTGGCAATTTTAATTTGGTAATATGCTTGAATGAATGTGATTTATGATGCATATCTTGGTAAGGTGAAAGCTTATGAAATGGTTAAGTTTTGGTTAAGCAAATGGATGATACATGTTTGAAATGATGTAGGATTTAGTTTGTAAATTGGTATGAATGGAATTGGTATTGAATGTATGGATGAAGTAAACCATTTGATATGTTTTGGTTGCCATGTATGCATATTATGTTTTAGTATATATTGCTTGTAGGAAGACCCTAAGTGGGTGGCATAATGGCCTTGTAAAATGGCCATAATGTCACATGGTTGAGGCACACAGGCGTGCCTAAGACCGTGGGTAAATTAGTAGACTATGGCTTAAATTGCACACGGCCTCCACACGGGTGTGCTTGGTGGCCGTGTGAGAATTGGCAGTATATGACTTAATTGTACACGGCCCTAACACACGGGCGTGTTTGGTGACCGTGTTGATTTTGGCAGTATACTACCACGGGGAGGACACACGGGTGTGTTAAATAGCCGTGGGTAAGGCACGGCCTACCCCCACGGTCGTGTATGCCCTATATGTTAGAAAAGTTTCAAAATTTTATGAAATTACTTATGTGTTTCGGTTTAGTCCTAACTCGGTTTATAAGCATGCTTAGGGTCTCGATGACCTACTTAAGGGACATTATGATTAATATTGATGAATGGTTGTACGATTAATTCTGTAAATATTTCTGATCTGTCTGGTAACACCTAACCCTAATTTAGTGATCAGACACGGGAAAAGGGTGTTACATTTGATTGGTATCAGAGCTACGGTTTAGTCGATTCTCGGACTAACGTAGCTTGTCAGAGTCTAGCTATACATGCTATAATTTGAACTGTGATAGTGTGATGAATCCCAACATATAAAATGTGATTTTGTATAGCAATGGATCCCGAAAGAGCCATAGCTGATGACGTAGAAAGTAATGCGCCTACTCCCGTGCAAGAGACAGAGCCTTCTGATTCGAGACTGACTACGAATGGTCATGAGGGAGAAGCTAAACGAGCTTTCTTCTAAATGATGAGTGAGTAGTTCACTCAGTTTATAAAGAATAACCCGACTGTTTTGCAACCTCCGCCCCCGGCTAATCCCCCTCAGAGTAAAGTTGTGCCACCGGTTATGTATCTAAATCTGTTAAATAAGCATCCAGTTGATAAGATTCTTAAGTATGGGGCTGAAGAATTCCGGGCTACTAATGCTGATGATGCTGAAAAGGCTGAGTTCTGGATTGAAAATACTATTCGAGTTTTTGATGAAATATCTCTGACTCGGATGAATGTATAAAGTGTGTTGTATCTTTGCTTCGAGATGCGGCTTATCAATGGTGGAAAACCTTAATTTCTGTTGTTCCAAGAGAACGTGTTACATGGGATTTCTTTCAGATTGAGTTTGGAAGAAATATATCAGTGAGAGATTCGTCGATCAGAAACGAAAAGAATTTTGGAGCTTAAACAGGGCCGAATGACTGTCATTGAATATGAATGAGAGTTCGTGCGACTAAGTCAATATGCCCGATAGTGTATATCTTCTGAAGCTATAATGTGCAAAAGATTCGAAGATGGTCTTAATGAAGATATATGTTTGCTAGTCGGGATATTAGAAATAAAAGAGTTCGTTACACTCGTTGATCGAGCATGCAAAGCTGAAGCACTTGGGAAAGATAAAAGAAAAGCTGAAACTGAAGCCTGAGATATGGAAAGAGATTTTAGAAAAAATCATTTCAATCTTCTCCGAAGAGATTTAGAGATTATCAAAGTCATTCCAGGGATAACACGAGACATTTGAACAGGACCCGAGATAGATTGCAAATGAGTTCTAAAATCCCAGCAACTTTTGTGGCCAGTGTTGGTAATGTTCGATCTGAGAGACCTAAATGTAAACATTGCGAAAAGAGGCATCCGAAAAGCTACAAATTAAATGATAAAGCTTGCTTCAGATGTGGATCACTTGATCATTTTATCCGTGATTATCCTGAGTCTATTGAGCCAGAGACTGTTCAGAATCTGAGACTTGAAAATGCATCTGGGAGGGATAGACCTTCAAAGAATATAAGAAATGTTAGTTGTAGTCAGAGATGCACGAGAGACACTGTGGTAAGATCTAAAGCTAGAGCGCCTGCCAGAGTATATGCTATCCGAGCTCGTGAATAAGCTTCATCACTTGATGTTATAACAGGTACTTTTACTCTTTATGATACTTTTGTGATTTCTTTGACAGCCCTGGTTCTACGCATTCGTACATATGCATGAATTTAGTATATGGTAAGAATTTGCCTGTAGAGTCTACTGAATTTGCTATAAAAGTATCGAACCCCTTAGGTAAAAGTGTTCTGGTTAACCAAGTATGCAAGAACTGTCTGTTAATATTTCGAGATATCTATTTTCTTACTGATCTGATCTCTTGCCATTTGATGAATTTGATATTATTCTGGGTATGGATTGGTTGTTTATACATGATGCCATTGTGAACTGTAAAAGAAAAACTATAGATTTACAAGGTCCAAATGATGAGACTGTACGGATTGAGTCTAGTGATTTAAATGGATTTCCTGTTGTGATTTCCGTTTTGAAAGCTCAAAGTTATGTGAAAAAGGGGTATGAATCATATTTTTCTTACGTGATTGATTCAAAAGTATCCGAGAAGAAAGTTGAATAAGTACCCATTTTTTGTGATTTTTCTTATGTGTTCCCTGAAGAGTTATCGGGTTTACCTCCGATTCATGAAGTTGAATTTGGTATTGAATTGTTTCCTAGTACGGCACCTATTTCGATAGCTCCTTATAGAATGGCTTCGACAGAGTTGAAAGAGTTAAAGTCTCTGCTACAAGAATTGACTGATAGAGGGTTTGCTAGACATAGTTTTTCACCTTGGGGTGCTCCTGTTCTGTTTGTGAAAAAGAAAGATGGCACGATAAGAATGTGTATCGATTACCGTTAATTGAATAAGGTGACTATAAAGAACAAATATCCTTTGCCCAGAATTGATGATTTGTTTGATTAATTAAAAGGAGCTACTGTGTTTTCCAAGATTGATTTGAGATCGGGATACTACCAATTCAGCGTTAAAGATTCAGACATTCCGAAAACTACTTTTCGAATGAGGTACAGGCATTATGAGTTTTTAGTTATGCCATTCAGCTCCTGCTATTTTTATGGACTTGATAAACAAAATTTTCAGACCGTATCTGGATCAATTTGTTGTTGTATATATTGACGACATTTTGATTTACTCATGTGATGAGAATGAGCATGCAGAACATTTGAAAATTGTGTTGCAAGCTTTGAGAGAATAGAAATTGTACACAAAATTTAGCAAATGTGGTTGAATGAGGTCAGTTTTCTGGGGCATATTGTGTCAGCTTCTAGGATTCGTGTTGATCCAAGCAAGATTTCTGCTATTCTAAATTGGAAACCTCCAAAGAGCGTGTTCTAAGTTCGTAGTTTTCTGGGTTTAGCTGGTTATTACTATAGATTTGTTAAAGGCTTCTCGATTATAGCTACTCCATTGACTAGATTACTTCAGAAAGATGTCAGATTTGAATGGTCGGATAAATGTCAGAAAAGTTTTGACAAATTGAAAACTCTGATAACAGAAACTCCAATGTTAGTGCAGCTAGAATCGGGTAAAGAATTTGTTGTTTATAGTGATGCTTCGTTAAACGGTCTGGGATGTGTTTTGATGCAAGAGGGCAAAGTGGTAGCTTATGCTTCGAGACAATTAAAGCCTCATGAAAAGAATTATCAAACACACGACCTTGAGCTCGCTGCGATTGTGTTTGCACTTAAAATTTGGCGTCATTATTTGTACGGTGAGAAATGTCATGTGTTTTCAGATCATAAAAGTCTGAAATATCTAATGACCCAGAAAGATTTGAACCTGCGTCAGAGAAGATGGCTTGAATTGTTAAAAGATTATGAGCTGGTGATAGATTATCATCCGGGTAAAGCAAACGTGGTTGTTGATGCGTTGAGTAGAAAGTCATTGTTTGCACTACGTACTTTGAATGCTTAGTTAGATTTGTCTGATTATAGTTCTGTGATAGTTGAATTGAGAGTGAAACTGTTATTTGTACAGCAAATATGTGATGCTCAGAAGGTTGATAATGAATTGTTGTTTGAACGAGCTCAGTGTGAATTGCATTCTGAATCTGAATTTCGAGTTGTTGATGATTGTTTGAGATTTCGAGATAGAATTTGTGTTCTAAGAAATCCGGATTTGATTCTATTGATTTTAGGTGAAGCACATAACAGTCGCCTATTTGTCTATCCGAGAAGTACCAAGATGTATCATGATTTGAAGCAACACTACTGGTGGTCTGGTATGAAACGAGACATTTCAGACTTTGTTTTGAAATGTTTAGTCTACCAACAACTGAAAGCAGAACATCAAGTTCTGTCTGGATTGTTGCAGCCGATTTTGATTCCTAAGTGGAAATGGGATAGAGTAACAATGGACTTTGTTTCTAGTTTGACTCTGACTTTGAGAAAGAAAGACGCAATATGGGTCGTAGTCGACCAATTAACTAAATCAGCCCATTTTATTCCGATAAGATCTGACTACTCGCTTGAAAGATTAGCTGAGCTTTATATTTTCGAGATTGTGAGATCGCACGGAGTGCCACTATCTATTGTATCAGATAGAGATCCAAGATTCACATCACGGTTCGGAAGAAATTGCAAGACGCTTTGGGTACAAAATTGCACTTCAGTACAGCTTTTCATCCGTAAACGGATGGTCAATCCGAGTGAATTATTCAGATTCTCGAAGATATGTTAAGATGATGTGTACTTGAGTTTAATGGTTCGTGGGAACAATACCCGCCGTTGATTGAATTTGCGTATAATAATAGTTTTCAGTCGAGCATCAAAATGGCACCATATAAATCTTTGTATGGACATAAATATCGTACACCTTTGTATTGGACTAAACTCAGTGAGAATAAGTTACACGAAGTCAATTTGATAAAAGATACCGAACAGAAAGTGAAACTGATTCGAGATTGTTTGAAAGCAGCATCTGATCGTCAGAAGTCCTATGCAGACTTAAAACGAAAAGACATAAAATTTGAGATCGGCGACAAAGTATTTCTGAAAGTGTCTCCGTGGAAGAAAGTGCTCCAATTCAGATGTAAAGGCAAGTTAAATCTGAGATTCATCAGACCGTATGAGATCATTAAATGTGTTGGGCCTGTTGCCTATAGATTGAAGTTACCCTCTGAACTACAAAAGATTCACAATGTATTTCATGTTTCGATGCTCCGTAGATATCGGTCTGATCCATCACATGTGATTGCCCCATCTGAAATTGAAATCCGATCTGATATGACATACGAAGAGGAACCGGTTCATATTTTAGCTTGTGAAGTAAAAGAGTTAAGAAACAAGAAAATTCCATTAGTGAAAGTATTGTGGAATCGACACGGATTAGAAGAGGCTACGTGGGAGCTAAAGATTTAATGAGACAGCAACATCCGGATCTATTTAACGGTAAGATTTTTGGGGACGAAAATCCCTAAGGGGGGAGAATTGTAACAGTCTGGTTTATACCCTAGTCGAAACAGTGGTTTCTGGACCATAAATCCAAGTTCGTATATTATTTTAATATTCTTTTCTGTGCCATTGATATGTGACTAAACATGTGTTTAAATTTCGTAAGCTAATTAGTCCGTTTGAATGTTTAATTTGAGCAAAGGATTGAACTGCATTAAATGTGAAAGTTTCTTGTTAAGTGATGCGGCTTTCGAATGTTGTGGCCTTAATAGGCAAATATGCCAATAAGTGGTTAGTGGATGGCTAAGGTCATAAATGACCTTGAATTATATGTTTTAATATATTTGTTTTAAAGGTTAAAAATGTCTTTAAGATTAAATGATTATATGTTTAGTAAAAACATGAAAATGGCTACATTGCCATCCTTTGTTAGCCGAAAATCAAAGAAAGAAAAAGAAGAAAACCCTAAGCTATATTCGGCCATTTCAAGCTTGAATTAAGATAAGTTTTGATTTTAGTTTTTGATAATTTCTACGTTTCTGCAATCGTTGCTTTGAGAGCTACAAAACCCATGCCTTGATTTTGTATTTTGATGATGTATGTGAAATGTGCCATTGATGATATGTTGAGTTTTATGATGATTTATGATGTTAAATGAAATATTTGAGCTAGATGAACATGTTATGTTCTTGAAGTTTTGATGAATTTAGCTAAATAGGGCTAAAATGTGAAAATGTTATTTTAGAGGACTAATTTGTGAATTTGATGAAATATTTGGGCTTATATAGTCCCTAGAGAGGTTCGGCCAAGCATGTGTGTGCGTGGATTTTGTGAATTTGATGTTTTGTGAAAAATGGACTAAATTATTAAAGTGTGTAAATATGAGGGTTAATTTGCAAATAGCCCTAAGTATATGTGTGTGTGGATTTAATTGAATCAAATAGTGAATAAAAGGAGAAATTTTGAATATGTTTAGATCAAGAACCAAGGAAAACAGACTTAGATCGCGGGAATACGAAAATAACTGAGTAGCCGTTTCCGTTCGATAAACAAAATCCAAGGTAAGTCACCATGCAAATAAACTTTTCTTTATTGAATTGAATATATGTATTCATATGTCTATCGGTTAAAATTAATGAGTATGAGATGCTAAGTGCGTGAATTCTGAAATAAGTTCAATATAGTGATAAAGCCGAGAAGTCCAGTACGACCCTAGGAATAGATATGATTAGCTATGTCATGACATAGGTATCTGTTCTGTTTTATCATGTAAGACCACATCCGAGACGTTGGCGTTGATTTGAAATTTGTCTAAGACCTCGTTTGGGACGTAGGCATCGATATGAATTCTATGTAAAAGACCTCGTCTAGGACGTGGGCATCGATATAAACTTTATGAGTAAGACCATGTCTAGGACATCAACATCATTTTGACTCGTGCAAGACCACGTCTGGGACGTTGGCATTGTTATGATCTGTACATGTAAGACCCTGTCTAGTATAGTGGCATCGATATACGAGTGCATGTAAGACCTCGTCTGGGACGTTGGCATCGTACTACTATTTCGAGCCTTCTGAGTATCCTACTAGGTTCCTAAGGGTTCAATGGGCAAGTCTGCAATACGAATGGTATATCCGAGCTATTATCAATTAAGTGAATGAATATCCGATTCAAGTGCGTTGAATGTGCATTAAGTATGCATGAATGGTAAGTATGCATATGACTTTGATTTGAAGAAAAGTATGTTCGAATAGGATAATGTGAATGAGATGTAAGAAAGATTATGAATGAGCTATGTGTTTCAAATGAGTTTTGAATGGATAAATGTGACAAATGTAGTCATAAGTATGAATCAAGCATATATATGATAAATTGTTAAGTGAATGAGATATGCAAATGTATCAAATTGCATATATGCTTTTTATGCCAAGTTTAATTGTATATGACTTACTAAGCTTTCGGACCGAAAGCTTACTCTGTGTGTGTATTTTCTCTATTTTATAGGTCGTCAAAGCTACTGAAGGCACAAAATTGTCAAGGATCGTCATCACACTATTGAACTTATTTTGGTACCCTTTTTAAAATGTATATGGCTAATTATGGCATGTATAGACTAGATATGTGTATAGGTTTTTGAAAGTGAACTTAGCCATGTGTTTTGGCAAGTTTAATTTGGTAATATGCTTGAATGAATGTGATTTATGATGCATATCTTTGTAAGGTGAAAGCTGATGAAATGGTTAAGTTTTGGTTAAGCAAATGGACGATACATGTTTGAAATGATGTAGGATTTATTTTGTAAATTGGTATGAATGGAATTGGTATTGAATGTATGGATGAAGTGAACCATTTGATATGTTTTGGTTGCCATATATGCATATTAAGTTTTAGTATATATTACTTGTAGGAAGACCCTAAGTGGGTGGCATGTTGGCCTTGTAAAATGGCCTATAATGTCACACAGTTGAGGCATACGGGCGTGCCTAAGATCGTGGGTAAATTGGCAGAATGTGGCTTAAATTGCATACGACCTCGACACGGGTGTGCTTGGTGGCCGTGTTAGAATTGGCAGTATATGACTTAATTGTACACGGCCCTAGCACACGGGTGTGTTTGGTGACTGTGTTGATTTTGGCAGTATACTACCATGGGGAGGACACACGGGTGTGTCAAGTAGTCGTGGGTGAGGCACAGCCTACCCCCACGACCGTGTGTCTCCTGTATGTTAGAAAAGTTTCAAAATTTTATGAAATTACTTATGTGTTTCGGTTTAGTCCCGACTCAGTTTATAAGCATGCTTAGGGTCTCGATGACCTACTTAATGGAGATTATGATTGATATTGATGAATGGTTGTACGAATAATTCTGTAAATGTTTTTGATCTGTCTAGTAACGCCTTTAACCCAATTCCGGTGATCGAACATGGGATAGGGGTGTTACAGAAACACCTTCTATTCCTCTTCTCATTTTCTTCTTCTTTTGTGCTTGGCTGAAACCTACATTGCCTTTCACTCATCAGTTTTGTTTTATTTTCTTTGCCATTAAACATCAAAGTCGAAACCCTGTCATTTTCTCCTCTATTCTTTCGAACACCTTAACTGAATATCTCTTGGTAGATAGCACCTTTCTTCTCCATCTCTTTCTTTTCAAGAGCAGAAAAACTTCGGCATTTGGTAAGTTCTTTTTGGTTTAGCCGAATCTCTCTAGTCACCTTTGCATTCATTCTCTTCTCTTGGTTTCTTTTTAAAGGAAACCGAAACTTATTTTTGTTTAGACAGTTTTTATTTTGATTGGTTAACCGAAACCCTCTGGCATTCTTACTCTCTTCTTTTGAATCTTGTTTTAGTGGATTGTTGTTACCTATTTTCTTCTTTTCCCAAGTAGTTTCTCTAGTGTTGGGGTAAGTGTTTTCTTTTCGGTTCAATCATCTATTCTCATGGTAGAGTGCCGAAGGCAGTAATCATAATCTTTAACTCTTGGCCGATCGTAGGGGGCTTTATCTTCACGTTCTTCCAACTTTTGGTCTGCGTTTGGAGTGTTTCAAGGGATAATCGATTCTAGTTGATTTAAGTACTCGAGCAGTGCAAGATTCAAACCTCCTTAATCTCCGAGATTTGTTGATCTAGGTAAGGACCCTTAGCCTTGAGTGTTATTCTCTTTTGTTCGATTTCACTGCTTTAATCCGGTCTAGTGACCAAGGTTTTGTTCATGGACTCAAATGTCAGCCAAGCGAAAGGAGGGGCTGGACCCATAGTCCCAGCCCCTAAGTTCAAGAAGCGCGCGGTATCTGCTGCTCGGGATTGGCAATCGGGTTGTGGGCCAGCTTCTGAGCAAAATAGGAGGCAGATAGCAGTAGTTTCCGAAAGCGATAGTGTTGACATAGATAGCATAGTGTTACGGGTAACCAGGTGTGTAAAATTCACACACTTTAATATTATTATGTGTTATTAAATATCTGTGCTGAAAGGCCAAAATAGTTGGATGAATCGACGTTATGCCACATTGGGCATCACCGAAATACCAGGTAAGTACCCTGTTGTTTATGTATACGCTAATGATTGTATGCCATAATGATATTGTGCACTTGACAGCTTGCTGTATTCATTTGACACTGGTATGCATGGGTTGGATGTGATGTTTAAGGGGAAGTGTAAGACTGTCACTAGTGGTTTGGTACCACACGTGGGTTGGCCCCACATTCTTGATTCGTGACTAAGTCTTAGTGGTTTGGAACCACTAGTGATTTGGTACCACATATTGATGATTTCGTGACTAGTCCCAGTGGTTTAGTACCACAGCAGGTTGGCCCCACGTATATGATTATTCGAGATTGTCACTAGTGGTTTTGTACCATAAGTGGGTTGGCCCCAAATATGATATTTTGTGACTCAGTCACCAGTGGCTAGGTGCCACTATGGAGTGTAGCGGATGGAGGGTTGATTGTAGAAATCTCCACGGTGTGATTGGCTAGTACGGGTGGTGTGTAGAGGATGGAAATCTAGGATTGGGCCGAGTACATTGCATCCATACTAGTACATGCTATCTTTGAGTGGGCTAAGGCCCAATATGTGGCTGTGGCTTGGAGCCATTTATGTGACTTAAGGGGGGTTTTAAGCACTGAGTCTCGGTGACTCACCCACTTTGCTTAACCTTGCAGGTGATCAGTAAGACGTGGACTTGGGAGCCGGAGAGACTCGAGGAGGCCATGGCTTGTTATTTTCAGTAAACTTAGTTTCTTTTTAAGATGTTTTAATTTGGGGTTTTAATTGATGTAATAAGGCCTTTTTATTGCTATTTGGTTTTACATTATTATTCCACTTTGATACAACATTACTTTACGACTTAAACTTAGTTGTTAAAAAGAAGTTTTTTTTCTAAGTAACTGCAACCTAAGGTATCTATTTTTCTCACAAGTGTTAACATAGATAGTAAATGAATGGTTAATCCAACTGAAAATTTTTCTTAAGCTGTAAACCATTGTTTTCAAAACATCACCTAAAATAAAAAGTTTCAAACTTACGGTTTCCATCAGGATTTCAAAGTTTCTTTTCAACCTTTCTCCCTGTGACATACCAGATCTGGTCATAGCGTTTAGACCGGGTTTGGGATGTTACAATTTTGGTATCAGAGCCTAGGTTGCAAAACTTGGGCTATGAAAATGGGCTTAACAATGTTTTATTAAGTTGGTTTAAATGATTTTTGGAATGAATGGTTATGATGGAGCATGGCATCCGAGCCCGACGGCACCCAGTTCACCCAGGTAAGTGTTTCAAAATTTTTGGTGGTGTATGCATGAAACGATTGTTAATGTAAGAGAATATGGTTATTTACTCTAAGAGATTCAGATTATAGAGACTGAAACTTTGATATGTGTTGCAAAACTACTCTCTGAGACT
Organism: Gossypium rotundifolium; assembly: GCA_025506655.1. NCBI lineage: Eukaryota > Viridiplantae > Streptophyta > Magnoliopsida > Malvales > Malvaceae > Gossypium > Gossypium rotundifolium. The sequence continues at coordinate 147,369,315 of CP106724.1, forward strand.
ATTTCCCATAAATTTCTCGGTATTAAAAAGTGAAAGAAATAACTAACTCATAAAACTTTTAATCAGATTAAGTCACAAACGTTAGTCATGAGCACACGAGGTCGTGGATGTAATGTATGTGGTCGTGGTAGGGGTAGGACAACCGTTTCAGAACCAGTAGGATCTGGTCATGGGTCAAAAGTGAGATACCAGTGCCATCAGCGGTGGAAATAGAATTTTAGGACCAAATAGGTAGGGATGATGCAGTGTCTCAGGCAATGTTACGGGTCTTGGAGAAAGTTGCTGAGGAAGGCATGAGTACTGGGGCTTGAAAATCTGTGTCTGATCAACTCTGAGCCAATGGAGCAGAGATGTTTAGGGGTGTTTTTGGCATAGCCCCTAATACAGCTGAGTATTGGTTAGAAGCAAGTGAGCGTATAACGGATGATCTGGACTTCACGGTGGAGGAGAAGTTGAAAGGGGTGGTGTTTCTTCTGCGAGACGAGGCGTATCAGTGGTGGCTCACGGTGAGGGATGGTACGATGGTTGATAATATCACCTGGGATTTCTTTAAGACAGCATTCCAGGGGAAGTACGTCGGATCAAGTTACGTGGATGCGCAGCATAAGGCATTCCTAAATCTGGCTTAGGGGAGTGTAACACCCCAAACCCGGTCAACACACCACAACCGGATCTGGCATGCTATGGAGTGATAACCTTTTTAAACCGAAAGTTTGTCGGATAATTTTCTTAGAAAACCCTGTTGTAGTATGAGAAGTTTAGAAATCCTTGCTTGAAAATCTACTTATTGTTGCAAGTTTTTAGAAAACATACAAGTTATCATCTTATAAGTGGTGTTACCCGATGGCAACATTTAAAAAAAAATGAAGGAGTTATAGTTTTGAAAACATTGCTTTTTACCGGTTAATTTGACAAGTCCATATATCCAACATAGGTATAAGCATAATGAAAATAAAAGCAAATAATAAAACCGAAAATAATACTTAGCGGCCTTATTACAAAACCAAAACCAAATTTAAAGAAAAAGAACAAAACTGAAATAGCACTTTAAAATCAAAATTCGAATCAAGCATGCATGGCCGCCCCGAGTCCTCCCGACTCCATATCCGCAATCTACGCATCATCTACAAAATATAAGGGAAGGGGTGAGTCACCAAGACTCAGTGTATAAATCCCCAACCCGATAGTGCAAGCACTCATACAATCATCAGTAAAACATGCAAATCATGCAACCCATAATCTAACCATCCAATCTCCTTTATCTACCCCGTGTGGTCAAAATCACTGGTGGTCAAAACCACTGGTGACCGTAGTCACAAATATATATATAACGGTGTGGTCAAAACCACTAATGACCGTGGTCACGAATTGAGTGATGGGGCCAACCCATCATGTGGTCAAAACCACTGATGACAATCCCGTAATCAACATGTGGGGCCAACCCACTGTGGTACCAAACCACTGGGACGAGTCACAATATTCATATGTGGTCAAAACCACTGGGACTTAGTCACAAATAATAATATCAAAGACGGGGCCAACCCGTCGTGTGGTCAAAACCACTGGTGACAGTCCAAATATTCCTTCCCCTCCTCTCATCAACCCCATCATCATGTCCATAACACACGTGACATAATATCATGTATCATGCAATAATGCATATCATAGCATATATCAATAACATGATGATGTATATCAAAAATCACATAACAGGGGACTTACCCGGAATCCAAGCTCATACCCACAAGGCATAACCTCTGATTTCATTGGCTAAAACAGTAACATTATAGGCATATTATACTAATAAAGTGTGTAAGCGTTACACACCTGGCTATTCGTAAATCTAAGCGAATCCCGAGACTACGCAAACTAACGAGATCCCGAACGTTGCTTCCTCCTACAATCGCCAACATTAGTTAGTAACCCAAAAGCCCGTTCGGCTCTATTAGAAATCCCGAAGGATATGTCGCCCAAATATAGCACTCACCTTTAAGCCGATTTGGTCTCCAACCAAATCCCAAAACTACTCAAAAGATCTCCCTTTACAATCGGCCAAACCCTTAATCGGCAACCAAATCTTCAACTTTACTGTATTCTGCTACTTCTCCCTCCCCCTACAATCAGCTTAACACATCATTAGAGATCTAAGGGCCATTCGGCCATAACATGAATCCAAAACCAAAAGAGTTAGTCGCCCCTTACCTTAATGACTGATTCGACTTCTTTATACCAAAGGCCACCCTTTATTGGTGTTAGGGGTTTCGGCTACCACATAGAACAAGAACAAATTAAGGTTTTGATTACTAGCGATTGAAGGCAAAAAAGATTCAGCATTTCCCAAATCGATCAAGAAGAAAAGATGAAGAAATCAATCCCCAGGACATTCGGCAAAAAGAACCAAAGAGGAGATGAATGCCGACACTTGAGATGATGAAAAGAAAACACAAGAAGAGAGAGGTTTATGGGCAAAGTATTCGGCCAAGAGCAGAACAACAAGGTGTCGCTTAAGTGATGGTTTGATTTGGAAAAGATGGTGAAGAGAAGAGAAGTGGAAGGAGATAGATTCGGCAATGGGTTTAAGAGAAAAGAAAGAACGGAATAGGAAGAGAAAAATGGAGGAGAAGATGTGAGGTAGGTTTCGGCTTTGAACAAAATAGGAAGAAGAAGAAAAAGAGAATGGGAATGAGGAGGTTTTGGCAAAAAGAATGAAAGAACTTTCAGCATACCCCTTTTGCTAACCCAACCAATTCCTTCCTCATCCCTTAGTGTTTGGCATTCGGCCAACACTAAGATCCCTTAGCCGATTCCTAAAAACCCTTCTCTCTATCCATATCAAATTTGTTGGCTCAATCCTCATCTATCCACGAGAGTCCCACCTAAACACACCTCTGCTTGCCTGTGGCGTCAAAAATAATTGAGCAGAAAGGGATTTTTGCAGCTCGAACCAAGGTCCTCTTTACCCCTTGTGGCGTCACCTCCCTTGTGACTTGAGTGGCGCCTCCTTGCCACTTTACCAAAGGCTTTTCTTGTGTCTAAAGCCTCAAATTAATTCTCTTAACCCCTATTTCCCCTAACTCCTTTCTCTTAAGTGCTAAACAAAAATTTTGACCATAACCCAGGACTAACCCGAGGTCATGCCTAGTCCCCAAGACATACTAAACTAGCACAGCAGACATACCATCACATGCAAACACATGCAAAATGCAGAGACCCTATTTTAAGGATGTTACAGTTCTACCCCCTTAAAAATAATTTCAGCCTCGAAATTACCTAGTTAGAAGAGTTGAGGGTATTGCTGCCGCATCACGTCCTCTGGCTCCCACGTGGCCTTCTCCGTACCATGATTCTGCCATAACACTTTCACCAGGGGCACTGACTTCCTACACAAGACCTTGACATCCCGATCCAAAATCTGTACCAGCTCCTCCTCGAAAGACAAGTCTGAGCTCACTTCAATCTCCACAATTGGCACAACGTGTGACGAATCTGACCGATAGCGCCTAAGCATCGAAACATGGAAGATGTCGTGAATCTGACTTAAATCTATTGGCAACTCGAGCTGATAAGCTACCGGCCCTACTCGCTTCAACACCGTGTACGGCCCGATAAACCTAGGGCTTAGTTTCCCTTTCCGGCCAAATCTCAGCACTTTCTTCCATGGTGATACCTTCAGAAAAACCTTATCACCCACTGCATACTCTATATCCTTGCGCTTAAGATCAGCGTAAGACTTCTGCCTGTCTGACGCTTCCTTAAGATGAGCCCGAATCACCTTAACTTTATCCTCAGTTTCTGCCACCAACTCCGGACCTAATATCTGCCGTTCACCCAACTCTGTCCAACACGTAGGAGTGCGACATTTCCATCCATACAGTGCCTCATATGGTGCCATCTGGATACTCACTTGATAACTATTGTTATAAGCAAACTCTGCCAATGGTAGATACTCCCCCCAACTACCACTGAAATCAAGAACACAGCCCCTTAGCATATCCTCCAAAATCTAAATCACTCTTTTAGACTATCCATCGGATTGTGGGTGAAAAGCTGTGCTGAAATCCAACCTCGTTCCCAAAGCCTGATGCAAAGCTCTCCAGAATCTCAACGTGAACTTCGAATCCCTATCTGAGGTAATTGATACTGGCACACCATGCAACCTTACTATCTCGGCCACATACAACTTAGCTAACTTCTGAAGCGGGTAATCAACCCTCACTGGTATGAAATGATCTGATTTAGTCAAACTCTCCATAATCACCCAGACTAAGTCCTTTTGGCTAGGCGTAAGGGGTAGCCCACTAACAAAGTCTATGGTGATCCTTTCCCACTTCCACCGAGGGATCTTCACCGGCTGAAGTAAACCTGACGGCATCTGATGTTCAGCTTTGACCTGCTAGACACGTCAGACACTTACCCACAAACTCCATCACTTCCTGCTTCAGCCCTGGCCACCAGAACTACTTTCACAAATCCCGGTACATCTTGCTACCTCCAGGATGTATAACGTATGGGCTACCATGTGCATCTTGAAGAATCCCTTGCTTCGACTCGACGTCCTTCGACATACAAGCTCTCCCTTGAAAACACAACACTCCATCATGAGTCAAGTTGTAACCTTCCAAACCATTACTCTGTACTTGCAACCTCTGAGCCTTCAAACCATCATCCACTAACTGTTTCTCTTTAATCCGCTCTACCTAAGTCGGCTTAACCCACAATTCTGCCAACAAACTCCCATCGTCATACAGACTAAGGTGAGCAAACATTGCTCGCAAGTCTATACCACCTTACGGCTCAACGCATCAGCCACTACATTAGCCTTACCCGGATGGTACTCAATTGAGCAGTCATAGTCCTTCAACAACTCAATCCACCTTCACTGTCTCAGATTTAAATCCTTCTGCGCCAAAAGATACTTCAGACTCTTGTGGTCCGTGTAGACTATTGACTTTTCTCCGTATAAATAGTGTCTCCATATTTTTGGGGCGAAAACCACTGCAGCCAACTCCAGATCATGTGTTGGATAGTTAACCTCATGCGGTCTCAGTTGTTGAGATGCATACGCCACCACTTTCCCTTCCTGCATCAGCACACATCCCAAGCCAGTATGTGATGCATCACAGTAGACCGTAAATACCTTTCCTGCCTCAGGCTGTACCAAAATCGGAGCTTCCATCAGAATCTTCCTCAACTTGTCGAAACTTTTCTACTGTTTCTCCGACCATACAAATGAAACTCCATTCCTTAATAACTTGGTCAACGGCACCGCGATCAGAGAAAATCCTTCCACAAATCTCCGATAATACCCCGCCAGGCCTAGAAAACTCTAAATTTCTGCAACCGACCTTGGCGGTTTCCAATCCAACACCGCCTTAATCTTGTGAGGGTCCACTCTAATCCCTTCAGCAGACATTATGTGACCTAAGAAAGTCACTTCCCTAAGCCAAAATTCGCACTTACTAAATTTGGCAAATAACTGTTTCTCCCTCAGAATTTGCAAAACCACCCGCAAGTGCGTATCACGATCCTCCTCTGTCCTTGAGTACACCAATATGTCGTCTATGAATACTATGACAAACTAGTCCAAGTACTACTAGAACACCCGATTCATCAAGTCCATGAATGCTGCCGGTACGTTGGTTAACCCGAATGGTATCACTAGAAACTCGTAATGTCTATACCGAGTACGAAATGCCATCTTATGAACGTCAGCCTCCTTCACATTGAGTTGATGATACCCCGACCTGAGATCTATCTTCGAGAAAACTGATGCACCCTTAAGTTGATCAAACAAGTCGTCAATCCGGGGCAACGGATACTTGTTTTTGATCGTCCACTTGTTTAGCTGGCAGTAGTCTATACACATCCGCATTATACCGTCTTTTTTCTTAACAAAGAGCACAGGTGCTCCCCAAAGAGATATACTTGGTCAAATGAAACCTCGGTCCAACAACTCCTGGATTTGAGCCTTCAACTCCACCAATTCCTTTGGCGCCATTCTATACGGGGCTATAAACACCGCATAGTTTCGAGTAATAGGTATATATCGAATTCTACTTCTCGATTCGGAGGTAGACCCGAAAGTTCTTCTGGGAATACATCCACAAATTCCCCTACGGTTCGGACACTCTCTACAGCTGCATCCTTGGCTCCCAAAGCACAAACTTGCACCATGAATGCCTCACAACCCTTCCTTACCATTTTCTCCACCTTCAGTGTAGAGACCACATTGGATAAGTAATCCCTTCTATTACCTATCATCACCACTTCCCTACCTTCCGTCGTCCTCAACACTATGTGCTTAGCCGCACAATCCAAACTGGCCTAGTACTTCACCAGCCAATCCATCCCGAGAATCAGATCGAACTCTCCAAATGGCAGTTCCATCAAATCAGCCAAAAACATGACCCCTTGAAGTTCTAGGGGTACATCCCTATATAATTTACTTACTTCTACAGAGTGACCTAGAGGCTTATCACAGTCATCTTCCTAGAAGTAATCTCAGAGTTCAAGTTCATAGTTTTCACTATGCTACTGGCTACATATGAGTACGTCGAACCCACATCTAGCAAAGCATTATGAGGTAGTCCAAAGATTAAGAACGTACCAGTTATGACATCCGGTGTGTCACTCTCCTCTCGATGCTTCGCTGCGTAGACCAGTCCAGGCTGTCTAGCCTCTGTACCACCACACTTCTACCTGGTGCTCCACGGCCTCTACTAGAGCCATTACCTCCCCTCGCAGCACCACGGCCCCTTTGTGGCTGTTGACCATCCCTCCTGTCCTGAGTACGATTCTGATCCCCAGACTGCAACCTAGCTGACCTCTGTGGACAATCCCTCACTCGGTGCCCCATCGATCCACGCTCAAAGCATCCCCTATTTTCGGTCCAACATTCTCCCGTGTGAGACTTTCCACATCAAGCACATCGTGGCGAGCACTGAGTATCAGCAGCAGTAGGCCTAGCAGCTTGATTCAGCCCACTAAATCTATCCCCTTTTTGCTGATTCTCAGTAGACCCAGATGATCCGGGATTCTTCTTATTCCAACCCTTGTCCTGATTCCGTCTAACTGACTGTTTCACTTCTTCCGTAACTTTGGCCTTTTCCACTAAGACCGTAAACTCTCTCTCCTCCTGTGGAGCAATCAGCAACCTCAGATCATCCCTTAATTCGTCCTCAAACCTGACACATCGCTCATGCTCCGTAGCTATGATGGCCCGAGCATATCGGCTCAACCTTAAAAATTCCACCTCGTACTCCGATACGGACTTACTCCCCTAAACCAGCCTCAGAAATGCCTTCCTCTGCACATCAATATAACTGGTCCCAACATACTTCTTCTAATAAGCTGCCTTGAAATAATTCCAATGAGATCATCCACTGCAGCACCATCCTGAACCGTGAGCCACCACTAGTATGACTCATCTCAGAGAAGTGACACTACTCCTTTTAGTTTCTCCTCAACCGTCAGATCCAAATCATCCATGATTCGTTCTGTCACTTCCAACCAATACTCAGCCATCTTGGGTACCACACCAGACACACCTCGGAATACTTCAGCTCTATTGGTTTGAGCCACTCAGATATGTATTTTCGAGCTCCTGTACCTCCACCTACTCTAGCCACTCTCTCTAGCACTCGCAGCATCGCCTGTAACACTGTATCTTCCCCCGTTTGATCCTGATACTCTACACCAGCAGCTGGTGGTGATGGTATCTCATTCTCGGACCCTTGACTAGACCTAACGGGTTCTGATACGGTCATTTCGCCTCTACCGCGTCCTCGCACATTGCGACCACGTCCCCTAGTACTCATGTCTATAATCACGATTTATCTGCTTAAAGAAATTTTATGAATTAGCTTCTGTTCCACTGATTACCCACGAATAAGTTTTATGTAAAGAAATTTGGTAGTGGTTCTTTTGATCATCACAAAGTTTCCATTTCTAGTCCTCTACCCTCATTCCACGTGTAGGGGTATTCTCATCATTTCACTACCCGGGGGTATTTTTGTAATTAACCTATCGGGGTATTTCAGTAATAAATTAGGGTTAATTTGGGAACCTTTACAAATCAGAGGTATTTTAGAAATTCTAGAAATTGGGGATATTTTGGTAATTACATAAGCCGGGGGTATTTTCGTAAATTTTCCAAAATATGGTTCCAGGTGATTTTACAAAATAAGGGTATTTTGAAAATTTTCAATTCAGGGGTACCTCGACAATTTTCCATATTGAGGACATTTTGGTAATTTTTTACAAGTCAGGGGTAATTTGGTCATTTCTTAAATCAAGGATACTGTGGTAATTTTGAAACCAAGGTTTAAAGTATTTCATAACAAAATGGCTGGTCCCTTTTGGGTTTTAGTTATTAAATTTAGCCTGTGAATAAGCTGTCTCGGTTAGGATGAACCGTCACTACGCACCAGGTAGGATTCGAGTGGAGAGGAGGTGAGTCACTAGGACTACTTAAATACCAAGCTCCCCCTGAATCCATTCCTGGACATGCGCACAATGGTTGCCATGCCCTTACCTCAATGACATACTCACAGGTTTGTTTAGTGGATCTTTAAGTCTTATGTAATTTGTGTTGGAGTAAGCTATTCCTAGGGTTCAATAACTCCTAATCTACTATTCTACGATCTCAGAATACCCATTTTCCCCACATATAATTCACACAATAGTTAGGGATACTTACCTGGGCAGATTGGTGCCAGAGACTCGGTGCCATGCTGTTCAAAGCATGTACCTTTTCTAAAAACTTTTCAAAACCCTACTTTAAAACATTTTGGGCCTTAGGCCCACAGTCGAGCTTTTGAACTTGGCTCTGATACCAAAATTGTAACACCCCAAACCCGATCAACACACCACAATCGGATCTGGCATGCTACGGAGTGATAACCTTTTTAAAACGAAAGTTTGTCGGATAATTTTCTTAGAAAACCCTGTTGTACTATGAGAAGTTTAGAAATCATTGCTTGAAAATCTACTTATTGTTGCAAGTTTTTAAAAAACATACAAGTTATCATCTTATAAGTGGTGTTACCCGATGGCAACGTTTTAAAAAAAAAAATGAAGAGTTATAGTTTTGAAAACATTGCTTTTTACCGGTTAATTTAACAAGTCCATATATCCAACATAGGTATAATCATAATGAAAATAAAAGCAAATAATAAAACCCAAAATAATACTTAGCGGCCTTATTACAAAACCAAAACCAAATTTAAAGAAAACGAATAAAACCGAAATAGTACTTTAAAATCAAAATTTGAATCAAGCATGCATGGCCGCCTCGAGTCCTCTCCGGCTCTATATCCGCAATCTACGCCTCATCTGCAAAATATAAGGGAAGGGGTGAGTCACCAAGACTCAGTGTATAAATCCCCAACCCGATAGTGCAAGCACTCACACAATCATCAGTAAAACATGCAAATCATGCAACCTATAATCTAACAATCCAATCTCCTTTATCTACCCCGTGTGGTCAAAACCACTAGTGGTCAAAACCATTGGTGACCGTAGTCACAAATATATATAACGGTGTGGTCAAAACCACTGATGACCATGGTCACAAATCAAGTGATGGGGCCAACCCATCATGTGGTCAAAACCACTGATGACAATCCCGTAATCAATATGTGGGTCCAACCCACTGTGGTACCAAACCACTGGGACGAGTCACAATATTCATATGTGGTCAAAACCACTGGTGGTCAAAACCACTGGGACTTAGTCACAAATTATAATATCAAAGACGGGGCCAACCCATGTGTGGTCAAAACCACTGGTGACAGTCCAAATATTCCTTCCTCCTCCTCTCATCAATCCCATCATCATCTCCAAAACACACGTGACATAGTACCATGTATCATGCAATAACGCATAGCATAGCATGTATCAATAACATGATGATGTATATCAAAAATCACATAACAGGGGACTTACCCGGAATTCAAGCTCATACCCACAAGGCATAACCACTGATTTCATTGGCTAAAACAGTAACATTATAGGCATATTATACTAATAAAGTATGTAAGCGTTACACACTTGGCTCTTCTTAAATCTAAGCAAATCCTGAGACTACGCAAACTAACGAGATCCCGAACGTTGCTTCCTCCTACAATCGGCCAACATTAGTTAGTAACCCAAAAGCCCATTCGACTCTATTAGAAATCCCGAAGGATGTGTCGCCCAAATATAGCACTCACCTTAAAGCCAATTTGGTCTCTAACCAAATCCCAAAACTACTCAAAAGATCTCCCTTTACAATTGACCAAACCCTTAATCGGCAATCAAATCTCCAACTTTACTGTATTCGGCTACTTCTCCCTCCTCTTACAATCGGCTTAACACATCATTAGAGATCTAAAGGCCATTCGGCCATAACATGAATTGAAACCAAAAGAGTTAGTCACCCCTTACCTTAATGACTGATTTGGCTTCTTTACACCAAAGGTCGGCACCCTTTATTGGTGTTAGGGGTTTCGGCTACCACATAGAACAAGAACAAATTAAGGTTTTGATTACTAGCAATTGAAGGCAAAGGAGATTCGGTATTTCCCAAATCAATCAATAAGAAAAGATGAAGAAATCACTCACCAGGAGATTCGACAAAAAGAACCAAAGAGGAGATGAATGTCGGCACTTGAGATGATGAAAAGAAAACGTAAGAAGAGAGAGGTTTATGAGCAAAGTATTCGGCCAAGAGAAGAACAACAAGGTTTCAGCTTAAGTGATGGTTTGATTCAGAAAGGATGGTGAAGAGAAGAGAAGTGGAAGGAGATAGATTCGGCAATGGGTTTAAGAGAAAAGAAAGAACGGAATAGGAAGAGAAAAATAGAGAAGAAGATGTGAGGGTAGGTTTCGGCTTTGAACAAAATAGGAAGAAGAAGAAAAAGAGAATGGGAATGAGGAGGTTTTGGCAAAAAGAATGAAAGAACTTTTGGCACACCCCTTTTGCTAACCCAACTGATTCCTCCCTCATCCCTTAGTGTTTGGCATTCGGCCAACACTAAGCTCCCTTAGCCGATTCCTAAAAACCCTTCTCTCTATCTATATCAAATTTGTTGACTCAATCCTCATCTATCCATGAGAGTCCCACCTGAGCAGACCTCTGCTTGCCTATGGCGTCAAAAATAATTGAGCAGAAAGGGATTTCTGTAGCTCGAACCAAGGTCCTCCTTACCCCTTGTGGCGTCACCTCCCTTGTGACTTAAGTGGCGCCTCCTTGCCACTTTACCAAGGCTTTTCTTGTGTCTAAAACCTTAAATTAATTCTCTTAACCCCTATTTCCCCTAACTCCTTTCTCTTAAGTGCTAAACAAAAATTTTGGCCATGACCCAGGACTAAACCGAGGTCATGCCTAGTCCTCAAGACATACTAAACTAGCACAACAGACATACCATCACATGCAAACACATGTAAAATGTAGAGACCCCGTTTTAAGGATTTTAGAGGAGTAAGTCGGTGTCCGAGTATGAGGCAAAATTTCTACGTTTAAGCCATTATGCCTGGGGTATTGTGGCCACGAATCACGATCATTGTGTTTGGTTCGAAGATAGGTTGAGAGATGATCTACGTGTGCTGATAGCCCCACAACGGAAAAGGGTATTTGATGTTCTTGTGATAAAGGCTAAGATAGCCGAGGAGTTGAAGCTGTTCGAAAAGCAGAACATCAGTTGCCTTTAAGGTTGTTGCAGCCGGTGAAGATTCTGCAGTGGAAGTGGGAAAGGATCACAATGGATTTCGTTAATGGGCTTCCCCTTACACCTACTAAAAAGGATTCGAGTTGGGTAGTGGTTGATCGTTTGACGAAGTCTGCTCATTTCATTCCAGTGCGAATGGACTACTCTCTTCAGAAGTTGGCTAAATTATATATAGTAGATATTGTAAGGTTGCATGGGGTGCCAGTGTCGATTATCTCGGATAGAGACCCTAGATTTACGTCAAGATTTTAGAAGGCGTTGCATCAAGCATTGGGTACAAAGTTAGATTTCAATACAGCATTTCATCCGCAGTCAGACGGACAGTCAGATAGGGTAATCCAAATCTTAGAGGATATGCTGAGAGGATATGTCATGGACTTCAAAGGTAGTTGGGAAGAGTTCTTACCCTTGGCGAGTTCGTGTACAATAACAGCTACCAAACGAGTATCCAGATGGCGCCGTATGAGGTGTTGTATGGTCGAAAATGTCACACTCCTACTTGTTAGACAGAGTTGGGTAAACGTCAGATGTTGGATCCAGAATTGGTTTCTGAAATGGAAGACAAGGTTAAGCTAATTAGGGCTCGGTTGAAGGAAGCTTCGGATATATAGAAGTCCTATGCGGATCTCAAATGGAAGGACATAGAGTTTGAGGTGGGTGACCAGGTGTTCTTAAAGGTGTCACCGTGGAAGAAAGTGCTTAGGTGTGGACGGAAGGGTAAGCTAAGCCCCAGGTTTATCTGGCCTTATCAGATAGTGAAGTGTGTGGGACTAGTAGCCTATCAACTCGAGTTTCCTGCAGAGTTAAGCTAGATTCATGATGTGTTTCACGTGTCGATGCTGAGATGTTATCGTTCGAATCCATCTCACGTGGTGTCAATGGAGGAGATCAAAGTGAGACCTAATTTATTCTTTGAGGAGGAACCAGTTTAAATTTTGGATCGTGATGTCAAGGTATTACGTAGAAAGACAATTCCTTTGGTTAAGGTTTTATGGCGTAATCACGGTTCTAAGGAAGCTATGTGGGAACCCGAGGAATCAATGCGACAACAATACCCTCATCTCTTTTGACCAGGTAATTTTGAGGCCAAAATTATTTTAAGGGGGTAGAATTGTAACATCCTAAATTAGGGGCTTTGCATTTGATGTGTTTGTGTGTGTGTGCTATGTCTAACACGTTAGTTTAGGGTACTTTAGGGTTCAGGAATGACTTAGGGGTAAGCCGGAACTTTAGCAAAAATTTTACTTTTTGGGCACTTTAAGGGAGAGCTGATTAGGATAGGGCTTAAGGGTGGTTAGTTGTATGGTTAGACACAAGAAGTGCTTTAGTAAAGTGGCAAGGGGGCATCACTTAAAGCTGAGAAAGGTGACGCCTCAGGGAAGCTGGCAAGGAGCAGGTTCGAGCTGCGTGGATTCCCTCTTGGGGATTTCTTTTTGACGCCAAGGTAGGGGAGATTTGCTTTCAGCTTGGACTCTGGTGGATGAGTGTTGAATGGGTCAACACATTTGAATGAAGGAAAGAGAGCAATTCAAGGAGAAGGAATCGGTCAATAAGTTTGAATGGGTAGTGGAGTGTGATCGGTGGAGAGAATCATGGGATTGGGAGAGAGGGAGAGATTTTGGCCGAATGTGGGGTGTGTGAGTGTGGGCTCGATTTAGTGATGTTAGGGGGTTGGCTGAATGTTCAATGATAGCATTATGGGGAGTGTTGAGCATTTTCGGCAAACTAGAAAGAACAAGAGCTTTCTTTTGTTCTTTTCTTTTGGTCAAAACCAAAACACCCTCATACCACTTTGTGCATTTTTCTTTTCTCTCAAATACCAAAACCAAAACACCTTCTAATCCTCTTCTCATTTTCTTCTTCTTTTGTGGTTGGCCAAAACCTACATTGCCTTTCACTCATCACTTTTGTTTTATTTTCTTTGCCATTAAACATCAAAGCCAAAACCATCTGAAGCCACACCTATTGCCAAAACCCTGTCATTTTCTCCTATTTTCTTTCGAACACCTTAACTGAATCTCTCTTGGTAGATAGCACCTTTCTTCTCTATCTCTTTCTTTTCAAGAGCAGAACAACTTCGGCATTTGGTAAGTTCTTTTTGGTTTAGCCGAATCTCTCTAGTCATCTTTGCATTCATTTTCTTCTCTTGATTTCTTTTTAAAGGAAACCGAAACTTATTTTTGTTTAGGCAATTTTTATTTTGATTGGTTAGCCAAAACCCTCTGGCATTCTTACTCTCTTCTTTTGGCTGTTGTTTTAGTGGATTGCTGTTACCTATTTTCTTCCTTTCCCAATCGGTTTCTCTAGTGTTTGGGGTAAGTGTTTTCTTTTCGGTTCAATCATCTCTTCTCATGGTAGAGTGTCGAAGGCAGTAATCATAATCTTTAACTCTTGGCCGATCGTAGGGGGACTTTATCTTCGCGTTCTTCCGACTTTTGGTCTGCCTTTGGAGTGTTTAAAGGGATAATCAATTCTAGTCGATTTAAGTACTCAAGCGGTGCAGGATTCAAACCTTCCTGATCTCCGAGATTTGTTGATCTAGGTAAGGACCCTTAGCCTTGAGTGTTATTCTCTTTTGTTCGATTTCACTACTTTAATCCGGTCTAGTGACCAAGGTTTTGTTCATGGACTCAAATGTCAGCCAAGCGAAATGAGGGGTTGGACCAGTAGTCCTAGCCTCTAAGTTCAAGAAGCCCGTGGTATCTGTTGTTCACAATTGGCCACTGGGTTGTTGGCCGAATTCTGAGCAAAATAGGAGGCAGATAGCAGCAGTTTCTAAAGCGATAGTGTTGACATAGATAGCATAGTGCTGCGGGTAACCAGGTGTGTAAAATTCACACACTTTAATATTATTATGTATTATTAAATATCTGGGCTAAAAAGCCGAAATGGTTGGATGAATCGACGTCATGCCACATTGGGCATGACCGAAATACCAGGTAAGTACCCTATTGTTTATGTATGCGCTAATGATTGTATGCCATAATGATATTGTTCACTTGATAACTTGCTGCATTCATTTGACACTGGTATGCATAGGTTGGATATGATGTTTAAGGGGAAGTGTAAGAATGTCACTTGTGGTTTGGTACCACACTTGGGTTGGCCTCACATTCTTGATTCGTGACTAAGTCTCAATCGATTGGAACCACCAGTGGTTTGGTACCACATATTGATGATTTCCTGACTAGTCCCAGTGGTTTGGTACCATAGTGGGTTGGCCCCACGTATATGATTATTCAGGATTGTCACTAGTGGTTTGGTACCACAAGTGGGTTGGCCCCACATATGATATTTTGTGACTCTGTCACCAGTGGCTAGGTTCCACATATGAAGTGTAGCGGATGGAGGGTTGATTGTAGAAATCCCCACGGTGTGATTGGCTGGTACGGGTGGTCTGTAGAGGATGGAAATCTAGGATTGGATCGGGTACATTGCGTCTATACTAGTACATGCTATCTTTGAGTGGGCTAAGGCCCAATATGTGGCTGTGGCTTGGAGCCATTTATGTGACTTAAGGGGGTTTTACGCACTAAGTCTCGGTGACTCACTCCCTCTGCTTAACCTTGCAGGTGATCAGTAAGACGTGGACTTGGGAGCCAGAGAGACTCGAGAAGGCCATAGCTTGTTATTTTCAGTAAATTAGTTTCTTTTTAAGATGTTTTAATTTGGGGTTTTAATTGATGTGATAAGGCATTTTCATTGCTATTTGGTTTTACATTATTTTTCCACTTTGATACAACATTACTTTATGACTTAAACTTAGTTGTTAAAAGAAGTTTTTTTTCTAAATAACTGCAACCTAAAGTATCTATTTTTCTCACAAGTGTTAACATAGATAGTAAATGAATAGTTAATCCAACCTGGAAGCTTTTCTTAAAGTGCAAACCACTGTTTTCAAAGCATCACCTGAAATAAAAAGTTTCAAACTTACGGTTTCCATCAGGATTTCAAAGTTTCTTTTCAACCTTTCTCCCTGTGACATACCAGATCTGGTCATAACGTTTAGACCGGGTTTGGGATGTTACATTGTAAGTAGTGTGTATAAAAACTATGATGTTTTGAGATGATTTGCTAAGCTATGTGATTATCTAACTTCGAAAGTTGTTGTTGGTTAAGCTATTTCCAATTCATGTTGGATTATCTCAAATTGTTTTTATGCTTATAAATTGAAATGGTAAGCATTGTTTATGCAACACATGCCGTATACTCAGCCACCGATAGGACGTACAGGACCAGCACTCGGCTCAGATAATCTCAATAACCCCTAATAACATGTCATTCGTATCCTAATCTTTTCCTAAGGTTGAACTGGGATTTCCAATGCCAAATTGTCGTCGAATCATTGTCGAACATGTCCGTAGTCTCGTATTCACAATTTATGCAATATCAAAGCATTTAAAATACATTTATAACGAAACTTATTAAATACGAACTTACCTCGAACGCTAAAATGGCAAAATAGGTTGATTAGTCGAGTACTTTGTTTTTCCCTATTGTAACACCCCAAACCCAGCCCATGCGTTAAGGCCGAATCTGACATGTCACATGAGAAAATATTTTAAGCCCTTTTCATTAAATGCGTAAATGATATTGATTTTTAAAATCAAGAAAAACAATTTGTTTTAATTATTTGACAAAATGTTACTAACTTCAAGATAGATTGATAAATCAACAAATTTGAACTAATGATTTTATAAATCGTAACTTTTGAAAACATTGATGAAAATTTGAGAAAAAATTTCGAGTTAAAAATATTGATGTAAGTTTATTATGAAATCCATATGTAAATCATTTTAGAAAATTTTTATTTGAGTTTTTAGAAACATCCCATTTAAAGTAATTTGAGCAAAATATAAATACGTCAAACATAAAGCAATATAAAATAAACCAGAGGCCTTATTAAAACATTTAACCCAAAATAGTAAAGTAATAAAATAAACGAGGAAGAAGTCTAAAGTCCAAATAAACCATTTCTGAAGTATGGCCTCCACCGAGTCATCCATGGCCCAAGTTGACGTCACTGAGTATTACCTGAAAGGGATAAGGAAAACGGGGTGAGTTACTAGAACTCAGTGCATAACCCCCTTCTGTTGTCCATTGGGCCTGAAACGCATTTAGCAATGTCTTGGGCCTAAGCCCCTTTTTACAAAATAATGTATCAATTATATATCATATGAATGTAATGCAATCCCAAACCAACCTAATAATTCGTCCGCTACACACCACCCGTACCATCCATCACACCTGTGGGGATCAAGTCAACCCACCCTGCCAAACACACCAATCGCATGCATTTAGCCATTTATAATATATCCAAATTGTGGACAAGACACTAGAATCATAGTGAATAAAATTATCAAACATATTTGTGGCAGTGCCACCAGAATCACTTCTCTTCAACATTTTCCCATCCCATGCAAAGTCATGTAAATGCATCATACATAGCAAATCATGATATCTACAAACATATCAACAACAATTAATTGAGACAAAAGTTCGGCCCATTCACACTTTGCAAATCGGCCCATTAAGTCAATTTATCAAATCGACCCATTAAGCAATATATCAATTCGGCCTATTAAGCAATTTATCAAATCGGCCCATTAAGCAATGTATCAATTCGGCCCATTAAGGCAATTTCGTAATTCGACCCCTTAAGGGTATTTTCGCTATTCACACAATGATATTACCGATTTTGTCAATTTTATCAAAATAGTGTATCTTAGGCCAATTTTTCTGATTTACGCCCTATTATGTTTTTAGTCATAACGATTTATTTCCAATATGATATCAATCTTAAAATCCACGGATAATGGTGTGAGATTACACACCTGATTATGATAAGCACTAAGCCTTCTTGCTCGCCGACACCTAAGATATCGTAACACTCGATTAATCGGCATACGTGATTTTAATAATCAAACTCTAAAATAAACGATCTAAAGTGTTTACCCTCAGAATTGTGAACAACCACGATTTAACGATTCTACCTGGATGATGGTCCACAACTCGGTGGAAAATCCCGAACTGCCGATACCACCCTTCGTTTGAATTTAGGAGTAGGGATTATAAATACGCTCCTTTTTCGATCTCTAATCGCTACTCCTTTCGATTTGATATCGCTTGCCTCCATTGAATAAGATTTTAGTCAAAACGATATTTCGTTAAAAAAATATGGATTGTCTAATGAGAAAGGATTCAGCTTACCACTATAATTGTATGATCAACAAGTTGATCAATCAAGCGATTTAGACCCTACCAACAATATCAATTATCCAACCTTCAATCCGATTAACACAATAACCAAATGGTGATATCGAATGGACTATGAAGGAACTTCCTTACCTTAATCGATGATAATCCCGTTTCTCACAATTGTCCTATGACTAGAGATGATTAGGCGATGTTGTGGTATTCGGCCTTCCTCTATATCACTACGAAGAAAAATATTGATCACAACATGAGAGTGATGGAGAGAGATATTTTCATAGAGAAACAAAGTAGAATAATCGAATGATGATGAACTCATATTCGGCTAGTAAGAAAATAACAATGAAAAGAAAAGAGGGATAATAAGTTACTTACCAACTCGGTCAAAAAATGATTGTCCACAACAAAAAGAAAAGAAAAAGTGAAAAGATGGGATGATACTAGATTCGGTTTTGGAGGAAAATCAAACAAGAAAATGTGATCTTAAAGTGATGTCAATTTTTGAGAAGAGGAAGGATTGAAGAAATGGTTAAAAGAAAAGAATGGAATGATGGATGGATACTAGGTGATTCGGCTATCAAGGGAAAGTGAACAAGAGATGAATGTTTCGACCAAACAAAAGAGAATAAATGCACAAATGTGCTAGGAGGATTCGGTAAAGAAGAAAGAAAAGAAGAATATAATAAAACTAACTAATGGTTTTAGGATTCGGCAATGAGAGTAGCAATTTGGAGAAAAAAAAACAAAAGGTTGCAAGTGGGAAATTTGTCCAAAACAAGCACCAAAGTTTTTACCAAAGAAAAACAAAGCAAATTCGGCTATGCCCTCTCTATGCCAAAACCGTCCATGCCTTGGCCAATAGGTCAAAATTTCCCAATCAAAACTTTCCAAAACATCACCCTTGAAAATGGCCAACATGTTCCCTATACTTGCCTTTTCTTTTGATTTCTTTCCCTACCCTCAATCTTTCCTTATTTCCTTAGCCACCTTGCCAAAATTAAAAAGTCCACCTTGCCTTATTTATTAGCTTGGCCGACACTTGGGGAAAGAATGCAAAAATAATAGTCAAAATTTGTACATTATGGGATTTGAACCTCCTCCCTCAAAGTCCATCATGTGGCGCCATATCCTTTTTACCAATTGCTCATTTATGCAAGCACATTACTCATTTATTTCTATAAGCCTTAAAGCTACTTACCATCTCTCCTTAATAGACTTAAACACAAAATTTTTACTAGGGCCCAAATAAATCCCGAGCCTTCTCATAACCCCTAAACATGCACAATTAATATTTTTAACTAGCTTAACGAAAGAAATAATGCAACACATAAAATTCTAAATTTTAGGATGTTACACCGATCTAGATCAAAATTTCACTTTTCTTGATCTATATGTAATCAAAATCAACTTATTTAATTATTTCTCTATTCAATTTAGTACAAAATTTACATTAAGGCCCTTTTACACATTTGCCCCTAATGTTTCACATTTTTACAATTTAGTCATTATTACATAAAATCACAATTTCATGCAATTTAATACCAATCCATGCTAGCCAAATTTTCCTAGTACTCGTATTAGCCCATAATTTTCATTTATTTCACATTTTGACCACAAATTTTTATCATTTCTCAATTTAATCCCTAATTGAGCATTTTACTAAAAATCACTTAACAAAACTTGTATAATTCACACAAACCATTCATAATATATCAAGAAACCTCAAAACACATATAGATTCAACAATGGAAAAACCCTAAATCTTTAATAGTTTTGCAAAATAGTCCCTGGGCTAGTTAGAGTAAGCTGCAACGATCTCAAAAACATAGAAATCATTAAAAACGGAAGAAAACTGAACCTACAATTGAGCTTGCAAGTGACTGAATGTTTCAAACCTAAAATATTGCTTTTCTCCTCTTGAAAATTGGTGGAGAAGATGATACAAAACAATTATTTTGTTTTTATTTATTTCTTTTATATTTAATTATCAGTTTCCAAAAATTAACTGTTAAAAACATTTGTAATTACACCAAATACCACTCCACTATCATCCACTATCTCATAAATGGGTTAATTACCACATAAGGACTTCCACTTTAAGGTTCCATAGCTTTTAGGGACCTTTAGCTATTAGAAAATACATTTTACACTTTACGCGATTTAGTCCTTTTGTTAAATTAAGCATTTAGATGATAAAATTTCTTAACGAAAATTTCACACAATCATATATTCATTCTGTAAAAATTAAAATAATAATAAAATAATTATTTTAACCTCGTATTTGTGGTCCCAAAACCATTGTTCTGATTTGACTAAAAACAGGCTATTACAATTGCCCCTATTAGGGATTTTTGCCCCCAAAATCTTACCAGTAAAAAGGTTAGGGTATTGTTTTCTCATAGCTTCCTCAAGTTCCTACGTGGCTTCTTCGAAACCATGTCGTTGCCACAAAACTTTCACTAAAGCTATGCGTTTATTTCTCAACTCTTTAACTTTTCGAGCTAAAATTTTGATCGGTTCTTCGTTATACGTCATATCAGGTTGAATGTCAATATTTGCTGAAGGAATTATGTGTGATGGATTTGATCTATATCGGTGGAACATCGATAGATGAAACACGTTGTAGATTTTCTCTAACTCAGATGGTAAAACTAGACGATATGCTACTGGCCTTATTCTCTCAATAATCTCATACGGTCTGATGAAACGCGGACTCAATTTACCTTTGTGACTAAATCGAAGAATTTTCTTACACGAAGATACTATCAGAAATACTTTGTCCCCAATATGAAATTCAATGTCTTTTTGTTTCAAATCTACCTACGACTTCTGTCGATCTGAAGCTACGTTTAAACTATCGCGAATTACTTTCACTTTATCTTCAGTCTCTCGGATCAAATCAACCTCGTGAATCTTTTTCTGACTCAGCTCGGTCCAATATAACGGAGTTCGGCATTTGCGACCATACAAAGCTTCATAGAGTGCCATCTCTATACTCGATTGAAAACTGTTGTTATACGCAAATTCAACCAACGAAAAATATTTCTCCCAGTTGCCTTCAAATTTTAAAACACAACAACGAAGCATATCTTCGAGGATTTGAATTACTCTATCAGATTGACCGTCAGTTTGTAGATTAAATGTTGTACTAAAATTCAACCTCGTACCTAGAGCTTCTTGCAATTTCTTTCAAAAATTGCAATGTAAACCTCAATCTTTATCCAAAATAATCGAAACTGGCATCCCGTGCAATATAACGATTTCAGCAATGTACAACTCATCCAATTTATTAAGTGAATAATCTGTATGTACGGAATGAAATGTGCTGATTTCATCAATCAATCTACGATAACCCAGATAGCATCTTTCTTCTTCGGAGATAGGGGTAATCCCGATACGAAATCCATCATAACTCTATCCCATTTCCATTCCGGTATCATCACAGGTTGTAATAATCCCGAAGGCACTTAATGTTCAGCTTTTACTTGTTGACAAACTAAACATCTCGATACAAACTCTGAAATGTCTCATTTCATACCTGACCACCAATACAACTGTTTCAAATCATTGTACATTTTAGTACTCCTAGGGTGAATAGATAGACAACCACTGTGTGCTTCATTCATAATATTCTGTATAAGCTCTAGATATTTCGGTATGCAAACTTTACCTCGGAACAATAAGCAATCATCGGATCCGATTTGATAGTATGAATCATTAGTTAACTCACATTGCATCCTTTTGGTTTGCAAATCATTATCACATTTCTGAGCTTCACAAATTTTCTTAAGAAATATCGACTTAGCTTTTAACTCTGCAAGATTGAACCATCATCAGATAAGGTTAACTGAGTATTCATTTCTCTTAAAGAAAATAATGATTTTCTACTCAGAGCATCCGCGACTACATTCGCTTTCCCTGGATGATTATCAATCACTAACTCATAGTCTTTTAGCAACTCGAGCCATCTTCGTTGTTGCAAATTCAAATATTTCTGAGTCATTATATACTTTAAACTTTTGTGATTTGTAAAAATGTGACACTTTTTTTCACCGCACAAATGATGTCGCCAAATTTTAATGCAAAAACAATAGCAGCCAACTCTAAATCATGCATCGTATAATTATTTTCTTGTGGCTTTAACTGTCTGGAGGCATAAGCTATCACTTTTCCTTCTTGCATAAAAATACAACCGAAACTGTTCAATGACACATCATTGAAAATTAAAAACTCTTTACTCGACTTAGGTTGAACCAACACTGGTGCCTCAGTTAACAACGTTTTCAATTGAGCAAAACTCTATTGACATTTCTCTGACCACTTGAACTCCACATCTTTCTGTAGCAATCTAGTCATCGGTGTAGCAATCATCGAGAATTCTTTAACAAAACTTCAATAGTAACCAGCTAACTCCAAAAAGCTTCTGACTTCGGATACATTTCTCGGTGGTTTCCAATCAACAACTGCGAAAATCTTACTCGGATCAACTCGTATACCTTCTGTTGAAACAATGTGTCCTAGAAATCCAACCTCTCGGAGCCAAAACTTGCATTTACTAAATTTAACAAATAGTTGCTTATCTCTCAAGGTTTGAAGCACAATTCTCAAATGTTCGGCATGCTCAGACTCATCTTGTGAATAAATCAGAATGTCATCAATGAAAAGTACAACAAATATGTCTAAATATGGTCTGAAAATCTGATTCATCAGATCCATAAAAATGGCTTGAGCGTTAGTTAATCCGAAAGGCATAACAAGAAATTCATAATGTCCGTACCTTGTTCTGGATGCAGTTTTTGGCACATCTAAATCTTTAACTCGCAACTAATAATAGCCAGATCTCAAATCAATGTTCGAAAACACTGTTGCCCCTTTCAACTGGTCAAACAAATCATCTATTCTTGGTAAAGTATATTTGTTCTTTATCGTAACCTTATTGAGTTGACGATAGTCAATACACATTATCATTGATCCGTCTTTCTTCTTTACGAACAATATTGGCGCACCCCAGAGCGAAAAACTAGGTCTTGCAAAACCTCTATCTGTTAACTCTTGCAACTGAGCTTTCAACTCTTTGAATTCTGTCAGAGCCATTCCATGCGGAGCTATCAATATCGGTGATGTTCTAGGTACTATCTCAATAGCAAATTCGACCTCTTTAATTGGTGGTAACCCCGGTAACTCTTCTGGAAACACATCCGAAAACTCACAGACCACTGGCACTAATTCAACCTTAGATTCAAACACTTTTGTATCCAAAACATAATCTAGGTAAGCATCACAACCTTTTCTCGCATATCTCTGAGCTGACATCGATGAAAACACAACTGGCAACCCACTCGACTCATCTGATTCAGTTCAAAGAATTTCACTATTCTAATATTTCAATTCAATAGTCTTTCGTCTACATTTCACAACAGCATCATGCAACGTCAACCAATCCATACCCAGGATTACATCAAACTTATCAAATGGTAAAAGCAACATATTTGTCTAAAAAAGTTACCCCAAATCATCAAATGATAGTTCTTATAAACTTTATCAACTAAAACATATTTTCCTAAAGGGTTCGATACTTTAATTACAAACTTAGTAGACTCAACAGGCAAACTCTTACTAGACACCAAATTCATACAAATATACGAATGAGTCGAACCAGGATCAATCAAAGCAATCACATTAGTGTCATAAAGAGAAAATGTACCGGTGATAACATCGGGTGATGACACATCTTCGCGAGCGTGAATAGCGTAAGCTCTAGCAAGTGCTCTAGCCTTAGATCTCACAGTGGAGTCCTTAGTCGTTCCTCTACTACTAGTCACATTGCCCGCATTTCTAGATGTCCTTACTCTATTAACTGTGTTGCTCGATCTTGCATTCTAGAATTTATCTTTCTCATCTAATTCGGGACAACCTCGAATGAAATGATCTTGTGAGCCACATCTGAAACAAGCCCGGTCATTCATTCTACATTCACCAGGATGTCGTCTTCCGCATCATTGACATTCAGGTTTATTGTTTCTCACACTGCCAACACTCGATACTGATGTTGCTTGATCTTTAGGACTTGATATTTTTTTATACAATCTTTGTTTGAATATCCCACTGAAGCATTTGAGCGACTAAACAAATCATGTGATTTCTTTGATGAAGATTGATATGGTTTATTCGCTGATCTTTTCCTTGAATCTCTAGCTTTGAAATTTGCCTTTCTCTTTTCTTTGCCAAGTTCTTCGACTTTACAGGCTCTGTCAACTAACACAACAAATTCTTTTAATTCAAGAATCTCGACTAATATCCTGATGTCTTCGTTTAACCCATCTTCAAACCTTTTACACATTATGGCCTTATTTGAAACCCATTCCTTAGCATATTTACTGAGTCTCACAAACTCTCGCTCAAATTTTGTCACGAACATACGACCTTATTTCAACTCTAAAAACTCTTTGCATTTCTGATCGATAAACCGTTGAATAATGTATTTCTTTCTAAACTCAGCTTGAAAGAATTCCTAGGTAACTCTTTCTCTCGGTACCACTGATATTAAGGTATTCCACCACTAATACGCAGTGTCTTTCAATAGTGAAACGACACATTTTAAACACTCCGTTGGTGTGAAAAAAAGTTCATCAAATACTCGAATAGTATTTTCAAGCCAAAATTTAACTCTCTCGGGATCGTCATCAATGGTAGCTTTGAACTCTTTAGTCCCGTATTTTCAGATTTTATCTACTGGCAGCTTATTCAATCTTAGAAGTTCCACACTACGAGAACCAATTGGGGATTAGGTGGGGTAGAGGTTGTTGAGCAGCTAGATTTGTTCAAACAAATTCTGTAAACCACTCGTTCATCATTTGGAAGAAGGCTTCTTTAGCCTCTCCTCTCTGGCTATCCACTACAAGTCTCGATTTAGATTGCGCTACTCTGTGAACGGAGGCGGGCGTATTACTTTCTACATCATCAACTATAGCTCGATTGGGATCCATTTACTATACAAGACACATTTTAAATTGCCAGGGGTCATCACACTATCACAAGTTATATATGGCACGCATAGCTAGACTCTCACATACACTACGTTAGTCCTAGAATCGACTAAACAGTAGCTTTGATTCATAGTGTTTGTAACACCCCTCACCCGTATTCAACGCTGGAATAGGGTTACAAAGCGTTATCGGACATATCATACAATTACACATACATTTCACATACATTTACAAATTTCATATAACCATCAATCAACAACATTAATATTGTCCCTAAAACGAGCCTACGAGGTCTAAAACATGCATTCGGGGTGGTTCAGGACTAAATCGATAACTTTAGAAACTTCTCAAACACTTAGAAAATATTTCCAAAAATAGGGGACACACGCCTGTATAGCTTAGCCGTGTGACACGCGGCCAAAGACATGCCCGAGTCACAGGCTGTGTGGACATTTGAAATGGGAGCACATGGTCATGTCCCAACTCGTGTCTGACCCCGTGTAACTCTCTGACTTGGGTAACACGGCCAACACACACGCCTGTGTGCCCTAAAAATGGCCACACACTCCTGTGTACCAGGCTGTGTGCTAGGCCGTGCCAATCCTGTAAGGTATACTGACTTATGCCACATGGCCAAGTCACACGCCCGTGTGTGAGGCCGTGTAGAACATACTGACTTGGTTTCTAATTCAAAACAGGGGACATACAACCGTGTACATGACCGTGTGTCACAAACGGCTGAGACACATGCTCATGTCTCTGCCCGTGTGGACAAAAATAGGCTATTTACCAAGCCATTTTGCCACCAAACTTGTGCACACCTACATCAACCCAACTGGCACCAAAACATAGCATAATTTGGCATTTAAACCAACCAATCCAAGCCTAATTCATGCATATTCTATACCACCTTGCTCAATAGACACAAGTCACAAAATAGACCATACCATTTATACCAAAATCACATATACAATTCAACTAATTCTACACTTTCAAATATGCATCAATGTGCTCAATTTCACAAATATATATGTTCTTTAATTTCAACCATTTAGCGTCCACCATATATATATCCACAAGCTTCGTAATATAAGCCATGCACACGTATATATACATGATTCAAACATACCAAATAAGCCAACTCTTATGGCAATATAAAAAACTAAACATTTAACATTTACAAGCCATTTCAAATGACCAAAATCATTATCAACTCATAACCAAAATAACCTTAATCCTATACATGCCATATAACCCAAAATATAAACTCAAAAGTACCAAAGTGATAATAGGATAGTGTAACGAAGCCTTCGACGATCCCCGAATCCAATCTAACTTTGAAGTCACTATAAAACACTATAAAATAAAAAAAAGTAAGCTTTATAGCTTAGTAAGCTCGTATGAAATAAACTCAATCTATTCACAAATGCACAATTCAACAAATTGATTATGACAACATGTAACTAATATTAACTAACAAACCTTTCATATATTCAATCATAAGATTAAACGTGTCTTTCACAAGTTTCTTCGATTTAAAGCTTATAGGATCCATGTACATACATGTACCATCTTGTATCAATCTCATATTCAACCACATCTTTTATTTACCCATTGAACCATTCGGAATACTATCGGATACATGGAAACTCGGTGTTGCTCACACAAGCTGTCAAGTAATCACAACACATGCCGGTATACTTAGCCACTGATAGGATGTACAGGACTAGCACCCGGATCACATAATCTCAATAACCTATAATGACATGTCACTTGTACCCTAATCTATTCATAAGGTTCAACCGAGATTTCTAATGTCAAATCATCGTCTAATCATTGTCAAACAAGTTTGTAGTCTCGTATTCACAGTTTATGCAATATCAAAGCATTCAAAATACATTTATAACGAGACTTATTACATACGAACTTACCTCGGACGCTAAAACGGTAAAATAGGTCAATTAGTTGAGTACTTTGTTTTCCCCCCAATCTAGATCTGAATTTCACTTTTCTTGATCTATATGTAATCAAAATCAACTTATTTGATTATTTCTCTATTCAATTTAGTCAAAAAATCATATTAAGGCACTTTTATACCTTTGCCCCTAATGTTTCACATTTTTACAATTTAGTCCTTATTACATAAAATCACAATTTCATGAAATTTAATACCAACCCATGCTAGCCGAATTTTCCTAGTACTCATATCAGTCCATAATTTTCATTTATTTCACATTTTGACCATAAATTTTCAACATTTCTCAATTTAATCCTTAATTGAGCATTTTACTACGAATCACGTAACAAAACTTGTATAATTCACATAAACCATTCATAATCTATCAAAAAACCTCAAAACACATATAGATTTAACAATGGAAAAACCCTAAACCTTTAACACTTTTGAAAAATAGTCCCTGGGCTAGTTAGAGTAAGCTCAACTATCTCAAAAACATAGAAATCATTAAAAATAGAACAAAAACGAACTTACAAATGAGCTTGCAAGTGACCGAATATTTCAACCCTAAAATATGGCTTTTCTCCTCTTGAAAATCGGTGGAGAATATGATACAAAACAATTATTTTGTTTTATTTATTTTATCATTAATTATCAATTTCCAACATTAACCTTTAAAAAATTTGTAATTACACCAAATACCACTCCACTATCATCCACTATCTCATAAATAGGTTAATTACCACATAAGGACTTCTAATTTAAGATTCCATAGCTTTTATAAGCCTTTAGCTATTTGAAAATAACTTTTATACTTTACGCGATTTAGTCCTTTTTATCAAATTAAGCACTCAAATGATAAAATTTCTTAACGAAAATTTCACACAATCATATATTCATGATGTAAACATTAAAATAATAATAAAATAATTATTTTGACCTCATATTTTTGGTCCCGAAACTATTTTTCCGATTTGACTAAAAATGGGTTGTTCTAGTGTTAGTTTTATACTATAATGCTCATGCGCCACTTACCATTCACACCATATTCTTAATTGTTCAACTATTTGGCTAGATCTTAGTCTCGACATTTGAACACCACACTTTTCATTTCCCTTCAAATAACTTTCAACAATTAGCTTCGAACAGTTAACCACTATCACTATTCTTGGTGGATACCCTTACTGATAATATTTTTGCATACACCCTTACTAATCCTACTTTTGGCGGATACCCTTACTAATCTTGCTTTTGGCAAATACCCTTACTAATCTTGCTTTTGGCTGATACCCTTAATCTTGATAAATCGAATGCTAACCCAAACTGAACCTTGATTCATCCCAACAAATAACCATACAGATGAGAGTTTCTCTAGACCATTCAGAAGAATTATACACATCTTTGTACGAACACTAGATATCAATATATCAAACATCATAGATTCTAACAGAGTTTAGAACAAGACATGATTCTAAATAGATATGTCACATAGCTCAATATTCTAGTATAGTAGTTGTAACTCGAATTGACAGACTATTGTACCGAATACGCCCATATACTAGGTTGGCAGATAACCACATTAGATACTCTCATTGAACATGCAGAATCATACTTTGTTGAAGGCTTATTTGTATTTATCACAAACTTCACATATTAAAGCTTTAGATAGAACCTATTCTTGTTATAGATTTACCATAGTATGCCATTAGGGCTAAACAGAATACGCCATAAGGGCAACATACTTATTACACCACAAAGGCAATTTATAGAGCACGCCAAAAAGTCTAGCTGAATGCCACAAAGGTCATATCATAATACCAAAATGGCTAACAGAATGCCAAAAAGGCCACATCAAAATACATCACAAAGGCCAGATCAGAGTACGCCATAAAAGCTAGCAGAATCCCACCTAGGCACCCTATAATTTTGTGTTTGTCATATAGATTTGTCTAAACTCACATCACATTAGGTTTTCCCATCATTGCTTTGGGATACGCAGACAACCCTAGTCAATCATTGAGGCTCATCTACCCTTTCAAGAATGTGCCATGGCAATAGACTTTCGTCAGAATTTATATATCAGAATTCATGTTTACTATCCTGACGGACTTCATCATATACCACCGTAGTGACCAAACGCACAACACAACCTCTCCACACTCATAGAAACCCTCATTTCACCAAAAATTTTCTAATCATATAATACACATTCAAGTAGACTAACTCATCTTCCTAACCAAAGCATACTTCATTACATACTATAGACACATCATCACAATCATATCTCATAGTACACATTCCAAACACATACACGTAGTTGCTGCACAAAATCCTATTCACCCATACACATAATCCATTATATTTTAGACTTACCAATATCAAAGATACATACTTGTTTTCAAGAATTGTAACACCCCTAACCCGAAACTATCGCCAAAATAGGGTTAAGAGGCATTACCAAACAATTGAAACATTTCACCTTCATTTTACAACACATAGTCAATCATCATTAAAACATATCGCAGCATAATCATATAATCCCTTATTAAGGTCTACGAGACGTCAAACATGTGTTAGACAGAGGTTGGGGCTAAACTAAACACTTACAAAAATTTTAGGAAATTTAAACATTCTTCAACACTACAAAGGTCACACGCCCGTGCGGTCAGGCCGTGTGCCTTACAAGACTACCAGACACGCCCATATGTCCAGGCCGTGCCAAAACAGGGTGTACATACTGACTTGTCCACACGGCCACCAGACACGCTCGTATGCCATGGCCGTGTAAAATTAAGCTAGCTACTAACTTGGTCACACGGCCACCAAGCACGCCTGTGCCACGGCCGTGTAACCTACCCAAGCACACTTTGAAGTGGTCCTTAAGTGACACAGTAGAGACACACGCCCGTGTCTCTTGGCTGTGTATGTAAAATAGGCCATTTGCAAGGCCAAAATGCCATGCACACTTGGGTCATACCTACAAGCACATGCAAGCCTATTTCCACACATAATTGGAAACCAAATACATGTCAAATGATCAACATATCATCCCATCTAATCTCATTTCTAGTCATGCCAACTTATATGCTAACTAGCTCAACCAATTCACATGTAAAACCATGCATGATTCATCCACAATTTCACTAAATCACTATGGCATCAATCCGTCAATAAATTTACCATTCTCAAAACCATTTCATTGCCATCAAGCCATACCAAAACATACTTCATATACCATAATCATTCATGCATATCACCAACATTTATCTAGCCACATCACATGGTTATTTACACATCTCAAACATGTTTCGACACAACTAGCCTATACATGTCATATTCAAATACACACATCTTCAAAAATACCCAAAATAGATTGTCGATAGTGTGATAGTGATGCTGACGGTCCCTAGATCCAAGCTAGCCTTAATGACACTGTAAAACAAAGAAACAAATCACACAGTAAGCTTTCAAAAGCTTAGTAAGTTTGTAACATAATACATATTACTCAATAATACCACATCAATACATAATTAAACCATCACATAGATAAATGCACAATTAGGCTCATCATCAATCTCAACCATATGATCAAGTATCTATTCATTCAACTTTTAAGGCTATCATCAACCATATAGGTTCAAACGTACCTTGATCAACACATAATTACACACCATTCATGCTACTCAATTGATCGATATTACCTCTCATTCAACCTTTAATATTCCTTTGATTTATTTGCACAATTAGTGCCAATTTCATAATCGAAACATAATCGTCACCGCACATTTAGTGCCAATATGTTAAACCGAACTTATATTGGTATCACACACACAGTGCCAGTTCGATAAGTCAAAGCTTATAACTTTTCGCATACACAGTGCTAATCATCTCTGTCTCGATTCTAATTTTGCACACTTAGTGCCCTCTAATTCAAATTCACACGTAGCATTTCTAATCTCATAGTTATATATATATTTGATAAACCATAATATACACATATTTTAATCCCATATTTAGCATACTTTTGGATGATTTATCCCTTTAATCATGGAAATAGGTGCTCCTAATCCTTTGTTTTCATGTTTTATACTTAGGAGAGCATCGGAGGATGAAAAGAACGAGAAATGGGCCAAAAATAGAGAAAATGGGCCAAAGTACAAAATCCACACGGCCTGGACCCTGAGTCACACGACCGTGCCTCCTTAGCAGATCTGACCACGGCCTGGCCCCAAATCGTACGCCCATGCCACACGAGCATATCCCTGCCATAGAAAAGAAGAGTTTCATTCGGATTAGGGTACTTAGAGGCAAAGAAAGACATTTCAAAAGCCTATATAAACACCCTAGAGGCCAACCTTCAAGGGGCATTCAGCTAGGCCAAGGAGCCAAGCTAGAGGGGCCGAATTGTGTGATTCACTCAAAGAAAGCCAGTTGATTCATCTCAAGAAGCCTAAATCATACTCAAGACTGAGGATCTCTCCTTCAATTCCTTCAAGGAGTTTTAGGGTTTTCTTTATGTTTTGTTTTATATTTTCTTCTGAGATGTACTCTTTTATGATTATGAACTAAACCCCTCAAATACCTAAGGGGGATGAAACCTCAGATAGGTATTGTTATTGTTTTCTGATTTGTATGATAAATACTTGATTTGTTCTTAACTATGTGTTTTTAATTCTTGTTTTAATATTTCAGGATATTGATTCAAGCATTTATGCTCTTAGGTAGAGGAGGAATAGACCCTGTCTAAGAGTAGATCTAGCATAGTTAAGCAGAGTTAATCGCAACCCTAAGGATAAGATGATGAAAATCTATCGATTAGGGTCAAACCTAATTTTGGAGTCCATAGATCAAGTTAATGCAATCCTAGGGGTTTAATTAGAAAGAGATTTCAATTAATCAACCTAGGGTTTGACGTTAGTATCCTCAGAGAGGTATTAATCTAAGTTAAGGAATCCTACAGATCAAGTCAAGTGAACAAATCATCTGGTTCAGAGTTAAATAAGAAGTGAAGTCTATGTGGATTCTTCCTCGGGTATTGTCTCAATCAATTGGTTTTTCCCACAAGTATTTCCCAATTCATTCTTTTTGTCTTAGCATCTTTACCTTAGTAGTTAGTTAATTTTAGGTTAAACAACAATTCCTTTAATTCTTAGGTTAAATAATAAAAAGAAAGTTAGTATTAGTACTTTTGGTTCCTTTGGGTTTGACAATCCGGTCTTGCCATTAAACTATACTATTGTTCGATAGGTGCGCTTGCCTCAATCATTGTCACAGTTAGTTTTTAGGCTAGATCATTCATTATATAAATTTTTAAGACTCTAAAACACGATCAAGTTTTTGACGTTATTGTCGAACTGAAATATTAAGAAAGCTCAATTTTTATTACTTTAGCCATATTTTTTTATTTTTTCAATTAAATTTTATTTTTACATTTCTAATTTTCTTTATCTTTTTCTTTTCTTGGTAGTACCTCTAGTTTATGACTAGAAGGAACCCGACATGACCCTTGATTTATGACAGTGATATTGAAGGTACGGTTCGCAGAAATCATAGAGAAATAAGGTGAAGCTTAAACTACATACAAGAAGAGTAAGAGAATGAAATTAATACTACCGAAGAGATGGCTGAGAATAATTCGCTACCTCCAGAGGTGGTCGAAAATCATGCTCCTCGAACTATGTATGATTATGCTAAACCTAATTTAATAGGAACTGAGTCAAGTATTGTTAGACCTGCTATAGCTGCTAATAATTTTGAACTGAAACCTAACACTATACAAATTATACAGCAATTTGTTCAGTTTGATGGTTTGTAGAATGAAGATCCAAATAATCACTTGGCAAATTTCCTAGAATTTTGCGATCTTTCAAAATTAATGACCCTAGAGGCTAAATCCTCTTCCACGAGGATCAATCACTACATGGGAACAAATGACCAAAAAATTTTTATTAAAATATTTTTCGCCGGCCAAAATGACCAAATTAAGGAATGTTATCTCTTCTTTTGTGCAGATGGATTGAGAAACACTATACGATGCATTGGGAAAGATAAAAAGACCTATTGAGAAGGTGCCCACACCATGGATTACCTTTGTGGCTACATGTCCAAACCTTTTACAACGGTGTGAACCCTTTAACAAGACAACTGAATGATTTAGCAGTCAGCGAAACCCTAAATAACAAAACTCCTGAGGCGTCCTATGAGTTTATATAGGAAATGTCACTGAACAACTATCAATGCCAAGTTACAAGTATAAGGCCAACAAAAACAGTCGGAGTTTTCAACCTCGACGCAGTCACCATGCTATCAAATCAAGTAGAGATGATAAATAAAAAGATTTATGATTTATGTGGTTCTTTGTAGGTACATTCAGTTATGCAGTACAATACAAATGGAGGATGGATGAACAATACAGAATATCTGCATTACAACCCGAGCACTAAAAATGAGCAAGTTCACTATATGGGTAACAATTTTAGACCTCAAAATAACCCTTATAATAGTACTTACAATCCAGTACATGTTGACTATTCACTAGATAAAATTTGTTGAGTTGTATGTTGAAGAAATAGTGAAATTACATGGTGTGCCTGTGTTTTTAATATCGAATAGAGATCCGAGGCTTACTTCGAGGTTTAAGAAGAAGTTGCAAGAAGTCATGGGTATGAGGTTAAATTTCAGTACCTGTGTTCCATCCGTAAATTAATGGTTAGTCTAAAAACTATTTCGGATTGGTAGAAGTCGTATGCGGATTTAAAAAGACAAGAAGTTGAGTTTGAGGTGGGTGACAAAGTGTTTTTGAAAGTGTCCCCATGGAAGAAGATTATGAAATTTGGACGAAAAGGGAATTTGAGTACAAGGTTCATAGGGTCGTATGAGATTACAAATAGAGTTGGGCCAGTAGCTTACTGGTTGTCTTTGTCGGTAGAATTGGAAGAGATCCATAATGTGTTCCATGTGTCGATGTTGCGACGATATCGCTCCGATCTTTCACATGTGATTCCTTCGATAGAAATTGAGATAAGATCGAATATGTCCTATGAAGAGGAGCCGATTAAGATCTTGGCTCGAGATGTGAAACAGTTGAGAAATAAGAGCATAGCATTAGTGAAAGTGTTATGGAAAAAACACGGTGTGGAAGAGGCTATGTGGGAAACAAAAGAGACTATGAGAAAGCAATATCCAAACCCCTTTACTGGTAAGATTTTGGGGGGCGAAAATCTCTAAAGGGGGAGAGAGTTGTAACATCCCGATTTAGGGCCTAGCCAGAATAGTGGTGTGAGACCACAAATTCAAGGTCTATGTATGAGTTTTGAGGTTATTGCTATGTTTGCATGTTGGTGTGAAAGTTTCATGAAGCAATTTTGTGAAATTACGGTTAAATTGTCCAAAAGGACTAAATTTTAAAAGTTGCAAAATGTGATGTTTTAGAAGCTATTTTGTGAAATTGCTTTAGAATATCAATTAGAGGTCATTAATGAATAAATTTCCCAATTTTTAATTTTTGGACAAAATTGGGCATGAAAGAGTTAAATTAGGAAGTTTATCAAAAAAGGGCATTTTGGTCATTTAGTTATTAAATGATTAAATAGGTGAAAAGATGATAAATATTAACTCATCTTCTTACCCAAGCTACCGAAAATTTCAAAAAACCCATAGCTAGGGTTTGTCAAATTTTCAAGCTTGCTAGTAAGTGCTTTTAAGCCTAGTTTTTGATATTCTTCGTATTTTTGAAGTTCTAGTAGCATAAGTAAGCTATTTTTAGCTATTTGGTGAGCTAAAATGGATGTTCAAAAATGTGGTCATGTATGAAATGCATGTATTTTGATGTTTTATGGAAGAATATGAAAGCTTGATGTAGTAGAAACATCTTTTGCTAAGTGATTTTCCATGAAAATGCATGTAGGGACTTGATTGTGAAAATCTTAAGTTTGGTCATAAGTGTATGATTTACTGAGAATTGATGAATACTTTAGTTAAGTAAGTAACTTAGCTAAGCATGAAAGGCTAGAAAGTTGAATAAAAATCACTTTAAGAGCCATGGGCCAAAAGTGTAAATATGAGAAAGATTAGGGGCAAAATGGTAATTTTTCTAAAGTATGAGATAATCGTTAATTTATTCAATGTGTGTATTGAATGTGTTGATTATGGATGTGTTGAATGAGAGTAAATGTTGTATGAACTTGAAGGGGTAAAGAGATTAGCAAATAGCTTTGTTCTTGACCATGTGGTTAGACACGGGTGTGTGTCTAGGCCATGTGAGTCACACGGCCAGCCCACGGACGTGTTTTGTGGTCGTGTCTAAATTGGAAGAATAGAGTATTTTAGGACACGGGCTCGTCACACGGACGTGTGACTAAGCTTTGAGACCGTGTGGGTGAAGTTAGTGTTCACCACGAGTCGAAGGCATGGGCGTGTGTGACTACACACGGGCGTGTCTCATCTTACACGGGTGTGTGAGCCCTGTATAAAAGAGAAATTTTTTTAAGAATTGAAAAAGTTCTGATATAGTCTCGAGAGTCCTCGTGTGTATGAGTGAGGCCTCGTAAGTCGAGAATAGGGTTGTTGAGGTGACTTAAGGAAGTAGTCACGATAAACTTAAGTGGCTATAAATGGTGATAGTGCGATAATGCCTCAGGCTTTGTTCCAACGTAGAAATCGGGTAAAGGGTGTTACATTTTATGGTATCAGAGCTATGGTTTAGTTAGTTGTAGGACTACCATAGCGGGTGTAAGAGTTTAGCTATACATGCCATAAGTGTACAATGATAGTGTGGTGGTTTCTGAATATTTTTTTTAAAATTCGTTTGATATGGTATATGGATTTCAATCCATCGACTGCTGATGAAGCAGTTAGTATTGAGGCGGCTCCTGCACAAAGGACCGTGCCTGTACAAAGTGGACTCGAGGATAGGGGTCGAGGAGTAGAAGCACGGGAAGCCTTTCTCCGGATGATGAGTAATTGGTACTCAGACTATGTTCGAGTGAACCCTAATGCTCAACCTCCTCCACCTTCTCCTATACCTTAGCCAAATAGTGGCTCTTCAAGGTATTGATGTTGTGAGGATATCGAAACCCTACTAGATAAGATTAAAAAGCACGAGGCTGAGGAGTTTAGAGCAAGGGTAGATGATGAACCTGAGAGGGTGGAGTTTTAGTTAGAGAACTCAATAGGAGTGTTTGATGAACTCTCATGTACACCTGAAGAGAGCTTGAAATGTGATGTGTCCTTACTGAGGGATTTGGCATACCATTGGTGGAAGACTCTAACGTTAGTGGTCCCAAAAGCGGGTGACGTGGGACTTCATTCTGGAAGAGTTTCGAAAAAGTATATAAGCAAATGATTTATTGATTGAAAAAGGAAGGAATTCATTGAGTTGAAGCAAGGAAGAATGTCAGTAGCAGAGTATGAGCGTGAGTTTGTTAGGCTTAGCAAATACGCTCAAGAGTGTGTATTGACAGAGACCATCTTGTGTAAGAGGTTCGAAGATGGACTGAATGAGGACGTCAAACTCCTAGTGGGTATTTTGGAGTTGAAAGAGTTTGTTGTGTTGGTAGAAAGGGCAAGTAAGGTAGAGGAGTTGAGTAAGGAAAAGAGAAGGGCTGTGAGTGGAGCACGAGATGCTAGAAAGAGGCGATGGGCAATTGTATCAGGCCCAGTCGAAAAGATTCAATGAAAGAAATCCTTGTGTGCTCTAAGAGTTATGAGCATGAGTTTAGCATTGTCTAATGATGGTGCTATCTTGGCAGAGCTGAGAGCTAAGCCACAATTTGTTCAACAGTCATGCGAGACTTAGAGAAATGATAACGGGATGCAAACTAGGAGAGCTAAGTGCGGATCAAAAAGTGATTCTGGTTTTCGAGTAAGCTCGAATAGTTAATTGTTGTACCTTGACAGAGTTTGTGTACCAAGAGATGAGGAGTTAATCTGAAAGGTTTTGTGTGAGGCCCACAATGGATGTTTGTCAGTATATTCGGGCAGTACGAAAATGTACAATAACTTGAGAAAGTTTTGTTGGTGGCCGGGTATGAAAAGAGACATTTCAGAGTTTGTGGCAAAGTGTTTCATTTGTCAACAGGTGAAAGCTGAGCATCAAGTGCCTTCGGGATTGCTTCAGCCAGTGATGGTACTCGAAAGGAAGTGGGATCAGGTTACCATGGATTTTGTGGGGATTACCGATGAGTCCAAAAAAGAGAGATGCTGTGTGGGTTGTTGTGGACAGGTTAATAAATTCGGCTCACATTATTCCAGTACGTGTTGATTATTCACTGCATAAAATTTGTTGAGTTGTATGTTGAAGAAATAGTGAAACTACATGGTGTGCCTGCGTTTTTAATATCAAATAGAGATCCGAGGTTTACTTCGATGTTTAGGAAGAAGTTGCAAGAGGTCATAGGTACGAGGTTAAATTTCAATACCTATGTTCCATCCGCAAATTGATGGTTAGTCTGAAAACTGCTTCGGACTGATAGAAGTCGTATGCGGATTTAAAAAGAAAAGAAATTTAGTTTGAAGTGGGTGACAAATTATTTTTAAAAGTGTCCCTATGGAAGAAGATTATGAGATTTGGACGAAAAGGGAATTTGAGTCCAAGGTTCATAGGGTCGTATGAGATTATAGACATAGTTGGGCTAGTAGCTTACCGGTTGGCTTTGCCGGTAGAATTGAAAGAGATCCATAATGTGTTCCATGTGTCGATGTTGCGATGATATCGCTCCGATCCTTCACATGTGATTCCTTTGATGAAAATTGAGATAAGATCAGATATGTCCTATGAAGAGGAGCCGATTAAGATCTTAGCTCGAGAGGTGAAATAGTTGAGAAATAAGAGCATAGCACTAGTGCAAGTGTTATGGCAAAAAACACGGTGTGGAAGAGACTACATGGGAAACAGAAGAGTCTATGAGAAAGCAACATCCAAACCTCATTATTTATGGAATAATAATGATCAATTTAAGGTCGATAGGAAATTTTAGTTTTAACTTTTAAGGTAGGGAGCCTTAGCAAAGGGTGTTATCATAAAATGAGCCTAGACTAAGGGCAAAGTAAGCCCACTTAAGAGCTTGTGGCGCCACATCCACAAAATCCCTCTTTTGGCATTATGTTGGGCGGCACATATCATTTAAACTCTTATTTTATAAAAGATAATATGAGCTATTATAAGGATTTTATTTATTCTAAGGATAATAGATGAATATTGTGGATTAATAAAGATTATTAGAAATTAAATCCTATTAATTTGAATTAAACTAAATGGGTGGCCTAGAGTGAATTAAGGAAGTGGGATGAATCTTGGACTCCTTGTTGAGGTGGAGTGGATGGCAAGGACTTGTGGAAGAGGGGAGTCGAATTTCTTATAGGCACATCCTCCATCTTTTGTTTTCTTTCTTCCAAAATTTCAAATAGCCAAATTCCCATTCTTGATTTTCCCTCTTTCTTCTCAAACTCTCAAAAACGGAAAAAAAGAGAAACAACATTCTCCTTGCCGAAATTCCCATTCTTAAATCTTCTTTCTCTTATTTCCTACTAGCCGAATCAACAATTCCCTCTACCTTTCTTCTTTTTCCTCACTAAAAATCCAGCCTTATTTAGGCAGCCATAGCCGAATCTAATACCTATCAAAGTGCCGAAATTCCTTCTCTTTTATAGTGTAGTGGTTCGGGATTTCTTATATAATCGATTGTTGCAAAGGTAAGTGATGGCGAACACTCTTTTCATATTTTCCTTTCTCTCGACTTGTGGGTTGGAGAAAAGCGAAATTTCGGCATTTGCAAGCGAAGAACTAACCACTCTTTGGGCCGATTTCATCTAGGAACTCAAGGATTCTGGCGATAGATCTAACCCTCCTTCCTCGATATTTGGTTGGTAAGTAATGGTAAGATCTACTTTAGTTAAGTAGTTGTTAATCGATTAAGCGAAGGCTACTAATTTAGTTAAGTCCGATTTTAGGGTGGTGAAGCAAAAGGGTGATACTCAAGACTTTCGGGTAAGGATTCGGGTTCAAAGGAGAACCCTTTAAATTGTTTAATTTGGCGAATAGGCTATAGGGCTAACCCATGGTTGGTAGAATGTAGGTACAAAGAAATCTAAGGTGGTCGACTCCTTCATTCGGGATTTAGATCACTCGGTGGTGACAGTGTGTACATACACACTTATATCGATTAATATGTGTGATAAATATTTGTTGTTTGTAAATCGCTTGATATAGATTTGGATTTGGTACCTTAAATGGTACAAGCCGGGACCTCGGTAAGTCTCTATTTATATGAGATTATTATGATGCTTTTGGGAAGCATGATTTATTTAATACATGTGATAAATGTATGATCTCTGTTATGATTGTGATGTGGGTTGATGAGTGGAGGCGGTATTAATCGTGTAAGCGACGGCACCGATGTTTTAGTAACACACCGTGACTATATGTCACCGGAGGTTTGGTACCTCGGAGGTTTAATACCTCAATAGCGACTTATCCACGTGGTTAACACCACCGTGGGTTGGCCCCACTTGAGATATGGGATCGTCGCGGTGATTTGGTATCACACGATGGGTTGGCCCCATCAAATGATTTGTGTCTCGGACGGACACCGGTGTTTTGGTAACACATTGTGACTATATGTCACCGGTGGTTTGGCACCACCAAGGGTTTGGTACCACAACGGGTGAGCGATGGCGTTTGGATGGCTAGGTCGGGAATTAAATATTACGCATATTAATTGTTATCTGTTGTGTATGGAAAATGTTTTAAAGCAGGGGAAGGGTTACATCTTGAGTCTTGGTGACTCACCTTCTCCATTATTTTTTTCGGTGATGCTTAGATCGCGGATATGGGCCGGAGGGACTTGAGGAGGCCATCTTGTGGATTTAAAATTAAATGGACTTCAATTTTAGTTATTTCAAATTTGGTTATTAGGTTGTTTTATTTTGGATGTAATAAGGCCTCATTATACTCTACTTTAGTTATTTTCTTATGTGTTGGATATTTTTATTTTACTATAAATTTGAATCACGCGTTTCTTAAAATTAACACGAAAAATGTTTTATCGTGCCATCAGAACATCCGAAGTTTGTATAATAACTTGACTTAACTAGATTTTCGAATTTAGTCCAAGAAGGTTTTTCAACAAGATAACCAAAACGAGTTGTTTTCAACAAAACTTAAATTGGACTTTCAAATGGGTTTCAAAAAGTTTTCCCGTAACGACCCATATTCGGTCCTAACGTTTGGGTCGGGTTTGGGCTGTTACAAATTGGTATCAGAGCCCAGTTCAAAACTCGACTGTGGGGGCCCAAGGCCCAAAAATGTTTTAGTAGGCCTTATTAATTGATTTTGGGTTTTAAGCGGCATGGCCGAGTCTCCAAGCACCGATCCGCCTAGTAAAGTACATCTAAACCTCTGTGTGAATTATATTACATAGAAGGGTAGGAAGCATGGAATGTAGATAGACTTATAGGAACTTGAACCTAGGATTAGATTACTCAAACACACAAACCTGAACATAAGACTTAAGGAGCGAAACCAACCTATGACTTAGTCAATGAGCTAGGGTGTGGTAACTCACATGCATGTCTAGGATTGGAGCAGGAAGAGCACAGTATTTAAGCGGTCAAGTGACTCACCACCTCTTCGCAGGTATCCTGCACAGTGCGTAGCTTGGGTTCACCCTAACTCGGAGGGCTCATGGTGTGGTAACCTCTCATAGCATGTCTAGAAAGGTTCGGTGGGAGCTTGGTATTTAAGCAGTCCGTGTGACTCACCTCCTCTCCACACGAAACCTGCCTGGTGCGTAGCTTGGGTTCACCCTGACCAAGAGGGCTCGGTCATAGGCTAAACATAATGACTAAAACCCGAAAGGGAATTAGCCTTGATTTTCAAAAAAATGAATGAAACAACAAAACTTGGTTTTAAAACTTTTCAAATCACCCCTTCAAAAGTAAGAACAACTCTTTTTACAATGTTTTTCTCGAAAAGTTCGATTTGTGGAAAATTACGAAAATGCCCTTAGGGGTAAAGTTACTAAAATACCCTTGGTCCATAAAACATCAACTCAATGATTTAGTCCAAAAATTTTAACTACTTCTCAAATATTCAACTCAGCTTTGGAAATCCTCAATGAAACACTTTGGTTTTGGAAAAATTACGAAAGCGCCCTCAACTTATAAAATTACCAAAACGCCACGAGTACAAAATTTTTGCAACATCACCGTTTAAGACGAAAATTCTCAAAAGGACCTCGAGTTTTACAATGGTTAAAACACCCTTGATTCACAAAAATTGCAAAATTACCCCTGATGGACAAAGTTACCAAAATACCCCTGGTTTTCGAAATAACGCCATAACTTCAAATCTTATCAATTTCTAATGATACCCTCCAGTGTTGGGAATTTCAAAAAAAACAACCTACTTTACTAAGGTTTTAAAATCTCTTTTATTACTGAAAATACCCACAGAGGAAAAAGGCGAAAATACCACAGGTTAGAAATGGGCGAAATGTCAAATGACGGCGAATAGGTAGGGAAAGTATTAAGGAATGGATGCAAGAACTTCTTTGTGTGAACTAAGATAGAGAAGCTGAAACCTTGTTTGCACGAAAGAATCTCTAACTAAAATTTCTTCATAAAATTTCTTCATGAGTAATGAAGTGGAACAAACGCTAATACATAAAATTTCTCTTAATCGATTAAATGCGCAGAGATAGAATGAGTTCTAGAGGGCGTGGGCGCCGTGGGCGCAGTAGGGGTAGGATGAGCGGTGTCCGAACCCGTCAGTCGGGACAAGGTTCTGAAACGATGTACCACCGCCAC
Organism: Gossypium rotundifolium; assembly: GCA_025506655.1. Lineage (NCBI taxonomy): Eukaryota > Viridiplantae > Streptophyta > Magnoliopsida > Malvales > Malvaceae > Gossypium > Gossypium rotundifolium. The sequence goes on from CP106724.1 coordinate 147,410,984, forward strand.
CACCACCTCCACTTTTGGAGCGGAGGAGCGAGATCGGGCAGGAGGAGGCGGTGCCATGGCGGTGTTGCGAGTCCTCGAATTGGTGGTGAATGGTGGAAATTTAGGAGCTCGTAATCTGTTCCCGAGCGGATTCGGTCCAACGAGTGAGGTGTTCCGGTGTGTCGAGTGGCACCCAAAGTAGCAGTATTGGTGGAATCTGAAAGGATAATGGATGATCTTGACACGATTGAGGGAAAACTGAAAGGGTATGACGCTTCTAAAGGATGAGGCGTGTCGGTGGTGGTGACGATTTCGAGATGGCGCTACTGGCGAGATGATTTGACACGGATTATTTCAAAACCGCCATCGGAAGAAGTATGTGGGCACCCGATTATCTGAGATGCTCGGAGAAAGCCTTTACAGGGTTAGTGCAAGGAACCAAGTCGATGAGAGAATATGAGGCGGAGTTTTGAGGCCGAGTAGGTATGCTAGAGGCATCGTGGCTCTCGAACACGATGCCGTGTCCGCTTTGAGGATGCACTCGAGATGATTTGAAGTTCTTGATTGCCCATGACAAGTTCGTGAGTTTTCATCTCTTGTGGAAAGGCTAAAGTAGCCGAGGGGATCAAGGAGGCGTGAGGCGTAATTATAGTAGAAATAATCAAAGAGAGGATTTGGGTCAATTTGGATCCGTGGTAATGATCGAGGAAGAAGGCTAGGCGAGTGGGCCGTCAGGCTGACAAGGCCGTAGCTACTAATCGAGGCCGCTCGGTATAATCATTGTGGGAAGTCCCATTGGGAGGTTGCTCGACCAAGCGATAGAGGATGTTTTGAGTGTGGGTCTTTAGAACATCGGTCGAGATTATCCCTAAGCGAGCTCGAAATCGGCGGAGAAGCGGGAATCGCACGCAGGATAGAAATATGGGACCACGGAGGGTCGTGGTAATGGCGAGAGGAAGCAATGGTCCTAACAGAGGTCGAGGAATTCTTACCTTTGGCTGAGTTTGCCTACAACAATAGCTACCAAGTTTAGTATTCAGATGGCACCATCTGAAGCAATTGTATGGATGGAAATGCGAACCAAGCGTGTTGGACGGAGTTGGGTGAACGACAAGTGTTGGGCCCAAATTGGTAGCGAGGCCAAGACAAAGTCAAAGTGATTCGGTCTCATCTCAAGGAAGCATCGAGATAGGCGAAGTCTTATGCCGATCTCAAGCGCAAAGAAATGGGTATCTTTGTGGGAGACAAGGTCTTTCTAAAGGTGTCGCCTTGGAAAAAGGTGTTAAGATTTGGACGAAAGGGGAAGCTGAGCCCAAGATTCATTGGTCCATATCTGATATTGAAGCGAATAGGACCGTAGCTTATCACTCGAGCTATGGCGAGTTAAGTCAAATTCATAATGTCTTCCATGTATCGATCTTTGGCGGTATCGGTCGGATCCATCACATGTGGTGCACGGCGAAATCGAGGTTAACGCAGACTTATCTTTTGAGGAGGAACCGATTCAGATCTTGGATAGAGATATAAAGGTTCTCGTAGGAAGTCGATGCCCTTAGTAAAAGTGCTATGGCGGAACCATGGTCTTGAGGAAGCTACGTGGGAACACGAGGATGTGATCTGGCCATAATACCCTCATCTGCTTTAGTTATGTAATTTGGGATGAAATTTATTTTAAGGGGTAGAATGTAACATCCCAAAATGGAGTTATTTGGAATTTAATTATTTTCTTATGTATGAACTATTGTGTCATTATTTATGGAATAATAATGATCAATTTAAGGCTTGGTGTTGGCTCAATTTGATAGGAAATTTTAGTTTTTAACTTTTAAGGTAGGGAGCCTTAGCAAGAGGGTGTTATAAGAATAAATGGGGATAATTTGGACATAAAATGAGCCTAGACTAAGTGGCAAAGTAAGCCCACTTAAGAGCTACATGTGGCGCCACCAAGGGAGCAAGGAGAGCTTTGGTTGAGTCACAAAATCCTCTTTTGGCATTATGTTGGGCGGCACATATAGGAGAGTCTTCCTCCATTTAAACTCTTATTTTTTATAAAAGATAATATGAGCTATTATAAGGGATTTTATTTATTCTAAGGATAATAGATGAATATTGTGGATTAATAAAGATTATTAGAAATTAAATCCTATTAATTTGAATTAAACTAAATGGGTGGCCTAGAGTGAATTAAGGAAGTGGGATGAATCTTGGACTCCTTGTTGAGGTGGAGTGGACGGCAAGGACTTGTGGAAGAGGGGGGAGTGCCGAATTTCTTATAGGCACATCCTCCATCTTTTGTTTTCTTTCTTCCAAAATTTCAAATAGCCAAATTCCCATTCTTGATTTTCCCTCTTTCTTCTCAAACTCTCAAAAACGGAAAAAAAGAGAAACAACATTCTCCTTGCCGAAATTCCCATTCTTAAATCTTCTTTCTCTTATTTCCTACTAGCCGAATCAACAATTCCCTCTACCTTTCTTCTTTTTCCTCACTAAAAATCCAGCCTTATTTAGGCAGCCATAGCCGAATCTAATACCTATCAATGTGCCGAAATTCCTTCTCTTTTCTTTAAACTCTACTTGGCCGAATAGTGTAGTGTTCGGGATTTCTCCTATATTCGATTGTTGCAAAGGTAAGTGATGGCGAACACTCTTTTCATATTTTCCTTTCTCTGTCGACTTGTGGGTTGGAGAAAAGCGAAATTTCGGCATTTGCAAGCAGAAGAACTAACCACTCTTTGGGCCGATTTCATCTAGGAACTCCGGATTCTGGCGATGAGATCTAACCTCCTTCCTCGATATTTGGTTGGTAAGTAATGGTAAGATCTACTTTAGTTAAGTAGTTGTTAATCGATTAAGCGAAGGCTACTAATTTAGTTAAGTCTTGGATTTTAGGGTGGTGAAGCAAAGGCGATACTCAAGACTTTGGGTAAGGATTCGGGTTCAAAGGAGAACCCTTTAAATTGTTTAATTTGGCGAATAGGCCATAGGGCTAACCCATGGTTGGCGAATGTAGGTACAAAGAAATCTAAGGTGGTCGACTCCTTCATTGGGATTTAGATCACTTTCGGTGGTGACGGTGTGTACATACACTTATATCGATTAATATGTGTGATAAATATTTGTTGTTTGTAAATCTGCTTGATGTAGATTTGGATTTGGTACCTTAAATGGTACAAGCCGGGACCTCGGTAAGTCTCTATTTATATGAGATTATTATGATGCTTTTGGGAAGCATGATTTATTTAATACATGTGATAAATGTATGATCTCTTATGATTGTGATGTGGGTTGATGAGTGGAGGCGGTATTAATCGTGTAAGCGGGCACCGATGTTTTGGTAACACCGTGACTATATGTCACCGAGGTTTGGTACCTCAGGAGGTTTAGTACCTCAATAGCGACTTATCCACGTGGTTAACACCACCGTGGGTTGGCCCCACTTGAGATATGGGATCGTCGCGGTGATTTGGTATCACACGATGGGTTGGCCCCATCAAATGATTTGTGTCTCGGACACGGTGTTTTAGTAACACATTGTGACTATATGTCACCGGTGGTTTGGCACCACCGGTGGTTTGGTACCACAGCAGGGTAGAGCGATGGCGTTTGGATGGCTAGGTCGGGAATTAAATATTACGCATATTAATTGTTATCTGTTGTGTATGGAAAATGTTTTAAAGCGGGGAAGGGTTACATCTTGAGTCTTGGTGACTCACCTTCTCCATTATTTTTTTCAGTGATGCTTAGATCGCGGATATGGAGCGGAGGGACTTGAGGAGGCCATCTTTGTGGATTTAAAATTATATGGACTTCAATTTTAGTTATTTCAAATTTGGTTATTGCCTAGTCGAATAGTGGTGTGAGACAACAAATAGTGGTGTGAGACCACAAATCTGAGGTCTATGTATGAGTTTTTGAGGTTATTGCTATGTTTGCATGTTGGTGTGAAAGTTTCATGAAGCAATTTTGTGAAATTACAGTTAAATTGTCCAAAAGGACTAAATTGCAAAAGTTGCAAAATATGATGTTCTAGAAGCTATTTGTGTGAAATTGCTTTGGAATATCAATTAGAGGTCCTAAATGAATAAATTTCCTAATTTTTAATTTTTGGACAAAATTGGGCATGAAAAAGTTAAATTAGGAAGTTTATCGAAAAAGGGCATTTTGGTCATTTAGTTATTAAATGATTAAATAGGTGAAAAGATGATAAAAATTAACTCATCTTCTTCCCCAAGCTGCCAAAAATTTCAAAGAACCCATAGCTAGGGTTTGTCAATTCTTCAAGCTTGCTAGTAAGTGCTTTTAAGCCTAGTTTTTGATATTCTTCGTATTTTTGAAGTTCTAGTAGCATGAGTAAGCTATTTTTAGCTATTTGGTGAGCTAAAATGGATGTTCAAAAATGTGGTCATGTATGAAATGCATGTATTTTGATGTTTTATGGAAGAATATGGAAGCTTGATGTAGTAGAAACATCTTTTGTTAAGTCATTTTCCATGAAAATGCATGTAGGGACTTGATTGTGAAAATCTTAAGTTTGGTCATACGTGTATGATTTAGTGAGAATTGATGAATGCTTTAGTTAATTAAGTGACTTAGCTAAGCATGAAAGGCTAGAAAGTTGAATAAAATCACTTTACGAGCCTTGGGCCAAAAGTGTAAATATAAGAAAGATTAGGGGCAAAATGGTAATTTTTCTAAAGTATGAGATAATCGTTAATTTATTCAATGTGTGTATTGAATGAGTTGATTATGGATGTGTTGAATGAGTATATGTTGTATGAACTTGAAGGGGTAAAGAGCTTAGCAAATAGCTTTGTTCTTGACTATGTGGTTAGACACGGGTGTGTGTCTAGGCCATGTGAGTCACACGGCCAGCCCACAGTCGTGTGTTGTGGTCGTGTCTAAATTGGCAGAGTAGAGTAGTTTGGGACACGGGCTAGTTACATGGGCATGTGACTAAGCTTTGAGACCATGTAGGTTAAGTCAGTGTTCACTACGGGTTGAAGGCATGGGCATGTGTGACTACACACGGGCGTGTCTCATCTTATACAGGTGTGTGAGCCCTGTATAAAAGAGAAATTTTGTTTTAAGAATCAAAAAAGTTTTGATATAGTCTTGAGAGTCCTCGTGTGTATAGGTGAGGACTCGTAAGTTGAGAATTGGGTTGTTGAGGTGACTTAAGAAAGTAGTCACGATAAACCTAAGTAGCGATCAAGTGGTGATAGTACGGTAACGTCTCGAGCTCGGTTCCGTGTAGAACCCGGGTAAGGGGTGTTACATTTTGTGGTATCAGAGCTATAGTTTAGTCAGTTCTAGGACTACCATAGCGGGTGTAAGAGTCTAGTTATACATGCCATAAGTGTATAATGATAGCGTGGTGGCTTCTGATGAATTTTTTTTAAATTTCGTTTGATATGGTATATGCATTTCGATCCATCGACTACTAATGAAGCAGTTAGTATTGAGCTAGCTCCTGCGGAAGGGACCGTGCCTGTACAAAGTGCACCCGAGGATAGGGGTCGAGGAGTAGAAGCACGAGAAGCCTTTCTCTAGATGATGAGTAATTGGTACTCGGACTATGTTCGAGTGAACCCTAATGCTCAACCTCCTCCACCTTCTCTTATGCCTTAGCCAAATCCAGTGGCTCCTCAAGGTATTGATGTTGTGAGGATATCGAAATCCCAGTGGATATGATTAAGAAGCATGGGGCTGAGGAGTTTAGAGCAAGGGTAGATGATGACCTTGAGAGGGTGGAGTTTTGGTTAGAGAACTTAATGAGAGTGTTTGATGAACTCTCATGTACACCTGAAGAGAGCTTGAAATGTGCTGTGTCCTTACTGAGGGATTTGGCATACCATTGGTGGAAGACTCTAACGTTAGTGGTCCCAAAAGAGCGGGTGACTTGGGACTTCGTTCTGGAAGTGTTCCAAAAAAAGTATGTAAGCAAATGATTTACTGATTGAAAAAGGAAATAATTCCTTGAGTTGAAGCAATGAAGAATGTCAGTAGCAGAGTATGAGCGTGAGTTTGTTAGGCTTAGCAAATACACTCAAGAGTGTGTATTGACAAAGACCATCTTGTGTCAGAGGTTTGAAGATGGACTGAATGAGGACATCAAACTCCTAGTGGGCATTTTGGAGTTGAAAGAGTTCGTTGTGTTGGTAGAAAGGGCAAGTAAGGCAGAGGAGTTGAGTAAGAAAAAGAGAAGGGCTGTGAGTGGAGCCCGAGATGCTAGAAAGAGGCGATGGGTAATCGTATCACGCCCAGTTGAAAAGATTCAAGGAATGAAATCCTTGTGTGCTCTAAGAGTTATGAGCACGGGTTTAGCATTGTCTAATGATGGTGCTTGTAACACCCCTAACCCTAAACTATCGCTGGAATATGGTTAAGGGGTATTACCAATCAATCAGAACATTTAATCGCTAAATGCCAACATAAAGTCAAACATCATCCAACACATTCATATACAATCATAGTGTCCCTTAAACGAGTCATCAAGACCCTAAGCATGCTTATAAACCGAGTCGAGACTAAACCGAAACACATATAAAATATCATGAAAAATTGAAACTTTTCTAGAATACAGGGGAGACACGCCCGTGGGGGTAGGCCGTGCCTCTCCCACGGCTACATGACACACCCGTGTGACCTCCCCGTGGTTACATACTACCAAAATCAACACGGCTAACTAGCACGCCCGTGTACTAAGGCCGTGTCCTATAAGGTCATATACCGCCATTTCTCAGACGACACAGCAAACGCACGCCTGCCATGGCGGTGTCTTGCTTTAAGCCACATTCGCCAATTTACCCACGGTGCGAGGCAGCGCGCAGTGTGCTTCCAACCGTGTGACATTATAGGCCATTTTTGCAAGGCCAACATGCCACCCACTTAGGGTCAAACCTACAAGTCAATCAACCAAACATCTCATGCAGATATTGCCATCTAAAAACATACCAATTTAGCAATTCAAAACATGCAATCAATATCAACTCTAATTATACCCAATTCAATACCAATACTTATTCTATCACAAGCATAATCCATTCCCAATCTTACTACCCCTACTAGCATTTATCAACACAAAGTTACCGTTCAATAGCAAATATCCCAACTCACAAATCTTGCCAAAAGATGTATCATATATATACCACATTCATTCATGTCAAACCGATCATATATTTAGCCACATCTCATGGCTACTTACAAATCTCAAACTTGATTCAATTAACTAGCCTATACATGCCATATTCTAGCTATATACATCTTTCCAAAAGTACCAAAATAGAATGTCGATAGTGTGATTGAGAAGCTGACGATCCCAGATCCGAGCTAGTTTTACTGACCCTGCCAAACAGAGAAACAAATCACACAGTAAGCTTTCCAAAGCTTAGTAAGTTCGAATTATAAAACAATTAACTCAATGAACCAAGTCAATATACACATTTAACCAACACATAGATATTTTATCAATGGTACACAAGTTCAACTTTATTCAATACTCACATAGCATTCCATTCTGTCACTTCAAATTTCACCAATCACATAGGTATCTTACTTACTTTGCCAACACTTAGTTAATCACTAATCATACTATCCAGCCATCACATAGATAATGATACAACTAAGCACAATATCACTCTCGACTACATGCTCAATCAACTATTCATTCAACTCTTAAATCTATCATCAACCACATAGATTCAAACATACCTTGATCAACACGTAGTTACTCACCATTCATACAACTTAATTCCTCTACTTTACCTCTATTTAAACCTCTGCTATTACTTAAATGAATTTACACACTTAGTGCCAATTTGACAACCGAAGCCTATTTGTCAACGCACACGTAGTACCGATATGTTTAACAGAACTTATATCAGTAACGCACACACAGTGCCATAACGATGAGCCAAAACTTCTATCATTTCACACACACAGTGCTAATCATTAAAGACGTAGCTTCTATTGTTTCACACACAAAGTACTAGTCGTTAATTATAATCGAACACTTAATTTCTATTCTTTTATTCGACTTGCCTCGATTTTGCACACACAGTGCCAATTCAATAAGCCAAAGCTTTTGTATCGTTGCACACACAGTGCTATTCATTTCATTTAATAGCACACTCAGTGCCTTAATACAAAACCAAACTAGATTAGATATCGCACACACAGTTCCAATCACAAAGCCGAAACTTCTATTATTTCACACACAAAGTGCTAATCTTCTCAGTTACCCTCCCAAATGCGCACACTTAGTGCCAATTTCATAACTGAAACATAATCATCACCGCACACTTAGTGCCAGTACACTAAACCGAACTTATAACGGTATTGCACACACAGTGCTAAGTCGATAAGTCAAGCTTCTATCTTTTTGCACACACAATGTCAATCATTTTTTTTTTCTCGTTTCAAATTTCACACACTTAGTGCCCCTTTATCTCAATTCAGCACATAGAATTTCAAATCTCATAGATACATATACATCCATTCAATTTATATAACACAGATAAAGTTTACAACTAGTATTATATCCGAACTTACCTCACACGTCGAACTATCGATATGGTCGATTAATCGAGCACTTTACCTTTGCTTCGATCTCGATCCAAACCTCTCCTCTCTTGGTCTATACACATTCAAATTCAATCCATTCAATCATCAATTCATTCATTTTAATCCAAACACACGTATTTAGGGCATTTTAGAAAATAACCCTCACATTTTCACATTTCGACACTTTAGTCCCTATTTCACAAAATCATAAAATACTCAAAATTTCATTACACTATGCTTAGGCCGAATTCTCCTTAGTCTCATAGGAGTCCATACATTTCATTTATTTTAAATTTTAGTCCCTCAATTTATACTTTTCACAATTTAGCCCAAAATACTCAATTTCATCAAAAATCCCAATACAAACTATGATAATCCAACACTAAGTTTTCATATTTCAATATCAACTAGCACATAGCTCAAACATTCATCAATGGCTCATCACAAAAACATCGTCAAATCACAAAATTACAACATGGGCTAGCTAGAGCACGAAGCAATGATTACGAAAACGTAAAAATTATCAAAAACTGAGCTAAAATCGCATACCAATTTGTGCCTAAGCTTGCCGAAACTTCAAAGCTTTCTAGCCTTCCTTTCTTTTCTATTTTCGGTGAATAATACGATGAATACTCATCTTCTTTCATGATTTCTTTTACTAATCTATTAATATTAATCCAATTACCATGTTAGCCTTTAATAAAAACATATTATATTACATTTTAGTTGGTTAAAATGTCCATCCACCATCCACTAAATGCATATTGGTTAAATTGCATCATACAACCTCCATATTTGAATGACAACAACGGTTAAATACTTATCAATCAACACATATCTTTTACTCTTCGTGCGATTAAGTCCCTTCTCTTAATTCAGCATTAAAATGATCAAATCATCACACAGAATTTTCACGCAGACTATGTCACATATCATTCACACAGAAAATATCATTAAAATATTTTTACGACCTCAAATTCGTTGTCTCAAACCACTATTCCGACTAGGGTCTAAATCGGGCTGTTACAACTCTCCCCCCTTAGAGATTTTCGTCCCCGAAAATCTTACCAGTGAATAGTTCTAGATGTTGCTCTCTCATAACGTTCTCAGGCTCCCACGTAGCCTCTTCAATTCGTGTTTCTCACCATTTCAGTAAGATACCCCAATCAATCAAGTGAATAATTTGTTCTTATCGGAATGAAATGAGTGATCTTCACCAATCTATCAATTATCACACAAATTGCATTCTTTTTTTCTCAGAGACAAAGGAAATCCCGACACAAAGTCTATAATAACAGATAAACTTGATGTTCAGCTTTAATTTGCTGACAAACTAATCATTTTCACATATAGTCAGAGATGTCTCTTTTCATATCATGCTATCAATAAAACTATTTTAGATCGTTATACACTTTCATACTCTTCGAATGCACAGTCAAACCATTATTATAAGCTTTTTTCAATATTAACTGAATTATCTCTGAATTCATTGGAACATAAATCCGGTCTCTAAATCTCAAACAATCAGCACTATCAACTCAAACTCTGAATCCGAATTTAAATCGTATTAATTTTGTTTTGCTATCATTTCATCATCACTTTTATGAGCAACATTAATCTAACGTACAAACATAGGCTTTACTTCCAATTCAGCTATAACTGCACTATCATCACACAGATCTATTTGAGTACTCATATCTCGTAAAGCATATAATGATTTCTGACTCAAAGCATCAGCTGCAATATTAGCTTTACCCGAGTGATAATCTATCACAAGTTCATAATCTTTCAATAATTCTAACCATCTTTTCTGTCGTAAGTTCAAATCTTTCTAAGTCATCAAGTACTTCAAACTCTTATGATCGGTATAAACACGACATTTCTTGCTAAGTAAGTAGTGGCACCAAATTTTTAACACAAACACAATTACAGCTAATTCAAGGTTGTGTGTCGGACAGTTCTTTTCATGCGTCTTTAGCTATCTCAGAGCAATAATAATGATTTTGCCTACCTGCATCAGCCCACAGCCCAAACCATTTAATACTGCATAACTGTAAACTTTAATTTTTCTTTGCCTGATTCAGGCTGATCTAACATTAGCGCTTCGTCAACAACACTTTCAACGGCTTAAAACTTTGCTGACACTTTTCTAACCACTCAGATCTAACATCTTTCTGTAACAACTTCATCAATGGAGTCGCAATCATCGAGAAGCCTTTCACAAATCGTCAATAATATCTTGCTAGTCCAAGAAAACTACGAACTTTAAATATATTTCTCCGAGGCTCCCATTCCTATAATAGTAGAGATTTTACTCAGATTAACTCTTATTCCCGCAGCTGATACAATATGCTCCGAAACCAACCTCACTCAACCAAAACTCACATTTACTACACTTAGCATACAGATGCTTCTCACGCAATGTTTGTAACAAAATTCTCAAATGCTGAAATATTATGTCTTATCACAATACTACAACAAAGTGATCCAAATACGGTCTGAATGTCCGATTCATCAAATCCATAAGTACTGCAGGATCATTCGTTAGTTCGAAAGACATTACTAAGAATTCATAATATCTATACCTCGTTCTGAAAATAATTTTCGACACATCAGATTCTTTAACTTTCTTTTCTGATACCTTTGTATCAATCACACATGCCAAATAGTCTTCGTAATCCTTTATCATATAACTCAACTTTCATCGAATGATAGCAATATCAAATTAGCTGGAAAGCAAACATCCCCAAAATTAACAGACAGTTCTTGCATATTTTATCCACTAAGACACACTTGCCTAAGGGGTTCGATACTCTAACCACAAATTCAGTAGACTCAACAGGTAGAGTCTTATTCGATACTAAACTCATACACACATAGGAATGGGTTGATCCCTGATATATTTATGCAATCACATCAGTATCAAATAGAGCTACAGTACCGGTCATGACATCTAGAGATGACACTTCCTCTCTTGTTCATATAGCGTAAGCTCGGTAGGTGCTCTCGCCTCTGATCACATAGTTGTATCAATGGTCCCTCTTTGACTTCCACGAATGTTTTCGACATTTCTGGTTGGTCTACCCCTAGCCGTCACATTACTCGATCTCACATTCTGAACATTTCTTCCTCAGTCATCTTTGGGCAGTCTCTAATAAAATGATCTCGTGATCCACATTTGTAGCAAACTTTATTGTTGTATTTGCCCCAACATTCTCCTACATGTCGTCTTCCACACTGTCTACACTCAGGTTTATTACTTTTGGCACTATCAGCATTAGACTCATTTAGGGCTTGAATTCGTAAACCAATACTTCATCTCAAACGATCTCTACTTGGGTGTCCAAACGAAACATTTGTATGGTTGCTTACATCTCTATATCTATTTGTAGAAGGTTGAAAAAATTTACTCATTGATCCTTTTCTTTTTTCACGAGCTTCCGAATCGGCTTTCTTCGTTTCCTTACTGAGCTCTTCAGCTTTACATGCTCTTTCAACTAACACAACAAATTCGTTTATGTCGAGTATTCCAACCAACAACTTAATGTCTTCATTCAATCCCTCTATGAAATGTTTACACATGTTAACTTCAGTAGAAACACATTCTCTAGCATATTGGCTCAATCGTACGAATTCCCACTCGTATTTAGTAATAGACAAATGATCCTATTTCAGCTCTAAAAACTCTTTACATTTCTGATCAATGAAGCGTTGACTAATATACTTCTTTCTGAACTCAACTTGAAAGAAATCCCAGGTGATTCTCTCTCTCAAAACTATAGATGTCAACGTCTTCCACCAATCATAAGCCGAATCCCTCAACAACGAAACAATGCACTTAATACATTCATTCAAACTTAACAACATCCCATCGAATACTCAGATTGTATTCTCAAGCCAAAACACGGCTCTCTCAGCATCGTCATCAGATGTGGCCCTAAACTCTTCGGCACCGTACTTTCTAATCTTATCCACTAGAGGTTTATTCAATTGAATTGGATCTATCACTTATGGCACAATAGGTACTTGTGGGGTGAAGGTTGTGGAGCAGCCAGATTCGTTCGAACAAACTCTGGAAACCACTCACTCATTATTATGGAAGAAGGCTTGCTTAGCCTCTCCTCCCTCACTACTTTCATTTGGCCTAAATGTGCCCGACGCTGTCCCTTGAGTGGGAGTAGGCACGTTACTCTCTACATCGTCAGCAACTATTCGATCGGGATCCATTACTATATGATAACACATTTTCATCTGTAAGAATTCATCACACTATCGCAATTTCTTAGATGGCATGTATAGCTAGACTCACATACGCTACGTTAGTCCGAGAATCGACTAAGCCGTAGCTCTGATACCAATAAAATTGTAACACCCCTAACCCAAAATCATCGCCAGAATAGGGTTAAGGGGTATTACCGATCAATCAGAGCATTTAACCTCTAAATGTCAACACAAAGTCAAACATCATCCAACACATTCATATACAATCATAGTGTCCCTTAAACGAGTCATCAATACCCTAAGCATGCTTATAAACCGAGTCAGGACTAAACCGAAACAAATATAAAATTTCATGAAAAATAGAAACTTTTCTAGAAAACAGGGGAGACACGCCCGTGGGGGTAGGCCGTGCCTCTCCCACAGCTACATGACACACCCGTCTGACCTCCCCATGGTTACATACTACCAAAATCAACACGGCTAACTAGCACGCCCGTGTGCTAAGGCCGTGTCCTATAAGGTCATATACTGCCATTTCCTGCACGACCTGTAGGCATGCCCGTGCCATGGCCGTGTGCAGTTTAAGCCACATTCTGCCAATTTACCCACGGTCTGAGGCACGCCCGTGTGCCCCAACCGTGTGACATTATAGGCCATTTTTGCAAGGCCAACATGCCACCCACATAGGGTCAAACCTACAAGTCAATCAACCAAACATCTCATGCACATATTTCCATCTAAAAACATACCAATTTAGTAATTCAAAACATGCAATCAATATCAACTCTAATTATACCCAATTCAATGCCAATACTTATTCTATCACAAGCATAATTCATTCCCAATCTCACTACCCCTACTAGCATTTATCAACACAAAGTTACCATTCAATAGCAAATATCCCAATTCACAAATCATGCCAAAAGATGTATCATATATATACCACATTCATTCATGCCAAACCTATCATATATCTAGCCACATCTCATGGCTACTTACAAATCTCAAACATGATTCAATTAACTAGCTTATACATGCCATATTCTAGCTATATACATCTTTCCAAAAGTACCAAAATAGAATGCCGATAGTGTGATTGAGAAGCTGACGATCCCATATCTGAGTAGTTTTACTGACCCTGCAAAATAGAGAAAAAATCACATAGTAAACTTTCTAAAGCTTAGTAAGTTCGAATTATAAAACAATTAACTGAATGAACCAAGTCAATATACTCATTTAACCATCACATAGATATTTTATCAATGGTATACAAGTTCAACTTTATTCAATACTCACATAGCATTCCATTCTTTCTCGTCAAATTTCACCAATCAAATAGGTATCATACTTACTTTGCCAACACTCAGTTAATCACTAATCATACTATCCAACCATCACATAGATAATGAAACAACTAAGCACAATATCACTCTCAACCACATGCTCAATTAACTATTCATTCAACTCTTAAATCTATCATCAACCACATAGATTCAAACATACCTTGATGAACGCATAGTTACTCACCATTCATACAACTCAATTCCTCTACTTTACCTCTATTTCAACCTCTGCTATTACTCAAATGAATTTGCACACTTAGTGCCAATTTGACAACCGAAGCCTATTTGTCACCGCACATTTAGTGCCGATATGTTAAACTGAACTTATATCGATAACGCACACACAGTGCCATTTCGATGAGCCAAAACTTCTATCGTTTCACACACACAGTTCTATTCATTAAAGTCGTAGCTTCTATTGTTTCGTACACAAAGTGCTGGTCGTTAATTATAATCGCACACTTAATGTCTATTCTTTTATTCGACTTGCCTCAATGTCGTACACACACTTCTATTATTTCGCGCACAAAGTGCTAATCTTCTCGGTTACCCTCCCAAATGCACGAACTTAGTGGAAATTTCATAACTGAAACATAATCATCACCACACACTTAGTGCCAATACACTAAACCGAAGTTATATCGGTATTGCACAAACAGTGCTAAGTCAATAAGCCGAAGCTTCAATCTTTTCGCACACACAGTGTCAATCATTTTTTTTCTTGTTTCAAATTTCTCACACTTAGTGCCCTTTATCTCAATTCAGCACATAGAATTTCAAATCTCATAGATACATATACATCCATTCAATTTATATAACATAGATAAAGTTTACAACTAGTATTATATGCAAACTTACCTCGCACGTCGAACTATCGATACAGTCGATTAACCGAGCACTTTATCTTTGCTTCGATCTCGATTCGAACCTCTCTCTCTTAGTCTATACACTTTTAAATTCAATCCATTCAATCATCAATTCATTCATTTTAATCCAAACACACGTATTTAGGGAATTTTAGAAAATGGCCCTCACATTTTCATATTTTGACACTTTAGTCCCTATTTCACAAAATCATCAAATACTCAAAATTTCATTACACTATGCTTAGGTCGAATTCTCCTTAGTCTCATAGGAGTCCAAACATTTCAATTATTTCACATTTTAGTCCCTCAATTTACACTTTTCACAATTTAGCCCAAAATACTCAATTTCATTAAAAATCCCAATACAAACTATGATAATACAACATTAATTTTTCATATTTCAATATCAACTAGCACATAGTTCAAACATTCATCAATGGCTCATCACAAAAACATCCTCAAATCATAAAATTACAACATGGGCTAGCTAGAGCACGAAGCAACAATTACGAAAGCATAGAAATTATCAAAAATCGAGCAAAAATCACATACCAATTTGTGCCTAAGCTGGTCGAAACTTCAAAGATTCCTAGCCCTCTTTTCTTTTCAATTTTTGGTGAATAATAAGATGAATGCTCATCTTCTTTCATGATTTGTTTTACTAATCTATTATTATTCCAATTACCATGTTAACCTTTAATAAAAACATATTATAATACATTTTAGTTGGTTAAAATGTCCATCCACCATCCACCAAGTACATATTGGTTAAATTGCATCATACAGCCTCCTTATTTGAAAGACAACAACACTTAGATACTTATAAATTAGTACATAGCTTTTACTCTTTGTGTGATTAAGTCCCTTCTCTTAATTCGGCATTAAAATGATCAAATCATCACACAGAATTTTCACGCAGACTATGTCACATATCATTCACACAGAAAATATCATAAAAATATTACCTTGAATTCGTGGTCTCAAACCACTTTTCCGACTAGGGTCTAAACCAGGCTATTACAACTTTCTCCCTTAGGGATTTTCGTCCCCCAAAATCTTACCAGTGAATAGTTGTGGATGTTGCTCTCTCATAACGTTCTCAGGCTCCCACATAGCCTTTTAATTCCATGTTTCTCACCATTTTAGTAATATACCCCAATCAATCAAGTGAATAATTTGTTCTCATCGAAATGAAATGAGTGATCTTCACCAATCTATCAATTATCACACAAATTGCATTCTTTCTTTCCAAGAGACAAATGAAATCCCGACACAAAGTCTATAATAACAGATAAACTTGATGTTCAACTTTAATTTGCTGACAAACTAATCATTTCCACACATAGTCAGAGATGTCTCTTTTCATATCATGCTATCAATAAAACTGTTTCAGATCGTTATACACTTTCATACTCTTCGAATGCACAGGCAAACGATTATTATAAGCTTTATTCAATATTAATTGAATCATCTCTTAATTTATTGGAACATAAATTCGATCTCGAAATCTTGAACTATTAGCACTATCAACTCAAACTCTGAATCCAAATTTAAATCGTATTAATTTCGTTTTGCTA
Organism: Gossypium rotundifolium; assembly: GCA_025506655.1. Classification (NCBI taxonomy): domain Eukaryota; kingdom Viridiplantae; phylum Streptophyta; class Magnoliopsida; order Malvales; family Malvaceae; genus Gossypium; species Gossypium rotundifolium. The sequence continues at coordinate 147,427,532 of CP106724.1, forward strand.
TCATTTCATCATCACTTTTATGAGCAACATTAATCTAATGTACAAACATCGGCTTTACTTCCAATTTAGCTATAACTGCACTATCATCACACAGATCTATTTGAGCACTCATAACTCATAAAGCATATAACAATTTCTGACTCAAAGCATCAGCTACAACATTAGCTTTACCCGAGTGATAATCTATCACAAGTTTGTAATCTTTCAATAATTCTAACCATCTTCTCTGTCGCAAGTTCAAATCTTTTTAAGTCATCAAGTACTTCAAACTCTTATGATCGGTATAAACACGACATTTCTTGCTAAGTAGTGGCGCCAAATTTTTAACACAAACACAATTGCAGCTAATTCAAGGTCGTGTGTCAGACAGTTCTTTTCATACGTCTTTAGCTATCTCAGAGCAATAATAATGATTTTGCCTACTTGCATCAGCCTACAGCCTAAACCATTTAACAATGCTCACTGTAAACTTTAATTTTTCTTTGCCCGATTTAGACTGAACTAACATTAGCGCTTTTGTCAATAACACTTTCAATGGCTTAAAACTTTGCTGACACTTTTCTGACCACTCAGATCTAACATCTTTCTGTAACAACTTCGTCAACGGAGTCACAATCATCGAGAAGCCTTTCACAAATCGTCAATAATATCTTGCTAGTCTAAGAAAACTGCAGACTTCAAATACGTTTCTCGGAGGCTTCCATTCCTATAATAGCAGAGATTTTACTCGAATTAACTCTTATTTCCCGCAGCTGATATAGCATGCTCCGAAACCAGCCTCACGCAACCAAAACTCACATTTACTACACTTACCATACAGATGCTTCTCACGCAATGTTTGTAACAAAATTCTCAAATGCTCGAAATATTGTCTCTTATCACAATGCTACAACAAAGTAATCCAAATACGATCTAAATATCTGATTCATCAAATCCATAAGTACTGCCGGATCATTCGTTAGTTTGAAAGACATTACTAAGAATTCATAATATCTATACCTCATTCTGAAAATAATTTTCGACACATTAGATTCTTTAACTTTCTTTTCTGATACCTTTGTATCAATCACACATGCCAAATAGTCTTCATAATCCTTTATCATATAACTCAACTTTTATCGAATGATAGCAATATAAAATTAGCCGGAAAGCAAACATCCCAAAAATCAACGGACAGTTCTTGCATATTTTATCCACTAAGACACACTTGCGTAAGGGGTTCGATACTCTAACCACAAATTCAGTAGACTCAACAGGTAGAGTCTTATTCGATACTAAATTTATACACACATAGGAATGGGTTGATCCTTGATATATTTATGCAATCACATCAGTATCGATTAGAGTTACAGTACTGGTCATGACGTCTGGAGATGACCCTTCCTCTCTTGTTCGTATAGCGTAAGCTCGGGCAGGTGCTCTCGCCTCTGATCTCATAGCTGTATCAATGGTCGCTCTTTGACTTCCACGAATGTTCCCGACATTTCTGGTTGGTCTACCCCTAGCCGTCACATTGCTCGATCTTACATTCTGAACATTTTCTTCCTTAGTCATCTTTGGTCAGTCTCTAATAAAATGATCTCGTGATCCACACTTATAGCAAACTCTATTGTTGTATTTGCCCCAACATTCTCCCACATGTCATCTTCCACACTGTCTACACTCAAGTTTATTACTTTTGGCACTATCAACATTAGATTCATTTGGGGCTTGAATTCGTAAACCAATACTTCATCTCAAACGATCTCTACTTGGGTGTCCAAATGAAACATTTGTATGGTTGCTTACATCTCTATATCTATTTGTAGATGGTTGAGAAAATTTACTCATTGATCCTTTTCTTTCTTCACGAGCTTTCGAATCGGCTTTCTTCGTTTCTTTACTGAGCTCTTCAGCTTTACATGCTCTTTCAACTAACACAACAAATTCATTTATGTGGAGTATTCCAACCAACAACTTAATGTCTTCATTCAATCCCTCTATGAAATGTTTACACATGGTAACTTCAGTAGAAACACATTCTCTAGCATATTGGCTCAATCGTACGAATTCCCACTCGTATTCAGTAACAGACAAACGATCCTGTTTCAGCTCTAGAAACTCTTTACATTTCTGATCAATGAAGTGTTGACTGATATACTTCTTTCTGAACTCAACTTGAAAGAAATCCCAGGTGATTCTCTCTCTCAAAACTATAGATGTCAACGTCTTCCACCAATTATAAGCCGAATCCCTCAACAACGAAACAATAGACTTAATACATTCGTCTAGACTTAACGACATCTCATCGAATACTCAGATTGTATTCCCAAGCCAAAACTCAGCTCTCTCAGCATCGTCATCAGATGTGGCCCTAAACTCTTCGATACCGTACTTTCTAATCTTATCCACCGAGGTTTATTCAATTGAATTGGAACTACCACTTATGGCACAACATGTACTTGTGGGGGTGGAGGTTGTGGAGCAGCCGAAATCATTCGAACGAACTCTAAAAACCACTCACTCATCATATGGAAGAAGGATTACTTAGCCTCTCCTCCCTCACGACTTCCATTTGGCCTAAATGTGGTCGACGCTATCCCTTGAGCGGGAGTAGGTGCGTTACTCTCTACATCGTCAGCAATTGCTCGATTGGGATCCATTACTATATGATAACACATTTTAATCTGTTAGAATTCATCACACTATCGCAATTTCTTATATCGCATGTATAGCTAGACTAACATACGCTACGTTAGTCCGAGAATTGACTAAGCCGTAGCTCTGATACTAATAAAATTGTAACACCCCTAACCCGACACCGTCGCCAGAATAGGTTAAGGGGTATTACAGATTAATCAAACCATTTAACCTCTAAATGTCAACACAAAGTCAAACATCATCTAACACATTCATATACAATCATAGTGTCCCTTAAACGAGTCATCAAGACCCTAAGCATGCTTATTAGTCGAGTCGGGACTAAACCGAAACACATATAAAATTTCATGAAAAATTGAAACTTTTCTAGAATACAGGGAGACACGCCCGTGGGGGTAGGTCGTGCCTCTCCCACGGCTACATGGCACACCTGTGTGACCTCCTCGTGGTTACATACTACCAAAATCAACACAGCTAACTAGCACGCCCGTCTGCTAAGGCCGTGTCCTATAAGGTCATATACTGCCATTTCTTGCACGACCTGTAGGCACGCCCGTGCCATGGCCGTGTGCAGTTTAAGCCACATTTTGCCAATTTACCCATTGTCTGAGGCACGCTCATGTGCCCCAACCATGTGACATTATAGGCCACTTTTGCAAGGCCAACATGCCACCCACATAGGGTCAAACCTACAAGTCAATCAACCAAACATCTCATGCACATATTTCCATCTAAAAACATACCAATTTAGCAATTCAAAACATGCAATCAATATCAACTCCAATTACCAAATTTAATACCAATATTGATTCTATCACAAGCATAATTCATTCCCAATCTCACTACCCCTACTAGCATTTATCAACACAAAGTTACCATTCAATAGCAAATATCCCAATGCACAAATCATGCCAAAAGATGTATCATATATATACCACATTCATTCATGCCAAACCTATCATATATCTAGCCACATCTCATGGCTACTTACAAATCTCAAACTTGATTCAATTAACTAGCCTATACATGCCATATTCTAGCTATATACATCTTTCTAAAAGTACCAAAATAGAATGCCGATAGTGTGATTGAGAAGCTGACGATCCTAGACCCGAGCTAGTTTTATTGACCCTGTAAAACAGAGAAACAAATCACACAGTAAACTTTCCAAAGCTGAGTAAGTTCGAATTATAAAACAATTAACTTAATGAACCAAGTCAATATACACATTTAACCATCACATAGATATTTTATCAATGGTACACAAGTTTAACTTTATTCAATACTCACATAGCATTCCATTCTTTCACTTCAAATTTCACCAATCACATAGGTATCATACTTACTTTGCCAACACTTAGTTAATCACTAATCATACTATCCAACCATCACATAGATGATGACACAACTAAGCACAACATCACTCTCAACCACATGCTTAATTAACTATTCATTCAACTCTTAAATCTATCATCAACCACATAGATTTAAACATACCTTGAGCAACACGTAGTTACTCACCATTCATACAACTCAATTCATCTACTTTACCTCTATTTTAACCTTTGCTATTACTCAAATGAATTTGCACACTTAGTGCCAATTTGACAACCGAAGCCTATTTGCCAACACACACTTAGTGCCGACACCACTATAAATTTTGTCAGCATCTCTTCAAGGTTCAGTTTTTTTCTTGTGGATACGGCTGTTGTTGGAAGTTTGGAGGGGTGGTTGTTGTCTCTGATTTCCTTGGCCACCCCATGAGAAATTGGGGTGGTTCCTCCAACCTGGGTTATAAGTATTATTATAAGGGTTATTTTAAGGTCTAAAATTGTTACCCGTATAGTTTAATTGTTCGCTTTCCATGCCTGGATTGTAGGGTGGGTACTTAGGATTCGCCACACCTCCTAGATTTAAGTCACATTGCATAACTAGATGTACCTGCAAAGAACCACACAAACCATCAATCTTTTTATTCATCATCTCTACCTAATTTTATAGCATGGTGACTGCGTTGAGATTGAAAACTCTGACTACTTTGGTTGGCTTTGTCCTTGTAGCGTGCCATTGATAGTTATTCAGTGACATCTCCTTTATGAATTCATAAGCCACTTCAGGAGTTTTGTTATTTAGGGTTCCACCGGTGGCTGAGTCAATTAACTTCCGGGTTGAGGGGTTCACAACCATTGTAAAAAGTTTGGACCTGCATCCACAAGGGTAAACCATGGTGTGGGCACTTTCTTAACAGATCTTTGTATCTCTCCCATGCGTCATATAATGTTTCTAAATCCATCTGCACAAAAGAAGAGATATCATTCCTTAATTTGGCCGTTTTGGCTGATGAAAAATATTTCAATAAAAATTTTTCGGTCATTTGGTCCCATGTAGTGATTAATCCTCGTGGAAGAGAATGTAACCACTGTTTGGCTTTATTTCTCAAAGAAAATGGAAATAACTGAAGACGAATGGCATCATCAGAAATGCCATTTATTTTGAAAGTATCACAAAATTCTAGAAAATTAGCTAAATGAGTATTTAGGTCTTCGTCCTGCAAACCATCAAATTGAACAAACTATTGAATTATTTGTATAGTGTTAGATTTTAATTCAAAGTTATTAGCGGCTATAGTAGGCCTAACAATACTCGATTCAGCTCCTGTTAAATTAGGTTTAGCATAATCATACATAGTTCGAGGAGCATGATGGTCGGCCATATCTTGATGTGGTGGATTATTCTCAGCCATCCCTTCGGTGGTATTGGTTTCGTCCTCTTGCTCTTCTTGTATGTAATCTAAGCCTTGCCTTACTTCTCTATGATTTTGCATGCAGTTTCTTCAATATCACTGTCGTAAAGTTGTAACATCCGAGAGTTAGGGGTCACACATTTCAATTCATATCTATGTGTTAGTATGCTCAGTATGCTGTTTGAGTGTGTTTGGGGGCTTCAAGAAACCTTGGGGTTAGGTAAAAGCCTTAGTGAAAATTTTTGGTTTGAAGCCTTTAGGGAGGAGCTAGGGGAGCTAGGCCTTAAGGGATTTAATGTGGTGTTTATTTACACAACAAGAGGAGTGGTGGAGTGGTAAGGGGACGCTACCTAAGGGGTAGGGGAGTTTGCAACAAAGGGAGTTGCAGGGGGAAGGAGGTTCGAATAGCATGGTCTGTATTTTGGATGTTATTTTTACGTCAAGGAGGGGAGGTGTTAGAGATCAGCTTGGACACTTCTTGGGTGGCATGTTGAATAAGTCAACAAATTCAAATGTGTGGTTATGAAGGGAGATAGGAGTTTGAATCATTCAAATGTGTTTGAATGAGTGGAGTGGAGGGAAGTTAGGAGAAAAATAAGGGATGATAAGAAGAGGGTGAGAGTTGGCCGAATTTGGGATTCTAGGGGGTGGCATTTTTGATCATGTAAGGGGGAGAGTAGGTGCCGAATATGTGCTTGTAGTGTGGGTGTCCATCTTTTGTATTTTACTCCTTTAGTTCTCTTTGCCGAAAGTGTTAGTAAAACACTCTCTTTTACTTTCTTTCCATGTAACCAAAAGCTGAATATAGAAGTGATCTTTTTGGGCATTGTGTGTATCTTCTTTTCTCTTCTCTCTATTTTTTCATTTTGACAACCCTCACTTCTTTTGCAAGGAAGCCGAATTTTACTCTCCATTCTTCTCAATAGTCGAAACCCCATAAACCGCAACCCTCTCTTCTTCTTTTCATCAATTCTCTTATCTTCAAAAGCCAAATAACCCATTTGTTTCATTGTTGATGGTAGCCGAATGAACTTTCCCCAATTGTAAAACCATAGCCGAATCTCTTTGAGCCCTCTTTATTCTTTCTTTTTCTTCTCTTGTTATTCTTCAAAGCTGAATATCTCACTTTGGTGGTAACACTTATCAGTTGTCATTTGCTAGAGGAAGCACCATCATTCAGTCATTGTTAAAGCTCTCTCAATCGATTCCTAGTAATTGTGGTAAGGAGCCCTCTTTTATTTAGAGCTTTTTCCTTATTCTTTTTTTTTTGGTTTGCCGAAACCAAAAGACTAACCCTATTTCTTTGGTGTGACCGAATCTATGAAGGAGTGATTTCAGGTTCTTCATATAAGCCAACATTAAGGGAGTAAGGATCTTTCGGGATTCGATCAATCGAGGTAAGGAGATTATAACATTAGGCCGAAGGCTACTTCTGTTATGCATAGGTGTTAGATCCGAATCTAACAAGGCTTATGCAGGGGTTTTTGGCAACTTCTAAGTTCAAGTGAGAGCCTTTGGGATTTAGGTCGACTTTGGTAAGGATGCTCTTTCGATCTTAGCATTTATTTGGTTCGTTATTCTTTCCTATTCAACGTTTTAACTCGAGTCTTCTGATCAAAGATTTGTTTGATGATTCGAGTATCAGCCAAGGAGAGAAAGGGGTTAGACACGTAGTCCCTACCCCTAAATTCAAGAAGCGATTAGTTTCAGCGATTTGGGATTGGCCACCAGGGTGTGGGCCAGCTTCAGAGCAGGATCGTAGGCAAATAGTGGTAGCGTCAGTTAGCGATAGTGACGACGTGGAGGGCATGGTATTACGTGTTATCAGGTGTGTAATTAACACACTGTTTACTTACTTGCTTTAATTAAAATATATATGTATTATGTGGTAGCTGAAATAGTGGTTGTGGTGGTGTTATTACCCATATTAGGCAACCCGGTAACCAGGTTAGTATACTATCTATATTGAGGTGGTGGTTAGTGATGGTGGATATGTGTAAGCATGTCGTACATGCATATTTGATATGTTCATATGTTATAATGCCATTTTATCATAATATGTTGCATGTGCATGGGGTTCTAGGATATTTTTAATAAAGGGGAAGTGTGTATATATTAATATACGTGGATTGCTGACAACCTTGAGTCTCATTGTGGATATTTGTGATTTTAATCACGTGGATCAGTGGCTAGACCACTAAGTGGACTTTAAGCAGTATGCCGTCAGCATAGACTGCCAAAGAGGTGTGCAGCAGATGGAGGGTTGATTTAGTAATCCTCAGGTGTGTAGTGGATGGATATACGGGTGGTGTGTAGCGATTGGATACTAGATTGGGTTGGGTTAACATTTTGCATCATCTTGCATGGTATGTGGTTGATGTGGATTTGGGTTTTAGCTTATTGGTGGAATCATGTGAACTAATTGCACACTAAGTCTGGTGACTCACTCTATTTTTTTTAAAATAATGTAGGTAATTCGTAACTCGTTGGACTGGGCTGAAGCAATATCGAGGTGGCCATGCAGAAGTTGTTTTCGTAAATTCTATTTATATCTTCAACTGTTTGGATATTATTTGGGTTATTTTATTATGTAATAAGGCCACTCTAACTATTTTGGGATTTTATGGATTTAAGCTAGATTTGTTAATCAAACAACTTTAAGCCAATTACAGCCTGGAAACAAAATTCAATGTTTTTAAAATTCAGGTTACTCGGGAATAATTTGTTTTTCTCGAAATTCTTGTACAAACAACAATTCAAACTTTACACAACCTAGAAATTTTGATTCATCAGAAAAATTACTACTTTAATCGACAAACCCCATTTTTAAGCGAAATTTTTGTTGTAGAACTTAAAACTTATTTACACCTTCAAAATTGAATTCTTTTCAACACTTTTTCTAGAAACATTTTGGACTCGACCGTGGTGTTTTTGGCCGGGTTTGGGGTGTTACAATTTGGTATCAGAGCCCAAGTTTTAAAACTCGACATTTGGGTTTTGAGGCCCACAACATTTTCAAACGGATATTCAAAAGTAGTTAAAAGAAATTTTTCATGAAATGGATTTGTGAAGGCATAGCACTCGAGTCTTCCGGCCCAGGTCTACTAGGTAAGTCTTCTGACTTATTAAATAAATTGAATGAAAGTGGTTATGTGGTACATTATTGTGGATATGGAGACTAAAACCTTTAGGGATGTATGTGTTTTACGAGAGAATAGCTTGAAATTCTATGTCATAAACTACCCCTTTAATCAACAAGTGGAAAGAAAGCTAATGCATAAGCTTTCTTTAAAATAGATTAAAACGTGATGATAGACATGAGTTCTATGGGACATGGTCGTAATGCGCGTGGGCATGGTAGAGGTAGGATGACGGTATCGGAACCAGCAGGGTCTAGTCATGGGTGAGAAAATGAGGCACCACTACTACCAGCTACAGAGGTAGAGTTTTAAGGCTAGATAGGGGGAGATGATGCAGTGTCTCAGCGATGCTGCGTATGCTAGAGCGAGTGGCTGGGGTGAGCACAGGGACAGCAACTCGGAAGTCCATTCCTGAGTGACTCCGAGCTAATAGAGCTGAAGTGTTTCGAGGTATTTTCGGAGTGGCTCAGAATGTGGCAGAATATTGGTTAGAGGTAGTCGAGAGGATCAAGGATGATTTGGATTGCACAGCAAAAGAGAAATTGAAGGGCGCTATTTCCTTACTGTGGGATGAGGCCTACAGTGGTGGCTCACTGTCAGAGAGGGTACTCCGGCAGACCGGGTGGATTAGAGTTTCTTTAAGATTAAGTTTGAGGGGAAATACGTCGGGGTTAGTTACGTGGATGCACAGAGGAAGGCATTCTTGAACTTAGTGTAGGGAGGCAAGTCAGTAGCTGAGTATGAAGCAAAATTTTTGTGGTTAAGTGGGTACACTAGAGGGATGGTTGCAACTGACTACGAGCACTGTGTGAGATTCGAGGATGGGCTACGGGATGAGCTGCAAGTGTTGATAGCTCCTCAGCGGGAGAGGGACTTTGCTACTTTAGTGGAAAAAGCAAGGATAGCTGAAGAGGTTAAGTGAACTAAGAGGCAAAATCGGGATAAGGACAGAGGTAGGAATAAGAGGGGGTTTAGATCGTCAGCATCATCGGGGGGTTTCTAGAAAAGGCCTAGGGTTGAGGGACCCGCGTGTTTCTACACCACCATCGGAAGTCGGCCTGCCAAGGTGTGCTCAGTGGGAGGTCTCATGTAGGAGAGTCTTGAGAAGGAATAAAGAGTGCCACAGGTGTGGGTCAAGGGACCATCTGATTAAGAACTGTCCTCAGGACATGGCTAGGACTCAGACGGTAGGTCAGGGGTACGTGCAACCAGGAAGGGGTGGTCAACAGATGTCAAGAGGTCGTGGTCCAAACCGAGGAGGGAATGGTTCTGGCCGAGGTCATGGAGCTCCCAGCAGAGGTGCTGGGAGCTCAGATGCAAGACAGCCTGGGTTGGTTTACGTGGCCAGACGTCGTGAGGAGGGGGATGCACCAGATGTTATCACGGGTAAGTTTCACATTTTTGGCTTACCCTTTACTGCTTTAATTGATGTTGGATCGACTCACTTCTATATTGCTAGTATGGTGTCTGGAACCTTGAATGTGCATCCTAAAATGGTCTCTTGGAAGATGACAGTACTTAGTCTATTAGGGCAATCAGTAGTGGTAGATAAACTCTTTAGAGATGTGCCTTTAGAAGTTCAGGGGTCTGTGTTCCCGACTAACTTGATCGAGCTACCATTTGGGGAATTTGACTTGATCCTTGGCATGGACTGGTTAGTAAGGTATCATGCAAATTTGGACTATGCTACTAAGTGCATGCCATTGAAGACTTCCGAGGACAATGAGGTTTTGGTGATAGGTGAGAGGAGAGACTACTTGTCAAATATAGTGTCTGCTCTTAAGGTGGAGAGAATGGTGAAGAAGGGGTGTATGGCTTTCTTGACGTTTGTAAGTGCTTTGGATGCAACGGAAGCAGCTGTGGGGGAGGTTAGAACAGTGAAGGAGTCTGTGGATGTTTTTTTGAAAGAATTTCCAGGGTTGCCTCTGGATCGTGAGGTGGAATTTGGAATCGACCTACTGTCGGGTACAGCGCCGGTGTCCATCGCTCCTTACAAGATAGCTCCGAATGAGTTGGTTGAACTTAAAGCCCATATCCAGGAGTTGTTAGATTGTGGTTTCATTCAACCCAACATGTCTCCATAGGGAGCACCGGTGTTGTTCGTAAAGAAGAAGGATGGATCTATGCGAACGTGCATAGATTACCGCCAGTTGAATAAGTTGATGACCAATAACAAGTACCCGCTGCAGAGGATAGATGACTTGTTTGATCAGCTTAAAGGGGCTGCGATCTTTTTGAAGATATATTTGAGGTCAGAATATCACTAGCTTAAGGTAAAGGAAGCAGATATCCATAAGACGGCGTTTCAGACTCGATACGGGCACTATGAATTCCTGGTAATGCCGTTCGGGTTAACCAACGCACCAGCTGTATTCATGGATGTGATGAATCGAGTTTTTCAACCCTATTTGGACCAGTTCGTCATGCTATTCATAGACGACATTTTGGTATATTCCAAGTCAGAGGAGGAGCATATGCACATCTTTAGGTGGTGCTGCAGATTTTAAGGGAAAAGAAGTTGTATGCCAAATTTAGCAAGTGTGAATTTTGGTTTAGAGAGGTTACTTTTCTGGGTCATGTGGTATCTGTAGAAGGGATAAGAGTGGATCCTCGAAGATTGAGGCGGTATTGGATTGGAAACCACCTAAGTCGGTGGCAGAGATTCACAATTTCTTGGGGTTAGCCGATTATTACAGAAGATTTGTTGAAGGTTTTTCCTCTATAGCAGCACCTTTGACTAAGTTGTTGAGGAAGGAGGTACCTTTTGTGTGGACGGAAAAGCAGCAGGAGAGTTTTGAGAAGCTAAAAAGGGTTTTGACAGAGCCTCTGGTTCTAATTCAGCCTGAAGCAGGGAAAGATTTTGTGGTGTATTGTGATGCTTCTCATACGGGGTTAGGCTGTGTACTGATACAAGAAGGAAAGGTTGTTACCTATGCATGTTGGCAGTTAAGGCCTCATGAAGTTAACTATCCGACGCATGACCTGGAATTGGCTGCAGTGGTTTTCACTTTGAAAGTGTGGAGGCATTATTTGTATGGAGAGAAGTCGGTGATCTACACGGACCATAAGAGTTTAAAGTATCTATTAACTCAGAAAGAGTTATAACATTAAGGGAGTAAGGATCTTTCGGGATTCGATCAATCGAGGTAAGGAGATTATAACATTAGGCCGAAGGCTACTTATTGTCCATAGGTGTTAGAGCCGAATCTAACAAGGCTTATGCATGGGTTTTTGACAACTTCTAAGTTTAAGTGAGATCCTTCGGGATTTAGGTCGACTTTGGTAAGGATGCTCTTTCAATCTTAGCATTTATTTGGTTTGTTATTCTTTCCTATTCAACGTTTTAACCCCGGTCTTCTGATCAAAGACTTTGTTTGATGGATTCGAGTATCAGCCAAGGAGAGAAAGGGGTTGGACACGTAGTCCCTACCCCTAAATTCAAGAAGTGGTCAGTTTTAGCGGTTTAGAATTCGCCACCGGGGTGTGGGCCAACTTCAGAGCAAGATCGTAGGAAATAGCGGTGTGTCGGTTAGCGATAGTGATGATGTAGAGGGCATGGTATTACGTGTTATCAGGTGTGTAATTAACACACTGTTTACTTACTTGCTTTAATTAAAATATATATGTATTATGTGGTAGCCGAAATAGTGGTTGTGGTGGTGTTATTACCCATATTGGGCAACCCGGTAACCAGGCTAGTATACTATCTATATTGAGGTGGTGGTTAGTGATGGTGGATATGTGCAAGCATGTCATACGTGCATATTTGATATGTTCATATGTTATAATGCCATTTTATCATAATATGCTGCATGTGCATGGGGTTTCAGGATATTTTTAATAAAGGGGAAGTGTGTATATATTAATATACGTGGATTGATGACGACCTTGAGTCTCATCGTGGATATTTGTGATTTTAATCACGTGGATCAATGGCTAGACCACTAAGTGGACTTTGAGCAGTGTGCCGTCGGCATAGACTGCCAAAGAGGTGTGTAGAGGATGGAGGGTCGATTTAGTAATCCCCAGGTGTGTGGTGGATGGATATACGGGTGGTGTGTAGCGGTTGGATACTAGGTTGGGTTGGGTTAACATTTTGCATCATCATGCGTGGTATGTGGTTGATGTGGATTTGGGTCTTAGCCCATTGGTGGAATCATGTGAATTAATTGCACACTGAGTCTGGTGACTCACTCTACTTTTTTAAAACAATGCAGGTAATTCGTAACTCGTTGGACCGAGCTGGAGCAGTATCGAGGTGGCCATGCAGAAGTTGTTTTCATAAATTCTATTGATATCTTAAATTGTTTGGATATTATTTGGGTTATTTTATTATGTAATAAGGCCACTCTAACTATTTTGGGATTTTATGTGAAACACCCCAAACCCGGCCCACGAGCCTTGACCGGATCTGGTATGTTCCCCGGTGTAAACCGTTTCAAATTCTTTTGTTACTTAGGAAAAACTTGTGTGTTTTGAAAGAAAGATTGTTTTGGGTTGGGCTTGGGTTGAAAACAAATTTATTTCATTATTAAAATCCTTTACTTTAGGTTACAAAACGTTTAGGCTTTGTTTTAAAATAAATTTACTTAATCTTTTAATAAATAAAAATTTGTAAGCTTAATAAATAAAAGCAAAGTAAAGTAGTTCTACTATGGCCTTATTACATCAAATAATTCCCCAAAAAAAAAGTTCAAAGTACTTAATGAAATAAAAATTCCAAATTAAATAAATTCCTTACTGTGCATGGCCACTTTTAAGCTCCTACCGATCCGGTCCATTACTGATCGTTACCTGAAAAATAATCCCACAAGGGGTGAGTCAAACAGACTCAATGTGTAACCAACACTAAAATTTAACAATTTAGGCATATGTTCACATATTACATGCATATTCATATAACATATAGGAAATAATGATGCAACTCGAACCCAAACCTATATGCCATCCACTACACATCATCCGTACCATCCTGCACAACGTGGGGACTACTAAGTCAACCCTCCATCCGCTACACACCATTGAAGGCAGTCGCTGCAGTCGACGTGCTCATCGCCTTTATAAAATTCGTGGTCTTAGGTCACCACATTCAGATATCGTGGTCTTAGGTCACCACACTCAGATATCGTGGTCTTTGGTCACCACATTCAGTTATCGTGGTCTTAGGTCACCACATTCACTTCCCCTTTTCATATAACCCATATGCCCCATATCATACATATCATGCATTAACATGCCAAATTCTTATTTCACATTCTTATAATGTCATATGTGTGTCATAACAGATATTTAACATAATCCTAGTAGGAGTAGGAAACGTACTTGAGTACTTTGTACCATGACATGGTACTTAGCCATATTCACATTCTTATACACATACTTATATCAAACATTGCCATAAAACTTGTTAAGAAATAGTGTGGGGTACACACCTGATTCGCTTAAGGTTTCCAATCCAAATCCCGAAAAGCTTGATCTAATGCCTTAGATCTTAAATCTCTACATTTAATCAATCATTTAATACTTAGTAAAGAGCCATTCGGCCATAAATCCAAATCCTAGTAGGATTAGTACACTAAAACTTACCTTGGTGTCAAATCTCGAAATCTTCACTATACTCTTCTTGTATTCGGCCAAGCTTTAAATCACTTTAACAAATTAGTTTCGGCCTATTTAAACGAAAAATAGATCTTAATCAATAATTAAGGCCTTGGCCGAATGTACATATGGACTTACCTTGAAATTCTCAAATCCCAAATCCTTGTATACCTCTATCAAAATCCCTATAGACTTTTATATTAGATCCGATTCTCAATCACTTAAACATGAGAAATAACCTTAGACCGATTGACTCACCTTAGATCTTTGAGAGTCCCGAAAGATCTCTTCCTATAGTCGAAAACCACTAAATCCTGAAGCGACCTTCCAAGATTCGGCCAAGATGGAAATACCATTGGGTTAGTTCCTAGATTTCGACAAGTCTATAATTAAAGAATGAAACCCGAATGATAACTAGCTCTTACCCTTAATACAGAAGTCGATTGCTCCTTGTTTGAACCCACAGAGATTCGACTATAGACTATGTGTGATCAGCAAATTTTGACTTTTGTAACTATGAAGAAATCAGCTAATGGTTACCTTGAGGGTTCAACTTTGATTGAATTTGCAAAAGAAGGAGAGTAGGTTGATGTTAAAGGTTCGGCTTTTGGAGAATCAAAAAGGAAAAGAGGATGATGATTTGCAGAGAAAGAGAGAATTCGGCAGAGACTTAGAAAAAAATGAAGAATGAATAATGGCCTAAATTCCCTCCTTTGGCCGAAATTATCACCTAAGGGAGCCCCCAAATCGGCCAACTCTATCAATTTTTTAGTTTTTCTCTCCATCCACAATTATCTCTTCTTTTATCCACTTAAAATAAAAGGAATTTAATCCACACTTGAGCACACCCTTTAGCCTAATTTTAAAGAGAATAAAACTCCTCACTTAAGCTCCTTAGTGCCGTCCACCTCTTTGCTCCTTGTAGCAAAAGTAAAACTTCTTTTTGCTTTCCTTGTGGCTCGAACACAAGCCCAATTGCATATGTAGGTGGCGTCACATGCTAGGCCCTTAAGTGGCACCTTATAGCCACTTTTCCAAGCCCAATTGTGTGTCAAATTCCCTTTACTAATTTTCTTAAGGCGACGTTGTTTTAGTTTCCTCTTTTAAACCTAACATTTCTAAAACATTTCCTTACATTTCCAAGTTTCCAAAAATGTTCACTTTCCTCTTTTAAACTTAACATTTCCAAGTTTCCAAAAATGTTCACTTTCCTATTTTAAACTTAACATTTCCAAGTTTCCAAAAATGTTCACCATACATTCATAACACATAAGACATGCCATTTCGTATAATTAAATAAAAATGCATAGGCCCATTTTCAGGATATTACATTATGGATTTAAGCCGAATTTGTTAATCAAACAACTTTAAGCCAATTACAACCTGGAAATAAAATTGAAAGTTTTCAAAATTTGGGTTACTCGGGAACAATTTATTTTTCTCGAAATTCTCGTAGAAACAACGGTTTAAACTTTACACAACCCGAAGATTTGATTCGTCGGCAAAATTACTACTTTAATCGACAAACCCCATTTTTAAGTGGAATTTTTGTTGTAGAACTTAAAACTTATTTACACCTTCAAAACCGAATTCTTTTCAACACTTTTTCCAGTAACATTATTGACTCGGCCGTGGTGTTTTGGGCCGAGTTTGAGGTGTTACAAAAGTAGTGGTCCTGTCGGGTTCCTTCTAGTCATAAACTAGAGGTACCTACTAGGGAAAGAGAAAAAAAAAGAAATTTAGAAAAGGAAAAATAAAATTTAATTGCAAATATAATATGGCTAAAGTAATAAAAATTTAGTGTTCTTAATATTTTAGCTCCCTGGCAACGGGCCAAAACTTGATCGTGTCTGTCGAGTCTTAAAAATTTATAAAAAGAATGATCGAACCTGGAAACTAACTAAGACAACGATGGAGGCAAGCGCACCTATCGAACAGTAGTATAGCTAGCGACAAGTCCAGATTATCGAACCCAAAGGAACCAAAAGTACTAATATTAACTCTCTTTCTATGATTTAGCCTACGAATTAAGGGAATTATTTATCTAATCTAAAATTAACTAACTAATAAGCTAAAGATGCAAAGACAAAGAAAAGAAACTGAGGAAAGACTTGAGAGAAAACCGATTGAATTAGACAATACCTGAGGAAGAATCCACCTAGACTTCACTTGTTATCTAACTCTGAACCAGACGATTTATCCACTTGACTTGATCCGTAGGATTCCCTAAATTATATTAATACCTCTCTTCAAGGCTACTAACATCTAACCCTAGGTTGATTAATTGAAATCTCTTTCTAATTAAAACCACTAGAATTACATTAACTCGATCTATGAATTCCCATATTAGGTTTGCCCCTAATTCGGTATATTTCCGTCACCCTATCTCTAGGCGCTGAGCAACTCCGCTTAACTATGCTAGACCTACCCTTAGACAGGGTCTTTCCTCCATTGCCTAAGCACATCTCACTTGACTCAATATCCCGAAAATACCAAAACAAGAATTAAGAGCACATAGTTAAGAACAAATTAAGTATCTATCATATAGCTCAGATAACAATAACAAGATCCGTCTTAGGTTTCATCCCCCTCAAGTATCTGAGGGTTTAGTTCATAATAATAAAAGAAAAAATCTCATAAGAAAAGATAAAACAAAACATAAGAAAACCCTAAAACCCCTTGAAGGAATTGAAGGAGGATCCTCAATCTTGAGTATGATTCCGGCTTCTTGAGATGAATCAACTGGCTTTCTTCGAGTAAATCCCTATATTTAACTGCTCTGGATTAGCTCTTTGGCCTAGCTGAACGCCCCCTAAAGGTTGGCCTCTAGGGCCATTATATAGGCTTTTGGAATGGCTTTCTTTGCCTCTAAGCACCCTAGTCCGAATAGAATTCTATTTTCCTGTGGTAGAGACATGCCCATAGCACACACCCATGTAAGTCGTGGCCAGGCAGTGTTCAAACCTGTTGATGAGGCACAGCTGTGTTTTTTGGGGTCCAGGCTGTGGTTGACTCTTCTCACGAGGCACGATTGTGCGGTCTTGGGCCCAAGTCATGTGGATTTTGTTCTTTGGCCCATTTTCTCTGTTTTCGGCCCGTTATTCATTCTTTTCATCCTTCGGTGCTCTCCTGAGTATAAAACATGAAAACAAAGGATTAAGAGCACCTATTTCCATAATTAAAGGGAAAAATCATCCAAAAGAATGCTAAATGTGTGATTAAAATATATTACTATTACAATTTATCACTGAGTCATAAAAATATTTTAATATTATTTTTTCGTGCCTATGATATGTGATTAAACATGTGTTAAAGTTTTGTGAATTAATTTGTCTGTTTGTATGTTTAAATTGAGAAAAAGGACTAAGTTGCATAAAAAGTAAAAGTGACATTCTATATTTTAATGTGTTTATTTGAGTGGCTTTTTAATGTGGAGGCCTTATGAGGCAATTAAGCCATGTTCTAAGTTAGTGGTTGACAATGGACAAATATAACCTTGATGTTTATATGTTGCAAATATTAATTAAAAGGTTAAGTTTGTAATTAGTTAATTAAGTTAATATTATTAAACAAAACACAAAACAAGCCATTATCATCTTCTTAAATGCCAAATTTGAAGAAAAGAAAAAGAAGAAAACCTAAGCTAGGTTCGGCCATTGTTGAGCTTGGTTTAAGATCAAGAGCCGAAGAAAACAGACTTAGATCGAGGAAAGTCAAAAGTTATTGAATAGCCGTTTATTTCTGTTATTCACGTACAAGGTAAGTCTATATACAAATAAATGCATTTATGTCAATTTATGAATGTACTTACGAAATCTATTTGTGATGAATGTGTATGAGTTAACATAAATATGATAACCAAGGAATGTATCAACAATGTACAATGTTCGAAAAGTCCCGTAGAACCTAGGAATAGATAGGATTACATATGTCATGAGATAGGTGTATGATATGTGATATCATGTAAGACCACATCTGTGACGTTGGCATTGATTCGAGATTTTGTGTAAGACCACGTCTGGGATGTTGGCATCGATATGAGATTTATGAGTAAGACCATGTCTGGGACATTGGCATCGTATTTGATTCGTGTAAGACCCTATCTGGGACAGAGGCATCGATATCTGAGTACATGTATGACCTCGTCTGGGACGTTGGTATTGTACACTATTCCGAGCATTTCGAATATCCTATTAGATTTTGAATAGTTCAACGGGAAAGTCTGCGAAATGAATGTCTATATGAGAAGTAATAACAATTCAGGTATGGTTGAAAAGTACACTATGTGTGTATGAAAGGTAAGTATTTATATAAGCTTACTAAAGTGAATATGTGTTTAGTCATGAGATAAAATGTGATTATATGCTTGAATGAGCTATGTGTATATATGATATTGAGTTGAGGAATGTGGCAAGCTATAGTTAAGCAAATGAGCCAAAGAATATGTGATGAATTTGCAATGAGAAATATTAATGTCATTGTATCAATGTAGTTGTGTGCAATATATGTTAAGTTTATTTGTATATGGCTTACTAAGCTTTTGAAAGCTTACTTTGTGTGTGTTTGCTCTGTTTTATAGATCGTCAAAGCTACTAAAGGCTTGGGACACTGTCGAGGATCATCATCACACTACTCAACCTTGTTTTGGTACCTTTTGAAAGTGTATATACTAAGCATGGCATGCATAGGCTAGTTACTTTAAGTTTTGTTTAATATGTGTATATAGCCATGTGATTTGGCTAGTTAAATGCTTGAGTTATGAATGACTAGTTGTGTCTTATGATGCTAGTTTTGCTCTGGTATGATAGTAAATAAAATGGTCATATGGATAGTAATTTTATGGATGAATAACTAGCATATTATTGATGATAAGTTTGTGATGGAATTTGTCTTGAAATGCTTGTGGTTAAGTTGAGTTGAATGGCTATTAAGTTGGTATGGATGTTAAGCTCATAAGTGATTAGAAATTATGTATATTTAGGCATGTTTTGGTTGCCTTGGATGCTTGGATTGGTACTTAATTGTACTTGTAAGAATGACCCATGTGTGGTTGGCAATTTGACCTTGAAAATAGCCTATATTTACCCACACGGTTAAGCACACGGGCATGTGGCTTGACCGTGTCCTTCGAGATTACAGTTCGAAACAAGTCAGCCTCGACCATGGGCTTGACACACGGGCATGTCTTATGTATGCCCTATTTTGTCACGGCTTAGACACACGGGCATGTCTAAGGTTGCGGGAGGCACACGGCCTGCCCACACGAGCGTGTAACCTCTGAAACTTTGAAATTTTTTTAAAATTTTGAGAATTTACGTATGTGTTCGGTTTAGTCCCGACCTCTCTCTAAAGCATGATTAAGGGCTCATAGACCTATTTAAGGGACACTTTGATGAGTTTTGTCAGACCTTGCTGTGAAATGTCAATAAATAATTCTAATTGTCTGGTAATGCCCTTTAATCCTATTTCAGCGACGGTTACGGATTAGCCATTTGTCCAACTAGTTTAGTTGGTTTATAACTAGATATAGTTACTGAGACTTGCCCTTTACAATATTAAACAAACTAGGTATAATAACATTTGGTGGTTACCTATACAAAGCTTACTTTTACCTTTTTATTGAACTTTTCCTTTTACTGAAGAACATATCAAAGATTAAATCCTGATATACTTCCCAGAGTGGATACTCAATTCGCTCAAAACATTAATTCGCTAGAAGCTATAATTTGGCGAACTAACTTTCGGAGTGTCCCAAAACAGACATCTTCTCGTCTATGTGCCTAAAATTTAGGTTATCCAGATTTGGGGTGTGAAAACTCTTCCCCCTTTCGAAATTTTCTAACTTTGAAGAATTCCACTACAAAACTGAAAACTAATTATTCGTGCCAAGCGTAAACCACCCATTTGGCAACGAGAATACTAATAGTTTATTTCACATAGGTGGATCCAAGACTTAGTGGTTATTTGTGAAACTTCAAATGTTTCATAACATACTTTGTAATGGCCTCCACTAGATCCAATGTACCTGATCCGAATGTCAAAAGTTACACCCTATTATAGATGTAACTTAATCTTTTTATTTATTTTCCTATGTAAAACTTCTATCTATGAGTATGAAAAGTTCAGTTTTCTATTCGAGGTTCCTATGTGTGTATTTCAAGTGATTATCAATACAATACACAGTACTTAAAATTTTCTATGACATCTATATTTAAGTTTTAGCTTGACTAAGTACCTTTAAGCATCAATAAAGAGTATTGATAAACAGTAATATATACATAATTTAATCCCACATTCGGCATACTTTTGGATTATTTATCCCTTGAATTGTGGAATTTGATGCTCCTAATCCTTTTTTTATGTTTTATACTTAGGAGAGCATAGGAGGATGAAAAGAATGAGAAACGGGCCAAAAATGGAGAAAATGGGCCAAAGTAAGAAATCAACATGGCCTGGAGTTCACCACACGGGTAAACCACACGGCCATGCCACTTTAGCAGACTTGAACACGGCCTGGCTTGACTCACACGGGCGTGTCCATGCCGTGACCCGTTTTAATTCCACTCGAAATAAGATACTTGTGGGCCAAGTAAGGCATCCCGAAAGCCTATATAAATACCCTAGAGGGCAACCTAAAAAGCAGTTCGACAGAAGGCTTCTCTCAGGGCTGTTGACGAGGAGCAAAGCCAGAGAGGGCTGAATATAGGGAATTACTCGAAGAAAGCCAGTTGATCCATCTCAGAAGCTGGAGTCACACTCAAGACTGAGGATTTTCCTTTCAAATTTCTTCAGGGGGTTTAGGGTTTTTCTTTATGTTTTGTAATTTAAGTTCTTCTACTATGCATTCTTTTATAAACATGAACTAAACCCTTCAAATACCTGAGGGGGATGAAACCTAAGACGGATCTTGTTATTGTTTTCTTAACTGTATGATAAATACTTGATTTGTTCTTAATTATGTGTTCTTAATTCTTGCTTTAATAGTTTAGGATATTGATTCAAGTATTGATGTGCTTATTTAGAGGAGCAAAAGTCCCTGTTTAAGAGTAGATCTAGCATAATTAAGAGAAGTTTATCGCACTCCTAGAGATAGGACGATGAAAATTTGCCAGATTAGGGTCAAACCTAATATGGGAGTCCATAAATCGAGTTAATGCAACACTAGGGGTTTTAATTAGAAAGATATTTCAATTAATCAACCTAGGGTTAGACGTTTGTAGCCTCGAAAGAGGTATTAATATAAATTAGGGAATCCTACGGATCAAGTCAAGTAAATAAATCATCTGGTTTAGAGTTAAATAACAAGTGAAGTCTAGGTGGATTCTCTATGTCTTAATCAATTGGTTTTCTCAAAAGTATTTTCCCAATTCATTCTCTGTGTCTTGGCATCCTTAGTTTAGGAATTAGTTAGATAGACATCAATTAATAAAAAGAAAGTTAGTACTGGTACTTTTGGTTCCCTTGGGTTCGACATTTCGGTCTTGCCACTAAGCTATACTACTGTTCAATAGGTGTGCTTGCCTCAATCGTGGTGATAGTTAGTTTCTAGTCTCGATCATTCATTATATAAATATTAAAACTCTCAGACACGATCAAGTATAAACATGGGTTCAATCTTGAATGCGCCTCTTAACACGTTCTGTATGCATAATAGCCCAATCCACCACTACTTGGTGTAGCCTTGACATCATCCCTCAACGCGCACTTCTTTACAACCTGAAACATGAAATAACTATTGTAAGTTCATAAGAACTTAGTGAGGTAATCCTTCATTACCTATTTCATTATGCCTTAATGTTTTAGATGCTTTACATATCCTTTATGTATCCTTTTGATATTTCTTTTCCATTTGGCGGGTCTTTATTGGGATTTTCCTTTCTCTTAATATCATTAAGAGACTTACCTTTCTTTCCAAATCATTGACCATTTCCTTGTCATTTTCTAGTGTACAACCCAAAATCATGCAAATTGTTCCCTCTTACGAGCGTACCATAATACAACTTCATCTCTTTCCATGTCTGTTTAAGATCTTGTCTTTACACAAACCTTTTTCATATTGTTTTCCTTTTCGATCCACTTATGACTTAATTTCTTACTTACTGACTTTATCATTTACATTTGGGGGACGTAAACTACACAATTACTTAGTGTAGAGTTAATCAAAATTTATATTTATTCTTGAGTCTCATTTCTTCCACTAATACCTTAAGTTTATGTAGGGTTCGCCATAACTTTCCTCAGAGGTCCTTCCTTCAATGTTCTCTGTATAACTTATTTCTCCTGCTTGTCCCATACTTTGTTCTTTATGAGTTAATTACATTTTACATGCATTCACGGTACTATACTTACCATTACTTTAGAAGACCTTACACACCATTCCTTCCTTATCCTTTGAAATTCCTTTCATTCATTATTCACCATGGGGGTGTTTCCTTAAATAGATGCCACAAGGGCAATTCTTTAAATTGTGCCATGAAGACATTCCTTTAATAGAGGTTGCCACGAAAGCATGCCCTTCTAGAGTTTTTCCACAAAGGCATTCATTTACATTCAATACCCATCAGAAAGACTTTCCTGTCTAGAGTTTTGCCACAAAGGTGTTCCTTTACATTTAGTACTTGCCATAAAGGCTTTCCTGTCCAGAGTTTTTCCACAAAGGTGTTCCTTTACATTTAATACTCGCCACAAAGGCTTTTTTGTCTAGAGTTTTACCACAAAGGCATTCCTTTACAGTCAGTAACACCCTCTACCCAACCCAATTCACCAAGTCTAGGTTTTAGGCATTACTTCATAGAAAACTTAATAATTTTTTTTAAATAGAAGACAAAAACTCATTGCTGAAAACATTTCTCATTAATTTTATTTAAAAACTTTGTACTTAGAGAACAAAAGAAGTATTTGTAAATAACATATCGTATTGGTCTTGCTAAAATTTTATTATAACACATAAGTTACAAAAGACAAAGTCAATTGATGTAGTCCTACTAAATGCCAGTTCTTCCTATACACCCACTATATACTTAGTATCCCTCTTATGCTACTTCTCTGGCACAATCCTAGCATCATCTCCTCAAGTACTTACACTGACATGGTAATACTTAAAACATAAACACAACTCCAGTAAGTTCAAAGGTACTTAGTGAGCTATGAACACGTCTTACCTTTTCAACTTATCTTGATAAATTCTTCATTTTGAATATTTGGACCTTCCACATCTGTCTTTGGTGAATACATTCACAGTGTCAGTTGTATATTATCATACTCATATACCACTTGCCATTCGTACCATATTCTCATTCATTCAACTAGTTGGCTAGCTTAAGGCCTCGACATTTGAACACCGCACTTTTCATTTCTCTTTAAACAACTTTCAAAAGCTATTCTCGAACAATTAATTGCAAACACTATTCTTGGTAGATACCTTTATTTATCATACTTTTGGCGGATACCCTTTCTGGTCATACTTTTGACGAGTACCCTTACTGATCTTGCTTTTGGAAGATACCCTTATTGATCTTGCTTTTGGCGGATACCCTTACTAATCTTGATGAATCAAATCATAATCCAAATTAAACCCTAATTCAGACTAACACATAACCATATAGATGAGAGTTTTCTAGACCATTCAGAAGAATTATACACAACTTTGTAACGAACACTATGTAACATCTCTAACCCGTATCCGTCGCGGATTAGAGTTACGAGGCATTATCGATCAAAAACACAGCTCAAAATAGTCATTTATTATAATTCAAGCATAAAGTGATATATTTTCCTTTACAAATTTTTTTCCATACTCAAATTAATAACCATCCTCTTATTCATACAAGTCAAATCTGTATATATAAAGCACATAACCAATTAAAATCAAACATGCATTATTAATCATATTACATATACGAACCATGCTTCAAAATTCAACCATATCAATATCATGGATATAATCAAATTTTCGAACCAATTAACTTGCATCAAAGCCATACTACATATGCTTTATAAATACATAATTCGAACCATATGACTATCAAATTTCATAGCATGCGAATGACTAAATCATTAACCAACATTTTTTATTTTATGTACCAAACATGCATTAATACTCCCTTTAGTAAAATTTCATTACTTTAACTAAATACTAAATATACCATTTTGCTTATCTATACACATCTGCATTTTAATTCATACCAACCATATCAGATGGCATAACATTCATTAACATATAAGATTATAGTTAACATTACATCATGGCCAACTATACTTTTAATGCTTTCATATTATATGCATATCATCCTAAAAACAAAAGTCATTTCTAATCTCAAATACCAAGCCATAATTATCCCACTCTATTAACTATTTAATGAACAAGCCAATTCGCATATTATGCACATTCACACATTAATCTAAGTTAAACTATCCACACGTCTTTATAGTCATACATATATAACACAAAAACAAGCATCACTTAATAACCAAATACAATTATAATTATTGCCAACTCATATGCATTACACTAAAGCCACAATAAACATTTTTGAACACAAATAACAAATCAAAGCACACTTAATTCGCAGACTAATTATCATGCCCAAAAATACATATTCCCCACTAATAAATTAGCCATATATTCGGTCATAAAATTTAACCTCAATAGGTTACACCATTTCATAGTTAATTAACATTATTAACTAGACATATTATACTTTCTCAAATGACAGACCAAACATCCATAAAACATAGTCATCTTCTGCTACTAAATACCGTACCAAATGACCATTTTCACAAGCAATCACTTATACATACTTAGCTTATAGGAACATATGCATTATATCAAAAACGCATCCATCAACTAATCATTACTCAATCTAAATCATATAATCGAACACACATGAAACATACTCCCCAAAATGAGCTTATATCATGATTGAAAATACATCATATTGAACATCATTATCAAGCCATCTTCGCATGGCTATTTATAAACAATTCAAAACTAACCATAACAAAACTAGCCTATACATGCCATATGTCTTAGTTACAAACTTCAAAAGTACCGAATTTTGGTCAATAGTGTGACAATGATCCTTGACGATCCCCGAGCTCAAAGCTAGTTTTATATATATATAAAAAACAGAAAATAATGCACAAATTAAGCTTTGAAAGCTTAGTAAGCCATAAGCAAATAATTCATCATAAGAGCACATATAACACAATTCGAATAGGCCAAATTTTAGCTAATCTTATACACATATACAGTCACTTCTCTCATATAATCCATATTAGCACATCAATTAACTCTACTTACATTTTTTTCAATGAACATATAAACCTCATACATACCTGAATTATTTAGATCAAATTAACCTTTGGTCTCGATTTGACATTGCCCAATGAACCATTCAGAATTGTTAGGGATACACAAAAATCTTATAAATCTCATACAATGCCATATTCCGAATATGGTCTTACATGTTAACACATAACGATGCCACTGTCCCAGACAGGGTCTTATACGAATCATATACGATGCCAATGTCCCAGACATGGTCTTACACATTTTCTTACTTCGATGCCAATGTCTCAGACATGGTCTTACATGAAATCACATCTCGAAAGCCTTATGTCATGACATCAGTATCCGATACATTTCCTAAGGTTCATTCGGGGCTTACGACTTCGTAATTAAATTAATTCATGCACGAAACTAGTCAACTAATGCTCAAATCAATTCGGCAACATATAATATATATACATTAAAATTTAAGAACATTTAATTACTTATGAACTTACCTCGTACGGAAACAAACGGATCAGAATGACTATTCAACAACTTTTGACTTCCCTCGATCCTAATCCGATTTCTTCCTTTCTTGATCTAAATCAATTTAAATTTAACTTATTTAATTACATATTCATTCAATTTCACCCAAAAACATATAAATGGGCATTTTCCACTTTAGCCCCTAACATTTCATATTTTTTCAATTTTAGTCCCTATTTCAAAACAAATCAAAATACACAAAATTTCAACATGCTCTTGTTAGGCCAAATTTTCCTTAGGTCCCTAGCAGCCCATTAATTTCATTTATTTCACATTTTGACCCCTTAATTTACAAATTTCACAATTTAGTCCTTAATAAGCATTTTTATCAAAAATCACTTAATAAACTATGATAATCTAATAACAAACATTTATTTTTAATCATCAAACAACAAAAACATCAGGCTATCAACAATGGCAAATCACAAATTCATCATCAAATCTTAAAAGTAAAGCATGGGCTAGCTAGTATACGAAGCAACGATCTCAAAAACATAAAAATTACCAAAAACAAAGCAAAGAACATACCTAATTTAAGACATCAAAGTGCCAAACTTGCAAGCTTCAAAATGGTTTCTTTTTCTTCTTAACTTTCAACCAAAAAGATGATAATGCATGTATTTTATTTTTTGTTTTATTTTAATTACATTTCACTATCCATTTACCATAATAACCTTCATGATTTAATAATAAAACCATATAATGCATGCCATTATCGTCCAATCATGTATCCAATGGCCTAATTTCATTTTAAGGACTTTAAAATCAAGAAACCATATCAAATAAGTACTTTAACAACTAGAAAGCCACTTTTACACTTTTTTTGCGATTTAGTCTTTTTATCAAATTAACCAATTAATCGATAAAATTAAATCACGAAATTTTCACACATATCAAATAACATGCTGTAAACACCAAAAATAATATTAAAAAATAATTTTACAACTTTAGATTTTTTATTTTGAAACCACTGTTTTGATTTATCTAAAATCGGGTTGTTACACACTAGATATCCAATTTATCAAACATCATATATTCTAGCAGAGTTTAGAATAAGACAAGATTCTAAATAGATATGTTAGATAGCTCTGAATTCTACCATAGTAGTTGTAACTCAAATTGACAGACTATTGTACTAATTACATCCATATACTAGGTTGGTAGATGACCACAACAGATACTCTTATTGAACATGTAGAAACATATTTTGTTTAAGACTTATTCGTATTAAAGCTTCAGACAGAACCTATTCTTGTTACAAATTTATAATAGTACGCCACTAAGGCCAAATAGAATACACCATAAGGGTGAAATACAAATTACATAATAGAGGCAATTTATAGAGCATGCCACAAAGGCTAGTTGAATGCCACAAATGCCATATCAAAATGCCATAGAGGCTAACAAAATGCCATAAAGGCCATAATAAAATACACCTAAAGGCTAGCTAAATGCCACCCAGGAATCCTATAAGTTATTGTATTTGTGATATGGATTTTCCTAAAATCAAATCACATGAGGTTTGCCCATTATCGCCTTAGGACACGTAAAGAACCCCGTTCGATAATTGCAGGTCATCTACTCTTTCCAGAATGTGCCATGGCCATGGATTTTCTTTAGAATTTGCATATCAAAGTTCATGTTTACTGTCTTAATGGAGTTCATCGCATACCATTACGGTGACCAAACTCACAACTCAACCTCTCCACATTCATAAACACTCCCATTTCCCCAAATAATTTCCAATCATATATTACACATTCAAGTAGACTAACTCATCTTCTTAACCAAAGCATACTTCATTACATACTACATGCATATAATTACAATCATATATCATAGCACACATTCCAAGCACATGCACTTAGTTGCTCCACAAAATCATATTCACCCATACACACGATTCATTATGTTCTAAACTCATAGCGAATAATATCAAAGATACATACTTGTTTTAAGCAATCATTCATTTGCACACTCATTTTTTTTTGAGACATTAATCATAGAAGACTTGTCTTCAAAACCTTGGAGGAATAGATATTGGTGACTCACTTACTACAAATACTAGCTTCAAACTCGACCATTCAATTTGATCCAGTAGCAACTACTTACAGAACATGAATTCATCATTAAATCCATTTACAGACATATTGCTAACATTTCAATTAGAGAATAGCTCTGTGTAGGGCTTCTCATGTGTAACTTACTATGCATATGCATCACGGCATCCTTATTTTAACATGCAAAGTTACCAGACTTTCCAGGAAATAGAATACTTCAATCTTATTGAAGAATCCTTAGTTTCTAGATCACATAAGAAGAGCAACCAGTAATAACATTTAATACTTATAAAAGGAAGGAATTAAATAATTACTCTGAAGGAAAAAGAAAACTTCTCACAAACCTTTCTCACACATATATAATCCACTACTATTTAGTAGAATTTGACAATTGTCTCAAAATTTCAAAATATTCCCTTTATATTGGCCTACGAAATCCAAAGGAAATAGAAATGAAAGTCTTATTCATATACCATTTGTCCAATCAGTTTAGATTATTTATAATTAGATCTAGTTACTGAGACTTGCCCTTCATAGTATTTAAACAAACTAGGCGTAATATACATTTGGCGGTTACCTAAACAAATCTTACTTTTCCCTTTTTATCAATCTCTTTCTTTTACTGAAGAACACGTCAAGACTAAATCCTAATATACTTTCCTGGGTAGATACTCAATTCACTGTCAGAAGCTATAATTTAGCAAACTAACTTCTAAAGTGCGCCAGAACAAACATCTTCTCATCTACACGTCTAAAATCCAAACTATCCATATTTTGGGTGTGATAATTTTTCCTCGCATAGTCCTTGTACATTGGTCCAACTTTTTACATCCACCAAACTATCCATTAGGAATCGGATAATACATTCTCGTCTAGATGTTGTTTTGTCTTTATATCTTTTTTTTGTTTCCTATTCCCTATAAGATACTTCACACTTGGTTCCAATTTTGGAAACTTAATTGGTTGTAAGACATGGCCTGATCAGCCCATTGGCACCTTTGCTTGTTGTCTTAAGGATGTCACTAAGTGTGGGAAAAATAATTCCACTTATTTCTTCCTCGCACATTGGAGCATGCTTCGATATATCTATATCCCCACAGAAATTCTTTCATTCTTTAAAATCGGATAAAATAATTTTACCGTGTACTTATCAATATTGAGTATGTCAGACGCTGGGCTGATTTGAGTGTTGATGAATTTCAACCACATTCTGGCCATCGAAGTTAATTTCGCCTGAGAGAACGATATGAGATAGTCTATTCATAAGTGTCATTTCCACTCACCCTTTCCGTCCGTTAGGAGATTAATTACATCATCCATATTTTCTCTTGGGAAATACATCAAGTCAGTTCATTGTAGAAAATCACAGAGATATAATGGAATGTTGTAATACCTCGCTATCCTAGGAGGTGAGATATAAATTTTCTTCCTTCAAACTAGTATCCACATCTATGGTACGTCCATTGGTCTATTCCCATCTGCCTCTTTTAATGCGACGTAGAATTTGTGCACAACCAGAATGTACACTAGATTAGTTGGGGTTGTAAAAACTTCTCCCATAAATGAAAATGGATCATCTCTTGTGTTTCTCTTTTCAATGCGTTTATGGATTTGAAACCTTGTTCTTCTAGAGGAATTTCTCATTAGGCAGCTTGTAACACCCCAAACCCAGCCTAAAAGTTAGGCCCGAATCCGAATGTCACATTAAAGGCACAATTCAAAACAGTCTTTCTAATTAAAAGTTTAAGGCCCAAAGGCCCAACAATCTATGAGTCTTATTAATTAAAGATAAAAACCCATTTCATTGTTTTAAGTATTTCAAAAACCAAGTTTAAACATAAGAGCTTACTTAAGTTTAATAATTAAATAAACAATTAACCTCAAAACCCAAAATAAATTTGAAGTCAAAACGGAGTACAAGGCCTTATTACATCCACCAAAAATTAAGTAAATAAAAACATGTATTTTGAAATAAATAAATGAAAATTCAAACATCTTGTAGTGTGGCCATCTCCGAGTCCTCTCCTACATCGAGCCATCAACTCAAGATCACCAGAAACATTAAATTAAAAGGTGTGAGTTTTAAAACTCTGTGTGTACACCCCTTGGCAATCCAAATCACATACAAACAGTCACATTGGGCCTAAGCCCTATCGAAATCGGTGGTCTTGGGCCTTATCCCACAATGTCCTCATAACATATTATATCATATCACATACAAACGAGATAATGCAAAACCCACCTCAACAATCATCCGCTACACACACATTTCCTTCCAACCTTATGACTCCTATGGGGAATTCTAGCTCAACCCACTCCTCCGCTACACACTAAAGGTAACCCGGTTGCGATACTACCGAATGTTGTAGCAAAGCTGCTAATCATATGTTGGGCTTAAAGCCTTCATTGTGTAACATCCTAGAATTAGGGTTCTGTATTTCATGGTTTCTGTGTGTTTGGCTTATTTTACTTGTTAATTTTGTATGATTGGGGGTCTTGAGAAGGCTCGGGGTTAAGCTAGGGCCTTGGTAAAAAATTTATTTTTAGGCACTTTAGAGGAGAGCTGGTTGAGGCAGGTCTTAAGAGTAAATTCTTGTGTTTGTTTACACAAGAAGAAGTGTGGTGGAGTGGCAAGAAGCCACCACTTAAGGTGCAAGGGAATGGCGTCACAAGGGAGCAGCAGAGGGAAGGAGTTCGAGTCTTGTCAGCAGCATCCAGAAGCTTTATTTTTTTTACGCTTAGAGATCTAAGGTGTTGGCATTCAGCTGGGCTCTTCATGGTGGTTGGTTGAAGAAGTCAAAGTGTTTGAATGGATGGTGTGGAGGAGTTTGTAGAGGAAGACTTGGCCATCTAATTCGAAATGAGTGAAGGGGAGTGAAACAAGGAAGGAATCGTGGGATTTGGTGAAGGTGGGTAGTGTTGGCCGAATGTTGGAGAGTGGGGAGGGGAATTTTGGCTATGTGTGTTGTTAGGGCTAGGGGTGATGGCATGGGATGTGTGTTAGCTAAACCAGAAGCTTAGAAGAGTGTGTGTGCAAATTGGTGAGTGAGCTTGTATTTTATTTCGGGTTGCTTTGCTTTTGTGTGCCGAAACGCCTTAGGTGCATCTAAAGTCTCTTCTCATTTCTTTTTGTTTTCTCAACTCTTTCTCATCTTTTCTCCCTTGTTGTCAAACCTTCCCATTTGTGCGTTCCTTTTTCTTCAAGGTTACCAAGACATCTTTGGCTGAATCTCTTTTCATTATCCATTCTTCTCATTCAACTCTCTTTTGTCCTCTTGTTACTATCTTCTTCTAAAGTTGAATCTTCTTTTGGTTTCTTTTCTTTTAATCAAAACCTTGCTACCTCTCACCTTATTCGTTCTTCTTGTCTTTTCTTTGTGAATATTAGCCGTGCACCAAAGAGCAAGGTGTTTGTAGAATTGCCAAAGGTCCTTCTCATCCAGTTGTGATAGTTCAAGGTAATATGTTCACTTGTTCAAATGTTTTTCTTTTGTTCTTTTCTTTAACTGAGTTATGATCGCACGACTGAGCCTTCAATACCGATTTGTTTCTTCCATATCTTTTACCTCTAGTGGCCGTAGGTAGGAGGGTACTTTTGGGGCAGTATTCTCTTTTCTTGAATCTTTGATAATCGCAAGGTAAGTGGGTTCTTCCATTTTTTCTTTTCCTTTCGATATTCTGAGAGTCGTAACCAAATGACTATTGTGTTTCGATAATTGGGTTTCGGTTAATCTATTCTCTTTTCTCTTGTTTTGAAACTCTTACTCTGGGAAACTCCAAAAGCAGAACGTTTTGAAGTCCAAAGTCTAAAGATTGGTTGATTTCTAAATCTTACCTTTCCATTTGGGTTTAAGGTAAGGAGCTTCTTTTGTTCTTTGTGTTAAGCCTTTATTCATTACTCAGTCATAATTTAACCCTTGTCGGGGAAATCTCTATTTTCGCGATAGTATAGTATTGATCAAGATTTTTCTCCATGGATGCCAATACTGGTCAAGCTGAAGAGGGGAGTGGACCCATATTCTCCGCTCCTAAATTTAAAAGGCGTGATGTATTGGTGGTTCGAGACTATCCGCCAGGTTATGGTAGAGAGACGATGTCTGCCTGGGATAGGCAAATAGTCGTTATTCCTGCTAGTGAAAGCATCGACATAAAGGGTCTAGTTTTACGCATTATCAGGTGTGTATGCTCACACTTTACCGGTTAATTAATTCTTGTTAATAACTATGTTGGCTGAAAGCCGAAATGACTATTTTGATAGTCTAGATACACTCGTGGGTAAGGTTGGAGACACCGGGTAAGTTTTTCTATAACGTTACTTTTGAGTTAATGTAATAGGAGTTTATTATACCTTATACATTCAAAGTATATTGCTTTCATCTCAGTATGTTAACATATGCATGGGTTTTGGATATGATGTAAAAGGGGAAGTGTTACTTGAGGACTATCACAGTGGTTTGGTACCACGATGGGTTGGCCCCACATATCTCATTCAGTGGCTATGTCTCAGTGGTTTGGTACCACGGTGGTTTGACACCAAGTATATATATATTTCAGCGACTTGTCTCAATGGTTTGGTACCACAGTGGGTTGGCCCCACACATATTATTAGTGACTCTGTCACAGTAATCTGGTATCACGGTGGTCTGGAACCACAGTCGCTTGGTGCCACGGGTATTTGGCAAATTCAGATGATGTAGAAGATGGAAAATTACATTGGGCTGGGCTGCATTGCATACATGTTTAATATGTTGTATTGTGTGGGTTATGGCCGATGGGCATTCATAGGCTTAAAGCCCAGATTTCGTTTAAATGGGGATTTACACACTGAGTCTCGTGACTCACCCCTCTGCTTAATTTTGCAAGTAATCACTAGATAGCAGACTTGGAGCCGAGGCAGACTCGAGGTGGCCATGCAGTATTTTCTAGTAATTTCATTTTCTTCATTTAGAATCACTATTAATTTTGGGTTTTGGTGTTGTAATAAGGCCGCTATAACTTTAATTTGGGATTTGATTAAATGGTGATATTGCAAACTTTATAAACTGTCAAAAATGGGGTTTTCAAAAAAAAAATTTAAACATACACAAATAGTTTTTTTAAATGGTTAACAAAATATGGATAACAAGCAACAAATTAATTTAAAGATTTTACTTAAAACTGCAACATCATTTTCAACTGACAAGTTTTATGAAATTCCTTGAATTTGACTTTTGACAAATAAACCTGACTTCGTAATTCAGTTCAAAGTAAACATTACTTTAAATTTTCTCTAAATAATACAACAAAATGCTATGTTTTTCCAAATTATGATATTTAGTTAATTTTTTCCAAAATTTCTTTTCCCTGTAACATACCAGATTTGGTTGTGACGTATTGACCGAGTTTGGGGTGTTACAATTGTGGTATCAGAGCAGGTTTCAAAAACTCGACTGTGGGTTTGAGGTTTAAAAATGTTTTCAAAAGTTGATTTAGAAAATGGTTTAGAAAAAAAGACATGTTTTTTGGAAGCATGGCACCCGAGTCTCCGGTACAAATCCGCACTGTAAGTTTTTCGATCTTTGTTTGAATTCTTATAAGGTATTGTGATAGTTAGTAGTGAGAAACACAACTCTAAGAATAGAGACCTTTAGAAATATTTCTTGCGAAAATCTACTTCTAGTGCTATTTCATAAGACTGCTCAGTAATAAATAGTGGAAGAAAAATACTAATTCATAAAACTTGTAATCAGATTAAGTCAAATTGGTAGTCATGTGCACTAGGGGACATGGATGTGGTATGCGCGGCCGTGGTAGAGGCCGGGGTGTTGGAGCTGAACCCTTAGAGTCAAGGCATGGGCCAGAAGGTCAATTACGAAAGCGAGATTTTAGGATCAAATTAGAGAAGACGATACTGTGTCTCAGGCTATGTTACGTGTTTTGGAGCGAGTTATAGGAGAGAGCACGGGATCGGTGGCTCAAAAATCTGTGTCGGAGCGACTTCAAGCTAATGGGGCTGAGATGTTTAGGGGCATTTTTGGTGTGGCTCCCATCGTAGCTGAATACTGGCTAGAAGCAGTTGAGCACATCATAGATGATATTGATTGTACCGTGGAAGAGAAGTTGAAAGGGGTAGTGTCTCTTCTCCGGGATGAGGCATACCAGTGGTGGCTTACGATAAGGGATGGTATAGCAGCTGATCGCATTACCTGGGATTTCTTTAAGTTAGTGTTCCAGGGGAAGTATATTGGGTTGAGTTATGTGGACTCTCAGAGGAAAGCATTCCTAAACTTGGTTCAGGGGAATAAATCAGTGGCTGAGTGTGAGGCAGAATTCTTACGTTTAAATTGTTATTCCCAGGGTATTGTTGCAACAGATCACGAGCGTTGTGTCTGATTTGAGGATGGTCTAAGGGACAAGTTGCGAGTACTGATAGCTCTGCAATGGGAAAGAGAATTTACTATTTTTGTTGAGAAGGCTAAAGTAGCTGAAAAGGTAAAGTGATCTAAAAAGTAGAATCAAGATGAGGACAAAGGTAGGAATAAAAGGAATTTTGGGTTGTTAGGGTCTGCAGGGAATTTTCATAAGAGGCCTAGGTTGGATGGGCCGAGTTGAGATACTAAGTCTGTTGCTATAGGTCGATCTCAACTGTATGCCCAATGTGAGAAATTTTATTTGAGGAGTGTTGGTTAGGTGGTAGAGGATGTTTTAGGTGTATATCTATGGATCATCGGGTAAGAGACTGTCCGCAAGAGCCAAACAGAGTGCGGCCAGTGGATTAGAGTTATGTTCAGTCTAGAAGAGGTGGTCAACAACCATAGAGAGGTCGTTGTCCAGCCAGAAGAAGAAATGGTTTTGGTGGGGCCATGCAGCACTGGGCAGAGGTGCTAGGAATACAGATGCGAGACAGCTTGGGTTGGTTTATGCATAGCAGACGCCAAGAGAAGGGCTATGCACCGGACATCATAACCTGTACGTTCCTTATATTTGGTTTTCCCTTTACTACACTGATTGATATTGGGTCTACACATTCTTATGTTGCTAGTACTATGTCTGGAACTCTGAACATAGAATCTGAGAGTGCTTCTAGAGAGATGACTGTGATTAGCCCTTTAGGATAATCTGTAGTGGTGAACAAACTCTTTAAGAATGTGCCTTTAAAAGTTTAAGGGGTAGTCTTCCCGACTAATTTGATGGAACTGCCGTTCGATGAGTTTGATTTCATCTTAGGCATGGACTAGTTAGTTAAGTATCAAGCAAACTTGGATTGTGCTACTAAGCACATGGTGTTGAAAACTCCTGAGGATAATGAGGTGTTAGTGATAGGCGAAAGAAGGAACTACTTGTCCAATATAGTGTCTGCTTTAAAGGCTAAAGGATGGTGCAAAAATGGTGTGAACTATTTTAGCTTTCATCAGTGCTCTGGAGGCCAAGGAATTTACTGTAAAGGATGTTAGAACAGTGAAGGAGTTCTCGGACATCTTTCTAGAAGAGCTTCCAGGGTTACCCCCGGATGGTGAGGTGGAGTTCGGCATTGATCTTCTTCTAGGAGTAGCACCTGTGTCTATTGCCCCATATAGGATAGCGCCAAAAGAGCTGGTAAAACTTAAAGCCCAGATTCAGGAACTACTGGATCGAGGTTTTATCCGACCAAGTTTGTCACCATGGGGAGTGCCGATGTTATTTGTTAAGAAAAAGGACCAGTCGATGCGGATGTGCATTGACTACAGGTAGTTGAACAAGTTGACGATCAAGAACAAGTACCCGTTGCCAAGGATTGACAACTTGTTCAATCAACTACAAGGCGCTTCGGTCTTTTCAAAGATAGACTTGAGGTCGGGTTATCATCAGCTTAAGGTCAAGAAAGCGAATATTCATAAGACAGCTTTTCGAACTCGTTATGGTCACTACGAGTTCTTAGTGATGCCATTCGATTAACGAATGCACCAGCTGCGTTTATAGATATGATGAATCGAGTATTCCAACCCTATCTGGATCGATTTGTAGTAGTATTCATAGATGATATCTTGGTTTATTCAAAAACAGAAGAGGAGCATGATTCGCATCTTCAGGTGGTTCTGCAGATTTTGAGAGAAAAGTAGCTGTATGCCAAGTTCAGCAAGTGTGAAATTTCATTGAGGGACGTTTCTTTTCTAGGGCATGTGGTGTCTATTGAGGGGATTAGGGTTGATCCCAAAAAATTGAAGCCGTGTTGGATTGGAAACTGCCTAAGTCTGTGGTAGAAATTAGAAGTTTTCTTAGGTTAGTTGGGTACTACAAAAGGTTGGTTGAGGGGTTCTCATTAATAGCTGCACTGTTAACCAAGTTATTGCGAAAAGGGGTACCGTTTGTCTAGTTAGATAAATAGCAGGAAAGCTTTGAAAAGTTGAAGAGGATTTTGACAGAGGAACTAGTGTTGATTCAGCCCGAGGCTGGAAAGGAGTTTGTCGTCTATTGTGTTGCATCGCACATAGGGTTGGGATGTGTGTTGATGCAAGAAGGGAAGGTAGTAGCATACGCGTCTCGGTAATTGAGACCTCATGATGTGAACTATCCGATGCATGATCTAGAGTTAGCTACGGCAGTGTTCGCCCTGAAGATTTGGAGACACTATTTGTATGGAGAGAAGTCAATTATCTACACCGATCATAAGAGCTTTAAATATCTCCTTGATCAGAAGGAGTTGAATTTAAGGTAGCGGAGGTGGATCGAATTGTTGAAAGATTATGACTGCTCAATCGAGTATCACCCAGGTAAGGCTAATGTGGTGGCGGATGCGTTAAGCCGTAAGGTAATCTTGGACTTGAGGGCAATGTTTGCTCATCTCGGTTTGTATGATGATGGGAGCTTGTTAGCTGAACTTCAAGTGAAACCTACATGGATAAGTCGAATTAGAGAGAAGTAGTTGTCGGATGAATCACTAAGTTCTAAATTTCAGCTAGTGGTAGGCGGTGAGACAGAAGATTTTAGTGTGAACAGTCATGGGGTATTGTGCTTTCGTGGAAAGGCTTGTATGCCAAAAGATTCCGAGTTAAGGCAGAAGATTCTACAGGAAGCGCATAGTAGTCCATACGCTATGCATCCCGGTGGGAGTAAGATGTATCGGGATTTGCATGAATAGTTTTGGTGGTCGGGTCTAAAGTAGGAGGTGACCGAGTTTGTGAGTAAGTGCTTGACATGTCAGCACGTGAAGGCGAAACATCAGTTGCCTTTGGGGTTCCTATAGCCAGTGAAGATTCCACTTTGGAAGTGGGAGAGGATAACGATTGACTTTGTTAGTGGGTTACCTCTTACGCCTACTAAGAATGATTCAGTGTGGGTAATTGTCGATCGGTTGACGAAGTCCGCTCACTTTATACCGGTTCGTGTTGACTACTCACTACAGAAGTTAGCCAAGCTGTATGTAGCAGAGATTGTGAGGTTGCACGGGGTACTAGTGTCTATCATATCAGACAGAGACCCCAGGTTTACATTGCGGTTCTGGAAGGCGTTGCATCAAGCGTTGGGTACAAGACTAGATTTCAGCACGGCATTTCATCCATAGACTAATGGTCAGTCAGAAAGGGTAATTCAGATCTTGGAAGATATGTTGAGTGGCTGTGTTATCAACTACAGGGGTAGTTAGGAGGATTTTCTACCGTTGACAGAATTTGTATACAACAATAGTTATCAATCCAGTATTCAGATGGCACCCTATGAAGCGTTGTATGGTCATAAGTGTCGCACCCCTACTTGCTGGACAGAGTTGGGTGAGTGACAATTGTTGGGTTCAGAATTGGTTCTGAAAATAGAGGAAAAGGTTAAGTTGATTCAGACTCGATTGAAGGAAGCTTCCGACAGGAAAAAATCTTATGTAGATCTGAGGCGTAAAGATATAGAATTTGCAGTAGGTGATCAGGTTTTTCTTAAAGTTTTGCCTTGGAAGAAGGTTCTGAGGTTTGGACGGAAGGGCAAGCCCCAGGTTTATCGGACGTTACCGAGTGTTAAAACGTGTGGGACTAATATCTTGTCAGCTTGAGTTACCTCCAAAATTGAGGTAGATACATGATGTATTCCATGTCTCGATATTAAGGCGCTACTGTTCGGATCCATCCCACATAGTGCCAATGGAAGAAATCGAGTAAGACCTAATTTATCTTTTGAAGAGGAACCAGTTCATATCTTATGTAACACCCCAAACTCGGCCCAAACGTTGCGACCGGATCTGGTATGTCACAGGGTGAATTAGAAACGATCTTACAGTGACTTTGGAAAAAAACCATAATTTTTTTTTTAAAAATTTCTGGTTAAAGCAATGACTTTGTGTTTAAGCAATTAGTTTCAGGTGATTTTCAAGATAAAGGTTACTTACACAAGAGTTATCATTGTTAAGAAAAACCAGAGTTTTATCAATATATTTTGGAAACCATTCGTTACTATTTTTGAAAGATACTTGTTTAATCGTTTTAGGAAAAATCCCGATTTGAGCATCTTTTAATAACAAGTAACCAAAGTAAACACTAAAACCAATTTTAAAATCACCAAAGGCCTTATTACAAGGAAAACCCTAAATAAAAACCAACTTTAAGTAGTGAAAAGTTCATAGAATAAAGATAATGTCTTTTATGGCCTCCACGAGTTCACCTCGGCTCCCACATCCACGATCTACTGATCACCTAAAAAATTAAAGAAAGGGGTGAGTCACCAGGACTCAGTGTGTAAATCCTCCCACATTATACATACGGTTCATGGCCCACAACCACACGTTGGGCCTTGGCCTATATATAAAAACATACAAACACATGAATGCAATAAGCCCAACCTAAACCTAGCTTTTCCATCCTCTACACACCAACCCGTACCAGCCCATCACACCGTGTGGATTTCTACAATAAACCCTCCATCTGCTACATTCTATTTCCACAGTCATACTGCCAATTATAAACCGATCACTAGGTGACCAATTAATACATCGTGGCTTAGCTACCGATCACAATGTGACCAAATAAAATATATATATCGTGGCTTAACCACCGATCACTATGTGACCCAGTTAATGTATGTACATATATATATATCATGGCATAGCCACCGATCACTACATGACCAAATAATCATGCTCTTCCCTTTTATGTCAAACCCAAACCCCATGAACTACATACATATCCTAGTGAATTCAACATGCTATCCATAACACAACAGATTACCACACATATATAGTCCATGTAAAGAAAATGATACGGTAACGTACCTGGCATTCATAGCCTTACCCTAAGGGCATCATGACTGTCTACACAACCTTTTTCGGCTTTTCAGCCCACACAATTGTTAGCACAAATAAAATAAAGTGTGTGAAAGTTTACACATCTGATAACACGCAATACCATGCTTTCTATGTGGACACTATCGCTAATAGGAACCACTGCTATCTGTCTACTATTCTGCTTAGAAGTTGGCCTACAACTCAGTGGCCAATCTTGAACAGTAGACACCGCACGCCTCTTAAACTTTGGGGTTGGGTTCACAAGTCCAACCCCCTTCTTTGCCTGATCGATATTGGATTCCATCAAAGATCTGGTCAGATGCTACTATAACGAAATATGGTTGTTAAACCATAAGGTAGGGTTAAGGTACCGACTAAGATAATGAATCCTAAATACAATCCAAAGAGAACACCCTTACCTTGAAATCCCAAAAGAATAGATATGGTTCAGAGGTTAACGATTTCTAGCTTATGAACCTAGATGATCAGATCTCCTTCAATTCCCAGAATAGCGCCCCAAAGAGAACACAAGAAATAGTGAGAAACATCAGTCTAACGATGGCCTTACCAAACCAATTAGCCACTTAGTTTTGGCTTCCAAAACTCGAAAGAGAACATGAAGGATTAACAGGAGTCGACGCTTACCTCAATACAGGAGATTCGGCTACCATTTAAGAGAAGATTCAACAATGACAAGGAAGAAGATTGGAAGCCGAAAGAAATAAAACAAAACCACAGATGAGATCTAGGGGTTTTTAATTTTAAAAGAATTCACAAGAGAAGCTATGAAGATTCAGCTTGTGGAAGAAATAGAGAAGAGAACTGTGGGCAAGGGACATTAGGCTATAGCATAGAAGTGGAGATGAGAATGGAGTTAGGGGTTTCAGTTTCAGAGAAGGAAACAATTGGGAGAAGAGAAATAAAACAAGATAGGGAGAAGTGTTAAGAAGGGTAAAGAAGAAGAATTTCGGCAGGACCTAAGTGGTTTGGATTTGGCAGAAAAAGAAGAGAAGAAAAGAACCCTCAAATGCTAAAAATAAGAAGAAAACTCTCACGTTACCAAACAAATTTTGGCACCTAATAACCTAAAAGCCGAAAATGCACTATTCTTTGAGAACAAAAACACATACACCAGAGTAAAAATTCGGCACACCCTAGCCACTCCAAAACCGATTTCTCCCCCTTGCTCCTAGTGTCCAACATTCGGCCACCACCTACACTCACATCCTATCCCATGTTTTCCTCTTATCCTCATCTTCATATCTTTTGACTTAATCCACACTCACCCATGCAGAGTCCCAACTGAAACCACCTCTCAGACTCTTTTGGCACATAAAATAAAAAAAAACACTCCTAGTTGCTATCAATGCAACTCGAACATGCTCCCTCTCCACCTCACTGTGGTGTCACCTACCTACACCCTTAGTGGCACCTCCTTGCCACTTTACCAGTTATATTCTTATGTCAACTTCCCCACTTAAGTATCCTTAAGGCCCACTTCAACTAGTTCTCCCTTGCAGTGCGTAAAAACAAAATTTCTACCAAGGCTCAGGCTTAACCTCGAGCCTCTAAAACCTCTAAACACACCGAATAACACACACAGCACAGCGTACATACATAACACAGTACAAATACAAAGCCCCCTATTTAGGATGTTACATCTTAGACCATGATTTTAAAGTATTGAGAAGGAAGACTGTTTCATTGGTTAAAGTTTTGTGGCAGAATCACGATTCAGAGGAAGCCATGTGGGAGCCAGAGGATGTGATGCGACAGCAATACCCTCACCTCTTTTGACCAGGTAAATTTTGAGGCCGAAATTTCTTTAAGGGGGGTAGAACAGTAACATCCTAGCATTAAGGGTTTTACATTTTATGGTTTCTGTGTGTTTGGCTTGTTCTGATTGTTAATTTGGTAGGGTTGGAGGTCTTGAGAAGGCTTGGGGTCAAGCTAGGGCCTTAGTAAAAATTTTGTTTTTAGGCACTTTAAGGAAAGACAGGTCTTAAGAGTAAATTATTATGTTTGTTGACACAGGAAAAAGTGTGGTGGAGTGGCAAAAAGACACCACTTAAGGTGCAAGGGTGTGGCGTCAGGGGGAAGGAGTTCAATTCTCGTCAACAGTATCCTGAAGCTTTATTTTTTATGCTTAAGGAGCTAAGGTGTTGGTATTTGGCTGGACTCTTCATGGTGGATGGTTGAAGAAGTCAAAGTGTTTGAATGAAAGGTGTGGAGGAGTTTGTGGAGGAAGACTTGGTCTTCTAATTGAAAATAAGTGAGGGGGAGTGAAACAAGGAGGGAATCGTTAGATTTGGTGAAGGTGGGTAGTGTTGGCCAAATGTTGGAGAGTGGAGAGGGGAATTTCGGCTATGTGTGTTGTTGGGGCTAGGGGTGATGGCATGGGATGTGTGTTACCTAAACCGAAGCTTAGAAGAGTGTGTGTGCCGAATTGTTGAGTGAGCTTTTATTTTAGTTCGGTTTGCTTAGCTTTCATGTGCCGAACGCCCTAAGTGCATCTAAAGTCTCTTCTCATTTCTTTTTGTTTTCTCAACTCTTTCTCATCTTTTCTCTCTTGTCGTCAAACCTTCCCATTTGTGCATTCCTTTTTCTTTAAGGTTACCAAGACATCTTTGGCCGAATCTCTCTTCACCATCCACTCTTCTCATTCAACTCTCTTTTGTCCTCTTGCTACTATTTTCTTCTGAATTTGAATCTTCTGTTGGTTTCTTTTCTTTTAACCGAAAGGTTGCTACCTCTCACCTTATTCTTTCTTCTTGTCTGTTCTTTGTAAATATTAGTCGTGTACCAAAGAGTAAGGTGTTTGTAGAATTGTCGAAGGTCCTTCTCATCCAATTGTGATAGTTCAAGGTAATACGTTCACTTGTTCAAATGTTTTTTTTCTTCTTTTCTTTATCCGAGTTATGACCGCATGACTAAGCCTTCAATACCAATTTGTTTCTTCAATATCTTTTACCTCTAGTGGCCGTAGGTAGAAGGGTGCTTTTGGGGCGGTATTCTCTTCTCTTGAATCTTCAGTAACCGCAAGGTAAGTGGGTTCTTCTATTTTTTTCTTTTCCTTTCGGTATTATGGGAGTCATAGCCGAATGACTATTGTGTTTCGATGATTGGGATTCGACTAATCCCTTCTCTTTTCTCTTGTTTTGAAATGCTTACTCCGGAATACTCTAGAAGTCAAACGTTTTGAAGTCCAACGTCTAAAGATTGGTTGATTTCCAAATCTTACCTTTCCATTCGGGTTTAAGGTAAGGAGCCTCTTTTGTTCTTTATGTTGAGCCTTTATTCATTACTCTGTCATAATTTAAACCTTGCCAGGGAAATCTCTATTTCCGTGATAGTATAGTATTGATCAAGATTTTTCTCCATGGATGCAAGTATTGGTCAAGCTGAAGAGGGGAGTGGACCCATAGTCTCCGCTCCTAAATTTAAAAGGCATGCTATATCGGCGGTTCGAGATTATCCATCAGGTTGTGGTAGAGAGCCGACGTCTACCTGGGATAGGCAAATAGCCGTTATCCCTGCTACTGAAAGCATCAACGTAGAGGGTCTAGTTTTACACATTACCAGGTGTGTATGCTCACACTTTACTGGTTAATTAATTCTTGTTAATAACTATGTTGGCTAAAATCTAAAACGACTATTTTGATTGTCGAGATACCCTCATGGGTAAGGTTGGAGACACTGAGTAAGTTCCGTTATAACGTTACGTTTGGGTTAATGTAGTATGAGTTGGTTATACATTATACATTCAAAGTATGTTGCTTTCATCTCAGTATGTTAACATATGCATGGGTTTTGGATATGATGAAAAAGGGGAAGTGTTACCTAGGGACTGTCACAGTGGTTTGGTACCACGATGGGTTGGCCCCACATATCTCATTCAGTGACTATGTCTCAGTGGTTTGGTACCACGGTGGTTTGACACCACGTATATATACATTTCAGCGACTTGTCTTAGTGGTTTGGTACCACAGTGGGTTAGCCCCACATATATTAATCCGGGATTGTCGTAGTGATTTGGTACCACGTTGGGTTGGCCCCACACACATTATTAGTGACTCTGTCACAGTGATCTGGTATCACTGTGGTCTAGAACCACAGTGGCTTGGTGCCACAGGCGTTTGGCAAATTCAGATGATGTAGAGGATGGAAAATTAGGTTGGGCTGGGCTGTATTACATACATGTTTAATATGTTGTATTGTGTGGCTTAAGGCCGATGGGCATTCGTGGCCTTAAAGCCCAGATTTCGTTTAAATGGGGATTTACACACTGAGTCTCAGTGACTCAGCCCTCTGCTTAATTTTGCAGGTAATCGCTAGATCGCAGACTTGGAGTCGAGGCGGACTCGAGGTGGCCATGCAATATTTTCTAGTAATTTCGTTTTCTTCATTTAGAATCACTATTAATTTTGGGTTTTGGTGTTGTAATAAGGCCTCTAACTTTAATTTGGGATTTGATTAAATGGTAATATTGTAAACTTTATAAACTGTCAAAAATGGGATTTTCAGAAAAATTTTAAACATACACAAATAGTTTTTTAAATGGTTAACGAAAGATGGATAACAAGCAACAAATTAATTTAGAGATTTTACTTAAAATCGCAATATCGTTTTCAACTGACAAGTTTTATGAAATTCCTTAAATTTGACTTTTGACAAATAAACCTGACTTCGTAATTCTGT
Organism: Gossypium rotundifolium; assembly: GCA_025506655.1. Classification (NCBI taxonomy): domain Eukaryota; kingdom Viridiplantae; phylum Streptophyta; class Magnoliopsida; order Malvales; family Malvaceae; genus Gossypium; species Gossypium rotundifolium. The sequence continues at coordinate 147,471,447 of CP106724.1, forward strand.
TCAAATTAAACACTACTTTAAATTTTCTCTAAATAAAACAACGAAATGCTAAGTTTTTCCAAATTATGATATTTAGATAGTTTTTTCCAAAATTTCTTTTCCATGTAACATGCCAGATTTGGTCGTGACGTATTGACCGGGTTTAGGGTGTTACAAGTGGATCCATACCATACAGCCATGCAATCCTCAAATCTTCCTCCGTACCAAAATTCCCACCTATATACATCCTAAGCAGAATATCATATGAGTGTATCAAACACGAGTAACATCCATAAACTCATATTCGTCACATAGGGGTGTTCTCGTCATTTCACTACCCAGGGGTATTTTTGTAATTCTACGCTACAGGGGTATTTTGGTGACTTGGCAAAATAGGGGTATCTTGGTAATTTTGCAAAATAGGGGTATTTTGGTACTTTTACAAAATAGGGGTATTTGGTAATTTTACAAATATAAGGGTATTTTAGTAATTTTACAAATATAATGGTATTTGGTCCCTCTCAAGTTTTAGTTGTGAACTTTGGCCCATCAACAAGTCCTCGCGGCTAAAGTGAGTAGACACTACATCAGGTAGGTGTAACATCCTTTAATCAGGGTCTCTGCATTTTGTGTGTTTGCATGTGTTAATGTGCCTATTGTGCTAGTTTAGGGTGTTTTGGGGTCTAGGCATGACCTCGGGTTAGGCCTGAGTCATGGCTAAAATTTTTGTTTTAGCACTTAGGAAGAAGGAGCTAAGGAAGTTAGGGGTTGAAAGATATTCTTGGTGTGTTGTGACACAAGAAGAACCTAGTGGTAAAGTGGCAGAGGAGACGCCACTAAGGTGTCAAGAGGGTAACGCCACATGCAGGGAAGGAGTGCTTGGGTTCGAGCTGTAGAAATCTCTTTCTGTTCATTTCTTTTTCACGCCAGAAGCAAGGAGGAGAGTGTTCAGGAGGGACTCTGTTGGATGTGGTTGGATTAAGTTAATGTATTTAAAAATGTGGAGAAGAGAGATTTTAGCTAGAAGACTCATTCAAACTCGTTTGAACGAGTGGAGGAGAGGATTTCGTGGAGAAAAAGGAGGAGGTTAGAAGGGGAGAGTTCAACCGAATATGGAATGGTGTTTTGGTCAAATGCAATCGATTTTGGGCTCTTTGGAGGGTGGCCGAATGTGGAAATAGCTAAATCGGCTAGTTAGAGGAGGGTCTTGGAAACTTCCCCTCTTATTTTTTTCTCCCTTTCTTTTTCTTGTGCAAGTTTAGCCGACCTTTTTATTCATAAGTGGTGCCAAACCGAAACCTCTTGTAGGTGACCTCTTTCATTCGGCCTTTGCTACTTGTTTGCCGAACCACTCTTGTTGTTTAAGTAAAAAGCCAAAATCAACATTCAATCCCCATTCGACATCCTTCCTTCTCCCTATTTTGCTCAAGCTAAAACTAGACCGTCACTTCTTCTTCTCCATTGTATTCAAAGTTGAAAGCAACTCTTTTCACTTCATCTTTTCTTTCTTTCCAATCTCCTTGTGCCAAAATCTTCTTTCAATCTTTTTACCGAGTCCATCCCCTCCTATTCCATTTTCTTCTTCATCTTTCCACTTATTGGAAAGCCGAATACTCTGCTCTTCAGTTTTCTCCTCTTATGTTTTCTCTTCTTTGCCGAACCTATCTCTTTTTTTTGGGTTATAGCCGAACCTCCTGGTAAGTGTAGATTTTCTTTTTCTTCTTCGACTGATTTGGTTAATGCTGAATCTCTTTTATTTTTCTTTTGATACTTCTTCAATCATTATTAATTGGAATTTTTGACTTCATTCTTGTTCTATATTGGTAGTCGAAATCCCTAACATCACTTAGAGGTGCCGAACGTTGGTGCTTGGTGGCCGAAACTGTCAGTAAGGTAAGGTGGTAACAATCTCTTTTGGTTTCGGGATCCATGCTATGGCCGAATGGCTTTTAGATTCCTAATGATGTGTTAAATTCGATTGTAGGGAGGAGTGTAGCCGAATACAGTGGGTTTTTGAGATTTGGTTGCTGATCTAGGTAAGGGTTTTTGTGTTTCGGATCTGGTTCTTATTCTTTCAAAAGCTGAAGGCTAATTATCTTTATGCTAGGGCATAGCCGATTGTAAAGGGAGGTTCATCGCATAGCTTCGGGATTTGGTTGGAAACCAAATCAGCTTTTAGGTAAGTGCTACCTTTGTGCGACACATCTTCGGGATTTTGGTGATTTAGCCAAATGGCTATAATCTTAAAAGTATATGTTGGCCGATTGTAGGGTAGAGTGAAGGCTAATGTTTCGGGATTTTGCTTAGATCTACAAATAGTCAGGTGTGTAACGCTTACACACTTCGTTAGTATGATATGTTTATTGTGTTACTGTTATAGCCATTGAAATCGGTAGTTATACCTTGTGGGCATGAGCATGGACTCCGGTAAGTCCTCTGATTATGGATCTTGTTATATGCTATCATGTCATTGTTTAATCCTATGCCATGTATTATTTGTATCATAATATGTTATTATGCCACGATTGATATGGACATGATGGCGGGATTGTTGAGAGGAGGGGGAAGAATTATTTAGACTGTCACCAGTGGTTTTGACCACACGACGGTTAGCCCCGTCTTTGATATTATAACTTGTGACTAAGTCCCAATGGTTTTGACCACATTGATGATATTTGTGACTACGGTCACCAGTGGTTTTGACCACCAGTGGTTTTGACCACACGCAGTAGATAAAGGAGATCGGATGGTTAGGTTATGGGGTTGCATGATTTGCATGTTATACTGATGATTTGCGTAAATGCTTGCACTATCGGGTTGGGGATTTATACACTGAGTCTCGGTGACTCACCCCTTCCCTTATATTTTGCAGATGAGGCGTAGATCGCGGATATGGAGCCGGGAGGACTCGAGGTGGCCATGCATACTTGTTTCGGGTTTTGACTTTAAATTACTATTTCGGGTTATATTTTATTTATACTTATATTTGGTTTTGGTTTTGTAATAAGGCCGCTAAGCATTATTTTGGGTTTTTATTTCTTGATTATATTTTAATTATCTTATGCATATGATTAATAACTTAATTTGCTTTAGTAACCGGAATTAAATCGAAGTTTACAAAACTATACTCTATATCGGGTTTTTCAAACTTTACCATCGGGTGACATTATTCACAAGGTAATAACAAAGTTAATAAAGATGATTTCAAACCTAAATTTTCAAACAAACTTCAAATGCAAATGGTTCTAAACTTGACTATGCTCATCTCACTCGGTTTTAATAAGTATCGTATGATTCTTAAAAGCTAGTACCAATAAACGGATTTTCAAGCATGAGTTCTCTGGATTTTAAAGCAACACAAAAATGTTTTCAACATCACTTTGTATAGGGTTTTCTAAACTTTAAAACGATAAAAGAGTTTTCAATAAAAATAAATCGGGAAACTTGCTTTATTCAAACATTTTCACCCCGTAACATGCTAAATTCGATCGGGGTGTATTGACCGAGTTTGGGATGTTCAAATTTTGGTATCAGAGCCAGGTTCAACAGCTCAGCTATGGGCCCGAGGCCCAAAAATGTTTTAAAAAGGGATTATGGAAAATACATGGTCTGAAAGGCATGACACCGAGTCTCTGACACCGATCTGCCTAGGTAAGTACCCCAAACTGTTGTTGATGATGTTATGAATATGATGATATTGTCATGACTAAATAGTAGTAGGAGCTACTCTAGAGACTTGAACTACTATAGGCTGGATAAATTCGCGGAACAATTTCTTATTAAATTTCTCGTAAAACTATGCCTTAATAGATAGTGAACTAAAAGTCTAACGCATAAAACCTTTAATCAGCTCGACTCGTATCGGTAAACATGAGTGCACGTGGACATGGGCGTAACACTCGTGGACGAGAAAGGGGTAGGATGACGATCTCGGAATCGGTGGGGTCCGAACATGGGTCAGAAAATGAGGTACCACTGCCGCCAGCTGTGGGCGCAGAATATCACGACCAGACAGGTGGTGACGTGGTATCACAGGCAATGCTACGGGTGTTAGAGAGGGTCGCTAGTGCAGGCGTTAGAGTAGGGGTTCAAAAATCTATGTCTGAACAACTCCGGGCTAATGATGCAGAGGTGTTCAGAGGTGTATCCGGCATGGCTCCTAGTACGGTGAAATATTGGTTGGAGGCAACAGAACGTATTATGGATGATCTAGACTTCTCGACTAAGGAGAAGCTCAATGGGGTAGTATCTTTGCTGCGAGATGAGTCATATCAGTGGTGGCTCACAGTTAGGGGCAGAGCAATGGCAGATGACCTTACTTCAGAATTCTTTAGAGTAGCCCATCAGAGGAAGTATATAGGGGCTAGCTATATAGATGCGCAGTAATAATGCTCCTGAACTTGGTCCATGGTAATAAGACTGTATCGGAGTATAAGGCAGAATTTTTTCAGTTGAGTCGGTATGCACGTGGGATTGTGGGCACGGAGTATGAGCATTGTTTTAGATTTGAGGATGGGTTGAGAGACGAGCTGCGGATGTTAATTGCCCCACAGCAGGAAAGAGAGTTTGCGGTCTTAGTGGAAAAGGCCAAAGTTGTTGAGGAAGTGAAATAGTCAGTAAGACGGAATCAAGATAAGGGTTGAAATAAAAGAAATTTTGGATCATCTGGGTCTATCGGAAATCAGCAGAAGCGGGGTAGATATAGTGGGTCGAATCAAGCTACTAGGCCTACTGCTGCTAATACTCAGTGGCCTCCACGATGTGCTCGGTATGGAAAGTCTCACACGGGAGAATGTTGGATTGAAAACAGAGGATGTTTTAAGTGTGGATCGATGGGGCACCGAGTGAGGGATTGTCCACAGAGGTCAGCTAGGTTGCAGTCTGGGGATCAGAATCGTACACAGATCAAGAGGGATGGTCAGCAGCCACAGAGGGGTCATGGTGCAGCTAGGGGAGGTAATGGCTCCAGTAGAAGCCGTGGAGCACTGGGTAGAGATACAGGTGGTACAGAGGCAAGATAGCCTGGATTGGTCTACGCAGTGAGGTGTCGAGAGGAGGGCGACACACCGGACGTCATAACTGGTACGTTCTTAATCTTTTGACTACGTTATAATGCTTTGATAGATGTGGGTTCGACGCACTCGTGTGTAGCCAGTAGCATAGTGGGAACCATGAACTTAGACTCTGAGATTACTTTAAGAAAATGACAGAGATAAGACCTTTAGGTCACTCGATAGAAGTAAATAAACTATATAGGGATGTACCCTTAGAACTTCAAGGGGTCGTGTTTTTGGCTGACTTGATGGAATTATCGTTTGGGGGTTCGATCTGATTCTCGGGATGGATTGGCTAGTGAAGTGCGAGTTCTGGCTTAAGGAGGTAACTTTCTTGGGTCATGTATTATTATCTGAGGGAATTAGGGTGGATCCTCGTAAGATCGAGACAGTGTTTGGTTGGAAACCACCTAAGTCAGTTGCAAAGATTCGAAGTTTTTTGGGTTTGGTAGGATACTACAGGAGGTTCGTGGAATGTTTTTCTGTGATCGTAGCACCGCTGACTAAACTGATGAGAAAAGGGGTTCCGTTTGTGTGGTCAAAAAAATAGCAGGAAAGTTTGACAAGTTAAAGAAGATTCTGACTGAAGTTCCAGTTTTGATTCAGCCTGAGGCAGGAAAGGAATTCACGGTCTATTATGATGCATCACATACTAGCTTAGGGTTTGTGTTGATGTAAGATGAGAAAGTAGTATCTTCTGCATCTCGACAGTTGAAGCCGCATAAAGGTAACTACCCGACACATGACTTGGAGTTGGCCGCAGTGGTTTTATCTTGAAGATTTGGAGGCATTACTTGTATGGGGAAAAGTCGATAGTCTACACAGGTCACAAGAGTCTGAAGTACCTCTTGACTCAAAAAGATTTAAATTTGAGGCGGGGAGGTGGATCGAGTTGTTGAAGGACTACGACTGCTCGATTGAGTACCATCCGGGTAAGGCTAACGTAGTAGCTGATGCATTGAGCCGCAAGGTGGTAGCAGACCTGAAAGCAATGTTTGCTCACCTTAGTCTATATGATGACGGGAGTCTTTTGGCAGAATTACAAGTAAGGCCGACGTGGGTTGATCAGGTTAAGGAGAAACAGCTGGCAGATGAGATTTTGGGTGCTCGGAGGTTGCAAGTGCATGATGGTGAAGCTGAGGGTTACAGCATGGGTAGTGATGGAGTACTGTGTTTTCAGGGGAAGGTATGTATGCCAAAGGACGTTGAGTTGACACAGCGGATTCTTTAGGAAGCTCATAGCAGCCCATACGCTATGCATCCTAGAGGCAGTAAGATGTATCGTGATTTGAGGGAATATTTCTGGTGGCCAGGTCTTAAGCGGAAAGTAACTGAGTTTGTGGGCAAGTGTCTGCCATGCCAGCAAGTTAAAGCTGAGCATCGCCATCACGAATCGAGCTATGCGACCAAGAAGGATCCCGCACTAGAAGTGAGAAAGGATTGCGATGGATTTTGTTAGTGGGCTTCCCCTTACGCCTAGTAAGAAGGACTCAGTCTGGGTGATTGTGGACTGTTTGACTAAGTCAACTCATTTCATACTAGTTCGAGTTGACTATTTATTCCAGAAGTTAGCCAAGTTGTATGTGGCGGAGATAGTAAGGTTGCAGGGAGTGCCAGTGTCAATTATCTCGGATAAGGATCCTAGGTTCACGTCGAGGTTCTAGAAAGCCTTGCATCGGCATTGGGGACGAGGTTAGATTTTAGTTGACTTTTGATCCGCAGTCTGATGGACAGTCTGAAAGGGTAATCCAGATTCTAGAGGACATGTTAAGGGGTTGCGTTCTGGATTTCAGCGGTGGTTGGGAAGAGTATCTACAATTGGCAGAGTTTGCTTATAACAACAGTTATCAAGCGAGTATTCAGATGGCACCATATGAGGCACTATATGGATGAAAATGTCGTACTCCAAGTGTTAGACAGAACTGGGTGAACGGAAGATGTTGGGCCCAGAGCTGGTAGCGGATACAGAGAATAAGGTTAAGATGATTCAGGCTTGTCTAAAGGAAGCGCTGGATAGGCAGAAGTCTTACGCCGACCTTAAGCGTAGGGACATAGAGCACACAGTGGGTGACAAGGTCTTTCTGAAGGTATCACCGTGGAAGAAAGTGTTGTGTTTGGGCAAAAGGCAAGCTAAGTCCTAGGTTTATCGGGCCGTACACGGTGTTGAAGTGAGTGGGACTGGTAGCTTATCAGCTCGAGTTGCTAGCAGAATTGAGTCAGATTCACGACGTCTTTCATGTTTCCATGCTTAGTCACTATCGATCAGATCCGTCACATGTTGCGCCATTTGAGGAGATTGAGGTGAGCTCAAACTTGTCTTTCGAGGAGGAACCGATACGGATTTTGGATCGGGATGTCAAGGTCTTGCGTAGAAAGTCAGTTCCCTTAGTGAAAGTGTTATGGCGGAACCATGGTACGGAGGAGGCCACGTGGGAACCAGAGGATGTGATGCGGCAGCAATACCCTCAACTCTTCTGGCCAGGTAATTTTGAGGTCGAAATTATTTTTAAGAGGCGTAGAACTGTAACATCCTTTAATTGGCTGACTTGATGGTTTGGTATGGCGGTCACCAGTGGTTTTGACCACATATGGATATTGTGACTCGTCCCAGTGGTTTGGTACCACAGTGGGTTGGCCCCACATGATTGATTACGGGATTATCATCAGTGGTTTTGACCACATCGATATATTTGTGACTTCGGTCACCAGTGGTTTTGACCACACGGGGTAGATAAAGAAGATCGGATGGTTAGGTTATAGGGTTACATGATTTGCATGTTATACTGTTGATTTGCATTGCACTATCAGGTTGGGGATTTATACACTGAGTTTCAGTGACTCACCCCTTCCCTTATGTTTTGCAGATGAGGCGTAGATCGCGGATATGGAGCCGGGAGGACTCGAGGTGGCCATGCATACTTGTTTCGGGTTTTGACTTAAAATTACTATTTCAGGTTATATTTTATTTATATTTATATTTGGTTTTGGTTTTGTAATAAGGCGGCTAAGTATTATTTTGGGTTTTTATTTCTTGATTATATTTTAATTATCTTATGCATATGATAAAAGGGTTTTCAACATCACTTTGTATAGGGTTTTCTAAACTTTAAAATGATAAAAGAGTTTTCAATAAAAATAAATCGAGAAACTTGCTTTATTCAAATGTTTTCACCCCATAACATGCCAGATTCGGTCGTGGTGTGTTGACCAGGTTTAGGGTGTTAGAATTTTGGTATCAGAGCCAGGTTCAACAGCTCGGCTGTGGGCCCGAGGCCCAAAAATGTTTTAAAAAGGGATTATGGAAAATACATGGTCTGAAAGGCATGGCACCGAGTCTCCGGCACCGATCCACCCAGGTAAGTACCCCAAACTATTGTTTATGATGTTATGAATATGATGATATTGTCATGACTAAATAGTAGTAGGAACTACTCTAGAGACTTGAACTACTATAGGCTAGATGAATTCGCGGAACAATTCCTTATTAAACTTCTCAAAAAATTGTGCCTTAATAGACAGTGGAATAAAAGTCTAACGCATAAAACCTTTAATCAGCTCAACTCGTATCGGTGAACATGAGTACACGTAGACGTGGGCGTAACACTCGTGGACGAGGTAGGGGTAGGATGACGATCTCGAAACCGGTGGGGTCCAAACATGGGTCAAAAAATGAGGTACCACTACCGCCAGCTGTGGGCGCAAAATATCACGACCAGACAGGTGATGATGCGGTATCACAGGCGATGCTGCGGGTGTTAGAGAGGGTCGCTAGTGCAGGCATCGAGCAGGGGTTCAAAATTTGTGTCTGAACGACTCCGAGCTAATGGTGTAGAGGTGTTTAGAGGTGTATCCGACGTGGCTCCTAGTACGACGGAATATTGGTTGGAGGCAACATAACGTATTATGGATGATCTAGACTTCTCGGCTGAGGAGAAGCCGAAGGGGGTAGTATCTTTGCCGCGAGATGAGTCATATCAGTGGTGGCTCACAGTTAGGGGCAGAGCAATGGCAGATGACCTTCCTTGGGAATTCTTTAGAGCAGCCTATCAGAGGAAGTATATAGGGGCTAGCTATATTGATGTCCAGTGCAAGGCGTTCCTGAACTTGGTCCAAGGTAATAAGACTATATCGAGTATGAGGCAAAATTTCTTCGGCTGAGTAGGTATGCACGTGGGATTGTGGGCATGGAGCATGAGTGCTGTGCCAGATTTGAGGATAGGCTGGGAGACGAGCTGCGGATGTTAATTTCCCCACAACAGGAAAGAGAGTTTGCGGTCTTAATGGAAAAGGTCGAAGTTGCTGAGGGAGTGAAACAGTCGGTAAGACAGAATCAGGACAAGGGTTGGAATAAAAAGAATTTTGGATCATCTGGTCTACCGGGAATCAGCAGAAGCGGGGTAGATATAGTAGGCCGAATCAAGCTGCTAGGCCTACTGCTGCTAATACTCAGTGGCCGCCACGATGTGCTCGGTGTGGAAAGTCTCACACGGGAAAATGTTGGACTGGAAACAGAGGATATTTTGAGTGTGGATCGATGGGGCACCGAGTGAGGGATTGTCCACAGAGGTCAGCTAGGTTGCAGTCTGGGTATCAAAATCGTACACAGATCAGGAGGGATGGTCAACAGCCACAGAGGGGTCGTGGTGCAGCCAGGGGAGGTAATGGCTCTAGTAGAGGCCGTGGAGCACCAGGCAGAGGTGCAAGTGGTTAAGAGGTGAGACAACCTGGATTGGTCTACACGGCGAGGCATTGAGAGGAGGGCGACGCACCGGATGTCATAACCGGTACATTCTTAATCTTTGGACTACCTTATAATGCTTTGATAGATGTGGGTTTGACGCACTCGTATGTAGCCAATAGCATAGTGGGAACCATGAACTTAGACTCTGAGATTACTTCTAGGAAGATGACAGTGATAAGCCCTTTAGGTCACTCGGTAGAAGTAAATAAACTATATAGGGATGTCCCCTAGAACTTCAAGGGTCGTGTTTTTGGCTGACTTGATAGAACTGCTGTTTGGGGAGTTCGATCTGATTCTCGGGATAGATTGGCTAGTGAAGTATCAGGCCTGTTTGGATTGCGCAGCTAAGCGCATGGTGTTGAAGACAGTGGAAGGTGAGGAGGTAGTGATGATAGGCAATAGGAGAGATTACTTATCCAATGTGGTCTCTGCACTGAAGGTGGAGAAAATGGTAAGGAAGGGTTGTGAGGCATTCATGGTGCATGTTTGTGCTTTGGAAGCCAAGGATACAACTGTAAAGAGTGTCCGAACTGTAGGGGAATTTACTAATGTATTCCCAGAGGAACTTCCGGGTCTGCCTCTTGATCGCGAGGTTGAGTTTTGTATAGATTTGTTACCCAGAACCGCACCAGTATCTATTACCCCGTATAGGATGGTGCCAAAAGAATTAGTAGAGTTAAAGGCAAAGATTCAAGAATTGCTGGACAGAGGTTTCATCCGATCGAGTGTATCACCTTGGGGAGCACCTGTGCTCTTTGTTAAGAAGAAAGACGGTAGTTCATGTGTGTGACTAAATGAATTATGTGAGACTGTATGTGTATGAATCGAAAGAACTACTTTTTAGAACTATTTAACATAAAACTATTCGTGTTAAATCAGTGGAACAAAACTAATACATAAAATTCTTTAACCAGATAAACGCTAAGCGAAAGTATGAATTCAAAGGGACGTGGTTGTAACATGCGTGGCCGTGGAAGAGGCCAAATGACCGTGTCTGAACCCGTTAGATTGGGTCAAGGATCTGAGAATGAAATCCCACCACCACCACCATCCACTGATGTGGAATATCAGGATCAGACGGGGGATGACGCAGTGTCACAGGCGATGCTGCGTGTTTTGGAAAGGGTGGCTGGAGCAGGTGGAGGCATGAGAGCTAGAAAGTCGGTACCTAAACGACTCCGAGCCAACAGAGCTGAAGTGTTCCGCAGTATATTTGGTGTGGCACCCAGTACCGCTGAATACTGGTTGGAGGCGACTGAGCAGATTATGGATGAGCTCGACTTAACTGATGAGGAAAAGTTGAAAGGGTTGGTGTCGCTTCTTCGCATGAGTCATATCAATGGTGGCTCACGGTGCGGGATGGTGCTACAGCTGAGGAACTCACTTGGGAGTATGCCAAGGTGGCATACCAGAAGAAGTATGTTGGTACTCATTATATCGATGCTCAGAGGAAGGCATTTCTGGGGCTAGTTTAAGAGAATAAGTCCGTAGCTGAGTACGAAGCTGAATTCCTAAGGCTGAGCCGTTACGCTCGAGGAATAGTGGCTACTGAGCATGAACAGTGTGTCCGGTTTGAAGACGAACTAAGGGATGACCTGAGGTTATTGACAGCCCCGCAACAGGAGTGGGAGTTTGCTGTGTTGGTGGAAAAGGCTAAGGTAGCCGAGGGTATCAAAGATTCCGTAAGGCAGAACTCCGATTGGAATAGGCAGAAGAGAGGCTTTGGATCATCAAGGTTGGCTAGGAATGAGCAAAAGAGGCCTAGAATAGATGGGCCGCGAGGTCAGCAGGCTACTACTGGAGGGCAATATCGTACTTGTGATCAATGTGGGAAAAAGCACTTAGGCGAATGCTGGAAGAAGACAGGGGGATGTTTCAAGTGTGGGTCAAAGGACCATATGATTAAGGATTGTCTGATGAGACCAGATGGGAATCGACCAGTAGCTTAGAATGTTAATCAGGCTGGTAGAGGTGGACAGCAGCCTCAGCGGGGTCATGGTCCGAATAACAGAGGAAATGGTACTGGCAGAGGACGTGGAACACCGGGCCGAGGTGTTGCTACTACTAAGGCAAGATAGCCGGGTTTGGTTTATGTGATTCACCGGAGGGAGGATAGAGATGTACCGACGTTATAACCGGTACGTTCCTTATTTATGGCAAGCCTTATGTTGCTTTAATTGATGTGGGCTCGACCCATTCTTATGTTGCATGTAGAATAGTTGAAACTCTAGGGATAGCCTCTGAACTATCTAGTAAGGAGATGACTGTAGTAAGCCCACTAGGTCAAACTGTAATGGTGAATAAGATGTTTTGGAGAGTACCTTTGGAACTTCAAGAAGCGGTATTTCTTGTTGACTTAATGGAATTACCCTTCGGGGAATTCGATCTTATACTTGGCATGGACTAGCTAGGGGAGCATCGGGCTGTATTGGATTGTGCAGCCAAACGAATGGAATTAAAGACACCTAAAGATGAGGAAGTAGTTATGATAGGAGAAGGAAGAAACTACCTATCTAATGTAGTTTCTGCTTTAAAGGCTGATAAGATGGTTTGGAAGGGATGTAAGGCATTTTTGGCCTTCATTTGTGCTTTGGATGCAAACGAAGGGGGAGTTAATGGAGTTAGAACTATAAGTGAGTTTTTGGATGTCTTTCCGGAGGAATTACCCAGAATACCCCCGAACAGGGAGGTAGAGTTTGGAATTGACTTGCTGCCGGGTACAGCTCCTATGTCAATTGCCCCGTACAGAATGGCACCAAAGGAGTTTGTTGAGCTCAAGGCTCAAATCCAAGAATTGCTAGACCGTGGGTTTCTTTGACCTAGTGTGTCTCCATGGGGAGCACCGGTCCTGTTCGTGAAGAAGAAGGACGGAACTATGCACATGTGCATAGATTATCGTCAGTTGAACAAGCTGACCATCAAGAACAAGTACCCATTGCCAAGAATAGATGACTTGTTCAATTAGCTTAAAGGGGCCGCAGATTTTGAAGATAGACCTGAGGTCCGGATATCATCAACTTAAGGTGAAAGAAGTGGATATCCATTAGACGGCTTTTCGAACAAAGTATAGGCATTTTGAGTTCGTAGTAATGCTATTCGGTTTGACAAATGCCCCGTGTTTATGGACATGATGAACCGATTTTTCCAACCCTATCTGGACCGATTCGTTGTTGTGTTCATAGATGACATATTGGTGTATTCGAAGTCTTAAGAGGAGCATGATGAGCATCTCCGAATAGTGTTGCAAGTGTTGAGGTAGAAGAAGCTCTACGCAAAATTCAGCAAGTGTGAATTTTGGCTTAAAGAGGTGACGTTTCTAGGACATGTGGTATCTTCTGAAGGAATAAGGGTGGATCCTCAGAAGATAGAGGCAGTGTTGGATTGGAAACCATCTAAGTCAATGGCGGGAGTTCTGAGTTTCTTAGGATTAGAAGGCTATTACCGAAGGTTCATGGAAGGGTTCTTATCGATAGCCGTGCCTCTGACAAAGTTATTAAGGAAGGAAGTGCCTTTCATATGGACTGATAAGCAACAGGAGAGCTTTGAGAAGCTTAAGAAGGTCTTGACCGAAGCTCCAGTCTTGATTCAGCCGGAGGCAGGAAAGGACTTCATGGTGTATTGTGACGCTTCTCATACAGGATTGGGAGGTGTTCTTATGCAAGATGGGAAAGTAGTCGCTTATGCGTCTCGACAACTAAGGCCACACGAGGTTAACTACCCGATGCACGACTTGGAATTGGTGGCAGTGGTCTTTGCCCTTAAAGTATGGAGGCATTATCTTTATGGAGAAAAGTCGGTGATCTACACAGACCACAAGAGCCTTAAGCACCTGTTGACTCAGAAAGAGCTGAATCTGAGACAGCGAAGGTGGGTGGAACTATTGAAGGACTATGATTGCTATATAGAGTACCACCCGAGCAAGGCAAATGTGGTAGTGGATGCCCTAAGCAAAAAGGTTGTGTCGGATCTGAGGGCGATGTTTGCACATCTGAGCTTGTATGATGATGGAAGTCTGTGGCGAATTGCAAGTTGTCGACATGGTGAATGAGGTGAAAGAGGACAGTTGGTGGATGAGGATCTCGAAAAGCTAAGTCGAGACAAGAATGTAATGGAGAGTTGGAAAATTATGGTGTTAATGACGAGGAGTATTGTGCTTCAAGGGTAAGGTCTCAGATGTCAAGGATGAAGAACTTAGGCAAAGAATTCTTCGAATCGTGATAGTAGCCCTTATTCTATGCATCCCAGAGGTAGTAAAATGTACAGAGATCTAAGGGAACAATTTTGGTGGCCTGGTCTTAAGAGGGAAGTTACCGAATTTGTAGGGAAATGCTTGACGTGTCAGCAAGTCAAGGCTGAACACCAGGTTCCATTAGGATTGCTTCAGCCAATACAAATTCCACAGAAGAAGTGGGAGAGAATTACCATGGACTTTGTTAGTGGGCTACCCCTTACACCTACTAAGAAGGACTCGGTATGGGTGATAGTGAATCGGCTGATCAAGTCCGTGCATTTTATTCCAGTGCGGATTGACTACTCCCTACAAAAGTTAGCAAGGTTGTATGTGGCGGAGATTGTAAGGTTGCATGGAGTACCGATGTCAATTATCTCGGATAGGGACTCGAGGTTCACGTCTCGATTTTGGAAAGCTCTACATCAGGCATTAGGCACTAGATTGGATTTCAGTACGGCTTTCCATCCACAAATGGATTTGGCCACCGAACGGTGATCCAAGTCCTAGAGGATATGCTAAGAGGCTGTGTGATAGACTATAGTGGAAGTTGGGAAGAATATATGCCTCTAGTAGAATTTGCATACAACAACAACTATCAGGCCAGTTTTAAAATGGCACCTTACGAGGCATTGTATGGTTAGAAGTGTCGGACTCCTACATGTTGGACAGAATTGGGAGAATGTCAGATTTTGGGGCCGAAAATTGTGGCAGAATCTGAGAAGAAGGTTAGTGTAATTCGAGCTCGATTAAAGGAGGCATCTGATAGGCAGAAGTCGTATGCAGATCTCAAAGGAAAAGAAATAGAGTTTGATGTGGGAGATCAAGTGTTCCTTAAAATGTCACCTTGGAAGAAGGTGATGAGATTTGGTCGAAAAGGAAAGCTAAGTCCAAGGTTTATAAGGCCTTATCGAGTAATGAAGCGAGTTGGACCAGTGGCATACCAGTTGGAGTTGCCACCAGAATTGAAGCAGATGCACGACATATTTCATGTCTCCATGCTACATCGATATCGATCGGATCCATCTCATATAGTTCCGGTTGAAGAGGTGGAGTTGAGACCAGACCTGTCTTATGAGGAAGAGCCAATTCAGATTTTGGAACGAGATGTGAAGATGCTTCGGAAGAAGTCGGTCCCTTTGGTCAAGGTGTTGTGGTGAAATCATAGATCGGAGGAATCTTCGTGGGAGCCGGAAGAAGCAATGCAACAACAATACCCCCACCTATTTTAGCCAGGAAATTTCGAGGTCGAAATTATTTTAAGGGGGTAGAACTGTAATATCCTGGATTATGGCTTATGCATAATTATTTAATTGAATGTGAAAGCATGCCTTTGTGTGTATGAATGTGTTTTTATAACCCTAGAATATAGGAGAATGATTTAGAAAATATTGTATTTTAAGTCCAAAAGAGGGAATTAAGCCCGATAGGCCTTAAGAGAAAATAGAGGTGAAACATGACACATAATTGGGCTTGGAAAAGTGGCTTGGAGGCGCCACTTAAGGCCTCTAGGAATGACGCCACCAGCAGGAGTAATGGGCCAAGGTTCGAGTCGCATAGGAAGCTAAATGAAGCTTTTATTTTTGCGACAATAAGGAGTAGAGGTGGACGACATAGGAGACCGAGGAAGGAGCTTTAGATAGGCTTGGATTCTTTAAAAATTCGCTAAAGCTAAGGAGATAAATGTAGATTTATTTCTTTATTTATTTTGAATGGAGGAAGAAGAGATAAAATAGTAGAAAAGCAAGGAAAGGCTAGTGTTTGAATGCTAGCTGAAATTCTTAGCAAGAGTGTCCATCTTTTTACTCTACTTTTCTTTCTCATCTCCTTCTCTAGCCGAAATTCCTTCTTCTCCTTTTCTCATAGTTTTCTTTCTAGCCGAAATCTTCTTCTTATATTCATCATAGCCGAAACTCCTAAGCTTCATACTCTCTTTCTCCACATTTGTAAAAGGCCAACTCACAATATTATTTTCCTTTTTCCATTGAAGTCGAATTTTCATTATTCTCCTAAGCCATTACCGAAATTCTTCCACCTCATCTCTTCTCAGTCTTGGCCAAATAGCAACCAAGTTAGAGATCTCTTGTGATCCTTTCTCAAATCGGTTTGGATAGGTAAGTCTGCTATGGCCGAAATCTCTATTATTCCTCCTCATTTCTTCTCTGTCGACTTGTGAGGAATAAAAACCAAAATTCGGCATTTAATCAACCATGAAATCGGTCCTTTTAGGAATTTCGGGATTCTACTATAGGCTCCTACAAGGGAGGAAACTATTTGGGATTTTAGATCTAAGGTAAGTAAGGTTTAAGATTAGGTCAAAGGCCATCTATTATGTTTAAGGTTGGAATTGGATCTAACACATATACCCTATAGGTATTTCGACATCACTTGGAGCAAGGATTGATTTCGGGATTTAGTTAACAAGGTAAGGAAGTGTGACTTTCGGCCTAAGGCCATATTTTTGTTTTAGTGATTGATCGAATTTAACTATGGACATTTAGGGGCAGTCGGCAGTGGTATACAAGGATTTCGGGATTTCAAATCGCAAGGTAAGCCCTAATGTACAATCGGCCAAGGCCTATTTAGGAACTTAAATTTATTTTTACTTGGCTAAAAGTCAAAACTAACTCCGTGAAGTGATCTAGTGCTTGGCCGATTACAAGAAGGAACATAGCAAAGTTTTGAGATTTGATCTTTAATCCAATCGGCCACAAGGTAAGTTTTGGCTTCAATAGTCCTTCGGGATTTAATTAATTAGCCAAATAGGTTTTGCTAATATGTCCAATAATGGCCGAATATAGAACTAAGATCTAAGGCGTTAAATCGGTTTTTGAGATTTTCAATACAATGATAAATATATCGTGTGTGCAGACACTAAACCTTAATAGATTACGGCTTTAATTTAATGCATGTAATAAGAAAATTGTGAAAAATATGACTAAGTTACCATGCGATGGTACGAAGTACTCAGGTACGTTTTCCCACTCCTAGTATGAGTAGGTTATGATCTATTATGGCACATGTGTTAATAGTGATAAGAACGAGAAATAAAGCATGTTTGTATGTTTTGTATGACATGGGCATATGGGTGATATGTAAAGGGGAAGTGAATTGGTGGTTTAATACCCTAATATCTGAATGTGGTGACTTATGTCACAATATCTGAATGTGGTGACTTATGTCACAATATATGAATGTGGTAACTTATGTCACGAAATTATAAGGGCGATGAACACGTCGACTGCAGCGACTGCCTTCGATGGTGTGTAGCGGATGGAGGGTTGACTTAGTAGTCCCCACGGTGTGACGGTTGGTACGGGTGATGTGTAGCGGATGGATATATAGGCTTGGGTTCGGGATTGCATCATTTTATGCTATATGAATATGTATTATTTGATATGTTATAACTATTGAGACTTAGTGTTGATTGTACACATTGAGTCTATTTGACTCACCCCTTGTGGGAATATTTTTCAGGTGATGATCAGTGATGGACCAAGTTGGCAGGAGCTTAGTGGTGACCATGCCCAGCACGAATTTTATTAGTGGGACACTTTATGTTATTTACGTACTTTAAATTTTATTTTGGGTTTTATTTTGATGTAATAAGCCTATAGTATGAACTGTTTATGCATGCAAAATTTAATTATCTAAGTATGACACGATTTTGATAATTCAAAGTTAGAAGTAATTTTTCTTAAGTATAATTAACAAATTGTTTTTAACACCTAATCGACAAGGGTTTTAAAATTCGAGCACAACCCAAATCAACCATTTTCAAAAACACGAAAATTTTTAGCAAAGTAACAGATAAGATTCGAATGGTTTTCTTAGAAGCATGCCAGATCCGGTCAGGGCTTGTGGGCCGGGTTTGGTGTGTTTCAAAACTGGTGCCTCAGTCAATAAAGCCTTCAACTTCTCAAAACTTTGTTGACAGTTTTTGGAACATACAAATTTGACATCTTTTTGCAACAACTTGGTCATAGGGGCAGCAATCATCGAAAACCCTTTGACGGACTGGCGCTAGTAACTGGCTAAGCCCAAAAAGATTCTAACTTCAGATACATTCCTTAGCGGTTTCTAATCAACAATTGCCGAAATCTTACTTGGATCAACCCGAATACCATCACCTGAGACAATATGTCTTAAAAATATGTCTTCTTGGAGCCAAAACTCACTTTTACTGAACTTAGCATACAATTTCTTATCTCTCAAAGTCTGCAAGATAGTTCTCAAGTGTTCAGCATGCTAGGACTCATTACAAGAATAAATCACTATGTCATCAATGAACACCACTACAAACTTATCTAGGTATTGTCTTCGGTTCATCAAGTCCATAAAAAAATTGCAGGACTAATCGTCATTTCGAAAGGCATAACAAGGAATTCATAGTGTCCGTACCTTGTTCTGAAAGCAGTTTTCAGCACATCTGACTCTTTAACTCTCAACTGGTAGTAGCCAAATCTCAAATCTATCATTGAGAACACTATCGCTCCTTTTAGTTGGTCAAATAAATCATCAATCCTCGACAAAGGATACTTATTCTTAATGGTTACCTTATTGAGTTGACAGTAATATATACAAAGTCTCATAGTCCCGTCTTTCTTCTTTACGAACAATATTGGAGCACCCCAGGGAGAATAACTTGGTCTCACAAAACCCTTATCCGTCAATTCTTGCAATTGAGTCTTTAACTCTTTAAATTCGGTCGAGCCATCCTGTATGGAGCAATCGATATCGGTGAAACACAGGGGAATAACTCAATACCAAAGTCAACTTATCTAATTGGAGGCAGTCCGAGAAACTCCTCTAGAAAAACATCCGAATATTCACACACCACTGACACTGATTCAATTTTCAATTCAGACTCTTTCGTGTTAACACATAAGCTAAGTAAGCTTCACACCCTTTTTTATACATTTTTGAGCTGACATTAAAGAAATCACCACAGGCAATCTATCTGACTCATCTGATTCAACTCGAAGAATTTCACCATTTTCACATTTCAATTCAATTACTTTCTGTCTACAATTTACTATAGCATCATGCAACGCCGGCCAATCCATACCCAAAATGGCATCAAACTCATCAAATGGCAACAACATCAAGTCAACCGGAAAACAGTGACCTCTAATTACCAAAGGACATTTCTTAGATACTTTGTCAACTAAAACATGCTTGCCTAAAGGGTTTGACACCTTAATCACAAATTCGCTAAACTCAATAGGCAATTTCTTATTATTTATAAAATTTATACAAATATATGAATGAGTAGATCGAGGGTAAATTAATGCAATAACTTTAGTATCATAAAGAGAAAAAGTACCAGTAATAAAATCGGGAGATGTCACTTCTTCGAGAGCACATATGGCATAGGCTCTAGCAGGTGCTAGAGCTTAGGATCTCACTGCGGTTTCTTTCGACACACCTTTACTACTGGCTCCATTTATAGTATTCCTTGGGGTTCTTCCTCTATAAGCAGTATTACTCAGCATCACACTCTGAATTTTTTCCTTCTAAGCCAATTCAGGACAATCTCGGATAAAGTGCTCTTGAGAGCCACACTTAAAACAAGCATGGTCTTTCATCCTACACTCATTGGGATGTCTTCTTTCACATTGTTGACATTCAGGTCTATTAGACTTTACATTACCCACACTTGCCATCGAAGTAGCTTGAGATTCAAAACTCGAATGTTGTTTCTCACGATCTCTGTGTGAATACCCCGCTGAAACATTCGAATGGGAATTCACTTCTTTCTATTATCGATCTTTTCCTCGAGTCTCTAGCTTCACGATTTGCTTTCCTCTTATCTTTGTTAAATTCTTCGACATTACAAGCTCGTTCAACCAATAGCACAAACTCTTTCAGCTCTAAGATCCCGACTAACACACGAATATCTTTATTAAATCCATCCTCAAATCTTTTGTACATAATAGTCTCTGTAGAAACACACTCTTCAGTGTATTTGCTCAGTCTGACAAATTCTCGCTCATATTCAGTCACTATCATACGACCCTATTTCAGCTCAAGAAATTCTTTACGTTTTTGGCCGGTGAACCGTTGGCTAATATACTTCTTTCGGAACTTCTCTTGAAAGAAGTCCTAGGTGACCCTTTCTCTTAGAACTACAGATACAAGTGTATTCCACCAATGGTATGAAAAATCTCTCAGAAGCGAGATAGCACACTTTAAACACTCATCTATTGTACAGGACAACTCATCAAATAGCCTGATAGAGTTTTCGAGCCAAAACTCGACCTTCTCGGGATCATCATCCACATTAGCTCAGAAAATTTCAGCCTCATGCTTTTGGATTTAATCAAATGGGGGATTATTCATCCTTACAAAGTCCGTACCTAGTGGGGCTATGGGAATCGATCAAGGAATGGGTAGGGGTAAAAGAGGTTGGGCATTTAGATTTGTTTGAACAAATTTCGTGTACCATTCATTCATCATATGGAGAAAGGCTTCCCTACCTCCTTCTCCTTGAATAACCGTAGGGTGTCTACTATCAGACGGCACTGCCCCTTAAGCGGGAGCCAGTGCATTACCTTTGACTTCATCAGCCTCAGCTCAATTGAGATCTATTACTATATGAAAACACAATTTAAAGTTGTTAGGAGTCATCACAATATCACAGTTCAATTATGGCATGTATAGCTAGACACTTACACACATTATGTTAGTTCAAGAATCAACTAAATCATAGCTCGATACCACTAAATATAACACCCTTTACCAGTATCCGATATCGGGATAGGGTACGAGGCATTACTAGGCTTGTTCATAAAAAAGCATTCAAAATTGAGACATAAATTTCCATTCAAATTTAAAATTTTTCATACACATTCATATTGTACCGAAAACGAGCCTACGAGGCCCAAAACATTCATCAAAAGTAGTTCGGGACTAAACTGATAAGTTTGGAAACTTTTGGAGAACTTAGCAAGTTTTTCATGAAAAAGGGGTCACACCTCCGTATGGGTTTGGGACACGCCTGTGTGACCCTATGACACGCCGTGCTTCAGGACGTGTTCATATTAGGGAGCATTTTGTTTATGATGTCATCATCAAATTGAGGTCACACGGCCAAGTCACACGCTCGTGTGCCTAGGCCGTGTGATTGATTAAAATTTTATAATTTTTCATAAAATAAATGTAGACTTCACCCTGCCAGGGCACATGCCCGTGTTTGCTATCGTGCCATCCACACGGTTGAGACACATGCCCGTGTCTCTACTTGTGTGCTCATTACTGAGCATTTTGTTTTTCAACAATTAAGGTGCAGGGGACACACGGTCAAAACACATGACCGTGGGACAAACCGTGTCTCACATACTCCCGTGTGTCTACCTGTGTGGACAAATATAAGGCTATTTACCAAGGCTTTTTGCCACCCTTCGATAGACCAACCTACACAACAAAACATAGCTCCAATCCAAGCATATACTTTCAACCCAATCATCCATACACAAGGCATCCACAAATCATTTACATACTATCATTTATCACATACAAACATCACATACTTAGCATCTCAAACCATGCAATTTTTGATATTTATGAAAACATCATCATATGTATAAATATACTTTACCAATATTAGCCACTATCAAATGGCCATTTACAAAAGGAGTTATCAACTATTGAAGCCATCACTTATGGCCAAATCAATTATGACACATAAAAAAAGTCTAAGCCCCTATACATGCCATAACTCAAAATATTGAAATCATAAGTACCCAAAATGATAATTTGATAGTGTGAATGAATCCTTGACCGTCTTCAATCCTCGAGCTGGCTTGGTGACACTATAAGATAAGGGAATGAGAAAAGGGGTAAGCTATAAAGCTTAGTAAGTTCCTATGCAAATAATAAGCATCATACATACCTTAACATATATTTAACATAAAGTAAATTAACATAAATGTCATTGTGAATTCATAATCAAGCTTAGCATAGATGTTATTAAAATCTTAACATAATAACTTGCTCAATCGAACCAATATGACATTTCATCCCATATCGAGCTCATTAGGCATGTGTTTATGTACATACCTATACCAACTTGCAGCTTACCATAATCTTTCACATCATACCATGGTCTTTCACAACATAAACTTTTTAGTTAAGTTTCTTGTTGAACCACTTCGAATACTAAAGGATACTCGGGAAATTTCACACACATAGTACTATACCAATGCCATATCCTAGATATGGTCTTACATGGGATTTCATATCGATGCCAATAGTCCAGCTATGGTCTTACATGAAATCTCATATCGATGCCATATCCCAGATATGGTCGTACACGTAATCTCAACTAACCCTAATGTCATGACATTTGTATCCTGCCTATTCCTATGGTTCCACCAGGATTTCTCATTTGTCGAGCTTTTTCAATTTCATTCAAGAGTAAATCACAATTCACATTATGATAAGGCAATTAAAGCATAAATAACAATGCATTATTTACATACGAACTTACCTCGATCCAAAAATAGTATGAATGGGACCTAATCGTCAAATACTTTATTTTTCCCCTGGTCTAGGTTCGAACCTCGTTTCTCTTGATCTATAATAGCAAATTTAACTCATTTATTATTCATATTATTCAATTCAGTCCAAAAATCACATTATGAAAAATTATATTTTTTCCCTAAACTTTGACATATTTATATTTTTTCCCTAGGCTCGTAAAGTGAAATGCGTGCAATTTATTTAATGTACAAGCCTAGAGAACCTTTTTTTATAACTATAACCGCCCACAATTTCTATTAAAACACACTTTTACTGTATATTTTATAACTTTTACAAATAGGTCCTTTTAAGCATTTTCATCAAAAATCACTTAGTAAAAGTTGTTTATTTAAAACCAAACCTTCATTTTCTACCATTGAACATAAACACACATGCATGTCATACATGATTCAAATTTCAAACATGAACCCTACTTCAAAATAATGGTAGAAATAGAAAGATCGGGTGAATACGACTTCAAAAATGTAAAGAGCATTAAAAACGGGGCTAGGATGCACTTACAATCAAGCCTGGAAGTTGAACAAAACCCTAGCTATGGTGTCTTCTAATTTTTTACACTTTAGGGAGAAGATGGATAAGATTTTAGCTTGATTTTCTCGTTTTATTCTTTTATTTACTAAATGGCCAAAATGCCCCTTACTTAAAACTTTGAAATTTTATCTCACCATGTCCATTTTTATCCAGTAACTTAAAAAATGTTCTAATTACAATCTAAGAACCTTCAATTTAAAATTTTACAGCAATTAGACACCTCTAGCATGTAGAACTCAACTTTTGCACTTTTTACAATTTAGTCCTTTGACCAAATTGAGTGCCCAAACATCAAAATTTTCGAACGAAATTTTCATTTAATCATTTTGTGAAATTATATACCATAAAAATATAATAAAAATGAACTTTTCTATGCCAGATTTATGGTCCCAAAATCATTGTTCCGATTAGGCCCAAAATAGGGCTGTTACATAGCTCAATTTACGTCAATTCAATCCACATAAGATGACATCCAGTTTTGGGTCAGTTTTTTTTTTTATGGTGAATCTCAATATACCTCTAAACCTCCATACTTCAAATGGAGCCAATTACTCTTACTAGAAGACAAGGATGATGTTGTACATTCAAGCTAATGATCTTTGTTGCTTGGGACATGACTGCCTGCTGACATACTAACATCGAGAGTATGAATACTTCTACTAAAAATATGGAATTAAGGTAGTGCCCTCAAGTATACAAGTCAGGTTGTAATATAGTTTTACAACGAAGTAGGTGAGTACTCCGAGTATCATACCTATGAGAGGTGAGTATTAAATTAATATTAACCTAAACATAAATTGATCTAATTAGAATTTAAATAAATTATAGTATGATGAAAATAAAGTAAAAAGTGTTTGTTTCTATAAGAAAAGAAATAAAATTGCATAAATAATAAAACTAAAGAACTGATATGTTGACTCAATTAAATCTAACAATTAGAGACTAACTCGTTTTGGTGGTCATAACTAATTTTTGTTTCGGGTTTTACTCAATCAACTAGCTACTAACCTAGCATGAACTCTCGATCTTCCAATAAGCTTATGAGTCGATAAGAACTACTTATCTCTTGACCTCACAGTCTAGATCGGATTGGGGTAAGGGGTTCACGGATATGCAATACCAATTTTGGGTTAATTCCCACCAAGATGACTTCCTAAGGTTGTTAGGCCTAGAGTTTAAATTCTTTTTATCCCAAGTAACTTATCTGCTAAGAAACCCTACATAGAAATGAATTATTCTCACGTCCACTCACTAATCCCCCATAAAAGGATTAGTTCCTCATGGATCCCATAAATAATATAAGCTTGAGGAATAAAGTATACATGAGAAATAGATCAAGAGTAAAAGTAAAGAGAAATCCTAATTTGTATTCGAATGATTGAAGTGAAAAAAATCCTCAAATAGTTTGCTGAATCCACAAGATAGATTCTTCACAGAACAAAAATAAACTGAAAAGAAATCCTAAGTACAAAAGACACTAAAAACAGAAAATTAAATTGAAAAGAAAATTCTAAGTTACAGAAAAGGTGTCTTTCAAGTGTTTGATCAAGCCTATTTATAATATTATGGTTGGCCATTGTCCTAGCCCTAGTTTGATACACATTTTTACATTAAATTTCATTGTGCTGATCAAAATGCCCTCAGCTCATAATTTCTTCTGGTACAGGGCTGATGTAGCGACATCCACTACTTATGTCACGACACTGATGGTAGTTTGCTTCGCTCAGGCTCAACTTCAGGGGTGTGTTGTGACATCCTCTGTCTCTGTCACAACACTGAAGGGAAACTTGGTATTTTGGGTTCTTGCTCCTGACGTTGCGACGTCGAACCTCCGTGTTGTAAAAGGTGACTAGTCTCAAGTTCTCATGCCTCCAAATGGTGTCCTACACACTCATTAAACACATTAGCCTTCCCCTGGGCCTACTTTGTTTCCTAAGGTCATATAAATGGCTCAAATCACACCTTTTATTAATTGAAAACTAAAATTGAAAAATTAAATAAAACATAAAAAATTACTTATATTCAAGCTCCTTAAGTACAAAAACTATTTTAATTTGATACAACGAATTGCAACAGATCAAACTCCTTCACACTTATGTGTCGTGACATCCTCTATCTAGGTCGCAACACCGAAGGCAAACTTGGTATTTTGGGTTTTTGCTCTCGATGTTGCGACGTCGAACCTCCGAAGGCAAACTAGTCTCGAGTTCTTATGCCTCCGAATTGTGTCCTACACTGTAATGACCCAAAATTCACAGGCATCAGAAAAGTACATCATCGGGCATCCGTCTTAGTAAATCAGACTCATAAATAATTTTTAAAAATATATATGAGTCTAGTGGTGTGTCTAATTAGGTTTCAATTAAGTGAATTTAGCTATATTAATAGTAATTAGGAAAAAGGACAAAATTTAATAAAGGGTAAAAGTTGAATTATATGCTAGAAAAAATTAAAGTGGCTAAACTAGTAATTAAACTACGAAGTGCCGAGTTTGTGATAAAAATAAAATACATGTGTAATAAATATTATACATACATTTGTAATACATGTATAAATTTACTTATTATTTAAGTTAATAACAATTATTACTAAAATCTAATATAATAATATAATTAAAATAAAGTAGATAAAAGAATAAAGAAAAGAAAAAGAAAGAAAGAACAGAGAAGTTGAAAATGAAACAGGGGAAGGAAAGAAGGAAAAAGAAAAAAAGAAAGAAAAAGAGAGAACTAGGGTTTCAAGGCTTTAAGCTTTAATTGGTAAGTCAATTAAGTCTTTTTCTTTTAATTTTGATGTTTTAAAAGCTTTAGAACAAAGTTTTGTTGGATTTAAGTTGAAACTTTAAAAGTTCTTAGGTTTTTGGACATGAGTTATGTTGAACAAATTGATGAATTAGGGGTTTAATTGATAGAATTTCTAGTTAGAATTGATTAAAGGATTAAATTGTAAAGTAAGCTATAAGTTTTGTGTTAGAGGGACTAAATTGAAAGAAATTTGAAATTAGGGTTTTATCATGAACATTTGATAGTTAAGTTAAATTTGGTAGGAAATTGAGTAGAAATAAAGTATGAATTGAGTTAGAAAAGTAAATGAGTATAATTAGGATTAAATTGAAATTAAGGTAGAAATAAAAATTCAATTATTAAATATAAATTAGTGATGTATTAATAGTGTAAATTATTTTAATTTTAATTTTTGTAGCTAACAAAGAACTAGAGGCGTCGAGCAAGAAGGGGAAAGAGAAAATAGACGAGGAGTAACACGAGACACAGTTTGTATTAATATAATTCAAATTATTTACTATTAAATGTTATATTTAAATTTTGTAGTTGATAAGTAAATTATGAGATAAGTGTAACACACCAAATCCGGCTTAGAAGTTAGGCCCGAGTTTGGAATGTCACATTAAAGGTACACTTCAAAACAATTTTAGAATTTAACAATTTAAGGCCCAAAATCCCATATATATCTTGTTAAATTAAGAAGAAAATCCCACATTTTAGGAAAAAGTTCATATGTTAAGTTATTTCGAAAACCATATTATCTTTAGAAATTTTATGAAATTTATTAAGCAGATAGTTGAAAGAATAATAATAAACCCAAAATCCAAAGTCAGTTAGGATTTACATGGCCTTATTACAATCCAACAAAAAAACAAAGTATTCAAAACAAATTCATTTAAACAAATCAAAACATTTGATCAACTTGTAGTGCGGCCATCTCCGAGTCCTCAACCACGTCGAGCCATCTATTCAGGATTACATGAAACAATAAATTAAAGGGTGTGAGTTTCAAAACTCAGTGTGTACAACCCTTGGCAATCAAATCACATACAAATATTCACATTGGGCCTATGCCCTATCAAAATCAATGGTCTTGGGCCTTAGCCCACAATAACCTCATATCATATCATAACGCATCATATACACACAAGATAACGCAAAACCCACCCCAAAAATCCATCCGTTACACATACCATTTCCCTTCCAACCTTATGACTCTTGTGGGGAATTCTAGCTCGACCCACCCCTCCGTTACACACCAAGGGTAGCCTAGTTGCAGTACTATTGAAAGTTGCAGCAAAGCTACTAATCATATATTGGGCTTAAAGCCTCTGGTGGATCCATACCATACGGACATTCGATCCTTATTCATATATTGGGCTTAAAGCCTTCGGTGGATCCATACCATACGTGTAACACCCCAAACCCGGACAAGACACCACGTCCAATCGGTATGTTACTGGGGAACATGTTTGTGAGAGGTTAAAATTTTCGCTAAAAGCCGAAAGTGAAACACAAAGTATTTTGAAGACAATTTGAGTAAACTTGTTTGAAATCGATGGAGTATGTGAAACCCGGATTTTTGAAATCTTAACTGATGTGTGGCTAAATGAGTTTAAACCATTTAAACCTTAATAGTTTCTTAGTGTTACTTAAAACCTTATTAGACTTAGGAGTAATACAAATTTGATTTGAAAATCAATTGAATTTGCTTACTATAAAGACGTAGTGTGATACCCGATGGTATGGTTTTAAAAACATATTGCGTTATCATTTTGAAATCATTATCTTTCCAAGTTTTAGTAAAATTCATACCAACTTGTTTTGTTAAGGCATATTAAAAATCTAATTAAAACATAAACATCACCAAAACATAAATTAAAGGCCTTTTACAAATCCAATATAAAACCCAAATAAAGTAAATAAGCTAAAGTACCCAAATTCAATAGTCCTTTATTAAAGCATGGCATGTGCACCCCGAGTCCATCCCGGCTCCATGTCCGCGTCTACGAGTCACCTGAAATGTCAAAGGAGAGGGTGAGTCGAGTGACTCAGTGTGTAAATCCCACTCCCAAAAACAACATGTTAACACACATCATACAAAGCAATATAATCAATGCAACCCGATCCTAACCATCCATATCGCCTTTTCTACCCCGTGTGGTACCAAACCACTGGTGGTGCCAAACCACTGGTGACATATAGTCACAATGTGTTACCAAAACACTGGTGTCCCAAAGACACAATTGTGCTACTAAAGCACCGTGACCGAGGTCACAAATCCAATGATGGGGCCAACCCATCGTGTGATACCAAATCACTAGCAGACGATCCCATATCTCATGTGGGCCAACCCACTATGGTTAAACCACGTGGACAAGTCGCAATGAGGTGCCAAACCTCTGGTGTCCCAAAGACACATTTGTGCTACCAAAGCACCGTGGTCAGTAGTCACAAATGCTTGATGGGGCCAACCCATCGTGTGATACCAAATCACCGGCGCCAATCCCATATCTCACAAGTGGGGCCAACCCACGGTGGTGTTAACCACAGGGACGAGACGCCGAGGTACCAAACCTCTGAGGTGCCAAACCTCCGTGACCCAAAGTCACAAAGTGTGTTACTAAAACACTTGGTGCTCACAAGACAAAATATCACCGCTCCCTCCACTCGTATCACCCATCAATATACCATACTCATGTAATCATGCATATCATATAATCATGCATATCATGCTAATATGTCTAATCTCATACCCCATGTCACATATATCCACAACCATGGTATCATATAGATCATCAAGAAACTCATAATAATAATCTTGACTTACCCGAGTCCGTAATCATACCCATTAGGGTATCACATCAATCATCACTGTTTCATTAATCATCACACAAAGTTATCAATTATATTACTAAATGTAAGTGTGTTAGTTTACACACCGATATATCAAGATGTTAATCCTAAGAACCGGTCAAAATCGCTTGATCACCTCAACAACCTTAATCCTACAATCTACCAAAACTAAACAACATAATCATGCTAATCAACCTCTAAGGGTATAACCGTAATTTTACCTACCAAGGGCATTTTCGTAATTTACCCACTAAGGGTATTTTCGTAAATTCACATGTAATGGCCTTTCAAGGCCTAATACCGCCACTAGCGACTCACCTACCATCTCCTGTTCCAGACGGACGATTGAACTAAAACCCATTTTGGCCCATCCGGCCCACACGCCGTGTGGCCCACCTAGCACAAATCTAGCCACGATATAAGTTCCACCTAGTCTAGTTCAACATATACTAACCAATCATGCATTTACTCATATGGGCCCACGGGCCCATTGGGCCCACTTCGCCCATCGAGGCCCAAGCACCAACCCACGAGAATACTCTCGATGGCCTCAACTATCGGCGTCGAAGCCCCACACATGCGCCGCACGCTCGTGTGGCTACTAATGCCGTGGTAATCAAGCATTTCGGATTTGCCGCTTCTACAACTAGAGTAGAGAGTTACACACCGATAGGACTCGGTGCTAATCCGCCCAAGCCACTCTTGTGCCCAAACGCCTCCAAGATGTGTTTACTCTCCTCCTAGGATGCTCCTTATATAGCTAGCTCTTCACCTTCCTTCTTTGTGTCTTTCCGATGTGGGATCCTTTCACAAGAGAGTTTAAATTCAATCAAACTCTTGTCAGTCAATCCAAAAAATAAATACTCCTTTGCTTCTCACGAGATTCAACCTGTGCTCCTTTGCAACATAATCCACGTAGTTAACCACTTGGCCACAAGCTCCTCTTGTGTCCTAAACCATGCAACTAAATATAAACTATGGGCCAAATTCTAAGGTCCAAGCAAAAAGAAACCAAAATGCAAAAGCCAAGACTTGAACCTTGGACCTCCTTCCTTCCTTGTGGCGTCATCCCTTGTCTCTTATGTGGCGCCACTTTGCCACTACACCACACACTCCACTTGTGTCATTTTCCTCCATATTTTATTCTTAAGGCCTATCTCGCCAACTTCCGTGGTTTTTTCACCTAAAACCAAAATTTCCCCAAAGCCAATATTTGATCCCGGACTTCATGAAGCCTCTAACCTTCCAAAATCACTTATCCAATAGGTCTAACTTGCATTTAAGCCGATCTCTATTCTCCAAAATTTAAACGCTACTACACCTAAGGCCTATTGGGCTCAATTCTCCTAGGCCCAATTTCGGGATGTTACAAATCTACCTTCCTTAAAGAAATTTCGTCCTCGAAATTTCCAACTAACTAACAAATGACATCCTAACCTACCACACTACGCTCTTGCAAGACTCGATCTTAATAAAACTAATATACTTCTAACTAGAATTTAAAACTCCTACCCATACTTAAAAACACCTAGCAATTAAAACAGATGAATAATTCATACGCTCCCAACTCTATGTCTAATGTCTTGACTTATCTGGTTTAAAAGTTTTATGCTACCATCTTTATTCCACCGTATTAAGGCACAATCTTATGAATAGTTCTTATTACAGAGTTTTGTTTTCATGAGTTCACAAAGTCCTATAGGTTTCAGTCTCTAGGGTAGTCTACTATCACTATTCATTCATATCATACATCATCAAAATCATATGCAAACATCAGCTAGGGTACTTACAGGCGGATTGGTGCTGGAGACTCGGTACCATGCCTTTCAAATCATATACTTTAAAACCAAAGCACTTAAAAACCAAAATTTAAAATATTTTGGGCCTCAGCCCACAAACCAGCCTTTGAACTTGGCTCGATACCATTAAATGTAACACCCCAAACCCGGACAAGACACCACGTCCGAACGGTATGTTACGGGAAACATGTTTGTGAGAGGTTAAAATTTTCGCTAAAAGCCGAGTGTGAACACGATTATTTTGAAGACAATTTGAGTAAACTTGTTTGAAATCGGATGGAGTATGTGAAACCCGGATTTTTGAAATCTTAACCAGATCGTGTGGCTAAATGAGTTTAAACCATTTAAACCTTAATAGTTTCTTAGTGTTACTTAAAACCTTATTAGACTTAGGAGTAATACAAATTTGATTTGAAAATCAATTGAATTTGCTTACTATAAAGACGTAGTGTGATACCCGATGGTATGGTTTTAAAAACATATTATGTTATCATTTTGAAATCATTATCTTTCCAAGTTTTAGTAAAATTCATACCAACTTGTTTTGTTAAGGCATATTAAAAATCTAATTAAAACATAAACATCACCAAAACATAAATTAAAGGCCTTTTACAAATCCAATATAAAACCCAAATAAAGTAAATAAGCTAAAGTACCCAAATTCAATAGTCCTTTATTAAAGCATGGCATGTGCACCCGAGTCCATCCGGCTCCATGTCCGCTTCACGAGTCACCGAAATGTCAAAGGAGAGGGTGAGTCGAGTGACTCAATGTGTAAATCCTGCTCCCAAAACAACATGTTAACACACATCATACAAAGCAATATAATCAATGCAACCCGATCCTAACCATCCATATCGCTTTTCTACCCCTGTGGTACCAAACCACCGGTGGTGCCAAACCACCGGTGACATATAGTCACAATGTGTTACCAAAACACCGTGTCCCAAAGACACAATTGTGCTACCAAAGCACGGTGACCGAGGTCACAAATCCAATGATGGGGCCAACCCATCGTGTGATACCAAATCACTAGCAGACGATCCCATATCTCATGTGGGGCCAACCCACTGTGGTTAAACCACGGGGACAAGTCGCAATGAGGTGCCAAACCTCGGTGTCCCAAAGACACATTTGTGCTACCAAAGCACCGGTGGCCGTAGTCACAAATGCTGATGGGGCCAACCCATCGTGTGATACCAAATCACCGGCGACAATCCCATATCTCACAAGTGGGGCCAACCCACTGTGGTGTTAACCATGAGGACGAGACGCCGAGGTACCAAACCTCCGAGGTGCTAAACCTCCGTGACCCAAAGTCACAAAGTGTGTTACCAAAACACCGGTGCTCACAAGACAAAATATCATTGCTCCCTCCACTCAGATCACCCATCAATATACCATACTCATGTAATCATGCATATCATATAATCATGCATATCATGCTAATATGTCTAATCTCATACCCCATGTCACATATATCCACAACCATGGTATCATATAGATCATCAAGAAACTCATAATAATAATACCGACTTACCCGAGTCCGTAATCATACCCATTAGGGTATCACATCAATCATCACTGTTTCATTAATCATCACACGTTTATCAATTATATTACTAAATGTAAGTGTGTTAGTTTACACACCGATATATCAAGATGTTAATCCTAAGAACCGGTCAAAATCGTTTGATCACCTCAACACCTTAATCCTACAATCTACCAAAACTAAACAACATAATCATGCTAATCAACCTCAAGGGTATAACCGTAATTTTACCTACCAAGGCATTTTCGTAATTTACCCACTAAGGGTATTTCCAGTAATTCACACATGTAATGGCCTTCCAAGGCCTAATACCGCCACTAGCGACTCACTACCATCTCCTATCAGATCGTCTGGACGATTGGCCTAAAACCCGATTTTGGCCCATCCGGGCCCACACGCCGTGGCCCACCTAGCACAAATCTAGCCACGATATAAGTTCCACCTAGTCTAGTTCAACATATACTAACCAATCATGCATTTACTCATATGGGCCCACGGCCCATTGGGCCCACTTTCGACCCATCGAGGCCCAAGCACCCCAACCCACGAGAATACTCATGATGGCCTCAACTATCGCGTCAAGCCCCACACATGCGCCGCACGCTCGTGTGGCTACTAATGCCGTGTAATCCCAGCATTTCGGATTTGCCGCTTACAACTAGAGTAGAGAGTTACACACCGATAGGACTCGTGCTAATCCAGCCCCGGCCACTCTTGTGCCCAAACGCCTCCAAGATGTGTTTACTCTCCTCCTAGGATGCTCCTTATATAGCTAGCTCTTCACCTTCCTTCTTTGTGTCTTTCCGATGTGGGATCCTTCACAAGAGAGTTTAAATTCAACTGAAACTCTTGCCGTCAATCATGCAAAATAAATACTCCTTTGCTTCTCACGAGATTCAACCTGTGCTCCTTTGCAACATAATCCACGTAGTTAACCACTTGGCCACAAGCTCCTCTTGTGTCCTAAACCATGCAACTAAATATAAACTATGGGCCAAATTCTAAGGTCCAAGCAAAAAGAAACCAAAATGCAAAAGCCAAGACTTGAACCTTGGACCTCCTTCCTTCCTTGTGGCGTCATCCCCTTGTCTCTTATGTGGCGTCACTTTGCCACTACACCACACACTCCACTTGTGTCATTTTCCTCCATATTTTATTCTTAAGGCCTATCTGCCAACTTCCAGGGTTTTTTTCACCTAAAACCAAAATTTCCCCAAAGCCAATATTTGATCCCGGGACTTCATAGAAGCCCTCTAACCTTCCAAAATCACTTATCCAATAGGTCTAACTTGCATTTAAGCCGATCTCTATTCTCCAAAAATTTAAACGCTACTACACCTAAGGCCCATTGGGCTCAATTCTCCTAGGCCCAATTTCGGGATGTTACAATACGGCCATGCGATCCTTAATCAGATATTGGGCTTAAAGCCTCTAGTAGATCCATACCATACGGCCATGCGATCCTTAATCATGTATTGGGCTTAAAGCCTCTAGTGGATCCATACCATACGACCATGCGATCCTCAAATCTTCCTCCGTACCATAATTCCCACCCATATGCATCCTAAACAGAATATCATATGAATGCATCAAACACATGAGTAACATCCATAAACTCATATTCGTCACATAGGGGTATTTTCGTCATTTCACTACCTAGGGGTATTTTTGTAATTCTACCCTATAGGGGTATTTTGGTAATTTGGCAAAATAGGGGTATATTGGTAATTTTGTAAAATAGGGGTATTTTGGTACTTTTTCAAAACAAGGGTATTTTGGTAATTTACAAATCTAAGGGCATTTTAGTAATTTTACAATTACATGGGTATTTTAGTAATTTTACAAAAAATATGGGTATTTGGTCCCTCTCGGGTTTTAGTTATGAACTTTGGCCCATCAACAAGTCCTCGCGGCTAAAGTGAACAGACACTACGCACCAGGTAGGATTCTAGAGAAGAGGAGGTGGGCCACTAGGACCACTTAAGTACTAAGCTCTCCCTAGATCCAATCCTAGACATGCATATGTCTATTGCCACACTCTAACCCAGTGACTTGTCCACAGACATGTTTAATTATTAGATTAAG
Organism: Gossypium rotundifolium; assembly: GCA_025506655.1. Taxonomy (NCBI): domain Eukaryota; kingdom Viridiplantae; phylum Streptophyta; class Magnoliopsida; order Malvales; family Malvaceae; genus Gossypium; species Gossypium rotundifolium. The sequence continues at coordinate 147,505,599 of CP106724.1, forward strand.
TCTTATGCAATTTAAGAGTTGTTCAGAACTAGGCCTAAAGTCCATTAAACCCTAACATACTTTCCTACGTCCCTATAAAGCCCATCAACCCATTTTACATCCTTACGGCCCATTAGGCCAAAATCACATCCTTATGGTTTGTTTGGCCCAACCAAATCTAGATCATGTATTATGCTTGACAGGCTTAATTCATACACCAAACCAAACAAACTCATCAAACCTAGCCTTAGGGCCCACCTAGCCCATTTAGCCACTTTGGCCTTTTGGCTTTTCGGCATTGTCAATATCATGTGTGTAGTGTTTGTACACACCTGGTTACTTCGATGTGCTATCCTATCCTTATCCTTGATCCTACAACAAACCAACTTTCAATCACCCACTCATACTTAATCAAAATATATACTCAAAAACCGAAACCTTACCGTGTGCCACCGGGTTCTAATAGCCCTTCCTTAGCTACTAATCACAAGTGTTCCCTAGATATGCACTCACACATACACCATCAAAATTTGGGGGACTCGTAATCCACACAAGTCATCCACACATTCGGCCATTCACTTCAACCATAACCGAGTTGAGTATACTTACCCTTGCTAATGATCTTACCACGCTTGCGATCTCCGAACCTTACCCTTGTTAATACAAGATCAGCCATAATGAAAAATTAGATCACCCTTCGACTTTTAACAAAATGTACTAAGGGGAGTTAACAAAATACTTACCAAATCCAACCTTAGATCCTGCGGCCTAGATAACTACCGAATGAGATTCGGCTTTTAACCTTGACTGAGAGTAGATCACAATCGATTTGTGATTGAGAAAACAATAAGAGTTTGGAAAAAATAGGAATTTTGGTAAGAGAAGTTGTTGGCAATTCGGCAATAGAGGGGTTTGGCTAAGTGAGAATTCGGTAAAAATAAATTCGGCTTTAGGAGATTTTAGCTTTCAGAGAAAGAAGAAGAACACAACTCTAATAGGAATTTCGAAAAAAAAGAATGATGGGTTTTATTTTTGGCAAATGAAAGAATTCGGCTGAGGGGGAGAAAAGGAAGAAATAATAGAACCCAAGGAACCCTTCAATGAATTCGGTAAAAAAAAGAAAGACTGACCTATTTGCAAAACTCTCCAAATGCTGAAAGCCACAATGAAAATTCGTAATACCCCCTAAAAGACCCAAAAACGGCACGCATCTACCCTCCTAAGCTAAATTTACACACTCTCCACTTCCCAAAACGGCACCAACTCTTCACACTTCTCAGCTCCTAACTTTTCTCCCTGATAACACCTTAGCCTTATCTGAATTTCCCTCCATTATCAGTTCACAAGATCAAGTCAAACACTCCAACGAAAGAGTTCTAATTCCCCACAACTCTGGTCATTTACTATGCAAAATAAACACTCCCAAAATGCCTTACCTCTACTCGAACCTTGGATCTCTTTACGCCATCTTGTGGCTCCCCAAGTGACGCCACTTGCCACTAGACCACAAGCCCATTTGTGTCCTATTTCTTCTTCGTTTATTTAAAAGACCTACTAACTGAAGTCACAGTTCTCTTAGGCTAAAAGAAAAAATTTTTCCTATACCTTTACTTGATCCCAGGACATCTCCAACTCTCCTAGACACTCCAAATTCATTAATCCTCAAAGCCCACATGCCAATTGTCATTTTTCTCGCCACTTAAAATTTTTCTAAGATCCAAAGCCCAAAGCTCAAAGCCCAATAGGCCTAATTCTTCTAGGTCCAAATTTGGGCGCATAATAAGTGTATTATTGAATTGTATGAAATTGAGTTACATGATTAATATGTATTGAAATTGAATTGCATGTGGATTGAAATGGAAAAATTATTGAGTTGAATTGTATATTGAATTGAAAGTGAATTTGATAAGAAAGTAAAATTTAATTGAGAATTGGAATTCCCTATTAAGTACTCGGGCTGAGTCGGTTATAGTTGGCATGCCATAGGATTGAAAGGATTTGGAAATTTTTTGGCTTGGCCGAGGAGACATTGATGTTATTATATTTCTTCAAACTATCCGGAGAGGCACTTAGTGTCGTTCGTGTGTTTGGGTGGATTATTCGTGTGTTTGGTTGGATTATTCTTGTGTGTTTGGTTGGATCCGTATCCGCCAAGGTCCGAGTCTTGTTAATAGGGGTAAATGAATGAAATGAGAAAATTGAATGAGTTTGATCGATTGATCTACTAAAAGTATGAGAAAGTGGAATTATGAATTGAAATGTGAATTGAAATTGATATATGAGATTTGTGAGCATAAGTCTAAGGTTCATGAATTGATTGAAGACTCGAATTGTTGATATATGATATTAGTTTATGAATTATTATAAATTAAGTATGATTTTGAATGTAAATTAATTCTTATGATTTATATTGTTACATAATTGATGCTTATAGAACATTAATGTTATTTAGTTTGAATTATGGTAATACCACCTGAATATAGGCATACTCAGCATACGGTTGTTTCCATGCGCAGATTAGTAGAAGTCAGAGGTCTCAATTCAGCATCTAGATCGATCCCAACCTTAGCACAACCTTGGTGATGTAAATTTTCCTCTTTTGGTAAAAGTGGCATGTATTTAGGAGTTGTAAAGGTCATTTAAATAAGTCTTGTGATTTTGGTTGTAAAGGGTTATTTACAATGTTTAAATGGTTGAATGAAATGGTAAGAAACTTTATAAAATGTTTTGGTACTTTGGCACCAAGTTAAGTGGAAAGATGAATGAAGTTATTAATTAATTTCAAATGATATTATGAATGTTATTGGTCATATTATATAACATCCCTAAATTGGGCCTAGTAGAATTAGGCCCATTGGGCCTTGGAAGCGCTTAAAATTTTTGATAACAAGAGAACAGCATTATTTCAAGTTGTACTTATTTGGAAGGTGATTTTGAAAGTTACGGGTTTTAGGAAGTTTCGGGTTCAAGTTAGGCCATAGGAAAATTTTGGTGTTGATGTAACACCCCAACCCTACCAAAATGCTACGAATCAACTGTGTGTCACAGGATGAAAACATTTTGAAACCAGATGTTGTTTCAATCTTGAGTGATCTATTTAAAATTTTAGAAAAAAAACGAGTTTGTAATGATAGAATTGTTTGAGAACATTATGGGCCTCAATTTAAAGAGACAATGTTGTCTTGTTGTTATTTGGTGATTAAAGTTACCAGATGGTAGTAAATTTTTTCAAAAGATATAGCTAAGTTTCGAAAATGTTCTTTTATAGATCTGTAAACATGGTTTTAGAGTTTAAATGCTAATAATACTTTTAAAAAAAAAGAAACCCCAAACCAAATAATAAACCCAAAATTAAATTTAAGTGGCCTTATTACAACCAAAAATCAAACTTAAAGGAAAATTTAGTCTAGAGTAAATGGTAAAGTAAAACCAAAATATTCTGCATGGCCACCTCAAGTCCTCCTCAGCTCCTCCTCTGCGATCTAAGAATCACCTATAAAATGTTAACGGATGAAACATCCCAAACCCGGCCCACAAGCCCTGACCGAATCTGATATGCTTCTAGAGAAAAACCATTCAAAACTTATTTGGACTTTGCCAAAATTATTGTGTGTTTTGAGAAAAAAAACAGCTTGATTCGTGTTGATTAGGTGTCAAAACATTTAATATTTATATTTATGAAAAATTGACTTTAACTTTAAATTAATAATAATCATATCATACTTAAATAATTAAAATGCCAAGGAACCCTTCAATGAATTTGGTAAAAAAAGAAAGATGACCTATTTGCAAAACTCTCCAAATGCTGAAAGCCACAATGAAAATTCGTAATACCCCTAAAAGACCCAAAACGGCACGATCTACCCTCCTAAGCTAAATTTACACACTCTCCACTTCCTAAAACGGCACCAACTCTTCACACTTCTCAGCTCCTAACTTTTCTCCCTGATAACACCTTAGCCTTATCTGAATTTCCCTCCATTATCAGTTCACAAGATCAAGTCAAACACTCCAACGAAAGAGTTCTAATTCCCCACAACTCTGGTCATTCACTATGCAAAATAAACACTCCCAAAATGCCTTACCTCTACTCGAACCTTGGATCTCTTTACGCCATCTTGTGGCTCCCCAAGTGGCGCCACTTGCCACTAGACCACAAGCCCATTTGTGTCCTATTTCTTCTTCGTTTATTTAAAAGACCTACTAACTGAAGTCACAGTTCTCTTAGGCTAAAAGAAAATTTTTTCCTATACCTTTACTTGATCCCAGGACATCTCTAACTCTCCTAGACACTCCAAATTCATTAATCCTCAAAGCCCACATGCCAATTGTCATTTTTCTCGCTCACTTAAAATTTTTCTAAGATCCAAAGCCCAAAGCCCAAAGCCCAATAGGCCTAATTCTTCTAGGTCCAAATTTGGGGCGTTACAATAAGTGTATTATTGAATTGTATGAAATTGAGTTACATGATTAATATGTATTGAAATTGAATTGCATGTGGATTGAAATGGAAAAATTATTGAGTTGAATTGTATATTGAATTGAAAGTGAATTTGATAAGAAAGTAAAATTTAATTGAGAATTGGAATTCCCTATTAAGTACTCGGGCTGAGTCGGTTATAGTTGGCATGCCATAGGATTGAAAGGATTTGGAAATTTTTTGGCTTGGCCGAGGAGACATTGATGTTATTATATTTCTTCAAACTATCCGGAGAGGCACTTAGTGCTGTTCTGGTGTGTTTGGGTGGATTATTCTGGTGTGTTTGGTTGGATTATTCTTGTGTGTTTGGTTGGATCCGTGTATCCGCCAAGGTCTGAGTCTTGTTAATAGGGGTAAATGAATGAAATGAGAAAATTGAATGAGTTTGATCGATTGATCTACTAAAAGTATGAGAAAGTGGAATTATGAATTGAAATGTGAATTGAAATTGATATATGAGATTTGTGAGCATAAGTCTAAGGTTCATGAATTGATTGAAGACTCGAATTGTTGATATATGATATTAGTTTATGAATTATTATAAATGAAGTATGATTTTGAATGTAAATTAATTCTTATGATTTATATTGTTACATAATTGATGCTTATAGAACATTAATGTTATTTAGTTTGAATTATGGTAATACCACTGAATATAGGCATACTCAGCATACGGTTGTTTCCATGCGTAGATTAGTAGAAGTCAGAGGTCTCAATTCAGCATCTAGATCGATCCCAACCTTAGCACAACCTTGGTGATGTAAATTTTCCTCTTTTGGTAAAAGTGGCATGTATTTAGGAGTTGTAAAGGTCATTTAAATAAGTCTTGTGATTTTGGTTGTAAAGGGTTATTTACAATGTTTAAATGGTTGAATGAAATGGTAAGAAACTTTATAAAATGTTTTGGTACTTTGGCACCAAGTTAAGTGGAAAGATGAATGAAGTTATTAATTAATTTCAAATGATATTATGAATGTTACTGGTCATATTATATAACATCCCGAAATTGGGCCTAGTAGAATTAGGCCCATTGGGCCTTGGGAGCGTTTAAAATTTTTGATAACAAGAGAATAGCATTATTTCAAGTTGTACTTATTTGGAAGGTGATTTTTGAAAGTTACGGGTTTTTAGGAAGTTTCGGGTTCAAGTTAGGCCATAGGAAAATTTTGGTGTTGATGTAACACCCCAACCCGGCCAAAATGCTACGACCGAATCTGGTGTGTCACAGGGATGAAAACATTTTGAAACCAGTATGTTGTTTCAATCTTGAGTGATCTATTTAAAAATTTTAGAAAAAAAAACGAGTTTGTAATGATAGAATTGTTTGAGAACATTATGGGCCTCAATTTAAAGAAACAATGTTGTCTTGTTGTTATTTGGTGATTAAAGTTACCAGATGGTAGTAAATTTTTTCAAAAGATATAGCTACGTTTCGAAAAATGTTCTTTTTATAGATCTGTAAACATGGTTTTTAGAGTTTAAATGCTAATAATACTTTAAAAAAAAAAGAAACCCCAAACCAAATAATAAACCCAAAAATTAAATTTAAGTGGCCTTATTACAACCAAAAATCAAACTTAAAGGAAAATTTAGTCTAGAGTAAATGGTAAAGTAAAAACCAAAATATTCTGCATGGCCACCTCAAGTCCTCCTCAGCTCCTCCTCTGCGATCTAAGAATCACCTATAAAATGTTAACGGATGAAACATCCCAAACCCGGCCCACAAGCCCTGACCGAATCTGATATGCTTCTAGAGAAAAACCATTCAAAACTTATTTGGACTTTGCCAAAATTATTGTGTGTTTTTGAAAAAAAAAACAGTTGATTCGTGTTGATTAGGTGTCAAAACATTTAATATTTATATTTATGAAAAATTGACTTTAACTTTAAATTAATAATAATCATATCATACTTAAATAATTAAAATGCATGCATAATCTGTTTAATACTCATGGCCTTATTACATCAAACAAAACCCGAAATAATTCAAAACTTAAATATTAAAAACTAATAAAAATAAAAATAATCTTTGAGCTAAGCATGGCCACCATTGAGCTCCTGCCGACCCGGTCCATTAATGTGTGTCACTTGAAAAATAATCTCACAACGGGGTGAGTCAAATAGACTTAGTGTGTAACAACCAACACAAGTCTCAAACAATTTAGGCATGTCAAATCACACATAATAAACATATATAATCAATGATGTAAACCCGAACCCAAACCCAGATAATCATCTGCTACACATCACCCGTACCAACCATCACACCGTGGGGACTACTAAGTCGACACTCCATCCGCTACACATCATCGAAGGTAGTCGCTGCAGACGACATGCTCATCGCCCTTATAAATATTGTGGCATAGCCACCATATAATATTTTGTGACATAAGTCACCACATTCAGATTACGTGACATAAGTCACCACATTCAGATATTGTGGTATAAAACCACCAGATCACTTCCCCTTTACATATCACCCATATGCCCCATGTCATACAATTATGCTTTAACCATGTCATATTTCTTATTCACATTCTTATAGTTTCTCATACATGCCATAACAGATCATATCATACTCATAGTAGTAGGTAAACGTACCTGGGTACTTTGTACCATTGCATGGTACTTTTAGACATATCTTACATGTTCTCATTATTACATTTATTAAAACATAACCATAAATCTATTAAGGCTTAGTGTGGGGTACACACCTGATTTACTTAGCGAATTCACAGAAATCCCAAAATCCCGATCTAGCGTCCTAGATCCTTAGTTCCTACATTCGGCCAACCTTGAGCACTTTAGCAAAAAGCCATTCGGCTAATTAATTAAATCCCGAAGGATTATTGCAACCAAATCTTACCTTGCTACCGGTTGTATTAACAATCAAATCTCAAAATTCTATAGTCTTTCTCCCTTGGAATTAGCTAACACTAGATCACTTGATTTGGTTAGTTTTCAGCTTTTGAATAAATACGAAATAAATCTAAAACACTAAGTATGGTCTTAGCCGAATGTCAGATTCAGTTACCTTGCGGATCTAAATCCTGAATTAGCTTCTGGTATCTGCCGAAATCCCTACAAATATATGATAGATCCATTCTAACATTTAATCTCAATAAAATGGCCTATGGCCAAATATCATCCATAGCTTACCTTATATCTTAAAAAATCCCGAAAGACCCCTTCTCCCTTGTAGTCAACAACTGCCAAATCCCGAAACCTTCTTTATAGTTTCAACCAAGAGACATAAATGGCATTAGAATCTTGATTTTGGCTTTAAGAAAAGAAATAAAATGGCAACAGTTGGATCATTACCCTTAATATTGTAGTCGACTGCACACCTGCTTGACACCACAGAAGAATTCAACTATAGGCTAAATGTTGATCAACAAGTTTCACCTTTTGAGAGTTTAAAGAACCAATCGGCTAGGAGTCCCTTAAGTATTCGGCTTTTGATTGGGTTGAAGAAAGAAGAAGAGAGAAGGGTTGAGAAATTCGGCAATGAGGATTCGGCTATCACAAGGAGTATTTTGGCTTTTGGGAATCAAAAAGGAAAAGAGAAGAGAGTGTATGAGACCTAGAAAGAATCGACTATGGTGATCTTTAGAGAGGGTTTTGGCTAGGATAAAAGAAAAAGAAAAGAAGGGTGTTGCCTTTGGAGAGGAAAAGAAAATGAAAAAGAGGCTAAATTGCTTAATGAAATTCGGTTATCCCCTCCATCGAACTTGGCGAATATCACATCAAAGGAGTCCCTAGGCCTACCAACTCTTTCTCTCCATTCAATCCCCTTTTACTCCACCTTAGCCAAATCTTTAAGTCTTTAACTTGATCTTCACTTCATCTTGAAGTGTCCCTGTGCCGTCCACTTCCTCTCCTCCTTGCAGCAAAATAAAAGCTCCCTTTTTGCTTCCCTTGTGACTCGAACCTAGGCCCTTTCCCTTTGCTTGTGGCGTCACACTCTAAGGCCCTAAGTGGCGCCTTTATGCCACTTAATCAAGCCCATTTATGTGTTATATTTCACCTACAAATTTTCTTAAGGCCTCTTAGGCTTAGCTCCCTCTCTTAAACTTAAAATCGAATAATTTCTAAGGCATTTTTCTACATTTTAAAGTTCACGAAATTCATAAAACACATTCATAATTTACTCGGCATACAAGCACATGCAATTAGGAAAAATGCACAAGCCCTAATTCCCGGATATTACAACGGAAAGGGGTGAGTCATCGAAACCCAGTGCATAAATCCCCATCCGATAGATCATAAGCTCTTACACAGATTTATATGCGAATATGCAGGACATGCAACCCATCCAACCTACCTATCCGAAACTCCCATTTCTACCCTGTGTGGTACCAAACCACTGGTGGTGCCAAACCACTGGTGACCGAGGTCACAATAATCATGTGTGGGGCCAACCCACGTTGTGGTGCCAAACCACTGATGACGATCCCTTTTTATAGCATGTGGGGCCAATCTACTGTGGCATTAAACCATTGGGACGAGTCACAAAGATAATCATATGTGGTACCAAACCACTGGTGACCGTAGTCACAAATAATCCTGTAGGGGGCCAACCCACTTTGTGGTACCAAACCACTGAGACTTAGTCACAAGATAATGAGAAGTGGGGCCAACCCACTGTGTGGTACCAAACCACTGGTGACAGTTTGAAAATCATATCTTCCCCCTCCTTTCATCATACCCATGTTTCATGCACATACTTTTCAACATATTATGATCATGACTAACATTTAATTGAATAAACATGGTACATGTCATATTTAATAGCATCACATCACAACAACCACCAAAATGGTCTTACTCCGAGTCCTCGCTTTTACCCACAAGGGTAACTTATCACTTGCTACAGTTAATCCGGCCTTAGACAATATACAACACAATAACATATTAACGTATGAAGTGTGTAAAGGTTACACACCTGATTACTAGCAAAACTACGCTTTCTACGTCGACACTATCATTAGACGACACTACCGCTATCTGTCTACTCTCCTATTCAGATGCTGGTCCACACCCAGGTGGCCAATCACGAACTACAGACACAGCCCGCCTCTTGAACTTAGGGGCTAGGGTCTCAGATCCAACCCCTCCTACCGCTTGGTTAGCCTTCGAGTCCATAACATACCTTAGTCACTAACTCAGATTAAAGCAGCGAAACCCAAACTAAAAGGTTAACCAAATACTTAAAGTGAACACCCTTACCTAGATTAATAATCCCTGAAACGCTGGATTTGATCCACAAGTCAAGCGAATCCCGAATATCTCCATTGAAAAGCGACACCACCCTTCACCACCAACATTCGGCCAAGCCTTCACATAAGACCAACTAGCCATTCGGCTTTGGCATGAGAATCCCAGAAAAAAAGATAACGATTCAAAGAACATCACTAACCTTAACACAAGAGATCCCTCTGGCACTTAAGAGAATTCGACACTAGCCAAGAAAAGGAGAAAATTCGACAATCAGACACCACCAAGAATATTCGGCTTCTAAGATGAAAGAGTGAATTCGATTTTGAAAGAAGATGAGAAAAAAAGAGATATTGCAAAGAAGAAACGACAAAGATCTTACCAATCCTGCAATGATTCAGCTAAAAGCAATAGAAAATGTGATCTTCGGCTTTTAGTGATTGATAGCAGATTAAAACTAAGGTGATGAGAATCAAGGGGTTTCGGCTATGGTCAAGAGATGAGAAAAGAGGAGACAAGTTTAGGTATTTCGGCACAAGAGAGATTGGGAGAAGAAAGAAATCGAAAGAGAGGTGGAATGATGATTTTGGCTTTGGTACAAAATGAAAAAAGCAAGTAGAAGAGATTCAGTTAACAACAAAAAAAGAATAAAAAAGAGGAAGAGACCCAAAAGAATATTCGGTTTGAGTAGATGAGAGAAAAGAAGAAAAAAAAGAAAAATTCCAAATGAGAGGGGTTTAATTTCGGTCACCAAAAGAAATGAGAAAAAAATCTCTATGGTTCCCTAACTAGTCGAATTTGCACACCTCACCCAGGCCTACACCTACATTCGGCCACCCCCTAAACTAGCCAATACTGATTCTCCCCCCTCCCCTAGTGTTTAGCATTCGGCCAACTCTAGGCTCAAGTGTCCATCCTCTTTTCCACCACGAAGTTCTTCTGGCCAGACATTCAAACTCGTTTGAATGTTTCAAACTCCTCAGAATTCTCTCTTCCACTTATTTGAAATTGTTGACTCCTTCAACACCTATCCACCACAGTCCATCTTGAGCACAACTCCTCCCTTGTCCTGGCGTCAAAAATAACAAGCAGAAAGGGGACTTCTGCTACTCGAACTCAGGCCCTCCAACTTGTATGAGGCATCACTCCTATGTGCCTTAAGTAGTGCCTCCCTTGCCATTTTACCACTTGGATTCTTGCGTCAAATCTAGCTACCAATTACTCTTAACACCTAGCTCAAGCAGCTCTCATCTTCTAGAAGCCCAAAACGCAAATTTCAAAGAAACACAAGCCTATCCCTGGCTCATGCCTAGACCCCCAAAATAGCCCAAACTAACATGACAACCATACTAACTACATGCAAGCAGATAAAATGCAAAGCCCCGATTTAAGGATGTTACATTTGAGGCATTTAAAGGGGAGAAGGTAAGTGGCGTCTAGCATAAGGGAATAATTGGGCAACTTGCTAGCACAAGAGAAGCTTGTGGCTTAGTGGCAAGTGGCATGTATGGTAGAGGGGAGAGCTTGGGTTCGAATCCCACCTAGTGCACTTATTTTGGATTATATTTTTTGGTGCTATAAGGTAAGTGTCGGCCAAGCTTTAAATATGGTAAGGAAGACTTTTTAATTTGGGAAAGAAGACTAAGGATATGGTAAGGAGGAAAGCAAGGGAAAAATAAGGAAAAAAATGAAGGAAAAAGACAAGAGAATGGAACATGTTGGCTTGTTATGTGGGTGATGTTTTGGAAAGATATTTTGGGTCAACACTCATCTTTTTGGTAAAGATGATACAAGGTTTGATAAGGGGGAAAAAGGGCAGCCAAGAGAGTTTTGAAAGTTTTAGGACATGTAGTTTTATTCTTGGGAGCATTTTGAGTTTTCTCTTTTTCCAATTTCTTCCTTCTCTTACCAAAATTCTAAAGCCAATATTGTACACCATTTTCCCTTTCTTTGGCCGAAACTACCAAGGCACTTTTCCTCCATCCATTCTTTTCTTTTGATCATTTCATCAACCTTTTATCTTTTCTTAAAAATTGACATTATCTTATGATTAAACTTTCTTGTTCAATTCTCTCCATAGCCGAACCTATTACCACCCTATTTTTTCACAATTTCTTTTCCTTTCGTGTTGGACAACCTTTTCTTAATCGAATCAGACTCGAGTACTTTAACAGAGGGCTAATCGAACACCTATCCCTCGTAATAAGAGACTCGGATAGTTGGTAAGTGATATAGATTGTTAATCAATCGCAATACTTGGTTGAAGTTGAAAATTGGGCTTTGGACTAATTGTTGACCGATTGTACCTTTAGGTGCCGTGGAGAGTATCGTGTACGGATTCCGAATAAGGTGTGTAATTTCTTACCCTTTCGAATACATGTTTGAAATGGTGTGTAATCTCACATATCTCTGAATATTTACATGAACTTTTTTGTGATTCGGTGGAAAGATTGAAAAATCAGAAACCGGCGTATGTTCATAGTGGTGACCATATTTTGCAATGAAATAGTTTTTGGTTAGCAGCAGTGACGTGATTTTGAAAAATCACAAAAAATAGGAGAAAGGGAATTAGAAAGTGAATAAGATATAGAATTAAAACTTACTGTATCTATTTTGATATGGACAAAATAGAGAAGGAAAAGGAATTTTATATTATAAGATATTTTAATTTTAGTGAGACTAGTGCTGATTGACTCGTGGTTCCCTGTTCTATCTTGGAAAAATCGGTTAAAATTATACAAAGTGAAATATGAGGAATAATTTATATGTATAGATTCCCTAGTGAGCTTATTTTCAATAGAAATAAGTGGGAGCAGTATATGAAAACAGTACAGTGAGATATTTGAATTTAGGGTAAGAGAGATCAGAACCCCAATGAAACAAGGGAATCTTTATTTAATAAACTGTACTAAACGGCTAAGCCAAAAATTCTGGAAAAATTGTTGTAAGAATATATATGAGTCTAGTTTCAAGGAAAATTTACGGATCAAAATTTTGAGTTTCCTAACTCGAGTTATAGTCAATTTAGTCAATATGACGCAGATGGACAGTTTCAATTTTTATGTCCCAAATTAGTAGTTAAGTCCAGGGTTACGAAATTATGAAAATACCCTCGATTGGTAAAATTATAGAAATACCTTTGGGTTGTGAAATTACAAAAATGCCCTTATGGGCCTATTTGTTAAAATGCTTTAATGGGTCGAATTATTATATTGCTTTAATAGGCCAATTCCTTATGAGTATTCAATAGATTAATGGTTGTTATTTATATGTGGATATTTTATATTATATGTATGTTGCATCATAACATATTGCGTGGGATGGGAAAAATAAATGAAGAGAAGTGTAGACCAGTGGCATTGCCACAAATTCTGATAAAGGCTATGTGCCAATTTAAACATGGCTTTACGCCATCGTGATTAAGGCTATATGCCGATTACATTATCGTATATGATTCTGGTGGCTCAGCCACAAATATTATAAATGGCAGCTTGACTGCAAATTGGAGAGACTAGTAGGGTGGGTTGACTTGATCCCCACAGGAGAGATTGGTTGGTACGGGTGGAGAGACTGGCGGGGTGGGTTGACTTGATCCCCACAGGAGAGATTGGTTGGTACAGGTGGAGAGATTGGCTGGATGGGATGGGTTGCATTCATATCATTTATTTATTACATGTAAGTGGGCTTAGGCCCAAGATTATGCTACATGGGCTCCAACCTAAGATATTACTATGTGGGCTCAAGCCCAGTGGATGACGGTAAGGGGATTATGCACTAAGTTCTTGTAACTCACCCCCTTCTTTCTTAATCATTGTAGGTAATGTACCATGATGTGGACTTGGGCCCATGGATAACTCGATGGAGGCCATACATCGAAAATAAATGTTTCAAACTTTAGTAAATTACTTTTCTGTTCTATTTCGTTTATTTTACTTCTTTGGGTTTAAGTTGTAATAAGGCCTCTGGGATAAACTTTAATTTGCTTTATGTTTTAGACATATTTATTGTTTTCTTAAACTGTTTTAAATGGGGATTTTCTAAAATCATAAGTAACGGCTTTCCAAATTGATTAATAAATGGATTTTATAACAAACTTTTATAAATAATTTTAACTCGGATTCTCTTCCAAATTATCGACGACATTTTCAAAAGTCACGGTTTTAAGGTTCTCTAGTTCGATTTTCAATTTACCAATCAATGATAAACCATAAAAGTAACATATTTTAACCCCATATTTAGTATGTTTTTAGGATGATTTAGCCTTGATTTATGTAAAAAGGTGCTTTTAATCTTTTATTTTCATATTTATACTCTGAAAAGCACCCGAGGATGAAAAGAATAAGAAACGAGCTGAAAACGGGCCAATTTGGGCCAAAGAAAAAATTGACACGTCCTGGACTTCAAGTCACACGGTCGTGCCTTGACAATTAACTAAGACACGACCATGCCACGATTTACACAGTCGTGCCCCAATCGACAAAATCGAGACATGGCCCAACCACGATTTACATGGGCATGTGCCATGGTCGTGCCCTTGTTATGGGAGAGAGCAATTTCACTCAAATTTGGATACTTAGAGGCAAAGAAACACTTTCCAAAGCCTGTTCAAACACCGAGTAGGAAGTAGACTTAATTTAGGACACTTAGGGACCAAGTAAATGATTCTAAAAGCCTATATAAACATCCTAAGTGCATTCTGAGTGGGGGCGGTTAGCTAGGCCAAGGAGCCGAGCCAGAAAGATCACATTTGTGGAAATCATTCGAAGATAGCCAGTGGATCCATATTAAGACGCCGGAGTTCTACTCAAGACGACAAATTTCTCCTTCAATTCCTCTAGGGGGTTTTAGGGATTTCTTATGTTTTGTTTTATCTTTTCTTTTGAGATGTTTTCTTTATTTGTTATGAACTAAATCCTTCAGATACCTGAAGGGGATGAAACTTAGATGAATTTTGTTATTATTTTCTAAATTATATGATAATACTTAGTTTGTTCTTAATTGTGCATGCTTAATCTAAATCTGATGTGCTTAGGTGGAGGAGGAATAGACCCTGCTTAAGAGTAGATCTAGCATAATTAAGCGAGTTGATCGAATGCCTAGAGATAGGGTTATGAGATTTTGCCAGATTAGGGTGAAACATAATATGGGAATCCGTGGATCGATTTACTGCTATTCTAGGGAGTTATTATAAGTGAACGAGAGTTCCACTAATTAACCTAGGGTTAGACGTTATTTACCTCGAAAGAGGGTTTAATATAGGTTAGGGAGTCCTACGGATCAAGCTAAGGAAATCATATGATTCAGTAATAAGTAACAAGTGAAGTCTAGGTGGATTCTTCCTGAGGGTATCATCGTAATAAATTGAGTTTCTTCAAGTTATTTCCTAATTCATTCTTTTTGTCTTTGTGTCTTTCGCTTAGTTGTCATAAATTAGTTAAAGCAACCAATCACTCCATATTTTAGGCTAAATAATAAAAAGAAAGTGAGTATTAGTACTTTTAGTTCCTTTGGGTTTGATAATCCGGTCTTGCCTAAGCTATACTACTGTTCGATAGGTACACTTGCCTTTAAGTCGTTGTTAGAGTTAGTCTCCAGGTTTGATCATTCTATTTATAAATTTTAAAACTTTGATTTCAGCGATCAATCAACCTCTTGAAATTAGTAGTATTTTATCGAATATCTATATTCAAAATTGTTTTTCTTAAACTATAACTAAATAACACCAACTTTAGTACAAACTCAAGTTCTTTAAACATTTTCTTCATGTGACATATCAAATCTGGCCGTAACGCATGGGCTGGGTTTGGGGTGTTACATATTATTAAGTCAATGTTTTAGGCATGATTTAGGTATATTGAGTGTTGAAATGTATTGGTTGAAATATTGATATTGGATGGGTTTCAGTTTGAACTTGCAGGGTTGGCTAGGTTAGTATAAAAAGCTCATATAGAGTCACACGGCCTAGCAGATGGGTGTGCGACCAGAACGTGTGAGGCACACGGCTAGCACATGGGTGTGTGGTCTAGGCATGTGTCCCCTATTTTAAATTTTGGAAAAATAATACCCAGGTTTTAGCATACGGGCAAAGACACGGGGGTGTGACTTAGCCGTGTGAAGGACACGGCCTTGAACATGGGTGTGTGTCATGGTCGTGTAAAAACTGCACTAGATTAGAATTGAAAATAAATCTACATGGACTAAGCACACGGGCGTGTGGCTTGGCCATGTGAAATCAATTTGTTCATGAACAATAAGTCAAAGAGTTACATGGGTAAAGGACACGGGCATGTCCTAGTCGTGTGAGCCACACAGTATGTCAACACATGGAGAAACACGAGCGTGTCCCTAACCCACACAGGCGTGTGAGCCCTGCACCTAGAAAAAATTTTAAAAATTCACGAAAAAATTGTAGAGTACTCGAACAAGTCCCGTTCCACTTCTAGTACATGTTTTGGGACTCGATGGTCCATTATAAGAATTTAATTATTAAATTATACTATGTATGTTAATTTATTTATGAATTATTTGTAAATTGTCTAATATGTTCAATAATGTCTCTAACCCTGTTTCGGTGATAGTTTAGGGTTAGAGGGTGTTATAGTTGTTGGTATCACAGCTATTCAGGTTTAGCCAATTTCGGACTAAATCGAGCTCAGAAGTGAGTCTAGAGGTACATGCCACTATTAAATGGAAGTTGAGTCAAGATTTGGATGTCGATCTATTTATTTGATTTTAATTTTTAGATAAAAGATGTCAAATGAACTAATAAATGATACTGACTAAGAAATGTACACTGGAGATGAAGAATCATACAAATTAGATGAAACTGAATAAGTAACACCTAGTGTAAATCTGATGAGAATTCAAACCCTTAGAGTAGATAGGGGAAATGTCAGAGATAGGGACGCTTCTATGTTGTTAAGAGTTATTGCTGATGCCTTACAAAAGGTAGCAGGAGCTACTCCTGCTACAACATCTACACCTACTTAGAGACGGGCCCCAACAAAAGAATTAAAAAAATATGGTGCCACTGAATTCTTGGGTTTGAAAGGAGTCGATCCATCCACAGTAGAGAATTGGATGGAATCAACTAAAAGAGCTCTGTAACGATTGGAATGTACCCCTCCCCCGCCGAGAATGTCTTATCTGTGTTGTTTCTCTACTGCAAGGTGAAGCTTATTTATGGTGGAATCTGTAATTCGACATATACCAACAGAACAGGCAACATGGGATTTATTTCAGAAAGAATTCTAGAAGAAATATGTCGGGGAATTATATATTGAAGAAAAAAAGCAAGAATTTTTTATGTTGAAACAAGGTGATCTATTAGTGGTAGACTATGAACGAGAATTTTCTAGAATCAGCTGATATGCTTCAGAGTTTATACCTATAGAGGCCGATAGTTGTAAGCGGTTCCTACGGGGTTTGAGAGATGAAATCAGGGTACAACTGGTATCCTATCGAATTACAGAGTTTGTAGACTTGGTCGAGAGAGCAAAGATGGTAGAGTAAGTTCTGGGATTGGATAAAAATCCTAAAATTGCTAGATCAATTGGGAAACAAGCTGGAGCTACTAGTTCAAATCCTCTACCAAAAAGATTCGGAAAAACTAGAAGCGGTTGGAGGCCGAGTTTTAGATCGAACCGAGGTGATAAAAGCTAGGGAAAGTAGATTACAGTTTTTACTGGCAATGTAAGAGGCCCTTCTCGAGACATTGACATGCCGGACTGCAAACATTGTGGGAAAAAGCATAGAGGTGAATGTTTGAGAATAACCAGATGATGCTTCCTATGTGGGTTTACAGATCATTTTATCAAAGATTGCCAGGAAAGTAAAAGCACCGCACCTGTAGCATCACAAAGATCAGTGTCTAATGCTCGAGGCAGAGGCTTGGGTAGAGGCAGTTCTATTTCTAGAGGTAGTGTTGTAAGAAAAGGCGTTGACATAGTTACTCAACAGTCGGAGGCTAGAGCACCGGCTAGTGCATACATAGTTCGGACTAGGGAGGAAGGCAATGCACATGATGTCATGACAGGTATATTTTTATTGTATTTTAAACCTGTTTATGCATTAATTGACCTTGGATAATCACATTCATATATTAATTCAAAATTAGTCGAGTCGGAAAATTAAAATTCGAGATGTCTAGAGTATTAATAGAAGTGCCTAGCCCTTTGGGACAAATTGTGTCTGTAGACTGAGTGTGCTGGAGATGCCCGTTGATAATACATGATAAAATGTTTCCCATTGATTCATAGATCATGCCCTTTGGTGATTTTGATGTAATATTGGGTATGGATTGGTTCTCTGAACACGGAGTGGCCTTGAATTGCTATAAAAAGAGGTTTAGTATTTAGACAAAAGACAGAGACAAAATTGAAGTGAATGGTATCCGTACTAGTGGATCAACACGCATCATTTCGGCAATAAAGGCTAATAAATTATTTCAACAGGGTTGTACATCATATCTAGCTTATGTTATTAATTCTGATTTGGTTGGGAGTTAGTGTAGTAAAATCAAAACTGTATGCAAGTTTTCGGATGTATTCCCTAAAGAACTACCGAATTTACCACCTGACAGAGAAGTTGAATTTGCTATTAAGATGTATCAAAGCACCAATCTCTATACCTTCGTACTGAATGTTGCCCACCGAATTGAAAGAATTGAAGATAAAATTACAGGATTTGTTAAATCGTGAATTTATTAGACCTACCATTTCACCATGGGGTGCACCGGTATTGTTTGTTAAAAAGAAGATGGCTCAATACAACTTTGTATCGATTACCGGTAGGTGAACAAAGTAACGATCAAGAATCGATATCCGTTGCCTCGTATAGATGATCTGTTTGATCAGTTAAAGGGAGCTTCAGTATTTTCAAAGATTGTCTTGAGATATTGGTATTATCAATTGAAAGTACAAGAAAGTGATGTGTCGAAGACTGCATTTCGTACTTGATATGGTCATTATGAGTTCTTGGTAATGTCGTTTGGGTTAACTAATGCCCCAGCTGCATTCATGGATCTGATAAATTACATTTTCCAGCCATATTTAGATCAGTTTGTAGTGGTCTACATTGATGATATATTGGTTTATTCGAATATAAAGTAGGAGCATGATCAGCATCTTAGAATAGTGCTACAAATTCTGCGGGAAAAATAGTTGTACGAAAAGTTGAGTAAATGTGAATTCTGATTATTGGAGGTGGTATTTTTGGGGCATGTGATATCTACTAAAGGGATTAGAGTTGATCCAAAGAAGATTGAGGCAATTGTTCAATGGAAGGCACCAAAGAATGTATCCAAGGTACGTAGTTTTTTGGGATTAACTGGATATTACAGAATATTTGTTAATGGGTTTTCGAAGATAGCATTGCCGATGACAAAGCTGCTACAAAAGAATGTTCCTTTCATTTTGGATGGTTAGTGCCAAAGGAGTTTTGAGACATCAAAGCAAATGTCGACTGAAGCACCTATTTTAACCTTTCCAGAGTTAGGAAAGGACTTTGTTGTATACAGTGATGCTTCTCTGAATGGTTTGGGCTGTGTATTGATGCAGGATGGAAAAGTAATAGCTTATGCATCTCGACAGTTGAAGCCACATAAGCGCAACTACACGACACATGATTTGGAGTTAGCTGCAGTAATTTTTGCATTGAAGATTTATAGGCATTACTTGTATGGGGAGAAATGTAAAATTTACACTGATCATAAGAGTCTTAAATGTCTTTTGTTGCAAAAGGAGTTGAATCTGAGACAAAGATGGGGGATGGAGCTTTTGAAAGATTATGATTGTGTAATAGATTATCATTTAGGAAAAGCAAATGTAGTAGTTGATGCATTGAGCAGAAAAGCTGCGGTTGAATTATGGGCAATGTTCATTCGACTTAGTATTAATGATGATGGAAGCTTGCTAGCTGAATTAAGAGTTAAGCTAGTAATGTTTGACCAAATTAGAACAGTCCAGCTAGAAGATGAAAAGTTGATGAAGAGAAAATAGATGGTACGGAATGGTATGGTAGAAAATTATAATATTGATAACATGATTGTTTAGGTTCCAGAAACAAATCTGTATTCCAGTTGCTTCTGAGCTAAAAGAGTTTATTCTCCGAGAAGCACATGATGGTACTTTTGCTTTACACCCTGGTGGAATAAAGATGTATCAAAATTTGTGAGAGTTATATTGGTGGCCAGGAATGAAGAAAGATATAGTCGAGTATGTTGGTAAATGTTTGACTTGTCAATGGGTAAAAATAGAACATCAGGTACCTATAGGTTTGTTACAGCCTATTAGTATTCTCGAGTGGAAATGGGATTGCATTACTATGGATTTTGTTACGGGATTTCCACTGACAGCGAGTAAAAAGAATGCCATATGGGTAATTATGGATCGACTCACAAAGTCAGCTTATTTTATAGTAGGTAGAACTAATTGGTTTTGCAAAAGCTTGTTGATATTTATATTCGAGAAATTTTGAGATTACATGGAATTCCTACATTGATAATCTCAGATCGGGATCCACAGTTTACATCGATATTTTGGAGGCAATAACATGATTCTCTAGGTACTCGACTTAAGTTCACTACTGCATTTTATCTACAAACGAACGGACAATCTGATCGGGTAATTCAAATTTTAGAGAACATGTTACGGGCTTGTATTATTGACTTTGAATCAGGTTGGGAACATTTGCAATTAGCAGAATTTGTCTATAATAATAGTTTCCAATCTAGTATTCAAATGGCTTTATATGAGGCTTTATATGGTAGAAAGTGTAGATCACCTGTATGTTGGATGGAACTGAATGAAAGAAAAATAGTTGGGCTGGAGTTGATTCAAGAGACAGAGGAAATAGTTAAAAAGATTAAAGATAAACTGAAAGTCGCCTTTGACAGACAGAAATCCTATGTAGATTTGAAACGACGGGACATTGAAGACTCTATTGGGGATTAGGTATTCCTTAAAGTATCGCCTTGGAAGAAAGTTTTGAGATTTGGCCAGAAAGGAAAACTAAGTCTTCGTTATAGCAGGCAGTATGAAATAGTAGAAAGAATCGAACCGGTTGCTTATCGACTATCTTTGCCTCCAGAGCTACAAAAGATTCACGATGTTTTCCATGTTTCTATGCTTCGGAGATATAAATCGGATCCTTCTCATGCTATTTCTAGTGAATATATTGAAATTTGACCGTATATGTCTTATGAAGAAGATCCAGTGTAAATATTAGCTAGAGAAGTAAAGGAGTTGAGAAATAAACAGGCTCCTTTAGTGAAAGTGTTATGGAGAAGTCATACTACTAAGGAAGCAACTTGGGAACCGAAGAAACAATGAGAACGCAATATCCTCATCTCTTCTCAGGTAAATTTCGAGGACGAAATTTATTAAGGGGGAGAAATGTAATGACCCAAAATTCAAGGGCAATAGAAAAGTACATTATCGGGCCTCCGTCTTAGTAAACCAAACTCATAAGTTATTATTAAAAATATTTATGAGTCTAGTGGTGTTCTAATTAGGTTTCAATTAAGTGAATTTAGAGTAATTAAGAGTAATTAGGAAAAATACTAAATTGAATAAAGGGTAAAAGTTGAATTATAGACTAGAGAAAATTAAAGGGGCTAAACTAGTAATTAAACTACGAAGTGCCAAGTGCGATAAAAATAAAATACATGTGTAATAAATATTATACATACATTTGTAATACATGTATAAATTTACTTATTATTTAAGTTAATAATAATTATTACTAAAATATAATATAATAATATAATTAAAATAAAGAAAAGAAAAGAATAAAGAAAAGAAAAAGAAAGAAAGAATAGAGAAGTTGAAAACGAAACAGGGGAAGGAAAGAAGGAAAAAGAAAAAAAGGAAAAGAAAAAGGGAAAACTAGGGTTTTAAGGCTTTAAGCTTTAATTGGTAAGTTAATTAAGTCCTTTTCTTTTAATTTTGATGTTTTAGAAGCTTTAGAACAAAGTTTTGTTGAATTTAAGTTGAAACTTTGAAAGTTCTTAGGTTTTTGGACATGAGTTATGTTGAACAAATTGATGAATTATGGGTTTAATTGATAGAATTTCTAGTTAGAATTGATTAAAGGATTAAATTGTAAAGTATGTTATAAGTTTTGTGTTAGAGGGACTAAATTGAAAGAAATTTGAAATTAGGGTTTTATCATGAACATTAGATAGTTAAGTTAAATTTGGTAGGAAATTCAGAGAAATAAAGTATGAATTGAGTTGGAAAAGTAAATTAGTGTAATTAGGACTAAATTGAAATTAAGGTAGAAATTGAATAGAAATTCAATTATTTAATATAAATTAGTGATGTATTAATAATGTAAATTATTTGTATTTTAATTTCATAGCTAACAAAGAACCAGAGGCGTCGAGTAAGAAGGGGGAAGAGAAAATAGACGAGGAGTAACATGAGAAATGTAACACCCCAAACCCGGCCTAGGCGTTAGGTCCAAATCTGGCGTGTCACATTGAAGTGTTTTTCGAAAACCATGTTTTCATTAAAAACCCTTCTTGATAACTTAAAACTTCTTGCCGTTTTCAAACCTTATTTGTTGCGGTAGCTTAGTTTAAACAGATTATTTACGAAAATGTGATATTTAAAATTGAGTTGCGGAAACGTAGCGTTTGAAAATAGTTATTGTTTTTGGAAACTGTGTTCTACTTCTAGCGGATACAAATCGCAATAAAATCAAATCCCAAATTTAAAACAAACCAAAGATAGGCCTTATTTCATCAAACCCCAAATTAAAGAAAACATAATTAAAAATGAAGTAACTTAAAATCACAAAAATGCGACTGTTCGTAGTGTGACCACCTCCGAGTCCCCTAATACGTCGAACTGTCACACTAGGGATTACCTGAAAAATTAAAAACGGCGTGAGTTTGAGAAAACTCAGTGTGAAATCCCCTTACTAGAGTAACAGTCAATATACAGAAATAGAAACCGAAATAGTCTAGGCCAAAGCCCTTTAGCAGTAATAGTACCGTCCAGTTTAGAGCATATGTGGGCCAAAACCCACTATAATATCATTTGGGTCACAACCCATAACAAAATCAATTGGGCCTAGCCCAAACCAATAACCGAACAAGTAGGCCTAAGCCCAGTACAGTGACATATCTCATAAACAGATATGCAACAGTATGAGGATGCATCCTACCCCGATCTAGCCAACACACCACTCGTACCAACTCTACACTCCTGTAGGGATTAAATTAACCCACCCAGCCAACACTTGCGGTTGAGCCGGTATGCTCGGGGAATTGTTGCTACAGACTATGAGCACTGTGTGAGATTTGAGGATGGGCTGCGAGATGAGCTGCGGGTGTTGATAGCTTCTCAGCGGGAGAGGGATTTTACGGAGTTGGTGGAAAAAGCCAGGATAGTGGAGGAGGTTAAGCAAACTGAGAGGTAAAACAACGATAAAGACAGAGGCAGGAATAAGAGGAGTTATAGACTATCGGTATCATCAGGGGGTTTCCAGAAAAAGCCTAGAGTTGAGGGACCTGCTCATGTTTCTGCGCCTTGATTCGGAGGTCGATCCGTCGATTGTGCTTTCGATGTGGGAGGTCTCATATAGGGGAGTGCTGGGGAAGGAATAAAGAGTGCTACAGGTGTGGGCCAAGGGACCATCTGACTAAGAATTGTACTTAGGATGTGGCTAGGACTCAGACAGTAGGTCAGGAGTATGTGCCGCTAAGAAGGGGTGGTCAACAGATGTCAAGAGGTCGTGGGCTGAATCGGGGAGGGAATGGTTTTGACCGAGGTCTCAGAGCACCGGGCAGAGGATTAGGGGGTGCTGAGGCAAGGCAGCCTGGGTTAGTGTACGCATCCAGACGTCATGAGGAGGGGGATGCACTAGATGTTATCACGGGTACGTTCCTTATTTCTGGGTTACCCTTTACTGCTTTAATTGATGTTGGATCGACTCACTCCTATATTGCTAGCATGATGCCTGGAACCTTGAGTGTGCAACCTGAAATTGCCCCTAGGAAGATAACAATACTTAGTCCTTTAGGGCAATCAGTAGTGGTAGATAGACTCTTTAGAGATGTGCCTTTAGAAGTTCAGGGGTCTGTGTTTCGGTGACTTGATAGAGCTGCCATTTGAGGAATTTGACTTGATCCTTGGAATGGATTGGTTAGTAAGGTATCGTGCGAATTTGGACTGTGCTGCTAAATGCATGACATTGAAGACTCTCAAGGATGATGAGGTTGTGGTGATAAGGGAGAGGAGAGACTACTTGTCTAATGTAGTGTCTGCTCTTAAGGTGGAGAAGATGGTGAAAAAGGGGTGCTTGGGTTTCCTAGTGGTTGTTAGTGCCTTGGATGCTAAGGAGGCAATTGTGGGGAGGTGAAAACAGTAAAGGAATTCGTGGATGTTTTTTCGGAAGAACTTCTAAGGTTGCCTCCGGATCGTAAGGTAGAGTTTGGAATCGACCTGCTGTCGGGTACAGCGCCGGTGTCCATCGCTCCTTATAGGATGGCACCGAAGGAGTTGGTTGAACTTAAAGCCCAAATCCAGAAGTTGTTAGATTGCGATTTCATTCGACCCAGTGTGCCTCAGTGGGGAGCACCGGTGTTGTTTATAAAGAAGAAGGACGGACCTATGCAGATGTGCATAGATTACCGCCAGTTGAATAAGCTGATGATAAAAAACAAGTACCCATTGCCGAGGATAGACGACTTGTTTGATCAGCTCAAAGGGGCTGCTATCTTTTCAAAGATAGATTTAAGGTCGGTATATCACCAGCTTAAGGTGAAGGAAGCAGATATCCATAAGACGGTGTTTGGACTCGATACGGGCACTATGAATTCCTAGTAATGCCGTTCGAGTTGACGAATGCACCAGCTGCGTTCATGGATATGATGAATTGGGTTTTTCAACCCTATTTGGACTAGTTCGTTGTGGTGTTCATAGACGACATTCTGGTATATTCCAAGTCTGAAGAGGAGCATCACGCGCATTTACGGGTGGTTCTACAAATTTTAATGGAAAAGAAGTTGTGCGCCAAATTTAGCAAGTGGGAGTTTTGGTTAAGAGAAGTAACTTTTTTGGGTCATGTGGTATCTGCAAATGGGATAAGAGTGGATCCTCGGAAGATCGAGGCGGTATTGGATTGGAAACCACCTAAGTCGATGGCAGAGATTCACAGTTTCTTAGGGCTAGCCGGTTATTACAAGAGATTTGTTGAAGGTTTTTCCTCTATAGCAGCACCTCTAACTAAGTTGCTGAGAAATGAGCTACCTTTTGGGTGGACGGACAAGCAAGGAGAGTTTCGAGAAGCTAAAAAGGGTTTTGACTGAGGCTCCAGCTTTAATTCAGCCTGAGGCGGGGAAAGATTTTGTGGTATATTGTGATGCATCTCATACGGGGTTAGGTTGTGTGCTGATGAAAGAGGGGAAGGTTATTGCTTATGCGTCTCAGTAGTTAAGACCACACGAAGTTAACTACCCCACGCATGATTTGGAATTGGCGATAGTGGTTTTCACTTTGAAAGTGTGGAGACATTATTTGTATAAAGAGAAGTCGGTGATTTACACGGACCATAAGAGTTTGAAGTACCTGCTGACTCAGAAGGAGCTGAACTTGAGGCAACGAAGGTGGGTGGAGCTATTGAAGGATTACGATTGCTCGATTGAATATCACCCGGGTAAGGCGAATGTGGTAGCTGATGCACTGAGTTGGAAGGTGGTATCGAATTTGAGAGCGATGCTCGCTCACCTTAGGCTTTATAACGACGGGAGTTTATTAAGCGGAGCTGCAGGTGAAGCCGACGTGGTTAAGTCAAGTAAAAGAGAAACAGTTGGTGGATGAGGTTCTGAGTGCTCGAATTCTGCAAGTACAGGATGAGGGATAGAGGACTACAGTGTGAACCGTGACGGAGTATTATGTTTTCGTGGAAGGGTCTGTATGCCGAAAGATGTGGAGTTGAGGTAGAAGATTCTTCGGGAATCGCATAGTAGCCCTTACACTATGCATCCTAGAGGGAGTAAGTTGTATAGAGATTTACGAGACCAGTTTTGGTGGCCTGGATTGAAGCGAGAAGTTACGAAATTTGTGGGGAAGTGCTTGACGTGCTAGCAAATCAAAGCTGAACATCAAGTGCCTTCGGGACTGCTGCAACTAGTGAAGATTTCGCAATGGAAGTGGGAGAGAATCACGATAGACTTCTTTAGTGGGCTTCCTCTTACACCTACTAAGAAAGACTCGGTATGGGTGATAGTGGATCAGTTGACAAAATCTGCTCATTTTATACTGTTAGTGTCGATTACTACTCTGCAGAGGTTGGCGAAAGGCGTATGTAGCGAAAATTGTGAGGCGCATGGGGTGCGATGTCGATCATATCGATAGGGATCCTAGATTTACATCACGATTTTGGAGGGCATTGCATCAGGCATTGGGCACCAGGTTGGACTTTAGGACGGCATTTCATCCGCAGACGAATGGCCAGTCTGAAAGGGTAATTCAGTTTTGGAAGATATGTTGAGAGGATGTGTTATCGACTTCAGAGGTAGTTGGGAAGAATTCTTGCCCTTAGCAGAGTTCGCGTACAACAACAGTTATCAAGCTAGTATTCGGATGGCACTGTATGAAGCATTGTATGGACGGAAGTGTCGCACTCCCACCTATTGGAAAGAGTTAGGTGAACATCATGTGTTAGGTCCAGAGATGGTGGCAGAATTAGAGGAAAAAGTTAGGGTAGTCCGAGCTCGATTGAAGGAGGCATCTGACAGATAGAAATCGTATGCAGATATTAAGTGAAAAGAGATAGAGTTTGCAGTGGGTGATCGGGTATTTTTGAAGGTTTCACCGTGGAAGAAGGTAATAAGGTTTGGATGTAAGGGTAAGCTGAGTCCCAGGTTTATAGGACCTTATCGAGTTTTGAAGCGAGTTGGACCAGTAGCGTATCAGCTAGAGTTGCCTTCAGAACTGAAGCAGATGCATGATGTGTTACACGTCTCAATGCTAAGACGTTACCGATCGGATCCGTCTCACGTTGTGCCAGTTGAGGAGGTTGAGTTAAGGCCAGACTTGTCCTATGAGGAGGAACCAATTCAGATTTTGGAGTGAGATGTGAAGGTGTTACAGAAAAAATCAGTTCCTCTGGTCAAAGTGTTATGGCGAAACCATGGTTCGGAAGAAGCGTTGTGGGAGCCGGAGGAGGCGATGAGACAGCATTACCCTCACCTATTTTGACCAGGTAATTTCGAGGCTAAAATTTCTTTAAGGGGGTAGAACTGTAACATCCGGGATTTAGGGGTCACGCATTTTAATTCATATGTGTGTGATAGTATGTTCTGTATGTTGTTTGATGGTGTTTGGGGGCTTCGGGAAACCTTAGGGTTAGGTAGGAACCTTAGTGAAATTTTGGTTTGAGGCTGATAAGGGGAGAGCTAGGGGTGTTAGGCTTTAAAGGATTTAATGTGGGGTTTATGAAGACAAGTGAAGGAGTGGTAGGTGGCATGGTGACGCCTAGGAGCAAGGGGGAGTTGCGTCAAAAGGGAATTCAAGGGGGAAGAGGTTCGAGCAACATGGACAGCATTTTGGGAGTTGTATTTTACGGCAGGAGGGAGAGGTAGTGGATTCAGCAAGGGCACTTGGAAGGTGGAGGTTGGATAGGGTCAACCATCTTGAATGATAGGGGGAGAGAGTTAGTAGGAGTGGAATCATTCAAAGTTGTTTGAATGAGAGGATGTGAGTAAAGTTAGGGGAGAAATAAGGGATGAGGAGAGGGGTATGAGAGTTGGCCGAATATGGGGTTCTAGGGGGTGGCATTTTCGGTCACGTATGTTGGGGTTAGGTGCCGAATTTGTTCTAGTAGTTGGGGGGTTCATTTTCTTTGGTTTTTTTTTTCTTAAGCATTGCCGAAAGGGGGTGTGAAATTTGAAGCTATTTGTTTGTTTTCATTCATTTGTGCATTTTGTTTTCCTTTTCAACTCTTTTCTCCTCTTTTCTATTCACTCTCTAAAGCGAAATATACCCTTCACTTTCACCATAGCCGAAACCTCTTAAACCTCAACCATCTCTTTCTCTTTTTCATCAATTACTTCCTTCCAAAAAGCCGAATAATCCTGCTAGCCACTAGAACCTTGGCCGAATCTTCCATTCACCTTTACTTCTCTCTTTCTCATTTCTACTCCTTTTTTTCTTCTTTTATTTCATTTCTCCTCAGGTCTTATCTCCTTGCCGAATCATTCTAAGTCGAATATCTCTTGGGTGGTAACACTTTTCGTTTGTCAATTGATAGAGGAAGCGCCATCGTTCATTTAGTGCCAACTCTCCCAATCGGTTCTAGTATTTTGGTAAGGGGTTTCTCTTTTATTTGAATCTTGCTCTTTTCTCTTTGGGTTGCCGAAACCAAAAGCCCAACTTCATTTTCTTGGTATGACTAAATCTTTATAGAACTTTAACTTTGCGTTCTTACATTTGAAGCCGCTGTTAGGGTGTTAGTGATCTTTCTGAATCGATCAATCAAGGTAAAAGGTATTTGGTTGACCAAAGGCCATTTCTTTTGGACAATCGGTGTTAGGCCGAATCTAATAATTAATTTATGTAGGGATTTCGACATCTTTCAAAATCAAGTGAGAACCTTCGGGATTTGGGTCGACTTTGGTAAGGTTATTTAATTAGCATGATTATTTAGTCTCGTTTAGATCTGATTTAACGTTTAACCGAGTCTTTTGATTAAGTTATTATTCGATGGATGCGAGTACCAGCCAAGGAGAGAAAGGGGTTGGACACGTAGTCCCTACCCCTAAGTTCAAGAAGCGGTCAGTTTCAGCAGTTCGGTATTGGCCACCGGGGTATGGGCCAGCGTCAAAATAGGATTGTAGGCAAATAGCAGTAGTGTCGGTTAGTGATAGCGTCGACGTTAAGAGTGTGGTATTACGGGTTATCAGGTGTGTAATTAGCACACTGTTTCTTTACTTTCCTTGTTTAAAATTAATTAAATGTATGTGATATGTGTGGTAGCCAATTAGTGGTCGTGGTGGTATTATTATTACTTATGTTGGGTAATCCGTAAACGAGTTAGTATACTACCTATGTTGTGGATGTGGTTAGTAATTGTGGATCTATGGAAGCAGGTCGTATATGCATATTGGGTATGTTCATATGTTATGTTACCATTTCATCATATTATGCTGCATGTGCATGGGGTTCGGGATATATTGAAAAAAGGGGAAGTGTGTACATTTATGTACGTGGTTTGATGATGGCCTCGAGCCACATCATAGATTGATGACGACCCTGAGTCTCATCGTGGATATTTGTGATTTTAATCACGTGGATCAGTGGCTAGACCACTAAGTGGACTTTGAGCAGCTTGACTGCCAAAGACGTGTAGTGGATGGAGGGTCGATTTAGTAATCCCCCGGTGTGTGGTGGTTGGATGTATGGGTGGTGTGTAGCGGATGGATGCTAGGTTGGGGTGGGTTAACATAATGCATGATAATATGTGGTATATCGATTTGATGTGGTTTTGGGGCCAAGCGCAATTGTGGATATGTGTGGTTTAATTGCACACTGTGTCAAAATGACTCACCCTATTTTTCAAACAATGCAGGTAATATGTGATACTTTGGACCGGGCTAGAGTGGAGTCAAGGTGGCCATGCAGAAGCCTTTTTTATGCTTAAAGTACATTATAAACTTTTAATTACTTTTTGGGGTATTTTTTTATAATAAGGTCGATTTAAATACTTTGGATTTTTTTAAGTTTTAAGTTGGATCCGTTATCAAATGGTTAATTTATAAAGAAATTTTAAGATATCTGCAACACTCGAATTTAAATGAAGTTTTCAAAATATATATTACTTATAAACCTTTTGGTTTCCCGAAATTTCTGTATGAATAATGATTTGAACTTGTGCAACTCAAACATTTTATTTTTAAATAAATTGCTAAGTTTAAACGAGAAATCACCTCTAAAACCCAAATTTTCTCGACACCTTTCCAGTAACATTTTGAATTCGTCCGTGGTGTTTGGGCCAGGTTTGGGGTGTTACATCACAATTAAATACCTATTTACAGCCTCCTTACAGACCCAAACTCAAGGCCTAATACTTCTAGGCCCAAATTTGAGCCGTTACAATTCCACCCCTTAAAGAAATTTTGTCCCTGAAATTTCCAACTATCAGAATAGTCGCACATCCTAGCCTACCATGTAACAGCCCGATTTTGGGCCTAGTCAAAATAGTCCACAAATCCGATGAGGAAAAATCTTATTCTTATTATATTTTTATGGTCTACGATTTCACATAAATATTCTTTGAAAATTTCGTTTGAAAATTTCGACGTTTGGACACTCAATTTAGTTAAAAGGACTAAATTGTGAAAAGTACAAAAGTTGAGTTCCACATGTTAGAGGTCTCCAATTTATATGAAATTTTAAATTGGAGGTCCTTGAATGGAAATTAGACCATTGGTTAAATTTTTGGACAAAAATCGACATTAGATAAGTGAAATAGGATATTTTTAAGTTAGGGGCATTTTGGTAATTTGGTAATTAAATGGACTAAAACACAAAATAAAAGCCAAAAACCTTTGTCCATCTTCTTCCTTGGCCGAATTTAGCATGGGGGAAGCCATGGATAGGGTTTTCAAGCTTTCAAGCTTAATAATAAAAGAAAACGAGGTTCGGATTTAAAACGGGAGGAAAAACGAGTAACTGACGGTTAGGTCTCTTCTTGCCATATTTGGTATCGAGGTAAGTTTGTGTGAAATTAAAGCTGCATAATGTTTTTATATTTTTAATTTTTAGGTATTATGTGAAATGAATATTATTTCTATGAACTCGACTAATGATGCCTCGATGAGAGTATGATAAAATTATGTTAAGTTGAAGTCCCGGTTGAACATTCAGAATAGCAAGGATACTAATGTCACGACATGAGATAAGGAAGGTCCCGTATAAGACCATGTCTGGGACATGGCATCGACACCGAATGAAGGAGGTCCCGTATAAGACCATGTCTGGGACATGGCCTCGACACCAATGAAAGACCTCGTGTAAGACCATGTTTGGGACATGGCATCGACATCGAGACATGAGATCCCATGTAAGACCATACCTAGGATATGGCGTCAGCATCGAGATGTGATCCCATGTATGACCATGTTTGGGATATGGCATTGGCATCATGATACATGTATGATGAGATTGAGTATCCTTTGATATTGCGAGTAGTTCAACGGGTAATCATCTAGAATTGTCGAGTTTTAAAATTTATAAAGAGAATGATCAAACCTGGAAACTAACTCTGACAACGACTTAAGGCAAGTGCACCTATCGAACAGTAGTATAGTTTAGGCAAGACCGGATTGTCGAACCCAAGGGAATTAAAAGTACTAATACTTACTTTCTTTCTATTATTTAGCCTAAATATGAAGTGATTGATTGATTGAACTAAAAACTAACTAATTACTAAACTAAGACGCAAATACAAAAAAGAACAAATTGAAGTAATAACTTTTAGAAGAACTCAGTTGATTACGATGATACCCTAGAAGGAATCCACATAGACTTCACTTGTTATCTAACACTGAACCAGATGATTTATTCACTTATCTTGATCCGTAAGACTCCCTAATTTATATTAAACCCTCACTCGAGGGGAATAATGTCTAACCCTAGGTTGATTAATTGAAATCTCTTTCTAACTAAAACCCCTAGAATCGCATTACATCGATCTATGGACTCCCATATTAGGTTTCACCCTAATCCAAAAAAATCTCGTCACCCTATCTCTAGGTGCGCGATCAACTCCGCTTAATTATGCTAGATCTACTCTTAAGCAAGGACTTTTTGCTGCACCACCTAAGTACATTCGACTTGAATCAATATTCTAGAAATATGAACACAAGAATTAAGCACACATAATTAAGAACAAACTAAATATTTATCATATCGTTCAGAAAACAATAACAAGATTCATCTAGGTTTCATCCTCTTCAGGTATCTGAATGGTTTACTTCATAATGATAAAATAAAACATCTCAAGAGAAAAGATAAAACAAAACATAAGAAATCCATAAAACCCCCTAAAAGAATTGAAGGAGAGATCCGCCGTCTTGAGTAGAATTTTGGCTTCTTGAGATGGATCAACTGGCTATCTTCAAGTGATTCCCACGAATCTAGCCTTCTAGCTCGGCTTCTTGGCCTAGCTGACTGCCTAACTGACCCCCCTTTCAGGTTACACTTAGGGTCTTTATATAGGCTCTTGGAATGCGTTTGTTTCTCCCTAAGTATCCTTTTTCGAGTGAAATTCCTCTTTTCCACGACAGGGCCACGGCCATGGCACACGCCTATGTAAATCGACTTCAGGCTATGTTTCGATTCTGTTGATTTAGGCACGGCTGTGTAAATCATGGTTAGGCCATGTTTCGGTTCTGTTAATTGAGGCACAACCGTGTAAATTGAAGTCCAAGCCGTGTCGATTTCCACTTTGGCCCAAATTGGCTCGTTTTAAGCCAGTTTCTCATTCTTTTCGTCCCTAGGTGCTTTCTTGAATATGAAACATGAAAAGAAAGGATTAAGAGCACCTTTTTACATAAATCAAGGAATAAATCATCCAAAAGTATGCTAAATGTGGGATTAAAATATGTTACTTTTACGGTTTATCAAATACCCCCACACTTAAGCTTTTGCTTGTCCTTAAGCAAAATTCTCAACTTACAATTAAAACGAACTTTCCATAATTCATAATTCTCATCAACAATTCCTCGTCATAATTCATAGATAATTCATACATTGATAATTTAACTCAAAGACTCCTAAAAATTCAAACAATTCTAAGTCATGTATTTTGTAACGTGAAAACATAGGTGTCTCCCCTTATCTAAATGATTACCTCTGATTCAAAACCGACAAGGATTGACATCCTCACTAAAGATTCGCTCAAAGCACTCAAAGTGTTTAAGGTTCAAGAAAAAGCACTCATAAGTTGAACCTGAAAAGTTAATCCCATAAACTTGCCTAAAAATCAAATCTCCACCACTGTAATATGAGATGATACACAAATCAAAAAGTCTTTATCAGGTTTGTAATGGGGCTTGGGTTAAAGGTGTGGATAAAGGTTGAATTAGAAGGTTTTAGAGTCGAGATTGAATTGACAAATTACCTAAAAACAATGAACTAGAAAATAAATGATTACATCAATTGAAACTTTGAAACTAATAATATGAGCTTTTTCTTCTATAATTGAAATTTAGATGTACAAGCTCACTTTTATATTACTAATACTAAATATACTTTGATTTTTTTAGAACAAACTTAAATGAATATATAATAAAGAGAGAAATTTATCAACCTGAAATAAACTAATTAGTCAACTGGTCAAATAAATTCTCGATAGAAGGGTAGTTGAAAAGAATGGTGATAACAAATACAAAGGGTTTTTTGGTTAATATTAGTAGGTGAATAAAAAAAAGGGTTGTTAGGATCAATGGGGTTCACTAAGGGTTAATTATGTAGGTAGGCTTTTTTAGTGGAGTGAGTGGGTTAAAACCTAGGTGCCTTTATCATCTCAGTATATCAAATCAATAATGTGGTCTTGACATGTATAATCAAGGCAAGTTCTAGAATAACGATCCTGTAATTACCCCAACCTGTATCCATTGCCGAAACAGGGTTACGAGGCATTACCAAAGAATACAAAACACTTTTAGATAATCTAAAATCATTATCTTTATACAAATAGTACACTTGACATGTATAGTTCGTTCTATAATTATGAATAAACACATTTATCAAACATATTCCATGTTTTTATATATCACAATCTCATATTTCCATGTATTAAGTATCATCATTTCCTCGTATTTCATACAAATACGTGTAACAATTTATAGACACACAACTCACTAACTCTTCATACAAAACACAATTTAAATTGAAAATTCACTTATTGAGTCCAATTTCAATGTTCACTAAAACCTATCATGTAAATTTGGATGTACGTATCCACCAATAGATTCCATGTACCGATATTATCATCTCAAATTTCCACATACATTTACTTTTCACATTATGAACTCAAATAACATATACAAGATATACCAATGTATGTCAAGTACGATTTCATAATATGTCATGTCAAATTTTAGATTATTTCATATTAGAATTTTTCTCATTAACTCATTTGGAATACTAATTCATATGGATAATACACTCAAGGGTGTACAAATATATAATCACAAATGAACTCATACATTAACCAAGTTTTGTGTTCATGTCTCATCAACTCGTATTTCCTTATATCACATAATTCCATGTAACACTTACCAAACTTTGTCAAATTAGTGAGCGTCTTACGTAATTGGTCACCACACAAGTCGCTTGTCATGACAAGCTTCGCGGTGTTGCTTAGTGCCACATTTCACAACTCGGTATGGTTTTCCTCATTGAAATACCATACCTACATTTCACAACTTCGGTATGGGAAATGCCATACCTCGTTCTTAACCGAGTATGGTTAATACCATACCTCACGTTTCACAACTCAAGATGGTTAATACCGTACCTCGTTTACGCAACTTCGGTATGGATGATACCATACCTCGTTTATAACTCAAGATGGATGATACCATACCTCGTTTCACAACTCAAGATGGATGATACCATACCTTCATCTCACAACTCAAGATGGATGATACCATATCTACATTTCACACTTTGCCATGGATCACCCATGGTCTTATCCGTCAATTCATCACTTATCACTAGAATGCCATAGCCTAGTTATGGTCTTACATCTTAAACATGTATCACAACGATGCCATATCCCAAATATGGTCTTACACTGAAATCACTTGTCACTTGTAGCCAAAGCTACCACTATTCACTGAATAGGTAGCCGAAACTACCATTTTTCACTTTCACTTGCCTTGATCAGATAAGTGTCGCCGAAGCTATCGCTTATCACGTGTTGTCATGGTTCATCCATGGTTTTTGTCGTCAATTCATCTTGTTACTGAATTGAAGTGCTCAATTTGATTATTTATTCAATTTTCATGCTTTTACATTATTCACGATTTTAACATCAATACATATGAAATAACACATCCTGAAGTTCATAAATTTAACAAATGATCACTAAAATTTAGCCGTATAAACTCACAAGTTCAATTTTTATATTATAACGATAATCATAATTTCATAATAAATATTCCAAATAAAACATTATATCATTTCTAATTCAACATTTATCAATTATAATCGAGCATGTGATCAATTTATACACAAGTCGTTCATTTATTATTTTCTTTCTCCTCCTCTCCATCCGCATCCTTAGTATAAACAACACAATTGGAAGTAACATCATCTATAATTTTCAATATTTACTTATGTGAATATTCAAGTCATCCATCTATGTCATAGTCACTAAATTATTTTATCTTAAGATAAAAACTCCAAATTAAGATCTATTAATTTTATTTGAAACTAGACTCACATATCTTCTTACTATAATTTTTCAAGAATTTTTGGTCTGGCCAATTAGTACAGTTTATTAGTTAAGTTTTTCCCTGTTACGCAGTCTGACAACTCTGACCTCTCTTCACTAAAAATAAATTATCTCATAGTAAGATTTTGATATAGTGTTTCCAATTATTTATAAGGAAAATAGACTCACTAAGGAATACAAAAATATAAATTATAACTCATAATTATTTTTTACAATTTTAGTGAATTTCTAAAGTAAGAATAGGGATCACGAAGTTATTCTAAACCAATCTTACAAAAATTTAAATATCTCAATATGTAGACATTATTTGCTTGCTTTGTTTCTTTCATCTGAACATAGACTCAACAAGATTTAATTCTATATTTCACTCAAATTATAATTCAATTTTTACCATTTTTGGTGATTTTTCAAATTTAGAAAACTGCTGCTATCCAAAATTGCTTTAGTGTAACATGTTGATTTCTATTTTGTCCCAAATTTCACAAATCATACAATTCAGTCCTTGCTCAATTAACCCCTCAATTGAGATAATTTTATCATTTAATACTTTTCTCTATCATTTTAAACTACTTCATAACCTTTGAAATTCAGAATTTTAACACTAGGCCTTAATGTCAACTCTTTCACAATTAGGTCCTAAAACCAATTTCCATCAATTTCACTTAATAAAATCATCATATAAAAAATTAAAGCTTCAATTCAATATTTATTCATCATATTCTTCTAGAACTAATCCACATCAACTTTAAAAATTAACCATAGAATCAAAAACTAATGAATTAATAAGTTGGACCCAATTGTAAAAGTCCAAAAACATAGAAATTTCAAGGAGAAAGTAAGAATTAAACTTACATGAAGCTTGAGTATGAAAACCACCTTGAACTCTCTCCCATGGCTGTTTTTCAGCTAAAGAAAATGAAGAGAATTGAAGAGAATTCTAGATATTCCATTTTGGTCCCCTTTTTATTTAGCTAATTTTGGCAATTTTCCAATTTTGCCCTTTTTTCACCCATTTTCTGATTTTTCTCAGCTATTGCCACCCAAAATATCTCCTTTGGGCTTATTTTCACTTTAGGTCCTTCCTCATTTGAAAATTAAGCTATTTAATCGGTCTAGCAACTTTTATATTTTTTTCAATCTAGTACTTTTTATTTAATTAACCACCCAAACGTCAAAATTTTCTAACGAAATTTTAATACTACTTTATTGACATTCCGTAAATATTTATAAAAATATTTATGACTCGGTTTATAACACCGAGATCTCGATACCTCTTTTTCAATTTCTTGACCAAATAAATCTTTATAAAACACAATTTACTATTTCAAAAATATTTTAAAAGCGACATTTGGCTTTTAAATATTAAATAATATAAGCTACGAGTTCATTTATCAGATTTGGTGGTCTCGAATCACTATTTCTGACATCACTGAAATTTGAGCTATTATAGATTCAGTATTGACACACTCATAATAAATAAAGTGGGCACGGAAAAGAATATATGCTCTATAAGGCTCAAAATCTTACAAAAAATATGGGTGTTTTTGACATCAATTCCTGTAAATTTCAAACTTCAAAGTAATATTTAAAATCAGTTCGACAACCTAGAAATTTTTTTATTCTTGAAAAATAGACTTATCATGCTTGATTCTCTAGTATCTTAAAATTTAAATCATCAATGCACAATTAACTATAACTTAATCCACAACGTATTAATAAAATTATAAATCATCAAAAATTTCACCCTAATTAGTAATATGAGAAAAATACTTAAAAACGAGATAAAATTTAGGGTTTTGAGAATAATACAAAAAGTTAGGTACTTTGACCCCCCTCACAATTAAGATGTACATTGCCCTCAATGTACAAAGATAGATAAATAACCATATAATAAAATCAAAAAAGAAGGGGAGAATGAACACTTCCTGAATTTCGATGACTCCGGGAGTTTACCATTGGTCGTGGTAGAAGATGAGTTGGAGGTGCGGTGGTGGCGTTTTCTATGGTCCTGGTGGGGTGGCTACCGACAAGCATTGTGCTAGATGAAGAAATTGGGTAGCCTGGAAAGATATAACCAGGAAATCTTGATAAACATTAAAAATATACTAATAATATAATTAAGGACAAGAAATATAAAAAGAAGGAGACTAAGAAGAAAACTAAAATTAAAAGAAAAGATTAATGGACTAAGGAATCTTTATTGCTAGATGGTTCGCGAAGTGGGGGTGATTTCTAAGGCTGTGGTGCGTGATTCCCTAGCAGCCTTTAGAACCTAAAATAAAGAAATTAGAATAAAATAAACTAAATTAAGCATAATATAGTCAAAGGGAAGGAAAATAAAAGAGATGAGAAAAGAAAAATAAAACCGAAAAGGTTTCAAAAACCCTTGGCATGTTGAGTAGCTGAAGCTGCCGGCATGAACTCATGTGAATCGGTCTCGTTTGAGGAGATTGTGGTTGGCCTCTTATGCTTCTTTGACATGATATAGCTTAAGGGTCTAGATAATTTGTAAGGAGAGGAGAGAAATCTGGTAGTAGGAAGGGAAAGAGAGGTGGAAAGTAGAAGAACGGGGAGGGTGGGGTTGGTGTTTAAATAGGGGCTTAATTCATGTACATTCCCACGCCCGTGGCCAGAGGGCGTGTCGTTTCACACGACCACCTATCACGTCCATGTGTCTAGGCATGTTGATTCTTCAAGCCCGTTTTTCAGCAAGCCACGCCCGTTGGTGAAATGTCAGTATGTTGGCACGGTTGGGTAGCACGAGCGTGTCCAGCCTATGTTTGGCAAGTCAGTGTCGTCCACGACCACGTGACACAGTCGTGGTGTAGGGCATATCATTTTGCCCACGCCCATGTGTACTTTGCCATGGCTGTGTATGATCTCTTAGTGTCCACCACGGCCGCGTCGCACGGCCATGGCGCGGTGGTTAGATCTGTGACTTTGAAAAATTGATTCGTTCTGACTCGTACCATCCCTGCCATGTCAGTATGGCGATTCGAGTACCCACACGGCCACGGCCACGGCTGTGTGGTCTGGGAATCTACACTTTTGATTTATTAAAATTCTAGAGAAGGAGAAAAATAAAAATAGAAAAGAAATAACCAAAAATAAAAATAAAGAGATAGTGTTAATGCTTGGGTTGCCTCCCAGAAGTGCTTGTTTAAAGTCTTAAGCTAGACTTTCCTTTCGTTTGTATAATCATGGTGGTTTGAAAGTTTGAACATCTTCCCTTTATGCTGTCGATTTTATATGCATGATAAATTTTAAGTCGAGAAGAATTTACCTTAAGAGTGTCGAATATGGGATTACTTACCTCGACTGTTTCGTATAGGAAGATATTTCATACCTCGAGAGGGATGTCTGCATTTGAATTCAGGTTTGGTGTGGTGATGCGAGGATCTGCTTTATCTAACCGTACCTAATCTCCTATTTTGAAGTGATTCGATGTCCCTACGAGTTCTTCTGGGGGTTCCTTTGGTTTTTCTCCGTGTGGTTTTGGTTCTTCTTTAAAGTGGGTCTTCCACTCCCTTAGTTTGTCGAACTCAATGCTTCATTCCTTATATATTTCTGCTTTGTTGGGATGGGGTTTATGATCCGGCCCAGGTTTGTAGCTTTGTGCTTTTTCTTGTGGTGAAATTTGAATAGAATTGTTATCAACTAAATTTACTTTCTCACATTCATCATTCGATGTCCTGGCCGAGTCAAGAGCCTGTAATCTGATCGATTCATCACCTACACTGAGTATAAGTTCTCCTGCACCTACATCAATTTTAATTTTGGCAGTTACTAAAAAAGGTCTTCCCAAAATTAAAGGAATCAAATTGTCCTCATCCATGTCTAAGACAACAAAATCAATGGGAAAACAAATTTCTCAATTTTTACGAGAACATCTTCAATAATACCCCTAGGAATTCTAAAAGTTTTATCAGCTAATTGTATACTCATCCTAGTTTGTTTGGGTTTCCCTAGACCTAGTTGTTTAAACATTTTATAAGGCATGACATTTATACTTGCCCTAAATCAGCTAATGCATTATCAATGGTTATTCTACCAATTAAACATGGAATTGTAAAACTCCCTAGATCGTTTAACTTTTGTGGTAGTTTATTTTGCAACATTGCTGAGCATTCTGCGTTTAGTTCCACATGTGGTTCCTCGTCTAACTTACGGTTGTTCATCAAGAGTTGTTTTAAAAATTTTCTCGAATTCGACATTTGTGTCAGAGCTTCAAGAAGTGGTAAGTTAATATGTAATTTTTTTAAAAGTTTAAGAAACTTACCGAACTATTCCTCTGTATCGTCTCTCTTCAATGCTTCAGGATAAGGTGTGCGAGGTTGGCTCTTTAATTATCAGTTTTGGTTTTTCTTGTGTTACCCCAATTTTACCTTCTTCTACCTCACTTTCTTGAATTGAATTGGGTTCATCTAACCCTACATTTTCCTAAGCTGTTATGGCTTGGATTTTCTCCTTTGGGTTAATCTCGGTGTTGCTTGGTAGACGCCCTTGCAGTCGTTCAGACATTAACTTTCCAAGTTGTCCAACTGATTTTGTAACTTCCCCGATTGACTTAGTAAGTTCCCCAACTTGGTTCTTGATCCCTTCCATCGATGTTTGTTGGTTTTTAAGTATTGCCTCAGTGTCTTGAAGACGGTTTTCTGTGGCTGCTATGAATTTTGTCCACATCTCTTCGAGGTTGGGCTTCTTTTCCTGTGGATAGGGCTGATTTTGGAAATTTGGGAGAGGTTATTGTCTTTGCTTTCCTTGATTTCCTTGACCTTCCCACGAAAAATTTGGGTGGTTCCTCTAACCTAGATTATAAGTATTACTATAAGGATTATTATTAGATCTGAAATTATTACCTATATAGTTCAACTATTTGCTTTCTGTGCCCGGTTGGTAGGGTGGGTACTCAGGATTCACCACAGTTCCACTTGCGTCGCATTGCATTACTGGATGTACCTGTGAAGAACACAAACTATCAAGCTTTTTATTCATCATCTCTACCTGTGTTGATAGCATGGTTATTGCTTCGAGGTTGAAAACTCTGACTAATTTTGTTGGTTTTGTCCTTGTAACTGTCCACTGATAGTTGTTAAGTGACATTTCTTCAATGAATCCGTAGGCTTCTTCAGGAGTTTTGTTATTCAGAATTCCACCGGCGGCTGAATCTATTAGTTGTCTCGTGGAGGGATTTACACCATTGTAAAAAGTTTGGACTTGTAGCCACAAAGGTGATCCGTGGTGTGGACATCTCCTCAAGAGATCCTTGTATCTCTCCCATGCGTCGTATAATGTCTCTAAATCCATCTTCACAAAAGAAGAAATATTATTTCATAATTTGGCTGTTTTGGCCGGTGGGAAATATTTTAATAAAAATTTCTCGGTCATATGATCCCATGTGGTTTTTGACCCTCATGGTAACGAGTTCAACCATTGTTTAGCTTTATTCCTTAATGAAAAGGAAATAGCCGAAGCCGTATGGCATCGTCAGAAACGCCATTTATTTTGAAGGTATCACAAAACTCTAAAAAATTAGCTATATGAGTATTCGAGTCTTCGTCCTGCAAACCATCAAATTGAACAAATTGTTGAATCATTTGTATAGTGTTAGGCTTTAATTCAAAATTATTAATAGCTATAGTAGGCCTAACAATACTAGATTCTGCTCCTGTTAAATGAGGTTTAGCATAATCATACATAGTACGTGGAGCATTGTTCTCTGCCACATCTCGTGGTGGATTATTTTCATCCATCCCTTCAGTAGGATTGGATTCACCTTCTTGGTAATTTAAGGCTCGCCTGATTTCTCTGCGATTCCTACGAGCGGTAGCTTTGATATCACTATCGTTTATTAGAGGTCTTGTCAGGTTCCTTCTAGTCATAAACTAGAGGTACCTGCTAGGCAAAGAAAGAAATAAAATTAGCAGAAACAATAAAATAAAATAAATTGCAAAAAATAAAAAAAATGGCTAAAGTAATAAAAATAGAGTTTTCTTAATATTTTAATTCCTCGGCAACGGCGCCAAAAACTTAATCTTCTAGAATTATCGAGTTTTAAAATTTATAAAGAGAATGATCAAACCTGGAAACTAACTCTGACAACGACTTAAGGCAAGTGCACCTATCGAACAGTAGTATAGTTTAGGCAAGACCGGATTATCGAACCCAAGGGAATTAAAAGTACTAGTTCTTACTTTCTTTCTATTATTTAGCCTAAATATGAAGTGATTGATTGATTAAACTAAAAACTAACTAATTACTAAACTAAGATGCAAAGAAAAAAAGAACAAATTGAAGAAATAAATTTTAGAAGAACTCAGTTGATTACGACGATACCCTAGAAGGAATCCACCTAGACTTCACTTGTTATCTAACACTAAACCAGATGATTTATTCACTTAGCTTGATCTGTAAGACTCTCTAATTTATATTAAACCCTCTCTCAAGGCGAAAATGTCTAACCCTAGGTTGATTAATTGGAATCTCTTTCTAATTAAAACCCCTAGAATCGCATTAACTCGATCTATGGACTCCTATGTTAGGTTTCACCCTAATTCGGCAAAATCTCGTCACCCTATCTCTAGGCACGCGATCAACTTCGCTTAATTATGCTAGATCTACTCTTAAGCAGGGACTTTTGCTCCACCACCTAAGCACATTCGACTTGAATCAATATTCTAGAAATATTAACACAAGAATTAAGCTCACATAATTAAGAACAAACTAAGTATTTATCATATAGTTCAGAAAACAATAACAAGATTCATATAGGTTTCATCCCCTTCAGGTATCTAAAGGGTTTAGTTCATAATGATAAAATAAAACATCTCAAGAGAAAAGATAAAACAAAACATAAGAAATCCCTAAAACCCCTTAAAGAATTGAAGGAGAGATCTGCCGTCTTGAGTAGAATTCTAGCTTCTTGAGATGGATCAACTGGCTATCCTCGAGTGGTTCCCACGAATCTGGCCTTTTGGCTCAGCTTCTTGGCCTAGTTGACTGCCTAACTGACCGCCCTATTTCAGGTTACACTTAGGGTCTTTATATAGGCTCTTGGAATGCGTTTCTTTCTCCCTAAGTATCCTTTTCCGAGTGAAATTCCTCTTTTCCATGACAGGGCCACGGCCATGGCGCACGCCTGTGTAAATCGACTTCAGACCGTGTTTTGATTCTGTTGATTTAGGCACGGCCATGTAAATCGTAGTTAGGCCGTGTTTCGGTTCTATCGATTGAGGCACAGCCGTGTAAATTGAAATCCAGGTCGTGTCAATTTCCACTTTGGCCCAAATTAGCCCGTTTTAAGCTAGTTTCTCATTCCTTTCGTCCCTAGGTGCTTTCCTGAGTATAAAACATGAAAAGAAAGTGTAACACCCTGATTTAGGGACTATGCATGTGGGGTATAACTCATGTTCTAGTGGGTTTTGGGTAGGCTTGGATGTGTTTGAGAGGTGTTGAGAGTGCTCGGAGAAAAAGGGAAGACTTTGGAAAATTTTGATTTTCAGGGGGTTAAGAAGGGAATCGGGCCAAGGGAGGCCTTAAGTATATTTTTCGGTAATTTTTGGCACAAGGAAGAGCTTGGCGAAGTGGCTAGCGTGCGCCACTTGGGCGTTAAAGGGGGAGAAGGGCGCTGGTTCGAGTGGAGGCAGCAGCAGTTTGGCGTTTTATTTTTCATATGCAGTATTGGGCCTGAGTATGAAGGCTTTATGAATAATTGTTGGGGCTCTATGGACATGAAAGGCAGGTGGGCGGAGTGGCGCTGCATGTAAGGGCGCTGGGTAAAGGTCATGAGTTCGAGGCAAGGAGGCGAGTTTTCATATTTTGCGAGCAAAGCGTTAAGTCTTTGGGAAGGCTTAAAAGAATTTGTTCTTGTTACATAAAGCAAGCCTAGGTCGAATGGCTGGGGACGCTTATATGGTCATTTGGTTCCCTAGGTCATGTGTTCGAGCCTTGGAGGTCATTGGGGATTTCTCCTTCTTTTCTTCTTTGGTTGGCGTGAGTGGGCTGCACATTGGAGTTTTATTTCTTTGTTTTTGGGCGTGATTTGAAGCAATTGGATGGCACATGGTTTTTAAATTGAAAGGATTAAGCTTTTATCCTTTCTACCGAGTAAGGATAATTGCTATGTTTTTATTCTTTTAAATTGAAGAGGGATATGGGATAAAAGTGGGTTTTATTTTGTTTTTTTTAAAATTTGAATTGATTGGATGGGAGTGAATTTAGAGATTTGATTAATTCAAATCAATTTGAATTAAGAGGCCATAGGTGGCGGTAAAATTAGGATTCTTCAAGGGGAAGCAAATGCCTAATGTGCTATTTAATGGGCGACTTTTCTTGTTTTCCTTTTGAACCTTTTGTCAATTTTAGCCTACACTTCTAAAGCTTTCATCCATTTTCTTCCGGACTCTACCAATGCTAAAACATTCCTTCTATTCACCTATGCACTTTGGCGGAATCTTCAAGGGCACCTAGCCGATTTTCCTACTTATTTCTCACAACTTTTCATTCTTTCAAACCTTCCTTGTTGTCGTAGTGTTTGACCGAATCTTAAGCAAGGGTGGAACTTTTGGGTCCTTTCTCTAGTCGTGGTGGAGGTAAGGATTATGTTGTTAATCTATTTCTTTGTGTATTTCGTTAACCAAAGTGTGGTCTTGGTGCATGGAATTGGCGAATATTCTTGTGGTCCTAATAAGGTGATTCTTTCTTGTGTAACCGATGAGGGAGGAGCGGTAGGGAGGACTCTTAGGTCCGATTCATCAAGGTAAGGATGTTGTAAAGGTAATATTTGGCCTAAGACCATGATATGTATTTTTTAGGTGGTGACCGATTCTATTGTGGGTTGTTTAGGAGTATCGGCAGAGTTTTGGTCAAGTGATATTTCGAGAGTCGATCGTTTGTATCATTAAGGAGCATAATCATCGCACTATTTCTCGATTTGATTGCTAAAGTTTAAACCTGTGTTATGTGTGGTAGCCATTTATAATGGCCTAAGTGATGAGTACCGTGACGGTAAGATTATTTGTGATGTATATTTATATATGTGTATATTTATGTACCTAAGTGATACAATGACTTAACATGTAGCATCTATATATTTGCATAAGGTGGGGCTTGATTCGATGAAGGAGGAAGTGTACACAAGGTGTACGTGGTCTAATGGTAGCTCGGCTACATTAGCGCTTGATGAGTTGTCAGTGCCTCATCAAGGAGATGTTAACTTGGTGCCCATCTCGGCGGTTGATGGCTATGTGCATCACCGTAGATAGATTACGATATTTGGATCACTATGGTTGATCGGTGGCTCAGCCACGGCCTTGAGCAGTGGGTTGCCAAGGTAAGGATTTTGGATCACGATGTGATCAGTGGTGGTTTACCCACGGCCTTAGGCAGGGAGTCTGCTAAGGTTGGTGTTACGGTTGGAGTGGGTTGGGCTGAGATGCATATGTGCATGACTTGCTATGTGAATTGATTGGTATG
Source organism: Gossypium rotundifolium (assembly GCA_025506655.1). NCBI lineage: Eukaryota > Viridiplantae > Streptophyta > Magnoliopsida > Malvales > Malvaceae > Gossypium > Gossypium rotundifolium. The sequence continues at coordinate 147,550,225 of CP106724.1, forward strand.
GGGCCAAGCCCATACGCGGGAAATCTGTGTTTTAATTATGCACCGAGTCATGACTCACCCAATTATTTTCCCAACATTTCGTGTGATTCATGAGTTGGACCGGATCGGAGAGGACACATGATGGCCCATGCCGAAGGAGTTGTTTTAAGTTTATTTATATTAAGTACTTGATCTTTTAAATAGGGATGTAATAAGGGCCTTTTGACTTTTATTTATTTTTATCTACTTTGGAAATGACTTAATTATTATTATTGGGTACTATTTTATTTTAATTTGGTTATGACTTGGTAAATTAAATCACGAGCTAGTGAAAATGATTTTACTCTAATCTACTTATTTAAAGTATTCATAAGATAATAAAGTGTTTTAATATGGACATTTTATAATATCAAGTCTAAAGTATATTTTTTTTCAAAAGAACATGGGTTCCGAGATAAAATAAATTTTTACTATTTTAATCTAAGTCGAAATATTTTCACTAACATAACCGATTCTTAAGTAGTAAATGGGCTGGGTTTGGGGATGTTACAGTTTGGTATCAAAGCCCGATACAAAACTTGGCTTTGAGGGTTTTGGGCCCAAAAACATTTTCAAAATGGGCTTTTCAAAAATATGGGCTTTTATAAAAAGGTTTTCAGGTTATACTGGCATGGCATCTGACCTCAGGCCAAGTCCACCTGTAAGTACTTGGACTTTTTGAAGTGATTTGATTGTATGAATTAATTTGGGCTTAGGTTGGGCTCAGAGAATAGAATAATAGGATCTGTTGGACCCTAGGATTAGACTACTCAAACAATGGCATAAGACTTAAAACTCGTAAACAAACACGTGAAGTAAGTCGCCGAGTTAAGGTGTGGCAACACTGTAAAGCATGTCTAGGAGTGGTATTCAAGTGGGAGCTTGGTATTTAAGCGGTCAGTGTGACTCACCTCCTCTCCACTTGAATCCTACCTTGTGCGTAGCTACTGGTTCACCTTACCCAAGAGGACTTGTTCACAGGCTAAACCAATTATTAAAACCCGAAAGGGATTAGCCTTACTGTTTTAAAATCCTTAGTTTTAAAATTTTCAAACTTACCTCTCTCGGTTTGTAAACCCTAAATCTGTTTTGGAAAACATTTTCTCGATTTACCAAAATTACCAAATTGCCCCTAGTGGCAAAATTACAAAAAAATGCCCTCAGATTATAAAATTACCATACTATCCTCAACTCTTGTTAAAATGATTTTACTTTGCAAATATTAAAATCTCTAGTCTTCAAAATAGCAATATACCTCGATTTGGGAAAATTTACTTAAAATACCCTGGTTGATAAAATTACCAAATGCCCTTGGTTTCTAAATTTTCTCTCAACTTTTATTGAAATATTCCTATTTTACTAAATATCGAAAACCCTATTTTATGAAATACAATGGTATTCCGATTTGGAGAATTTACGGAAAATGCCCATGATTTCCAAAATTACGAAAATGACCCTACTTTTTGAATTTTTGCAACACACTTTGTTTGAGAAACAAAATTTTCGAGACGACCCCTGAGATTTTGTAAATTTTGAAGATTGGAAAACTATTTTTCAAAATTGACTCTGAGTTATTACCAAAATATCCCTCTTTAGGAAAAATGACGAATTTACCCCTGGGTAGGGAAGGAACTTGATTGCTCGAAAGAACTACTCTCTGAAACTTCATTGCATAAAATTGCTCGTGGTTATAATAGTGAAACAATAATTTCTAATCCATAAAACTTTCTAAACAGATTAAATTGAGGCTAGATATGAGTTCTAGGGGGCGTGGTCGCAATACTCGTGGACGTGGTAGAGGCAGGATGTCAGTGTCGGAACCGGTTGGGTCACGCCATGGGTCAGAAAGCGATGCACCACCACCAGTTGTTGAGGTTGAACAGCAGGATCAGACTGGAGGAGACGACGTAGTGTCACAAGTCGTGGTTGCAGTACTCGAACAGTGATGGAGCCAATGTGGGCAATAGGAATCGAAGTCGTGCCGAAAGACTTAGGGCGAATGGAGCCGAGGTTTTCGGAGGAGTGTCTGGGTAGCTCGAATGTGGCGAAATCTTCGGCTGGAGGCGCTTGAAAGGATTATGGATGATCTCGACTTAACCGCCGAGGAGAAGCTTAAGGGTGTTGTTTCGTTCTTTGCGGGATGAGGCCTACCAAAGGTGGCTCACGGTTAAGGAAAGTACCCTACGGATCGAGTGGATGGGGCTACTTTAAGATCAAGTTTGAAGGAAGTTTGTCGGAGCGAGCTATGTGGATGCTCAGAGGAAGGCGTTCCTTAACTTGGTGCAAGGAAACAAGTCGATAGCGGAGTACGAAGCTGAGTTTCTGTGTTTGAGCCGGTATGCTCGGGGCATCGTGGCAACGGATTATGAGAGATGTGTCAGATTTGAAGATGGTCTGCGGGATGAGCTGCGAGTTTTGATTGCTCCGCATCAGGAAAGAGACTTCGCCGTTTTAGTGGAAAAAGCTCGAATAGCTGAGGAGGTCAAGAAGGCTGAGAGGCACAATAGAGAAAGGAACCGTGATAAGAGAAGTGTTGGATCGCCAGAAGTGTTTGAGAGGGTCCAGAAAAGACCGAGGGTTGAGACTCCTGTTCATATTGCTAAGCCAAACCGTGAAATCCAGATCGTCCGTAAAGCGCAGTCTGAAAAGGTATCATGTTGGCGAGTCTTTGGAATCGGGTTCGGAGTGCTTGGATGCAAGTCCAAATCTCATCGATTAAGGATTGTCCCGTAACCCGAATAGGACTCGGATAGTGGGTCAAGGTTATGTGCAACCAGGCAGAGGTGGTCAGCAAGCGACGAGAGGTCATGGTCCGAACCATGGAGGGAATGGTTCTGGCCGAGGACGTGGAGCAGTAGACCGCGGTAATGGTGGCACTGAGGCAGACAACCAGTGTCAGTTTATGCAAATCCACGGAGAGAGGATAATAATGTGCATGATGTGCCAGCGGGTAAGTATCTTATGTTTGGGATATTCTCTGATATTTTGTTCGCTTGGGTGACTGTTTGTGTTGTTGCTCGTAAAATATGTGGAATTTTGAGTATGAACTTAGAATCTTGTGCCTAGAAGCATGATAGCTCTTTAAGATCGAGTCTTGCAATAGCATAGTGGGAGGAATTGAGTGTTAGTCTAGACAAGTAATTTCGGGGACGAAATTATTTTAAGGAGGGTAGAATTGTAACACCCTGATTTAGGGACTATGCATGTGGGGTATAACTCATGTTCTAGTGGGTTTTGGGTAGGCTTGGATGTGTTTGAGAGGTGTTGAGAGTGCTCGGAGAAAAAGGGAAGACTTTGGAAAATTTTGATTTTCAGGGGGTTAAGAAGGGAATCGGGCCAAGGGAGGCCTTAAGTATATTTTTCGGTAATTTTTGGCACAAGGAAGAGCTTGGCGGAGTGGCTAGCGTCTCCCACTTGGCTACTGAAGGGGAGAAGGGCCGGTTCGAGTGGAGGCAGCAGCAGCTTACGCTTTTATTTTCATATGCGATGATTGGGCCCGAGTATGAAGGCTTTATGAATAATTGTTGGGGCTCTATGGACATGAAAGGCGGTGGGCTGGTGGTATGCATGTAAGGGCTACTGGGTAAAGGTCATGAGTTCGAGGCGCAAGGAGGCGAGTTTTCATATTTTGCGGTGCAGCGTTAAGGCTTTGGGAAGGCTTAAAAGAATTTGTTATTGCGCTTATAAAAGCAACTTAGGCCGATGGCCTGGGACGCTTATATGGTCGCCGGTTCCCAGTGTCGTGTGTTCGAGCCTTGGAGGTCATTGGGGATTTCTCCTTCTTTTCTTTGGTTGACGTGAGTGGGCGGCACATTGGAGTTTTATTTCTTTGTTTTTTAGCGCAGATTTGAAGCAATTGGATGGCACATGGTTTTTAAATTGAAAGGATTAAGCTTTTATCCTTTCTACCGAGTAAGGATAATTGCCATGTTTTTATTCTTTTTAAATTGAAGAGGGATATGGGATAAAAGTGGGTTTTATTTTGTTTTTTTAAAATTTGAATTGATTGGATGGGAGTGAATTTAGAGATTTGATTAATTCAAATCAATTTGAATTAAGAGGCCATAGGTGGCGGTACCAAATTAGGATTCTTCAAGGGAAGCAAATGCCGAATGTGCTATTTAATGGGCGCTATTTCTTATTTTCCTTTTGAACCTTTTGTCAATTTTTAGCCTACACTTCTAAAGCTTTCATCCATTTTTCTTCCGCACTCTACCAACGCTAAAACATTCCTTCTATTCACCTATGCACTTTGGCGGAATCTTCAAGGGCACCTAGCTGATTTTCCTACTTATTTCTCACAACTTTTCATTCTTTCAAACCTTCCTTGTTGTCGTAGTGTTTGACCGAATCTTAAGCAAGGGTGGAACTTTTGGGTCCTTTCTCTAGTCGTGGTGGAGGGTAAGGATTATGTTGTTAATCTATTTCTTTGTGTATTTCGTTAACCAAAGTGTGGTCTTGGTGCATGGAATTGGCCGAATATTCTTGTGGTCCTAATAAGGTGATTCTTTCTTGTGTAACCAAAGCAAGGAGGAGCGGTAGGGAGGACTCTTAGGTCCGATTCATCAAGGTAAGGATGTTGTAAAGGTAATATTTGGCCTAAGACCATGATATGTATTTTTTAGGTGGTGACCGATTCTATTGTGGGTTGTTTAGGAGTATCGGCGAGTTTTGGTCAAGTGATATTTCGAGAGCGATCGTTTGTATCATTAAGGAGCATAATCATCGCACTATTTCTCGATTTGATTGCTAAAGTTTAAACCTGTGTTATGTGTGGTAGCCATTTATAATGGCCTAAGTGATGAGTACCGTGACGGTAAGATTATTTGTGATGTATATTTATATATGTGTATATTTATGTACCTAAGTGATACAATGACTTAACATGTAGCATCTATATATTTGCATAAGGTGGGGCTTGATTCGATGAAGGAGGAAGTGTACACAAGGTGTCGTGGTCTAATGGTAGCTCGGCTACATTAGCGCTTGATGAGTTGTCGGTGCCTCATCAAGGGAGATGTTGGCTTGGTGCCCATCTCGGCGGTTGATGGCTATGTGCATCACCGTAGATAGATTACGAATATTTGGATCACTATGGTTGATCGGTGGCTCAGCCACGGCCTTGAGCAGTGGGTTGCCAAGGTAAGGATTTTGGATCACGATGTGATCAGTGGTGGTTTACCCACGGCCTTAGGCAGGGAGTCTGCTAAGGTTGGTGTTACGGTTGGAGTGGGTTGGGCTGAGATGCATATGTGCATGACTTGCTATGTGAATTGATTGGTATGGGGCCAAGCCCATACGCGGGAAATCTGTGTTTTGATTATGCACTGAGTCTATGGCTCACCCAATTATTTTCCCAACATTTCAGGTGATTCATGAGTTGGACCGGGATCGGAGAGGACACATGATGGCCCATGCCGAAGGAGTTGTTTTAAGTTTATTTATATTAAGTACTTGATCTTTTAAATAGGGATGTAATAAGGGCCTTTTGACTTTTATTTATTTTTATCTACTTTGGAAATGACTTAATTATTATTATTGGGTACTATTTTATTTTAATTTGGTTATGACTTGGTAAATTAAATCACGAGCTAGTGAAAATGATTTTACTCTAATCTACTTATTTAAAGTATTCATAAGATAATAAAGTGTTTTAATATGGACATTTTATAATATCAAGTCTAAAGTATATTTTTTTTTCAAAAGAACATGGGTTCCTAGATAAAATAAATTTTTACTATTTTAATCTAAGTCAGAAATATTTTCACTAACATAACCAGATTCGGTCGTAGTAAATGGGCTGGGTTTGGGGATGTTACAGTTTGGTATCAAAGCCCGATACAAAACTTGGCTTTGAGGGTTTTGGGCCCAAAACATTTTCAAAATGGGCTTTTCAAAATATGGGCTTTTATAAAAGGTTTTCAAAGTTATACTTGGCATGGCATCTGTACCTCAGGCAAAGTCCACCGTAAGTACTTGGACTTTTTTGAAGTGATTTGATTGTATGAATTAATTTGGGCTTAGGTTGGGCTCAGAGAATAGAATAATAGGATCTGTTGGACCCTAGGATTAGACTACTCAAACAATGGCATAAGACTTAAAACTCGTAAACAAACCTGTGAAGTAAGTCGCCGAGTTAAGGTGTGGCAACCTGTGTGCGCATGTCTAGGAGTGGTATTCAGTGGGAGCTTGGTATTTAAGCAGTCCGTGTGACTCACCTCCTCTCCACTTGAATCCTACCTTGTGCGTAGCTACGGTTCACCTTACCCAAGAGGACTTGTTCACAGGCTAAACCAATTATTAAAACCCGAAAGGGATTAGCCTTACTGTTTTAAAATCCTTAGTTTTAAAATTTTCAAACTTACCTCTCTGGTTTGTAAACCCTAAATCTGGTTTTGGAAAACATTTTCTCGATTTACCAAAATTACCAAATTGCCCCTAGTGGCAAAATTACAAAAAAAATGCCCCTGTATTATAAAATTACCATACTATCCTCAACTCTTGTTAAAATGATTTTTACTTTGCAAATATTAAAATCTCTAGTCTTCAAAATAGCAATATACCTCGATTTGGGAAAATTTATTTAAAATACCTCAGTTGATAAAATTACCGAAATGCCCTTGGTTTCTAAATTTTCTCTCAACTTTTACTGAAATATTCCTATTTTACTAAATATCAGAAAACCCTATTTTATGAAATACAATGGTATTCCGATTTGGAGAATTTACGAAAATGCCCATGATTTCCAAAATTACGAAAATGACCCTACTTTTTGGAATTTTTGCAACACACTTTGTTTGAGAAACAAAATTTTCGAGACGACCCCTGAGATTTTGTAAATTTTGAAGATTGGAAAACTATTTTTCAAAATTGACTCTGAGTTATTACCAAAATATCCCTCTTTAGGAAAAATGACGAATTTACCCCTGGGTAGGGAAGGGAACTTGATTGCTCGAAAGAACTACTCTCGGAAACTTCATTGCATAAAATTGCTCGTGGTTATAATAGTGAAACAATAATTTCTAATCCATAAAACTTTCTAAACAGATTAAATCGAGGCTAGATATGAGTTCTAGGGGGCGTGGTCGCAATACTCGTGGACGTGGTAGAGGCAGGATGTCAGTGTCGGAACCGGTTGGGTCACGCCATGGGTCAGAAAGCGATGCACCACCACCAGTTGTTGAGGTTGAACAATGCAGGATCAGACTGGAGGAGACGACGTAGTGTCACAAGTCGTGGTTACAGTACTCGAACGCAGTGATGAGAGCCAATGTGGGCAATAGGAATCGAAGTCGGTGCCCGAAAGACTTAGGGCGAATGGAGCCGAGGTTTTCAGAGGAGTGTCTGGGGTAGCTCCGAATGTGGCAGAGTACTGGCTGGAGGCAGTTGAAAGGATTATGGATGATCTCGACTTAACTGCTGAGGAGAAGCTTAAGGGTGTTGTTTCGTTCTTTGCGGATGAGGCCTACCGGTGGTGGCTCACGGTTAAGGAAAGTACCCTACGGATCGAGTGGACTGGGGCTACTTTAAGATCAAGTTTGAAGGAAGTTTGTCTGAGCGAGCTATGTGGATGCTCGAGGAAGGCGTTCCTTAACTTGGTGCAAGGAAACAAGTCGATAGCGAGTACGAAGTCGAAGTTTACGTGTTTGAGCCAGTATGCTCGGGGCATCGTGGCAACGGATTATGAGAGATGTGTCGATTTGAAGATGGTCTCATGGATGAGTCATGCGAGTTTTGATTGCTCACTTGATCGGAAAGAGACTTCGCCGCTTTAGTGAAAAAGCTCGAATAGCCGAGGAGGTCAAGAAGGTGAGAGGCACAATAGAAAAGGAACCGTGATAAGAGAAGTGTTGGATCGCCGAAGTGTTTGAGAGGGTCCGAAAAGACCGAGGGTTGAGACTCCTATTCATATTGCTAAGCCAGCCACCGGAAATCCAGATCGTCTGTGTGCGCAGTGCGGAAGGTATCATGTTGGCGAGTGCTAGAATCGGGTTCGGGAGTGCTTCAGATGCAAGTCCAAATCTCATCTGATTAAGGATTGTCCCCAGAACCCGAATAGGACTCGGATAGTGGGTCAAGGTTATGTGCAACCAGGCAGAGGTGGTCAGCAAGCGACGAGAGGTCGTGGTCCGAACCATGGAGGGAATGGTTCTGGCCGAGGACGTGGAGCAGTAGACCGCGGTAATGGTGGCACCGAGGTAGGACAACCAGGTCTGGTTTATGCAGTCCGCCGGAGAGAGGATAATAATGTGCATGATGTGCCAGCGGGTAAGTATCTTATGTTTGGGATATTCTCTGATATTTTGTTCGCTTGGGTGACTGTTTGTGTTGTTGCTCGTAAAATATGTGGAATTTTGAGTATGAACTTAGATACTGTGCCTAGAAGCACGATAGCTCTTTAAGATCAGAGTGCGCAGTCATAGCATAGTGGGAGGAATTGAGCTGTTAGTCTAGACAAGTAATTTCGGGGACGAAATTATTTTAAGGAGGGTAGAATTGTAACACCTTGATTTAGGGACTATGCATGTGGGGTATAACTCATGTTCTAGTGGGTTTTGGGTAGGCTTGGATGTGTTTGAGAGGTGTTGAGAGTGCTCGGAGAAAAAGGGAAGACTTTGGAAAATTTTGATTTTCAGGGGGTTAAGAAGGGAATCGGGCCAAGGGAGGCCTTAAGTATATTTTTCGGTAATTTTTGGCACAAGGAAGAGCTTGGCGAAGTGGCTAGCGTGCGCCACTTGGGCGCTGAAGGGGGAGAAGGGCGCTGGTTCGAGTGGAGGCAGCAGTAGTTTGGCGTTTTATTTTTCATATGCAATGAGTATGAAGGCTTTATGAATAATTGTTGGGGCTCTATGGACATGAAAGGCGGTGGGCGGAGTGGCTACCGCATGTAAGGGCTATTTGGGTAAAGGTCATGAGTTCGAGGCTAAGGAGGCAGAGTTTTCATATTTTGCGAGCAGGCGTTAAGTGCTGGGAAGGCTTAAAAGAATTTGTTGCGCGCTTCAGTTACAAAGCAGCGCCTAGGTCGAATGGCCTGGGGACGCTATATGGTCGCCGTTCCCCAGTGTCGTGTTCGAGCCTTGGAGGTCATTGGGGATTTCTCCTTCTTTTCTTCAGCTGGTTGGCGTGAGTGGGCGGCACATTGGAGTTTTATTTCTTTGTTTTTGGGCGTGATTTGAAGCAATTGGATGGCACATGGTTTTTAAATTGAAAGGATTAAGCTTTTATCCTTTCTACCGGAGTAAGGATAATTGCTATGTTTTTATTCTTTTAAATTGAAGAGGGATATGGGATAAAAGTGGGTTTTATTTTGTTTTTTTAAAAATTTGAATTGATTGGATGGGAGTGAATTTAGAGATTTGATTAATTCAAATCAATTTGAATTAAGAGGCCATAGGTGGCGGCCAAATTAGGATTCTTCAAGGGGAAGCAAATGCCTAATGTGCTATTTAATGGGCGCTTTTCTTGTTTTCCTTTTGAACCTTTTGTCAATTTTTAGCCTACACTTCTAAAGCTTTCATCCATTTTTCTTCCAGACTCTACCAACGCTAAAAACATTCCTTCTCTTCACCTATGCACTTTGGCCAAATCTTCAAGGGCACCTAGCCGATTTTCCTACTTATTTCTCACAACTTTTCCGTTGCTGAAACCTTCCTTGTTGTCGTAGTGTTTGACCGAATCTTAAGCAAGGGGTGGAACTTTTTGGGTCCTTTCTCTAGTCGTGGTGGAGGGTAAGGATTATGTTGTTAATCTATTTCTTTGTGTATTTCGTTAACCAAAGTGTGGTCTTGGTGTATGGAATTGGCCGAATATTCTTGTGGTCCTAATAAGGTGATTCTTTCTTGTGTAACCAACAAGGAGGAGCGGTAGGGAGGACTCTTAGGTCGATTCATCAAGGTAAGGATGTTGTAAAGGTAATATTTGGCCTAAGACCATGATATGTATTTTTTAGGTGGTGACCGATTCTCTGTGGGTTGTTTAGGGAGTATCGCGAGTTTTGGTCAAGTGATATTTCGAGAGCTGATCGTTTGTATCATTAAGGTGCGTAATCATCGCACTATTTCTCGATTTGATTGCTAAAGTTTAAACCTATGTGTTATGTGTGGTAGCCATTTATAATGGCCTAAGTGATGAGTACCTGGTGACGGTAAGATTATTTGTGATGTATATTTATATATGTGTATATTTATGTACCTAAGTGATACAATGACTTAACATGTAGCATCTATATATTTGCATAAGGTGGGGCTTGATTCGATGAAGGAGGAAGTGTACACAAGGTGTACGTGGTCTAATGATAGCTCTGGCTACATTAGCGCTTGATGAGTTGCTGTGTGCCTCATCAAGGGAGATGTTGGCTTGGTGCCCATCTCGGCGATTGATGGCTATGTGCATCACTGTAGACAGATTACGATATTTGGATCACTATGGTTGATCGGTGGCTCAGCCACGGTCTTGAGCAGTGGGTTGCCAAGGTAAGGATTTTGGATCACGATGTGATCAGTGGTGGTTTACCCACGGCCTTAGGCAGGGAGTCTGCTAAGGTTGGTGTTACGGTTGGAGTGGGTTGGACTGAGATGCATATGTGCATGACTTGCTATGTGAATTGATTGGTATGGGGCCAAGCCCATACGCTGGAAATATGTGTTTTGATTATGCACCGAGTCATGACTCACCCAATTATTTTCCCAACATTTCGTGTGATTCATGAGTTGGACCGGATCGGAGAGGACACATGATGGCCCATGCCAAGGAGTTGTTTTAAGTTTATTTATATTAAGTACTTGATCTTTTAAATAGGGATGTAATAAGGCCTTTTGACTTTTATTTATTTTATCTACTTTGGAAATGACTTAATTATTATTATTGGGTACTATTTTATTTTAATTTGGTTATGACTTGGTAAATTAAATCACGAGCTAGTGAAAATGATTTTACTCTAATCTACTTATTTAAAGTATTCATAAGATAATAAAGTGTTTTAATATGGACATTTTTATAATATCAAGTCTAAAGTATATTTTTTTTTTCAAAAGAACATGGGTTCCGAGATAAAATAAATTTTTACTATTTTAATCTAAGTCAGAAATATTTTCACTAACATAACCAGATTCGGTCGTAGTAAATGGGCCGGGTTTGGGGATGTTACAGAAAGGATTAAAAGCACCTTTTTACATAAATCAAGGAATAAATCATCCAAAAGTATGCTAAATGTGGGATTAAAATATGTTACTTTTACGGTTTATCAACGGGCAAAGAGCTAACTTTATGCATCAATTAAAAAGAGCTAAATCCATGCCTATGATGTAAAAATATGTGGGAAGTGTGAGTTTGTATCATGTGTGAGGCTTTAAGCCAAATTAAATTGAGAAATGAAATGTTCAAGTTTTTGTTGTTGATATGAAAGTTAAATTCGCCAATAAATGGCTTGTAAATAGTTTATGATGACTAGCTATTGGCATGCTAACTATGGTTATGCTTTAGTATTATAAGTGTGTAAATGAGAATTAATACAAAGAAAACATGATAGAGTAAAATTAGCAATAAAACAGTTTGGACAGCAGTAGTTGAATCACTTTGAAAATTCACAAAAAATTGTGGAAATTGAATTAAAAGTTTAACAAGATATGAAATTAAATATTATTGAGTTTATTTTCACATAAAAGAGACGATGTAAGCAAAAGAATTTAAGATTATGAGATATTTGAATTTTTATAAGACAGGGTCAGAATGATTTCAGAATCCCCTGTTCTGACTTTGAATTCATTAAAAATTGTACAAAAATAATCAAGTGATAAAACTTATATTATTGAATTTATTAATGAGTTTATTTTCAAGAGAAACAAACAGGAACGTCTTTTGAGTTCTTTGCAATGATAAAATAAATTTTTAGTGAAGAGGGGCCAGAACTGTCGGACAATGAAACAGGGGAAATTTTAAAGAATAAACTGTACTGATTTGCTAAACCAAAAACTCTGGAAATTTTATGGTAAGAAGATATGTGAGTCTAGATTGAAGGAAAATTAGCAGATCTTAATTTGGAGTTCTGTAGCTCCAAATAAAAATAATTTAGTGACTCTAACTTGAGTAGACAACTCAAGATGAACACAAGTGAATTGAGAAATTTTATGTAATAATGATGGCATTATCTTGAGAACTCAAAATAAGGATTGTTCAAAGCATGGTAATAAATCGTTTATTATTTACATGCATACTTACTAAGCTTTATAGCTTACCCCCCTTCCCTTCTCATACCATGTAGGGTTTTATACTAGCTCAGGTTAGAGATTGCCGGAGATGCTATCACACAATCAAGCTATCATGTTGGGTATAAGTGAATGCAAAACCTTTTGAGTCTATGGCATGTATAGGGACTTAGTCAATTGTGTATGTGTCATTTGATTTGGCCAAATGTGTTGGTTCATATTGGTTAATGAGTTGTAATACTTATTTATACGTGTGTGCTTATACTAAAGGTTTTATGTGATGTGGTTAATTGTGTTTGGGATGGATGGATTGAAGATGTGTTTAAGTATGTGCAAATGAGGGTGCCAAATGGTTTGGAAAATAGTCATTTTCTTGGCCACACGGGCAGAGACACGGCCGTGTGCCCAGGGCATGTGAAGTTTGCATTTACTTTTCAAAATTTAATTCACCACACGGCCTAAGCACACGGGCGTGTGACCCAATTTTGTTAATGATGTCATAAATAGAGAGTCACACGGGCTAAGGACATGGGTGATAAACCGTAAAAGTAACATATTTTAACCCCATATTTAGTATGCTTTTGGATGATTTAGCCCTTGATTTATGTAAAAAGGTGCTTTTAATCCTTTCTTTTCATGTTTATACTCAAGAAAGCACCCAAGGACGAAAAGAACGAGAAACGGGCTTAAAACGGGCCAATTTGGGCCAAAGAGAAAATCGACACTGCCTGGACTTCAAGCCACACGGCCGTGCCTTATCAAATTACTTCACATGGCCATGCCACAATTTACATGGTCGTGCCCAAATCAATAGAATCGAGACACGGCTTGAAGATGACTTACACGGGCGTGTGCCATGGGCGTGCCCCTACTGCGGGAAAGAGCAATTTCACTCGGATTTGGATGCTTGGAGGCAAAGAAACACATTCCTAAGTCTACTTAAACATCCTAGGAGGAATTCTACTTGAATTAGGATACTTAGGAGCCAAGTAAAGCATCTCAAAGCCTATATAAACACCCAAGGTAGCAACTAAAGGGGGAGTTCGATAGAAGCCGAAACGATAGCTTTTTGCAGAGGCTTTTGCCGAAGCTTTCATCTTTTAGGGAATCACTTAAAGATAGCCAGTTGATCCATCTCAAGAAGCCAGAGCTCTATTCAAGACAGAGGATCTCTCCTTCAATTCCTTCAGGGGGTTTTAGGGATTTCTTATGTTTTGTTTTATCTTTTCTCTTGAGATGTTTTCGTATTTAGTTATAAACTAAACCCTTCAGATACTTGAGGGGGATGAAACCTATGATGGATTTTGTTATTTGATTTCTAAATTATATGTTAAGTACTTAGTTTATTCTTAATTATGTTGCTTAATTTAATCTGATGTGCTTAGGTGGAGGAGGAATAGACCCTACCTAAGAGTAGATCTAGCATAATTGAGCGGAGTTGATTGGGCGCCTAGAGATAGGGTTACGAGATTTTTCCGGATTAGGATGAAACCTAAAATGGGAATCCATTGATCGATTTACTGCTTCCTTAGGGTGTTATTATAAGAGAACGAGAGTTCCACTAATTAACCTAAGGTTAGTCGTTATTCGCCTCGAGAGAGGGTTTAATTTAGTTTAGGGAGTCTCACGGGTCAAGCTATGTCAAGAAATCATATGGTTTGGGGAATAAATAATAAGTGAAGTCATAAGTGGATTCTTCCTGAGGGTATCGTCTTCACCAACTGAGTTTTCCTAAAGTCTTTCTCCCATTCTTTCTTTTGTCTTTGCATTTAGTTTAAAGTATTTCATTAGTTTAATAATCCAATCACTTCATATTCCAGGCTAAATAATAGAAAGAAAGTGAGTAGTAGTACTTTAGGTTCCCTTGGGTTCGATAAGATATTCTTGGCTAAACTATACTCTTCGCTCGATAGGTGCACTTGCCTCTATCGTTGTCACGCTTAGTCTACGTTTGATCACTCTTTTATAAATATTAAAACTCAATCGCTTGACACGATCAAGTTTTTAGCTATTGCGTTTGAGGAACACTAAAATATTAAGAAAGCTCTATTTCTATTACTTTAGCCAATTTTTTATTTGCAATTTATTATTATATTATTCTTTATTATTATTTCTTTTTACTTTGCTAGTTTTTTCATCTATTTTGCTTTTGGCGTAAAAATTTAGTCTATGGAAAAGATGGCACTGAATAATTATCAGTGGCAAGGCATAGGGGCAATTCCTACTAAAACAGCTAGTGTCTTCAACCTCGACATGGTCACCAGGTTATCTAATCAGTTAGAGATTATGAATAAAAAGATTGATGATTGGTATAGTCCCTCACAGGAACATCCAGAAATACAATATGATTTAAATCTAGGAGGCATGGTGAATCCTGAGTACCCACCCTATGGATGTGGCATGGAAAACGAGCAAGCTCACTATACAGGTAACTATTCTTGATATCAAAATAATTTTTTATAGTGACACTTATAATGCAGGTTGGAAATACCATCCCAATTTCTCGTGGGATTATCAAAATAGCCAAAGATCGAAACTTCCTCCAGATTTTCAACAACCACCTCACCAATAAGAAGAGGAGCCGAATCTTGAAGAGATGTTGACGAAATTCATGGCAGCTATAGATTCTCGTCTCCAAAAGATTGAAGCATCACTTGATGAACAACAAAAATTGATCAAAGGGATCAAGAATCAAGTTGGAGAACTTACTAGGTCAGTGGGACATCTCGCAAAGCTAATACGACCGCTAGGACGTCTACCAAGTAACACCGAGGTTAACCCAAAGGAGCAAATTCAAGCCATCTTAGCTCAAGACAGTAAGGGGTTAGATGAACCAAACTCAATACAAGAAAACAAGGTAGACGAAGGTAAGGTAGAGGTAACACAAGAAAAGCCGAAATTGGTAATCAAGGAGTACCAACCTCGCATACCTTATCTCGAAGCAATGAAAAGAGACGATTCAGAGGAACAGTTTGGTATGTTTCTTAAACTCTTAAAGAAATTACATATTAACTTTCCTCTCCTTGAAGCTCTTTTTTAGATACCAGACTCGAGGAATTTTTAAAATAGCTCTTGACCAACAAACGCAAATTAGATGAAGAGCACCACGTGGAGCTAAACGCAATGTGCTCAGCAATTCTACAAAATAGACTATCACAAAAGCTAACAGATCCAGGGAGTTTTACAATGTAGACTATCACAAAAGCTAACAGATCCAGGGAGTTTTACAATTCCATGTTTAATTGGTAGTTTATCTATTGATAATGCATTAGCGGATTTAGGGGAAAGCATCAATGTTATGCCTTACAAAATGTTTAAACAACTAGGTCTAGGGAAACCCAAACAAACTAGGATGAGCATTCAATTAACTGATAAAACTATAAGAATTCCTCGGGGTATAATAGAAAATGTTCTAATAAAAATTGATAAATTCGTATTCCCAGTAGACTTTGTTGTTTTAGACATGGATGAGGAGAACATGATTCCTTTAATTTTAGGAAAACCTTTTTTTAGCAACTGCCAGAGCTAAAATTGATATCTATGCAGGAGAACTCATACTTCGTGTAGGCGACGAGATAGTCACTCTTCAAGCTCTTGACTCGGCGTAACATCAAGTGATAAATGTGAGAAAGTAAATTCAGTTGATAACCAACTTGTTCAACCTTCATTGCAGAAACACCATAAAGTTACAAACTGAGCGATCATAGACCTCGTGCTAATAAAGAAGAATTACACTAGAACCGTAACCACACGGGAGAGACCAAGGAAACCCAAAATGAGCTGATGGGAACAACAAATCACATCAAAATAGAGGATCGTGCATTGTTGAATAAGGAAGACCTCGAATCACCAATTCGTAACTCAAGGCAAACGAATAAATCACTTTTGAGGTACTTAATGTCTTCTTATACTAAGACAAATGAGGTAAGCAATCCTAAATTCAACACTTTTGAGGTAAACATTACTCGACTTAAACTTTATATCCATATCCGAAGTTGATCGCATGAGAAAGGATTTCCACCTCCTAAAACCACCTTGATTGTGCATACAAGAGGTAAAGTCTAGCTTAAGACTATAACGAGCGCTTGTCGGGAGGCAACCCGAGCACTAACCCTATTTTTCATTTTTATTTATTTTATTTTATTTTATTTTATTTTTATTGTTCCTTTTAGCACCTAACCATAAACTAACCAAAGAACAGATTTCTAGGCCACACGGCCCTACACACACAAGCGTGCCGTGGCCATGTGGAAACTGTGGGATGAACCATGGGCGTGCCAGTGCCTTGATAAGCAAAGTTGATTGCACGCCTAGAAATAGGGTGACTGATAAGCACGGGCTAAACACGGCCGTGCCTTTCAACCGTACCAACATTCAGACTTATTGAACACGGGAGGAGCACACCCGTATTAAATGACCATGTGAAGAAAGACACGAGCGTGCCACTACACACACGGCCGTGCCTAAACACCCTGAACGCACCCAAAATTCAAAGTCCCAAAACACGGGCTACATCTCTATTTAAACCTCATTCTCCCTTTTTATAGTTGTCTTTCATTTTCCACTATTTTTTTATTTTTATTTTATTTCCTTTATTTTATTTTATTTTCTTCTTCTTATTCTTTATGATATTTAGATTTAACTTAGGATACAATAAAACCAAGCCAGCTACTTCTAGGATTCAATTTCAAACGGTTCGAGACGCTTCCCCACGTTCACCTCCAATCTTATCCGATTTCTTTTCATAGACTTCATTCACAAATTCAGGAAGTGTTACTTCTCCCCTTCTCTTTTGATTTTATTATTACATAATTGTTTATCTATCTTTGTACATTGAGGGCAATGTACATCTTAAATGGGGGGTAAAAGTACTTGACTTTTTGCATTATTCTCAAAATCTTGAATTTAATCTTGTTCGAAAGTATTTTTCTCATATTACTAATTAAGATGAAATTTCTAATGATTTATGATTTTTATTGATATGTTTTAGAGTAAGTCATAATTAATTGTGCATTGATGATTAAATCAAGGATACTAGAGAATCGAGCATGATAAGTCTACTTTCTAAAAATTAAAATTAATAGGTCGTTGAACTGAATTTGAGTATTACATTGAAGTTTGAAATTTACAGGATTGAGGTAAAAACACCCATAATTTTGTGAGATTTTGAGCCTTATAGAGCATATATTCTTTTTCGTGCTCACTTTATTGATTATGAGTGTGTCAACTTTGAACTGTTATTCTAGAACTTGCCTCATTTATACATGTCGAGACCACACTTTTAATTTGATGTATAGAGATGATAAAGGCACCTAGGATTTAACCCACTTACTCCATAAAAAGCCTACATTCACAAATTAACCCCTAGTGAACCCCGTTGAATCCTAACAACCTTTTTATTGACTTACCCACTAATATTAACCCAACACCCCTTTGTATTTGTTATCACCCTTTCTTTTGACTACCCTTTAATCGAGGTTTGATTTGATTAAGTTACGAATTATATTAGTTCAAGAGTTACATTTATCATTTATGATGTAATATTTTAGTTTGTTCTTAAAAAAGATCTAAGTATATTAAATATTAGTAGTATATAAAAGAGCTTAGTGCAATTAAACTCCAATTGTTGAAAAAAAAAGAAAAACAAAAAAAAGCTCAGTATTAAAGTATTATCAAAATTTAAGTGATGAAAATACTCTTTATTATATAGCAATTACCAACAATGGTATTATTAGTTTTCATTCGATGTAAATATTCATATTTAGTTCATTATTTTTAGATTAGGTAATTAGTCAATTCGATCTCGATTCTAACCCTTTAATTCAAATTTCTGTACACACCCTTAACCTTAGCCCGTTACAACCCTGATAAAGACCTTTTGATCTGTGTATCATATTATATACAGTGGTGGAGATTTGATTTTCAGGCAAGCCTATGGGATTAATTTTTCAGGTTCGACTTAGAGTGCTTATTCTTGAACCTTAAACACTTCGAGTGACTTGAGTGAATCTTTTGTGAGGATGTCAATCCTTGTCAGTTTTGAATTAAAGGTAATTACTTAGATAAAGGGTAGACACCTATGTTTTCGTACTACAAAGGTATGACTTATCTTGATTGAATCTTTAGGGTTCTTTGAGTTAAATTATCCATGTATAAATTATCTATGAATTATGATGAGTCATTGTCGATAGGAATTATGAATTATGGAAAGTTCGTTTTAATTGTAAGTTGAGAATTTTGCCTGAGGACAAGCAAAAGCTTAAGTATAGGGGTATTTGATAAATCGTAAAAGTAACATATTTTAACCCCATATTTAGTATGCTTTTGGATGATTTAGCCCTTGATTTATGTAAAAAGGTGCTTTTAATCCTTCCTTTTCATGTTTATACTCAGGAAAGCACCCAAGGACGAAAAGAATGAGAAACGGGCTTAAAACGAGCCAATTTGGGCCAAAGAGGAAATCGACACGACCTGAACTTCAAGCCACACGACCGTGCTTCATCAAATTACTTCACACGGCCATGCCACGATTTACACAGCCGTGCCCAAATTGACAAAATTGAGATACGGCCTAAAGACGACTTACACGGGCGTGCCCCTGCTGCGAGAAAGAGAAATTTCACTCGAATTTGGTTGCTTGGAGGCAAATAAACACATTCCTAAGTCTACTTAAACATCCTAGGAGGAATTCTGCTTGAATTAGGATACTTAGGAGCCAAGTAAAGCATATCAAAGCCTATATAAAAACCCATGGTAGCAACTAGAGGGGGAGTTTGGCAGAAACTGAAATGACGGCTTTTTGCAGAGGCTTTTGCCGAAGCTTTCATCTTTTAGGGAATCACTTGAAGATAGCCAGTTGATCCATCTCAAGAAGACGGAGCTCTATTCAAGACGAAAGATCTCTCCTTCAATTCCTTCAGGGGTTTTAGGGATTTCTTATGTTTTGTTTTATCTTTTCTCTTGAGATGTTTTCTTATTTAGTTATGAACTAAACCCTTCAGATACCTGAAGGGGATGAAACCTATGATGGATTCTGTTATTTGATTTCTAAATTATGTGTTAAGTACTTAGTTTGTTATTATTTATGTTGCTTAATTTAATCTGATGTGCTTAGGTGGAGGAGGAATAGACCCTACCTAAGAGTAGATGTAGCATAATTGAGCGGAGTTGATCGGGCGCCTAGAGATAGGGTTACGAGATTTTGCCGGATTAGGGTGAAACCTAATATGGGAATCCATTGATCGATTTACTGCTTCCTTAGGGGGTTATTATAAGAGAATGAGAGTTCCACTAATTAACCTAAGGTTAGACGTTATTCGCCTTGAGAGAGGGTTTAATATAGGTTAGGGAGTCTCACAGATCAAGCTAAGTTAAGAAGTCATATGGTTTGGGGAATAAATAATAAGTGAAGTCATAGGTGGATTCTTCTTGAGGGTATCGTCTTCGTCAACTGAGTTTTTCTAAAGTCTTTCTCCCATTCATTCTTTTGTCTTTGCATTTAGTTTAAAGTATTTCATTAGTTTAATAATCCAATCACTTCATATTTTAGGCTAAATAATAGAAAGAAAGTGAGTAGTAGTACCTTTAGGTTCCCTCGGGTTCGATAAGATATTCTTGCCTAGACTACACTACTGTTCGATAGGTGCACTTGCCTCTACCATTGTCACAGTTAGTCTATAGGTTCGATCACTCTTTTATAAATATTAAAACTCGACTGTTTGGCACGATCAATAGGCGTGCGTGACCACACGGCCTACCCACATGGGTGTGTCCCAAGCCACACGGATGTGTGACCCCTGTTTTGATGAAAAATTTTCTAAGTCTTCTTAAAGTTTCCTAAGTTCTCGTTTGGTTCTGAATAGTTCTCAATGTATGTTTTGGGCCTTGTGGGCCCATATAAGGGGCGATTTGCATGTGAATGAGGAATGTTAAATTGAATGAAATTTTATAGTTGGTTTTGTATAAAGGTTATTGTTTAAGTTCGGTAATGCATCGTATCCTGTCTCGGCATCGGACACGAGTAAGGGATGTTACATACCACACTACGCTCTCGTTATGCACTCTGATCCTAATAATACTAGTACACACCACACCATCTATCAATCAGAGCGGATGGATATCATACGCATATCATTTCCAGAATATACACAGAATAAATACAAACTCTAACTTTAAGCGTAGCAATACAGTCTAATATCTATCTACTGGTTTTTAACGAAAACAAACAACAGTTTTAGAAACTTACGAATTCGGCGCCAGAGACTCGGTGTACCACACTTTCAGAAAAATGGTCAATACAACATTTCAGAACTTCAAATCTTTGCAAGCCTTTTTGAAATAATACTGCCAAAAATTCAATTTTAAAGACCCAATTCACAGTCGAGTTTTGCAACTAGGCTCTAATACCACTAAATGTAACACCCAAACCTAGCTTAGACGTTAGGGTCGAATCTAACGTGTCACATTGAAGTGTTTTTTCGAAAACCATGTTTTCATTGAAAAGCCTTCTTGATAACTTAAAACTTCTTGTCATTTTGAAACCTTATTTGTTGCGGAAGCTTAATTAAACAAATGATTTACGAAAACATGATATTTAAAATTGAGTTGCAGAAGCATAGCGTTTGAAAATAGTTATTGTTTTGGGAAACTGTGTTATACTTCTTGCAAATACAAATCACAATCAAATCAAAACCCAAATTTAAAACAAACCAGAGATATGCCTTATTACATCAAAACCCAAATTAAAGAAAATATAATTAAAAATGATGTAACCTAAAATCATGAAAATGTGACTGTTCATAGTGTGGCCACCTTCGAGTCCCCCAGTACGTTGAACCGTCACAATAGGGATTACCTGAAAAATTAAAAATGGGGTGAGTTTGTGAAAACTCAGTGTGTAATCCCCTTACTAGAGCAATAGTCAGTATCCAAAAATAGAAATCGAAACAGTCTAGGCCAAAGCCCTTTAACAGTAACAGTACAGTCCAGTTCAGAGTATACATGGGCCAAAACCCACTACAATATCATTTGGGTCACAGCCCATAACAGAATCAACTGGGCCTAGCCCAAACCAATAACAGAAGAAGTGGACCTAAGTCTAGTACAGTGACAGATCTCATAAAGAGATATGCAACAGTATGAGGATGCATCCCACCCGGTTTAGCCAACACACCACCCATACCAACCCTACATTCCTGTGGGGATTAAATCGACCCACCTAGCAACACTTGCACAATTAAATACCTATTTATAGCCTCCTTACGGACCCATACTCAAGGCCTAATCCTTCTAGGCCCAAATTCGAGGCGTTACAAGAAAATCACAATTTGTATTACTATAATTCAAATTATTTACTATTAAATATTATATTTAAATTTTGTAGTTGATAAGTAAATTATGAGATAAGTGTATATTAAATTGTATGAAATTGAGTTACATGATTAATATGTATTGAAATTGAATTGCATGTAGATTAAAATGGAAAATGTATTGAGTTGAATTGTATATTGAATTGAGAGTGAATTTGATAAGAAAGCAAATTTTAATTGAGAATTGGAATTCCCTATTAAGTAGTTGGGTTGAGTCGGATATAGCTTGCATGCCATAGGATTGAAAGGATTTGGGGATTTTCGGCTTGGCCGAGGAGACATTGATGTTATTATATTTCTTCGGACTATCCGAAGAGGCACTTAGTGCTGTTAGTGTGTTTGGGTTAATTATTCTGGTGTGTTTGGTTGGATTATTCTAATGTGTTTGGTTGGATCCGTGTATCTGCCAAGGTCCGAGTCTTGTTAATAGGGGTAAATAAAATGAAATGAGAAAATTGAATGAGTTTGACCGATTGATCTGCTGAAAGTATGAGAAAGTGGAATTATGAATTGAAATGTGAATTGAAATTGAGATATGAGATTTTCAAGCATGAATCTAAGGTTCATGAATTGATCGAAGACTCAAATTGTTGATATATGATATTAGTTGATGAATTATTATAAATGAAGTATGAATTTGAATGTAAATTAATTCTTATGATTTATATTGTTACAAAATTGATGCTTATAAAATAATAATATTATTTAGTTTGAAATATGTTAATACCACTGAGTATAGGCATACTCAGCATACGGTTGTTCTTGTGCACAGATTAGTAGAAGTCAAAGGTCTCAGTTCAGCATTCAAATCGATCACGACCTCAGCACAACCTTGGTGATGTGAATTTTCCTCTTTGGTAAAAGTGGCATGTACTTAGGAGTTGTAAAGGTCATTTGAATATGTCTTGTGATTTTGGTTCTAAAGAGTTATGTACAATGTTTAAATGGTTGAATGAAATGGTAAGAAACTTTATAAAATGTTTTGGTATTTTGGCACCAAGTTAAGTGGAAAGATGAATGAAGTTATTAATTAATTTTAAATGATATTATGAATGTTATTGGTCATATTATTAAGTCAATGTTTTAGCCATGATTTTGGTATATTGAATGTGCAAATGTATTGGTTAAAATATTGGTATTGGATTGGTTTTGGTTTGAATTTGTAGGGTTGGCTAGGTTAGTATAAAAAGCCCATATAGAGTTCACATGGCTTGGCACACGGGCGTGTGGCCGAACTGTGTGAGACACACGGCTAGCACATGGGCGTGTGGTCTGGCCGTGTGTCCCTTGCAACTTAAATTTTGGAAATAGAATACACAGGTTTTAGCATACGGGCAGAGACAAGGGCATGTGTCTTCACCGTGTGAGAAGGAACGGCCTTGAACACGGGCATGTGTCATGGCCGTGTGAAAATGCACTAGATTCGAATTGAAAATAAATCTACACGGACTAAGCACACGGGCGTGTGGCTTAGCCGTGTGAAATCAGTTTGTTCATGAACAATAAGTCAGAGAGTTACATGGGTAAAGGACACAGGCGTATCCTAGCCATGTGTGTCATGGAGACACATGGCGTGTGAGACCTACACCTAGGAAAAATTTTAGAAATTCGTGAAAAATTTTGAAGTACTCAAACAAGTCCCGTTCCACTTCTAATACATGTTTTGGGCCTCGAGGGTCCATTATAGGAATTTAATGATTAAATTATACTATATATGTTAATTTATTTATGAATTATTTTTATATTGTCTGATATGTCCAGTAATACTCTGTAACCCTATTTCGGTGACGGTTTAGGGTTAGGGGTTGTTACATACACACTCACTAAACATGTTAGCCTTCTCTTGGGCTTACTTCGTCCATTAAGGTCATATAAACGACTCAAATCACACCTTTTATTAATTGAAAAGTAAAATTGAAAAACTAAATAAAACATAAAAAATAGCTTATATTCAAGCTTCTTATGTAACACCCCAAACCCGGTCAAAACCCTACGACCGAATCTGGTGTGCCACGGGAAAGAAAACGTTTTGAAAACCGATTTGTCGACTTGGTTAAAGAGAGTTCTGTTGTAACATTTTGAAGAATACGTCGTTGGAGCTTGTGATGTCTAAAACATGTTGAAACTTGTTCTAGAAAAATTTGATTGCATCATTGTTACTCCGTATTTAATACTTAGTCAGTGTACACTTTAGAAAACAAGTATTTGTTTAGAGTTTTGAAAACACCCAATTTCGTAGTTTTACCGGCATACTTATTGAAACTTTAAGAAACAACTAAATAAAATGTCCCAAAATAATACTTAAGCGGCCTTATTACAGAACTAAGAACCCAAATTAAAGAAAATAACTAAGTCCATATCGAAAACATTAAAATAAAATGAATGCTGAGCATGGCCACCTCAAGTCCACCTCGGCTCCAAATCCACGATCTAAGGCTTATCTGTAAAATATAAAAGAAGGGGTGAGTCACCTAGACTCAGTGTGTAAACCCCCATCCCAAAAGACATTATGCTCTTACACAATTTCATATACAAATATGTATGTCATGCAACCCATCAACCTAGATATCCATCCATATCTCCCAAATCTACCCCTTGTGGTACCAAACCACTGGTGGTGCCAAACCACTACTGACCAAAGTCACAAATAAACATATGTGGTACCAAATCACTGGTGGTGCCAAACCACTGAGACATAGTCACAATATTATAATATGTGGGGCCAACCCACCGTGTGGTACCAAACCACTAGTGACAGTCTGATAGATGATACTTCCCCCTCCTCTCAACACCCATATCCCATGTTCGCGCTCACCATACAAGTATGATCATGCTCTAACATGTAGAATATTGAAAAAAGAATGGCATGAACTTATAGTTCACATTTTAATTAACGCTAGCAACCATAACAACTTACCCGGCATCCTCGTTTTTACCCATAAGGGTAACTTAATAATCACTGCCGTCACTTCAGCTTTTATCATCACATAAAATTTAACATATTAAGTAAAGAAAGTGTGTAAGAGTTACACACCTGCTCGCACCGCTTCTACGCTACTATCACTCGAAACTACCACTATCGGCCTACGATCTATCTCCGATGCCACACCCTGATGGCCAATCTCGTACTCCCGATACTGATCGTTTCTTGTATTTTGGCATTGGGTTTATAGATCCAACCCCTCCTATCGCTTGACTGTTATTAGTGTCCATAATAACCCCTTAGTCACTAAACCAATAAAATGATGAGATCCAATTAATTTAATAACTATAACAATTTAAACGAACCCTTACCTAATCTGTCGAAAACTGAAAAATCCTTAAAAACTTCAACACCCTACCTACATTCGGCCAATCACCAAAAGTATTAAACCAAACTAATAATCACAACCAATAGAGCACCCTATGATATTCGGCCAAAAAGAAAGGAACAAGAAAGTGGCCATTCGACCGAACTACCACCACCTACCTTCGGCTTTTCCACCAATCGGCACTATAGATCTCAGCAAGATAGGATTCGGCTACCAAGAGCAGAGAGTGAAACCGATAGAGCCTTAAAACAAATGATTTGGATTAGAAACTTGATGAAAAATAGAGAAATTGCAGAGAAGAAAAATCTTGAAAACTCACCACCCCCTTGAAGACTATTCGGCTATGGTGGACCTTCGGGAAAACGAAACCACCCTTATAGATTCGACTATGGGAGGAGTATGAATAGAGGGGATTCAGCTTTTAGAAGAATTTTGGAGAGGGAAATAAGGCTAGGGAATTTTGGCTAGAAGAGAAAAAAGTATGAGAAAAGAAAGAAAAGAAGAAAACAAATGAAAGAAAAGATGGACAACTGGCTACTAATTTCGGCTACACACACACCTTCAGAGTTGGAGTTTTGGCCAACTCTCCCCTCTCCTGATAACTTTTATCCATCTATCATCACATCCATTATCCTTTCCTTAGATGAGACCACCTTAAAACCAACTCTTCCCTTCCTTATTAACAACTTTTAATTAACAAAAAAAAAAAATTAAAACTCCTAAAATGTAACTCATGTGCTGTCCTCCCCTTCCCCCTAGGAGTGCAAAATTTTGGACCCCATAAACTAGGCCCCAAATGGCCACACATGGCACAATCTCCCTCCTAAGTGACGCCACCTCTATGCTCACCTATAGCACCTCTAAACTTTGGGCCACGAGCCCAACTTACAACTAAACATAATTACTTAACTTAACTTAAATTATAAACTACCACTATTTATATGCAACCTAACCCAGATTTAAGTTCAATCCTGAGCCCAATACATACCTCAAAGCCTCAACCTACCAACTTATCCATACAACATACCAAATGCATAGACCCACCAAATCAGGATATTACAGTTCTACCCCCCTTAAAATAAATTTCGACCTCGAAATTTACCTGGTCAGAAGTGTTGAGGGTATTGCTGTCGCATGATATCCTCCGGCTCCCATGTCACTTCCTCCGATCCATGGTTCTGCCATAATACCTTTACCAAAGGGACTGATTTCCTACGCAAAACTTTTACATGCCGATCTAGGATCTACACTGGTTCCTCCTCAAAAGATAAGTCTGGGCTCATCTCAATTTCCTCTATCGGCACAACATGAGACGGATTTGAGCGGTAGTGTCTAAGCATGGAAACGTGAAACACATTATGGATTTGACTCAACTTTAGTGGAAACTAGAGTTGATAAGCTACTGGTCCCACTCGCTTCAATACCCGATAAGGCCCGATAAATCTAGGGCTTAACTTGGCTTTCCTACCAAACCTCAGAACCTTCTTCCACGGTGACACCTTCAAGAAAACCCTGCCACCTTCTGGAAACTCCATATCCTTCCTTTTAAGATCAGCATAAGACTTCTGCCTATCCAAAGCTTCTTTCAAACGAGCTTGAATCACCTTTAGCTTATCTCCTGTTTCAGCAACCAACTCCGGACCCAACATCTGCCACTCCCCTAATTTCGTCCAACACGTAGGGGTACGACACTTCCGACCATACAATGCTTCATATGGTGCCATCTGAATACTCGCCTGATAACTATTGTTGTATGCGAACTCCACCAACGGTAAGAATTCTTCCTAATTACCATTAAAATCCAAGACACAACCCCTTAGCATGTCTTCCAAAACTTGAATCACCCTCTCCGATTGTCCATCCGATCATGATGGAACGTCAGATCGAATCCAACCTTGTGCCCAATGCCTGGTGCAAAGCCTTCTAGAACCTTGACATAAATCTAGGGTCTCTATCCGAAATAATCAAAACTGGCACCCCATGCAACCTTACAATCTCCGCTATATATAGTTTCGCTAGCTTCTGAAGAGAAAAATCCATACGTACAAGTATGAAATGAGCATGCTTTGTTAGACGGTCCACAATCACCCAAACTGAATCCTTTTTAGTGGGTGTGAGGGGTAGCCCACTAACAAAATCCATCGTGATCCTTTCCCACTTCCACTGTGGAATCTTTACTGGTTGCAACAACACCGATGGTAGTTGATGCTCAGCCTTGACTTGCTGACATGTCAGACACTTACCCACAAATTCTGTTACCTCACGCTTAAGGCCCATCCACCAAAACTGCTCACGCAAATCCTGGTACATCTTACTACCTCCCGGATGCATAGCATATGGACTGCTATGTGCCTCCTGTAAAATCTTCTGCCTTAACTCCACAACTCTAGGCATGCACACTTTTCCCTGAAAACACAACACTCCATCGCTGCTCAAGCTATACCCCTCCAATCCACCATCCTACACTTGCAAACATCGTGCGCTCAAAACTTCATCTACCAACTGTTTCTCCTTAATCTATTCTACCCATGTTGGTTTCACTTGCAATTCCACTAACAAACTTCCGTCATCATACAAACTAAGGTGGGCAAACACGGCTCTTAATTCTACGACCACCTTACGGCTCAAGGCGTCTGTTACCACATTAGCTTTTCTCGGGTGGTACTCAATCGAGTAATCATAGTCCTTCAACAACTCGATCCACCTCCTCTGCCTTAAATTTAGCTCCTTTTGGGTAAGAAGGTACTTCAAACTCTTGTGATCCGTGTACACTACAAACTTCTCTCCATACAAATAATGTCTCCAAATTTTTAGGGCAAAAACCACTGCAGCCAATTCCAGATCATGCGTCGGGTAGTTCACCTCGTGAGGTCTCAATTATCGAGAAGCATACGCTACTACTTTCCCTTCTTGCATCAGCACACATTTTAATCCTGTATGCGATGCATCACAATAAATTGCAAACTCTTTCCCTGTTTTAGGTTGAATTAACATTGGAGCTTCCGTCAAAATCCTTTTTAACCTCTCAAAACTCTCTTGTTGCTTGTCTGACCATACAAACGGAACCCCTTTCCTTAACAACTTAGTTAATGGCATTGCAATTAAAGAAAATCCTTCCACAAACCTTCAGTAATATCCTGCTAAACCCAGAAAACTCTGAATCTCTGCCACAGACTTTGGTGGCTTACAGTCCAATACAGCCTCAATCATCCGAGGGTCCACCCTAATCCCCTCAGCTGACACCACATGACCCAAGAAGGTAACTTCCTTCAACCAGAACTCACACTTACTAAACTTTGCTTATAAATGCTTTTCCCTTAAAATCTGCAACACCACCCACAAATGCGCGTCGTGCTCCTCTTCCAATTTTGAGTATACCAGGATATCATCTATAAATACTATGACGAACGTATCCAAATAAGGTTGAAACACCCGGTTCATCATATCCATAAACATTACTGTTGCGTTCGTCAACCCGAATGACATTACCAAAAATTCATAGTGCATGTATCGACTACGAAATATCGTCTTATAGATATTTGCCTCCTTCACCTTAAGTTGGTGATATCCCGACCTCAAATCTATCTTGGAGAAGACTGATGCTCCCTTAAGCTGGTCAAACAAGTTGTCTATCCTCGGCAACTGATACTTGTTCTTAATTGTCAATTTATTCAACTGTCAGTAGTCTATGCACATTCGCATGGACCCATCCTTCTTCTTAATAAAGAGTACAGGCGCTCCCTAAGGTGATACACTTGGCCGGATGAAACCTCTATCCAACAACTCCTGAATCTGTGTTTTTAACTCCACCAACTCCTTTGGCGCCATCCTATACAGGGTAATAGACACTGGTGCTGTTCCTGGTAGAAGATCTATACCAAACTCCACTTCGCGATCTAGGGGCAAACCCAAAAGCTCTTCCGAAAAACATCGATAAACTCTTTCACCGTTCAGACACTTTCTATAACCGATTCCTTACCTTCTAAAGCACAAACATAGACCACAAATGCCCCACATCCTTTCCTTACCATCTTCTTCGCCTTCAGCGAGGACACCGCATTAGATAGGTAATTCCTTCTCTCCCCTATCATCTCTACCTCTTCACCCTCGATCGATTTCAGCACCAAACGCTTAGCTGCACAGTCCAGTTCTACCTAGTGCTTAATTAACCAATCCATTCCTAAGTTTAAATTAAACTCCTCGAAGGGTAGTTCCATCAAATCAGCTTGAAACACTACCCCTTGCAGTTCTAGGGGTACATCCCTATACAGTTTGTCTACTACCACAGAGTGTTCTAGAGGGCTAACTACTGTTATTTCCCTAGCAACAGTCTCACAAGCTAAGTTTAAGGTTTCCACTATACTACTAGCAATATAAGAGTGCGTGGAGCCAATATCAATCAAAGCAGTATAAGGTAAACCAGAAATTAAAAATGTACCGGTTATTACGTCTGGTGTGTCGCCCACCTCTCGACGCTTCGCTGCATAGACCAACCCCGTCTATCTTTCATTAGCACCTTTAGTACCTCAGCCAGGTGTTCCACGACCTCGACCATTACCATTACCACCCTTAGCTGCGCCTCGGCCTCTCTATGGTTGTTGGCCATCTCTCCTGAACTGAGCACGTCCTTGACCCTCAGTCTGCGTCCTAGCTAATTTCTGTGGATAATCCCTTATTCGATGCTCCATTGACCCTCAAAGCACCCTCTACTACTAGCCCAACACTCTCCCGAATGAGACTTCCCACATCGAGGACACTGAGGTGGCCACTGAGTAGCAATAGCAGGCTTTGCAACTTGATCCGGTCCACTAAATCTAGTCCTCTTCTGACCCCTTTCAGCAGACCCTAATAGCCCAAAACTCCTTTTATCCTTCCCTCTGTCCCGATTTTGTTTCTCGATTGGCTTCACCTCCTCATCTATTCTGGCTTTTTCCATGAGAACGGTAAATTCCCTTTTCCCGCTGAGGTGCAATCAACACCCACAGCTCATCTCTTAACCCGTCCTCAAACCTAACACAGCGCTCATGTTTCATAACCACCATACCCCGAGCATACCTACATAACCTCAAGAATTCTGCCTCATACTCGAGTACCGACTTACTCCTCCGAACCAAATTCAAGAACGCCCTACATTACGCATCAGTATAACTAGCCCCCACATACTTCCTCTGGTAGGCCGCCTTAAAGTAATCCCAAGTGATATCATCGGCCACTGTACCATCCCTGACCGTGAGCCACCACTGATACGACTCATCCCGGAGAAGAGACACTATCCCTTTCAACTCTTCCTCAGCCAAGAAATCTAAATCATCCATTATACTCTCTGTCGCCTTTAACTAGTACTCAATAGTGTTGGGAGCTACACTAGAAACTCCCCTAAACACTTCTGCTCTGTTAGCCCGGAGTCGCTCAGCCACAGATTTTTGGGCTCCTAAACCCATGCCTGCCCCGGTAACTCTCGCCAAAACTTGCAGTACTACCTGAGATACTGCATCGTTACCACCAGTTTGGTCTTGAAACTCTACTTTCGCTGTCGGTAGATCCGACATCACGTTCCCTGACCCATGGCCAGACCCTGCTAGCTCTGACAAGGTCATCCTACCCCTACCACGGCCACGCGGCGGACGTCCATGGCCTCTTGTACTCATTCTTCTAGATCGCGCTTATCTGATTAAAAATTTTATGAATTATTAACTCTGTTCACTGTTTATCCACGAACAATTTTATGAAAGATAGTTTTAAAAGTGATTCTTTCGAATTCGAACCTATCTATAGTTTTAGTTTCAGGCTTATCTCCTAATTCTAAGTACATTCATCATACAAACAACATCCATGAGCCACATTCAACTTGTAGGGGCATTTTTGTCATTTCACTACTTGGGGGTATTTTTGTAATTTTAACCTACAGGGGTATTTTCGTAACATTCCAAAATAAAGTTTCAGGTGATTTTTCAAAATAAGGGTATTTTTGTAATTTTCGTGAAGCATGGGTATTTTGGTAATTTTTTGTAAATCGGGGTGTTTCGATAATTCTGTAAGTCAGGGGTAATTTGGTAATTTTACAAACTGAGGGTACTTTGGTCTTTTTTCAAATCTAGGGAAGTTATTACAAATCAAGGGGTAATTTGGTAATTTCAAAACTAGGGTTTTTTTTCAAAACAGGGTGATTGATCCCTTTCGGGTTTTAACTATAAGGTTTAGCATGTGAACAAGTCCTCATGGTTAGAGTGAACAGTCACTATACACCAGGTAGGGTTCGAGCGAAGAGGAGGTGAGTCACTGGGACTGCTTAAATACCAAGCTCTCCCTGAACCCAATCCTAGACATGCGTATGGCTGTTGCCACACCCTAACTCGTGACTTACTCACAGGTTTGTTTGATTAGACTTAAGTCTTATGTAATTAAGAAGTTGTACAAACTAGCCTTATGGTCCATCAGTACTATCATGCTTGTCTATGTCTAAAACCCATGAAGCCCAATACAAATATCATACCAAAGGTTAGGGTACTTACCTGGGTGGATCGACGCCAGAGACTTAGGTGTCATGCTTTTCGAGATATTCATCATCTAAAAATCATTTTACAGACTCTTAAAACATATTTTGGGCCTTATACCCATATCCGAGCTTTTAAACTTGGCTTCAATACCAAAATGTAACATCCCAAACCCGGTCAAAACCCTACGACCGAATCTAGTGCGCCACGAGAAAGAAAACATTTTGAAAATCGATTTGTCAACTTGGTTAAAGAGAGTTCTGTTGTAACATTTTGAAGAATACGTCGTTGGAGCTTGTGATGTCTAAAACATGTTGAAACTTGTTCTAGAAAAACTTGATTGCCTTATTGTTACTCCGTATTTAATACTTAGTTAGTGTACACTTTAGAAAACAAGTATTTGTTTAGAGTTTTGAAAACACCCAATTTCGTAGTTTTACTGTAACATCCTAAAATTAGGCTTAGGAGAATTGAGCCCAATGGGCCTTAGGCGTAGTAGCATTTAAAATTTTTTAGAGAATAGGAGATCGAATTAAGTTCAAGTTGGACCTTTTTAGATAAGTGATTTTGGAAGGTTAGGGGACTTCTATAAAGTCCCGGGATCAAATATTGGCTGTGGGGAAATTTTGGTTTTAGATGAAAAAAAACCCTAGAAGTTGGCAGGTAGGCCTTGAGAATAAAATATGGAGAAAAGTGACACAAGTAGAGTGTGTGGTGTAGTGGCAAAGTGATGCCACATAAGAGACAATGGGGTGACGCCACATGGAAGGAAGGAGGTCCAAGGTTCAAGTCTTGGCTTTTGCATTTTGGTTTTCATTTTACTTGGATCTTAAAATTTGGCCATAGTTTATATTTAGTTATGCACGGTTTAAGACACAAGAGGAGATTGTGGCTTAGTGGCAAGTGACGTGAATTGGCTGAGGGGAGAGTTTGGGTTCGAATCTCATGAGGAGCAAGGGAGTATTTATTTTGCGGATTGGATGGTAAGAGTTTCAGTTGAATTTAAACTCTATTGACGAAGGGATCCCACATCGGAAAGATACAAAGAAGGAAGGTGAAGAGCTAGCTATATAAAGAGCATGCCAGGAGGAGGGTTAACATACCTTGGTGGGCGTTGGGCACAAGAGTGGTCACAGCAAGGTTTAGCACCAGAGTCCTATCAGGTGTGTAACTCTCTCTACTCTAGCTGTAGATCGGCAAATGTCGAAGTGCCGATCACGGTAATAGTAGCCACAAGAGCGTAAGAGCGTACGTGTGGGGCTTCAACACGATAGTTGAGGCCATTAGTAGTATTCTTGAGGGTTAGGGCTACTTGGGTTGCGATGGGCCGAAGTGGGTCCAATGGGCCCGTAGGCCCAATGGGCCCGTGGGCCCAATTGGAATAAATTGTATGATGATATAGTATATAGTGAACTAGACTAGGTGAAACCTATATGCGTGGCTAGATTTGTGTTAGGTGGGCCACACGAGCGCAGGGGCCGAATGGGCTGTGGGCTTTAGGCCCAATAGTCCCAGTGACGATCGAAAATGGTAACCGAGTCACTGTGGTAACATTAGACCTCCTGAGGGCCATTGTAGGTGCAAAATTATGAAAATACCCTTGGTGGGAAGATTATGAAAATACCCTTGGTGGGTAAATTACTACCCTTGGTGGGTAAATTACTTAAAATACCCTTGGTGGGTAAATTACGAAAATACCCTTGGTGAGTAAATTACAAAATACCATTGGTGGGTAAATTACGAAAATACCCTTGGTGGGTAAAATTACAATTATACCCTTAGAGGTTGGTTAGCATGATTATGTTGTTTTATGCCTATCTGATTATGATGGTAATTCATGTTATACTTATATTTGATATATGTCTAGCATACATGACATACTGCATACACGAATTATTATGTCATATTGCATGGGTATGATGAGAGGAGGGGGAAAATTGATATCTGTGACTTTGGGTCACCAGTGGTTTGGCACCACCAATGGTTTGGTACCACAGTTGATATTCGTGACTTTTGGTCACCAGAGGTTTGGCACCTCATAGCGACTCGTCCCAGTGGCTTCGCACCACAGTGGGTTGGCCCCACATTTGATAAAACGGGATTGTCGCCAGTGATTTGGTATCACGTGGGTTGGCCCCACATTTGATAAAACGGGATTGTCGCCAGTGATTTGGTATCACGTGGGTTGGTCCCACATATTGATTATTCTTGACTTTGGGTCACCAGAGGTTTGGCACCACATTATATTGATATCCGGGTCACCAGTGGTTTGGCACCACCAAAGGTTTGGTACCACAGGTAGAATCAAGAGTTTGGATGGTTAGGTTTTGGGTTGCATGACATGCATATTTTCATATGAAATTGTGTAAGGGTTTAACACCCGTTGGATGGAGATTTACACACTGAGTCTCGATGACTCACCCCTTAGTTAAATTTTACAGGTAATCATTAGATCGTGGATTTAGGAGCTGGGGTAGACTCGTGGAGGCCATACATATGTTTACTCGTAAATTTGTTTCTTTTATTTGGACTTATTCTTACTTGGGTTTTTGTTATGTAATAAGGCCTTCGGTATTTCACTTGGTTTTAGCTTTCAATTTGGTTACTGCTTATTATTAAATGATCAATATGGGATTTTCCTAAAATGATAATAAACCGTTTCTTATTTAAAATTACTTAAACTCAATTTTTCACAACAACTATAAAGAATACAAGTTTTTTTAACGAGCACACAGTTTTTAGACATTCCTTTCATGTGACATGCTAGATCCGGTCGTAACGTTTAGGCCGGGTTTGGGGTGTTACAAGTATGGTATCAGAGCCAAGGTTTAAAAACTCGGCCGTGGGTTTGGGTTCAAAAATGTTTTCAATGGATGGTTTAGAAAATATATATATCTTTTCTATAAGTATGGCACCCGAGTCTCCGACACCAAATCCGTAAGTTTCCTTTTTACTATATTTTGGTATATGCGGAATGATTGTATTTATTCTGTGATGTGTGGATGTGATGCTTGAATATTGGAATTGTATGTATGTGTGAAAATATATGTTGCTTTGGTGGTAGATAGTTGGTTATGTGAAGGGTTCCAAGATTTAGTTAGAAAGTATATTAGTTTTATTAAGATCGAGTCTTGTGACAAGAGCGTAGTATGGTGGGTTAGGATGTGTGACTGTTAGTAGTTGGAAATTTCGAGGACGAAATTTCTTTAAGGAGGGTAGATTTGTAACATCCTGAAATTGGGCCTAGGAGAATTGAGCCCAATGGGCCTTAGGCGTAGTAGCGTTTAAAATTTTTTTGGAGAACACGAGATCGGCTTAAGTGCAAGTTGGACCTTTTTAGATAAGTGATTTTGGAAGGTTAGGGGGCTTCTATAAAGTCCGGGGATCAAATATTGGCTTTGGGGAAATTTTGGTTTTAGGTGAAAAAAAAACCTGGAAGTTGGCAGGTATACCTTAAGAATAAAATATGGAGAAAAGTGACACAAGTAGAGTGTGTGGTGTAGTGGCAAAGTGACGCCACATAAGAGACAATGGGGTGACGCCACATGGAAGGAAGGAGGTCCAAGGTTCAAGTCTTGGCTTTTGCATTTTGGTTTTCTTTTTACTTGGATCTTAGAATTTGGCCATAGTTTATATTTAGTTGCATAGCTTAAGACACAAGAGGAGCTTGTGGCTTAGTGGCAAGTGACGGAATTGGTGAGGGAGAGCTTGGGTTCAATCTTATGAGGAGCAAGGGAGTATTTATTTTATGATTGACGGTAAGAGTTTCATTGAATTTAAACTCTATTGACGAAGGATCCCACATCGAAAAGATACAAAGAAGGAAGGTGAAGAGCTAGCTATATAAAGAGCATGCCAGGAGGAGGGTTAACATACCTTGGTGGGCGTTGGGCACAGGAGTGGTCACAGCGCGGTTTAGCACCAGAGTCCTATCATGTGTGTAACTCTCTATACTCTAGCTGTAGAGCGACAAATTCTAAAGTGCCGATCACGGCAATAGTAGCCACACGAGCGTGCGAGCGCACGTGTGGGGCTTCAACGCGATAGTTGAGGCCATTAGTAGTATTCTTGAGGGTTAGGGCTACTTGGGTTGCGATGGGCCGAAGTGGGCCCAATGGGCCCGTGGGCCCAATTGAAATAAATTGTATAATGATATAGTATATAGTGAACTAGACTAGGTGGAACCTATATACGTGGCTAGATTTGTGTTAGGTGGGCCACACGAGCGTGTGGGCTCGAATGGGCTGGAATCGGGCTTTAGGCCCAATAGTCTGGTGACGATCGAAAATGGTAGCCAAGTCGCTCAGGGTAACATTAGACTTCCGGGAGGGCCATTGTAGGTGCAAAATTACAAAATACCCTTGGTGGGAAGATTATGAAAATACCCTTGGTGGGTAAATTACAAAAATACCTTTGGTGGGTAAATTACGAAAATACCCTTGGTGGGTAAATTACGAAAATACCCTTGGTAAGTAAATTACAAAAATACCATTGGTGGGTAAATTACGAAAATACCCTTGGTGGGTAAAATTACGATTATACCCTTAGAGGTTGATTAGCATGATTATGTTGTTTTATGTCTATCTGATTATGATGGTAATTCATGTTATACTTATATTTGATATATGTCTAGCATACATGACATAACGCATACACGTAATTATTATGTCATATTGCATGGGTATGATGAGAGGAGGGGGAAGATTGATATCTGTGACTTTGGGTCACCAGTGGTTTGGCACCACCAGTGGTTTGGTACCACAGTTGATATTCGTGACTTTGGGTCACCAGAGGTTTGGCACCTCATAGCGATTAGTCCCAGTGGCTTCGCACCACAGTGGGTTGGCCCCACATTTGATAAAACAGGGTTGTCGCCAGTGATTTGGTATCACAACGTGGGTTGGCCCCACATATGGATTATTCGTGACTTTGGGTCACCAGTGGTTTGGCACCACATTATATTGATATCTGTGACTTTGGGTAACCAGTGGTTTGGCACCACCAGTGGTTTGGTACCACATGGGGTAGAATCGGGAGTTTCGGATGGTTAGGTTTTGGGTTGCATGACATGTGTATTTTCATATGAAATTGTGTAAAGGTTTAACACATGTTGGATAGAGATTTACACACTGAGTCTCGATGACTCACCCCTTAGTTAAATTTTGTAGGTAATCATTAGATCGCGGATTTAGGAGCTGAGGTTGACTCGTGGAGGCCATACATATGTTTACTCGTAAATTCGTTTCTTTTATTTGGACTTATTTTTACTTGGGTTTTTGTTATGTAATAAGGCCTTGGGTATTTCACCTAGTTTCAGCTTTCAAATTTGTTACTGCTTATTATTAAATGATCAATATGGGATTTTCCTAAAATGATAATAAATCGTTTCTTTTTAAAATTACTTAAACTCAATTTTTCACAACAACTATAAAGAATACTTAATTTTTTAATGAGCATACGCTTTTAGACATTCCTTTCATGTGACATGCCAGATCCGGTCGTAATGTTTAGGCTGGGTTTGGGGTGTTACATTTATCGGTATACTTATGGAAACTTTAAGAAACAACTAAATAAAATGTCCCAAAATAATACTTAAGCGGCCTTATTACAGAACTAAGAATCCAAATTAAAGAAAATGACTAAGTCCATATAGAAAACATTAAAATAAAATGAATACTGAGCATGGCCACCTCGAGTCCACCCCGGCTCCAAATCCATGATCTAAGGTTTATCTGTAAAATATAAAGGAAGGGGTGAGGCACCTAGACCCAGTGTGTAAACCCCCATCCCAAAAGACGTTATGCTCTTACACAATTTCATATACAAATATGTATTTCATGCAACCCATCAACCTAGATATCCATCCATATTTCCCAAATCTACCCCTTGTGGTACCAAACCACTGGTGGTGCCAAACCACTGGTGACCAAAGTCACAAATAAACATATGTGGTACCAAACCACTGGTGGTGCCAAACCACTGAGACATAGTCACAATATTATAATATGTGGGGCCAACCCACCGTGTGGTACCAAACCACTGGTGACATGCTGATATATCATACTTCCCCCTCCTCTCAACACCCATATCCCATGTTCGTGCTCACCATACAAGTATGATCATGCTCTAACATGTAGAATATTGAATAAATAATAGCATACACTTATATTTCACATTTTAATTAACGCTAGCAACCATAACAACTTACCCGACATCCTCATTTTTACCCACAAGGGTAACTTAGTAATCACTGCCGTCACATCGGCTTTTATCATCACATAACATTTAACATATTAAGTAAAGAAAGTGTGTAAGAGTTACATACCTGGTTCTCGTACTAACGCTCACACCGCTTCTACGCTACTGTCACTCGAAACTACCACTATCGGCCTACGATCTATCTCCGATGTCGGCCCACACCCCGATTACCAATCTCATACTCTCGATATTGATCGTTTCTTGTATTTTGGCGTTGGGTTTACAAAACCAACCCCTCCTATCGCTTGACTGTTATTAGTGTCCATAATAACCCCTTGGTCACTAAACCAATAAAACGTTGAGATCCAATTAATTTAATAACTATAACACTTTAAACGAACCCTTACTTAATCTGTTGAATCCCGAAAAATCCTTAAAAACTTTACCACCCTACCTACACTCGGCCAATCACCAAAAGTATTAAACCAAACCGATAATCACAACCAATCGAGCACCCTATGATATTCAGCCAAAAAGAAAGGAACAAGAAAGTGGCCATTCGGTCAAACCTACCACCACCTACCTTCAGCTTTTCCACCAATCGGCACTACAGATCTCAGCAAGATAGGATTTGGCTACCAAGAGCAGAGAGTGAAATTGATAGAGCCTTAAAATAAATGATTCAGATTAGAAACTTGATGAAAAATAGTGAAATCGCAGAGAAGAAAAATCCCAAAAGCTCACCAACCCCCTTGAAGACTATTCGACTATGGTTTACCTTCGGGAAAATGAAACCACCCTTGTAGATTCGGCTATGGGAGAAGGAGTATGAACAGAGGGGATTCAGCTTTTAGAAGAATTTTGGAGAGGGAAATAAGGCTAGGGAATTTCGGCTAGAAGAGAGAAAAGTATGAGAAAAGAAAGAAAAGAAGAAAACAAATGAAAGAAAAGATGGACAACTGGCTACTAATTTCGGCTACACACACACTCCTTCAGAGTTGGAGTTTCGGCTAACTCTCCCCTCTCCTGATAACTTTTATCCATCTATCATCACATCCATTATCCTTTCCTTAGATGAGACCACCTTAAAACCAACTCTTCCCTTCCTTTTTAACAGCTTTTAATTAAAAAAAAAATAAAAGAATTAGAACTACTAAAATGTAGCTCATGTGTCGTCCTCCCCTTCCCCCTAGGAGTGCTGAATTTTGGACCCCATAAACTTGGGCCCCAAGCGGCCGCATATGGCCCAATCTCCCTCCTAAGTGACGCCACCTCTATTCTCACCCATAGCACCTCCAAACTTTGGGCCATGAGCCTAACTTACTACTAAACATAATTACTTAACTTAACTTAAATTATAAACTAGCACTATTTATAAGCAACCTAACCTAGATTTAAGTCCAAACCTGAGCCCAATACATACCTCAAAGCCTCAACCTACCAACTTAGCCGTACAACATACCAAATGCACAGACCCACCAAATCAGGATTTTACATCTTAAGTATAAAAACTAGTTTAATTTGCTACAACAAATTGTGGCAGATCAAACTCCCTTACACTTAAGTCTTTACTTGTCCTCAAGCAAAGAAAATAGAAAAAAAACTAAAATAAAAGATGTCTCTTGAACAAATATGATACAAGGACAAGTTTTGGAACATATAAATAAGAAAAGTCATACATACATGTAATTCTGGCATGATATATAAATGACTTACCATTTCAATTTCAAACACCTAACTTGTATATATTACAAAGTATACAAACACTAAGGTCTTCAAATATATGGATCCATTGAAAAATCATACAGGTAATTTGATTTTCCTAGCAAAATACAAACATTCATCATTGCAATTACTTAATATAATGTCCATTCATGAATAGATTTACCTAGGTCACATAAGACTTTTCCTCTTGTAATGTTTGGAGGCTTAAATTTGGTATGGACCTCAAGAACATGAAGCATCAAAAGAGTGTCAAGCATTTTGACACATTGTATTGTTCCTTATTCTTTCCCTTAATAACCCTTTCCTATTCATTGCCCTATTTCTCTTTCTCTCACCTTTCTTATTTCTCTATGTAGGAAGTCACAGCATGATAAAGTAACTACGGTTAGCTCACGAGTTTTTGTGCACTAATAATTTGATATTTCAAATGTTTTGACTTTATTTTTTAGTCACTTTTGATTTTGTTCTTGAGTCACATTTTGCTACACCTGTAATCACTATATCACATTACTCCTTCCTATTTCACTCTAATTTTTACAAAATCTCCATGATGTATCTACCTATCCCTCAATACGTATGGCCAAATGTCTAAATTTGTGTAATTCTGTGATCAAAGAAAAATTTTAACTGCAAATTTATATTTTGGCTCAAGTTTTGTGTGAAGGTTTATCAAGAAGTGTTCTCTGGCTAAAAATAGGTACTAAGGATTGATGAATAAGGTTACATTTTTGGCTTTGGGTTATGCCAAATAATGCCTTAGGTCATCCCTAAGCATTTCAATATTCATAAATTTAATCAATCAAGTAACCATAATTTTAACCATTTATCATACATACTAGAATGCTCATTTCCCTATATTTTCTATGACATTTGGTATATTCAATTATTTAATGCATATTTATAGTGTAATATATAGAACTTATTAGTCAAATAACTAAAAAATTAGAATCATTCATTATCATGCCAACTTTATAGTAAATACAATCAATCTATATACATGTTCTTAACCAATCACTTGTATTTCTACAAGCTCAAGCAAACTTTGATAATAAAAAAAAATTCTATGTTACCCCTAGACTTTAGAAAGTACATTTTCTCTAATGTGCAACCCTTAAATAGATAAGGAATGAAGTTTCCCAATTGATCATGTCGTTGTCGTAGTCTTTTAGTAGGTGCTTCCTTCCTTATTCATTGAAAGCTCGTAAATTTTGTGCTCCCTTAATGTGAGGTTCCTGCATAGAAAATTCAAAAATAGAACATATATATATATATATATATATATATAAATTATTGTTAATCCTACCCCTAAAATGAAAAAAAAAATAAAAATCATTCTAATTAATTGTTTACAACCCCAAATTTAACAAAAACAAAATTGTTAATCCTCATCCTCCTCTTGAGAATATTGTTCCATCTCATCCTCTTCCTCTTCAAGTTCCTCATCATCACTTCCTTCCCCTTCCTTGCTTCCTTGCTCTTTTGATCTATTATTTGAACGTATTGGACCTTATTTGTTTAGAGAGTAATTTGGTACTCTTATATTATTTTGCCTTGCGAATTCTTGAAGAACTGTGCCCATCTCTTACATCCATCTTATCGTCCATTTCATGTTTGGAATGTCGCTTTCGTGAACCTCTTTTGAGATGCTAATTTCTTTTTCTATTTCAATGAAGCTGTGACTTCCATATTTTCCTTTTCGCATTTGTTCCAATCCCTTATTTATTTTTGTTGAAGCTCTATGTACTGTGTGTATAATGAGTCTCTAGTGAGGCTCTTGGATGGCTTCATGAATTGTTTAGTGGCTTTCATTAAAACTCCAGCCTTGTTGCACAAGGCCGTCACTAAGTAGGGGAAGAAAACTCTAACTTTTTGTCTACTAATGCACCATTTTATACAGTGGTAGATCCATGTCCCGATGCACACCTGTTTCTTCTACAAGACAACATATAACAAAATTGATTGAAAAGTATTGACGTTAAAGACATTCAAAGTAGGAGCAATTCGAGTGCACAAAAATTGCATCCACATTTTAGTGATTGGAAACATAATTGCTTCATTAAAGGAAGTGGGAATAATAGTACCAGGGCGATGCTTCCATTCACCCCTACCCTCTATTAGATAGCTTATAATGTCATCCATATTAATATCCCTAAAATATTTTAAGTCACAATCTTCCACAAATCAGACTCATAATATGATGCATTATAAAATTCACAATTTCCTTTAGGGGTAGCGAGCACCTCCTTCCCTTGTACTGGTATGGTTTCCCAAAAATACCGTATGTGATCTCCTAAACTCTGAGTCCTTAAAAGATGCATAAACTTTTTGTACTATCGAAACTATAGCGGGATCTTTAGGGGTTACAAAAAGAATTGTAACACCCCTTACCCGTATTCAACGTCAAAATAGGGTTATAGAGTGTTATCAAACTTACAACACATTTTAAGCATACATTTCATACACAACTTATCAATTTAAATAAAGATCAATCAAAATCAATCATAGTGTCCCTTAAACAAGCCTACGAGGCCTTAAACATGCTTTAGAAATGGTTCGAGACTAAACCGATAATTCAGAACAATTTAGGAAAGTTAGAAAATTTTTGCATCGAACAGGGGACATATGCCCATGTGAAAATAGGGGTACATATTGACTTGGGTCACACAACCAACCACATGCCCGTGTATCTAGCTCGTGTGCCCATTCGAAATGGCCACACATGCCCGTGTGCCAGGCCGTGTGCTAGGCCGTACCAAACCTGTAGGGTGTACTAACTTATGAAGCGCGGCCAAGTCACACGTCCATGTGCTAAGCCATGTGCCAATTAGGGGTATAATAACTTGTGCCACACGGTCAATCACACACCCGTGTGTGAGGCCATGTGGAGCATATTGACTTCATTTCAATTTCTACACCAGGAGGCACACAGCCGTGTAACATGACCATGTGTCACACACAACTGAGACATACGCCCGTGTCTCTGTCTGTGTAGACAAAAATAGGCTATTTACCAAGCCAATTTGCCACCCACAATCTCATGTACCTAAACAAACCAAATGGCACCAAATCATAGCATTATTGAACATCCAATTTATCTACATTCAAGACAATTTCATACCATTTCAAATACTAACCAATCCAAAGCACATAAGTATCACAATATGCTATCTAAATTCATACCAATCTTTATAACCTCAAATCATCAAATTGACCATTATTAAAGATGCATTATTTGGTCTAATTTCACAAGCACACCTATATCCACAAATCATCAATTTACCATTCATAGTACTTATTATCATCAATCATCACAACCAACTCAATATACACAAGACATAAGCATATATATTTGAAGATGGTTCAAATATACTAAATAAACCATAATGATCCATCACACATGGCTATATATATACATACCAAAAATAAACATTTACAAGCTAATTCATTTGGCCAAATTATTTATCAAATATAACCAAAATGACTCAAAATCCCTATACATGCCATATGACCAAACCATGAGTTCAAAAGTACCAAAGTGATAGTTGGATAGTGTGACGATGTCTCTGACGATCCCCAAATCCGAGCTAGCTTTGTATTCACTATAAAATACAGAAAAATTCACAAAGTAAGCTTTATAGCTTAGTAAGCTCGTATGAATTAAACTCAACAAATCATATTACATAGATAAACAACTTGAACTATTTAACATGTAATTCATGGTAAACAAGCTTTCCATATGCTTAATCATGAACTTATATGCAAATTCATAACTTTTGCAATTGAAGTTTATAATTCCCATGTACATACCTTTACAAACTCGTAACCAACTCAAACTTATTCGAAATACTGTCAAATACTCGATATCTCACACATTAAGTGCCATTACATAGCCGAAGCTATTTTAATCTCACACACTTAGTGCCATACGTAACTGGAGCTATCTCAAATCGCACACCAAGTGCTATACAAAATCGAAGATATCTTGATCCCGCACACTAAGTGCTGATACATAACTGAAGTTTTGTTGAATGTTTCTGTACAATTGTGTTCATAAAAAATTCAATATAAAGTATTAAATCTCAATTATAATAATGCTTATTAACATACGAACTTACCTTGGACGTAAAAACGATAACGCGGGTCACTAATCTGAAATATTGTTCTTCCCCCGATCTGAGTCTGTATTTCTCTTTTCTTGATCAATATAACATCAAATTCAACTCATTTAATCATCTATTTATTCAATTTAGTCCAAATTCCACTTTAAGACATTTTTACACATTACCCCTAATACTTCACATCTTTTACAATTTAGTCCTGATTTCATAAAATCACATGTAATATCTCGGACTCTGTCTTATGCATTATTACTAAATTGCGTGAAATAACATGCCTGTGTGTGTTGTGAATGTGTATTATGAATTTTGTGAACCTTAGTGTGAAGGAGAATAGCTTAAAAATTGTTTGATTTTAAAGTTTAAAAGAGGAAGCTAAGTTTGATAAGGCCTTAAGAAAATTTGTAAGGGAAATTCAACATGAAGTTGGGCTTGTTAAAGTGGTTGCAAGGCGCCACTTAGGGCCTCTGTAAATGACGCCACCAACAGGTGTAAATGGGCCAAGGTTCGAGTCGCATGAGAAGCTAAATAAAGCTTTTATTTTTTGTGGCAACAAGGGGAAGTAGTGGACGGCATGGGGAGTCTATGGGAGGAGTTTGAGATGAGGTCTAGTTCTTTTGGAAATTTTGGCTAAGGTAGGACATAAGTGATGAATTATTTTTTTTTTTGAAAGGGTAAGGAAGAGTGAATTAAGGGATTTGATAGTGAGAGGAAGAGGTGGCCAGCCAAGGGACTCTCTTGGTGATTATTTTCAAGTTTGTAGTGTGTTAAGGGGTGTGTGCTAAATTTTACAAAGCAAATTAGTCTCTCTTGCCGAAACTTAGCCCCCTCTCTTCACTCTTTTCTCATCTTTTCTTTCTTCTATTCTCTTTCCAAAGGTCGAACC
The DNA here is from genome assembly GCA_025506655.1 of Gossypium rotundifolium. Taxonomy (NCBI): domain Eukaryota; kingdom Viridiplantae; phylum Streptophyta; class Magnoliopsida; order Malvales; family Malvaceae; genus Gossypium; species Gossypium rotundifolium. Next base: position 147,594,543 of record CP106724.1, read on the forward strand.
TAATAAGTCACTAATCTCCTTTTCTTCTTCACATATCCTTAAAGCCGAAACCTCTCTGCTAGTGATCACCATTGCCGAATCTTTCAGCCTCTCATCCTCTCTTCTATTTCGCAAGTCTTAAAAGCCGAGACCTCTCTTCTCTACAAGCAACGATAGTGGTAAGTACTTCCTTAGAAGTCAATTTTGATTTAGTATGCCAAATTGAGTGCTTGGCCTTGATTTCTAAGGACAGCTGAATGTCCATTAAGCCTTAATATGTGTTTCTTGTGAAGGTAGTCAATAGTAAGGAGCATTAAAAGGAGAGTCTTTCGGGATTTGAAGGGATTAAGGTAAGCAAGTATGGTATTAGGCCAAGGGCTATTCTTATGGATTATTGCTTAAAGCCGATTCTAACATGTGGCATATAGGGATTTTGACATCTTCTAAGGTAGGTGGTGGTTTTCGGGATTAGATCCGTAAGGTAAGGTAGTAGTGATATTCAGCCATAGGCCATTTTGGTATACAATGTTAGCCGAATCTAACTATGGATATTTAGGGGCAGTCGACAGTGGTATACAAGGATTTCGGGATTTCAAATCGCAAGGTAAGCACTTATGTACAATCGGTCAAGGCCATATTTGGTGTTTTAAGATCTATTCCTTATTTGTTCAAAAGCCAAAACTAACCAAGTTAAGTGATTTAGCATTGGCCGTTTGGAGGTAAGAAGATCACAAGATTTTTGGGATTTGATTAATAATCAAATCGGCAACAAGGAACTAGAATCTAAAGCATTAGAGTGAATTTTCGGGATTTGAGTGAACCTACTAAGTATATCAGGTGTGTACCCTCACACTAAGCTTCAATTAATTTACGGTTATGCTTTGATATATGTGTTAATAAAAATATGCGTGAGGTGGCTAAAAGTACCATGCAATGGTACGAACGAAATACTCAGGTACGTTTACCCACTCTTACTATGAGTAGGTTATGATCTGTTATGGCACATATGTCAATAGTGATAAGAATGTGAAATAAAGCATGATATTGCATGATATGTTTGACATGGGGCATATGGGTGATATGTAAAGGGGAAGTGAATTGGAGGTTTTATACCCCAATATCTGAATGTGGTGACTTATGTCACAATGTCCGAATGTGGTGACTTATGTCATAATATCTGAATGTGGTGACTTATGTCACGATTATTTATCTGGTGGCTATGCCATGAATTTTATAAGGGCGATGAGCATGTCAACTGCAGCGACTGCCTTCGATGGTGTGTAGCAGATGGAGGGTTGACTTAGTAGTCCCCACGGTGTGATGGTTGGTACGGGTCATGTGTAGTGGATGGTTATCTAGGCTTGGGTGTGGGCTTGCATCATTAATTGTATATGTTATTATGTATGAATCGACATGCCTGAATTATTTGAGACTTGTGTTGGTTGTACACATTGAGTCTGTTTGACTCACCCCTTGTGGGATTATTTTTCAGGTGACACTCAATGATGGACCGGGTCGATGAAGCTCGATGATGGCCATGCAGCTTCGAGATTTTATATTATTTTGGACTTGTTGTATTTTAAATATTTTGGGATTTATTTTGGGTTTCACTTTCGATGTAATAAGGCCATAGTGTGAACTGTTATATGCATGTTTTCTTTATATTTGATTTTATTATGTTATGATTTTTTTTATCAAATTAAAGATTAAGAAATTTGATTTTTAAAATAAGTATTAAATGTTTTGACACCTAATCAACTGTCTTTCAAAAAACACGAGAAATTTTAGCAAAGTTCAAATAAGATTCGAATGGTTTTTCTTAGAAGTATGCCAGATCCGGTCAGAGCTTGTGGGTCGGGTTTGGGGTGTTTTAGCTTGGTATCAGAGCTCGGTTCAAAACTCGGCCTTGAGGGCTTTTAGGGCCCAAAACGTTTTCTATCTTTTGAAAGTGGATTTTTCTAAAAAATGAGCAGGGTTTCTGGCATGGCACCTGAGTCTCCGACCCGAAGTCCACCAGGTAAGTACCCCTATCCATTGTGTGGATTATTGTACTATTTGTAGAAGGGTAGAAATGGAACGTAGATTAGTATGATAAGTACTTGAACTATAGGACTAGTTTACCCCAACAATTAGACAAAACTTTAATGCACAATTAAACAAACCTGTGTCTAAGTCGCCGAGCTAGGGTGTGGCAACCGTTGTGTGCATGTCTAGGATTGGTTTCAGTGGGAGCTTGGTATTTAAGCAGTCCTAGTGACTCACCTCCTACTCACTTGAATCCTACCTGGTGCGTAGTAATGGTTCACCCTAACCAAAAGGACTCAGCCACATGCTAAACCCAATAACTAAAACCCGAAAGGGACTAGCCACATTTTCACAAAAATCCTAGTTTTAAAATCACCAAATTACCCCTCTGATGTGTAGGAAAACTATTTTGAAAAATTTTTCTAAAATAATCTCGATTTACTCAAATGACCTAAATACCTCTGGTCAGAAAAATTACTAAAATGTCCTTGGTTTATAAAATTTCCATACTACCACAGTTTTTATCAAGATTCTCTTACCTTACAAATATCCAAACACCCTACTTTATAATAAGACACCCTAATTTGGAAAATTTACGAAATTACCCTGATTTACAAAATAACCAAATTACCCCTAACCTGTACAAATGACCAAAATACCCTTAATAAGGAAAATTACCGAAGTACCCTCAAATTAGAAATATTTAAAAATACCCTTATTTTGAAAAGTCACTAGGAACCATATTTTGCGAAAAAAATTACCGAAATGACCCTGGCTTGTAAAATTACAACAATACCCCCAGTTTATAAAATTGCCATATTACCCTTGAATTTTCTTACCAAGTATTTCAATTTTGTAAAAATACCAAAAATCTCTACTTTGCGAAATTTTCAAATGCCCTAATTTAAAAAATTACTAAAATACCCTTGTAGGACAAAATTACGAAAACACCCCTGGGTGGTGGAGAATAACAAACAACGACAATACAACATTGCTCTGTAATGAACGCAAGTTCATGTGTGTGACTAAATGAATGATGTGAGACTGTATGTGTATGAATCGAAAGAACTACTTTCTAGAACTATTAAACATAAAACTATTCGTGATAAATTAGTGGAACCAAACTAATTCATAAAACTCTTTAATCGATATAAGCATAAGCGAAAGTATGAATTCTAGGGGCGTGGTCGCAACGCGTGCGTGGCGTGGAAGAGGCCGAATAATCGTGTCGAACACGTTAGATCGGGTCAATGATCGAGAATGAAATGCCACCACCACCACCACCACCGATGTGGAATATCGAGGATCGAGACAGGGGATGACGCAGGTCACGCATTTATCTTTGCGGGTTTTGAAAAGGGTGGTGGGCGGTGGAGGCATGGGAGCTCGAAAGTCGGTACTGAGCGACTCGAGCCAACGGAGCTGAGGTGTTTCGTGGTGTATCAGGTGTGGCACCCAGTACCGCTGAGTATTGGTTGGAAGCGACTGAGCAAATTATGGATGAGCTCAATTTAACTGACGAGAAAAAGCCGAAAGGAATGGTATCGCTTCTCCATGATGAGTCATATCAATGGTGGCTCACGGTTCGGGATGGTGCCACAGCTGAGGAACTCACTTGGGAGTATGCTAAGGAAACATACCAGAAGAAGTATGTTGGCACTCATTATATTGATGCACAGAGAAAGGCATTTCTGGGGCTGGTTCAAGGGAACAAGTTCGTAGATGAGTATGAAGCTGAATTCCTAAGGCTGAGCCATTATGCTCGAGGGATAGTGTCTATCGAGCATGAACGGTGTGTCCAATTTGAGGACGGACTAAGGGATGATCTGAGTTTGCTGATAGCTCCACAACAGGAGCGGGAGTTTGCTGTGTTGGTGGAGAAGGCTAAGGTAGCCGAGGGAATTAAGGATTCTGTAAGGCAGAACACCGATCGAAATAGGAAGAAAAGAGGAATTGGATCATCAAGGCCATCTAGAAATGAGCAAAAGAGGCTTAGAGTTGATGGGCCGCGAGGTCAGCAAGCTACTTCAGGAGGGCAGTATCGTGCTTGTGATCAGTGCGGAAAAAAGCACTTGGGTGAGTGTTGGAAAAAGACGGGAGGATGTTTTAAGTGTGGGTCCAAGGACCACATGATTAAGGATTTCCCGATGAGAACTGAAGGGGGACGACCAGTAAGTCAAGGTTCTAACCAGGCTAGAAGAGGAGGACAGTAGCCACCGCGAGGTTGTGGTTCGGTTGGCAGAGGTAATGGTGCTGGAAGAGGACGTGGAACACCGGGCCAAGGTGGTGGTAACACGGAGGCCAGGCAGCCGGGTTTAGTCTATGCAATTCACCGGAAGGAGGATAGAGACGCACCGGACGTCATAACCGGTATGTTCCTTTTATTTGGCAAACCTTATGTTACTTTGATTGATGTGGGCTCGACCCATTCTTATGTTGCATGTAGAGTAGTTGAAACTCTAGGGATAGCCTTTGAACTATCCGATAGGGAGATGACTGTAGTAAGCCCATTAGGCCAAAATGTTAGTGGTGAATAAGATGTTTTGAAGAGTACCTTTTGGAACTTCAAAGAGCGGTCTTTCTTGCCGACTTACTGGAATTACCCTTCGGGCAATTTGATCTTATACTTGGCATGGATTGGCTAGTGGAGCATCGGGCTGTATTGGATTGTGCAGCCAAACCAATGGAGTTAAGGACCCCAGAGGATGAGGTGATGGTTATGATAGGCGAAAAGAGGAACTACTTGTCTAACATAGTTTCGGCATTAAAGGCGGATAAGATGGTTCGGAAGGGGTGTAAGGCATTTTTGGCCTTCATTTGTGCTTTGGATACAAGCAAAGGGGGAGTTAGTGGAGTTAGAACTGTAAAGGAGTTTGTGGATGTCTTTCCAGAGGAATTACCCTGAATACCCCCGGACAGGGAGGTGGAGTTTGGGATTGACTTGCTGCCGGGTACAACTCCTGAGTCAATTGCCCCATACAGAATGGCAACAAAGGAGTTGGTTGAGCTCAAGGCTCAAATCCAAGAATTGCTAGACCGTGGGTTTATCCGACCCAGTGTGTCTCCATGGGGAGCACCAGTCTTGTTTGTGAAAAAGAAGGACGAAACTATGCACATGTGCGTAGATTATCGTCAGTTGAACAAGCTGACCATCAAGAACAAGTACCCTTTGCCAAAGATTGACGACTTGTTCGATCAGCTTAAAGGGGCCACAGTTTTCTCAAAGATAGATTTGAGGTTCGGATATCATCATCTTAAGGTGAAGGAGGTAAATATCCATAAGACAGCTTTTCAGACAAGATATGGGGATTTTGAGTTCGTAGTAATGCCGTTCGGTTTGAAAAATGCCCCAGCCGCCTTTATAAACATGATGAACTGGATTTTCCAACCCTATCTGGACTGGTTTGTTGTTATGTTCATAGACGACATATTAGTGTATTCGAAGTCTGAGGAAGAACATGATGAGCACCTCCAAGTTGTGTTACAAGTGTTAAGGGAAAAGAAGTTCTACGCCAAATTCAGCAAGTGTGAATTTTGGCTTAAGGAGGTTACGTTTTTAAGACATGTGGTATCTGCTGAAGGAATAAGGGTGGATCCTCGGAAGATTGAGGCAGTGTTGGATTGGAAACCCCCTAAATCTATGGCGAAAGTTTGGAGTTTCTTAGGATTAGCAGGCTATTACCGAAGGTTCGTAGAAGGGTTCTCGTAGATAGTCGCACCTCTAACAAAGTTATTAAGAAAGGAAGTGCCTTTCGTATGGACCAATAAGCAATAGGAGAGCTTTGAGAAGCTTAAGAGGGTCTTGATCGAAGTCTAGTTTTGATTTAGCCTGAGGCAGGGAAGGATTTTGTGGTGTATTGTGATGCTTCCCATATAGGATTGGGAGGTGTCCTTATGCAAGACGGGAAAGTGGTCGCTTATGCGTCTTGACAATTAAGGCCACACGAGGTTAACTACCCGACACATGACTTAGAATTAGCAGCAGTGGTCTTTGCCCTTAAGGTGTGGAGGCATTATCTTTATAGAGAGAAGTTAGTGATCTACACGGACCACAAGAGTCTTAAGTGCCTGTTGACTCAGGAGGAGTTGAACCTAAGACAGCGAAGGTGGGTGGAACTATTGAAGGACTACAATTGTTCCATAGAATATCACCCAGGCAAGGCAAATGTAGTGGTGGATGCCTTAAGTCGAAAAGTAGTAACGGATCTGAGGGCAATGTTTGCACATCTGAGCTTGTATGACAATGGAAGTCTGCTGGCAGAGCTGCAAGTTAAGCCAACATCGTTGAATGAAGTGAAAGAGAGACAGTTGGTGGATGAGGATCTAAGTGTTAAGTTGCGACAAGTGCAAAATGGAGAGTTAGAGGGTTATGGTGTTAATGACGAGGGAGTATCGTACTTCAAGGGTAAGGTCTGTATGCCGAAGGATGAGGAGCTTAGGCAAAGAATTCTTCGAATCGCATAGTAGCCCTTATGCTATGCATCTCGGAGGTAGTAAAATATACATAGATCAAAGGGAACAATTTTGGTGGCCTGGTCTTAAGCGGGAAGTTACTGGATTTGTTGGCAAATGCTTGACGTGTCAGCAAGTCAAGGCTGAACACCATGTTCCGTCAGGATTGCTTCAACCAATACAAATTTCGCAGTGGAAATGGGAAAGAATTACCATGGACTTCGTTAGTGGACTTCCCCTTACGCTACTAAGAAGGACTCAGTATGGGTGATAGTGGACCGGCTGACAAAGTCCGCGCATTTTATTCCCGTGCGGGTTGACTACTCCCAACAAAAGTTAGCAAAGTTGTATGTGGCAGAGATTGTAAGGTTACACAAAGTGCCGATGTCAATTATCTCGGATAGGGATCTGAGGTTCACGTCTCGGTTTTGGAAAGCACTACATCAGGCTTTAGGCACCAAATTGGATTTTAGCACGACCTTTCATCCACAGTCAGATGGTCAATCTGAGTGAGTAATACAAGTGTTAGAGGATATGTTAAGAGGCTGTGTGATAGACTTTAGAGGAAGTTGGGAAGAATATTTGCCTCTAGCGGAATTTGCTTACAACAACAGCTATCAGGCCAGTATTCGAATGGCGCCGTATGAAGCACTGTATGGTCGGAAGTGTCGCACTCTTACATGTTGGACGGAATTAGGGGAACATCAAATTTTGGGTCCAGAGTTAGTAGCAAAATCTAAAGAGAAGGTTAGTGTAACTCGAACTCGATTAAAGGAAGCATCGCCTTGGAAGAAGGTGATGAGATTTGGTCAAGCTAAAAAGTCATATTCTCGGTATTGTAGATCTCGATGAAGGAAATAGAATTTGATGTGGGAGATCAAGTGCTCCTTAAAGTTTCGCCTTGGAAGAAGGTGATGAGATTTGGTCGGAAAGGGAAGCTAACTCCAAGGTTCATAGGACCTTCTCAGGTATTGAAGCGAATTGGACCGGTGGCATACTAGCTGGAGTTACCTCCAGAATTGAAGTAGATGCACGACGTATTTCATGTTTCCATGCTACGTCGATACCGATCGGATCCATCTCATGTAGTACCAATTGAAGAGGTGGAGCTAAGACCAGATTTGTCCTATGAGGAAGAGCCAATTCAGATTCTGGAACGAGATGTGAAGGTGCTTCGGAGGAAGTTGGTCCTTTTGGTCAAGGTGTTGTGGCGTAACCATGGATCGGAAGAAGCTTCTTGGGAGTCGGAAGAAGCAATACGACAGCAAGCCCCCATCTATTCTAGCCAGGTAATTTTGAGGTCAAAATTATTTTAAGGGGGTAGAACTGTCATATCCCAGACTCTGGCTTACGCATTATTACTAAATTGTATGAAATAACATGCCTGTGTGTGTTGTGAATGTGTATTATGAATTTTGTGAACCTTAGTGTGAAGGGTAATAGCTTAAAAATTGTTTGATTTTAAAGTTTAAAAGAGGAAGCTAAGTCTGATAAGGCCTTAAGAAAATTTGTAAGGGAAATTCGACATGAAATTGGGCTTGTTAAAGTGGTTGCAAGGCGCCACTTAGGGCCTCTGTAAATGACACCACCAACAGGTGTAAATGGGCCAAGGTTCGAGTCGCATGGGAAGCTAAATAAAGCTTTTATTTTTACGGCAACAAGGGGAAGTAGTGGATGGCATGGGGAGTCTATGGGAGGAGTTTGAGATGAGGTCTAGTTCTTTTGGAAATTTCGGCTAAGGTAGGAGATAAGTGATGAATTATTTTTTTGAAAGGGTAAGGAAGAGTGAATTAAGGGATTTGATAGTGAGAGGAAGAGGTGGCTGGCCAAGGGACTCTCTTGGTGATTATTTTCGGGTTTGTAGTGTGTTAAGGGGTGTGTGCCGAATTTTACAAAGTAAATTAGTCTCTCTTGCCAAAATTTATCCCCCTCTCTTCACTCTTTTCTCATCTTTTCTTTCTTCCATTCTATTTCCCAAGGCCGAACCTAATAAGTCACTAATCTCCTTTTCTTCTTCACATATCCTTAAAGCTGAAACCTCTTTGCTAGTGATCACCATTGTCGAATCTTTCAGCCTCTCATCCTCTCTTCTATTTTGCAAGTCTTAAAAGCCGAGACCTCTCTTCTCTACAAGCAACGATAGTGGTAAGTACTTCCTTAGAAGTCGATTTTGATTTAGTATGCTGAAATCAAGTGCTTGGCCTTGATTTCTAGGGACAGCCGAATGTCCATTAAGCCTTAATATGTGTTTCTTGTGAAGGTAGTCAACAGTAAGGAGCATTAAAAGAAGAGTCTTTGGGATTTGAAGAGAGCAAGGTAAGCAAGTATGGTATTCGGCCAAGGGCCATTCTCATGGATTATTGCTTAAAGTCGATTCTAACATGTGGTATATAGAGATTTCGACAGCTTCTAAGGTAGGTGGTGGTTTTCGAGATTAGATCCGTAAGGTAAGGTAGTAGTGGTATTCAGCTATAGGCCATTTTGGTATACAATGTTAGCCGAATCTAACTATGGATATTTAGAGGTAGTTGACAGTGGTATACAAGGATTGCGGGATTTTAAATCGCAAGGTAAGCACTTATGTACAATCGGCATATTTGGTGTTTTAAGATCTATTCCTTATTTGTTCAAAAGCCGGAACTAACCAAGTTAAGTGATTTAGCATTGGTCGATTGGAAGGTAAGAAGATCACAAGATTTTTGTGATTTGATTAATAATCAAATCGGCAATAAGGAACTAGAATCTAAAGCATTAGAGCGGATTTTTGGGATTTGAGTGAACCTACTAAGTATATCGGTGTGTACCCTCACACTAAGCTTCAATTAATTTACGATTATGCTTTGATATATGTGTTAATAAAAATATGCGTGAGGTGGCTAAAAGTACCATGCAATGGTACGAATGAAATACTCAGGTACGTTTACCCACTTCTACTATGAGTTGGTTATGACCTGTTATGGCACATATGTCAATAGTGATAAGAATGTGAAATAAAGCATGATATTGCATGATATGTTTGACATGGGGCATATGGGTGATATGTAAAGGGGAAGTGAATTGGTGGTTTTATACCACAATATCTGAATGTGGTGACTTATGTCACAATATCCGAATGTGGTGACTTATGTCACAATATCCGAATGTGGTGACTTATGTCACGATTATTTATCTGGTGGCTATGCCACGAATTTTATAAGGGTGATGAGCACGTCGACTGCAGCGACTGCCTTCGATGGTGTGTAGCGGATAGAGGGTTGACTTAGTAGTCCCCATGGTGTGATGGTTGGTACGGGTCATGTGGAGCGGATGGTTATCTAGGCTTGGGTGTGGGCTTGCATCATTAATTGTATATGTTATTATGTATGAATCGACATGCCTGAATTATTTGAGACTTGTGTTGGTTGTACACATTGAGTCTGTTTGACTCACCCCTTGTGGGATTATTTTTCAGGTGACACTCAGTGATGGACCGGGTCGGCAGAAGCTTAGTGATGGCCATGCACAGTTCGGGATTTTATATTATTTTGGACTTGTTATATTTTAAATATTTTGGGATTTTTTTTGGGTTTCACTTTCGATGTAATAAGGCCATAGTGTGAACTGTTATATGCATGTTTTCTTTATATTTGATATTATTATGTTACGAATTTTTTATCAAATTAAAGATTAAGAAATCTGATTTTTAAAATAAGTATTAAATGTTTTGACACCTAATCATCTGTCTTTCAAAAACACGAGAAATTTTAGCAAAGTTTAAATAAGATTCGAATGGTTTTTCTTAGAAGCATGCTAGATTCGGTCAGAGCTTGTGGGCCGGGTTTGGGGTGTTTCATCACAAATTCATGAAATTTAACTATAACCCATGCTAGCCGAATTTCTCTAGTACTCATGTTAGCCCATATTTCACATTTTTTCACATTTTTAACCACCACATTTCACATTTTCTTAATTAATCCCTTTTTGACATTTTTGTCAAAAATCAATTTACAAAAGCTATTAATCTAACATTAAACCTTCTAAAACTATGATAATTCATCAAATTACTCAAGCATTCAACAATGGCAACATGATAAATCTTTAACAGTTTCGAAATCTAAAGTACGGGCTAGCTAGAATACGAAGCAACGATCTCAAAACGTAAAAATCATTAAAAAGGGGACAAAATTAAACTTAGATGCATGAGAATTAATTTGGCCGAATTTCAAGCTTCCATGGAGGTTTCTATCTTCAATTTTTGGTGGTGTCTTTCCAATTGGAAAAGATGATACATTATTCTTTTGTTTTAATTTACTTATTAACCAATTTACTAATTTAACCTTTTTTAATATTCAATAAAATCACTTAATATAAGTCCATAAATGTCCAATAACATTTATAATGGTCTAATTACCACTTAAGGACCTTAACTTTAAGGTTCTATAGCTATTTAATACCTTTAGCTAATAGAACAACACTTTTACATTTTAAGCAATTTAGTCCTTTTTAACCTAATTGAGCATTCAAATGCTAAAATTTCTTAATGAGAATTTCACATCATCATATACTCATTCTGTAAATAATAAAATAATAATAAAATAAATATTTTTACTTCAGATTTGTGATTCTGAAACCAAAGTTTCGATTTGACCAAAAACGGGCTGTTATAAGCGTTCCCACCTATGGCATCAAACCAACAGCCAAATTTCCTTCCACAAAATCATAAATTTTTCAAACCCATGTTCTTGTATAATCATCTATCCTTGAAGTTCCAAAAAGAATTTTTTGACATTTGGGTTTGGAAAATTTGAGGGATTTGCAACCACCGATGGTTCAGGTTCATTAATTATTTTAGATTTTCTTGTAGGCATTCTCAATAATATTCTAACTAAAAGAATTAGACCAGGATCAAGCAATATATTTCAAAATCACAAGAACAATGTAATGGAACAGTAAAATTCTAAGTTAGAACCCTTAACCTTGACTGAAAATTCATGATTCGTCTCAAAGATTCATTGCACGTTCCTCATTTGTGTGATGCTTTTGTCCCTGCACAATACAATAAAAGAAAGAAAAAGGAAGAAAAAGTGTAGCGAAATAAAAAGAATAAGAATAAAGGGGTTTTGGGTTTGAATAGTTTAGGAATTTTTAGAATTAAAAGGATATTAGAAATACATTAAGAGTATGTGTATATTTAGATTAAAAATTAGGTAAGACAAAAGTAAAAACTAACGGGTTGCGTAATGGGTCGGGTCGACCTTGTAGAAAATTGTAGCGATGTCACAACCTTAAACCCCGATGTCACGACAACCTTGATTTTTTTTGAATTCTGGAGTAAACTGACTTCTTTTTCACAAGTCAAAGGTTCTACATCATGACATCGAGGTGAATTGCTCATTTCATGAACTTGTGTTAGGTGTTGTGACATGGAAGTTTTGTGTTGTGACACTCACACTGTTTCAGCCCTTCCTCCTAAATTTCAAAGTGCTCGAAATGAATTTTTAAGCAGTTTAAAAAAATAATACCTAAACTATCTGTAAGTCAGTTAAAATACAATAATATACAAAAGTTTATTAGAATTTAATATATGTCAGGTATTGTTGCCGGATTTGTCCGTCAACTCCATTGGTGTATACATGGATGCACTTCTCATTGTTTTTTTTTCCCCGTATTGGTCCATCATCCATCATGCCACTCCACATTGTTTTGTTTATCCCGCTCATTGAATTTTCTTTTTTGACTTGCACTTATCACAAGAAATACCTTTTTTTGGCTCAAGGTAATTAGGGATTTTTAAAGATATTTCAAAGCATTGTTTCCTTAATTTTTCCCTACTTCCCCCATTCTGTTGGTGACAATATTTGAATATTTCAGTCTCAGTATTGATCTTCATGATTAGCTCATTATTTTCTAGGTCAATGGTGGACCTTAACGTGGCTAAAAAAAGGTCTCCCTAACAGAATAGGTATCTCATATTCTTCTTCAAAATCTAGAATTACAAAATCGACTGGGATGATAAAGTTACACACTTTAACCAACACATCTTCAAATACTTCCTTAGGTTGTACTGAAGACCTGTTGACTAATTGTAGTTTGATATGTGTAATTTTAGGTTTCCCTAACCAAAGTTTCTTGTATCTAGATAAGGGCATCAAATTTATACTGGCTCCTAGATCACATAGGGCCTTACTGAAGTGAATATTCCATATCTCTATAGGAATTGTATAACACTCTAGGTCTTTTAATTTTGGGGGTATTTGTCTAGAAATTATCGCACTTATGTTAACCTACTCTATTTTTTTAATCTCCTACACCTAGACGTGATTTCTTTCAATATTTAGGAACTCTTTCAATTAATTCAATTAAGGGCAAGTTACCATTAAGCAATTTGAATAAGTTAAGAAAACTTACATGTAACATCCCAAAATGGGGTTTAGAATTTTGCGAAATTTGCTTAAATTCTATGATTTGCTTGAACGGGTAGTTATTTGAGTGTGTTTGGGGGTTTTTATTAAGCCTGGGTTCGAGTCTGAAGCTTGGAAAAATTTTAATTTTTGCTCATAAGTGAAACTGGCAGTTAGCAGCAGGACTTATGTATAATTGTGTGTGTTCTATGACACAAGGAGAGCCTGTGGCTTGATGGTGGTGGTGTCACTAAGATGGGAAGGGGAGTGGGGTTCGAATCCCATGGAAACCAAATGTGGGCTTTTATTTTATGTCTTGAAGGTGAAAGAGGTAGAGTTTGGATCAAACTCTACATAGGAGGTTGAAAAATTGGTCAACAATTTTTAATGGGAGGCTGGGAGCAATTTTATGAGGATTTGGTGGAAAGTTGAAGGAGTTTAAATAAGAGGGGGAGCTTGGACAAATTTGGAGAGCTTCAGTAGGGGGAAACTTCGGCCAAGGGTTGTCATTTGGGTTCAGTTTCGGCTTGTGAGAGTGTTGGACCGCCAAATTTTCTCTGGCATTTTTCTAGAGTTGTTTTACATTTTGGTAGTTTTTGACGTTTCAGGTCTTTTCCTTTTCATTTCACCTCTGCCAAGTTCACTCATTCTCCCTTCCTTCTTTCTTTTTCATTTTTTTTGCTATTTGTCGAATTGGTAGGCCTCTCCTCTTTTACCTTCTTTTATTCTTCCCTTAATTCATTCATCGCTGAATCTATTTCCTTTCCCTTTGTTCTTCTTGTGTTGATCGAACTTGTTGTGGGCTAAACACTCTCTTTTTTGCGTTCCTTCTTTTTTTTGTTCCTAACCTTTTCTCGAATCTCTTCGATTTTATGGTAAATGGATACCCTAGCCGAATCTTGGCGGGCTTCTTTTTCTATGCTAGATTCTGTATCTCTCGAGCCAAAAGGCTATTTTGTTTTCCTTTGTTGCCGTGGTTATTTGTATAGCTAACACCTTTTCTTCGTTCAAACGTTTCTAGGGACTCACTTTCCTTAACCAAGGGGTAGGCCGATTACCCTTCCCCTGCAAGAGATCTCATGATTGGTGGTAAGTAGTGTTAGTTTGATTAAACAGTTTCAATATTATGGCGATGTTTTAACAAGGGTTGAGACTAATTGTTAGAACTGTTGATTTCATAGGTGCTTAATCTTGGGAGGTTCAACCTACAATCCATAACAGGTGTGTAATCATACACCCGATTTTGGTTCTGGCAATATGATGCAGGAAGGTGTGCATTCATACCCCTGATAGATTGTGAATCGGCTAAAGTCGAAAAATCGATAAGCCGAAACTTTGGCAGTTGAGGGCTCTTGAGCGTGCGAGAGCTCGTACAGATAAACCGAGCCACAATCATTGGTAATAGACCGTTGAGGCTTCCACAAACATTCTCGTAGGCTTAGGTCATAATGGGCCTCATTGGTCGAGATGGGCCATTGGGCCATGGGCCCCACGTGGGTAAAATTTGTGATAGTGTCAGATAATAGATTGGGCAGCTAAGTTCGCAAAGCCACAACCAAAATTGGGCTAAATGGGCCACACGAGCGTATGGGCCCGCTTGGGCTGAAAACTAGGCTTTAGGCCCAATTACACTGTTTCGACCAAGAAAGGTATCTATGTCGCTCGAGGCGACTGTAGGCCTTCTAAAAGGCCATTTTAGGAAAATTACCAAAATACCCTCGATAGGTAAAATTATTAAAATACCCTTGATGGGTAAAATTACTAAAACACCCTCGATGGGTAAAATTATCGAAATACCTTCGATGGATAAAATTATCGAAATGCCCTTGGGTAAAATTACTAAAATACCCTTGATGGGTAAAACTACCAAAATACCCTTGATGGGTAAAATTATTGAAATACCCTCAATGGGTAAAATTACCAAAATACTCTCGAAGGGTAGAATTATCGAAATACCCCTAAGGGGTGAAATTATCATTTTACCCTTAATTGACAAAATGACTGTTATACCCTTAGCATTAGTAAGTGATGTCTGTGTGATATTTATATGACTGATTATGTTTTTGACATACTGCATACACGAATTACCTATGACACGACATTCTTCATTGGGGTGGGGATTTGTATTTGGAGGAAGCACTGTACTAGTGGCTCTGCCACGTTTTACTGATCTATTGGCTTCGCCACGTATTCTGATTTTAGTGGCTTGGCCACGTTTACTGTCACTAGCAACTTTGCTACGTTACTACTAGCAGCTAAGCTGGGATATTGGTGTATTGGCTGGGTGGGTCGACTTGGTCCCCACATGGTGTGTTGGTTGGTACGAGTGATGTGTTGGCTGGACTGGGTTGGGTTGCATCTCTGTACTGCATTGTTATGATTTGGGCCTAGACCCACTCTGATACTATATAGGGCTAAGGCCCAAGTTGATCTGTTTTTAAATAGGGCTTGGCCCTGACTGTTATTGTATAATAGAGGATTACACACTGAGTTCTCGTAACTCATCCCTTTCTTAACTGTGCAGGTAATCCCCAACCGTAGATGATTTGGAGCTGAGAGGGACTCGGAGGTGGCCACACGCTCGATATGATTTAAACTTAAAGTTAGTTTTTTTAATATATTGGCTAATAATTTTGTAATAAAGTCATTTGGGATTTTTAACTTTTATTTGGTGTTTAGCATTATTTCAACCTACTAGTCTAGGAAACACTAGTTTTTAAAGCAATAACCATTTTTGAAAATTACGTTTTCGAATCTAAAAGTTCACACTAAAAAATGCTTCCGCGATTTTATTTTAAATTGAGAAGCTTATAACAATTGATACGACCTATAATGGGACAACAAGATTTTACAACACTTACGTTTCAAAATAATTGTTAAACAAGATTTAAAATTTAGTACCAAACTTTTATCGACAACCTCGATTTTCAAACAACACTTTGATGTGACACATCAAATTCGACCGTAACGTCTAGGCGGGGTTGGGGTGTTACATTTAGTGGTATCAAAGCTTGATTGTAAAACTCCACTATGGAATGGGTTTTTGAAAATTTTATCAATCTGTCTAAATTTTGGTTTGGAAAGAAATGTCTTTACTAAAAGTGTGGCATACCGAGTCTCCGACACCAAATCTGTAAGTTCTCTGACACTATTTTTTGTGATATACTGAAATGATTATACTGAGAAACTACTAAAGATAGTAGTAGTGCATTGAAACTCTTTAGCTAGAGTAAACTGAGATTGTAGGAGACTGAAAACTGTAGTGAGGTTTCGATCTGTGAAAACAACTCTAATTGTTGTTTATCATAAAATATTTGTTAATAATTATTAGAATTATAAGATGATGTATAAAACTATTAAAATAGATAAATACGCTATAACAACATGAGCATAAAAGGTCGCGAAAGGGGTACACAATGCCGCGGTAGAGGCCGAGGTGCTAGGGCTGAGACTTCAACATCAGGGCATATACTTGCTAGGGAGGCACCAGCCTCACCAGTAGCTGAGACGGGGTCTCATGGCCGAGCCATTAGGGATGATGCTCTATCCCAAGCAATGTTACAAGTTCTTGAAAGGGTTGTTGGAGTAGGTACTGGGTCAATGCCAAGGGTCAATTTATGGGACACTCCGGTCTACTGGAGCAGAAATCTTCAAGGGCATTTTTGGTGTAGCCCCGAATGTGGCAGAATATTGGCTAGGGGTTACCAAATGAATAATGGATGATCTTGACTGTACTGTGGAACAAAAATTGAAAGGAACAATGTTTTTACAGAGAGACGAGGCATATCAGTGGTGGCTCACTATAAGAGAGGGTACACAGGCTGACCATTTGATGTGGGATTTCTTCAAGATGGCCTTTCAAGGAAAGTATGTTGGGGCAAGTTATGTAGATGCTTGGAGGAAGGAATTTCTGAGTCTGGTCCAAAGGAATAGGTCAGTAGCAGAGTATGAGGCAGAGTTCTTACAGTTGAGCCGGTATGCTCGAAGCATAGTCGTAATTGAGTATAAACACTGTGTGCGTTTAAAGGATGGTCTCCAAGATGAGTTACGGGTGTTGATAGCTCCGTAGAGGGAGTGAAACTTTACTTCCCTTGTGGAGAAAGCAAAAATTACCAAGGATGTGAAGCGCTCAGAGCGCCAGAACTGTGAGAAGGATAGAGGTAGGAATAAGAAGAATTTTGGGTCCTTAAGTTCTTTTGGTGGGCCTAAGAAGAAGTCTAGATTTGATGGGCTAGTCTGACCTGGGGTCTCTGTTGTTGTTGCCAGACCGCAGCCTTGCGCTGATTGTAGGAGAGCTCACGAGGGTGAGCATTGGAAAAGAACTGGGGCATGTTTCAAATGTGGGTCCATGGATCACCAGGTCAATAACTGTACACAGAGGCCTATTCAAATGGAAGCCATAGGTCAGGGATATGTTCAACTAGGGAGAGGTGGCAGCAGCCACCGAGAGGCCGTGGTTAGGCCAGAGGGGGAAATAGATTGGGTAGAGGTCGTGGAGCACCAGGCAGAGGTGCTGGTAACACTGAGGAGATAACCAACGTTGGCCTATACTGTTTGGCACGGAGAAGATGCTAATGCTCCTAACGTCATAATTGGTATGTTCCCCATTTATAATGCACCATATATCACTTTAATTGATATTGGGTCTACACACTGGTATGTTGCATGTACTGTGTCTAGGACGTTGGGTAGGAAGTTCAAAATTATTGATAGTGAAATGCCGATGATAAGTCCACTGGGACAGTCGATTAGAGTGAATAAGTTTTTTAGAGATGTGCCCCTAGAAGTCCAAGGGGTTGTCTTTTCGGCGGATTTGATGGAACTGTCGTTTGGCGAATTCGATCTTATTTTGGCATAGATTGGCTAGTGAAGCATCGTGCGAATTTGGATTGCACTGCTAAGCGTATGGTATTGAAATCTTTTGAGGATGAGGAGGTGGTTGTGATAGGGGAGTGAAGGGATTATCTATCTAATTTAATCTCAGCATTAAGGATCGAGAAATTGGTTCACAAAGGTTGCGAGGCATTCTTAGCTTATGTCCGTATATCTGATTCTAAAGGTCCGTCTATTGCGGATGTCAGAACTGTGAAGGATTTTCCAGATGTATTTCCCGAAGAGCTTCTTAGGTTGCCTCCAAACTGTGAGGTTGAATTCGGTATGGAGCTCTTACCTAGAATAGCCCGGTGTCCTTCGCCCCTTAGAGGATGGAACCAAATAAGCTGGTAGAGTTAAAGGCTCATATTCAAGAGCTACTAGACTGAGGATTCATTCGACTTAGTGTGTCTCCAAAGGGAGCACTAGTGTTATTCATAAAGAAGAAGGATGGGTCCATGCGCATGTGCATCGATTATCATCAACTGAACAAATTGACAATTAAAAACAAGTACCCTTTACCAAAGATAGACGATCTATTCAACCAGCTTCGAGGAGCTTCAATTTTCTCCAAGATAGATCTTCGATCTGGGTGCCATTAGTTAAGAGTTAAGGAGGTGGATGTGTATAAGACTGTATTCAGGACTCGGTATGGGCATTTTGATTTTTTGGTCATGCCGTTTGGATTAACGAATGCACCAACTACTTTCATGGATATGATGAACCGGGTATTCTAGCCCTATTTAGACAGATCGGTAGTGGTGTTTATCGATGTCAACCTAGTGTACTTAAAAACCAAGGAGGATCATGATTCGCATCTACGGATTGTATTGTAAATACTGAGGGAAAAGTAGCTTTATGCAAAGTTCAGCAAGTGTGAGTTTTGGCTATGGGAAGTGACATTTCTGGGTCACGTGGTGTCTGCTGGGGGATTCTGGTTAACCCTCGAAAAATTAAAGTCGTGTTAGGTTGGAAACCACTGAATACGATATTTGAGATTCGAAGTGTTTTGGGTCTGGCTAGGTATTACAGATGTTTTTTAGAGGGGTTTTCATTGATCGCTGCACCTCTAACTAAGTTGTTGCGTAATGGGATACCGTTTAATTGGATTGAAAAGTAGCAAGAGAGTTTTGAGAAACTGAAGAGAGTCCTGACTGAAGCCCCAATGTTAATTCAGCCAGAGTCTGGGAAGGAGTTTGTTATCTACTGTGATGCGTCGCACACAAGATTGAGATGTGTGTTGGTGCAAGAGGGTAAGGTGGTTACTTACGCGTCTCGCTAGCTTAAGCCTCACGTGGTGAATTACCCCACGCACGACTTGGAGTTAGCTGTAGGTAGTATTCTTACTAATGATTTGGAGACATTATTTATACGATGAGAAGTCTACTATTTACATAGACCATAAAAGCCTCAAGTATCTCCTTACTTAGAAGGAGTTGAATCTTAGGCAACGAAGATGGATAGAGTTGCTTAAGGATTATGATTGCTCGATTGAGTACCATCCGGGTAAAGCTAACTTAGTAGCGGATGCACTGAGCCATAAGGTTGTATCTGATCTGAGAGTGATGTTTGCTCGTCTCAGCCTATTTGAGGATGGTAGTCTGTTGGCTGAACTCCAAGTGAGACTGATCTGGGTTGATCAAATTAAGGAGAAGTAGTTGCTGGATGAATCGTTGGTCCCTCATTTCCGATTGGTTGAGTAAGGGGAGACTGCAAATTTTGGGTTGAATAGTGAGGGAGTGCTATGCTTCCGTGGGAGAGTCTATGTACCGAGGGATTCTGGGTTAAGGTAGTCTATACTCGAGAGACGCATAGTGGTCTATAAGCTATGCATCATGGCGGAAACAAGTTGTACCAAGATCTACGTGAACTGTACTGATGGCCAGGGCTTAAGCGCAGGGTTACTAATTTTGTGGGTAAGTGTTTGACATGCCAGGAAGTTAAAATTTGATATCACCGCCCTCCGGATTCTCGCAACCCATTAAGATTCCACTTTGGAAGTGGGAGAGGGTAACCATGGAATTTGTTAGTGGGCTAGCCTTGACGCCTACTAAGAAGGATTCGGTATGGGTTATTGTTGATCGACTGACTAAATCTGTCCACTTCATACCGGTCTGCACGAATTATTTGTTGAAGAAGTTGGCTAAGTTATACGTGGCTGAGATTGTGAGACTACATGGGGTACCAGTGCCTATCATTTTTGATAGAGATCATAGATTCACATCACGATTCTAAAGAGTGTTACACAAAGCTTTGGATACAAGGTTGGATTTCAGCACGGCATTCCATCCTCAAACTGATGGTCAGTCAGAGAGGGTGATCCAGATATTGGAAGACATGCTAAGAAGCTGTGTTATTGATTTCAATGGCCGTTAGGAAGACTACTTGCCATTAGCGGAGTTCGCATATAATAATAGCTACCAATCTAGTTTTCAGATGGCACCGTACGAGGCATTATATGGTCGTAGGTGTCGTACTCCTACTTATTGGACAGAACTGGGTGAGTGGCGAGTGTTGGGGCCAGAGTTGGTTTCTGAAACCGAAGAGAAAGTAAAGTTGTTCCGAGGTCAGTTAAAAGAGGCATTTGATAGGTAAAATTCGTATGCTGATTTAAAGCGTAAAGAGATAGAGTACACTGTGGGGGATTATGTCTTCTTGAAGGCCTCACCATGGAAGAAGATTCTGAGGTTTGGATGGAAAGGCAAACTGAGCCCTAGATTCATGGACCTTACTTGATATTAGAGCGTGTGGGACTGGTTGCCTATCGACTTGAGTTACCTCCTAAGTTGAACTGGACACATGATGTGTTCCACGTCTCTATGCTGAGGCAATACCACTCTGATCCCTCATATATAGTGTCATTGGAGGAGATTGAGGTTAGACCCGATCTGACTTTTGAGGAAAAACTGGTGCAGATACTGGATCGTGACGTTAAAGTGTTAAGAAGGAAATCTGTTCCATTAGACAAGGTGCTTTGGCATAATCACGATTCAGATGAAGCAATGTGGGAGTCTGAGGAGGCGATGTGACAACAATACCCTCACCTCCTCTGACCAGGTAAATTTTGAGGTCAAAATTTCTTTAAGGGGGTAGAGTTGTAACGCCCCAAAAATGGGGGGTTTAGAATTTTGCTGAATTTGCTTAAATTCCATGATGTTCTTGAAAGGGTAGTTATTTGAATGTGTTTTGGGGGTTTTATTAAGCCTGGGTTCGAGTCTGAACCTTGGAAAAATTTTAATTTTTGCTCAAAATTAAAAATGGCAGCTAGCAGTAGAACTTATGTATAATTGTGTATGTTCTATGACACAAAGAGAGCCTGTGGCTTGATGGTGGTGGCGTCACTAAGATGGCATTAGGAGTGGGGTTTGAATCCCATGGAAAGCAAATGGGGGCTTTTATTTTATGTCTTGAAGGTGCAAGAGGTAGAGTTTGAATCAAACTCTGCATAAGAGGTTGAAGAATTGGTCAACAATTTTGAATGGGAGGCTGGGAGCAATTCAAGGAGGATTTGGTGGAAAGTTTAAGGAGTTTGAATGGGAGGGGGAGCTTGGCCGAATTTGGAGAGCTTGAGTAGGGGAAATTTCGGCCAAGGGTTGTCATTTGGGTGCAATTTCGGCTTGTGAGAGTGTTGGAGTGCTGAATTTTCTCTGGCATTTTCCGAGAGTTGTTTTGCATTTTGGTACTTTTTGACGTTTTAGGTCATTTCCTTTTCATTTCACCTCTGCCAAATTCACTCCTTCTCCCTTCCTTCTTTCTTTTTCATTTTTTTTGCTATTTACCGAATTGGTAGGCCTTTCCTCTTTTACCTTCTTTTCTTCTTCCCTTAATTCATTCCTTGCCGAATCTATTTCCTTACCCTTTGTTCTTCTTGTGAT
The DNA here is from genome assembly GCA_025506655.1 of Gossypium rotundifolium. NCBI lineage: Eukaryota > Viridiplantae > Streptophyta > Magnoliopsida > Malvales > Malvaceae > Gossypium > Gossypium rotundifolium. The sequence continues at coordinate 147,616,126 of CP106724.1, forward strand.
GACTGAACTTGTTGTGGGCTAAACACTCTCTTTTGTGCATTCCTTCTTTTCTTTATTCCTAACCTTTTCCCGAATCTCTTCGATTTTGTGGTAAGTGGACACTCTAGCTAAATCTTGGCCAGTTTCTTTTTCTATGCTCTGTTCTGTATCTCTCAAGCCGAAAGGCTATTTTGTTTTCCTTTGTTACCGTGGTTATTTGTATAGCTAACACCTTCTCTTCATTCAAATGTTGCTAGGGACTCGCTTTCCTTAACCAAGGGGTAGGCTGGTTACCCTTCCCCTGCAAGAGATCTCTTGATTGGTGGAAAGTAGCGTTAATTTGATTAAACAGTTTCAATATTATGGTGGTGTTTTAACAAGGGTTAAGACTAATTGTTAGAACTGTTGATTTCATAGGTGCTTAATCTTGGGAGGTTCAACCTACAACCCATAACAAGTGTGTAATTGAACACTCGATTTTGGTTCTATCAATATGACGCATGAAGGTGTGCATTCACACCCCTAATAGATTGTGAATCAGCTAAAGCCGAAAAACTGATAAGCCAAAACTTTGACAGCTGAGGGCTCTCTAGCGTGCGAGTGCTCATAGAGATAAACCGAGCCACAATCGTTGTGATAGACCGTTGAGGCTACCACGAACATTCTCGTGGGCTTAGGTCATAATGGGTCTCGTTGGGCCTAGATGAGCGATTGGGTCATGAGCCCCGCGTGGGTAAAATTCACGCTAGTGTCAAATAATGGATTGGGCTGAAAAATTTGCAAAGCCGCATTGAAATAGGGCTGAATGGGCCACACGAGCGTGTGGGCCCACTTGGGCTAAAAATTGGTCTTTGGGCCCAATTATACCATTTCAACAAGAAGGGTATCTACGTTGCTCGAGGTGACTGTAGGCCTTTGAAAAGGCTGTTTTAGGAAAATACTGAAATACCCTTTATGGGTAAAATTACCTAAATTGTAACATCCGAGATTTAGGGGCTTTGCATCTATCTTGTTTCTGTGTGTTTGGTAGGCTCTGTATGTTGTTTGAGTGTGTTTGGGGCCTCCGAGAAGGCCCGAGTTAAGTTGGAACCTTGGCTAAAATTTTAGTTTTGGGCATTTTAGGGAGAGCTAATTGGGGCGCGGGACTTAAGGGTTTTATGCATGTTTGGGTGACACAAGAGGTGCAGTGGAAGAGTGGCAAGGAGACGCCACCTAGCATGCAGGGAGATGGCATCACAAGGAGAAGCTGAGGGGGAGAGGGTTCCAAACTCTCAAGTAGCACAAGGGAGTATTATTTTTGGTTTAGGCAAGGGAGGTAGTTGGATGGTTATTAAACTCTGGAGGAGAGAGACAAGACCTGGTCAACTATTTCAAATAGATGGTGGAGAGTGATTAGGGGAGTTTGAACTATCCAAAATGGTTTGAATAAGTGGAGGAGAGGGAATCAAGGAGTGTTTCAAGGGGATGGCATGGGGATTGAGGTGAGATGGGTTGTTAGCCGAATTTTGTATAGTGAAGGGGGGAGTGTGAGGCTTTCGATTTTGGTTGGGGAGTAGGTGCTGAAAGAGTTAGAAATATTTTAGGTATAGTGAGCTTCTCTTTTCGGTGTTAGTTTGTAGTGCAATTGGAGCAAATTGATTCATTCTTCCTCTAGCTTAGCCGAAACTTTTTCTTCCTTTTTTGGCATTTTGGTGTCGTATAAGCCTTGCTTCATCATCTAAAGGTCGAACCCTCCTACTATTCTCCTCTCAGTACACCACTTTCTCTTAATTATTTAAGAGCCAAACCTTAACTCTCTCTTCTTCTCATTTACATTTTGGTAACTTGAGTTGAGTATGTCCTCATCAAAATCGAAGCAATTCTTTTTGTTTAGTGAGTTCTCATTTAGTAAACAATAGCCGAACCTTCTAATCTTCTCCATTCCATAATTTCTTCTTTTTCTATTTGGTTACCTCTCAAATTCCATCTTTTCGCCGAATTCCCTTTTATCTTTTCTTTCTCTTTCAGTTCTCATATCTTCTACTTTAGACGAAATCCCTCTCTATTTCTTCTCTTTGAGTTTTACTTATGTTTTTCTATTTTTCTGAAGTCGAACCTCTCTTGTGTGGTTACTTCTTTTGCACTTATTCATTTGCTAGAAGATTGCCATTACTTTTCTCTTCAACCTTCTCAATCGAATTCTTCTTAGTAGTGGTAAGCGTTCCCTTCTCTTCGAATCTATCTCTTCTCTTATGGTTTGCCGAATCAAGGTATTAATTTTGTTCCTTGGTTTTTTCGGTTGAGTAAAGGAAAGGCGTGTTTTTGAATCTCTTCTGCTTTAGAGTTTTTGGGGTCAACTGAATTTGATCAATCAAAGGACTTTACTGATCTATTAAATTAGTGTAGAACCCACCAGGTTCTGTTAACTTCGGTAAAAACTTCTTCATTCAAAGTAAATATTTTTCCGCTATTATCTTATTCAACAGTTTAACTAGGTCTTCTGACCAAGATCTTTGGATGGAATCCAATGTTAGTCAGGCGAAGGAGGGGGTTAGACCCATAACCCCAGTCCCTAAGTTTAAAAGGCGTGCGATGTCCGCTATTCGAGATTGGCCTCCAAGTTGTGGGCCGGCTTTTAAAAGGGATAAGCAAATCACTGTGATCCTTGCAAGTGAGGACGTTAGCGAGATCGATAGTTTAGTTCTTCGGGTTTACAGGTGTGTAATTATCACACTATCTCCTTTTGTGTTTAAATCATATATGTGTTATGGTTGAAAATTGAAATATCAGCAATGCTGATTGAATTTCCCAGGATGGGTAAAACCAAAACTTCAGGATAGTATGGTATGTTTTATTTTCGTTATTCTTGTGGATAGTATGACGATGGGTATACATAAAATATTGTGTGGATGACATCTTATAACATGTTGTTATACTACATTGCATGAGCATGGGATTTGGGTTCTTAACGTTATGCAGGGGAAGTGTACATCAGTGACACAATCATACGGAATGATGTTTTGGTGCCTCATTTTGGCATCGGTTATTTGGTCACCTAGTGATCGGTTATTTGGTCACATAGTGATCGGTGGCTAGGCCACGTTTTATTATCTTTGCGCAGCATGGCTGTCAACATGACTGCCAAAGTGGAATGTAGCGGATGGAGGGTCGATTGAAGAAATCTCCAGGTGTGTTGAGGATGGACAGATGAAGAGGAGTGTAGAGGATGGAAAATTAGGCTGGGTTGGGTTATCATGTTAATCATTGTTGCATCGCATGAAATGGGCTTCAGCCGGTGGGGTTTTGGGGCCTTGGCCCATATGTGGATTTACGTGGAATAATTGCACACTGAGTCTTGTGACTCATGTTTTCATTTAACAATTGCAGGTGATTTTTAGCTTATCGGACTGGGCTGGAGGGATCTCGAGGTGGCCAAGCATGGGTTTTATTAGGAAACACTATTTTTATTAAGACTTATTATTTTACAAATTTTTATTTTAAGTTTGTAATAAGGCCATTATAAAATTCGGTAATTTTCTTTTTGGGTTTTAAACTTTGGTTATAATGATTGCAAACTACTCAATGGAAACTCTAGATTTTATAATGCAAACTGAAATTCTATAACCTGCCAATGATGCTTCTTTTAGAAGTAGTTTTTATCAAAAACTTAATTATTGAAAAATAGGTAAGTGTTTTAAATATCACCTAATTAAAAGGCCCGGCTATTTAATTTTCTAAGCTTATTAAACAGAGGGTTTCAACTAAGCCTCAAAACTTGGGATTTCCAAAGAAACTTAAAAATTTGGAATTTCACAAAAATTTTCTCAATATTTCACTAGTGACATACCAGATCCGGTCGAAGCGTTTGGGCTGGGTTTGGGGTGTTACAGAAATACCCTCGATGGATAAAATTATCGAAATGCCCTTGATGGGTAAAATTATTGAAATACCCTCGATAGGTAAAATTATTGAAATACCCTCGATGGGTGAAATTACTGAAATAACCTCGATGGGTAGGATTACCAAAATACCCTCAAAGGGTAGAATTTCTGAAATACCCCTGAGGGGTGAAATTATCGTTTTACCCCTAATTGACAAAATGACCGTTATACCCCTAGTGTTAGTAAGTGATGTCTGTGTGATATTTTTATGACTAAATATGTTTGTGATAAACTGCATAAAAATTACCTATGGCACGACATTCTGTGTTTGGGTGGGATTTGTACTTGGAGGAAGTTCTATACTAGTGGCTCTGCCACGTTTTACTGATCTAGTGGCTTCGCCACGTATTCTGATTTTAGTGGCTTGGCCACGTTTACTGTCACTAGCAACTTTGCTGCGTTACTACTAGCAGCTAAGCTGCAAAATTGGTGTGTTGGCTGGGTGGGTTGACTTGGTCCACATATGGTGTGTTGGTTGGTACGGGTGGTGTGATGGCTGGACTGGGTTGGGTTGCATCTCTGTACTGCACAGTTATGATTTGGGCCTAGACCCAATCTGATACTGTATAGGCTAAGGCCTAGGTTGATGTGTTTCTGAATAGGGCTTGGCCTTGACTGTTATTGCATAATAGGGGATTGCACAATGAGTTCTCGTAACTCACCTCTTTCTTAACTGTGCAGGTAATCCCCAGCCGTAGATGATTTGGAGCTGAGAGGGACTCGGAGGTGGCTACACGCTTGATATAATTTAAACTTAAACTTTATTATTTTATTTTATTTTTAACATATTGGGCTAATAATTTTGTAATAAGGCCATTTTGGGTTTTTATCTTTTATTTGGTGTTTATCGTTATTTCAACCTGTTAGTCCAGGAAACACTAGTTTTTAAAGTAATAAGTGTTTATGAAAATTACGTTTTCGGATCTAAAAGTTTACAACTAAAAAATGCATCTGTGGTTTTATTTTAAATTGAAAAGCTGATAACAATTGATACGACCCATAATGGGACAACAAGGTTTTACAACATTGACGTTTCAAAATAATTGTTAAACGATATTTAAAATTTAGTACCAAACTTTTATCGACAATCTCGATTTTCAAACAACACTTTGAAGTGACACGTCAGATCCGATCGTAACGTCTAGGCCAGGTTTAGGGTGTTACATTGCAAATCCCATTTCATCTCGTTTCCTTTTATCCTCTAACCGTGAGAGGAATGATACCATAGTTTGTGTATATTCTGTGTTCGGCTCATCTATTGACTCAACTACCTTCTTTGGTTTGGGTTCAGTATCATCATTTTGAGTGGCTTCTACTTGAAGATCATCGGCATCCTCCTTGTCCTCCTCTTAAGTTAGGTACTCTAGTCTACTCAGTACTTTACCCGAGTGAAGCATGATTGCCTTCACATGCTCTTTCCCTTCACATAACTTTATTGGATAACCTCTCAAGTTAACTTAAAGCAACAAAAAGAGTTTTCAAACTTCACCTAAAAGAAATTTTCCGAGATAGATGCAAGTTTTCAAAATGAACACTGAGTTTTCAAATAATCAACCAAACTTGAAGTTTATAACAAAAAAAATTCCTAATATTTTCAGATGATTGCGAAGTTCATGTGACGCACTAGATCTGGTCATGGTATTTAGGCTGGGTTAGGGGTGTTACAAATTTTGTCCTCAAAATTTCCAACTATCTAATAGCCGCACAACACAGGTTACACCACTACACTTTCGCTACGCACTCTATTCCTAATTGCAAATTAGGTAAATAGTACACTATAGGTAAAGTATGTACCAGTATTCACATCTGGAGCGTCTCCATCTTCTCGGTGACGTGCTACATAAACTAAAGCTGACTGCCTCACCTCCGCATGAGCAACACCTCTACCTAGAGCTCCACTACCCAAAATGTTTCCACCCCTGGCCCGTCCACGGCCTCTAAGCGGCAACTGTCCACCCCTAGGTGGCTATACATCACCCCTACCAAAAACTTGTGTCTGATCTAGTTTTCTGGGACACTCTCTGAGACGGTGTTCCATGGAACCAGAACTCAGACAAGCTCCCATCCTCCTCCAGCACTCGCCCACATGACCTTTCCCACAAATAGCATAAGGTGGTAACCCAGTAGTAGCAACAAGGAGCCTAGCTCTGATTGGCCCATGCACTCTTGTTTCTGCCCCTTTCTCTTTCTTAGTTTAGGCATTCAGAGCGCTTTACATCTTCAGCGATCTTTGCTTTATCCACCAATGCTGCAAAATCCCGCTCCCTTTGGGGAGCAATCAGTACTCGAAGACTGTCTCTAAGGCCATCTTCGAACCGAACACAACATTCATAACTTGTTGCCACTATTCCTTTAGCATACCGACTGAGCCATAGGAACTCCGCCTCGTATTCTACCACAGATCTGTCCTTCTGACTCAAGTTCAAGAATTCCCTCCTTTGGGCATCCACATAGCTTGCGCCCATGTACTTCCCTTAAAATATGGACTTGAATAACTCCCAAGTGGCCCAGTCAGGCTAAGTCCCCTCTTTCACGGTAAGCCACCACTGGTAGGCTTCCTCTCGCAGCAACGATACCGCACCATTCAATTTTTGTTCTGAAGTGCAATCCAAGTAATCCATTATCCTTTGGTGGCCTCCAACCAATATTCGGCCACATTCGGGGCCATTCCCGCGATACCTTTGAAAATTTTTGCTCCATTTGATCGAAGTCTCTCCGAAATTAACCCACGACTTCAATGCCATTATTGGGCCCAATGACCCTTTCCAGAATTCTTAGCATTGCTTGGGACAATGCGTCATCCCCAGCTACCCGATCCTATAATTGTCTCAGGTACCAGTGAAGTAGGAGCCTCTCTCACTTCAACGTTGGGCATATGGCCTGATGCCGAAGATCCAGCCCTAGCACTTCTACGGCCTCTGCCGTGGCCTCTTGCACTCTTCTAGTGCTCATTATCGCTTCCCATATTATCTAAATTAGAAATTTTAGCCCATAGTTTCAATAATTAAATAGATGTTTTATGGAAGTAGTAGTTAAGTGTTGTTTTCGCAATCACAAGCTCACTACAGTTTTAATTTCCTATAGTTTCTCAGTTTACTCGAGCTAAAGAGTCTCGGTATAGTCTATCATCTAAAGTAAGCCCAGTAACTATTTACAGTATAACAGTTTAAAATAGATTTTAGTATCAGGAGAACTTACTTTGTCTGACGTTGGAGACTCGGTGAGCTACACTTTTCAGAGGGAATATCTCAAACCCTTCACATATTAAAAAAACAACTTATTGAAATCCAAGATTTGAAAACCCATTCAACAGCTGAGTTTTACAACTTGGCACTGATACCACTAAATGTAACACCCCATACCTGGTCCAGACGTTATGGCCAAATCTGGCATACCGCATTGAAGTGTTTTTCAAAAACCATATTTCCATTGAAAACCCTTCTTAATTAAAAGCTTGAGTAAAATCCTAGTTATGTCAGTTTATTATTATTTTTAAAACGTGGTACATAGAAAAATTATTAAGTTTATTCCCAAAATTTCTTTCTAGTTTCAGAAGCTAATTTTAAAAGTAACCGATTTACGAAAACGTGATGTTTAAAGATTAAGTCGTGAAAGCGTGGTGTTTTGAAAACAGTTATTGTTTTGGAAAACCGCAATCTACTTTTAACATATAGAAAATGTAATAAACTGAAAATCACAAATTAAAAACCAAAAATTAAAAGAGGCCTTATTACAACCTAATAAGATAGCAGTTTAAGTAAGGTAAAATAGAATACTAAAATTAAAGTTGTTCGTAGTGTGGCCACCTCTGAGTCCTCCAGTACGTCGAATCGCCTATTGAGGATTACCCAAAAAATTAAAAGAGGGGGTGAGTTTATGAAAACTCAGTGTGTACAACCCTCATCGGTCATAAAGCATGCATCACATCAAACCGGGCCTAAGCCCATTACAGTAATCAATGTGGGCCTTAGCCCTTAATAACCTCAGTTAGGCCTTAACCCATATGAAATGTCACATATCACATATATCTGGGCCTAAGCCCATCTCAATATTAGAATCAATCTATGCAATGCATGAATACCCAAACCAACCCTGCACTCTATCTCCTATCTGACCCTGCACTCCTGTGGGGATTTAATATACCCACCTATCCCTAGACTCCTTATGTAGCACCGGTTACGACACTAACCAATGTTGCAATAGAGTTGCCAATAACATAATCGGCTTAAAACCATCGGTGGATTCATAGTTGTTAAGCGACCATGCGACCCTAATAAATCATATACTTCCTCTAAATCAATGATCCCATCCCCCATGTAGCTTAATATCACATGAATGCAAACATACCATAAATGGCATACAATAACAACCATATAACATGTAAGGGCATTGTAACAGCCCAATTTTGACCCTAATCAGAATAATAGTTTTGGGACCACAAATTCGAGTCTAAAAAAATATTTTAATATTATTTTTTGTGTTAATTACGTGTGAATTTGCTTGTGTTAAATTGTTGTGTTTTAATTTCGTTGTTTGAGTGTCCGATTAAATAAAAGGGCTTAATCGCGTAAAATTAAAATTTGATGGTTAGTTGTGAAAGTGTCTAATTGTTGTTGTCTATTTAATATGGGGGATTTATGTAACATCCTGAAAATGGGCCTATGCATTTTTGATTTAATTATACGAAATGGCATGTCTTATGTGTTATGAATGTATGGTGAACATTTTTGGAAACTTGGAAATGTAAGGAAATGTTTTAAAAATGTTAAAAGAGGAAAGTGAACATTTTTGGAAACTTGGAAATGTAAGGAAATGTTTTAGAAATGTTAAAAGAGGAAAGTGAACATTTTTGGAAACTTGGAAATGTAAGGAAATGTTTTAGAAATGTTAAGTTTAAAAGAGGAAAGTGAACATTTTCGGAAACTTGGAAATGTAAGGAAATGTTTTAGAAATGTTAAGTTTAAAAGAGGAAAGTGAACATTTTTGGAAACTTGGAAATGTAAGGAAATGTTTTAGAAAACTTTAAAAGAGGAAACTAAGGCAAGGAGGTCTTAAGAAAATTAATAGAAGAAATTTGACACAAGAACGGGCTTGGAGAAGTGGCTAGGAGGCACCACTTAAAGCCTAGTAAGTGACGCCACAATCAAGGGGGAAGGAGCCTAGGTTCGAGTCACATGGGAAGCAAATAATAGAGTTTTATTTTGCTGCAAGGAGCAAGGGAGTTGGACGGCACCAAGGCACTTGGGGAAGAGTTTAATTCTCTTTAAAATTTGACTAAATAGGTGGATCAATGAGGATAATTATTGTTTAAGAGATAAGAGATAATTAAGGGATTATTTCCATTAATTTTAATAAAGATAAGAGAAGTGATGGCCAAGTAAGGAGTCTTGGCCTAGTAATTTCGCAAAAGGAGGAAAATAAGGCTATTCATCAATCTTCTCTTTTCCATTGATGTCTCTGCCGAAAATTTCTAGCAAACTCTCTCCTTTCTCTCTTATTTTGCCATAGCAAATCTTTTCTCCATAAGTCCAAAGATTGCGAATCCCCTAATGACTCTTTTCCCTCTCTTTTCTTTTGATAAACCGATAACACGATAACCTTTAGCCGATTTCTTGTTAAGTTCCAAATGCCAAAAACTTGCTATTATCAAGACCATAGTCGAATATTGCTAAAGGATCAAGCAAGGATTGCCGATCTCTAAAGTAAGGGTAAGATCTCATTCAGTTTCATCCTTTTTCTTTTAAGATTTGCGAAATCTAGGACTAACCCCATTAATATCTTGTTCTTTGAAACTTTGAAGAGATCTTTCGGATTTACTAAGTGTCGACTACAAGGAAGGAGAAATTCTTTTCCCGAAGGTACACCATAGGCCGTGTGTTCCCTAGTTATTCGGTGAGTTTCGGGATTTAAAATCCACAAGGTAAGTATCTATAGCATTCGTCCAAGGCCATGTTAAGTAAATAGATGTGATTCATTAATATTTAAAAGCCGAAACTAATCTATTCAAGTAATCTAGTGATTGTCGATTTCAAGAAAGAAGGATACAAAGTTTTTGGCATTTGATTAGACATCAATCGGCACCAAGGTAAGTTTTAGTGTACTAATCCTACTAGGATTTGGATTTATAGCCGAATGGCTTTTTACTAACATGTTAGGGTTGGCCGAATATAGGAATTAAAGATCTAAAGCAATAGAATGAGTTTTCGGGATTTCAGTAAATTCTATAAGTATATCAGGTGTGTACCCCACACTATCTTTTAATAAGATTTATGGCGAGAATTTAATATGAGCATGTTTATAAGAATGTGGATATGGCTAAAGTACCATGCTATGGTACAAAGTACTCAGGTATGTTTCCTACTCCTATTAGGATTACGTTAAATATCTGTTACGACACACTTATGACATTATAAGAATGTGAAATAAGAATTCGGCATGTTAATGCATGATATGTATGATATGGGGCATATGGGTTATATGAAAAGGGGAAGTGAATATGGTGACCTAAGACCACGATAACTGAATGTGGTGACCTAAGACCACGATATCTGAATGTGGTGACCTAAGACCACGATATCTGAATGTGGTGACCTAAGACCACAAATTTTATAAGGGCAATGAGCACGTCGACTGCAGCGACTGCCTTCGATGGTGTGTAGCGGATGGAGGGTTGACTTAGTAGTCCCCACGATGTGATGGTTGGTACGGGTGATGTGTAGCGGATGGCATATAGGTTTGGGTTCGGGTTGCATCATTATTTCCTATCTGTTATATGAATATGCATGTAATATGTGAACATATGCCTAAATTGTTAAATCTTAGTGTTGGTTACACATTGAGTCTATTGAGTCACCCCATTGTGGGAACATTTTTTTCAGGTGATGATCAGTGATGGACCGGGCCGACGGATGCTTAGGGATGGCCATGCTCAGCAAGAAGTTCATTTTTATTTGGGCTATTTTATTTTAAGTATTTTGAATTTAAATTTTGGGAATTATTTGATGTAATAAGGCCATAGTAGAACTACTTTACTTTACTTTCATTTATTATGTTTACAAACTTTTATTTATTAAAAGATTAAGTAAATTTATTTTAAAACAAAGCCCAAACGTTTTGTAACCTGAAGTAAAGGAATTTAATAATGAAATAAACTTGTTTTCAACTCAAGCCCAACCCAAAACAATCTTGCTTTCAAAACACACAAGTTTTTCCTAAGTAACAAAAGAATTTGAAACGGTTTACACCGGGGAACATACCAGATCCGGTTAAGGCTCGTGGGCCGGGTTTGGGGTGTTTCAATTTATGTTGCAAATATGGCATTGCATTTATGAATGGATGGCATTAGATATATATTATAAAGTTTTTATATTAACTTATTAAGGTTAATTTAGTAAATGGATATTAAATGTTAATATAATAAATAAAATGTGAAAATTTTGCATGTTCATCTTTGCCATTGCTGAAAATTACAAGAAAAAGACTTCCAAGGGTTTGGCCATGTATAAGCATGATTTAGGTATGTATTTTGCTCAGTTTTGCAAAATTTTTATGTTTTTGAGATCGTTGCTATGAAATGTACAAAACCCATGCTTTAATTTTTTATTTTGATGAATATTTTTAGTTGAGCCATTGATGAACTCATGTGATTTTTTTGTTAGACGATAGATTATGAAATATATGTTTTGGATTAACATGTTTTGTATTGGAAATTTTGATGATTTTGAGAAATAAGGGCTAAATTGTAAAAATAATATTTTGAGGGACTAAAATGTGAAATAAATGAAATGTGTGGACTTAGATGGTCTATAGGAAAATTTGGCCCTAGCATGATATAGGTAAATTTTTTGTATTTTGTGTTTAATGCAATAAGGACTGATGGTGGTGGAAAAAGTCTTAAAATTTATATAATGAATAATTGAGCCTAGAAACTAACTATCACCACGATCGAGGCAAGCGCACCTATCGAGCAGTAGTATAGTTTAGTGGCAAGACCGGATTGTCGAACCAAATGAACCAAAAGTACTAATACTAACTTTTTTTTATTTAGCCTAAGAATTAAGAGAATTGTCGTTTAATCTAAAATTAACTAACTACTAAGATAAAGATGCTAAGACACAGAGAAGGAATTGGGGAAATACTTGTTGGAAAAACCAATTGATTAAGACAATACCCGAGGAAGGATCCACTTAGACTTCACTTTTTATCTAACTCTCAACCAGACGATTTATTCACTTGACTTGATCTATAGGATTCCCTAATTTATATTAATACCTCTCTCGAGGCTACTAACGTCTAACCGTAGGTTGATTAGTTGAAATCTCTTTCTAATTAAAACCCCTAGAATTGCATTAACTCGATCTGTGGACTCTCATATTAGGTTTAACCCTAATCTGGCAGATTTTCATCATCCTATCTCTAGGGTTTCGATCAACTCCGCTTAACTATGCTAGATCTACTCTTAAATAGAGAATATTCCTCCCCTGCCTAAGCATATCATTACTTGAATCAATATCTTGAAATATCAAAACAAGAATTAAGAATACATAATTAAGAACAAATCAAGTATTTATCATATAGTTCAGAAAACAATAACAAGATCTATCTTAGGTTTCATCCCCCTCAGATATTTGAGGGGTTTAGTTCATAATCATAAAAGAATACATCTTAAAAGAAAATATAAAACAAAACATAAGAAAAACCCTAAAACCCCCTGAAGGAATTGAAGGAGAGTTCTTCAGTCTTGAGTATGATTCCGGTTTTTGAGATGAATCAATTGGCTTTCTTCGAGTGAATCCCACAATTCGGCCTCTCTGGCTTGGTTCCTTGGCCTAGCTAAATGCGCCCTTTAAGGTTGCCTCTAGGGTGTTTATATAGGCTTTTGGAATGTCTTTCTTTGCCTCTAAGTACCCTAATCCAAATGGAACTCTTCTTTGCTGTGGCAGGGACACGCCCGTGTGACATGGCCTTGTGATTCGGGCCGTGGTCAGATCTGCTAAGGAGGCACAGTCGTGTTTTTTAGGCCTAGGCCATGCGCAATTCATACTTTGGCCCATTTTCTCCATGTTCAGCTCGTTTCTCGTTCTTTTCATCCTCCGGTGCTTTCCTAAGTGTAAAACATGAAATTAAAGAATTAGGAGCACCAAATTCCACAATTCAAGAAATAAATCATCCAAAAGTATGCTAAACATGGGATTAAAATATGAACATATTACGGTTTATCAAATACCCCCACACTTATGCATTTTCTTGTCCTCAACCTAAATTCTCAACTAACTATAAAATCAAATCAAATATCCACCACTACAAAATTAAATAATGTACAAATCAAAAGGTCTTTAAAGGGTTGTAATGGGGCTTGGTTAAAGGTGTGGATATAGGTTGAATTAGAAGGTTAAAATCAAGGTTGAATTGACAATTTACCTAACTAGAAATAATGAACTGATAATGAATAATTACATCAATTGAAAACTTGTAATACTAATAATACGAGCTTCTTTTTCAAGATGTTGAATTTAAATGTATAAGCTCACTTAATCACAGAACTAATAATGAATATACTTCAATTTTTTTAAGAACAAATCAAGTAAATACATAATATAAGATGAATTCAGCTACTAAAAAAAATAATTAGGCAATTGATCAAATCAAGTCTCGATAGAAGGGTAGTCAAGAGAAATGGTGATAACAAATACAATATGGGTTTTAGATTAATATTAGTGGGTGAATCAATAAAAGTGTTGTTAGGATCAAAGGGGTTCACTAGGGGTTAATTTTTAAGGTAGGCTTTTAGTGGAGTGAGTGGGTTAAATCCTAAGTGCCTTTATCATCTCTGTATATCAAATCAATGATGTGATTTTGACATGTATAATCGAAGCAAGTTTTAGAAAAACAAATCAATATTGACACACTCATAATCAATAAAGTGAGCACGAAAAGAATGTATGCTCTAAAAGGCTCAAGATCTCACAAAAAATAATGGGTTTTTTGATACCAACCTTGTAAATTTCAAACTTCAAGGTAATATTCGAATTTAGGTAACAACCTAGCAAATTATTAATTCTGAAAAATAGACTTATCATGCTTGATTCTAGTCTCCTAAAGTTTAAATCATCAATGCACAATTAACTATGACTTAATTCAAAACATATAAATAAAAATTATAAATCAATAGAAATTTCATTCTAATTAGTGATATGAGAGAGTTACTTAAGACAAGGCATGATTCAGGGATTTTCAAATAATACTATAGTTGACCCCCCACACATAAGATGTACATTGTCCTCAATGTAAAAGATAGATAAACTGACAATATAGTGATAAATTCAGAAGATAGGGAGAGAAGTGAAACTTTCTAAATTTTTGATGGGGTTAATGAAGAGAAATCGGATAGGATTGAGTAAAGGTGAACGTGAGGAGCACCTCGAGCCGTTTGAAATTGAATCCTTGAAGCTGCCGGTCTAATCTTATTATATCCTAAGCTTAATCTAAATGGCATGAAGAATAAGAAGAAAATAATAAAGAAAATAAAAGATAAATATGAAAGGAAGAATAAAAGTAAATAATGTAAAATAGATATGCATTTAAAGAGAAAGGGGAAAAGGGAAAAAGACTTTAGGGAAGAAAGTGAACAGAAGAAGGGGATTTTAAATAGAGATCAGGGATCCAGTGGTTGCCCACGCCCTTGTACCTACTTGCGGTGGCCACACGGCCGTGTGGTATGGAAATCTACACTTTGGTTAGTTCATAGTTAGGTGCTAAAAAAGGAAAAATAAAAATGTAAAATTTAATGGGGTTAGTGCTCGGGTTGCCTCCCGAGAAGCACTCGTTTAAAGTCTTTAGCTAGACTTGCCTCTCATTCTCATGATCATGGTGGTTTGAGGAGTTGAAAATCCTTTCTCATGCTATCAATTCTATTATCAGTATACAATTCAAGTCGAGTAGCGTTTACTTTAAAAGTGTTGAATATAGGATTACTTACCTCGAGTGCTCCATATGGGAAAACATTGATTACCTTAAAAGGGATTTCTTCGTTTGTATTCAAGTCTGATATGGAGATTTGAGGGTCTATTTTATCTAACAGTACCTGATCTCCTATTTTGAACTATAAGCTCGTTTGGGGGTTCCTTCAGTTTCACTTTGTGTGGTTTTGATTTCTCCTTAACGTGTGGCTTCCACTCGTCTAGTTCATCGACCTAAAGCCTTATTTCCTCATAAATTTCTTCTTTATTGGCACGAGGTCTATGATCTGGCTCAATTATGTGATTTCGTGGTGCTTCTTGTAAAGAAAGTTGAACCAAATGATTATCAATAAAATTTACGTTCTCACCTTTATCACTCGATGTCCTAGTTGAGTCGAGTGCTTGAAGACTGATTGATTCATCACCTACACGAAGTGTGAGTTCACGTGTACCAACATCAATTTTAGCTATGGCAGTTGATAAAAAGGGTCTTCCTAAAATTAAAGGGACCGTATTGTCCTCATCCATGTCTAAAACGATAAAGTCTACTGGGAATATGAATTTGTCAATTTTCACAAGTACATCTTCAATTATACTCCTAGAAATTCTAATAGTTTTATCAGCTAATTGAATGCTCATCCTAGTTTGTTTGGGTTTCCCTAGACCTAGCTGTTTAAACATTTTATAAGGCATAACATTTATGCTTGCCCCTAAATCAGCTAAAGCATTATCAATTGATAAACTTCCAATTAAGCATGGAATTGTAAAACTCCCTATATCTTTTAATTTTCATGGTAGTTTATTTTGCAACATTGTTGAGTACACTGCGTTTATTTCCACATGTGATTCCTCATCTAACTTCTGCTTGTTTGTTAAAGGCTCTTTTAAAAATTTCTTGAATCTGGCATCTGCGAAAAAGCTTCAAGAAACGATAAGTTAATATGTAATTTCTTCAAAAGTTTAAGAAACTTACCGAACTATTCATCTGTATTGTCTTTCTTCATCATATTGGGGTATGGTATTCGAGGTTGGTACTCTTTAATTACCGGTTTTGGTTTTTCTTGGTTTTCCTCAACTTTACCTTCACTTACCACAAGTTCTTGACTTGGCTTAGATTCAGATTCCACTAATCCTTCACTGTCATGAGCTGTTATGGCTTGAAGTTGCTCCTTTGGGTTAGTCTCAGTGTTACTTTGCAAGCTACCTTGTGGTCGTTTAGAGATCATCTTAGCAAGTTTCCCTAACTTGTTCTCAATCCCTTGAATCGATTCTTGTTGATTTTTAAATGTTGTTTCAGTGTTTTGGAAATGTGTTTCTGACACCGCTATGAATTTTGTCAGCATCTCCTCAAGGTTCGACTTATTTTCCTGTGGGTAGGGCTATTATTGGAAGTTTAGAGGGGATTGTTGTCTCTGATTTCCTTGACCACCCCATGAGAAATTGGGATGGTTCCTCCAACCTAGATTATAAGTATTTCTATAAAGGTTATTTTGAGATTTAAAATTGTTACCCATATAGTGAACTTGCTCATTTTCAGTGCTCGGGTTGTAAAGTGGATATTCTGTATTTCTCATCCCTCATCCATTCATATCGTACTGTGTAGTTGGATGTACCTACAAAGAACCACATAAGCCATCAATTTTCTTAGTTAAAAGTTCTACCTAGTTTGATAGCATGGTTACTACGTCGAGGTTGAAAACACTGGCAGCTTTTGTTGGCCTTGTCCTCATGACTTGCCACTGATAGTTATTCAATGACATCTCTTCAATGAATTCGTAGGCTATCTTAGGTGTTTTGTTATTCAGGATTCCATCGGCAACTGAATTAATCAACTGCCTGGTTGAGGGGTTCACACCGTTGTAAAAGGTTTGGACCTGTAGCCACAGGGGTAGTCCATGGTGTGGGAACCTTCTTAGTAAGTCCTTGTATCTCTCCCTTGCATCATATAGTGTGTTTAGATCCATCTACACAAAAGAAGAGATATCATTCCTTAATTTGGCCATTTTGGCTAGCGAAAAATATTTTAATAAAAAAATTTGGTCATTTGATCCCATGTAGTGATTGATCCTCGTGGAAGAGAATTCAACCACTATTTAGCTTTATTCCTCAAGGAAAAGGGAAATAATCGAAGACGGATGGCATCAACAAAAATGCCATTTATTTTAAAAGTACCGCAAAATTCTAAGAAATTCGCCAAGTGATTATTTGGATCTTTCTCCTGCAAACTATCAAACTATTGTATCATCTCAATTGTGTTAGGTTTCAGTTCAAAATTATTTGTAGCAATAGCAGGTCTAACAATACTTGACTCAGTTCCTGTTAAATTAGGTTTAGTATAATTATACATAGTTCGAAGAGCATGATTTTCGGCCATCTCTTGAGGTAGCGGATTATTCTTAGCCATCCCATCGGTAGTATTAATTTCGTCTTCTTGCTCTTCTTGTATGTAGTTTAAGCTTCGCCTTATTTCTCTACGATTTCTATGAACCATACCTTCAATATCACTGTCGTAAACTAAAGGTCCTGTCGGGTTCCTTCTATTCATAAACTAGAGGTACTTGATAGGAAAAGAAAAAAAAGAAAAAGAAAATTAGAAAAGTAAAAATAAAATTTAATTGCAAAAAAAAAAATAAAATATGGCTAAAGTAACAAAAGTTGAGCGTTCTTAATATTTCAGTTCCCCGGCAATGGCGCCAAAAACTTGATGGTGGTGGAAAAAGTCTTAAGAATTTATATAATGAATAATCGTGCCTAGAAACTAACTATCACCACGATTGAGGAAATCACACCTATCGAACAGTAGTATAGTTTAGTGGCAAGATTAGATTGTCGAACCCAAAGGAACCAAAAGTACTAATACTAACTTTCTTTTTATTATTTAGCCTGAGAATTAAGAGAATTGTCATTTAATCTAAAATTAACTAACTACTAAGTTAAAGATGCTAAGACACAGAGAAGGAATTGGGGAAATACTTGTGGGAAAAACCAATTGATTAAGACAATACCCGAGGAAGAATCCACCTAGACTTTACTTGTTATCTAACTCTAAGCCAGACGATTTATCCACTTGAATTGATCCGTAGGATTTCCTAATTTATATTAATACCTCTCTCAAGGCTACTAACGTCCAACCCTAGGTTGATTAATTGAAATCTCTTTCTAATTAAAACCCTTATAATTGCATTAACTCGATCTATGGACTCCCATATTAGGTTTGACCCTAATCCGGTAGATTTTCATCATCCTATCTCTAGGTTGCGATCAACGCCGCTTAACTATGCTAGATCTACTCTTAAACAGGGAATATTCCTCCTCTTCCTAAGCACATCATTACTTGAGTCAATATCTTGAAATATCAAAACAAGAATTAAGAACACATAATTAAGAACAAATCAAGTATTTATCATGTAGTTCAGAAAACAATAACAAGATCCGTCTTAGGTTTCATCCCCCTCAGGTATTTAAGGAGTTTAGTTTATATTCATAAAAGAATACATCTCAGAAGAAAATACAAAACAAAACCTAGGAAAAACCCCAATACCCCCCGAAGGAATTGAAGGAGAGATCCTCAATCTTGAGTATGATTCTGGCTTCTTGAGATGAATCAACTGGCTTTCTTCAAGTGAATCCCACAATTCTTCATCTTTGGCTCGGCTCCTTGGCCTAACTGAACGTGGCCTTTAAGGTTGGCCTCTAAGGGGTTTATATAGGCTTTTTGTAACATCCCAGATAGGGGGCTCTGCATTTGTACTATGTTATGTGTGTACGTTGTGCTGTGTGTGTTATTCTGGTGTGTTTAGAGGTTTTGGGGAGGATCGAGGTCAAACCTGAGCCTTGGTAGAAATTTTGTTTTTAGGCACTGCAAGGGAGAACTAGTTGAAGTGGGCCTTAAGGATACTTAAGTGGGGAAGTTGACACAAGAATCTAATTGGTAAAGTGGCAAGGAGGCGCCACTAAGGGTGTAGGTAGGTGACGCCACAGGGAGGTGGTGAGGGAGCAGGTTCGAGTTGCATTGACAGCAACTAGGAGTGTTTTTTATTTTATGCAACTAAAGAGTCTGAGAGGTGGTTTCGGCTGGGACACTGCATGGGTGAGTGTGGATTACGTCAGAAGATATGAAGATGAGGATAAGAGGAAAATTTGGGATAGGATGTGAGTATAGGTGGTGGTCGAATGTTGGACACTAGGTGCAAGGGGGAAATCTGTTTTGGTGTGGCTAGGGTGTTCCGAATTTTTACTCTGGTGTATGGGTTTTTGTTCTTAAAAATAGTGTATTTTTGGCTTTTGGGTTAATAGGTGCCAAAATTTGTTTGGTAAGGTGATAGTTCTCTTCTTATTTTCGGTATTTGAGGGTTCTTCTCTTTTTTCTTTTTCTGTCAAAACCGAAACCACTTAGGTCTTGTCGAAATCCTTCTTCTTTACCCTTCTTAACACTTCTCCCTATCTTGTTCTATTTCTCTTCTCCCAATTGTTTCCTTCCCTAAAACCGAAACCCCTAACTCCATTCTCATCTCCACTTCCATGCTATAGCCGAATGTCCCTTGCCTACAGTTCTCTTCTCTGTTTCTTCCATAAGCTGAATCTTTATAGCTTTTCTTCTGTTCATCTTCTCTTCTGAATTCTTTTAAAATCAAGAACCCCTAGATCTCATCTGTGATTTTGTTTTATTTCTTTTGGCTTCTAATCTTCTTCCTTGTCATTGCCGAATCTTCTATTAAGTGGTAGCCGAATCTCCTGTGTTGAGGAGATCTGATCATCTAGGTTCATAAGCCAAAAACTGTTAACCTCTGAACCATATCTCTTCTTTTGAGATTTCAAGGTAAGGGTGTTCTCTTTGGATTGTATTTAGGATTCATTATCTTAATCGGTACCTTAACCTTACCTTGTGGTTTGACAACCATATTTTGCTATAGTAGCATCTGACCAGATCTTTGATGGAATCTAATATCGATCAGGCAAAGGAAGAGGTTGGACTCGTGAACCCAACCCCAAAGTTTAAGAGGCATGCGGTGTCTATTGTTTGAGATTGGCCATCGGGTTGTGGGTCGACTTCTAAGCAGAATAGTAGGTAGATAGCAGTGGTTCCTATTAGCGATAGTGTCAACATAGAAAGCATGGTATTGCATGTTATTAGGTGTGTAAACCTTCACACACTTTATTTTATCTATACTAACAAATGTGTGGGCTGAAAAATCGGAAAAGGCTGTGTAGACAGTCGTAATGCCCTTAGGGGAAGGCTAGGGATGCCAGGTACGTTATCGTATCATTTTCTTTACATGGACGGATATATGTGTGGTAATCTGTTGTGTTTTGGATAGCATGTTCCATTCATTAGGATATGTATATAGTTCATGGAGTATGGGTTTGATATGAAGGGGAAGAGCATGATTATTTGGTCATGTAGTGATTGGTGGCTATGCCACGATATATATATGTACATACGTTAATTAGGTCACATCGTGATTGGTGGTTAAGCCACGATATATATATTTTATTTGGTCACATTGTGATCGATGGTTAAGCCACGATGTATTATTTGGTCACCTAGTGATCGGTTTATAACTGGCAGCATGACTGTCAAGATGGAGTGTAGCGGATGGAGGGTTAATTATAGAAATCCCGATGTGATGGGTTGGTACAGGTTGGTGTGTAGAGGATGGAAAAGTTAGGTTTGGGTTGGGCTTATTGCATTCATGTGTTTGTATGTTTTTGTATATATATGGGCCAAGGCCCAACGTGTGGTCATGGGCCATGAGCCGTCTGTATAATGTGGGAGAATTTACACACTGAGTCCCACTGACTCACCCCTTTCTTTAATTTTTTTCAGGTGATTAGTAGATCGTGGATGTGAGAGCCGAGGTAGGCTCGTGTAGGCCATAAAAGACGTTATCTTTATTCTATGAACTTTTCACTGCTTAAAGTTGGTTTTTATTTAGGGTTTTCCTTGTAATAAGGCCTTTGGTGATTTTAAATTTGGTTTTAGTGTTTATTTTGGTTACTTGTTATTAAAAGATGCTCAAATCGGGATTTCTTTTCTAGAACGATTAAACAACTACCTTTTTAAAATAGTAGCGAATGGGTTACAAGTTATTTCGATAAAACTCTAGATTTTCTTAACAATGATAACTCTTGTCTAAGTAACCTTTATCTTGAATGTTGCCTGAAACTGATTGCTTAAACACAAAGTCGTTGCTTTAACTGGGAAGTTTTAAAAAAAATTTATGGTTTTTCCCAAAGTCACTGTAAGATCATTTCTAATTCACCTTGTGACATACCAGATCTGGTCGTAACATTTGGGCTGAGTTTGGGGTATTACATTTTGGTATCAGAGCCTAGGTTATAAAACTTGGGCTATGAAATGGGTTCGAAAAGGTTGTATAAAATCAAAGTGAGTATTAAGGTTTTGATCGAGATATGGCATCCGAGTCCACCGGTAACCAATCCACGCAGGTAAGTGTTCTAACTCCTGGTAATGTATGCATAAAATGCCTATTTGACTGGATGGATATGTTGTTAGCATAGGGAAACTTAAACTTTAGGGACTGAAACCTCTAGCTTATGACATGTTCTGCGAAAACTACTCTTTAAAATTAAGTTTCATAAAATTGCTTGGTCTTAAGACAGTGGAAGACACTAACTCCTAAAACTTTTAATCAGATTAAATTGCAAATGTTAGTCATGAGCACTAGGGGGCATGGTGTGCGTGGCCGCAGTAGAGGCAGTATTGCTATGTTAGAACCGATGGGGTCTGGTCATGAGTCAGGAAATGAGAGGCCAATGCCACCAGCTGTGGAAGCAGAATATCAGGACCAAACAGGCAGAGATGATGCAGTGTCTCAGGCGATGCTACGGGTATTGGAGAGAGTTGCTGGGGCAGGCATGGGTACAAAGGCTCAAAATCCATGTCGGAGCGACTCTGGGCTAATGGAGCAGAAATGGTTAGGGGTATTTTTGGCGTAGCTCCTAATACAGCTGAGTATTGGTTGGAGGCAATGGAGCGTATAATGGATGATCTCGACTTCACGGAAGAGGAAAAGCTGAAAGGAGTGGTGTCTCTTCTCTGAGATGAGGAGTACCAATGGTGGCTTACAGTTAGGGACGGATCAGTGGCTGACTGCATTACCTTGGATTTCTTCAAGTCGGCATTTCAGAGCAAGTACATCGGATCAAGCTATGTGGATGCGCAGCATAGGGTATTTCTGAATCTGGTCTAGGGAAATAAATCGGTGGCTGAACATGAAACAAAATTCCTGCGCTTGAGTCATTATGCCCGGGGGATAGTGGCCACAGACTATGAACATTGTGTTCGGTTTGAGGATGGTCTGAGGGATGACCTGCATGTGCTGATAGCTCCTCAGCGAGAAAGGGAGTTTGCGGTCTTAGTGGACAAGGCTAGAGGAAGTTAAGCTGTTGAGAAACGAATTCGGATAGGGACGGGGATAAGAATAATAGGAGTTTTGGATCGTTGGGGTCAACGGGGCATTTCTCGTAAAGATCCGGGGCGTTATTGCAGCTAGTAAAGATTTGGCAATGGAAATGTGTGAGGATCACTAAAGATTTTGTTAGTGGGCTACTCCTTACGCCTACTAAGAAGGATTCGATATGGGTAGTCGTTGATCGATTGACGAAGTCCACTCATTTTATACCAGTTCGGGTTGATTACTCTCTTTAAAAGTTGGCTGAGTTGTATATAGCGGAGATTGTGAGGTTGCATGGAGTACCTATGTCCATCATCTCGGACAGAGATCCTAGGTTTACATCAAGATTTTGGAGGGCAATGCAACAGGCGTTGGGTACAAAGTTAGATTTTAGTACGGCATTTCATCCATGAGACAGACGGACGATCGAAAAGGTGATTCAAATCTTGGAAGACATGCTTTGAGAGGTTGCATCCTCGATTTCAAGGGTAGCTGGGAAGAATTTCTACCATTGGTGAAATTCGCATATAACAACAACTATCAGTCCAGTATTTGGATGGCGCTATGTGAGGCATTGTATGGGCGAAAGTGTCGTACTCCTACATGTTGGACATTGTTGGGTGAGCTTCAGCTATTGGGTCCAAAATTAGTGTTGGAAACTAACAATAAGGTTGAGTTGACTGGGCTAGGTTGAAGGAAGCTTCTGATAGGCAGAAATCTTACGCTGATCTGAAACGGAAGGACATAGAATTTGCAGTGGGTGACAAGGTATTCCTAAATGTGTCAACGTGGAAGAAATTTCTAAGGTTTGGATGGAAGGGTAAGCTAAGCCCCAGGTTCATCGGGCCTTACCGTGTATTGAAGCATATAGGACCAGTTACTTATCAGCTCGAACTACCTTCGGAGTTAAGTAAGATTCATGATGTGTTTCATATATCTATGTTGAGATGCTACCGTTCAGACCCATCCCATGTGATACTGTTGGAGGAACTCGAAGTAAGGATTGCTTTATCCTTTGAAGAGGAACCAATTCAGATCTTGGAGCGGGATGTTAAAGTTTTGTGAAGGAAATCAGTTCCTTTGGTTAAGGTTCTATAGCGAAATCACGGGTCAGAGAAAGCTACTTGAGAGCCGGTGGATGTTATGCAACAGCAATACCCGCATCTCTTTTGACCAGGTAATTTTGAGGCCAAAATTTCTTTAAAGGGGTAGAACTATAACATCCCAGATAGGGGGCTCTGCATTTGTACTGTGTTATGTGTGTACGCTGTGTTGTGTGTGTTATTCTGGTGTGTTTAGAGGTTTCGAAGAGGCTCGAGGTTAAGCCTGAGCCTTGGTAGAAATTTTGTTTTTAGGCACTGCAAGGAGAACTAGT
The DNA here is from genome assembly GCA_025506655.1 of Gossypium rotundifolium. Classification (NCBI taxonomy): domain Eukaryota; kingdom Viridiplantae; phylum Streptophyta; class Magnoliopsida; order Malvales; family Malvaceae; genus Gossypium; species Gossypium rotundifolium. Next base: position 147,639,776 of record CP106724.1, read on the forward strand.
TGAAGTGGGCCTTAAGGATACTTAAGTGGGGAAGTTGACACAAGAATCTAACTGGTAAAGTAGCAAGGAGGCGCCACTAAAGGTATAGGTAGGTGACGCCACAGGGAGGTGGTGAGGGAGCAGGTTCGAGTTGCGTTGACAACAACTAAGAGTGTTTTTTTATTTTATGCGCCTAAGAAGTCTGAGAGGTAGTTTCGACTGGGACTCTGCATGGGTGAGTGTCGATTAAGTCAGAAGATATGAAGATGAGGATAAGAGGAAAATGTGGGATAGGATGTGAGTGTAGGTGGTGGCCGAATGTTGGACAGTAGGAGCAAGGGGGAAACCAATTTTGGTGTGGCTAGGGTGTGCTGAATTTTTACTTTGGTGTATGGGTATTTGTTCTCAAAAATAGAGCATTTTCGAATTTTGGGTTAATAGGTGCCAAAATTTGTTTCTTATTTTCGGCATTTGAGGGTTCTTTTCTTCTCTTCTTTTTCTACCAAAATCGAAACAACTTAGGTCCTACCAAAATCCTTCTTCTTTACCCTTCTTAACACTTCTCCCTATCTTGTTCTATTTCTCTTTACCTAATTGTTTCCTTCTCTAAAATCAAAACCCCTAACTCCATTCTCATCTCCACTTCTATGCTATAGCCGAATGTCCCTTGGCCACAGTTCTCTTCTCTGTTTCTTCCACAAGCCGAATCTTTATAACTTTTCTTCTGTTCATCTTCTCTTCTGAATTCTTTTAAAATAAAAAACCCCTAGATCTCATCTGTGGTTTTATTTTATTTCTTTCGGCTTCCAATCTCCTTCCTCGTCATTGCTGAATCTTTTCTTAAGTGGTAGCCGAATCTCCTGTGTTGAGGAGATCTGATCATCTAGGTTCATAAGTTAGAAACCGTTAACCTCTGAACCATATCTCTTCTTTCGAGATTTCAAGGTAAGGGTGTTCTCTTTGGATTGTATTTAGGATTCATTATCTTAATCGGTACCTTAACCCTACCTTGTGGTTTGACAACCATATTTTGTTATAGTAGCATCTCACCAGATCTTTGATGAAATCCAATATCGATCAGGCAAAGGAGAGGGTTAGACTCGTGAACCCAACCCCAAAGTTTAATAGGCGTGCGGTGTTTGCTGTTCAAGATTGGCCACTGGGTTGTGGGCCGGCTTCTAAGTGAATAGTAGACAGATAGCAGTGGTTCCTATTAGCGATAGTGTCGACATAGAAAGCGTGGTATTGCCTGTTATCAGGTGTGTAAACCTTCACACACTTTATTTTATCTGTACTAACAAATGTGTGGACTCAAAAGCCGGAAAAGGTTGTGTAGACAGTCGTGATGCCCTTAGGGGTAAGGCTAGGGATGCCAGGTACGTTATCGTATCATTTTCTTTACATGGACGGATATGTGTGTGGTAATCTGTTGTGTTTTGGATAGCATGTTGCATTCGTTAGGATATGTATGTAGTTCATGGAGTATGTGTTTGATATGAAGGGGAAGAGCATGATTATTTGGTCATGTAGTGATCGGTGGCTATGCCACGATATATATATGTACATACGTTAATTGGGTCACATCATGGTCGGTGGTTAAGCCACGATATATTTATATTTTATTTGGCCACATTGTGATCGGTGGTTAAGCCACGATGTATTATTTGGTCACCTAGTGATCGATTTATAACTGCCAGTATGATTGTCAAGATGGAGTGTAGCGGATGGAGGGTTGATTGTAGAAATCCCCACGGTGTGATGGGTTAGTACGGGTTGGTGTGTAAAGGATGGAAAAGTTAGGTTTGGGTTGGGCTTATTGCATTCACGTGTTTGTATGTTTTTGTATATATATGGGCCAAGGCCCAACATATGATTGTAGGCCATGAGCCGTTTGTATAATGTGGGAGAATTTACACACTGAGTCCCGATAACTCACCCCTTTCTTTAATTTTTTTCAGGTGATCAGTAGATCATGGATGTGGGAGCCGAGGCGGACTTGTGGAGGCCATAAAAGACGTTATCATTATTCTATGAACTTTCCACTGCTTAAAGTTGGTTTTTATTTAGGGTTTTCCTTGTAATAAGGCCTTTGGTGATTTTAAATTTGGTTTTAGTGTTTACTTTGGTTACTTGTTATTAAAAGATGCTCAAATTGGGATTTTATTTCTAGAACAATTAAACAACTACCTTTTTAAAATAGTAGTGAATAGGTTACAAGTTATTTCAATAAAACTCTGGATTTTCTTAACAATGATAACTCTTGTCTAAGTAACCTTTATCTTGAAAGTCGCCTAAAACTGATTACTTAAACACAAAGTCGTTGCTTTAATCGGGAAGTTTTAAAAAAATTTTATGGTTTTTCCCAAAGTCACTGTAAGATCATTTCTAATTCACCCTGTGGCATACCATATCCGATCATAACGTTTGGGCCGAGTTTGGGGTGTTACACTTTTGGAATGTCTTTCTTTGCCTCTAAGTACCCTAATCCGAATGGAACTCTTCTTTCTTTGCAGGGACACGTCCAGGTGTGGCTACTGGCCAGTGTGATTCGAGGCAGTGTGGTCGAATTTGCTAAGGCGACACGGTCGTGTAATTCAGGCTAGGCTATGGTCGGATTTGCTAAGGTGGCACGGCCGTGTGTTTCGGGCCCAGGCCGTGTGCAATTTGTACTTCAGCCCATTTTCTCCGTTTTCGGCTCGTTTCTCGTTCTTTTCATCCTTTAGTGCTTTCCTAAGTATAAAACATGGAATTAAAGGATTAAGTGCACCAAATTCCACAATTCAAGAAATAAGTCATCCAAAAGTATGCTAAATGTGGGATTAACATATGAACATATTACGGTTTATCAAGGACTAAATTGTAAAAAGTTTAAAATGTCAGGGGTAAAATGGTAAGTTGCCCATTTATGCATTTTGCATTAAATTTAATGAATATGAGGTTAAATTAGTTAAATTGGAATTTATTTTGATCAAGAATGAAAGAAAACAAAATTAGATCGGGGGAAATCGAAAGTGGATGAATAGTAGATTAAACCGCCCGACAACATCTGAGGTAAGTCTATGAGCATTTAAATGTGGTTAAATTGAGAATATAAATGTTATGTGATGAATTGAATTATTTAAATATATATTTGTGTACTTTGGTCGAATGTGATTTTGAGATAAGGAACTATGTTTCGAGTTCGATTTGATCGAGATTCAATGTCTGAAAGTCCCGTACGAACCCTAGGAATAGATAGGATACATATGTCATGACATAGGATTTTCGATATGTGTTATCGTGTAAGACCACGTCTAGGACGTTGGCATCGACTTGTTCTTGCGTGTAATACCATGTATGGGACATTGGCATCGTATTTGATTCGTGTAAGACCCTATCTGGGATAGTGGCATCGATATATGATTACTTGTAAGACCACGTCTGAGACGTTGGCATTGTACAAGTTTTCGACTATCCATGTATCCTTTTTAATTCTGAACGGTTCAACTGGCAATGTAAAGTTAGGATCGAATGTGAAATTGAAGTAAAATGGCTCAGGTATGTACTTATATTATGTTTTGGAAATGAGGTAAGTTGGTTACTTGAATTGATATTAAGCATGTGAATGTAATAAATGTGTTAACATATTTAGATATATAGTGATTTGGCCATAAGAAAAATGTATGTGAAGGTTAAATGTGAAATAGTAATGAATGATAACTTGTATTTAATATTATGCAAATTTGTCTTTGTTTACAAGTTGTTAATATAAAATTGTTGTTATATTTATGTGTATTTGCTTATGACTTACTAAGCTCAAATAGCTTATTGTGTGTGTGTTTTTGTTTGCCTTTGTTTTATAGATTTTGGAGTTACGTTACGAGCTCGGGGATCATCAGTAAAGCTTATCACACTATCGACTGTTTATTTCAATATTTTGCTAAGTTGATTATGGGCATGTGGTATGTATAGCATAGACAGAATGTTTAATTTTGGACAGGTATATGTATATAAAAATAGCCATGCGAAAATGGCTAACTATGATGTTTAAGTATAAGGAGTTTAGGATCATGATATATATATGTGTGTAATATGCTTGGTATGATTTGCCATGGTGTTTGATATAATTTGATTCAAGAGAATTAGGTATGGTAATAAATGAGTAATATGTGATATGGCTAGTTGAATGGTTGTGATGTGTTTGAGGGATTAAGTCCCTTGATGCTTTGTTTGGTATGTTTTGTGAGTTAATGAAATGGTCATGGTGGTAGTAAGCTTGTTTATGCCAAATTGGTATATATGATTGATGAGTAAATGACATATTGTAGTGGTAAGCTTATTGTTACAAAGTAAATATATATATGTAACAGTCTGGTTTATACCCTAGTTGAAACAGTGGTTTCGAGACCACAAATCCGAGTTTGTATAATATTTTAATATTATTTTCTGTGCTATTGTTATGTGATTAACTATGTGGAAAATTATTGTAAGTTAATTTGATTGTCTGTGTGGTTAATTTGACAAAAGGATTAAATTGCATAAAATGTCAAAGTTACTTGCTATTTGCTAAAGCACCTATGTGTTGTGGCTTTATAAAATGTGAGGACTTATGTGGCAAATAAGCCAATTCTATTATAGTGGACGGTAATAAATGTAGTACATGCATATTTTTTTATGATTATTAGTTTTTATTATATGTTATAAATATCTTATTACTTATTCATTAAGTTATAATTATTTTATAATAAAAGAAACATAATAGTGGATAATAGAATGCCTAAATAACCATAGTATTAGTTTGTCCTATATGTTTAATGGAGGGCATTTTAGTAAGATGAATAAATGATATTAGATTAAAAAAACAAAATATGAGTGTTCATCTTTTATTTCTCTTCTTTAATCGAAAATTAGAAGAAAGAAAAAGAAGAAATGTTGAGCTAGGTTTTGGCATTCATTAAGCATAATTAAGGTATGTTTTGGTTTTGAATTTTGATAATTTTTATGTTTTTGATATTATTGTTAAGTATACTATCAAGCCCATGTCTCAATTTGATGAATTGATGTTGTTCATGAAATGTGCCATTGATGATATGTTGAGTTTTATGGTGATTTATGGTGTTAAATGAAAGATTTAAGCTTTATGAACATGTTTTGTTCTTGAAGTTATGATAAATTTAGCTAAATAGGGCTAAATTGTGAAAATAGTAAATTAAAGGACTAAATTGACGATTTGATGGAAAATATGGGCTTGTATGATATATATGTATATTCGGTCAAGTATGTGTATGTATTGATTTTGTGAATTTGATGTTTTGAGAAAAATAGACTATATTGATAAAATGTACAAATATGAGGGTTAATTTGCAAATAGCCCTAAATGTGTATCCATGGATTGAATTGAATGAATTGGTGAATAAAAGGGTTAATTCTGAATATGTTTAGATCAAGAACTGAGGAAAATGGACTTAGATCGCGGGAAAGCGAAAGTAACCGAGTAGCCATTTTCATTTCGATATATCGAATCCTAGGTAAGTCACTATGCAAATAAACATACTTGTATGATATTATACTTGTTCATATGATTAATGTTGATTATGGATATTTATGAGAAGTTAGGTATATGAATTCCAAGATAAGTCTGATATAGTGATTAAGTCTGAGATGTAACATCCTAGATTGGGGGCTCTGCATTTGTAATGCGTTGTGTGTGCATGCCATGATGTGTGTGTGTTTGGTGTGTTTAGAGCTTTGGGAAGGCTTGAGGTGAAGCCTGAGCCTTGGTAGAAATTTTGCTTTCAGACACTGCAAGGGAGAACTAGGTGAAGTGGGCCTTAAGGGTACTTGAATGGGAAAATTAACACAAAAATCTAACTGGTAAAGTGGCAAGGAGGCGCCACTAAGGGAATAGGTAAGTGATGCCATAAGGAGGTGGTGAGGGAGCTGGTTCGAATCCCATGTCAAGCAAAAAGGAGTGTTTTTTTATATGCGCCTAAGGAGTTGAGAGGTGGTTTCGGCTGGGACTCTAAAGGAGAGAGAGTGGATTGAGTCAGAAGATAGGAAGATAAGGATAAGAGGAAAATGTGGGATAGGATTTGAGTGTAGGTGGTGGCAGAATGTGGGACCTTGAGTGCAAGAAGGAAATCGGCTAGATGTGGCTAAGGGTGTGCAAATTTCCATTTTTTCTAATAGCATAGTTTTTTCTCTCCTCCTATTTTCGGCAATTGAGGGTTTCTTCTTCTCTTTTTCTGCCAAAACCGAAAACTCCTAACTCCATTCCCATCTCCACTTTCATGCTATGGCCGAATGATCTTGTTCTCAAATCTCTTCTCTGCTTTCTTCTAAAACCAAACTCCTAAGCCTCTATTTGAAGTATCTTTATTTTTCTTTGCGGCTCTCTCTTCTAGTTCTTTTCTACTTAATCATTGTCGAATCACATTCCTTTGTTGGGCTAGTGCTTAGAATTCCCTAAGTGTTATTGAATCTCTTGTGATAAGGTAAGCGTTCTCTTATTCCTTTGTTTGTTTTATGGTTTACGATAGCCAAAGCCGAATGGCTAATTGACTCAGTGAATGACTTGTGTGTTTACACTTTCTTTGGGGCGCCTACTCCGGGAAATCTTGATTAGTTGAAGCAATCAAACTCCAAGTCAATGAATCAAGTGAATCCTATCACTTCATTTGAGATCTCAAGGTAGGGTTTCAATTCTCTCTAAGTTGTTCGATCTGTTTTCCTTTCATTATTCGTATCTTAACCTAATGTTTCGTTAAGCTATCATTGTTTCAATATAGTACCTTTTGACCAAGATCATTCATGGACTCGAATGTCAGTGAATCGAAGGAAGGGGTTGGATCCATAGTCCCAGCCCCAAAGATCAAGAAGCATACGGTGTTTGCTGTTTGAGATTGGCCACCGGGTTGTGGGCCAGCTTCTGAGCAGAATAGTAGGCAGATAACAGTTGTGATGACTAGTGATAGTGTTGACATAGAGAGTGTCGTTTTGCGTGTTACCAGGTGTGTAAACCTTCACACACTATACTATATCTGTGCTAACATTTGTGTGGGCTGAAAAGCCAGAGAAAAGGGCTGTGTAGACAGTCGTGATGCCCTTAAGGGTAAGGCTAGGATTGCCAGGTACGTGACCGTATCATTTCCTTGCATGGCCGAATGTATGTATGGCAAAATGATTTGTTATGAATAGCATATTGCATTTGTTAGGATTTGTATGTAGATCATGGGGTATGGGTTTGATATGAAGGGGAAGTGCATGATTAATTGTCACATTGTGATAGGTGGCTTTGCCACGATATAGATATGTTCATACACTACTTTTGGTCACGCTGTGATCGGTGTCTTTGCCATGATATATATATATATATTTGGTCACATAGTGATCGGTGGCTGTGCCACGATGTATTATTGGTCACCTAATGATCATGTATAATTGGCAGCCTAACAGTCGAAATGGTGTGTAGCAGATGGAGGGTTGATTGTAGAAATCCTCACAGTGTGATGGGCTGGTATGGGTTGGTGTGTAGAGGATGGAAAAACTAGGTTTGGGTTGGGACTTTTATAGTCTCAGTATTACTATAAGTTTATTTTAATTTGGGACTTTTGTTATGTAATAAGGCCTTTCAAAGTTGTACTTTGGTTTTTATTAGTTACTGTTTATATCAAATTCGACACCACGACAGTTTAAATATTAAAGTAAAAGTAGAGTTTTCATTAATCTACACATCGATGTTTCCAAAACACCGCAGTAATAAGAAGAAAAAGTTTTCTTTCAAATCTTCGGGTTTTTTTTTAAGTATAACTAAGACTTGATTTTACTTCACCCTGTGACATACCAAATTCGGTCGTAACGTATAGGCCGGGTTTGGGGTGTTACATGAGAAGCCCCGTATGAACCTAGGAATAGATAGGATTAGTTAAGTCATGATATAGGTATCTGCTCTGTTTTATCATGTAAGACTACGTCTGGGATGTTGGTGTTGATTTGAGACTCGTGTAAGACCACTTTTGGGACGTTGGCATCGATATAAATTTTACGAGTAAGACCACGTCTGAGACGTTGGCATCGATATAAGCTATACATGTAAGACCATGTCAAGGACATTGGCATCGTATTGATTCGTGTAAGACCCTATCGGGGACAGTGGCATCGATATCCTAGTACATGTAAGACCTCATCTGGGACGTTTGCATTGTACTACTATTCCGAGCTTTCTGAGTACCTTTCTAGATTACTAATGGTTCAATGGGCAAGTCTGTGATATGAATGGCAAATCTGAGCTATGAACAAATATGTGATTGTAAATCCATTTCAGGTACGATGATTATACACTAATTGTGTATACAAGGTAAGCATCTGTATGATCTTTCTATAATGTTATTAATATAACAAAAGTGATCAAAGGTATATGAATCAAAGCATATATGTGATAATTTGATAAGTGATTGATATATGTTGATGTATTTATTTGCATATATGCCTCCCTTGCTAAGTTTGTTTGTATATTGTCTTACTAAGCTTTTGGAAAGCTTACTCTATATGTGTGTTTTATCTGTTTTATAGGTCGTTAAAGCTACTATAGACTTGGGACCGTCAAGGATCATCATCACACTTCTAAACTCGTTTTGGTACCCTTTTGAAAATGTATATAGCTTAATATGGCATGTATAGGCTAGATATGTGTATATGATTTTGAAGTGAACTTAGTCATGTGTTTTGACAAGTTTTGAGTTGATAAATTCCTGAATGAATGAGTTATTTGATAAAAATTTTGATATGAGTTGATATATATGAAATGGTTAAGTTTTGTTTAAACAATGGATGATTATGATTGTATATGAATTCGGTGTATTTTGTGGGTTTTAATAACCTAAAAATGGTGAAAATTACAGTTTTCACACGGCCTAGACACATGGGCGTGTGCCCAGGCCATATGGCAAAAGTCAGAATCAAAAGAATCGCCCACGGGCTAGTCCCACGGTCGTGTGCAGTAAGTCAGAATCTGCCCACGGGTTGCCCACTGCCATGTGATTTCCCACGGTCAGGCCACACGGGCATGTGCCCCTATTTTCAAGAAAAAGTTTTTAAAGTTTCTAATTTAGTCTCAAATCATTTCCTAATCATATTTTGGGTCTCATAGGTCTATATTAGGGTCGTACAGATGAAATTTGAAAAAAAATTAAGTTGTGCCACGAGATTATGTCTCAATTTTCTCGTTTATTTATGTTTGACTCCGGTAATATCTCGTAACCCTATTTCAGTGACGGTTTAAGGTTAAGGGGTGTTACAATATATATGTTTTATTTACATGGTGATTTAGTTGGGTAAATGGTGTACAAGTTGTTAATATAAAATGTTCTTGAATGAGTAAAATAGATGGTCAATTGGTATGTTTTTTATTGTCAAGATAGTTGAATTGATGCTTGCATGTGTTGTAGGGTTGACCCAAAGCGTGGGTGGTATTTTGGCCTTGAAAATGGCCTATAATTTCCCACACGATTGAGCAAACAAGCGTGTGGCTCGACCGTGTCCATCGTGGTTGTATTTCAAAATAAGTTAGACTTGACCACGGGCTGGACACACGGGCATGTGACTGGCCATGTGGTGCAAGTCAGTATAGTCCACGGGTGAGGCACACGGGCGTGTCCACAGCCGTGTGGACAAGTCAGTATGTATGCCCTATTTTGACAAAGCTTAAACACACGGGCGTGTCTGAGGCCGTGGGAGGCACATGGCCTACCCACACGGGCGTGTGACCTCTGTAACTTTGAAAAAATTTTAAATTTTTGAGATCTTTCATATGTGTTCGGTTTAGTCCTGGCCTATTTCTAAAGCATGTTTAAGGTCTTGTAGGCATGTTTAAGGGACACTTTGATTTGTTTTGTTGAATTATGATATGAAATAACTGTGAACGATTCTGTTTGTCCAGTAATACCTCTTAACCTTATTCCGGCGAAGGTTACGGGTTAGGGGTGTTACATTTGATTGGTATCAGAGCTACGATTTAGTTGATTCTATGACTAACGTAGTGTGTGTGAGTCTAGCTATACATGTCATATTTTATACTGTGATAGTGTGATAAATTCTAACATATGAAAATGTGTTTTCGTATAGTAATGGATCCCGATAAAGCCGTAGCTGATGATGTTAAGAGTATAGTACCTCCTCCCGCGCAAGGGACAGCGCCAGTTGATTCTCGACCAACTTCGAGTAACCAGGAGGGAGAGGCTAGACAAGCCTTTTACCAAATGATAAATGACTGGTTTACTCAATATATCCAGACTAATCTGGCTGCACAACAACCTCCACCCCCGACTAATCTATCTTCGATACCTATTATGCCTCAAGTGAATGATCCGTTGAGATTACCTAAGCCTCCTGTTGATAAAATCAAAAAACACGAGCCGAAGAGTTCAGAGCCACTGATGAAGATGAAGCTGAGTGGGCTGAATTTTGGCTCGATAATACTATACGAGTGTTTGATGAGTTATCTTGCACCCCTGATAAGTGCTTAAAATGTGCCATATCTTTGCTATGAGACACTGCATATCACTGGTGGAATAAACTAGTATTGGTGGTTCCAAGAGAGCGAGTGACTTGGGAATTCTTTTAGACTAAGTTCTGTAAGAAATACATCGGCCAGAGATTTATCGATCAGAAACACAAAGAATTTCTTGAGTTGAAATAGGGTCAGATGACTGTGATAGAGTATGAGTGGAAATTTGTGAGACTCAGCCGATATGCCCAAGAGTGTGTTTCGACCAAAGCTATAATGTGTAAAATATTTGAAGATGGGTTGAACAAAGACATTAAACTGTTAGTTGGCATACTTGAGATAAAAGAGTTCATGGTACTTGTTGAGAGAGCTTGCAAAGCGGAAGAGCTCGGGAAAGAGAAAAGAAAAGCTGACTTTGAAGCTAGAGATACACGTAAGAGATCATTTAATAAGTCATTTCAGTCGACATCAAAGAAGTTTCAAGATGATGCTAGCCATTCAAAGCCTACTGCGGGGTATTCTAGACGAGATCGGGATAAACCACCTGTGAGCTCCAGAGCTACCTCAGTAGCTAGTGTGGGTAATGTCAGATCAAACCAACCCGAGAGTGAAAATTATGGTAAACGACATCCTTGCAATTGCAGATTGCATGATCAGGCCTATTTTAAATGTGGATCGATGAACCATTTCATTCGTGAGTGCCCAGAGTTAGTGGAGCAAAATCTGGTATAGAATATTTGTAACACCCCAAACCCAGCCCATGAGCCCTGACCGGATCTGGTATGTCACGGAGTAAAATAATTTGAATCTTTTTGAGTGTCTGGTGAAAAACTTGTTAAAATGTGGCTAAGGTATTAAAACGGTGTTTGAAAACACAGTTGGGCTATTTATAAATATAGTTGGGTTGATAAACCCTTTTGAAAACATTTGATCATGTGCATTTTAAAATCGTCGAAGTTATAGTTGACTTGGTTTAATTTTTTTTTTTGTTACCCGATGGTAACATCTCAAAAAAAAACCCGTAGAAGTTTATTAAGTTTGAAAAGTTACTTTTAACCGGTTCACTTAACATTTAAAAACTTCATTTGTAACATAACATAAGTAAAATAAAATAACATCCAAATAATAAATAGCGGCCTTATTACAATCCCAAAATAAAAAGACTTAGAGAATAAATCATATTAACTATAATAAAATAAATTCAAATCCAACGACAAGCATGGCCGCCTTGAGTCCTCTCCGGCTCCATCTTCGCGATCTACTCATCTGCAAAATGGTAAGGGAAGGGGTGAGTCACCAAGACTCAGTGTGTAAATCCCCCACCCGAAAAATACAACTCATACACAATTTATTAATAAACATGCACAAGCAACCCAACTAACCATCCATACTCCTTTACTACCCCGTGTGGTCAAAACCTCTGGTGGTCAAAACCACTGGTGGCTAGTGTCACAATTTAAATGATGGGGCCAACCCATCGTGTGGTCAAAACCACTGATGACCATAGATCACAAAATATCATAATGTGGTCAAAACCATCGGTGGTACCAAACCACCGGGACTTAGTCACAATTATCATCGGTGTGGTCAAAACCACTTTGGTGACCAAGTCACAATAAATCGATGGGGCCAACCCATCTTGTGGTCAAAACCACTGGTGACAGTCCATAAGATCATCCCCCTCCTCTCATCAAGCCCACCATCATCATGCATTATGTACAACATATCATTTAACAGCATATGATGGCAAACTCAATCATATAACATAAACAAAGAAATAGGGGACTTACCCGGCAACCATGATTATGCCACAAGCTAATCACTACCAAAAAGATTAAAAAGGCAATAATAAAGTCATATAAACTAATAAAGTGTGTAGTGAGTTTTACACACCTATTTACTAGCAAATCCCGAATATACTAGCGAAATCCCGAGATGTTGTTTCCTCCTACAATCGGCCAACACATGAATTATTAGATCTATTAGCCAATTGGCTAAACTAGAGATCCCGAAGGATTAATCGCGCTCAATAATCGAAATATGGCCCTAGGCCGAATCTTACCATCACTTACCAAAATAATTCGAGATCCCGGAAGCCTTTATTAGCCTTGGCTGAATAGTCCCTAAATCCATGGCACATGTTAGTTTCAACTTTTAGGCACTAATTCTCAACAAAAGGCCCTTGGCCGAATGTAACCATTCACTTACCCCACTTACCAAAATCCTGAATTTGTCACTTGAGTCTTCGAGATTCCTACCAAAACACACGTTAAAATTGGCTATAAGTAAATCTATGGGAAGTGGCCTATGGTCGAATAGTGTAGGTGCCTCACCTTGAAAAATCAACACCCGATAGTCTCCAACAACGCACCTTGCTGATAACTACAACAGAGAAATACCATCTTGTGATCTTTATAAATCATTCGGCCATCCCAAAAGAGAAGAAACAACCCGATTACTTTAAGGAAGAAAATACTTACCCCAACGCCACTTGGAGAACTACAAAAGAGAAGTTGATAGCCCCTAAGAGATTCGGCCAACACAAGATGGAAGGGCTGGAATTTTCTCTAAAAGAGGGGGTAGGTTCGGCTAAAAAGAAGCAAGAGAAGAAGAGAACTTTTGAAGAATTTTGGTAAGAGAGGCTAGGGAGAATTCGGCAGCAGCAGTTTGGAGAGAAAGAAAAGAAAATTGGTTGAACTTTTGGCACTCCCTTAAAGATAAAACCGATTGTGGCCAGCCCCTCCCCAAGGAATCCTATAACCAGCCATCACCTCTCTTTTTGGTGATAATTTCCACAATTATCACCCAAAAGAATAACATTTATCTTCTAATTATCCCTTAATCACCTCTTTAAACTAATGAAATAAAAATAAAATATAGTATAACAATATTACTAACTCTCCCAGCCGAAAATTTAAAGGAAGACAAAGTCTATCCATATCACCTTAAAAGTCCAATTTCAAACCATTACTCCCCTCTCCCATTCACGCCGGTTTCACAAAAATAAAAATGCCAATTGTAGCTTCTTGGGTTCGAACCCAAGACCTCACTGCGCAGCCCTCTCTTCCAACGCCTCAGGCCATTTCTCCCAATTGACTTTCATGTCATAGAACCCTATCATTTAATTTTAAAGCCTTCCTACTTAAGCCCATCATCACATATATAAAAATAAAACACAAAACGTTGCTCCAGCCATTCGAACCTGCGCCCATCTTCACCTCCAACTCTTAAGGGGCGCATGAAAGCCACTTTGCCAAGCTATTACTTGTGTCATGTTTCTCCCAAAACTTCTCTTAACCCCTATCTCCTAGCTCCTTTCTTTTAAACACTTAAAAAGAAATTTTTAGTCCTAAGTCAGGCCTAGCTCAGGGATATTTTTATACCCAAAACATGTCAAATGATCATAGCATTTAATTCTTCAAGTACACACATGGGAAAAATAATTAAATTTTAGACAACCCCTAATTCAGATGTTACGCTCTACCCCTTAAAAAGAATTTGACCTCGAAATTACTTGGGTCAAGAGTCAGGGGTATTCTTGCCGATCACATCCTCGAGTTCCCATGTGGCCTCCTCCGTACCATGGTTTCGCCATAACACCTTTACCAAAGGCACTGACTTCCTTCACAGGACTTTGACATCTCGATCCAAAATTTGTACCGGCTCCTCCTCGAAAGACAAGTCCGGGCTCACCTCAATTTCTACAATCGGCACAACGTGTGAGGGATCTGATCGATAGCGCCTCAGTATCAAAACATGGAAGACATCATGGATCTGGCTCAATTCTGCTGGCAACTCAAGTCGGTAAGCTACCGGTCCCACACGTTTCAGCACTGTGTATGGTCCGATGAATCTAGGGCTCAGTTTGCCCTTCCGACCAAACCTCAGTACCTTCTTCCAAGGTGATACCTTTAAGAAAACCTTATCCCCCACTGCATACTCAACATCTCTACGCTTAAGATCGGCGTAGGATTTCTGCCTATCCGATGCCTCCTTCAGACGAGCCCGAATTACTCTAACCTTATCCTCTGTCTCTGCTATTAACTCTGGACCCAACATCCGATGCTCTCCTAGCTCCGTCCAACATGTAGGAGTACGGTATTTCTGACCATGCAGTGCCTCATATGGTTCCATTTGAATACTCGCTTGATAACTATTGTTATAAGCGAACTCTGTCAAAGGTAGATACTCCTTCCAACTGCCACGGAAATCCAAAACATAGCCCCTTAACATGTCTTCCAACACTTGGATAACCCTCTCAGATTGTCCATCAGACTGTGAGTGAAAAGCCGTGCTGAAATTCAACTTCGTGCCTAACTCCTGATGTAGAGCCTTCCAGAATCTCAACGTAAACCGCGGATCTCGATCTGAGATAATGGACACAGGTACTCCATGCAACCGTACTGTCTCTGCGATGTACAACTTGGCCAACCTTTGGAGCGAGTAGTCAACCCTTATCGGTGTAAAATGAACCAACTTAGTCAACCGGTCTACTACCACCCAAACTGCATCTTTCTTACTCGGCGTAAGGGGAAGCCCACTTACGAAATCCATAGTAATCTCCTCCCACTTCCACTGTGGGATCTTTACCGGCTGTAACAGCCCCAATGGCAATTGATGCTCAGCCTTAACTTGCTAGCATGTCAGACACTTGCCTACCAACTCGGTCACTTCCCGCTTAAGACTCGGCCACCAAAACTACTCCCTTAAATTCTGATACATCTTGCTGCTTCCCGGGTTCATAGCGTACGCACTGCTATGAGCTTATTTAAGGATTCACTGCCTCAAATCATCATCCTTAGGCATGCATACCCTCCCTTGAAAGTACAACACTCCATCACTACCCAAACTAAAACCTTCGGCCTCACCATTTTGTACTTACAACCTTCGAGTATTCAAAGCTTCATCAATCATCTACCTTTCCTTAACCTCATTAATCCAAGACGGCTTCACTTGCAATTCCACCAGAAGGCTCCCATCCTCATAGAGACTTAGATGAGCAAACATTGCTCGTAACTCCGCTACCACCTTTCAGCTCAATGCATCAGCTACCACATTAGCCTTCCCCGGATGGTATTCGATCGAGCAGTCGTAGTCCTTCAACAACTCAATCCACCTCCGCTGCCTCAGATTTAAATCTTTCTAAGTCAGGAGGTACTTGACTCTTATGATCTATGTACACCACCGACTTCTCCCCATACAGTAGTGCCTCCAAATCTTCAAGGCAAATACCACAATGCCCAATTCCAAGTCATGTGTCGGGTAGTTAGCCGTGAGGCCTCAATCGCCGTGGCGCATAAGCGACCACCTTCCTTCTTGCATCAATACACACCTAAACCAAGATGTGATGCATCGCAATATACTGATGAGCTCCTTTCACCTCGAGTGAATTAAGACCGGTGCTTCAGTCAAAATCCTCTTCAGCTTATCAAAACTCTCTTGCTGCTTCTTAGACCACACAAACGGAACTCCTTTTCTCAACAGCTTAGTCAACAGTGCTGCGATTAAGGAGAAGTTTTCCATAAATCTCCTATAATATCCGGTCAACCCCAGAAAACTCTAAATTTCCGTAACTGACTTTGGTGGCTTCCACTCCAACACTGCCTCAATCTTACGGGGATCCACCCTAATTCCCTCATTTGAAATAACATGCCCTAGAAAAGTTACCTCCTTGAGCGAACTCACACTTCTTTGAATTTGGCGTACAACTATTTCTCCTCGTAACTTGAGAACCACATGAAGATGTCGTCATGCTCCTCCTCGACTTGAGTACACCAAAATGTCGTCTATGAAGACCACGATGAACCGATCTAGATAGGGTTGGAAAACCCGATTCATCATATCCATAAACGCGGCTGGTGTATTTGTCAAACCAAAAGGCATTACCAGAAAATCGTAGTGGCCATACCGAGTACGGAATGCCGTCTTATGGACATCAGCCTCCTTCACCTTAAGCTGATGGTACCGTGACCTAAGGTCAATCTTAGAAAACACCGATGCTCATTTGAGTTGATCGAACAGATCGTCAATCCTGGGCGGAGGATACCGTTCTTTATTGTCAACTTGTTCAACTATCGATAGTCTATACACATCCTCATTGTCCGTCCTTCTTCTTGACAAACAACCTTGGAGCTCCCAAGGCGATACACTTGGTCTGATGAACCCTCTATCCAACAATTCCTGAATCTGTGCCTTCAACTCTACCAATTCTTTCGGTGCCATCCAATACGAAGCTATAGATACGGGCGCGGTTTCGGGTAACAAGTCTATACCAAATTCAACCTCACGGTCTAGAGGCAGACCCGGAAGTTCCTCTGGGAACACATCAACATAGTCCCTTACAGTTCAGACATCTCCCACAATAACATCCTTAGCTTTCAAGGCACAGACATGCACCACATAAGCTTCACAACCCTTCCTAACCATCCTTTCCGTCTTTAATGCCGAAACCAAATTAGATAGGTAATCCCTCCTTTTACCTATCATCACCACCTCATCACCTTCCACGGTCTTTACTACCATGCGCTTAGCTATGCAATCTAGGCTAGCCTGATACTTCACTAGCCAATCCATCTCGGGGATTAGGTCGAACTCCCAGAATGGTAGTTCCATCAAGTCTGCCAAGAACACGACCCCTTGGAGTTTTAGGGGTACGTTCCTATAGAGTTTACTTACTTCTATAGAGTGACCTAGGGGGCTTAATACCGTCATCTTCCTAGAAGTAAGCTCAAAGTGTAGGTGCAAAGTTTCCACTACGCTACTAGCAATATACGAGTGGGTGGAGCCAATGTCAATCAAAGTGTTATAGGGCACACCAACGATCAGGAACATACCGGTTATGACGTTCGGTGTGACGCCCTCCTCTTGACGCCTCGCAGCATAGACTAGACCAGGTTGCCTAGCCTCAGTACCACCGGTACCTCCCCTCGGTGCCCTACGACCTCTGCCAGCACCATTACCTCCTCTCCCTACACCATGACCTCCCTGTGGCTATTGGTTATCCCTCCTGTTTGGTGCCCGATCTTGTCCCTCTAATCTCAGCCTAGCTATTTTTTTCGGACAATCCCTAACTCGATGCTCCAAGGACCCACATTTGAAGCATCCCTAATTACCATTCCAACATTCCCCCGTGTGAGACGTGCCACACCGAGCACACCATGGTAGCCATTGAAAATTAGCAGCAGCAGCAGGCCTAGCAGCTTGATCCGACCCACAAAACCTTATCCTCTTCTGTTGATTACCAAAAAACTTTAAAGGTCCGAAGCTCCTCTTATTCCAATTTCGATCTTGGTTCCGTCAAATCGACTGTCTTACCCTTTCAGCAACCTTCGATTTCTCCACTAAGACCGCAAACTCCCGTTCCTATTGCGGAGCTATCATCATTCTCAGCTCATCTCTCAGCCCATCCTTAAATCTAACACAGCGTTCATGCTCGGTACCCACAATACCACGAGCATACCTACTCAACCGGAGAAATTCGACCTCATACTCTGCCATCGTCTTGTTGTCTTGAACCATGTTCAAGAAAGCCTTTCGCTGTGCATCCACGTAGCTAGTTCCGATATACTTCTTTTGATAGACATCTCTGAAGAATTCCCATTTGAGATTTTCTGCCACCGTTCCATCCCTTACAGTGAGCCACCACTGATATGACTCATCCCGAAGCAAAGAAATTATACCCTTTAATTTCTCCTCAACTGTGAAATCCAAGCCATCCATGATCCTTTCTGTTGTTTCTAACCAGTACTCCGCCGTACTGGGTGTCACTCCGAAAACTCCTCTAAACACTTCTGCTCCGTTAGCCCGGAGTCGTTCAACCATGAATTTACGGGCTCCTGCACCCGTGCCAGCCTCAACAACTCATTCCAATACCCGTAATACAGCTTGTGATACAACATCATTACCACCGGTCTGATCTTGGAACTCAGTTTTTAAGTGAGATCCAAAGATCTCATTTCGGACCCATGACCAGACCCTGCTGGCTCAGACAAGGTCAACCTACCTCTACCACGGCCACGGGCGGGCGTCCACGACCTCTTGAACTCATTTTTAACGATTGCGTTTATCTGTTTAAGAATTTTATGCATTAGTACTTGTTTCACTGGATTATCCGCGAAGAAATTTTATGATAAGAGTTTTAGGAGTGGTTCTTTTGTATCATACATGCACACAGTTCTTCTATTCATTCATTCAAAGAGACATTGTAGTTTTCATGGTGATTGTTTTTCCACTACCTAGGGGTATTTTCGTAATTTGTCCTACAGGGGTATTTTTGTAATTTTCCAAAAATAAAAGTTTTCGGATGATTTTGTCAAAAAGTATTTTGAAACTCTTAAATTCCTGGGGTATTTTGAAAAATTTCAAAATTCGGGGGTATTTCGGTAATTTTGGACCTTAGGGGTATTTCGGTAATTTTCACAAATCAGGGTGAATTTGTAAAATTTAACAAATCAAGGGTATTTTAAAAGTTGTAAAACTTTGAGGGCTCTTTTTGAGAATTGCATTTTTCCAAAATAGTGATGTTGTAAAATTTTGAAAATCAGGGTTATTTTGGTGATTTTGTTGGTTAGGGGCAATTTTGTAATTTCACCACTAGGGGTATTTTAGTAATTTTTCATAAAAAGATTTCCAAAATTTGGTTCTAGTTGATTTCACAAAAGAAGGATATTTTGAAAATTTTCTATTTGGAAAATTTTCATACGGAGGGTGTTTTGGTAATTTGTAAACTAGGGGTATTTTGGTCATTTTTCAACTGAAGGGTATTTTGGTCATTTTTTTAAAGCAAGGTTTTAATTATTTCAAAAACAAAACGGCTAGTCCCTTTCGGGTTTTAGTTATCGAGTTTAGCCTGTGAGTGTGTCGTCTCATTAGGATGAGCCGTCACTCACGCACTGTGTAGGATTCGAGTGAGTAGGAGGTGAGTCACGAGGACTGCTTAAATACCAGGCTCCCACCGAATCCAATCCTAGACATGCGTATAACGATTGCCACATCCCTTGCTTAGTGACAACTCATAGGGTTGTTTAGGGATTTGTTAAATCTTATGCATTGTTTGTTGGGGTATGCTAACCCTAGGGTTCAACAATTTCTATTCTAATAGTCTACGTTCCCAATTTACCCTTCTACCCCTCATCAAATATTCACCAAAAATGGATAGAAGTACTTACCTGGGCGGATTGGTGCCGGAGACTCGGTGCCATGCTGTTCAAGCCAAAAATAGTTTCAAAACATTCCAATAAGACCTACTAACACAAAAATAAAACATTTTGGGCCTTGGGCCCCCCACAGCCGAGTTTTCAACCGGTCTCTGATACCAAAAATGTAACACCCCAAACCCGGCCCATGAGCCCTGACCGGATCTGGTATGTCACGGAGTAAAATAATTTGAATATTTTTGAGTGTCTGGTGAAAAACTTGTTAAAATGTGGCTAAGGTATTAAAACGGTGTTTGAAAACTCAGTTGGGCTTTTTATAAATATAGTTGGGTTGATAAACCCTTTTGAAAACACTTGATCATGTGCATTTTAAAATCGTCGAAGTTATAGTTGACTTGGTTTAATTTTTTTTTTTGTTACCCGATGGTAACATCTCAAAAAAAAAAACCCGTAGAAGTTTATTAAGTTTGAAAAGTTACTTTTAATCAGTTCACTTAACATTTAAAAACTTCATTTGTAACATAACATAAATAAAATAAAATAACATCCAAATAATAAATAGCGGCCTTATTACAATCCCAAAATAAAAAGACTTAGAAAATAAATCATATTAACTATAATAAAATAAATTCAAATCCAACGACAAGCATGGCCGCCTCGAGTCCTCTCCGGCTCCATCTCCACGATCTACTCATTTGCAAAATGGTAAGGGAAGGGGTGAGTCACCAAGACTCAGTGTGTAAATCCCCCACCCGGAAAATACAACTCATACACAATTTATTAATAAACATGCACATGCAACCCAACTAACCATCCATACTCCTTTACTACCCCGTGTGGTCAAAACCACTGGTGGTTAAAACCACCGGTGACTAGTGTCACAATTTAAATGATGGGGCCAACCCATCGTGTGGTCAAAACCACTGATGACCATAGGTCACAAAATATCATAATGTGGTCAAAACCACTGGTGGTACCAAACCACTGGGACTTAGTCACAATTATCATCGGTGTGGTCAAAACCACTGGTGACCGAAGTCACAATAAATCTGATGGGGCCAACCCATCTTGTGGTCAAAACCACTGGTGACAGTCCATAAGATCATCCCCCTCCTCTCATCAATCCCACCATCATCATGCATTATGTACAACATATCATTTAACAGCATATGATGGCAAACTCAATCATATAACATAAACAAAGTAATAGGGGACTTACCCGGCAATCATGATTATGCCACAAGCTAATCACTACCAAAAAGATTAAAAAGGCAACAATAAAGTCATGTAAACTAATAAAGTGTGTAGTGAGTTTTACACACCTATTTACTAGCAAATCCCGAATATACTAGCGAAATCCCGAGACGTTGTTTCCTCCTACAATCGGCCAACACATGAATTATTAGATCTATTAGCCAATCGGCTAAACTAGAGATCCCGAAGGATTAATCGCACTCAATAATCGAAATATGGCCCTAGGCCGAATCTTACCAAAATAATTCGAGATCCCGAAAGCCTTTATTAGCCTTGGCCGAATAGTCCCTAAATCCATGGCACATGTTAGTTTCAACTTTTAGGCACTAATTCTCAACAAATGGCCCTTGGCCGAATGTAACCATTCACTTACCCCACTTACCGAAATCCCAAATTTGTCACTTGAGTCTTCGAGATTCCTACCAAAACACACATTAAAATTGGCTATAGGTAAATCTATGGGAAGTGGCCTATGGCCGAATAGTGTAGGTGCCTCACCTTGAAAAATCAACACCCGATAGTCTCCAACAACGCACCTTGCTGATAACTACAACAGAGAAATACCATCTTGTGATCTTTATAAATCATTCACCATCCCAAAGAGAAAAACAACCCGATTACTTTAAGGAAGAAAATACTTACCCCAACGCCACTTGAGAACTACAAAGAGAAGTTGATAGCCCTAAGAGATTCGGCCAACACAAGATGGAAGGGCTGAATTTTCTCTAAAAGAGGGGTAGGTTCTGCTAAAAGAAGCAAGAGAAGAAGAGAAATTTTGAAGAATTTTGGCAAAAGAGGCTAGGAGAATTGGCGATGAGCAATTTGGAGAGAAAGAAAAGAAAATTGGTTGAACTTTTGGCACACCCTTAAAGATAAAACCGATTGTGGCTAGCCCTTCCCAAGGAATCCTATAATCGGCCATCACCTCTCTTTTGGTGATAATTTCGACAATTATCACCCAAAAGAATAACATTATCTTCTAATTATCCCTTAATCACCTCTTTAAACTAATGAAATAAAAATAAAATATAGTATAACAATATTACTAACTCTCCCAGCCAAAAATTTAAAGGAAGACAAAGTCTATCCATATTACCTTAAAAGTCCAATTTCAAACCATTACTCCCTTCTCCCATTCATGCTAGTTTCACAAAATAAAATTCCAATTGCAGCTTCTTGGGTTCGAACCCAAGATCTCACTGCGCAGCCCTCTTTTCCAACGCCCCAGGCCATTTCTCCCAATTGACTTTCATGTCATAGAACCCTATCATTTAATTTTAAAGCCTTCCTACTTAAGCCCATCACCGTATATATAAAAATAAAATGCAAAACGCTGGTCCATCCATTCGAACCTGCGCCCATCTTCACCTCCAACTCTTAAGGGGCGCATGAAAGCCACTTTGCCAAGCTATTACTTGTGTCATGTTTCTCCCAAAAATTCTCTTAACCTTTATCTCCTAGCTCCTTTCTTTTAAACACTTAAAAGAAATTTTTAGTCCTAAGTCAGGCCTAGCTCGGGGATATTTTTAGACCCTAAAACATGTCAAATGATCATAGCATTTAATTCTTCAAGTACACAAATGGGAAAAATAATTAAATTTTAGACAACCCCTAATTCAGGATGTTACAATATTAGATCGAGTAACACAACAGTTCGAGGTAGACCACCAAGAAATACGAGTAATGTTAGTGGCAGTCAGAGAGGGACCAAAGATACAGCTGTTAGATCCGAGGCTCGTGCGCCTTCCAAAGCCTATGCTATTCACGCTCGAGAAGAGGCCTTATCCCCTAATGTTATTACTGGTATTTTCACTGTCTATGATACTAGTGTTGTTGCATTGATTGATCTTGGTTCGACTCATTCTTATGTGTGTGAGACTTTAGTATTCAGTAAGACTTTGCCTATAGAGTCTACCGAGTTTGTGATTAAAGTATCGAACCCCTTAGGCCAGTGTGTTTTGGTTGATAAAGTGTGCAAGAATTGTCCATTGATGATTCGAGATTCGTGTTTTCCGGCTGATTTAATGTTGTTTCCATTCGACGAGTTTGATATAATTCAAGGTATGGATTGGTTAACTCTGCATGATGCTATTGTGAACTGCAAACAGAAGACTATTGATTTACGATATCAGAATGATAAAATTATTTAGATTGAATCTAATGATCTTAATGGTTTACCAATAGTGATATCTTCGATGTTAGCTCAGAAATACGTAAGAAAATGTTATGAAGCTTACTTTGCCTATGTGCTTGATAGTAAAGTAACCGAAAGAAAGATTGAATCAGTGCCTATTGTGTGTGAGTATCCAGATGTGTTTCTTGAAGAATTACTAGGTTTGACACCTCTTCGAGAAGTTGAATTTGGTATTGAATTAGTCTCGGGACGACTTCAATTTTGATAACTCTGTACAAAATGGCACCTACAGAATTAAAAGAATTAAAAGCTCAGTTGCAAGAGTTGACAGATAAAGGTTTTTCACGACCAAGTTTCTCTCCCTAGGGTGCACCAGTTTTATTTGTGAAAAAGAAAATTGGAAATTTGAGAATGTGTATCGACTATAGACAGCTGAATAAAGTGACTATAATGAATAAGTATCCGTTGCCACGGATTGATGATTTGTTCGATCAGTTGAAAGGGGCTACTATTTTTTCTAAGATAGATTTGAGACCGGGCTATTATCAGTTGCGAGTTAAAGACTCTGATGTGCCAAAGACAGCTTTCCGAATGAGATATGGACACTATGAGTTTTTGGTTATGCCTTTTGGACTTACTAATGCACCTCCTGTTTTCATGGATTTGATGAATCGGATCTTTAAATAGTATCTAGATCAGTTTGTGGTAGTATTCATTGATGGCATTTTGATCTACTCTCATGATGAAATCGAACATGCCGAACATCTGACACTTGAGTTACAGACTTTGCGAGATAAACAGTTGTTTGCAAAGTTTAGTAAATTTGAGTTCTGGTTATGCGAAGTCAGTTTTCTCGATCATGTTGTATCGCATCGAGTATTTGGGTTGATACGAGTAAAATTTTAGCTATACTTGATTGGAAACCTCCGAGAAATGTAACTGAAGTTCGGAGTTTCTTGGGACTATTTGGTTACTATAGATGGTTCATGAAAGGTTTCTCTATGATCGCAACATCGATGACGAAGCTATTACAGAAAGATGTTAAGTTTGAGTGGTTAGAAAAGTGCCAAAAAAGTTTTGATCAGTTGAAAGCTCTTTTGATCGAAGCTCCAGTGTTAGTTTAGCCAGAATCAAGTAAAGAATTTGTCATTTACAGTGATGCATCTTCGAGTGGTTTGGGTTGTGTTTTGATGCAGGGAGGCAAGGTCATAGCTTATGTCTCGAGACAGCTAAAGCCGTACGAAAAAGAACTATCTGACACACGATTTAGAATTGGCAGCTATTGTGTTTGCATTGAAGATATGGCGTCACTATCTATTTGGTGAAAAATGTCACGCTTATTCTATTCATAAAAGCCTGAAGTATTTGATGACTCAGAAAGATCTGAATTTGAGACAACGTCAATGGTTAGAGTTGTTAAAAGACTACGAGCTTGTGATTGACTATCATCCGAGAAAAGATAATGTTGTTGCTGATGCTTTAAGTCAAAAATCATTATTTGGTTTACGTGCAATGAATGTGCATATGGTTGTATCTGATGATGGTTTGATAATAGTCGAATTAAAAGCAATGCCATTATTTGTTCAACAGATTTGTGATCTCAGAAAGTTGATAATGATTTGTTAGCAAAGTGAGCTCAATGTGAATCGAATGTTGAATCTGAGTTTCGATTTGATACAAATGATTATTTGAGGTTTAGAAACCGAATATGTGTTCCAAGAAATTCAAAGTTGATTCAGATGATTTTGAACCAAGCTTACAGCAGTCGATTATCTATTCACTCGGGTAGTACGAAAATGTATAATGATTTGAAACAACTTTATTGGTGGCCTGGTATGAAATGAGACATATCTAACTTTGTTTCAAAATGTTTAGTTTATCAACAAGTAAAAGCCAAGCATTAGGTACCTTCTGGGTTACTTAAGCCGATTATGATACACGAGTGGAAGTGGGACAAAGTCATGATGGATTTTGTATCTAGTTTACCATTGACACTGAGTAAGAGAGATGCAATCTGGGTTATTGTGGATAGATTGACTAAATTGGCTCACTTTATTCCAGTTCGTATAGATTATTCACTTGAAAAGCTGGCTGAGTTATATGTTTCTTAGATTGTGAGATTGCACGGAATGCCTATTTCTATTATTTCTAACAGAGATCCGAGGTTTACATTGCGATTTTAGAAGAAACTACAAGATACTTTAGGTACGAAACTACACTTTAGCACAGCTTGTCATCCGCAAACAGATGGTCAATCCGAATGAATCATTCAGAGACTTGAGGATATGTTGAGATGTTGCATTCTTGAGTTTGAAGGTACATGGGAATGATACTTATCTCTATTGAATTTGTTTATAATAGTATCTTTCAATCTAGTATCAAAATGGCACCTTACGAGGCTTTGTACAGTCGTAAATGTCGTACACCATTGTATTAGATTGAGCTCAGTGAAAATAAGATACACGAGTTCAATTTGATCAAAGAGACTAAATAGAAAGTGAAAGTGATTCACGATAGTCTGAAAACAACATCAGATCGTCAAAAATCATATGCAGACTTGAAAAGAAAAGATATAGAGTTTCATATTGGAGATAAAGTCCTTTTGAAGGTATCACCATGGAAGAAAATACTCAGATTCGGTCGTAAAAGCAAATTGAGTCCGAGATTTATTGGACCATATGAGATTATAGAGCGTATCGGGTCAGTTTCTTATAGACTAATGTTGCCACTTGAGTTAGAAAAGATTCACAATGTATTCCATGTTTCGATGCTTCGTAGATACCAATTTGATCCTTTACATGTGATTAGTCTGACAGAGGTTGAGATTAAGTCTGATATGACATATGAAGAAGAACCATTCGTATTCTGGCTCGTGTGATTAAAGAATTGCAAAATAAGAAAATTTCATTGGTTAAGGTACTATGGCATAAGCACGGAGTTGAGGTAGCAACTTGGGAGTCATAGAATACAATGAAAGAGCGTTATCCAAACCTATTCACTGGTAAGATTTTCGGGATGAAAATCCCAAAGGGGGAAAGTTGTAACAGCCTAATTTTGACCCTAATCAGAATAATGGTTTCGGGACCACAAATCCAAGTTCAAAAATATTTTAATATTATTTTCTATGTTAATTATGTGTGAATTTGCTTGTGTTAATTTTTGTGTTTTGATTTCGTTGTTTGAGTGTCCGATTAAATAAAAGGGCTTAATTGCATAAAATGAAAATTTGATGGTTAGTTGTGAAAGTGCCTAATTGTTGCTGTCTATTTAATATGGGGGATATATATTTCAAATATGCCATTGCATTTATGAATGGATGACATTAGACATATATTATAAAGTTTTTATATTAACTTATTAAGGTTAATTTAGTAAATGGATATTAAATGTTACTATAATAAATAAAACATGAAAATTTTGCATGTTCATCTTTGCCATTACTGAAAATTAAAAGAAAAATAAAAGAAAGAGACTTCCAAGGGTTCGACCTTGTATAAGCTTGATTTAGGTATGTATTTTACTCAGTTTTTGATCATTTTTACGTTTTTGAGATCGTTGCTATGAAATGTACAAAACGCTTGCTTTAATTTTTTATTTTGATGAATATTTTGAGCTGAGCCATTGATGAATTCATGTGATTTTTGTTCTTAGAGGATAGATTATGAAATATATGTTTTGGATTAACATGTTTTGTATTGGAAATTTTGATGATTTGAGTAATAAGGGCTAAATTGTAAAAATGATATTTTGAGGGACTAAAATGTAAAATAAATGAAATGTGTGGACTTAGATGGACTATAGGAAAATTCAGCCCTAGCATGATATATGTAAATTTTTTGCATTTTGTGTTTTATGTAATAAGGACTAAATTGTAAAAAGTTTGAAATGTTAGGGGCAAAATGGTAATTTGCCCATTTATGCTTTTTTGGATTAAATTGAATGAATATGAGGTTAAATTAGTTAAATTTAAATTTATTTACATCAAGAACGAAAGAAAACGAAATTAGATCGGGGGAAATTGAAAGTAGACGAATAGTCGATTAAACCGTCCGACAACATCCGAGGTAAGTCTATAAGCATTTAAATGTGGTTAAATTGAAAATATATAAATGTTATGTGATGAATTGAATTATTTGAATATATATTTGTGTACTTTGGTCGAATGTGATTTTGAGATAGGGAACTACGTTTCGAATTTTATTTGATCGAGATTCAATGTCCAAAAGTCCCGTGCAAACCCTAGGAATAGATAGGATACATATGTCATGACATAGGATTTTCGATATGTGTTATCGCGTAAGACCACGTCTGGGACGTTGGCATCAACTTTTGCTTATGTGTAAGACAATGTCTAGGACATTAGCATCGTTTTGATTCGTGTAAGACCCTGTCTGGGATAGTGGCATCGATATTTGATTACATGTAAGACCACGTCTGGGACGTTACCGACTATCCGCGTATCCTTTTTAATTCTGAACGGTTCAATGGGCAATATGAAGTTGAGATCGAATGTGAAATTGAAGTAAAAGGGCTCAGGTATGTACTTATATTATGTTTTGGAAATGAGGTAAGTTGGTTACTTGAATTGATATTAAGCATGTGAATATAATATATGTAGTAACATATTTGGATATATAGTGATTTGGCCATAAGACAAATGTATATGAAGGTTAAATGTGAAATAGTAATGAATGATAACTTGTATTTAATATTATGCAAATTTGTCTTTGTTTAGAAGTTGTTAATATGAAATTGTTGTTATATTTATGTGTATTTGCTTATGACTTAGCTTACTCTGTGTGTGTTTTTATTTGCCTTTGTTTTATAGATTTTGGAGTTACGTTATGAGCTCGGGGATCGTCAGCAAAGCTTATCACACTATCGACTATTTATTTCGATATTTTGCTAAGTTGATTATGGGGGCATGTGGCATGTATAGCATAGATGGAATGTTTAATTTTGGACAGGTAAATGTATATAAAAATATCCATGCAAAATGGCTAACTATGATGTTTAAATATAAGGAATTTAGGGTCATGATATATATATGTGTGTGTGTGATATGCTTGGTATGATTTTCCATGGTGTTTGATATAATTTGATTCAAGAGAATTAGGTATGGTAGTAAATAAGTAATATGTGATATGGCTAGTTGAATGGTTGTGAAGTGTATGAGGGATTGAGTCACTTGATGCTTTGTTTGGTATGTTTTGTGAGTTAATGAAATGGTCACGGTGGTAGTAAGCTTGTTTATGCAAAATTGGTATATATGATTGATGAGTAAATGACATATTGTAGTGGTAAGCTTATTGTTACAAAATAAGTACATATATATGTTTGATGTATGGATGTTATAATGGAATGGTATGCTGTGGTTGAATTATGCTTGGATTTATATGGTGATTTGGTTGGGTAAATGGTGCACAAGTTGTTGATATAAAATGTTCTTGAATGAGTAAGATAGATAGTCAATTTGGTATGTTTTTTATTGTCAATAGAGTTGAATTGATGCTTGTATGTGCTTGTAGGGTTGACCCAAAGTGTGGGTGGTATTTTGGACTTGAAAATGGCCTATAATTGCCCACATGGTTGAGCATACGGGCATGTGGCTCGACCATGTTCACCATGGTTGTATTTCAAGACAAGTCAAACTCGACCACAGGCTGGACACACGGGCTTGTGACTGGCCGTGTGGTGCAAGTCAGTATCGACCACGGGTGAGGCATATGGGCGTGTCCACGGCCGTGTGGACAAGTCAGTATGTATGCCCTATTTTGACGTGGCTTAGACACACGGGCGTGTCTGAGGCTGTGGGAGGCACACGACCTACCCACACGGGTGTGTGACCTCTATAACATTGAAAAATTTTTAAATTTTTGAGATCTTTCGTATGTGTTCAATTTAGTTTCGACCTATTTCTAAAGCATGTTTAAGGTCTTGTAGACTTGTTTAAGGGACATTTTGATTTGTTTTGTTGAATTATGATATGAAATGATTGTGAACGATTTTGTTTGTTTAGTAATACCTCTTAACCCTATTCCGGCCACGGTTATGGGTTAGGGGTGTTACAAGCATTTTTTTTCATTTTACCCTTCAGGGGCATAATGGTCATTTTACCCTACAGGGGCATTACGGTCATTTTACCCTATGGGGGCATTTTGATCATTTTACCCTATGGGGGCATTACTGTCATTTTACCCTATAGGGGTATTATGGTTATTTTACCCTCATTTTACCCTACAGGGGTATTACGGTCATTTTACCACCTTTCCGAAGGTCTACAGTCACCTCGAGCGACACAGATAACATATATGCTCAAAATGGTGTAATTAGGCCCAAAGCCTAATATTCGGCCTAAGTGGGCCTACACTCTCGTGTGGCCCATTTAGCCCAAAACTGATTATTATTTCCTATCCATCCACAAAATTTACTCGCGTAGGGCTTACAGGCCCATTGGGCCCACTCGACCCATTCTAGTCAATTTGGCCCCAAAAAGGGCCTAAGACCACGAGATGCTCATGGTGACCTCTTTCGTTGTATTAACTTATCCACACGCGCGTTCGTGCGCTTGTGTGATAGCCGTAGCCACACTTTAGGCCTTTTGGCTCCTTAGCATTTCATGATTTCGACATTTGCCGATCTACAATTAGAATGGTGTGTGTACACACCTTTTTAGAGAAAAGCAATAGCCCACGAGCGTAGAACCTATATTCGATTAAGGTATCGGTTAGCCATTCCATTAATAAGATTTAACAAGCCTTTCTAATATAGAAGCCAAACCCAAGATTAATACCTACCTTAACTAAATCGACTTATACTTCCTAAGCCGTTTGATTATGAACCAATCTCACCTCCTTGTGGTTTATCTGTACCACAACCATTATTCAGCATCAATATCCAATAACCAAGGTTAATCAAATACTAACCTAAGGAAAACACACGGCCAACAAGAGAACTAGCATTCGGTTAATGATTGAAAGCACAAACCACTTACCCCTAATAATCGACCAATAGATAAGTTGAACTCGGATAGCCCTCAAGAGAAGAACAGATTCAACACTTGAGACTGGAGCAATAGATGGAGGAAGGATACAACATTCGGCCACAGAACCAACAACCCTTTGACGATGCGGATTAAAGCAGATTGGGAGGAAGAGAATTGGTCAAGATCATCAATCAAATGTTGATCAAAACAGAAGAGAAGAAAAAGAGTGATAACTAATATTTGGCCTAATTCCAGATTAAGAAAGAATACTAAAAGTTGACAGAGATGAAAAGTTGTAGAAAGAGAAATAAAGAGAAGGAGAATTTGGTTTTAGATAAGTGAGAAGAAGAACTTCGAATGAGTAAAAAAGGAGGGAGAGAAGATATTGATTTAGTCAAATTGAGAAATAGGAAGAGCAAAAAAGTGCCAAGAGGAGGAGAATAAAGGGAGAATCGGCACAAACAGCAATTGATGCAAAGAAAATAGCAGAGAAAAGGGGTATTGCTCGATTTTGCCAAAAGGCAAAAAGAAATAAAAATGAGTCAAAATCCGAAATGGCTAAAAGAAAAACGGCATCCTTACCATACACTAGCCAATTTTGAGAGCAAAAACCCCATTTCAGCACCAACTTTCACCTACCCAACTTCCCTTGATTTCCTCCCCTTACCTCTCCATGATCCACTCCTTAAATCACTCATTTGGCCCATTCAAACTCTCTAACACAGAGTTCAAATCCAACACAAACTCTTGCCTACACATGAGCAAAATAAATAATCCCATCTGCATGCTGTGAGACACGAACCTCTAACCTCCTTGCCACACCTGTGACGCCACCTCCTTGCCACACCTGTGACACCACCTTGCCACTACACCACAGGCTCTTTTGTGCCTCTTTTTAATCACAATAATTTAAAAGGCTTAAAACCAGGAGTCATGGCTCCCCTAATGCTAAAAATAAAAATTTTCCATATGACATAACTTGAACCCAGTACTTCATAGAAGCCCCTTAACCTTCCAAATTCACTCACCCAACATATTTAACATGCAATTATGCCGTTCTCTTGTTCTCAAAAATTTTAAACGCTCCCATGCCAAAGGCCTAATTCTGCTAGGTCCGAAATTCGGGGAGTTACATTTGTGCCTAAGGCCTCTTGCAATTTTTTCCAAAACAGTGACGTAAATCTCAAATATCTATCCGAAATAATCGATAACGGTACTCCGTGAAGTCTTACTATCTCTGACACATACAAATATGCCAACTTATCAAGAGAATAATTGACTCGTATTGGTATGAAATGGGCTAACTTTGTGAGTCTATCCACTACGACCCATACGGTTTCTTTTTGACGTCAACGTAAACCCGTCACAAAGTCCATATTAATACGGTTTCATTTCCACTCGGGAACCATAATAGGCTGAAGTAGACCTGAAGGTACTTGGTGTTCATCCTTCACTTGTTGACAAATTAGGCATCTCGAAACAAACTCAAAAATGTCTTTCTTCATAGTTGGCCACCAATACCATTTCCTCAAATCATTATACATCTTCGTGCTGCCTGGATGTATAGTCAAACATCCACTATGTGCTTCATGCAAAATCTTTCGGCTATGGGTACACAGACTCTATCTCGGTACATCAAACATCCATTAGGACTTATCCGAAAGTCCGACTCAATATTTCACTCACCTTGAACTCTTTTAGCTTGTAAAATATTGTCACCTTTCTGAGCTTCATAAATCTCTTGTAGAAACATTGGTCTAGCCCTAAACTCGGCTAGAATAGGACCATCATCTGACAGAGCTATACGTGTATTCATAGCTCTCAGTGCAAACAAGGATTTCCTGCTCAAGGCGTCAGCAACCACGTTTGTCTTTCCCGAATGGTAGTCAATAACTAGCTCATTATCTTTTATTAGCTCTAACCATCTTCTCTACCTTAGATTCAACTCCTTTTGAGTCATCAAGTACTTTAAGCTCTTATGATCAGTGAACACCTGACATCTCTCACCATATAAATGGTGTCTCCAAATCTTTAATGCAAAGACAATTGTAGCTAACTCCTAGTTGTAGGTCGGGTAATTCTTCTCGTGCGGCTTCAATTGTCTAGAAGCATATGTAATCACCTTGCCTTCTTACATGAGTACACACCCTAATCCATTCAGGGATGCATTTCTATAAACCACAAACTCTTTTCCCGACTCAGGTTGCACTAAAACAGGAGTCTCGGTTAACAACGCCTTTAGTTTCTTAAAACTCAGTTGGCACTTTTTTATCCATTCAAACTTTAGATCTTTTTGTAGCAACCTTGTCATCAGAGTAGCTATCATGGAAAATCCCTTGACAAAATGTCTATAATAGCCAGCTAGGCCCAGAAAACTCCTAACCTCAGTTACATTCCTTGGTGGCTTCCATTCTATAATTGCTGAGATCTTACTCAGGTCGACTCTGATTCCATCTCTCGAGACAATGTGCCCCAAAAACCCAACTTACTTAAGCCAAAATTCACTTTTACTAAACTTTGCATATAATTGTTTATCCTTTAAAATTTGCAGAACCATTCTCAAATGCATAACGTGCTCGTTCTCATCCTGAGAGTAGATCAATATATCATCGATAAAGACTCCAACAAATTTATCCAAATACGACCGAAAGATACAATTCATCAAATCCATTAAAACAATAGGGGCATTTGTTAAACCAAAAGGCATGACCAAAAATGCATAGTGGCCATACCTTGTCTGAAATGCCATTTTCGGCATATCCGAGTCTTTAACTCTCAACTGATAATATCCAACCTTAAGTCTTTCTTGGAAAACACCGTGGCTCAATTAAATTGGTAAAATAAATCATCGATTCTTGGCAATGGGTACTTGTTCTTCACAGTTACCTTATTCAGTTGCCACTAATCTATACATAACCTCATGGAGCCATCTTTCTTCTTTTCAAATAATATGGGAGCACACCACGGTGAATAACTCGGTCTCATAAAGCCTTTGTCTGTCAACTCTTGCAACTGTGCTTTTAGTTCTTTTAGCTCGGTTGGAGCCATTCTGTATGGAGCAATAAAAATAGGGATAGTACCAAGAGCTAACTCAATCCCAAATTCAATCTCTCTGACCGGAGGTAACCCTGGCAATTCCTCCTGAAAAATATCTGGATACTCACGTACTATAGGTACCGACTCAATTCTCAACTCAGTCTCTTTAGTATTCATCATAAGAGCAAGGTAAGCTTCGTACCCCTTTCTTAAATACTTTTGAGTCGATAAAGAAGATATCACTACTTGAAATCTGTCTTGCTCATCTAATTCAACATAGATAAGATCCCCACTTTCACTTTTCAACTCAATAAATTTTCTCCCACAATTCACTATCACATGATGAGTAGCTAACCAATCCATCCCAAGGATGATATCAAATTCATCAAACGAAAATAACATAAGATTAGCCAGAAAGCAATGACTCCGTATCATCAAAGGGCAACATTTACATACACTATTGACCAACACATATTTGCCTAGGGGATTTGACACTCTTACTACAAACTTAGTAGACTCTATAGGCATGCTCATGCTAGAGACTAATTTCATGAAAATATACGAATGGGTAGATCTCGGATAAATTAAAGCTACAACATGAATGTCAAAGAGAGAAAATGTACCCGTAATTACGTCGGGAGAGGACGCCTCATCGTGAGCACGAATAGTATATGTTCTCGCCGGTGCTCTACCCTCAGTTCTTGTAGTTTGCTCTCTAGATGTATTCTTGCTACACATGTCATTTCTTGAGTTTCTTTGTGGTCTTCCCCATGTAGTCCTTCCCGGTCTTGCATTTTGAGGCCTCTCTTTCTTACCCGCCTCGGGGCAATCTCTGATAAAATGGTCTAGAATCCACACTTAAAGCAAGCCTTCTCATTTGCTCGACACTCACCGGGATGAGTCTACCACACTGTGGACATTCCAGTCTACTCGACCAAGCGTTGCCAACACTAGCAACTGATGTGGTCTGAGCTTTAGACCCCAATAACTGTCTACCTTTACTTCTGTTTGAAAACCTAGCTGAAGTAGTTGATTGAACAGTAAACTCTCTTGACTTTTTGGATAAGGATTGGAATGACTTGCCTAACTATCTCTTCTTTGATTCGCGAGACTCAATTTCAGCTTTCTTTTTCTCTTTGACTAGTTCCTCAACCTTACTGTCTCGATCTACCAGCACCACAAACTCTTTTAGTTTGAGAACGCCAACAAATAAACGGACATCCTCATTTAACCCATCCTCGAATCTTATGCACATGATAGCTTCTGTCAATACGCACTCTCGAGCATATTTGCTAAGTCTTACGAACTCACACTCATATTTGGTCACCATCATTCGACCTTGCTTTAGCTCCAAGAACTCTTTTCTTTTCAAGTCAATGAACCTTTGACTAATGTACTTCTTCCAGAACTCTTCTTGAAAGAATTCCCAATTAACTCTCTCCCTTGGTACCACTGACACAAGGGTGTTCCACCACTGATAGGTTGAATCTCTCAAGAGAGATACCACACATTTCATGCACTCATTAGGTGTGCACAACAACACGTCAAATACTCTAATAGTATTCTTAAGACAAAATTTTGCTCTCTCCAGATCATCATCCTTACTAGCCTAAAATTCCTTAATCCTTGCTTCCGGATCCTATCGACCAGATGCCTTTCTCTTCTTACTACCTCTACTACTTGAGGATCCACAAGAGTGGGCTGAGGAATAGGTAGGGTTGGAGGGGGTTGAGCATTAGGTGTACGAATTGCTCACCATATGGAGAAAGCCTTCTCGGGCCTCTTCCCCTTGACCCAAAGTCTTGGGTCTACTCTCTACTAGTGTGGTCCCTTGTAGCATCATTGGCTGTAGCTCAATCGTGATCCATTACTATATAGAAACACAATTCAAATCGTCAGGAGTCGTCACACTATCATTATAAAAATACTCATACATATGGCATGTATAGCTAAACTCGTACTTAAGCTATGTTATTTTGAAAATTGACTAAATCGTAGCTTTGATACCACTAAATGTAACACCCCTTACCGTGTTCGACTTCTGAACCGGGCACGAGGCGTTACCATACTAAACTCCTCAATCTTACAATATCAATCCATAAAAACTTTGTTTCAAATGAAAATTTTCTATTCGAGACCATAATGTCCTTATTTTAGGTCTATGAGACTCTAAACTTGTATTCAAAATGGTTCAGAACCAAACTAAAAACTTTCGCATAGTTAGAAGATTTTGACTTAAAATAGGGCCACACGCTCGTGTTAAATGGAACACGCCCGTGTGGGCAAGCCGTGTGGTCAACACTGACTCACATTACACGGCCTGTCACATGCCCGTGTGTTTGGCCCGTGGTCAGAACTGACTTGCATCACATAGCCCATCACATGCCTGTGTCTTTCGACCTTGTGGCGAAATAAATTCCATATTCAAGTGCAGACTTCGCACGGCCTGAGCACATGCCCATGTCCATGGTCGTGCCTTCCACACGATTGAGACACACGGTCTAGTCCCTGCCCGTGTGTTTACTACTGAGCATACTGACTTGTAAAGCTAGCATGTAAGGGGACACACAGCCAATCAACACGCCCATAGGGCTGACCGTATGTCACAGACGGCCTAGACACACGCCCGTGTGTCTACCCGTGTGGAAATTGAAAGGTTATTCACCAAGCCAAATGCCACCCTACACAGTAATCATACTTATACCGATTCAATCCAACATATATCATAACCATAAAGCACTTCTAAGGATTCAAAATCAAGACACCCATAGAAGCATACACTTAATGAAATTCATCATCATTGAATATATGTAAGCTTGTCAAGTATTGGCCTAATTCCAATGACCACTAACAAAAGGAATTTTAATAATATAAATAGCCAACACTTTGGCTAACAAATATGACATAACAAAATGACCACGTCCAAAACATGTCATAGTCAAAAATGAATCTAACTTTGCTATACCAAGAGTAATTAATAGTGTGATTTCCAAATTTCGACATTCCACAAATTCTTGAGCTAACTTGGCAATACTACAAGAAAAAGGGAAATGAGAGGGGTAAGCATAAAGCTTAGTAAGTTTGCATGAAATAAATAGAAACATAAAGCTCATAATGTCATCTAT
Source organism: Gossypium rotundifolium (assembly GCA_025506655.1). Lineage (NCBI taxonomy): Eukaryota > Viridiplantae > Streptophyta > Magnoliopsida > Malvales > Malvaceae > Gossypium > Gossypium rotundifolium. The sequence goes on from CP106724.1 coordinate 147,675,927, forward strand.
CCATCGTATTGAATGAAAACACAAGTCTTAAGCTCATTTCCATAACTTACTCATACTTACTCTTACCAATTACAGATCATGCCACATATCGTGAACCATTCTTGTGAATTACTCATATAACCTGTATCACTTCATCACTTGGTCTTGCATTAATCTCATCTCTATCATAAGCTTAACTATTTATTACATTGAATCACTTGGGATATTCAAGGTTATATGATCATCCTCATTCACGTAATTACGACGCCAATGCCACATCCAAGATGTGGTCTTACGTGGGGTCACTTCTAGATACCGATGCATATCCCCGATATGGTCTTATATAGGATCTTATTTCGATTGTCGATGCCGTATCCCAAATATGGTCTTATAAAATTCTTATATTCGGTGCCGATGCCATATCCCAGATATGGTCTTATATAAGATTTCAATTTGGAGCTGAGGCCATGTTTCGGACATGGTCATATACGGGACCTTATACATCTCAAGTCTTGATGATATTGTTCTCTCATTTATTTAAGTCCAACCGGGACTTCAACATCACAATTCTCATTATTTTCTCATACATCACCATTATTCAAATTCATAGACATATTATACATCTTTACAAATATCAAACATCTTATTACACGCAAACTTACCTTGATTTCAATAGGCTAGATTACCGACCTAATTCGATACTTTGCCCTTTCCTCGGTCGAGGTTAATTCTTCACTCTTCTTGATCTATAATAACAATTTAGCTCATTTAATCACCATATTAATAAGTACATTACAATAATCATAATTTTAGCAAAATTACCATTTTGCCTTTAGGCTTTCACAAAATGACCATTTTACCCCTAGGCTCAAAAATCAATTCTAATCAAATTTCTTTCTTTAACGAGCCTAGGTGAACATTTATTACTCTTATGGTAGCCCTCAATTATTTCCCACATTTACCATATATTTTACAACCTTTACAAAAAATTCCTTTTTTTTTTTTTTTTGGTTTCATGGTAACACCTTTCACAAAAGTTATTTATTAAACAACTCTGACTCATTTTATTCCATAAAAATGTAGCAAACAACTTAAAATCTCACATGGTAAAACTCTAAACTTTTAATCATTTTGCAAAATAGTCCCCTCTTTTGCTAGCTTAAGCTTTATGGGTTTCAAAAATACAAATATTATCAAGAAAAATCACCAAAGTCACTTACGTGTAAGGAGAAGAGTTTTATAAAAAATTTTAGCTTTCAAACCCCTATTTGCTGCTAATTTTTGGTGGAGTAGTGAATGATAAAAGATGATATTTTTTCTTTCTTTATTTATTCTATTTCATCAATTTAATCCACCTACTACACCCACTTTGACTTCTTTGCCCCCCTATGGTCAGCCATGACCTTTAGAAAGGTCTAATTGCACATTAAAGGCCTCCAATTACAATTCCATGGCTATTAGACACTTTTAGCTTGTAAAATAGAACTTTTGCACTTTATGCGATTTAGTCTTTTTCGCGATTAAGCATAAAATTGCTAAAATTAAAGCACTAAAATTTTCATGTACCTATATAATCATGCTATAACTCATAAAATAACATTAAAATAATTTTCTTTGACCTCGGATTAATGATTCAAAAATTACTGTTCTGACTAGCCCCTAAATCGGGCTGTTACAAATTCCCACCTAGATGACTTCCTAGGGTTTAAGTTATTCCTATCCTAAACAACTAATCTGCTAAGAAACCCTACATAGAAATTAGTTATTCTCACATCCACTCACTAATCTATGATCAGATGATTAGTTCCTCATGGATCCCTTAAACAATATTGTAACACCCCAAAATAGGACCTAGGAGTTTTAGGGTATTTTAGAGATTTTAGCTCTAATGAGCTTAAAATTTTCTTTAGCATGGTGTTCAATTTTTTTTTTTTTTTTTGTCTATGGCATTTTGAAAATTAAATCAATTTTGGAAAAAGATATTTAAAAGGCTTTCAATTTTAAAAAAGGACTAATTTGTAAAAGGGTCAAAATTTTGTGTTTATGAAGCTATTTTACCAAAATTTTGAAATCAACCTAATATCCCCATCTATAGTTTTATTGTCACGATAGCCATCTCCCTCACTCCTTATTGTCGCCCCTTGCTCTCCCAAGTTCTCTCCTTCAATTTTGTTTGTTAAACCTTCATCCTTTTGATTCCTATCATCAGCTAAGCCAAAAACCTCCATAGTATTTCAAGAAAAACATCCAAAAACACCATAGATTTCTCCATTATTTAGCTTTCGGGTTTTCGATCAAACGCTCAGTTTTTTATCATCAAAGGTAACTGTTCATCCTTCTATTAGTTTTTAATGTTACCTAGTCTTTAAAACTGATTTTTTAGCTATTGAATCGCATGTTTCAAATAAAAAGCCAAAAATTGGGTCGTTAATGGTGAATTTTGGGATTTTGGGTAAAAACGTGGTTTCAAAGTGTTTTTCAATTAGTTTTGATGAGATTTAAAGGCTTCTAAATTTTATTTGCAGTTTCATTAAAGATTTTTTGGGTTTTAATGAATTTTTGTGAATGTAGCCATAACTTGTAGAAAAATTTTGATAGCATGAATTGGGTAGTTTTGTGTAGTTTAAAGGTTGAGAATTAGTCGCAGGTGAATAATTAGATGAATGGAATCAGTTTTAGGAAAAATGTTTTAGGAAAAATGATTGAGTATAAACCAAGATAATTAAGTCTTAAGTTTGATGTGTTGAAGGTTTTGGTTATTTGAGAACATAGCTTAGGCTTATGATTTTTATTGTTCAAGGTGAATCCTTAGCTGATTGTTGATTGTGTTATTGTTTGGATTATTGTGTTGAAGATTTGGATTCATTAGGACCTTGTACGAGCTAAAGAAATGCTAGTTTGAGCTTTTGACATTTTAGCGAAAGATATAGGAATGTGCTATCAATTTCCGCAAATGACTTTCAAAATCAGAATGTAGTTACACATTGCTTGAAAGTCTTGAAAAAAATGGTGGAAAACTTTTTTCTATGGACCAAGGGATTGTTGTAATACATTGGCTCCATTTGTAGCTCGGTTATGAAACATGCTACGTACTGCTCCAATACCTAACACAATTGCCATATTTCATTGTAGGATTTTTCCCACCCACTATGCATCTTCTCCAATTCCTTCTACTTTGCCAACCATGCTTTGTAGTAGGACATGGTGTAATCGAACTAGCTACGAATGTGTGTAATCAAAATAGGGATTGAAATCTTAGGACTCACTTTTACCATAGATAATATAAAGTTAGATATCATATCTGAATCCAATTTTGGATGATTGTTCGACATGCCTGAAAAATAATAAGTTAGGTCACCATACATAGTAGAATGTCGAAAAAATGTCAGAATCCATGTCAATGTTGTTAACCATGATACATACCAAATACAACACATGTAAGTGACGCGGCAAACTTCCTGATAGCCCATGGTGACTTCTTCCTCATAGATGCCATGATTTTCTATGGACATCTTGTTTCATGCATTGCACACTTCACCTTATATTTCTAGGAACAAGAGTATGCAACAGTGAAGTTGATGCCAAGTTGTATGCTATACCGCTCGACAATAGCTAAAAAAGCATCTTTAAAGTCAAACTCCATCCGAACCACTAAATGGTCAAAATTGTTGACAAAGACGCATGCCTTAGTCTTCTATGATAAAGGTTTGGGAATTCTAAACCTCCCTCAGCAGTAAGATCAAGAGTTCACAAGTGTGGTGGGGGTTGGTACACCATGAAACCCGGTTATCTTATCGAGCAATGTCTACAGCTCCACCATCAAATCCACTATCTTCTGTTTTAGTAGGAATGGGATCTAGTTCTGAAATTACCGCAATTTTTGCACCATCAAGCCTCACCACCTTTATTGGGTCATTACTATTTCTTCATCCTCTTCGACCTCTTTGTTCTCTTCTCCATCTTCATTATCAACCCTGGTTGCAAATCAAGGGTTGGATGTGCCCTTGCCGGTAGAGGTTGTTGGGAGTATATCATTCGTTCTTGTTGTAACAACCCGATTTAGGGGCTAGTCAGAATAGTGGTTTCAGAACCACTAATCCGAGGTCAAAAAAATTATTTAATATTATGATATAGTTATAACATGATTATATAGGTGCATAAAAATTTTGGTGATTTAATTTTAACGATTGCATGTTTAATTTGCGAAAAAGAACTAAATCGCATAAAGTGTGAAATTTCTAATTTACAAGCTAAAGGTGTCTAATAGCTATAGAATATTAATTGAAGGTCCTTAAAGTGAAATTGACCCCTCTATTAATGGTTGACCGTCCATAGGGGACAAAAAGATGTCAAAATTGATCAAGTGGGTGGATTAGGTGATAAATTGTCTAGAAATAAAATAAAATAAAGAAAGAAAAGATATCATCTTTTCTTCTCTTCTTCTCCACCAAAAATTAGAAGAAAAAAAGGAGTTTTTGAAGCTCAAACTTTTAGCCATGCTAATCACTTACCAGTAAGTGTTTTGATGATCATTTCTTAATAATATTTGTACTTTTGGAACTCCTAAAGCTTAAGCTAGCTAAAGAGGGGACTATTTTGCAAAATGGGTGAAAGTTTAGAGTTTTACCATGTGAGCATTTACGTTGTTTGCTGCATTTTTTATGAAAGAAAATGAGTCTTAGTTGTTAGATAAACAACTCTTGTGAAAGGTGTCACTATGAAAACACCTAAAAGGACCTTTTATAAAGGTTGTAAAATATGTGCTAAGTGTGTGAAATAGTGAGTATTGAGGGTTGCCATAAGAGTAATAAAGGTTCATCTAGGCTTTGTAAAGGAGGAAATTTGATTAGAATCGATTTACGAGCCTAGGGGTAAATTAGTCATTTTGTGAAAGTATAAGGGCAAAATGGTTATTTTTCCAAAGTATGATTATTGAAATGTTTTGATTAATGTGATAATTAAATGAGCTAATTTGTAATTATAGATAAAAAAGAACGAAGAATTAACCTTGACCGAGGGAAAGGCAAGGTATCAGACTAGATCGACAATTTGGCCTACTTTGAATTTGAGGTAAGTTTGTGTGTAATAAGTTCAACATCATGCTTGTATGATTTAAAATGTTTGATATTTGTGAAGATGTATAATATTTCTATGAAATTGAGTAATGATGTTGACTGAGAAAATGGTGAGAATTGTGATGTTGAAGTCCCGGTTAGACTATAATAAATGAGAGAATAATATCAACAACACTTGAGATGGGTAAGGTCCCGTCTAAGACCATGTCTGGGACATGGCCTCGGCATCAAATTGAGATTCCATATAAGACCTTATCTAGGATATGGCATCGGCATCAAAAATGAGAATCGTATAAGACCATATCTGAGATATGGCATCGACAATCGATATGAGATCCCATATAAGACCATATCAAGGATATAGCATTGGAATCTAGAGGTGATCCCATGTAAGACCACATCTGGGATGTGGCATTGGTGTCGCATTTATGTGAATGATGATAATATGTAATTTTGAGCATTCCAAATGAATTCAATGGGTAAATAGCTAAGCTTATAATAGAGATGAGATTAGTGCTAAAGCTATGTGATGAAGTGATACAGGTACATGTGAGTAATTCACAAGAAATGTTTACAATATGAGACATGATATGTAATTGGTAAGAGTAAGCATGAGTAAGTTACGACAATGAGTTTAAGACTTTTTGTTTTATTCAATGAATGGATGGATGACATTATGAGCCTTTATATTGCAATTTATTTCATACAAACTTACTAAGCTTTATGCTTACCTCTCTCATTTCCCTTTTCCTTGTAGTATTGCAAAGCTACGTTGGGAATTTGTGGAACATCAGAGTTCGAAAATCACACTATCAACTTCTTTTTGGTATAGCAAAGTTAGATTTATTTTGAGTATGGCATGTATAGGACTTGGTCATTTTGTTATGTCATATTTGTTAGCCAAAGTGTTGGCTATTAATATTGTTCAATTCATTTTGTAAATGGTCATTAGAAATTGACCAATACTTGACAAGTTCATATATTCAAAGATGATGAAATTCATGAAGTGCATGCTTGTGGATGTTTTGATTTTGAGTTCTTGAAAGTGCCTTATGGTTATAATATATGTTGAATTGAATTGATATAAGTATGGTTGCTTTGTAGGGTGGAATTTGGCTTGGTAAATAGCCTTTCAAATGTCCATAAGGGTAGACACACGGGCGTGTGTCTTGGACATGTGTGACACACAGTCAGCCCCATGGGCGTGTTGATTGGCTGTGTGTCCCCACGCATGCTAGGTTGGCAAGTCAGTATGCTCAGTAGTAAACACACAGGCCAGAGACATGGCCGTGTGTCTCGACCGTGTAGGAGACACGGCCTAAGACAAGGGCATGTGCCCAGGTCGTGTGAAGCCTGCACCTAAAATTAGGAATTTAATTTGACACACGGTCTAAGGACATGGGCGTGTGCATTGGCCGTGTGACCTTATTGAGGGGAAGATTTCATAAACAGAATGCCAAGGTTTTTGCAAAGGGCTAAGACACGGACGTGTCGTGGCCGTGTGAGGGACGCGTGTAACACCCTAAAAATCTGAGTATCGATATATTGTATGTTTTGGTGTTTAGCTTATGAATGAAAATTTTCTTTCCTTCTTTTTTGTGTTTATTATAGCTTTGAAAAGGGCATAGAATTATTCAGGTATTGAATATTTTTTAGTATTGGGAATTTATTGAAGTGGATCAAGTGACCCTAATACTTAAGTTAATTTAAGTGTCTAAAAATTAGCATAAGATGAGTAATTGGCAAGGTGGTGTTGGCGCATGAGTAGTTGCATGAGGGGAGATGTTCGAATCCCTTGGATAGCAATTAGATGATTTTTATTTTTTTGCGCTTGTTTGGCAAGTGTCGGCCAAGCAATACTTATGGTAAGGATGGACTTTTTCATTTATGGAAAGTAGACTAAGGGAATAAGGTAAGTACTAACTTAAGGTATGGAATCAAGAAATTTTGGTATGATAAGGGGACATAAGGTTTGGATTAAGGGAAGATGTTTTGGAAACTTTTTAATGGCCTATTGACCATGTATGTAGACGACATAGGGGGCTAGGGGGGATGGCCGAATTTTTGTTGTTGGCTTGGTAGGTTTGGGTGTTGGATGAGGATTTTTCTTTTTGGTTAATTGGTGTTTTCTTATTAATTTTTCTTTCAAAATTTGCTCTCTTCCTAGATGAATATACCTTAAGCCTTGAGGAAATAATTGCATCTTTTTACCATTTCTCCCTTTTTGACCATTTTGGTCTTAGTTTGATTATTATCATCAAGTCTTTTCTCTCTTCTTTGTGTTAGAAACCATATAGCCATTTTAGACCATTTCTTTTCTTCTCTTTTCCCTCATCATTGCCGATTACACTTTTGATCTCAAAGTTCTTTTGTTTTATCTTTATTATTTTCTCTCCTTCTTATTCCCTTTTCCTTCATGGCCGAATATTGGTAACCATTCACCATAGCCGAATCAATTCTTTTTCTCCTTTGTTTTTGCATAGCCGAATCTTCTATTCTCCATAAGCATCTATTTTTTTCTTCTCTTCTACTCAAACTTTAATCAATCGAAACTTAGTAGAGGGTCGAAACTCAAGTATTCGTAAAGATCGTGGATCGTTGAAATCAAATTTAAGGTATTAAGGTAAGGGATTATTAAGGATTTTCATATTGTTCGACATATGGTTATGAATGGTTTATTAATCGATTTCGTTTTAGGAGAAGTTATCGCTCGATTGACATATTGTGGAACGAGGGTATTTGTGGTAAGTTAATCCCACTCTTTAAAATTTTTAGTCAAATTTCAATAGTTTATTATCAAGACTAATGATCTTTTTTCATTAGAGGCAATCAAAATAAGGACAAAAAGGGCAGTAAATAGTACTCGAAAGAGGGGTGGTTCTATTAATCCCCCTAAGTTTAAGAGAAGGACTGTTTCGAGAATCCGAGATTTTCCACCGGGTTGTGGACCTTCATTTGGCGAAAATCAAATATTCAAAGTCGACGCATACTCCAGAACCACTTGCTTACTCGGGTATGGAACCTTTGGTTGGAGAGAAATCATAAATAGTGGTTATTCGAGATTTCGAGGGTAAGATTTAGATCGTTCAATATTAGAATAGTTTAATATCAAATTTTAGTGTTCTAATCCTTCGTAATGTGTGTTTAGATATCGACGAGCGGGAGAGTGTAGTTCTCACAGTAATCAAGTGTGTAATCTAACACTATATCTCATGGGTTAGATGACTATACAATGGTTAAAGTTGGATTAAAATTGCAAAGATGGTGAAATCGGAAAATATGACATTATTGACACTTAGTGTTAAAATCTCGAAATCGATAGTACGATCGTGAAATTTTGAAAATCGCCCTTAATGGTTAAAACAATAATAAGTGATAAATTTGGGCCATATGTGATATTTGATAAATTTGGGCCATATGTGTTATTTGGAAAATTTGGGCCATATGTGATATTTGATAAATTTGGGACATATGTGATATTTGGCAAATTTGGGCCATATGTGATATGTGATAAATTTGGGCCATATGTGATATTTGGCAAATTTGGGCCATATGTGGTATTTGATAAATTTGGGCCATATGTGTTATTTGGCAAATTTGGGTCATATGTGTTATTTAGCAAATTGGGCCATATGTGTTATTTGGCAAATTGGGCCATATGCGTTATTTGGAAAATTTGGGCCATATGCGTTATTTGGTAAATTTGGGCCATATGTGTTATTTGGAAAATTTGGGTCATATGTGTTATTTGACAAATTGGGCCATATGTGATAATTGAGAATTTGGGCCACATGTGATAATTGATAAATGGGTTATATATGAAATGTATTTTAATGGGCTGAAATTTATAAACATAATATGATATACTCTACGAATATTTTGAAATGCATAAACATGATTGCATGGGTTGGTATCAATGATGAAGAGAAGAAAGGCTTAATGCCGAATTCTAGATAGGTGACTCACACAATGGCCGCTTTCTGAAATCTAGATCGGTGGTTCTACCACAATTATTTAAATGGCCGTTGCCACAAATATGATATTGGGCTTAAAGCCTACTTGATGTGATGGCGGGTGGGTGACTAAAGCTCCCCACAGTGTGTTTGGTTGGAGTGCGGGGTGTGTAGCGGATGGAAATCTAGGTTTGGTTTTGGGAATTGCAATTATTATTTTTTAAATACTAAATTATTATATTTTGAAATGGGCTTAGGCCCAAATAAATGTTTAAATGGTCTTGACCCAAAGGACTATGGTAAGTGAGTTGCACATTGAGTTCTAAGTAATTCATCCCTTTTTTACCCTCTCGGTAATAACAATTGATGGAGACTTGGTTTGGAGATGACTTCGTGGGTGGCTATACTACAAATGGTGGTTCATAAAACTTTGAGACTTCTTTTATAATTTCTATTAAGTATTATTAATGGCGATGTAATAAGGCCTTTTTAATTATGGATTTTATTGTGTGGATGGATTTATTTATTTTTAGTTTATTTAAGTTGGATTGATTTTTTTTTCAGAAATGATTTTCTATAACTCTCGTTTCAAATAAAAGTTTTTCTTATCTAGAAACTTAGAAAATTCTTTTAAAACTTTTTGATGAAATATTCGATTTAATAAATCTAAAGTTTTTATCGATTACTACTTTATATATATCAAATGATAAATTCTTGTGTTTTAAATCAAGCATTTCGAATAAACCTCGATTTTTTGATAAAGTAATGTTCTTAATCATTTTGCAATTTGATTTTTACTTCGTTAAATGTTTTGAATGTTCGTTAAAATTGTGTGGCATGCCGAAATCCGAGCTTAATGCATAAGCCGGGTTTGGGGTGTTACAACACGGGCTAGGGACACGGCCGTGTGTCCGGCCATGTGAAAACCCCTGTAGGTTTCGAATTTGAAAATAAATCTACATGGGTGTGGAACACAGGCATGTGGCCCTGTTTTTGTTAAATTTGTTAAAGTGTTCAAAAGTTTCAAGTTTGGTCCCGAATCATTCCGGGTACAAGTTTAGGGTCTCGTAGACATATAAGAAGGACATTAAGGTCTTGAATGAAAAGTTTTAATTTGAGAGGAAATATTATGAATCAATGTTGTAAGATAGAGCAAGTTAAGTTCGGTAAGGCCTCATACCCGCTTCAGGTGTCGAATACGGGTAAGGGGTGTTACACTTGTAAATCCGATGTCAACCAAAAAATAACTATTGTTTGACCCACCCTAGTAACTTGATGGCTTGCCCATCTGAGTGTTATTGGCATGCTGAAATTAAAATCAAAGGCATTGATTGAACATCATATTGGTGTGTCGTTGGCCCGGTGAGCAAATACCTCGACTGTCCCCCACCCCAATAATTGAGGGGTGACGCCGATGAATGCCTCACTATTGATGACAATTTCGGTGGGTCTTGGTATGAGTTTTTTTGCAACGATGTGAATCCATTACACAACTATACAGTGGGACTTTCATTTTCTTGATTGGGCATGAGATTCGGTGGACATGGTGTAATTGAGCTCAGACCACCTTTGTCCTCCTCAAAAAAGTCGGCATACAACTCCAGCACAACATTCCTACTAGAGCAATGAGATTCGATCACTTGCTCTAGATCATTGTTCCTATTGATCTAAAAACTGGTATATCTAACGGGTTCCAATGACAAAAGATATCTACTTTTGAGGCTCAAAATTCTTCTCCGAATCCTCACTTTGTGCCTAATCCTTATTTGAAGCTCTTTTAATGTTAAGGTTTGGTTGAATGCCTGTAACAGACAGATTTTGACCCTAATCGAATGGTAGTTTTGGGACCACGAATCCAAATCCGAGAATTATTTAAATTTATTAATTTGTGTTTATTATGTGTGAATTAATGTGTGTGAAAGTTTCGTAGAAAAATTTAATCATTTGTGTGTTTAATTTAGAAAAGGGATTTAGTTGCATAAATGGTAAAAGTTGCTTTTTAACATTAGGTGTTAAAAGGGTAATAAACCCTTCTAAAAGTTAGTGGACTGCTAAAGTCCAAATTTGCCATTATGATATGTTTTATAATATTATAAATTATAAGGTTAAATAGGTAAATTATTAAACACCATAATATATTTTAATTAAAAACATGCAAAAAGGTTGTCTTCATCCTTTCACTACCGAAATAAGAAAAGAAAAAGCTTAAGTTAAAAGCTTAAACATTCGGCCATGGTAGAAGCTTGATTTAAAGGTTAATTTGACTTCAGTTTTTGTTAATTTTGACATTTTTGAGATCGTTGCTTTGAAATGTAACTTACCCATGTTGAAATTTTTGAATTTGAGTATGTTTTATATTTGGCTATAGCTAAATATTGATGTTCTATTTTGTTTGATGGAAAAATATTAAAGTTATGTTAGAAATCTACAAGTTTTGAAATGGAAATTTTGGTAAAATTTAGTATTTTGGGCTAAATTGCAAAAGTTAAATTGTTGAGGGATTAAAATGAGAAAGAAATAAAAGAAATGGACTTGTATAGTCCCTATGCACATTCGGCCCTAAGGGGTATTAGTGAAATTTTGTATATTTTGTGTTTTGTGCAATTAGTACTAAATTGTAAAAATGTGAAATAGCATGGGTAAAATGGTAATTTGCTCATTTATGTGTTTAGGGACTAAATTGAAATGAAATGTACTTGAATGAGCTAAATTTTAATGTGTTTAGATCAAGAACAAAGAAAAACAGAATTGGATCGGGGAAAGACAAAGGTTATAGAATAGCCGGTCTACGCGGTCCGTCGACAGTCGAGGTAAATCCTTAAGCAAATATACGCTAAAGAAATATTTATGATTATTTTGAATAATGAAACTTGAATATTTAAAGTATATTTATAGGTGATAGCCGAATATAGGAGTATGGTATTGGAACTGAATTTACTTTGTAAAACGAAAATTGTATAAGTGTGTTTGGGATGGCATGTGAAAGTAATATGAATTATATAAGTTGTTGGTATTGTTGGTATTATGAAATGAGTGTTGAATTGATAAATATATCTATATCAGGCTTTAAGCCTAGCAGGCCTCTTGCCGATGTTATTTATCGAGCTAAATGCCTAGCAGGCCTTATGCCGGTGATGTAATTCAGGCTATGAGCCTAGCAGGCCTTGTGCCAGTGATGTAATTCAGGCTATGAGCCTAGCAGGCCTTGTGCCGGTGTTATTTATCAGGCTAAATGCCTAGCAGGCCTTGTGCCGGTGATGTAATTCAGGCTATGAGCCTAGCAGGCCTTGTGCCGGTGAGGTATATCAGGCCTATTGCCTAACAGGCTAAATCCCAGTGATCAAATTCAGACCTCAGGTCTAGCAGGCTTAATGCCGGTGATGTAATATGAATCCTTTACAGGGTGGAATGTAAATACTTCAATAAACAAAATGCTTGGGTAAATATAAAGGTTTATAGATGCAAGGAACAAGGTAAGTGATTATCTTTCATTTCGAATTACATAAGTGGTAGAATGGTCAAGGTTTTTAATAATGAGTTTTATGATATGTGCATTTGATTTATTCATTAATGAGTGCGATATGTATATTGAAATATAAACTTGGTTATATCTTTGATATTCGGTCAAATGTGCAAATGCTAAAGATGAGAGTTATTGAAGATGCATATGTGTATATATGATTAATTGTATATGATTGAGATATAAGTTATACTTGTTAGTGATGGAATATGCGAATACTTAAGACTTAAAGTGCTTGGGAGGGTTGTATGCCTTCGATGAGGGAAATAATTAGATGCCAAGTTATAGAATCGGCAATTCGGCCATAATGGAAATTTTAGTTAAATTACTTGGATTTTAAAGTCATGAATAATTTGATTTATATGTATATTTATATATACTAAATTTTGGAATGTTTGATTATTGTTTCGTAACTGCTTAAGACTTACTAAGCTAGCGAGCTTACTTGTGTAATATGTTTTCTCTGTTTTATAGATTCGGTTTAGACTACGTGCTCAAAGGGATCGTCAGGAAAGTCATCCACACTATCAACTCTTTCGGTACTCATATTCTAGCTTGTTTTGAAAGGCATGTATAAGCTAGGTTTTGTTGTAATTAATGGTACTTAATCTTGTATATGAATTTAGCCTTGCGAGAATGGCTATTTCTTTTGTGAAATTTTGTTTGCATGTTTTGGAGTAATGATATGTTCATGCATGAATTATTATGTGTAATTAGTCATGTTTTAAGTTTTGATTGAAGATAAATGAGGATGTGACATATATAATTATATTACATGCTAAGTTGGTATATTGTGTACGAATGTTGAAATGAGGTCATTAGGTACAATTTTGTTAACTATTGGAAAGTTATGAAAGTTTTATATAAATGATGTATATGAATGAGTTATAATTTATGCTTAATAATTATGTTTGTATAGGTGTGTTGATATAAAATCATTATATATGAATTTGCTAATCCTTTTAAAAAAAATGTAATGTGTATATATATATATATGCGTATACGATAGTTTAATAAGTTTGATGAGGTTTGGTGTTCCATACCTTTGATGTGTATTTTGGAAATATGAACCAACTTCTTGGACCTCGATTTGGCAATAGGAGAAATAAATTGAAAATGTACTTAAGTGTTATATTTCGGTGATGGACTACGTTTATTATGAGTACTACTAAGGGTGTTTTGGTTTGACTACATTCCTCAAATAAATTGTGGTATGCATTATTTGGTGGAGTATAGTGGGTTTACCGAAATGGATAGATCAATTTGATATGGGATTTTGGATTTAATTGTTTAAATGCCATGATTGTTATCTTGATTTGTATAGTAGATGTGTATATGTGCATATTCGGTGAAGACAAATTACTAATATATGTTTGGTATGTGATCATGTATATCCATGTGCTAGTTGTAAATATCGTAAGTATGTTTTTAACTTCTTTTAGTTAATAAATTTAAATTTGATAAATGATCTTTTTGACTGTGCTGAGTTGTGATGTGTAAAGTAATGCCTCGTAACCTTAATTCAGCGACGGATACGGGTTAGGGGTGTTACAATGCCAAATCTTTAGATTGTGTTGATACAAAATTAGGGCTAATTTCAGTCACACAAATTTGAATGTGGCAATGGATAAGAGCTCTAATTCGTCTACTCATCCTCAACGAAATGACCTGTTCCACATGTTTAAAATCGAGAAAATAGTAAAAAAATATATAGTACTCATCACCCAAAACCTTAAATCTACACGTAAATTAACAAATTACCTTTGCTTCGAAAACAACTTAGGGACAAAATTCAAGTTTTCATGACAACGTTGATTACTTCTAAAGCCAAGTATCCTTCAAATTAACAACATGCTTCGAAGGTCGGTATGGAAAGTCAAATGTCTATATTGAGTTTATTTTATAGAGCTCTTTTGTGGGGGATAAAACACCCCCTATAGAGGCATGGGGTAGAGAAAAAGAGATTATTTTTATCCTGGGAATCCCGGGTTGTAGGGACTTATACATAGAAACAACCGAGTATGTTGGGGTTGAAATGGCTATAGAGAAAACGCTCCCTGCAATAGGCATTTTCAACTGGCATGTGGCGGAAAACACTTCCTGTAGGAAATGCTTTCACTGACATGTCAAATGAAAATGCCTCTTATAGGGAGCATTTTCTCTTTGGCCATTCCAACCCCCCAGCCAACTTTGATATCTTATGCCTATGATCCCTTGCAACCTGGGATTAAAAAAATCCCTTTTTAAGCCACCCCATCCCTTATATAAATGTATGTTCCCATCCCCTAATTCAGTATCCTAAATTTTTTTTTCTTTTTTCCTTGCGTGTTGAATTTTTTTAGTTTTAATATTTATTTCTTCCTCGCTTTGAGTGAGACACGGTAATAATTTTAAGTTGTTTTTGGGTTCACAGTGATGTCATGGAGCTCGGTAACCCACAAATGTCACTTTCCATGTGAGTATGGCGCCATCACCCAAGAAACTGGGATCACTTTACAACTGGTGATCCAAGTTGACAGTGATTATATTGTCTCGAGTTGAAGTGTAACTAGGGCTTTAAGGTTACAAAGGTTATGCTATCAAATGATGGAGCATAACTGGGGCCCTAGTTGGTGGTGGTTATACGAGTGTGACAATCAGTTTCTTCTCGTTAAAGGAGAATGCTTTATAAAACCCATACAAAAGTGACCCTATTAGTAAAATCTGTTACACCTATTATAACACAGGTTTTAATAACGAGGTCATCACCCTTGGTGGACATGGATAATAATACTTGATAATACTAAAATGGACATTGCATTTTTCTTCTTCGTACGTCTGTTTGGGTTTTATAAAGAAACCACCTTTGACGAGGAAAAACTAGTTGTCATGCCCACATAACCGCCGTCAACAACAACTCCATTCATGCTCCATCCCATGACAGCATAACCTTTGTAAACTTGAAGCTCTAGTTATAGTTCAACCCCAGATCGTATAATCACCATTAACTGGGACCTTGAGTTGGAACCCAATCCAACTTCCCAAGTAATGGCTCTATACTCACATGGCAGAAGAAATTTGTAAACCACCCAGCTCCACGACACCACTATAAATTCAAACATTCCTTAAAACTATAACCATATCTATCTCAAACATGGATAAAAATAAATCTACAAACTTCTAATTTCCAACCGCAAGAAAAAAGAAAGAAAAAAAAAAACAATTTTAGCTAAGTGAAAACTAACCCTGTAGGACGCATTTTCAGGATAGAGAATAAAAACGTGGGTCCTACAGGGCGCATTTTCACTGATGTGGCAATGAAATCACGCATTGTAGGATGTGTTTTCCTTTCTCTCAAAAAACGATGTAGATCAGTAAATTTTTAGAAATTCAGCCCAATTTCTCAATTATTTTTTTAGCATATGTATCTAAATTAATCCCTATATGACACTTGTCAACCCCATAAACTTGCTTGTGGAGTCTAAAAACTCCACTAGCAATGTACCAAATATTTTCTCATATAATAAATATAAAAAATAGACATTATAAAGTTTAGTATTGTATAATTAAATAAATTTTATTTTTATAAAATAATCTAATAATTATATAAACTCATTATCATATTTTTAATTATTATTTAATATAAAATGGTTTCAATATATTTTAATATTTAAAATAAATATATAAAAAGGTTGTATTAATTTACTATTTTATTATATAATATATATTTGAGTTTTATAATAATTTAATAAATATTTAAATTTTATAATAAAATTTATATGAATTAATCATAAATAAGAATAAGATAAATAAGAAAAATCAATACAAATATAATTAATGAAAATGTAATTAATTATTAATAAATTTATTCTTTAAGATAAATAAAATTCAGTATATATTTTTATTTAATATAAAATATAGATATTTCTTTTAAATATATAATTAAATTTAATATCCTTATAGTCATTTTATACTTTCAGCTCATAGCTATAGCTATGTATGAATTTAAACACACACCCCATCATTGATTTTAATTTCACTGTTACACTATCCAATCTTACAGATGTAGAAGTTAACTTCACCATCACCATTGCTTTTAACTTTACCAGAGACAAACACATCGCTCTTCCAAAGAAACTCGAGCCCTTCGATGAGATGAGTCATTATGGAAATATCATGCAAAGGGTCATTGTCCTCTCTCTCATCTTAATGAAGTTTTGATATTTTTTTCTCACCGACACTTAAGTTCCTCTTGTTTCAACAAAAAGTTGAAGAGATAAAAGGATATAAAAGAAAGGCTTAATTCTAAAGACACAATCTAAATTCAACCACTTTACTTCACTATCATACACCCAAACAAGACACACATCACATAGCATACATTTCAAACATATACATACTCAGCCATACTTCAATATTTCAAAACTTGTAAACCAATCTTTACATACTATAATTTTCATGACTTCAAATCCATATTTCAATCAATTTTTTATAGATGACTCACAATATGAACAGTACACATGCATAAGTCAGTATAGTACTCACCTAATTCACACCTACTACAGTTCAAACTTCCAAATCCAAACATCCAACACGAAAGCAGCAGCAATTATGGCATAAACCAGGTAAAGAGTCTGCCACTGCAGTTACTCATTCTTCCTCAATTCTCGTTCTAACCAACATTCCTTTATTACCTGAAGAATCTCCATCCATTATACTCTCTAATACAATTTCTTGATCCCCCTCTCATAGAAAATATCACAAAGTTGCTACCTGTAATTCATTCTATTAATCCTCCTTATTTTCCTCCACAAAAATTTCCTTCTACTGAATTAGGAAGGATATTTCCTTGGCAGAATCTTTTGAAGTCTATTCCAACCTCTATTTCCCTTAACTCTATATTTCAACAAAAATTGGGTTTAATTCCTCTGCATTCAAAGAAAGCTTTTTCCTCTTACCTATGGTCCAATTCTATAGAGTGTCCTTGGCTAAACAATGCCAAAAATATCATGAATCCACCAATTTAATTAGAAGACTGGATACCCTAGTTGTAATTCTGACAAGTAAGTACAAAGATGCTCAGATCGAGAATGAATGATTACAAGAGGAGATCAAGCAGCTAAAAGTTGAAAAGTCCATTTTGGATGAAAAATTCAAAGTCCAGGAGAAAAACCCAATGGCATAATTAGAAAGTCTTCGTCAATCCCATGAAGAAACTTTAGAAAATTTCAAGAAGATACTCAGAAAAATCTTATTGATGCCTTACCTTAATGGGGGTCAAATCTGATTCTGCATGCTCAAATGGCTACAAGCCCCTTTAATCTTAGTTAGGTAGATTTCAATTGCCTTAAGGATATTTCCTCAGGTTCACCTAACTTCGATGTTTACGATCCTGAGGGCGATGAGTGGGAAGCCCTTCAGAGAGAATGGAAATAATCAGGTGACTTATTCATTCCCAATACACCCAATGCTAAAGATAATGAATAAAGTTCGGTATTTGAGGGTCAAAATCCTAAAGATCCTCCTCCAACTAAAGAGATCCCATCTGAACCCGCCAACTAGTCTAACGAGAGAAAGAAATGAGATTCTCTTTGTTCAATCATGAGCTCTGTTTTTCAATGGTTTTGTAATATAAATTTTATCGTTAGTAGTGAAACCAAACTTTTACCTATCTTTTGTCTTTTTATTTCAACAATATTTCTCTTTATTGAACTATTATTGTTTCATACATCTACCTTATTATAGATAATTCAATCATATCTGAGGAACTCTACCAGGTTCGACGTATTATGCATACAGGGCTTCCTCCACAAGAGTTGTCTGAGAACTGACTAAACTTGGCTCCGATACCAAAACTTTTAACGCCCTTAACTCGATTCGATTCACTAGGTCTCGATCTCAAGTGTTACAAAATGATACAAAACATTTATAAAAAGTAGTTTACATTTTCTCATTTATTTCAACCCGTTAACAAAAATTTTAAAAAGTAAAACTTAACATTTGAGGATTTAGAATAAATGTATGATAAATAACTTATTACATCAAATTTGTTATAGATTTTTGCAAGATAGAAAAATTATTTTCAAGAAAGACTTGAATGGCATATTCATGACTCTGCCACAATTCACTGTATGCATAACAACCCACTTCGCCACCATCTATGAGTCTACTTTTAATCTGCATCATTTACTAGGACTGATATCATACAAGCTTATTGCTCCTATATACTCCAATTACCATACACCTATTATACTTAGTCCTTCATATTTAATTAACTAGAGAATTCTTTCCATTTTTTTATAATTCTCTTATCCTATAATACCTTCATAACAAAAGGTACCCTTATAAACTACTTCCAACAATCCATACTTTATCCCATACTCTTCTCTCAAACAATTGCTTGACGTTGTCTTGGCGGATACTTACACAGAATCTCATACTGAAAATTCACGGTGTATAGCATTCAGATGAACTCCATATCATGCTATAATAGTAGCTCATATCCCAAAAATAGCATTTTTTCTAGCTCATAATAGTTTTAGAAGAAGATGTCATACTTTTTGCTTTTCATATTTACATTTCACTATGGCGGATACCCTTCTCGACAAACAGATTTACATTTCTTTCTGCACAAAACTCTTACAACTTTATTCAACTCTTATTTCAAATCACCTCAATACCTTATAATAGATGCAAGTATTCATATTCATAGCTTACTAGATATTCCTAGCAGTTCACGCTACATATGCTTAGTAGAACGCCATATAAACATTTAGATAGAATATGCCACTAAGGCGATCCATTTAGAATATTCCAAAAATAAATTCCTTTTAGAGTTCGCCACAAAGGTTATTCTTTAAGAGTTTGCCACAAAGGCTATTCTTTCCTTACGTGTTTATGACATGGATTTGCCTAAACTCACAATACATGATGTTTGTCCATCATTGTCCTAGGACACGTAGAGAACCCCATTAAGTAATCACCATCCTTTGATTCCTTTCAGAGGGTGTCATGGCCATGGAATTTTCCTTCAGAGTTTCATTTTAGAGTTCATGTTTAAAGTTTCGACAGACCTCTTTTCATAACCCCACAGAGAACAAACACAGACTCACTTGATAGAATCTTCATGCATTGACACAACCTAAATTCAACCATTTTACGTTACTAACATACACCCAAACAGGACGTGCATCTCATAGCATACATTTAAGAAATATACATACTCAGTCATACTTCAATATTTCAATACTTCTACACCAATCATCACATACTATACTTTTCGTGACTTTGGCTCCATAATTCAATCAATTTTCTATAGATGACTCACCATATGAATAGTACACATGTAGGAGTCAGTATAGTACTCACCTAATTCTCACCTACTGCAGTTTAAAGTTAGAGATCCAGACATCCAACATGAAAACGGCAACAATCGCTACTTACAAAGCATAAGAACACCATTAAAACTCATTCTTATACCACTTATCATCATCTTAAACACAAATAACCCTCATAAAAAAATCTTATTTCTTAATCCTATAGTTCATGCAACTCTAACAGACTTACTCTTTCATAACTTTAACATGCGGAGTCGTAATACTTACCTTAACATGGAGCTATCATTGACAAAGATGCAAGTCTAAAACTCTAACCTAAGAAGAAACAAATAATTTTAGTTCCTTAATATTCAAATAACATTAGTTTTGAAGAAGGAAGAAGAAAAGTTCCCCTTTCTTTAGCCTAAATATCTATAAATATAACTTAAGTTCCCATTGGAACTTGACACGTGTCACAAACTTTCAAAACTGAATTTATAAATGGTTTACAACTGTAAAGAGAACCTAAGTGGAAATCCAATAAATTTATATACTTTGTTCTTCAGTTCTATCCATTTCTAACCAAATCATTTATAACATAACTAGCACAGTAACTCAATGAACTTGGCGTATAATACCTTCGGGGATAACTCCAACTTACGAAATTCTCAATACTCTTACCAAACTCTCATTCTTTACAACTCATCACATTCTAAGTTCAATTTCTTACATAATATTCCAACATTTGCTATACGCCAAAAACAACAATTGGATAGATAAAGCCGCATCTCAAGAATTACTCTCAGCCTAATTCCCAGAACATAAGACCCACCAAAACTGGGTGTTACAGGGCCAGGCTTAGTTCACAATACGGAAGAAAAAGTGACGGCCATTAAAAACCACTTGAAGGTTGCTTAAGATCACCAAAAGCAATATGTGAATAGAATAAGGAAAGATATATCATATGAAGTTGGCGACAATGTATTCCTTAAAGTTTCACCTTGGAAAAAGATCATTCGCTTTGGACTAAAGGGGAAACTTAGGCTACGATTCATTGGTCCCTAAAAGATACTAGAGTGTATTGGATGGTGGCATATTGATTAGCTCTTCCACTGGATGTAACACCCCTAACTCGTATCTGTCATCGGAACAGGGTTACGGAGCATTATCGGGACTTTTAGAACATTTTTAGATAATTCACACCAATTACTATTCATTAACAGAGATCATTCGTAACGTCCTTTAAATGGACCCTCGAGGCCCAATATGAACAGTAGAAACAAATAGGGACTTATTCGGAACCTCTAAGAACTTTTCACGAAATTAAAAGAAAAATTTCTAAGTTGCAGGGCTCACACGCCCATGTGGTCAAGCCGTGTGACTACACACGCCCGTGTCCCTAACCCGTGTAACTCTCTGACTTATAAGGCATGGAGAAATTGAAGTCACACGGCCAAGTCACACGCTCGTGTGCTAGGACTTGTGGTGAATTTTATTTTCTAAATTTAGGTGCAGTTTTCACACGGCTGTGTAGCACGCCTATGCCCAAGGCCGTGTCAACCACACGGCTATGACACACGCCCGTGTCTCTGCCCGTGCGACAAATTCTGAGCATTCTGTTTCTCATTTTTAAGATGCAGGGGACACACGGCCAAATCACAAGCCCATGGGACAGGCCGTGCCCGTGTGGACAAAATAAAGCCATTTCCTAGCTTTATTTTCTCACCCAATTTACCACAAACCTACACCAAATCATGCACACATATATCATCCAATCCAAACATGCAAGTTAAACCATCTAATATGTTATAGCATCACATGTACTCTTAGCTTAAATATACTCTAATCATAAACACATAAGCTCGATACAATTCCATCAAACCAACCCATAATAAACTTAAATAATTACCATAAAATAACTTCATACATAACCAAACTTAAACCATCGCCGTTCCAATGGCTAGATTACAAAACATCACTTACAGCCATCATTTGGCCAAATAAGCCTATACATGCCATTATACCAAAAAGATATTTCTATTTATAACAAAATGAGATAGTGATAGTGGATAGTATGATTGATGCTCTGACCGACCTCCAACCTTCGCGAGCTTACGAGCACTATAAAATAAAGAAAATTAAATAGGGTAAGCGTTTTCATGCTGTAACACCCCAAACTCGACCTAGACATTATGGTCAGATCTAGCATGTCACATGAAAAGGTTGTTTAAAAGTTATGCGTTCGCTAAAAACTTTGTATCCTTTTTGAAACTCTAAATTTCATTGTTTGTAAAAATAAGATTTGCTTAAAGTGTATTCTTCTAAAGATGTTACTATTTTCAAAAACTTTGTTTGTTGCAGAAGTCTGACTTAAAGAATTGTAGAAACGTGATATTTTGAAAATGGTTGTTATTATTTGAAAAACCAGTATTTAATCGCTTAACAGTTCATAAATAGCAGAATTACCAAATGCAAGTTTGAAAAGAAAAATCCAATGGCCTTTTTACACAAAATATAAACCCAAAAATAATAATGTAAAATAAAATAAAACCAAAGTTACTAAGTTTTGTTAAGAAGCAGATCCGACGTATGGCCACCTCCGAGTCCACCACAGCTCCAAATCCTCTAACGCTGGGGATTACCTGCACGGTTAAAAGAAAGGGGTGAGTTACGAGAACATAATGTGTAATCCCCTTACCAGAGTAACAGCCAGAATATAGAAGCAGAAACCTAAACAGTCTGGGTTGAAGCCCATTCAACAGTAACAGTACAACACAGATCAAAGCATACATGGGTCAAAGCGTACTACAAAATCATTTGGGTCACAGCCCATAAGAGTATCAATTGTGTAATATCCCGGACTCTGGCTTATGCATTATTACTAAATGTATGAAATAACATGCCTGTATGTGTTGTGAATGTGTATTATGAATTTTGTGAACCTTAGTGTGAAGGGGAATAGCTTAAAAATTATTTGATTTTAAAGTTTAAAAGAGGAAGCTAAGTCTGATAAGGCCTTAAGAAAATTTGTAAGGGAAATTCGACATGAAATTGGGCTTGTTAAAGAGGTTGCAAGGCGCCACTTAGAGCCTCTGTAAATGACGCCACCAACAGGTGTAAATGGGCCAAGGTTCGAGTCGCATGGGAAGCAAAATAAAGCTTTTATTTTTGCGGCAACAAGGGGAAGTAGTGGACGGCATGGCGAGTCTATGGGAGGAGTTTGAGATGAGGTCTAGTTCTTTTGGAAATTTCGGCTAAGGTAGGAGATAAGTGATGAATTATTTTTTGAAAGGGTAAGGAAGAGTGAATTAAGGGATTTGATAGTGAGAGGAAGAGGTGGCCGAACAAGGGACTCTCTTGGCGATTATTTTTGGGTATGTAGTGTGTTAAGGGGTGTGTGCCGAATTTTACAAAGCAAATTAGCCTCTCTTGCCGAAATTTAGCCCCCTCTCTTCATCTTTTCTCATCTTTTCTTTCTTCCATTCTCTTTCCCAAGGCCGAACCTAATAAGTCACTAATCTCCTTTTCTTCTTCACATATCCTTAAAGCCGAAACCTCTCTCGCTAGTGATCACCATTGTTGAATCTTTCACCTCTCATCCTCTCTTCTATTTCATGAAGTCTTAAAAGATTTAGACCTCTCTTCTACAAGCAACGATAGTGGTAAGTACTTCCTTAGAAGTCGATTTTGATTTAGTATGTCAAATCAAGTGCTTGGCCTTGATTTCTAGGGACGATCGAATGTCCATTAAGCCTTAATATGTGTTTCTTGTGAAGGTAGTCAACAAGAAGGAGCATTAAAAGGATAGTCTTTTGGGATTTGAAGAGATCAAGGTAAGCAAGTATGGTATTCGGCCAAGGGCCATTCTTATGGATTATTGCTTAAAACCGATTCTAACATGTGGCATATAGGGATTTCAACAACTTCGAAAGGGTGGTGGTTTTCGGGATTAGATCCGTAAGATAAGGTAGTAGTGGTATTCAGCCATAGGCCATTTTGGTATACAATGTTAGCCGAATCTAACTATGGATATTTAGGGGCAGTCGACAGTGGAATACAAGGATTTCGGGATTTCAAATCGCAAGGTAAGCACTTATGTACAATCGGCCAAGGCCATATTTGGTGTTTTAAGATCTATTCTTTATTTGTTCAAAAGCCGAAACTAACCAAGTTAAGTGATTTAGCATTGGCCGATTGGAGGGTAAGAAGATCACAAGATTTTTGAGATTTGATTAATAATCAAATCGACAACAAGGAACTAGAATCTAAAGCATTAGAGCAGATTTTTGGGATTTGAGTGAACCTACTAAGTATATCAGGTGTGTACCCTCACACTAAGCTTCAATTAATTTACGGTTATGCTTTGATATATGTGTTAATAAAAATATGCGTGAGGTGGCTAAAAGTACCATGCAATGGTACGAATGAAATACTCAGGTATGTTTACCCACTCCTACTATGAGTAGGTTATGATCTGTTATGGCACATATGTCAATAGTGATAAGAATATGAAATAAAGCATGATATTGCATGATATGTTTGACATGGGGCATATGGCTGATATGTAAAGGGGAAGTGAATTGGTGGTTTTATTCCCCAATATCTGAATGTGGTGACTTATGTCACAATATCTGAATGTGGTGACTTATGTCACGATTTTTATCCGGTGGCTATGCAACAAATTTTATAAGAGGCGATGAGCACGTCATTGCAATGATTTGCCTCGATGGTGTGTAGCGAATGGAGGGTTGACTTAGTAGTCCCCACGGTGTGATGGTTGGTACGGGTGATGTGTAGCGGATGGTTATCTAGGCTTGGGTCGACAAAAGCTCAGTGATGGCCATGCACAGTTTGGGATTTTATATTATTTTGGACTTGTTATATTTTAAATATTTTGGGATATATTTTGGGTTTCACTTTCGATGTAATAAGGCCATAGTGTGAACTGTTATATGCATGTTTTCTTTATATTTGATTTTATTATATTACTTAATTTTTTATCAAATTAAAGATTAAGAAATCTGATTTTAAAATAAGTATTAAATGTTTTGACACATAATCAACTGTCTTTCAAAAACACGAGAAAATTTAGCAAAGTTCAAATAAGATACGAATGGTTTTTCTTAGAAGCATGCCAGATTCGTCAGAGCTTGTGGACCGGGTTTGGGGTGTTTCAGCTTGGTATCAGAGCCCGGTTCAAAAGTTAGCCTTGAGGGCTTTTAGGGCCCAAAATGTTTTCTGTCTTTTGAAAGTGGATTTTTTTCGAAGAAATGAGCAGGGTTTCTGGCATGGCACATGAGTCTCCGACCCGAAGTCCACCAGGTAAGTACCCCTATCCATTGTGTGGATTATTGTACGATTTGTAGAAGGGTAGAAATGGAACGTAGATTAGTATGATAAGTACTTAAACTATAGGACTAGTTTACCCCAACAGTTACATAAAACTTTAATGCATAATTAAACAAACCTGTGTCTAAGTCGCCAAGCTAGGGTGTGGCAACCGTTGTGCGCATGTCTAGGATTGGTTTCAGTGGGAGCTTGGTATTTAAACAGTCCTAGTGACTCACCTCCTACCCACTTGAATCCTACCTGGTGCATAGTAATGGTTCACCCTAACCAAGAGGACTCAGCCACAGGCTAAACCCAATAACTAAAACCCGAAAGGGACTAGCCATATTTTCACAAAAATCCTAGTTTTAAAATCACAAAATTACCCCTCTGATGTGTAGGAAAACTATTTTGAAAAATTTTTCTAAAATAATCTCGATTTACTCAAATGACCTAAATACCCCTAGTCAGAAAAATTACTAAAATGCCCTTGGTTTATAAAATTTCCATACTACCACAGTTTTTATGAAGATTCTCTTACCTTACAAATATCCAAACACCCTACTTTATAATAAGACACCCTAATTTGGAAAATTTACGAAATTACCCCTGATTTGCAAAATGACCAAATTACCCCTAACCTGTACAAATGACCAAAATACCCTCAGTAAGGAAAATTATCGAAGTACCCTCAAATTAGAAATCTTTAAAAATACCCTTGTTTTAAAAAGTCACCAAGAACTATATTTTGTGAAAAAAATTACCGAAATGACCCTGGCTTGTAAAATTACAACAATACCCCCAGTTTATAAAATTACCATATTACCCTTAAATTTTCTTACCAAGTATTTCAATTTTGTAAAAATACCAAAAAACTCTACTTTGTAAAATTTTCAAATGCCCTAATTTGAAAAATTACTAAAATACCCTTAAAGGACAAAATTACGAAAATACCACTGGGTAGTGGAGAACAACAAACAATGACAACTACAACATTTCTCTGTAATGAACGCAAGTTCATGTGTATGACTAAATGAATGATGTGAGACTGTATGTGTATGAATCGAAAGAACTACTTCCTAGAACTATTAAACATAAAACTGTTCGTGATAAATCAGTGGAACCAAACTAATTCATAAAACTCTTTAATCAGATAAATGCAAAGCGAAAGTATGAATTATAAGGGACGTGGTCGCAACGTGTGTGGCCGTGGAAGAGGCCGAATGACCGTGTCTGAACCCGTTAGATCGGGTCAAGGATTTGAGAATGAAATGCCACCACCACCACCAGCCGCTGATATGGAATATCAAGATCAGACGGGATGACGCGTGAGTGTCACAGGCGATGCTACGGGTTTTGAAAAGGGTGCCCGGAGCAGGTGGAGGCATGAAAGCTCAAAAGTCAGTACCTGAACGACTCCGAGCCAATGGAGCTGAGGTGTTCCGTGGTGTATCAGGTGTGGCACCCAGTACCACTGAGTATTGGTTGGAAGTGACTGAGCGAATTATGGATGAGCTCGATTTAACTGACGAGGAAAAGCTGAAAGGAATGGTGTCGCTTCTCTGCGATGAGTCATATCAATGGTGGCTCACGGTTTGGAAAGGTGCCACAGCTGAAGAACTCACTTGGAAGTATGCTAAGGCGGCATACCAGAAGAAGTATGTTGGCACTCATTATATTCATGCACAGAGAAAGGCATTTAAAATTGGTTCAAGAGAACAAGTCCGTGGTAGTCTGTTGAATTCCTAAGATCGATTTGTTATGCTCGAGGGATAGTATCTACCGAGTATAAGCGGTGTGTCCAGTTTGAGGATAGACTAAGGGATGATATGAGGTTGCTGATAGCTCCACAATAGGAGTGGGAGTTTGCTGTATTGGTGAAGAAGGCTAAGGTAGCCGAGGGAATTAAGGATTCAGTAAGGCAGAACACTGATCGGAATAGGCAAAAAAGAGGATTTGGATCATCAAGTCCATCTAAGAATGAGCAAAAGAGGCCTAGAGTTGATGGGCCGCGAGGTCGATAAGTCGCTTGGGAGGCGATGTCGTGCTTGTAATAAGTGCGGGAAAAAGCACTTGGGTGAGTGTTGGAAAAAGACGGGAGGATGTTTTAAGCGTGGGTCTAAGGACCACATGATTAAGGATTGCCCGATGAAAACTGAAGGGGGACGACCAGTAAGTCAAGGTTCTAACCAGGCTAGAAGAGGATGACAGCAGCCACTGCGAGGTCGTGGTTCGGCTGGAAGAGGTAATGGTACTGAAAGAGGACGTGGAACACCGGGCCGAGGTGGTGGTAACACGGAGGCCAGGCAGTCGGGTTTAGTCTATTCGATTCGCCAGAGGGAGGACGGAGACGCACCGAACGTCATAACCGGTACGTTCCTTATATCTGGCAAACCTTATGTTGCTTTGATTGATGTGGGCTCGACCCATTCTTATGTTGCATGTAGAGTAGTTGAAACTCTAGGGATAGCCTCTGAGCTATCCGATAGGGAGATGACTGTAGTAAGCCCATTAGGCCAAACTGTAGTGGTGAATAAGATGTTTCGGAGAGTACCTTTGGAACTTTAAGGAGCGGTATTTCTTGCCGACTTACAGGAATTACCCTTCGGGGAATTTGATCTTATACTTGGCATGGATTGGCTAGTGGAGCATCGGGCTGTATTGGATTATACAGCCAAACGAGTGGAGTTAAGGACCCTAGAGGATGAGGTGATGGTTATGATAGGCAAAAGGAGGAACTACTTGTCTAACGTAGTTTAGGCATTAAAGGCGGATAAGATGGTTCGGAAGGGGTGTAAGGCATTTTTGGCCTTCATTTGTGCTTTGGATACAAGCGAAGGGGGAGTTAGTGGAGTTAGAACTGTAAGGGAGTTCGTGGATGTCTTTCCAGAGGAATTACTCGGACTACCCCCGGACAGAAAGGTGGAGTTTGGGATTGACTTGCTGCCGGTTACAGCTCCCGTGTCAATTGCCCCATACAAAATGGCACCAAAGGAGTTGGTTAAGCTCAAGGCTCAAGTCCAAGAATTGCTAGACCATGGGTTTATCCGACCCAGTGTGTCTCCATAGGGAGCACCGATCTTGTTTGTGAAAAAGAAGGACGGAACTATGCGCATGTGCATAGATTATCGTCAGTTGAACAAGCTAACCATCAAGAACAAGTACCCTTTGCCAAGGATTGAAGACTTGTTCAATCAGCTTAAGGGGGCTGCGATTTTCTCAAAGATAGATCTGAGGTCCGGATATCATCAGCTTAAGGTGAAGAAGGTAGATATCCATAAGACGGCCTTTCAAACAAGATATGGGCATTTTGAGTTCGTAGTAATGTCGTTCGGTTTGACAAATGCCCCAACCGCGTTTATGGACATGATGAACTGGATTTTCCAACCTTATTTGGACCGATTCATTATTGTGTTCATAGACGACATATTAGTGTATTCGAATTCTGAGGAAGAACATGATGAGCACCTCCGAGTTGTGTTACAAGTGTTAAGGGAAAAGAAGCTCTACGCCAAATTCAACAAGTGTGAATTTTGGCTTAAGGAGGTTATGTTTTTAGGACATGTGGTATCTGCTAAAGGAATAAGGGTAGATCCTCGGAAGATTGAGGCAATGTTGGATTGGAAACCCCCTAAATCTGTGGCAAAAGTTTGGAGTTTCTTAGGATTAGTAGGCTATTACCGAAGGTTCATAGAAGGGTTCTCGTCGATAGTCGCGCCTCTGACAAAGTTGTTGAGAAAGGAAGTGCATTTTGTATGGACCGATAAGCAACAGGAGAGCTTTGAGAAGCTTAAGAGGGTCTTGACCGAAGCTCCAGTTTTGATTCAGCCTGAGGCAGGGAAGGATTTTGTGGTGTATTGTGATGCTTCCCATACAAGATTGGGAGGTGTCCTTATGCAAGATGGGAAAGTGGTCGCTTATGCGTCTCGACAACTAAGGCCACACGAGGTTAACTACCCGACACATGACTTGGAATTGGCAGCAGTGGTCTTTGCCCTTAAGGTGTGGAGGCATTATCTTTATGGAGAGAAGTCAGTGATCTACACGGACCACAAGAGTCTTAAGTACCTGTTGACTCAGAAGGAGTTGAACCTAAGACAGCGAAGGTGGGTGGAACTATTGAAGGACTACGATTGTTCCATAGAATATCACCCAGGCAAGGCAAATGTAGTGGCGGATGCCTTAAGTCAGAAAGTAGTAACGGATCTGAAGGCAATGTTCGTACATCTAAGCTTGTATGACTATGGAAGTCTGCTGGCAGAGCTACAAGTTAAGCCAACGTGGTTGAATGAAGTGAAAGAGGGACAGTTGGTGGAAGAGGATCTAAGTGTTAAGTTGCGACAAGTGCAGAATGGAGAGTTAGAGGGTTATGGTGTTAATGACGAGGGAGTATTGTGCTTCTAGGGTATGGTCTGTATGCCAAAGGACGAGGAGCTTAGGGAAAGAATTCTTCAGGAAACGCATAGTAGCCCTTATGCTATGCATCCCGGAGGTAGTAAAATATACAGAGATCTAAGGGAACAGTTTTGGTGGCCTGGTCTTAAGCGGGAAGTTACTGAATTTGTTGGCTAATGCTTGGCGTGTCAGCAAGTCAAGGCTGAACACCAAGTTCCGTCAGGATTGCTTCAGCCAATACAAATTCCATCGTTATGCTCGAGGGATAGTGTCTACCGAGTATGAGTGGTGTGTCCAGTTTGAGGACGAACTAAGGGATGATCTGAGGTTGCTGATAGCTCCACAACAGGAGCGGGAGTTTATTGTGTTGGTGGAGAAGGCTAAGGTAGCTGAGGGAATTAAGGATTCTGTAAGGCAGAACACCGATTAGAATAGGCAGAAAAGAGGATTTGGATCATCAAGGCCATCTAGGAATGAGCAAAAGAGGCCTAGAGTTGATGGGCCACGGGGTCAGCAAGCTACTTCAGGAGGGCAGTATCGTGCTTGTGATCAGTGCGGGAAAAAGCACTTGGGAGAGTGTTGGAAAAAGACGGGAGGATGTTTTAAGTGTGGGTCCAAGGACCACACGATTAAGGATTGCCCGATGAGAACTGAAGGGGGATGACCAGTAAGTCAAGGTTCTAACCATGCTGGAAGAGGAGGACAGCAGCCACCGCGAGGTCGTGGTTTGGCAGGTAGAGGTAATGGTGCTAGAAGAGGACGTGGAACACCGGGCTGAGGTGGTGGTAACACGGAGGCCAGGCAATCGGGTTTAGTCTATGCGGTTCACCGGAGGGAGGACGGAGACACACTTGACATCATAATCGGTATGTTCCTTATATCTGGCAAACTTTATGTTACTTTGATTGATGTGGGCTCGACCCATTCTTATGTTGCATGTAGAGTAGTTGAAACTCTAGGGATAGCCTCTGAACTATCCGATAGGGAGATAACTATAGTAAGCCCATTAGGCCAAACTGTAATGGTGAATAAGATGTTTCGGAGAGTACCTTTGGAACTTCAAGGAGTGGTATTTCTTACCGACTTACAGGAATTACCCTTCGGGGAATTTGATCTTATACTTGGCATGGATTGGCTAGTGGAGCATCGGGCTGTATTGGATTGTGCAGCCAAACGATTGGAGTTAAAGACCCCAGAGGATGAGGTGATGGTTATGATAGGCGAAAGGAGGAACCACTTGTCTAACGTAGTTTCGGCATTAAAGGCGGATAAGATGGTTCGGAAGGGGTGTAAGGCATTTTTGGCCTTCATTTGTGCTTTGGATACAAGCGAAGGGGGAGTTAGTAGAGTTAGAACTGTAAGGGAGTTTGTGGATGTCTTTCAGAGAAATTACCTGAAATACCCCCGGACAGGGAGGTGGAGTTTGGGATTGACTTGCTGCCGGGTACAGCTCCTCTGTCAATTGCCCCATACAAAATGGCACCAAAGGAGTTGGTTGAGCTCAAGGCTCAAATCCAAGAATTGCTAGACCGTGGGTTTATCCGACCCAGTGTGTCCCCATGGGGAGCACTAGTCTTGTTTGTGAAAAAGAAGGACGGAACTATGCGCATGTGCATAAATTACCGTCAGTTGAACAAGCTGACCATCAAGAACAAGTACCCTTTGCCAA
The DNA here is from genome assembly GCA_025506655.1 of Gossypium rotundifolium. Taxonomy (NCBI): domain Eukaryota; kingdom Viridiplantae; phylum Streptophyta; class Magnoliopsida; order Malvales; family Malvaceae; genus Gossypium; species Gossypium rotundifolium. Next base: position 147,707,141 of record CP106724.1, read on the forward strand.
GGATTGACGACTTGTTCGATCAGCTTAAGGGGGCTGCAGTTTTCTCAAAGATAGATCTGAGGTCCGAATATCTTCAGCTTAAGGTGAAGGAGATAGATATCCATAAGACGGTTTTTTGGACAAGATATGGGCATTTTGAGTTTGTAGTAATGCCGTTCAGTTTGACAAATGCCCCAGCCGCGTTTATGGACATGATGAACCGGATTTTCCAACCTTATCTGGATCGGTTCGTTGTTGTGTTCATAGACGACATATTAGTGTATTCGAAGTCTGAGGAAGAACATGATGAGCACCTCCGAGTTGTGTTACAAGTGTTAAGGGAAAAGAAGTTCTACGCCAAATTCAGCAAGTGTGAATTTTAGCTTAATGAGGTTACGTTTTTAGGACATGTGGTATCTGCTAAAGGAATAAGGGTGGATCCTTGAAAGATTGAGGCAGTGTTGGATTGGAAACCCCCTAAATCTGTGGTGGAAGTTTGATGTTTCTTAGGATTAGTAGGCTATTATCGAAGGTTTGTGGAAGGGTTCTCGTCGATAGCCACGCCTCTGACAAAGTTGTTGAGATAGGAAGTGCCTTTCGTATGGACCGATAAGCAACATGAGAGCTTTGAGAAGCTTAAGAGGGTCTTGACCGAAGCTCCAATTTTGATTCAGCCTGAGGCAGGGAAGGATTTTGTGGTGTGTTGTGATGCTTCCCATACAAGATTGGGAGGTGTCCTTATGCAAGACGGGAAAGTGGTCGCTTATGCGTCTCAACAATTAAGGCCACACGAGGTTAACTACCCGACGCATGACTTGGAATTGGCAGCAGTGGTCTTTTCCCTTAATGTGTGGAGGCATTATCTTTATGGAGACAAGTCAGTGATCTACACGGACCACAAGAGTCTTAAGTACCTGTTGACTCAGAAAGAGTTGAACCTAAGACAGTGAAGGTAGGAGGAACTATTGAAGGACTACGATTGTTCCATAGAATATCACCCAGGCAAGGCAAATGTAGTGGCGGATGCCTTAAGTCGGAAAGTAGTAACGGATCTGATGGCAATGTTCACACATCTAAGCTTGTATGACGATGGAAGTCTGCTGGCAGAGCTGCAAGTTAAGCCAACATGGTTGAATGAAGTGAAAGAGGGAGAGTTGGTGGATGAGGATCTAAGTGTTAAGTTGCGACAAGTGCAAAATAGAGAGTTAGAGGGTTATGGCGTTAATGACGAGGGAGTATTGTGCTTCTAGGGTAAGGTTTGTATGCCGAAGGAAGAGGAGCTTAAGCAAAGAATTCTTCGGGAATCGCATAGTAGCCCTTATACTATGTATCCCGGAGGTAGTAAAATGTACAGAGATCTAAGGGAATAGTTTTGGTGGCCTGGTCTTAAGCGGGAAGTTACTGAATTTGTTGGTAAATGCTTGACGTGTCAGCAAGTCAAGGTTGAACACCAAGTTCCGTCAGGATTGCTTCAGCCAATACAAATTCCGCAGTGGAAATGGGAGAGAATTACCATGGACTTTGTTAGTGGGCTTCCATTTATGCCTACTAAGAAGGACTTGATATGGGTGATAGTGGACCGGCTGACAAAGTTCGCGCATTTTATTCCCGTGCGGGTTAACTACTCCCTACAAAAGTTAGCAAAGTTGTATGTGGTGGAGATTGTAAGGTTGCACGGAGCGCCGATGTCAATTATCTCGGATAGGGATTCGAGGTTCACATCTCAATTTTGGAAAGCACTACATCAGGCTTTAGGCACCAAATTGGATTTCAGCACGGCCTTTCATCTATAGTCAGACGGTCAATCGGAGCGAGTAATACAAGTGTTAGAGGATATGTTAAGAGGCTGTGTGATAGACTTTAGAGGAAGTTGGGAAGAATATTTGCCTCTAGTGGAATTTGCTTACAACAACAGCTATCAAGCCAGTATTCGGATGGCGCCGTACGAAGCACTGTATGGTCGAAAGTGTAGCACTCCTACATGTTGGATGAAATTAGGGGAACGTCAAATTTTGGGTCCACAGTTAGTAGCTAAATCTGAAGAGAAGGTTAGTGTAATTTGAACTCGATTGAAGGAAGCATCTGACAGGTAAAAGTCATATGCAGATCTCAAACGGAAGAAAATAGAATTTGATGTGAGAGATCAAGTGTTCCTTAAAGTTTGGCCTTGGAAGAAAGTGATGAGATTTGGTCGGAAAGGGAAGCTAAGTCCAAGGTTCATAGGACCTTATCAGGTATTGAAGTGAATTGGACCGATGGCATACCAGTTGGAGTTACCTCCAGAATTGAAGCAGATGCACGACGTATTTCATGTTTCCTTCCTACGTCGAAACCGATCGGATCCATCTCATGTAGTACCAGTTGAAGAGGTGGAGCTAAGACCAAATTTGTCCTATGAGGAAGAGCCAATTTAGATTCTGGAATGAGATGTGAAGGTGCTTCAGAGGAAGTCGGTCCTTTTGGTCAAGGTGTTGTGGCGTAACCATGGATCGGAAGAAGCTTCTTGGGAGCCGAAAGAAGCAATGCGACAGCAATACCCCTATCTATTCTAGCCAGGTAATTTCAAGGTCGATATTATTTTAAGGGGGTAGAACTGTAGTATCCCGAACTCTGGCTTATGCATTATTACTAAATTGTATGAAATAACATGCTTGTGTGTGTGTTGTGAATGTGTATTATGAATTTTGTGAACCTTAATGTGAAGGGGAATAGCTTAAAAATTGTTTGATTTTAAAGTTTAAAAGAGGAAGCTAAGTCTGATAAGGCCTTAAGAAAATTTGTAAGGGAAATTCGACATGAAATTAGGCTTGTTAAAGTGGTAGCAAGGCGCCACTTAGGGCCTCTGTAAATGACGCCACCAACAGGTGTAAATGGGCCAAGGTTCAAGTCGCGTGGGAAGCTAAATAAAACTTTTATTTTTGCGGCAACAAGGGAAAGTAGTGGACGGCATGGGGAGTCTATGTGAGGAGTTTGAGATGAGGTCTAGTTCTTTTGGAAATTTCGGCTAAGGTAGGAGATAAGTGATGAATTATTTTTTGAAAGGGTAAGGAAGAGTGAATTAAGGGATTTGATAGTGAGAGGAAGAGGTGGCCGGCCAAGGGACTCTCTTGGTGATTATTTTTGGGTTTGTAGTGTGTTAAGGGGTGTGTGCCTAACTTTACAAAGCAAATTAGTCACTCTTGCCGAAATTTAGCCCCCTCTCTTCACTATTTTCTCATCCTTTCTTTCTTCCATTCTCTTTTCCAAGGCCGAACCTAATAAGTCACTAATCTCCTTTTCTTCTTTACATATATTTAAAGCCGAAACCTCTCTGCTAGTGATCACCATTCGTAAATCTTTCAGCCTCTCATCCTCTCTTCTATTTCGCAAGTCTTAAAATCGAGACCTCTCTTCTACAAGCAACGATAGTGGTAAGTACTTCCTTAGAAGTCGATTTTGATTTAGTATGTCAAATCAAGTGCTTGGCCTTGATTTCTAGGGATAAATAATGTCCATTAAGCCTTAATATGTGTTTCTTGTGAAGGTAGTCAACAAGAAGGAGCATTAAAAGGAGAGTCTTTCGGGATTTGAAGAGATCAAGGTAAGCAAGTATGGTATTCGGCCAAGGGCCATTCTTATGGATTATTGCTTAAAGCCGATTCTAACATGTGGCATATAGGGATTTCGATAGCTTCTGAGGCAGGTGGTGGTTTTTGGGATTAGATCCGTAAGGTAAGGTAGTAGTGGTATTCATCCATAGGCCATTTTGGTATACAATGTTAGCCGAATCTAACTATGGATATTTAGGGGTAGTCGACAGTGGTATACAAGGATTTCGGGATTTCAAATCGCAAGGTAAGCACTTATGTACAATCGACCAAGGCCATATTTGGTGTTTTAAGATCTATTCTTTATTTGTTCAAAAGCCGGAACTAACCAAGTTAAGTGATTTAGCATTGGCCAATTGGAGGGTAAGAAGATCACAAGATTTTCGGGATTTGATTAATAATCAAATTGGCAACAAGGAAATAGAATCTAAAGCATTAGAGCGGATTTTCGGGATTTGAGTGAACCTACTAAGTATATCAGGTGTGTACCCTCACACTAAGCTGCAATTAATTTACAGTTATGCTTTGATATATGTGTTAATAAAAATATGCGTGAGGTAGCTAAAAGTACCATGCAATGGTACAAACGAAATACTCAGGTACGTTTACCCACTCCTACTATGAGTAGGTTATGATCTGTTATGGCACATATTTCAATAGTGATAAGAATGTGAAATAAAGCATGATATTGCATGATATGTTTGACATGGGGCATATGGGTGATGTGTAAAGGGGAAGTGAATTGGTGGTTTTATTCCCCAATATCTGAATGTGGTGACTTATGTCACAATATCCGAATGTGGTAACTTATGTCACAATATCTGACTATGGTGACTTATGTCACGATTATTTATCTGGTGGCTATGCCACGAATTTTATAAGGGTGATGAGCACGTCGACTACAGCGACTGCCTTCGATTGTGTGTAGCGGATGGAGGGTTGACTTAGTAGTCCCCACGGTGTGATGGTTGGTACGGGTGATGTGTAGCGGATGGTTATCTAGGCTTGGGTGTTGGCTTGCATCATTAATTGTATATGTTATTATCTATGAATCGACATGCCTGAATTATTTGAGACTTGTGTTGGTTGTACACATTGAGTCTGTTTAACTCACCCCTTGTGGGATTATTTTTCAGGCGACACTCAATGATGGACCGGGTCGGCAAAAGCTCAGTGATCGCCATGCACAGTTCGAGATTTTATATTATTTTGGACTTGTTGTATTTTAAATATTTTGGGATTTATTTTGGGTTTCACTTTCGATGTAATAAGGCCATAGTGTGAACTATTATATGCATGTTTTCTTTATATTTGATTTTATTATGTTACGAATTTTTTTTATCAAATTAAAGATTAAGAAATCTGATTTTTAAAATAAGTATTAAATGTTTTGACACCTAATCAACTGTCTTTCAAAAACACGAGAAATTTTAGCAAACTTCAAATAAGATTTGAATGGTTTTTCTTAGCAGCATGCCAGATCCGGTCAGAGCTTGTGGTCCTTGTTTGGGGTGTTTCAGCTTGGTATCAGAGCCTGGTTCAAAACTCGGCCTTGAGGGCTTTTAGGGCCCAAAACGTTTTCTTTCTTTTGAAAGTGGATTTTTTTTCTAAGAAATGAGCAGGGTTTCTGGCATGGCACCTAAGTCTCCGACCCGAAGTCCACCAGGTAAGTACCCCTATCCATTGTGTGGATTATTGTACGATTTGTAGAAGGGTAGAAATGGAATGTAGATTAGTATGATAAGTACTTGAACTATAGGACTAGTTTACCCCAACAATTACATAAAACTTTAATGCACAATTAAACAAACCTGTATCTAAGTCACCGAGCTAGGGTGTGGCAACCGTTGTGCGCATGTCTAGGATTGGTTTCAGTGGGAGCTTGGTATTTAAGTAGTCCTAGTGACTCACCTCCTACCCACTTGAATCCTACCTGGTGCGTAGTAATGGTTCACCCTAACCAAGAGGACTCAGCCACAGGCTAAACCCAATAACTAAAACCCGAAAGGGACTAGCCATATTTTCACAAAAATCCTAGTTTTAAAATCACCAAATTACCCCTCTGATGTGTAGCAAAACTAATTTGAAAAATTTTTCTAAAATAATCTTGATTTACTCAAATGACCTAAATACCTCTGGTCGGAAAAATTACTAAAATGCCCTTGGTTTATAAAATTTCCATACTACCACAGTTTTTATCAAGATTCTCTTACCTTCCAAATATCCAAACACCCTACTTTATAATAAGACACCCTAATTTGGAAAATTTACGAAATTACCCCTGATTTGTAAAATGACCAAATTACCCATAACCTGTACAAATGACCAAAATACCCTCAGTAAGGAAAATTATCGAAGTACCCTCAATTTAGAAATCTTTAAAAATACCATTGTTTTGAAAAGCCACCAAGAACCATATTTTGCAAAAAAAATTACCGAAATGACCCTGGCATGTAAAATTACAACAATACCCCCAGTTTATAAAATTACCATATTACCCTTGAATTTTCTTACCAAGTATTTTAATTTTGTAAAAATACCAAAAATCTCTACTTTGCGAAATTTTCAACTGCCCTAATTTGAAAAATTACTAAAATACCCTTATAGGACAAAATTACGAAAATACCCCTGGGTAGTGGAGAACAACAAACAACGACAACTACAATATTTCTCTGTAATGAACGCAAGTTCATGTGTGTGACTAAATGAATGATGTGAGACTGTATGTGTATGAATTGAAAGAACTACTTCCTAGAACTATTAAACATAAAATTGTTCGTGATAAATCAGTGGAACCAAACTAATTCATAAAACTCTTTAATCAGATAAATGCAAAGCGGAAGTATGAATTCTAGGGGACGTGGTCGCAATGTGCGTGGCCGTGGAAGAGGCCGAATGACCGTGTCTGAACTCGTTAGATCGGGTCAAGGATTTGAGAATGAAATGCCACCACACCACCAGCCGCTGATGTGGAATATCAGGATCAGACGGGGGATGACGCAGTGTCACAGACGATATTGTGGGTTTTGGAAAGGGTGGCTCGAAAGTCGGTACCTGAGCGACTCTGAGCCAACGGAGCTGAGGTGTTCCATGGTGTATCAGGTGTGGCACCCAGTATCGCTGAGTATTGGTTGGAAGCGACTGAGTGAATTATGGATGAGCTCGATTTAACTGACGAGGAAAAGCTAAAAGGAATGGTGTCGCTTTCTCTGCGATGAGTCATATCAATGGTGGCTCACGATTTGGGATGGTGCCATAGCTGAAGAACTCACTTGGGAGTATGCTAAGGTGGCATACCAGAAGAAGTATGTTGGCACTCATTATATTAATGCACAGAGAAAGGCATTTAAGAAATTTGGTTCAAGGAACAAGTCCGTGAGTAGATCTGTTTGAATTCCTAAGGCTGAGCCGTTATGCTCGAGGGATAGTGTCTACCGAGCATGAGTGGTGTGTCCAGTTTGAGGACCGACTAAGGGATGATCTGAGGTTGCTGATAGCTCCACAACAGGAGCGAGAGTTTGTTGTGTTGGTGGAGAAGGCTAAGGTAGCCGAGGGAATTAAGGATTCTGTAAGGCAGAACACCGATTGGAATAGGCAGAAAAGAGGATTTGGATCATCAAGGCCATCTAGGAATGAGCAAAAGAAGCCTAGAGTTGATGGGTCATGAGGTCGACAAGCTCTTCAAGAGGCGATGTCGTGCTTGTGATCGGTCAGGGAAAAGCACCTGGGTGAGTGTTGGAAAAAGACGGGAGGATGTTTTAAGTGTGGGTCCAAGGGCCACATGATTAAGGATTGCCCGATGAGAACTGAAGGGGGACGACCAGTAAGTCAAGGTTCTAACCAGGCTGAAAGAGAAGGACAGCAGCCACCGCGAGGTCGTGGTTTGGCAGGTAGAGGTAATGGTGCTAGAAGAGGATGTGGAACACCGGGCTGAGGTGGTGGTAACACGGAGGCCAGGCAGTCGGGTTTAGTCTATGCGATTCGCCGGAGGGAGGACGGAAACACACCGGACGTCATAATCGGTACGTTCCTTATATCTGGTAAACCTTATGTTGTTTTGATTGATGTGGGCTCGACCCATTCTTATGTTGCATGTAGAGTAGTTGAAACTCTAGGGATAGCCTCTGAACTATCCGATAGGGAGATAACTATAGTAAGACCATTAGGCCAAACTGTAGTGGTGAATAAGATGTTTCGGAGAGTACCTTTGGAACTTCAAGGAGTGGTATTTCTTACCGACTTACAGGAATTACCCTTCGGGGAATTTGATCTTATACTTGGCATGGATTGGCTAGTGGAGCATCGGGCTATATTGGATTGTGCAGCCAAACGAATGGAGTTAAGGACCCCAGAGGATGAGGTGATGGTTATGATAGGCGAAAGGATGAACTACTTGTCTAACGTAGTTTCGGCATTAAAGGCGGATAAGATGGTTCGGAAGGGGTGTAAGGCATTTTTGGCCTTCATTTGTGCTTTGGATACAAGTGAAGGGGGAGTTAGTGGAGTTAGAACTGTAAGGGAGTTTGTGGATGTCTTTTCAGAGGAATTACTCGGAATACCCCCGGACAGGGAGGTGGAGTTTGGGATTGACTTGTCTGGGTGCAGCTCCTCATCAATTACCCCATACAGACTGGCACCAAAGGAGTTGGTTGAGCTCAAGGCTCAAATCCAAGAATTGCTAGACTGTGGGTTTATCCGACCCAGTGTGTCTCCATGGGGAGCACTGGTCTTGTTTGTGAAAAAGGACGGAACTATGCGCATGTGCATAGATTACCATCAGTTGAACAAGCTGACCATCAAGAACAAGTACCCTTTGCTAAGGATTAACGACTTATTCGATCAGCTTAAGGGGGCTGCAGTTTTCTCAAAGATAGATCTGAGGTCCGGATATCATCAGCTTAAGGTGAAGGAGGTAGATATCCATAAGACGGCTTTTCGGACAAGATATGGGCATTTTGAGTTTGTAGTAATGCCGTTCAATTTGACAAATGCCCCAGCCGTGTTTATGGACAAGATGAATCGGATTTTCCAACCCTATCTGGACCGGTTCGTTGTTGTGTTCATAGACGACATATTAGTGTATTCGAAGTCTGAGGAAGAACATGATGAGCACCTCCGAGTTGTGTTACAAGTGTTAAGGGAAAAGAAGCTCTACGCCAAATTCAGCAAGTGTGAATTTTGGCTTAATGAGGTTACGTTTTTAGGACATGTGGTATCTGCTGAAGGAATAAGGGTGGATCCTCGGAAGATTGTGGCAGTGTTGGATTGGAAACCCCCTAAATCTGTGGCGAAAGTTTGAAGTTTCTTAGGATTAATAGGCTATTATCGAAGGTTCGTGGAAGGGTTCTCGTCGATAGCCACACCTCTGACAAAGTTGTTGAGATAGGAAGTGCCTTTTGTATGGACCGATAAGCAACAGGAGAGCTTTGAGAAGCTTAAGAGGGTCTTGACCGAAGCTCCAGTTTTGATTCAGCCTGAGGCAGGGAAGGATTTTGTGGTGTATTGTGATGCTTCCCATACAAGATTGGGAGGTGTCCTTATGCAAGACGGGAAAGTGGTCGCTTATGCGTCTCGACAATTAAGGCCACACGAGGTTAACTACCCGACGCATGACTTGGAATTGGTAGTAGTGGTCTTTGCCCTTAAGGTGTGGAGGCATTATCTTTATGGAGACAAGTCAGTGATCTACACGGACCACAAGAGTCTTAAGTACCTGTTGAGTTAGAAGGAGTTGAACCTAAGACAATGAAGGTAGGTGGAACTATTGAAGGACTACGATTGTTCCATAGAATATCACCCAGGCAAGGCAAATGTTGTAGCGGATGCCTTAAGTTGGAAAGTAGTAACGGATCTGATGGCAATGTTCGCACATTTGAGCTTGTATGATGATGGAAGTCTACTGGCAAAGCTGCAAGTTAAGCCAACATGGTTGAATGAAGTGAAAGAGGGACAGTTGGTGGATGAGGATCTAAGTGTTAAGTTGCGTCAAGTGCAGAATGGAGAGTTAGAGGGTTATGGCGTTAATGACGAGGAAGTATTGTGCTTCTAGGGTAAGGTTTGTATGCTGAATGACGAGGAGCTTAAGTAAAGAATTCTTTGGGAATCGCATAGTAGCCCTTATACTATGCATCCCGGAGGTAGTAAAATGTACAGAGATCTAAGGGAATAATTTTGGTGGCCTGGTTTTCAGCGGGAAGTTACTGAATTTGTTGGTAAATACTTGACGTGTCAGCAAGTCAAGGTTGAACACCAAGTTCCGTCAGGATTGCTTCAGCCAATACAAATTCCGCAGTGGAAATGGGAGAGAATTACCATGGACTTCATTAGTGGGCTTCCCCTTACGCCTACTAAGAAGGACTCGGTATGGGTGATAGTGGACTGGCTGACAAAGTCCGCGCATTTTATTCCCGTGCGGGTTGACTACTCCCTACAAAAGTTAGCAAAGTTGTATGTGGTGAAGATTGTAAGGTTGCACGGAGTGCCGATATCAATTATCTCGGATAGGGATTCGAGGTTCACGTCTCGATTTTGGAAAGCACTACATCAGGCTTTAGGCACCAAATTGGATTTCAGCACGGCCTTTCATCCATAGTCGGACGGTCAATCTGAGCGAGTAATACAAGTGTTAGAGGATATGTTAAGAGGCTATGTGATAGACTTTAGAGGAAGTTGGGAAGAATATTTGCCTCTAGATGAATTTGCTTACAACAACAGCTATCAAGCCAGTATTCGGATGGCGCCATACGAAGCACTATATGGTCGAAAGTGTAGCACTCCTACATGTTGGATGGAATTAGGGGAACGTCAAATTTTGGGTCCAGAGTTAGTAGCAAAATTTGAAGAGAAGGTTTGTGTAATTCGAACTCGATTGAAGGAAGCATCTGACAGGCAAAAGTCATATGCAGATCTCAAACGAAGGAAATAGAATTTGATGTGAGAGATCAAGTGTTCCTTAAAGTTTGGCCTTGGAAGAAAGTGATGAGATTTGGTCGGAAAGGGAAGCTAAGTCCAAGGTTCATAGGACCTTATCAGGTATTGAAGTGAATTGGACCGGTAGCATACCAGTTGGAGTTACCTCCAGAATTGAAGTAGATGCACGACATATTTCATGTTTCCATGCTACGTCGATACCGATCGGATCCATCTCATGTAGTACCAGTTGAAGAGGTAGAGCTAAGACCAAATTTGTCCTATGAGGAAGAGCCAATTCAGATTCTGGAACGAGATGTGAAGGTGCTTCAGAGGAAGTCGGTCCCTTTGGCCAAGGTGTTGTGGCGTAACCATGGATTGGAAGAAGCTTCTTGGGAGCCGAAGAAGCAATGCGACAGTAATACCCCCATCTATTCTAGCAAGGTAATTTTGAGGTTGATATTATTTTAAGGGGGTAGAACTGTAATATCCCGGACTCTGGCTTATGCATTATTACTGAATTGTGTGAAATAACATGCTTGTGTGTGTGTTGTGAATGTGTATTATGAATTTTGTGAACCTTAGTATGAAGGGGAATAGCTTAAAAATTGTTTGATTTTAAAGTTTAAAAGAGGAAGCTAAGTCTGATAAGGCCTTAAGAAAATTTGTAAGGGAAATTCGACATGAAATTGGGCTTGTTAAAGTGGTAGCAAGGTGCCACTTAGGGCCTCTATAAATGACGCCACCAACAGATGTAAATGGGCCAAGGTTCGAGTCGCATGGGAAGCTAAATAAAGCTTTTATTTTTGTGGCAACAAGGGGAAGTAGTGGACGGCATGGGGAGTCTATGTGAGGAGTTTGAGATGAGGTCTAGTTCTTTTGGAAATTTTGGCTAAGGTAGGAGATAAGTGATGAATTATTTTTTGAAAGGGTAAGGAAGAGTGAATTAAGGGATTTGATAGTGAGAGGAAGAGGTGGCCGCCAAGGACTCTCTTGGTGATTATTTTCGGGTTTGTAGTGTGTTAAGGGGTGTGTCTTAATTTTACAAAGCAAATTAGTCTCTCTTGCCAAAATTTAGCCCCCTCTCTTCAATCTTTTCTCATCTTTTCTTTCTTCCATTCTCTTTCCCAAGGCCGAACCTAATAAGTCACTAATCTCTTTTTCTTCTTTACATATCTTTAAAGTTGAAACCTCTCTGCTAGTGATCACCATTGCCAAATCTTTCAGCCTCTTATCCTCTCTTCTATTTCGCAAGTCTTAAAAGCTGAGACCTCTCTTCTCTACAAGCAACGATAGTGGTAAGTACTTCCTTAGAAGTCGATTTTGATTTAGTATGCCGAAATCAAGTGCTTGGCCTTGATTTCTAGGGACAGCTGAATGTCCATTAAGCCTTAATATGTGTTTCTTGTGAAGGTAGTCAACAGTAAGGAGCATTAAAAGGAGAGTCTTTTGGGATTTGAAGAGATCAAGGTAAGCAAGTATGGTATTCGGCCAAGGGCCATTCTTATGGATTATTGTTTAAAGCTAATTCTAACATGTGGCGTATAGGCATTTCGACGACCGAGGTAGGTGGTGGTTTTCGGGACTAGATCCGTAAGGTAAGGTAGCAGTGGTATTCGTCCATAAGCCATTTTGGTATACAATGTTAGCCGAATCTAACTATGGATATTTAGGGGCAGTCGACAATGGTATACAAGGATTTTGGGATTTCAAATCGCAAGGTAAGCACTTATGTACAATCGGCCAAGGCCATATTTGGTGTTTTAAGATCTATTCCTTATTTGTTCAAAAGTCGGAACTAACCAAGTTAAGTGATTTAACGTTGGCCGATTGGAGGGTAAGAAGATCACAAGATTTTCAGGATTTGATTAATAATCAAATCGGCAACAAGGAACTAGAATCTAAAGCATTAGAGCGGATTTTCGAGATTTGAGTGAACCTACTAAGTATATCAGGTGTGTACCCTCACACTAAGCTTCAATTAATTTATGGTTATGCTTTGATATATGTGTTAATAAAAATATGCATGAGGTGGCTAAAAGTACCATGCAATGGTACGAACGAAATACTCAGGTACGTTTACCCACTCCTACTATGAGTAGGTTATGATCTGTTATGGCACATATGTCAATAGTGATAAGAATGTGAAATAAAGCATGATATTGCATGATATGTTTGACATGGGGCATATGGGTGATATGTAAAGGGAAAGTGAATTGGTGGTTTTATACCCCAATATCTGAATGTGGTGACTTATGTCACAATATCCGAATGTGGTGACTTTTGTCACAATATCTGAATGTGGTGACTTATGTCACGATTATTTATCTGGTGGCTATGCCACGAATTTTATAAGGGCTATGAGCACGTCGACTGTAGTGACTGCCTTCGATGGTGTGTAACGGATGGAGGGTTGATTTAGTAGTCCCCACGGTGTGATGGTTGGTACGGGTGATGTGTAGCAGATGGTTATCTAGGCTTGGGTGTTGGCTTGCATCATTAATTGTATATGTTATTATGTATGAATCGACATGCCTGAATTATTTGAGACTTGTATTAGTTGTACACATTGAGTCTGTTTGACTCACCCCTTGTGGGATTATTTTTCAGGTGACACTCAGTGATGGCCATGCACAGTTCAGGATTTTATATTATTTTGGACTTGTTATATTTTAAATATTTTGGGATTTATTTTGGGTTTCACTTTCGATGTAATAAGGCCATAGTGTGAACTGTTATATGCATGTTTTCTTTATATTTGATTTTATTATGTTATTAATTTTTTTTATCAAATTAAAGATTAAGAAATCTGATTTTTAAAATAAGTATTAAATGTTTTGACACCTAATCAACTGTCTTTCAAAAACACGAGAAATTTTAGCAAAGTTCAAGTAAGATTCGAATGGTTTTTCTTAGAAGCATGCCAGATCCGGTCAGAGCTTGTGGGCGGGTTTGGGGTGTTTCAAATTGGGCCTAGCCCAAACCAATAATAGAACAAGTAGCCTAAGCCCAGTACAGTGACAGATCTCATAAACTATGAGGATGTATCCCAACCTAGTCCAACCAACACACCACTCGTACCAACCCTACACACCATGTGGGGACCAAGTCAACCCACCCAGCCCTACACACCAGGAGCGTAGCCATGCTGCCAATATCAACGCAGCCAAGCTGCAAGTAATAGTATACATGGCTGAGCCACTAAAATCAGTATATCGTGGCAGAGCCACTAAATCAGTATAACGTGGCATATCCACCAGTACAGTACTTCCTTCATAAGCATAACCCAACCCAATGCAGTATGTCGTGTATGTCATGCTCAATCATTACACGTATATGGAAAATTGCCATGCTTAGTAATAGTTATTTCAACACATATTAAAAACATATCAGTCACACGACCTTAGTCAAATCAGTAAAACACGATCATGCGATCACAGTCAAATTAGTCAAATCATAGCACAAATCAGTCATTTACCCACAAGGGCAAAACAGTTATCTCACCTTATAAGGGTAGTTCGGTAACCCTACCCTATAGGGGTATTTCGATAATTCTACCCTACAGGGTATTTTAGTAATTCTACCCTACAATGGTAACTCATTAATTCTACCCTAGAGGGGTATTTCGATACTTTCACAAATCAAGGGTATTCTAGTAATTTTGCAATCTGAGGGCATTTTGGTAATTTACAAATCGAGGGTATTTTGATAATTTTCTAACTTAGTAATTTGTAAACTAAGGGTATTTTAGTAATTTGTAAACCAAGGGTATTTCAGTAATTTGTAAACTAAGGGTATTTTAATAATTTTGTAAATTAGGGGTATTTCGGTAATTTTACCCACTAAGGGTATTTCAAAAATTTTACCCACCAAAGGTATTTCGATAATTTTACCCATCAGGGTATTTTAGCTTTTAACCGATTCACAGATCATGGCATTAATAGAACAAACAGGAGTGTGAGATTACACACATTGATTATAAGTGTGCCGCCAACCCCTTGGCACCGATCCTTGTTTCACTGGGTTTTGCTAAGTCCTTTCCGAATCCTAATGAAGATTAAGAATCCCTAAAATTATCCTGCGATACAATGCACCCTAACAGGAAGAAATGAGATAACGATGCGATTGGGCCTAGGGCCCATTCTCAGCCCAAATGGGCCTACACACTCCCAAAAAACATAAACCCACAAGTATACTCATGGTGGCCTCAACTATCGTCGAAGCCCCCATACATGCGCTTGTACGCTCGTGTGGCTACCATCGTCGTGTGACTGGCATTTCGGCATTTGTCGCTCTACAACTAGAGTAGTGCAAAATACACACCTGATAGGAGTCTGAAGCTAATCCGCGCTCTGAATGCTCCTATGCCCAAACGCCAACCAAGGTATGCTTACTCTCCTCATAGATTGCTCTATTTAAAGCCAGCTTCTCATCTTCCCTCATGCTATCTTCCCGATGTAGAATCCCACCTTCAGCAGACTTTAAATTCTATACAAACTCTGGTCGTCCAATTTGCAAAATAAACACTCCCTTGCTTGACATGAGATTCGAACCCTTGGCCTCTTCCATGCTCCAGACGCTACATGCCACCACAACACAAACTCCATTTGTGACATAAA
Source organism: Gossypium rotundifolium (assembly GCA_025506655.1). Lineage (NCBI taxonomy): Eukaryota > Viridiplantae > Streptophyta > Magnoliopsida > Malvales > Malvaceae > Gossypium > Gossypium rotundifolium. Next base: position 147,722,235 of record CP106724.1, read on the forward strand.
GCATGCGCAACTAACTATAATCTTATAGGCCAAAGTCTAAGTTCTTTTAAAAAGAAATCAAAATGAATTGCAAGTGCCAAGACTTGAACCTTGGACCCCTTCCTTCCTTGTGTGGCATCACTTCCTTGTCTCCCATGTGGCACCATTTGCCACTAGACCACAACTCCTTTTGTGTCATTTTTCTCCATATTTTATTCTTAATGCCTACTTACTAACTCCTAGGGTTTTATTCACCTAAAACCAAAATTTTCCTAAAGCCCAGATTTGAACCCGGGACTTCATGAAAGCTCTCAAACCTTCCAAAATCACTCACCTAATAAGCCCAACTTGCATTAGTATCGTTCTCATGCTCTCAAAAATTTTAAACACTCCCATGCCCAAGGCCCAATGGGCCCAATTCTACTAGGCCCAAATTTGGGTCGTTACACATGCTTAGTAAGTTCGTAGAATGAGAATTAAACTTACCGGTTATATTTATTCATACAAGCATACATAACCATACCATCCAAAGTTTTTGGGTAAATTTACCTAAACATATACACTTAATCAAACAAGTTAGTCACATAACATCATATGAATATCAAGTAAACATAGATGACCTCATCGTATTATAAACTTCTATTTAGCTTCACCTTTCCATATTTCAAGAATCTTTCCCGTTAAACTATTGAAATTTTGATAGACATTCGTGTAGTATACACAAAGTATACGTATCAACTATCCATCAATTCATGTTCAAAAGTATCCATTTGGCACATGATCATAAAGCACACTCTCAAGCCACATATTTTATAACAGGATTACCAATCCAGGCTAAATCCTTTCTATATCATATGCTCTAAAAGCTTGATTTGGATTACCCATCCGAGCTAAATCCAATCTATAACATATGCTCAAGAGGCTTATTTTAGAATTACCTATCCAGGCTAAATTCTAATATTATACTCTTTTCGAGAATTCACATTAGTCCATCAAATTTCAACATTCAATCGAGACATAGCATTTTACCATCATTTTCCTTTCATAATGTATATCTTCACATACATGTCAACACAATCATACAATTCAATTCAAGCACATTAACATACATATTTAGGTTACACAAACTTACCTTGATAGTTGTTCGTATTTGAATTTTAACTAATCCGAAACCTTTTGTTTCCCTCGATCTAGTTTGGTAGTTGGTCTTTTGGCTCTATATAAACAAATTTAACTATCAATTATCACATTTCATATACATTTACATTCAATTACATCTTAGGCAAAATTACCATTTTACCCATATACTTTTCATAAATTCCAATTTTGTCTCTAGGCTCGGAAAATGAAATTCATGGAATTTAACCCTCTTTCCAAGCCTAGCCAAAATTTATTTATTACATTTGCGCACATACATGTCACAAATTTTAGAATTTTCCATGGTTTTTACCACTTTTTCATTTTAGTCCCTAAATCAAGTTTTCATCAAAAATTGCTTTGTAAAAGTTGTTTATCTATGAATAACTTTTCATTTTCTACCATAAATTCTAATATTCAGCATATTCATACAAGACCCAAATTTCATACCTTGATAACTTTTCAAATAAATCCCTCAAATAGATAGATTAGACTATATCGATTCTAAAAATATAAAAATCATTAAAAACAGGACTTGATTTCATACCTTATTGAGCTTGGAAAGTTTTCATCCTCTCTCCTAGGGTTTCCGTAGAAATTTTAGGGAAGAAGATGAACAAAAAGATGATAATTTCCTTTTTAATTATTTGTCATCTTTTAATTTTACTAATTTCCAATTTAGTCCTTACCCATTCTAATTTTTCCATGGATAAGTCATTAAATTACCTACTAACATTTCTTCAATGGTCTAATTACAATATATAAGGACCTTAAGTTTTGAATTCTATAGCTATTTGATACTTATAACTACTAGAAGACAACTTTTGTATTTTATGGAATTTAGTCCTTTCCCTAATTAAACATGCAATCGGTAAAATTTTCGTATCAAAATTTTCATATAACCTTTCTATAATAATGCAAATCATAAAATAATATTAAAATAAATTTTATTTTTGGCTCGGATTTGTGGTTCCGAAACCACTGTTCCGATCTCATCAAAATTGGGCTATTACAACTCCCCCTTAAAAATTTTCGTCCTCGAAAATTCTTACCAGAAAAGAGGTTAGGATATTGCCTCCTCATAGTATCCTCCTGCTCCTAGGTAGCTTCCTTTAACCCATGTCGTTGCCAGAGCACTTTTACTAATGCCACTTTTTTTATTTCTTAGCTCTTTCGTCTCGTATACTAGTATTTTAATCGGTCCTTCATTGTAAGTCATATCAGGATGAATCTCCACTTTTGTTGGAGTAATAATGTGTGAAGGGTCTGATCTATAGTGTCGCAACATGGATACATAAAACATGTTATGAATTTTATCGAGTCCTTGTGGTAATGCTAACCCATATGCAACATGCCCGATTCTTTCAATGATTCCGTACAACCCGATGAACCGTGGACTCAATTTTCCTTTACTGTCGAATCGGAGAACTTTCTTCCAAGGTGACACTTTTAAGAACACTTTATCACCAACCTGAAATTCTATCTCTTTTCTCTTTAAATCAACATAAGACTTTTGACGGTCGGAGGCCGCTTTCAAACTATCTCCAATAATCTTTACTTTGTCTTCGGTTTCCTAGATCAAGTCAACTCTGTTTATCTTTTTCTTGCTTAACTCCATCCAATACAATGGAGTTCTACATTTATGACCATATAGAGCCTAATACAATGCCATTTTAATGTTGGACTGATAATTGTTATTGTAAGCAAATTCAATAAAGGGCAAGTATTTCTCCCAGTTACTTCCAAATTCAAGTACACAACACCGAAGCATGTCTTCTAAAATCTGTATCGCACGCTTACATTGTCCATCTATTTGAGTATGGAATACAATACTAAAGTGTAAATGAGTGCCCAGAGCTTCTTGCAACTTACTCCAGAATCGGGATGTAAATCGTGGATCTCTATCTGAAATAATGGAGATTTGCACTTCATGTAGCCTCACTATCTCAGAGATGTATAATTTAGCCAATCTATCTAATGAAACATCCATTCGTACCAGGACAAAGTGTGCAAACTTCGTTAAATGATCAAAATTACCCAAACAACATTTTTTTCGGTGAATAAGGTAATCCCGTTACAAAGTCCATGATAACTCTTTCCCATTTCCATTCGGTATTGTAATTGGCTGTAATAATCTTGAAGGTACTTGATGTTCGGCCTTCACTTGCTGACATATCAAACACTTCGATACAAATTTAGAAATATCTCTTTTCATTCTCGACCACCAATACATTTTCTTCAAGTCATTGTACATTTTGTTACTACTGGGATGTGCAGACATTATAACATTGTGTGTTTCATGTAGAATCTTCTGCACCAATTCCAAATTCTTCGGTACACATATTCTATCTCTGAATAACAAACATCCATCAAAATCAATCTAAAACTCTAAATTCGGATCTGACTCACTTTGTACTCGCTTATTCTGTAGTTTATCATCATCCTTCTAAGCTTTACAAATTTGTTACCGAAATTTTACTCTATCTTTTAACTCAGCTATGATTGAATCATCATCAAACAATGATAATCGAGTGCTCAATGCCCTTAAGGCAAATAAATATTTTCGACTCAAGGCATCCGCCACTACATTAGCTTTCCCCAGATGGTAATCAATAACAAGATCATAATCTTTCAATAATTCCAACCACCTATGTTGTCTCAAATTCAGTTCTTTTTGTGTCATTAAATACTTCAGACTTTTTTAATCTATAAAGACGTGACATTTTTCACCAAAAAGATAATGTGGCCATATTTTCAGTGCAAATACAATGGCTGCTAATGCGAGATCATATACCGGGTAATTTCTTTCATGCAATTTTAGTTGCCTAGATGCATAAGCCACTACTTTACCATCTTGCATCAATATACATCCCAAACCATTCAATGAGGCATCGCTATAGACTATAAATTCCTTACCCGATTTAGGTTGGAATAATACAGGCACTTCCATCAATAAAGCTTTCAATCTATCAAAAATTTGTTGACACTTGTCTGTCCACTCGAATTTCACATCTTTTTGCAGCAATCGTGTCATTGAAGAAGCTACCATTAAAAACCCTTTAACAAATCTCTGATAATACCCAGTTAGTCCCAGAAAAATTCTTACTTCTGAAACATTCCTCGGTGGCTTCCAACTTACAATAGCTAAAATTTTATTTAGGTCCACCCGAATACCTTCTACAGATGCAACATGTCCAAGGAAACTAACTTCCCGTAACCAGAATTCACATTTACTGAATTTAGCATACAACTTTCTTTCATGCAGAGTTTGCACTACAATTCTCAGATGCTCAGTATGCTCATTCACATCCCGAGAGTAAACCAAAATATCATCAATAAAAATAACCACGAACCTGTCCAGGTATGGTCTGAAAATTCTATTCATTAAATCCATAAATATTGCTAGGGCATTAGTTAATCCTAATGGCATCACCAAAAACTCATAATTCCCATATCTGGTTCTGAAAGTTGTCTTCAACACATCCGAATCCTTTACCCGTAGTTGATAGTAACCAGATCATAGGTCAATTTTTGAAAATACTGTGGCACCTTTTAATTGATCAAACAAGTCATCTATATGAGACAACAAGTACTTATTCTTTACTGTGACTTTATTAAGCTATCTATAATCGATGCATAATCTCAATGATCCATCTTTCTTCTTTACAAACAATATTGGTGCACCCCATGGTGAAAAGCTAGGTCGGGCAAATCCTCTATCAATTAACTCTTGCAACTGTACCTTCAGTTCTTTCAATTCGTAGGAGCCATTCTATATGGTGCTATAGATATAGGCGTCGCTCCTAGTACAAGGTCTATAGAAAATTCCACCTTTCTAGCTGGAGGTAAACTAGATAGTTCTTCTAGAAATGCCTCAGGAAACTCACAAGTGACTGACACCGACTAGATTTTCAACTCTGATACTTTGGTATCCAGTACAATAGCAAGATAAGTCTCATACCCCCTTTTAATATATCTCTGTGCTGATATTGTTGAAATCACATTGGACAACCCATCTGGTTTCTCAGATTCAACCCGAAGTAACTCACCATTCTGACATTTCTATACAATGTATTTATGCTTACAATTTACCACTGCATCATGTCGGGTTAACCAATCCACTCCCAATATTACATAAAATTCATCAAAGGGTAACAACATCAAATTAGCCGAAAAATAGTGACCCTCTATTATCAACGGACAATTCTTACAATTTTTTTCCACCATAACATGCTGAAGGGGTTTAAAACTTTAACCACCAATTTGGTGAATTCAACAATCATATTTTTATCAGACGCAAATTTTGTGCATATATATGAATGTATGGAGCCAGGATCAATCAAAGCAACAATATTTGTATCAAGTAGAGAGAATGTACCAGTGATAACATCTGGTGCCGAGGCATCTTCTCTTGCACGTATCGCATATGTTCTTGCCGGAGTCCGAGCCTCGAATTTAGATGTTGAATCCTTTGCAACACTACAACTACCACTGACATTTCAGGAATACCGTGGTGGTCTACCCCTCAAGATAGTATTACTCAGCTTCGGGGTCTGTTCAATGTCTTTCTCAACCCTTTTTGGCAATCTTTAAGAAAATGGTCGAGAAAACCACACTTAAAGCAAGTTCCACTTCTCATCCAGCACTCTCTAAAATGCAATTTATTACAGACATTACATCATCATTTAGGGTTTCTAACACTCCCAACACTGGTTGTTAATGGAAACGAAAACCTCGGGTTAGTGAGTTTAAAACTTCGTTCCTTTCCCTAATACTCCCTTGATGTAGTAAAACATTCATGATAATTTTTTGATTTCTTCAAAGCAGGTGATTGCATCTTGCTAAAAAATCTTTTACTCGAAACCCAAGCTTCCCTTTCTACTTGCTTCTTTTCTTTACTTAATTCATTGACCTTGTGTTTCGTTCAACCAACACCGCAAATTCTCTTAATTCCAGAATTCCAATCAATGGCTTGACATCTTCATTAAGCCCTTCTTCAAATTGTTTGCACATGTCGGCTTCAGTTTGAACCCATTCACTAGCATACTTGCTCAATCTGACAAATTATTGTTTATACTCGGACAATGTCATATTTCCCTATTTGAGCTATAAAAATTCCTTCTTTTTCTGGTCTAGAAATCTCTGACTAATATATTTCATTTTGAACTTTGTTTGGAAAAATTCTCATGTAACATTTTCCCTTGGTACCAAAAAAGATATAGTTTTCCACTAATGGTAAGCTTTGTCTTTTAACAGAGATACCGCACATTTCAAACATTCGGCTAGTGTGCAAGATAGCTCATCTAGAACCTGAATAGTATTTTCCAACCAAAACTCTGCCCTCTTTGGACCGTCATCAGATATAGCCCTAAATTCTTCAGCCCCATATTTTCTGATTTTATCTACTAGAGCCTTATCAATTCTAACAAGTCTAGTACCTTGTGGCATTTCATCATGTTGTGAAGCAGGTAGGGGAAGTCATTGGACAGTGGGATTTATTCTCATATATTCACTAAACCACTCATCCATCATTTCGAAGAAGGCTACTTTTACCTCTTCACGACCCTAAGACATGGGCCTTCTACTACTATTAGGTAGGGCTCGTTGCACGAAAGCTTGAGCTGTGCTCTCAGCTTCCTTAGACTCATCTCTCGCTTGGTTAGAAGACATTACTATATGAAAATACATTTAAGAGTGGTCAAGAGATATCACACTATCATGATTTATATAATTGCATGTATAGCTAGACTCGTACTTGCTACATTAGTCTGAGAATCGACTAAACTATAGCTCTGATACCACTAAATGTATTTGTAATGCCCTAAAAATCTTGAAACCCTAATTTCTGTGCATTGAAGTTAATATGTATGAGTAGTACTTAGTTTATTATTATTAAGTTATTATTAGGCTTATTTGAAGCCTTAGAGATAGAGGAGACCATATGGAAAAATTTCTTTTTCTTGCTTTGTAGACCCTAGTCTTAGGCATGAGGCCTCTTAAGTAGATTAAGAGAAAATAGGACACAAATGGGCTTGTAGTCCAGTGGTAAGTGGCGTCACTTGGGAGCTATGAGGTGGCATGTGTGAAAGCTAAAGAAGTCCAAGGTTTGAGCAGGAGGAGTGCATTTTGGAATGTTTTATTTTGCATAGGTGGAACACAAGAGTTGTGTTGGTTTTGTACTCTTGCTATGGAGAGTTTGAATAAGCAGGACTGATGGATGTGGAGGAGATTTAGGATAATATTAAGGTATTATCGGAGAGAAAATTTAGGAGATGGGGAGTAAGGATGTGATGGTGCCGAATGGGACTCTAAGGGAGGGGAGTGTTCGGCCTGTGGCTTTAAAAGGAGAGGGGGCGAATGCTTGAAAGGTTCTCTGAGCATTCTCTAGTTTTTATTCTCCCCCTCAATCGGTTTCTCCCTTTTTGCCAAATTTTCACTAAGCCAAATTCCCTTTATTATCGAAATTACTATCACCCTTCTTTGCCGAATCTCTACTCTTACCGAACCCTTGTTGTTGTTCCTCCACCTCAATCAATTGTTGTCTACTCTTAGTCACGTTTGGAAGCTGAATCTTGTTCAGTAGATATCTAAGCCGCAGGATCAAAGGAGAATTTCGGTAAGTGCTTAGTTGAACTTTTTAGTATGTTTTGTTAAAAGTTGAAGGTCTATCTAATCCCTCCTTGTTGTTAACTTGTATTAAAAAGGGTAAGACTCAATAATCGCAAGCGTGGTAGGTAAGGATTGCTAACAAGTTGGTAAGTGTTCTTGACTCAGTCATGTTTTAGTAAATGGCCGAATCTAATGTGGCTCACAGGGGTGACTTATGTACAATTTGGGTCACTTGGTTTTGACGATATAGGTGTTTGTGTGCACATCTAGAGGATAATCGCAAATAGTAGAAAAGGAAGGACTACTAGAACATGAGACACATGGTAAGGGTACAGTGAGATTTCAGTTTTTAATAAGTATGTGTTAAAGCTTTGGTTAATCGCTAGTAATGTTGATTGTAGGTCTGTGACTAAGGGGGTTGCAGCACTCGAGGTTACCAGGTGTGTACAAACACTACACACATGATATCGCCAATGTCGAAAAGCCGAAAAGCCGAAGGTGGCTAAATAGGCCCGGTGGGCCCTAAGGCTAGGTTTGATGATTTTGTTTGGTTTGGTATACGAATTGAGTCAGTCAAGCATAATACATGATCTGGAATTACTTTGGGCCTAACAAGCCATAAGGATGTGATTTGGCCCTAATGGGCCGTAAGGATGTAATTTGGGTTTGATGGGCTTTATGGGGACGTAGGCAAGTATGCTAGGGTTTATGGACTTTAGGCCTAGTTTGAAAAACTCTTAAATTTCATAAGACTTAATCTAATTAAACATGTCCGTGAACAAGTCGCTGGGTTAGTGTGTGGCAACGAACACACGCATGTCTAGTATTGGATCTAGGAAGAGCTTGGTACTTAAGCGATCCTAATGGCCCACCTTCTTTTCTCTAGAATCCTACCTGGTGCGTAGTGTCTATTCGCTTTAGCCGCGAGGGCTTATTGATAGGCCAAAGTTCACAACTAAAACCTGAGAGGGACCAAATACCCTTATATTTGTAAAATTACTAAAATACCCTTGATTTAAAAATTACCAAAATACCCTTAGTTTGGAAATTATCAAAATATCCTTAAATTGGCTTAATTACTAGAATACCCCTATTTTTCAAATTACCAAAGTCCCTCTATTTTGCAAAATGACCAAGAAATCCCTCATCTTGCCAAATTACCAAAATGCCCCTGTAGGGTAGAATTACGAAAATACCCTTGGGTAGCGAAATAACGAAAATACTCCTATGTGACAAATATGAGTTTATGGGTGTTACGTTTGATGCATTCATATGATATTCTGCTTAGGATGCATATGGGTGGGAATTATGGTACTGTAACACCCCAAACCCAGCCCATGAGTCTTGACCGATCTGGTATGTCACGGAGTAAAATAATTCGAAATAATTTTGAGAGTTTGGTGAAACCTTGATAAAATTTGGCTAAGGTATGAAAACGGTGTTTGAAAACTCAGTTGGGCTTTTTATAAATACAGTTGGGTTGATAAATCCTTTGAAAACGTTTGATCATGTAAAATTTAAAATCGCTAAAGTTACAATTGGCTTGGTTTATTTTTGTTACCCGATGGTAACATCTTTTGAAAAACTCGTAGAAGTTACTTAGTTGAAAAAGTTACTTTTAATCGGTTCAATTAATATTTATAAAATTCCATTTGTAATATAACAGGAGTAAAATAAAGCAGTAAAATAAACATCCAACAATAATTAGCGGCCTTATTACAACCCAAAATAAAAAGACTTAGAAAATAAATAATTTTAACTATAGCAAAATAAAATCAAATCCAATGATAAGCATGGCCGCCTCGAGTCCTCTCCGGCTCCATCTCCGCGATCTACTCATCTATAAAATGGTAAGGGAAGGGGTGAGTCACCAAGATTCAGTGTTTAAATCCCCCACCCGGAAAATACAACTTATACACAATTTATTAATAAACATGCACATGCAACCCAACTAACCATCCATACTCCATTTCTACCCCGTGTGGTCAAAACCACTGGTGGTCAAAACCACTGGTGACTAGTGTCACAAAATAAATGATAGGGCCAACCCATCATGTGGTCAAAACCACTAATGACCATAGGTCACAATTTATCAAGTGTGGTCAAAACCACTGGTGGTACCAAACCACTAGGACTTAGTCGCAATTTATCAATCGGTGTGGTCAAAACCACTGATGACCATAGGTCACAAATAATCTGATGGGGCCAACCCATCTTGTGGTCAAAACCACTGGTGACAGTCCATAAATTCATCCCCATCCACTCATTAACACCACCATCATCATGCTTACATAATCATATATCATAATCCCATATATTATGCATTCATGTGTAGCATATTATACAACAACATGTGATGGCATACACAACATATATCAAAGATCATGTAATAGGGGACTTACCCAAATCCATGCTTAAGCCCACAATACCAAATCACTATCACAATGATTAATAAAACAATAATATGGCAAAGTTTACTAATAAAGTGTGTAAGGAGTTTTACACACCTGTTTCTACCAAAATTCCTAGATCCCGAAGATTCGATCTACGATGCTAGATCTCTTGACCTTAAACGAATTTGATTTCCAAACAAATCCCAAAATTGTCACTTGATTAAGACTCTGTCGAAATTCCTTTAACCATATGTTAGATTTAATCTAACATTAAAACATAAACATGGCCTTTGGTGAATATACATATATCTTACCTTAAATCTTTTAAATCTCAAACTCTCTTCTTGATTATTGGAGATCTTTGAAATACCTTAGATCCGAAATCCGAAATTCACCTTCCATATTTCAATCAATAAAATATAAGAGGATTAGACTAACTTTCGGCTTAAAAGAAAGGAATACAATTATAACTATAGATCCTTACCCTTTATATTGAAATCGATGATCCTCCCGACACCACTTGTAGATTGACTTAGAGACTTGATGAACAATCGGCTATGATCCCTTATGTATTCTGCTTCAAAGATGAAAGAAGACGAAATAATAGGCTTAGAAGGAATCGGCTAGGATGCTAAAAGAGAAGAGAAAAAAAAGAATGGATGCTCAAGAAGAATTTGGCAGAGGAGAGGAGAAAGAATATTTGGCAAAAGAAAAGAGAGGAGAATGAATAATGAATAGCCTTAGTCTCATCCTTTTATAGTTAAATTAGGCCAAGAATCCTTTGCTTGGCCACTACTCTTTCTTATGTGATAACTTTATCTCTTTAATTTTAAAACAAATAAAGTATAATCCTTATTATCTTCTAATTAGCCGAATTTAAAAGAGAGTGAAACTCCACTTTTCCAAGCCTTGTGCCATCCACCTCTTGGGCTTCTAGAAGCAAAAATAAACCTTATTTTATTTGCTTCCCATGTGATTTGAACTCAGGCCCAACACCCATGTATGTGGCGCCATTTCCAAAGGCCCTAAGTGGCATCTTCAGACCACTTTTCCAAGCCCGTTTGTGTGTCAAATTTCACGTACTTTTTCTTTTAAGGCCTCCTTGCCTTAATTACGTCTTTTAAACTTCAAAACCCGACATTTCTAAGTCATTTCTAGGTTTCCAAAAATTTTTGTTCGGCTCTGTAAACTTGACATTTCTTAGGTTTCCTAAAATGTTTACTTTCCTTTTTTTTTTATCTTAGTTTCCAAAATGTTCACTTTCCTAATTTAGCTTAGTTTCCAAAATGTTCACTTTCCTCTTTTAGCTTAGTTTCCAAAATGTTTACTTTCCTCTTTTAGCTTAGGTTTCCAAAATGTTCACTTTCCTAATTTACTTAGGTTTCCAAAATGGTCATTTTCTTATTTTTTTAATGTAACATTTCCATACATTCTCGTGTTTTCCAAAATATTCAAAATTTATTCAAAACTCCTAAAACATGTCATTTCGTACATTTAAGCCAAAAATGCATAGGCCCTTTTTAGGATGTTACGATTCGCTTCTTAAAATAATTTTGTCCTCGAAATTACTTACTATCGCTCATCCGCATGCAGTCTAACTCACTACACTACGCTATTGTCACAGACTCGATCTCAAAGAACTATCATACTTTCTAGGCACATTCTCTAAGTTCACAATCAAGGTTCCATACACTTCATAAGAACGAACTGATCATATAGCGAGCAAAGTAATGGAGAATAATCTAGAAATAAAAAACTTACCCGTTGTCTCATCTGGCACATCACTATCCTCGTGACGGTCGACTACATAAACCAACCTTGGCTGCCTTGCATCTGAGCCTTCAGCACCTCCGCTTGGTGCCCCATGTCCTCGGCCGAAACCATTACCTCTGTTATTCGAATCACGACCTCGTTGAGGCTGCTGTCCTCCTCTACTTGCCTGATTAACATTCGGAGTTGCTGATCAACTTTCATCGGTTTGCTTAGGACAATCCTTGATCACATGGTCCTTGGACCCACACCTAAAACATCCTCCGATTTTCTTCCAGCACTCTCCTAAGTGCTTCTTTCCACACACATCACAAGGACGATACTACCCTCCTTAACTAGCTTGCTGACCTCGTGGGCCATCATCTCTAAGCCTTTTCTAAACATCTCCTGATGTTCTAGATGATCCAAAACCTCTTTTTGGCCTATTCCGGTCCATGGTCTGCTTGGTATAATCCTTAATTCCCTCGTCTACCTTGGCCTTTTCTACTAAAGTGGAAAACTCCCACCCCTGATGTGGAACTATCAATAATCTCAAATCATCCCTTAGTCCGTCCTCAAAACGGACACAGCGTTCATGTTTAGTTGCGACTACTCCTCGAGCATATCGGCTTAACCTCAGAAATTTAGCCTCATATGCTACTACAGACTTGTTCCCTTGAACTAGTCCTAGAAAAGCTTTCATTTGCTCATCAATATACCGTGTGCTGACATACTTTTTCTGATATGCCTCCTTAGCATACTCCCAGGTCAGATCCTCCGCCGTGGCACCATCCCGGATAGTTAACCACCATTGATACGCTTCATCACGTAACAGTGCCACCATTCCTTTCAACTTCTCTTAGGAGTCGATCGAGCTCATCCATAATGCGCTCGGTTGCCTCCAACCAAGATTTCACCAGACTGGTGCCACATCGACACTCCACGGAACACCCCAGCCCCGTTGGCTCAAAGTCACTCGGGTACATGATTTACGAGCTCCGTATTTCCACCGCTACCGCCACCATTTCCAAAACTAGCAGCATAGCCTACGACACAGCATCATCCCCCGTCTGAGCTTGCTACTCGACATTAACAGCTGGGGGTGATGGTGGCGGTGGTAACTCATTGTCAGACCCTTGACCCGATCTAACGGGTTCTGACACAGTTATTCTTCCTCTACCATGCCCTTGACGACCGCGTCCTCTAGAACTCATATCTAACGATTGCGTTTATCTGTTTAAGAATTTTATGCATTAGTATTTCACCTGATTATCCGTGAAAAAATTTTATGATAGAAGTTTTAGGAGTGGTTCTTTCGCAATCATACATGCACACAATTTTTCATTCATTCATTCAAAGCGACGTTGTAATTTTCATTGTGATTGTTTTTCCACTACCCAGGGGTATTTTCGTAATTTGTCCTATAGGGATATTTTTGTAATTTTTTAAAAATAAAAGTTTTCGGATGATTTTGTCAAAAAGTATTTTGAAACTCTTAAATTCCTGAGGTATTTTGAAAAATTTTGAAATCCGGGGGTAATTCGATAATTTTGGACCTCAGGGGTATTTCAGGTAATTTTTCACAAATCGGGGTGAATTTGTAAAATTTAATAAACCGGGGATATTTCAAAAGTTATAAATCTTTGGGGGCTCTTTTTGTGAATTGCATTTTCTAAAACAGTGATATTGCAAAGTTTTGAAAATCAGGGTCATTCTAGTAATTTTGTTGGTGAGGGGCAATTTTGTAATTTCACCACTAGAGGTATTTTAGTAATTTTTTATAAAAATATTTACAAAATTTGGTTCTAGTTGATTTCACAAAAGAAGGATATTCTGAAAATTTTCTATTTAAAATTTTTTTCATACTGAGGGTATTTGGTAATTTCCAAACCAGGGGCTAATTTTTTTCTTTTAAAAACAAGGTTTTAATTACTTCAAAAAAAAAAAAAAAAACGGCTAGTCCCTTTCGGGTTTTAGTTATTAAGTTTAGCCTGTGAGTGTGTCATCTCAGTTAGGATGAACCGTCACTACGCATCAGGTAGGATTCGAGTGAGTAGGAGGTGAGTCACGAGGACTGCTTAAATACCAGGCCCCCACCGAATCCAATCCTAGACATGCGTATAACGATTGCCACATCCCTTGCTCAGTGACAACTCACAGGGTTGTTTAAGAAATTATTAAATCTTATGCATTGTTTGTTGGGGTATACTAACCTTAGGGTTCAACAATTTCTATTCTAATAGTCTACGTTCCCAATTTTACCCTTCTACCCCTCATCAAATATTCATAAAAATGGATAGAAGTACTTACCTGGGCGGATAGGTGCCGGAGACTCGGTGCCATGCTGTTCAAGCCAAAAACAGTTTCAAAACATTCCAAAATATTCAATAAGGCCTACTAACACAAAAAAAACGTTTTGGGCCTTGGGCCCCCCACAGCTGAGTTTTGAACCAGGCTCTGATACTAAAAATGTAACACCCCAAACTCGGCCCATGAGTCCTGACCGGATCTGGTATGTCACAGAGTAAAATAATTCGAAATAATTTTGAGAGTTTGGTGAAACATTGATAAAATTTGGCTAAGGTAAAACGGTGTTTGAAAACTCAGTTGGGCTTTTTATAAATACAGTTGGGTTGATAAATCCTTTGAAAATGTTTGATCATGTAAAATTTAAAATCGTTAAAGTTACAATTGGCTTGGTTTATTTTTGTTACCTCATGGTAACATCTTTTGAAAAACTCGTAGAAGTTACTTAGTTGAAAAAGTTGCTTTTAATCGGTTCAATTAATATTTATAAAATTCCATTTGTAATATAACAGGAGTAAAATAAAGCAGTAAAATAAACATCCAACAATAATTAGCAGCCTTATTACAACCCAAAATAAAAAGACTTAGAAAATAAATAATTTTAACTATAGTAAAATAAAATCAAATCCAACGATAAGCATGGCCGCCTCGAGTCCTCTTCGGCTCCATCTCCGCGATCTACTCATCTGTAAAATGGTAAGGAAAGGGTGAGTCACCAAGACTCAGTGTGTAAATCCCCCACCCAGAAAATACAACTCATATACAATTTATTAATAAACATGCACATGCAACCCAACTAACCATCCATACTCCATTTCTACCCCGTGTGGTCAAAACCACTGGTGGTCAAAACCACTGGTGACTAGTGTCACAAAATAAATGATGGGGCCAACCCATCGTGTGGTCAAAATCACTGATGACCATAGGTCACAATTTATCAAGTGTGGTCAAAACCACTGGTGGTACCAAACCACTGGGACTTAGTCGCAATTTATCAATTGGTGTGGTCAAAACCACTGTTGACCATAGGTCACAAATAATCTGATGGGGCCAACCCATCTTGTGGTCAAAACCACTGGCGACAGTCTATAAAATCATCCCCATCCACTCATTAATCCCACCATCATCATGCTTACATAATCATATATCATAATCCCATATATTATGCATTCATGTGTAGCATATTATACAACAACATGTGATGGCATACACAACATATATCAAAGATCATGTAATAGGGGACTTACCCGAAATCCATGCTTAAGCCAATACCAAATCACTACCACAATGATTAACAAAACAATAATATGGCAAAGTTTACTAATAAAGTGTGTAAGGAGTTTTACACACATGTTTCTACATAAATTCCTAGATCCCGAAGATTCGATCTACGATGCTAGATCTCTTGACCTTAAACGAATTTGATTTCCAAACAAATCCCGAAATCGTCACTTGATTAAGACTCTACCGAAATTTCTTTAACCATATGTTAGATTTAATCTAACATTAAAACATAAACATGGCCTTTGGCCGAATATACATATATGTTACCTTAAATCTTTTAAATCCTGAAACTCTCTTCTTGATTATTGGAGATGCCGAAATATCTTAGATCTGAAATCCCAAAATTCACCTTCCATATTTCGATCAATAAAATATGGGAGGGATTAGACTAACTTTCGGCTTAAAAGAAAGGAATACAATTATAACTATAGATCCTTACCCTTTATATTGAAATCGATGATCCCTCCCGACACCACTTCAGAGATTCGGCTTAGAGACTTGATGAACAATCGGCTATGATCCCCTTATGTATTCGATTTCAAAGATGAAAGAAGAGAGGAATAATGGGCTTAGAAGGAATCGGCTAGGATGCTAAAAGAGAAGAGGAAAAAAGAATGGATGCTCAAGAAGAATTTGGCGGAGGAGAGGAGAAAGAATATTTGGCAAAAGAAAGAGAGGAGAATGAATAATGAATAGCCTTAGTCTCATCCTTTTATAGCCAAAATTAGGCTAAGAATTCTTTGCTTGGCCACTACTCTTCCTTATGTGATAACTTTATCTCTTTAATTTTAAAACAAATAAAGTATAATCCTTATTATCTTCTAATTAGCGAATTTAAAAAGAGTGAAACTCCTCTTTTGCAAGCCTTGTGCTTGTCCACCTCTTGGGCTTCTAGAAGCAAAAATAAACCTTATTTTATTTGCTTCCCATGTGACTTGAACTCGGGCCCAACACCCTTGTATGTGGTGCCATTTCAAAGGCCCTAAGTGGCATCTTGAGCCACTTTTCCAAGCCCGCTTGTGTGTCAAATTTCACGTACTTTTTCTTTTAAGGCCTCCTTGCCTTAATTACCTCTTTTAAACTTTAAAACTCGACATTTCTAAGTCATTTCTAGGTTTCCAAAAATTTTCATTCGGCTAATTTAGCTTGACATTTCTTGGGTTACCTAAAATGTTTACTTTCCTTTTTTTAGCTTAGTTTCCAAAATGTTCACTTTCCTAATTTAGCTTAGTTTCCAAAATGTTCACTTTCCTCTTTTAGCTTAGTTTCCAAAATGTTTACTTTCCTCTTTTAGCTTAGGTTTCCAAAATGTTCACTTTCCTAATTTACTTAGGTTTCCAAAATGGTGACTTTCCTATTTTTTTTAATGTAACATTTCCATACATTCTCAGGTTTTCCAAAAATATTCAAAATTTATTCAAAACTCATAAAACATGTCTTTTCATACATTTAAGCCAAAAATGCATAGGCCCTTTTTTAGGATGTTGCAAGTACGGAGGAAGAATTTGAGGATCGCATAGTCACTTGACGATCGTGGATCCATCAGTGGCTTTAAGCCCATTATGTGATTAGCAGCTTTGCTGCAACGTTGAGTAGTGCCACTTTAAGTGCTACCTTTGGTGTGTAGAGGATGGGTGGGTCGATTTAGAAATCCCCACAAGTGTGTATAAGGTTGGAAGGGAAATGGTGTGTGTAGCGGATGGATTTTTAGGAGGGTTCTGCATTACCTTGTTTGCTTATGATACGATATGATATGATATGATATGATATGATATGATATGATATGATATGATATGATATGATATGATATGATATGATATGATATGATATGATATGATATGATATGATATGATATGATATGAGGTCATTATGGGCAAGGCCAAGACCATAGATTTTGATAGGGCTTAGGCCCAATGTGAATATTTGTATGTGATTTGATTGCCAAGGGTTGTACACACTGAGTTTCGAAACTCACACCCTTTTATTTAATGTTTCAGGTGATCCTGAATAGATGGCTCGATGTGGGAGAGGACTCGGGGATGGCCACACTACAAGCTGATCAGATGTTTTAATTTGTTCAAATGAGTTTATTTTAAATACTTTGTTTTTTATTGGATTGTAATAAGGCCATGTATCTCCTAATTGACTTTAGATTCTGGGTTTTATTATTATTGTTTCAACTATCCAGTTAATAAACTTAAATAAAATTTCTAAAGGTAACATGGTTTTCGAAATAACTTAACATACGAATGTTTTCCTAAAATATGGTCTTTTCATCTTAACTTAACAAAATACAATGGTTTTGGGCTTTTAGGCCTTAAATGGTTAATTAGTAAAATCATTTTGAAGTGTGCCTTTAATGTGACATTCCAGATTCGGGCCTAACTTCTAGGCCAGGTTTGGGGTATTACATTTAGTGGTATCAGACCCCGATTGTAAAGCTCGGGCTGTGAAATGGGCCTTAAATTTTTGGTTTCTTTTTAAAGTTTTTTGCAGAATTCTTGAAGTGTGGTTCATCGGGCCCTCGACGTCGAGCCAAGTAAGTTTTCAGTACTACATTTGCTTAAATTATTGAACTGTGCAGATAATGGGCTACTTAAAAATAGGCTTTTAGAGACTAAAGCCCGTCAGAAACTTAAGCCTGTAGTGGATTCTCGACCACGAAATAACTTTAAAAAAGTTGTTACTTACATAAGACATGCGCTTAAAACAATGGAAATTACGAACTAATTTCATAAAATTCTTAATTCAGATATATGCAACGATGAGCACTAGAAGAGGTGGAAGAGACCGCGGCAGAGGTTGTAGAGGTGTTAGGACAGGGCCTTCCGAGTTAGGCCACATGCTCAACGTAGGAGTAAGGAAGGCTCCGACCTCACCAGTAGCGAAAAGGGGAGCAAATGAACGGGTTACCGTTACAGAAGATGTCGTATCGTAGGCTATGTTAAGAATCTTGGAAAGGGTCATTGGGCCTAATAATGGTACGGAGAGCCGTGGGTCGATCGTGGAGTGACTTTGAGCTAATGGGGCTGATATTTTCAAAGGAGTAGCGGGGATGGCCCCAAATATGGCAGAGTATTGGCTGGAAGCTACCGAAAGAATAATGGACGACCTAGATTGCACTGCTGAACAAAAGTTGAAAGAAGTAATATCCCTACTTGGGGAATAAGCCTATCAGTGGTGGTTGACCGTAAAGGAGGGCAACCAATCAGAGCAGATCACTTGGGAGTTCTTCAAATCGGCATTCTAGGGGAAATACATTGGAGTGGGCTATGTGGATGCACGAAGGAAGGAGTTTTTGAGTCTGACTCAGGGAGATAAGCTAGTAGCAGAGTACGAGGCTGAGTTTTTACGCCTCAGTCGATATGCCTAGGGGATAGTCGCAATGGAGTATGAAAGATGCGTACAATTCGAGGATGGATTAAGGGATAGCCTTAGGTACTGATAGCTCCACAGAGGGAGCAAGATTTTGTGGTTTTGGTGGAGAAAGCAAAAATAGCAGAGGAGGTAAAGGGCATGGAGTGCCTTAATTGAGAGAAAGAGAAGGGTAAGAACAAGCGAAATATGGAACCTACGGGAGCCTGACAGAGGCCCATGAGGAGGGCCAGAGTGATTGGGTCGGTTAGAGTTGTGGCCCCTGTTGTTGCTTCTAATAATGGAGTACCACTTTGTGCCGAGTGTGGAAGAAAGCATCCGAGAGAATGTTGGAGGAGTATGGGAGCATGTTTGGGCTGTGGATCTATGGAGCATAGGGTTAGGCAGTGCCCAAGAAGGCTAGAGCAAGAGTGAGCTAAAGGTAGAGGTAATTTTCAGCCTCAAAGGGGTGGTCAACAACAACCAAGGGGCCTTGGTCAAGCCAGAGGTGGCAATGGCGCAGGTCAAGGATGTGGAGCACCGGGCAGAGGTGCAGGTCAAGCAGAGGCGAGGCAGCCAGTGTTGGTTTATGTTGATCATCACAGAGAGGAAGGTGATGCACCAGATATGATAACGGGTATGTTCCTTATTTATGAGCAACCTTATATTATGCTAATTGATGTAGGGTTGACACATTCGCACATTGCATGCGATAGGACTGAAACTGTAGGGGTTGAGTATGAAATAGTTGAGAATGAAATGACTATTTTAAGTCCTTTAGGGCAATCGGTGAAAATTATTTTCCTAGCGGACTTGATGGAATTATCGTTTGGTGAGTTCGACCTCATCTTAGGCATGGATTAGTTGATGAGGCACCAAGCAACTCTAGATTGTGCTAAGAAGCAGATGGTATTAAGAACTGTGGAAGGTGATAAAGTGGCAGTGATCGGGGAACAACGTGATTATTTGTCGAATGTGATTTCAACTTTAAAAGAAGAAAGGTTGGTGAGGAAAGGTTGTGAAGCCTATCTAGCTTATATCAATGATTTGGAATCTAATAGTATTACTATCATGGAGTTGAAAATAGTGAAAGAATTCCCTGATGTTTTTCCAGAGCAGTTACCAGGATTACCTCCCAGTAGAGAGGTGGATTTTGGAATAGAACTGTTACCTGGTACGGCGCCAGTGTCCATTGCACCTTATAGGATGGCACCGAAGGAGCTAGTGGAGTTGAAGGCCCAGATTCAGGAGCTGTTGGACCGCAAATTTATTAGACCAAGTGAGTCTCCATGGGGAGCACCGATATTATTCGTGAAGAAGAAGGATGGGTCCATGAGGATGTGCATCGATTACAGGCAGTTGAACAATTTAACCATTAAGAATAAGTACCCTCTGCCTAGGATAGATGACCTTTTCGATCAACTAAGGGGAGCCTCAGTTTTCTCGAAGATTGATTTATGTTCATGGTACCATCAACCGAGGGTTAAGGAAGCCGATGTGTATCAGAAACTTTCAGAACTCGTTATGGACATTACGATTTTTGGCAATGTTGTGATAAACCGTAAAAGTAACATATTTTAACCCCATATTTAGTATGCTTTTGGATGATTTAGCCCTTCATTTATGTAAAAGGTGCTTTTAATCCTTTCTTTTCATGTTTATACTCAGGAGAGCACTTAAGGATAAAAAGAACGTAAAACTGGCTTAAAACGGGCCAATTTGGGCCAAAGAGGAAATCGACTGCCTGGACTTCAAGCCACATAGCCGGGCCTCGTCAAATTACTAGACACGGCCATGCCACGATTTACACGGCTGTGCCCCAATTGAAAGAATCGAGACACGGTCTGAAGACTATTTACACGGGCGTGTACCATGGCCGTGCCCCTGCCACGAGAATGAGCAATTTCACTCAAATTTAGATGCTTGAAGCCAAAGAAACATACTCCTAAGTCTACTTAAACAACTTAATAGTAATTCTACTTGAAGGAGGTACTTAGGAGCCAAGTAAAGCATCTAAGGAGCCTATATAAACAACCCAAGGCAGTCATTCTAAGGAAGGAAGTTTTGGGGCAGAGTTTTTTGCTAGAGCTTTTATTCAGGAAATTACTCGAAGATAGCCAGTTGATCCATCTCAAGAAGCCGGAGTATTACTCAAGACGAAGGATCTCCTCTTTAAATCCTTCAAGGGGTTTTAGGGATTTCTTATGTTTTGTTTTGTCTTTTCTCTCGAGATGTTTTCTTATTTTGTTATGAACTAAACCTTTCAGATACCTGAAGGGGATGAAACCTATGATGGATTTTGTTATTTGATTTCTAAATTATATGATAAGTACTTAGTTTGTTCTTAATTATGTTCCTTAATTTAATTTGATGTGCTTAGGTGGAGGAGGAATAGACCCTGCCTAAGAGTAGATCTAGCGGAGTTGATCACATGCCTAGAGATAGGGTGATGAGATTTTTCCAGATTAGGGTGAAACCTAATAAGGGAGTCCATTGATCGATTTACTGCTTCCTTAGGGGGTTATTATAAGAGAACGAGAGTTCCACTAATTAGCCTAAGGTTAGACATTATTCGCCTCGAGAGAGGGTTTAATATAGATTAGGGAGTCTCACGAATCAAGCTAAGTAAAGAAGTCATATGAATTAAAAGGTAGATAACAAGAGAAGTCATAGGTGGATTCGTCCTGAGGGTATCGTCGTAATCAACTGAGTTTTTCCACAGTCTTTTCCCAAAGTTTCATTCTTTTGTCTTTTTATTTAGTTTAGCTTTTCATTAGTTTTAGATTAATAAGCCAATCACTCCATATTTTAGGCTAAATAATAGAAAGAAAGTGAGTAGTAGTACTTTTAGGTTCCTTTGGGTTTGATAAAATAATCTTGCCTAAACTATACTATTATTCGATAGGTGCATTCGCCTCAATTGTTGTCATAGTTAGTCTACAGGTTCGATCATTCTTTATAAATATTAAAACTCAACTGTTTGACACGATCAAGTTTTTGGCACCGTTGCCGAGGAACATTAAAATATTAAGAAAGCTTAATTTTTATTACTTTAGCCAATTTTTTTACAATGTATTATTATTATTTTTTATTAGTTTTATTTTTATTTACTTCGCTAATTTTTTCCTCTATTTTGCTTTTGGCAGAAAATTTTAGTCTATGGAAAAGATAGCATTGAATAATTATCAGTGGCAAGTCATGAGGACAATTCCTACTAAAATAGCTAGTGTCTTCAACCTCGACGTGGTCACCAGGTTATCTAATCAGTTAGAGATGATGAATAAAAATATTGATGATTGGTATAGTCCCTCGCATGTACATCAAGATTTACAATATGATTTGAATTTAGGAGGCGTGGCGAATCCTGAGTACCCACCCTACGGATATGGCATGGAAAACGAGCAAGCTCACTATACAGGTAAATATTCTAGATATCAAAATATTTTTTATAGTGACACTTATAATGCAGGTTGGAAGTACCATCCCAATTTCTCATGGGATGATCAAAATAGCCAAAGATCGAAACTTCCTCCAGATTTTCAACGACCACCTCACCAACAAGAAGAGGAACCGAATCTTGAAGAGATGCTGACAAAATTCATGGCAAACACAGAAAATCGTTTCCAAGAAACTGAGAAAACACTTAAAAGCAACGAGAACCGATTCGGGGAACTTACTAAGTCAGTGAAGGAAGTCACTAATGCAGTCACACAACTTGCTAAGCTGATCTCATAACTACCACAAGAAAGCTTGCCAAGCAATACTGAAACTACCCCGAGAGAGCACAATCAAGCCATTTACGATAGTGAAGGGTTAGACAAACCAAACCCAAGGGAAGAACCCGTGGTAAGTGAAAGTAAGGTTGAGGTGTGCCATGATATACCAAAGTCGGCAATTACAGAGTACCAACCTAGTATGCCATATCCTGATGCAATAAAGAAAGACCACACAGAGGAAGAATTCGGTGAACTCACACTTCATGTAAACAACGAAACAATCACTCTTCAAGCTCTTGACTCAGCTAGGACATCGAGTAATAAAGGTATGAATGTTAATTTTATTGATAACCATTTGGTTCAACCTTCTTTACAGGAAGCATCATGAAATCACCTAGCTGAGCTAGATCTTAGACCTCATGCCAATAAAGAAGAATTATATGTGGAACGAAGCCTTAGGGTCGACAAACTAGAAGAGTGGAAAACACAATTCACATCAATATAGAAGATCAGGTACTGTTGAATAAGGAAGACCCTCGAATCACCAATTCAGAACTCAAGGCAAACGAAGAAATCACTTTTGAGGTACTTAATGTCTTCCTATACGGCACAGTCGAGGTAAGCAATCCTAAACTCAACACTTTTGAGGTAAAATTACTCGACTTAAACTTTATATCCATAACCGAGTTGATCGCATGAGAAAGGATTTCCACCTCCTCAAACCACCATGATTGTGCGTACAACAGGTAAGTCTAGCTCAAGACTTTAAACTAACACTTCTCGGGAGGCAACCTGAGTACTAACCATACTAATTAGTTTGGTTTTATTTCTTTTCATATTTAGGCATAGGTTTCCATACCCACACGGCCTTGCACACGGCTGTGGCGATGGCCGTGTGGACACCACGACTTGGCACATGAGCGTGGACCTTATCTCTATTTAATTATTTACTTTTATTCGTATTTTTATTTTTATTTTTATTTTTAATTCCTTTATTATTTTCTCCTTTTTCTCAATGGCATTTAGATTTAGCTTAGGATACAATAAAACCAAGCCGGCTACTTTGAGGATTCAATTTCAAACGATTCGAGATGCTTCCCCACGTTCACCTCCAATCTTATTCGGTTTCTTTTCATAGACTTCATCAAAAAATTCAAGAAGTGTTACTTCTCCCCTTCTCTTTTGATTTTATTATTACATAATTGTTTATCAATCTTTGTACATTGAGGGCAATGTACATCTTAAGTGTGGGGGGTAAAAGTACCTGACTTTTTGCATTATTCTCAAATCCTAAATTTAGTCTCATTTTCAAGTATTTTTCTCATATTACTAATTAGGATGAAATTTCTGTTGATTTATGATTTGTATTGATATGTTTTAGAGTAAGTCATAGTTAATTGTGCATTGATGATTAAATTTGAAGGATACTAGAGAATCGACCATGATAAGTCTACTTTCTAAAAATTAAAAATTAATAGGTTGTTGAACTAAATTTGAGTATTACTTTGAAGTTTAAAATTTACAGGGATTGATGTCAAAAACACCCATAATTTTTGTGAGATTTTGAGCCTTATAGAGCATATATTCTTTTTCCTGCTCACTTTATTGATTATGAGTGTGCCAACTTTGAACTGTTATTCTAGAACTTGCCTCGTTTATACATGTTGAGACCATATCTATGATTTGATATACTGATATGATAAAGGCACCTAGGTTTTAACCCATTCACACCACTAAAATCCTACCTACATAATTAACCCCTAGCGAACCCTTTTTAATTCTAACAACCCTTTTTATTGATTTACCCGCTAATATTAACCCAAAAACCCTTTGAATTTGTTATTATTCTTTTGACTACCCTTCCATCAAGAATTGATTTGATCAGTTACCTAATTAGTTTATTTCAGTTGATAAAGTCTTTCTTTATTATGTATTTACTTTAGTTTGTTCTGAAAAAACAAACAAACAAACAAACAAACAAACATTGAAAAATCAATGTATATTCAGTATTAGTAGTATAGAAAGTGAGCTTGTGCATTTAAATTTCAATTATCAAAGAAAAAAATGTAACACCCCAAACCCGGTCAACTCACCACAACCAGATCTGGCATCCCACGGAGTGATAACCTTTTAAAACCGAGAGTTTGTTGGAAAATTTTCTTAGAAAACCCTTTTGTAGTACGAAAAGTTTAGAAATCCTTGCTTGAAAATCTACTTATTGATGCAAGTTCTAGAAAACATACAAGTTATCTTTGTTATCATCTTTTAAGTGATGTTACCCGATGGTAACGTTTTAAAACCCGAAGGAGTTATAGTTTTGAATACATTGCTTTTTACCCGTTCATTTAACAAGACCATATATCCAACATAGGTATAACATAATCAAAATAAAAGCAAGTAATAAAAACCCAAAATAAAACTTAGCGGCCTTATTACAAAACCCAAAAACCAAATTTAAAGAAAATTAATAAAATCAAAATAGTACTTTAAAGTCAAAAGTCGAATCAAGCATGCATGGCCGCCTCGAGTCCTCCCGGCTCCACATCTGCAATCTATGCCACATCTGCAAAATAAAAGGGAAGGGGTGAGTCACCGAGACTCAGTGTATAAATCCCCAACCCGATAATAACAAGGCAATTACACATTTGATATGTCAATATGCAAATCATGCAAACCCAACCTAACCAACCGAACTCCTGTGTCTACGCCGTGTGGTCAAAACCACTGGTGACTGTAGTTACTAATCATATAAGTGTGGTCAAAACCACTAGTGACTGTAGTCACAAATCATATGGTGGGGCCAACCCATCGTGTGGTCAAAACCACTGATGACAATCCCGTAATCAACATGTAAGGCCAACCCACTGTGGTACCAAACCACTGGGACGAGTCACAATAATCCATGTGTGGTCAAAACCACTGGTGACCGTAGTAACAAATAATATCCGTGTGGTCAAAACCACTGGTGGTCAAAACCACTAAGACTAGTCACAAATAATAAGGAAAGCGGGCCAAACCATCGTGTGGTCAAAACCACTAGTGACGCCTAAATCATCCTTCCCTCCTCTCATCATACCCATTTTCATGCCATGTTCATCACCATAATAATTGTATGCAGATGACATGTATGCAAATTATATATTAAAGATAACGTATGAAACGAATTACCATCATAATCGAATAACAAATACGACATGATCAAACTAATCAACCTCTAAGGTATAATCGTAATTTTACCTACCAAAGGCATTTTGTAATTCCACCCTACGAGGGGTAGTTCGGTAATTTTACTCGTTACCAATCCATGTAAGCAACGATCTCAACCATAATCAATCATACGATTAACACATACAACGCTAATACTACCACGAGAGTACAACGATTATTTTATCGCTAGGGTATTTCGTAATTTTACAAACCAAGGGTATTTCGGTAATTTTACAACTCGAGGGTATTTCAAACTTTTGCAACCTGTGTATTTCGATAAATTTACAATCGAGGGTATTTTGATAATTTAACAAATCGGGGGTATTTTAGTAATTTTATAAATCGGGGGTATTTTGGTAATTTTGTAAATCGAGGGTATTTTGGTAA
This sequence comes from Gossypium rotundifolium, assembly GCA_025506655.1. Classification (NCBI taxonomy): domain Eukaryota; kingdom Viridiplantae; phylum Streptophyta; class Magnoliopsida; order Malvales; family Malvaceae; genus Gossypium; species Gossypium rotundifolium. The sequence continues at coordinate 147,748,357 of CP106724.1, forward strand.
TTTCGTAAACCAGGGCTATTTTGGTAATTTCATAAACCAGGGGTATTTTGGTAATTTCAGAAACTAGGGCTATTTTGGAAATTTCATAAACTAGGGTATTTTGGTAATTTCAAGACCGCATGGCCTTTCCGAAGGCCTAATGTCGCCCAGAGCGACTCAGCTACCATTTCTGGTTGTACCGGACTATTGGGCCTAAACCTAGATTCCAGCCCATTCGGGCCCACACGCTCGTGTGGCCCACCTGACAAACATCTAGCCACGTATATAAGTTCCACCTAATCTAGTTCACTATATACTATATCATCATGCAATTTATTCAATTGGGCCCACTTGACCCACCTTCGTGACCCAACTATCGCAACACGCTCATGCCGCTACTATTATCGTGATTCAACCCACAAGAATACTATAGAGTCGATGGCCTCTCGAAATGCTCTTTATATAGCTAGCTCTTCACCTTCCTTCTTTGTATCTTTCCGATGTGGGATCCCTCCGTCAAGAGAGTTTAAATTCAACTGAAACTCTTGTCATTCAATCCAAAAATAAATACTCTATTGCTTGTCATGAGATTCGAACCCAGGCTCCCTTACAACATAATCCACGCTGCTAACCACTTGGCCACAAGCTCCTCTTGTGTCTTAACCATGCGCAACTATATATAAATCTATAACCAAATTCTAAGGTCCAAGTAAAAAGAAAACCAAAATGCAAAAGCCAAAACTTGAACCTTGGACCTCCTTCCTTCCTTGTGGCGTCACCCCCTTGCCTCTTATGTGGCGTCACTTTGCCACTACAGCACACACTCCACTTGTGTCACTTTCCTCCACATTTTATTCTTAAGGCCTACCTGCCAACTTCCAGGTTTTTTTCACCTAAAACCAAAATTTCCCCAAAGCCAAAGTTCGATCCCGAGACTTCATAGAAGCCCTCTAACCTTCCAAAATCACTTACCTAATAAGTCTAACTTGCATTAATGCCGTTCTCAAAAATTTTGAATGCTACTACGCCTAAGGCCCATTGGGCCCAATCCTACTAGGCCCAATTTGGGATGTTACAAATCTACCCTCCTTAAAGAAATTTTGTCCTCGAAATTTCCAACTAACTAACAGCCACACATCCTAACCTACCACGCTACGCTCTTCTTGCACTCGATCTTAATAAAACTAGTATACTTTTAACTAGAATTTAAAACTCCTACACATACTCAAAAACACCTAGCCATTAAAATGCATTTAATATTTCATACGCACCAAACTCTATGTTTGACCATCACATCCATACCAAACACATAGAATAGATACCTGAAATACAGCATATAACAAAGAGAAGTACCACGAAACATACAGTTCGGATTGGTACCGGAGACTCAGGTGTCATACTTCCAGGAAAGTGATATATATAATTTTCTAAACCATATTTCAACCAAAATTTGAAAAACATTTTTAAACCCATTCCACAGTCGAGTTTTTGAACCTAGGCTCTGATACCATAATTGTAACACCCAAACCCTGCCTAAACGTTACGACCGGATCTGGTATGTCACATGAAAGGAATGTCTACTCTGTGCGTTCGTTAAAAAGCTCTATTCTTTATAGTTGTTGTGAGAAATAGAGTTTAAGTAATTTTGAATAAGAAACGGTTTATTATCATTTTAGGAAAATCCCATATTGATCATTTAATAATAAGCAGTAACCAAATTGAAAGCTGAAACCAAATAAAATACCCAATGCCTTATTACATAACAAAACCAAATTTAAAAGTAAATTAACCCAAAATAGTAATTGAAATAAAACCCGAAAACATAGTGCATGACCACCTTATGGCTCAACGCATCAGCTACCACGTTAGCCTTACCCGGATGGTACTCAATCGAGCAGTCGTAGTCCTTCAACAACTCAATCCACCTTCGCTGTCTCAAATTTAATTCCTTCTGCGTCAAAAGATATTTCAGACTCTTGTGGTCCGTATAGACTATCGACTTCTCTCCGTACAAGTAGTGCCTCCATATTTTCAGGGCAAAAACCACTGCAGCCAACTCCAGATCGTGTGTCGGATAGTTAACCTCATGCGATCTCAGCTGTCAGGACGCATATGCCACTACTTTCCCTTCCTACATCAGCACACATCCCAAGCCAGTGTGTGATGCATCATAGTAAACCGTGAATACCTTTCCTGCCTCAGGCTGTACCAAAACCGGAGCTTATGTCAGAATCTTCCTCAACTTGTCAAAACTTTCCTGTTGTTTCTCCGTCCACACAAATGAAACTCCCTTCCTTAATAACTTGGTCAATAGCACCGCGATCAGAGAAAATCCTTCCACAAATCTCTGGTAATACCCCACCAGACCTAGAAAACTCTGAATTTCTGCAACCGACCTAGGCGGTTTCCAATCCAACACCGCCTCAATCTTACGAGGGTCTACTGTAATCCCTTCTGCGGACATTATGTGACCCAAGAAAGTCACTTCCCTAAGCCAAAACTTGCACTAACTGAACTTGGCAAATAACTGCTTCTCCCTCAGAATTTGCAAAACCACCCGTAAGTGCGTATCATGATCCTCCTCCGTCCTTGAGTACACCAATATGTCGTCTATGAATACTACGACAAATTGGTCCAAGTACTGCTGGAACACCCGATTCATCAAGTCCATGAATGCTGCCGGTGCATTGGTTAACCCGAACGGCATCACCAGAAACTCGTAATGCCCATATCGAGTACAGAATGTCGTCTTATGAACATCAGCCTCCTTCAATTTGAGTTGATGGTACCCCGACCTGAGATCTATCTTCAAGAAAATCGATGCACCCTTAAGTTGATCAAACAAGTCGTCAATCCCTTTGGCATTTACCGCTTTACAGCTAGAGTACAGAGAGAGTTACACACCTGATAGGAGTCTAGTGTTAAACCGCGCTGCGACCACTCCTGCGCCCAAACGCCCACCAAGGTATGTTAACTCTCCTCCTAAAATGCTCTTTATATAGCTAGCTCTTCACCTTCCTTCTTTGTATCTTTCTGATGTGGGATCCCTCCGTCAGTAGAGTTTAAATTCAACTGAAACTCTTGTCATCAATCCAAAAATAAATACTCTATTACTTGTCATGAGATTTGAACCTGTGCTCCCTTACAACATAATCCACGCCGCTAACCACTTGGCCACAAGCTCCTCTTGTGTCTTAACCATGCAACTATATATAAATCTATAGCCAATTCTAAGGTCCAAGTAAAAAGAAAACCAAAATGCAAAAGCCAAGACTTGAACCTTGGACCTCCTTCCTTCCTTGTGGTGTCACCCCCTTGCCTCTTATGTGGCATCACTTTGCCACTACAGCACACACTCCACTTGTGTCATTTTCCTCCACATTTTATTCTTAAGGCCTACCTGCCAACTTTCAGGGTTTTTTCCACCTAAAACCAAAATTTCCCAAAAGCCAAAGTTCGATCTCGGGACATCATAGAAGCCCTCTAACCTTCCAGAATCACTTACCTAATAAGTATAACTTGTATTAATGCCATTCTCAAAAATTTTGAATGCTACTACGCCTAAGGCCCATTGGGCCCAATCCTACTAGGCCCAATTTTGGGATGTTACAAATAAGCTCGTATTATTATTAGTTTAAAGTTTCAATTGATGTAATCATTTATTTTCTAGTTCATTATTTTTAGTTAGGTAATTTGTCAATTCGATCTCGATTTTAACCTTCTAATTCAGCCTTTATCCACACCTTTTAACCTAAGCCCCGTTACAACCTTGATTAAAGACCTTTTGATTTGTGTATCATCTCATATACAGTGGTGGAGATTTGATTTTCAGGCAATCCTATGAGACTAACTTTTCCAGTTCGACTTATGAGTGCTTATTCTTGAACCTTAAACATTTCAAGTGATTTGAGTGAACCTTCAGTGAGGATGTCAATCCTTGTCGGTTTTGAATTAAAGGTAATTATTCAGATAAGGGGAGACACCTATGTTTTCGTACTACAAAGGTATGACTTATCGTGATTGAATCTTTAGGACTCTTTGAGTTGAATAATCCAATTATAAATTATCTATGAATTATGATGAGACATTTTCAATAGGCATTATGAATTATGGAAAGTTCATTTTAATTGTAAGTTGAGAATTTTGCTTGAGGACAAGAAAAGCTTAAGTGTGGGCGTATTTGATAAACCGTAAAAGTAACATATTTTAACCCCATATTTAGTATGCTTTTGGATGATTTAGCCTTTTATTTATGTAAAAAAGTGCTTTTAATCCTTTCTTTTCATGTTTATACTCAGGAAAGCACCTAAAGATAAAAAGAACATAAAACGGGCTTAAAACGAGCCAATTTGGGCCAAAAAAGAAATCGACACGGCCTGGACTTCAAGCCACACGGTCATGCCTCATCAAATTACTAGACACGGCCATGCCATGATTTACACGACCGCGCCCCAATCGACAGAATCGAGACACGGCCTGAAGACGATTTACACGGGCGTGTACCATGGCCTTGCCCCTGCCACGGGAATGAGCAATTTCACTCGGATTTGGATGCTTGAAGCCAAAGAAACATACTCCTAAGTCTACTTAAACACCTTAATAGTAATTCTACTTGAATGAGGTACTTAGGAGCCAATAGTAATTCTACTTGAAGGAGGTACTTAGGAGCCAAGTAAAGCATCTAAGGAGCCTATATAAACAACCCAAGGCAGCCGTTCTAAGGGAGGAAATTTTGGGCAAAGTTTTCTGCCAGAGCTTTTATTCAGGGAATTACTCGAAGATAGCCAGTTCATCCATCTCAAGAAGCCAGAGTTTTACTCAAGATGGAGGATCTCCTCTTCAAATCCTTCAGGGGATTTTAGGGATTTCTTATGTTTTGTTTTATCTTATCTTTTCTCTTGAGATGTTTTCTTATTTTGTTATGAACTAAACCCTTCAGATACCTGAAGGGGATGAAACCCTTCAGACCCTGCCTAAGAGTAGATCTAGCATAATTAAGTGAAGTTGATCACACGCCTAGAGATAGGGTGACTAGATTTTGTCGTATTAGGGTGAAACCTAATAAGGGAGTCCATTGATCGATTTACTGCTTCCTTAGGGGGTTATTATAAGAGAACGAGAGTTCCACTAATTAACCTAAGGTTAGACGTTATTCGCCTTGAGAGAGGATTTAATATAGGTTAGGGAGTCTCACGGATCAAGCTAAGTAAAGAAGTCATATGAATTAAAAGTAGATAACAAGAGATGTCATAGGTGGATTCTTCCTGAGGGTATCGTCATAATCAACTAAGTTTTTCCACAGTCTTTTCCCAAAGTTTCATTCTTTTGTCTTTGCATTTAGTTTAGTTTTTCATTAGTTTTAGATTAATAAGCCAATCACTCCATATTTTAGGCTAAACAATAGAAAGAAAGTGAGTAGTAGTACTTCTAGATTCCTTTGGGTTCGATAAAATAATCTTGCCTAAACTATACTATTGTTCGATCGGTGCACTTGTGTCAATCGTTGTCATAGTTAGTCTACAGGTTCGATCATTCTTTATAAATATTAAAACTCAACTGTTTGACACGATTATGCTGTTTGGGCTAACAAACGCACCTGCTGCTTTTGTGGATCTCATGAACTGGATTTTTCAACTGTACCTAGACCGATTCGTAGTAGTTTTCATAGATGACATTCTAGTATACTTGAGAACGGAGGTTGATCACGATACACACTTACGGATTGTGTTGCAAGTTCAAAGGGAGAAGCAATTGTATGCTATGTTTAGCAAGTGCGAATTCTGGCTAAGGGAAGTCACTTTCTTAGGACATGTGGTCTCCGCTGAGCGAATTAGAATTGATCCTCGGAAGGTGGAAGCAGTGTTAGATTGGAAACGGCCTAAGACGGTGTCAGAAATTTGAAGTTTTCTAGGTCTGGCATGATACTATAGTGTAACACCCCTAACCCGAGACCATCACCGGAATAGGGTTAAGAGGTATTACCGAACAATCAGAACATTTAGCATCTAAATGTACAACACAAAGTCAATCATCACTATAGCTCATCAAATACATAACATATAGTCCCTTATTGAAGTATATAAGACCTCAAATACATGCTAGAGAAGGATTGGTACTAAATCAAAACACATACAGAAGTTCTCGGAAACATACAACTTAACCAAAAATACAAGGGACACATGCCCGTGGGGGTAGGCCGTGCCTCACCCACTTCTACTTGACAAACTCGTGTGTCCTCCCCCTGGTCATATACAGCCAAAATCAACATGGCTACCAAGCATGCCCGTGTGCTAAGGTCGTGTCCTACTAAGTCATATACTGTCATTTCTCACACGACCTTTAGGCACGCCCGTGCCATGACCGTGTACTTCTTAAGCTAGCTACTGACTTTACCCCACGGTTACTAGGCACGCTCGTGTGCCATGGCCGTGCGACATTATAGGTCATTTGCAAGACCAAATGCCACCCCAAAAAGGGGTCATTTTTACAAGCCAATCATCAAGACATATCATACCTATTTAACAACCAAACATATACCAAATTGACCATTCAATCTATACATTCAATGCCATTCTCATTCATGCCAAATTACAAACTAAAATTCATATCATCACAAGCATTAATCATCCATTTTGCTTAGCCAAAACTTAATCATTTCATATGCATCACACCATACCAAAATTTGTATCATATAACTCATTCATTCAAGCATTTATCAACTCAAAACTTACCAAAAGATATGGCTAAGTTCACTTCATAAACATATACACATAACTAGCCTATACATGCCATATTTCAACTATATACATTCTTTTAAAAGTACCAAAATAGAATGCTGACAGTGTGATTGAGAAGCTGACGATCCCAGATCCGAGCTAGCTTTACTGACACTGCAAGGTAGAGAAACAATTCACACAGTAAGCTTTCCAAAGCTTAGTAAGTTCGATATACAATACAACTATCTCATTAATCTAACTAATGTACATAATAAACAATCACTTAGATCACTTATCTCATATTCATATCATCTCATCTATAGCTAAAATACTCATTCATTCAATCATGGCTTGTCTATAACTCATCAACCACAAAGGTTCAACACATACGTTAGCTAACACTTAGTTATCCACTTCCAAGCTATTCAATGCTCGATATTACATTTTGATCATCCTTTGATATTCGTTTAACTTAACCGCACACTCAGTGCCACATATATATATATTTGAAGCATAATTGTTATCGCACACTTAGTGCCTATTCTTTTAACCAACTCGTCTCGATGTCGCACACATAGTGCCAATTCAATAAGCCGAAGCTTTCATATCATCGCACACATAGTGCTATTCATTTCTATTTCGATTTCAATTTCGTACACTTAATGCCATTAACTAAAATCGTGCACATAGCAACTCACTTTCATACACATATACATATTCATTTCATATTGGTAAAACACATCTCAAATACATGTATTATAACTGAACTTATCTCGAATGTCGAACTATTGATACGGTCGATTAATTGAGCACTTTATCTTTGCCTCGATCTCGATCCGAACCTCTCCTCTCTTGGTCTATACACATTCAAATTCAATCCATTCAATCATCAATTCATTCACTTTATTCCAACACACATATTTAGGGTATTTTACAAAATAGCCCTCACATTTTCACATTTCGACACTTTAGTCTTTAATTCATCAAATCATCAAATACACAAAATTTGATTGTACTCTAGCCTAGCCGAATTCTTACTAAGCTCATACAAGTCCACACATTGCCTTTATTTCACAATTTAACCCTTCAATTTCTCATTTTCTCAATTTAGCCCTAATTAGCTAAATTCATCAAAATTTTTAAAAAAGTATGTTCATCTAGCTCAATTCTTTCTTTTAACACCTAAAACCATCACAAAGCTCAACATGTCATCAATCGCATATCACGCAAACATCATCACTTTACGAAATTTAAGCATGGGTTTTGTAGAGCACAAAGCAACGATTACAAAAAACGTAGAAATTATCAAAAATCTACTAAAAACATACATTAAATTTGACTTGCAAGTGCCAAAAATCAAAAGAATAAAACCATTTCTTCTTCCTCTTATTTTCGGTCAAAAGATGAGTAAAATGACCATTTTTCTTTCATGTTTTATCATATTATAACATTTTAACACATGAATGACATATCTACCCTTTTTATTATCATATAGGACAAATTAACATTATGGTTTATGAGTCATTTACCTATCCACTAACTTGAAAATGGTTTATTAACAACATAAGGCCTCCTCCTTAAAAATCCAACAACATTTAAGTACTCACAAATTAGCACACAACATTTTTACTCTCTATGCAATTAAGTCCTTTCTCTTAATTCGATACACAACGATCAAATTATCACACAAAATTTTCACACAGACTAAGTCACATATCATTCACACAGAAAATATCATTAAAATATTTTTTTACAACCTCAAATTTGTGGTCTCAAACCACTATTCTGATTAGAGTCTAAACCAGGCTGTTACAACTCTCCCCCTATTAGGCATTTTCATCCCCGAAAATCTTACCAGTGAATAGTTGTGGATGTTGCTCTTTCACAATATTTTCGGGCCCCCACGTAGCCTCTTCAATTCCGTGTTTATTCCATAATACTTTCACTAAGGAAATTCTTTTGTTTCTCAATATTTTCGGTTCTTCACTGTACGACAAATCTGACTGAATCTCAACCTCAGTAGGAGCAATCACATGAGAAGGGTCTGATCTGTACCGTCGGAGCATTGACACATGAAATACATTATGAATCTTTTCTAACTCAGATGGCAATCTCAATCTATAAGCAACCCGTCCAACTCGTTCAATGATCTCATACGGTCCAATGAACCTCGGACTCAACTTGCCTTTTTTGCCAAAACGAAGTAGTTTCTTCCACGGAGATACTTTTAGAAACACTTTATCACCAATTTCGAATTCAATATCCTTTCGTTTCAAGTGTGCATAAGACTTTTGACGATCTGAGGCTACTTTCAAACTATCACGAATTACTTTCACTTTCTGCTCAGTCTCTTTTATAAGTCAACCCCGTGAATCTTGTTCTCACTCAGTTCTGTCCAATACAATGGAGTTCGACACTTTCGACCGTAAAGAGCCTCATATGATGCCATTTTGATACTTGATTGAAAACTATTGTTATACGTAAATTTAATCAACGATAAATACTTTTCCCACATGCTTTCAAATTCGAGTATACAACATCTCAACATGTCTTCTAGAATCTGAATGATTCGCTCGGATTGACCATCCGTTTGCGGATGAAATGCAGTACTGAAATGCAATTTTGTGCCTAAAGCATCTTGTAATTTCTTCCAAAATCGTGAGGTAAATCTCGGATCTCTATCAGACACTATAGATAATGGTACTCCGTGCAATCTCACAATTTCATTGATATATAGTTCAGCTAACTTATCTAAAGAATAATCAGTTCTCACCGGAATGAAATGAGCTACTTTCATCAATCTGTCCACTATCACCCAGATCGAATCTTTCTTTCTCAGAGATAATGGTGACCCCGACACAATGTCCATTGTAATTCTCTCCCATTTACACTCAAGAATCAAAATTGGTAGTAATAAATCGGACGGGACTTGATGTTCAGCCTTAACTTGCTGACAAACTAAACACTTCGACACATAGTTAGAAATGTCTCTTTTCATACCATGCCACCAATAGAACTGTTTCAGATCATTATACATTTTCGTACTCCTCATACGTATAGTCAAATGACTATTGTGAGCTTCATTCAAAATTGTTTGAATCAACTCTGAATTTCTTGGAACACAAATCCGATCTCTGAATCTCAAACAATCATCACTACCAACTCGAAATTCTGATTCAACATTCGAATTGCATTGAACTCTTTTTGCTAACAACTCATTATCAGTCTTCTGAGCCTCACATATCTATTGTAAAAACAACAGTTTTACTTTCAATTCAACTAAAACCACATCATTATCACACATATCTATCTGATTACTCAAAGCTCGCAAAGTATATAATGATTTATGACTCAAAGCATCCGCTATAATATTAGCTTTACCCGGGTGGTAATCTATCACAAGTTCGTAATCTTTCAATAATTCTAACCTTATTCTCTGTCGCAAGCTCAAATCTCTCTGAATCATCAAATACTTTAAACTATTATGATTAGTATAGATGTGACATTTCTCTCCAAACAGATAGTGATGCCAAATATTCAATGCAAATACAATCGCAGCCAATTTAAGATCATGTGTTGGGTAGTTCTTTTCATGCAATTTTAACTGTCTCGAAGCATAGGCAATGACTTTCCCTTCTTGCATCAACACACAGCCCAAACCATTCAACGATGCATCACTGTAAACTATGAATTCTTTGCCTGATTTGGGTTGAACCAACACTGGTGCTTCCGTTGACAACATTTGCAACTGTTCAAAACTCTATTGGCACTTTTCTGACCACTCGAATCTAATATCCTTCTGTAACAACTTTGTCAATGGGGTCATAATAATCGAGAAGCCTTTCACATCGTCTATAATATCCTACTAGTCCTAGAAAACTACGGACTTCAGTCATGTTTCTCGGAGGCTTCCATTCCAAAATAGCAGAGATTTTACTTTGATCAACTCGTATCCCAGCAGCTTATACAATATTCCCCAGAAAACTAACCTCATGCAACCAAAATTCAGACTTGCTAAACTTTGCATACAACTCTCTCTCACGCAGAGTTTGTAGCACAATTCTCAAATGCTCGGCATGTTGCATCTCATCATTCGAATAGATTGAAATGTCGTCAATGAACACTACAACAAAACGATCCAAATATGGTCTGAATATCCGATTCATCAGATCCATAAACACTGCAGGAGCATTGGTTAGTCCAAAAAGCATCACTAAGAATTCGTAATTTCCATACCTCGTTCTGAAAGCAATTTTTTGGTACATCAAATTCTTTAACTCTCAACTGATAGTAGCCCGATTTCAAACTATCTTAGAAAACACAATAGCTCCTCTCAGCTGATCAAACAAATCATCGATCCGAGGTAATGGATATTTGTTCTTTATCGTCACTTTGTTCAATTTTCGATAATTAATACACATTCTCATAGTTCCATCTTTCTTTTTCACAAATAATATAGGGGCTCCCCAGCGTGAAAAACTCAATCGTGCAAATCCTCTATTGGTCAATTCTTGCAACTGAGATCTCAACTCTTTCAATTCTGCTGGTGCCATTCTGTACGGACCTATCGAAATAGGAGCAGTTCCCAGTACTAACTCAATACCAAATTCAACTTCCTTAATCGGACGTAATCTCGGTAACTCTTCTGAAAACACATCTGGAAACTCACATACCACAAGCACAGATTCAACTTTCTTTTCTGACACTTTTGTATCAATCACGTACACCAAATAAGCTTCGCAACCCTTTCTCACATAGTTTATAGCTTTCATCGTAGATAGAATAGCTGGTAATCCCTTCATATCACTGGACTTAATTCGAACTATCTCACCATTCTGACTCTTCAATTCAATACTCTTTCTCTTACAATTCATGATGGCATTATACAAAGTAAGCCAATCTATACCCAGAATTATGTCAAACTCATCGAATGGTAACAACGTTAAATTAACCGGAAAACATAAATCACAAAACATCAATGGGCAATTCTTGTACACCTTATCCACCAAAACACACTTGCCTAAGGGGTTTGACACTCTAACCACAAATTTAGTAGACTTAGTAGGTAGATTTTTACTTGATACTAGATTCATACACACATAGGAATGGGTTGATCTTAAATCTATCAATGCAATGACATCAGTATCAAATAAAGTGAAACACCGATGATGATGTCTCGAGATGATGCTTCTCTCGTGCGCGTATAGCATAGGCTCGAACAAGTGCTCTTGCTTCTGATCTCACAGCTGTATCAGTTGTCCCTCTCTGACATTCGCTTATATTTTTGATGTTTCTAGGTGGTCTACCCCTACCTGTCACATTACTCGGTCTTTCATCCTAAACATTTTCTTCCTCAACCATCTTTGGGCAATCTCGAATAAAATGACCTCGGGATCCGCATTTATAACAAACTCTATTGTTGTACTTGCCCCAGCACTCTCCCACATGTCGTCTCCCACATTGTCTCCACTCGGGCTTGTTACTCTTAACACTGCCAACACTTGATTCATTCGAGCTTGAATTCGTAAACTAGTACTTTATCTCAAACGATCTCTATTTGGATGTCCAAACGAAGCATTTGAACGATTGGTTGCATCTTTATATCTCTTTGTAGAAGGTTGAGAAAATTTATTCACCGATCTCTTTCTTTCATCTCGAGCCTCAAAATCGGCTTTCTTCTTTTCTTTACTAAGTTCCTCAACTTTGCAAGCTCTTTCTACTAGTACAACAAATTCATTTATATCCAGTATCCCAACCAACAACATAATGTCTTCATTCAATCCCTCTATGAAACGTTTGCACATAGTAGCTTCAGTAGAAACACACTCTCTAGCATATTGACTCAACCGTATGAATTCCCGTTCGTACTCAGTCACAGAAAAACGACCCTGTTTCAGTTTTAGAAATTCTTTACGTTTCTGATCAATGAAGCGTTGACTGATGTACTTCTTTCTGAACTAGGCTTAAAAGAAGTCTCAGGTGATTCTTCCTCTCAAAACCACAGATATCAATGTTTTCCACCAGTTATAAGCCATGTCTCTCAACAAGGAAACTGTAACACCTCTACCCCATACCTGTCGCAGGATTAGGGTTATGAAGCATTACCGAACTCGACTCAGATCATCACAATCATTTATCACAAATCATACATTTATCAAAAGCAAAAGAGAGTTAATTCATGCTTGTACAATTCAAACCATAGAATCATCGAATATATGTTATTCAAATGTTCGTTACAAGTTTGAGTATGCACTTTTCACTTTGTACATATAAAGTAAATATAAATACATTTATTACTTATTCAGTTATCAACTTATCATTTCACATATTATACCCATATACCTATTTAAACATAAACTCTCACAAAGACTCTATGGTGTATCCATTCATCTATGAAAGATTCATCTAGGTTCGCATATAACATAACCAACTTCTTTCATTTTCATTTATAACATTTAAAACATATATTTTCGTGCATTTCTAACCCGAACCTGACTATTCAAATGGTGTAGCCGAACATACAATGCATGCACACATATATATATACCAACTTTCCCTATTATAACACGGATATCTCATAACTCATAGATTCATGGAACATAAATCTAAGACTCGACCATTCAATATCATATCATGCAAACTGAGACATTTGTTCATCTTTACACCCAAGTTTTATCATACAATACACTTCCAAATAAGTTCATTTCATAACCGAACCACCATATTACTATTTACTACTTAAAACTTACTTATAACCCAATCGTTTCAAGTATATAAGTCATAAAGTCTACCTGTTCAGCATGAAACACGTATGAATATGAGTATGTACATATATATAACACATACTCATTCATTTCCCAAACCAAACATACACGCATCTCACATCAAAGATAGATTATATCATCGAACATTAACATTAAGAACTAGCCACTTTCGCATGGCTTTTATACATTATCAAAATATCATTCAAAAACTTAGCTAGCCTATACATGCCTTAAGAACCAAAAGTCTAAGCATTTTAGGTACCAACAAGAGTAGATAGTGTGAATGACTTTGTTGACAATCCCCCCTGAGCTCGTAGCTTGATCAAAATCTATAAAACAAAACGATGAACACACGGAGTAAGCTAATTTAGCTTAGTAAGTCTTAAGCAGTCATGATATACCAATTGTACATTCAAGCATTAAAAAAAACAATCAAGTAATAACGTTGAATAAATTAGCTTAACTCGAAGGTCCTCCAAAACTGAATGCCTTTACCTCACTTAACATAACGTTTATCATTTCCTTACCATTAACATCCATCAGCATTTTAACCAAAATATAAAGCATCCTCTCTTTATGATCTATTCATAACATGCACATATGAAACTCAATAGGTTCACATAATTATTCGAACAAGTAAAGGGCCACGTACATCTAAATCGCCTCTTTAATTACATAAACACAAGTTCGTTTAGCTTAACCATTATCACTATTTTACCTTTAAACCTCCATTTATAATCTCATCATATAATTCACATATAGATTAAATACTGCTTCCAACTACTCATATTTTTGATACACATATTTCCATAGGATCACATATATATGTATATACAATAAGTATATACTTTACACTTAGTAAATTTCACATAAAAGGAAAGATATTCACACACATATATATATATATGTATATCCATTTGACATTTCATACATTCGTATACATGGCATCAAAGTAATCCCAAGATGTCACATAAACATAAGCATAAGGCCAAATATACAGGATCAATTTGTATCATTCATATCAATATACTTATACGATTACCTTTAACCACATTATGCTTTCATATACCAATTTCCTCATGGCATAGTTTACACACAATTTGCATCTCTGATTGTATATCACATTTCCTTCATCAATTCATTTACTTATCATCATCACATATATATATATATGTATAATACATGAATATGAATAGCACATACCTTGTAGCCGAATTAACAAATTCATTTTCAAATGCTTAGGCTCACTTGATTCATTTCATGACTTTACTAGTACACAATCTAAGCTTGGAATTTCAACTCACCTAGTATAAAAACACGCTAGGCATTTGCCCGAATCTCACATACGGCATTAGACTTGCTAGACTCAAGGTCCGTAGTTCAAACACCCAGCATTTAGCTTTGCTAGGCAATAAGCCCGAATATATCACCGGCACTAAGCCTGCTAAGCACGAAGCCCGAATATGTCACCGGCACTAAGCCTGCAAGGCACGAAGCCCGAATATGTCATCGGCACTATGCCTGCTAGGCACAAAGCCCGAATATGTCACCGACACTAAACTCGCTAGCACGAAGCTTAGAATATATCACCTAAGACTAAGCTCGCTGAGCAATAAGCCCGAGTATCAATGTAGTCAATCATTCCACACACATTTCATCATTTATCACATATCCAATTCAACTAAGCTTATTCACATTACACAAATAGAATCATTACGTCATTATAAAACCCACAATTCATATCGAGATACTCATTCATATCACATTATTAAATTATGCATTCAATCTAATTTACTTATATACATTCGGATATGACATAAACATGTACTCAAATTTATCGAACATCATCATTTAATATGTTCATAAATAATTCTTTGATATATTTCACCAAGGACTTACGTCAAATATCGATGGATGACGAAGACCGCTTATTCGATAACCTTCGCTTTCCCCGATCCAAATCTGCTTTTCTTTGTTCTTGATCTAAACATATTTAAAATAAGCTCATTCAAGTACATTTCATCTCAATTTAGTCCCAAAATACATAAATGGGCAAATTACCATTTTGCCCCTATTATTTCACATTTTTACAATTTAGTCCTATTTGCTTAAAACACAAAATACACACAATTCGTATAAATACCTTAAGGGCTGAATATCTATAGCATTCATAAAAATCCATATATTTCATTTATTTCACATTTAAGTCCATCTAAAATTTTATTTTCACAATTAAGCCCTAATCTCTCAAAATCACCAAAAATCCAAAGACAAAACATATCAATCTAACATATATCTTTCATAATCCATCAACTAACATCATAAAACTCATGAAATCATCAATGGTACATTTCAAAATATTGATCAAAATCAAAAATTCAAGTGTGGGTCTTGAAGTATTCGAAGCAACGATTTCAAAAACGTAAAAATTATCAAAAACTGAAAACTATACATACCTTAATCAAGGTAATTTGTTGCCGAAATTTGAAGCTTTTCTAAGCTCTTTTCTTTAGCTAACATTCGGCTAAAAGAGAAGCAAAAATGATAATGGTTTCTTTTCATGCAATTTTAACATATATTAATCATTTATTAAATTACTATTTTAACCTTTTAATAAATAATAAACATAACATATAACTTAAGGTCATATTAGACCTTTGCCGCCCACTATCATTGAAAATGGGCTATTTGCCCTATTAGTACCTCATAGTAAAAAGCCACTATCACTTTAGTACTTTTCACTATAGTAAGCAACTTTTACACTTTACGCGATTTAATCCTTTTTGTCAAATTAAACACTCAAACGATAAAATTTTCTTACGAAACTTTCACACACATTAATTCACATATAATAAACACGAAAATAATATCTAAAAATTTTCTGGACTCAGATTCGTGGTCCCGAAACCACCGTTCCGATTAGGGTCAAATTCGGGTTGTTACAACTCTCCCCCTTAGGGATTTTCGTCCCCGAAAATCTTTCCGCTGAACAATTTCAGATATTGTTATCTTATTGAATCTTCAGGCTGCCATTTCTTATTTCTCAACCCCTTTATCTCACGGCTAAGATATGGATCAGCTCTCTTCATATGTCATATAAGATCGAATCTCTATTTCATATGGGGCAATCACACGTGACGGATCAGGCCGATATTTACAAAATATTGAAACATGAAATACTTTATCATCGATCTCAAATTCTATATTTTTTCGTTTCAAGTCTATAAAGGATTTTTGAAGATCAAATACTGCTTTCAAACAATCTCGGATCAATTTCACTTCCTGTTATGTATCCTTTATCATATCAACCCCGTGTAACTTATTCTCACTGAGTTCAGTCTAATACAGAGGTATACGATTTTTACGTCCATACAAATCTTCATATGGTGCCATTTTGATATTCTTCTGAAAACCACTATTATATGCAAATTTTTAATCAATGGTAGATACTGTTCCTATGAGCCATAAGACTCTAATACGCAGCACCTTAGTATATCTTTAAGAATATGAATAGTTTGTTCAGATTGATCATCTGTTTGCAAATGAAAGGCTGTACTGAAATGCAATTTCGTGCCCAAAGCTTCTTGCAAATTTCTCTAGAATCATGATGGGAATCTCGCACCTCTATCTAACATAATAAATAGTGGTATCCCATGCAATCTCACAATCTCATTAATATAAAACTCGGTCAATCTCTCTAGTGAGAAATCAGACCTAACCGGAATGAAATGGGTAGATTTAGTTAATCGGTCAATTACGACCCATATCACATCTTTCTTTCTCGGAGTCAGGGCCAATCAGAGACAAAGTCCATTGTTACTTTATCCCATTTCCACTCAAGAATCAAAATTGGCTGTAATAATCCAGATAAAACTTGATGTTCGACTTTCGTTTGTTGACAGACTAAACATTTTAAATCCAAATCAGAAATGTCTCGTTCCATACCAAACCACCCGTAGTGTTGCTACAAATTATGATACATATTAGTACTTCCCGGATGAATAGTTAAACGACTATTATGTGCTTCATTCAAATCGATGGAATTAACTCAAATTTCTAATACAATCATGATCCCGAATCTCGGACAATCATCAAAATTTTGAAATTCGGACTCGAATTCACTTCACACCGAGCTCGATTCACTAACAATTTATTATCAATTTTTGAGCTTTATATATATCATTGTAAAAACATCGCTTCGCTCTCAATTCCTCTATTATAAAACTATCATAAGACAAGTCCAACTGAGTATTCAAAGCCTGTAATGCAATGATGACTTTCTATTCAGACCATTAGTCACAACATTTGATTTACCCGAATGATAATCTAACAATAGCTCATAATTTTTCAATATCTTAAGCCATCTTCTCTGATGCAGGTTCAAATCTTTTTAAGTCATCAATTATTTTAAACTTTATGATCTGAATAGACATGACATTTCTCCCCGAACAAGTAATAACACCAAATCTTTATCGTGAATATAATAGCTGCTAGTTCCAAATCACATGTCGGGTAATTTCTTTCATGCGGCTTCAATTGTCTCGAAGTGTAGGCTACGACTTTGCCTTCTTGCATCAAAACACAATCCACAAAGAAGCATCACTAAAAACAACAAATTCTTTACCCGATTCAAAGCTAAACTAACACTGGAGCTTCAATCAAAAGGGCTTTCAACCGATCGAAACTTTTCTAACACTTTTCCGACCATTCAAACCGACATCTTTCCAAAGCGCCTAATCAATCGGAGTAACTATCATCGATCTAATCGATTCCAAAAGTGACACAATATGTCCCGTAAGACTAACTTTGTACAATCAGAATTCATATTCTCTGAATATCATATATATAATTGCTCTTCTCTCAAAGTTTGCAAGAAAATTCTCAATGCTCAGTATGCTCCTTTTCATCAAGTGAATAAATAAAGGGATCATCCACAATTTCCACAACAACTCAATAACAGATTTAACTTAACGAATCAGAGGCAACCCCAATAACTCTTCAGGAAACATATCAGAAAACTCACAAACAATAGGCATTGATTAAATTTTCTTCCCAGATACTTTCAAATCAATCACGTAGGCAAAATATGCCTCATAACCCTTTTTTTTTCATATAATTTTGAGCTTTCAAAACAGATATTATAGTAGTCAATCTACTCAAACCATTAGACTCAATTCGTACTTTCTTATCTTTTAGACATCTCAAATTTATAGTCTTTCTTTTGCAGTTCACAACAACATCATGCATAACAACCAATCCCTTCCCAAAATAATATTAAACTCATCAAATGGTAAAAGCATCAAATCGGCGAGAAACAGATATCTCAAACATTAATGGACGCTTCTTGCATACTTTATCAACCATGACACTTTTATCTAGGGTTCAATACTTTTACAAGAAACTCGAAAGATTCTGCAGTCAAAGTCTTGCTGAATACTAAATTCATGCATACATACGGATATGTAGAACCAAGGTTTATCAAAACAATCACAGAAGTATCATAAAGAGTAAATGTACTAGTTATGACATCAGGTGATGAGGCATCCTCTAGAACTCGAATAGCATACACTCGACCAAAGACTGGCTTCAAATATGTTAATATTGTCTTCTAATGAAGATATGGTACACTTTAAACATTGATCCGAAATATAAGATAGCTCGTTGAACACACAAATAGTATTGTCAAACCACAACTCAGCCCACTCCGCATCATTATCATCATCATTAGTTTTAAATTCTTCTACCTGTGTTTCTCAATTTTATCTACGAGGCTCGCCAAATCTTATCGGATCCACTATCGGAGGTACCATAGGTATCGGAGATGGATTATTCGGGGGTGGAGGTTGTTGTACAGTCGGGTTAGTCCAGATATATTGAGTAAACCATTCGTTTATCATCTGGTAGAAGGCTTACTTAGCCTTCCCCCTCATGACTACTCGAGATAGGTCGAGAGTCTACCGGCGCTGACCTATATGCAAAATCAGGCGCTACACTCTCAACATCATCAGCTACGGCTCTATCGAGATCCATTTACAATATAAAATCACAATTCAGATGTCAGAAGTCACCACACTATTGTATTGTAATTTAAGGCATGTACAGCTGGACCCACACGTGCTACGGTAGTCCTAGAATTGACTAAACTGCAAGCTCTGATACCAATCAAATGTAACACCTCTACCCTATACCCGTCACCGGATTAGGGTTATGAGGCATTATCGAACTCGACTCAGATCATCACAATCATTTATCACAAATCATACATTTATCAAACACAAAAGAGACTTAATTCATGCTTGTACAATTCAAACCATAGAATCATCGAATATATGTTATTCAAATGTTCGTTACAAGTTTGAGTATGCACTTTTCACTTTATACATATAAAGTAAATATAAATACATTTATTACTTATTCAGTTATCAACTTATCATTTCACATATTATACCCATATACCTATTTAAACATAAACTCTCACAGCACTCTATGGTGTATCCATTCATCTATGAAAGATTCAGTCTAGGTTCGCATATAACATAACCAACTTCTTTCATTTTCATTTATAACATTTAAAACATATATTTTCGTGCATTTCTAACCCTAACTCGACTATTCAAATGGTGTAGCCGAACATACAATGCATGCACACACATATATATATACTAACTTTCCCTATTATAACACGGATATCTCATAACTCATAGATTCATGGAACATAAATCTAAGACTCGACCATTCAATATCATATCATGCAAATTGAGACATTTGTTCATCTTTACACCCAAGTTTTATCATACAATACACTTCCAAATAAGTTCATTTCATAACCGAACCACCATATTACTATTTACTACTTAAAACTTACTTATAACCCAATCGTTTCAAGTATATAAGTCATAAAGTCTACCTGTTCAGCATGAAACACGTATGAATATGAGTATGTACATATATATAACACATACTCATTCATTTCCCAAACCAAACATACACGCATCTCACATCAAAGATAGATTATATCATCGAACATTAACATTAAGAACTAGCCACTTTCGCATGGCTTTTATACATTATCAAAATATCATTCAAAAACTTAGCTAGCCTATACATGCCTTAAGAACCAAAAGTCTAAGCATTTTAGGTACCAACAAGAGTAGATAGTGTGAATGACTCCGTTGACGATCCCCCCCTGAGCTCGTAGCTTGATCAAAATCTATAAAACAGAACGATGAACACACGGAGTAAGCTAATTTAGCTTAGTAAGTCTTAAGCAGTCATGATATACCAATTGTACATTCAAGCATTAAAAAAAACAATCAAGTAATAACGTTGAATAAATTAGCTTAACTCAAGGTCCTCCAAAATCTAATGCCTTTACCTCACTTAACATAACGTTTATCATTTCCTTACCATTAACATCCAACTTACCAACTCAAAGATTTTAACCAAAATATAAAGCATCCTCTCTTTATTATCTATTCATAACACGTACATATGAAACTCAATAGGTTCACATAATTATTCGAACAAGTAAAGGGCCACCTACATCTAAATCGCCTCTTTAATTACATAAACACAAGTTCGTTTAGCTTAACCATCATCACTATTTTACCTTTAAACCTCCATTTATAATCTCATCATATAATTCACATATAGATTAAATACTGCTTCCAACTACTCATATTTTCGATACACATATTTTCATAGGATCACGTATATATATGTATATACAATAAGTATATACTTTACACTTAGTAAATTTCACATAAAAGGAAATATATTCACACACACACATATATATATATATATGTATATCCATTTGACATTTCATACATTTGTATACATGGCATCAAAGTAATCCCAGTATGTCATGTAAACATAACCATAAGGCCAAATATACAGGATCAATTTGTATCATTCATATCAATATACTTATACGATTACCTTTAACCTTATTATGCTTTCATATACCAATTTCCTCATGGCATAGTTTATACACAATTTGCATCTACCGATTGTATATCACATTTCCTTCATCAATTCATTTACTTATCATCATCACATATATATATATGTATAATACATGAATATGAATAGCACATACCTTGTAGCCGAATTAACAAATTCATTTTCAAATGCTTAGGCTCACTTGATTCATTTCATGACTTTACTAGTACACAATCTAAGCTTGGAATTTCAACTCACCGGTATAAAAACCTGCTAGGCATTTGCCCGAATCTCACATACTGGCATTAGACTTGCTAGACTCAAGGTCCGTAATTCAAACACCGGCATTTAGCCTGCTAGGCAATAAACCCGAATGTATCACCGACACTAAGCGTGCTAGGCACGAAGCCCAAATATGTCACCGGCACTAAGCCTGCTAGGCACGAAGCCCGAATATGTCATTGACACTAAGCCTGCTAGGCACGAAGCTCGAATATGTCACCGACACTAAGCCTACTAGGCACGAAGCCCGAATATATCACCGGCACTAAGCCTGCTAGGCAATAAGCCAGAGTATCAATGTAGTCAATCATTCCACACACATTTCATAATTTATCACATATCTAATTCAACTAAGCTTATTCACATTACACAAATAGAATCATTACGTCATTATAAAACCCACATTTCATATCGAGATACTCATTCATATCACATTATTAAATTATGCATTCAATCTAATTTACTTATATACATTCGGCTATGACATAAACATGTACTCAAATTTATCGAACATCATCATTTAATATGTTCATAAATAATTCTTTGATATATTTCAGCTTAAGGACTTACGTCAAATATCGATGGACGACGAAGACCGGCTATTCGATAACCTTCGCCTTTCCCCGATCCAAATCCATTTTTCTTTGTTCTTGATCTAAACATATTTAAAATAAGCTCATTCAAGTACATTTCATCTCAATTTAGTCCCAAAATACATAAATGGGCAAATTACCATTTTGCCCTATTATTTCACATTTTATAATTTAGTCCTATTTGCTTAAAACACAAAATACACATAATTAGTATAAATACCTTAAGGGCTGAATATCTATAGCATTCATAAAAATCCATATATTTCATTTATTTCACATTTATGTCCATCTAAAATTCTATTTTCATAATTAAGCCCTAATCTCTCAAAATCACCAAAAATCCAAAGACAAAACATATCAATCTAACATATATCTTTCATAATCCATCAACTAACATCATAAAACTCATGAAATCATCAATGGTACATTTCAAAATATTGATCAAAATCAAAATTTCAAGCGTGGGTCTTGAAGTATTCGAAGCAACGATTTCAAAAATGTAAAAATTATCAAAAACCGAAAACTACACATACCTTAATCAAGGTAATTTGTTGCCGAAATTTGAAGCTTTTCTAAGCTCTTTTCTTTAGCTAACATTCGGCTAAAAGAGAAGCAAAAATGATAATGGTTTCTTTTCATGCAATTTTAACATATATTAATCATTTATTAAATTACTATTTTAACCTTTTAATAAATAATAAACATAACATATAACTTAAGGTCATATTAGACCTTTGCCGCCCACTATCATTGAAAATGGGCTATTTGCCCTATTAGTACCTCATAGTAAAAAGCCACTATCACTTTAGCACTTTTCACTATAGTAAGCAACTTTTACACTTTACGCGATTTAAACCTTTTTGTCAAATTAAACACTCAAACGATAAAATTTTCTTGCGAAACTTTCACACACATTAATTCACATATAATAAACACCAAAATAATATCTAAAAATTTTTTAGACTCAGATTCGTGGTCCCGAAACCACCATTCCGGTTAGGGTCAAATTTGGGCTATTACAGAAACCGCACACTTAATGCACTCATCAGGATTTAACGA
Organism: Gossypium rotundifolium; assembly: GCA_025506655.1. Lineage (NCBI taxonomy): Eukaryota > Viridiplantae > Streptophyta > Magnoliopsida > Malvales > Malvaceae > Gossypium > Gossypium rotundifolium. Next base: position 147,771,694 of record CP106724.1, read on the forward strand.
CATCTCATCAAATACTTGAATTATATTCTCGAGCCAAAACTCGGCTCGCTCAGCATCATCATCGGCTGTGGCCCTAAACTCTTCAGCTCCGTACTTTCGAATTTTATCTACAGGTGGTTTATTCATTCTATTCGGATCTACAAATTGTGGCATAACAGGTACTTGTGGGGGTGGTGGTTGTGGAGCAGTCAAATTCATTCGAACAAAATCTGTAAACCATTCACTCATCATTCGAAAGAAGGCTTGCTGAGCCTCTCCTCCCTCATTACTTTCATTCGGCCTAGATGTGGCCGGTGTTGTCCCTTGAGCGAAAGCAGGCACATTACTCTCTACGTCGTCAGCAACTACTTAATCGGGATCCATTACTATATTAAAACACATTTCAACTATCAGAATTCATCACACTGTCGCAATTTCATAATATGGCATATATAGCTAGACTCACACACACTACGTTAGTTTGAGAATTGACTAAACCGTAGCTCTGATACCAATTAAAATGTAACACCCCTAACCCGAGATCATCGCTGGAATAGGTTTAAGAGGTATTACTGAATAATTGAAACATTTAACATCTAAATGTACAACAAAAGTCAATCATCAATATAGCTCATCAAATACATAACATATAGTCCCTTATTGAAGTATATAAGACCTCAAATACATGCTAGAGAAGGATCGGGACTAAATCAAAACACATAAAGAAGTTCTCAGAAACATACAACTTAACCAAAAATACAGGGGACACACACCCATGGGGGTAGGCCGTGCCTCACCCACTAGCGACTTGACACACCCGTATGTCCTCCCCGTGGTCATATACTGCCAAAATCAACACGGCTACCAAGCACGCCCATGTGCTAAGGCCGTGTCCTACTAAGTCATATACTATAATTTCTCACACGACCTCTAGGCATGCCCGTGCCATGACCGTGTACTTCTTAAGCTAGCTACTGACTTTACCCCACGGTTACTAGGCACGCCTGTGCCATGGCCATGTGACATTATAAGTCATTTGCAAGACCAAATGCCACCCAAAAAGGGGTCATTTCTACAAGCCAATCATCAAGACATATCATACCTATTTAACAACCACCAAATTGACCATTCAATCTATACATTCAATGCCATTCTCATTCATGCCAAATTACAAACTAAAATTCATATCATCACAAGCATTAATCATCCATTTTGCTTAGCCAAAACTTAACCATTTCATATGCATCATACCATACCAAAATCTGTATCATATAACTCATTCATTAAAGCATTTATCAACTCAAAACTTACCAAAACATATGGCTAAGCTCACTTCATAAACATATACACATAACTAGCCTATACATGTCATGTTTCAACTATATATATTCTTTCAAAAGTACCAAAATAGAATGCCGATAGTGTGATTGAGAAGCTGACAATCCTAGATCCGAGCTAGCTTTACTGACACTGCAAGGCAGAGAAACAATTCACACAGTAAGCTTTCCAAAGCTTAGTAAGTTCGATATACAATACAATTATCTCATTAATCTAACTAATGTACATAATAAACAATCACTTAGATCACTTATCTCATATTCGTATCATCTCACCTATAGCTAAAATACTCATTCATTCAATCATGGCTTGTCTATAACTCATCAACAACAAAAGTTCAACACATACCTTAGCTAACACTTAGTTATCCACTTCCAAGCTATTCAATGCTCGATATTACATTTCGATCATCCTTTGATATTCGTTCAACTTAACCGCACATTCAATGCCACATATATATATTTGAAGCATAATTGTTATCGCACGCTTAGTGCCTATTCTTTTAACTGACTCGTCTCGGTGTCGCACACACAGTGCCAATTCAATAAGCCGAAGCTTTCATATCATCGCACACATAGTGCTATTCATTTCTATTTCGATTTCAATTTCACACACTTAGTGCCATCAACTAAAATCGTGCACATAGCAACTCACTTTCATACACATATACATATTCATTTCATATTGCTAAAACACATCTCAAATACATGTATTATAACCAAACTTACCTCGGACATCAAACTATTGATACGATCGATTAATTGAGCACTTTATCTTTGCCTCGATCTCGATCCAAACCTCTCCTCTCTTGGTCTATACACATTCAAATTCAATCCACTCAATCATCAATTCATTCAATTTAGTCCAAACACACATATTTAGGGCATTTTACAAAATAGCCCTCACATTTTTCACATTTTGACACTTTAGTCCTTAATTCATCAAATCATCAAATAAACAAAATTTGCTTGTACTCTAGCCTAGCCGAATTCTTACTAAACTCATACAAGTCCACACATTCCCTTTATTTCATAATTTAACCCTTTAGTTTCTCAATTTCTTAATTTAGCCCTAATTAGCTAAATTCATCAAAAATTCAAGAACAAAATATGTTCATCTACTTCAAATCATTCTTTTAACACCTAAAACCATCACAAAGCTCAACATGTCATCAATCGCATATCACACAAACATCATCACTTTATGAAATTTAAGCATGGATTTTGTATAGCACAAAGCAACGATCACAAAAACATAGAAATTATCGAAACCGACTAAAAACATACATTGAATTTGACTTTCAAGTGTCGAAAATCAAAAGAATAAAACCCTTTCTTCTTCCTCTTATTTTCGATCAAAAGATGAGTAAAATGACCATTTTTTCTTTCATGTTTTATCATATTATAACATTTTAACACATGAATGACATATCTACCCTTTTTATTATCATATAGGACAAATTAACATTATGGTTTATGAGTCATTTACCCATCCACTAACTTGAAAATGGTTTATTAACAACATAAGGCCTCCTCCTTAAAAATCCAACAACTTTTAAGTACTCACAAATCAGCACACAACATTTGTACTCTCTATGCAATTAAGTCCTTTCTCTTAATTCGATACACAACGATCAAATTATTACACAAAATTTTCACACAGACTAAGTCACATATCATTCACACAGAAAATATCATTAAAATATTTTTTTACAACCTCAGATTTGTGGTCTCGAACCACTGTTCTGACTAGGGTCTATGTAACAACCCGATTTAGGGCCTAGTAGGGATAGTGGTGCGAGGCCACGAACCCGAGGTGAATTTATGAGTTTTTCAAGTTTATGCCATGTTTGCACATTAGTATGAAAGTTTTGTAGAGCAATTTTTTTAAGTTGAGGTAAATTGGTCCAAAAAGGACTAAATTATAAAACTTGCAATATATGAGTTTTAGAGGCTTTTTGCATGAAATAGCTTTAGAATAATAATTATGAGCCCATAAATAGAAATTTTCCCAAAAATAAAATTTTGGACAAAATTGACCTTGAGATGGTGTTAAATAGAATTTTTATGAGAAGGGCATTTTGGTCATTCGCCTATAAAGTGTTTTAAATGGAAAAATATGAGAAAAATTCACTCATCTTCTTCCTTGTGCTGCCAAAAATTTGAAGACACCATAGCTAGGGTTCTTCATTTTTTTCAAGCTCATAGTAAGTTCATCCTAGCCCATTTTTAATATTCTTCATATTTTTGAAGTTCTCGTATTATGAATTAGCTAATTTTAGCTACAAAATGAGCTAAGATGCATGTTCAAAAATTTACCCTTGAATGATATGCTTGTTAAATGATGTTTTATGGAAGTTTAAGAGAGCTTGATGTTAGATAAACATCTTTTCCTTAATGAGTTTCATGAAAAATGGTAGTAGGGACCATTTTGTAATAGTTATAAAATTGGTCATACCTACTAGAAATAGTGAGAATTGATGATTATTATAGAAGAGAAAATGATTCAGCTAAGCATGAAGTTTAAGAAAGTTGCATGAAAATCAGTTTACGAGAATTGGGGCAAAAGTGCAAATATTAGATAGTATAAGGGCAAAATAATAATTTTTCCAAAATATGAGTTATGTGTTAATTTAGTCAATATGATTATTAAATGATCTATTTATGATTATAGATGAAGAAAAATGAAGCCCAAATCGAAACTGAGGCAAGAACAAAGTTGAAGACTAAATTGCATATCTACATACATTTTGTATATTAAGGTAAGTTTGTATGATTTCTAAGCTTTATGATTTTTATCATTAATTTGCTTAGTATAATGTACAATAATTGTATGAAATGATCATGTTATGTTCAAGCAAGAAATCATGATAATAAGTACGAGCAAGTCCCGATGAAGATGAATTTCTCAGGATACTCGATCTACCACACAAGATATCATGTAAGTACAAGGCAAGCTTGGCATTGATCAAGTTATCATGTAAGTCCAAGGCAAGCTTGGCATTGATCAAGATATCATGTAAGTCCGAGGAAAGCATGGCATTGATCAAGTTAGCAAGCAAGTTATCATGTAAGTCCAAGACAAGCTTGGCATTGATCAAGATATCATGTACGTCCAAGGCAAGCTTGGAATTGATCAATTTAGCAACCAAGTTATTATGTAAGTCTAAGACAAGCTTGGCATTGTGTATGTTATCAAGAGCAAGACTTCATCTAAGTCCATGTCAAGACATGGCCTTGAAACTAAGATGAGATATTCCATGTAAGACCATACCGAAGATATGGCTTTGGTATCAAGTTATGTGGGTCGAGATTTAGTATCCTCGGTTATTCGCAGAAATTCATCGGGCAAACGAGTAAGTCAAAAAGAAGATATCAAGAAAGCTAAGAAAGCAAAGTTAGTATCAAGATGAAATTGAGTATTATTCATGTTATGAATGAGGAAGTAAAGATTATTATTATTATTATTATTAAAGTATACTGATCAATGTGATCAAGTGATATAGGTACCATGTTTACCTTACAAGTATGAGAATGTTAAGTGTCATAAGACATGTAAGAATCAAGTATGAGTAAGTAAGCTTTATAGCTGAAATTATGATGCCATTGTAAGCTAAATGGTTTATGTTAAGCAAGTATATTGATATTTGTTGTACATGCAAACTTACTAAGCTATATGCTTACGTTATGATTCTTTCTTACTATGCAGTCCCGCCAAGCTAACTAGTACTATCAACTCTTATTTTGGTATAGCCAAGTTACTTTACTAAGTATGGCATGTATAAAAGCCTTCATTTTGTGTATATGCTTTAAGAAAGGCCATTGTATAGGCCATTAAGTTCATTATTCTTTTGTATTTGACTAAGTATGTATGTTTATTGAGATCAATGAAGCATGTAATATTAATCATGAAAGATGGGTTGTTATTGCATTATTGATTTGAGTTTAAGTATAATCTTCTTTTCAGGGTGGCAAATGGCTTGGTAAATAGCCTTTAAGTGCCGGCACGGTTGGACACACAGCGTGTGTCAAGACCATGTTAACCCTGCACCTTAGTATTATTAATCAGAATAGGCCACGGGCAAATCCCACTATCGTGTGTGTATGTCGTGTAAGACACATGGTTTGGATTTGGGCGTGTGCCCAGATCGTGCTAATTTAGTTAGTATATCAAGGATTAGCACACAATCTAAGCCCACGTGCGTGTCATGGCCATCTGAAATTAGTCAGTAACCTCCTACAGTTGGAAGACATGGGCATGTCTAAGCCGCATGGAAATAGTCAGTAGCTCTCCACAGTTTGATGGCATGGGTGTGCTTAAGGGTACACAGGCATGTTCCAAGTCACATGGGCGTGTGAACCCTGCTTCAAAAAAATGAGTTATTTGATTTAATTCTGAAAATTTTTTGACATGAGTTAAAGGCCTAGTAGGCCTTTGTTATATGTGTTGACTAAAAAAGTGAAGTTTTTAAGTCGAAACGAAATTTTATAGCCCGTAAGTACATGTTTCAGTGAGTTCAAGCATAGTAATATTTCGTATCCAGACCTAGTATCCGTCTTGGGTGTGGGGTGTTACATTTAGTAATATCAGAGCTACGGTTTAGTCAGCTCTAGGACTAACGTAACACGCATGAGTCTAGCTATACATGCAATACGTAAGAATGTTTTTATAATGATAGTGTGACGACTCCTGATGACTTAAATTATGTTTATACATATAGTAAATGGATCCCGAAAGAGCTGAGGCGGATGATGTAGAAAGTAACGAACTAGCTCCCGCAGAAGGGACGGTGCCTTGTGAGAATGAGAATAGACCTCCTACGGTGAGTCAAGAAGGAGGAGGAGAAGATGCTAAAGAAGCCTTCCTCCATATGATGAATGCCTGGTACACGGAGTTCGTTCGAGCGAACCCAAATGCATAACCCCCTCCACCCCCGCCTGTTCCACAACCTAGTTCAGTAGCCCCTCAAGTAGTAGAGGTGGTAAGAGGAGGTAAACCTCCAATTGATAGGATCAAGAAGCATGGGGCAGAAGAATTCTGAGCTAGAAAAGATGATGATCTAGAAAGAGCTGAGTTCTGGTTAGAAAATACCATCAGGGTATTTAACGAGCCGTCCTGCACCCCTGATGAATGCATGAAGTGTGTAGTCTCTCTTTTAAGAGATTCTGCTTACCAATGGTGGAAAACCCTTGTGTCGGTGGTACCAAGGGAAAAGATTTCATGGGAATTCTTCCAAGAAGAGTTCAAGAAAAATATATCAGCTAGAGATTTGTAGACCAGAAGAGGAGAAAATTTCTAGAGCTGAAGCAAGGCAAGACGTTAGTGACTGATTATGAGAGAGAGTTCGTACGACTCAGCAAGTACGCTCGTGAATGTGTGTCCACTAAGGCCATTATGAGCAAAAGGTTTGAAGATGGTTTAAATGAGGACATTAAACTGGTTGTTGCTGTCTTCGAGTTAAAAGAATTTGTTGTGCTAGTGGAAAGGGCTTGTAAAGCCGAAGAACTAGTAAATGAGAAGAAGAAATTTGAAATGGAGTCTCGCGATTCTAGAAAGAGACAGTGAAGCAAGTCATTCCAATCGTCATCCATGAAGTCAAGAGATTTCTCTACTTGAACTGCTACTTCCACTGGATTTTCAAGAAAAGACAACAGTAAGTAGTATTTGGGAAATAAAGCACAGACGACTTTAGTTGCAAGTGTTGGGAATTTTAGACCTGAATGTCCACAATGTGGTAGTCGCCATTTGGGAGAATGCCGAGCACATGAAAATGTATGTTTTAGATGTGGTTCCCAAGACCATCTCATAAAAGATTGTCCAGAGATGACTAAAGAAGAGAGAACTCAGAACCTGAGATCTGGGAGTATGGTTAAAGGGGGACCGCAGAGGAACCCAGGAAGTGTGGCAAGTGGAAGAGGTAACCCCAAAGAGCAGGCTGTGAGACCCGAGGGTAGAGCACCTGAGGACTTATGCCATTCGCACTCGTGAAGAAGTATCTTCCCGTAATGTTATTACGGGTACCTTTTCTCTTTACAATACCAAAGTTATTACTTTAATAGATCCCGGATCCATACACTCTTACATTTGCATGAAACTATTACCCAGTTTGGGTGTGCCTATAGATACCACAGAATTTGTGATTAATGTTTCTAATGCTTTAGGCAAAAGTATGTTAGTTGATAAAGTTTGTAAAGATTGTCTATTAATGATTAGAGGTCATTGCTTTAAAGCAAATCTTATGTTGTTCCCACTTGATGAATTCGACCTCATTCTTGGTATGGACTGGTTGACTACTCATAATGTAATTGTAAATTGTGGGAAGAAATACATTGAGATGAGATGCGAGAATGGGGATACTCTTCATGTAGAATCAAATGAGCAAGGTAGATTGTCGATAATAATTTCTCATATGATGGCGTAGAGATATCTTAGAAAAGGGTATGAGGCATTTTTGGCCTTTGTAATGAATGATAAAGAGACAGAGTTAAAGATTGAATCAGTGCCGATAGTATGTGAGTATGTGGATGTTTTTCTTGAGGAATTACCAAGATTACCACCAGTTAGAGAAGTTGAGTTCAGCATTGAGCTAACTCCCGGTACTGTACCAATATCCATTACTCCTTATAGAATGGCTCCAACAGAGTTGAAAGAGTTGAAGTTACAGTTGCAAGAGTTGACAGACAAAGGCTTTGCAAGATCAAGTTGTTCACCATGGGGCACTCCGGTTTTGTTTGTGAAAAAGAAAGATGGCACCATGAGATTGTGCATTGATTACCGTTAGCTTAATAAAGTGACAGTAAAGAACTAGTACCCATTACCTAGGATCGACGATTTGTTTGACCAATTGAAAGGAGCGACTGTGCTCTCCAAAATAGACTTGAGATCAGGGTACTACCAGTTGAGATTGAAAGGTTCAGATGTATCGAAGACTGCCATTTGAACGAGGTATGGGCATTATGAATTTTTAGTCATGCCCTTTGGGTTGACCAATGCTCCTGCGGCATTCATGGACTTAATGAACCGTATTTTCAGACCATACCTTGACAAGTTTGTAGTCGTTTTTATTGACGACATACTGATTTATTCCCAAGACGAGAATGAACATGCTGATCATCCACGGATAGTTTCTGAGACTCTTGAGAAAATCGGTTGTATGCCAAATTCAAGAAAAGTGAGTTTTGGCTCACTAAGTGGGATTCTGGGACATATTGTCTCAAGAGATGGAGTCCGAGTAGATCCAAGTAAGATCTCAGCTAGAATAGACCGGAAACCACCGAAGAACATCACAGAGATTAGAAGTTTTCTAGGCCTAGTCGGCTACTACAGACAATTTGTCAAGGGGTTTTTTACGATTGCAACCCTGATGACTAAATTGTTACTGTAACACCCCAAACCCGGTCTATGCGTTGAGACTAGATTTGGTTTGTTACATGATTCGTGCTATTCTTAAATCTTTAATGAGTTGAAAACTACAATTTTATTTATGAGGTTTAAAATTTGAAGAGTATTTGATTTTGATAAATATTTGAAACATTAGTTGAACATCATTGTATTATTAAAAACCGTTAGGAGATTTGTTAAAGAGTTAACAATAAAAGAATTATTTATAAAAGAATTTCATATACTTGAAAACCCAAATTTATTTTTATAAAGCATCATATAATCATAGCCCATGATTTGAAAGTCCAAAATAAAGTTTAAATTCCAAACACACATAAAATCCATAAGTTATTTATAGAGGCCATTTATTACAACATCCCAAAATAGTAAAAATAATTATTAAAAGTTCAGAGTTTTAAATAACCCATATTTAGCAGTATGGCCTCCACGTAGTCATCCTCGGCCCAAGTCCACATCAGTTTCCATTACCTGAGATGGAAAGAATTTAAAGGGGGGGTGAGTTACTTAGAACTCAGTGTGTAACTCACTTACCACCATTATTGGACCGAGATCATCAAGATATTAAGTCGGGCTTGAGCCCAATTCGAAATTCAACAATATATCATGAATTTAAAATAATTAATAATGCATGAAAAATGTAATTCCCAACCCAAACCTAATATCCAACCGCTAACACCCCCGTACCAACCATCACACCTGTGGGGATCAAGTCAACCCACCCCGCCATCACACCAATCGTAGGCATTAAGCCTTTTTATAATTGTGGCATAGCCACCGAACTAGAGGCAAAAGTCGATATTGTGGCGAGCCACCGAACTAGAGGCAATAAGTCGATATTGTGGCGAAACCACCGAACTAGAGGCAATAAGCGATATTGTGGCAATGCCATTCTTCTCTTCATATATCCCACCCATGCAATTATACATGTACTTTAAAATATAAAATTTATTAACAATACATAACATGGTGGGTTTATCAATAACATTTCATTTGGCCCTTAATTATAGCAATTTGTCCATTTAGCAATTTAGTGGGCTTTGGCCCATTTACCAAACTAGAGTGTTTTGGCTAAATTTTAACGAACTAGAGTGTTTTGGCCCGATTTATCGAACTAGAGTATTTTCGGCCCATTTTCACGAACTAGAGTATTTACGGCCCATTTTCACGAACTAGAGTATTTACGGCCCATTTTCACGAACTAGAGTATTTACGGCCCATTTTCACGAACTAGAGTATTTACGTAATAACAAGTAATATCTCGAGGGCGTTTTCGTAATTTTCACGATTTTTTCGTTTTACGTATTTTGTCATAATATCATTTTTTATGTTTTACCGATCTAATCGTTTTTACGATTTACTACCATACCGAAATTTGACATCCAACCGAGAAAATAATGAGTGTGAAAATTACACACCTCGATACCGTGAGTACTAACCCTTCTCGCTCCTCGGCACCTAAAATATATTTTGATTCGTTAGACAACTAACTCGTAAAAATAAATCTTAATCGATAATAGATCCAAAATCTTACCCTCTTGATTTTGAATCACTTCGATTTTCGGCTTTTCCTCGTTTATCGATTCACTAGCCGCCGAGAATCCACCAACGTATAACGGCTCGGAGGTTCGTACTACTTCGAATAATGGACTTCTTTCGGAAGATGGCCCGCAACCCGGTGGAAAATCCCGGACTGCCGAAACCGCTCTTCGTTTGAATGGGGATTTACGATCCACCCTCTTACGATAACCTAACACCGCCTTTTCTTCCCTATTTTGAAAGTCTTCAAGATCCAAAGGAATTTAGTTAGATCTAAAATAATATCAATAATTCTAGAGATTTTAAAGAGTAGGATTTCCTTACCACAATAAAACGTTTCCAACGTTTCTCCCGATCACTTGAGTTCGATCTCGTTATTGCACTAAATAATAATAACGAAAGAGACGTTATTAGAATGAGCGTTATATTGATTCAAAAGTCCTTCAAATCACCATTACCATTCGCCATAGTACCTTAATAAATCGAAAATGGAAAAGAACCCTTACCTATAATCCACGGTCGAAAGGAAAGAATGGAGAATGGTGTCTAAATGATGAAGGATTCGCTATGTATGTTCAAGGAAAAGAAAAAATATTTGGTTTATAGGCACAATAGCATTCGCCAAGAGAGTGAAGATGGAGAGAATTTTCGATTGAAAAGAAATAATATAAGAACGAAAGGATGATGGTGATGTTGTTGCTTGATGTCAAAGAGAAAAGAAGAGAAGAAAAAATGAACTTTAGGTGTTTGGTATATTCGGCCATGGCAAAAGAAAGAAAAAAGATGATTCTTTTTGGTATGGATGATTTCGGCACAAGAAGAAAAGGCACAAAGAATTGGCTATCGAGATAAGCAAAAAGGAATAACCAAATGGTCACAAAATTTGAGCTTTACTAATGCCCTATTCGGCCAAGATGAGAGTTGAGAGGAGTAAACAAAGAAAAAATCTGCACAATGTGCAAAGAATGACCAAAGAGAAAAGAATGAGATTTTTAGCCAAACTAACAAAATTTTGGCTCTCCTCCCCTTACCAATATTGCCGTCCAGCACATGGTCAAATGGCCATGATTTCTTTCCAAATTTTCCCCTTGATAAGTGCCTTATGTTCCCCCTATCTTTCCTTAAGTCTTTGATTCCATGCCATAAATTAGTTGTTTCCTTAATCCATTGATACACTAACCAAAAATACATGGTCAACACCTTCCTTATATGTCCCCTTGCCGACACTTCCTAGTCATGAGCAGAAAATTAAAAGCAAAAATTTATTTAGGTGCCATACAAGGGATTCGAACCTCTTCCCTCTTACTTGAACCCATGCGCCAACTCCACCATGCCATATGCTCATTTTATGACACTTTTAGCACATAATTTAGCTTAAGTCTTAATCACCTTTGTTTCACTTCAATAAATCTCAATTTAATAAATTTTATTTCTTCTTCAAATTATGCTTTACCCTCTCTAGGGCTTTAATAAGCACTAAAATAAAAGTAAAAATTTTTCCTTTAAAAATCTAAACACCAATTCATGCAATTTAATTACTCGGATTTTTAGGGTGTTACAACTCTACCCTCCTTAAAGAAAATTTCGTCCTCGAAATTTACCTGGTTGAAAAAGGTGAGGGTATTGTTGCCGAATTGCATCCTCTGCTCCCACGTAGCTTCTTCCACTCGTGGTTACGCCATAGAACTTTGACCAACGGCACGATTTTCTTCCTTAGTACCTTGACATCTCGGTCTAGGATTTCCACCGGTTCTTCTTCAAAGGACAAATCAATTCACTCCAATTCTTCTACTGGGTATAATGTGCAAAGGATCCGATCTATAACGCCTCAACATAGAAACATGAAAGACATTATGAATTTGATCTAACTCCGAGGTAACTCAATCGATATGCCATCGACCAACACGCTTCAAAGACACGATAAGGTCCAATATATCTAGGACTTAGCTTGCCCTTCCTTCCAAATCAAGATCTTTTCCAAGGAGATACCTTCAAGAAAACCCGATCTCCACACTATACTCGATGTTCCTTCGCTTGATCTGCGTATGACTTCGCTTATCTCGAGGCTTCTTTCATCCGTGCTCGAATAACTTTTACCTTATCCTCGGTCTCGATATCATCTCGGGACCTAACATCATCTTTCGCCCAACTCGGTCCAACAAATAGGAGAGCGACACTTACGACCATACAATGCCTCGTAAGGTGCCATCGAATGCTAGGCCGATAGTTGTTGTTATCGCTGAATTACGCGGTGGTAGATAATCCTCCCAACTACCCACGAAGTCGATTACATCCTCTTAACATATCTTCCAATATCTGAATTACTCTTTCCGACTGACCATCAGATTGAGGATGAAAAGCCGTACTGAAATTCAACTTTGTCCCTAAGGCTTCGTGCAGAGCTTTCCAGAATCGTGATGTAAACCTAGGGTCCCTATCCGATATAATAGATACAGGTACCCCATGTAACCTCACAATTTCAGATCGTAAAGTTTCGCCAATTTCTGCAATGAATAATCCGTACGAACTGGCAAGAAATGAGCAGTCTTCGTCAACCGATCAACAATTACCCAAACGGAATTTTTCTTAGTAGGTGTTAACGGTAACCCACTAACAAAATCCATAGTTATCCTCTCCCATTTCCAAAGAGGAATCTTTATCGGTTGTAACAATCCGACGGTAATTGGTGTTCGCCTTCACTTGTCGACAAGTCAAACATTTTCCCACGAACTCGTAATCTCACGCTTCAACCACGCCACCAATATCATTCACGGAGATCTCGATACATCTTATTTCCTCCGGATGCATAGCATAAGGGCTACTATCGCCTCTCGTAGAATCGGTTGCCTCAAATCTAGATCCTTGGGCATGCATACTCTCCTCGAAAGCACAACACACCCTCCGTGTTTATTCCAAAATCCTCAATTTCGCCATTTTCAACTTGTCGCAATAAAGGTCCCAACTTCTCATCTAATGTCTGCTTTTTCCTTGATTTGCTCCACCACGAGGCTTCACCAAGTTCGCTAACAAACCGCCATCCTCGTCTGCACTCAAATGGGCAAGCAGAGCTCTTAATTCAGATACCGCCTTACGACTTAACGCGTCGGCTACCACGTTAGCCTTTCGAGGATGGTATTCGATGGAGAAATCATAATCTTTTAACAATTCTACCCATCTTCTTTGTCTTAAATTCAACGCCTTACGAGTAAGGAGGTATTTAAGACTCTTGTGATCCGTGTAGATTATGGACTTCTCACCATAGAGATAGTGCCTCCAAATCTTTAGAGCAAAGACAACGCACTAACTCCAAATCATGAGTAGGGTAGTTTACTTCGTGTGGTCTCAACCGACGAGAAGCATAGGCCACCACTTTTCCATTTTGCATCAATACACAACCTGGACCGTGTGAGATGCATCACAATAAACAATGAATTCTTTTCCGACCTCGGGTTGAATTAAACTGGAGCTTCATCGGATCTTCTTCAATTTCTCAAAACTCTCTTGCTTTTACCCGGATATACGGAGCTCCTTTCGCAATGCTTTAGTTAGGTGCAAAGAATCAATGAAAACCCCTCTACAAAACGTCTATAGTATCCGGTAAGCCTAAGAAACTCAATTTCACTCATCGATGTTGGTGGTTTCCAATCCAGAATAGCCTCAATTTTCCGAGGATCCACCCTTATTCCTTCGGCTGATACTACATGACCAAGGAAAGTCACCTCCTTTAGCCAAAATTCGCATTTACCAAATTTGGCATACAATTGCTTATCACGAAGTAGTTGTAATACTATCCACAAATGCTGGTCATGTTCCTCCTCATTTCTCGAATAAACCAATATATCATCTATGAACACTACCACAAACCGGTCTAAATATGGTTGAAAGACTCGGTTCATCATGTCCATAAATGCAGCTGGTGCATTGGTTAATCCAAACGGCATCACTACAAACTCATAGTGTCCGTAACATGTCCGAATCTTTGTCTTATAAATGTCCGCTTCTTTCACTTTAAGTCGGTGATAACCCGACCTTAAATCAATTTTGGAGAAAAGCTGAAGCTCCCTTCAATTGATCAAGCAGTCGTCAATTCTCGACGAGGATATCGATTCTTGATCGTCAATTTATTCAACTGCGTAGTCAATGCACATACGCGTCGATCCATCCTTCTTCTTGACGAACAAAGCCGGTGCTCCCACGGAGACACACTTGGTCGAATAAATCCCGATCCAAATAATTCTTGAATTTGAGCTTTGAGCTCAGCCAACTCCTTGATGCCATTCTATAGGGAGCAATGGACACTTGAGTCGCCCTGAGCAAAAGCTCAATGCCAAATTCTACTTCCCGATCTGAGGTATACCGGAAGTTCTTGAAATACATCGGAAATTCCTTCACCGTCCTCACATCATTCACGGATAATTCTTTGGCATCCAAAACACGATAAAGGCTAGAAATGCCCGTACCCTTTCCGCACCAACTTCTCGACTTTTAATGCGGATACCACATTTGCCGATAGTTCTTTCGTTCACCAATCATTATGACTTCCTTATCATCCGGGTCCTTACTAACATTCGTTTTCAGCACAATCCAATTCGCTTTGATGGTTAACCAACCACCATGCCTGAATGAGATCGAACTCGCCGAAAGGTAGTTCCATCAAATTTGCTAAGAATACTTCCTCTTGAATTTTTAAGGGCACGTCTTTAAATATTTTATTAACAATTCTTGATCGTCTAGAGGATGATTCATCATCTCATTTTCGAAATTTGATTCTAAATTGATTTCGGATATGGCACTAGATACATATGAATGAGTAGAGCCAATATCTATTAAGGCAATAACAGTACATCAAAATGAAGAACGTCTAGGTTATCACATCAGTGCATTCTTGTCTTGGGCGTCTAACCGCATAGACCATCCAGGTGTCTTGCATCTACATTTCCTCTATTACCATTTCCTCGACCGGTGCACCTTGACCACGACCAGCCCCATTACCACCACGACCGGTCCACGACCTCTCGGTGGTGCGATTACCCGACCGATCGTGCATCATTATTACGGACTTCTTGAGTCGTATCCATTCGTCGAGGACAACTTTTGTCTTGATGTTCCATTGAACCGCATTTGTAGCATGCACCGTTTTCCTTCAACATTCCCCAAAATGCCTTTTCCCACACTCGGTGCAATCTCGACTTCGATTATTTGCTACCGGGTTACGCCTTGAACGATTCATCATTCCGGTTTCTTGAAATCTCTTTGAAGATCCAGATCTTTGTGTCCCTCTCTTGTTTGGGATCTTTCTGGTTCGCTGCTTCGAGTTCTTAGCCTCTTCGGCTATTTTGGCCTTCTCCACAAGAGTCAAAAATTCCTAACTTGTCATGCGAGCAATCGAACCCTCACTCATCATTAAGTCCATCCTCGAAACGCGTACAACGTTCATGATCTGTTGCTACAATTGTCCGGGCATAACGGCTCGACGTAAAACTCAGACTTCATATCTTGCCACTGGTCTTACTTCCTTGGACAAGATTCAGAAATTCCTTCCTTGAGCATCTACATAGCTCGTTCGACGTATTTTCCTTGAAAGCGACTTTAAAGAATTCCCGATTAATCGATGCGGCTTGATGCCTTCTCGAGCAGTGAGCCACCACCGACGCCTCATCTCTCAATAAGGATACAGCCCTCTCGGTTTTTGCTCGGTAGTGCATTCCATATCATCCATAATCCGTTCCATAGCTTCGAGCCAGTATTCAGCCACATTTGGGGCTACACCAGAGACTCCTCTGAAAACTTCTGCATTATTTGCCTTAAGTCGCTCTGAAATTGACCCACGAGTTGTTGGCCCAATTCTAGTTCCAATGACCCTTTCCAAGACTCGTAGCATTGCTTGAGTCAATGCATGATCTTCTTCCATGTGATCGCGTGATCCGGTCTCACTTTCAATTGGCGCAGTCGCGTCTACTTACAGCATATGATTTGGTGCTTCACCAGTAGCACCTCGGCCTCTACCACTACCACGTCTACGCGTCCCACGCCCACGTCCTCTTGTACTCATGATTGCTTGTTCGTTTATCGATTACAAGTTTTATGAATCAGAAATTTTGTTTCGGTGTTTATTAGCGATATTTTATGAGATTTAAGATATAAAGTTATTTTTCGCAACATTTCCTATAGTCTCAATCTCTCTGAGTTTTCACGTCTAAAACTAGAAGTTCTAGAGTGTTCCTATGATCTTATCATAGTAATCATTAAGCAATAATACTTACTTGACTTGTCGCCGGATGCTTGTGGTGCCATACTGATCTAAAAATATCATTGAGCATTTTCATACAGAAATTATTTTTGAACCCAAACCACAGCCGAGTTTTTGAAGCTGGGCTCTGATACCACTAAATGTAACACCCCAAACCCGGTCTATGCGTTGAGACTAGATTTGGTTTGTTACATGATTCGTGCTATTCTTAAATCTTTAATGAGTTGAAAACTACAATTTTATTTACAGGGTTTAAAATTTGAAGAGTATTTGATTTTGATAAATATTTGAAACATTAGTTGAAAATCATTGTATTATTAAAAACCGTTAGGAGATTTGTTAAAGAGTTAACAATAAAAAGAATTATTTATAAAAGAATTTCATATACTTGAAAACCCAAATTTATTTTTATAAAGCATCATATAATCATAGCCCATGATTTAAAAGTCCAAAATAAAGTTTAAATTCCAAACACACATAAAATCCATAAGTTATTTATAGAGGCCATTTATTACAACATCCCAAAATAGTAAAAATAATTATTAAAAGTTCGAGTTTTAAATAACCCATATTTAGCGAGATGGCCTCCACGTAGTCATCCTCGGCCCAAGTCCACATCAGTTTCCATTACCTGAGATGGAAAGAATTTAAAGGGGGGGTGAGTTACTTAGAACTCAGTGTGTAACTCACTTACCACCATTATTGGACCAGATCATCAAGATATTAAGTCGGGCTTGAGCCCAATTCGAAATTCAACAATATATCATGAATTTAAAATAATTAATAATGCATGAAAAATGTAATTCCCAACCCAAACCTAATATCCAACCGCTAACACCCCCGTACCAACCATCACACATGTGGGGATCAAGTCAACCCACCCCGCCATCACACCAATCGTAGGCATTAAGCCTTTTTATAATTGTGGCATAGCCACCGAACTAGAGGCAAAAAGCGATATTGTGGCGAGCCACCGAACTAGAGGCAATAAGTCGATATTGTGGCGAAACCACCGAACTAGAGGCAATAAGTCGATATTGTGGCAATGGCCATTCTTCTCTTCATATATCCCACCCATGCAATTATACATGTACTTTAAAATATAAAATTTATTAACAATACATAACATGGTGGGTTTATCAATAACATTTCATTTGGCCCTTAATTATAGCAATTTGTCCATTTAGCAATTTAGTGGGCTTTGGCCCATTTACCAAACTAGAGTGTTTTGGCTAAATTTTAACGAACTAGAGTGTTTTGGCCCGATTTATCGAATCGGAGTATTTTCGCCCATTTTCACGAACTAGAGTATTTACGGCCCATTTTCACGAACTAGAGTATTTACGTAATAACAAGTAATATCTCGAGGCGTTTTAATATTCCACGATTTTGTCGTTTTTACGTATTTTTGTCATAATATCATTTTTTTACGTTTTTACCGATCTAATCGTTTTTACGATTTACTACCATACCGAAATTTGACATCCAACCGAGAAAATAATGAGTGTGAAAATTACACACCTCGATACCGTGAGTACTAACCCTTCTCGCTCCTCGGCACCTAAAATATATTTTGATTCGTTAGACAACTAACTCGTAAAAATAAATCTTAATCGATAATAGATCCGAAATCTTACCCTCTTGATTTTGAATCACTTCGATTTTCGGCTTTTCCTCGTTTATCGATTCACTAGCCGCCGAGAATCCACCAACGTATAATGGCTCGGAGGTTCGTACTACTTCGAATAATGGACTTCTTTCGAAGATGGCCCGCAACCCTAGTGGAAAATCCGGATCATTAAAGCGCTCTTCGTTTGAATGGGGATTTACAGATCCACCCTCTTACGATAACTGAACACCGCCCTTTTCTTCCCTATTTTGAAAGTCTTCAAGATCCAAAGGAATTTAGTTAGATCTAAAATAATATCAATAATTCTAGAGATTTTAAAGAGTAGGATTTCCTTACCACAATAAAACGTTTCCAACGTTTCTCCCGATCACTTGAGTTCCGATCTCCGTTATTGCACTAAATAATAATAACGAAAGAGACGTTATTAGAATGAACGTTATATTGATTCAAAAAGTCCTTCAAATCACCATTACCATTCGGCCATAGTACCTTAATAAATCGAAAATGGAAAAGAACCCTTACCTATAATCCACTATCGAAAGGAAAGAATGGAGAATGGTGTCTAAATGATGAAGGATTCGGCTATGTATGTTCAAGGAAAAGAAAAAAATATTTGGTTTATAGGCACAATAGCATTCGGCCAAGAGAGTGAAGATGGAGAGAATTTTCGATTGAAAAAGAAATAATATAAGAACGAAAGGATGATGGTGATGTTGTTGCTTGATGTCAAAGAGAAAAGAAGAGAAGAAAAAATGAACTTTAGGTGCTTTGGTATATTCGGCCATGGCAAAAGAAAGAAAAAGATGATTCTTTTGGTATGGATGATTTCGACAAGAAGAAAAGGCACAAAGAATTGGCTATCGAGATAAGCAAAAAGGAATAACCAAATGGTCACAAAATTTGAGCTTTACTAATGCCCTATTCGGCCAAGATGAGAGTTGAGAGGAGTAAACAAAGAAAAAATCTGCACAATGTGCAAAGAATGACCAAAGAGAAAAGAATGAGATTTTAGCCAAACTAACAAAATTTTGGCTCTCCTCCCTTACCAATATTGCCGTCCAAAGACATGGTCAAATGGCCATGATTTCTTTCCAAATTTTCCCCTTGATAAGTGCCTTATGTTCCCCCTATCTTTCCTTAAGTCTTTGATTCCATGCCATAAATTAGTTGTTTCCTTAATCCATTGATACACTAACCAAAAATACATGGTCAACACCTTCCTTATATGTCCCTTGCAGACACTTCCTAGTCATGAGCAGAAAATTAAAAGCAAAAATTTATTTAGGTGCCATACAAGGGATTCGAACCTCTTCCCTCTTACTTGAACCCATGCGCCAACTCCACCATGCCATATGCTCATTTTATGACACTTTTAGCACATAATTTAGCTTAAGTCTTAATCACCTTTGTTTCACTTCAATAAATCTCAATTTAATAAATTTTATTTCTTCTTCAAATTATGCTTTACCCTCTCTAGGGCTTTAATAAGCACTAAAATAAAAGTAAAATTTTTCCTTAAAAAATCTAAACACCAATTCATGCAATTTAATTACTCGATTTTTAGGGTGTTACGATTCTGTAAGAATGTGAAGTTTGAGTGGTTGGAGAAATGCCAACAAAGTTTTGAAAAGTTGAAAGCAATGCTGACAGAAGCTCTAGTGTTAGTACAACCCGAGGCAGGGAAAGAATTCATAATTTATAGTGATGCATCCTTAAATGGATTAGGTTGTGTACTCATGCAAGAAGGCAAGGTAATTGCTTATGCCTCCAGACAGTTAAAGCCTCATGAGAAAATTTATCCAACGCATGATCTTGAATTGGCTACCATAGTCTTCGCTCTGAAGATTTGGAGACATCATTTATATAGTGATCGATGTCAGATTTTTACCGATCAAAAAAGTTTGAAGTACTTGATGACGCAGAAAGAGTTGAACTTAAGACAACGAAGATGGTTAGAATTAATAAAGGACTATGAGTTGGTCATTGATTACCATCCTGGAAAGGCGAATGTGGTCATCGATGCTTTAAGCAGAAAATCCCTAACTGCCTTAAGAGCATTGAATTCAAAAATATCTTTATCCGATGATGGTTCGATTTTAGCTTAGTTGAGAGCTAGACCAATGTTCCTTCAAGAGATCTTGGAGGCTCAGAAAAAAGATAGCAAATTGCAAGTTAAGAGAGCTCACTGCGAGTCAGGTGCTAAATCTGACTTTCAGATTAATTCTGATGGATATTTAATGTTTAGAGATAGAGTTTGTGTGCCAAGAAAAGAGGAGCTTATTTAGAAAATTTTGCACGAGGCACATAACGGATGTTTATTTGTACATCTGGGTGGCACCAAGATGTATAATGATTTAAAGCAACAGTATTGGTGGCCGAAAATGAAGAAAGACATTTCATAATTTGTTTCCAAGTGCATGATTTGTCAGCAAGTAAAAGCTGAGCACCAAGTACCTTCAGGTTTGCTTCAGCCTATCTTGGTTCCCGAGTGGAAATGGGACCATATCACCATGGATTTCGTAATGGGTTTACCGTTGTCTCCGAGTAAGAAAGATGTTGTTTGGGTAGTGGTTGATAGACTCACGAAGTCAACCCACTTTATAACTATACGAGTGGATTACTCACTAGACAAGTTGGCAAACTTGTATGTTTCAGAAAAGGTAAGACTTCACGGAGTTCCCTTATCAATCATATCAGATAGAGATCTGAGATTCACATCCAGATTCTGGAAGAAGTTGCAATAAGCTTTGGGTACAAAATTGAGTTTTAGCACAGCTTTTCACCCTCAGACTGACGGTCAGTTAGAAAGGTTAATTCAAGTACTCGAGGACATGCTCAGATGTTGTGTTCTGGAATTCCAAGGCAGTTGGGAAATGTTTCTCCCATTGGTAGAATTCACCTATAATAATAGCTTTCAGTCGAGTTTAAAGATGGCGCCTTATGAGGCCCTATATGGGCGTAAGTGCAGAACTCTTTTGTTTTGGACTGAACTTAAAGAGAACCAAATTCACAGGGTTGATTTGGTTAAAGAAGCTAAAGAGAAAGTGAAAGTGATTCGAGAATGTTCAAAGGCTGCATCAGACAGATAGAAATCCTATTCGGATTTAAAGAGAAAAGAGATAGAGTATCAAGTTGGGGATAAAATTTTCTTGAAAGTGTCACAATGGAGAAAAGTCCACAGATTTGACCGAAAAGGCAAATTAAGTCCATGTTTCATTGGACCTTACGAGATTACTGAGAGAGTTGGATCGGTAGCTTACCGTTTGGCTTTGCCCTTAGAATTAGAAAAGATGCATGATGTGTTTCACGTGTCAATATTGCGACGCTATAGATCAGACCCTTCACATGTAATTACCCCTTCAAAAATAGAGATTCACCCTGACATGACTTATGGTGAAGAAGCAGTCAAGATTTTGGCTGGAGAAGTCAAGCAACTGAAGAATAAGAGTATTGCCTTAGTAAAAGTATTGTGGCAAAGACATGGAATCGAAGAATCTACATGGGAACCAGAAGAGAGTATAAGAAACCAGTATCCAAACCTTTTTGCTGGTAAGATTTTCGAGGACGAAAATCCTTAAGAGGGGGAGAATTATAACAGCCCGATTTAGGGCCTAGTACGGATAGTGGTACGAGGCCATGAACCCGAGGTGAATTTATGAGTTTTTCAAGTTTATGCCATCTTTGCACGTTAGTATGAAAGTTTTGTAAAGCAATTTATTAAGTTGAGGTCAATTAGTCCAAAAAGGACTAAATTACAAAAGTTGCAATATATGAGTTTCTAGAAGCTTTTTGAATAAAATAGCTTTAGAATAATAATTATGAGCCCTTAAATAGCAATTTTCCCAAAAATAAAATTTTGGACAAAATTGACCTTGATATAGTGTTAAATAGAATTTTTATGAGGAAGGGCATTTTGGTCATTTGCCTATTAAGTGTTTTAAATGGGAAAAAGATGAGAAAAATTCACTCATCTTCTTCCTTGTGCTGCCGAAAATTTGAAGACACCATAGCTAAGGTTCTTCATTTTTTTTTCAAGCTCATAGTAAGTTCATCTTAGCCCGTTTTTAATATTCTTCGTATTTTTAAAGTTCTCATATTATGAATTAGCTAATTTTAGCTATAAAATGAGCTAAGATGCATGTTCAAAAATTTACCCTTGAATGATATGCTTGTTAAATGATGTTTTATGGAAGTTTAAGAGAGTTTGATGTTAGATAAACATCTTTTCCTTAATAAGTTTCATGAAAAGTGGTAGTAAGGACCATTTTGTAATAGTTATAAAATTGGTCATACCTACTAGAAATAGTGAGAATTGATGATTGTTATAGAAGATAAAATGATTCAACTAAGCATGAAGTTTAAGAAAGTTGCATGAAAATCAGTTTACGAGAATTGGGGCAAAAGTGCAAATATTAGATAGTATAAAGGCAAAATAGTAATTTTTCCAAAATATGAGTTATGTGTTAATTTAGTCAATATGATTATTAAATGATCTATTTATGATTATAGATCAAGAAAAATGAAGCCCGGATCGAAATCGAGGTAAGAACAAAGTTGTGGACTAAATGGCATATCTACGTACATTTTGTATATTGAGGTAAGTTTGTATGATTTCTAAGCTTTGTGATTTTTATCATTAATTTGCTTAGTATAATGTACAATAATTGTATGAAATGATCATGTTATGTTCAAGCAAGAAATCACGATAATAAGTACGAGCAAGTCCCGATTGATGATGATTTCCCAGGATACTCGATCTACCACACAAGATATCATGTAAGTCCAAGGCAAGCTTGGCATTGATCAAGTTATCATGTAAGTCCAAGGCAAGCTTGGCATTGATCAAGATATCATGTAAGTCCAAGGAAAGCTTGGCATTGATCAAGTTAGCAAGCAAGTTATCATGTAAGTCCAAGGCAAGCTTGGCATTGATCAAGATATCATGTAAGTCCAAGGCAAGCTTGGAATTGATCAATTTAGCAAGCAAGTTATTATGTAAGTCCAAGGAAAGCTTGGCATTGAGTATGTTATCAAGAGCAAGGCTTCATATAAGTCAATGTCAAGACATGACCTTGAAACCAAGATGAGATATTCCATATAAGACCATATTGAAGATATGGCTTCAGTATCAAGTTATGTGGGTCGAGATTTAGTATCCTCAGTTATTCGCAGAAATTCATCGGGCAAACTAGTAAGTCAAAAAAAGATATCAAGAAAGCTAAGAAAGCAAAGTTAGTATCTTGATGAAATTTAGTATTATTCATGTTATGAATGAGGAAGTAAAGATTACAATTATTATTATTAAAGTATATTGATCAGTGTGATCAAGTGATACAGGTACCATGTTTACCTTACAAGTATGAGAATGTTAAGTGTCATAAGACATGTAAGAATCAAGTATGAGTAAGTAAGCTTTATAGCTGAAATTATGATACCATTGTTGATTTGAGTTTAAGTATAATCTTCTTTTCAAGGTGGCAAATGGCTTGGTAAATAGCCTTTAAGTGCCGGCACGGTTGGACACACGGGCGTGTGTCAAGGCCGTGTTAACCCTGCACCTTAGTATTATTAATCAGAATAGGCCACGAGCAAATCCCGTTGTCGTGTGTGTATGCCGTGTAAGACACACAGTTTGGATCTGGGCGTGTGCCCAGACCGTGTTAATTTAGTCAGTATATCAAGGATTAGCATATGGTCTAAGCCCACGGGCGTGTCATGGCCGTCTGAAATTAGTCAGTAACCTCCTACAGTTGGAAGACATGGGCGTGTCTAAGCCGTGTGGAAATAGTCAGCAGCTCTCCACAGTTTGAGGGCATGGGCGTGCTTAAGGGTACACAGGCATGTTCCAAGTCACACGGGCGTGTGAACCCTACTTCAAAAAAATGAGTTATTTGGTTTAATTCCAAAATTTTTAGACATGAGTTAAATGCCTCGTAGGCCCTTGTTATATATGTTGACTAAGAAAGTGATGTTTTCAAGTTGGAACAAAATCTTATAGCCCTGTAAGTACATGTTTCAGTGAGTTCAAGCATAGTAATGTCTCGTATCCAGACCTAGTATCGGTCTTGGGTGCGGGTGTTACATTTAGTGGTATCAGAGCTACGGTTTAGTCAGTTCTAGGACTAATGTAGCACGAGCATGAGTCTAGCTATACATGCCATACGTAAGAATGTTTTTATAATGATAGTGTGACGACTCCTGACGACTTGAATTATGTTTATACATTTAGTAAATGGATCACGAAAGAGCTGAGGCGGATGATGTAGAAAGTAACGCACTAGCTCCCGCAGAAGGGAAAGTGTCATATGAGAATGAGAATAGACCCACTACGGTGCGTTAAGAAGGAGGAGGAGAAGAGGCTAGAGAAGCCTTCCTCCATATGATGAATGCCTGGTACACGGAGTTCGTTTGAGCGAACCCGAATGCATAACCCCCTCCACCCCCGCCTATTCCACAACCTAGTCTAGTAGCCCCTCAAGTAGTAGAGGTGGTAAGAGGAGGTAAACCTCCAATTGATAGGATTAAGAAGCATGGGGCAAAAGAATTCTGAGCTAGAAAAGTTGATGATCCAGAAAGAGCTGAGTTCTGGTTAGAAAATACCATCGGGTATTTAACAAGTCATCCCGCACCACGATGAATGCATGAAGTGTGTAGTCTCTCTCTTAAGAGATTCGCTACCAATGGTGGAACACCCTTATGTCGGTGGTACCAAGGGAAAGATTTCATGGAATTCTTCCAAAAGAGTTTAAGAAAAATATGTCACCGAGAGATTTGTAGACCGTAAGAGGAGAGAATTTCTAGAGCTGAAGTAAGGCAAGATGTCAGTGACTGATTATGAGCGAAAGTTCGTACGACTCAGCAAGTACGCTCGTGAATGTGTGTCCACTGAGCCCATTATGAGCAAAAGGTTTGAGGATGGTTTAAACGAGGACATTAAGCTGGTTGTTGCTGTCCTCGAATTAAAAGAATTTGTTGTGCTAGTGGAAAGGGCTTGTAAAGCCGAAGAACTAGTAAAAGAGAAGAAGAAATTTGAAATGGAGTCTCGCGATTCTAGAAAGAGACAGTGGAACAAGTTGTTCCAATCCAAGAAGTCAAGAGATTTCTCTACTTGAACTGCTACTTCCACTGGATTTTCAAGAAAAGACAAGAGTAAGCAGTATTTGGGAAATAAAGCATAAATGACTTCAGTTGCAAGTGTTGGGAATTTTAGACCCGGCAGACCTGAATGTCCACAATATGGTAGACGTCATTAGGGAGAATGCCAAGCACATGAAAATGTATGTTTTAGATGTGGTTCCCAAGACCATTTCATAAAAGATTGTCCAGAGATGACTAAAGAAGAGAAAACTCAAAACCCGAGATCCGGGAGTATGGTCAGAGGGGACTGTAGAGGAACCCGGGAAGTGGGGCAAGTGAAAGATGTAACCCTAGAGAGCGGGCTGTGAGACCCAAGGGTAGAGCACCTGTAAGGACTTATGCCATTGGCACTCACGAAGAAGCATCTTCCCCTAATGTTATTACGGGTACCTTTTCTCTTTACAATACCAAAGTTATTGCTTTAATAGATCCCGAATCCACACACTCTTACATTTTCATAAAACTATTACCCGGTTTGGGTGTGCCTATAAATACCATAGAATTTGTGATTAAGGTGACTAATCCTTTAGGCAAGAGTATGTTAGTTGATAAAGTTTGTAAAGATTGTCCATTAATGATTAGAGGTCATTACTTTAAAGCAAATCTTATGTTGTTACCATTTGATGAATTCGACCTCATTCTCTGTATGGACTGGTTGACTACTCATAATGTAAATGTAAATTGTGGGAAGAAATACATTGAGATGAGATGTGAGAATAGGGATACTCTTCATGTAGAATTAGATGAGCAAATAATTTCTCATATGATGGCGTAGATATCTTAGAAAAGGGTATGAGGCATTTTTGGCCTTTGTAATGAATGATAAAGAGATAGAGTTAAAGATTGAATCAGTGCCGATAGTATGTGAGTATGTGGATGTTTTTCTTGAGGAATTACCAGGATTACCACCAATTAGAGAAGTTGAGTTCAGCATTGAGCTAACTCCCGGTACTGTACCAATATCTATTACTCCTTATAGAATAGCTCCAACAGAGTTGAAAGAGTTGAAGTTACAGTTGCAAGAGTTGACAGATAAAGGCTTTGCAAGATCAAGTTGTTCACCAAGGGGCACTCCAATTTTGTTTGTGAAAAAGATAGATGGCACCATGAGATTGTACATTGATTACCGTCAGCTTAATAAAGTGAAAGTAAAGAACAAGTACCCATTACCTAGAATCGACGATTTGTTTGATCAATTGAAAGAAGCGACTGTGCTCTCCAAAATAGACTTGAGATCAGGGTACTACCAGCTGAGAGTGAAAGATTCAGATGTATGCAAGACTGCCATTCGAACGAGGTATGGGCATTATGAATTTTTAGTCATGCCCTTTGGGTTGACCAATGCTCCTGCGGTATTCATGAACTTAATGAACTACATTTTTAGACCATACCTTGATAAGTTTGTAGTCGTTTTTATTGACGACATGCTAATTTATTCCCGAGACGAGACTGAAAATGCTGATCATCTACGAATAGTTTAACAGACTCTTCGAGAAAATCAGTTGTATACCAAATTCAGTAAAAGTGAGTTTTGGCTCAAGGAAGTGGGATTCCTGGGACATATTGTCTCGAGAGATGAAGTCCGAGTAGATCTAAGTAAGATCTCAGCTATAATAGACTGGAAACCACCGAAGAACATCACAGAGATTAGAAGTTTTCTGGGCCTAGTCTGCTACTACAAACGATTTGTCAAGGGGTTTTCTATGATTGCAACCCTAATGACTAAATTGTTACAGAAGAATGTGAAGTTTGAGTGGTCGAAAAAATGCTAACAAAGTTTTGAGAAGTTGAAAGTAATGCTGACAGAAGCTCCAGTGTTAGTACAACCCGAGGCAGCGAAAGAATTCATAAATTATAGCGATGCATCCTTAAATGGATTAGGTTGTGTACTCATGCAAGAAGTCAAGGTAATTGCTTATGCCTCCAAACAGTTAAAGCCTCATGAGAAAAATTATCCTACGCATTATCTTGAATTGGCTGCCATAGTCTTCGTTCTGAAGATTTGGAGACATCATTTATATAGTGAACGATGTCGATTTTTACCGATCACAAAAGTTTGAAGTACTTGATGACGCAAAAAGAGTTGAACTTAAGACAACGAAGATGGTTAGAATTGATAAAGGACTATGAGTTGGTCATTGATTACCATCCTGGAAAGGCGAATGTGGTCGCCGATGCATTATGCGAAAAATCCCTATTTGCCTTGAGAGCATTGAATTCAAAAATATCTTTATCCGATGATGGTTCTATTTTAGCTGAGTTGAGAGCTAAACCAATATTCCTTCAAGAGATCTTGGAGACTCAAAAAAAAGATAGCGACTTGCAAGTTAGAGAGCTCACTACGAGTCAGGTGCTGAATTTGACTTTCTGATTAATTCTGATGGATATTTAATGTTTAGAGATAGAGTTTGTGTGCCAAGAAAAGAGGAGCTTATTCAAAAAATTTTGCACGAGGCACATAACGGATGTTTATCTGTACATCCGGGTGGCACCAAGATGTATAATGATTTAAAGCAACAGTATTGGTGGCCGAAAATGAAGAAAGACATTTCAGAATTTGTTTCCAAGTGCATGATTTGTCAGCAAGAAAAAGCTAAGCACCAAGTACCTTCGGGTTTGCTTCAGCCTATCTTGGTTCTCGAGTGGAAATGGGACCATATCACCATGGATTTCGTAATGGCTTTACCGTTGTCTCCGAGCAAGAAAGATGTTGTTTGGGTAGTTGTTGATAGACTCACGAAGTTAGCCCACTTTATACCTGTACGAGTGGATTACTCACTAAACAAGTTGGCAAACTTGTAAGTTTTAGAAATAGTAAGACTTCACGGAGTTCCCTTATTGATCATATTGGATAGAGATCCGAGATTCACATCCAGATTTTGGAAGAAGCTGCAATAAGCTTTGGGTACAAAATTAAGTTTTAGCATAGCTTTTCACCCTCAGACTGACGGTCAGTCAGAAAGGTTAATTCAAGTACTCAAGGACATGCTCAGATGTTGCGTTCTGGAATTCCAAGGCAGTTGGGAAAAGTTTCTCCCATTGGTAGAATTCTCCTATAATAATAGCTTTCAGTTGAGTTTAAAGATGGTGCTTTATGAGGCCCTATATGGGCGTAAGTGTAGAACTCCTTTGTTTTGGACTGAACGTAAAGAGAACCAAATTCACAGGGTTGATTTGGTTAAAGAAGCTTAAGAGAAAGTGAAAGCGATTCGAGAATGTTTAAAGGCTGCATCAGATAGACAGAAATCCTATTCGGATTTAAAGAGAAAAGAGATAGAGTATCAAGTTGGGGATAAAATTTTCGTGAAAGTGTCACCATGGAGAAAAGTCCTCGAATTTGACCGAAAAGGCAAATTAAGTCCACGTTTCATCGGACCTTACGAGATTACTGAGAGAGTTCGACCGGTAGCTTACCGTTTGGCTTTGCCCGTAGAATTAGAAAAGATATATGATGTGTTTCACGTGTCAATATTGCGATGCTACAGATCAGACCTTTCACATGTAATTACCCCTTCAGAAATAGTGATTTGCCCCGACATGACTTATGGTGAAGAACCAGTCAAGATTTTGGCTCGAGAAGTTAAGCAACTGAAGAATAAGAGTATTGCCTTAGTAAAAGTATTGTGGCAAAGACATGGAATCGAAGAATCTACATGGGAACCAGAAGAGAGTATAAGAAACCAGATATCAAACCTTTTTCTTTGGTAGGATTTTCGAGGACGAAAATCCCAAGAGGGAGAATTATAATGACCGATTTAGGGCCTAGTAGGGATAGTGGTGCGAGGCCACGAACCTGAGGTGAATTTATGAGTTTTTCAAGTTTATGCCATGTTTTTACGTTAGTATGAAAGTTTTGTAAAGAATTTTTATTAAGTTGAGTTCAATTGGTCCAAAAAGGACTAAATTGTAAAAGTTGCAATATATGAGTTTCTAGAAGCTTTTTGCACGAAATAGCTATAGAATAATAATTATGAGCCCTTAAATAGCAATTTTCATAAAAATAAAATTTTGGACAAAATTGACCTTGAGATGGTGTTAAATAGAATTTTTCTGAGGAAGGGCATTTTGGTCATTTGCCTATTAAGTGTTTTAAATGGGAAAAAGATGAGAAAAATTCACTCATCACCTTCCTTGTGCTGTCGAAAATTTGAAGACACCATAGCTAGGGTTCTTCATTTTTTTTTTCAAGCTCATAGTAAGTTCATCTTAGCCCGTTTTTAATATTCTTCGTATTTTTGAAGTTCTCATATTATGAATTAGCTAATTTTAGCTATAAAATGAGCTAAGATGAATGTTCAAAAATTTACCCTTCAATGATATGCTTGTTAAATGATGTTTTATGGAAGTTTAAGAGAGTTTGATGTTAGATAAACATCTTTTCCTTAATGAGTTTCATGAAAAATGTAACAGACCGAATTTGACCCTAATCGGAACGGTGGTTTCGGGACCACGAATCCAAGTTCGAGAAATATTTTAAATTTATATTTTGTTTTTATTATATGTGAATTAATATGTGTGAAAGTTTAGTGGAAAAATTTTATCGTTTGTGTGTTTAATTTAGAAAAAGGACTTAATCGTGTAAAAGGTAAAAGTGACATACTAAAGTGAAATGTGCTAATTTGAGCATGGCTTTATAATATGAAGTATTGAAAGGGTAAATAACCCATTTTATGAGTTAGTGGCCGGTCATGGACAAGTTTGTCCTGAAGATATAATATTTGGTTATTTTATTATAAAGGTTAGTTAAGTAATTTAATAATAAATTAATATATGTTAAAGTAAAACAAAACAAAGGGCCATTTTTCATTCATCTTTGTACTTGGTCGAAACTTTGCATGAGAAGAAGGGTTCAAAGTCTTTGAAATTTCGGCACTTTGAAGCTAAAATTGAAGGTGAGTTCTTAGTCAGTTTTAGATAATTTTTACGTTTTTGAGATCGTTGCTTCGAACTGTAGCTGACCCATGTTAAAATTTTTAAGAATAATCATGTATGATGTTCGGCCCTTGTTATATTCTTGTGATTTTTGGTGTTTTATGATTTTATGTAAATGATATGTTGAAGATTAATGTATATTGAATTGGAAATTTTAGTAAATTTAAGTGTTTTTGGACTAATTTGTAAAAATAAAAATTTGGAGGGACTTGTTTGCAAAATAAATGAAATGTATGTCTTGGTATGAGAGTATAGAAGATTCGGCCCTAAAGTATTATGTGCAAATTATGTGTATTTTGTGTTTTATGCAAATAGGACTAAATTGTAAAAATGTGAAACTATAGGGGTAAAATGGTAATTTGCCTATTTATGTGCTTAGGGACTAAATTGAGATGAAATGTACTTGAATGAGCTAAATTTTATGTGTTTAGATCAAGAACAAAGAAAACGCAATTTGGATCGGGGAAAGGCGAAAGTTGTCGACCAGCCTATAAACGTTGTCCACCGATAGTCGAGGTAAGTCCTTAAGCTGGAATAGGTCATATAATTATTTACGAATCTGTTAAATGATAATGTTCGATAAATTTGAAGATATATTATTGTAATAGCCGAATGTACATAAGTGAAATTGGCTTGAATACATAAATTGACAATACGATATGAATGAGTACCTTTGATATATTATTGAAAAAAATGTGAAGTATGTGATTGGTTTATGAATAGATTCGGGCTTATTGCCTAGCAGGCTTAGTGTCGGTGATTTGATTTGGGCTTCGTGCCTAGCGTGCTTAGTCTTGGTGATTTGATTCAGCTTCGTGCGGCGAGCTTAGTGCCTGAATTGATTCGGCTTCGTGCTCAGCGATCTTAGTCTTAGGTGACATATTCGGGCTTCGTGCCTAGCAAGCTTAGTGCCGGTGATTTGATTCAGGCTTTGTGCCTAGCAGGCTTAATGCCGGTGATACTTTAAAATGAAGAAATCATAAATTGTTCGAGTGTAATATAGTGAACCTATTGAGTTAAAAACTCAGGTAAGCTTAAATCTCATTGAATTTATCAGAAGTAAGGTAAGTTGTGATTAATGTTACTTGAGTTGAATTATCATATTAAGAATGGTGTTATGGATGATTGAGCTTATTGATTGATATGTATGAATGGTAAAGATAGAATCCGAGCTTAAACGTACTATTTTTGTTGATGTTTGGTTACTAGTAGAAATGCTAATAGTGCAAAGACTTTGAATATGAAAATATAGTTGATATGAATGTTACACTTATGTGACGAGGAGCATGTGATTCATGTAAAATACTTTTATACTATGGTTCGATGAAATTATAGGATTATGGTAATGAAGTGTAAATGCTATGATTAACAAGCTGAAAATATTCGGCTCTGCATAAATATAGATGTTATAAGTTTTTAGAAATAAAATTTAATCGTTCGAATGTTATATTAAAGTTGCTTAAGACTTACTAAGCTATTGAGCTTACTATGTATGTGATTTTAATTCTGTTTTATAGATCGTTGAATCAACTACGGGCTCAGGGGATCATCAAGAAAGTCGACCACACTATCACTCTCTTTGGTATATAAATGTTTTGTAAACTTTTTAAATCAAAGGCATGTATAGGCTTTATTTTGATAAGTAATGAATGATGTTCGGTTTGTAAATATAAATATGGCCTTGCGAATAAGGCTGTTGCTTTTGGTTAAGTATGAGTTATATGTTGATATAATGGTTTGTTTTAAGTCCTTGATATAATATTTGTGCATATCATGTTTAGGAGTTAAATGTGGTTATATAGAATTGGTCATTTATAGGTAATATATATGTATAAGTATTGCCTATTTGGTTGTGAAAATTTTCTCTTGAGATTATTACGTGTTTAGTTATAATTTCAAAATTGATCATGGAAATGTTTATATTCATGTTTAGGTTGAAGATTTTGAGTTATAACTAGTATGGCCATTCGAATATAGCTAAAATATTGTACTAGTTTGAGCTTGAGATAAATGTATTTTAATTATTAAATGTTGTATATATATATGTTTATGTTATCATGATACAAGAGCTATATGAATGCTTATATACAATTATAGTTGAGTTATGTATGAAAAATAAGTGGGTATCGGATGGGTATTAATATAAAATTTTGTATGTGCGTTGATTAAATTATTTTATGAAACATGAAACATGTTATGCAATAGGTTTTGGTATATTTGGCCAAAGCTGTCAACTGCATTTTTGGTAATGTAATGAACTTGTATATCTCGACCACTTAGCCTGAAGTTTTGTTCATAAGGTGGTTTTCTTAATACTTAAAATGAATTGACTGTTGAAATAGGGTTACTTTATTAATTAGTTAAGTATGGTTTACTTGTTTCTAAATTTCATATGTTAAGACCATCCTGTTGAGTATGGTATATGGAATCGGGATTGTTGTATGACTTATCCGGTAATGCCCGTAACCCTAATCTGGTGACGGGTAGGGGTTAAGGGTGTTACATTTTATTGGTATCAGAGCTACGGTTTAGTCGATTCTAGGACTACCGTAGTATGTAAGAGTCTAGCTATACATGCCTTTGAATTGTATATATGATAGTGTGGTGACTTCTGACAATTTCAATTGTATTCTATATAGTAAATGAACTCTGATCCCGATAGAGTCGTAGCTGATGATGTGGAGAGCGTTGAGCCTGGTCTCACACGTGGATCAGTGCCATTAGACTCTCGACTAGATACGGATAGCCACGAGGGGGAGGCTAAACAAGCCTTCTACCAAATGATGAATGAATGGTTTACCCAGTTTGTTCAGAATAATCCGGCTGTACAACAACCTCCACCCCCAAATAATCCAACTCCGGTACCTTCAGAACCCCCGATGATAGATCCGATGAGATCTAGTAGGCCTCCTGTTGATAAAATCAGGAAATATGGGGCCGAGGAATTCAAGGCCAATGATAATGATGATGCAGAACGAGCTGAGATGTGGCTTGATAACACTATTCGGGTACTCGATGAGTTATCTTATACTCCAGATGAATGTCTAAAGTGTGCTATATCTCTACTTCGGGACACTGCCTATCACTGGTGGAACACACTGGTATCAGTAGTTCCGAAAGAAAAAGTAACTTCGACTTCTTCTAAATTGAGTTCCGTAAGAAATATATCAGTCAGAAATTCATCGATCAAAAATGAAAAGAATTTCTTGACCTAAAACAGGGGCGAATGACTGTGACAGAATGCGAACGAAAATTTGTCAGACTTAGCAGATATGCTAGAGAGTGTGTTTCTACTGAAGCTATTATGTACAAAAGATTTGAAGACGGTCTGAATGAAGATATAAAGTTGCTAGTCAGCATTCTTGAAATCAAAGAGTTTGTGATACTAGTCGAGTGGGCTTGTAAGGCTGAAGAGCTCGAAAAAGAGAAAAGAAAAGCTGAAATAGAAGCTAGAGATACTCGTAAGAGATCAACGAGTAAGACTTACCATTCGGTGCCTAAGAAATTCAAAGATGACTCCAACCGACATAAAGCTACTTCAGACTTACCTAGATGTGATTCGACCCCCAGGAGTTATCGAGCCACTTCTATAGCTAGTGTTGGTAACGTTCCACAGGACCAGGTCGAGTGTAAACATTACGGGAAATGGCATTCTGGAAGTTGTAGGGTTCGTGATCGGTCCTACTTTAAATGTGGATCATCGGACCATTTTATTCGAGAGTGCCCGATGTTAGCCGAATAGAATACGGTTCAGAACACTAGACCGAGCAGTACGCCAGCACGGGGTCGACCACCCAAACATTCCAGTAATGTAGGTGGCAGTCATAGAGGGACGAAAGACACTGTAGTTCGATTAGAGGCCCGAGCACCTACCAGAGCTTATGCTACACGAGCCAGAGAGGATGCTTCTTCCCCCGATGTCATTACCGGTACTTTCACCCTTTATGATACTACTGTGGTTGCATTGATTGATCCTGGTTTGACTCATTCATATGTGTGTGAAACTCTAGTATTCGGTAAGACTCTGCCAGTTGAGTCTACTGAGTTTGTGATTCGTGTGTCCAACCCTTTGGGTAGATGTGTACTTGTTAATAAAGTGTGTAAAGGTTGCCCGTTGATGATTCGGGATTATTGTTTCCCAGTTGATTTAATGTTGTTTCCCTTCGATGAGTTCGATATAATTTTGGGAATGGACTGGCTAACTTCACATGATGCAGTGGTGAATTGCAAAAGAAAGCTTATTGATTTGAGATGTCAGAGCGGCGAGATCATCAGAATTAAATCCAGTGATTTAAATGAGTTTCCTACAATAATATCCTCAATGTTGGCCCAAAAGTATGTGAGAAAAGAGTGCGAAGTTTATTTGGCCTATGTACTGGATAATAAAGTATCTGAAAAGCATATTGAATCTGTACTGGTTGTGTGTGAATACCTAGATGTGTTTCCTGAAGAACTACCGGGCTTACCCCAAATACGAGAAATTGAGTTTGGCATTGGATTAGCACCGGGAACGACTCCGATCTCGATAGCTCCATATCGGATGGCAGCTACTGAGTTAAAAGAGTTGAAAGCACAGTTGCAAGAGTTAACAGATAGGGGCTTTGCACGACCAAGTTTCTCTCCTTGGGGGTGCAATAGTCCTTTTTGTGAAGAAAAAAGATGGAACAATGTTGATGTGTATTGATTATCGGCAATTGAATAAGGTAACTATAAAGAATAAATACCCGTTACCTCGGATTGATGATTTGTTTGATTAGTTGAAGGGGGCTTCAGTATTTTCGAAGATAGATTTGAGATCGGGTTATTATCAGTTGTGAGTCAGAGATACAAATGTGCCAAAGACTGCATTCCGGACGAGGTACAGACGTTTTGAGTTTTTTGTTATGCCTTTTAGGCTTACTAATGCACCTGCTATTTTTATGGATTTGATGAATCAGGTTTTTAGACAGTTTTTGGATCGATTTGTAGTAGTGTTTATTGATGATATATTGATCTACTCCAAAGATGAAATCGAGAATGCTGAGCATTTGAGATTAGTGCTACAAACTTTGCGAAATCAGCAGTTGTATGCGAAGTTTAGTAAGTGTGAGTTCTGGATGAAAGAGGTCAGCTTTTTAGGACATGTTGTTTCAACATCAGGTATTCGAGTTGATCCGAACAAAATCTCGGCTATACTTGATTGGAAGCCACCAAAAATATTTCTGAGATTCAAAGTTTTCTGGGACTTACGGGCTACTACAGACGGTTTGTGAAAGGTTTTTTTTGTAATAGCGACACCTTTGACAAAGCTACTACAGAAAGATGTCAAGTTCGAGTGGTCAGAAAATTGTCAGAAAAGTTTCGATCAGTTGAAAGCCCTTTTGACGGAAGCTCCGGTGTTAGCTCAGCCTGAATCGGGTAAAAAATTTGTTGTGCATCCTGATGCTTCCTTAAGTGGTTTGGGCTGTGTATTGATGCAGGAAGGCAAGGTTATAGCCTACGCTTCGAGACAACTAAAGCCGCATGAAAGAAATTATCCGACTCACGATCTGGAATTAGCAGCTATTGTTTTTGCATTAAAAATTTGGCGGCACAATTTATTCAGCGAGAAATGTCACATTTATTCGGATCATAAAAGCCTAAAGTATTTGATGACTCAGAAAGATCTGAACTTGAGGCAACGCAGATGGTTGGAACTGTTGAACGACTATGAGTTGGTGATTGACTACCATCCGGGGAAAGCTAACGTTGTTGCAGATGCGTTAAGTCGAAAATCATTGTTTGCTCTTCGTGCAATGAATGCACAAATGGTTATGTTTGGTGATGGATCGATCCTAGCCGAATTACGACCAAGACCAATGTTTATTCAGCAAATTTGTGATGCACAGAAAGTCGACAAAGATTTGATTGCTAAGCGAATTCGGTGTGAAAAAGATGTGGAATCAGAATTTCAAATTGATGCAAATGATTGTTTGAACTTTAAAAACCGAATGTGTGTTTCGAAGAACTTGGATTTAATTCAGATGATTCTGAGTGAGGCTCATAGTGGTCGATTATCGATACATCCGGGTGGCACAAAAATGTATAATGATTTGAAACAGTTCTATTGGTGGCCTGGCATGAAACGGGATATATCTGAATTTGTTTCAAAGTGCTTAATTTGTCAGCAAGTAAAAGCTGAGCATCAAGTGCCTTCTGGGTTGCTTCAGCCGATCATGATACCTGAATGGAAATGGGATAGAATCACTATGGATTTTGTATCTGGTTTGCCTATGACACCGAGCAAGAAAGATGCAATCTGGGTTATAGTTGATAGATTGACCAAATCGACTCATTTTGTACCAATTCGAACGGACTATTCACTTGATAAACTTGTTGAATTGTATATATCATAGATTGTGAGGTTGCATGGTGTGCCGAGTTCTATTGTTTCGGATAGAGACCCGAGATTCACATCATGATTTTGGAAGAAGTTGCAAGATGCTTTAGGTACTAAACTTTACTTTAGTACAACCTTTCATCCACAGACAGACGGTCAATCTGAACGAACTATTCAGATACTTGAGGACATGTTGAGATGCTGCGTTCTTGAGTTTGAAGGTACGTGGGAAAGATACTTACCTCTGATTGAATTTTCCTATAATAATAGTTTTCAATCTAGTATCAAAATGGTGCCCTATAAAGCCTTATACGGGCGAAAGTGTCGAACACCATTATCTTTGGATGAGCTCGTGAGAATAAGATACACGGGTTGATTTGATTAAAGAAACAAAATAGAAGGAACTATTATTAGAGACAATTTGAAAGCTGCTTCGGATCGCCAAAAGTTCTATGCTGATTTGAAACGTAAAGACATTGAATTTCAGGTCAGAGATTGAGTATTTTTAAAGGTTTCTCCATGGAAGAAAGTACTCCGTTTTGGTAGGAAGGCAAGTTGAGTCCGAGATTCATCGGACCGTATGAAATCAT
This sequence comes from Gossypium rotundifolium, assembly GCA_025506655.1. Classification (NCBI taxonomy): domain Eukaryota; kingdom Viridiplantae; phylum Streptophyta; class Magnoliopsida; order Malvales; family Malvaceae; genus Gossypium; species Gossypium rotundifolium. The sequence goes on from CP106724.1 coordinate 147,808,845, forward strand.
TGAGCGTGTTGGGCTGTTGCTTATAGGTTGAAGCTACCCTCCGAATTAGAAAAGGTACGATGTATTTCACATTTCTATGCTCCGTAGATGCGAGATCGATCCGTTACATGTGATTGCTCCATCTGAGATTGAAATCCAACCTGATATGACGTATGAGGAAAAACTGATCCGTATCTTAGCTCGGGAAATGAAAGAGTTAAGAAACAAAAGGATTTCCTTAGTGAAAGCACTATGAAATTGGCACGGAGTTGAAGAGGCTACGTGGGAGCCTGAGGACTCAATAAGGCAACAATATCCGACGTTATTTAACGGTAAGATTTTTGGGGACGAAAATCCTTAAGGGGGGAGAGTTGTAACAGACCGAATTTGACCCTAATCGAAACGGTGGTTTTGAGACCATGAATCCGAGTCCGAGAAATATTTTAAATTTATATTTTGTGTTTATTATATGTGAATTAATATGTGTGAAAGTTTAGTGGAAAAATTTTATCGTTTGTGTGTTTAATTTAGAAAAAGAACTTAATCGCGTAAAAGGTAAAAGTGACATACTAAAGTGAAATGTGCTAATTTGAGCATGGCTTTATAATATGAAGTATTGAAAGGGTAAATAACCCATTTTATGAGTTAGTGGCCGGTCATGGACAAGTTTGTCCTTAAGATATAATATTTGGTTATTTTATTATAAAGGTTAGTTAAGTAATTTAATAATAAATTAATATATGTTAAAGTAAAACAAAACAAAAGGCCATTTTTCATTCATCTTTGTTCTTGGCTGAAACTTTGCATGAGAAGAAGGGTTCAAAGTCTTTGAAATTTCGGCACTTTGAAGCTAAAATTGAAGGTGAGTTCTTAGTCGGTTTTAGATAATTTTTACGTTTTTGAGATCGTTGCTTCGAACTTTAGCTGGCCCATGTTAAAATTTTTAAGAATAATCATGTATGATGTTCAGCCCTTGTTATATTCTTGTGGTTTTTGGTGTTTTATGATTTTATGCAAATGATATGTTGAAGATTAATGTATATTGAATTGGAAATTTTAGTAAATTTGAGTGTTTTTGGACTAATTTGTAAAAATAAAAATTTGGAGGGACTTGTTTGCAAAATAAATGAAATGTATGTCTTGGTATGAGAGTATAGAAGATTCGGCCCTAAAGTATTGTGTGCAAATTATGTGTATTTTGTGTTTTATGTAAATAGGACTAAATTGTAAAAATGTGAAACTATAGGGGTAAAATGGTAATTTGCCTATTTATGTGCTTAGGGACTAAACTGAGATGAAATGTACTTGAATGAGCTAAATTTTTATGTGTTTAGATCAAGAACAAAGAAAAACAAATTTGGATTGGGGAAAGGCGAAAGTTGTCGACTAGCCGATAAACGTTGTCCGTCGATAGTCGAGGTAAGTCCTTAAGCTGAAATAGGTCATATAATTATTTACGAATCTGTTAAATGATAATGTCCGATAAATTTGAAGATATATTATTGTAATAGCCGAATGTACATAGGTGAAATTGGCTTGAATACATAAATTGACAATACCATATGAATGAGTATCTTTGATATATTATTGGAAAAAATGTGAAGTATGTGATTGGTTTATGAATAGATTCGGGCTTATTGCCTAGCAGGCTTAGTGCCGGTGATTTGATTCGGGCTTCATGCCTAGCGTGCTTAGTCTTAGATGATTTGATTCGGGCTTCGTGCCTAGCGAGCTTAGTGCTTATTGATTTGATTCGGCATCGTGCCTAGCGCCTTAGTGCCGGTGACATATTCGGGCTTCATGCCTAGCGAGCTTAGTTCGGGTGATTTGATTCAGGCTTTGTGCCTAGCGAGGCTTAATGCCGTTTGTATAACGAACCGAATCGACCCTAATCGAAGCGGTGGTTTTGGGACCACGAATCCAAGCAGAAATATTTAAATATCATATTTAGTGTTTATTATATATATGAATTTATATGTGTGAAAATTTCAGAAAAATTTTATCGTTTGAGTTTTGAATTTGATAAAAAGGACCTAATCGCGTAAAAATAAAAGTTGCAAACTAAAGTGTAATGTGTTAAATTGAGCATGGCTTTTTAATAGGAAGTATTGAAAGGGTAAATAACCCATTTTAAGGGTTAGTGGTAGGCCATGGACAAGTTTGTCCTTAAGTTAAAATGTTTAATTATTTTAAATATAAGGTTAGTTTAGTAATTTGGTAAATATTTATTATATGCTAAAATAACCAAGAAAAAAAGCCATCATCTTTTGACTCATCCATGGCGAATGTGGAGGAAGAAAATAAGCTTTAAACTCTTTGAAATTTCGGCACTTTGAAGCCAAAAATCTAAGGTGAGTTTTAGTTAGTTTTCGATAAATTTTACGTTTTGAGATCGTTACTTGAACCGTAATCAACCCATGTTGTAATTTTTGAATCTAAGCATGCTTGATGTTCGGTTATTGATAGATTTATATAGTTTTGATGTTTGATGATGTTAGATAAAAGATAAGCTAAAGATTAGTATATTATGTATTAGAAGTTTTGAGGAATTTTTGTTTTTAGCGCCAAATTGTAAAAATTAAAACTTGAGAGGGCTTAAATGCAAAATAAATGAAAGAAATGGACTTGTATGGTCCTTACACATATTCGCCCTTGAGTGTTATGTTGAAATAATGTCTATTTTATGTGTTATGCAAATAGGACTAAGTTATAAAGTTGTGAAATATTAGGGGTAAAATAGTAATTTACCCATTTATGTGTTAGGGACTAAATTGAGATGAATTGTGCTTGAATGAGCTAAATTTTAATGTCTTTTAGATCAAGAGCAAAGAAAAAGCAGATTTAGATTGGGGAAAGATGAAGGTTCTCGAATAGCCGATTTGCACGGTCTATCGACAACCGAGGTAAGTCCTGTTTGAAATATGTCAAAGAATTATTTATGAATCTATTAAATGATGATGTTTGATAAATTTGAAAGTAAATTATGGTAGTAGCCGAATGTATATAGTTGAATTGGTTTGAATGCATAAATTGATAATGTGATATGAATATGTGTCTTTGATATATTATTTGTGAAAAATGTGAAGTATGTGATTGGTTTATGAATTATTTCGAGCTTATTGCCTAGCAGGCCTTGTGCGATGATTTAATTCGGGCTTCGTGCCTAGCGAGCTTAGTCTTAGGTGATATATTAAGGCTTCATGCCTAGCGAACTTAGTCCGGTGACATATTCGACTTTAAGCCTAGCGAGCCTAGTCTTGGTGATTTATTTCGAGCTCGAGCCTAAGCGAGCCTTGTCTTGGTGTTACTTATCGGGCTTTATCGCCTAGCGAGCTTGATGCTTGATGTGTTTTATAAAGGATAAACTGAATATTATTTAAGGCAAATCATAACTAAGGTATCTAGCTAACTTTCGAGTAAGCACGTAAGGTATGTTATGTTTTATATTACTTGAGTTAAGTTAATATTATGGGAATTGTGTTATATATGTTTGAGGCTAAGATTGATGTGTATGAGTATTATATGATTGAATTCGAGTTTGAACGTAATATTATGGAAATTCGGCCTTCAAGTAGAAATGCTAAGAATAAAGGAGATTTTAGTGCGATAACATGGTTGGTATCAATGCGATCCCTATACGAAATGGAGCATGTGATTTTTGGTAATATACTTATCTGAGCTTCAAGGAGATGTAGGTTGAAGGAAATGAAGTACAAATACTTATGTTAATGAACTATTAGCATTCGGCCTTGTATAAATAAATATACTTAAATGTGTATGTGAAATGTTATAAGTTGAATGTTTTTAATTGTTTAAATGTTTAAATGTTATATTATCGTGAGCTTAGGACTTACTAAGCTAGTAAGCTTATTTGTGTGAAATGTTCTCCTCTGTTTTATAGATTTTGGTTACGCTACGGGCTCGTGAAGGATCGTCAAGAAAGTCGCCCACACTATCAACTATTTTGGTACTCTTTTAGTTATGTTAATTTAGATAAAGGCATGTATAGGAGGGATTTGAAAATGATTGTGTTTGAATGAAACCTTAATATTATATGTATTATAGCCATACGAATATGTCTTAAGTTTTATGTTTATTTGTGTGAAGATGCATGGTTTGATAATTTAGTAATGCTTATGAGTATATTATTATGATGCAAAGATATTAGAAATTTTGTTTGGGCATATTTGGTTTTAATCTAGGTGTATATTGCTTTTATGTATATATATAGTTTATAATAATAAGAAATGAAGATGTTTCTTGATGGGTTAGTTACAAATCCAAACGAATGGTGCCATAGTATATTCGGCCAAGGTGTAATATTATATATGTTGATTGGTAATTGATTATTAGTTGGTAAAATGGTTCACTTGATTTAATACATATAGGTATTATAGTATTACAAATGAAACTTAGCTTCTGGTATCTGAATTTTGGTTGATACCCGATATATGTATATATCGTGAATGTTTAAGTTATGTGATTCAAACATTTGTGTGTATTAAGTACGGGTAGTAAAACTCGTTATACTTTTAATCTTTATTTATTTATTTTTAATTGGTAGTAATGTTATACAATATGATAATGATTGCATTGCTTGTACTTGAATTCAATTGAAGTCCACTTCGAAATTGAGTCTAATGTAGTAATGCCTTTCAACCCCAATCCGGCGACGGATATGGGTTAGGGGCGTTACATTTGATTGGTATCAGAGCTTACGGTTTAGTCAATTCTAGGACTACCGTAGCGCGTGTGAGTCTAGCTATACATGCCTTTATCATATATTGATAGTGTGGTGACTTCTGACAGCCTGAACTTTGTTTTATATAGTAAATGGACACTGATCCTGAAAGAGCTGTAGCGGATGATGTAGAAAGTGTAGCGCCTGACCGTGCACATGGATCAGCACCATTAGACTCCCAGTTACGGGTAACCACGAGGGAGAAGCTAAACAAGCCTTCTACCAAATGATGAATGAATGGTTTACCCAGTTTATTCAAAATAATCCGATTGTACCACAACCTCCACCCCGAATAATCCAACTCGGTACTTCAAGACTTCGATGATAGATCCAATGAGATCTAGTAGGCCTCCTGTTGATAAAATCAGAAATTTGGGGCGAGGAATTCAAGGCTAATGATGATGATGATGCGAGCGAAAAATGAAATGTGGCTTGATAACACTATTCGGGTACTTGATGAGCTATCCTGCACTCCAAACAAATGTTTGAAATGTGCTATATCTTTACTTCGGGACACTGCCTATCACTGGTGGATTACACTAGTATCAGTGGTTCCAAAAGAAAAAGTGACATGGGATTTCTTTCAGAATGAATTCCGCAAGAAATATATCAGTCAGAGGTTCATCGACCAGAAACGTAAAGAATTTCTTGAACTAAAACAGGGGCAAATGACCGTGACTGAATATGAGCGAAAATTTGTCAGATTGAGCCGATATGCTCGGGAGTGTGTATCAACTGAAGCCATTATGTGCAAAAGGTTCGAAGATGGTTTGAATGAAGATTTAAAGTTGCTTGTTGGAATTCTTGAGATCAAAGAGTTTGTGACACTAGTCGAGCGAGCTTGCAAAGCTGAAGAGCTTGGGAAGGAGAAAAGAAAGGCTGAGACAGAAGCTAAAGACACTCGTAAAAGACCGTCGGGTAAAAATTTCCATTCCACATCTAAGAAGTTTAGAGATGATTTCAACCGATCTAAAGCTACTTTAGATTCACCTAGACGTGATCGACCTCCAGTGGGCTCTGAGCTACCTCGATGGCCAGTGTTGATAACGTTCTACAAAATTGAGTTGAATGCAAACATTGTGGAAAATAGCATTCTGGGAGTTGTAAAGTTCGTGATTGGTCCTATTTTAAATGTGGATCCTCAGACCATTTTATTCGAGAGTGCCCGATGTTAGTGGCGAGAATCTGACGAGAACTCTAGACCGAAGCGATGCATCGACGGGCGGATCATCCGCATTCGCAAATGTAGGTGGTAGTCAGAGAGGGACTAAGAACACGGCAGTTCGATCTGAGGCTAGAGCTCCAGCTAGAGCTTATGTTACTCGAGCTAGAGAGGATGCTGCTTCTCCAGATGTCATTACTGGTACTTTCACCCTTTATGATACTACTGTAATTGCATTGATTGATCCTGGTTCGACCCATTCATATGTACGTGAAAGTCCGATATTCAGTAAGACTCTGCCAGTTGAGTCTACTGAGTTTGTGATTCGCGTATCCAACCCTTTGGGTAGATGTGTGTTTGTTAATAAAGTGTGTAAAGGTTGCCCATTGATGATTCGGGATTTTGTTTCCCGATCGATTTAATCTTGTTGCCTTTCGATGAGTTTGATATAATTTTGGGAATGGGTGGTTGACTTCGCATGACGCAGGGTGAATTGCAAAAGAAAGCTTATTGATTTGAGACATCAGAATGGTGAGATCATTAGAATTGAATCCAGTGATTTAAGTGGGTTTCCTACAGTGATATCCTCGATGTTAGCCAGGAAATATGTGAAAAAGGGGTGCAAAGCTTATTTGGCTTATGTACTGAATAATAAATTGTTTGAGAAATAGATTGAATCTGTACCGATTGTATGTGAATACCCAGATGTGTTCCCTGAAGAACTACTGGGTTTACCCCCAGTACGAGAGATTGAGTTTGGCATTGAATTAGCACCGGGAACGACTCCGATCTCAATAGCTCCATATCGGATGGCACCTACTGAGTTAAAAGAGTTGAAAGCACAGTTGCAAGAGTTAACAGATAGGGGCTTTGCACGACCAAGTTTCTCTCCTTGGGGTGCACCAGTTCTTTTTGTGAGAAAGAAAGATGGAACGATGCGAATGTGTATTGATTATCGACAACTGAATAAGGTAACTATAAAGAATAAGTACACGTTACCTCGAATTGATGATTTGTTTGATCAGTTGAAAGGGGCTTCAGTATTTTCGAAGATAGATTTGAGATCGGGTTATTATCAGTTGCAAGTCAGAGATACAGATGTGCCAAAGACTGCATTCCGAGCGAGGTACGGACATTTTGAGTTTTTGGTTATGCCTTTTGGGCTTACTAATGCACCTGCTGTTTTTATGGATTTGATGAATCGGGTTTTTAGACAGTTTTTGGATCGATTTGTGGTAGTGTTTATTGATGACATATTGATCTACTCCAAAGATGAAATTGAACACGCTGAGCATTTGAGGTTAGTGCTACAAACTTTGCGAAATCAGTAGTTGTATGCGAAGTTTAGTAAGTGTGAGTTATGGATGAAAGAGGTCAGCTTTTTGGGACATGTTGTTTCAGCATCAGGCATTCGATTTGATCCGAACAAAATCTCGGCTATACTTGATTGGAAGCCACCAAAAAATGTTTCTGAGATTTGAAGCTTTTTGGGACTTGCTAGTTACTATCGACGATTTGTGAAGGGTTTTTCTATGATAGCTACACCGCTGACAAAGTTATTGCAGAAAGATGTTAGGTTCGAGTGGTCAGAAAAGTGTCAGAAAAGTTTTGATCAGCTGAAAGCCCTTTTGATAGAAGCTCCAATGTTAGTTCAACCTGAATCGGGTAAAGAATTTGTTGTTTATTCTGATGCTTCTTTAAATGGTTTGGGCTGCGTTTTGATGCAGGAAGGCAAAGTTGTAGCCTATGCTTCAAGACAATTGAAGCAGCATGAAAGAAATTACCCGACACATGACTTAGAACTTGCAGCCATTGTTTTCGCATTGAAAATTTGGCGTCACTATTTATTTGGCGAGAAATGTCACATTTATTCAGATCATAAAAGTCTAAAGTGTTTAATGACTCAGAAGGATCTAAATTTGAGACAACGCAGATGGTTGGAATTGTTGAAAGACTATGAGTTGGTGATTGACTACCATCCGGGAAAAGCTAACGTTGTTGCAGATGCGTTAAGTCGAAAATCATTGTTTGCTCTTCGTGCAATGAACGCACAGATAGCGATGTCTGGTGATGTTCGATCATAGCTGAGTTACAAGCAAAACCAATGTTTATCCAGCAAATTTGTGATGCACAGAAAGTTGACAAGGATTTGATTGTTAGACGAATTCGATGTGAAAAGGTGCAGAGTCAGATTTTCAGATTGATGCAAATGACTGTTTGAATTTTAAAAGTCGAATGTGTGTTACGAAAAACTCAGAGTTGATACAAATGATTCTGAGTGAGGCCCATAGTGGTCGATTTTCAATACATCTGGTAGCACAAAGATGTATAATGATTTGAAACGATTCTATTGGTGGTCGGGCATGAAGCGGATATATCTGAATTTGTTTGAAATGCTTAATTTGTCGACAAGTAAAAGCTAAACATCAAGTGCCATCCGGACTACTTCAGCCAATCATGATACCTGAATGGAAATGGGATAGAATTATAATGGGTTTTGTATCCGGTCATCCTATGACACCGAGTAAGAAAGATGCCGTCTGGGTTATAGTTGATAGGTGACTAAATCACTCATTTTGTGCTTGGTTAGTGCAGATTTTTCACTCGATAAACTTGCTGAATTGTACATATCGCAGATTGTGAGATTGCATGGTGTACCGAGTTCCATTGTTTCAGACAGAGACCTCAGATTTACATCGCGATTTTGGAAGAAGTTGCAAGATGCCTTAGGTACTAAACTACATTTTAGTACAACTTTTCATCCATGAACAGGCAGTCGGTCTGAGCGAACTATTCAGATACTTGAGGACATGTTGAGATGTTGCGTTCTCGAGTTTGAAGGTACATGGGAACGATACCTACCTTTGATTGAATTTGCTTATAATAATAGTTTTCAATCTAGTATCAAGATGGCACCCTATGAAGCCTTGTACGAGCGAAAGTGCCGAACACCATTATACTGGACTGAGCTCAGTGAGAATAAGATGCACGGGGTTGATTTGATTAAAGAAACTGAATAGAAAGTAGCTATTATTAGAGACAATTTGAAAGCTGCTTCGGATCATCAAAAGTCTTATGCTGATTTGAAACGTAAAGACATTGAATTTCAGGTTGGAGATCGAGTATTTTTAAAGGTTTCTCCGTGGAAGAAAGTGCTCCGTTTTGGCCAGAAAGGCAAGTTGAGCCCGAGGTTCATTGGACCGTATGAAATCATTGAACGTGTTGGGCTTGTTGCTTATAGGTTGAAGCTACCTCGAATTAGAAAAGATACACGATGTATTTCACGTTTTTATGCTCGTGAATCTGATCGGATCCGTCACATGTGATTGCTCTGTCTAAGATTGAGATACAACCTGATATGACGTATGAGGAAAAACCAATCCGTATTTTAGCTCGGGAAATGAAAGAGTTAAGAAACAAAAAGATCTCCTTAGTGAAAGTATTATGGAATCGGCACGGAGTTGAAGAGGCTATGTGGGAGCCTGAAGATTCAATGAGGCAACAATATCCGACGTTGTTTAACGGTAAGATTTTCGAGGACGAAAATCTTTAAAGGGGGGAGAGTTGTAACAGACCGAATCTGACCCTAATCGGAACGATGGTTTCGGGACCACAAATTCGAGCCCGAGAAATATTTAAATATCATATTTAGTGTTTATTATATATATGAATTTATATGTGTGAAAATTTAGTAGAAAAATTTTATCGTTTGAGTATTGAATTTGATAAAAAGGACCTAATCGCGTAAAAAATAAAAGTTGCAAACTAAAGTGTAATGTGTTAAATTGAGCATGGCTTTTTAATAAGAAGTATTGAAAGGGTAAATAACCCATTTTAAGGGTTGGTGGCCGGCCATGGACAAGTTTGTCCTTAAGTTAAAATGTTTAATTATTTTAAATATAAGGTTAGTTTAGTAATTTGGTAAATATTTATTATATGTTAAAATAACCAAGAAAAAGAAAGCCATCATCTTTTGACTCATCCATGGTCAAATGTGGAGGAAGAAAATAAGCTTTAAACTCTTTGAAATTTTGGCACTTTGAAGCCAAAAATCTAAGGTGAGTTTTAGTTAGTTTTTGATAAATTTTACGTTTTTGAGATCGTTGCTTCGAACCGTAACCGACCCATGTTGTAATTTTTGAATCTAAGCATGCTTGATGTTCGGTTATTGATAGATTTATATAGTTTTTAATGTTTGATGATGTTAGATAAAAGATAAGCTAAAGATTAGTATATTATGTATTGGAAGTTTTGAGGTATTTTTGTTTTTAGGGCCAAATTGTAAAAATAAAAATTTGAGAGGGCTTAAATGCAAAATAAATGAAAGAAATGGACTTGTATGGTCCTTACACATATTCGCCCTTGAGTGTTATGTTGAAATAATGTCTATTTTGTGTGTTATGCAAATAGGACTAAGTTACAAAATTGTGAAATATTAGGGGTAAAATAGTAATTTACCCATTTATGTGCTTAGGGACTAAATTGAGATGAATTGTGCTTGAATGAGCTAAATTTTAATGTGTTTTAGATCAAGAGCAAAGAAAAAGCAGTTTAGATCGGGGAAAGACGAAGGTTCTTGAATAGCCGATTTGCCTTGCTCATCGACAACCGAGGTAAGTCCTTAATTTGAAATATGTCAAAGAATTATTTATGAATCTATCAAAATGATGATGTTCGATAAATTTGAAAGTAAATTATGGTAGTAGCCGAATGTATATGGTTGAATTGGTTTGAATGCATAAATTGATAATGTGATATGAATATGTGTCTTTGATATATTATTTGTGAAAAATGTGAAGTATGTGATTGGTTTATGAATTATTTCGGGCTTATTGCCTAGCAAGCCTTGTGCTTGATTTAATTTGGGCTTCGTGCCTAGCGTGCTTAGTCTTAGGTGATATATTCAGACTTCGTGCCTAGCGTGCTTAGTCTTAGGTGACATATTCGGCTTTAAGCCTAGCGGGCCTAGTCTTGGTGATTTATTTCAGACTCGAGCCTAGCGTGCCTTGTCTTGGTGTTACTTATCGGGCTTTATCGCCTAGCGTGCTTGATGCCTTGATGTGTTTTATAAAGGATAAACTGAATATTATTTAAGGCAAATCATAACTAAGGTATCTAGCTAACTGCTCAGGTAAGCACGTAAGGTATGTTATGTTTTATATTACTTGAGTTAAGTTAATATTATGGAAATTGTGTTATATATGTTTGAGGCTAAGATTGATGTGTATGAGTATTATATGATTGAATTCGAGTTTGAACGTAATATTATGGAAATTCGGCCTTCAAGTAGAAATGCTAAGAATAAAGGAGATTTTAGTGCGATAACATGGTTGGTATGAATGCGATACCTATACGAAATGGAGCATGTGATTTTTGGTAATATACTTATCTGAGCTTCAAGGAGATGTAGGTTGAAGGAAATGAAGTACAAATACTTATGTTAATGAACTATTAGCATTCGGCCTTGTATAAATAAATATACTTAAATGTGTATGTGAAATGTTATAAGTTGAATGTTTTTAATTGTTTAAATGTTTAAATGTTATATTATCGTGAGCTTAGGACTTACTAAGCTAGTAAGCTTATTTGTGTGAAATGTTCTCCTCTGTTTTATAGATTTTGGTTATGCTACGGGCTCATGAAGGATCGTCAAGAAAGTCGCCACACTATCAACTATTTTGGTACTCTTTTAGTTATGTTAATTTAGATAAAGGCATGTATAGGAGGGATTTGAAAATGATTGTGTTTGAATGAAACCTTAATATTATATGTATTATAGCCATACGAATATGGCTTAAGTTTTATGTTTATTTGTGTGAAGATGCATGGTTTGATAATTTAGTAATGCTTATGAGTATATTATTATGATGCAAAGATATTAGAAATTTTGTTTGGGCATATTCGGTTTTAATCTAGGTGTATATTGCTTTTATGTATATATATATATATATATAGTTTATAATAATAAGAAATGAAGATGTTTCTTGATGGGTTAGTTACAAATCCAAACGAATGGTGCCATAGTATATTCGGCCAAGGTGTAATATTATATATGTTGATTGGTAATTGATTATTAGTTGGTAAAATGGTTCACTTGATTTAATACATATAGGTATTATAGTATTACAAATGAAACTTAGCTTCTGGTATCTGAATTTTGGTTGAATACCGATATATGTATATATCGTGAATGTTTAAGTTATGTGATTTAAATATTTGTGTGTATTAAGTACGGGTAGTAAAACTCGTTATACTTTTAATCTTTATTTATTTATTTTTAATTGGTAGTAATGTTATACAATATGATAATGATTGCATTGCTTGTACTTGAATTCAATTGAAGTCCACTTCGAAATTGAGTCTAATGTAGTAATGCCTTTCAACCCCAATCCGGCGACGGATATGGGTTAGGGGCGTTACACCGGTGATACTTTAAAACAAAGAAATCATAAATTGTTCGAGTGTAATATAGTGAACCTATTGAGTTAAAAACTCAGGTAAGCTTAAATCTCATTGAATTTATCAGAAGTAAGGTAAGTTGTGATTAATGTTACTTGAGTTGAATTATCATATTAAGAATGGTGTTATGTATGATTGAGCTTATTGATCGATATGTTTGAATGGTAAAGATAGAATCCGAGCTTAAACGTACTATTTTTGTTGATGTTTGGTTACTAGTAGAAATGCTAATAGTGCAAAGACTTTGAATATGAAAATATAGTTGATTTGAATGTTACACTTATGTGACGAGGAGCATGTGATTCATGTAAAATACTTTTATACTATGGTTCGATGAAATTATAGGATTATGGTAATGAAGTGTAAATGCTATGATTAACAAGCTGAAAATATTTGGCTCTGCATAAATATAGATGTTATAAGTTTTTAGAAATAAAATTTAATCGTTCGAATGTTATATTAAAGTTGCTTAAGACTTACTAAGCTATTGAGCTTACTATGTATGTGTTTGTAATTATGTTTTATAGATCGTTGAATCAACTACGAGCTCAGGGGATCATCAAGAAAGTCAACCACACTATCACTCTCTTTGGTATATAAATGTTTTGTAAACTTTTTGAATCAAAGGCATGTATAGGCTTTATTTTGATAAGTAATGAATGATGTTCGGTTTGTAAATATAAATATGGCCTTGCGAATAAGGCTGTTGCTTTTGGTTAAGTATGAGTTATATGTTGATATAATGGTTTGTTTTAAGTCCTTGATATAATATGTGTGCATATCATGTTTAGGAGTTAAATGTGGTTATATAGAATTGGTCATTTATAGGTAATATATATGTATAAGTATTGCCTATTTGGTTGTGAAAATTTTCTACTGAGATTATTACGTGTTTAGTTATAATTTCAAAATTGATCATGGAAATGTTTATATTCATGTTTAGGTTGAAGATTTTGAGTTATAATTAGTATGGCCATTCGAATATAGCTAAAATATTGTACTAGTTTGAACTTGAGATAAATGTATTTTAATTATTAAATGTTGTATATATATGTTTATGTTATCATGATACAAGAGCTATATGAATGCTTATATACAATTATAGTTGAGTTATGTATGAAAAATAAGTGGGTATCGGATGGGTATTAATATAAAATTTTGTATGTGCGTTGATTAAATTATTTTATGAAACATGAAACATGTTATGCAATAGGTTTTGGTATATTTGGCCAAAGTCATCAACCTGCATTTTGATAATGTAATGAACTTGTATATCTCGACCACTTAGCCTGAAGTTTTGTTTATAAGGTGGTTTTCTTAATACTTAAAATGAATTGACTGTTGAAATAGGGTTACTTTATTAATTAGTTAAGTATGGTTTACTTGTTTCTAAATTTCATATGTTAAGACCATCCCGTTGAGTGTGGTATATGGAATCGGGATTGTTGTATGACTTATCCGGTAATGCCCGTAACCCTAATCTGGCGACGGGTAGGGGTTAAGGGTGTTACAAAAAATGGTAGTAGGGACCATTTTGTAATAGTTATAAAATTGGTCATACCTACTAGAAATAGTGAGAATTGATGATTGTTATGGAAGAGAAAATGATTCAGCTAAGCATGAAGTTTAAGAAAGTTGTATGAAAATCAGTTTACGAGAATTGGGGCAAAAGTGCAAATATTAGATAGTATAAGGGCAAAATAGTTTTTCCAAAATATGAGTTATGTGTTAATTTAGTCACTATGATTATTAAGTGATCTATTTATGATTATAGATCAAGAAAAATGAAACTCGGATCGAAATCGAGGCAAGAACAGAGTTGTGGACTAAATTGTATATCTACATACATTTTGTATATTGAGGTATGTTTGTATGATTTCTAAGCTTTATGATTTTTATCATTTATTTGCTTAGTATAATGTACAATAATTGTATGAAATGATCATGTTATGTTCAAGGAAGAAATCACAATAATAAGTACGAGCAAGTCCCGATTGAAGATGATTTTCGAGGATACTCGATATACCACACAAGATATCATGTAAGTCCAAGGCAAGCTTGGCATTGATCAAGTTATCATGTAAGTCCAAGGCAAGCTTGGCATTGATAAGATATCATGTAAGTCCGAGAAAAGCTTGGCATTGATCAAGTTAGCAAGCAAGTTATCATGTAAGTCCAAGGCAAGCTTGGCATTGATCAAGATATCATGTAAGTCCAAGGCAAGCTTGGAATTGATCAATTTAGCAAGTAAGTTATTATGTAAGTCCAAGGCAAGCTTGGCATTGAGTATGTTATCAAGAGCAAGACTTCATATAAGTCCATCTCAAGACATGGTCTTGAAACTAAGATGAGATATTCCATGTAAGACCATACCGAAGTTATGGCTTTGGCATCAAGTTATGTGGGTCGAGATTTAGTATCCTCGGTTATTCGCAGAAATTCATCGGGCAAACGAGTAAGTCAAAAAGAAGATATCAAGAAAGCTAATAAAGCAAAGTTAGTATCATTATGAATGAGGAAGTAAAGATTATGATTATTATTATTAAAGTATACTGATCAATGTGATCAAGTGATACAGGTACCATGTTTACCTTACAAGTATGAGAATGTTAAGTATCATAAGACATGTAAGAATCAAGTATGTGTAAGTAAGCTTTATCGCTGAAATTATGATACCATTGTCAGCTAAATGGTTTATGTTAAGCAAGTATATTGATATTTGTTGTACATACAAACTTACTAAGCTATATGCTTACGTTATGATTCTTTCTTACTATGTAGTCCCGCCAAGCTAACTAGTGGATCATTAAAGTCGGAGCTCGCAGCACACTATCAACTCTTATTTTGGTATAGCCAAGTTACTTTACTAAGTATGGCATGTATAGAAAGCCTTCATTTTGTGTATATGCTTTAAGAAAGGCCATTGTATAGGCCATTAAGTTCATTATTCTTTTGTATTTGACTAAGTATTTATGTTTATTGAGATCAATGAAGCATGTAGTATTAATCATGAAAGATGGGTTGTTATTGCATTGTTGATTTGAGTTTAACAATAATCTTCTTTTCAGGGTGGCAAATGGCTTGGTAAATAGCCTTTAAGTGCCGGCACGGTTGGACACACGGGCGTGTGTCAAGGCCGTGTTAACTCTGCACCTTAGTATTATTAATCAGAATAGGCCACGGGCAAATCCCACGGCCGTATGTGTATGCTGTGTAAGGCATACAGTTTGGATCTAGGAGTGTGCCAAGACCGTGTTAATTTAGTTAGTATATCAAGGATTAGAACACGGTCTAAGCCCACAGGCATGTCATGGCCGTGTGAAATTAGTTAATAACCTCTCGCGGTTGGAAGACATTGGTGTGTCTAAGCCATGTAGAAATAGTCAGTAGCTTCCCACGGTTTGAGGACATGGGTGTGCTTAAGGGTACACGGGCGTGTTCCAAGTCACACGGGCGTGTGAACCCTGCTTCAAAAAATGAGTTATTTGATTTAATTTCAAAATTTTCTATCATGAGTTAAAGGCCTCGTAGGCCCTTATTATATGTGTTGACTAAGAAAGTGAAGTTTTTAAGTCAGAACGAAATTTTATAGCCCGTAAGTACATGTTTCAGTGAGTTCTAGCATTGTAATGTCTCGTATCTAGACCTAGTATTGGTCTTAGGTGCGGGGTGTTACAGTCTAAACCAGGCTATTACATATAGGCGGTTTGTTGAAGGGTTTTCCCTAATCGCGGCACCATTGACCAAGTTGCTTCGGAAGGGGGTGTCATTTGAGTGGACTGATAAACAGCACGAAAGCTTTGATAAGCTTAAGAAGGTTTTAACGGAGGCCCCTATTTTGATCTAGCCAGAGCACGGGAAGGAGTTTACAGTTTATAGCGATGCGTCACACGTGAGCTTGGGCTGTGTTTTGATGCAGGAAAGGAAGGTGGTTGCATATGCATCACGCAAACTTAAGACTTATGAAAGAAATTACCCAACCCACGATTTGGAGTTGGCAGCAATACTATTCGCACTTAAGATTTGAAGGCATTATTTGTATGGAGAGAAGTGCACCATCTATACGAATCACAAGAGTTTGGAGTACCTTTTAACTCAGAAGGAGTTGAACTTGAGACAGCGCAGATGGATTAAGCTGTTAAAGGATTATGATTGCACGATCAAATATCACCCCGGGCAAAGCAAATGTGGTGGCTGATGCACTAAGCCGTAGGGCTATGTTGGAGTTGAGGGCAATGTTTGCTCAGTTGAGTCCGTATGACAACGGGAGTTTGTTAGCCCAATTACAAGTGAAGCCACTATGGGTTGAGTTGATTAAAGCTAAACAGTCATTGGATGAAACTCTGAGTCCTTGATTCAAGCAAGTTGAGGATAGGGAAACGGCAGATTTTGGGATGAATGGTGATGGGTTATTGTGTTTTCGTGGTAGAATTTGTGTGCCAAGGGACGAAGAACTAAGGAAGTCTATACTATGAGAAGCGCATAGTAATTCCTATGATATGCACCCCAGAGGTAACAAGATGTATCGAGATTTATGAGAGCTTTATTGGTGGCAAGGATTGAAACACGAGGTTACGGAGTTTGTGGGCAAATGTTTGGTATGTCAGCAAGTGAAAGCGAAACATCAGTTGCCATTAGGATTACTTCAGCCGATTAAGATCCCACAATAGAAGTGGAAATGGGTTACTATGGATTTCATTAGTGGGCTACCCTTGACGCCTGCTAAGAAGGACTCGGTGTAGGTCATTTTGGATCAGTTAACCAAGTCTACCCAATTTATACTGGTCCGCACTGACTACTCATTGTAGAAGTTGGCAAGGTTGTATGTGGCGGATATTATGAGGTTGTATGGAGTTTCGGTCTCTATTATATCTGATAGAGACCCTTGTTTTATGTCTCACTTTTGGAAGAGGCTGCATGAAGCGCTAGGTACGAGGTTGGGTTTCAGTACAACATTTCACCCTCAGATTGATGGTCAGTCGGAAAGGGTAATTCAAGTTTTGGAGGATATGCTGAAAGAGTGTGTAATTGAGTTTCGAGGTAGCTGGGAGGACTACTTGCGTTAGCTGAATTTGTGTATGACAATAGTTATCGGGCTAGTATTGGAATGGCACCATATGAAGCACTATATGGGTGAAGATGTCGTACTCCGACTTGTTGGACTGAGTTGAGGAGCGACGAGTTTTGAGTCCAAAGTTGGTAGCAGACACTAAGGATAAGGTGAAATTGATTTGGGGTCAGTTGAAGGAGGCGGCAGATAGACAGAAGTTGTATGCTGACCTCAAACGAAGAGATATCAAATATGTTGTCGGGGACATGGTTTTTCTCAAGGTTTCCCCTTGGAAGAAAGTGTTAAGGTTTGGTTGGAAGGGCAAGTTAAGCCCAAGGTTCATTGGGCCTTATCGAGTATTAAAGTGAATTGGGCCAATTGCTTATCAGCTAGAAATTGAGCCAAATACATGATCTGTTCCATGTGTCGATGCTAAGACATTATCGCTCAAACCCTACTCACATCGTGTCGGTCGAGGAGATCAAGGTTAGACCAGATCTAACTTTTGAAGAGGAGCTAGTTCAGATAATTGATCAAGATGTCAAGGTGCTAAGAAGGAAGTCTATTCCTTTAGTCAAAGTACTTCGGCGTAACCATAATGCTGAGGAGGCTACTTGGGAACCTGAGGAGGCAATGCATCGACAATACCCTCACTTGTTCCATCAGGTAAATTTTGAGGCCGAGATTTTTTTTAAGAGGGGTAGAATTGTAATGCTCTAAAAATCTTGAAACCCTAATTTATGTGCATTGAAGTTAATATGTATGTGTAGCACTTAGTTTACTATTATAAGTTATTATTAGGCTTATTTGAAGCCTTAGAGATAGGGGAGACCATAGGGAGAAATTTCTTTTTCTTGCTTAGTGGACCCTAGTCTCAAGCATGAGGCCTTTAAGTAGATTAAGAGCAAATAGGACACAAATGGGCTTGTGGTCCAGTGGTAAGTGGTGTCACTTGGGAGATATGAGGTGGCGTGTGTGAAAGCTGAAGAAGTCCAAGGTTCGAGCAGGAGGAGTGCATTTTAGAGTGTTTTATCTTGCATAGGTGGATGGCAAGAGTTGTTGATTTTGTATTCTTGCCATGGAGAGTTTGAAGTAAGTAGGACTGATGGATGTGGAGGAGATTTCGGGTAAGATTAAGGTATTATCAGAAAGAAAAGTTAGGAGACAGGGAGTAAGGATGTGATGGTGCCGAATGGGACTCTAAGGGAGGGGAGTGTTCGGCCTGTCGCTTTAAAAGGAGAGGGGGTCGAATGCTTGAAAGGTTTTTTGAGCATTCTCTAGTTTTTATTCTCCCCCTCAATCGGTTTCTCCATTTTTACCGAATTTTCGCTAAGCCAAATTCCTTTCATTGCCGAAATTACTATCACCCTTCTTTACCGAATCTCTACTCTTGCCGAACCCTTGTTGTTGTTCCTCCACTTCAATCGATTGTTATCTACTCTTAGTCACGTTTGGAAGTCGAATCTTGTTCAGTAGATATCTAAGCCGCAGGATCAAAGGAGAATTTCAGTATGTTCTTAGTTGAACTTTTAGTGTGTTTTGTTAAAAGCCGAAGGGCTATCTAACCCCTCTTTGTCATTAACTTGTATTAACAAGGGTAAGACTCAACAATCACAAGCGTGGTAAGTAAGGATTGCTAACAAGGAGGTAAGTGTTCTCGAATTAGTTATGGTTTAGTAAATGGCCGAATCTAATGTGGCTTATAAGGGTGACTTATGTACAATATGGGTCACGTGGTTTTGACGATATAGGTGTTTGGGTACAGATCTAGAGGATAATCGCAAATAGTAGCAAAGGAAGGGCTACTAGAACGTGAGGCACACGGTAAGGGTACGGTGAGCTTTCAATTTTGATAAGTATGTGTTAAAGCTTTGGTTAATCGCTATTAATGTCTATTTTAGGTTCGTGACTAAGGGGTTTGCAGCTCGCGGGGTTGCCAGGTGTGAACAAACACTACACACACGATATCGGCAATGTCGAAAAGCTGAAAAGCCGAAGGTGGCAAAATGGGCTCGTTGGGCCCTAAGGCTAGGTTTGATAATTTTGTTTGGTTTGGTATACGAATTGAGTCAGTCAAGCATAAAACATGATCTGGAATTGCTTTGGGCCTAACAGGCCATAAGGATGTAATTTGGGTTTGATGGGCCTTATGGGGACGTAAGCAAGTATGCTAGGGTTTATGGACTTTAGGCCTAGTTTGAACAACTCTTAAATTTCATAAGACTTAATCTAATTAAACATGTCCGTCAACAAGTCGCTAGGTTAGAGTGTGGCAACAGACATATGCATGTCTAGGATTGGATCTAGGGAGAGCTTGGTACTTAAGCGGTCCTGGTGGCCCACCTCCTCTTCTCTGGAATCTTACCTGGTGCGTAGTGTCTGTTCACTTTATCTGCGAGGGCTTGTTGATGGGCCAAAGTTCATAACTAAAACCCGAGAGGGACCAAATACCCTTAGATTTGTAAAATTACTAAAATACCCCCTAATTTAAAAATTACCAAAATACCCTTAGTTTGGAAATTATCAAAATATCCTTAAATTGGCTTAATTAACAGAATACCCTTATTTTGCAAATTACCAAAATGTGCTTGTTTTGCAAAATGACCAAGAAACCCCCATCTTGCCAAATTACCAAAATACCCATGTAGGGTAGAATTACGAAAATACCCCAGGTAGTGAAATAACAAAAATACTCCTATGTGACGAATATGAGTTTGTGGGTGTTACTCATGTGTTTGATGCATTCATATGATATTCTGCTTAGGATGCATATGGGTGGGAATTATGGTACGGAGGAAGAATTTGAGGATCGCATAGTCGCTTGACGACCGTGGATCCACCGGTGGGTTTAAGCCCATTATGTGATTAGCAGCTTTGCTGCAACGTTGAGTAGTGCCGCTGTAAGTGCTACCTTTTGTGTGTAGAGGATGGGTGGGTCGATTTAAAAATCCACACAGGTGTGTATAAGGTTGGAAGGGAAATGGTGTGTGTAGCGGATGGATTTTTGGGAGGGTTCTGCATTACCTTGTTTGCTTATGATACGATATGATATGATATGAGGTCATTATGGGCTAAGCCAAGACCACCGATTTTGATAGGGCTTAGGCCCAATGTGATTATTTGTATGTGATTTGATTGCCAAGGGTTGTACACACTGAGTTTCAGAACTCACACCCTTTTATTTAATGTTTCAGGTGATCCTGAATAGATGGCTCGATGTGGGAGAGGACTCGGAGATGGCCACACTACAAGCTGATCAAATATTTTAATTTTTTCAAATGAATTTATTTTAAATACTTTTTTTCATTGGATTGTAATAAGGCCATGTATCTCCTAATTGACTTTAGATACTTGGTTTTATTATTATTGTTTCAACTATCCAGTTAATAAACTTAAATAAAATTTCTAAAGTTAACTTGGTTTTCAAAATAACTTAACATATGAATGTTTTCCTAAAATATGGGCTTTTCATCTTAACAAGATACAAGGGTTTTGGGCTTTTGGGCCTTAAATGGTTAATTAGTAAAATCGTTTTGAAGTGTGCTTTAATGTGACATTGTTGATTCGGGCCTAACTTTTAGGCTGGGTTTGGGGTGTTACTGTAACACCCCTAACCCGTATCCATCATCAAAATAGGGTTATAGAGCATTACCGAGACTTTCAGAACATTTTTCAGATAATTCACACTAATTACTATTCATTAACCGAGATTATTCGTAATGTCCCTTAAATAGACCCTCGAGGCCCAATATGAACAGTAGAAATAAATTGGGATTTAATCGGAACCTCTAAGAATTTTTCACGAAATTAAAAAAAATTCTAAGTTGCAAGGGCTCACACGCCGATGTGGCTAGGGACACACCCGTGTGGTCAGGCCGTGTGACTACACACGCCTGTGTCCCTAACCCGTGTAACTCTCTGACTTATAAGGCATGAAGAAATTGAAGTCACACGTCCGTGTGCTAGGTCGTGTGGCAAATTTTATTTTTGAAATTTAGGTGCAGTTTTCACACAGCTGTGTAACACGCCCGTGTCCAAGGCCGTGTCAACCACAAAGCTGAGACACATGCCCATGTGCCCAATTCTGAGCATTCTATTTCTCATTTTTAAGATGTAAGGGACACACGGCCAAATCACATGCCCATGGGACAGGCCGTGTGTGACACACGGCCTGGACACATGCCCGTGTGGACAAAATAAAGCCATTTCCTAGCGTTATTTTCTCACTCAATTTACCACAAACCTACACCAAATCATGCAAACATATATCAATGAATCCAAACATGCAAGTTAAACCATCAATATGTTATAGCATCACATGTACTCTTAGCTTAAATATACTCTAATCATAAACACATAAGCTTGATATTATTCCATCAAACCAACCCATAATAAACTTAAGTAATTATCGTAAAATAACTTTATACATAACCAAACTTAAACCATCACTAGCCATTCCAATGGCTAGATTACAAAACATCACTTACAAGCCATCATTTGGCCAAATGAGCCTATACATGCCATTATACCAAAAAGAGATTTCTATTTATATCAAAATGAGATAGTGGATAGTGTGATTGATGCTCCGACTGACCTCCAACCTTCGTGAGCTTATGAGCACTATAAAATAAAGAAAATTAAACGGGGTAAGAATTTTCATGCTTAGTAAGTTCGTAGAACGAGAATTAAACTTACCAAATATATTTATTCATACAAGCATACATAACCATACCATCCAAAGTTTTTGGGTAAATTTACCTAAACATATACACTTAACCAAACAAGTTAGTCACATAACATCATATGAATATCAAGTAAACATAGATGAGCTCATCGCATTATAAACTTCTATTTAGTTTCACCTTTCCATATTTCAAGAATCTTTCCCGTTAAACTATTGAAATTTCTAATGGACATTCAGGTAGTATACACAAAGTATACATATCAACTATCCATCAATTCATGTTCAAAAGTATCCATTTGGCACATGATCATAAAGCACACTCTCAAGCCGTATATTTTATAACAAGATTACCAGTCCAAGCTAAATCCTTTCTGTATCATATGCTCTAAAAGCTTGATTTGGATTACATGTTCGGACTAAATCCAATCTATAACATATGCTCGAGAGGCTTATTTTAGGATTACCCGTCCGGGCTAAATTCTAAATTATACTTTTTTCGAGAAATCATCTTATTCCATCAAATTTCAACATTCAACCGGGACATAGCATTTTATCATCATTTTCCAATTTGTGGTCATTTCATAATGTATATCTTCACATACATATCAACACAATCATACAATTCAATTCAAGCACATTAACATACATATTTAGGTTACACAAACTTACCTTGACAATTGTTCGTATTTAAATTTCAACTAATCTGAAACCTTTTGTTTCCCTCGATCTAGTTTGGTAGTTGGTCTTTTCGGGTCTATATAAACAAATTTAACTATCAATTTATCACATTTCTTATACATTTGCATTCAATTATATCCTAGGCAAAATTACCATTTTACCCCTACACTTTTCATAAATTCTAATTTTGTCCCTAGGCTCGAAAAATGAAATTCATGGAATTTAACCTTTTTCCAAGCCTAGCCAAAATTTATGTATTACATTTACAGCACATACATTTTAGAAATTTCAGAATTTTTCATGGGTTTTACCACTTTTTCATTTTAGTATCTAAATCAAGTTTTCATCAAAAATTGCTTTGTAAAAGTTGTTAATCTATGAATAACATTTCATTTTCTACCATAAATTTCTAATTTTCAGCATATTCATCTAAGACCCAAATTTCATACCTTGATAACTTTTCAAATAAATCCCTCAAATAGATAGATTAGACTATCCCGATTCTAAAAATATAAAAATCATTAAAAACGGGACTTGATTTCATACCTTATTGAGCTTGAAAAGTTTTCATCCTCTCTCCCAGGGTTTCCATAGAAATTTTAGGGAAGCAGATGAATAAAAAGATGATAATTTCCTTTTTAATTATTTGTCATATTTTAATTTTAGTGATTTCCAATTTAGTCCTTGCCCATTTCTATTTTTTCCATGGATGAGTCATTATATTACCTACTAAATTTTCTTTAATGGTCTAATTACCATATAAGGACCTTAAGTTTTGAATTCAATAGCTATTTGATACTTATAACTACTAGAAGATAACTTTTACATTTTATGCAATTTAGTCCTTTCCCTAATTAAACATGCAATCAGCAAAATTTTCGTATCAAAATTTTCATGTAACCTTCATATAATAATGCAAATCATAAAATAATATTAAAATAAATTTTATTTTTAGCTCGAATTTGTGGTTCTGAAACCACTGATTTGATCTCACCGAAATTAGGATGTTACACTAGAACTATCCAAAATCCACTATGTATTTCATTTATCGATGTTGCAAAGGTATCGCTCAGATTCGAATCATGTGGTACAAGTGGAAACGTTGGAGGTAGAACCCAATTTGTTACATGAAGAAGAGCCAGTATGTATGTTAGATAAAGAAGCTAAAATACTCCATAACAAGGAGATTCTTTTAGTTAAAATGATGTGGCGAAACCATAAGATAGAATAAGCTATATGAGATAGAGAAAGCACCATGAGGGAACAATACCTGCATCTTTTCTTAAATATGAAAGTTTGGGGACAAAATTAATTTTTAGGGTGGCAAAGTTGTCACACATTGATTAGGCAAATTGGATCGGATTGAGAGACTACGCCAGTAGAGGCCGCTTAAGTTTTGAAACTTAGAATGGTGAGGTGATAACTTCGTCATGGAAAGTTAGTTGCCAATTATGTGAAGTACCAGTCCTAGTGTTAGGAAGGCTATAGTAGGGTGAGGACATTATTTGGTGGACTTTTCCCACTAATAAGATCGTTACCCATGTTCTAGTATCATTACTTAAGTATGATGACTTTTAGGCTACGTTTATGTCACCTAGCATCCTCGTGGAGGTAGCGTGTCAGTAATTAGGACACTTGTAAAGTTTCATAAGATGTGATTAATTAGAGGAAGTGTGTAAGAACAAGTAATGATTAGAGATAAATCTGATTTGGATTTGGACATGGGTTAAATATAAATAGGATTGCGTGGTAGTGGAGAAAAGATTTCTAATTCAATTTCTCCACCAAACTTTGTTATCATCAAAGAAACCAAGAGAGTTCTTTGCTGCTAACAAGGATATTAGCTATAAAAGTTAGGAGAACTTCGGTGCTAGTTTTCTACTAATAAATTCTTAAAACATTTCTTTAAGTTTTACCACATAGACAGTGACTAATTTAATAGAGGATTGGTAGGATTTCCTTTACTACTGGGTAGGAAGGGAACTCCTAACCAGAAATTGTTTGCATGTTTATAGATTCTTGTTGTATCTTATGTATTTGGTTATTTTTTATGATTAAAGATTTATTTTACTGTTTAGCTAAAGAAACAAGAGAGGGTCTCAATGGCAAAGGAAAAGAACCAATAGTAGAGTAGATAAAGCTTTAAGTATTCTAGTGAGTTCCTTTATACCCTGTGTCTGGTATATATGCTAATTTGTTTATTTCTAAACTTTGTATAGTCAGGTAAGTGGCTTAGTAATTTGCTTCTGATGTCTATGTCTAAGAAGTTTCATGCAAACAGCCAGTACATGCATTGCTAATTATGTCTAAATAGGCCCGAAAAACCTAGATATATGCATAGTATGAGTACTCCTACCTTGGTGCACAAGCTTCGTATCTAGATGAGTAAATGGAGGTATCGAAGGGATATTGTGTATAATGTTAAAAACTATACACGATAATGAATTTTGTCTCCGAAACGACACTTGTTGCAAACCGTAATTGGTGAAAACTTGACCTTGTGGGAGAACACTGGAGTGTTCATACAAGGAGGGGAGTTATAAGGATGCGAAGGAATTGTTATTGTATAGCTCAGATGAGCAGATTTGAAGATACATGAATAAATTTGGTTCTTTGAGAACAGGGGATCAGAAGCTAGCAAAAGGAAGGGAGTACAAAGAGAAAAGGTGTATGTGGTGTCAGACATTGTATGAGTGTATGATCAATAAGCTTGTCTGTCATAGAGAGTAAACCACGCAAGTGGGGTATTCGTGGAGTAGATGCATCCATGATTATCATTCATGAGTAAAGAAAATTGTGTTGTTCACCAAGAGGTTGTTTCGAATTGCAGAGTTATCCACAAATTGAAGTGAAAACCATAGTAATGTATCCACCAATTGGGGCAAAATAAACATATCCCTCTATTTCTTATATTTTTATGTCTGATAGTAATCGTGGTAAAGTTGTCCTTCCTACGAACTCACTAAGTTCTTATGAACTTACCCATTGTCTTATTCCTTTCAGGTTCTTAGGTTAAGCATGGTGATTGAAGGGATAAAGTCAGATCAGCTGTTATTTGTGAGCCTTATAAATTTTCAGGGTTAACATGTAATTGCTAAGGGTGTTAGGTTTTTTGTTAGATACCACCACTTTGAAAATTTTATCTTATAAGTAATGTTATTTTGAGAATATTTATGATGAACAAAAGCTTTGATGGCTTATCGGTATTTGTGGTTCATTGATGAAAATTCAGGATTCGAATAAACAAATAGAAGGGGAAATCCATTTATCAATAAGTTTTTAATTGTGGCAGACTGTTTCCTTAAAAGTCATACTTCCAATTAAAGAATTAGACTAAAGGAATACCGCCATGAAAGAGGGGGTATCAGCCAAAATGGTTAACATTCTCTTATAGAAAGGAAGGGTAAATAGACGTACCTTAGAATAGGTCAACTTGAGAGATTGCATACTCGATTAGTTTAATTCATTAGGTTAATTAAGGTTTATAAAATTAATTAGTTTAATTCATCTTTTAATTTAAATTTGCACTACTAATTCGTGACTCAATTAGATTAGTAATTGTTTTTTTAATTACTTTAACAATAATTTCTTCAATTTGCAATTCCTTGGGTAAGATCCTCGGAATACTTACCAGTATTTCGTTGTAAACTTTACTATATTACAATTTGACCGTCGCTTGCGGATACCGCAAATTTAATTTAATATATTTTTTGTGTAATATTTATACTATAAGCGATAACATGTTTATAGGCAGTCATTATGCAAGTCTCTCCCTTCAATAGATTTATGTTTGAGACTTACTAACATAGAAGGCCTATCACAGTCCCATTAAAATAATAATACAATAACCTATTTAAAATATAATAATAGAGAATATACCATACGTGGACTATTTGTAGCTAATCCCATGGAGTTTCAATCCAGTCCAATTGTCCATGTTGCAAAGGATTGTCTCGATGCTTTAATGTGATCCAGTCTTCCATGTGAGTTTCCCAACTAATATGACCTTTATTATTGGGCTAAGTATCCTCCAAATAATCACCACATCCCATTCAAGTTGTTCAATAAATTGCTAATACTCAAATATAGAAATTGTCTCTCAATAACTCCAATGCTAAGGAAGCGAGCATTTCCCTTCACTCAATGACCAATTTCATATTTTCAATAAGATGCATGTATGCACTATAAATAATTGGTTCATTAATTTGGATAAATGATTTGGCATGATAAATTATTCATGTGCTTGAATTATTTTCAAATGTATTTAAAGCTTTAAAAATGTTGGTATTTGATACAGTCCGCCTCGGGAAGAGTCGAATTGTATGCGAGTTGCCCAATCATCTACGAGGATGAATTCTAAGCCTTCGGGTCAAATAAGGGTAAATAAGTTTAAGATTGTGGAAGCGAACTTATAGAAAGGAATTTAAGTTAAATATGGAAGAATAAGGAATGATGGAAATGATTTGGAGGTATGGAATGATAGGTTCGGTTTTATGATGAAGGAAGTGGGATAAAGGGATAGGTGATGTTTTGGTGGTAATGGAATAAGGAACTTAAACAAAGAAACAATTCAACACGATCAAGTGTCACCCTGGTTTCTATGGTGTTTAAGGCGGTAGATGGATTCGAAGATGGACCAAAGACCTGTTATCTATAGAGATAAGAACCGATGGTATAAGTGAATGGAAGAGTACGATTGACGCCACAAGCAAGCTTGATAAGTCGGAATCGAAACTCGTACGAAAACGAAGAGGAGATAACTCACTCAAATGAACAATGTTCATATAATTTCGTAAGATGATCAAAACTGTCTACAAATAATAATAACAAAAATATTTATAGGCTATCATAGAGCTAGCCAAATAGTCACTAGAAAGCCTTAATAATTAAGTAAAATTCAACTAGAAAAGCCTTGAAAATTCTAGAATGTTGCCCCTTGGTGTCTTGGCTAGATTCGGCCGAACATGGCCCTTGGTGTGCTTAAGAGATTCGGCTGAATGGGGGAGTCAATTGGACAGCTTTATGAACACTCAAAGTCTCCATAATATTGATGAATGAATGGTCCCTTGTAGCCAAGTCTAAATTCATCAAGTGAGAAGCTAGATGGACGCTAGTTGGCTTGCTTCATGAGGAAGAATTCGCTGAATGAATGTAAAATAAATATCCTTCATGAATCTTGAAATAATGAATGCAATTTCTTGATGTGTGGACAAGATTCGGCGGAAAGAGCTTGTATGTGCATTGGTTGGCCGAACATTGGCATTGGGAAGCTTAAAGAACATTAAATTCGGCCTTAGAATGTCTTAAATGCTGTTTCCCATGCATATCCCCTTGCATTCACTTCGTCCATGCATGCTAGACAAGTTATTTATGGTCGTTTCATCCATGCTTAGCTTCAATTTAAGTTGCTGCCGCCCAAGCAATGAAAAAGTCAGCAAACTTCTCATTAATGTCGTCCATAAAGCACATTAAATTCGCCAATGCATGAATGAACCAACAGCATGCTGATCATCATTAATTCGGCCAAACATACTCCTTAAATGGATGCCCATGCTTTCTCCAACATGGCATTTATTGATGTTCCAAATCATGCTACTCATTTATTGCCGTCCATGCTTCCCAACAGATCATTAATTTTCGGCAAACACCATGCAGCATATTAAATAGCTTCCATGTATGCTCCAACATCCATTAATCTCGTCCACAAGCATGCTAAGAAGCATATTCAATGCTTTGTCCATTTTAAGTCACGAAAAGGCACCAGCATCTCATAAATGATGTTCCAAGCATCAGCAACTCTTAATGGCGTCCCAACATCTTCTTTAATTGCTGCCGTCCAAGCATGATGAATGCAGCTAATTTAATGCCCACTCTTCATTGAATTCGGCCAAGAAGCTTCTTAATGAATGTGCTGCCCATGCATGCTCTTTAATGT
Source organism: Gossypium rotundifolium (assembly GCA_025506655.1). Lineage (NCBI taxonomy): Eukaryota > Viridiplantae > Streptophyta > Magnoliopsida > Malvales > Malvaceae > Gossypium > Gossypium rotundifolium. The sequence continues at coordinate 147,837,533 of CP106724.1, forward strand.
GAGCAATTCACGAAACAAAGATGGACTTTAGTAATAAATTCAGCTGCATTGAATTTGGCTGGACTAAAAGCAACATGAATTAAATTCGGCTCATTAACCATTTAGCCATGTTGAGACAAACATTAAAAACATGTCTAAACTAGGACATTCATTAAATTCGGCCTAGACAAAATAATTAACAGCAGCTAATTAATTTGTCCTAAGTTTGACATATTAACTTTATGTAATTAAACTAGACTCAATAACTTTATGTCCTAACTTAAAACATATTAATATCATGCATTAACATAAAATATATTAAAATATCCAGATTTATTTAAAAGACTTGAACTAAATTAAACTTATTCAAAATAAAGGTAATCAGCTTATTAAACTGGAACGAGCTCAAATGAGCCAAAGACAAGCTCATTTTGGGACGTGCACCAAAGGCACACTAACTCCACGGCTTTGATCCTAGCTGTTAAGTTGTAAAATGTGGACACCCCGAGCATGCCCGTATCAGTGTTGTTTGGGGTAGCAGCTGCAAGTCCATCCAGATGGCAAAACTTAGCCATCTAAATGGATGAAAAAAATGTCTTGGTATGTATATTTTGCGAAAATTCCATATAGATGACACAAATAGCCATATGGATGGCATCAGGCTTGTTTTGAAACATGTAGAAATGTGTTGGTTGCATTTTCAGTTATCGAAAGCCTATTCTATGTGTTCTTGATGTCCAAATACCAAAGAGATGATTCAATATTATATACCATTATGAAAATTATTGATTTCAAGATTTAGTTGAATGACTTTGTCATATGTGTTTTATCATCATAGGATATCTCTGACCCCTTAGGGTATATCGATTCACCTAACTTGATCATTTTATCTCATGTCATCATTACATCTTCTACAATGAAAATTGTCATTACAAAAATTAGTAATGATAAAATCATTTGTCCCAAACAAATGACCCCTAGCCACAATTCATTTTTATAATTAATACAATGTCAATGAGAGGATATTATTTACTCTTTTATCAATTTATGATTTCACTATTGTGAATGAAATCATATAATACATAAAATCATGCAACTGACATTACAAATTTTAACCCATTATCATAAGAGCACAAATTTTCAATATATACTTTTTTGGCCGAACCATTTCTTTCTTCTTCAATATCCTATAATCTTATTGCAACTTCATTTCTTCCATATCTTGCAATAACTTCTTCGTTTTCAATCTTGAAAGGTATCCAAGTTTACTCTCTTTTTTTCGAATGATGAAAATGGGATAAAACTCCTCCCTCTTCCAAGTTTATATACCGGTGGTACATCATATTTAAGAAGGTACAAGCAAAATAGATTGAAATATATTGGTATGATCAAAACACGTTGGAATTTGTGCCAGATCGAAACCTATGTCATACGGTTCTGATTTAAGGCAGAAATGGAGCAGATCAGTCAATACTGGAATGGATTTGACCACCATGCCTCCAATACCTGCTGTCTCCTTACTGTATATAATAATTGTTAATGCTAGCTTACTAGGTTTCTTAATTATATAGATTCAGTCAGCTGTTTCTATACCAAGCCTATTTATCTATTAAAATTCTATAAAGAAATGATTGTTATATACTTATAATAATATTTGTAATACTTCTGAAAATATTTGAGATTTAGACTATATTTTAATTTTTTTAAAAAATTAAATTAAAAACTTTAATATATTGATAATATTATTAGTTTGATTTAGATTGTATCTTTAAAAAAATTTATAAGTATAATTTTATTTATTAAAATTATTTGAATTTAATAAAATACAATTAATATATTGTTTATATAAAATTTTAATATTTTAATGAAATAATATCTTAATTAAATTAATTTTTGTTTCATTTAGAAATAGAATTAATTTTACCAAAATTTTAGATAAGAGATTGATATAGAGAATTAATTTAGTAAAATGTACTTTATACTTCCTAGATATTTCTCTTGTAAATGAAAAATTTATTATATAGGATAAAAATAAATTTTATTATATAGGATAAAAAAATTATACAATATCGATTTTACAATAAACTTCATTGTTTTAAGTGAAATGTTATAAAGGATAACTGTTATAAAAGAACCTCCATATACATCTAGGCAACTCTTTTAATTTTTCTTGCATTTGACTTGATTAATTTATTTAATAAAGAATTCAAGACTTTGAAGAAGGAAATTAAGGAGATGTTAGTATACAAGATTACTCATAGAAATCAAATCGGAAGGTCTTTTTAAATAATATGGATATATAAGTGTCGTACAATAATAATGATTAACTCGAGACCCAGATAAGTTTTGGGCCGTCAACTCACAACCTGCTAGACCCCACCAGATGGATGCATATGAAACGTACAAAAGAGGACAGTGAGGGAAGCTCGTGGTATCGACTCGCAAGAGTTAAAAGGGAACTCGCGGTATCAACTTGCATACATCCAAGGAGTTCACTTGGAGGGGATCGCGAATTCCGACATTCGACTTGGAACGATGCACATGTCCAACATACCCGAGGCCTGCTCAAAGTGTTAGTCAGAGTGTTAGTCCTATAAATAGTGGAGTCAAATCAGTAAAATTAAATTATAAAAATTACTCAATAGTAAGTGTATGGGCAAGTGGCACAGAAAAAGATCCATATGAAACAAAACGACTTCAATGGCAGATTCATCCATTGGCAAATTACTCATTAGTTTACATGGCAAAGACAAGATCAACCACTTACAATGATGGATTACCTCTAACTTCTCTTTTTCTTTCCTCGCAACAAGAACAAATTCCATAAAAGAAATCAACAATCAACACTTCAACGGTAAACACAGTGAATCTAATATTAAATTTAAAATATTATATACACAAATTAATTAGGAAGAAAAGGAAAGTGATAATTCTTCCTATTGACCAAAAAGACAGCCTGCTCCAGTTACACAAAGTTTCAATTTCAAAAGACTTCATCCAACAAAATCTGCCTTAAATAATATTCCAAAAGACTATCCAATTCCAGTTACATCTGGTTATACATTTTACTGATTTCCAGCAAAGCATGAATGATATTTATAACCACCTTTAGAAGACGGCACATCAAATGTTGACAGACATTTTTTTTTTCCCACGGAACCCTTGCTTCTATACAGTTGCATACAGCCTAGGGATGTCAATGTCGTACGAAGCATCGGCTTGGCAATTTGTTAGTTTAAATTGCAATTTGGTCAGGATACTCGCAGAAGTTCCTTATGTCTGAATCTTCGGATGGCTCCTTCGCTTCTTAGAAACTCGTACATATGGAAACACCAGTCTCAACTTGATGACCTCAGTTGATGTAAAATATCAAGCTGGAACAACCGAAAACTGTATTACCAACTGAAGTAACCATCATGTATTCTCAGAACGTGATGCCATGAACAGGCTTCACGGATTATCAGACATGAGCGATTAAAGAATTAATAAAGAACTAATAAAAATTCACCAAAACAGCATGCAAAGAAATATATTGAAGGCAACATTTTTCAGACAGCAATGACCAAAAACTGTGAGATTGGCTAAACTAGGCGGCAGTAAAAAAATTTACCAGCTATTCCTCTGCTACCCTCATGCTGGCTGGTTTCATTCCTTGTATTTCTAAACTCTCTTCCCTGATTCACACATTCCTGTTCATCGCTATTGTGTTGGGAAATTCTCGCATCTCCTATTGTTTGCTCGAGAGGCTGCACGCCATGTGTTTCTTCACAATTTTGGGCCACTGTTTGAACAGCTAATCCATTACTATTGACTGGATTAGATGACACCTGAGGATTTGCAGCTTGAATAACAGGCAATTTATCAGAAGTGAGGACAGAAAGACGGCAGAGTGGACAAGTGGTGTGGTTGGCAAGCCAATGGTCAATGCAGTCCATGTGAAATGTATGGCCACATGCAGGTATCTGTTGAAGTTTATCTTCCGCTTGGTATTCCCCAAGGCATACGGAGCATCTGCAGTAACAATGATGATACTGTATCAGAAACAAAAAAAAAAAAAAAAATTTAAAGGCTACATTTTCTCTTTTACTCTCCATATTTCTGACCTGCACTGGTATGAACACTAGCTTCTATGCAAACTGTTTTCCTAATCAGTTACTATATTGGTTTTGGTGGCCCCAATAAGACTTCGCCTATCAGTTCTATGGTATTTATGATGCTAATCGTAACGGTCATCAAGGGACTTCTTATGCATGAAAGGTCTGGCATCACTATACTTCTTCCAGTCTTCAGATTAACCCTAGGAAGCACCGACACGGCAAAAATCCTCTCGTACCGGTGTCGTATCCGTGTCCGACACGGACACGCCGCCGACACGGCCGGATACGTACCGGACACGCCTTGAAACGTGTCAAAAAATGACACTCCGGAAGTCTGCTGAATTTTTTTGCAGAGAATGAAAAACAGAGCAAGGCAAAGGCAAATATAGTAAATGTGAAACGAAAAAAGGAGTAAATGGGGAAGAAAAAAAAATGGGCTGCATAAAAAAGATAAAAAAGAGAGTTAATGCTGAAAAAAAAAAGTTAATGCTTAATGTTGAAAAAAAAAAGTTAATGCCTAAAATTAATGCTATATAAAAAAAAAAAATTAATGTTGTGAAAAAAAATTAATTAATGTATTGTTTTATATAATTATAAATTTATAATGAAAAAGAATTAATTATATATTAATGAAAAATATTAATATTTTTATTTACATCGAGTATTTTAACATAAATATATATATAATAAAAATATTTTTTATTGCCGTATCCTACCGTACCCGTGTCCTCATTTTTTAAAAATTACCGTATCGCCGTATCCGTATCGTGTCATACCCATATTGCGTGTCCGTGTCCATGCTTCATTCATTAACCTTCTTTCTCATTGAAAGTGTCTATCTAGTTGGTTAGTTTATTCAGCATAAATATGGACTATTTCTGCTAGATGAAGTTTAGATGTACAACAACAGTTGGTAAAAATTACTTCAATCTCGTCACTGGAAAATTAAAATGATAAAACCAAACTGGCTCCAAGGTCATAGTTTTTTACAACTACAAAAGCTAATTCTATTTGTCAAATAGATCTGTCCAAAATTAATGAAAACAAGCCAAATGTCTTTAAAATGCCATGTCAGCATGCCACGCCCAATGATCCCAAATTGTTTAAAAGAATAGCTTAGATCATCAAAAAAACTTATTTTGTTTTTTGCGAACACTGAATTAGTGAATTATAATTTGGTCATTTAGCCGACTAATTAACCAACTCTGCATCTCACGGGCATAAATTGCTAAATGCTGCATAAAAACCTTATCTACCCCTTCTGAATAAAGTTATTAATTCCAATCTTAGTCAACTGTATCTTAGTCCATCATAAACTATATCTTTCAAACCATACCTCCTCCCAAATCTAAAAGCTTGTAACCTTTTTCACGTGGGACATGAGCATTACAGACTAAAACTATAGGACACCATGAAACTGTTCATCAAAAAGAAGCTTCCCTTATTACTTCCCATTCCAAAATCTGTTGTGATCCTTTCTTTTTTTTTTTTTTTTTACAAAAGAGATGAAAAGAAGGGTAACTCACTGAGTATCTCGTATAGAGAAGGTCTCCTTGTATATAATGATGGGTAGCATCTCTCTTACTTCTTTCTTGAGCCCCAATTCAGCCTGTCAAAACCCACCACTAACAAACATTATTAACTTGAAAAAAAAAACAATTTCTCTTAATAATAATTAATAAAATGAAGAGTCAAACCATGGATATTGATAGGTCAGAATAAGGGCCTGGGGATATTCTCATTCTAAGAGATGACCAATCGGCTCGCCTGCGTCGAAGATAGAACAAATAGAACATAAAGAGCAGAATGAAAGCAAAGAAAATGGGGACTGAGAAGATGAAAGCTTGATACAGCTTAAGCTCTGCTGAAATACTTGAAGAAGGAGAAGTCTGAGGCTCAGACACGGACAGAGATCGAGACCTCATCAATAATTTCTCAACTCAAACACCCAAAACAAACAGATCTCATATAAAACAGTAACAAAAACTATTTCTTTGTTGTAGATGAAAAGTAATCGAAAATGGATCTTCTCAGATGCAGATTTTCTGCGAAAGAAGAAAAAATGCTGCTTTAATTGTACGTATAGAATAAACAATTTCAAGCAGTAAAATTACAGAAATTGGGCAAATGAAATGAGAGTAAACCAGAAAAAAAAAAAAAAAAAGAATCCAAGAGTAGATCAACAAAAATCCACACTCACAAGTTCTGGAACTTAACTTTGTTTTTCTTTTCTTTAAAATTCCTAAATGTTTGAACAAAAAAAAATCCTAAACGAATCGAAGCCTAGACAGCTGCCGCTGATAGATATTGATAAATTGCACTTCCAAAACAATCTCGACAAAAAAATAAAATAAAATACCCAAAAACGTGGAAGTGAATATCTTTCTTAAGTGCGACTCACTCATAAAATCTTCAGTTATTTTACTTTTAACACCTACTTAAAATTTAAAAAGACAAATAGACATACTATTTTGGGGTTCTTTTTTCGCCGTAACCTCTTTTTTTTTTTTTTGAGCTTTAATTATGTTTATTTTATTTATTTTAGGTTATATTTTATATTTATATATAAAATATTATATTTTAATCACTTACATTATTGCGTTGTAATATTTTAATTATTAAACAGTTAATTATAGTTAACGATGTAACGATAAACTGACGTGGCACGTTAAATCGTCATTTCAAATAAAAAGTTAATTATACAATCAATTCCTTTTTTTTTTTTTGAGTAATTTAATTTTTTTCTTTTATGTTCTTTTAACCTAAAATTTTTATTTGAAATGATGATTTAACATGTCAGATCAGCTTACCATTACACCATTAACAACAATTAACGACTCAGTGACTAAAATGTTACAACAAGATAACGTATCTGACTAAAACGTAACATTTCAAACATAAGTGACTAAAATGTAACCTGAGGCAAACAAATTTGACTATTTTGATAGTTTACCCTTATGCTTAATATTCACATATACCCTTGGCAATTTTTTTAACTTAGCTTTTAGGTTTTTTCTTTTTATCACATTAGTTTCTAATTTTCTTTTTATCACATTAGTTTCTAAGATTCACATCCATTATATAAATTGATGATTATGATTATTATTGTTAGGTTCACAACAATTAGGTAACATGTAATATGCTAAGATTCTTCCAATAGAAACTAGAGCAATCAAAGGCAGAAATAGAAGAAAATGAAAATGATGATAGTGGAATTTCTCTTTAAAAGTGAATACAACCAAATGCAGGTACAATTCTAAATATCTTTCGAGAGAAAATGGATGAGAAAAGAGAAAAGCAATTCACAAATTGACTAAATGCATGTTGCAGTTTCATTCCTTCTGTCCTCTTATAGCACTCTTCTGGTCGTTATGCGCTTGCTGGCTTGTACCAAAGGAAAAATTCAATGAATTTACATGAAAGCCTTCACTGACGCGTGGCTTTCTTGGATTTTGGTGGAGCCTCGACTTGATTCTCGAGTTTGGCAGTTCCATTTCCATTCGGTTGAGCCTCAATTTGGTTTATCGGTTCAGCAGCCATGGGTTCAGTCACAACTAAGGGTTCATGGTAATCTCTGCAAAGAAAGCCTTCGTGGCTATCTCTGTAAAGGAATACCCTCATGGTGAAATCCGAATGAATGGCATATACAGAACTCTAAGAAATGGCAAGTGTGACTAATTTTGAAGGAACAATAAGTGTGGTAACTTTTGTAGATGTAAGATGTGATTGCAAACTCTTAATGAAAGAATCTGCTTGGAAAAATATGACGAAGTCGTCACAATCATCAAACTCAAAGCTATGGTCGAGAGATCATTAATGAAATTCCTAAACGTGGAATCAGGTAACAAGGGGTTTTTCTCACTAAGTTCTATAAAACTTACCCCTTTGTGTTTGTGTCTCAGGTAAAGGAAATGCTAGGAGGAACGACACCAGGGCTACGCCAAGAGAATGGCGAAGTGAGCACTTGTGCATACAGAGTGGGCCTACACGAGTGTGATCGAGTTTGGAGAGTTAAGCAAATAAATAAAGAGAACTATTTATAAGCCCTTTTATAGAATGGGTTAACTATGGAAATGTAATTAGTATTATAGTTTGTAGGAAACATGAGTAGAACCATGTTATTAATGACTTTCCTTTGTAAGTCTCCGCTTATTGTAAAGTCTTAATATTTGGAAGAGAACATTTCGAGGAAGAAATGATTTAAGTGGGGGAGAGTTGTAACATCCCGAGATCTCTTGTGAAGTAAGAAGATACCTTTGGTCAAAGTTGACCTCCCAAATGAGGAAGCAATTCACCAATACATCCAGAGATCGGTCCGAAGTTGACCTCCCAAATGAGGGTTCACCAATACTTCGCGAACTAGGGGGTTGGCCAATGCTTTAACAAACTGGGGGTTTGCCAAAAGAGTATCAACAAGGACTTTGCCAATTTTTCAACGTAGCTATGTACGCTAAAAGATGCATAAGGGGTTCATTAGATTCATTGCAAGTTAGGTCCGCTAGTTGGTTTGGCGAGCTATGGTTCTCCAGTTGCTTTGGTGAGCTAGGGTTCGCCAGTTGAGTTGCAAATTGGGGGTTCACTAGTCAAAGCCGTGTCAGACTAAAATTTGGAAATAAAGATATTGTGTAACTAGGATAATTTTTCTGCACGTAACACCTTTCTTAAGTAAAGTAGATTAGTGGTTTGGTTATTTTTGTTATTATCATCTTGCTTCCAAATTAACACTATTAATTCATGACTTGAGTAGATAAGTAGTTATTTTCGGTAATTGTCTTAATAACAGTTTTCTCCAAACTGCAATCAATTGGGTACAATCCTCGGAGTACTTACCTACTTTGTTGTAACTATATTACAACATGACCCGTATACTTGCAGAAACTACCTAACTCTTTTATTTGGGTACAGTATTCACACTCTTGAAGCTAGCACGTCCAGAGTCGGTCAAACACATAGTCATAGTCATACAAATCACAAGGAGTTTCATTTAGATATTTGGATGTCCTTAAAGGTTGCTCATGTAATAGCCCATTTTTAGTGGAATCAGAATAGTGGTTTCGGGGCCACAAACCTGACGTGAAAATATTTATTTATTATTATTTTAATGTTTATATCATGTTAGTAGTATCGTATAAAAATTTCATTAAGAAATTTTACCGTTTGCATGCTTAATTCGATAAAAAGAATTACATTGCAAAAGGTACAAAACTTGACTTCTATAAGCTAAAGGGATCTAATGGCTATGCTATTAAATGGTTGAGGGTTTTATGTGGTAAATAGACCATTAATATGTTGAGTCGACTTTTATGAACATCTCTAACTGATTTTAAAGTTAATTACAAGGTTATTTAAGTAAATTAATAATTAAAGTATAGTAAAATAACAAAAACAAAGGCTATCATCTTTCTATGCTCATCTTCAACCGAAAATAAACCTAAGAAAAGCCATTAGATAAGTTTAAGCATTCAGCCATCTCTCCTCACTTGCATGTAAATATTTTTCATATCGTTTTTAATGATTTCTATGTTTTTGGGGTCGTTATAGCTTAATCTAGCTAGTCCAGGGACTAATTTGCAAAAATGTTAAAATATTAGGTTTTTTCCATGGATGTATACATGTTTTTTGTGTTGTTTGATGGAAGAAAATGAACCTTTTTTGTTAGATAAACAACTTTTGTAAAGTGAATTTTGTTGAAAATGTCAACAAGGGATTAAATTGAAAAATGTGAAATATTTATAGTGAAAATTGTGAAATAGTGAATTTTATCAATTGATAGGAGCCTATATGAAATCCGGCTAGCATGGGTTAGTGATGAAATTGCATGAATTTCACTTTACGAGCTTAGGGACTAAATTGTAAAGAAATCAAAATAATAGGGGTAAACATGTAATTTTGTAAAAATATGAATTTTGGATTGAATTGTATGGAATAGATATTAAAAATATTGAATTTATTCATCTAAATCAAGATAGATCTAGTACGACTTTAGATCGGGGCAAAGATAAAGTCTCGGATTAATTAACTCCGTATCTGCGTTTCATCATCGACGTAAGTTCATGTAATTGCATAATGAACATTATGCTCTTTATTGGATTATATATGTATTGTGGATTGCCATGTAAATAATAGTTGCATATCCAAAATGTTACGTCTACTACCGAGCCCCGTTTGAACCTTAAGAATTCGTAGGATACAAAAGACATGCCATTAGGGTTTACATGTTTTGGGTACTGGTCTTGAATGTCCTACTTGAGGTTGTGTTTTGGCATTTGTTGCTGATACTCGACAGCTTGTGGAGTAGCACCATGTAGCTACGTTCTGACCTACAGCTCATGTGATTAGGCCTACTTCACAGCTCGTGTGAGCATATATGTAAAGGAAAGGACAGACTACAGTTATATGTTTAACGCACTTCATGTGAGCTATCCCGCGTATCCAACGGTATTCTAGTCGGTTCAACTGGGCATGAATTTAAAAGGAAATGGTAAGGGTTTAATATGAATCAAGACATGTAAGTATGAAACTCATTGAAATAGTGATACATGGATAATGTGTTACGTTGAGATGGATGCCAAATCCAAATGATTCATGTTTAAGTTTAATGGCCATCCATGCTAGATTGCCTATGAATTATGTTCAAGTATGCTAACATGTTTTTGTTGATGCCTAGGCTTTGGCCAAGCTATTGGTTGGATTATGCCATGCTAAATTTTAATGTTATGTAATGCAATGGTAAGTTAAGTTTTATGTTATACGAACTTACAAAGCATTATATGCTTACTTTGTGTTCTTTCCATGTCTTATAGTGAATTGATCGTGTCAAACAGTCGAATTTTAATATTTATAAAGAATGATTGAACCTGTAGACTAAATATGACAACGATTGAGGCAAGTGCACCTATCGAACAATAGTATAGTTTAGGCAAGATTATTTTATCGAACCCAAAGGAACCTAAAAGTACTACTACTCACTTTCTTTCTATTATTTAGCCTAAAATATGGAGTGGTTGGTTTATTAATCTAAAAAGAAAAACTAATGAAAAACTAAACTAGATGCAAAGACAAAAGAATGAAACTTTAGAAGAAGACTGTGGAAAAACTCAGTTGATTTTAGACGACACCCTAAGGAAGAATCCACCTATGACTTCTCTTGTTATGTAACTTTTAATTCATATGACTTCTTTACTTAGCTTGATCCGTGAGACTCCCTCACCTATACTAAACCCTTTCTCGAGGCGAATAACGTCTAACTTTAGGTTAATTAGTGGAACTCTCGTTCTCTTATAATAACCCCTTAAGGAAGCAGTAAATCGATCAATGGATTCCCATATTAGGTTTCACCTTAATTCGATAAAATCTCGTCACCCTATCTCTAGGCGTGCGATCAACTTCGCTTAATTATGCTAGATCTACTCTTAGGCAGGGTCTATTCCTCTTCCTCCTAAGCACATTAGATTAAATTAAGCAACATAATTAAGAACCAACTAAGTACTTATCATATAATTTAGAAATCAAATAACAAAATCCATCATAGGTTTCATCCCTTCAGGTATATGAAGGGTTTAGTTCATAACAAAATAAGAAAACATCTCAAGAGAAAAGATAAAACAAAACATAAGAAATCCCTAAAACCCCCTGAAGGAATTGAAGAGGAGATCCCCTGTCTTGAGTAGAACTTCGACTTCTTGAGATGGATCAACTGGCTATCTTTGAGTAATTCCCTAAATAAAAGCTCTGGCAAAAAACTTTTGCCTCCAACTTGATTCTCTAGAACGACTGCCTTAGGTTTTTTATATAGGCTCCTTAGATGCTTTACTTGGCTCCTAAGTACCTCCTTCAAGTAGAATTACTATTAAGGTGTTTAAGTAGACTTAGGAGTATGTTTCTTTGGCTTCAAGCATCTAAATCCAAGTGAAATTGTTCATTCCTGTGGCAGGGGCACGCCCATGGCACACGCCTGTGTAAGTCATGGCCAGACCCTATTGGACTTTTGTCAACGAGGCACGACCATGTAAATCGGGGTGAGGCCGTGTTCTAAATAGATGGCAAGGCACGGCCGTGTGGCTTGAAGTCCAGGCCGTGTCGATTTTCTCTTTGGCCCAAATTGGCTGTTTTAAACCCGTTTTACGTTCTTTTTATCCTTAGGTGCTTTCCTGAGTAGAAGACATGAAAAGAAAGGATTAAGAGCACCTTTTTACATAAATCAGGGATAAATCATCCAAAGGCATACTAAATGTGGGATTAAAATATGTTACTTTTACGGTTTATCAAATACCCCCACACTTAGGCTTTTGCTTGTCCTCAAGCAAAATTCTCAACTTACAATTAAAACGAACTTTCCATAATTCATAATTCCTATCGACAATGTCTCATCATAATTCATAGATACTTTATACATGGATAATTCAACTCAAAGAGTCTTAAAGATTCAATCACGATAAGTCATACCTTTGTAGTACGAAAACATAGGTGTCTCCCCTTATCTGAATAATTACCTTTAATTCAAAACCGAGAAGGATTGACATCCTCACTAAAGGTTCACTCAAATCACTCAAAGTGTTTAAGGTTCAAGAATAAGCACTCATAAGTCAAACCTGAAAAGTTAATCCCATAGGCTTGCCTGAAAATCAAATCTCCATCACTGTATATGAGATGATACACAGATCAAAAGGTCTTTATTAGGGTTGTAATGGGGCTAAGGTTAAGGGTGTGGATACAGGCTGAATTAGAGGGTTAGAATCGAGACTGACTTGACAAATTACCTAACTAGAGACAATGAACTAAATATGAATATTTTTATCGAATGAAAACTAATAATACCACTATTGATATTTACTCTATAATAAAGAGTATTTTCATCACTTAAAATTTGATAATACTTTCATACGAGCTTTTTCTTCAATAATTGGAATTTAAATGCTCTCATCATAAATGATAAATGTAACTACTGAACTAATATAATTCGGTAACTTTATCAAATCAAACCTCGATTAAAGGGTAGTCAAAAGAAAGGGTGATAACAAATACAAAGGGTTTTAGGTTAATATTAGTGGGTGAGTCAATAAAAGGTTGTTAGGATTCAACGGGGTTCACTAGGGTTAATTTGTGAAGGTAGGCTTTTATGGAGTAAGTGGGTTAAATCCTAGGTGCCTTTATCATCTCGTATATCAAATCAAAAGTGTGGTCTTGACATGTATAAACGAGGTAAGTTCTAGAATAACAGTTCAAAGTTGACACACTCATAATCAATAAAGTGAGCATGAAAAAGAATATATGCTCTATAAGGCTTAAAATCTCAATAAAATAATGGGTGTTTTTGACATCAATCCTTATAAATTCCAAATTTCAAGGTAATACTCAAATTCAGTTCAACGACCTATCAATTTTAATTTTTAGAAAGTAGACTTACCATGCTTGATTCTCTAATATTATTCAAATTTAATCATCAATGCACAATTAACTATGACTTAATCTAAAACATATCAATAAAAATCATAAATCATTAGAAATTTCATCCTAATTAGTAATATGAAAAAAAAAATACTTTCAAATCAAGACTAAATTCAGGATTTTGAGAATAATGCAAAAATTTTGACACTTTTACCCCCCACACTTAAGATGTACATTGCCCTAAATGTACAAAGATGAATAAACAATTATGTAATAAAAAGAGAAGGGGAGAAGTAACACTTCCTGAATTTTGGATGATTTCGGGAGTTGGCAGTGGTCGTGATGGCGGATAACTTGGAAGGCGGTGTCTTTAGTGGTGGTGATGGTGTTTTCTCTGGGCCCGGTGGGGTGGCTACCAATGATCTCTGCACTAGATGAAGAAATTGTGGAGCTTGTAGAGAATTAGCCAGGGATTATTAAGACATATTTAAAATAAACTAAGTATATATATGAAGATAAGAAAGAAGACGAGAATTAAAATAGGAAACGATCTAAAGTGAAAATAAAAAATAAATGGACCATTAAGTCCTTATTGAAGAATGGTTCGCAAGGTGGGAATCAACACTAAGGTTGGGGATGTGATGGCAGTGGCGGATATGAAGAGGTTATTGTGGTAGTCGGTGTGATTCCCAAGCAGCCTGGCGAACCTGGCACTAAAAAATTAAATTAAAATAAACTAAACTAAGCATAAGATTACAAAAGAGAAGGAAATTGAAGCAAAAGAGAAAAAGAAAGTAAAAACTATATGGTCTCAAAGACCCTTGGCTTGGTGTTTGAATGAAGCAGCTGACATGAACTTATGTAGATCGGTCTCCCATAGGGAGATTATGCTTGCCTTCTTCCACTTCTTCGGCATGATTTTAGCGTTGCTCAAGAGTCTTAGACACTTTTCCTATAGAGAAAGAAAATTTTGAAAGAAAAATGAAAGAAGGAATAAGAGAAAAGATAGGAAGAAGGGGAAGGGCTGTGGGGTTTAAATAGTATCTCAAATCTGGCACGTTCACACGCCTGTGGTCCAAAGGCGTGTCGAGTTACACAGCCGCCTCATATGGCCGTGGTGTGGAGCGTGTTGCATTGCCCACGCCCGTTCTTGATGTGCCATGCCTGTGTCTGAGTAGTCAATATCGACCACGGCTGCATCGCACGGCCGTGGGTACAGGCATGTTGAATCTCCCATACCCGTTTCTCAGTCAGCCACGCCCGTTGGGAGATAGTCAGTAGCTTCACACGGTTTTAGGGGCACGGCCGTGCTGATCTGTCGGTGCCCGTAGGGAAGGGTGGTTGGGCCCGTGACGTCTGACGGTGGTTGGCCTAAATTGCACGACCTCTGCTCTGTCAGTATAGTGGTTCGGTGGTCCACATGGACACAAACACAGCCGTGTGTAAGGCCGTGTGGCCTAGAAATCTACACTTTTGTGTTCGTTTACAACTAATTATTTAGAAAAGAAGGATGGAAAGAAAAGAAACTGAAAATAAAATTGAAAACAAATTGAGTTAGTGCTCGGGTTGCCTCCCGAGAAGTGCTTGTTTATAGTCTTAAGCTAGACTGTCCTTGTATTTGAAAATTTTAGGGAGGTTTAAAGGTTTGAATATCTTCCCTCATGCTCACAGTTCTATTTTTGTGACAAAGTTGAAGTCGAGAAGCGTTTACCTTGAAATTGCCAAATATTGGATTGCTTACCTCGACTATTTCATGTGGGAAGATATTGTGTACATTAAGAAGAATTTCTCCCTTTGCCCTCAGGTCTGTTGAAGTGATGTGGGGATCGGCTTTGTCTAACAGTACATGGTCTCCTATTTTAAAGTGATTTGATGTCCCTACGAGCTTTTCTGGCGGTTCCTCTGGTTTTACTTAGTGTGGATCCGGCTTTTCTTTGACCTGTGTCTCCTGCTCTTCTAAATTGTCGACCTTAAGGTTTTGTTTCTTGTGTAATTCTTCTTTGTCGACTTGGGGGCTATGAGTTGGCTCAGGTTTGATGCATTGTGATGTTTCCTGTAGTGAAGGTTAAACAATTTGATTATCTATTGAAGTAACTTTCTTACCTTCATCATCTGTTGTTCTGGTTGAGTCGAGAGCTTGAAGCTTAATCGATTCATCTCCTACGCGAAGTATGAGTTCACCCAACATCAATTTTAGTTCTAGTAGTTGCTAGGAAAGGTCTTCCTAGAATTAAGGGGATTGAATTATCTTCATCCATGTTTAAAACAACAAAATCTACTGGGAAAACAAATTTATCAATTTTTACAAGAACATCTTCAATAATGCCCCTAGGAATTCTAACAGTTTTATCAGCTAGTTGAATACTCATCCTAGTTTGTTTGGGCTTCCCTAGACCTAGTCGTTTAAACAATGCATAAGGCATGACATTTATACTTGCCCCTAGATCAGCTAACGCTTTATCAATAGTTAAACTACCAACTAAGCATGAAATCATAAAACTCCCTGGATCTTTTTGTTTCTGCGGTAGTCTATTCTGTAACATTGCCGAGCATGTTGCATTTAGTTCCACATGGTGCTCTTCGTTTATTTTGCGTTTGTTTGTCAAGAGTTGTCTTAAAAATTTCCTCGAGTCTGGCATCTGGAAAAGAGCTTCAAGAAGGGGTAAGATAATATGTAATTTCTTTAAAAGTTTAAGAAACTTACCAAACTGTTCCTCTGAATCATCTCCTTTCAATGCTTCGGGATAAGGTATGTGAGGTTTGTATTCTTTGATTATTCGTTTTGGCTTTTCATGTGCTACCTCTATTTTACCTTTTTCTTACTTGGTTTCTTGTGCCGTGGTGGGCTCGTCTACCTTTGTACCCTCTTGAGCTGTGATGGCTTGGATCTATTCTTTTGGGTTTATATCTGTGTTGCTTGGTAGATGGAACGGTGGAAATGTGGAAGTGTACACAATCGTAACAAGTAATAAAGTGACAAGTAAATGTCGAGTTATCGTACCCAGAGGGACTGTAAAAGAATTATTTATGAAAATGTTTTCAAACAATTTGGTGAAGGAAAAATATTTGGATTTAAGAAATATTTAAAAACTAAAAATAAAATAAAGAAAAATAAAATAAAACAAAGTTCTAATGCACGATTTCAAAAACTGATTTTAATCAAGATGATATAATTGTGTTGGATTAATCGCATTTTTTACCTTAGAATTATTAAGCTTGTGTTTATACTTATTAAAACATGGCAACTCTGTAATTTGCTAACTTTGTGTTTATACTTATTAAAACATGGCAACTCGGTAATTTGCTAACTTATGAACATATTTACAAATAAAAATCCATTCATCTCTTGAACATATTCCTATGCCAATTCAACTGATTAAACAGATTTATAAAAGTAAACATGTTATCGCACATACATACTTATTAAACTAAACAATCTCTTGCATATTCCTATGTCAATTCAAACGATTAATTCAACCTAACAAGCATATAAAAGATCATGTGAAGTAACAAAGTATTCCTACCTTGAAACAATTTAATCACAAAAAATCCTGCAAGTTATGCAAGGCATATGTATCGTCAAACACAATGCTAATTTAATCTTCAGCTCCCTTAGAAGAATTAAAAATGCACAGATTAAGTATTGTGTCCATTAATTACAATTTCAATGCGTTTAAATAATTAATTCATAAGCTATCTAAACAGTTATAATGCCAGATAACTTAACATGATTTTACTTAATCAAACATTTTATCGAGGCCTTTAATAGCATAAACACAATTTTAATAATTCAAGCAGGCGAAATGAATCAACCCAACACGAATTAAATTCAAGCTAAATTGATTAAATTAAACATTCCAACAGCATAAATATTCATAAACATGTTCATCAAAACAACAACGAAATTTAAAGAGATAGGGAACAAGAAACAACTCTGGTGGTTCTCTGTGGCTTGTCTGATTGCTCTGTTCTTCGTTCTTCGTTGGCCTCGGCTCTCAAGGTGGCTTAAAAACACTCCAAATGCTGCTCTGAATGGCTGGGAAACACCTCTTTTCCAAGAGGGGAAATCGAACAAGAACACACCAAAAAGAAAATGGAACAAAGGGAATTGAGAGAAAATGAGGGAGAGAAGTGTGGAGGCTTGAGGTGTGTTTAGAATGAGCAGCTAGGGGATGTATTTATAGGTGATCAAGGATGCTAAAAATATAGAATATCAGCAGCAAAAGAGGCTCCCTTGGCCGGCCATCCCATGTGGCAAAGTTGAAAGATTCAACTTTGCTAAATATAGTATGGGCAAATCTTTAAAGCCTTGAATTTTGGAGGGGTTTGAATGGGATTTTGAAAGATTTTCAAGGACTCCTTTGCAAGCTGAATTAATCAGCTAATAAGCTGATTTGTGCCTTCATTCTTGATCGTTTGGGTTGCCCAATTGATGGCTGGTTCGATTCAGTCGGTTCGGTTCAACTGATGTGGTTCAACTGGCCCCTTTTCCATAATTAATTAAAAATAATTTATTTAGCCCAAATTAAATTGGGAATAAATTAAAATTAATTATATTATGATTAAATCTTCATAATTGGACCGTCTTGGGCTGGAAATAAGTTTGCCTTGACTCTTCAAATTGCTCCTCGGTTTTGTTCTTCGAGCATTGTCTGCCGAGCTGATTTTCGCCCTTTGTGCAAATCTGTCGAAAATAGTTAAAATTAAACAAAATTAACTATAAAATTAATTGAAATTCATCATGTTCATATTTTTAACACAATTTAATTATTTTATAATATTTAGTTATTTTCCGACAAGAATTTACTCAAAACCACATGAATTTGGGTCAAAAAGGGCATGAAAAAGTATATAAATTTTTGTGTTTCCACACCCCCAAACTTAATTCATTGCTCGTCCCGAGTAATGCAAAAATTTGAAAAGAATTTTCTAAAACACCTTTGAAAAATTCCTTCAGAACAACTTTTTTCTCAAAATTATGAATTTGGTATACTTAGGGTCAAAGATAAGAAACTTGATAGTTATGCTACTTAAGCATTCACATCATTCAAATTACCTCCAACAATTATTATACAAGAAAAATTAGACTGAATGTTTCTTAATAAAGACATGTTGTTCGCTACCAATTTGTTTTTAACTCCTTATTCAAAAAGTAAATTGCAATCATTAAGCTTAACTAATGTCTTCATATGTTGAACAGAGCAATTTCTCTCCACTAATGTAGGTAACATTGGAATTTTGAATCAATAGGTCTTTAATAAGGTTGTAACGTGGCTGGGTTTAGGGGTAGGTAAAAGATAGACAAATTTTTGGCTAAAAAAAACCCTAGACTCAGCTTAACTTCGAACCTTCAGAAATTTTACCCTTGATACCCATCTTATGCTCAATCACTTATTTCATTTTGAGTAAATGTGTTTTTTGTCAAGCTCAAACTCGAGCACTTGCTTCATGTACTACAGTTTTTCGAGCAATTGATACTTCTTTTCAACTCCCCCAAACTTATTTTCAAACGATCTTCTGAATAGTACTGAGTCTAGTGTTTGGGACAATTTTAGAAGTAATGAAGAGAAAGTGATGGCTAAATATTGCATAGGTCCGAATAAAATTAGGCCATATAGTCTCAAAATTGGGTTTCAAAGGACAATTTTATTAGGGTCGGCTTGAAAGGCTCAAACGGTCCAAACAACAATTGCCTAAATCATTTTCAAAATTCCATGCTTCCTAGGATTTCGCCTTAAGAAATTACTAAGTCAATTCTAAAGACTTAAGCTTTCATGCATGCCTAATTTTTTCGTAGGGAATTAAAAATTTTATGGTATGAATTTACATGCTTTATTAAAATTACATTCATATCTTTATTAAGCTAACATAATAATTTATTGAAATAATAGAACTTTATTGAAACTAAAGTTTAGCATAATTAACACAATTTCAAATTATTGAACAAAAATATATCCTAATCATAATTAAAAGAAAATTTTATTCTGAGTAGAATCAATTTCAAATTTTCGGTCCCCCCTACTTAAAGTGAACAATGTCCTCATTGTTTAAAGTGAATATATAACACCCCAAACCCGGTCTATGCGTAAGACGAGATTTGGTTTGTTACATAGATCGAACTATCTTACTAATTAAGGTGAATCGGAAATTTCAAAATCATTTTATTAATAAGGTTTAATAAAACCAAAAAGGGTATTTTATATTTTATGAACATGAGAAATTATTAGTTGAAAATATCATTAATATTAGATTGTCAAAATCCTTTAAGTAATTTTAATTTTAAAAAAATAGATAAAGGAATTTCATATATTTGAAAACTCAAATTATTTTAAGAAAACAAAATAATTATAAGCCCATATTAATAGTCCAAAACATAATTTAAATCCATCCACACATAAAATTCATAAAACATTAATAGAGGCCTTATTACATCAAACCCATAATAGTAAATTATAGAAAGTCTTTAATAAAAGTTCAAAGTTTAATTAACCCTTATTTGTAGTATGGCCTCCACGAAGTCATCCTCGGCCCAAGTCTATGTCAATTTCCATTACCTGAGATGAAAAATTTGAGGGAGTGAGTTACTTAGAACTCAAAGTATAACTCACTTACTTATTCATTGGGCGGATCATCAAATCATTATTTTGGGCTTGAGCCCAGTCAATGATTTAACAATATAAATAATGATATGCATGCAATTAATGAAATTTCCCACCCAAACCTAATTTCCATCCGCTACACACCACCTGTACCAACCATCACACCTGTGGGGATCAAGTCAACCCACCCCGCCAACACACCAATCGTAGGCATTTAGCCATTTTATATTTGTGGAAGAGCCACCGAACTAGATTGTGACAAAGTCACCGAACTAGAGGCATTGAGCCATTAAATATTTGTGGCGAGCCACCGAACTAGAGGCAAATAACCATTTTGTGGCGAGCCACGGAACTAGATTTTGGCAACAGCCTTTCTTCTCTTCGTCGTTAATCCCAACCCATGCAACATGTATGCAAAATAATCTATGTTCCTAAGATGATTTTATCAAAAGGCCCAATTAACATAAGAATCAATATTTCAAGTTTTTATTAAGGCCCAAAATTACAAAATAATATTTAGCCCATTTAGCAACTTAGCATTTTTGGCCCAAATTACGATCTAGCAAAAAGTTCGGCCCATTTAGCAATTTGTCAGAGTTTTCACCCATTTAACGATCTAATGAGATTACGGCCCATTTAACGATCTAGTAGAGATTTCGGCCCATTTATCGATCTAACAGAGATTTCGGCCTATTTATCGATCTAGAAGAGATTTCGGCCCATTTATCGATCTAGCAGAGATTTCGGCCCATTTATCGATCTAGTAGAGATTACGGCCCATTTATCGATCTAGTAAAGATTACGGCCCATTTAACGATCTAGCGATTTGACCCATTTATCGATCTAATGAGATTTGACCCATTTATCGATCTAGCGAGATTTCGCCCATTTATCGATCTAGCAGGATTTCACCCATTTTACTAACTAGCATACCTATCGCCCATTTTACGATCTAGTACATTTTCATTAATTTTACGATCTAATACATTTTCGCCCAATTTTACGAAGACATAAAATTTACATTTTACTAACTAACTCATCGAGGGCAATTTCATAATTTTTACCATTTTTAACCGTTTTCATGTAATTCCACCAAAATACCATTTTTTTGTCGTTTTTACGATTTTGTTCAATATTACGGTATGACATCCAACCCCGAGATAAGTGTGAAGTTACACACCTTGATATTGTGAGTACTAAACCTTCCCGCTCGTCAACACGTAAACATAATACGAACCATTAGGACATTATCTTTTATCAAAAATTTACTATTGATATACGATCTAAATCCTTACCCTTTTGATTTTGAACCACTTCTATCTTTGGTTTCTCCTCGTTCGATGATTCGTTACCCGATGAGAACCCACGAGCGTACAAAGGCTCGGGAGTACGAACTACTTCAAATAATTGATTCTCCTCGGTTGATGGTCCGTAACCCGGTGAAAAATCCCGGACTCCAGAAACAACCCTTCGTTTATATTTAGGGGGAATAATGGAACCGCCCCTCTTACGAAGACTATGGACTGCCCTTTTCTGCCCTATCTTGAATGTCTCTAAATACATAAGATTATTAGTTTGACTTATTAGTATCGAAATATGATTAACGTTTATAAGACTTGGGATTTGACTTACCACGATTTGTCTTCGTTCCACGAGAATCAATTGAAAGATTGTGATCCTACAAACGAATCGATTAATAACTAACTATACTAAATGAATAAGAATCCTTAAAATAAAAATCTCCTTACCTTGATTCTTGAAATCGATTGTGGTAAGAGAAAATGAAGAGATTTTGTCACAAGAGCAAATTACATTCGGCCATGGATGAAATTTGAAGAAAATTGTAATGAAGAAAAAAAATGAAGAATAGGGAAATAGAATGGTATGGTTCGGTTTCAAGAGAGAAAGAGAGAAAGAAAGAAAAAGAAAGGAGAAAGAAAAGAGAAGAAAAAGATACTTAGTTTGGAAGAAAATGCATTCGGCATAGGAGGAGAAAATGAGAAAATGAAAGGAAGAAAAATATTTGCTTGTCTATGTACTTTTGGTCACAAAGAGAAAAAGGATTTGGGAGAGAAAAAGTTTCAAACCGAAATGGTCACAAGAGAATGGCTCAAAGAAGAAGAAAAATGAATTGTGTACTCAAATATGTTGGAAATTTTAAGCTAGAGAGAATATGGGTGGAGGAAAAAAATGCTTTGTTAAGAAAATGACAAAAATGGAAGAGTTTCTTCTAACATTCAAGCTACCATACTCTCAACCAAAATCGCCACCCCCTTTGCCTCATTCTTGCCAAATACATGGGTCAAATGGCCATTAGGAAGTTTCCAAAACATCTTCCTACTCTTAAGCCTTTTTCCCCTCCTTTTTCCTTAAGTTGATGAAACACAATCCCCCATTTCAAGCCCTTATCCTTAGCTTTCCAAATACTTAGTGTTCTTACCAAAAATAAAACATCCCAACTCATCCTAGCTTATCTCTTTGCCGACACATGCTCAAGCTAAAGCAAAAAAATAAAAATTCCTAGTTGCATGCTAGGTGATTCGAACCTCTTCCCTCATGTCCAACTCATGGCGCCATCACCACTATGCCATTAACTCATCTTATGCCATCTTTTGGTACTTAATTAATTTAAGTCTCAATGTCACCTAATTTTTTTACTTAAAAAAAATACACTTAACTAATATTTTATTCTAACTCCAAGTAAACCCGAACTAACATTTAGCAACATCATGGTACTCAATTATTTAGGATGTTACAATTCTACCCTACTTAAATAAAATTTCATCCCCGAAATTTACCTGATTAAAAGAGGTGAGGATATTGCTGCCGAATAGCTTCCTCAGGTTCCCACGTAGCTTCCTCCGCTCCTTGATTATGCCATAAAACTTTGACCAACGGCACAATCTTCTTTCTTAGCACCTTAACGTCCCAGTCTAAAATTTCCACTGGTTCTTCTTCAAAAGGCAAGTCTGAATTTAATTCCACTTCCTCAACCGGTACTATATGAGATGGATCCGATCTATAGCGTCTCAGCATGGAAACATGGAAAACATTATGAATTTGACCTAACTCCGGAGGTAATTCAATCTGATAAGCCACTAGACCAACATGCTTCATCACACGATATGGTCCGATGAACCTAGGGCTCAGCTTGCCCTTCTTTCCAAATCTAAAAATCTTCTTCCAAGGTGAGACCTTCAAGAAGACTTGCTCTCCCACAGCAAACTCGATATCCTTTCGCTTCAAATCAGCATACGATTTCTGTCAATCTGAAGCTTCCTTTAACCTTGCTCGAATAACTTTTACTTTTTCCTCTGTTTCAGAAATCAAATCAGGACCCAACATCTGTCGTTTGCCCAATTCAGTCCAACAGGTAGGAGTACGGCACCTAAGACCATACAATGCCTCATAGGGTGCCATCTGAATGCTAGACTGATAGCTATTATTATACGCGAATTCTGCCAATGGTAGAAAATCCTCCCAACTACCTCTGAAGTCGATCACACATCCTCTTAACATGTCTTCCAATATCTGAATTACTCTTTTCGACTGTCCATCAGACTGAGGATGAAAAGCCGATCGAAATTCAACTTTGTCCCCAAGGCTTCATGTAGAGCTTTCCAAAATCGTGGCGTAAATCTAGGATCCCGTGCAAATAATAGACACTGTACCCATGCAACCTCACGATTTCGGATACATACAATTTAGCCAATTTACAGAACGAATAATCTGTTTAACCGAAGAAAATGAGTAGTCTTCGTCAAACGATCAACTATTACCCATACGAAATTTTTCTTAGTAGGTGTTAAAGGTAACCCACTAACAAAATCCATAGTTATCCACTCCCATTTCCAAAGAGGAATCTTTCTTGGTTGTAACAAACCCGACGGTAATTGATGCTCGCCTTCACTTGCGACAAGTCAAACATTTTCCTACAAACTCGAAATCTCCGCTTCAACCACGCCACCAATATCGCTCACGGAGATCTCGATACATCTTATTTCCTTCGGGTGCATAGCATAAGGGCTACTATCGCCTCCGTAGAATCATTTGCCTCAATTCGGGTCTTTAGGCATACAAACCTTTCCACGAAAACACAACACTCCATTCGTGTTTATACTAAAATCCTCTATTTCACCCCTTTCAACTCTTTGAAATAAAAGTCCCAACTTTTTATTTGATGTCCGCTTTCCTTGATTTTTCCACCACAAAGGCTTCACCAAGTTCGCTAACAAACTACCATCCTCATACAAACTTAAATGAGCAAACATTGCTCTTAAATCGAATCTGCTTACGACTTAATGCGCGGCTACCACGTTAGCCTTTCCAGGATGATATTCGATTGAGAAATCATAGTCCTTTAATAATTCCACCCATCTTCTTTGTCTCAAATTCAACTCCTTTTGGGTAAGGAGGTACTTAAGACTCTTGTGATCTGTGTAGGTAATAGACTTCTCACCGTAGAGATAGTGCCTCCAAATCTTTAAAGCAAAAACCACTACAGCTAACTCCAAATCATGAGTAGGGTAGTTTACTTCGTGCGGTCCAAATTGACGAGAAGCATAAGCCACCGCCTTTCCATTTTGCATCAACACACAACCCAGACCCGTGTGAGACGCATCAGAATAAATAATAAATTCTTTTCCGACCTCCTATCAATTAAAGCCGAGCTTAGTTAGAATCTTCTTCAATTTCTCGAAACTCTCTTGCTGTTTTTCAGTCCAATTATACGAAACTCTTTTCCGCAATAGTTTAGTTAGGGGTGCAGCAATCAACGAAAACCCCTCAACAAAACGTCTATAATAACCAGCCAATCTCAAGAAACTCCGAATTTCAGCTACCAATGTTGGTGGTTTCCAATCCAAAATAGCCTCAATCTTCCGAGGATCCACCCTTATTCCTTCAGCTGATACCACATGACCCAAGAAAGTCACTTCCTTTAGCCAAAATTTGCATTTACTGAATTTGGCATAAAGTTGCTTATCACGAAGTAATCTGAATACAATACGCAAATCGTGTCATGCTCCTCATCATTTCTTGAATAAACCAAAATGTCATCTATGAACACTACCACAAACCGGTCTAAGTATGGTTGAAAGACTCGGTTTATCATGTCCATAAATGCGGCTGGTGCATTGGTTAATCCAAACGGCATCACTACAAACTCATAATGTCCATAACGAGTTCTAAATGCCGTCTTAAAAATATCTGCTTCTTTCACCTTAAGCTGGTGATAGCATGATCTCAAATCAATTTTGGAGAAAACTGAAGCTCCCTTCAATTGATCAAACAGTCATCAATTCTCGGAAAGGATACCTATTCTTGATCGTCAATTTATTCAATTATGCGTAATCAATGCACATACGTATCGATCCATCCTTCTTCTTGATGAACAAAACTGGTGCTCCCCATGAGACACACTCGGTCGTATAAATCCCCAATCCAGTAATTCTTGAATTTGAGTTTTAAGCTCGCCAACTCCTTGATGCCATTCTATAAGGAGCAATGGACACCGGAGTCATCTCTCTGCATAAGCTCGATACCAAATTCTACTTCCCGATCTGGAGGTATACCAGGAAGTTCATCGGGAAATACATCTAGAAATTCCTTCACCGTTCTCACATCATCCACAGATAACTCTTTGGCATCCAAAGCACAAATAAAGGCTAGGAATGCCCCATACCCTTTCGCACCAACTTTTCTGCCTTCAATGCCGATACCACGTTTGCCAAGTAGTTCCTTCGTTCACCAATCATTATGACTTCCTTATCATCCGAGGTTCTTATTGACATCTATTTTTCAGCACAATCCAAATGCGCCCGATGTTTAACCAACCAATCCATGCCCAGAATGAGATCGAACTCACCGAAAGGTAATTCCATCAAATTTGCCAAAAATACCTCCTCTTGAATTTCTAAGGGCACGTCTTTAAACATTTTATTTACAATTCTGAAACGTCCCTAAAGGACTAATTCATCATCATCTCATTATCGGTAATTTTAGATTCTAGATTTAGGTTTCGAGATATGGCGCTAGCCACATACGAATGGGTAGAACCAATATCTATTAAAGCGATGAATTACATCGAATATGAAGAACGTACCAGTTATTACATCAGGTGCATTGTCATCCTCGCGGTGTCTAACTGCATAGACTAGTCCTGGCTATCTTACATCCGTGTTTCCTCTGGGACCATTTCCTCGACCCGGTGCACCTTATCCACGTCCAGCCGCATTACCACCACGACCTGGTCCATGACCTCTCGGCGGCTGCTAAGTACCTCTGGCCGGCTATGCATCATTATTACGAACTTCCTGAGTAGTATCCATACGTCGAGGGCAGTTTCTATACTGGTGATCCATTGAATCGCATTTGTAACAAGCGCCCGTTTTCCTCTAGCACTCTCCAGAATACTTTTTTCCACAATCAGCACAATTTCAACCTCAATTATTAGTTACAGGTGCTCTACCTTGAGCTAGTTCATCATTTCGAGGCCTCTTCTGAAACCTTTTTGAGGAACCCGACTGCTGTATATCTCTCTTATTTCTAAATCTTTCCCGATTCTATCGTTCTGAGTTCTTAGCCTCTTCGGCTATCTTGGCCTTCTCCACAAGCGTTGAAAAAGTTCTAACTTATTATGGGGCAATCAAAACCCTCAACTCATCATTTAGCCCATCCTCAAAACGCACACAATGTTCGTGATCTGTTGACACTATTGTCCGAGCATAGCGACTCAAGCGTAGAAACTCAACCTCATACGCTGCCACTGTCTTACTCCCTTGGACAAGATTCAGAAATTCCTTCCTTTGAGCATCTACATAACTCGTTCCAACATATTTCCCTTGAAAGGCAGCTTTAAAGAATTCCCAAGTAATCAATGCAGCTTCGGTGCCTTCTCGAACGATAAGCCACCATCGACACGCCTCGTCTCTTAACAAGGACACGCTCCTTTCGGTTTACGCTCAACAGTGCATTCCATATCATCCATAATCTGCTCCACAGCTTCGAGCCAATATTCAGCCACATTCGGAGCTACACCGAAAACCCCTCTAAAAACTTCTGCGTTATTTGACTTGAGTCATTCCGAAATTGACCCACGAGTTGTTGGCCCAATTTTAGTTCTAGCGACCCTTTCTAGGACTCGCAGCATTGCTTGTGTCAAAGTATTATCTTCTTCTATATGATCACGTGATCCCGTCTCGCTCTCAATTGACGCAGGTGCATCCATTTTCGGCATATGATTTGGTACTTTAGTTGCAACACCTCGTCCTCTACCACGGCCACGTCTACCGCGTCCACGACCACGTCCTCAAGTGCTCACGTCCTCAAGTACTCATGATGACTAATTCGATTTAATCTGATTACAAGTTTTATGAATCAGAAAATTATTTCAGTGTTTATTAACGATGTTTTATGAGATTTGAGAGTTAAAGTTGTTTTTCGCAACACATCCTATAGTCTTAATCTCTACAATTTTCAACATCTAAAACTAGAAGTTCTAGATTGTTCCTATGATCATATCATCATAATAATCATTAAGTAATAAATACTTACTTGACTTGTTGCCGGATGCTTGTGGTGCCATACTGATCTTTAAAACATAATTGAATGATTTCATACAGAAATTATTTGTGGACCCAACCACAGCCGAGTTTTTGAAACTGGCTCTAGTACCATTAAATGTAACACCCCAAACCCGATCTATGCGTAAGACAAGATTTGGTTTGTTACATAGATCGAACTATCTTACTAATTAAGGTGAATCGAAAATTTCAAAATCATTTTATTAATAAGGTTTAATAAAAACCAAAAAGGGTATTTTATATTTTATGAACATGAGAAATTATTAGTTGAAAATATCATTAATATTAGATTGTCAAAATCCTTTAAGTAATTTTAATTTTTAAAAAAATAGATAAAGGAATTTCATATATTTGAAAACTCAAATTATTTTAAGAAAAAAAATAATTATAAGCCCATATTAATAGTCCAAAACATAATTTAAATCCATCCACACATAAAATTCATAAAACATTAATAGGGGCCTTATTACATCAAACCCATAATAGTAAATTATAGAAAGTCTTTAATAAAAGTTCAAAGTTTAATTAACCCTTATTTGTAGTATGGCCTCCACGAAGTCATCCTTGGCCCAAGTCTACGTCAATTTCCATTACCTGAGATGAAAAATTTGAGGGAGTGAGTTACTTAGAACTCAGTGTATAACTCACTTACTTATTCATTGGGCTAGATCATCAAATCATTATTTTGGGCTTGAGCCCGTCAACAGGTTTAACAATATAAATAATGAGATGCATGCAATTAATGAAATTTCCCACCCAAACCTAATTTCCATCCGCTACACACCACCCGTACCAACCATCACACCTATGGGGATCAAGTCAACCCACCCCGCCAACACACCAATCGTAGGCATTTAGCCATTTTATATTTGTGGTAGAGCCACCGAACTAGATTGTGACAAAGTCACCAACTAGAGGCATTGAGCCATTAAATATTTGTGGCGAGCCACCGAACTAGAGGCAAATAGCCATTTTTGTGGCAGAGCCACCGAACAAGATTTTTGGCAATGGCCTTTCTTCTCTTTGTCGTTAATCCCAACCCATGCAACATGTATGCAAAATAATCTATGTTCCTAAGATGATTTTATCAAAAAGGCCCAATTAACATAAGAATCAATATTTCAAGTTTTTATTAAGGCCCAAAATTACAAAATAATATTTAGCCCATTTAGCAACTTAGCATTTTAGGCCCAAATTACGATCTAGCAAAAAGTTCAGCCCATTTAGCAATTTGTCAGAGTTTTCGGCCCATTTAACGATCTAACAGAGATTATGGACCATTTAACGATCTAGCAGAGATTTTGGCCCATTTATCGATCTAACAGAGATTTCGGCCTATTTATCGATCTAGTAGAGATTTCGGCCCATTTATCGATCTAGCAGAGATTACGGCCCATTTATCGATCTAGCAGAGATTACGGCCCATTTAACGATCTAGCAGAGATTTTGGCCCATTTATCGATCTAACAGAGATTTTGACCCATTTATCGATCTGGCAGAGATTTCGGCCCATTTATCGATCTAGCAGGATTTCAAATTTCATTTTACTAACTAGCATACCTATCGGCCCATTTTTACGATCTAGTACATTTTCGGCCCAATTTTACGATCTAATACATTTTCGGCCCAATTTTACGAAGACATAAAATTTACATTTTACTAACTAACTCATCGAGGCAATTTCGTAATTTTACCATTTTAACCGTTTTCATGTAATTCCACCAAAATACCATTTTTTTGTCGTTTTTACGATTTTGCTCAATATTACGGTATGACATCCAATCCCGAGATAAGTGTGAAGTTACACACCTTGATATCGTGAGTACTAAACCTTCCCGCTCGTCAACACCTAAACATAATACGAACCATTAGGACATTATCTTTTATCAAAATTTACTATTGATATCGATCTAAATCCTTACCCTTTGATTTTGAACCACTTCTATCTTTGGTTTCTCCTTGTTCGATGATTCGTTGCCGATAAGAACCCACGAGCGTACAAAAGGGTCGAGTACGAACTATTTCAAATAATTGATTCTCCTTGGTTGATGGTCCACAACCCTGGAAAATCCTGACTCGAAAACTTTCTTCGTTTATATTTAGGGGAATAGTGGAGCGACCCTCTTACGAAGACTATGGACTACCCTTTTACGCCCTATCTTGAATGTCTCTAAAGACATAAGATTATTAGTTTGACTTATTAGTATCGAAATATGATTAACGTTTATAAGACTTGGGATTTGACTTACCACGATTTATCTTCGTTCCACGAGAATCAATCGAAAGATTGTGATCCTACAAA
The DNA here is from genome assembly GCA_025506655.1 of Gossypium rotundifolium. Lineage (NCBI taxonomy): Eukaryota > Viridiplantae > Streptophyta > Magnoliopsida > Malvales > Malvaceae > Gossypium > Gossypium rotundifolium. Next base: position 147,867,480 of record CP106724.1, read on the forward strand.
CGAATCGATTAATAACTAACTATACTAAATGAATAAGAATCCTTAAAATAAAAATCTCCGTGCCTTGATTCTTGAAATCAATTGTGGTAAGAGAAAATGAAGAGATTTTGTCACAAGAGCAAATTACATTCGGCCATGGATGAAATTTGAAGAAAATTGTAATGAAGAAAAAAAATGAAGAATAGGGAAATAGAATGGTATGGTTCGCTTTCAAGAGAGAAAGAGAGAAAGAAAGAAAAAGAAAGGAGAAAGAAAAGAGAAGAAAAAGATACTTAGTTTGGAAGAAAATGCATTCGGCATAGGAGGAGAAAATGAGAAAATGAAAGGAAGAAAAATATTTGCTTGTCTATGTACTTTCGGTCACAAAGAGAAAAAGGATTTGGGAGAGAAAAAGTTTCAAACCGAAATGGTCACAAGAGAATGGCTCAAAGAAGAAGAAAATGAATTGTGTACTCAAATATGTTGGAAATTTTCGCTAGAGAGAATATGGGTGGAGGAAAAAAATGCTTTGTTAAGAAAATGACCAAAATGGAAGAGTTTCTTCTAACATTCAAGCTACCATACTCTCAACCAAAACCGCCACCCCTTTGCCTCATTGTCGTCCAAATACATGGGTCAAATGGCCATTAGGTAGTTTCAAAACATCTTCCTACTCTTAAGCCTTTTCCCTCCTTTTCCTTAAGTTGATGAAACACAATCCCCATTTCAAGCCCTTATCCTTAGCTTTGCAAATACTTAGTGTTCTTACCAAAATAAAACATCCCAACTCATCCTAGCTTATCTCTTTGCTGACACATGCTCAAGCTAAAGCAAAAATAAAATTCCTAGTTGCATGCTAGGTGATTCAAACCTCTTCCCTCATGTCCAACTCATGGCGCCATCACCACTATGCCATTAACTCATCTTATGCCATCTTTTGGTACTTAATTAATTTAAGTCTCAATGTCACCTAATTTCTTTACTTAAAAAAATACACTTAACTAATATTTTATTCTAACTCCAAGTAAACCCGAACTAACATTTAGCAACATCATGGTACTCAATTATTTAGGATGTTACAGAATAGATACTATACACCAGGTAGGATAATTAGAAAAGAGGAGGTGAGTCAAATTGACTGCTTAAGTACCAAGCTTTTCTAAAATCCAATCCTAGACATGTATATATCTATTGCCACACTTTATTCTTTGAGACTTTGTTTAGATTTTATTCATGCTTCCTATCTCTTATTTTATTGTGTAGAAATAAAAATTCCTAATTAACCTAATCCTAAAATACTTAAGAAAGAAATAAACAAAGTTAAAGTCCTCCCCCTTTTTATTTGCACCGATCCTTCCGAATTTGACTCATCTTTTGCTCCATTAGTATTATCTTTGCATGAATCGCCTTGCTCCCTCTTCGATGATGACACCAAAGGTTCAAATATGAAATCTGGAAACTCGGGCACAAAAATAAATGGGTCATTATAAATTTTCTTGAGGGCACTCCTCATCGAGTCATCTCTTATTTTCGCATATCTCCAGTAGGCTTGTTACTGCCATTGCATGTGTTGCATTAAGTCCATTAGCTTCGATAGCTCACCACGAGGATCTGGGCTAGGCGGTGGAGCTCTAAACATTGAGGGCTCGATGTTAGGTTCATCTTCAAGTTCCATTGGATTTGCCTCATTTGATTGCTCTGGTGGGATTTTGTGGGTTCATCGTCTGCTTTTCTTCAATTCTTTGCTGAAGAACAGAATCTTCGGCCACTTGGTAGAGGTCCTAATCGGTGATTGTGCCTTGACTATACTTTATATCCTTTACGTCGCAAGGAGTTTTGCTTTTAAGCACAGAATTGTGATTGTAAAGGAGAAATAGGCAGGGTCAGAATGTCCAACGGCACAATTTCGCATCTCTCTCAGAATGATTTTACCCACATCAATGGTCTTTCCAGTTAAAATCGAATATAATAGGACCATTCGTTCTAATGAAATTGTAGTCCCATGCGAACTAGGCATAAGGCTGAAACGAATGAAATAGAACCATACCTTTGCAAGTGGTGTCAAATACTCTCTTCGACATGTGTGGATTCCTTGCTTTGACACAGCCCATTTAGAACCTAGCACTGTGAGTTCCTCGAGAATTTCTTGAAGATTTTCAGGCTTAATATTGCTCAACATAGAGGAATATTCATCGTTGTCGAAATCAGGTAATTCAAAGAACTCATTAATAGCATTAGAATTTATTGGTACCTTTATTCCGCGGACTGGAACTTCAGTCAATTCACTTGAAGTGAAGTTTGCGTAGAATTCACGAACTAATTCCTCATCCACACTTGGTCTCTTTTCACAAAACAATTCCCAATTGAGGGCTTCAGCAACTTGACGAATACACACCATAAAATCTCTGTAGTTGCTTTCCTTTAATGTGAAGCCTTTCTCTGGATGCATCTGTTGATTTTTGAAGATACTTTCGTACCTTACTTTAGCTTCTTCACAGTGAAATTTACTTTGTGCTTTGTCAATTTGAGTGGAGGCACGAGTTCTCTTGCGAGTCATAATTAACCTGAATATCAGATGGAAAAAATAAAAATGAGATTCTTAAAATGTAATAACAATTACTAAAATTTCAATAAATTGAAAAATTAAGTAATTGAATAAAAATTAAATTTGAGAAAGACAATTATTCTTACCACCTTCCTTGTAGATTTTAAGAACTCCTAAAGTAAAACTATCTAATGAATTAAAAGATGGAAATTTAAAGGAGGATTGGCTTAGGTTGGATGACGGAAGAAGGTGGGCCTAAGCACAAAGCAGCAAGGTGCAGTGCAAAGCTGGCCACGGCTGGTTGGCGTGTGGTGATGGTATCCAAAGAGCATGCAGGGGCGAGGCGAGAGCGAGGCCCCGACCAGGCGAAGTGGTGGTGCGCAAGTGTCTTTGGAGCAGAGACTACTTGTCTGGCGTATCTTGGAGCAACTCTTGGCGAATGGTGTGTGGCGTCTGCTGGAGGCTGCTACTGGCCGAATGGAGCTATGGCTAGGGGCTTTGCAAAACTTGGTGCTTTGGTGGATGGGAGTTTGAGTGATGAGTGAATGGGGTGCATCAATGGTGCAATTTATAGAGGGAAGAGTATGAACTAGACTAGAACTCTTAGAACAATTAAGCATTAAAAATGAGAGTCCCCTTCTAATTTTACTCATGATAAACAACAATTAATAATTAAATAAACACATGTAAATTATCAATTGCTATTTAATTATTATGATAAATGTAAAATAAAATTAACTCTAATTCTAAGCTAAGTTGATAAAAGTTAATATATAAATTATAATGAATATAATTATATATTAATGTTTATCAATAATTTATAAGTATGAAATTAAATAAAAGATTTATTTTAGATACCTAAAAAAATATTTGCAAGAAGAGGCACCAAGTTTTTATTATTTACAAAAATAGCAACCAACTTTTGAAAATAATTCAATTAAGTCCTTAGACTTAATGAGAATTTGAAATTGAGTTGCAATTAAAGACTTGGGTCAAAATTGACCTTTTTATTTGAAAAACCAAAAATTTATTTTGTCATTTAGGGGCTAATTCCTTGGAAGATTATGTAAAAATCAATTCCCAAGAAAGATTGGAGAGGTCACAAGCGGTCCCGCTTAAGTTCCAATCTCCTAGAAGAATTCATTTAAACATAATGAACCCAGAAATATTCCCTAAATAACTTATTGAAAGCAATAAAAAATAAGGGTCAGATAAACTGAATGAGATTTTATCCCGTTCAGGTTTCTCTCTGTAGTAATGTTTCAAACGCTGAGCATTGACTTGGAAATTACCTCTCTTACCTTGGAGTTCAATAACTCCGTATGGATAGACGCGATGAATTGTAAATGGATCGGACCAACGTGACTTCAACTTACCAGGAAAGAACTTTAATCTGGAATTAAATAACAAGACTTGCTGACCTGACTTGCTGACTTGCTTCAAACTCTCGAACTCGAATATGCTTGTCATGCCATTTCTTGAGTCTTTCTTTGATTAATTTGGCATTTTCATATGAGAACGTTTGAAATTCCTCTAGATCGTTGAGTTGGAGCGTTTGTTTCTCTCTAGCGAGCTTAAGATCCAAATTGAGTTGTCGAAGAGCCCAGTAAGCTCTATGCTCTAACTCTAGAGGTAGATGACAGGCTTTCCCAAAGACCAACCTGTAGGGTGACATTCCTAAGGGTGTCTTGTATGCTGTTGATAAGCCCATAAAGCATCATCTAGTCTCTTGGACCAATCTCGTCGGTTCAGGCAAACTACCTTCTCAAGTATGCCTTTGATCTCCTTATTAGCTAGCTCGGCTTGCCCATTTGTCTGTGGATGGTAAGCTGTAGCGACCTTATGTTTCACTCCATGTTTGTCTAACAACCATTTTAACCATTTATTTACAAAGTGGGTCCCTTCATCGCTGATAATAACTCTAGGGGTTCCAAACCTTGTGAACATGTGTTTCTACAAAAATCTCATCACAACCTTGGCATCATTTGTCGGATAAGCTTCAGCCTCGACCCACTTGGACACATAATCTACTGCTACCAATATGTACTTGTGACCAAAAGATAGAGGAAAAGGACCAAGAAAATAAATGCCCCAAACATCGAACAATTCCACCTCAATGATATTTGTTCGAGGCATCTCATTTCTGTTAGTGACGTTTCCAACCCTCTGACATCGATCGCAATCCTTTACGTAAGCGTATGCATCCTTGAATAGTGTTGGCCAGAAGAATCCGGCTTGTAACACTTTGGTCGCTGTACGAGTACCTCCAAAGTGACATCCACTCGGAGCTGAATGATAGAGGTATAAAATTTTTGGTATTTCGTCTTCTGCCACACATCTCCTAATCATCTGATCTGCACACTTTTTAAACAAATATGGTTCTTCCCAAAAATAGTACTTCACATCGTGAAGAAACTTTTTTCTTTGCTGATACGTTTTATCATTCATCATCAAACCACAAGATAAATAGTTAGCAAAATCAGCAAACCAAGGAGTATGATTTACCTTCAATAAGTGTTCATCTGGAAATGTCTCTTGGATCGATAAAAGTAGAGAATTTCCCTCTTGCGGCTCCAATCTAGATAAGTGATCTGCTACTTGATTTTCTACTCCTCTTCGATCTTAAATTTCTAGATCGAACTCTTGAAGTAGAAGTACCCACCGAATCAATCTCGGCTTAGCATCTTTCTTGGATAATAAGTACTTAATTGCTGAGTGGTCCGTATAGACGATCACTTTGGTACCTACAAGATAAGATCGAAACTTGTCAAAAGTAAACACCATAGCAAGTAACTCTTTTTTTGTTACCATATAGTTCAGTTGAGTTTCGGTTAGAGTTCTACTTGCGTAGTAGATAGGATGAAAAACTTTGTTCCTTCGCTGGCCCATGACAGCTCCAATGGCGAAGTCACTTGCGTCACACATCAATATGAATGGCGAATCCCAGTCTGGTGTGATGATTATGGGTGCCGTGACTAATCGACTCTTCAGATCGTTGAAGGCTTTTAAGCATTCCTCATTAAACTTGAATATTGAGTCTTTCTCCAAGAGCTTGCATAAGGGTTTAGCCACTTTGGAGAAGTCTTTGATAAATCTTCGATAAAAATCAACGTGACCCAAAAAGCTCCTAACACTTTTTACAGATGTTGGAGGTGGGAGTTTCTCGATAACATCTACTTTTGCTTTGTCTACCTCGATCCTATGTCTCGTTATCCGATAACCTAGAATAATTCCTTCTTGTACCATAAAATGGCATTTTTCCCAGTTGAGTACAAGATTCGTTTCTTCATCGCCTTAGTACCTTCGCTAGATTGGCTAAGCAATCCTCGTAAGTATCTCCAAATATTGAGAAATCATCCATGAAAACTTCCAAATACTTCTCACCATGTCAGTAAAAATAGACATCATATGTAACATCCTAGATTGGGGGCTCTACATTTATGATATGTTGTGTGTGTATGCCATGCTATGTGTGTGTCTCTGATATGTTTAGAGCTTTCGGGAAGGCTTGAGGTTAAGCCTAAGTCTTGGAGGAAATTATATTTTTAGTCACAAAAAGGGAGAACTAGGTGAAGTGGGCCTTAAGGGTACTTGAATGGGAAAGTTAACACAAAAAATTTAGTTGGTAAAGTGGCAAAGAGGCGCCACTAAGGGAGCAAATAGGTGACGCCACAAGCATGTTTGGAGGGAGCAGGTTCGAATCCCATGCTTAGCAAAAAGGAGTGTTTTTTTTTATATGTGAGTGAGAGGTGGTATCAGCTGGGACTCTAAAAGAGTAAGGGTGGATTGAGTCTATAGATAGAAAGATGAGGATACGAAAAAAACAAGGGATAGGATAGAGGGGGAAGAGATGGCCGAATGTGGGACTGTGTGCAAGGGAAAATCGATTGAATGGCTAAGGGTGTGCCGAAATTCCCATTTGTGAATAGTGTACCAAATTTCATCTTTTCCTAGAGCATATCTTTCAATTTTTTTCTTCTTCTTTTCTCATCTTAATTTCGGCAACAAAGGATTCTTCTTCTCTTTTTCTACCTAAACCGAAAAACTCCTAACTCTACTTTCCTCTCCACTTTCATACCATAGCCGATTGATCTTGAAAAGCCAAAACGTCCAAGCCTCTTTATTTTTCTTTTCAGCTTTCTCATCCAGTTCTTTCCTAATCATTGCCGAATCCTGTCCACTAGTAGGCTAATATCGAAATCTTCTAAGTATCATTCGGATCTGCTATGATAAGGTAAGAGCGTTCTCTTATTCCTTTGTTGTTTTCAATTTTTGGAGACCATAGCCGAATGGCTAAGTTGGTTGTAAGCCATCATTAGTTTGATGTTTCTATTCACTGATCTCGTATTTTCTTTGGGCAGCATTCTGGGATTTGAAGGAGATCTAATCGCCTAGGTTTTTAAGACAGAAATCGATAACTTTTGAATCATATTATTTTTTTTCGGGATTTCAAGGTAAGGGTTTTGATTCTCCTTAAGTGTTTAATCAATTTATTTTCATTATTCATTCCTTAACCTAATGTTTCATTAAGCAATCGTTATAGTACCTTCTGACCAAGATCATTCATGGACTCGAATGTTAGCAAATCAAAGGAAGGGGTTGGTTCTGTAGTCCTAGCAACAAAGTTCAAGAAACACGCGGAGTCTGCTATTCGAGATTGGCCACCGGGTTGTGGGCTGGCTTCTAAGTAGAATAGTAGGCAGATAGCTGTAGTTTTGGCTAGTGATAGCGTCGACATAGAGAGTGTCGCCTTATGTGTTATCAGGTGTGTAAACTTTCGCACACTATAATATAACTGTGTTAACTTTTGTATGGCCTAAAAAAGCAAGAAAGTGGGCTGTATAGACAGTCGTGATACCCTTAGGGGTAAGGCTAGGATTGCTAGGTACGTGATCGTATTGTTTCTTTGCATAGTCGAATGTTTGTGTGACAAGATGATATAATATGTGTAGCATGTTGCATTGTTAGGATTTGTATGTAGATCATGGGTATGGGCTTGATATGAAGGGGAAGTGCTTAATTGGTCACATAGTGATCGGTGGCTTTGCCATGATATATATATATATATACATGTGTTCATACACTATTTCTTTTGGTCACACTGTGATCGGTGGCTCTGCCACGATGTATATATATATTTGGTCACATAGTGATCATGTTTATTTGGTCACCTAGTGATTGTGTTTAATTGGCAGCAAGACTGTAGTGATGGTGTGTAGCGAATGGAGGGTTGATTGTAGAAATCCCCACGGTGTGATTGGTTGGTACGGGTTGGTGTGTAGCGGATGGAAACACTAGGTTTGGGTTGGGCTTAATGCATTCATATGTTGTTGCTGATATGTGGGCTCAAGCCCAATGTGTGATTGTGGGTTAGTTGCAGTATATTTAACATATGTCTAGGATTGGATCTAGGGAGAGCATGGTATTTAAGCGGTCCTAGTGGCCCACCTCCTCTTCACTAGAATCCTACTTGGTGCGTAGTGTTTGTTCACTTTAGCCGATAGGACTCATTAATGGGCCAAAATTCATAACTAAAACCCGAAAGGGACCAATATCCTATTTTTGTAAACTTACTTATATATCCCTAGTTTTGTAAAATTACCCAAAATACCCTAGGTTTGAGAGAAATTACCAAAATATCCCTAGTTTACAAAATTATCGAAATTCCCCTAATTTATGAAATTACCAAAATACCCCTATTTTGTAAAATCACCAAGATACTTTATTTTGTGAAATTACCAAAATACCCCTGTAGGGTAGAATTATGAAAATACCCCTAGGTAGTGAAATGACGAAAATACCCCTGTGTGACAAAGGAGAGGTTATGGATGTCACTTTTGTGTTTGATGCTGTTATGTGATGCTCTGTTTGTGATGTATACGGATGTGGAATGTATGAGATTTCTAGAAATAAGAGATACAGACTTGAGATTGAGTTTGAATTCGAAAGAACTACTATTTAAACTACTTCCCATAAGACTGTTCGTTATTAATTAGTGGAAGAAAGTATTAAGTCATAAAATTTTTAATCAGATAAATCGTGAATGCTAGATATGAGCACTAGGGGATGTGGTGTGCGTGGCCAAGATAGAGGTAGGATTGCTGTATCGAAACCGGTAGGGTCTGGTCACGAGTCAGAGAATGAGGTACCAGTGCCACCAACTGTGGAGGCTAAGTATCAGGACCAAATGAGCAGAGACGATGCAGTGTCTCAGGCGATGCTCTGAGTGTTGGAGAGAATTGCGAGAGCTGGCATTGGTATGGGAGCTCGAAAATCTGTGCTAGAGCGACTTAGGGCTAATGGAGCGAAAATGTTTAGGGGAATTTCTGGCGTAGCTCCTAGTACAGCTGAGTATTGGATGGAAGCCGTGGAGCGAATTATGGATGATCTCGGCTTCACGGAAGAAGAGAAGCTGAAGGGAGTGGTGTCTTTTCTTCGGGATGAAGCGTACCAATGGTGGCTTACAGTCAGGGATGGTACGGTGGCTGACCGTATTACTTGGGAGTTTTTCAAGACGGCATTCTAGAGCAAGTATATCGGATCGAGTTATGTAGATGCGCAGTGTAGGGCATTCTGAATCTGATCCAGGGAAGTAAATTGGTAGCTGCATATGAAGCGAAATTCCTGCGTTTGATTTGTTATGCCCGAGGGATAGTGGCCACAGAACATGAATGATGTGTTCGATTTGAGGATGGCCTGAAGGATGATCTACGTGTTTCGATAGCTCCACAGCGGGAGAGGGAATTTGCTGTGCTTGTGGAGAAAGCTAAGATAGCTAAGGAGGTAAAGCGGATAGAAAAGCTAAATCGGGATAGAGATAGGACTAGAAGTAAGAGAAATGTTGGATCGTTTGGGTCAACGGGGCATTTCCAGAAGAAACCTAAGGTGGATGGCCCGAGACAGGGTGTGAGATCTGGGGGTAATGGTTAACCTCAGAGGTGTGGCCGGTGTAATAAGTTTCATTCAGCTGAATGTTGGGTAGGTGAAAGGAAATGTTTTAGGTGTGGGTCTACGGATCATCTGGTTAGGGATTGTCCACAGGATCGGGGTGGCCTAAAGCCGGTAGAACAGACTAACGCTCAGCCTGGTAGAGGAGGTCCACAACCGCAGAGAGGTCGCGGTCCGGCCAGAAGAGGTAATGGTTATGGTCGGGGTCGTGGAACACAAGGCAGAGGTGCAGGAAACACTAATGCAAGACAGCCGGGGTTGGTCTATACGGCTAGGCATCGTGATGAGGGGGATGCACTGAATGTCATAACTGGTACGTTCTTGATTTTTGGTTTGCCTTTTTCTACATTAATTGATATTGGGTCGACACACTCTTATGTTGCTAGTATAGTCTCTAGAACTTTAAGCATGAACTTTGAGATTGTTCCTAGGAAGTTGAGTAATTAGCTCGCTAGCTCAATCTGTAGTGGTGAACAAACTGTATAGGGATGTACCTCTAGAAGTGCAAGGGGTAGTTTTTCGATGGACTTAATGGAACTGCCTTTTGGGGAGTTCGACCTAATCTTAGGTATGGACTGGTTAGTGAAATATCGAGCGAATCTAGACTGTGCAGCTAAGTGTTTGGTACTAAAGACTAGTCAAGAAGATGAGGTGGTGGTAATAGATGAAAGGAGGAATTGCTTGTCTAATGCAGTATCCGCTTTAAAGGCTGAAAGAATGATAAGAAAAGGATGTAGGGCGCTCGTAGCCTTTGTTTGTGCTTTGGAGGTCCAAGATTCAATGGTGGGGAATGTTAGAACTGTGAGGGAGTTTTTTGACGTTTTCTAGAAGAACTTTTCGGACTACCTCCGGATCGCGAGGTAGAATTTGGAATCGATCTTCTTCCGGGAACAGCACTAGTATCTATTACACCATATAGGATGGCGCCGAAAGAATTAGTGGAACTAAAAGCCCATATTCAGGAATTGTTGGATTGGGGTTTCATTCGACCAAGTGTATCGCCTTGGGGAGCGCCGGTGCTATTTGTCAAGAAGAAGGATGGATCAATGCGCATGTGCATTGACTACCGTCAGCTGAACAAGTTGACTATCAAGAACAAGTATCCGTTGCCAAGGATAGATGACTTGCTCGATCAACTGAAAGGGGCGTCAGTGTTCTCAAAGATAGATTTCAGATTAGGATACCATCAGCTTAAGGTCAAAGAATCAGATATTCATAAGACAGCTTTCAGGACCCGTTATGGCCATTATGAATTTATGGTAATGCCATTTGGGTTGACTAACACACCAGCAGCATTTATGGATATGATGAACCAGGTGTTTCAACCCTATTTGGACCGGTTTGTGGTGGTATTTATAGATGATATCCTGGTGTATTCAAGGTCGGAGGAGGAGCATGATTCGCATCTGCAAGTGGTATTACAAATCCTGAGGGAGAAACAATTGTACGCAAAATTCAGTAAGTGCGAATTTTGGTTAATGGAGGTTACTTTTCTAGGACACGTTGTGTCAGCTGAAGGGGTCAGAGTTTATCCTCGAAAGGTTGAAGCTATCATGGATTGGAAAGCACCCAAGTCTGTGATAGAAATTTGAAGTTTCCTGGGTCTTGCTGGTTATTACAGGAGGTTCGTTGAAAGATTTTCCTCAATTGCGGCACCTTTAACCAAGTTGTTGAGGAAGGAATACTTTTTGTATGGGGTGGCAAGCCACATGAAAATTTTGAAAAGCTGAAGAAGATGTTGACGGAAGCTTCAGTGTTGATTCAACTGGAGGCTGGAAAGGAGTTCGTGGTCTATTGTGATGCTTCACACACCGGGTTAGGATGTGTGTTGATGCAAGGAGGAAGACTGGTTGCTCATGCGTCTCGACAGTTAAGACCGCATGAGCTAAATTATCCTACCCATGATTTGGAATTGGCGGCTGTGGTTTTTGCTTTGAAGATTTGGAGACATTATCTATATGGAGAGAAGTCCATCATCTATACAGATCATAAGAAATTGAAATATCTCCTCACCCAGAAGGAGTTGAACTTGAGGCAGAGAAGGTGGATTGAACTACTAAAGGATTACGATTGTTCGATTGAATACCATCCGAGTAAGGCTAACGTGGTGGCGGATACGCTAAGTCAGAAGGTGATCTCGGATCTGAGGGTAACGTTTGCTCATCTAAACCTGTATGAGGATGGGAGTTTATTAGCTGAACTTCAGGTGAAGCCGACATGGATAGATAAGATTAAAGAGAAGCGGTTGCAGGATGATGACTTGAGTGCCTATCTCAAGTGCAACGTGGTGAAGTGGGGGACTATAATCTGAATAATAAAGGGGTTCTGTGTTTTCAAAAGAAGGTGTGTGTGCTGAGGGACGTGGAATTGAGGTGGATGATTCTTCAGGAAGCACATAATAGCCCATATGCTATGCATCCGGGAGGAAGCAAAATGTATCAAGATTTACGAGAATAATTTTGGTGGCCAGGCCTGAAGTGGGAGGTAACCAAATTTGTGGGTAAATGTTTAACATGTCAGCAGGTAAAGGCGGAGCATCGCCACTTCGTGGTTATTACACCGGAAAGATTCCACAATGGAAATGGGAGAGAATCACGATGGATTTTGTTAGTGGGCTACCTCTTACGCCTACTAAGAAGGATTCGATATGGGTAATCATTGATCGTTTGACGAAGTCTGCTCATTTTGTACCGGTTCAGGTCGATTATTCTTTATAAAATTTGGCTAAGCTATATATAGCAGAGATTGTAAGGTTGCATGGAGTACCTGTGTCGATTATCTCGGACAGAGATCCTAGGTTTACCTCAAGGTTTTGGAAGGCATTGCATCAAGCGTTAGGTACAAAGTTGGACTTTAGTACGACGTTTCATCCACAGACGAACGAACAATCAGAAAGGGTGATTCAGATTTTGGAAGACATGTTGAGAGGTTGCATTATCGATTTCAAAGGTAGCTGGGAAGACTTTCTAGCATTGGCAGAATTCGCATATAATAACAGCTACCAGTCCAGTATTCGGATGGCACTATATGAGGCATTGTACGGGCGAAAGTGTCGCACTCCAACGTGTCGGATGGAGTTGGGGGAATGACAAATTTTGGGTCCGGAGCTAGTATTGGAAACGGAGAATAAGGTTGGGTTGATTCGGGCTAGGTTGAAGGAAGCGTCGACGACGCAGAAGTCTTACGCTGACCTGAAGCGGAGAGACATAAAATTTGCAGTGGGTGATCGGGTCTTCTTGAAGGTATCACCGTGGAAAAAAATTCTAAGGTTTGGACGGAAGGGTAAGCTAAGCCCTAGATTTATTGGGCCTTATCGGTGTTAAAGCGTGTAGGACCAGTTGCTTATCAGCTTGAGCTACCTTCGGAGCTAAGTAAGATTCATGATGTATTCCATATTTCAATGTTGTGACGTTACCGTTCAGACCCATCTCATGTGATACCGTTGGAGGAACTTGAAGTAAAGCCTGATTTATCTTTTGAGGAGGAACCAGTTCAGATCTTGAAGTGCGACGTTAGAGTTTTACGAACAAAATTGGTACCTTTGGTTAAGGTTCTATGGCGGAATCACAGATCAGAGAAGCTACATGTGAGCCAGAGGATGTTACACGATAGCAATACCCTCACCTCTTTTGATCAGGTAATTTCGGGGACAAAATTCTTTTAAGGGCGGTAGAACTGTAACATCCTAGATTGGGTGCTCTGCATTTGTGATATGTTGTGTGTGTATGCCATGCTATGTGTGTGTGTGATATGTTTAGAGCTTTCGGGAAGGCTTGAGGTTAAGCCTGAGCCTTGGAAGAAATTCTATTTTTAGTCAAAAAAAGGAAGAACTAGGTGAAGTGGGCCTTAAGGGTACTTGAATGGGAAAGTTAACACAAAAATTTCAGTTGGTAAAGTAGTAAGGAGGCGCCACTAAGGGAGCAGATAGGTGACGCCACAAGCATGTTTGGAGAGAGCAGTTCGAATCCCATGCTTAACAAAAAGGAACATTTTTTTTTTATATGTGAGTGAGAGGTGGTTTCAGCTGGGACTCTAAAGGAGTAAGTGTGGATTGAGTCTATAGATAGAAAGATGAGGATAGGAGAAAAACAAGGGATAGGATAGAGGGGGAAGATATGGCCGAATGTGGGACTGTGTGCAAGGGAAAATCGATTGAATGGCTAAGGGTGTGCCGAAATTCCCATTTGTGAATAGTGTGCCGAATTTCATCTTCCTAGAGCTTAGCTTTCAATTTTTTTCTTCTTCTTTTCTCCTCCTAATTTCGGAAACAAAGGATTCTTCTTCTCTTTTTTTGCCTAAACCGAAAAACTACTAACTCTACTTTCCTCTCCACTTTCATACCATAGCCGATTGATCTTGAAAAGCCGAAACACCTAAGCCTCTTTATTTTTCTTTTCGGCTTTCTCATCCAGTTCTTTCCTAATCATTGCCGAATCCTGTCCACTAGTAGGCTAATACCGAAATCTCCTAAGTATCATTCGGATCTGCTGTGATAAGGTAAGAGCATTCTCTTATTCCTTTGTTATTTTCGATTTTTGGAGACCATAGCCGAATGGCTAAGTTGGTTGTAAGGCCATCATTAGTTTGATGTTTCTATTCACTGATCTCGTGTTTTCTTTGGGCGACATTTTGGGATTTGAAGGAGATCTAGTCGCCTAGGTTTCTAAGATAGAAATCGGTAACTTTCGAATCATACTATTTTTTTCGGGATTTCAACGTAAGGGTTTCGATTCTCCTTAAGTGTTCAATCGATTTCTTTTCGTTATTCGTTCCTTAACCTAATGTTTCGTTAAGCAATCGTTATAGTACCTTCTGACCAAGATCATTCATGGACTCGAATGTTAGCAAATCAAAGGAAGGGGTTGGATCTATAGTCCCAACCACAAGTTCAAGATCGCTACCGTGTCGAAAGCGGAATAGTAGGCAGATAGCCGTAGTTTTGGCTAGTGATAGCGTCGACATAGAGAGTGTTGTCTTACATGTTATCAGGTGTGTAAACTTTCACACACTATAATATAACTGTGCTAACGTTTGTATGGGCTGAAAAAGCTGGAAAGTGGGCTGTATAGACAGTCGTGATACCCTTTGGGGTAAGGCTAGGATTGCCAAGTACGTGATCGTATCGTTTCTTTGCATAGCCGAATGTATGTGTGACAAGATGATATAATATGAGTAGCACGTTGCATTGTTAGGATTTGTATGTAGATCATGGGTATGGGCTTGATATGAAGGGGAAGTGCTTAATTGGTCACGTAGTGATCGTGGCTTTGCCACGATATATATATACATGTGTTCATACACTATTTCTTTTGGTCACACTGTGATCGGTGGCTCTGTCACGATGTATATTTATATATATTTGGTCACATAGTGATCGTGTTTATTTGGTCACCTAATGATCGTGTTTAATTGGCAGCAAGACTATCATGATCGTGTGTAGCGGATGGAGGGTTGATTGTAGAAATCCCCACAGTGTGATTGGTTGGTACGGGTTGGTGTGTAGCGGATGGAAACACTAGGTTTGGGTTGGGCTTAATGCATTCATATGTTGTTGCTGATATGTGGGCTCAGGCCCAATGTGTGATTGTGGGTTAGTTGCAGTATATTTAATGTGGGAGGTTTTACACACTGAGTCTTGGTGACTCACCCATTTTTCCTTAGCCTTTCAGGTGAGCAGTAGCTCGTGGATGCAGGAGTCGAAGCGGACTCGTGGAGGCCATGTTTTCATTTTCTTCCTTTACTTTTCAGCATTTCTTTAAGTCGTTCAAATTTGGGATTTCCATTATGTAATAGGGCCCTTCAAGATTGTATTTCATTTTGTTTTATTATTTACTGTTTATAACAAACTTGTCACTTCGACAGCTTAAATGTTTAAGTTAAATTGGAGTTTTATTAAACCAAACATCCTGTTTTCAAAAGCCGACGCAATAATAGAAAAAGTTATCTTCCAAAACACTAGTTTTTCATAAATTTAACTAAGACTTGGTTTTACTTCACCTTGTGACATTCCAGATTCGGTCGTAACGCATGGGCCGGGTTTGGGGTGTTACATCATACATCTTTGAAATGTAGCTGGTGCATTACATAAACCAAATGGCATGCATCTAAATGCAAATGTACCGTACAGATAGGTGAATGTAGTTTTGTGTTAATCTTCTAGTGCTACTGTAATCTGATTATACCCTAGTATCCATCGAGAAAACAATAGTAATCTTGTCCTGTGAGTCTATCCAGCATCTGGTCCAAAAACGGTAGAGGAAAGTGATCTTTCCTGGTCGCCTTGTTCAGCTTCCAGTAATCGATACAGATTCTCCATCCCGTAACTGTCCTAGTCGATATCAACTTGTTGTTCTCATTCTCCACGACCGTGATACCTCCTTTCTTCAGCACACGCACTGGACTGGACTTACCCATGAACTGTCTGAGATGGAGTAAATTATACCCGCATCCAACCACTTGATAATTTTTTTTTACTACATCTTTCATGATGGGGTTCAATCTTCGTTGTCCATCAATTGCTCCTCTCTCTCCATCTTCTAATATGTTCTTGTACATGTATATAGATGGGCTAATACCACGAATATCGGCTATGGTCCATCCGATAGCCTTCTTGAATTGTTTCAAAACTATAATAAGTTTCTCTTCTTGTTCCGTAGTTAATTCTGTTGAAACAATCACAGGCAGAGTAGAGGCGTTACCTAAATAAACATATTTTAAGTGTGAAGGTAATACATGTAGTTCTAATTTAGGTGGCTCCTCGATTTATGCTTTTGGCTGCATGTAATCTCTTTTCTCCAACTCCAAAGATTCAAAATGGGATTGTGGATTAAATCCCTTTTGATTAGCTTTTAGGAAAGCTGAGTATTCGTCCTCCTCTTCCTCATTTGGGGGATCCGATGTCAGAATTATTTCCAACGGGTCCTCAATGCAGTTAAGTTCCTTTTCTACTATTATTTCCTCTAAATCGGCTACTACAGAACAATCATCCATTGTGTCGAAATCGCATTGACTTAAAAACATTAAATGTTACCTGATCATCTTGAACACGTACCAATACGTCCTCGATTTTTCCTTTTGAATGTGCTAAGGATCAATCTGCTAGTTGAAGTGTAACTATAGTTGGTCTAACTTCTCCTATCCCCAACTTCCTAAATATTGCCATAGGCATCAAGTTGATACTTGCACCTAAGTCACATAATGCTTTACCACAATAAGTTGATCCAATGTTGCATGGTATGGTGAAACATCCAGGATCCTTCAACTTTGGGGGTAGTTTGTTCTGAAGATATGCACTGCATTCCTTCGTCAGAGCTACCGTCTCAAATTCTCCAACTCTTCATTTCTTTGACAAGATATCCTTCATGAACTTGACTTAGTTTGGCATTTGCTCAAGTGCTTCGACCAACGGGAGGTTGATGTTTAGTTGCTTGAGTACGTCAAGGAACTTCATGAATTGAATCTCCTGCTTCGGCTTCTAAAGTCTTTGAGGGTAGGGTGGTGGTAGTTTCATTACTGGAACTGGTTCTGGTTGATTCGCTTTTGGTGGTAATTCTACATCTAATGACGTTGTTGGTTGATCAGAGTTAACTGGTCCTGAGATTACTTCGCACGGTTTTGCAGATTTCAGTTTTGGTGAAACTGGGGTTTCAACACTTGGTTGAACTTCTTCTTGAGCATTAGCTTGCTCTTTTTCAACTTCGACAATGTTGGGCTCTACTATCTTTTCGCTCCTCAAAGGCAACGATTTGCAATGCTCCTTTCCCGGATTTCTCAAATTTTCTGTGTCACTAGGTAAAGCACCTTGTGGTCGGTTCCTAAGTTCAATTGCAAGCTGGCCCACTTGATTCTCCAAATTCTTCAATGTAGCTGATTGGCTCTAGATTAAGGCATCATTCTTTGCTATGTACGTCTTTAGCAAGCTTTCTAGGCTATTGGATGCTTCAGCTTGAACTGGTTTCTGGACTTGTTGTGGAAAATTAGGTGGCTGGGTTGGTCTGGGTTGGGTGTAAGTGGTACTGGTTCCAGCCCCTTGGTTACTCCAGAAAAAATTCGGGTGGTTTCTCCATGATGGGTTATAAAAGTTTGATTGCAACCCTTGCCTTCCTTAATTTTGGTTTTGATTGCCCATGTAGTATACAGATTTTGAGTTCAACGAACATTCTTCAAACAAATGTCCCTCCCCACAATAGACACAGGCTATATTCTCAAATTGATTAGGCGGCTGTGCTGCAAAACTAGTAGACCCATTAGTAGTAAGATTTTTAAGCATTAAGGAGATCGATGATACCTAAGATGCGAGTGAAGTAAGAACGTCTACTTCATGAATTCTAGCGACTCATCTTCCTGACGCTGCTCAACTAGTTGGCCATTGATAGTTGTTGCTGGCAATCCTCTCGATAATTTCATAAGCCTCATTATAAGACTTAGAAAGGAGGGCACCATTAGCAGGGGCATCCACTACCATCCTTGTGTGAGCATTGAGACCATTATTGAATGTCTCAAGTTGAATGCAATGAGGAATTCCATGATGAGGGCATTTTCGTAATAACTTTTTAAATCTTTCCCATGCCTCATACAAGGACTCATCATCCATTTGGTGGAAAGTAGTGATCTCGTTCCTCAGCTTAGCATTTTTTCTAGGCAGAAAATATTTCATGAGGAATCTCTCGGCTAACTCTTGCCATGTAGAAATAGAGTTTGGTGGCAGTGAATTCAACCAGGCACGAGCTCTGTCCCTTAACGAATATGGGAACAACTTCAATCGTAAGGTATCTTCGGAAACTTCGGCTAACTTGAAAGAATCGCTTACTTCCATGAATAATTTTAAGTGAAGATGAGGATCTTCAGTAGGCATTCTGCTGAGTTGGCCCACTCTCTGAAGCATCTGGAACATGACTGGCTTTAGCTCGAATTGTTGTGCCTCGATTTTGGGTCTCCTAATACCCGGATTAAGATCATTAAATACTGGCATGGCATATTATCTTAAGGCTCAATCCCTATCATCAGCAATAAGGATAGGATTCTGAGCAGGGTTTGCTCCGTTTCCTTGGTTCATATTCTCAAAGTTCATCTCTTCGGTCCTTTTCTGGTTTGTTTGTCTTCTTCTTTGTCAAAAGGTTCGTTCTATTTCAGGGTCCACAGGGAGTAGGTCAATAATCTGGTCAATACTCATAAACACCTGAAATAATCACAGAAAAATTAAGTAAGTAAAAATTTAAATAAAAATAAATAAACCAAAATGTAAACAGATTCACAAATAATGGCTTTGAAAAATAGTCCTCGGCAACGGTGCCAAAAAGTTGGAACGGTGGAAATGTGCAAGTGTACACAATCATAACAAGTAATAAAGTGACAAGTAAATGTCGAGTTATCGTATCCACGGGGACTGTAAAAGAATTATTTATGAAAATGTTTTCAAACAATTTGGTGAAGGAAAAATATTTGGATTTAAGAAATATTTAAAAACTAAAAATAAAACAAAGAAAAATAAAATAAAACAAAGTTCTAATGCACGATTTCAAAAACTAATTTTAATCAAGATGATATAATTGTGTTGGATTAATTGCATTTCTTACCTTAGAATTATTAAGCTTGTGTTTATACTTATTAAAACATGGCAACTCGGTAATTTGCTAACTTATGAACATATTTACAAATAAAAATCCATTCATCTCTTGAACATATTCCTATGCCAATTCAACTGATTAAACAGATTTATAAAAGTAAACATGTTATCGCACATACATACTTATTAAACTAAACAATCTCTTGCATATTCCAATGTCAATTCAAACGATTAATTCAACCTAACAAGTATATAAAAGATCATGTGAAGTAACAAAGTATTCCTACTTTGAAACAATTTAATCACAAAAAATCCTGCAAGTTATGCAAGGCATATGTGTCGTCAAATACAATGCTAATTTAATCTTCAGCTCCCTTAGAAGAATTACACATGCACAAATTAAGTATTGTGTCCATTAATTACAATTTCAATGCATTTAAATAATTAATTCATAAGCTATCTAAACAGTTATAATGCCAGATAACTTAACATGATTTTACTTAATCAAACATTTTACCGAGGCCTTTAATAACATAAACACAATTTCAATAATTCAAGCGGACGAAATGAATCAACCCAAGACGAATTAAATTCAAGCTAAATTGATTAAATTAAACATTTCAACAGCATAATATTCATAAACATGTTTGTCAAAACAACAACGAAATTTAAAGAGATAGGGACCAAGAAACAAATCCGGTGGTTCTCCGTGGCTTGTCTGATTGCTCCGTTCTTCATTCTTCGTTGGCCTCAGCTCTCAAGGTGGCTTACAAATACTCCAAATGCTGCTCCGAATGGCTGGGAAACACCTCTTTTCCAAGAGGGGAAATCGGCACAAGAACACACCAAAAAGAAAATGGAACAAAGGGAATTGAGAGAAAATGAGAGAGAGAAGTGTGGAGGCTTGAGGTGTGTTTAGAATGAGCAGCTAGGGGCTGTATTTATAGATGATCAAGGCTGCTAAAAATAGAAAATATCAGCAGCAAAAGAGGCTCCCTTGGCTGGCCATCTCATGTGGCAAAGTTGAAAGATTCAACTTTGCTAAATATAGCATGGGCAAATCTTTAAAGCCTTGAATTTTGGAGGGGTTTGAATGGGATTTTGAAAGATCTTCAAGGACTCCTTTGCAAGATGAATTAACCAGCTAATAAGCTGATTTGGGCCTTCATTCTGGACGGTTTGGGCTGCCCAATTGATGGCTGGTTCATGTTCAACTGATGCGGTTCAACTGGCCCCTTTTCCATAATTAATTAAAAATAATTTATTTAGCCCAAATTAAATTGGGAATAAATTAAAATTAATTATATTATGATTAAATCTTCATAATTGGACCTTCTTGGGCTTGAAATAATTTTTCCTTGACTTTTCAAATTGCTCTTCGGTTTTGTTCTTGACGATTATCTGCTTTGAGCTAATTTTAACCCTTTGTGCGAATCTGTCGAAAATAGTCAAAATTAAATAAAATTGACTATAAAATTAATTAAAATTCATCATGTTCATATTTTTAACACAATTTAATTATTTTATAATATTTAGTTATTTTCCGAAAAGAATTTACTCAAAACCACATGAATTTGGTCAAAAAGGGCATTAAAAAGTATATAAATTTTCGTGTTTCCAGTAGACGTCCTTGTTGATGTTCAGAAATCAGCTTTGTGAGATGTCCTACTGACCTAGTAAGTTCTCCAACTTGATTCTCAATCCCTTTGATCGATTTTTGTTGTTCATCAAGTCTTTGCTTGATCTCTTGGAAGCGAGAATCGATTCTTTGCCATGAATTTCGTCAACATATCTTAAAGGTCTGATTTCCTCTCCTGTGGATATGGTTGATTCTAATAATTTGGAGGAGGTTGCTGCCTTTGATTTCCTTGATTTCCTTGTCCTCCCTACGAAAAATTTGGGTGGTTCCTCCAAACTGCGTTATAAGTGTTACTATAAGGATTAGTATTGGATCTGAAATTGTTACCTATATAGTTTGTCTGCTCATGTTCTACTGCTGGTTGGTAGGGTGGGTACTCAAGATTCGCCACATTCCCACTCGCTTCGTATTGCATTACCGGGTGTACCTATGAAGAACATAAATTATCAAGCTTTTTATTCATCATCTCCACCTGTGTTGACAGCATTGTTACTGCATCTATGTTAAAAACTCTAGCTGATTTTGTCAGTTTGGCCCTTGTAATTTGCCATCGATAGGTATTCAACGACATCTCTTCAATAAAGTCATAAGCCGCTTCAATAGTTTTGTTATTCAAAGTTCCACTGACTGATGAGTCAATCATTTGCCTCGTTGAAGAATTCACACCGTTGTAAAAAGTTTGGACTTGAAGCCACAAAGGTAATCTGTGGTGTGGACATCTTCTCAGGAGATCCTTATATCTTTCACATGCATCATATAATGTTTCTGCGTCATTCTAAATAAAAGAAGATATGTCATTCCTAAATTTGGCTGTTTTGGCTGGTGGAAAGTATTTTAAAAGAAATTTTTCTTTTATTTGATCCCATGTGGTGATTGATCCTCGTGGTAACGAGTTCAACCACTGCTTTGCTTTATTCCTTAATGAAAAGGGAAATAACCGAAGACGTATGGCATCGTCAGAAATGCCATTTATTTTGAAGGTATCACAGAACTCTAAGAAATTAACTATATGAGTATTGGGTCTTCGTCCTGCAAACCATCAAATTTAACAAACTATTGAATCATTTGTATTGTGTTAGGCTTTAATTCAAAATTGTTAGTAGCTATAGCAGGCCTGACAATACTAGATTTTTCTCCTGTCAAATTAGGTTTAGCATAATAATACATAGCACACGGAGCATTCTGTTCTTGCACATTTGGCGGTGAATTGTTTTCATCCATCCCTTCAGTAGGATTGGATCTGTCTTGTTGTTCTTCTCTTTGGTAGTCTAGAGCCTGTCTAATTTCTCTACGATTTCTGCGAGCGATAGCTTCAATGTCACTTTCGTACGCTAAAGGTCCTCTCGGGTTCCTTCTAGTCATAAACTAGAGGTACTTGCTAGGAGAAGAAAGAAAGAAATTTAGTGTAAATAAAAATTTAACCTAAACTAAAAATAAAAGTAAATTACAAAAAAAAAATAATAATAATGGCTAAAGTAATAGAAATAGAGCTTTCTTAATATTTTAGTGTTCCCCGGCAATGGCGCCAAAAACTTGATCGTGTCAAACAGTCAAGTTTTAATATTTATCAAGAATGATCGAACTTGTAGACCAACTATGACAACGATTGAGGCAAGTGCACCTATCGAACAATAGTATAGTTTAGGCAAGATTATTTTATCGAACCCAAAGGAACCTAAAAGTAATACTACTCACTTTCTTTCTATTATTTAGCCTAAAATATGGAGTGATTGGTTTATTAATCTAAAAAAAAAAAACTAATGAAAAACTAAACTAGATGCAAAGACAAAAGAATGAAACTTTGGGAGAAGACTGTGGAAAAATTCAGTTGATTTTAGATGATACCCTAAGGAAGAATCCACCTATGACTTCTCTTGTTATCTAACTTTTAATTCATATGACTTCTTTACTTAGCTTGATCCTTGAGACTCCCTAACCTATATTAAACCCTCTCTCGAGGCGAATAACATCTAACCTTAGGTTAATTAGTAGAACTCTTATTCTCTTATAATAATCCCCTAAGGAAGCAGTAAATCGATCAATAGATTCCCATATTAGGTTTCACCCTAATCCGAAAAAATCTCGTTACCTTATCTCTAGGCGTGCGATCAAATCCGCTTAATTATGCTAGATCTACTCTTAGGCAGGGTCTATTCCTCCTCCACCTAAGCACATCAGATTAAATTAAGCAACATAATTAAGAACAAACTAAGTACTTATATAATTTAAAAATCAAATAACAAAATCCATCATAGGTTTCATCCCCTTCAGGTATATGAAGGGTTTAGTTCATAACAAAATAAGAAAACATCTCAAGAGAAAAGATAAAACAAAACATAAGAAATCCCTAAAACCCCCTTAAGGAATTGAAGATGAGATCCTCTGTCTTGAGTAGAACTCCGACTTCTTGAGATGGATCAACTTGCTATCTTCGAGTAATTCCCTGAATAAAAGCTCTGGCAGAAAACTTTTGCCTCCAACTTGATTCTCTAGAACGGCTACCTTGGGTTGTTTATATAGGCTCCTTAGATGCTTTACTTGGCTCCTAAGTGCCTCCTTCAAGTAGAATTACTATTAAGGTGTTTAAGTAGACTTAGGAGTATATTTCTTTGGCTTTAAGCATCCAAATCCAAGTGAAATTGCTCATTCCCGTGGCAGGGGCACGCCCATGGCACAAACCCGTGTAAGTCGTGGCTAGACTGTGTTGGACTTTTGTGACGAGGCACGGTCTTTAAATTGGGGTGAGGTTGTGTTCTAAATAGATGGCAAGGCACGGCCGTGTGGCTTGAAGTCCAGGCTGTGTTGATTTCCTCTTTGGCCCAAGTTGGACCATTTTAAGCCCATTTTACGTTCTTTTTATCCTTAGGTGCTTTCCTGAGTATAAGACATGAAAAGAAAGGATTAAGAGCACCTTTTTACATAAATCAGGGATAAATCATCCAAAAGCATACTAAATATGGGATTAAAATATGTTACTTTTACGGTTTATCATGAATTCGAAGCTCATTTGGGTTGGAAGCTTATCGGAGTCCTATCACACTATCTTTCGACTATATCGATAGATTTTGATGTTTTTAAGTTAGGATTATAATGGCATGTATAGGTGTTTTGTGCTTGATGATATAACCATTATGTTTGACTTGTAAATATGGTATTTTGTTTGATGAAATAGTTATCATGTGGCATGTATAAATGTGGTTTAATTATTGATGATATTTAGCATTTTGGTGCTTTTATGGTTAATGTTGAAATGGTTTAGTTATGATAGGTTTTGTATGGCCAAATTGGTATATTTGTGTGTGAAATTGTCATGTGAACGTTGTGGTATGTTTTGGTATGGTTTTAGTTGCAAAAGTTAGATGGTTAATGGTTAAACTATGCAAATGTATAAACATGTTTGGTTATTGTGATTGAGGTGCCTTTTGGGCATAATTGTTATATAAACAAATCCCATGATGATCTAGCTTGATTATGTATATGTTAGGTACATTTTGAATGCTTGAAAATAGGTGCAAATGGCTTGTCTATGTGATCATGTTTTGGGTGAAAGAAATGGCATGAAAATGACCCATTTCTTGTCCACACGGCCTAAGACACGGTGTGTGTCTTAGCCATGTATGACACATAGCCATGCGACACGGCTATGTGTCACCTATAAGAATAAAAAGGTTACAAGTTAGGCAGTTACACGGCTTGGCACATGGGCGTCTGAGGCCATTTCAAGAGTTATATGGCTTGGCACACAGGCGTATGGCTTGGTCGTGTGACCCAAGTTAGAGAATTACATGAGCACGGATACGGGCTGAGACACGGTCGTGTGTCACTACTTTGACTGTCCAGATGGCTTGAGACATGGGCATGTGTCTCAGCTGTGTGAGTCACACGGCCTAGCCACACGGTTATGTGACCCATATAGTATGAAAAATTTCAACTTTTTCCATTAAATTTTATATGTTTCCTATTTAGTCTCGAATCGTTTCTAAAGTGTCTAGGGCCTCGAAGGCTCAAATAAGGGACATT
The DNA here is from genome assembly GCA_025506655.1 of Gossypium rotundifolium. NCBI lineage: Eukaryota > Viridiplantae > Streptophyta > Magnoliopsida > Malvales > Malvaceae > Gossypium > Gossypium rotundifolium. The sequence continues at coordinate 147,892,176 of CP106724.1, forward strand.
ATGTATGAGTTTGATTGACATTGTTATGGTTTATAATATGTTTTGGAATAAAATGTTTTAAGTTTTAAATTTTTGGTAATGTTCCGTAACCCTATTTCGGCGACAGATACGGGTTAGGGGTGTTACATTTAGTGGTATTAGAGCTATGTTTTAGTCGATTCTCGGACTAAACGCAGCGTGTGTGAGTTTAGAAATGCATGCCATTATATAACTTATGATAGTGTGATAATTCATGACTTGTGTTGAAATATGTTTTCATATAGTAATGACATCCAACCGAGCTGACTCTGATGAAGTTGAAACTAACGTGCAAGCCTCGTTCACGAGGCAGTGTAGAGTGGCACAAGGCCCGTATGTAAGGGCCAATAAGAAGAGGCTAAGGAAACCTTCTTCCATATGATGAATGAATGGTTCACCAGGTTCGTACAAAAAAATTCAGCTGCTCAACGACCTCCACCCCTACCTGTTCCCCAACCAATCCCCGTAGTTCTTTACGGTTTGGAACCAGTACGAGTTAGTAAGCCACCAGTATGGGCGTGTGAGCCCTACTTCTAGCAAAAAAATTCTAAGTTTCATAAAAATTCCCTAAGTGCTCGATTTAGTCCTAAACCACTTCTAAAGTATGTTTTGGGCCTTATAGGCTCGTTTTAGGGACGATATGAAGGTGTGTGAATGTAACAGGCCAATTTTGGGCCTAGTTAGAATAGTGGTTTTGGAGCCACAAATACGACAATGATAATCTTATTTTTATTATATTTTTATGGTCTATGATTTCACGAAAAGATTTCATGAAAATTTCGTTCAAAAATTTCAATGTTTGGGCACTCAATTTAGTTAAAAGGACTAAATTGTAAATAGTGCAAAACTTGAGTTCCACATGTTAGAAGTGTCTAATTTTTATAAAATTTTAAATTGGAGGTCCTTAAATGGTAATTAGACCATTGGTTAAATTATTGGACAAAAATGGACATGAGATAAGTGAAATACGATATTTTTAAGTTAGGGGCATTTTGGTAATTTGGTAATTAAATGGACTAAAATACAAAATAAAAGCCAAAAACCCTTGTCCATCTTTTTGCTTGGCCGAATTTAGCATGGGGGAAGCCATGGCTAGGGTTTTCAAGCTTTCAAGCTCAATAATAAAGAAAACGAGTTTCGGACTTATAATGGGGGAAAGACGAATATTTGACGACTCAGCCCTTTCTCCATTTTAAGTTGAGGGTTTTATGCTAGCTTGAGTTGGAGATCGCTGGAGATGCTATCACACTATCAAGCTATCATCGTGGGGTAAAAGTGAATACAGACCTCTTAAGTTTATGTCATGTGTAGGGGCTTAGTCAATTGTGTATGTGTCATTTGATTTGGCCAAATGAGTTGGTTCATATGATTCATTTTGTATATGGCCATGAGATGTGGCTTATATTGGTTAATGAGTTGTAATGCCTATTTATATGTGTGTGCTTATACTAAAGGTTTCATATGATGTGGTTATGTGTGTTTGGTATGGATGGATTGAGGATGTGATAATGATAATCATGGAATGAAAGTTCAATAAGTTTAAGCTAGGCAAAGTATGGTGCCTTATGAATGAATAAGATTATAGGAATTCATTATGATCATGACTTGTTTAATGATGTTTAAGTGCTCAATCATGCCATGAAAGATTCCATTGAAGTTGTGTTTAAGTATGTGCAAATGAGGGTGCCAAATGGTTTGGTAAATAGCCATTTTCTTGGCCACACAGGCAGAGACACGACTGTGTGTCCCAGCAGTGTGGAAGACACGAACCTGGGACATGGGCGTGTGCCCGGGCAGGTGAAGTCTGCATCTATTTTTTGAAATTTAATTCGCCACACGGCCTAAGCACACGGGCGTGTGACTTGGGCGTGTGACCCTATTTTGTTGATGACATCATAAACAGAGAGTTACAAGGGCCAAGGACATGGGCGTGTGTGACCACACGGCCTACCCACACGAGCGTGTCCCAAGCCACACAGGCGTGTGACCCCTGTTTTGATGAAAAATTTTCTAAGTCTTCTTAAAGTTTCCTAAGTTCTAAGTTTAATCCTGAACATGTCCCAATGATTGTTTTGGGCCTCGTGGGCCCATATAAGGGACGATTTGCATGTGAGTAAGTGATTTTAAATTGAATGAAATTTTATAGCCCAATTTTGTATAGATGTTTAACTTTAGGTCTGATAATGCCTCACCGGTGTCGGACACGGGTAAGGGGTGTTATATTGAAAAGTTTTAATTTGGATGGAAATTTATGAGTCGGGAATGTATGTTTACTTGTGTTTATGTCTGGTAATGCCTCGTACCCTGTTCTAGCGTCAAATACGGGCAAAGGGTGTTATACCCTCAGTACTCTAGGTGTACTACACTGACTACAAATAATGCGAACTTAATATGTCACCGGTACTCCACGGAACTCCTCCGTCAACCACAAAATCCCAACCCAATGCATATGCAATATGTCACACAATATCATACAAAATCATATCTCAATACTTTTCAAATTCATTTGACATGCTCAGAATTTCCTCAATAATCACATACTTTCAGTAAATGGAAACAATGTTCCCATCTTTCAAATTACCATTGTGTTGGTATCAATCAATATCGTTCAATTTCACATGCTTTATGAATTTTCATTGTTCATAAATAGTACTCTTTTCGGTACACATTATAACATATATCTCATGCATTTAAATCATACATAAGCTTAATATCTCAACACATTATATCATTCAGCCAAACATTGTAACATCCTTAAAATGGGGTCTCTGCATTTTGCATGTGTTTGCATGTGATGGTATGTCTGCAGTGCTAGTTTAGCATGTCTTGAGGACTAGGCATGACCTTGGGTTAGTCCTGGGTCATGGCCAAAATTTTTTTTTAGCACTTAAGAGAAAGGAGTTAGGGGAAATAGGGGTTAAGAGAATTAATTTGAGGCTTTAGACACAAGAAAAGCCTTGGTAAAGTGGCAAGGAGGCGCCACTCAAGTCACAAGGGAGGTGACGCCACAAGGGGTAAGGAGGACCTTGGTTCGAGCTACAGAAATCCCTTTCTGCTAAATTATTTTTGACGCCATAGGCAAGCAGAGGTGTGCTCAGGTGGGACTCTCATGGATAGATGAGGATTGAGTCAACAAATTTGATATGGATAGAGAAAGGGTTTTTAGGAATCGACTAAGGGAGCTTAGTGTTTTCGAATGCCAAACACTAAAGGATGAGGGAGGAATCGGTTGGGCTAGCAAAAGGGGTGTGCCGAAAGTTCTTCCATTCTTTTTGCCAAAACCTCCTCATCCCCATTCTCTTTTTCTTCTTCTTCCTATTTTTTTCAAAGCCGAAACCTACCCTCACATCTTCCCCTCCATTTTCTCTTCCTATTCCGTTCTTTCTTTTCTTTTAAACCCATTTCCGAATCTATCTCCTTGCACTTCTCTTCTCTTCACCATCTTTCCTGAATCAAACCATCACTTAAGCAGAAACCTTGTTGTTCTTCTCTTGGCCTTTAGATCTCTAATGATGTGTTAAGCCGATTGTAGGGGGAGGGAGAAGAAGCCGAATACAATAAAGTTGGAGATTTGGTTGCCGATTAAGGGTTTGGCCGATTGTAAAGGGAGATCTTTTGAGTAGTTTTGGGATTTGGTTGGAGACCAAATCGGCTTTAAGGTGAGTGCTATATTTAGGCGACACATCCTTCGGGATTTCTAATAGAGCTGAATGGGCTTTTGGGTTACTAACTAATGTTGGTCGATTGTAGGAGGAAGCAACGTTCGGGATCTCGTTAGTTTGCGTAGTCTCGGGATTCACTTAGATTTACGAATAGTCAGGTGTGTAACGCTTACACACTTTATTAGTATGATATGCCTGTTATGTTACTGTTTTAGCCAATGAAATCAGTGGTTATGCCTAGTGGGTATAAGCTTGGATTCCGGGTAAGTCCCCTGTTATGTGATTTTTGATATACATCATCATGTTATTGATATATGCTATGCTATGCGTTATTGCATGGTACATGATATTATGTCACGTATGTTATGGTCATGATGATGGGATTGATGAGAGGAGGGGGAAGGAATATTTGGACTGTCACTAGTGGTTTTGACCACACGACTGGTTGGCCCCGTCTTTGATATTATAATTTGTGACTAAGTCCCAATGGTTTTGACCACCAGTGGTTTTGACCACATATGAATATTGTGACTCGTCCCAGTGGTTTGGTACCACAGTGGGTTGACCCCATATGTTGATTACGAGATTGTCATCAGTTGTTTTTACCACACGATGGGTTGGCCCCATCACTTGATTCGTGACTACGGTCATCAGTGGTTTTGACCACACCATTATATATATTTGTGACTACGGTCACCAGTGGTTTTGACCACCAGTGGTTTTGACCACATGGGGTAGATAAAGGAGATTGGATGGTTAGATTATGGGTTGCATGATTTGCATATTTTACTGATGATTTGTGTGAGTGCTTGCACTATCGGGTTGGGGATTTATACACTGAGTCTTGGTGACTCACCCCTTCCCTTATATTTTGTAGATGAGGCGTAGATTGCGGATATGGAGCCAGGGAAGACTCGAGGCGGCCATGCATGCTTGATTCGGATTTTGATTTTAAAGTACTATTTCGATTTTATTCGTTTTCTTTAAATTTGGTTTTGGTTTTGTAATAAGGCCACTAAGTATTATTTTGGGTTTTATTATTTGCTTTTATTTTTATTATGATTATACCTATGTTGGATATATGGACTTGTTAAATTAACCGGTAAAAAGAAATGTTTTCAAAACTATAACTCCTTCATTTTTTTTAAAACGTTGCCACCGGGTAACACTATTTATAAGATGGTAACTTGTATGTTTTCTAAAAACTTGCAACAATAAGTAGATTTTCAAGCAAGGATTTCTAAACTTCTCATACTACAACAGGGTTTTCTAAGAAAATTATCCGACAAACTTTCGGTTTAAAAAGGGTTATCACTCCATAGCATGCCATATCCGGTTGTGGTGTGTTGACTGGGTTTGGGGTGTTACAAACATTTTCATATCTCATAACTCAAATATGCAATTAGAAACTCAATCAAACATCTATACTATCAAACTAGCAATTTTGCCAACGTGTCAATCTTTTAAAGCTCGAAACATACTTGGTTCGGTCCACTCACAAAATCATTAATTTGGCTATTAATACAATCCAATAAGCAAGCTAATTTATCATATATAACATGATATTTAACATTTTCAAACAATTTTATGAGTTTAGGACCCACACCTTATTTTTTTTTTTTGCTTCCTCGCAACACACTAGCGAATCTTCCAATTTTCCTTAATAATTCCTTAAACGAACCTAAACCAAAATTTAGTATAAATTAAATAAATTTATAATTAAACCATCCCCCAAACACCCACTTATGAGTAAAAACCAATCATTGAAATTATAACTATTTTATGAATCCACACTAGTTAGATTCCTTACACTGTATCGATGCAAACCGTTTGTACATTCGTTCTTCGCCTTTACGAATGATTTGGAGCATTTGGGTCAACACCTAATTCAATAATATACTGGAAAATAAGTAGCTATTTAATGATTAAATTCCTTCATTTAATCAATTTATAACTTTTACCCAAAAACTATGTTAAAACAACAAACTAGTTACCCTTAATTGCACTTACACTTGACAATTTTTGGGATCCGAATGGCCAATAGATCAAGAAAGTTTTTCCCTAATTGAAATGGGTTTAAAAGCTTAATATTAAGGTTCAAGAAATAAAATTAATTCTGAAAAATTATAGTTAATAACCAAGAAACAAAATAGCCCCCTTTCTTGCACATACCACTACCCATGGTGGCCAAAACTGGGGCTGAATTTTAAAATGGTTTGAGATCTCATTAAATTCTAGAAAAATACCTTTAAAATAATTTAAAATCCCCCAAATTCCAGATCTAGAAGTTTAGGTTTTGAATGGACAATATTAATTAAGAAATTGAAGAGAGAATAGATCTTACCCAAGCTAGTTGGGAGAAACGACAATGGCACTTTCTTGGCAATGTTCGAGATCGATCTTGTAGTTCAAGATTTTAAATTTGGGACTGATTTTAAACGGGGGAAAAACATAAATATGGTGGAGAATATGTTAGCAAATCTTGTGGCAAAAAAAAAAAAAAAAAAGAAAAGAAAGAGATTGTAAAACTAGGTGTAGGCAACAACAACAATAGAGGAAAGAAAAAATAAAATAAAATCAAAGAGAAGGAGAGGAGGAGAGGAATGGCTAGGGAAATGAGGAGGAGGATTAAAAGATGATTATTAGTTAAAAATTAATATTTATACCTAGGTTAACTAGGCTTGGATGGCCCACACATTAAAATAATGAGTTTTTGTCAAAAAATTTAATTATTTGCATGGGAAGAGAATTGAAGTTAGGACCTTAAAGATAAATTCACTAACATTTAAACATCAAACCAATAACTTATTCTTGATATAATTTGAAATATTTATTTTAAAAACCAAGGAATGTCACATACTAGGGTTTAAGGCAAAATTTGCAAAATAATAAAAATGATGTGAGAGAAAGGATTTGAACTTGGGTTTCAAGAAACGTTACACTAACACTTAACCAACAAACCAATACCTTATTTATTTCTTAAAAATGCATAGATAATTTAAAAAATTATGGCATGATCACTCTCTCTCGATTCACAAACCCGATTCTACTAACCCCCGATTTTTGGGATGTTACAAATAGTTTAGAAGAAGCCTAATTATATTGACTTTAAATGAAAAATCCTTATAGATTTTAAGAGTAATTTCAAAATCTAATTTCTTCCCGAATGCAAATAACAAGAATGAAGATCAAGTCTAAATCCTAAAAGAAAAGAAAAACTAAAGTCTAAAACTAAAGAGAAAATTATACAAAGGGAAAAAGTGTCCATACCATGTGTTAGTTGAGCCTATTTATAGGCTTAGGGTAGCTGTCGTTCAACTGACGTTCTTGAGCATAAAGTTGGATTATATAGACCAAAATACCCCTGGCTCATATTAATTTCTCACGTAGAGGCAATGTCGAGACACGCCAGGTCCTGTGTCACAACATTGTGGGTAGTCTATTAAGCTTCAAGGTGTTTTCAAGAGTATGTCGCGACATCCTCAAGCTGTGTCGCGACATTGAAGGCAATCTTGGGCTTCTTTAATTCTGCTCCCTATGTTGCGACATCTAATGCTCCTTGTTGCAACCTAGTGACTAGTATTGAGTTAATATGCCTTCTAATGGTCTCTTGCACACTCACAAAATGTATTAGCTCACCCTTTGGCCTCATTCGACCCTTAAGGTCAATAAAACTCTTGAATAGCACATTTTATTGCAGTTATCTAAACTTGCTAAAATGTAATTAAAAAATAACTAAAATGCTTATGTTCAAGCTCCCAAAGTGTGAAAACTAGTTTAATCTGCTACACTGAATTATGGTAGATCAAACTCCCTCACACTTAACTCATTGCTTGTACTCAAGCAGCACAAATGAAAACAATAAATGAAATGATGACCCTTGAGCAAGTATGGTACAATTGTTAGCTTTTGAGCACATGAATAGGCATTTCATACTCACATATAATCTTGGTATGATATATAACAGACTTACCACTTTTGATATCAATCATATAAGTTCAGGATATTACAAAGTATACAAGCATTAAGGGTCTTAAATGTCGGAATCCATCAATAAATTATACAAGTAATTTTATTATCCTAGCATAATACAAATAGTCATAAATGCAATTGTTCAATAGGATTTCAAATTGTGAATAAGTCAACCTAGATCACATAGGACTTTTCAGCTTGTAACGTACTGAGGCTTAGGACAAGTATGGATTTCAAGAATGATAAGCATCAAATAGTTTAAAGCATGAAAATAGTTTGGCATATCATATTGTCCCCTATTCTTCCCCTCAGTAACCCTTTCTCGTTCACCCCCTTATGTCTCCTTCTCTCACTTTCCTTATTTCTCTACATAGGAAGTCACAACATAATATAACAACCATGGTTAGCTCATGATTTTTTGTGTACTAATGAATGAGTTTTTCTACTTTTGTGACTTTATCACATTTTCTTTTTCTAACACATCTCACTCGTAAATGCTTTTTCTTTTCAAGTACTTTTTTTCCACACATTTTAAGTTTTTTTTTTGAAATTTTCTTTTGTTGCGCATTTTGGCTAACCTATAATCACTATATCACACTAATCCCTCATGTTTCACTCTATTTTTACAAAATCCACCATAATATATCTACTTAACCCTCAATACTATGACTAGACATCTATAGTCGTGAAGTTTAGGACCAATGGAAAAGGATAAGTACAAATTTATATTTTGCCTCGGGTTTTGTATAAAAGGTTCATCAAGAAGTGTTTTTTGGCTCAAAAATAGGTACTAAGGATAAATAACAGGGTTAGCTTTTTGGCTTTAGGTGTATTACAAACAATGCCTTAGGTCATCCCTAGTTATCTCAATATTCACGACTCTAATCAACCAAAGAACCACAAGTTCAACAATTTATCATTCATACTAGCATGCTACTTTCCTTGTATTCTCCATATTATTTGGTACATTCAATTGCTTTAATGACTATTTACAATGTAATATATAGAACTTAATAGTCTACAAATAAAAGAAATTTAAAATCACCTATCCTCATGCCAAATTTATTGTAAATACAATCAACCTATGTACATGATCCTAACCAATCACTTGTATTTCTACAAGCTTAAGCACACAAATGACAAGAAAAAAAATCAAAGAAAAGCATAAAAAATTAAAATAAAAAATTTCTACGTTACCCCCCACAATTTAAATAACACATTGCCCTCAATGTGTAGCCTCTATTAAGATAAGGAAAGAAGTTACCCGATTGATCGGGATAGTTTCGTAGGCTATTGGCAGGTGCTTCCTCCTTTAGTCGTTTAAAGATCACATTTTTTGTGCCTTCTTCATGTTGGGTTCCTCCATAGAAAATTAGAATAAGACACAAAACAAGTAATAGTCTATGATTAAATTAAAATTATCCAAAAATTAATACAAATCCAAAATATAAACACCAAATTTTAATCTGAATCATCAAACCAAGGTAAATGCCTTATTTCCATCAGAGATTTTCCTTTTACCAAATCATATTCTTGATGGAAGCTCCCACCCGTTGAAAGTGCGTAATAAGTTGGGCTTCGGATGACAGGCCCTTTTGGTTTAGAGTATTATGGTTGGAATGCCACCTCATAGTACTTTTAACGCCCCAAATTTTGGGCCTAGAAGAAATAGGTTTTGAACAAGGGAACAGTTAGAAGACTGCACATAAATATTTAGTTGTGAAAGAAAGTGACATAAATGAATGTCTGCTTCAGTGGTTAAGTCATTTATGAGTGTTTGGAAGTGTCTGAGAAGTCAGGGGTTCAAGCCTTGTCTTAGGCAAAACTTTTATTTTAAGTGAATAAAATCATTGGATCTAGATAGTAGGTTCTTAAATTATTATGGTTAAAATATGATACAAAGGAGTTGTTGGTCTAGTGGTAAGGGGCATGTGGAGTGTACATGGGGTTTAAGGTTCGAATGGTGGCACATCAAAAAGAGTTGGATTGAAATATTGTTGAATGGAGTTTGAACTGGTCATAGAGAGAATTGAGGTGGGATATTTGGAGAGATTTGAGGAGAGAATATTAGTATTTGAGGAGGTGGTTGTTGTGGAAAGATAATAAGAGAAAATTAAGGGATAGAAAGTTAATGGAGAGTGTGTAGCCAAATTGGAGGAGGGATTTTTGGGATTTGGGGTTGTTTCCGATTTGGTGAAAGTTAGAATTCAGGTTTCATTCCTTTTCTTTCAACCTTGGCCGAATACAGCTTCTCTCCTTCCTCACCATTTTTCTTTTCAGTTTTCTCTCCTAGCCGATTCTCCTTTCATCTTTTTTTAAGCTCTGTCGAATACTCTCCCCTCTTTTTTTTTTCTCTACTCTTTTTCTTATTACGTTGTTACTTTGGCTGAGCACCCATCGCACCTTTCTATTTTTGCTCTCGGCTTTAGCAAGTGTTCGTTGATCAATTGAGAGGCACAATTTTTCTCTTCCTCTCTCTCAAGTGCTTTTCATTGGCTGAATACTGATAGATTAATCTCGATTCTTGGTTCTTTGTATGCTACTTCTCTGATCTGCAATCTATTTTATCGTATTTGGTAAGTGGTTTTGGTATGATAATGAGTCATCTGTTACTTTTTGAGAAACAATATTGAGTGGAAAGTGGGGTGCAATTGAGATGGTTTGTCAAGTATGAGTCTAATATATAGAGATGGTAACTTTTGTGTAGGTGGTGGTCGAGGTTGATTGGCACATTGCCTGGGAACCAAGGGTGCGATGATCATTGATTTTTGGAATAAGAGTGTTCAAAACGAGGAGAAACAACAAATCGCATCAGATGTGTAATACTACTCTATAAACAATAATCGGCAAAAAGTCAAAAAAGTGTGTACTCACACTATTTTAACCATAGGTCGGCAAAAGCTAAAAAGTCGAAAATATGGCATTTGATGCCACACGGGTGTGCGATTGCACGTGTGGTAATCTGAGCCTGCGAAATAGCCCCGTTTGTTTGTGGAGGCCACCATGAGCAATCTCATGGGCTTAGGCCATTTTGGGCCATGTTGGGTTGAAATGATGACTGAAATACCCCTATAGGATAAATTGACCAAAATACCCCCCGTAGGGTAAAATGACTGAAATAGGGTAAAATGATCGAAATACCCCCATAGGGTAAAATGACCGAAATACCCCATAGGATAAAATGATCGAAATACCCCCATAGGGTAAAATGATTGAAATACCCCATAGGGTAAAATGACTGAAATACCCCATAGGGTAAAATGACCGAAATACCCCTATAGCATAAAATGGTCGAACTACCTCCATAGGGTAAAATAACTGTTATACCCCTAGGAGATGAAATGACTGTTATGGCCTTATATTATGTATGATTGATTTGCTCTATGATATGTATGACTATGATTGAGCATGACACTTTGCATACACGTATGATATTATGTCACGACATATTGCATGGTGATGGGTTGTTATATTTGGAGGAAGTGTACTGTACTGATAAGGTCGCATGGGTCGCCCAAGACGACTGTGGACCTACTGATGGCTATATGTCGTTTATTTTACTGGCAGCTTTGCTGCAATACTATTTAGTGTCGCAATCGGTGCGAATCTTGGTGTGTCTGGCTGGGTGGGTCGATTTTATCCCCACATGGTGTGTTTGGGGGGAAGGAGTGGTGTGTAGAGGCTAGATTGGGTAGGATTTCTAACTGCATATCTGCACTGATTAATGATACTGTACTGTTACTGCATCGATTAATGATATTACATACTGTTCACTACATGACTAATATCTGTTACTATTATGGGCCAAGGCCCCACTGATACTAATATTGAAATTGGGCAAAGGCCCTACTGATTACTAGCATTATGATGGTCTCAAGCCTAATCGTTTACTGTTACAAGAAAGGGCTTAGGCCCACACTAAACTAGATTGTTATTGTAACAGGCTCAGGCCCAAACTGCATTTATCTACTGTTTAATTGACTGTTTGCTTGTTAGGGGATTACACACTGATTTTTTGTAAACTCACCCCTCTGTTTAACTGTACAGGTAATTCCCTGTCGTAGGTGGGTCGGTGCTGCGAGGGACTCGATGATGGCCACACAACCGCATCAGTTTTCATTTTTAGCTTTTGATTTATAAGTAACTAAATTTGGGTATTTTTATGTAATAAGGCCTCTTTAAAGTTCTAAACTTTAAATTGGGGTTTTTATTCATTTAATTTGATATAAACTGCTAGTTGTAGAAAATGATGGGTTTTTCAAAAGGTAACTATTTTCAAAGACACCATGTTTTCGCAACATTTCCTAAAAAACTTCCGCAATAAATGAGGTTTTGAAAATTAATAACATTTTAAAAGTGATTAGCTTTTAATGATGCACGCTTTGGAAATGAACAACCTATTTTGGAATCATTGTTTAATAAAAAAAATGATTAATTGATTTTGAGGATTTCAACGACAATAGGTTTTATGCTAAACACTTCAATGTGACACCTCTAGATTCAGCCATAACGTCTAGGTCGGGCTTAGGGTTTTACATTTAGTGGCATCAGTGCCAGGTTGCAAAACTCGACTGTGGAATGGGTTTTAAAACTTTGAATTTCTAAAAGTTGCTTTTAAATAATTTGAAGTGTTCTATAAGGATTTTCTAATTATATGGGACATCGAGTCTCTGCACCGATCCTGTAAGTTCTCTCTGAAAATTGTACTTCGATTTTGACTGAAGCTACCATAGGTAGGAGTGCTGAGACTATTGTAGGTAGTGTATGTAACATCCTGAAATTGGGCTAGTAAGATTGGGCCCTATAGGCCTTGGGCGTAGGAATGTTTAAAATTTCGAGAACAAGAGAATGGCATTATTGCAAATTAGACTTTTAGTTAAGTGAATTTGGAGTTTACGGGGTTTCTATGAAGTCTCGAGTTTAATTAGGCCTTAGGAAAAATTTGGTATTTTAGCACTTTAAGGAGAGATGGTAAGTAGCTTCAAGGTTTATTGAAATAAATGAATAAATGGTTAGCATAAATGAGCTATTGGTAAAGAGGTTATGGCATCAAGTGAAGGACTTTAAGGGAAAAGGTTCAAATCCCATAGTGTGCAAATTTTGACTATTATTTTTGCACTCTTTCCCTAAGTGTCGGCCAAGCATGTAATTATGGCAAGGTGGACTTTTATTTTTATGGCAAGATGGCTAAAGAGAATAGGAAAGAATGAAGGTGAGGAAAGAAATCATGAAAAAGGGGAAAGTAAGGGGAACAAGTGGCATTTTTTAAGGAAGATGTTATGGAAAGTATGGATGGCAAAATGTTGACCCTTTTTGGCTATGTATGTGGACGGTTTTGGGTGTAAGAGGGGTAGCTGAATTTTTGTTAGTGTTTTGGTAGAAACTTTGGTGCTTGGTTGGTCAAATTCCTTCTTGCATTTTTATGCCTTTTCTCTCAAAATTTCTTCTCATCTTTGCCGAAACTTTAAGCCATTAGTGAGCATTTCTTTTCTTCAATTCTTTCTTGTTGCCGTAGGTACCAAACCATTGTGACCAAACTATTTTCATTCATCTTCTCTGAAAACTGAAATTTGATAAGCACCCCTTCTCAACCTTTCTTTTCTTTTCACGAAATTCTCCAACTCTACTATCTTTTTCCTCTAATCCATACCCTCATAACCGAAATTATTCTTGTTCATTTTCTTCCATAGCCGAAACTCACAATCCACAATCACTCCTTCATAAATTCTTTCTCGTTTGAGATGACATTCCTTCTTCGATTAAATCGATAAGTGAATTCTTTTCTATGATCATATTCTTTTCTCTTTAGCCGAATAAGTAATTATAACTATACGGTTGTCAATCGTGATTGTAACCAAAATGGTGTTATCCTCCACTTCTTCATGTTTTAATCACTCTTTTTTCGTAATGCTTTAAGTGGGAGACCGTGTATTATTATAGCCGAACTCAAACGGTGGTAATTGGATCCAATATTGATAAGGTAAGGGGGTTCATTTTTGGATTTTTCGTTATATCTCTATTCGGCTATGTTGCAAATCGGATTGAAGTTTTGACTAATCGACTATATGTTTTAGGGACAAATCACTCGATATATATTTCTACCTTTGGATATAGTGGTAAGTGATTCAAGTGTAAGTGATATGAAATCTTTTGGAAATCTGAGGCTAACTTTTTGTTGCTATTGTTCTAGGTCAACGACGAGTGGTTCGTTAGGAAATTGAAATCAAGGTGTGTAATCCCGTACCTTCCGAAAACATGTTTGAAATGGTGTATAATCTCACATATCTCTGAAATTTTGTATGATATGTTCTGTGATTTGGTTGAAATACCAAAGAAAACCAAAAATCGGCATCCGGGATCACTTAGGGGCGCGTAGGTTCATAGTGGTAACCATGTTTTTGTAATAAAACAGTTTTGGTCAGTGGCAGTGATGTGAATTTGAAAAATCATGAAAAATAGGAGAAAAGAAATTAATAAGTGAATAAGATATCAAATCAAAGCTTATTGTGTCTATTTTGATAAGGAAGAAACGGAGAAGGAGAAAGAATTTTATATTCTAAGATATGTTAATTTTAGTGAGACTGGTTCTGAATGATTTCGTGGTTCCCTGATCTGTCTTGGAAAAATCGTATAAATTTTTACAAAGTGAATTAAGAGATATAGTTTATATTTAAAGATTCCTTAGTGAGTCTATTTTCAATAGAAACAAGTGGGAACAACATATGAAAACTGTACAGTGAGATATTTGAATTTTGGGTAAGAGAGGTCAGAATTGTTGGACAGTGAAACGAGGGAAAATTTTAAGGAATAAACTGTACTAAATGGTTAAGCCAAAAATTTTGAAAAAATTGTAGTAAGGAGATATATGAGTCTAGTTTCAAAAAAAATTTACAGATTTAGATTTCGAGATTCCTCACTCGAGTTATGGTCAATTTAGTTAGTATGGCATAGATGGACAGTTTCAAACTTTTATGCCCCAAATTAGTAGTTAAGCCTTGGTTACAAAATTACCATAATATCCTTAGAAGGTAAATTACTAAAATACCCTTAGTGGGTAAGATTACCGAATTACCCTTAGCGGGTATGATTTCCAAATTACAAAAATACCCTTATGGGCCGAATTATAGAAATGCCCCTATTGGGCCGATTTGTAAAGTGTTAATGGGCCGAAATACGAAATTGCTTAATGGGCTGAATTGACATATTGCCTTATGAGCCGAATGGACATATTGAATAATGGGCCAATCTTATATATTTTGTTATGTGGGCCAAATTGATATATGATTATATGGGCCGATTTAAAAATATGCAAAATGGGCCAAGATGATATTTGCTTAATGGGCCAACTTTGATAAATTGTTATAATGGGCCATAAAATTTGTAAAGAATATTTGAATACATCATTGTGAATTGTTATGCATTTTATACATGATTTGCATTGGTTGGGATAGACGAAGAGAAGTTCTGGTAGCTTTGCTACAAAATTCTGGTGGCTTGTCCACAAATGGATATATGGCTTAATCCCCAATTTGATATATGGCTTAGTGCCCAGTTTGATATATGGCTTAATGCCCAGTTTGATATATGACTTAATGCCCAGATTGGTGTGTTGGCGGGGTGGGTGACTAAAGCTCCCCACAGGTGTGTTGGTTGGTACGGGTGGTGTGTAGCGGATGGAAAACTAGGTTTGATTTGGGAATTGCATATCACATGCATATTATATACATGTTATTATGTTATAATTGTAAATGGGCTTTGGCCCAATAAATGCTTAATTGGATTTTTGGCCCAGTGGGCAATGGTAAGTGGGTTACACACTGAGTTCTTGTAACTCACCCTCTTTCTTTCTTAACCATTGTAGGTAATGCTCAGTGACGAGGACTTGGGGCCATGGATGACTCGGTGGAGGCCATACTTCAGAAATGGTTTTATTTGGAGTTTAGTTTCTTACTTCGTTTACTTTATTACTTTACTATTTTGGGTTATGTGTTGTAATAAGGCCTCTGGATTATTTTATTTTGCTTTATGTTTGACGTGTTTATATTTACTCAAATTATTTAAATGGGATTTTCTAAAATCGTAATAAAGGTTTTCCAAAATCGATTAGCAAATAAATTTCAAAATAAACTTTTACAAATATTTTTAATACGAAAATTTCTCTCGAACTATCAATGATATTTCCAAAAGTCACAGTTTTATAAAATTATTACTTCAAATTTAATCGATCAATCTTCGAGGTTAGTAGTATCTTATTAAATATCTCAAGTCAAACTTGATTTTCTTGATTTTAACAAATCAACATCTATTTTTGTACGAATAAAAAGGATCTAACATGGTTTTTTTTATCTCATTTGACATGTTTTATTTATACGTTATCGAAAAACTTTTTAGTGTGACACACCAGATTCGAGCCTAACTTCTAGGCTAGGTTTAGGGTGTTACAGTGTAGGGTATACTGAAACTGTAGTAAAATAGTAGACACCGATAGACACTGCGTTGTGCGAAAACAAACTCTAAATTACTACTTTTATTAAGACGTCTATTAATAAACAACTAGAACTATAAACTGATCTGCATAAAATTGTTAATTCAGATAAAATGCGAATAGACAATAAGCACTAGTGGTACACATGGATGAGGTGCAAGAGGCCATGGTAGAGGTCGTAGAGGTGCTCGAGTTGGGTCCCCGTCATTTGGCCATATACCTAATTTGGAACTAGAGTGCGTAGCAGAAGCGTTGTGGTGGAGTCTGTGTTATGCGATTGATCTGATAATTGGCAATTTTGAGGACGAAATTTCTTTATGGAGGGGTGAATTGTAACGCCCCAAATTTTGGGCCTAGAAGAAATAGGTTTTGAACAGGGGAACAGTTAGGGGACTATACATAAATATTTAGTTGTGCAAGAAAGTGACATAAATGAATGCCTGCTTCAGTGGTTAAGTGATTTAGGAGTGTTTGGAAGTGTCTGAGAAGTCAGGGGTTCAAGCCTTGGCTTAGGCAAAATTTTTATTTTAAGTGAATAAAATCCTTGGATCTAGATAGTAAGTTCTTAAATTATTGTGGTTAAAATATGATACAAAGGAGTTGTTGGTCTAGTGGTAAGGGGCGTGTGGAGTGTACATGGGGTTTAAGGTTCGAGTGGTGGCACACCAAAAAGGGAGTATTTATTTTGCTACCTAATTCGTGTTGGTGGTAGAGTTGGATTGAAATACTGTTGAATGGAGTTTGAACTAGTCATAGAGAGAATTGAGGAAGGATATTTGGAGAGATTTGAGGAGAGAGTATTGAGATTTGGGGAGGTGGTTGTTGTGGAGAGATAATAGGAGAAAATTAAGGGATAAGAAGTTGATGGAGAGTGTCTAGCCGAATTGGAGGAGGGATTTTTGGGATTTGGGGTTGTTGCCAATTTGGTGAGAGTTAGAATTTAGGTTTCATTCCTTTTCTTTCAACCTTGGCCAAATACAACTTCTCTCCTCCCTTGCCATTTTTCTTTTTGATTTTCTCTCCTAGCCGATTCTCCGTTCTTCTTTTTTTAAGCTCTGCCGAATACTCTCCCCTCTTTTCTTTTTCTCTGTTCTTTTTCTTGTTACGTTGTTACTTTGGCTAAGCACCCATCCCACCTTTCTATTTTTGCTCTCAGCTTTAGCAAGGGTTCGTTGATCAATTGGGAGCGCACAGTTTTTCTCTTCCTCTCCCTCAAGTGCTCCTTGTAGGGCCCATAATTTTCCCGGGGCCCATTAACCAGTCCATTAACCCATACCCAATTAACCAAACACAAAAACCAAAAGCCAAATAACAAAAAAATATAAACCAATTAAACAGTACAGTTCATTAAATCAAACCCATTTTTTTAGCCCGATTGATAGACCCAGAAATTGGCCCAAATTATATTTAACCTGAGCCCAATTACAGTGGTCCAATCGGCTTGGGTGACCCAAAACATTTAGGGTTTCAAAAAACCCTAAGAGCCTCCACGTCCTCCAAGCGCCGCAACAGCTCCGCACCACTTGTACAGCCTCCACAGCTGGCCACTGTACCTGCGAAAACAAGGACAAACAACTGCAACAAAAGCAATGGACAACAAGAAAGAAAAAAAACCATTGTATTTTTTATTTTATTAATTTTCAATTTCGGCCTTTAAATGGACGGAAACAAACAAATGTAAGGGTCCCCACGATTTTACGAACACTATTTTGAAGCATACAGAAAGATATACAAAAAATAAAAAAGGGATTTTCATCTTTATTCTACTGGTGTTCTTGTTTTATTTTCTTTTTCTATTTTCATTCTATTTTCTTTTTTTATTCGAAAAACATGAAATAGTAATTAAAAGAAAGAGATTTACCTAGAATCGGTCCTCCCCTTTTGTCGTAATCGAAGTAAGGAGGCTCGAGACTGAGATTGGGCCTTCGAGTTCCGTCAGTCGCCATACATGGTGGCGTTTTGGATGGCCATTCGAAGGGTTTTGAAATCGGCTAAAAGGAGAGCAAAAAGGGGGGCTAGGGTTTTTTTTAAAAAAGGGGGATGATCATTCTGTTTTAATTTGATTTTAGAGGATTAGTGTAACATCCTAAACAATTGAGTACCATGATGTTGCTAAATGTTAGTTCGGGTTTACTTGGAGTTAGAATAAAATATTAGTTAAGTGTATTTTTTTTAAGTAAAGAAATTAGGTGACATTGAGACTTAAATTAATTAAGTACCAAAAGATGGCATAAGATGAGTTAATGGCATAGTGGTGATGGCGCCATGAGTTGGACATGAGGGAAGAGGTTCGAATCACCTAGCATGCAACTAGGAATTTTATTTTTGCTTTAGCTTGAGCATGTGTCGGCAAAGAGATAAGCTAGGATGAGTTGGGATGTTTTATTTTGGTAAGAACACTAAGTATTTGGAAAGCTAAGGATAAGGGCTTGAAATGGGGATTGTGTTTCATCAACTTAAGGAAAAGGAGGGAAAAAGGTTTAAGAGTAGGAAGATGTTTTGGAAACTTCCTAATGGCCATTTGACCCATGTATTTGACTGAATGAGGCAAAGGGGGTGGCGGTTTTGGTTGAGAGTATGGTAGCTTGAATGTTAGAAGAAACTCTTCCATTTTGGTCATTTTCTTAACAAAGCATTTTTTTCCTCCACCCATATTCTCTCTAGCCGAAAATTTCCAACATATTTGAGTACACAATTCATTTTTCTTCTTCTTTGAGCCATTCTCTTGTGACCATTTCGGTTTGAAACTTTTTCTCTCCCAAATCCTTTTTCTCTTTGTGACCGAAAGTACATAGACAAGCAAATATTTTTCTTCCTTTCATTTTCTCATTTTCTCCTCCTATGCCGAATGCATTTTCTTCCAAACTAAGTATCTTTTCTTCTCTTTTTTTCTCCTTTTTTTTCTTTCTTTCTCTCTTTCTCTCTTGAAACCGAACCATACCATTCTATTTCCCTATTCTTCATTTTTTTCTTCATTACAATTTTCTTGATTTCATCCATGGTAGAATGTAATTTGCTCTTGTGACAAAATCTCTTCATTTTCTCTTACCACAATCGATTTCAAGAATCAAGGTAAGGATATTTTTATTTTAAGGATTCTTATTCATTTAGTATAGTTAGTTATTAATCGATTCGTTTGTAGGATCACAATCTTTCGATTGATTCTCGTGGAACAAAGACAAATCGTGGTAAGTCAAATCCCAAGTCTTATAAACGTTAATCATATTTCGATACTAATAAGTCGAACTAATAATCTTATGTCTTTAAAGACATTCAAGATAGAAGCGTAAAAAGGCGGTCCATAGTCTTCGTAAGAGGGGCGGTTCCACTATTCCCCCTAAATATAAACGAAGGGCTGTTTCTGGAGTCCGGGATTTTCCACCGGTTGCGGACCATCAACCGAGGAGAATCAATTATTTGAAGTAGTTCGTACTCCAGAGCCTTTATCGTTCGTGGGTTCTCATCGGTAACGAATCATCGAACGAGGAGAAACCAAAGATAGAAGTGGTTCAAAATCAAAGGGTAAGGATTTAGATCGTATATCAATAGTAAATTTTGATAAAAGATAATGTCCTAATGGTTCGTATTATGTTTAGGTGTTGACGAAATGGGAGGTTTAGTACTCACGATATCAAGGTGTGTAACTTCACACTTATCTCGGATTGGATGTCATACCATAATATTGAGCAAAATCGTAAAAGCGATAAAAAATGGTATTTTGGTGGAATTACATGAAAATGGTTAAAATGGTAAAAATTATGAAATTGCCCTCGATGAGTTAGTTAGTAAAATGTAAATTTTTATGTCTTCGTAAAATTGGGCCGAAAATGTATTAGATCGTAAAATTGGGCCAAAAATGTACTAGATCGTAAAAATGGGCCGATAGGTATGCTAGTTAGTAAAATGGGCTGAAATCCCTGCTAGATCGATAAATGGGCCAAAATCTCTACAAGATTGATAAATGGGCCGAAATTTCTGTTAGATTGATAAATGGGCCAAAATCTATGCTAGATCGTTAAATGGGCCGTAATCTCTACTAGATCGATAAATGGGCCGTAATCTCTGCTAGATCGATAAATGGGCCGAAATCTCTACTAGATCGATAAATAGGCCGAAATCTCTGTTAGATCGATAAATGGGCCATAATCTCTGCTAGATCGTTAAATGGGCCATAATCTCTGTTAGATCGTAAAATGGGCTGAAAACTCTGACAAATTGCTAAATGGGCCAAACTTTTTGCTAGATCGTAATTTGGGCCTAAAATGCTAAGTTGCTAAATGGGCTAAATATTATTTTGTAATTTTGGGCCTTAATAAAAACTTGAAATATTGATTCTTATGTTAATTGGGCCTTTTTGATAAAATCATCTTAGGAACATAGATTATTTTGCATACATGTTGCATGGGTTGGGATTAACGATGAAGAGAAGAAAGGCCTGTCGCCAAAAATCTAGTTCGGTGGCTCTGCCACAAAAATGGCTATTTGGCTCTAGTTCGGTGGCTCTGCCACAAATATTTAATGGCTCAATGCCTCTAGTTCGGTGACTTTGTCACAATCTAGTTCGGTGGCTCTGCCAAAAATATAAAATGGCTAAATGCATACGATTGGTGTGTTGGCGGGGTGGGTTGACTTGATCCCCACAGGTGTGATGGTTGGTACGGGTGGTGTGTAGCAGATGGAAATTAGGTTTGGGTGGGAAATTTCATTAATTACATGCATCTCATTATTTATATTGTTAAACCTGTTGACGGGCTCAAGTCCAAAATAATGATTTGATGATCTGGCCCAATGAATAAGTGAGTTATACACTGAGTTCTAAGTAACTCACTCCCTCAAATTTTTCATCTCAGGTAATGGAAATTGACGTAGACTTGGGCCGAGGATGACTTCGTGGAGGCCATACTACAAATAAGGGTTAATTAAACTTTGAACTTTTATTAAAGACTTTTTATAATTTACTATTATGGGTTTGATGTAATAAGGCATCTATTAATGTTTTATGGATTTTATGTGTGGATGGATTTAAATTATGTTTTGGACTATTAATATGGGCTTATAATTATTTTGTTTTCTTAAAATAATTTGAGTTTTCAAATATATGAAATTCCTTTATCTATTTTTTTAAAAAATTAAAAATTACTTAAAGGATTTTGACAATCTAATATTAATGATATTTTCAACTAATAATTTCTCATGTTCATAAAATATAAAATACCCTTTTGGTTTTTATTAAACCTTATTAATAAAATGATTTTGAAATTTCGATTCACTTTAATTAGTAAGATAGTTCGATCTATGTAACAAACCAAATCTCGCCTTACGATAGACCAGTTTGGGGTGTTACATTTAATGGTATCGAGCCGCCAAAAACTCTACTGTGGTTGGGTTCACAAATAATTTCAGATGAAATCATTCAATTATGTTTTAAAGATCAAGATGGCACCACAAGCATCCGCAGCAACATGTCAAGTAAGTATTTATTACTTAATGATTATTATGATGATATGATCATAGGAACACTCTAGAACTTCTAGTTTTAGATGTTGAAAATTGTAGAGATTGAGACTATAGGATGTGTTGCGAAAAACAACTTTAACTCTCAAATCTCATAAAACATCGTTAATAAACACTGAAACAATTTTTTGATTCATAAAACTTGTAATCAGATTAAATCGAATTAGTCATCATGAGCACTAGAGGACGTGGTCGTGGACGCGGTAGACGTGGCCATGGTAGAGGACGAGGTGCTACAACTGAAGTACCAAATCATATACCGAAAATGGATGCACTGCGTCAATTGAGAGCGAGACGGGATCACGCGATCATATAGAAGAAGATAATGCTTTGACACAAGCAATGCTGTGAGTCCTAGAAAGGGTCGCTGGAACTAGAATTGGGCCAACAACTCGTGGGTCAATTTCGGAACGACTCAAGTCAAATAACGCAGAAGTTTTTAGAGGGGTTTTCGATGTAGCTCCGAATGTGGCTGAATATTGGCTCGAAGTTGTGGAGCGGATTATGGATGATATGGAATGTACTGTTGAGCAGAAACTGAAAGGAGCTGTGTCCTCGTTAAGAAACGAGGCGACGATGGTGGCTTATCGTCGAGAAGGCACCGAAGCTGCACTGATTACTTGGGAATTCTTTAAAGCTACCTTTCAAGGGAAATATGTTGGAACGAGTTATGTAGACGCCCGAAGGAAGGAATTTTTGAATCTTGTCCAAGGAAGTAAGACAGTGGCAGCGTATGAGGCTGAGTTTCTACGCTTGAGTCGCTATGCTCGAACAATAGTATCAACAGATCACGAACGTTGTGTGCGTTTCGAGGATGGGCTAAATGATGAGTTGAGGGTTCTGATTGCCCCACAACAAGTTAGAACTATTTCCACGCTTGTGGAGAAGGCCAAGATAGCCGAAGAGGCTAAGAACTCAGAATGACAGAATCAGGAAAGATTTAGAAATAAGAGAGATATACAGCAGTCGGGTTCCTCAAAAAGGTTTCAGAAGAGGCCTCGGAATGATGAACCAGCTCAAGGTAGAGCACCTGTAACTAATAATCAAGGTCGAGATTGTGCTGATTGTGGAAAAAGCATTCTGGAGAGTGCTGGAGGAAAATAGGCGCTTGTTACAAATGTGGCTCAATGGATCACCAGTATAGAAACTACCCTCGACGTATGGATATGACTCAGGAAGTTTGTAATAATGATGCACAGCCGGCTAGAGGTACTCAGCAACCACCGAGAGGTCATGGACCAGGTCGTGGTGGTAATGGGGCTGGACATGGACAAGGTGCACCGGGTCGAGGCAATGGTCCCAGAGGAAACACGGATGCAAGACAACCAGGACTGGTCTATGCAGTTAGACACCGCGAGGATGGCAATGCACCTGATGTAATAACTGGTACGTTCTTCATATTCGATGTACCTGTTACTACCTTAATAGATATTGGCTTTTCCCATTCGTATGTGGCTAGCGCCATATCTGGAAACCTAAATCTAGAATCTGAAATTACCGATAATGAGATGACAGTAATTAGTCCTTTAAGACAGTCGGTAATTGTAAATAAAATGTTTAAAGACGCGCCCTTAGAAATTTAAGAGGAGGTATTTTTGGCGAATTTGATGGAATTACCTTTCGGTGAGTTCAATCTCATTTTGGGCATGGATTGGTTGGTTAAACATTGGGCGCATTTGGATTGTGCTGAAAAACAGATGTCAATAAGAACCTCGGATGATAAGGAAGTCATAATGATTGGTGAATGAAGGAACTACTTGGCAAACGTGGTATCGGCATTGAAGGCAGAAAAGTTGGTACGGAAAAGGTATGGGGCATTCTTAGCCTTTATTTGTGCTTTGGATGCCAAAGAGTTATCTGTGGATGATGTGAGAACGGTGAAGGAATTTCCAGATGTATTTCCTGATGAACTTCCTGGTATACCTCCAGATCGGGAAGTAGAATTTGGTATCGAGCTTATGCGGTGATGACCCAAAGTCCATTGCTCCTTATAGAATGGCACCGAAGGAGTTGACAGAGCTTAAAGCTCAAATTCAAGAATTGCTGGATCGGGGATTTATACGATCGAGTGTGTCTCCGTGGGGAGCACCAGTTTTGTTCGTCAAGAAGAAGGATGGATCGATGTGTATGTGCATTGATTATAGACAATTGAATAAATTGACGATCAAGAATAGGTATCCTTTGTCAAGAATTGATGACCTGTTTGATCAATTGAAGGGAGCTTCAGTTTTCTCCAAAATTGATTTGAGATCAGGCTATCACCAGCTTAAGGTGAAAGAAGCAGATATTTTTAAGACGGCATTTAGAACTCGTTATGGACATTATGAGTTTGTAGTGATGCCGTTTGGATTAACCAATGCACCAGCCGCATTTATGGACATGATGAACTGAGTCTTTCAACCATACTTAGACCGGTTTGTGGTAGTGTTCATAGATGACATTTTGGTTTATTCAAGAAATGATGAGGAGCATGACACGCATTTGCATATTGTATTGCAGTTACTTCGTGATAAGCAACTTTATGCCAAATTCAGTAAATGCGAATTTTGGCTAAAGGAAGTGACTTTCTTGGGTCATGTGGTATCAGCTGAAGGAATAAGAGTGGATCCTCGGAAGATTGAGGCTATTTTGGATTGGAAACCACCAACATCGATAGCTAAAATTTGGAGTTTCTTGGGATTGGCTGGTTATTATAGACGTTTTGTTGAGGGGTTTTCGTTGATTGCTGCACCCCTAACTAAATTGTTGCAGAAAGGAGTTCCGTATAATTGGACTGAAAAACAACAAGAGAGTTTCGAGAAATTGAAGAAGATTCTGATGGAAGCTCCAGTTTTAATTCAGTCGAAGGCTGGAAAAGAATTTACTGTTTATGGTGATCGTCTCACACGGTGCAGGTTGTGTCTTGATGCAAAATGGAAAGGTGGTGACTTATGCTTCTCGTCAATTGAGACCGCATCAAGTAAACTACCCTACTCATGATTTGGAGTTAGTCTGCAGTGGTTTTTGCTTTAAAGATTTGGAGGCACTATCTCTACGGTGAGAAGTCTATTATCTACACAGATCACAAGAGTCTTAAGTACCTCCTTACCCAAAAAGAGTTGAATTTGAGACAAAGAAGATGGGTGGAATTATTAAAGGACTATGATTTCTCAATCGAATATCATCCTGGAAAGGCTAACGTGGTAGTGATGCGTTAAGTCGTAAGCGGTAGATTCGATTTAAAAGCAATGTTTGCTCATTTAAGTTTGTATGAGGATGGTAGTTTGTTAGCGAACTTGGTGAAGCCTCGTGGTGGAACAAATCAAGGAAAAGCGGACATCGATAAAAGTTGGGACTTTTATTTCAGCAGGTTGAAAGGGGTGAAATAGAGGATTTTAGTATAAACACGAATGGAGTGTTGTGTTTTCGTGAAAGGGTTTGTATGCCTAAAGACCCAAAATTGAGGCAAATGATTCTACGGGAGGCGCATAGTAGCCCTTATGCTATGCACCCAGGAGGAAATAAGATGTATCGAGATCTTCGTGAACAGTATTGGTGGCCAGGGTTGAAGTGGGAGATTTCTGAGTTTGTAGGAAAATGTTTGATTTGTCAGCTAGTGAAGGAGGAGCATCAATTACCGTCAGGTTTGTTACAACTAGTAAAGATTCCTCTTTGGAAATGAGAGCAAATAACTATGGATTTTGTTAGTGGGTTACCTTTAACACCTACTAAGAAAAATTCCGTATGGGTAATAGTTGATCGTTTGACTAAGACCGCTCATTTTCTTCCGGTTAAATCGGATTATTCGCTGCGAAATTGGCTAAGTCAGTATGTATCCGAAATCGTGAGGTTGCATGGGGTACCGGTGTCTATTATTTCGACGGGATCCTAGATTTACGTCCACGATTTTGGAAAGCTCGCATGAAGCCTTGGGGACAAAGTTGAATTTCAAGATCGGCTTTTCATCCTCGATCGATGGACGGTTGAAAAGAGTAATTCAGATATTGGAAGACATGTTAAGGGATGTGTGATCGACTTGAGAGGTAGTTGGGAGGATTTTCTACCATTGGCGAAATCACGTATAATAATAGCTATCAGTCTAGCATTCAGATGGCACCCTATGAGGCATTGTATAGTCATAGGTGCTGTACTCCTACCTGTTGGACTGAATTGGACGAACGACAGATGTTGGGTCCTGATTTGAGTTTTGAAACAGAGGAAAAGGTAAAAGTTATTCGAGCACGGTTAAAGGAAGCTTCGGATAGACAGAAATCGTATGCTGATTTGAAGCAAAAGGATATCGAGTTTGCTGTGGGAGAGCAAGTCTTCTTGAAGGTCTCACCTTGGAAGAAGATTTCAGATTTGGAAAGAAGGGCAAGTCGAGCCCTAGGTTCATCGGACCATATCGTGTGATGAAGCGTGTTGGTCCGATGGCTTATCGATTGAATTACCTCCGAGTTAGGTCAAATTCATAATGTTTTCCATGTTTCCATCTTTGAGACGCTATAGATCGGATCCATCTCATATAGTCCGATTGAGGAAGTGGAATTAAATTCAGACTTGTCTTTTGAAGAAGAACCGATGGAAATTTTAGACCGGATGTTAAGGTGCTAAGAAAGAAGACTATGCCGTTGGTCAAAGTTTTATGGCGTAATCACGGAGCGGAGGAAGCTACGTGGGAACCTGAGGAAGCTATTCAACAGCAATATCCTCACCTCTTTTAATCAGGTAAATTTTGAGGATGAAATTTTATTTAAGAGGGGTAGAATTGTAACATCCTAAATAATTGAGTACCATGATGTTGCTAAATGTTAGTTCGGGTTTACTTGGAGTTAAAATAAAATATTAGTTAACTATATTTTTTTTAAGTAAAGAAATTAGGTGACATTGAGACTTAAATTAATTAAGTACCAAAAGATGGCATAAGATGAGTTAATGGCATAGTGGTGATGGCGTCATGAGTTGGACATGAGGGAAGAGGTTCGAATCACCTAGCATGCAACTAGGAATTTTTATTTTTTGCTTTAGCTTGAGCATGTGTCGGCAAAGAGATAAGCTAGGATGAGTTGGGATGTTTTATTTTGGTAAGAACACTAAGTATTTGGAAAGCTAAGGATAAGGGCTTGAAATGGGGGATTGTGTTTCATCAACTTAAGAAAAAAGGAGGGGAAAAAGGCTTAAGAGTAGGAAGATGTTTTGGAAACTTCCTAATAGCCATTTGACCCATGTATTTGGACGGCAATGAGGCAAAGGGGGGTGGCCAGTTTTGGTTGAGAGTATGGTAGCTTGAATGTTAGAAGAAACTCTTCCATTTTGGTCATTTTCTTAACAAAGCATTTTTTTCCTCCACCCATATTCTCTCTAGCTTAAAATTTCCAACATATTTGAGTACACAATTCATTTTTCTTCTTCTTTGAGCCATTCTCTTGTGACCATTTCGGTTTGAAACTTTTTCTCTCCCAAATCCTTTTTCTCTTTGTGACCGAAAGTACAAAGACAAGCAAATATTTTTCTTCCTTTCATTTTCTCATTTTCTCCTCCTATGCCGAATGCATTTTCTTCCAAACTAAGTATCTTTTTCTTCTCTTTTCTTTCTCCTTTCTTTTTCTTTCTTTCTCTCTTTCTCTCTTGAAACTGAACCATACCATTCTATTTCCCTATTCTTCATTTTTTTTCTTCATTACAATATTCTTCAAATTTCATCCATGGCCGAATGTAATTTGCTCTTGTGACAAAATCTCTTCATTTTCTCTTACCACAATCGATTTCAAGAATCAAGGTAAGGAGATTTTTATTTTAAGGATTCTTATTCATTTAGTATAGTTAGTTATTAATCGATTCGTTTGTAGGATCACAATCTTTCGATTGATTCTCGTGGAACGAAGACAAATCGTGGTAAGTCAAATACCAAGTCTTATAAACGTTAATCATATTTCGATACTAATAAGTCGAACTAATAATCTTATGTCTTTAGAGACATTCAAGATAGGGCAGAAAAGGGTAGTCCATAGTCTTCGTAAGAGGGGCGGTTCCACTATTCCCCCTAAATATAAATGAAGGACTATTTCTAGAGTCCGGGATTTTCCACCGGGTTGCGGACCATCAATCGAGGAGAATCAATTATTTGAAGTAGTTCGTACTCCCGAGCCTTTGTACGTTCGTGGGTTCTCATCGGGTAACGAATCATCGAACGAGGAGAAACCAAAGATAGAAGTGGTTCAAAATCAAAGGGGTAAGGATTTAGATCGTATATCAATAGTAAATTTTTGATAAAAGTAATGTCCTAATAGTTCAGATTATGTTTAGGTGTTGACGGCGGAAGGTTTAGTACTCACGATATCAAGGTGTGTAACTTCACACTTATCTCGGGATTGGATGTCATACCGTAATATTGTGCAAAATCGTAAAAATGACAAAAAAAATGGTATTTTGGTGGAATTACATGAAAACGGTTAAAAATGGTAAAAATTACGAAATTGCCCTCGATGAGTTAGTTAGTAAAATGTAAATTTTTATATCTTCGTAAAATTGGGCCGAAAATGTATTAGATCGTAAAATTGGGCCGAAAATGTACTAGATCGTAAAAATGGGCTGATAGGTATGCTAGTTAGTAAAATGGATGAAATCCTGCTAGATCGATAAATGGGCAAATCTGCTAGATCGATAAATGGGCGAAATCTACATTAGATCGATAAATGGGCGAAATCTCGCTAGATCATTAAATGGGTCAAATCTACGCTAGATCGATAAATGGGCCGTAATCTCGCTAGATCGATAAATGGGCCAAAATCTGTTAGATCGATAAATGGGTCAAATCTCTACTAGATCGATAAATAGGTCAAATCTCATTAGATCGATAAATGGGCCACAATCTCGCTAGATCGATTAAATGGGTCGTAATCTCGCTAGATCGATAAATGGGCCGAAATCTCTGCTAGATCGATAAATGGGCCGAAATCTCTGCTAGATCGATAAATAGGCCGAAATCACTGTTAGATCGATAAATGGGCCGTAATCTCTGCTAGATCATTAAATGGGCCGTAATCTCTGCTAGATCGTTAAATGGGCCGAAAACTCTGACAAATTGCTAAATGGGCCGAACTTTTTGCTAGATCGTAATTTGGGCCTAAAATGCTAAGTTACTAAATGGGCTAAATATTATTTTGTAATTTTGGGCCTTAATAAAAACTTGAAATATTGATTCTTATGTTAATTGGGCCTTTTTGATAAAATCATCTTAGGAACATAGATTATTTTGCATACATGTTGCATGGGTTGGGATTAATGACGAAGAGAAGAAAGGCCTGTTGCCAAAAATCTAGTTCGGTGGCTCTACCACAAAAATGGCTATTTGCCTCTAGTTTGGTGGCTCTGCCACAAATATTTAATGGCTCAATGCCTCTAGTTCAGTGACTTTGTCACAATCTAGTTCGGTGGCTCTGCCACAAATATAAAATGGCTAAATGCCTACAATTGGTGTGTTGGCGGGTGGGTTGACTTGATCCCCACAGGTGTGATGGTTGGTACGGGTGGTGTGTAGCGGATGGAAATTAGGTTTGGGTGGGAAATTTCATTAATTGCATGCATCTCATTATTTATATTGTTAAACCTATTGACGGGCTCAAGCCCAAAATAATGATTTGATGATCTGGCCCAATGAATAAGTAAGTGAGTTATACACCGAGTTCTAAGTAACTCACTCCCTCAAATTTTTCATCTCAGGTAATGGAAATTGATGTAGACTTGGGCGAGGATGACGTTGTGGAGGCCATACTACAAATAAGGGTTAATTAAACTTTGAACTTTTATTAAAGACTTTCTATAATTTACTATTATGGGTTTGATGTAATAAGGCCTCTATTAATGTTTTATGGATTTTATGTGTGGATGGATTTAAATTATGTTTTGGACTATTAATATGGGCTTATAATTATTTTGTTTTCTTAAAATAATTTGAGTTTTCAAATATATGAAATTCCTTTATCTACTTTTTTAAAAAATTAAAAATTACTTAAAGGATTTTGACAATCTAATATTAATGATATTTTCAACTAATAATTTCTCATGTTCATAAAATATAAAATACCCTTTTTGGTTTTTATTAAACCTTATTAATAAAATGATTTTGAAATTTTCGATTCACCTTAATTAGTAAGATAGTTCGATCTATGTAACAAACCAAATCTTGTCTTACGCATAGACCGGGTTTGGGGTGTTACAATTAGTATTCATAGTGAAACGATTCCACTTAGGTTTATGTCAATAGCCTGAAACGACGCCGTATAGGCCACAATCCGATGACCTGACCTAGATGAAGCAAGGATCCGTGCGTTTGCGATAAATGGGTTATTTCGCGATTAGTCCCCCTCCTCTGCGTTGTTATTCGATTAAACCCTAGCTATTTCTTATTTGTTTTTTAATTAGCCTCGGTAATTCAAGCGCGCTTTCAATTTGCTCAGACTCGAACGCTACGTTTTGGGCTTTGGAAATATTTACTGATTTAGTCCCTGATAGTGTACGCGCATGCCTATTTGATCCTTGTGCATAGTTAAATGATTTTATTTATTTATAAATTAGCCTATTAATCTTATTTTTATGTCGATTTAGTATTTTTTAGTTTTCATGTACAACCTATTGCAATTTCTTTTTATAGGAATAGATTTATATATTATATAAGTTATTTTGATAAATTATTTTGAATTATTTTTTGATTTTATAATGTTTTAAGTTTTCCTAAACTTCCATTTGTATATATATAATTTATTTGTTTATCATATAAATATTTGATTTTAAATTTCCTATTTGTTTGTTTTAATAATTTGCACAATTTTTAACTTAAACACTCTTACATACTATTATTATATATACATATAATTTATATTAAAATTACCTCATTTTATGTATATATTATTAGTTTCATATAATTTTATGTATGTATTTTCTTTTAAATTTATCTATGTATATATTTTATTGTTAATATATATATATAAATATACCTAATCATTCTTTTTAAAGATCTTATTTTAAATTATATTTATTCCAAGCACTTTCACATGTCATCATCATTATATATATATATATATATATTTAGTTTCATTTAAAATTGCTTATATATATATATATTCATTGAATAATTTATTTCAAATTTTTAACCCACATTTCACAAGTTCATTTGCAAATTATTCCATTCTAAATAATTTCATAAATTGTTAATTTCAAAATCTACATTCTTTACTTACTTTAAACACATTTGTTGGTTTTAAAATTTTGTTTTATATTAGCTTGCCATCTTGAATCTTGTAGAATTATTATTGATTGTTAATATGTCCTTTTAACCATGCGATTATCGTTATCGATATTTGTGCGTTAAATTATTTCTATAATTATGTTATTTGTGTAATCTTTGAGTTTGTATGTTATTTCATGCTTAATGCTATACTCATGCTACTTGTTATTTTTTATGTTTCATACTCCAATGTATTCGAGCCCTTATTAAGTGTTATATTTTTATTACAAATGTACCAAATAAAATGCATTTCGAGCCAATTTTAAAATTGCATATATGAATTTTTTTTTTTAAAATAAGGCAATATTTGTGTGTTTGGAGATTCGGAGAATTGCGCCCTACCGTGCTGGGTGTGATTTTTTTTTTGTGTGGCCCAAACAACCAAATATCCTTTTAATTGCATGTTTTGAAAATCAAGGATGATCTCGATATCGAAGAATAAATGTGTCATGTCCTAGTGTATTGGATGTGATGTTTTTTATCCCTTTAGAACGAATGAATCTTGAGATTCAATTCAAAATTAATTAACATTCTTTAAAAAGTATCACACCTTAAACATTTTCAAAGTTTTCAACACAAGGACACTAGCTAATCAATTTGGTACCAATTTTGGGCATTGCAAGGATGCTAATCATTCCTTGTGCGTAACCGACTCCCGAACCCGTTTTCTTGGAATTCGTAGACCAAATTATTATTTTAATAAATCAAAATGTTTTATTAAAATAATCCATCTCAAGGTGATCCGATCACACCTCGAATAAAAGATCGGTGGCGACTCCCATTGGTCATTTTAAAGTCGATCCCCTTTTCTCAAAACATGAATAAAATTGGTTTCGACAACTTGGCGACTCCACTAGGGATGGTTGAGAGTCAGACCATAGATTGGTTAATTCTTGTCCTTTGATTGAAAATTTGGAAAATTGTTTTGAAAAATCATGCTGCTTTTAATGCATTTCCAATAATGTCGAGTCTCATAAAATACTTTGGCATTGCATTGCATAACCGTTGTGGTCACACCTTTAAGTGGGAGTGAGAAACTATGCCTTCGTGAGGTTTTCACCTTCGCATGGGCTAGTGGATTGCTTCCGGGATACATCTGTACCTATGTGCTTCGTGAGATTTTCATCTCCACATGGCCATAGGGAAATGTTTTCCCCTAAACCGAACTCGATCCATATGAGCCTATAATGGGTAAGGATTGAGGAATCTGCTGGTTCAGGTACCCATTCTTTAGAACTAAGCCACATATAGTGAACTCTAAAAGCCCATCGTAAATAGTGCCGTAATAAACCATAGTGGCCATCCGAATAAGTACTCTATTTGTTTCTCTTTGCTTATTTTTATCCTATACTATGTGTTTCATTTTATTTTAGTTATGATTGCATCGCATATCATTTCATATCTAAAAGAGTGTCGATTCATGTTCGATCACTAAATTAGAGAGTTTGTCGTGGAGAACGAATTTCTTGATAAAATGGAAGACAATACGATTGTCCGTATATTTATAGTCCATTTCATGTAAAGAATTTTGCCCTCTAATAAAGTTTTCTGGTAGAAATTGAATTAGAATCGACACCCTTTTGCATCCATTGCATGCATTCACATGGCATTACATCATATGCATTAGATTTCATGAGAATATCCTGATTGGTTGAAGTTATTTCAGCATTAACCTGGACACCGGCAAAACCAAACGTCCCTACAGTACCCGAACCAAGACTAAAGTAATGGATAAAATACTAGAGAAGTTGGAACAAATGCAGAAGGAGATACAAGAATAGATGCAAGCACAAATGCAGGAACAGTTTGCTAAGATCTAGCAGGATATGATGGACAAATTGATGGAGTCACAGAGAAATATGATGACTCAGATGACGCAGCTATTGAAAGAGTTTATGGATAAAGGAAAAAGCCCCATGGTTAATATTGAAGAGAATATTGAGTATCATCAATATCCCCAGGATTTTACTCCACCACACGTGCAAACACTACCTAAAGTGATTGTACAAAGGCCATCTATCACTATCAGGCCTCAACAATTCCAAGCCGATGCTTCAGTGAACCTCCAAATTGGCCCAAGTTCAAGAAATAATCCACTCATTACTAATGTCCCTGATTTGGATGAAATAGCGGAAGGAGAGAGGACAAAAGCAGAATTGCCAAAATAGCTTGAAGATAGATGTAAACAGCTGGAGGAGAAGCTTAAAACGATCGAAAGTGCTAATATCTATTACAAAATTGATGCCAAAGATTTAAGCTTGGTCCCAGGCTTGGTGCTCCCATACAAGTTCAAAATGCTTGAATTTGATAAGTATAATGGGACAAGTTGCCCCGAGGCTCATATTACTATGTTTTGTAGAAGAATGACGGGGTACATTAATAATGTCCAACTGTTGATCCATTGCTTCTAGGATAGCCTAGTAGGAGTAGCAGCCAAATGGTATAACCATTTGAGTCGTGCCAAAATTAGTTCATGGAGAGATTTAGCCCAAGCATTCATGAAACAGTACAGTCATGTGACAGACATGACTCCTGACATAATTACTCTTCAAAACATAGAGAAAAGGGCGAATGAAAGTTTTAGACAGTATGCGCAATGGTGGAGAGAGTTTGCCATCCAAGTCCAGCCACCACTTCTGGAGAAAGAGACCACAATGCTCTTTATTAATACACTGAAGGCCCAGTTTATCACTCATATGCTAGGAAGCGCTACAAAGAGCTTCTCAGGCTTCGTAATGACTAAAGAAATGATTGAGAATGCTATAAAGAGTGGAAAGATAGATGCGGGAGAAAATGTCAAAAGATCAACCCCGAGAGATAGGGAAAATGAAGTGAATAGCTTGAGCAAGCGTTCCAAATCAGTCAGTACAGGTCAACCGAGAGCTGTGACCCCTGGTCATCAGGGCTCATCAAGACAAGAATCCATTGCAAAGGAACTTTAGTTTACACCAATTCCAATGACATATAGGGAGTTGTATCAAATCCTATTTGATACACATGTGGTGGCTCCTCATTACATGGAACCAATACAACCCCCATACCCTAAATGGTATGATTCGAATGCTCAATGCGAGTATCACGCGAGAATAACGGGTCACTCAGTCGATAACTGCGTTGCATTTAAGAAATTGGTGGAGAGGCTTATTAAAATAAGGGTTTTGAAGTTCGATGAGTCGACTGGAGTAGTAATTTACGATAATTGAAAGAGGGGGAAAAAGAGTTGCGATTCCTTAAAGAAGTCATCAGAAGCCTAGGAATCGGGAAGTCAGAACACCAATGGCATATCCAAAGAGTGAACCAAGGAATAAAAGTTTTCCAAGCATCGGCCTTTATATACTTGAGAGTGTTTTGAACAATAGGACTCTGGAAGAGACATGTATTTTTAAGGCAAATTTAGAGTAATATTCAAAACATGCTTATTGCTTGCAGCCTAGAAGTAATAAGAGTCATTTTGTGAAATAGGCTTATGTTTAGAATCTTTATTTCAATAAAATGCATCTTTTTGAGCAAATATTTTTCCATTCTTTCTATTCTTTTGTACTTTGTATTACTATTTAGATATTCTTTCATTCTTTATTCATGATCATATTATAAAAATAATCGTTCTTGAAATCTGTTTCTCTAGAATTTACCTTTGTACCCACAATGGGTCCCCAGATATTAATGACATGGGCGACATTATTACTGACTCCCTTTTTGAATGAAATATGGGTCTAAGGGATCTCAGGACTTTGAAGATGACAAAACTTGTAACATATCTTCTGATTTGTTAATACTGTTGAAAAACAGATCCTATGACGCGAGCCAAAGAAGGAGATGAAGATCAAAGCCTAGCTCAGTGCAGAAATAAGAGTTCCCATATATGGGGCATGGATGTTATCAAGCCAGTCTCATCAAAAGTTTCTAGCCAACATCGATTCATTTTTGTGGATGTTAGTTACTTCACCTAGATGGTAAAAGTCACTTCATATGCCAATATTACAAAGTCGATAGTTATCATAACTAAAAAGAAAAAGAAAGAAAGAATACCAAAAAATGTGTCAGAAAAAATCATATCTAACCGCACAATGTCAAAAGTTTACGGTATGTTCAAAGACCAGGTGCCACATCATAGTGCAGCAAAGGTAGCCAAAAGGAAAAACAAAAGATCAAAAAGATCGAGACTTGTAAAGATTGGCATACAGAAGTTACTATTTACCCTCTATGCTTATCAAACATTAGCCCAAATTGTCACTGGGGCAACGCATTTCTCATTGGTTTCGCCCATTGAAGTCGAAATTCCTTTTCTGAGTTTTATCAGAACTGAAGTTGGATGAGACAGAATGGATCCAACTCCCGATGTGATCAATCAAATTTGTGAGGAAAAGTTAATAGCTATCTGTTGCAGTTAGATGATGCGGGTTTGCGACAAATAGGTTCATCCTAGAAAATTCCCAAATGGGGACCAGGATATTGAAGAAAATCCTTCACATACAAAAGGATTTCAGAGAAAAATAGAGGCCAAACTAGAAAAGACCTTATGTAGTGAAAAAAGTCTGTTCTGGAAACATTGACCAAAATGGATGGTAGGGACCTACCCAATCCGGTGAATTCAGATTGAATAAAAAGTTTTCCAAAAAAATTTCAAAAAAGAAAAAATTAGAAATTTTCAGCAAAAAAAAGAAGAAAAAAAAGGAGAGGCCAAGGCAAAAACCCGCAAAAGGCACTTTGAAACCAAAGGGGACTTGAGTTGAAAACCCGAAAAGGGTGGCTCAAATTTTGATCGAAACTGGGGCATTCAACAATCTTGCTATGCCTGAATTAACAGTGAAGAAGTATGCTATGTTTTGGGACATCGACAAAGTAGACCGGATCCCCTAAACACATATTGAGCTTAAAATGGTCTTCAAGAAGTTTGAACAGAGAAGTTCAGGCCGCGATATCTAGGGCACCTAGTTTCTATTTTACCCATTTTAAATTTATTATTTGTGATTATATTATTCTCTTCAAAATATGTTCACAATAAATTGCGATTACTATCTTTGCTTAACTTATTTGTTTCGAGCTATGTTCTTAATTAATTTCCTTCTTGTCCATGGTTATGATCATTTTTAAGCATTTTGCATTGAAATAACGATTAGTGGAATAATATAATTTTCATAAAATGAGTTTTGCTTTTAATCTGGAGACTTCTGAATAATACAAGAACTCGAAATAGGACTATTGTTTTAAAACTCACCAAGTTTAAGGAAGAGTCTAAGTTGAGGCTATCTCATTGGATTTTCTGTTAAAAGTAGTTGGTGATACAATATTGATGAAAATGGGTAATCAAACATACACATCTGGTTGGGTCACCCGAGGGGTGATCAATAGATGGAAGCTGATACAGATCCTATACTTTTGAATAGCAATGGGATGGATTGAAGAAGAAACAAATCTTATGTTTAGGAGTCACAATGGGATGGATGGGAAATAATTCAGATCCTATACCCCTAGGTCATTATGAGAAGAACCCTGAAGTTACAGTGGGGCAAATTTATTGAACAAGATATTTATTTTCTCGAGTTTTCTGTCAAGAATACCAGTCGAACAAGATTGCAGCATAAGACATCAGTGATATAGCCCTGATAAACAATGAGCGATGAAAACCCTAAGCATTTAAAAAGGGATCATTCTCATGAAATTTTGCATTCATAAAAAACACATTTAGTTAGGAGCATTTGATTCATTCCGATCATTGCATCCTAATCATTGTAAGAAACCATTCTCATGACATTCTGCATTCATACAAATGTTGTCCATAATACATTTAGTTAGGAGCATTAGATTCATTCTGATCATTGCATCCTAACCATTTTGCATAAGCATAAACACATAAAACTGATTTTACAGCACAGGTCCCCCAGAGGGCGGTGTCGCAACATCGGTGAATTTGTAGATCTCGCCTTCCTAAGTGAAGCAGATCAAAGATATTAGCCCTATCTCCCTGACCAGTCGTGGAATAGGTCAAAGATTGTAGATCTTGTCGCCTTAAGCAGTAGTGGAACAAGATTGAACGGCAAATCTTGTCTCCCTAAAAAGTAGTGGAACAGATTTAAGCCACCATCCCTATCTCCCTGACCAGTAGTGGAATAGGTAGAAGATTGTAGATCTTGTCACCCTAAGCAGTAGTGGACCAAGATCGAATGGCAAATTTGGTCTTTAAAAACAATAGTGGAATAGATTTAAGCCATCACCCTGGCATCCTTGAGTTTGCATTGAATATAGGAGTAGGGATCGCTAATCCGCTCCTTTTTCGATCTCCAATCACTATCCTTTTCAATTCGGCATTGCTTGACTCCATTGAAATCAAATATTAGTCACAACTAATATTACATTGATATGAACGATTGATTTAAGGACTAGGTCGGCTTACCACAAAAATCCATATAATCTCAAGATGATAGATCAAGCGATAAAGTCCTTAAAGATTTTAGGACCGATTTCTAGTGATAATACGATGACTTCGGAAGAATCAAGGTTTCGGCCTTCCACTATATCACTACGGAGATGAAAATGATCTTGAATGAGAGAAAGTAAGGTGATGGTCTCGATCAAAATGACCATCCCAAACCAACATATAGATTCAGCATTTCAAGAAAGAAGATTAATAGTTGAAGGAACACTTACCGATTAATCAAGAAATGAGTGCTAAAATGGATGAGAAAAAGGATAAAGAAGAAATAAAGATTCGGTCATAGGGAAAAATATAAGTTGATATTCGACTATGAATAAAATAGAAGGATTTGATTCAAAATGAAGCTTTAGTTGTAAGATATGGAAGAATGGTTGAAAGGATGATTAAAAGAAAAGAAAAAGAGAAGATGGGTGTTCACTAGTTTTGGTTTTCAAAAAGGTGATGAGTGAACAAACTTTGTTCTCATAGATTTGGGTACATTCAGCCACAAAAGAAAGAAAAGATGAGAAGGTTCACCAATGGTTTGAAGAATCGGCAAGAAGGAAAATTTAGAGAAAAGAAATAAAATAGCACCAATGTTGCACAAATGAGTTTTGGCAAAAAAAAAAAAGAACAAAACCAAAACTTTTACAAATTACCAAAGACCAAATTCGACTAGGAGAAAAGAATTTTGAGAAAAAGGCACATTTGATGCTAATGGAATTGACCAAAACTAGCACTAAAGCCTTACCAAACACTAACAAAATCCGACCATCACCCCCTTAGCCCCAAAAACCGTCCATATTCATAGCCATAAGGGTCAACAATTTGCCACCCATACTTTCCATAACATCTTCCTTAAAAAATGCCACTTGTCCCCCTTACTTTCCCCTTTTTCATGATTTCTTTCCTCACCTTCATTCTTTCCTATTCTCTCTAGCCATCTTGCCATAAAAATAAAAGTCCACCTTGCCATAATTGCACCTTGGCCGAAACTTAGGGAAGGATTGCAAAAATAAAAGTCAAAATTGCACACAATGGGATTTGAACCTCTTCCCTCAAGGCTTTCACTTAATGCCATAACCTCTTTACTAATTGTTCACTTATGCTAACCATTTATTCATTTATTACCATAGCTTTAAGGTCACTTACTCTATCTCCTTAAATTGCTGAATACCAAAAATTTTTACTAGGTCCAAATAAGCCCCGAGCCTTCTCAGGACCTCCCAAGCATACAAAATTAATAATTTAACTAACTTAGCACCAAAATAATACAACACATAAAATTCCAAATTTTAGGGTGTTACAATTTTACCTCCATTAAAGAAAATTTCATCCTCAAAATTTACCTGATTAAAAGAGGTGAGGATATTACTGCCGAAACGTGTCCTCAGGCCCCCACGTAGCTTCATCCGCTCCGTGATTACACCATAGAACTTTGACTAAAGGTACTGACTTCCTTCTCAGCACCTTTACGTCCCGATCTAAAATTTGCACTGGCTCCTCTTCGAAAGACAACTCAGGTCTTAACTCAACTTCCTCTACCGATACTATATGAGACAGATCCAATCGATAACATGTTAACATTGAGACATGAAAAACACTATGTATCTGACTTAACTCCGGGGGTACCTCAAGCTGATAAGCCACTAGCCCAACACGATTCAACACACGATACGGTCTGATGAACCTTGGGCTCAACTTGCCTTTCCTTCCAAATCTGAAGATCTTCTTCCAAGGTGAAACCATTAGAAAGACCTGATCTCCCACCGTAAACTCAATATCCTTACGCTTTACATCCACATAAGATTTTTGTCTATCTGGAGCTTCCTTTAATCGTGCCCGAATTACCTTTGCTTTTTCCTCAATTTTTGTTATTAGCTCAGGACCCAATAACTATCGATCCCCCAATCCAGTCCAACAAGTAGGAGTGCGAAACCTACGACCATACAACGCCTCGTAGGGTGCCATCTGGATGCTGGATTGATAGCTATTGTTATAAGCAAACTCTACCAGCGGTAGGAAATCCTCCCAACTACCCCTGAAGTCAATCACACAGCCCCTTAACATGTCTTCCAGAATCTGGATCACTCTCTTCGACTAACCATCCGACTGAGGATGAAATGCTGTGCTGAAATTAAGCTTGGTTCCCAAAGGTTCATGTAAGGCTTTCCAAAATTGTGATGTAAACCTAGGGTCTCTGTCCAAATAATAGACACTGGTACCCCATGTAACCTCATGATCTCAGCTACGTACAATTTGGCCAACTTCTGGAATGAGTAATCCGTACGAACAGGTAGGAAATGGGTAGTCTTCGTCAATCGATCCACAATTACCTAAATGTAATCTTTCTTAGTAGGCGTTAAGGGTAACCCACTAACAAAGTCCACCGTTAACCGTTCCCATTTCCATAAGGGAATCTTCACCGGTTGCAGCAATCACGACGGTAATTGATGCTCCGCCTTCACTTGTTGACATGTTAAGCACCTATTCACAAAATCAGTAACCTCCCGTTTCAACGCTGGCCACCAATACTGCTCACGAAGGTCTCGATACATTTTATTTCCCCTGGGGTGCATAGCATATGGGCTACTACACACCACACGCAGAATCATTTGCCTTAATTCCCAATCTTTAGGCATACATATTCTTCCGTGGAAACATAATACTCCATCACCATTCAATCCAAAATCCCCTACCACACCACCTTCCACTTGCTGAAGTAAGGAACCCAACTTTTCATCTGATAACTGCTTTTCCATAATCTCACCTACCTACGCAGGCTTCACCTGAAGTTCGGCTAGCAGACTACCATCTTCATACAAGCTGAGATGAGTGAACATCACTCTCAAATCTGATATCACCTTACGACTCAATGCATCTGCCGCCATGTTAGCCTTTCCGGGATGATACTCGATTGAGAAGTCATAATCCTTCAACAGTTCGATCCACCTTTGCTGTCTTAAGTTCAACTCTTTTTGAGTAAGGAGGTACTTTAGACTCTTATGATCCGTATAGATGATCGACTTCTCACCTTACAAGCAGTGTCTCCAAATCTTCAAAGCAAACACCACCGCAGCCAACTCCAAATCATGAGTGGCATAATTTACCTCGTGCGGCCTTAACTGACGAGATGCATAAGCCACCACCTTTCCACCTTGCATCAACACACATCCCAAGCTCGTGTGTGACGCATCGCAGTAAATAGTAAACTCTTTTCCAGCCTCAAGTTGAATCAATACTGGCGCTTCCGTCAAAATTTT
Organism: Gossypium rotundifolium; assembly: GCA_025506655.1. Taxonomy (NCBI): domain Eukaryota; kingdom Viridiplantae; phylum Streptophyta; class Magnoliopsida; order Malvales; family Malvaceae; genus Gossypium; species Gossypium rotundifolium. The sequence goes on from CP106724.1 coordinate 147,932,770, forward strand.
CTTCAATTTCTCAAAACTTTCTTGATGCTGATTTGACCACACAAAAGGTACTCCTTTACGCAACAATTTAGTTAGGGGTGCAACAATTAACGAAAACCCCTCAACAAAACACCGGTAATAACCAGCCAACCCTATGAAACTCTGAATTTTAGCCACTGACTTCGGTAGTTTCCAATCCAACATAGCCTTTACCTTCTGGGGATCAACTCTAATTTCTTCAGCCGACACAACATGCCCCAAAAAGGTCACTTCCTTCAGCCAAAATTCACACTTACTGAATTTGGAATAAAGTTACTTTTCTCTCAATATCCGCAATACCACCCGCAGATGCGAATCATGCTCTTCTTCATTCTTCGAGTAAACCAAGATGTCATCTATGAACACCACTATAAACCAGTCTAAATAGCTTGGAAGACTCAGTTCATCATGTCCATAAATGCGGTAGGTGCATTAGTCAACCCGAACGGCATCACCAAGAACTCATAATACCCATAACGAGTTCGATACGCAGTCTTATGAATGTCTGCCTCCTTGACCTTAAGTTAGTGATAACCATATCTCAAATCTATCTTTGAGAAAACTGAAGCTCCTCACAATTGGCCGAACAGATTATCGATTCTCGACAATGGGTATCTATTCTTGATTGTCAACTTATTCAACTACCTAGAATCGATGCACATACGCATCGACCCATCCTTCTTCTTGACGAACAAGACTGGTGCTCCCCACGGTGACACACTCGGTCGAATGAATCCCCGATCCAACAACTCCTGAATTTGAGCTTTAAGTTTCGCTAACTCCTTCGGTGCCATTCTATAAGGAGTAATGGACACCGGAGCCGTTCTGGCAATAGTTTAATGCCAAACTCTACCTCCCAATCTAGAGGCAATCCAGGAAGTTCCTCGAAAAAGATATCCAAAAACTCTTTCTCCATTCTAACACCTTCCACCAACAATTCCTTGGCATCCAACGCTCTAATGAAGGCTAGGAATGCTCCACACCCTTTTCGCACCAACTTTTCTACCTTTAGGGCAGATACTACATTTGATAGATAGTTTCTCCTTTCACCTATCATCACCACTTCCTTATCTTCCGGAGTTCTTAGCGTCATCTGCTTTGCAGCACAATCCAAGTTAGCATGGTGTTTCACCAACCAATCCATGCCCAAAATAAGGCCGAACTCGCTGAAAGGCAGTTCCATCAAATCCGTCAAAAATGTTTCTCCTTGAATTTCTAAGGGCACATCTCTAAATAATCTATTCACTATCACAGATTGTCCTAAAGGACTAATTACTATCATCTCTCTAACAGTAATCTCAAATCTAATGTTTAGATTTCCAGATACAACACTAGTAACATACGAATGGGTGGATCCGATATCTATCAAAGCAGTAACAGGTACATCATATATAAAGAACGTACCGGTTATCACATCAGGTGCATCGCCATCCTCTCGACGTCTGACCGCATAAACCAACCCTGGCTGCCTCGCCTTTGTATTACCTCTAAAACCAGTACCTCTACCCGATGCACCTTAACGTCGTCCTTTGCCATTACCACCTGGACCTGGCCCACGGCCTCTCGGTGGCTGCTGAGCGCCTCTAGTTGGTTGTGCATCATAGTTACAAGTTTCCTGATTTGGACTAGTCTGTCAAGCTGATGATCTTTAGAACCACATTTGAAACAACCACCGGTTCTCTTCCAGCATTCACCCGGGTGTCGCCTTCTGCAATCCGCACATAGCTGTATTTGATTGGTAGTAGCTAGTACTCTAGCTCGAGCCGGCTCATCATTCCTAGGCCTCTTCTGGAACTTTTAGTAGGACTTGAGTACTTAAAGTCCCTCTTGCTCTTGCCTCTATCTTTTTCTTGATTTTGTCACTCTGAGTGCTTAGCCTCTTCAGCTATATTGGCTTTCTCCACAAGTGTGGCAAAATTCCTTTCATGTTGTGGGGAAATCAGTACCCGCAACTCGTCACTCAACCCATCCTCAAAACGCACGCAGCGTTCATAATCAGTTGGCACTATACCCCGGGCATAACGACTCAGACGTAAAAATTTTGCCTCGTAAGCTACCACGGTCTTACTTCCTTAAACCAAATTTAGGAATTCCTTCCTTCAGGCATCCACATAGCTAGCCCCAACATACTTTCCTTGAAATGTAGTTTTGGAGAAATCCCAAGTAACACGATCGGCCTGAGTGCCCTCCCGAACAGTAAGCCACTATTGATACGCCTCGTCTCTTAGCAAGGACACAGCTTCTCTCAGTTTTTGCTTAGCGGTGCAATCTAAATCATCCATGATCCGCTCTACTTCCTCGAGCCAATACTCCGCTACATTTGGGGCTACACCCGAGATACCCCTAAAATCCTTGGCACTATTTGATCTGAGTCACTCCGAAGTTGAACCACGAGCTGCTGGCCTAGCCCCAGTAACTCTTTCCAAGACTCGCAGCATTGCTTGGGATAGAGCGTTGTCCTCCCTCATATGATCTAGTGATCCACTTTCAGTCACGAGTGACGCAAGTGCGTCCATTTTTGGCATATGTCCCGACGCTTCAGATGCAACTCTAGCACCTCGGCCTCTACCACGGCCACGTCTACCGCGTCCATGTCCTCTAGTGCTCATATTGGGTAATTCGATTTAATCTGATTAAAAGTCTTATGAATCAGTATACTATTTCGATGTTTATTACACAATGTTTTATGAAACATAAGAAGTGAAGTTGTTTTTGTAATCGCATCCTATAGTCTCAATCTCTATAGTTTCAATACCTAGAACTAGAAGTTCTAGAGTATTCTTACAGTCATATCATAACTATTATAATCGTACAATAACATACTTACTTGACTTGGTGCCGAATACCCGTGGTGTCATAATTCCTTTAAAAATATGCGTTTTAAATTTTTACATTTCAAAACAGTTTTGAAAATATTTTTGAACCCAAACCACAGCCGAGTTTTGAACCGGGCTCTGATACCATAAAATGTAACACCCCAGACCCGGCCCATACATTAAGGCCAGATCTGACATGTCACATGAGAAAAATACTACTAAGTCCTTTTTCATTAATAGATCAATTAAAACGATTCCCATTAAAAATATTATTGAATAAAAGATTGATTGATAATTTAATAAATTTGAGATATGAAAATCTTATAAGTCATAGCTTTAAAAATATCGTTAATGGTTTGAGAAAATTTTGAACATAATTTCGAAAAGCATAGATAAAAATTTAAGAGAAATTTTTGAGTTAAAAATATGTTTATAAAAGTTTATAATGAAACCCTTTTTTTAATCATTTTAAGAAAATGTTTGTTTAAAATTTTAGAAAAATTTCCATTTGAAATACTTAGAGCAAATTATAAATTCGTCAAACAATAAACAAAACAAAACTAAATCCAGAGGCCTTATTACAACCTTAACTCAAATAGCAAAGTAATTAAAAATACTAAACAAATCCAAATTTCCAAATTAAACTATTTTTGTAGTATGGCCTCCACCGAGTCATCCACAGCCCAAGTCTCCATCACTGATTATTACATGAATAGGATAAGGAAAAATAGGGGTGAGTTACTAGAACTCAGTGTGTAACCTACTTACCGTTGTCCACTAGGCCAAAATCTCATTAAGCAATTATTTGGGCCTAAGCCCATTTACAATAACAATAATATATCAAAATATAACATGTATATGAAATGCAATTCCCAAAACAAGCCTAGTAATCCATCCGCTACACACCACCTGTACCAACCAACACACCTGTGGGGATCTTTAGTCAACCCACCCCTCCAACACACCAATCGCAGGCATTAAGCCATTTATAGCAAATTTTGTTGTGGACAAGCCACCAGAATAACAAAATTTACGTGGCATTGCCACTATACAAATTTGTGGTAGGGCCACCAAAATTATGTAGCAGAGCTACCAAAACATCTCTTCATCACTATCCCATCCCATACAATTCATGTATATAATGCATAACGAATCACAATAATTTATTCGTATATTTATTATAAAAATTATGGCCCATTATAACAATTTATCAAGTTGGCCCATTCAGCAAAGAATCATCTTGGCCCATTTTGCAAATTTTCAGATTGGCCCATATAGCAATTTTATCAATCGACCTTTACATCAATCGGCCCATTTAGCAATTATATCGATTTGGCCCACATAACAAAATATATCGATTTGGCCCATAGCAAAATATATCGATTTGGCCACATAGAAAAATATATCGATTTTATCAATTTTATCAAATAATGAGATCTAAGCCAATATTTTTTCGATTTCACCAAGATACGACTTAATCAAGCGATTTACTACCAATACGATAATAGTCTTTAACCCATGGAATACGGTGTGAGAATACACACCTGATTACGGTAAGCACTACTCGATCGTCGACACCTAAAATTTTATAATGCTTGATTAATCAACATACGCGGTTTAATAAATATACTTTCAAACAAACGATCTAAAATTTTACCCTCGGAATCGTGAACGACTACGGTTTGTCGATTTCCCGGTTTACGGCCCACAACCCGGTGGAAAATCCCAAATCGCTGATGCCTCAAAATTGTGAACGACCTTGAATAGTCGATTATCATTGGATGAGGGTCCACAACCCGGTGGAAAGTCCCAAATCGCCGATACTGCCCTTCGCTTGAATTTAGGAGTAGGGATCGCTAATCCACTCCTTTTTCGATCTCCAATCACTATCCCTTTCGATTCAGTATTGCTTGACTCCATTGAAATCAAATATTAGTCACAACTAATATTACGTTGATATGAACGATTGATTTAAAGACTAGGTCGGCTTACCACAAAAATTCGTATAATCTCAAGATGATAGATTAGGCGATAAAGTCCCTTAAAGATTTTAGGACGATTTCTAGCGATAATACGATGACTTCGGAAGAATCAAGGTTTTGGCCTTCCAGTATATCACTACGGAGATGAAAATGATCTTGATTGAGAGAAAGTAAGGTGATGGACTCGGTCAAAATGACCATCCCAAACCAACATATAGATTCGGCATTTCAAGAAAGAAGATTAATAGTTGAAGGAACACTTACCGATTAATCAAGAAATGAGTGCTAAAATGGATGGAAAAAGGATAAAGAAGAAAGAAAGATTCGGTCATAGGGAAAAATATAAGTTGATATTCAGCTATGAATAAAAAAGAAGGATTTGATTCAAAATGAAGCTTTACTTTTAAGATATGGAAGAAGGGTTGAAAGGATGATTAAAAGAAAAGAAAAAGAGAAGATGGGTGTTTCGGTTTTCAAAAAGGTGATGAGTGAATAAACTTTGTTCTCATAGATTTGGGTACATTTGGCCACAAAAGAAAGAAAAGATAAGAAGGTTCACCCATGGTTAAATGAATCGGCAAGAAGGAAAATTTAGAGAAAAGAAATAAAATAGCACCATTGTTGCACAAATGAGTTTTGGCAAAAAAAAGAACAAAACCAAAACTTTTACCAATTACCAAAGTCCAAATTCGGCTTGGAGAAAATAATTTTGGAGAAAAAGGCAGATTTGATGCTAATGCAATTGTCCAAAACTAGCACTAAAGCCTCACCAATCACTAACAAAATTCAGCCATCACCCCCTTAACCCCAAAAATCGTCCATATTCATAGCCATAAGGGTCAACAATTTGCCACCCATACTTTCCATAGCATCTTCCTTGAAAAATGCCACTTGTCCGCCTTACTTTCCCCTTTTTTCATGATTTCTTTCCTCACCTTCATTCTTTCCTATTCTCTTTAGCCATCTTGACATAAAAATAAAAGTCCACCTTGCCATAATTTCACCTTGGCCAAAACTTAGGGAAGGATTGCTAAAACAAAAGTCAAAATTGCACACAATGGGATTTGAACCTCTTCCCTCAAGGCTTTCACTTAATGCCATAACCTCTTTACTAATTGTTCACTTATGCTAACCATTTATTCATTTATTACCAAAAGCTTTAAGGTCACTTACTCTATCTCCTTAAAGTGCTGAATACCAAAAATTTTTACTAGGTCCAAATAAACCCTGAGCCTTTTCAAGACCTCCCAAACATACAAAATTAATAATTTAACTAACTTAACACCAAAACAATGCAACACATAAAATTCTAAATTTTAGGGTGTTACAGCTAACGCATTATCAATAGCTAAACTACCAATTAAACATGAAATTATAAAACTCTCTGGATCTTTTAGCTTTCGTGGTAGTCTATTCTGTAACATTGCTTAGCATGTTGCATTCAATTCCACGTGGTGTTCTTCGTCTAATTTTCATTTGTTAGTCAAGAGCTGTCTTAAAAATTTCCTCGAGTCTAGCATCTAAAAAAGAGCTTCAAGAAGAGGTAAGTTAATATGTAATTTCTTTAAGAGTTTAAGAAACTTAGCGAACTATTCCTCTGAATCGTCTCTTTTCATTGCTTCGGGATAAGGTATGTGAGGTTGGTACTCCTTGATTACTGGTTTTAGCTTTTCTTGTTTTATCTCTAGCTTACCTTTGTCTCCCTCATTTTCTTGTACTGAGTTGGATTCATCTTCTCTTTTATTTTCATCAGCTATGATGGCTTGGATTTGTTCTTTAGGGTTAATCTCAGTGTTACTTTGTAGCCATCCTTACGGTTGTTCTGACATTAGCTTTGCGAGTTGTTCAATTGCATTAGTGGCTGCCTTGACTGACTTAGTAAGTTCCCTGATTCGGCTCTCGTTGCTTTTAATTTTTTTCTCAGTTTCTTGGAACTTTTCCATGAATTTTGTCAGCATCTCTTCGAGGTTTGGCTTCTTCTCTTGCGGGTATGGCTGATTTTGAAAATTTGGAGGAGGTTGTTGTCTTTGATTTCTTTTATTTTCTTGGCTCCCCATGAAAAATTGGGGTGGTTCCTCCAACCTGGATTATAGTTGTTACTATAAGGATTATTATTGGATCTGAAATTATTACCTATATAGTTCATCTGTTCGCTCTCTGCGTCCGGTTGGTAGGGTGGGTACTCAGGATTTGCCACAGTTCCACTTGCGTTGTACTGCATGACTGGATGTACCTGCAAAGAACACAAACTATCAAGCTTTTTATTCATCATCTCTACCGTGTTGATAGCATGGTCATTTGATCGAGGTTGTAAACTCCACCGATTTTGTCGGTTTTGTCCTTGTAACTTGCCACTGATAGTTATTCAGTGACATATCTTCAATGAACTCATAAGCTGCTTCAGGAGTTTTGTTGTTCAGGGTTCCACCGGTGGCTGAATCGATTAGTTGCCTCGTTGAGGGGTTTACACCATGATAGAAAGTTTGGACTTGTAGCCATAAGGGTAGACCATGGTGTGGACACCTCCTCAAGAGACCCTTGTATCTCTCCTATGCGTCGTATAATGTTTCTAAATCCATCTATACAAAAGAAGAGATATCATTCTGTAATTTGGCAGTTTTGGCCGGTGGAAAATATTTTAATAAAAAATTTTCGGTCATCTACTCCCATGTAGTGATTGACCCTCGTGGTAACGAGTTTAACCACTGTTTGGCTTTATTTTTTAATGAAAAGGGAAATAACTGAAGACGTATGGCATCATGAGAAATGCCATTCATTTTGAAGGTATCACAGAACTCTAAGAAATTAGCTATATGAGTGTTTAGATCTTAGTCTTGCAAACCATCAAATTGAACAAACTGTTGAATCATTTGTATTGTGTTAGGCTTTAATTCAAAATTATTAGCAGCTATAGCGGGCCTAACAATACTAGATTCAGCTCCTATTAAATGAGGTTTAGCATAATCATACATAGTACGTGGAGTATTGTTTTCTTCCACATCTCATGGTGGGTTATTCTCGTCCATCCCTTTAGTACAATTGGATTCACCTTGTTGGTAATTTAGGGCTCGCCTTATTTCTCTGCGATTCCTTCATGCGGTAGCTTCGATATCACTATTGTATACTAGTGGTCCACTCGGGTTCCTTCTAGTCATAAACTAGAGGTACCTACTCGAAAAGAAAAAAAGAAAGAAAATTAGTAAAAATAATAAATAAATTACGCGAAATAAAACTAAAATTAAAGTGGAAAAAATAGCTAAAGTAATAAAAATAGAGCTTTCTTAACATTTTAGTTCCCCGGCAACGGCGCCAAAAACTTGATTACTGAAATCAGAGCTTTAAAATTTATAAAGAGAATGATTGAACTGGGAAACTAACTTTGACAACGACTTAATGCAAGTGTACCTATCGAACAGTAGTATAGCTTAGGTAAGACCAGATTGTCAAACCCAAAGGAACTAAAAGTACTAATACTAACTTTCTTTTTATTATTTAGCCTAAATTATAGAGTGATTGGTTGATTTAATCTAGTTTAAGACTACTAAGCTAAAGACGTAAAGACAAAAAGAACGAATTGTGAAATAACTTGAAGAAAACTTAATTGATCACGACGATACCTTCAGGAAGAATCCACCTAGACTTCACTTGTTATTTAACACTGAACCATATGATTTATTCACTTAGTTTGATCTATAAGACTCCCTAACGTATATTAAACCCTCTCTCAAAGTGAATAACATCTAACCTAGGTTAATTAGTGGAACTCTTGTTCTCTTATAATAACCCCCTAGAATAGCAGTAAATCGATCTATGGACTCCCCTATTAGGTTTCACCCTAATCCGGAAAAATCTTGTCACCCTATCTCTAGGCGTGCGATCAACTCCGCTTAACTATGCTAGATCTACTCTTAAGCAGGGTCTATTCCTCCTCCACCTAAGTGCATCAGATTTGGATTAAGCATGTATAATTAAGAACAAACTAAGTGTTTATCATATAATTCAGAAATCAATAACAAGATTCATCTAGTTTTCATCTCATTCAGGTATCTGAAGGGTTTAGTTCATACAAATAAAGAAAACATCTCAAGAGAAAAGATAAAACAAAACATAAGGAATCCCTAAAACCCCCTAGAGGAATTGAAGGAGAAATCTGCCGTCTTGAGTAGAATTTTGGCTTCTTGAGATGGATCCACTGGCTATCTTTGAGTGATTCCCACAAATCTGACCTTTTCAGCTCGGCTCCTTGGCCTACCTCATCGCCCCCTTTCAGGATACACTTAGGGTGTTTATATAGACTTTAGAATGCTTTGCTTGGCCCCTAAATGTCCTCATTTAAGTCTGCTTCTTACTCGGTATTTGAATAAGATTTGGAAAGTGTTTCTTTGGCTCAAAGTATCCAAATTCGAGTGGAATTGCTCTCTCCTGCAGCAGGGGCACGATCATGGTACACGCCCGTGTAAATTATTTTTAGGCCGTGTCTCGATTCTGTCGATTGGGGCACGGCCGTGTAAATCGTGGCATGGTCGTGTCTTAATTAATTGTCGTGGTATGGCCGTGTGGCTTGAAGTTCAGGCTGTGTCAATTTCCTTCACATCCCAAATTGGCCCGTTTTAAGCCTGTTTCTTGTTTTTTTCGTCCGTGGGCGCTTTCCTGAGTATAAACATGAAAAGAAAGGATTAAAAATACCTTTTTTACATAAATCAAGGGCTAAATCATCCAAAAGCATACTAAATATGGGGTTAAAATATGTTACTTTTACGATTTATCACATTCTCATAGGCTTGTGCTTGAAATTCTTCCATCTCATTGAACTCCAATAGGCTATTGGTACTAGTAGACTCCAATCCATATTCAATTTCTTATTTGCCCAATAAGTCTTGTGTTCAAGTTCAACGAACAAATGATAGGGTAGCTTTCACTCTTATACTATGATTTGATAGAAAACCCAGGGTAGATTTCTCTTCCCCTTCCTTGTATCTATAATTCATCTGCTTTGTAAGCTACTACCCTCTCCACTCTTTCTCAGAGATTTCACGAGAATCTAATGCAGAGAGATAAAAATTATTTTTCTCTCATTTTTTCTCTCTCCCCGATCATCCCTTTTCTATTTTTCTCTTTCCTACTTTATAGGGTAGGTCCTTCCCTCTCAGCACACACCTTTTGTTTCCTCCTTTATAGGGTGGTTTATCTGGTACAAGTACAACTGGCTGAGAGTGACGTGGACTGATTGTTGTGTCATCTTTCTGGAATTACCATGGTATTCGTGTTGGCAATCTAACCAACATTTTGTCATGGCAATATTTCACTTCCTTCATTTTCCTATCCTTTTCTCTTCTCTTCTTCATCTTGCACTTGTTGCCAACCACAAACAACACCTTTCTTCTCCAATAATAGAAGTAACAAATAATAACATGTATATCACAATCCAAAATTTGTTATGTAATGTGCTAAAAATATCTAAAAATGCAAACACATTTACTTAATTACAAACAATTAATTTAATCTAGAGACTTGAAATATAACTCTTTTCAAGGGTTATCAATACCACAATAGGATCTTTCAATAATTTCACTAAAATACAGAGTTGGCAAGAACTACTTATCTTTCTACTTTACAATCCAGACCGGTTCAGGGTTAACGTGTTCACGGATAAGCCATACAAATTTTGGGTTAATTCCCACCTTGATGACTTCCTAAGGTTGTCAAGCCTAGGATTTAGGTTCTTCCTTTCCTGAACAGCTGATCTGTTGAGAAATCCCTACAAAATTGTTAATTATTCATACCTCCACTCGCTAATCCCCGCAGAAGGATTATTTCCTCATGGGTCTAGTAAACCGTATAAACTTGAATGAAAGAATGAACATGAAAAAAATTCAAGAGTAATAGTTTAGAAGAAGCATGATTATATTGACTTTTAATGTAGAATTCTCATAGAGTTTGAGAATAATTTTAGAATATGATTTCTTCTCGAAAGCAAAACACTAGAATGGAAATAAAGTCTAAACCATAAAAAAAGAAAAAAACTAAAGTCTAAAACTAAAGAGAAAATTGAAGAAAGAAAAAAAGTGTCCATAACATGTGTTAGCTGAGCTTATTTATATAGACTTGGCATGGCTATCGTCCTTAAACCTAGGTCAATCGATGTTCCTGAGCTTAAAGTTAGATTGTGCAGACCAAAATGCCCCTGCTTTTATTAATTACTCGTGCAGAGGTGATGTTAAGACACACCAAGTCCTGTGTCACGACATCTGAAACACCCACACCCGATCCACGAGCCTGGACCGGATCTGGTATGTTCCTCGATGTAAATCGATTCAAAATTCTTTGTTGCTTTGAAAACTGTGTGTTTTGAAGGTAGTTTGTTTGTGGGTTGGGCTTGAGTTGAAAACAAGTTTATTTTTATATTGAAAACCCATTTATTTCAGGTGACAAAATATTTAAAGTTTATTTTAAATTAAATTGACTTAATCTTTAAATAACATAAATTCGTAACATAGTAATTAAAACAACAATAAAATCATCACTATGGCATTATTACAAAGAAGAGTACTTAAATAAAATAAAATGTCCAAATTAAATAAAACTTTAAACTGAGCATGGCCACCACAAGTTCTGCCGTCCCGGTCCATCACTGTTCATCACCTGAAACATGTTCCCACAATGGGGTGAGTCAACAGACTCAATGTGTAACCAACACTAAAATTTAATAGATTTAGGCATACCATACATATCATGTTCATATAACAGATTGAAAATAATGATGCAATCCCGAACCCAAACCTAGATGCCATCCGCTACACATCCCCGTACCAACCTGCACACCGTGGGGACTACTAAGTCAACCCTCCATCCGCTACACACCATCGAAGGCGATCATTGCGGTCGACGTGCTCATCGCCCATATAAAGTTCATGGCATAGCCACCAGATTAAATAATTGTGTCATGAGACACCACATTCAGATATTGTAATCGGGTTACCACATTCGATAATGTGACCAAGTCACCACATTCGGATAGTGAGACCAAGTCACCACTTTCACTTCCCTTTTCATATAACCCAATGCCCCATATTATTCATATCATGCATATCATACTTAAATTCACATTTATGTCACTTTTCACATGTTAAATATAATATATTTTGTAATCCTAGTAGGAGTAGGAAACGTGCTGAGTACTTTGTACCGTAACACTGTACCTTAGCCATATTCACATTCTTATAAACATGCACATATTAAATATTGCCATAAACATATTAAGAATTAGTGTGGAATACACACCTGATTCGCTTAACAACTTCAATCGAATCCCAAATCGATCTATCGCCTTAGATCTCAAGTTCCTACATTTGATTAATCACTTACTATTTAGTAAAAGCCTATTTGGTCATAAGACTAAATCCAAAGGATTATTGCAACCAAAACTTACCTTGTTGCCGATTGAATTAAAAATCAAATCAAAACTTGTATTCTTCCCCTTTGAAATCGGCTAATCACTAGATCCCTTGAATCAGTTAGTTTTCGGTTAAAACAAATAGATCTAAGTACTTAAGATAGGGCCTTGGCCGAATATGTGAGTACACTTACCTTGAAATTCTCAAATCCCGAAAAGTATCCCTTGCCTCAGATGTCTGTCGAAATACCTATACACCTATGTTAGATTCGATTCCAACATTAAACCATCATAGATGGCCCTTAGCCGAATGTAAATCTTGACTTACCTTAGATCCTTGAATTCCGAAAGATTCTTCTTTGTAGTCGACAGCACCTGAAACTTCCTTCAAGTAGTCGGCCATAGACATTAATAGAGTTAGAGTCCTAATTTTGGCCTAAGAAAAAGGAATAAGATGATAACTTATAGATCCTTACCCCTTTATACACAAGTCGACGACCTCCCTTGCTTGAAGCCCTAAAGAAATCGGCTAGGAAGACTGAATAGTTGTCACAGATTTCGGCTTTTGGATTTATTGGAGTAATCGACTAGGGGTTGTCTTTGAGGTTTCGGCTTTTGATGAATTGAAACAAAGAAGAAGAAGAATAGGGATGAGGATTCGGCAATGGTGAGTCTTTGAGAGGGAGCTTGCAGTTTTGTCAACAAAAGAAAATAGAGAAGATGACACGGGAATTTCGGCAGAGACTTTCAAAAGAAAAGAATAAGAAACAAATGGCCTTTATTCCTTTTTGGTGAAAATACTACACTTAGTTCCCCTATTCTACCAACTCTCCTTATTTTGATAAAGTTTATCTTTTATTTATCACCTTAATTAATCTCATCAATAATCCACTTAAAATAATCTAATATTAAATCTATTATTTATCCCCTATTTAGCCAAAATTTGAAGAGAATAAAACTCCTCTTTTAAGAGCCTTAATACCGTCCACCTTTCTGCTTCTGGAAGCAAAAATAAAACTTCTTTTATTTTCTTCCCATGTGACTCGAACCCAGGCCCAATTACACCTGCTTGTGGCATCACTCACTGGGCTTTAAGTGGTATCTTCAGGCCACTTTTCCAAGCCTGTTTATGTGTCAAATTCCTCCTATTAATTTTCTTAAGGCCACCTTGTCTTAGTTTAAACTTAACATTTCCATACATTTCCAGGTTTCCAAAATGTTCACTTTCCTCTTTTAACTTAAGTTTCCAAAATGTTCACTTTCCTTTTTTAACTTAACATTTCCAAGTTTCCAAAATGTTCACTTTCCTGTTTTTGAAACTTAACATTTCTAAATCATTTCTTACATTTCAAAGTTTCCAAAAATGTTCATAATACATTCATAACACATAAGACATGTCATTTCGTACAATTAAACTGAAAATGCATAGGCCCTTTTCAGGATGTTACAGTTCTACCCCCTTAAAATAATTTCGTCCTCGAAATTTCCTAGCCAAAATAATTGAGGGTAATACTGTCGCATTGCCTCTTCTGGCTCCCACGAAACTTCCTCCAATCCATGATTGCGCCATAACACTTTGACTAGGGGAACTGACTTCCTCCGTAATATTTTCACATCACGTTCCAATATCTGAATTGGCTCTTCCTCGTAGGATAAGTCTGGTCTTAGCTCCACTTCTTCAACTAGTACCATATGAGATGGATCCGATCGGTAGCGACGTAGCATGGATACATGGAATACGTCGTGCATCTGCTGCAACTCCGGTGGTAACTCTAGCTGATATGCCACTGGCCCAACTCGCTTTAGTACCTGATAGGGCCCTATAAACCTTGGGCTTAACTTCCCTTTTCGACCAAACCTCATCACCTTCTTCCAAGGTGAGACTTTCAGAAACACTTGGTCTCCCACTTCAAACTCTATTTCCTTCCACTTGAGGCCGGCGTAAGACTTCTGCCTATCAGAGGCTTCCTTTAACCGTGCCCGAATTACCTCAACCTTCTCTTCAGTTTCTGCCACCAAATTTGGTCCCAAAACTCGACGTTCTCCTAACTCAGTCCAACAAGTAGGAGTTCGACACTTTCGACCGTACAATGCTTCATATGGTGCCATCCAATGCTAGCCGATAACTATTGTTGTAGGCGAACTCGCTAAAGGTAGTAATCCTTCCAACTTCCTCGAAAATCCATCACATGACCTCTCAACATATCCTCCAACACTTGTATTACCTGCTCGATCGCCTGTCGATTGTGGATGAAAGGTCATAGTGAAGTCCAACTTAGTGCCTAAAGCTTGATGAAGTGCCTCCAAAATCGAGACATGAACCTTGGGTCTCTATCCAAAATAATTGACACCGCACTCCTGTAACCTTATAATCTACGCCACGATAATTTGGCTAACTTTTGAAGGAATAATCCACTCTTATCGGGATGAAGTGTGCGGACTTAGTCAAATGGTCCACTATTACCCATACCGAGTCCTTCTTAGTAGGCGTAAGGGAAGCCCACTAACGAAGTCCATGGTAATTCTTTCCCACTTCCACTCACGGAATCTCGATTGGTCAAGCAATCCGATGGAACTTGGTGTTCACCTTAACTTGTCGACATGTCGACATTTTCCCACAATTCAATAACTTCCGCTTAAGATCGTGCCACCAAAATTGTTCTCTTAGATCTCTCACAACTTAATGCCTCCAGGGATGCATAGCATAAGAACTACTATGCGCTTCTCGAAGAATCCTCTGTCTTAACTCCTCGTCTTCGGCATATAGACATTTCCTTTGTAACACAATACTCCTTCATCATTAACGCCATAATCCTCTAACTCTCCGCTCAGGCTTGTCGTAGCTTAGCACTTAGGTCCTTATCACCAATCGTCCCTTTTCACCTCATTCAGCCATGTGGGTTTGACTTGCAACTCTGCCAACAGGCTTCCATCATCATACAAACTTAAGTGAGTGAATATACCCTGTAGATCCGACACAACCTTCCGACTTAGGGCATCAGCTACCACATTCGCCTTGCCCGGGTGGTACTCTATCGAGCAATCATAATCCTTCAATAACTCCATCCACCTTCGCTGCTTCAAGTTCAACTCCTTATGAGTCAACAGATACTTAAGGCTCTTGTGGTCTGTGTAGATCACTAACCTTTCTCCATAGAGATAGTGCCTCCACACCTTAAGGGTGAAAACCACTGCTGCCAATTCCAAGTCATGGGTTGGGTAGTTAACCTCATGCGACCTTAACTGTCGAGATGCGTATGTGACTACCTTTCCGTCTTGCATCAATACGCAACCCAAACCTATATGGGAAGCGTCACAATACACCGTGAATTCCTTTCCTGCCTCTGGCTGAATCAATACTAGAGCTTCCGTTAAAACCTTCTTAAGCTTCTCAAAGCTCTCCTGCTGCTTCTTTGACCATACAAAGGGTACTTCCTTCCTCAACAACTTTGTTAAAGGCGCGGCTATAGACAAGAACCCTTCCACAAACCTTCTGTAATAGCCTGCCAAACCTAGGAAACTTTCGGATCTCAGCCACGGACCTAGGTGGTTTCCAATCCAACACCGCTTCGATCTTCCTAGGATCCACTCTTATTCCCTCTGCGGATACCACATGCCCTAAGAACGCCACCTCCTTGAGCCAAAATTCACACTTGCTGAATTTGGCATAGAGCTTCTTCTCCCTTAACACTTGCAGCACAACTCGGAGATACTCATCATGCTCTTCTTCAGACTTGGAGTACACCAAAATATCGTCGATGAACACGACGATGAACCTATCCAAGTAAGGTTGGAAAACTCGGTTCATCATATCCATGAATGCAGCTGCAGCGTTCGTCAACCCAAACGGTATTACTACAAACTCAAAATGGTCGTATCTTATCCTAAAAGTTGTCTTATGGACATCTGCCTCTTTCACCTTCAACCAATGATATCCCGACCTCAAGTCTATCTTTGAGAATATTGCGGCCCCTTTCAGCTGATCGAACAAGTCATCGATCCTAGGCAAAGGATACTTGTTCTTAATGGTCAACTTATTTAACTGACGGTAATCTATGCACATACGCATAGTTTCGTCCTTCTTCTTTACAAACAGGACCGGTGCTCCCCATGGAGACACACTGGGTCGAATGAACCCACTATCCAGCAATTCTTGGATTTGAGCCTTGAGCTCCACCAACTCCTTTGGTGCCATTTGGTATGGAGCGATTGACATAGGAGCTGTTCCCAGTAGCAAATCTATTCCAAATTCCACCTCTCTATCTGGGGGTATTCCTGGTAATTCCTTCGAAAATACGTCTTTAAAGTCCTTTACTATTCTAACTCCACTAACTCCCCTTCTTTATGCTTCACAAGACTTGACAAAAGCCAGAAATGCCTTGTACTCTTTCCTAACCATTTTCTCAGCCTTCAATGGCGAAACTACGTTAGACATGTAGATTCTTCTTTCTCCAATCATTACCACTACTTCATCCTCCGGGGTCCTTAGTTCCATTCGTTTAGCCGCACAATCCAACACGGCTCGGTGCTCTACTAGCCAGTCCATTCCAAGTATGAGTTTAAACTCCCCAAAGGGTAGTTCCATTAAGTCAGCCCAAAAGTTCACTCCCTGAATCTCTAAAGGTACACTCCGAAAGATCTTATCCACCACTACAGTTTGGCCTAATGGGCTAACTATAGTCATCTGTCTATCAGAAAGTTCAGAGTCTAGGCCTAGTGTTTCCACTACACTACATGCAACATAAGAATGGGTCGAGCCCACATCAATTAAGGCATAATAAGGCTTGCCATAAATAAGGAACGATCGGTTATAACATCAAAAGGCCACCATCCTTCATCCGGTGAATCGCATAAACCAAACTCGGTCAGATTGCCTCAGATTAGCAAAGACTCTCGCTTTGTGTTCCACGTCCTCTACCAAAGACCATTACCTCTCGTTATTCAAACTACGACCTCGTTGAAATCATTGTCCTCCTCTACCAAATGATTAACATTCGAGCTCTTGATCGACTTTCATCCGGTTTCTTAGGACAATATTTGAGCATATGGTCCTTGGACCCACACCTAAAACATCCTCCGTTTTTTCCAAAGACTCCCTAAGTGCTTTTTTCCACAATGATCACAAGGACGAATCGCCATCCTGCATCAAACTTGTCGATTTTGAGGTCCATCAACTCTAGGCCTCTTCTGCACATTTCCCGACGATCCTGAAGACCCATAACCCCTTTTGGGTCTATTCCTATCAGAGCTCTGCTTAACCGAATCCTTGATTCCCTCGGCTACCTTAGCCTTTTCTACCAACGCGAAAAACTTCCGCTCATGATGCGGTGCTATCAATAATCTCAAATCATCCCTTAGTCTGTCCTCAAAATGGACACAGCGTTCATGCTCAGTTGCTACTACTCCTCGAGCATATCGGGTCAACCTCAGAAATTTAGTTTCATACGCTACTACTGACTTGTTACCTTGAACCAGCCCTAGAAAAGCTTTCCTCTGCTCATCAATATAAAGTGTGCCGACATACTTTTTCTGATATGCCTCCTTAGCATACTCCCAGGTCAGATCCTCAGCTGTGGCACCATCCCGAACTGTTAACCACCATTGATACGCTTTATCACGTAACAGTGCCACCATTCCTTTCAACTTCTCTTTAGGGGTCAGGTCGAGCTCATCCATAATGCGCTCGGTCACCTCCAACCAGTATTCAGCCGTACTGGGTGCCACACCAGACACTCCACAAAACACTTTAGCTCCGTTGGCTCGGAGTCACTCAGGTACAGACTTCTGAGCTCCCGTATTCCCTCCAACACTAGCCACTATTTCCAAAACTCAGTAGCCGACCTACGATCAAAGATCATCCCCATCCGAGCCTCGCTTTGCTCGACAATCGAGCAAATGGGGGTAGTAGTGGCAGTGGTAACTCATTGTCAGACCCTTGACCCGATCTAACGGGTTCTGACACAGTCATTCTTCCTCTACCGCATCCATAACGACCGCGTCCTCTAGAACTCATATCTAACGATGCGCGTTAATCTGATTTAAGAAAGTTTTATGAATTAGCCCTTATTCCACTAATTATCCACGACAAAGTTTTATGAAAAGTATTTTAAGAGTGGTTCTTTCGTATTCATACATGCACACAGTCTTCACACTCATACATCCATCAATCAATTATGAACTTCCGTTCATTCAGAGAAATGTTGTAGTTTTCATTATTGTTGTTTTTTCCACTACCCAGGGGTATTTGCGTAATTTGTCCTACATGGGTATTTTCATAATTTGTCAAAATAAGGTTCCTTGGTGATGTTGTCAATAAGGGTATTTTGGTAATTTTTGAAATCTCGGGGGTATTTCAAAAATTTTGAATTTACAGAGGTATTTCAGTAATAAATCAGGGTAAATTTATAAATCTTAATAAATCAAGGATATTTCAAAATTTGCAAAACTTGAGGGTTCTTTTTGAGAATTTGTTTTCCAAATTGGTGCTGTTGCAAAAATTTTGAAAATCAGGGGTCGTTCTGGTAATTTTGTAACTTGGGGGCAATTTCGTAATTTTCCAAAATCAAGGTATTTTGATATTTTGCAAATTAGGGTTTTGAACATTTTATTAAGTAATGAAATTTTGATAAGAGTTGTGGGTATTTTGAAAATTTCATAAACCAAGGGCATTTTGTAATTTTACCGCTAGGGGCATTTTAGTAATTTTCATAAATCAGAAATTTTTCGAAAAATTGTGTGGAAAAAAATAATTTTCACAAATTAAAGAAAAATGATTTTAAAAGTTTTAAAATTAGGGTTCTTAAAAAAACATGGCTAGTTCCCTTTCGGGTTTTAGTTATTGGGTTTAGCCTATGACCGAGTCTTCCTGGTCAGGGTGAACCAAAGCTACGCACCAGGTAGGATTCGAGTGGAGAGGAGGTGAGTCACACTGATCGCTTAAATACCAAGCTCCCATCGAAACCATTCCTAGGCATGCGCAGGGGTTTCTACACCCACTAAGTCCTCTGGTTAGGGTGAACCGAAGCTACGCACCAGGTAGGATTCCTGCGAAGAGGAGGTGAGTCACTAGGATTGCTTAAATACCATGCTCTTCTGGATCCAATCCTAGACATGCGCACAGGAGTTACCACACCATCCGCATAGGAGTTACCACACCCTAACTTGGTTGACTTAGCCATAGGTTTGTTTAGTTATGCATTTAAGTCTTATGTAGTAGTTGGGGTAGACTAGTCCTAGGGTTCAAGTACCTATCATTCTATTCTACGTTCCATTCCTTTTCTACCCTTCTATAAATCACATAATCACACAGATGATTAGAGGTACTTACACGGTGGATCATGGGTGGAGACTTAGGTGCCATGCCATCAAACCTGCCTATTTTCAGAAATACTTCCATAAAACTCATTTGGGCTCAATTTGAAAACATTTTGGGCCTTAGACCACAGGCCGAGAGTTTAAAATTGGGCTCTGATACTAAACTAAAACACCTACACCTACCCACGAGCCCGGACCGGATCTGTATGTTCCTCTGTAAATCGATTCAAAATTCTTTGTTGCTTTAAAAACTGTGTTTTGAAGGTAGTTTGTTTGTGGATTGGGCTCGAGTTGAAAACAAGTTTATTTTTATATTGAAAACCCATTTATTTCTGTGACAAAATATTTAAAGTTTATTTTAAATTAAATTGACTTCATCTTTAAATAACATAAATTAAGTAACATAGTAATTAAAACAACAATAAAATCATCACTATGGCCTTATTACATAGAACAAATAAATAAAATAAAATGTCCAAATTAAATAAAACTTTAAGCTGAGCATGGCCACCACAAGTTCTCGCCGTCCCACCATCACCTGCTCATCACCAAACATGTTCCCACAATGGGGTGAGTCAACAGACTCAATGTGTAACCAACACTAAAATTTAATAGATTTAGGCATACCATACATATCATGTTCATATAACAGATAGAAAATAATGATGCAATCCCGAACCCAAACCTAGATGCCATCCGCTACACATCCCCGTACCAACCTGCACGCCGTAGGGACTACTAAGTCAACCCTCCATCCGCTACACACCATCGAAGGCAGTCGCTATAGTCGACGTGCTCATCGCCCATATAAAATTCATGGCATAGCCACCAGATTAAATAATTATGTCATGAGACACCACATTCAGATATTGTAACCGAAGTTTCCACATTCAGATAATGTGACTGAAGTCACCACATTCAGATAGTGAGACCGAAGTCACCACATTCATTTCCCCTTTTCATATAACCCGAATGCCCCATATTATTTATATCATGCATATCATACTTAAATTCACATTTATGTCACTTTTCACATGTTAATTATAACATATTTCGTAATCCTAGTAGGAGTAGGAAACATACCTGAGTACTTTGTACCGTAACACGGTACCTTAGCCATATTCACATTCTTATAAACATGCACATATTAAATATTGCCATAAACATATTAAGAATTAGTGTGGAATACACACCGATTCGCTTAACAACTTCATTGAAATCTCAAATCGATCTCGCCTTAGATCTCAAGTTCCTACATTTGATTAATCACTTACTATTTAGTAAAAGCCTATTTGGTCATAAGACTAAATCCAAGGATTATTGCAACCAAAACTTACCTTGTTGCCGATTGAATTAAAAATCAAATCCGAAAACTTGTATTCTTCCCTTTGAAATCGGCTAATCACTAGATCCCTTGAATCGCTTAGTTTTCGGTTAAAACAAATAGATCTAAGTACTTAAGATAGGCCTTGGTGAATATGTGAGTACACTTACCTTGAAATTCTCAAATCCTAAAAGTATCCCTTGCCTCGATGTTTGTCGAAATACCTATACACCTATGTTAGATTCGATTCAAATACCTATACACCTATGTTAGATTCGATTCAACATTAAACCATCATAGATGGCCCTTAGCCGAATGTAAATCCTGACTTACCTTAGATCCTTGAATTCTAAAGATTCTTCTTTGTAGTCGACAGCACCTGAAACTTCTTTCAAGTAGTCGGCCATAGACATTAATAGAGTTAGAGTCCTAATTTTGGCCTATGAAAAGGAATAAGATGATAACTTATAGATCCTTACCCCTTTATACACAAGTCGACAACCTCCCTTGCTTGAAGCCCTAAAGAAATCAGCTAGGAAGACCTAATAGTTGTCACTGATTTCGACTTTTGGATTTATTGATGTAATCTAGGGGTTGTCTTTGAGGTTTGCTTTTGATGAATTGAAACAAAGAAGAAGAAGAATAGGGATGGAGGATTCGCAATAGTGAGTCTTTGAGAGGAGCTTGAAGTTTTGTCAACAAAAGAAAATAGAGAAGATGACATGGGAATTTTGGCAGAGACTTTCAAAAGAAAATAATAAGAAACAAATGGCCTTTATTCCTTTTTGGATGAAAATACTACACTTAGTTCCCCCTATTCAGCCAACTCTCCCTTATTTTGATAAAGTTTATCGTTTATTTATCACCTTAATTAATCTCATCAATAATCCACTTAAAATAATCTAATATTAAATCTATTATTTATCCCCTATTTAGCCAAAATTTGAAGAGAATAAAACTCCTCTTTTAAGAGCCTTAATGCCGTCCACCTCTCTGCTTCTGGAAGCAAAAATAAAACTTCTTTTATTTACTTCCCATGCGACTCGAACCCAAGCCCAATTGCACCTGCTTGTGGCGTCACTCATTGGGCTTTAAGTGGTATCTTCAGGCCACTTTTCCAAGCCTGTTTGTGTGTCAAATTCCTCCTATTAATTTTCTTAAGGCCACCTTGCCTTAGTTTAAACTTAACATTTCCATACATTTCCAGGTTTCCAAAATGTTCACTTTCCTCTTTTAACTTAAATTTCCAAAATGTTCACTTTCCTTTTTTAACTTAAGTTTCCGAAATGTTCACTTTCCTCTTTTAACTTAACATTTTCAAGTTTCCAAAATGTTCACTTTCCTCTTTTTGAAACTTAACATTTCTAAATCATTTCTTACATTTCCAAGTTTCCAAAAATGTTCATAATACATTCATAACACATAAGACACGTCATTTCGTACAATTAAACCGAAAATGCATAGGCCCTTTTCAGGATGTTACAACATCGAGGGAAGTTTGTTCAGCTTCAGGATGTTTTCAAGGGTATGTCACGACATCCTCAGGTTGTGTCACGACATTGAAGGCAATATTGGGATTTTCTAGTTCTTCTCCCTATGTTGCGACATTTAATGCTCCTTGTCGCAACCTAGCAACTAGTATTAAGTTCATAAGGTTTCTAATGGTGTCATGTACACTTACAAAACATATAAACTCACCCTTAGGCATTATTCAGCCCCTAAGGTCTTATTCAGCCCCTAAGGTCATTAAAAGACTCAAATAACGTTTTTTATTGCACTTAACTAAACTTGCTAAAATGTAATTAAAACGTAACTAAAATGCTTATGTTCAAGCTCCCAACGTGCTAAAACTAGTTTAATCTACTACACCGAATTACGGAAGATCACCTACGGGACCTTAAAATTAGTTTGAAAACAAATAGGGACTAATCTGAAACAAAATAAAAAAATATGAAAAAATTGAAAATAGGGGTCACATGACTTTGTGAAAGAGACCAAGCCGTGTGGCCTCAAATATGGCCTTGTGGCAATTCCACATACCTATGTCCTCAAATCGTGTACAATTTGAAATAGAGTCACACTGTCATGTACCAAACTAAACCCATGTGAAATATCCTACACTTAAAAATCAATAAGACATATGGCCTTGTGCGAAGGCCATGTATGGCACACGACCATGTGGCTACCTATGTCTCAGGCCATTGGCAACCAAAATGACTTCAAAAAAAAAAAAAAAAGCTATTCCTGTCACACCCCACATTTTTTAATTAATTTGTCAATTCGTAAACAAGCTAGTGAGTAGTCAAGTGGGTAAGAGCCTAATTAAATTCCTAGAGATCCTACGTTCAATTCCTTTTACCCACATTTCCTTTTTTAGACTTTTTGGCATTTAAAAAGGGGTTGGTCAACCCCCTTGCCATCCAACCAATTGTTGCCATGCTTGGGAAGACTCTTCCCTTGTTTACATGGTCAACTTTCCCTCAATAGCCCACTTTTCACTCCAATGATCCCCTTTCCATGCCATTGTCCCCTCAAAATGCCATTTTACCTCCCTTACAATCCTTGGGCCATCCATTGCATCTAGACATAACTTATGCCATTTTTTTATTATTCATTTTACTCTTCCCCTCTCTTTTTGTTGTTGCTTCTCCCTTTTCTCTCATTTTACTTTCATTTCACTACCTAAATCACCTCTTTTCTCCATATTTCTTCCACCCTTCCACCACATTTAGCCAACCAGACCACCATCTCACCACCACACCACCGTCGTCATTGCCGTTTTGCTACAATTCCACCACCGCCACTGTTGTGCTGCCATTCTATCGCAGTGCCACTATCGTTTTCTATATTTTTCTTTCTTCTCTCCCCCTCTACTTGTAATTGGTTTTTTATTTGTTCAACAATTATATTTTGATTTTACAAAGGACTTATTAACATCCTTTTTCTAATCCATCATTTTATTTTTAATATTTTGGTTAGTTGCGAATCCTCCTCTTTAATTGGTTCATTGTGGGAAATAGTAGAGCCCCAGTCCTCTCGATATTGCGTAAGTAATTGTAAATCCTACGTTACCTGTAACACCCCTATCCCGTGTCCAATCACCGGATTAGGGTTGAAGGTGTTACTAGACAGATCAAAAACATTTACAGAATTAATCGTACAACCATTCACCAATATCAATCATAAAGTCCTTTAAGTAGGTCATTGAGACCCTAAGCATGTTATAAACTAAGTCAGGACTAAACCAAAACACATACAAGATTTCATGAAAATTTAAAACATTTCTAAAATACAGGGGACACACGGCCGTGGGGGTAGGCCGTGCCTCACCCATGGCTACTGGACACTCTCGTGTGTCCTCCTCGTAGTGGTTTACTGCCAAATTCAACACGGTCACCAAGCACACCCATGTGCTAAGGCCATGTACTACTAGATCACATATTGCCATTTCTCACACGGCCATCAAGCACACCTATGTCAAGGCCGTGTGTAATTTAAGCCACATTCTTACAATTTACACACGGTCTTAAGCACGCCCGTGTGCCTCAACCGTGTGACATTATAGGCCCTTTTACAAAGCCAATATGCCACCCATTTTGGGTCTCACCTACAGGAAATTCACACCAAAACATAATATGCATATATGGCAACCAAAACATATCAAATGGTTCACTTCACCCATACATTCAATACCAATTCCATTCATACCAAATTTCAAGCTAAATTCTACATCATTTCAAACATGGATCATCCATTTGCTTAACCAAAACTTAACAATTCCATATGCATCAAGACATACTAAATGTATATGCTTCATAACTCATTCTTTCAATCATTTATCAACTCAAAAGCTTGCCAATACACATGGCCATACTCACTTCATAAACATATACACCTATCTAGCCTATACATGCCATAATTAGCCATATACATTTTCAAAAAGGTACCAAAATAAGTTTGTGTAGTGTGATGATGATCCTTGACAATCCCAAGCCTTCAGTAGCTTCGACGACCTATAAAATAGAGAAAACACACACACAGAGTAAGCTTTCCAAAAGGTTAGTAGGTCATATACAAATAAACACATTGGCACACACACATATATATATATATATATCAATCACTTAGCAACTATCACATATATATCTTGGTTCATAAACTTATGGCCACATTTGCCACATTCAACATTTAAAGTTTCACATTCTCATTTTCCATCATGCTATTTTTCATATCAAAGTCATATAGGTACTTACCTTTTATACACGCTTAATGTGCATACAACATACCTGAAATGGATAATCACTCACTTATTGATCAAAGCTCGGATATACCATTTGTATTGTAGACTTGCCCGTTGAACCCTTAGGAACCTAGTAGGATACTCAGAAAGCTCGGAATAGTAGTATAATGCCAACGTCCCAGACGAGTTCTTACATGCACTCGTATTTTGATGCCACTGTCCAGATAGGGTCTTGCACATACAATCATATCGATGGCAACGTCCCAGATGTGGCCTTACACGAGTCAATATGATGTCGATGTCCTAGACATGGTCTTACCCATAAAGTTCATATCGGTGCCTACATCCCAGACGAGGTCTTTTACATATAATTCATATCGATGCCTACATCCCAAACGAGGTCTTATATGAAATTTCAAATCAACGCCAACGTCTCGAACGTGGTCTTACATGATAAAACCAAACAGATACCTATGTCATGACATAGCTAATCCTATCTATTCCTAGGTTCATACGGGACTTCTCGGCTTTATCACTATATCAAAATATTTTTGAAATTCACGGACTTATCATCTTGTACTCATTCATTTTCATCGATAGACATATGAATACATATATTTAATTCAATACATATAAGTTTATTTGTATAGTGACTTACCTCGGGTTCGGTTTAACGAAATTAAAACGGCTACTCTGTTACTTTTGCTTTCCCACGATCTAAGTCCGTTTTCCTCGGTTCTTGATCTAAATATATTCAGAATTAACCCTTTTATTCACTATTCCATTCAATTCAATCCATACGCATATATTTTGGGATATTTACAATTTAACCCTCATATTTGCACATTTTATCAATTTAGTCCATTTTTCTCAAAACATCAAATTCACAAAATCCATACATACACATGCTTAGCCGAATACATATACATCACATACAAGCCCACATTTATCATCAAACTTGCAATTTAGTCCTTTAATTTACCATTTTCTCAATTTAGCCCTATTTAGCTAAATTCATCAAAACTTCAAGAACAAAACATGTTTATCTAACTCAAATCTTTCATTTTTCATTATCAAACATCACAAAGCATGCAAAATCATCAATGGCATATTTCAAGTACATCATCAAAACACAAAATCAATGTATGGGTTTTGTAGCTCTCAAAGCAACGATTGCAGAAACATAGAAATTATCAAAAATTGAAACCAAAATCATACCTTAATTTTGCTTAAAGCTAGCCAAAACATCCAAAGCTCAAAACCCTTTCTTTTCTTTCTAATTTATGTGGAACAAATAGAGATAAACATGGCTTTTTCAATTGATTTTGGTTTATTAGCCTTTATTTAATCAAATTACTCATTTAACCCTTCTAGAATAATTCAAACAAACATACATTAAGGGCACATTTGTCCTTCTAATGTCCACTATCTTAAAACTGGTCTATTTGCCACTTAAGGCCAGAACTTACAAAGCCACAACACCTTGATACTTTAACAATTAGCAAGCAACTTTCACATTTGATGCAATTTCATCCTTTCTCTTAATTCGACACACAAACGATCAAATTATCACATAGAATTTTCACACAGACTATGTCACATATCATACACACAGAAAATATCATTAAAATATTATACGGACTCAGATTTGTGGTCCCGAAACAACTATTTTGACTAGGGTATAAATCAGACTGTTACAATTCTCTCCCTTAGGGATTTTTGCCCCCGAAAATCTTGCCGTTAAATAGAATCGAATATTATTGTCTCATTGAGTCCTCAGGCTCCCACGTAGCCTCTTCTATACCGTGACGATGCCAAAGTACTTTCACTAACGAAATTTTCTTATTTCTTAACTCTTTCACTTTACGAGCTAAGATAAGGATCGATTCCTCTTCGTATGTCATATCAGATTGAATTTCAATTTCAGATGGGGCAATCTCATGTGACGGATCAGACCGATATCTACGGAGCATCAAAACGTGAAATATATTATGAATCTTTTCTAGCTCAGAGGGTAACTTCAATCTATATGCAATTAGCCCAACTCATTCAATGACCTCATACAGTCTGATGAATCTAGGACTTAACTTGCCTTTACGTCCGAATAGGAGCACTTTCTTCCACGGAGACACTTTCAGAAATACTTTGTCACCGATCTCAAATTTTATATCTTTTCGTTTTAAGTCTGCATAGGATTTCTGACGATCAGATGCTACTTTCAAACAATCTCGAATCAGTTTTACATTCTGTTCGGTATCTTTTATCAAATTGTCCCCGTGTAACTTATTCTCACTAAGTTCAGTCCATTATATAGGTGTACGACATTTATGTCCGTACAAAGCTTCATATGGTGCCATTTTGACGCTCGACTGAAAACTATTGTTATACGTAAATTCGATCAATGGCAGGTATCGTTCACACAAACCATTAAACTCAAGTACACAGCATCTTAACATATCTTCGAGAATCTGAATAATTCGCTCAGATTGACCATCTATTTGCGGATGAAAAGCTGTACTGAAATGCAATTTCGTGCCCAAAGCTTCTTGCAATTTCTTCCAAAACCTCAATGTGAATCTCGGTCTCTATCTGACACAATGGATAGTGGCACCCCGTGCAATCTCAAAATCTCAGAAATATAAAGCTCAGCTAATCTGTAACACCCCAAACCCGACCCATACATCATGACTGGATCTGGTATGCTACGGGTTGAACGTTGCAAACTTTTTCTTGAAGGGTTTTGAAAATTTCAGTTTATTATAACCGATTAATCATTAATTGTGTAATTCCTGAATAAAACTTTAAGATTTGCATGAATGTGTTTGAAAAGCCCATTTTCCCCTTTCTTTATAATTTAAGGTTTGAAAACATAAGTTTATAAAAATGTGACATAATAATTAAGAAAAATAACCTAAGTTATGAAGGCCTTATTACAAAAGAAATATCCCAAAATTAAAAGTTAAAAGATAACCGGAAAGAGTTTATGGAAATAATAGTCTTGATGGCCCCTCGAGTCTGACTCGGCTCCCATGTCCATAATTTAGTGCTCATCTAAAAAGTTGGGAAAAATAAAAGGGTAAGTCACCAAGACTCAGTGTGTAAATCCCAAAAACACATGAAAGCCTTAGGCCCACAAACACATTATGGGCCTTGGGCCATAACAATGGCAACAGAATATATTTTCATGCAACATGGCCCTTCCCAAACCTAAGAGTCCATCCTCTACACACCCCCGTACCAACCATCACACCGTGGGGATTTCTACAATCAATCCTATATCTGCTACACACCATATCGATCACTATGTGACCTATGTGGCAAGGCCACCGATCGCTATGCGACCTTAATAATATATTGATAGCATGCAAGAATCAGGACATTAAACTATCTAAACAGATCAATACTTTCACATACTTCGATACACATAGAGAAGTTTCTATGATTACGTACCTGGCATCCCTTACCTACCCTTTTTGGGTATTACAACTGTTTATACAGCCTCTTTATCCGGCTTTTAGCCCATAACATACATATAATATAGATTAACTAGGGTGATAGAGATTTACACACCTGATTACCGACAGGATAGTACTTTCTATGTCGACACTATCAATAGCCACTACGATTGCTAACAGTCTAAGATTTTGTTCTAAAGCCAATCCACAACCTGGTGGCCAATCTCGAACTACTGACACCGCTCGCTTCTTAAATCTAGGGGTTAGATTTATGGATCTAATTCCCTCTTTCGTTTGACTAGTGTTTGTATCCATGGAATAGATTTTAGTCAACAAATCCGAATTAAAACATTGTATCGAATACTAACACGAATGTATATTCATAGAGTAGAGATTCCTTACCTAAAAATCTCGAAAGAAGAGATATGGTTCGAAGTTAACGGTTCCTGGCTTAAGAACCAAAATGATCAGGTCTCCTACAAATCCCGAAAGGCCACCCAAAACGCAAAAAGATAGGGAATATTAGCCCTATCGACAGCTTTAACAAACCAAGCGGCCATTCGGCCTTGGCCCCTAAAAAGTGAAAGAGATCTTAAGGAATAAAAAGAGTCGACACTTACCTCAATATGGTAGATTCGGCTTTTAATGAAGAAATCGATAGGAAGGTTTTGGCTTTTAATGAAGAAATCGGTAGGAAGGTTTCGACTTTCAATGAAGAAATTGGCAGGAAGGAAAAGAATGAATGAATACTAGGGCATTCAGCTATAGTAGAAGAGAGTAAAGAGAAGGAATACTTAGGGTTTCAGCTTATGGAAGAAATCAAAAAAAGGTGCAGAGAAAGGCTATGAGGTTTTGGCTTTAGTAGAAGAGAAGAAGAAGATGAAACTTTTAGGAGTGTTTGGCTTTTTGAGAAAAGAAACAACTAAGAGAAGAGAATGAGAATAAATGTCAAAATTAAGAAGTGCCCTATTTTCTAATCCAATTTTCAGCACACACACTAGCCAAAAGTCGAATTGCCCTGTTTTGAAAACTAATACTAATTAATAAACAAGGGAAATTTTGGCACCTTTAGCCTCATCAAACCGATTTCTCTCCCCCTAGAGTTGGAAATTCACCAAGATCTTGTGACCAGCAGATCATATCCTAAATTTTCTCCTTTATCTACTATATTATCTCAGATATCCACTTGATAAATTCTCCTATTTTAAGCCTTGTTGCTGTCCAACTCCTCCTAATTAATCGCCAAATTTAGCTAACTTTAATTAAAGAATTGGGCTTCATGCAACTTGAATTTGGCCTACTGTTGATGCCACCTCCTTGCTCTCTAAGTGGCGCCATTTTTCGCTGGGCCACAAGCCCATTTGTGTTTTTAAACACAGATAACATCCTTTAAGCCTTATCCTAACTGGTTTCCCACTAGAGTGTCTAAACAAAAATTCAATTAAGGCCTCGGCCCAATTCCTGAGCCCCTTCTATGTAACATCTTGAATTAATGGGCCTTTGCATTTGATGTATATTACATTCAATGTGTTAATTAGAGTATCTAAGGGGCTCAGATTAGGTCGAGGCCTTGGTTAAATTTTTTGTTTGGACACTAGAGGGTTTAAAATCTGTTATCTGTGTTTTAAACACAAGTGGGCTTGTGGCCCAGTGGCAAAATGGTGCCACTTAGAGAGCAAGGAGGTGGCGTCAACTGAAGAGGCCCAAACTCAAGGGGCATGAAGCCCAATTCCTTTAATTTTAATTAGCTAAATTTTGGCATATAGGTGGGTAAGGTTGGATAGCAACAAGGCTTAAAAATATGGAGATTTATCTGTTGAATAATATAGATAATTGTGCTGATATTAGTTATGATTAGATTAAGGAGAAAAGTTGGGAGTTATCTGCTGTAAGCAGAGTTGGCCAAAATTCCAACTTTGAGGGGATGAAGAATCGGTTTTGATGTGGCATAAGGGGTATCAAAATTCCCCATGTTTGTCAATTAGTCTCAACTTTCTAAAGAGGGCAATTCCAGCATTTGATAGGTAAGTGCCAAAATTCCCTATAAATATGAGTGTATCTCTTCAAATATCGGCATCTGAACCCTATTCTTTGTGCCAAAATTCTCAGTCCTTCTCTACACTCTCTATTCTCTTTTCCTTTCCAAAAGTCGAAACCTCTCAACTTTCTTTTCATCTCCATAACCGAATACCTTTGTCTATTCCTTTTTCTCTCTATCGATTTCTCTAGTAAAAGCTAAAACCTCTTAATTAACTTTATTTTTCCATTCTCTTCCTCTTTTTTCGATTTCTCCATAAACCGAGATTTTCTTGAAGTGCTAATTTCTCTATAAAATAGATCGAATCATCCAGATCTCAAAAAGCTGAAAACCATTAATATCTAGTATCCTATCGATTTTGGGATCTCAAGGTAAGGGATTTCTTTAGATTCCTATTAAGATTCGCTATCATAATTGAGATATTAACTCATATGATATGGTTTAACCCTATTTTAATATAGTATTTCTGACAAGGACTTTTTGGATGGAATCAAATATGGATCAGGCAAAGGAGAGGGTTGGGTCCGTAAACCCAATCCCTAAGTTTAAGAAACGAGCAGTGTCCGCTGTTCGAGATTGGCCACCAGGTTGTGGACCGACTTCTAAACAGCATCTTAGGCAGATAGCAGCCGTATCGGCTTCTGACAGTGTCGACATAGAGGGTGTCATCGTAATGATAATAAGGTGTATAGACTCTTAACACATAAGCATTGATATATTATATGTATGCTAAGGGCTAAAAGCCAGAAAGAAAGGCTGTATGAATAGTTGTATTACCCAGAAGGGGTAGGCATTGGATGCCAGGTACGTAACCATAGAAACTTTTCTATGTGAATTGTAGCATGTGAAAGTATGAGATCTGTTAGATGGCTTGATGACTTGTTTCTTGTATGCATACATGCATGGGATGGGATTGATTGATGGATTTATGGTAGGGGAGCAGGGTCGCGAGGCGATCGTGGCTTTGCCACAGGCAGCATAGTTGTCGAATACTATAATGTATTTTTGAGGTTCGCGTAAGCGATCGGTCTATATGACAGGCAGCATAGCTGTCGAATACTATAATGTATTTCTGAGGTTCGCGTAAGCGATCGGTCTATATGCCAGGTAGCACAGCTGCCGATGTGGTGTGTAGCGAATGGAGGGTTGATTGTAGAAATCCCCATGGTGTAACGGTTGGCACGGGGGTATGTAGAGGATGGACTCTTAGGTTTTGGGATAGGCCATGATGCATGACATATTTTGTTACCATTGCATGCGGGCCAAGGCCCATAATGTGTTTGTGGGCCCTAGGCTTTTATATGTTTTCAAGTTTTGCACACTGAGTCTTGGTGACTCACCCTTTTATTTTTCCCACTCTACAGATGAGTAGTAGACCGTGGACATGGGAGTCGAGGCAGAGTCGAGGGGCCATCAAGACTTTCATTATCATTATGGATTATTATTATTATTTTTTGGGAATATATTTTTGTAATAAGGCCCCATAGCTTAGGTTTCCAATTTATTTGTTACTTGTTTTACTTTATTTTACTTTAATATGTCACATGTTTATAAACCTATGTGTGCCCAAAGTCTTCATAATAAAATGGAGTAATAAATGGGCTTTTTCAAATCCACTCAACATAAAAGTTTAAGTTTCTTTTATTTTTTTCAAATAATGACTAAATAAACTAAAATTTTCAAAACCCATCGAAGCAAAGTTTTCAAGAATTAAACCCGTAGCAAACCAGATCCGATAATGGTGTATGGGTCAGGTTTGGGGTGTTACATTTTTGGTATCAGAGCCAAGTTCAAAACTCGGGCTGTGAAATGGGTCCAAGAGGAATTTATGAAAGTAATGTAAGTTGAGAAAGGTTTTGGAAGATATGGCCTTCGAGTCTCTCAAGACCCGATCCACCTGTAAGTATTCTAAACTTTGGTATGATATGTATGTTGGGTTTTGATGGGCCTTATGGACGAGATTAGTATGATAGTGTTAATGGACCTTAGGCCTAGATTAAACAATTCTTCAAATCTCATAAGACTTAATTTTTCTTAATTAAGGTGTCTATGAACAAGTCACGTGGTTAGGGTGTGAAAACAGGCATACGCATGTCAGGATTGGATCCAAAAGAGCTTGGTATTTAAGCGGTCCTAGTGACTCGCCTCCTCTTCTCGAATCCTACCCGTGCGTAGTGGTTGTTTACTCTAATCGAGAGGGCTTGCTGACGGGCAAAAAAAAAATATAACTAAAACCCGAAAGGGATCATCACCCTAATTTTATAAAATTTTTTTATATACCCCTAATTTTGTAAATTATCCCAAAGGCCCTAGGTTGAGGAAATTTGATGAGATACCCTTAATTCTGCAAAATAACCAAAATACTCTCGTTTGAAAAATTTACCGAAATACCCCTAATTTACAAAATTACTGAAATACCCCCAGATTTTGAAATTACAAAAATACCCCTATTTTGTAAAATCACCAATATACCATATTTTGGAAAATTACCAAAATACCCCTGGGTAGTGAAATGATGAAAATACCCCTAGGTGATAAATGTGAGTTCCTGAATGTTGTTTGCATGCTTGATGCGTGTATATGGTGCTCTGCTTGATGTTGATTGAATGTGAACTCTAGAATTAGAAAATACAGACTTGAGAACTGAACTTGTAGATAGAATTCGAATTCGAAAGAACTACTATTAAAACTACTTCCCATTAGACTGTCCGTTATTAATCAGTGGAAGAAAGAATAATTAAATCATAAAATTTCTAATCAGATAAACGTGAAGCAGTAGAATGAATACAAGGGGTCGAGGACATCTGGCGCATGGCCGTGGTAGGGGTAGGATCGCTGTGTTAGAACCCGTGGGGTCTGGTCACGAGTCAGGGAATGAAGTTTCAGTGCCACCAGCTGTGGAGGCAGAGTTTCAAGATCAGACAGCCATAGATGATGCTGTATCTTAGGCTATGTTAAGGGTTTTGGAGAGAGTTGCTGGAGCAGGCATGGGCATAGGAGCCCAGAAGTCTATGCCAGAGCGATTGAGAGCTAATGGGGCTGAAGCATTTAAGGGAATTTTGGGTGTAGCTCCTAGTACAACTGAGTACTGGTTAGAAGCAATGGAGCAGATCATGGATGATCTCGACTTCACGGAAGAAGAAAGCTGAAGGGAGTGGTGTCTCTTCTTCGGGACGAAGCTTATCAATGGTGGCTTACGGTTAAAGAAGGTACCGTAGCTGACCATATCACCTAGGATTACTTCAAGGCGGAGTTCTAGAGTAAGTATATTGGAACGAGTTATGTGGATGTGCAGTGTAGAAGTATATTGGAACGAGTTATGTGGATGTGCAGTGTAGAGCATTCCTGAATCTGGTTCAGGGAAGTAGGTCAGTAGCAGCGTATGAAGCAGAATTCCTACGCCTTAGCCGTTATGCTCGAGGGATAATGGCCACAGAGCAGAGAGATGTGTTCGTTTTGAGGATGGCCTAAAGGACAATCTACAGGTGTTGATGGCTCCACAACGAGAGAGGGAGTTTGTTGTTCTTATGGAGAAAGCTAAGATAGCTGAGGAAGTGAAGCGGACGAAAAGACTGAATAGGGATAAAGATAGGAATGGAAGTAAGAGAAATTTTGGATCATCAAAGGTAGCCGGGCGTGATCAGAAAAGACCTAGGTTAGATAGGCTGAGACGGGATGAGAAACCCGTCACTTGCCAAATGATACGTATGTGCTCGATGTGGTAAATTCTATGTAGGTGAGGGCAGGCAGTGGAAAGTGCTTTAGGTGTGGGTCTTTGGACCATCAGATAAGAGACTATCCTCAACCACGAGATGAGATAGGACCCACAGGATAAGGAAATGCTCAGCCTGGTAGAGGCGATCCACAACTGTAGAGAAGTCGCGGTCCAGCCAGAGGGGGTTATGGTTATGGTTGGGGTCGTGGAACACAAGGCAGAGGTGCAGGGAACACCGATGCGAGGCAACCATCTTTAGTCTATGCAGCACATTGCCAAGGGGACGAAGATGCTCCAGATGCGAATAATGGTGCGTACCCTACTGTAGTATATTGAGTGTTTATTTTTAGAATTGGAGTGTGCAGCGAAAGCGTGGTGGTGAGACTTGGGTAGTACAATTGATAGTTAATTGAAAATTTTGTCGACAAAATTTCTTTAAGGAGGGTAGAACTATAACATCATGAATTGATGGGCTTTTGCATTTGATGTGTATTACGTTCAATGTGTTAATTAGAGTATTTAAAGGGCTTAGATTGGGCCGAGGCCTTGGTTAAATTTTTTGTTTGGACACTAGAGGGTTTAAAAAATGTTATTTGTGTTTTAAACACAAGTGGGCTTGTGGCCCAGTGGCAAAATGGTGCCACTTAGAGAGTAAAGAGGTGGCATCAACTGAAGAGGCCCAAACTTAAGGGGTAGGAAGCCCAATTCCTTTAATTTTAATTAGCTAAATTCTGGCATATAGGTGGGTAAGGTTGGACGGCAACAAAGCTTAAAAATAGGGAGATTTATCTGTTGAATAATATAGACAATTGTGCTTATATTAGTTATGAGTAGATTAAGGAGAAAAGATGGGAGTTATCTGTCAGAAGCGAGTTGGTCAAATTCCAACTCGAGGGAGGAAGAATCGTTTTGATGTGGCATAAGGGTACCAAAATTCCCCATGTTTGTCAATTAGTCTCGGTTTTTGAAGAGGGCAATTCTGGCATTTGATAGGTAAGTGTCGAAATTCCCTATAAATAGGAGTGTATCTCCAAATTTCAGCATTTGAACCATATTCTTTGTGCCGAAATTCTCAGTCCTTTTCTACACTCTATTCTCCTTTCTTTGCCAAAAGCCGAAACCTCTCAACTTTCTTCTCATCTCTATAACCGAATTCCTTTGTCAATTCCTTTTTCTCTCTGTCGATTTCTCTACTAAAAGCCAAAACCTCTTAATTAACTTTCTTTTTCCATTCTCTTCCTCTTGTGCCGATTTCTCCATAAACCAAGATTTTCTTGAAGTGCCAATTTCTCTATAAAGTAGATCGAATCATCCAGATCTCAAAAAGTGGAAACCATTAATCTCTAGTATCCTATCGATTTCAGGATCTCAAGGTAAGGGATTTCTTTAGATTCCTATTAAGATTCACTATTATAATTGAGATATTAACTCATATGATATGGTTTAACCCTATTTCGCTATAGTAGTCTGACAAGGACTTTTTGGATGGAATCAAATATGGATCAGGCAAAGGAGAGCGTTGGGTCCGTAAGCCCAATCCCTAAGTTTAAGAAATGAGCAGTGTTCGCTGTTCGAGATTGGCCGTCGGGTTGTGGACCGCTTCTAACAAAGATCTTAGGCGATAGCACCAGACGGCTTCGACAAAGGTCGACATAGAGGGTGTCGTCGTAACCATAATAAGGTGTGTAGACTCTTAACACATGAGCATTGATATATTATATGTATGCTAAGGGCTAAAAGCTAGAAAGAAAGGCTGTATGAACAATCGTATTACCCAGAAGGGGTAGGCATTGGATGCCAGGTACGTAACCATAGAAACTTGTTTCTTAACACATATGCATGCATAGGATGGGATTGATTGATGGATTTATGGTAGGAGAGCAGGGTCGCGAGGCGATCATGGCTTTGCCACAGGCAGCATAGCTGTTGAATACTATAATGTATTTTTGAGGTTCGTGTAAGCGATCGGTCTATATGACAGGCAGCAAAGCTGTTGAAAACTATAATGTATTTTTGAGGTTCGCGTATGCGATCGGTCTATATGACAGGCAGCACAGCTGCTGATGTGGTGTGTAGCTGATGGAGGGTTGATTGTAGAAATCTCCACGGTGTAACGGTTTGTACGGGGGTGTGTAGAGGATGGACTCTTATGTTTTGGGATGGGCCATGATGCATGGCATGTTTTGTTACCATTGCATGCGGGCCAAGGCCCATAATGTGTTTGTGGGCCCTAGGCTTTTATGTGTTTTCAAGTTTTGCACACTGAGTCTTGGTGACTCACCCTTTTATTTTTCCCACTCTACAGATGAGCAGTAGACCGTGGACACGGGAGCCGTGGCAGACTCGAGGGGCCATCAATACTTTCATTATCATTATGGATTATTATTATTGTTTTTTTTTTGGGAAAATATTTTAGTAATAAGGCCTTATAACTTAGGTTTCCAATTTATTTGTTACTTGTTTTACTTTATTTTACTTTAATATGTCACATGTTTATAAACCTATGTGTGCCCAAATCTTAATATTAAAATGGAGTGATAAATGGGCTTTTCAAATCCACTCAACATAAAAGTTTAAATTTCTTTTATTTTTTTCAAATAATGACTAAATAAACTGAAATTTCAAAACCCATCGAAGCAAAGTTTTCAAGATTAAACCCGTAGCATACCAGATCCAATAATGACGTATGGGTCGGGTTTGGGGTGTTACATTCTGGACCCCTAACACTCACATTAAGCATAACCACACATTAAATGCATTGGCCCATTAATTCAGGATGTTACGGTTCTACCCCCTTAATGAAATTTCGTCCTCAAAATTACCTGATCAGAATAGATGCGGGTATCGCTGCCGCATTGTCTCCTCTGGTTCCCAAGTAGCCTCCTCAGAACTGTGATTCAGCCATAGAACCTTAACCAATGGAACCGTCTTCCTTTGCAACACTTTGACATCCCGATCCAGGATTTCCATTGGTTCCTCTTCAAAGGATAGGTCAGGTCTCACCTCGATTTCTTCCACAGACACCACATGAGACGGATCTGAACGATATCGTCTCAACATAGAAACATGGAATACATTGTGAATCTGGCTTAGCTCAGAAGGTAGCTCTAGCTGATAGGCTACTGGTCCTACTCGTTTCAACACCCAATAAGGTCCGATAAATCTGGGACTTAATTTACCCTTCCGTCCAAATCTCAGCACTTTCTTCCATGGTGACACCTTCAAGAACACCTTGTCACCCACTGCAAACTCTATGTCCTTACGCTTCAAGTCTGCATAGGACTTCTGTCGGTCCGACGCTTCCCTTAGTTGAGTTTGAATTAACTCAACCTTCTCCTCTGTCTCGGTAACCAACTCCGGACCCAAAATCTGACGTTCCCCTAATTCCATCCAACAGGTAGGAGTATGACACTTCTGCCCGTACAATGCTTCATAGGGCGCCATCTGAATACTAGACTGGTAACTGTTGTTGTAAACAAATTCCACTAATGGTAAAAACTCCTCCCAACTACCTCTGAAATCAATGATACAACCCCTTAACATGTCCTCCAAGATCTGAATCACTCGCTCAGACTGTCCATCGGTCTGAGGATGAAACGCTGTACTGAAATCCAACTTCATACCTAATACTTGATGCAAAGCCTTCCAGAATCGCAACATGAACCTCGGGTCCCTATCCGATATGATCGATACTGGTACCCCATGCAATCTCACTACCTTTGCTATATATAGCTTAGCCAATTTCTACAAAGAGTAATCGGCCTGTACTAGTATGAAATGAGCAGACTTCGTCAAGCGATCAACAATCACCCAAACTGAATCTTTCTTAGTAGGCGTGAGGGTAGCCCACTAACAAAGTCCATTGTGATCCTTTCCCACTTCCATTGTGGAATCTTCACTGGCTGCAACAACCCTGATGGTAATTGATGCTCCACCTTTACCTGCTGACAGGTTAAACACTTACTCACCAATTCAGTTACCTCACGCTTCAAGTCCAGCCACCAGAACTGATCTCGCAAATCTCGATACATCTTACTCCCCCTAGGGTGCATATCGTATGAACCTTCATGCGCTTCTTGCAAAATCCTATGCCTTAATTCTGGATCTCTTGGCATGCAAACTCTCCCTTGAAAACATAACAGTCCTTCCTCATTCATACTGAAGTCCGTCGATCCACCACTTGATCCTACATGAAACTTCTCCTTTAGCAACTCATCGGTCTGTTGCTTCTCCTTAACCTGACTGACCCAAGAGGGTTTCACTTGAAGTTCAGCCAATAAGCTCCCATCATCGTAGAAACTAAGGTGAGCAAACATTGCCCTCAAGTCAGAGATTACTTTACGACTTAAGGCATCCGCCACCACATTAGCTTTAACCGGATGGTACTCGATCGAGCAATCATAATCCTTTAATAACTCGATCCACCTCCTCTGCCTTAGATTCAACTCCTTCTGGGTCAAAAGGTATTTTAGGCTTTTATGATCTGTATAAATAACAGATTTCTCCTCGTATAGATAATGTTTCCAATCTTTAAAGTAAAAATCACCGCCGCCAACTCCAAATCATGGGTGGGATAATTTGCTTCGTGCGGTCTTAACTGTCGAGATGCATACGCAACAACCTTTCCATCTTGCATCAACACGTATCCTAGTCTCGTGTGTAACGCATCACAGTAAATCACGAATTCCTTCCTAGCCTCCGGTTGAATCAATACAGGAGCCTCCGTCAAAATCCTTTTCAACTTCTCGAAACTCTCTTGTTGCTTACTAGACCAAATAAACGGAACTCTTTTCTGTAATAACTTAGTCAATGGTGCTGCAATTGAAGAGAATCCTTCAACAAACCTTCTGTAATATTCGGCTAGACCAAGAAAACTTCAATTTTGCCACAGACCTAGGTGGCTTCCAATCCAACACCGCTTCAATTTTTTGAGGCCAACCCTAATCCCCTCTACTGACACAATGTGATCTAAAAACGTAACATCACTTAGCCAAATTTTGCACTTACTGAATTTGGCATACAACTGCTTCTCCCCTAGAATCTGCAAAACCACTCGTAGATGTGAATCATGCTCTTCTTCCGATCTTGAGCAAAACAAGATATCATCTATAAATACCACGACAAACCGATCCAAGTAGGGTTGAAACACTCGGTTCATCATATCCATAAATGCTGCTGGTGCCTTAGACCAACTCGGCCATCTTGACTCACATGGAGATTTAAACACATGACCTTAGGTAAGCTAACATCTTACCACTAAACCAACAAGCTCATTCTACCAATTCGCGTTTATCTGATTAGGAATTTTTATGAATTATTAATTTCTTCCAGTGATTAATAACGAACAATCGTATGAAAAGTAGTTATAACAGTAGTTCTTTCGAATTCTAACGCTATCTACAAGGTTCAGTTCTCAGGTCTGTATTTCCTAGCTCTAGAATCCACATACATTCAACCATCCATTTACATTCCAAACAAATCACCACATAGATGCATCAAGCACACAAGTAACATCCATGAACTCACCTTCGTCACATAGGGGTATTTTCGTCATTTCACTACCCAAGGGTATTTTCGTAATTTTCCAAAATAGGGTATCTTTGTGATTTTACAAAATAGGGGTATTTTGGTAATTTTGCAACTCGGAGGTATTTCGATAATTTTTCAAACCAAAGGTATCTTGAGAAATTTTTCACAAATCAAGGTTATTTCAAAATTTTACATAACTACGAGTATTTTAGAAATTTTGCAAAATAAGGTGGTCGGGTCCTTTTGGGTTTTAGTTATAAATTTTGGCGATCAACAAGTCCTCGTGGCTAAGGTGAGCAGTCACTCGCGCACTGTAGGATTCGGTGAAGAGGAGGTGAGCCGCTAGGGCCGCTTAAATACC
Organism: Gossypium rotundifolium; assembly: GCA_025506655.1. Taxonomy (NCBI): domain Eukaryota; kingdom Viridiplantae; phylum Streptophyta; class Magnoliopsida; order Malvales; family Malvaceae; genus Gossypium; species Gossypium rotundifolium. Next base: position 147,972,955 of record CP106724.1, read on the forward strand.
AAGCTCTCCCTAGATCCAATCCTAGACATGCGTATGCCTGCTACCACACCCTAACCCTATGACTTGTTCATAGACATGTTTAATTAAAAATGAAGTCTTATGGAATTTGAAGAATTGTTTAACCTAAGCCTAGAGTCCATCAAGCTTTAATCATACTAGCCTACGTCCCTATAGAGCCCCTCAAGCCCAACATGCACATCACATAATGAGTTTAGAATACTTACCTCGTGGATCGGTCTTGGAGACTCAAGGCCATATCTCAACCGAACTTTTCTCAAACTTACATCAATTTTACAAATCACTACTGGACCCATTTCACAGCCCGAGTTTTGAACTGGGCTCCAATACTAAAAAATGTACTACCACAAACCCGACCCATATGTCATGACCGGATCTGGTATGCTACGGGTTGAGCATTGCAAACTTTGCATTGAAGGGTTTTGAAAATCTCAGTTTATTATAACCGATTAATCATTAATTGTGTAATTCCTAAATGAAACTTTTAGATTTGCGTGAATGTGTTTGAAAAGCCAATTTTCCTCTCACTTTATAATTTAAGGTGTGAAAGCATAAGTTTATAAAAATGTGACATAATAATTAAGAAAAATAACCTAAGTTATGGAGGCCTTATTACAAAAGAAATATCCCAAAATTAAAACTTAAAAGATAATAGGATAGAGTTTATAGAAATAATAGTCTTGATGGCCCCTCGAGTCCGACTCAGCTCCCATGTCCACGATCTACTGCTCATCTGAAAAGTTGGGAAAAATAAAAGGGTGAGTCACCAAGACTCAGTGTGTAAATCCCAAAAACACATGAAAGCCTTGGGCCCACAAACACGTTATGGGACTTGGGCCATAACAATGGCAACAGAATATATTTTCATGCAACATGGCCCTTCCCAAACCTAGGAGTCCATCCTCTACACACCCCCGAACCAACCATCACACAGTGGGGATTTCTACAATCAACCCTCCATCTGCTACACACTATATCGATCACCATGTGACATATGTGGCAAGGCCACCGATCGCTATGCGACCTTAATAATATATCGACAGCTGCGCTGCCTGTCATAAAGACCGATCACTATGTGACCTATGTGGCAAAGCCACCGATCGCCTTGTAACCTGCTCCCCTTCATCATATCAATCCCATCCCATGCATACATACATGCCAGAATCAGAATATTAAACTATCTAAACAGATCACATACTTTCACATACTTCGATATACATAGAGAAGTTTCTATGATTACGTACCTGGCATCCATTGCCTACCCTTTTTGGGTATTACGACTGTTCATACAGCCTTTTTATCTGGCTTTTAGCCCATAACATACATATAATACAGATTAACTAGGGTGATAGAGATTCACACACCTGATTACCGACAGGATAGTACTTTCTATGTCGACACTATCAGTATCCACTACGACTGCTAATAGTCTAAGATTTTGTTCTGAAGCCGGTCCATAACCCGATGGGCAATCTAAAACTGCTGACACTACTCGCTTCTTAAATCTAAGGGTTGGATTTATGGATCCAATTCCCTCTTTCGTTTGACTAGCGTTTGTATCCATGGAACAGATCTTAGTCAAAAAACTGGATTAAAACATTGTATCGAATACTAAGACGAATGTATATTCATAGAGTAGAGATCCCTTACCTAAAAATCCTGAAAAAAAGAGATATGGTTCGAAATTAACGGTTCTTGGCTTAAGAACCAAAACGATCAGGTCTCTTACAAATCTTGGAAGGCCGCCCAAAATGCAAAAAGATAGGGAATATTAGCCCTATCGACAGCCTTAACAAACCAAGTGGCCATTCGGCCTTGGCCCCTAAAAATCGAAAGAGATCTTAAGGAATAACAAGAGTCGATACTTACCTCAATATGGGAGATTCAGCTTTTAATGAAGAAATCGGCAAGAAGGTTTCAGCTTTTAATGAAAAAATCGGCATGAAGGTTTTGGCTTTTAATGAAGAAATCGGCAGGAAGGAAAGAGTCGATACTAGGGCATTCGACTATAGCAGAAGAGAGTAAAGAGAAGGAATACTTAGGGTTTTGACTTATGGAAGAAATCGGGAAAAAGTGTAGAGAAAGGTTATGAGGTTTCAGCTTTAGCAGAAGAGAAGAAGAAGTTGAAACTTTTAAGAGTTTTCGACTTTTTGAGAAAAGAAACAACTAAGAGAAGAGAATGAGAATAATTGCCGAAATTAAGAAGTGCCCTATTTTCAAATACAATTTTCGGCACACACACTAGCCAAAAGCCGTGCCCTCCCTTTGAAAACTAAAACTAATTAATAAATAAGGAAATTTCGGCACCCTTTAGCCTCATCAAACCGATTTCCTCCTTCCCTAGAGTTGGAAATTCGCCACTACTATGACCAATGCACTGGATCCTAAATTTCCTCCCTTTATCTGCCATATTATCTGTATTATCCACTTGGATAAATTCTCCTATTTTTAAGCCTTGTTGCTGTCCAACTCCACCTAAATAATTATCGAAATTTAGCTAACTTTAATTAAAAGAATTGGGCTTCATGCAACTTGAATTTGGCCTACTCAGTTGACGCCACCTCCTTGCTCTCTAAGTGGTGCCATTTTGCCACTGGGCCACAAGCCCATTTGTATTTTTAAACATAGATAATAGGCTTTAAGCCTATCCTAAATGGTTTCCCACTAGAGTGTCTAAACATAAATTCAATTAAGGCCTCGGCCCAATTCCTGAGCCCCTTCTAGACCCCTAACACTCACATTAAGCATAACCATACATTAAACGCATTGGCCCATTAATCCAGGATGTTACATAATCTCTCAAATGAATAGTCAGATCTTACCAAAATAAAATGGGTAGATTTCGTCAATCGATAAACTATGACCCATATCGAATCCTTCTTTCTCGGAGTCAGAGGCAACCCAGAACAAAGTCCATAATTACTCTATCCCATTTCCATTCAGAATCGAATCAGAATAACAACCCAGCATTTAAACTTGATGTTCTGCTTTCACTTGCTGACAAACTAAACATTTTGAAACAAAGTAAAAAATGTCTCGTTTTATGCCAGACCACCAATAGTGTTGCTTCAAATCATGATACATCTTTGTACTTCCCGGATGGACAAATAGGCGACTGTTATGTGCTTCACCCAAAATCAATTGAATCAACTCCGGATTTCTTGGAACATAGATTCGATCTCGGAATCTCAAACAATCATCAACAACTTGAAATTCAGATTCAGAATTCAATTCTCACTGAGCTCGTTTCAACAACAATTCATTATCAACCTTCTGAGCATCACATATTTGCTGTACAAATAATGGTTTCGCTCTCAATTTAACTATCACAAAACTATCATCAGACAAATCTATCTGAGCATTCAAAGCATGTAGTGCAAACAACAATTTTCTACTCAATGCATCAGCAATAACGTTTGCTTTACCCGGATGATAATCTATCACAAGCTCATAATCATTTAACAATTCAAGCAATCTTCTCTGACGCAGGTTCAAATCTTTCTGGTTCATTAGATATTTCAAACTTTTATGATCTGAAAACACATGACATTTCTCACCATACAGGTAATGGCGCCAAATCTTAAGTGCAAACACAATCGCAGCTAATTCAAGGTCGTGCATCAGATAGTTCTTTTCATGAGGCTTCGATTGTCTCAAGGCATAAGCTACAACTTTGCCTTCTTGCATTAAAACACATCCCAGTCCATTTAACAAAGCATCACTGTAAACAACAAATTTTTTACCCGATTCTCGTTGTACTAACACTGGAGCTTCTGTTAACAAAGCTTTCAACTGATCAAAACTTCAATGACATTTATCAGACCATTCAAATCTGACATCTTTCAAAAGTAATCTTGTCAACGGAATAGCTATTGTCAAAAAGCCTTTTACAAATCTACGATAATAACCAGCTAACCCCAGAAAATTGTAGACTTCAGATACATTTCGCGGAGGTTTCCAATTCAAAATAGCAGCAATCTTGCTTGGGTTTACACGGATTCCAGAAGCTGACACATCCCAGAAAGCTAACCTCGTGCAACCAAAAATCACATTTTCTGAATTTTGCGTACAATTTCTTTTCTCTCAAAGTTTGCAACACAATTTTCAAATATTCTGCATGCTCATTCTCATCACGTGAGTAAATCAAAATGTCGTCAATGAATACAACAACAAATTGATCCAAATATGGTCTGAAAATTCTGTTCATCAAGTCCATAAAAACAACAAGAGCATTGGTTAGTCCAAATGGCATAACTAAAAACTCATAATGCCCGTACCTCATTCTAAATGCAGTTTTCAGAATATCTGAATCTTTAACTCTCAACTGGTAGTATCCCGATCTCAGATCAATCTTTGAAAATACAGTAGCTCCTTTTAACTGATCGAATAAGTTGTCAATCCTAGGCAACGGATATTTGTTCTTTATAGTCACTTTATTTAACTAACGATAATCGATACACATTCTCATCGTGCCATCTTTCTTTTTCACAAACAGAACAGGAGCACCCCAAGGAAAAAACTCAGTCTAGCAAACCCTCTATCAGTCAATTCTTGTACCTGCGGCTTTAACTCTCTCAACTCCGTTGGTGCCATTTTATACGGAGCTATCGAAATAGGTGTCATACCAGGCAACAATTCAATACCAAATTCAACTTCACGAATCAGAGGTAAACCCAGTAACTCTTTAGGGAACACATAAAAAAAATCACAAACAATAGGTATTGATTCAACTTTCTTCTCAGATACTTTTGAATCAATCACATAAGAAAAATATGATTCATACCCCTTTTTCACATAACTCTGAGCTTTCAAAATGGATATTACAGTAGGCAATCCATTCAAATCATTATACTCAATCCATACAATCTCATCATTCGGACTTCTTAAATCAATAGATTTTCTTTTACAATTCACAACGGCATTATGCATAAACAATCAATCCATTCTCAAAATGATATCAAATTCATCAAATGGCAAAAGCATCAGATCAGCAGGGAAACATATATCTCGAACATTAACGGACATTTCTTGCATACTTTGTCAACAAGGACACTTTTACCTAAGGGGTTCGATACTTTTATAGTAAACTTAGTAGACTCTACAAGCAAAGTCTTGTTGAATACTAAATTCATGCATATATATGAATGCATAGAACCAGGGTCTATCAAAGCAATCACAGTAGTATCGGAAAGAGTAAAAGTACCAGTTATCACATCAGGTGATGAAGCTTCCTCACGAGCTCGGATAGCATACGCTTTGACAGGCGCTCTAGCATTAGATCTAACAACATTGTCTCACGTAGTTCTCTGACTACCACCAACATTTCTTGTATTCTTTGAAGGCCTACCTCTCGCAGATGCATTATCAGATCTTGGATTCTGAATAGTCTCTGGTTCGACAGGCTCAGGGCAATCACAGATAAAATGATCAAGAGATCCACATTTGAAACAAGCTCATCAATTAATCTATAGCTTCCAGGATGTCTTTTTCCACAATGTTTACATTAAGTTCTCTCAGATCGAACATTACCAACACTAGCCACTGAAGTTGCTAGGTTTTTGGAACTCATTTGCGATCCAGCTCTATTTTTGTTCAAATGTCCCGCATTTTCTCGAAAACTACTTTGATCATCTCTGTATCTCTTTGAAGCAGACTTAAATGATTTATTCTAAAATCTCTTTCTCATATCTCGAGCTTCAGTTTTAGCTTTCTTTTATCTTTCCCAAGTGCTTCAGCTTTGCATGCTCGATCAACGAGTGTAACGAACTCTTTTATTTCTAATATCCCGACTAGCAAAAGGATATCTTCATTAAGACCTTCTTCGAATCTTTTGCACATTATAGCTTCAGAAGATATACACTCTCGGGCATATTGACTTAGTCACACGAACTCTCGTTCATATTCAGTGACAGTTATTCGGCCCTGTTTAAGCTCTAGAAATTCCTTTCATTTCTGATCAACAAATCTCTCACTGATATATTTCTTCCTAAACTCAGTCTGAAAGAAATCCCATGTGACTCGTTCTCTCAGAACAACAGAAATTAAGGTTTTCCACCATTGATAGGCCGCATCTCGAAGTAATGATACAACACACTTTATACATTCTTCTAGAGTCAGAGACATCTTATCAAATACCCGAATAGTATTTTCAATCCATAATTTAGTTTTTTCAGCATCATCATTATTGGTAGCTTGGAACTCTTCAGCCCTATACTTACGGATCTTGTCAACTGGAGGCTTATTTAACATATTCGGATACATAACTGGTGGCACAACGGTAGTCTAAGGGGGATTAACTGGGGCGGAGGTTGCGAAACAGTCGAGTTATTCTTTACGAACTGAGTGAACCACTCACTCATCATCTGAAAGAAAGCTTGTTTAGCTTCTCCCTCCTGATCGATCGTAGTCGGTCTCGAATCAGAAGGCTCTGTCCCTTGCGCGGGAGCAGGCGCATTACTTTTTACATCGTCAGCTACGGCTCTTTCGGGATCCATTGCTATACAGAAATCACATTTTACACGTCAAGACTCATCACACTATCACAGTTCAAATATTACGGCATGTATAGCTAGACTCTGACATGCTACGTTAGTCCGAGAATCGACTAAATCGTAGCACTGATACCAACCAAATGTAACACCCCTATCTCGTGTCTGATCACTGGATTAGGGTTAAAGGCATTACCAGATAGATCAGAAACATTTACAGAATTAATCGTACAACCATTCACCAATATCAATCGTAAAGTCCCTTAAGTAGGTCATCGAGACCCTAAGCATGCTTATAAACCGAGTCGGGACTAAACCGAAACACATACGAGATGTCATGAAAATTTAAACCTTTTCTAAAATACAGGGGACACACCGCCTTGGGGTAGGCCATGCCTCACCCACGGCTACTGGACATTCCCGTGTGTCCTCTCTGTGGTGGTATACTGTCAAATTCAACACGGTTACCAAGCACGCCCGTGTGCTAAGGCCGTGTACTACTAGATCACATACTGCCATTTCTCACACGGTCATCAAGCACACCCGTGTTGAGGCCGTGTGCAATTTAAGCCACATTCTACCAATTTACCCACAGTCTTAGGCACGCCCGTGTGCCTCAACCGTGCGACATTATAAGCCCTTTTACAATGCCAATATGCCACCCATTTTGGGTCTCACCTACAAGAAATTCACACCAAAACATAATATGCATATATAGCAACCAAAACATATCAAATGGTTCACTTCACCCATACATTCAATACCAATTCCATTCATACCAAATTTCAAACTAATTCCTACATCATTTCAAACATGTATCATACATTTGCTTAACCAAAACTTAACTATTCCATATGCATCAAGACATACTAAATGTATATGCTTCATAACTCATTCTTTCAATCATTTATCAACTCAAAAGCTTGCCAATACACATGGCCATACTCACTTCATAAACATATACACCTATCTAGCCTATACATGCCATAATTAGCCATATACATTTTCAAAAAGGTACCAAAATAAGATTTTGTAGTGTGATGATGATCCTTGACAATCTCGAGCCTTCAGTAGCTTCGACGACCTATAAAATAGAGAAAACACACACACAGAGTAAGCTTTCCAAAAGCTTTGTAAGTCATATACAAATAATCACTTAGCAACTATCACATATATATCTTGGTTCATAAACTTATGGCCACATTTGCCACATTCAACATTTAAAGTTTCACATTCTCATTTTCCATCATGCTCTTCTTCATATCAAAGTCATATAGGTACTTACCTTTTATACACACTTAATGTGCATACAATGTACCTGAAATGGATAATCACTCACTTATTGATCAAAGCTCGGATATACCATTTGTATTGTAGACTTGCCCGTTGAACCCTTAGGAACCTAGTAGGATACTCAGAAAGCTTGGAAATAGTAGTACAATGCCAACATCCCAGACGCATTTAGGTCTTACATGCACTCGTATTTTGATGCCACCGTCCCGCACATGGTCTTACACGTCTGATCATATCGATGGCAACGTCCCGGACACGGTCTTACACGAGTCAATATGATGTCGATGTCCTGCATGTGTCTTACTCATAAAGTTGATATCGGTGCCTACGTCCCGCATTTGAGGTCTTTTACATATAATTCATATCGATGCCTACGTCCTAGACGAGGTCTTATACAAAATTTCAAATCAACGCCAACGTCTCAGATGTGGTCTTACATGATAAAACTGAACAGATACCTATGTCATGACATAGCTAATCCTATCTATTCCTAGGTTCATATGGGACTTCTCAGCTTTATGACTATATCAAACTATTTTTGAAATTCATGCACTTATCATCTTGTACTCATTCATTTTCATCGATAGACATATGAATACATATATTCAATTCAATACAGATAAGTTTATTTGCATAGTGACTTACCTCGGGTTCAGTTTAACGAAACGAAAACGGCTACTCTGTTACTTTCGCTTTCCCGCGATCTAAGTCCGTTTTCCTCGGTTCTTGATCTAAACATATTCAGAATCAACCCTTTTATTCACTATTCCATTCAATTCAATCCATACGCATATATTTTGGGCTATTTACAATTTAACCCTCATATTTGCACACTTTATCAATTTAGTCCATTTTTCTCAAAACATCAAATTCACAAAATCCATACATACACATGCTTAGCTGAATACATATACATCACATACAAGCCCACATTTCTCATCAAACTTGTAATTTAGTCCTTCAATTTACCATTTTTTCAATTTAGCCCTATTTAGCTAAATTCATCAAAACTTCAAGAACAAAACATGTTTATCTAACTCAAATCTTTTGTAACACCCCAAACCCGGCCTATGCATAAAGCCTGGATTTTGGCATGCCACACAAATTAAACGTACATTCAAATCATCAACGATGTAATAAAATAAAAATTTCAAAACAATTAAGAGAATGACTTTATCAAAAATCGAAGATTTTTTATATCCATGATTAAAAACACAAGAGTTTATCATTTGATTTACAGAGCAGTGGTTGATTAAAATTTTAATTTTATCTAGTCGAAATATTTCATCGAAGAATTTTTAAAATAATTTCCTGAGTTTCAGTGATATTTAAGAAAAACCTTTATTTCATGCAAGAGTTTTAGAAAAACATTTATGAAACTAAATCAGTCCAACTTAGGAAAACTAAAACATAATAAAATCCATCCGCATAATAAAATCCACGAAAATAATTAAAGAGGCCTTATTACAGCAATTAAAATAGTACTTAAATGAAAATAATTAAAGAAGTTTTAAAGTTTTATAAACCACCATTTGTAGTATGATCTCCACATGAAGTCATCTCCGACCCAAGTCTCCATAAATTATTATTACCTGAGAAGGTAAGAAAAATAGGGTGAGTTACTTAGAACTCAATGTGTAACCCACTTACCGTATTCACTGGGCCAAAACCATATAAACATATAATTGGGCTTGAGTCTATTTTGCAAATGTTCAATATATATATAAATCAAGTATGTAGAAAAAAAATAATGCATGTGATATGCAATTCCCAACCAAGCCTAATTTCCATCCGCTACACACCACCCGTACCAACCATCACACCTGTGGGGATCAAGTCAATCCACCCCACCAACACACCAATAGTAGGCTTTAAGCCAATTATAATATCTGTGGCAACATGCCATTTATAAGATTTGTGGCAACAGGCCATTTATAATATTTGTGGTAGAACCACCGATCTAGATTTTTGGGCAATAGGCCATCGTGACAGAGTCACCGATCTAGATTTTTGGCAACAGGCCTTTCTTCTCTTCATCAATTATCCCAACCCATGCAGTCATGTATATAATAATGCATAACAAAATATTTGTAAGGTAAATTTTAATAAAAACCCATATTACAATTTATCAATTTGGCCCATTAGTCAAAATAGCAATTTGACCCATTTAACAATCTATCAACTTGCCCCATTTCATCTCATATCACATTTAGCTCATATATTAATATCACTTTTGGCCCATAAATCAACGTATTTCAATTTGGCCCATTTAACACATATTTCAATTTGGCCCAAAAAAATAACATATTTTCGTAATTCGATCCACAGGGACATTAAGTAATTTTGGCCCATTTAACACATGAGTCCTTTTCACAATTTCCACACTTGGCCAATTAATCAAAATATTCACATGGCGCAAAATATCACTTTCTTTCACAAAATAACCCATTAAGGGCAAATCCATAATTTTCCACAACCTCAATTTTGGTTTCATGCATTCACATAAAAATATTAATATAACGTATTTTTCAATTTCACCGGATTTATGATTTTTATTTAACGCTTACGATATATATAACCCATGAGATAAGTGTGAAGTTACACACCTGATTACGGTGAGAACTACACTTTCCCACTCGTTGATTCCTATATACGCGTCACACTTGATTAGAACACTAATACTTTTAAAACTATACCAATGTTAAGCGATCTAGATCTTACCCTCTGAATCTCGAACAACAACTATTTGTGATTTCTCTCCGATCAATGGTTTAGAACCACGAACAAACAATGGTTCAGGGGTATGTACGACTTCAGAAAATTGATTCTCCTCGGATGAGGGTCCACAACCCGGTGGAAAGTCTCAGATTTCTGAAACAGTCCTTCGCTTGAATTTAGGGGGAATAATGGAACCACCCCTCTTCCGAACACTATTAACAACCCTTTTCGTCCCTATCTTGTTTGCCTTCAAAGACAAAGGATCATTAATCCTAACAATATATCGAAAATCTTAAGAATAATGACTTAAAAGAGTGATTTTGGCTTACCTTAATATTCTGAATGATCTCAAAAGAACCCCTTGAACGTTATGATCAAATCTTAAATGAACTTCAATATTTCTTTGAAAAGATGATGATTCGACCCTTCCACTATTTCACTAAAAATAACGAAAGAAAACATTTGAATAAATGATTGGTTATACGGTTTAGAAGTCTTTTCCAAGACATTCTAAAATTCGACCATAGTGACTAAATAGCAAAAACAAAAGACTAAGAAAATGATACTTACCAATGATCCAAAGTTTGAATAGAAGAAAATGATTGAGAATAGATGTTATGAAGAATGGAAGATTCGGCTATGATGATCACAAACATTTGGCCATAGAAGATAGATGAAAGAAAAATATGTGTTTGAATGATAAGTAAAATGGAGAGGAAAAGAGAATAGGGAGAAGACAAAAGAGAGAAGTTTAGGGACAATTGTGCATTCGGCAATAAAGAGAAAAAAGAGAAGAAAAGAAATGGTCTTTGATGGCTATATGGTTTCGGTCACAAAGAAAAGAGAAAAGTTTTAGAGAGAGTGACCAAATTAAGATCGAAATGGTCAAAAAGAATAAATGGCAAAAGCAACAATTTCTTTCTCAATGCTCATGGTACATTCGGCTAGGGAGAAGGAAAAATTGGAGAGAAAGTTTGCTAAAACACCAATTGGTAAATGGAAAAGTGTGCTCATCAAGCACCTAATCCTACCAAACCAACACCAAAATTCGACCATCCTCCTTAGTCCCCTATGCCATCCATGTTCATGGACAATTTGGCCATTCAAAGTTTCCAAGACAAAGCCCTTGATTCATGCCTTATGTCCCCCTATTACCTTAAATCATGAGATTCTTTTCCTTAAACTTTTACTTACCTTTTTCCTTTGGTCTTCTTGCCAAAAATGATATCCAACTCATCCTAATCCTTATCCATGACCGACACATTGAAAAAGGAAACAAAATAAAAACAAAACTCAATGCACATCCAAGGATTCGAACCTCTTCCCTCAAGCAAACATACATGTGCCAACACCACCTTGCTACTAGCTCATCTTATGCTAGTTTGAAACTTAAATTTACTTAAACCTCAAGGTCACTTGATCCACTTCAATTAAAATACTCATTATTAAAATTTATTCTAATTCTGAATAATTCCCAAGTCTTCTCAAGACTATATTAAACATGCAAAAATTTTAATTATACACAAGCTAAGTACCAAAACATGCATCATATTGATACTCAGATTTTAGGATGTTACATCTTTCATTTTTCATTATCAAACATCACAAAGCTTGCAAAACCATCAATGGCATATTTCACATACATCATCAAAACACAAAATCAAGGCATGGGTTTTGTAGCTCTCAAAGCAACAATTGCAGAAACGTAGAAATTATCAAAAACTGAAACCAAAATCATATATTAATTTTGCTTAAAGATAGCTGAAACATCCAAAGCTCAAAATCCTTTCTTTTCTTTCTAATTTTGGTGGAACAAATAGAGATGAACATGGCTTTTTCAATTGATTTTGGTTTATTAGCCTATATTTAATCAAATTACTCATTTAACCCTTCCATAATAATTCAAATAAACATACATTAAGGGCACATTTGTCCTTCTAATATCCACTATCTTAAAAGTGGTCTATTTGCCAATTAAGGCCACAACTTACAAAGCCACAACACCTTGATACTTTAACAATTAGCAAGCAACTTTCACATTTGATGCAATTTCATCCTTTCTCTTAATTCGACACACAAACGATCAAATTATCACACATAATTTTCACACAGACTATGTCACATATCATACACACAGAAAATATCATTAAAATATTATACGGAACTCAGATTTGTGGTCCCGAAACCACTGTTTCGACTAGGGTATAAACCGAACTGTTACATTACCAATATTTTCTTTTCATCTATTCTAGATTGATTATGAAAGTGAGGTTCTAAAATTTATTCTTTCATTTTAGATATCCTCCCTCATAGAATATTTGTTTGTTAAAAGATCAACTATTATAAAAAATGAATGTCCCTAGCATTGGAAATGATTCATGAATCCAAATCGTGCTCATTACAGCATAAGTAATGATTTGAGAAAAAGAAAAGTTTTGATTATCTTTTAATCTAAGGACTAATAAAATAGCGTTTAATTAATAAAACATCATTTTATACTCAGATCTACTGTTGTCTAGTTAAATCTAAGCGTGGTCAATTGAATAGGCTATTATTGCATCAGATCTACATAACTCAGGTGTGGGATTTATTTATATTAAAATGTGAAATTGTTGATTTATTAAATAAATGAGATGATATTAAATATTTATTTAAGAAATTATGAAACACGAAAATGTGCGAATACACTATATACTCAAATGGATTGATAAAATCCTTTAAAAGGAAGGATTCCAAGTAAGTGATTATGAACTTTCGGATCTGTGATAATATGTAAGTGTGATTTTCTATTAAATATGATGTTTTATAACTTCCTGACACTCATGTATTGTGGCATATGGTGTTATTGGATATACATGAAAAATAAACATGCCACTATTTTTTTGATATTCTGATTCGCATGTAAAGCATGCCACTATGTTAAATCGTATTGAAATTTGATTTGCATGTAAAGCATGTCTGCTGAAAAATTCTAAGTTGTATGTCATATCACATGCATGGGGTTGGGATACTGTTGTACGGAGGAAGATTCTGGCAGTTTATCTACAAATCTAGTGTCTTGACTATAATATTCTGTATCTAGCAGTTTTACTGCATTATCTGGTGGCTTGACCATAATATTTTGTATCTGACAGCTTGATTGCAATATCTAGTGGCTTGTCCACATTATTGGTGTGTTATTGGATGGACGAGTTCTAGGAACTCATTATAGTGTGTAGCAGAATATTTTTATGAAAATCTGCACTGTTTTTGAAAAAGCTTGCATTGACATCATTGATATGCATACTGATAAATGTGACTCTATGATTATATGTTTTTTTATATGTGATCTATTATTTTGTTGAGATTATGTCTTAATTTCTTTTTCTATGAAAATTGACCAATACTAGTATTTAAAAGCTCACCCCTTTAAGTTTTGATTTTTCAAATAATAATTTAGGTTATGACATACACTCAGCTTACAGAGGTGCACTCAAATATTTTCGAATAAATTATCACACTTTAAAAAATTGGTATTTTGGGATTTTTATTATTATTTTGGACTGTGGCTTAGGACTTTTTATTTGGATTTTGGGGTTTTGGATGAGATTGCATGATTGGTCTTTTAAGACTATTTTAAACAGATTTATAGATTGGCAAGAAAAACTGGATTTTTCAACCTAATCATAAACTCAACTCAATGATTTTTATTTCAAACTCAAGACTTTATTTTTTTGAAACTCAACATTATCAGCTCATTTAATTGAGATTTTACAAGCGATGTCAAAGTTATGATTTCAAATCGACATGTGAGATTTAGTTCTGTTCCACTGCAACATTTCTTTTGAAATATGATGTTTTCTATAAACATTTGAAAGTAGAGTTTTTGTAACATCCTGAAAATGGGCCTATGCATTTTTTATTTAATTATACGAAATGACATGTCTTATGTATTATGAATGTATAGTGAACATTTTTGGAAACTTGGAAATGTTAAGTTTAAAAGAGGAAAGTGAACATTTTTGGAAACTTGGAAATGTAAGAAATGATTTAGAAATGTCAAGTTTCAAAAAGAGGAAAGTGAACATTTTGGAAACACGAAAATGTAAGGAAATGTCTTGTCCCGGAAATGCAAGGAAATGTCTTGTCCTGGAAATGTAAGGAAATGTCCTGGAAATGTAAGGAAATGTTTTAGAAATGGTAAGTTTAAAAAGGAGGAAAACTAAGGCCATTCAACATTCTTTCTTCTCTTTTTAAATCTCTTGAATTCTCTCGCCATTATTCTTCTTTTTTCTTTTCAATTCTCCACAAAGCCAAAAACAAAATCCCCTAGTCTTGTCGAATTTCTCTAAGTTCTATATCTTCCTTTTCTTTCCTTGTTAAATCGAAATACCCTGTGCTTCCCATCATCAATTCTTTTTCCTTTGTAAAACCAATCAAAAGCCGAAGATAAGTTTCAAGCCTATAGCCGAATCTCTCTAAGCCTCAAAGCCGAATCTACAAGGGTGTTTTAGTTTCCCGAAGGAGCACCATAGGCCGCATGTTCTTTAGTGATTCGGTAAGTTCCAGGATTTCTTTTCCTCACGATTTGTTCCTCTCTTCTTATCAAGATCTAACCCGAATCAATCGTCTATGCGTATCAATTTCTCTTCTTTAGCCCTAGAAGCCGAATCCGGCTTTATAATAAGCAATCTGTGCCGATTTTGGAAAAGTCAAGGTGAGTAATTAATGGTAGGTGGCCGAATGGCCCTTTTCTATTCTTTTCTTTTTGGCCGAATACCATATGGGCTAAGATAATTGAGAATTTAGATTTGTTGAATAAGTGGAGGATTGCCAAATGTAGGTAAAAATTAGGTGACTTGGTTTTTAGGAGGAAGGCGACAGAAGTAAGCTGAGGTTCCCGAGAATTTAGATTCATAAAGGTAAGTGAATCTGACATTCGGCTAAGGCCCTATTGTGGTATTTAGATCTAATTCTTATTTGTTTAAAAAGCCAAAACTAACTAGTTCAATGATTAAGGGTATAGTCGATTGCAACAAAGAAGCATCACAAAGTTTCGAGATTTAATTTTTAATCCAATCGGCACCAAGGTAAGAATTTGATTTCAACAATCCTACTAGGATTTGGATTTATATCCGAATGGCTTTTTACTAACATGTTAGGGTGGATGAATATAGGAATTAAAGATCTAAAGCGATAGAATGAGCTTTCGGGATTTCAGTAAATTCGATAAGTAAATCAGGTGTGTACCCCACACTATTTCTTAATAAGTATGTGTATAAGAATGTGAATATGGCTAAGGTACCATGTCATGGTACAAAGTACTCAGGTACGTTTCCTACTCCTACTAGGATTATGTTAAATATCTGTTACGACACACATGTGACATTGTAAGAATGTGAAATAAGAATTTGGCATGTTAATGCATGATATGTATGATATGGGGCATATGGGTTATATGAAAAGGGAAGTGAATGTGGTGATCTAAGACCACGATAAGCGAATCACGGTGACCTAAGACCACGATATCTAAATGTGGTGACCTAAGACCACGATATCGAATGTGGTGACCTAAGACCACGAATTTTATAAGGCGATGAGAACATCGATTGCAATGACGCCCGATGGTGTGTAGCGGATGGAGGGTTGACTTAGTAGTCCCCACGGTGTGCATGATGGTACGGGTGATGTGTAGCGGATGGCATATAGGTTTGGGTTTGGGTTGCATCATTATTTCCTATCATTATATGAATATGCATGTAATATGTGAACATATGCCTAAATTGTTAAATTTTAGTGTTGGTTACACATTGAGTCTGCTTTGACTCACCCTTGTGGGATTACTTTTCGGTGACGATTAGTGATGGTAGGGTCGGCAAGAGCTTAGTGGAGGCCATGTGAAGTTCAAATTTTCTTCGTTTTGGACTCTTATTATTTTGAGTACTTTGAATTTATTTTTGGGAATTATTTGATGTAATAAGGCCATAGTTGAATTATTTTATTTTACTTCTACTTATCCTGCTACAAAACATTATTTAAAAAAAAAAGACTAAGTGAATTTATCATGATCTAAACCTAAATGTTTTGTCACCTAAAGTAAAGGATTTTAATAATGAAATAAACTTGTTTTCAACTCAAGCCCAACCCAAAACAATCTTTCTTTCAAAACACACAAGTTTTTCCTAAGTAACAAAAGAATTTGAAGCAGTTTACAGGGAACATACCAGATCCGGTCAAGGCTCGTGGGCCGGGTTTGGGGTGTTTCAATTTGGTATCAGAGCCCAATTTAAAACTCGGCCTTGAGGGCTTTTAGGGCCCAAAATGTTTTCTGTCTTTTGAAAATAAACTTTTCTAAGAAATAAACAGGCTTTACGGCATGGCTTTGAGATTCAATTCAAAGTCCACCAGGTAAGTACTCCTAACCTCTTTGTGATTTATATGTAGGGATATATATGTAGGGACATAGATTAGTGGACTAGGAATTGAACCCTAGGACTAATTTACCCCAACAATTACATAAGACTATAATGCACAATTAAACAAACCTATGTCTAAGTCACCGAGTTAGGGTGTGGCAACCATTGTGTGCATGTCTAGGATTGGTTTCGGTGGAAGCTTGGTATTTAAGCAGTCCGTGTGACTCACCTCCTCTCCACTCGAATCCTACCTGGTGCATAGCTTCGGTTCACCCTAACCAAGAGGACTTAGCTACGGGCTAAACCCAATAACTAAAACCCGAAAGGGACTAGCCACATTTTTATGGAAACCCTAGTTTTAAAAGTCAACAAACTATCCTTTTGAAATTATGAAATTATTATTTTGGAAAAACTTTCTAAGAATTTTAATTTACAAATTACCTAAATACCATAGTGGTAAAAATTACTAAAATGCCCTTGATTTTCCAAAATTACCATACTACCCAGATTTCAATAAAATTTTTGGTTTTGCAAAATATCCAAAAATTTCACAAAATATTAAAGACACCACGATTTGAAAAGAAAAAAATTTTATGAAATTATCCACGACTTACAAAATGACCAAAATACCTCAATGAAGGAAAAATCAATGAAGTGCCCTCAAATTAGAAATCTTCAAAATGCCTTTGTTTTGAAGGTCACCAGAACCATATCTTTTCAAAAATTACCGAAATGACCTCGACTTGTAAAATTACAAAATACCCTAGTGTATAAATTACCATTTTACCTTGAAATTTTTCCAACAAGTATTTTAATTTTGTAAAATATCAACAACCTCTATTTTATGACATTTTCAATTACTCTAATTTGAAAATTACCAAAATACCCTATAGGATAAAATTACGAAAATACCCCTGGCTAGTGGAAAACAACAAACAACGACAATTACAATATTTCTCTGTAATGGACGCAAGTTCATGTGTGTGGCTAAATGAATGATGTGAGACTGTATGTGTATGAATCGAAAGAACAACTTCTTAAAACTATTAAACATAAAGCGTTCGTGGATAATCAAGCGAAACAAAACTAATTCATAAAATTCTTTAATCGGATAAGCATGGCGGAAGTATGAATTCAAGGGGACGTGGTCGTAACGAGCGTGGCCGTGGAAGAGGCCGAATGACCGTGTCTGAACCCATTAGATCAGGTCAAGGATCTGAAAATGAAATGCCACCACCGCCCCCAGCCGCTGATGTGAATTTTTGTGGGAAATGTGTTAGTTTTAAGATCAGAGTGTGCAACAGTAGTATAGTGTGGTGAGTTAGGATGTACGATTTTTCGTTAGTAAGTAATTTCAAGGACGAAATTATTTTAAGAGGGTAAAACTGTAACATCCTGAAAATGGGCCTATGCATTTTTGATTTAATTATACGAAATGTCATGTCTTATGTATTATGAATGTATAGTGAACATTTTTGGAAACTTGGAAATGTTAAGTTTAAAAGAGGAAAGTGAACATTTTTGGAAACTTGGAAATGTAAGAAATGATTTAGAAATGTTAAGTTTCAAAAAGAGGAAAGTGAACATTTTGGAAACTCGGAAATGTAAGGAAATGTCTTGTCCCGGAAATGTAAGGAAATGTCTTGTCCTGGAAATGTAAGGAAATGTCCTGGAAATGTAAGGAAATGTTTTAGAAATGGTAAGTTTAAAAAGGAGGAAAACTAAGGCCATTCAACATTCTTTCTTCTCTTTTTTAAATCTCTGCTGAATTCTCTCTTCCATTATTCTTCTTTTTTCTTTTCAATTCTCCACAAAGCCGAAAATAAAATCCCCTAGTCTTGTCGAATTTCTCTAAGTTCTATATTTTCCTTTTCTTTCCTTGTAAAACCGAAATACCTTGTGCTTCCCATCATTAATTCTTTTTCCTTTGCAAAACCAATCAAAAGCCGAAGATAAGTTTCAAGCCTATAGCGAATCTCTCTAAGCCTCAAAGTCGAATCTAAAAGGGTGTTTTAGTTTCGGAAAGGTGCACCATAGGTAGTATGTTCTTTAGTGATTCATAAGTTTCGGATTTCTTTTCCTCATGATTTCTTCCTCTCTTCTCATCAAGATCTAACCCAATCAATTGTCTATGCCTATCAATTTCTCTTCTTTAGCCTAGAAGCGAATCACCTTTATAATAAGCGAGCCTTGGATTTTGGAAAAGTCAAGGTGAGTAATTAATGGTAGGTGGTAGAATGGCCCTTTTCTATTCTTTTCTTTTGGCCAAATACCATATGGGCTAAGATAATTGAGAATTTCGGTTTGTTGAATAAGTGGAGGATTGCGAATGTAGGTAAAAATTAGGTGACTTTGGTTTTTAGGAGGAAGGCGATGTATAAGTGAGGTTCAGGAATTTAGATTCATAAAGGTAAGTGAATCGACATTCGCCAAGGCCCTATTGTGGTATTTAGATCTAATTCTTATTTGTTTAAAAAGACTAAACTAACTAGTTCAATGATTAAGGGTATAGTGATTGCAATAAAGAAGCATCACAAAGTTTGAGTTTAATTTTTAATCCAATCGGCACCAAGGTAAGAATTTGATTACAACAATCTTATGAGGATTTGGATTTATAGCGAATGGCTTTTACTAACATGTTAGGGTGGACGAATATAGGAATTAAAGATCTAAAGCGATACAACGAGTTTTGAGATTTGATAAATTCGATAAGTAAATCGGTGTGTACCCACACTATTTCTTAATAAGTTTTATGGCAATGTTTAATATAAGTATGTGTATAAGAATGTGAATATGGCTAAGGTACCATGTCATGGTACAAAGTACTCAGTGCGTTTCCTACTCCTACTAGGATTATGTTAAATATCATTACGACACACATATGACATTATAAGAATGTGAAATAAGAATTTGGCATGTTAATGCATGATATGTATGATATGGGGCATATGGGTTATATGAAAAGGGAAGTGAATGTGGTGACCTAAGACCACGATAATCGAATGTGGTGACCTAAGACCATGATATCTGAATGTGGTGACCTAAGACCTCGATATCTGAATGTGGTGACCTAAGACCACCAATTTTATACGGCGATGAGCACGTCTCTGCAATGACGCCTTCGATGGTGTGTAGCGGATGGAGGTTGACTTAGTAGTCCCACGGTGTGCAGGATGGTGCGGTGATGTGTAGCGGATGGCATATAGGTTTGGGTTTGGGTTGCAACATTATTTCCTATCATTATATGAATATGCATGTAATATGTGAACATATGCCTAAATTGTTAAATTTTAGTGTTGGTTACACATTGAGTCTGTTTGACTCACCCCTTGTGGGATTACATTTCAGGTGACGATCAGTGATGGGCCGGGTCGGCAGGAGCTTAGTGGAGGCCATGTGAAGTTCAGATTTTTCTTCATTTTGGAATCTTATTATTTTGAGTACTTTGAATTTATTTTTGGGAATTATTTGATGTAATAAGTCCATAGTTGAATTATTTTATTTTACTTCTACTTATCCTGCTACAAAATATTATTTAAAAAAAAAGACTAAGTGAATTTATCATGAACTAAACCCTAAATGTTTTGTCACCTAAAGTAAAGGATTTTAATAATGAAATAAACTTGTTTTCAACTCAAGCCCAACCCAAAACAATCTTTCTTTCAAAACACACAAGTTTTTCCTAAGTAACAAAAGAATTTGAAACAGTTTACACCGGGGAACATACCAGATCCGGTCAAGGCTCGTGGGCCGGGTTTGGGGTGTTTCAGTTTTTTCTAAAGATAATTGGTTTTGACAATTTATTTCCAAAAGAAAATTTATAGATAGTACTTGGCTTTTTCTCAAGCAAATCAAAATGACAATTTTAAATAATGACACTGTCGAGAGAAAATAGTTAATTGATTTTTTTTCTAAGCCATCATCATAGTCAATGTGATCTTCGAGATTCGATCATAATTCAAACACCATTTCTTAGTACCAAACCATGCCATTTACAACTATTTTCACCTATTCAAAACACATTCAAACATGCCAAAAACATACCACAATCATTCAACCTAAGTATCTAACCAATGTACCCTGATTGGTAACACAATTTAAAAACCCAATAAAACACACATTCAATAATCACAAGTTAATATCCTAAAAACATATCAATTCATTCATTTCATCTCATCAAATTTACCATATCTTAAACTACTTTTATAGGGCATAAACCAAATTACCAAATGTACTTATAAACACATATATGAGCCAAAGATGCTAAATATATACACAATCATAAGGATTACTCAAATCAAACTTATAAAAAAAAGAACATATAAGCTTCTAGTACATTCCATTTATAACCCAACTTCAAAATAATTAAATTTCTACCGAGTTGAAGAATGGATACTGTGATTGCTCTGACTCGCTTCCACCCGACTGAGATTTTCGACGATCTACAAAGAAAGAAAACAACAGACGTAAACAAATCAATACTTAGTAAGCTCATATATAATAGAACTTAAACTTACCGAATTTGAACCATTTTATACAAATCATGTAAAATTTCATTAACAAGCTTATGAATTCATTCATTTCCTATAGACACAACAAATCTCACAAGTTAGTGAGTTCATATATATAACACTTCAAACATACTATAATATAAACATTCAAATAGCATATTAAAAAAAAATCAAATCATCCAACTCATATTCAAATACTAAATCACATTCCATTTTATTGTACTATGCCCAATTTTTCCTTTCAATTATCAATTTCACAAAGCTAATTATTTTACACTTTTATTGTCACAGACCATTTTTAAGTGGTGTCAGAAACAGTGATTTTTGGAATCACAATTCAACGAGTGAGCCCGTAAATATTATTATTAAATATTAAATAGTTAAATCTAGTAATATAGTGAATGTAACACCCCATATCTGGCCCAGATGTTATGGTCGAATCTGGTAGCGTCACATTGAAGAGTTTTTCAAAAACATGTTTTCATTGAAAACCCTTCTTGAAATTTCAAACTTCTTTCCATTTAAAACTTGTACAAAACCTCAATTTGCATTTGTTTATTTTCAATCGAGGTTTATTAAATAGTTATTACCTTCAAAACCTTATTGTTGCGGCAGCTTAATTTAAAGCAAATGATTTACGAAAACGTGATATTTAAAAATTGAGTTGCGGAAACGTAATGTTAGAAAATAGTTATTGTTTTGGAAAACCGTATTCTACTTCTAGCAAATAAAAATCACAATCAAATCAAATACCAAATTTAAAATATAGAAATTTTAGAGGCCTTACTACAACCCGAACCAACAAGCTCATTCTTAAGTAAATAAGCTAAACAGAATAAAACTTGTGCAGTTATGTGGCCCTCTCAGAGTCCCTCGAAGCTTCAAACTGTCTAACGCTAGGGATTACCTGAAAGGTTAAAAATGGGGTGAGTTTACAAAAACTCAGTGTGCAATCCCCTTATTAAAGAAATAACCAAGATATCTGAAAAGAATCGATCTAGGCTCGAGCGCTTTAATGATAATAATGCAGTGTGGGCCTTAGCCCATTCTGATATCTGTGGCAATTGGGCCTTAGCCCCCATCAGCCTCAGTTGGACCTTAGCCCATATCAAATGTCACATATCACATCTATATGGGCCTAAGCCATCTCAATATCAGAATTAGTATTTGCAATGCATAAATACCCATACCAACCCTGCACTCCATCTCCCATCCAACCCTACACTTCTGTGGGGATTAAATCGACCCACCCATCCCTACACTCTTTATGTAGCACTGGTTGTTGTACTAACCAATATTGCAGCAAAGTTGCCAATCACATAATCGACTTAAAGCCATCAGTGCATCCATAGTCATATCACGCGACTGTGGAAACCCTCACATATCTATCACTTCTTCCAATACAAGATCCCATCCCTATGCAACAAAATATCATATATGAATGCGAACATATCATAAAATGTCATACAAGATCAGTCACATATCATATATGGCTATTTTAGACATTTTTCCCTTCAGGGGCATAATTGTCATTTCTCACATTAGGGTCCACGTATGTGCATCAACTCATCAATAGGTCCACAGTCGATTCGCACGACTTGTACAGCCTTTAGCAATCAAAAGGTATAGTTGGGCCAAAGCCCAAAGTATGGCCCAAGGGGGGCCCACACGCTCATATGGCCCGCTAAGCCCAAAACTGCCTTTAGCCATGTGAACGACATGGTCGAGCTCATTATTTCACATAAGTTCATGAAGTTGGCCCATGTGGGGCCCACGACCCTATTGGGTCCACACGGTCCATTTTGGCCCATTTGACCCAAAAGCGGCCTAAGACCATGAGACCACTCATGGTGGCCTCCGTCATTGTATCGACTTTCCCACACGAGCGTTTGTGCTCTCGTATGGTAATCGTTGCCGTATTTTCAACTTTTTGGCATTTGAGATTTCAGCATCCGCCGACCTGCAATTAGAGTGGTGTGTGTACACACTGCTTGTTTGAACACTTGCAAAAACTCTTGAGCACCAACCTACATTCATCACATTTCTCTATCAGTCCATTTTGAACAAGACCAATAGTTAATAAATCTTTTCACTATTATACTAATCAAAGAAACTCTAATCCCCTACCTTGATCAATTAACAAAAGGCCACACTCCTATTCCTTTTCCGGATATTATCCACTAGGCCTTAGGGAAACCCTGCATAAGAATCAGATCTTATCAAACACCAATTCAAACAAATAGTTTAAGCTAAATGAGTCCTCACTTACTGACAGTGCAAAGTCAACAGTTGAAGAGAAAAAAAATAATTGGCCTACACCCCCTTTAATGGCTGAAACCGAAATTACTAAGAATGATGGAGATAAAGTGGGGCAACGATACTCCTATTTGAAAATGGCAGAAAACATATGATGTTAGAAGAAGAAATGGCCCATAACCTTAAGGAGAAACCAAAAAAAAAAAAAAAGCCACGAGCACTTACCTTTTTTGTCAAAAGACTTTTTTATGCCTATATGATAATACCATTAAGAGAACAATAGAATATTTGGCCAAGTATACCAAAAGAGAAGGACGAAGAACAGAGTTCAGTATTCGACAAGGGTTAGAGAAAAAATGTAAGAAATTATTGAAAGGGGAGGAGAATGAGAATGTAGGAGAGGAGAAGAGAAGAGTAAAGATTCAGCCAGAGAATGTGAAGAGATTAAGAGCACTTAGAGAGTATACGGTTAAGGACAGAAAGAGGAGGAGCAGAGTTTAGCTTTGGCACATAAAGGGATTGAAACAAAGTAAGGCCAAGAATAAAAATGCCAATTTGGCCAAAGAAGCAAAATCGATTAGAAGAGAAAAGAAGAGGTGAGAGACCACAATGCCGAATTTGCACAAAGAACAGTCGACACTTTGCCCACTCCAAAAAGATCCCAACTTTCCCTTCGACCAAAACTAATGTAAGATTAGGTTTCAATTTGGCTACACAACTTCCAACATCAAATCCCTTATTATCTCTCAAATTCTCTCCACCAAATCAAAACCAACCTCCATCCAAATCCCCACTTTTTCCTCCTTGAATTTCTCCATGATTCATTCAAATTCCAACCTACAGAGTTCTAGTCAAAGTCCACTTCTCTTGCAGTAAGGAAGTAAAATAAATATTCTTTTACATGCCAATGGATTCGAACCTCAGACCATTAGTTTACTCCACAAGCCACTTTTCCCCTTTACCAGTAGACTCCTTGTGTCAAGATTTCACCAATAATATTTATAAAGTCTTCAAGCTAAGGCCAAGATTCACTTAAGAGCATAAAGCAATTTTTTTTTGCTAAAGCCCAGGTTTGAACCCAGGACTTTTTCAACACTCCCAACTGTTTCTAAATCACTTAGCCACTAAAGCAAACAAGCAACTTGTCATTTCCTTGCACACATAAATATTTATGTGCAGTCTCCTAGTTGATCCCGCACTCAAGGCACATTCCTTTTAGGCCCAAATTTAGGGCGTTACTATAACGACCCAAATCTGGGCCTAGTAGAACTGGGCCCATTAGGCATTGGCCATGGGAGCGTTTAAATTTTTTTTGAGAATGAGAGAACGGCATTACTGCAAGTTGGACCTATTAGGCGAGTGATTTTGAAGGTTAGGGGTCTTCTACGAAGTCCAGGATCAAACTTGGGCTTTAGAAAAATTTTGGTTTTAGGTGAATAAAACCCTGAGAGTTAGTAGGTAGGCTTTAAGAATAAAATATGGAGAAAAATGGCACAAAAAGAGCTTGTGGTGTAGTGGCAAAGTGATGCCACATAAGAGACAACGAGGTGATGCCACAAGGAAGCAAGGGGTCCAAGGTTCAAGCCTTAGTGCTGGCATTTATTTTTGATTTATTTTAAGTGAACTTGGACTTTGGCCATAAATTTATGTTTAGTTGTGTATTATTTTAGACAAAAGAGGAGCTTGTGGCTTAGTGGCAAGTGGCATGAATTGGCTGAGAGGAGAGCTTGGGTTTGAATCTCATGACAAGCAAAGGAGTATTTATTTTGTGGATTGGACGGCCAGAGTTTGTGTTGATTTAAACTCTACTGAAGAAGGGATCCCACATCGAAAAGCTAGCAAGAGGGAAGGTGAGAAGTTGGCTATATATAGAGCTGTCTATGAGGAGAGGAAGCATACATTGGTGGGAATTTGGGCATAGGAGCATTTGGAGCGCGGATTAGCTTCAGGCTCCTATCAAGTGTGTATCTCGAACTATTCTAGCTGTAGAATGGAAAATGCCAAAATGCTGGTCACACAGCGATGGTAGCCACATGAGCGCGCGGGCACATGTTTGGGAGCTTTGACGCGATAGTCGAGGCCACCATGAGTATTCTTGTGGGTTGACGTTGTTTGGGCCACGATGGGTTGAGGGGGGCTAAGTGGGCCCATATGAATAAATTGTATGATTGTGTAGTAGATCGTGAATTGGTCTATGTGAATCTCATATCTGTGGCTAGATTTGGGCTAAATGGGCCACACAAATGTGTAGGTCCATTTGGGTCAAGAATGGGCCCTAGGCCCATTCATATCGTTATCTCTGTTTAGAATATCTCGGTTTGCAAAATTATCAAAATACTTCTGGTTTGTAAAATTACAAAAATACCCCTGGTTTGTAAAATTATCGAAATACCCCTAGTTTATAAAATTACCGAAAAACCCTTGTTTGTGAAATTATCAAAATACCCCTAATTTGTGAAATTACTGAAATAACCCTGGTTTGTGAAATTATCGAAATACCCTTGGTTTACAAAATTATTGAAATACCCCTGGTTTGCAAAATTACTGAAATACCTCTGGTTTGCAAAATTATCGAAATACCCCTGGTTTGCAAAATTATCGAAATACCCCTAGTTTGTAAAATTACTGAAATACCTTTGGTGGGTAAATTACTGTTATACCCTTAGGGTTCAATTAGTACGATTGTGTGTATCCTGTTTAATTGGTTGTGATGGTAATTTATTTCATACATCATTTCGATATGTGCTTTGCATACATGACATTTTGCATGGGTTTGGGATATTGATGATCGAGGAAGTGTTATTCTGGTGGCTCTGCCACAATCTGTATAGTGGCTATGCCACGTATATTCTATTATTCTGGTGGCTTCGCCACAAATTCTATGATTAGCAGCTTGTCTGCCATCGAGGTGTGTAGCGGATGGATGGGTCGATTTAGAAATCCCCACAGGTGTGTTGGGCTAGTACGGGTGGTGTGTAGCGGATGGATTATTAGGCTGGGCTACATATTTTGTTTGCATGATCATGTTTATAGGGCTAAGACCCATGCATACTTCAGATGGGCTTCGGTCCGATCATACAGATGGGCTTGGCCTAGTTTGTACATGATGGGCTTGGCCCATCTACTTTGTATGGGTTTCGACCTAGTCTGCTTCTATATGGGCTTCGGCCCAGTTCACTTTCGTATGGGTTCGGGACCAGTTAATGACCGATTAGGGGATTACACACTGAGTTCTCGTAACTCACCCCTTTGTTTTAACCTTGCAAAGGATCCCTAGCATTTGAGGATTTGGAGCTGCGAAGGACTCTATGGTGGCCATACATCAGAGCTTTATTCACGAATTTTAGTATATTCGATCTTTACTTCATTTTAATATTATTTTAATTTGGGTTCAGTATTTTGTAATAAGGCCTTTGGATTTTGTTTTACTTTTTAACTTTCATTTTTGTTATATTCAAACTATAAATGATTAAACACTAGGTTTTCTTAAAAAGTTAATAACTATTTTAAAAATATCACATTTTCATAAATTACTGGATCTAATTTCTGCTATAAACAAAGTTTTCGCTAATAGAAATAACAATGCTTTTACAAGAAAACCATAAAAGCAAATCTGAATTTCATAAACAATAAAGCGCGGAGTTTCAGAAAGAATACGAAGATTTTAACGAGCACGTAGTTTTTAAACAACCCTTTCATGTGACATGCCAAATCCGGTCGTAATGTCTAGGCCAGGTTTGGGGTGTTACAGTTACAATTAACCATCCTTAAAGAAATTTGGTCCTCAAAATTTCCAACTGTCAGAATAGTCGTACCACACATACTTCACCCCCCCGCTCCTGCTGCACACTCTGATTTCAAAACATTATTATAGCCTCAAGAACCATGTTCACATGTATCTCTTGTTCCCATCGTCTATTCGCATTTTATCAGAACAAAAGTTTTATGTAGATCGAAGTTTTACAACAGTTTCAGTCCACTTTAGCTTCAGTTTGCTCTATCTAAAGTAGTATAGTCTAATTTCTAAAGTAGTCACAGTATTTCCTAACTTACCGCATTTTAATGTCTAAACAGACAAAAGTATTCAGAAAACTTACGGATTCGGCACCAGAGACTCAGTGTGCTACACTTTTCCGAGGAAGTATCTCAAAATACTTCACATATTCGAAAATAACCTTTTGAAATCTAAAAATTTGAAAACCCATTCTACAACCGAGTTTTGCAACTCGACTCTGATACCACTAAATGTAACACCCCAAACCTGACCCAAATGTTGTGGCTGAATCTGGAGGCATCATATTGAAGTGATTTTTGAAAACCATGTTTACATTGAAAACCCTTCTTGAAATTTCAAAATTATTGCCATTTAAAACTTGCACAAAACCTCAGTTTGTGTTTGTTTATTTTCAATTGAGGTTTATTAAAAAGTTATTACCTTGAAAACCTTAATGTTATAAAAGCTTAATTTAAAGCAAATGATTTTTGAAAACGTGATATTTGACAATTGAGTTGCAAAAACGTAGTGTTAGAAAATAGTTATTGTTTTGGAAAATCGTGTTCTACTTCTAGCAGATATAAATCGTAATCAAATCAAATCCCAAATTTAAAATCAAAAATTTTAGAGGCTTTATTACAACCCGAACCAACAAGCTAATTCTTAAGTAAATGAGCTAAACAGAATAAAACTTATGCAGTTGTGTAGCCCTCTCCGAGTCCCTCGTAGCTCCGAACCGTCTAACATTGGGGATTACCTGAAAGGTTAAAAATGGGGTGAGTTTATGAAAACTCAGTGTGTAATCCCCTTATTAAAAAACTATCAGTATAAAGAAATAGAATCAGTCTCGGCCTGAGCCCTTTAACAGTAACAGTATAGTGTGGGCTTTAACCTATTACAGTAACGATGGTAATTGGGCCTTAGCCCCCATCAGCCTCGGTTGGGCCTTAGCCCATATCAAAAGTCACATATCACATCTATCTAGGCCTAAGCCCATCTCAATATCAGAATCAGTATATGCAATGCATAAATACCTATACCAACCACACTCTATCTTTCGTCCAACCTACACTCTTGTGGGGATTAAATCGACCCACCCATCCCTACACTCCTTATGAAGCAATGGTTACAGCACTAACTAGTATTGCAGCAGAGCTGCCAATCACATAATCGGCATAAAGCCATCGATGGGTCCACAGTCGTCTGGTGCGACCCGTGCGAACCTCACATATCCATCACTTCCTCCAATACAAGATCCCATCCCCATGCAACAAAATATCACATATGAATGCGAACATATCATCAAATGGCATACAAGATCAGTCATGTATCATCTAGGGGTATTTTAGACATCTTTCCCTTTAGGGGCACAATGGTCATTTCTCACATTGGGGTCCAAGTATGTGCATCACCTCATCAATAGGCCCACAGTTGATTCGCACAACCTGTGCAACCTTTAGCAACCTAAAGGTATAGTTTGTCCCAAACCAAAAGAATGGCCTGAGTGGGGCCTACACGCACGTGAGGCCCGCTAAGCCCAAAACTGCCTCTAGCCATGTGAACGACATGTCGAGCTCATTATTTCACATAAGTTCATAAAGTTGGACCATGTGGGGCCCACGAGCCTATTGGGCCCACACAGCCCATTTCGACCCATTTGACCCAAAAGTGGCCCAAGACCATGAGGCAGCTCATGGTGGCCTCTATCATTGTATCGACTTTCCCACACGAGCGTTCATGCGCTCGTATGGTAACCGTTGTCGTATTTTTAAATTTTTGGTATTTCAGGATTTCGGCATCTGCCGACCTACAATTGGAGTGGTGTGTGTACACACCTGTTTGCGAACATTTGCAAAAACTCTTGATCACGAACCTACATTTATCACATTTCTCCATTAGTCCCTTTTGAACTAGACCAATACTTATTAAATCTTTTCACTATTATACTAATCAAAGAGACTCTAAACCCCTACCTTGATCAATCAACAAAAGGCCACACTCCTATTCCATTTTCGGAGATTATCCACTAGGCCTTAGGGAAACCTTGCATAAGAATCAGATCTTATCAAACACCCATTCAAATGAATTGGCCCAAATTGGCCCGTTTAAGCCCTGTTTCTCGTTCTTTTCGTTCCTAGGTGCTTTTCTTAGTAAAACCATGAAAAGAAAGGATTAAAAACACCTTTTTACATAAGTCAAAGGCTAAATCATCCAAAAGCATACTAAATGTGGGCTTAAAATATGTTACTTTTACGGTTTTCAACCCTTCTTGAAATTTCAAACTTCTTGCCATTTAAAACTTGTACAAAACCTCAGTTTGCATTTGTTTATTTTCAATCGAGGTTTATTAAAAAGTTATTACCTTCAAAACCTTATTGTTGCGAAATCTTAATTTAAAACAAATGATTTATGAAAACATGATATTTAAAAATTGACTTACAGAAATGTAGTGTTAGAAAATAGTTATTATTTTGGAAAACTGTGTTCTACTTCTAGCAAATATAAATCACAATCAAATCAAATCCCAAATTTAAAATCCAAAAATTTTAAAGGCCTTATTACAACCCAAACCAGCAAGCTCATTCTTAAGTAAATGAGCTAAAAAGAATAAAACTTGTGCAGTTGTGTGGCCCTCTCCGAGTCCCTTGCAGCTACGAACCGTCTAATGCTGGGGATTACCTAAAAGGTTAAAAATCGGATGAGTTTATGAAAACTCATTGTGCAACCTTTAGCAACCAATTGGTATAGTTGAGCCCAAAGCTCAAAGTATGGCCCAAATAGGGCCTACATGCTCATATGGCCCGCTAAGCCTAAAACTGCCCTTAGCCATGTGAACGACATGGTCGATCTCATTATTTCACATAAGTTCATGAAGTTGGCCCATGTGGGGCCCGCGAGCCTATTAGGTCCACACGACTCATTTTAGCCTATTTGACCCAAAAGCGTCCCAAGACCATGAGACCATTCAAGGTGTAACATCCTGAATTAATGGGCCTATGCGCTTAGTGTGTGTATATGGTAAGGTGTTAATTTAACTGTTAGGGGTCCAAATTGGGCTCAAAAGGTGGTCAAGGCTTTGGTAAAATTATTGCTTGGGCACTATAAGGTTTAAAGGGTGGTATCTGTGTTTAAAATATCAAAATGGTCTTGTGGCCCAGTGGTCAGTGACGCCACTTAGGGAGCAAGGAGGTGATGCCACACATAAGGGAGTAAGGGGCCAAATTTAAGTTTTATGGAGCCCAATATCTTTTAATTAAGTTATCTAATTTTTGGCATTAGGGTTAGGTGGAGTGGATGGCAACAAGGCTCAAATGCAGGAGGATTTATGTGAATAGGATAATGTAGATATTATAGCTGATAATATGAAAGATAAAAGGAGAAAGGATAGGAGCTATCTGCAAGGTTAGGTGTTGGCCGAAATTTCATCACCTAGAGAAGTGAAGGAATCGGTTTCTTTATGACAGGGGGTGCTGAAATTACTATTTAATTAACTATTAGTTATTAGGAAGGGCGTTTTCAGTTTTGAGCAGTAGGTACTGAAATCTTCTTTAAATAGAGGGGATATCTCTTTAATTCTAGCATTTAGAACCCTATTCTTTTCTTCTTTCCTTGTGCCGAAATTCTCAGTCTTCCTCTAAAATTTCTTTTCTTTTGATTTTTCAAAAGCCGAAACCTCCCAATCTTCTCAACATTTTTTCTTTCAAAAGATGAAATCCTAAACTCTCTTCTCATCTTCATAGCCGATTCCTTCAACTAAAAGCTGAAACTACTTAGATCTCTTCTTATTATCTACTTTTCTTGATCTTCTCAAAAGCCGAAAATTCCTAGGTGTTGCCAAATTTCCTATAGAGGTAAGTGTTGCCTTGTGCTATTATTTTTGTTATTTTTCGATTTTTAAGCCAAAGCCGAATGGATAGATGGTGGTTAGAGCCATCTTTAGATTGATGTTTTCTTACTAATCTCGTGTTCTTTTTCTTTGGGCGTCATTCTGAGATTTGAAGGAGATCTAATCGCCTAGGGTTCTAAGCCAGAAATTGGTAGCATTTGAATCACGTTATTTTTGGGATTTTAAGGTAAGGTGGTTTTCTCTAGATTTTCGTTAGACTTGTTTATCGTATGTGAGATCTTAACTTTATGATGTGGCGTAACGACCATGTGTTGTGATAGTAGTTTTGACAAGGACTTGTGATGGAATTAAATATGGATCAGGCGAAGGAGAGTATCCTAAGTTTAAGAAACGAATGGTGTCTGCCGTTCGAGATTGGCCATCTGGTTGTGGATCGGCTTCTAAACAACACCTTAGGCAGATAGCAGTGATGTTGGCTATGGATAGCGTCGACTTAGAGGGTCTCGTTCTAACGGTAATAAGGTGTGTAGATCTCTAATACACACTCTCTAACTGTTCTTTATGTGTTATGTGCTAAAAAGCCAGAAAGTAATTATGTAGACAGTCGAATAAAACCCTAAAAGGGTTAGGTAAGGATGTCAACGCAATCATAAGAAATCTCTATGTATAACGAAATATATGAAAGTCTGTATGATGTTTTCTTTATGTATGTATGCATGGGGTGGGAATATGATAATGAAGGGGAAGTGCATAATGGGTCATATGGTGACCGGTGGTAGAAATCCCACGAATATAAACATGGGTCATAAGGTGACCAGTGGTAGAAATCCCACAAATATAAATGTTATGCCACATAGTGATCGGTGGCTATGCCATGTTTAATGATTTCTGATTAATAGAAATAGGCAGTATGGCTGTCGTTATGGTGTGTAGCGGATGGAGGGTTGATTGTAGAAATCCCCAAGGTGTGATGGTTGGTACGGGTTGGTGTGTAGATGATGGAATTCTAGGATGGGTTGGGCTATTCATTATTTATTATTTATCATGTATTTATGATTGTTGCCTCCATGTATGGGCTAAGGCCCATAATGTGTTTGTGGGCCTCAGGTCAGTGTGTTTGGGATTTATACACTGAGTCTTGGTGACTCACGCTTTCATTTTCTCTACTCTTTCAGATAAGCAGTAGATCGTGGACATGGGAGCTGAGACGGACTCGAGGGGCCATCAAGCATACGTTTCTATAGATAAAATTTTGATTTTCTTTAAGTTTTATTTTTAGGAGTATTTATGTAATAAGTAATTCATAACTTAGATTCGATTTATTATTTCGGTTATGTCGGGATTTACAAACTTATGTTTTTCTTTTTTTTTTAAAAAAGGTCTCCAAAATAAAACAAGATGATAAATGGGCTTTCAACCCAATCAATGCAAGTATTAAAGATATTAAAAAAAACCCTCACACTTAATGGATTATTCGGCTAAAATAAACTAAATTTTTTAAAACCAATTAGAGAAAAGTTTTCAACGTACAACCCGTAGCATACCAGATAGGGTCGAAATGTATGGGCCGGGTTTGGGGTGTTACACAAGGTGGCCTCCATCATTGTATTGACTTTACCACACAAGCGCTCATGTGCTAGTATGGTAATCGTTGCTGTATTTTTGGTTTTTCAACATTTCAGGATTTCGACATCTGCTGACCAGCAATTGGAGTGGTGTGTGTACACACCTGTTTGCGAACACTTGCAAAAACTCTTGAGCACGAACCTACATTCATCACATTTATCCATCAGTCCCTTTTGAACAAGACCAATACTTAATAAATCTATTCACTATTATACTAATCAAAGAGACTCTAAACCCCTACCTTGATCAATCAACAAAAGGCCACATTCCTATTCTGTTGCCTGAGATTATCCACTAGGCCTTAGGAAACCCTACATAAGAATCGGATCTTATCAAACACCCATTCAAATGAATAGTTTAAGCTATACGAGTCCTTACTTGCTAATAGTGCAAAGTCAACAGTTGAAGAGAAAAAAATAATTGGTCTACACCCCCTTTAAGGGTCGAAATCGAAAGTACTAAGAATGATGAAGAAAACCACGAGCACTTACCCTTTTTGTCAGAAGACTTTTGTAAGCCGATACGATAATACCACTAAGAGGACAAGAGAATATTCGGCCAAGTATACCAAAAGAGAAGGACGAAGAACAGAGTTCAGTATTCGACAAGGGTCAGAGAAAAATGTAAGAAACTATTGAAAGGTTAGGATAATGAGAATAAAGAAGAGGAGAAGAGAAGAGTAAAGATTTGGCCAGAGAATGTGGAGAGATGAAGAGCACTCAAAGAGTATATGGTTAAGGACAGAAAGAGGAGGAGTAGAGTTTGGCTTTGGCACATAAAGGGATTGAAACAAAGTAAGGCCAAGAATAAAAATTTCTATTCGGCCAAAGAAGAAAAATGACAACCAAAATCGACTAAAAGAGAAAAGAAAAGGCGAGAGACCACAATCCCGAAAAACCAATAAAATACCAAATATGCACAAAGAGCAGTCGGCACATTGCCCACTACCAAAAGATCCCAACTTTCCCTTTAACCAAAACTAATGCAAGATTAGAGTTTCAATTCGGCTACACAACTTCCAACATCAAATCCCTTATTATCTCCCAAATTCTCTCCACCAAATCCAGACCAACCATTATCCAAATCCCCCCTTTTTCCTCCTTGAATTTCTCCATGACCCATTCAAATTCCAACCTACAGAGTTCTAGTCAAAGTCCACTTCTCATGTAGAAAGGAAGTAAAATAAATACTCTTTTGCATGCCAAGGGATTCGAACCTCATACCACTAGTTCACTCTACACGCCACATTAACGTTATGGTTGAATCTGGCAACATCACATTTAAGTGTTTTTCAAAAACCATGTTTTCATTGACAACCCTTCTTGAAATTTCAAACTTCTTGCCATTTAAAGCTTGTACAAAACCTCAGTTTGTGTTTATTTATTTTCAGCCAAGGTTTATTGAAAAGTTATTACCTTCAAAACTTTATTGGTGAGGAAGCTTAATTTAAAGTAAATGATTTATGAAAACGCGATATTTAAAAATTGAGTTGCAAAAATGTAGTGTTACAAAATAGTTATTGTTTTGGAAAACTGTGTTATACTTCTAGCAAATATAAATCACAATCAAATTACATCCCAAATTTAAAATCCAAAAATTTTAGAGGCCTTATTACAACCCATACCAACAAGGTCACTCTTAAGTAAATGAGCTAAACAGAATAAAACTTGTGCAGCTGTGTGGCCCTCTCTGAGTCCCTCACAGCTTCAAACCGTCTAGCGCTGGGGATTACCTGAAAGGTTAAAAACGGGGTGATTTTAAAAAAACACAGTGTGTAATCACCTTATTAAAGAAACAGTCGATATATAAAGCAGAATCGATCTAGGCACAGGCGCTTTACTGATAAGATGCTGTAGGTCATATACCATTACAGCAATGATGGCAATTGGGCTTTAGCCCCCATCAGTCTCGGTTGGGCCTTAGCCCATATCAAAAGTCACATATCACATCAATCTGGGCCTAAGCCCATCTCAATATCAGAATAAGTATATCCAATGCATAAATACCCATACCAACCCTGCACTCTGTCTCCTATCCAACCCTACACTCCTGTGGGGATTAAATCGACCCACCCATCTCTACACTCCTTATGTAGCACTGGTTGCGGCACTAACCAATATTGCAGCAGAGTTGCCAACCACATAATCGGCTTAAAGCCATCGATGGGTCCATAGTCATCTTGCGCATCCCGTGCGACCCTCACATATCCATCACTTTCTCCAATACAAGATCCCATCCCATGCAACAAAATATCACATATGAATGCGAACATATCATCAAATGGCATAAAAGATCAATCATGTATCATATAAGGGTATTTTAGACATTTTTCCCTTCAGGGGCTTAATGACCATTTCTCACATTGGGGTCCAAGTATGTGCATCAACTCATCAATAGGTCCATAGTCGATTCGCACGACTTGTACAACCTTTAGCAATCAAAAGGTATAGTTGGGCCCAAAGCCCAAAGAATGGCCCAAGTGGGGCCCACACGCTCATGTGGCCCGCTAAGCCCAAAACTGCCCTTAGCCATGTGAACGACATGGTCGAGCTCATTATTTCACATAAGTTCATGAAGTTGGCCCATGTGAGGCCCAAGAGCCCATTGGGCCCACATAGACCATTTTCGCCCATTTGACCCAAAAGTGGTCTAAGACCATGAGACTGCTCATGGTGGCCTCCGTCATTGTATTGCCTTTCCCACACGAGCGTTCGTGCGCTCGTATGGTAACCATTGTTGTATTTTTATCTTTTCGAGATTTCAGCTTCTATCGACCTGCAATTGGAGTGGTGTGTGTACACACCTGTTTACGAACACTTGCAAAAACTCTTGAGCACAAACCTATATTCATCACATTTCTCCATCAGTCCCTTTTGAAAAGGATCAATACTTAATAAATATTTTCACTATTATACTAATCAAAGAGACTCTAAACCCCTACCTTGATCAATCAACAAAAGGCCACACTCTTATTCCGTTGTTGGAGATTATCCACTAGGCCTTAGGGAAATCCTGCATAAGAATTGGATCTTATCAAACACCCATTCAGACGAATAGTTTAAGCTAAACAAGTCCTCACTTACTGACAGTGCAAAGTCAACAGTTGAAGAAAAAAATAATCAGGCTACACCCCCTTTAAGGGCCGAAACCGAAAGTACTAAGAATGATGAAGATAAAATGGGCAACGGTACTCCTATTTGAAAATGGCAGAAAACATATGATGTTAGAAGAAGAAAGGGTCGTTAATGTTAAGGAGAAACCAGAAGAAAAACCATGAGACTTACCCTTTTTGTTAGAAGACTTTTGTAAGCCGATACGATAATACAACTAAGAGAAAAAGAGAATATTTGGCCAAGTATGCCAATAGAGAAGGACGAAAAATAGAGTTCAGTATTCGATAAGGGTTAGAGAAAAATATAAGAAACAATTGAAAGGGGAGGAGAATGAGAATGGAGGAGATGAGAAGAGAAGAGAAGAGTAAAGATTCGGCCATAGAATGTGGAGAGATTAAGACCACTCAGAGAGTATACGGTTGAGGACAGAAAGAGGAGGATCAAAGTTTGGCTTTGGCACATAAAGGGATTGAAACAAAGTAAGGCCAAGAATAAAAATGCCTATTCGGCCAAAGAATAAAAATGACAACCAAAATCAACTAAAAGAGAATAGAAGAGGCGAGAGACCACAATCCCGAAAAACCAACAAAATGCTGAATATCCACAAAGAGCAGTCGACACTTTGCCCACTCCCAAAAGATCCCAACTTTCCCTTCAACTGAAACTAATGCAAGATTAGAGTTTCAATTCGGCTACACAACTTCCAACATCAAATCCCTTATTATCTCCCAAATTCTCTCTACCAAATCCACACCAACCTCCATCCAAATCCCCCCTTTTTCCTCATTGAATTTCTCCATAACTCATTCAAATTCCAACCTGTAGAGTTCTAGTCAAAGTCCACTTCTCATGCAGCAAGGAAGTAAAATAAATATTCTTTTGCACGCTAAGGGATTCGAACCTCAGACCACTTGTTCACTCCACACACCACTTTCCCCCTTTACCAGTAGACTCCTTGTGTCAGGATTTCACCAAAAATATTTATAAAGCCTTCAAGCTAAGGCCAAGAATCACTTAAGAGCATTAAGCAAAAAATTTTGCTAAAGCCAGTTTGAACCCAGGACTTCTCCAACACTCCCAACTCTTCCTAAATCACTTAGCCACTAAAGCAAACAAGCAAATTGTAATTTCCTTGCACACATAAATATTTATGTGCAGTCTCCTAGCTGATCCCACACTCAAGGCCCATTCCTTCTAGGCCCAAATTCGGGGCTTTACAGTGAATTTTGATTTTATAAATTTTGTTATTTGGGCGATTAATTAAAGTACAAGTAGTTCATCCTTAAAGTCAAGTGGTTTTGAAAAATGAGGTATCGGGACCTTGCTTCTGTAAACCAAGCCAATAAATTTTTTATTAAATATTTCCAGAGTGGTTATATAGGTATACTAAATTTTGGTCTTAAAATTTTAGTGATCAAATGGGTAATTTAGGCACAAGGACTAAATTGTAAAAAATTATAAAACTTAATCGATTTATATTATTATTAGTTATATGGCTTAAATTGTAAATATTTGAGGATCAAAGTGGAAATTGACTAGTTTTTAATGATAGTGGATGGTGGATGTTTATTTTAAGGAAAATTATATACGGAATAATGTTTTAATATTAATAAAATATAATAAAACAATTTTAAAATGATTATATTCATCACTCTCAATCTTCCATCGATTTTACTAAAAATAGAACACATGAACAACCATGGTTAAAGTCTTAAGTTCAGCTAAGATACCATCTTTTCTTGGTAACCCATTTTAAATCAATTTATTGTAATTTTTATGTTTTTAAGATCGTTGCAACTAGGTCCAGCTAACTCATATCTCTGATTTCAAAACTGTTAAAGATTTTAAAACTTGTCTTTGATGAATCTTAGATGTTCTTGATAGAAAATGATAGATTTGGAAGCTATGAAATGTGTAAAGACTATTTTATAGTGATTTTTGTTAAATTTTAACATTAGGACTAAATTGTTAATATCTTGAAATTGATATGTACTTTTGTGATTTTTATGATAGATGTTTGAAATTGAATATATTTGAAATTGGTTTAAAGTTTGGAGTCCAAATTTAAAAGTTATGATAAGTTTGATTTTAGGGATAAAATTGAATAAAATGTAAAAGTTTAGGAAATTTTGTAAAATGAAAACTTAAAGATTAGAAGCATGAATTTGAGTAGTATTATAAGATTGGTATTGATTTTTTGAATCTTAAAAATTATTTAGATCAAGTTTTTTACTTAGGCAAAAATGGAAAAACTGTCGAATAGTTCCTGGTATCTAAACTACTATGGTTTTTGTTAGGTAAGTTCATACTAATTTCCGTGGTTACAATTTTTTATTAAATGTTGTTAATTATTTATATATAAATTTTTGAAATGGAAATTAAACTATGTGGTAATAAATTAAATTTTGAGATAATTCCAATGGACCGAGTGAAAGTCTCATACATGAGATTTCTGAATAATTCCTTTTCTGGACTGAGCTCCAGCATTTGTTAGGGACTCGATTATATATGTGACATAGATTTAGCCTAGATTGGTAACTTTACGTGTATATCTAGCCCTGGCTAGGCCATTTTTTGTGTTTTCACTTGTTTAGTTCAGACTAGTAACCTGACACATAAATTTCTGTATACGATTAGCTTAGACAAGCATTTTATGTTTCCTATACTAGTGCATTGAATTCTTTTAGAAAGTTCCATCGAAAAAACCAAAAGTTATACACTGTGAAATTGTGCCATTAATGTGGATGAAATATGAACTGTGACTCATTGAACTATGTCATGATATGAATAAATATGACAAGGATATATGATGCAATTTATAATGATGCAAAGTGATAAATTGGAAAATGAATTCATGATGAATTTAGTGTTAAAGGTGGTATTTTACCATTTGAAATTACGTATGTGGTTTGGACTAAATCTCATATTGTTGATGTTTTGAATACTATGATAGGTGACTTTGTTTCATATTGATTCATGTAGTTGTTGAATGGTTAAGGTAAGCTATTTATTTATATTGTATGAGCTTACTAAGTATTTTATTTACTTACTCGGGTTACTACATTTCTATAGATTTTGGATGTCTAGAACGTGTTGATCGGATCAGGGAGAAGCTCACACCTACCTTCTCTCGATTCGGTAGAATTTTTAAGTTTCATTGTTGGTTACTCATGCCATGTGTAACACCCCTAACCCATATCCGTCGTCGGAATAGGGTTACGAGGCATTACCAGACAATACAGTTTCACACAATCATTTATCATTTTTCATACACAACGTTATATCAATTTCTTCACGATATAATTTCTAAATCCAATAGCAATCATCCACTAAATCATATTAGTTAAATTTGCACATATGAAACACACAACTAGATAAAGTTACTCATGCTTAGTTACTTATAATACATATGCAAACTATACTTTAAAATTTCAATCATATTAATATCATCTATACATATCCAAATACTCGAATTAACTAATATGCCACAAAACCATGTTCATATACTTAATACTTATGACCCAAATATCAATGGCGATTGTATAATTAAAACATATTGCAGCATATACATATAAATATATATTTCACTTCATACATCACATGCATGTCAATATATCTATTTAAATATTGAATATCAAACCTATTAATTCATTGCTAATACACAAACACAAAATCAAAACATTCAACCATATTACATCAATTATTATGCAATCACATATGCGATTTTAATAACCTTACAATATGGCGAATATACTTTTAATGTTTATATATATATATATTAGCATTATACCATAAAATAAAAGCCACATCTAACATTTGAACACAAACAACATTTAAATATACTCCTAATTAGCAAGTACATTTGTATACCTAAACTTTATTTTTCATCTAATTACTAGTCATTGATTCAACCACACCATAATCAAGGTTATATGCATATCAAAATGAACCAAATATTACAACCACACATATGCATCCCATATTATTATTAACATCAACTTGGCACTTTTAACTATCCAATCAAAGCTAACCAAACATACTTAAACCATAACTATCATTTACCATTTCTCATAGCGAATCTTAGTCCAAACACTATCAATGATTATACCAAATATTAAGCTCATTAACATGAACCAATTCATAAGTCTT
The DNA here is from genome assembly GCA_025506655.1 of Gossypium rotundifolium. NCBI lineage: Eukaryota > Viridiplantae > Streptophyta > Magnoliopsida > Malvales > Malvaceae > Gossypium > Gossypium rotundifolium. Next base: position 148,013,363 of record CP106724.1, read on the forward strand.
TCTTATCATAATATAACATGCATAAACAATAATGCCACTCTCACACATATTTAAACCATTATCAAGCATAAATAATAGCTCATGGCATGAGCAATCAATATCATCAAAACACGAAATAAGTTATTCAAACTAGATAGCCATTTTAGCATAGCTAGCATATTTACACTATTACAAAACATTAGTTATATGATTTAATCTAGCCTATACATGCCCTTTTAAATAACAAACTAAGTTTTCAATACCAAAAGAAAGTCGATAGTGTGGTTGACTTCACGGATGATCCTTGAGCCGTAGTTGAATCAAAATCTATAAAACAAAGATAACAAAGATACACACACAATAAGCTTACTAGCTTAGTAAGTCCCAAGCATACATAAATATAATGAGCATATAGCATAACACATAATTATTTCATTATATAAATATAGATCATTGAATAATAGTAATACTCTTCACTTAAATATCATTACAATAACAACAAAAACCAATCTAGGCATCGATCTACTATTTCCATTTATACACAAGAACAAGCACTTTTATCACACACATCACCGATCTTTAATTATACATTAAGAATTCTTTTGTTCACTTCATTTCTTACTAAAATTGTAACATCCCGATTAGGCCTATGCATTTCGGTTTAATTGTATGAAATGACAAGTTTCAAGTACTATGAATAAATTTTGATACTTTTGAAACCTAGAAATGCATAAAATGGAAATGGAAATGGAAATGAAAATGGAAATGAAAATGAAAATGGAAATGAAAATGGAAATGGAAATGGAAATGGAAATGGAAATGGAAATGGAAATGGAAATGAAAATGGAAATGGAAATGGAAATGAAATGAACATTTTAGGCTTAGACATTTTGGAAACCAAACCAAAATAGGAAACTAAACATTTTGGAAACCAAACCAAAATAGGAAACTAAACATTTTGGAAACCAAGCCAAAATAGGAAACTAAACATTTTGGAAACTAGGAAAATCTGAGTCATGCGAAAATTTTAGAAACTTAGAAATGACCGGAATGTTAGATTGAAGAGCCCAAAGGGAGCTTAGGGCCAAGTGACCCTAAAATATAAAGAACATAAACCACGACCCAATAACGAACTTGGAAATGTGGCCTGAAGATGCCACCTAAGGCCCTAGGAAATGGCCCAAATGTAAGAGATTTTTGGGCCTGAGTTTGAGTCATCTAGGAAACAAATAAAAGAAATAAAATTTTGTCTCCATGAGTGGAGGGTTGGACGGCACAAGGGGGAGGAGTTTCCATTCAATAAAAACTCTTGGCTAATTAGGAGATTTGATGGAGTTTCATATCGATAAAACTAAACCTTATCACAAGTGAAGAATTGGTGAATTAGGGACTCTAAGGCTAATAGATTCGCTAAAGAGAGAAAAGTAAAAGCCATTCTCTTCTCTTCATCATTCTTGCGAAACCTCCTAATCAAAGCAACAACAACTTATTTTTTCTTAGCAGAATCCTCCTTGTCAAAGGTCTCTCCATCTCTTTTCCTTTTTCTTTTCTTCTCTTGTTCCTCATCAAAAACCAATCTAGGCATCGATCTACTATTTCCATTTATACACAAGAATAAGCACTTTTATCACACATCACCGATCTTTAATTATACATTAAGAATTCTTTTGTTCACTTCATTTCTTACTAAAATGGTAGGTTAGTTCTTACACGAACCTTTACCACATAACCCTATATAAACATTTCACCTTGTTTGATGTTCAAGATTCCTCTTATAGTATATCACAAGGCATAACGCCTGCTAGGCACTAAGCCCGAATATATCACCCACAGCGGCTTTGCTAGGCACTAAGCAGAATATATCACAAGACGAAGCACGCTAGGCGTAAAAGCCCGATAAGTAACACCGACACAAAGCCTGCTAGGCGTAAAAGCCCGATACGTATCAATGCAGTCAAACATTCAAGATACCTCGTATACTATTTTATATAAATATGTATAAATCTAATTCCATTGAACACACTCACATTAAATCAATAAAATCATCATATCTTTATACACTCTAACAATTAACATAGAAACATTTATTCACATCATATAGCCAACTTTAATCATCAATCCAGTGTCCTTTTATGCATTCGGCCATAACCATAACAAATACTAAAATCTATCCATTTCTAATATTTGATACATTTATAATTAGTTCTTTAATATAACTTAGCTATAGGACTTACCTCGGTTGTCGATAGGACGTGCGAATCGGCTATTCGAGAACCTTCGTCTTTCCCCGATCTAACTCCGTTTTTCTTTGCTCTTGATCTAAAACACATTAAATTTAGCTTATTCAAGCACAATTCATCTCAATTTAGTCCCTAAGCACATAAATGGGCAAATTACTATTTTACCCTATTATTTCACAACTTTACAATTTAGTCCTATTTGCATAAAACTCAAAATACATCAAATTACCCCATACTCTTTAAAGGCCGAATGTGTATAAGGACTACACAAGTCCATATCTTTCATTTATTTTGCAATCAAGCCCTCTAAAATTTTATTTTTACAAATTGGCCCTAAAACACAATTTCACCAAAACTTCCAACACATAATATACTAATTTTAACATACCTTTCATCTAACATCATTAAACATCAAAACCTCAAGAATTCATCCATGGCGATTCATATATACACACTAATCTTAGAAATTTTAGCATGGGTGGGGTAATATACTAAGCAATGATATCAAAACGTAAAAATTAATAAAAAGCCGAGCTAGATTTCTTACCCAATTTTGCTTGAATAATGCCGAATGTTCAAAGGCTTTTCTCCCCTTTTCTTTTGTGTTTCTTTTGGCTAAGATGAACAAAATGAATGGCTTTTATTTTATTGTTTTTATTAACATATATTTATTCATTATTTTAACATATAATGTAATAATATACATTATAATAATCCAAACACTATTACATGCAACTAAGGTGGTTACCATTAACCTTAAAATGGGCTATTTGCCCTTTTAATACCTCACATTAAAGAGCCATGCTCAATTTAACACATTTCACTTTAGTTGGCCACTTTTACTTTTTATGCGATTAAGTCCTTTTTATCTAATTCGACACTTAAACGATAAAATTTTTCTACGAAACTTTCACACATATAAATACATACATAATAAAAACTAAATATAATATGTAAACATTTCTCGGGCTCGGATTCATGGTCCCGAAACCACCTTTCTGATTAGGGTCCGATTTGGTCTGTTACAACTCTCCCCCTTAAGGATTTTCGTCCCCGAAAATCTTACCGTTAAACAATGTCGGATATTGTTGCCTCATTGAATTCTCAGGCTCCCACGTTGCCTCTTCAACTCCATGTCAATTCCATAACACCTTCACTAAGGAAATCTTTTTGTTTCTTAGCTCTTTCATTTCCGAGCTAGAATACGATCGGCTTTTCCTCATCGTCATATCGGATCGTATCTCAATCTCGAACGAGACAATCACATGTGACGGATCCGATCAGTATCTACGGAGCATAGAAACATGAAATACATCGTGTATCTTTTCTAATTGAGGGTAGCTTCAATTTATAAGCAACAGCCCAACACGTTCAATGATCTCATACGGTCCAATGAACCTCGGGCTCAACTTGCCTTTCCTACCAAAAGCAGAGCACTTTCTTCCATGGTGAAACCTTTAAAAGACTCAATCTCCGATCCGAATTCAATATCTTTACGTTTCAAATCAGCATAGGACTTTTGTCGATCCGATCGACTTTCAAATTATCTTTGATTATGGCCACTTTACATTCGGTCTCTTTAATCAAATCAACCCGTGTATCTTATTTTCATGAGCTCACCCGGTATAATGGTGTTCGACATTTTCACCGTATAAGGCTTCATAAGGTGCCATTTTGATACTTGATTGAAAGCTATTATTGTAAGCAAATTCAATCAAAGGTAGGTATCATTCCACGTACCTTCAAACTCGAGAACGCAACATCTCAACATGTCCTCAAGTATTTGAATGGTTCGCCAGACCGACTGCCCATCTGCGGATGAAAGGTCAGTATTAAAATGTAGTTTAGTACCTAAAGCATTTTACAACTTCTTCCAAAACTGCGATGTAAATCTCGGTCTCATCGACACAATGGAGCTCGGACACCATGCAATCTTACAATCTGCGAAACATACAATTGGCAAGTTTATCGAGTGAAAAGTCATGCGAATCGGCACAAAATGAGCTGATTTAGTCGACCTATCAACTATCACCCATACGGCATCTTTCTTACTCGGTGTCATAGGAAGACCGGATACAAAATCCATTGTAATTTTATCCCATTTCCACTCGGGTATCATGATCTATGAAGCAACCCGGAAGGCACTTGATGCTCGCTTTTACTTGTCGACAAATTAGGCACTTTGAAACAAATTCGGATATATCTCGTTTCATACCAGCCACCAATAGAACTGCTTTCAAGTCGTTATACATTTTCGTGCTACGGATGTATTGATAGTCGCCACTATGAGCCTCACTCAAAATCATCTCAGATCAAATCGAGTTCTTTGGAACACACATTTGGCTTTTAAAATTCAAGCAGTCATTTGCATCAATCGAAAATCGACTCTGCACCTTTTCACAATCGAATTCGTTTAGCAATCATATTCTTGTCAACTTTCATGCATCACAAATTTGTTGGATAAACATCGGTCTTGCTCGCCTTTCGGCTATGATTGAACCATCACTATACATAGCCATCTGTGCATTTAATGCACGAAGAGCAACTAATAATTTCGACTTAACGATCCGCAACGACATTAGCTTTTCCCGGGTGATAGTCAATCACCAATTCATAGTCTTTCAACAGTTTTAGCCACCTGCGTTGTCTCAAATTCAGGTCTTTCTGAGTCATTAAATACTTTAGACTTTTATGATCTGAATAAATGTGACATTTCTCGCCAAATAAATAGTGACGCCAAATTTTCAATGCGAAAACAATGGTCGCAAGCTCTAAGTCATCGTCGGGTAATTTTTCTCGTCGGCTTCAATTGTCTTGAAGCGTAGGCTACCACTTTGTCTTCCTCGCATCAAAACGCAAAGACAAACCATTTAAAGAAGCATCGAATAAACAACGAATTCTTTACCCGATTCAGTGAACTAATCTGGAGCTTCATCAAAGGGCTTTCAACCGATCAAAACTTTTCGACATTTTTCGACCACTCAAACCGACATCTTCTACGCAGAACCTTGTCAGCGGGTAGCTATCATAGAAAATCTTTCACAAATCGTCGATAGTAACCCGCAAGTCCCAAAAAACTTCGAATCTCGAAACATTTTTCGGTGGCTTCCAATCAAGTATAGCCGAGATTTTGTTCGGATCAACTCGAATGCCTGATGCTGAAACCACATGTCCCAAAAAGCTGACCTCTTTCATCCAGAACTCACACTTACTAAACTTCGCATACAGCTGATGATCTCGCAAAGTTTGTAGCACTAACCTCAAATGTTCAGCGTGTTCAATTTCATCTTTGGAGTAGATCAATATGTCATCAATAAACACCACCACAAATCGATCCAAAAACTGTCTAAAAACCCGATTCATCAAATCCATAAAAATAGCAGGTGCATTAGTAAGCCCAAAAGGCATTACCAAAAACTCAAAATGTCCGTACCTCATCCGAAATGCAGTCTTTGGCACATCTGTATCTCTGACTCGCAACTGATAATAACCCGATCTCAAGTCTATCTTCGAAAATACTGACGCCCCTTTCAACTGATCAAACAAATCATCAATCCGAGGTAACGGGTACTTATTCTTTATAGTTACCTTATTCAGTTGCCGATAATCAATACACATTCGCATCGTTCCATCTTTCTTTCTCACAAAAAGAACTGGTGCACCCCAAGGAGAGAAACTTGGTCGCAAAGCCTCTATCTGTTAACTCTTGCAATCTGTGCTTTCACTCTTTTAGCTCAAGAGGGTGCCATCCGATATGGAGCTATTGAGATCGGAGTCGTTCTGGAGCTAATTCAATGCCAAACTCAATCTCGTATAGGGGTAAACCCAGTAGTTCTTCAGAAACACATCGAGTATTCACATATAATCGATGCAATTCAATCATTTCTCGACACTTTATTATCCACACATAAGCCAAATAAGCTTCACACCTTTTCTCACATACTTTTGAGCTAACATCGATGATATAATCAGGAAACCCACTTGAATCATCGGATTCAATTCTAATGATCTCACCATTCGGTGTCTCAAATCGATAAGCTTTCTTTTGCAATTCACCACCGCATCATGCGAAGTTAACCACCCATTCTCGAATTATATCAAACTCATCGAAAGGCAACAACATTAAATCAATCTGAAACAAAAATCTTGAATCATCAATGGGCAACTTTACACACTTTATTAACAAACACATCTACCCAAAGGGTTGGATACGAATCACAAACTCGATGAGACTCAATGGCGAGTCTTCATGAATACCGTAGTTTCACATACATATGAATGGGTGAACCAGATCAATCAATGCAATCACAGTAGTATCATAAAGAGTGAAAGTACCAAGAATGACATCTAGAAGCGACATCCTCTCTAGCTCGAGTAACATAAGCTCTTCTGGAGCTCTAGCCTCGATCGATCTATTGTGTTCTTTGTCCCTCTCGACTACCACCTACATTGCCAAAATGTGCGGGTGGTCCGCCCAGATTGATGCACTACTTGGTCTAGAGTTACGTCTTGTATTTGACTCGATTAACATCGGGCACTCTCGAATAAAATGGTCTCGAGGATCCACATTTAAAGCAAGACCGGTCACGAACTCTACAACTCCCGGATGCCATTTTCCACAATGTTTACATTCAACTCGATTACGTGGAACGTTACCAACACCGGTCATCGAGGTAGCTCGGGAACCCATCGGAGGTCGATCACGTCTAGATGAATCAAGTAGCTTTGTGTCGATGAAGTCATCTCTAAACTTCTTAGATGTGGAATGAAAATTCTTACCGACGGTCTCTTACGAGCATCTCTAGCTTCGGTCTCGGCCTTTCTTTTCTCCTTCCCGAGCTCTTCAGCCTTGCAAGCCCACTCAACAAGTGTCACAAACTCTTTGATTTCAAGAATGCCAACAAGCAACTTTAAGTCTTCATTCAAGCCATCTTCAAACCTTTTGCACATAATGGCTTCAGTTGATACACACTCTCGAGCATATCAGCTCAATTTGACAAACTTTCGCTCATATTCCGTCACGGTCATTTGCCCCTATTTTAATTCAAGGAATTCTTTACATTTCTGGTCGATGAACCTCTGGCTGATATATTTCTTGCGGAACTCATTCTGAAAGAAATCCCATGTCACTTTTTCTTTTGGAACCACGGATACTAGTGTATTCCACGGTGATAAGCGGTGTCCGGAGCAAGGATATAGCACATTTCAAACATTAAATGCAGAGTAGGATAGCTCATCAAGTACCCGAATAGTGTTATCAAGCCACAATTCAGCTTCGCTTCGCATCATCATTATCATTGGCCTTGAATTCTTATTTAAATTTCCTAATTTTATCAATCAGAGGCCTACTAGATCTCATTGGATCTATCATAGAAGTCTTGAAGGTACCGAGTTGGATTATTCGGGGTGGAGGTTGTTGTACTGTTGGATTATTCTCGAATAAACTGGGCAAACCATTCATTCATCATTTGATAGAAGGCTTGTTTAGCCTCTCCTCGTGGTTACCCGTAATCGGTTGAGAGTCTAGTGGCACCGATCCATGTGCGAGACCAAAGCGACACTCTCCACATCATCGGCTACGGCTCTATCAGGATCAGAATCCATTTACTATATAAAATACAATCGAAATTGTCAGAAGTCACCACACTATCATATATACAATTTAAAGGCATGTATAGCTAGACTCTTTCATACTACGGTAGTCCTAGAATCGACTAAACCTGGCTCTGATACCAATAAAATGTAACACCCCTAACCCATATCCGTCGTCAGAATAGGGTTACGAGGCATTACCAGACAATACAGTTTCACACAATCATTTATCATTTTTCATACACAACGTTATATCAATTTCTTCACGATATAATTTCTAAATCCAATAGCAATCATCCACTAAATCATATTAGTTAAATTTGCACATATGAAACACACAACTAGATAAAGTTACTCATGCTTAGTTACTTATAATACATATGCAAACTATACTTTAAAATTTCAATCATATTAATATCATCTATACATATCCAAATACTCGAATTAACTAATATGCCACAAAACCATGTTCATATACTTAATACTTATGACCCAAATATCAATGGCGATTGTATAATTAAAACATATTGCAGCATATACATATAAATATATATTTCACTTCATACATCACATGCATGTCAATATATCTATTTAAATATTGAATATCGAACCTATTAATTCATTGCTAATACATAAACACAAAATCAAAACATTCAACCATATTACATCAATTATTATGCAATCACATATGCGATTTTAATAACCTTACAATATGGTAGAATATACTTTTAATGTTTATATATATATATTATGCGATTATACCTTAAAATAAAAGCCACATCTAACATTTGAACACAAACAACATTTAAATATACTCCTAATTCGCAAGTACATTTGTATACCTAAACTTTATTTTTCATCTTATTACTAGTCATTGATTCAACCACACCATAATCAAGGTTATATGCATATCAAAATGAACCAAATATTACAACCACACATGTGTGCATCCCATATTATTATTAACATCAACTTGGCACTTTTAACTATCCAATAAAGCTAACCAAACATACTTAAACCATAACTATCATTTACCATTTCTCATAGCCGAATCTTAGTCCAAACACTATCAATGATTATACCAAATATTAAGCTCATTAACATGAACCAATTCATAATTCTTTCTTATCATAATCTAACATGCATAAACAATAATGCCACTCTCACACATATTTAAATCATTATCAAGCATAAATAATAGTTCATGGCATGAGCAACCAATATCATCAAAACACGAAATAAGTTATTCAAACTAGATAGCCATTTTCGCATAGCTAGCATATTTACACTATTATAAAACATTAGTTATATGATTTAATCTAGCCTATACATGCCCTTTTTAAATAACAAACTAAGTTTTCAATACCAAAAGAAAGTCGATAGTGTGGTTGACTTCACGGATGATCCTTCGAGCCGTAGTTCGAATCAAAATCTATAAAACAAAGATAACAAAGATACACACACAAGAAGCTTACTAGCTTAGTAAGTCCCAAGCATACATAAATATAATGAGCATATAGCATAACACATAATTATTTCATTATATAAATATAGATCATTGAATAATAGTAATACTCTTCACTTAAATATCATTACAATAACATCGAAAACCAATCTAGGCATCGATCTACTATTTCCATTTATACACAAGAACAAGCACTTTTATCACACATCATCGATCTTTAATTATACATTAAGAATTCTTTTGTTCACTTCATTTCTTACTAAAATGGTATGTTAGTTCTTACCGAACCTTTACCACATAACCCTATATAAACATTTCACCTTGTTTGATGTTCATACTTCCTCTTATAGTATATCATAGGCATAACGCTCAAGCTAGGCACTAAGCCCGAATATATCACCTACACGAAGCTCAAGTAGGCACTAAGCGAATATATCACCCAAGCACGAAGCCTGCTGGGCACTAAGCGAATATATCATCCAAGACGAAGCACGCTAGGCACTAAGCGAATATATCACCTGACACGAGCACGCTGAGCACTAAGCCCGAATATATCACCCAGCACGAAGCTCGCTAGAGCGTAAAAGCCCGATAAGTAACACCTAAGACAAAGCACGCTAGGCGTAAAAGCCCGATACGTATCAATGCGGTCAAACATTCAAGATACCTCGTATACTATTTTATATAAATATGTATAAATCTAATTCCATTGAACACACTCACATTAAATCAATAAAATCATCATATCTTTATACACTCTAACAATTAACATAAAACATTTATTCACATCATATAGCCAACTTTAATCATCAATCCGGTGTCCCTTTATGCATTCAACCATAACCATAACAAATACTAAAATCTATCCATTTCTAATATTTGATACATTTATAATTAGTTCTTTAATATAACTTAGCTATAGGACTTACCTCGGTTGTCGATGGTAGTGCTTGAATCATTATTCGAGAACCTTCGTCTTTCCCCGATCTAACTCTGTTTTCTTTGCTCTTGATCTAAAACACATTAAATTTAGCTTATTCAAGCACAATTCATCTCAATTTAGTCCTTAAGCACATAAATGGGCAAATTACTATTTTACCCTATTATTTCACAACTTTACAATTTAGTCCTATTTGCATAAAACTCAAAATACATCAAATTACCCCATACTCTTTAAAGGCCGAATGTGTATAAGGACTACACAAGTCCATATCTTTCATTTATTTTGCAATCAAGCCCCTCTAAAATTTTATTTTTACAAATTGGCCCTAAAAACACAATTTCACCAAAACTTCCAACACATAATATACTAATTTTTAACATACCTTTCATCTAACATCATTAAACATCAAAACCTCAAGAATTCATCCATGGCGATTCATATCTACACACTAATCTTAGAAATTTTAGCATGGGTGGGTAATATACTAAAACGATCTCAAAAACGTAAAAATTAACAAAAAGCTGAGCTAGATTTCTTACCCAATTTTGCTTGAATAATGCCGAATGTTCAAAGGCTTTTCTCCCCTTTTATTTTGTGTTTCTTTCGTGAAGATGAACAAAATGAATGGCTTTTATTTTATTGTTTTTATTAACATATATTTATTCATTATTTTAACATATAATGTAATAATATACATTATAATAATCCAAACACTATTACATGCAACTAAGGTGGCGGCCATTAACCTTAAAATGGGCTATTTGCCCTTTTAATACCTCACATTAAAGAGCCATGCTCAATTTAACACATTTCACTTTAGTTGGCCACTTTTACTTTTTATGCGATTAAGTCCTTTTATCTAATTCGACACTTAAGCGATAAAATTTTTCTCTGAAACTTTCACACATATAAATACATACATAATAAACACTAAATATAATATGTAAACATTTCTCGAGCTCAGATTCATGGTCCCAAAACCACCTTTCCGATTAGGGTCCGATTCAATCTGTTACACCATGTATATAGGATGAGCACACATTGCAAAAATAATGAACATGTTTTGTCACTATGGTTGTGTATAAGCTTAAATATGTAATCTGGTTATATTAATTGGTTGGTACCAATTTGATATTTATTAGGTTGATGATGTTGGTAAAGTTTTAAATTGCATTATTTAAATGTTTAGGCAATGGCATGATTCAGTATTTGATTGGTTTTTGAATTAGACAAATGTTTAGCTTGGTGAGGTTTGAGTTGAGATATGAAATGATTAAAGGTATTGGCAAATATGGTATCTTTTGCTAGATGAGTTAGGTACTTATATTTTAGGTCATTTTTGAACTTTTCTTATTGATATTTAAGCTGAAGAAATGATAAATGTAAATGTGTGCTTGAACATGACTATCTTGATACAAATGGTGATGAATTCTTATTGTTTCATGATTGAATTTGTAATGCAATTTGTGGCATATTGGTTAGGCACTTAGGTTAAGTGCATAAAGTCAAAATTGGTATATTTCGGTGTCTTGTTTCAAGTTATTCAAGAGTCTATTGTATTGACTTGTGGCTTAAGAGATTTTGGGTCAATTTTTTTTTTTTTTGATGTGGAAGCCATTTTAGGCACACACGGCCTCTTACATGGTTTGCCACACAGTCATGTGTCACACACGGGTATAGGGTACGACCATGTGAACTATTTTAATTTTGGTACAAGATGATGCACACGGCCACAGGTTGTGTAACAACCTAGCGGCACGGCTGTGTAACCCATTATTACAGGACATCAAGTTGCTACACGGTTTGTGAAGATAGGAGTGTGGCCTTGCACCACACGGCCCTAGGCTGTCACATGGCCGTGTGACCCTTATTTTGTATTTTTACCTATCATTTTGCAAATATTTCAGATTGGTCCTGATTTAGTTCTGAACATTTTCAAAGGCTTTCAGAAGCTTATTAAGATTTAGTTATGATTGTAATACATGTTTAACATGGAATTAACTTGTAATTGTATTATTTTTGAGTATTATTAAATAAATTGCTTGTGGATTTTAATTTTCTAATCGAGTGTCGCATTTTATGGTATCGAGCTACTATTTAGTCAATTTTACGAGTGAACTTAGCGTGTATTGAGTCTAGAACTACATGCCACAATAACCTTTATTTTTGTGTGATGCTTTTGATCCAATTTAACAATGTTTTTCTTATATATTTCCAATGTCAGCCAAGTTGAATCATGACATGCCTGATAAAGTTGATAGTAACATTCTGGATTCCGAACAGGAAGCGAGTCTTAGACTGCTAGTTTTGTAAATGTTAGAAAATGCTTTGTTCGACATAATTAATTAGTAGTCTCTGAGTTTTTGCAAATCAAATCTGCGGGTCGATAACTTCTACCCCCGATTGTGTCTTTTTTGACACTGTCCTTAAAATATTAATATGCTGAATGATTAACAATTTTTGATTGATTAATTGGTTGAGCATTAGATGGAGATACATTAGTCAGACCTAAAATTTGTGCACCTCCGTGAGATTTATATCGATCAAGTCAAAGTAAAAGCCTATTCTTGATGATATTACGTGTACATTTTCTTCATCTACTATTTTTATACAGATTGTGATTAAGCTTGGAGTAACGCATTCTTAATTTTGTATTGTTATAATAACTGAAGAGATTATGCCAGTAGAGTTGACTGATTGTGATATTAGAATAACAAATCTATTAGATCAGTAGGTTTGTGCTAGTAACATTTTTCACTAAAAATATATGGTTGTGAAATTCTCGTTGAGCTGATGTCATTGACATTTGATGAATGTGATGTGATATTTGGTGTGAATTGATTGAATTTTATATGATGCTGTGATTGATTATAGATAGATACAGGTTGTACTTTAGTGTTAGAAAGAGAAATCAATAACTGTTGAGATTAACAGAATTGATTGTGTGAACAATGGCATGTTAGTTTTAATGATCCATGAAAATATTAGAAAGAGGTTGTGAATTGTATTTTCCTTGTATTCTAGATATTGAAATGTTAGAATTGAGGATTAATTCAGTTTAGATGATTAAAGAATATATTGATATTTTTCTAGAACTATTTGGATTATCACTCGTATGAGAAGATGAGTTTGTAACAGACAAGATACTTGAAACCGTTTTGATCTTTATTGTTCTATATAGAATAATACTACCAGAATTATAATAACTGTAGGCATTACTGAAGTAGTTATTTGTTAGAAGGAAGTGTTCAACTAAGTGTGTAATCTAGAAAAGCGGTACTGTGTTTATGAAAAAAAAAACAGGATTATGAGAATCATTTAATGATTACAGATAGCGGATCATACACAATATGGAGAACAGATACTTGTTATTTGATATAGTTGACTTATTTGTTTAGTTAAGAGAACTACCATATTTTTAGTATGGACTTTCGATCGAGTTGTTATTAGCCCAGAGTTAGAGTCAAAAGTATTGAAGATTTCTTTCCAAATTTGATTTTAACAATGAGAGATTACGATAACACCTCTTAAATTATCAATTGCTTATTTGCTTTATATATTTAATAGACAAAAGTTTCTAGTTGTATCGATTAGAGTTGTTGCCATGTAATTGACGATATTCAAGTTATGGGAGAAATAAAATTGAACTTAATTAATATTGGAAAAATAGTGTTACAAATATTACAAGAGAAATAATTATTTGTTAATATCAAGAAATGTTAATTATGAATTTGAGAAATATGTTTTCTAAACCTTTTAATAATAGCAGAAGATATTTAAGTTATTTTGAATGAACTTCTGATAATTATGAACTTGGAAATCTCTAGTGAATAATGTAGAAGTGTGTAGTTCTCTGGGATTTACTGCATACTATAGATGATTTGTTCAGGCTTGTCGATGATAGCTCTACCATTGACGAAGTTGCTACAAAAAATGTCAATTTCTTCGTTTGAATAATGCTAGCAGATTTTTGAATAGTTGAAAGCTATGCTAACAGAAATTCAAGAATTGAATTTGGAATGGCATAAAGTTCTAACATTATTAAAAGATTTCGATTTGGTGATTGATTATTCCACGAGTAAAGCTAATGTTGTTGAAACACCCACACCCGGCCACGAGAATGGACCGGATCGGTATGTTCCTAAAGTAAACGGTTTCAAACATTTTACGTTACTTAGAAAATTTGTAAATTTTAGAAAAACTATTGTTTTGAGTTGGGCTTAGGTTGTAAACCCATTTATTTATACTTGTAAACCCATTTAATTAAATACATCCAAAATAGTTCTTAGCATAAAACTTAATAGTAAAGCAAAAATAAAGAGAAATCCACGGGCCTTATGGCCTTATTACATCAAGTAAAACCCAAAATAAAATAAAAGTAAAAAGTCCAAACTAAATAAAATTTCCGAATGTAGCATGGCCACCTCAACGTCTCTGGGCCGGTCAATCCTTTGTTCATCACCGAAAATAGTTCCCTACAGGGTGAGTCAATGCACTCAATGTGCACACAAGGCTATCATTCAATAAATCAGCATTCATGTTCAAATCATCAAGTCCATATAATAATGAAATTATGATGCAACCCAAACCCAAACCTAATTAGCCATCCACTACACTCCCCGTACCAACTTGTACACCGTAGGGACTACTAAGTCAACCCTCCATCCGCTACTCTCCATCAAAGGCATTCGCCCATATCGTTTGTCATTAGACACTATAATCAAATTTATACGTTGTGTCATTAGACACTATTGTAACCGTTACCAAAATTTCGCAATGTGACCGTAGTCAACATATTTCACAGGTGAGGTGAAGTCAACACCTTCGTTGGTGAGACCAAGTCAACACTGTTCTCCCCTTTCACATAAATCCCAATGCCCCAAAAATATATATATTGTGCATAACTAATTTCATGTTCATATACATATGTTGGCATGTTATAAAATAACATTTTCACAATCCTATCAGAAGTAGGAAATGTACATGGGTACTCTTTGCCACATTTGTGGTACATAGCCACATTCACATTATTATTCATATCATATATTAAAATATTTAGCCATAAAATATTGAAGGATAGTAAGGTACACACCGATTTGTTTAGCGATTCCTTGAGATTCGAAAAGCTAGATCTAAAGTTTAGATCCTTAGTCCCTACATTTGATTCATCCTTTATTTCTTAGCATAAATTCTATTTGGCTATGATATCCAAATCCTAGTAGGATTTGTAAAAGACTTACCTTTGATGCCGATTTGGTGTTTATTCAAATCCCAAAACTTGGTTTTCCTTCACTTGATATTTGGCCAACCTTGAATCTCAATATGGGTTAGTTTTGGCTTTTTAATAATTAAAGAACTGATCTAGATAATCATACAAGCTTTGGCTGAATACTTTTAGGTACTTACCTTGTGGATCCTAAATCCCGAAATTCATCGAATAACTAGGGAACACGTGGCCTATGGTGTACCTTCGGAAAAGAATTTCTTCTTCCATGATTTGGCCAAGATTAATAATTGAAATTAGTCTCTAAATTTCAATAAGTCTAGAATATAAAAGAATGGAAAACTAAACTTGGATCTTACCCTTATTTGAAGGAATCGATTGCACCTTCACTTTAACCTTCGAGATTGACTTAGAGACTTGATGAACAATCGGCTATGATTCCCTTATGTATTTGGTTTCAAAGATGAAAGAAGAGAGGGATAATAGGCTTAGAAGGAAATCGGCTAGGAGGCTAAAAGAAAAGAAGAAAAGAATGGATGCTCAAGAAGAATATTTGGCGAGGAAAAGAGAGGAGAATGAATAATGAATGGCCCTAGTCCCTCCTTTTATAGCCGAATTTACTAGGCCAAGAATCCTTTACTTGGCCACCACTCTTCCTTATTTTCCTAATTAAAAATAATTCTTCATTTATCCACCTATTTAGCCGAATTTTAAAGAGAATTAAACTCTTCCTTAAGAGTCCTTATGATCTTCTAATTAGCCAGAGTTTTAGAGAGAATGAAACTCCTCTTTTGCAAGCTTGTGCCGTCCACCTCTTGGGCTTCTAGAAGCAAAATAAAACTTATTTTATTTGCTTCTTATGTGACTCGAACTCAAGCCCAAAACCTTTTGCATGTGGGCCATTTTCTAAGGCCTTAGGTGGCATCTTCAAGCCACATTTCCAAGTCTGTTATTGGGTCAAATTTCATGTACTTTATATTTTTAGGGTCACTTGGCCCTAAGTTCCCCTTTGGGCTCTTAAATTCAACATTTCGGGGTCAATTTTAAGTTTCCTAAAATTTTCGCGCGGCTCTGTATTTTCTAGGATTCCAAAATGTTTAGTTTCCTATTTTGGCTTGGTTTCCAAAATGTTTAGTTTCCTCTTTTGGCTTGGTTTCCAAAATGTTCACTTTCCTAATTTACTTCGGTTTCCAAAATGGTCACTTTCCTATTTTAGTTTAGTTTCCAAAACTTAACATTTCTAAAGCATTTCCTTACATTTCCATGCATCTCCTTACATTTCCACACATTTCCATACATTTCCATACATTTCCTTACATTTCCATATATTTCCATACATTTCCATACATTTCCATACATTTCCTTACATTTCCTTTCATTTCCTTACATTTCCTTTCATTTCCTTTCATTTCCTTTCATTTCCTTACATTTTCCTTACTTTTCCTTACATTTTCCTACATTTCCTTACATTTCCTTACATTTTCTTTCATCTTAGGGTTCTTGAAACTCTTCTGAACACATCCAACACACCCACTGATCCCACTATCTCATGAATTATGCACGAACGCATAACCCCTAATCTAGGATGTTACAGTTCTACCCCCCTTAAAAATAATTTCGTCCTCGAAATTACTTACTATCGTTCATCCGTACAGTCTAACTCACCACACTACGCTATTGCTGCGCACTCTGATCTTAAAGAACTATCATACTTTCTAGGCACATTCTCTAAGTTCATGTTCCTTAGAACTCATTTCTAACGTCGCGATTTAATTAAAAAGTTTTATGAATTAGTCCTTGTTTTACTTGATTACCCGCGAAGAAGTTTTATGGAAAGAATTTTTTTAGAAGTGGTTCTTTCAGATTCATACATGCACACAGCTTTTCATTCATTCACACATCCATCAAACAATTATGAACCTTAGTTCATTCGGAGAAACGTTGTAGTTTTTTTTCATTTGTTGTTTTCCACTACCCGGGGTATTTTCGTAATTTGTCCTACGAATGGTATTTTCGTAATTTGTCAAAATAAGGTTCCTTGGTGATTTTGTCACAAGGTATTTTTGGTCCTTTAAGTTCTGTGGTATTTTGGAAAATTTTTGAAATTGAGGGTATTTCGAAATTTTTGGACATTGGGGTATTTTGGTAATTTTTCCACAAATCGGGTAAATTGTAAAATTTTAATAAATCAGGGATATTTCAAAAGTTGCAAAACTTTGAGGGTTCTTTTGAGAAATTTATTTTCCAAGACGATGAAGTTGCAAAATTTTGGAAATTAGGGTCATTTTGGTAATTTTGTAAGTTAGGGGCAATTTTGTAATTTTTTCCAAAATCGAGGTATTTTGATATTTTGCAAGTTAGGGTTTTTGA
Source organism: Gossypium rotundifolium (assembly GCA_025506655.1). Taxonomy (NCBI): domain Eukaryota; kingdom Viridiplantae; phylum Streptophyta; class Magnoliopsida; order Malvales; family Malvaceae; genus Gossypium; species Gossypium rotundifolium. Next base: position 148,031,176 of record CP106724.1, read on the forward strand.
ATGTTTATAAAATAATGAAATTTTGGTAAAGTCTGTTGAGTAGTTGAACATTTTATAAACCAAGGGCATTTTTGTAATTTTACCACTAAGGGTATTTTAGTAAATTTATAAAAATATTCTTTTCAAATCAAGAGGGTAATTTAGAAATTTTAAAATTAGGGTTTCCATAAAAATACGGCTAGTCCCTTTCGGGTTTTAGTTATTGGGTTTAGCCCGTGATTAAGTCCTCTTGATTAGGGTGAACGGTTACTACGCACTGGTGGGATTCGAGTAAAGAGGAGGTGAGTCACTAGGACCGCTTAAATACCAAGCTCTTATTGAATCCACTCCTAGACATCGCACTGTGATTCGACACCTAGCTCGGTGACTTAATCATAGGTTTGTTTGATTAGGCATTTAAGTCTTATGTAATTGTTGGGGTAACTAGTCCTAGGGTTCAAGTACTTAATCTCATTCTACGTTCCATTCCATTTCTACCCTTCTACAAATCATAATATAAATCACACAATGGATAGAAGTACTTACCGGTGGATCATGGGTTGGAGACTTAGGTGCCATGCCGGAAAACACTGCTTATTTTTTCAAAGATAATCATTTGGCTCGCTTTGAAAACGTTTTGGGCCTTAGCCTACTGGTAGAGAGTTTAAAACCTGCTCGATACCAAATTGAAACACCCCACACCCTACATACGAGAATGGACCGGATCTGGTATGTTCCTAAAGTAAACCGGTTTCAAACATTTTCGTTACTTAGAGAAAATTTGTAAATTTTAGAAAACTATTGTTTTGAGTTGGGCTTAGGTTGTAAACCCATTTATTTATACTTGTAAACCCATTTAATTAAATACATCCAAAATAGTTCTTAGCATAAAACTTAATAGTAAAGCAAAAATAAAGAGAAATCCACGGGCCTTATGGCCTTATTACATCAAGTAAAACCCAAAATAAAATAAAAGTAAAAGTCCAAACTAAATAAAATTTCGAATGTAGCATGGCCACCTCAACGTCTCTGGCCGGTCCGTCATCCTTTTTCATCACCAAAATAGTTCCCTAGCAACGGGTGAGTCAATGACTCAATGTGCACACAAGGCTATCATTCAATAAATCAGCATTCATGTTCAAATCATCAAGTCCATATAATAATGAAATTATGATGCAACCCAAACCCAAACCTAATTAGCCATCCACTACACTCCCAGTACCAACCTGTGCAAGTGGGGACTACTAAGTCAACCCTCCATCCGCTACTCTCCATCAAAGGCATTCGCCCATATACGTTGTGTCATTAGACACTATAATCAAATTTATACGTTGTGTCATTAGACACTATTGTAACCGGTTACCAAAATTTCGCAATGTGACCGTAGTCAACATATTTCGTTGGTGAGACCAAGTCAACACCTTCAGCAGTGAGACCAAGTCAACACTGTTCTCCCCTTTCACATAAATCCCGAATGCCCCAAAATATATATATTGTGCATAACTAATTTCATGTTCATATACATATGTTGGCATGTTATAAAATAACATTTTCACAATCCTATCGTAGTAGGAAACATACACGGGTACTCTTTGCCACATTTGTGGTACATAGCCACATTCACATTATTATTCATATCATATATTAAAATATTTAGCCATAAAATATCGAAGGATAGTAAGGGTACACACTGATTTGTTTAGCGATTCCTTGAGATTCGAAAAGCTAGATCTAAAGTTTAGATCCTTAGTCCCTACATTTGATTCATCCTTTATTTCTTAGCATAAATTCTATTTATTATGATATCCAAATCCTAGTAGGATTTGTAAAAGACTTACCTTTGATGCCGATTTGGTGTTTATTCAAATCCAAAACTTGGTTTTCCTTCACTTGATATTCGCCAACCTTGAATCTCAATATGGGTTAGTTTTGGCTTTTTAATAATTAAAGAACTGATCTAGATAATCATACAAGCTTTGGTGAATACTTTTAGGTACTTACCTTGTGGATCCTAAATCCCAAATTCACCGAATAACTAGGAACACGTGGCCTATGGTGTACCTTGGAAAAGAATTTCTTCTTCCATGATTCGCCAAGATTAATAATCGAAATTAGTCTCTAAATTTCAATAAGTCCGAATATAAAGAATGGAAAACTAAACTTGGATCTTACCCTTATTTGAAGGAATCGATTGCACCTTCACTTTAACCTTCGAGATTGGCTTAGAGACTTGATGAACAATCGGCTATGATTCCCTTATGTATTTGGTTTCAAAGATGAAAGAAGAGAGGAATAATAGGCTTAGAAGGAAATCGGCTAGGAGGCTAAAAGAAAAGAAGAAAAAGAATGGATGCTCAAGAAGAATATTTGGCAGAGGAAAAGAGAGGGAGAATGAATAATGAATGGCCCTAGTCCCCTCCTTTTATAGCCGAATTTACTAGGCCAAGAATCCTTTACTTGGCCACCACTCTTCCTTATTTTCCTAATTAAAAAATAATTCTTCATTTATCCACCTATTTAGCCGAATTTTAAAGAGAATTAAACTCTTCCCTTAAGTGTCCTTATGATCTTCTAATTAGCCGAGTTTTAGAGAGAATGAAACTCCTCTTTTGCAAGCTTGTGCCGTCCACCTCTTGGGCTTCTAGAAGCAAAATAAAACTTATTTTATTTGCTTCTTATGTGACTCGAACTCAAGCCCAAAACCTTTTGCATGTGGGCCATTTTCTAAGGCCTTAGGTGGCATCTTGAGCCACATTTCCAAGTCTGTTATTGGGTCAAATTTCATGTACTTTATATTTTTAGGGTCACTTGGCCCTAAGTTCCCCTTGGGCTCTTAAATTCAACATTTAGGGTCAATTTTAAGTTTCCTAAAATTTTCAGCATGCTCTGTATTTTCAGATTCCAAAATGTTTAGTTTCCTATTTTGGCTTGGTTTCCAAAATGTTTAGTTTCCTCTTTTGGCTTGGTTTCCAAAATGTTCACTTTCCTAATTTACTTCGGTTTCCAAAATGGTCACTTTCCTATTTTAGTTTAGTTTCCAAAACTTAACATTTCTAAAGCATTTCCTTACATTTCCATACATCTCCTTACATTTCCACACATTTCCATACATTTCCATACATTTCCTTACATTTCCATATATTTCCATACATTTCCATACATTTCCATACATTTCCTTACATTTCCTTTCATTTCCTTACATTTCCTTTCATTTCCTTTCATTTCCTTTCATTTCCTTACATTTTCCTTACTTTTCCTTACATTTTCCTACATTTCCTTACGTTTCCTTTCATCTTAGGGTTCTTGAAACTCTTCAGAACACATCCAACACACCCACTGATCCCACTATCTCATGAATTATGCACGAACGCATAACCCCTAATCTAGGATGTTACAGTTGTAGATGATGTGTTGAGACAGGAAGCTTTGTTCACATTGAAGGCAATGAATATTCAGTTGAGTTTGAGCCAAAATGGTACTTTTGTCACTGAACTAAGAGTTAAACTACTATTTCTTCAGAGAATTTAAGAGTTTTAAAGAAACGATTTGAATTTGTTAGCTAAAAGGGAGCAATTTCAAAATGGCCAGACCACTGATTTTAGTATTGATAGTGATGATAGTCTGTGTTTTCGAAATTTGATATATGTACTTAACAATTCTATGGTTAAGAGAAACATTCTATGTGAAACTCAAAACTACATTTATTTGATACATCTAAGTATTAACAAAATGTATAATGACTTGAATTACAAATACATATAGCTGGGAATGAAATGAAAGATATTTGAGTTTGTATTGAGATGTATGGTAAGTCGACAGTTTAAAGTCAAACCTCAAGTTCTATCAAAATTATTAGAACCTCATATATTTCGAGTAAGAATGGGAAAATATTACAATGGATTTTGTCGAAACTATTTTTAAATTTTTTTAAAATAATGGGGATCGACTTTAAAAACGAAAATGGATTCGCCACCAATCTTTTTTAAAGGTGTGATCTGGTCACCTGAAATTGATCATTTTAACAAAAAAAATATTTTGATTTATTAAAACAATGATTTTGGTCTACGAAATTCGAGAAAATGGGTTTGGAAGTTGGTTATGCACGAGGAAGGATTAGCACCTTCGTAATGCCCAAAATTGGTACCTAATTGATTAACTAATGTCCTAATGTCGAAAATTTAAAAAATTTAAAATACAATCCTTTGAAAGAAAACTTGAAAAAATTAAATTGTACGCCAAGACCCATTTATCTCAAAGAAATAAAATGGCACACCCAATGGGTTAGGATGCAACATTTCAAGACTTCGAAACTAAGCTTGCCTTTATTTGTAGAAAATCCTTACCTTGAGACAACAAAACGTCATATCCGATAAGTTAGGACACAACATCTGAATTCCCGAGAATAAGTTTTTATTTAACTTTTTAAAAAGAAAGTAATAGGTTCTTTAGATTTGAAGAGAAAAATCGAAACCCAGTAAGTTAGGATACGATCTCTTTCGAACCTTAGAATGCGGAGTGTTTACTTATTTTGAAAATCGGATGAAATGTAATGCAATCGTAATAAAATGGAAAATGAATTTAAAATAAAATGTAAAATGATTTACAATGCTAGCTTGTATAACAACATGATGATGACAAAATATAATAACAATAATGAAGGTTGAAATAAAACATAATAAAACAAAAGCAAGATAGACAAATGAAATAAAATAAAAAGAATAGTAACAAAAATGGAAGCTATATACAATAATAAAAATATAGAATAATAAAAATAATAATTGAAAATGCAACAATAATAATAAAATATATTACTAAACGAATAATAGGAAAAAATAAAAATAATATTAGTAATAATAAGAATAATAATAATGAAAATAACAATAATAATGTCTATAATAAAATGATAATAATTATAATAATAATAAAGTTAATTATAAATAAAATAATAAATAAAAAATAATAGTAGTAATATTAAAATAATAATTATAATAATAAAATAATAATAATATAAAATTAGTAATAATAATGGTAATAATAATAATATTAATAGTAAATGAAAATAATAATAAAAGTAATAATAAATATAATAATAATGAATATGGTAATCAAAATAAAATAATATGTATATAGAAATAATAAATAAAAAATAATGTAAAAACCATGGCAAAATTACAAAAATAATAAAAGAAAATAAAGAAGGACCAAATTAAACTTAAAACGAAAATTTGCAGTAATTTTAAAAGAAATAAGTGAATTAAGGCCCCTAGCAGCAGCATAAAAAGGGAGGACCAAATGGGAACTATTCTCGCCTCTTAAACAAAGACCGTGTGTCGTTGGATTAAAATGAAACAATAAGTAAAAATCTGAGGCCAAATTAAAATAAAAGGACTTAATTGCTCCATGCCTCAAAAGCAGAAGGACCAGGGCTGTAAATGGCCCAAAAATTGAAAAAACGCACGAAACGCTTCGGGTCGGGTCAACTGTGTGCGGGTCCTGGGCAAAACGACTTCGTTTTAGGGCTATAGTGATCAACCCTAAACGACGTCATTTAGGATGTTTATATAAGTAAAAAAATTTTAAAAAAATTTGATCCTCTTCTTCATTTTTTTAAAAAAAAAAAACAGAGAGAGCTCTCTCCTTGGTCTCATTGGGCGATTTCAATAGAACCTCGGTGAAGACCACTTGGTGCTGGTGGTCGAAATAAAAAAAGGTATTTTTATTTTATATTTTATTTTATATTTTATTTAAATATATACATATATAGTAAAAAAAGAAAATAGAATCGAAAATTTTGTATGTAGGCAGATTCGAAAAAGAGAAAAAAGAAGAAGAAATAAACCTTGTTCTTTTCTCTATATTGATTCTGTTTCTATTCAACAATCTTTTTCGTATTGTATTGTATATATGCCTCTCTTTACATCAAATATATTCGGCCTTTTATAACCACTGTTAAAATACAAGTTTTGGTATTTTTTTTTCTTGCTATATTCGCGTTTCTCTGGCTTTTCTTTCCCTTTTTACAGATGAATGGCTCAGATCACGGTGGCGATAAGGCATGACTTGCACTGATTGCGGCGTGACTAGGGTCTGTGTTGGGCGCTTGCGGCGCCTAGGGTTCCAAAAAAACCCTAGGTCTCTGACTTGCTTAATCACTTGGGCCACTCGGGCCTATTTTAGTTTGGGCTAGGTTAGAATTGGTCATGGGTATTTGAAACACCCCAAACCCGGCCCAAAAGCCTAACCGGATTTGATATGTTCCTCGAGTAAAACTTTAATTAAATCTCGTTTTGTTTATTAAGAAAATATGATGGTTTCAGATAAAATGCAGTTAATTTAATGATCGCGTTGAAATCGTATTGTTTAAATAAAAGCGTTATTTTTAAGAAAAATTATAAGTTAAAAGAAAACAAATTTTAATGAAAAACTTTTATTATTATAAAAACATAGGTGTAAAAAAATAGTTTAAGTTATTTTTTGAAAATCATTTAATTATTTAGTAATAATTGTTTGTGGCGATTAAAATCTAGAATGCAAAATTAAAACAATTCATAGCGGCCTTATTACAAAAATAACAAAACCCATAATAAATCCTAAGTAATAAAAATAAACTTAATAGGTTTAATTAAGATAAACTCCGAAATACTTTGTTGAGCATTGGCCACCACGTAGTCCTCGCTGACCCGATCCATCGCGCTAAGAGTCACCTGAAATATATCCCATAAAAGGGTGAGTCATAGACTCAATGTGTAACAAAACACTAAAAGCCCAATTGATCATGGCCATTAAGCCCATTTAAAACATATTTAGCCATAAGCCCATTTTATAGGAAATCAAATAAAATCACTTAAAAATCATATGGATATATAAAATGAAATGCAAACCCAAGCCCACCTAAATATCCATCCGCTACACACCACCCGTACCTACCAATCACACCGTGGGGATTACTAAATCGACCCTCCATCCGCTACACACCATCGAAGGTAGTTGCTGCAGTCAATATGCACATCGCCCTTATAATTTTGTGGCATGACCACTAGATAATTGTGACCGAAGTCACCGGATTCAAAATATGTGACCGAAGTCACCAGATTCACATATGTGACCGAAGTCACCGGATTCAAAATATGTGACCGAAGTCACCAGATAATGTGGTAAAAGCCACCGGAACACTTCCCATTTATCAATAACACCCATATGCCCATGCACATACATAATATTCCAATTTTATGCAATATACCCCAAAATCATAATAGAGTCATACTTATTTCATATTTATGCATATAGCAATAATAACGAAATATTGGGGTAAACATACCTGAATATCGTATACCACTGAATGGTACCCGCAACCATTATCAAACATATTTTCATACAAATCACATTTATTTTAGATATATGAGAATTTAGTATAATGTTACACACCTTATAACGGAGAACGATACCTTCCCTTCGTCAACACCTAATTAATTATCACACTTGATTAGAACACACTAATACTTATAATCTATACTATTGATGAAAGATCTAATTCCTTACCTCGAAATCTCGGACAACGTTATATGTGGTTTCTCTCCGATAGATGGATCAAAACCGTTGACAACCCACGAGCGAAAAGTGGTTCGGTTGTATGCATACGACTTCAAATAAACGATCTTCGTTAGCGAGGCTCCACAACCCGTGGAAAATCTACGATCCCGATCGATACGACCCTTCGTTTGAAGTTTGAGGGTATAACAAAGCCTCCCCTCTTCCAAACACTCCTTACCGCTCTTTTCGAACCTATCTTGTTAGTCCCGAAATATTACGTTTATGAAAAATATCGATCGATTGAGCCCCCTAAAATGAAATCGATTAGTAATCTATCTAAAAACGATATAATCAAATATGATAATCCTTACCTTGGATGATCCCGAATGATCTCTCCTAAAACGTTGGCTACCAAAAAGAATCCTTAAAATCCCCTTCAAAGATTTGGCCTAGGAGAAAATGTGAGAATTAGGTTTCTAAATCGGCTATTCTAAAAGAAGATAATGAGAACAATTGATAAAAATCCTTACTTGAATTATTAGGAGATTCGACCTTGTCAATATAGAAGAAAAGAAATGGTGATTTCGGCTTGGACAAAAAGAGAAGAGAAAAGATAGTATTTTTGGCTATGGTGGTTTTGGTTTTCAATAAAAGAAAAGAAAGAAGAAGATGAAAATGGAAGATGGTTCGGTTTGACAAAAGAGAAGAAAAGAATGGTGGTTTTGGTTATGGTAGATGATGGTTTCGGTTGAGAGAAAGAAGAAGAAAGAGAAAGAGAGAAAATAAAAGATTGAAAGAAGAAGATGATGATGATGATTTTCAAAAGAAAAGAGGTGGGTTTAGAAGCTATGAGCATTCGGCCATGAGGGAAAAAGAGTAGAAAAATGGTCTTTGATATTTGGTATTTTCGGTTACAAAGAGGAGAGAAAGATGATATGTTTTGGAGAAAAGAAACTAAAAAGACTACTCAAAACCGAAATGGTAAAATTTCAAATGACTAAAAGAGAAGAGAAAGGTTTATCTTTTTTTTTTGTGTAATATGTATTTGGCTAAGAAACAAAGTTTGGAGAAAAGAAAAGATGCACAAATTGGTTAAAGTTTTGGCCAACTTTCACCCCTAATGCTTATGCAAAAATTCGGCCAACACCTTGCCAACATGATCCCCTTTTTCCTCCTCATTTCTTCCCCATCAATCCCTTAATTTCTATCACAAATAAACCAATCCCCATTAGCCCCTTATGTTGTCTAGGTTCATGGTCAAATGACCATGAAAAAGCTTCAAAACATCATCCCTCTTCAAGCCCTTTGTCCCTTATCCTTCCATAACCTCATGATTCCATACCATAACTTCTAACTTGCCTTTTCCTATGGTCTACTATCCAAAATTAAAAGAATGTCCATCCATTCTAGATAAGGCTTGGCGAAACTATAGGAAAGAAAGCAAAAAAAAAAAAAATTAAAATTCTTCCACTTGTTAGCTAGGGATTCAACCTCTCCCTCATGCATTCACCCATGCCCATTACCACCTTGCCAATTGACTTATTATGCTTAAAACCTCTTGCCAATATTTCTTAAAGCCTATCTTGCTTAGCTCTATCTTAAGTCTTAAAATTTAATATTTCTCTAAGGCATTCACTTACATCTTGAAGTTCCTAAAACTTCCAAAGTACACTCAACTACACATAAGCATGCAACAACATACATTTAAATTAAAAAATGCATAGCCCCAATTTACGGATGTTACGCTTCTACCCCTTAAAATAATTTCGACCCAAATTACACAGCTAGAACAAGTGAAGGTATTGCTGTCGCATCGCTTCCTCCGGCTCCCATGAAGCTTCTTTCGATCCATGATTACGCCATAATACTTTGACGAGAGGAACTGATTTTCTCCGTAATACCTTTACATCCCGCTCCAGAATTTGAATTGGCTCCTCTTCATAGGACAAATCTGGTCTTAATTCCACCTCCTCAACTGGCACTACATAAGATGGATCCAACCGATAACGATGTAACATTGAAACATGGAACACATCGTGTATTTGCTTCAACTCCGAAGGCAATTCTAACTGATATGCCACAGGTCCGACCCGCTTCAAAACCCGATAAGGTCCTATGAACCTAGGACTTAACTTTCCTTTGCGACCAAATCTCATCACCTTTTTCCAAGGTGAAACCTTCAAGAATACTTGATCCCCCACAGCAAACTCTATTTCTTTTCGCTTAAGATCTGCGTACGACTTTTGTCATCGGATGCTTCCTTTAACCGAGCCCGAATTACCTTAACCTTTTCTTCGGATTCAGCCACTATTTTTGGACCCAAAATATGACGTTCCCTCGTTACATCCAACACGTAGGAGTGTGACACTTCATCCATATAGTGCTTCATACAGATGCCATCCGAATCGGCTTGATAACTATTGTTGTACGCAAATTCTGCTAAAGGTAAGAACTCCTCCCAGCTTCCTCTGAAATCTATCACACATCCCCTTAACATATCTTCTAAAATTTGGATTACTCGTTCAGACTGGCCGTCCGACTGTGGATGAAATGGCGTACTAAAGTCCAATCTGGTGCCCAGAGCTTGATGCAATGCTTTCCAAAGCTGAGACGTAAACCTCGGATCCCTATCCGAAATAATCGACACCGGCACTCCATGCAACCTCACAATCTCAGCCATATATAACTTCGCCAATTTCTGCAAAGAGTAATCAACACGAACGGGGATAAAATGTGCAGATTTCATCAATTGGTCCACTATCACCCATACCGAATCTTTCTTAGTAGGCGTAAGAGGAAGCCCACTAACAAAGTCCATGGTGATTCTCTCCCACTTCCACTGTGGAATCTTTATCGGCTGAAGCAATCCCGAAGGTACTTGATGTTCAGCCTTGACTTGCTGACACGTTAAGCACTTTCCTACAAACTCCGTAACTTTTCGCTTAAGACCAGGCCACCAAAATTGATCTCGCAAATCTCGGTATAACTTACTTCCTCCAAGATGCATAGCATAAGGGCTACCATGCGACTCCTAAAGAATCTTTTGCCTCAACTCCTGATCCCTTGGCATACAGATTTTACCTTTAGAACACAATACCCCATCGTTGTTAATACCAAAATCTTCTAATTCCCCATTCTATACCTGCCATAGCTTTGCACTCAGATCATCGTCTACCAACTGTCTCTCTTTCACTTAACTCAACCACGTCGGCTTTACTTGTAATTCTGCCAGCAAGCTTCCGTCATCAAAAAGACTAAGATGTGCAAACATCGCCCTTAGATCTGACACCACTTTCTGACATAGAGCGTCTGCCACCACGTTCGCCTTGCCCGGGTGGTACTCAATAGAACAGTCGTAGTCTTTCAACAACTCTATCCACCTTCGTTGCCTCAAATTCAATTCTTTCTGAGTCAGTAGATATTTTAGACTTTTGTGATCTGTGTATATCACTGACTTTTCCCCATATAAATAATGTCTTCATACATTAAGAGCAAAGACAACCGCTGCCAACTCCAAGTCATGCGTCGGGTAATTAACCTCGTGTGGCCTCAACTATCGAGACGCATATGCAACTACCTTCCCGTCTTACATCAGAACACATCCTAATCCTGTGTGAGAAGCGTCACAGTATACCACAAAATCCTTCCCTGCCTCAGGCTGAATCAAAACCGGAGCTTCAGTCAAAACCCTCTTAAGCTTCTCAAAGCTCTCTTACTGTTTATCTTCCAATACGAAAGGTACCTCCTTCCGTAACAATTTCGTTAAAGGTGCAGCTATCGATGAGAATCCTTCGATGAATCTTCTGTAGTAACCTACTAATCCCAAGAAACTGCGAACCTCAGTTGCGGACTTGGGTGGTTTTCAATCTAGTACTGCCTCAATCTTCCCAGGATCCACCCTTATTCCTTCTGCCGATACCACATGACCTAAGAACGCAACTTCCTTCAGCCAAAATTCACACTTGCTAAATTTGGCATAAAGTTTCTTCTCCCTTAAAACTTGCAACACTATTTAGAGATGCTTATCATGTTCCATCTCAGACTTAGAATACACTAGGATGTCGTCTATGAATACCACGACGAACTAATCCAAGTAAGGTTGGAAAACACGGTTCATCATATCCATGAACGCAGTTGGGGCGTTCATCAATCTGAACGGCATTACCAGAAATTCATAATGCCCATATCTTGTTCGGAAAGCTGTCTTATGGATATCTGCTTCTTTCACTTTAAGCTGATGATACCCCGACCTTAGATCTATCTTTGAGAATAACGCAACTCCCTTAAGCTGATCGAATAGGTCATCGATCCTCGGCAAAGGATACTTGTTCTTGATAGTCAGCTTATTCAACTGCCGGTAGTCTATACACAGCCTCATCGTTCCATCCTTCTTCTTCACGAATAGGACCGGTGCTCCCCATGGAGACACACTAGGTCGGATAAATCCACGATCAAGTAACTCCTGGATCCGAGCCTTGAGCTCAACTAACTCCTTCGGTGCCATTCTATAAGGAGCAATAGAAACTGGCACCGTTCCAAGCAATAAATCAATCCCAAATTCTACCCCTCGATCCGGAGGCAATCTTGGAAGTTCTTCCAGAAAAACATCTACAAATTCTCTTACAGTTCTGACTCCTTCAATAGTTGTTTCCTTATCCTCCAAAGCACTAACCAACATCAGAAAAGCTACACATCCCTTTCTAACCATCTTTTCTGCCTTAAGGGCAGATACTACATTCGATAAGTAATTTCGTCTCTCGCCCATCATCACAACTTCTTTGTCATCAATAGTTCTTAATGACATCCGCTTAGCAGCACAATCCACATTTGCACGATATTTCACTAGCCAGTCCATGCCTAAAATTAGGTCAAATTCCCTGAATGTCAACTCCATTAAATCAGCCGGAAACTGCATCCCTTGAACTTCTAAAGGCACTTCCTTAAAAAGTTTGTCTATTACTACTGTCTGTCCTAAAGGACTAAGTACAGTCATCTTCCTAGGTACAGTCTCAGAAGTCACATGCAAAGTTCCAGATACTTCACTAGCGATGTATGAATGAGTTGACCCTATATCTATCAAAGCAATAAAGGGCAACCCAGAAATCAGAAACGTACCCGTGATAACATCAGGTGCGTCACTATCCTCTTTGCGATGAACTGCATATACCAGACCTAGTTGTCTTGCCTCAGAGCTAACACTGCCTCTGTCTGAAGTCCCGCGACCTCTACCAGAACCATTACTTCTTCCATTTGGACCACGACCCCTTATCGGCTGCTGTCCACCTTTGCTAGCCTGATTAACACCCTGACCTGCTGGGTGATTATTATCTGAATTCATCGGGCAATCCTTGATCATATGATCTTTAGACCCGCACTTGAAACATCCCCTGGTCTTTTTCCAACATTCTCCCGGGTGCATCTTCCCACATTGAGCACAAGTACGATGTTGTCCTCCCATAGCAATCTGCTGACCTCGCGGCCCATCAACTCTTGGTTTCTTTTGAAAATTCCCGGATGACCCTGAAGACCCAAAGCTCCTCTTATTCTTATTCTGGCCTCTGTCCGGTTACGTCTCTCGGTCAAGCAACTTCTTTAGCTATCCTTGCCTATCCACTAAGATCAGCAAAGTCCCTTTCCGTCTTGAGCAATCAACACTCCCAGCTCATCTCTCACCATCCTCGAATCGACACACCGCTCATAATCGTAGCTACTATCCTCCGAATATCGGCTAAGTCGCAAGAACTCGCTTCATACTCAACTATCGACTTATTTCCTTGTACTAAATTCAAAATGCCTTTCTCTAGGAGTCGATGTAGCTAGCTCCAATGTATTTCCTTCAAATTTAACTTTAAAATACCCCAATCCACTCGATCCACAAGGGTACTCTCCTTGTTAGTGAGCCACCACCGGTAGGCCTCATCACGGAGTAGTGAAACAAGACCTTTCAACTTTTCTTCAAAGAAGCAAATCCAAATCATCCATGATCCTCTCGACCGCCTCCAACCAAGATTCCCCACATTCTGAGCTACTCCAGATACTCCCTAAAAATCTCACTCCATTTGATCTAAGTCTCTCACTCTGACTTTCGAGACCCATTTCCCGTACTAGCTCCTGCTACTCGTTCCAAAACTCAAGACGACTTGTGATCTTGTGTCATCTCCTCCATTTTGCTCTTGAAATTCCACCCTAACAGTTGGTGGTGGAGCTTCATTTGGAACCTTGACCAGATCTAATCTGGTTTCGACATGACCATTCTTCCTCTACCGCGTCCACGACGACCACGTCCCCTAGAACTCATGTCTACTACGTGTCTTATCTGTTTTTACAAAAAGTCTTATGCATTAGAGTCTTTTCACTTCTTATTAAAAGAAAGTTTTATGCAACATATATTTATTCAGTGGTTTTTCCGTAGTAGTACACATACACCTGGGGTCCATGTCTCTAAAGTATAGTTTCCTTAGGCTTATCACTTTAAAATATCATACATTCACATCACTTTATCAATAAAGTACTTACGATGGACTGGGCGAGAACTCAAAAGCCATGCTTCTATAAAACCATTTTAACTTAAGAAAACTTTCAAAAAGTCATTTGGGCCTGATTTTGAAAATGTTGTGGGCTTCAAAACCCAAGGCCGAGGGTTTAAAACTGGGCTCTGATACCAAGTTGAAACACCCCAAACCCGGCCCAAAAGCCTAACCGGATTTGATATGTTCCTCGAGTAAAACTTTAATTAAATCTCGTTTTGTTTATTAAGAAAATATGATGGTTTCGTATAAAATAGATTAATTTAATGATCGCGTTGAAATCGTATTGTTTAAATAAAAACGTTATTTTTTAAGAGAAAATTATAAGTTAAAAGAAAACAAATTTTAATGAAAAACTTTTTATTATTATAAAAACATAGGTGTAAAAAAAATAGTTTAAGTTATTTTTTGAAAATCATTTAATTATTTAGTAATAATTGTTTGTGGCGATTAAAATCTAGAATGCAAAATTAAAACAATTCATAGCGGCCTTATTACAAAAATAACAAAACCCATAATAAATCCTAAGTAATAAAAATAAACTTAATAGGTTTAATTAAGATAAACTCCAAAATACTTTGTTGAGCATTGGCCACCACGTAGTACTCGCTGACCCGATCCATCGCAATAAGAGTCACCTAAAATATATCCCATAAAAGGCTGAGTCATAGACTCAATGTGTAACAAAACACTAAAAGCCCAATTGATCATGGCCATTAAGCCCATTTAAAACATATTTAGCCATAAGCCCATTTTATAGCAAATCAAATAAAATCACTTAAAAATCATATGGATATATAAAATGAAATGCAAACCCAAGCCCACCTAAATATCCATCCGCTACACACCACCCGTACCTACCAATCACACCGTGGGGATTACTAAATCGACCCTCCATCCGCTACACACCATCGAAGGCAGTTGCTGCAGTCAACATGCATATCGCCCTTATAATTTTGTGGCATCGCCACCAGATAATTGTGACCGAAGTCACCGGATTCAAAATATGTGACCGAAGTCACCAGATTCACATATGTGACCGAAGTCACCAGATTCAAAATATGTGACCGAAGTCACCAGATAATGTGGTAAAAACCACCGGAACACTTCCCCTTTATCAATAACACCCATATGCCCATGCACATACATAATATTCTGATTTTATGCAATATACCCCAAAATCATAACAGAGTCATACTTATTTCATATTTATGCATATAGCAATAATAACGAAATATTGGGGTAAACATACCTGAATATCGTATACCACTGAATGGTACCTGTAACCATTATCAAACATATTTTCATACAAATCACATTTATTTTAGATCTATGAGAATTTAGTATAATGTTACACACCTTATAACAGTGAGAATGATACCTTCCCGCTCGTCAACACCTAATTAATTATCACACTTGATTAGAACACACTAATACTTATAATCTACACTATTGATGAAAGATCTAATTCCTTACCCTCGAAATCTCAAACAACCGTTATATGTGGTTTCTCTCTGATAGATGGGTCAAAACCCATTGACAACCCACAAACGAAAAGTGGTTCGATTGTACGCACGACTTCATATAAACGATCTTCGTTAGCAGAGGGTCCACAACCCGATGGAAAATCTCTAATCCCCGATACAGCCCTTCGTTTGAAGTTTGAGGGTATAATAGAGCCTTCCCTCTTCCAAACACTCTTTACCTCTCTTTTCGAACCTATCTTGTTAGTCCCAAAATCTTACGTTTACGAAAAATATCCGATCAATTGAGTCCCCTAAAATGAAATCGATTAGTAATCTATCTAAAAACGATATAATCAAATATGATAATCCTTACCTTGGATGATCCCGAATGATCTCTCCTAAAATGTTGGCTACCAAAAAGAATCCTTAAAATCCCCTTCAAAGATTCGACCTAGGAGAAAATGTGAGAATTAGGTTTCTAAATCGGCTATTCTAAAAGAAGATAATGAGAACAATTGATAAAAATCCTTACTTAAATTATTAGGAGATTCAATTGTCAATATAGAAGAAAAGAAATGATGATTTTGGCTTGGACAAAAAGAGAAGAGAAAAGATAGTATTTTTGGCTATGGTGGTTTCGGTTTTCAATAAAAGAAAAGAAAGAAGAAGATGAAAATGGAAGATGGTTCGGTTTGACAAAAGAGAAGAAAAGAATGGTGGTTTTGGTTATGGTAGATGATGGTTTTGTTGAGAGAAAGAAGAAGAAAGAGAAAGAGAGAAATAAAAGATTGAAAGAAGAAGGTGATGATGATGATTTTCAAAGGAAAAGAGGTGGGTTTAGAAGCTATGAGCATTCGCCATGAGGAAAAAAGAGTAGAAAAATGGTCTTTGATATTTGGTATTTTGGTTTACAAAGAGGAGAGAAAGATGATATGTTTTGGAGAAAAGAAACTAAAAAGACTACTCAAAACTGAAATGGTAAAATTTCAAATGACTAAAAGAGAATAGAAAGGTTATGCAAAAATTTCAAATGCACAAATTGGTTAAAGTTTTGGCCAACTTTCATCCCTAATGCTTATGCAAAAATTTGGCCAACACATTGCCAACATGATCCCCTTTTTCCTCCTCATTTCTTCCTCATCAATCCCTTAATTTCTATCACAAATAAACCAATCCCCCTTAGCCCCTTATGCCATCTAGGTTCATGGTTAAATGACCATGAAAAAGCTTCCAAAACATCATCCCCTCTTCAAGCCCTTTGTCCCCTTATCCTTCCATAACCTCATGATTCCATACCATAACTTCTAACTTGCCTTTTCCTATGGTCTACTATCCAAAATTAAAATAATGACCATCCATTCTGGATAAGGCTTGGCCGACACTATAGGAAAGAAAGCAAAAAAAAAAAAATTAAAATTCTTCCACTTGCTAGCTAGTGGATTCAAACCTCTCCCCTCATGCATTCACCCATGCGCCATTACCACCTTACCAATTGACTTATTATGCTTAAAACCTCTTGCCAATATTTCTTAAAGCCTATCTTGCTTAGCTCTATCTTAAGTCTTAAAAATTTAATATTTCTCTAAGGCATTCACTTACATACTGAAGTTCCTAAAACTTCCAAAGTACACTCAACTACACATAAGCATGCAACAACGTACAATTAAATTAAAAAAATGCATAGCCCCAAATTCTGGATGTTACAGTATTTATATTGGGTTAATTTAGGCTTTGGGCTATTTGTTTTAATGTTTTGGGCTTGAGGGTGTAATTTGGTTTAGGTTAATATCAGGCCTGTAAATTAGACTGTAAGGGACTGGACATTTGGTTTATATTTTTTTGGTTTGTATGGGCCCAGGCAAATTGGGTCTGTTCTACTGCTCTTTTAGGGAAATAAGTCTGACCAATTCAATCTGTTTCATAGCAACTTAAGGAAAATAAGATTTTCTATAAGATTTGCTTTCTTCGATATGCTCCACTATCACTTCAGAGAGGCAAGGCTAGTGTCTTCGATTTGCTTCGCTATAATTTTAGGAAGACAAGGTCTGCAATCTTTAGTCTGCTCCACTACAAACTTAGGGAGGTCAGGCTGATGTCTTCGATCTTCTTTACTGTAAATTTAGGAAGACAAGATCTGTAATTTTTAGTTTGCTCCGCTGCAAACTCAAGGAGACAAGGCTGGTGTCTTCGATCTGCTTCACCGCAACCTCAAGAAGGTTAGATCTACTATCTTTAGTCTATTTCACTGCAAACTCAAGGATGTCGACTGATTTTTTGATCTGCTTCACTGCAAACACAGGAAGACAAGATCTACTATCTTCAGTCTACTTCGCTGCAAACTCAGGGACGCCAGACTGGTGTCTTCGATCCGCTTCGCTGCAAAATCAAGAAGACAAGATCTACTATCTTCAATCTGCTCCACTGTAAACTCAGGGATGCCAGACTAGTATCTTCGATCTGCTTCACTGTAATTTCAGGAAGACAAGATATGCTATCTTCAATCTACTCCACTGCACACCCAGGGATGCCAGTCTGATGTTTTCGATCTGCTTCACTGTAAACTTAAGAAGATAAGATCTGCTATCTTCAGTCTGCTTCACTACAAAATCAGGGATGCCAGACTAGTATCTTCGATCAGTTTCACTGCAATCTAAGGAAGACAAGATCTGTTATCTTCAATCTGCTCCATTGCAAACTCAGGGATGCCAGGATGATGTTTTCGATCCGCTTCACTACAAACTCAGGAAGACAAAATCTACTATCTTCACTCGCTCAAGGATGCCACGATCCGCAAACTCAGGAAGACAAGATTTGTTATCTTCAGTCTGCTCCACTGCAAACTCAGGGATGCCAGGCTGATGTTTTCGATCTGCTTCACTGCAAACTCAGGAAGAAAAGATCTATAAATTCACTGATATTGTGACACCGTCCTCTGAGGGACCTATCCTGTAAAATCGGTTTTATATATTTATGATTTATGCAAAATGGTTAGGATGCTATGATCTGAATGAATCAACTGCTCCTAACCGAATGACATATGTACGAATGCAAAATTTCACGAAGACGATCCTTTTTAATAATTAGGATTTCATTACTCGTTGCTCATCAGAGCTCTATCATTAATGTAGTACATTGTCTTCATACTCATCTGACATTTGACAGAAAACTCGAAAACATTTTTGCTCAATTGATTTGCCTCAATAACTTCAGGGTCCTTTCCGTTGTACCTCAGGGTCATAAGGCTCGTACCATTTTCAAACAATCTCACTGCGATTCAGGATTATAGGATTTGAATATTTTTTTGATCTGTTCCCACTACAATTCAAGGGTATATGGCTTGTATCTTTTTCAATTCATCCAACTGCAACTTTGGGGTATAAGATCTGTAACTTGTTCTATCCACTTATCACTCCCCAGTGACCCGACCAAATGTGTATGCATGATACTCGCATGGATGCAGAATGCCATTTTTTCTTTTCTAGAATGATTCCTTCTACGCTTGGGTTTTCATTGCTTATTTTCTATTGGATTTGTATCACCGACGCAATATCTAATCTTTTGATCAACCAATGTCCTTGACATAAAATCTGAAGAGATAAACTCACTTTGGGCTCAAATATTTCCAACCCTTAAGCTTGGTGAATTCTAATCAATAGTCCTATTTTAGGTTCTTATACTATTTAAAAGCTTCTAAAGTAATATGCAAAACTCCTTTTATGAAAGTATTATTAGTCCATTAATCGTTATTTCAATACAAAATGCTTGAAAAAGATCACAACAATGGACGAGAAAGAAATTAATCAAGAGCATAGCTCGAAACAAATAAGTTAATCAAAGTTAACCAAGGTAATAAAAGAAAATTGATTGAGGTGTATCTTGAAAAGAATAAAGTAATCAAAGATAGCCAATTCAAAATGGGTAAGATAGAGGCTAGGTGCCCCAGATATTATAGCCTGAGCCTCTTTATACAAACTTCTTGAGGACCATTTGATCCCAATACGTGTTTAGAGGATCTAGAGTACTTTGTCAATGCCCCAAGACGTAGCATACTTCCTCATTGTTAATTCAGGCATACCAAGACTACCACATGTCCTATCTTTGATCAAAACTTGAGCCGCCCTTTTCGAGTTTTCGGTTCAAAACCCCTTTGTTCTCAAAGCACCCTTTCTGGGTTTTCCTCTCCTTTTTTTTTGAATTTGATCTCAAGGTGCCTTTTGCGGGTTTTCACCTTGGCCTTTCCCCTTTTAGGTAAAATATTTCTTGACTGAACCTGAATTCGCTGGATTGAGCAAGTCTTCGCCATCCGTCTCGGTCAATATCAATGCTCATCTAAAACAGGCCCTTTTTTTACTACATAAAGTCTTTCCCGATTTGGTATTTGCTTTCCTCTGAAATCCTTTTATATAAGAAGGATCTTCCTTAATACCAGGTCCCCATCATGAAATTCCTTGGGTGAACCTCCAGCATCATCCATTTTTGGTACAATTGACTAGGATGAATACTTTTAAACCCTTTTCTTCAGCCAAGTTCACTAGAGACATTCTACTTCATCCAATTCTTGACTTAATCAAAGCTTGGAGCAAAGGAATCTCGATTTTCATGGGCAAATCCACTTCTATTCCATAAACCAATGGGAAAAGTGTTGCCCCAACGAAAGTCCTGGTCGACGTTTGATAAGAATAGAGAGTAAATGGTAGCTTCTTATGCCAATCTTTACAAGTCTTGGTCACCTTTCATATTTTTTATTATTTTTCTTTTTGTACTTTTTCTTTTGGAAACCGTTGCTGCACTGTGATATGCTGCCTGAACTTTGAACAAATTGTAAACTTTGACGTTGTACAGTTATGTATTATTAAACATGATCCTTTCTGGCATTCTTTCCTGGCACCTGATCTTTTCCTCTCTTTTTTTTCTTTTTTTCTTTTGAAATTTGATGACTGTGGACTTTGTAATATTGATATATGAAGCAACATTCACCCTCTTAGTGAAGTAATCGATAACCACAAAGATAATTCGATGTCAACTAGAAGCTTTTGGCGAGATAATTTGATGTCAACTAGAAGCTTTTGACGAGATCGGCCCTATAACATCCATGCCCTACATATAGAAAAGTCTATGAAGAAAATGAGGAGTCACATAAATCTCGTCTTCTTCAATTCAGTATTTACTGTATAACTGATGCAATCCCCTTCTATGGTAGACCAACAGTGCCTGATCCTTATGTTTAGCCCCTATCTTAGTAGCCCAGGCATGTCCTGATATGATCGTTCAAAAACATCTTTGAATTATTAAAAATAACTCAATGATGTCTTACTTATTTCTGTGGTGAGCTAAGCTACAATCTTCACCTCTTTTCTAGGCTCATGATATCCACTGACCCTTTGTATAGTGGGGTCTATTTTTCATCTTGTTCTACCATTCTTAACAAATCAAAAGATAGGTTACAATCTCTACCATCTTCAAAGTCCTATGATACCTCTAGACACATATCTTACTCGAAAGGAGACTCTGAGTCAGTAACAATGTTGCTCACATCGTTGATATCTGGAGACCTATTGTAGGTTCGAAGGAAGATTCCAAAGAATAAATGATTCAAAGAATGATTATTTGTATGGTCATGAATGAATAATGAAAGAATACTTGAAAGAAAGTCCAAAGAACAAACAAAAGAAAAAAAAAAAACTAAGAACAATTGTTTGTACAGTATGAAATGAAAAAAAATAAAAGAATATTTGCTTAAAAGGATGAATTTTATTGAAATAAAAATTTCAGACACGAGCCTATTTCACAAAAAGATTCTTATTGCCTCTAGGCTTAAGGCAATAAGTCAGAACACCCCAAACCCTATCTATGCATTGAGACTAGATTTGGTTTGTTACATGATTCGAGCTATTCTTAAATCTTTAATGAGTTGAAAACTACAATGTTATTTACTGTGGTTTAAAATTTGAAGAGTATTTGAATTTGATAAATATTTGAAAACATTAGTTGAAAATCATTGTGTTATCAAAAACCTTTAAATAGTTTGTTAAAGAGTTAACTATAATAAAAAAATTTATAAAAGAATTCCATATACTTGAAAACCCAAATTTATTTTAATAAAACATCATAAAATCACAAATTTCATAATTAAAAAGTCCAAAGTTTAGTTTAAATCCCAAACACACATAAAATCCATAAGTTATTTATAGAGACCCTTATTACAATAATCCATAATAGTAAAATATACTTATTAAAAGTTCGAGTTTAAATAACCCTCTTTCGCAGTATGGCCTCCACGAAGTCATCCTCGCCCAAGTCCACATCAATTTCCATTACCGAGATGGAAAGAAATTAAAGGGGTGAGTTACTTAGAACTCAAAGGTGTAACTCACTTACCACCATTATTGGGCCAGATCATCAAGATATTATGTTTGGGCTTGAGCCCAATTCGAATTCAACAATATATCATGAATTTAAAACAATAAAAAATACATGTAAATTGTAATTCCCAACCCAAACCTAATATCCATCCGCTAACACCCCTACCAACCATCACACCTGGGGATCAAGTCAACCCACCCCGCCATCACACCAATCGTAGGCATTAAGCCTTTTTATAATTGTGGCATAGCCACCAAACTAGAGGCAATAAGCGTTAATGTGGCGAAACCACCGAACTAGAGGCAATAAGTCGTTAATGTGGCAGAGCCACCGAACTAGATTTTTGGCAACTGCCATTCTTCTCTTCATATATCCCACCCCATGCAATCATGCGTACAAAATATAATCATATAATAATTTCATTTATTTAATTCATAACAATGGTGGGTTTATCATTTCATTTGGCCCATAAACATATTATAGCAATTTGTCTAATTAGCAATTTAGTGGGCTTTGGCCCATTTACCGAACTAGAGTAATTTGGCCCAATTTATCGAACTAGAGTATTTTGGCCCAATTTATCGAACTAGAGTATTTTGGCCCAATTTATCGAACTAGAGTATTTTGGCCCAATTTATCGAAACATCCCATTTGCATAATAACAATTAATTTCTCGAGGGCATTTTTGTAATTTTCACGATTTGGTCGTTTTTACGTATTTTTGTCAAAATATCAATTTTTACATTTTTACCGATCTAATCATTTTTACGATTTACTTCCATACCGAAATTTGACATCCAACCAAAAAATAATGAGTGTGAAATTACACACCTCGTTACCGAGAGTACTAATCCTTCTCGCTCCTCGGCACCTAAAACATATTTTGATCCGTTAGACAACTATTTCAGTAAATAAATCTTAATCGATAATAGATCCAAAATCTTACCTCTTGATTTTGAATCACTTGATTTTCGTTTTTCCTCGTTTATTGATTCGCTTGTACGAGAATCCACCAACGATAACGGCTCGGAAGTTCGTACTACTGAATAATGGACTTCCTTCTAAGATGGCCCATAACCCTATGGAAAATCCCAAATGCCAAAACCGCTCTTCGCTTAAATGGGGATTTACGGATCCGCCCCTCTTAACATGACTAACCACCGCCCTTTTCTTCCCTATTTTGAAAGTCTTCAAGATCCAAAAGAATTTTAGTTAGATCTATAATATCAAATAATACTAGAGATTTTAAAGAGATTTGATTTCCTTACCAAAATAAAACGTTTCCAACGTTTCTACAATTCTCCCGATCACTTGAGTTCCGATCTCCGTTATTGCACTAAATAATAACGAAAGAGACGTTATTAGAATGAACGTTATATCAATCCAAAAAGACCCTCATAAAACCAATGATATTCGGCCATGACACTAACAATAAATCGAAAATGGAGAAGAACCCTTATCTATATCCCACGGTCGAAAGGAAAGGATTGAGAATGTTGTTTAATAGATGGAAGATTCGGCTATGTATGATTAAGGAAAAGAAAATAATTTTGGCTTATAGGCACATTAGCATTCGGCTATGGGAGTGTAGATGGAGAGAACTTCGATTGAAAAGAAATAGAATACAAGAAAAGATGGTGATGATGTTGCTTTGATTTCAAGGAGAAGAGAAGAAAAAGATGGACTTTTAGGAGTTAGTGCATTCAGCCATGGCAAAAAGAAAAGAAAAGACCGATTTTTGGTATGGTTGATTTCGACAAGGAGAAATACAAAAGAAAATTCACAAGATGTATAAAAGTGACCAAATGGTCAAAAGACTTTGGCTTTACCAATTGAGAATTTCGCCAAGGAGAAAGTTGAAAGGAGAGGAATAAAATTCGCACAAAGTGCAAAGAATGACCAAAGAGAGAAAAGAATTTCTTAGCCAAACTAATTCAACAATTAGGCTCCTCCCTTACCAATATGCCGTCCAACACATGGTCAATTAGCATGATTTCTTTCCAAGATTTCCCTTGATATGTGCCTTATGTTCCCCTATCTTTCCTTAAGTTTTGATTCCATGCCATAAGTTAGTTGTTTCCTTAATCCATTGATACACTAACCAAAAATATCATGGTCAACACCTTCCTTATATGTTCATTGCTTTACACTTCCTATCCATGAGCAGTAAAATTAAAACAAAAATTCATTTAGGTGCTATACAAGGGATTCGAACCTCTTCCCTCTTGCTAGAACCCATGCGCCAACTCCACCTTACCATATGCTCATCTTATGGCACTCTTTAGCACATAATTTAACTTAAGTCCTAATGACATTTGTTTCACTTCAATAAATTCTCAATTAATAATTTTTTTCTCTAAATCATGCTTTACTCCTCTTTATGACTTCAATAAGCACTAAAGTAAAAATAAAATTTTTCCTTTAAAACTAAACATCAATTTATGCAATATAATAATACTTTATTTTTAGGGTGTTACAACTCTACCTCCTTAAAGAAAATTTCGTCCTCGAAATTTACAGTTGAAAAAGGTGAGGTATTGTTGTCGAATTGCATCCTCTGGCTCCCACGTAGCTTCTTCCACTCGTGGTTACGCCATAGAACTTTGACCAACCAGCACGGTTTTCTTCCTTAGTACCTTGACATCTCGGTCTAGGATTTCCACCGGTTCTTCTTCAAAAGACAAATATGAATTTAGCTCCAATTCTTCTACCCAGTATAATGTGCGAAGGATCCGATCTATAACGCCTCAACATGGAAACATGAAAATATTATGAATTTGATCCAACTCCGGAGGTAACTCAATCGATATGCCATCGACCAACACGCTCGACACACGATAAGGTCCAATGTATCTAGGACTTAGCTTGCCCTTCCTTCCAAATCAAGATCTTTTTCCAAGGAGAGACCTCAAGAAAACCCGATCTCCCACACCATACTCGATGTCCCTTCGCTTCAGATCTGCGTTTAATTCTATCTATCCAAGCTTCTTTCAACCGTGCTCGAATAACTTTTACCTTATCCTCATCTCGATATCATCTCGTGACCTAACATCATCTTTTCACCCAACTCACCCAACAAATAGGAGAGCGACACTTACGACCATACAATGCCTCGTAAGGTGCCATCTCAATGCTAGACGATAGTCGTTGTTATATCGCGAATTACGCCAATGGTAGATAATCCTCCCAACTACCCTCAAGTCGATTACACATCCTCTTAACATATCTTCCAATATCTGAATTACTCTTTCCGATCGACCATCGACCGAGGATGAAAAGTCAGATCGAATTCGACTTTGTCCCCAAGGCTTCATGCAGAGTTTTCCGAAATCGTGATGTAAACCTAGGGTCCCTATCCGATATAATAGATACAGGTACCCCATGCAACCTCACAATTTCGGATCACGCATTTCCACCAATTTTTGCAATGAATAATCCGTCTTTAACTGGCAAGAAATGAGCGGTCTTCACAACCGATCAACAATTACCCAAACGGAATTTTTCTTAGTAGGTGTTAAAGGTAACCCACTAACAAAATCCATAGTTATCCGCTCCCATTTCCAAAGAGGAATCTTTATCGGTTGTAACAATCCAGACGGTAATTGATGTTCGCTTTCACTTGTCGACAAGTCAAACATTTTCCCACAAACTCAGAATCTCACGCTCAACCCCGCCACCAATATTCACGGAGATCTCGATACATCTTATTTCCTCCGGATGCATAGCATAAGGGCTACTATGCGCCTCAGTAGAATCGCTTGCTTCAGTGTCCGAGTCCTTAGGCATGCATACTCTTCCTCGAAAGCACAACACACCCTCCGTGTTTATTCCAAAATCTTCAATTTCACCGCTTTCAACTTGTCAAATAAGGGTCCCAACTTCTCATCGATGTCCTGCTTTTCCTTGATTTGTTCCGACCACGAGGTTTCACCAAGTTCGCTAACAAACCGCCATCCTCATCTGCACTCAAATGGGCAAACAAAGCTCTTAATTCAGATACCGCCTTACGACTTAACGCCGCCTACCACGTTAGCCTTTCCAGATGGTATTCGATGGAGAAATCATAATCCTTTAATAATTCTACCCATCTTCTTTGTCTTAAATTCAACTCCTTTTGGGTAAGGAGGTATTTAAGACTCTTGTGATCCGTGTAGATTATAGATTTCTCACCATAGAGATAGTGCCTCCAAATCTTTAGAGCAAAGACAACGGCAATAACTCCAAATCATGGGTAGGGTAGTTTACTCGTGTGGTCTCAATTGACGAGAAGCATAGGCCACCACCTTTCCATTTTGCATCAATACACAACCTGCACTCGTGTGAGATGCATCACAATATACTGGTGAATTCTTTTCCGACCTCGTTGAATTAAAACCTGAGCTTCACGGATCTTCTTCAATTTCTCAAACTCTCTTGTCGCTTTTACCGGATATACGAGCTCCCTTTCGCAATGCAGCTTTAGTTAGGTGCAAGAATCAACGAAAACCCTCTACAAAACGCCTATAGTATCCACCGGACCAAGAAACTCCGAATTTCAACATCGATGTTGGTGGTTTCCAATCCGTAATAGCCTCAATTTTCTCGAGGATCCACCCTTATTCCTTCTACCGATACTACATGACCAAGGAAAGTCACCTCCTTTAGCCAAAATTCGCATTTACCAAATTTGGCATACAATTGCTTATCACGAAGTAGTCAGTAATACTATCCGCAAATGTCGGGTCATGTTCCTCCTCATTTCTCGAATAAACCAATATGTCATCTATGAACACTACCACAAACCGGTCTAAATATGGTTGAAAGACTGGCTTCATCATGTCCATAAATGCACCGGGTGCATTGGTTAGTCCAAACGGCATCACTACAAACTCATAGTGTCCGTAACGTGTCCGAAATGCCGCCTTATAAATGTCCGCTTCTTTCACCTTAAGTGGTGATAACCCGACCTTAAATCAATTTTGGAGAAAATCAAGCTCCTTTTAATTGATCAAACAGTCGTCAATTCTCGCCAGAGGATACCGATTCTTGATCGTCAATTTATTCAACTGTCTCGTAGTCAATGCACATACGCATCGATCCATCCTTCTTCTTGACAATGTAACCGGTGCTCCCACGGAGACACACTTGGTCGAATAAATCCCGATCCAAAGAATTCTTGAATTTGAGCTTTGAGCTCACCAACTCCTTCTTGCCATTCTATATGAGCAATGGACACCGAGTCGTCCTGTGCAAAAGCTCAATGCCAAATTCTACTTCCCGATCCGGAGGTATACCGAAGTTCTTCGAAATACATCGTGAAATTCCTTCACCGTCCTCACATCATTCATGGATAATTCTTTGGCATCCAAAGCACGATAAAGGCTAGGAATGCTCCGCACTTTTTCCGCACCAACTTCTCAACTTTTAATGCAGATACCACATTTGCCGATAGTTCCTTCGCTCACCAATCATTATGACTTCCTTATCATCCGAGGTTTTTACCGACATTCGTTTTCAAAGACAATCCAATCATACTCGATGTTTGACCAGACCAATCCATGTCCGTAATGAGATCGAACTCGTGAAGGTAGTTCCATCAAGTTTGCTAAGAATACCTCCTCTTGGATTTTTAAGGCACGCCTTTAAATATTTTATTAACAATTACCGATCATCTAAAGGACTAATCACCGTCATCTCATTTTCTGTAATTTTGGATTCTAAATTGTGTTTCAGATATGGCACTAGCTACATATGAATGGGTAGAGCCAATATCTATTAAGGCAATAATAGGTACATCAAAAATGAAGAACATACAAGTTATCACATCTGGTGCATTACCGTCCTCATGGCGCCTAACCGCATAGACCATCCAGTGTCTTGTATCGCATTTCCTCTATTACCATTGCCTCGACCGGTGCACCTTGACCACGACCAGCCCCATTACCACCACGACTGGTCCATGTCCTCTCGGTGGCTGACATTACCTCGACCAAATTGCATCATTATTACGGACTTCGAGTCGTATCCATTCGTCGAGGACAACTTTTGTAATCGATGTTCCATTGAACCGCATTTGTAGCATGCACCCATTTTCCTCCAACATTCCCCAAAATGTCTTTTCCCACACTCGATGCAATCTCGACTTCGATTATTTGCTACCGGGTTCTCGCTTTGAACTGATTTATCATTCGGGGTTTCTTCTCAAATCTCTTTGAAGATCCAGATCATGTTTTCTCTCTTATTTCGAATCTTTCTGCTCGCTGCTCGAGTTCTTAGCCTCTTGGCTATTTTGGCCTTCTCCACCAGAGTGGAAAAATTTCTAACTTGTTGCGAGCAATCGAACCCTCACTCATCATTAAGTCCATCTTCAAACGCATACAACGCTCATGGTGCATTGCTACAATTGTCCGAGCATAGCGGCTCGACGCATAAACTCGCCTTCATATGTCGCCACGGTCTTACTTCCTTGAACAAGATTCAAAAATTCCTTCCTTCGAGCGTCTACATAGCTCGTTCCGACGATTTTCCTTGGAAGGCGCTTTAAAGAATTCCCGCCAATAAGTGCGACTTGGTTGCCTTCTCGAGCGAGCCACCACCGACACGCCTCATCTTTCAATAAGGATCAGACTCCTCTCGCTTTTTGCTCACCGTGCATTCCATATCATCCATAATCCGCTCCACGACTTGAGCCAAGATTCACCACATTCGAGCTACACCGAGACTCCTCTAAAACTTCGCATTATTTGCCTTAAGTCGCCCTCAAATTGACCCACGAGTTGTTGGCCCAATTCTAGTTCCAAATGACCCTTTCCAAGACTCGTAGCATTGCTTGAGTCAATGCATGATCTTCTTCCATGTGATCGCGTGATCCGTTTCACTTTCAATTGACGCAAAGTCCCACTTCCCAACATATGATTTGGTGCTTCACCGTAGTACCTCGGCCTCTACCACGCCACGTCTACGCGCCCACGACCACGCCCTCTTGTACTCATGATATCTTGTTCGCTTATCGATTACAAGTTTTATGAATTATAAATTTTGTTTGGTGTTTATTAACGATATTTTATGAGATTTGAGATATAAAGTTATTTTTCGCAACATATCCTATAGTCTCAATCTCTACGATTTTCATATCTAAAACTAGAAGTTCTAGAGTGTTCCTATGATCATATCATAGTAATCATTAATCAATAATACTTACTTGACTTGTTGCCGGATGCTTGTGGTGCCATACTGATCTTTAAAAATATCATTAAGTGTTTTCATACAGAAATTATTTTTGAACCCAAACCACAGCCGAGTTTTTGAAACTGGGCTCGATACCACTAAATGTAACACCCCAAACCCTGGTCTATGTATTGAGACTAGATTTGGTTTGTTACATGATTCGAGCTATTCTTAAATCTTTAATGAGTTGAAAACTACAATGTTATTTAAGGTGGTTTAAAATTTGAAGAGTATTTGAATTTGATAAATATTTGAAAACATTAGTTGAAAATCATTGTGTTATCAAAAACCTTTAAATAGTTTGTTAAAGAGTTAACTATAATAAAAAAATTTATAAAAGAATTCCATATACTTGAAAACCCAAATTTATTTTAATAAAACATCATAAAATCACATTTCATAATTAAAAAGTCCAAAGTTTAGTTTAAATCCCAAACACACATAAAATCCATAAGTTATTTATAGAGACCCTTATTACAATAATCCATAATAGTAAAAATATACTTATTAAAAGTTCGTAGTTTAAATAACCTCTTTCGCAGAGATGGCCTCCACGAAGTCATCCTCGCCCAAGTCCACATCAATTTCCATTACCCGAGATGGAAAGAAATTAAAGGGGTGAGTTACTTAGAACTCAAAGTGTAACTCACTTACCACCATTATTGGGCCGATCATCAAGATATTATGTTGGGCTTGAGCCCAATTCGAATTCAACAATATATCATGAATTTAAAACAATAAAAAATGCATGTAAATTGTAATTCCCAACCCAAACCTAATATCCATCCGCTAACACCCCTGCACCAACCATCACACCGTGGGATCAAGTCAACCCACCCCGCCATCACACCAATCGTGAGGCATTAAGCCTTTTTATAATTGTGGCATAGCCACCGAACTAGAGGCAATAAGTCGTTAATGTGGCAGAGCCAACGAACTAGAGGCAATAAGTCGTTAATGTGGCGAAGCCACCGAACTAGATTTTTGGCAACGGCCATTCTTCTCTTCATATATCCCACCCCATGCAATCATGCGTATAAAATATAATCATATAATAATTTCATTTATTTAATTCATAACAATGGTGGGTTTATCATTTCATTTGGCCCATAAACATATTATAGCAATTTGTCTATTTAGCAATTTAGTGGGCTTTGGCCCATTTACCTAACTAGAGTAATTTGGCCCAATTTATCGAACTAGAGTATTTTGGCCCAATTTATCGAACTAGAGTATTTTGGCCCAATTTATCGAAACATCCCATTTGCATAATAACAATTAATTTCTCGAGGCGTTTCGTAATTTTCACGATTTGGTCGTTTTACATATTTTTGTCAAAATATCAATTTTTTCGTTTTTACCGATCTAATCGTTTTACGATTTACTTCCATACCGAAATTTGACATCCAACCAAAAATAATGAGTGTGAAATTACACACCTCGTACGAGAGTACTAATCCTTCTCGCTCCTCAAGACCTAAAACATATTTTGATCCTTTAGACAACTATTTCAGAAATAAATCTTAATCGATAATAGATCCAAAATCTTACCTCTTGATTTTGAATCACTTGATTTTCGCTTTTTCCTCGTTTATTGATTCGCTAGTCACGAGAATCCACCAACGATAACGGCTCGGAAGTTCAGTACTACTTGAATAATGGACTTCCTTGAAGATGGCCGCAACCCGTGGAAAATCCTGATTTGCAAAACCGCTCTTCGCTTAAATGGGGATTTACGGATCCGCCTCTTAACGTGACTAACCACCTCCTTTTCTTCCCTATTTTGAAAGTCTTCAAGATCCAAAAGAATTTTAGTTAGATCTATAATATCAAATAATACTAGAGATTTTAAAGAGATTTGATTTCCTTACCAAAATAAAACGCTTCCAACGCTTTCTACAATTCTCTCGATCACTTGAGTTCCGATCTCCGTTATTGCACTAAATAATAACGAAAGAGACGTTATTAGAATGAACGTTATATCAATCCAAAAGACCCTCATAAAACCAATGATATTCGGCCATGACACTAACAATAAATCGAAAATGGAGAAAAACCCTTACCTATATCCCACGGTCGAAAGGAAAGGATTGAGAATGTTGTTTAATAGATGGAAGATTCGCTATGTATGATTAAGGAAAAGAAAATAATTTTGGCTTATAGGCACATTAGCATTCGGCTATGGGGTGTAGATAGAGAACTTCGATTGAAAAGAAATAGAATACAAGAAAAGATGGTGATGATGTTGCTTTGATTTCAAGGAGAAGAGAAGAAAAGATGGACTTTTAGGAGTTAGTGCATTCACCATGGCAAAAAGAAAAAGAAAAGACTGATTTTTTGGTATGGTTGATTTGACAAGGAGAAATACAAAAGAAAATTCACAAGATGTATAAAAGTGACCAAATGGTCAAAAGACTTTGGCTTTACCAATTGAGAATTTCGCCAAGGAGAAAGTTGAAAGGAGAGGAATAAAATTCTGCACAAAGTGCAAAGAATGACCAAAGAGAGAAAAGAATTTCTTAGCCAAACTAATTCAACAATTAGGCTCCTCCCTTACCAATATGCCGTCCAACACATGGTCAATTGGCCATGATTTCTTTCAAAATTTACCCTTGATATGTGCCTTATGTTCCCCTATCTTTCCTTAAGTTTTTGATTCCATGCCATAAGTTAGTTGTTTCCTTAATCCATTGATACACTAACCAAAAATATCATGGTCAACACCTTCCTTATATGTTCATTCTTGAGCACTTCCTATCCATGAGCGTAAAATTAAAACAAAAATTCATTTAGGTGCTATACAAGGATTCAACCTCTTCCTCTTGCTAGAACCCATCGCCAACTCCACCTTACCATATGCTCATCTTATGACACTCTTTAGCACATAATTTAACTTAAGTCCTAATGACATTTGTTTCACTTCAATAAATTCTCAATTAATAATTTTTTTCTCCAAATCATGCTTTACTCCTCTTTATGACTTCAATAAGCACTAAAGTAAAAATAAAATTTTTCCTTTAAAACTAAACATCAATTTATGCAATATAATAATACTCGGATTTTTAGGTGTTACACAAGTGTATTTTGAATATTACTCTGAATTAGCTCTAAAAAATATAAGGATCTCTTCAACAGTCCCATTTTTAAAAATACTCCCAAGTATGTAAGGGCAGATGCTTGGAAAAATCCAGTTCTTTCTTCAAATATGTTGTTAATATTCAGATTTCTCAATATCAGGTCTTGCACTAAAGCCCTAAACTTGATGCATCTTGGATCTCATAGATCTCACCCCATTTATCTAGATGGTTGGGTGACAAATTTTTTGCCCCAGAGCAATCATCGAATTTGACAATACCCATTTTGACAAGTCTTTCGATCATCTTTTTGAAAATAGTGCAGTTCTCGATCGAGTGTCCTGTGATTCCTGCATGGTATTCACATTGGGTGTTCGTGTCGTACCATTTAGGGTATAGAGGTTGTGTAGGATTTAGGTAGAAAGGGGATACTACATGTGCATCAAACAAAATTTGGTACAGCTCCCTATACATGATTGGGATGGGCATGATTGGGATTTTTCTGAGTTCACCCTTGGATTGGGTTCTTGTCTTGAGGAGACCTGATGGCTAGTATTTGACTGGCCTATGGTATTTGATTTTGAATAACCCTTTCTATACATACTCATGTTATTTGCCTCATTTTCTTTTTTCTTCGGGGCCCTTAAAGTATTAACTTAGGAGCTCCAGTCTCACTTTTTCCTTTTGTAACAGTCTTCACATTGTTTCGGGATCTCCACACTTGTCTTCCTTGTTTCTTCTAAACTAGATAGATCAATGACAATGGGATTGGTTGGATTGCCCCCCGAATTGGGACCTGAGCATATCGAGTAGTTTATTGGTGCTAACATACCGGCCTGATGCTGTTGGGGTTTGATAGCAACATGTATCCCTTTCGGATGTGCGTCTGGTTGAGTCTGGACGCTTATTGGAGTAAAACTTGGAGGATAAACGAGGTCTTCATTATCATCCCCACTGTTGATTATTGGGCCTTTCCTCTCTTCAAGCCCTTCAGCTAGTAATTGACTTAACTGGCCAATCACATTCTTTTGGAATTCTAACATTTGATCCCGCATATCTTGTTGAATTTTGGTCAATTGCTTTTGTATCTGTATTTGCTTTTGCTCTAATCTCTCCAAACTTTGTTCCATGTTTTCCAGGTTAACTGAAATAATTTTACCTAATTAAGGTCCTTTTGTAAAAGTCTAATGCAAATGATGCAATGCAATGTAGATGCATGGAATGAATGCAAAAGAAATAGAGGTGTTGATTCTAAATTCAATCCCATTAGAACAACTTTTATAGAAAGCAAATTTCTTTACATAAAACGGATTACATATGTGGCCTTGCCCTCATATTCCAAGCAAAAACATCAATCCCCTTCTTCGCAAAAGTCAAACCTTGCAAACAACTAATAGATGCCTCCACTAGCTCCTTTTTGCTTGGGCCGCAACTCATTATTCACTTATCCTCACAATGCTTGTTAGATATCTAGATGTGACGGCTCTCGAATAATCTTCACTGGCTTGAATCCTTGGGCCATAAAACAAAGTCTTGTATTCTTTTGCAAATTATCAGTCTTTTCTCGTTGTGTTTGTTTGGATCATATTCGAATGACTATATTATAATCCACTTTATCAAGAAATCTATTTTCCTATGACAAGCTCTTCCATTTAGCAATCGAATTTAAATCAACACCTCTTTTCTATTATGAGAATGCAATGCA
Organism: Gossypium rotundifolium; assembly: GCA_025506655.1. Lineage (NCBI taxonomy): Eukaryota > Viridiplantae > Streptophyta > Magnoliopsida > Malvales > Malvaceae > Gossypium > Gossypium rotundifolium. The sequence continues at coordinate 148,065,026 of CP106724.1, forward strand.
ATCAAAACAAAACAAAACACGTTAGCACATGAGAAATAAACAACATAGAACACTTATCTGGGTGACCATTAGGGTTTGGCATAATTCTATCTAGGGTAAGCCCTTAGGTTTTCTACATGTGGTTTATCTCTAAAGTTGATGTACATGAACCAGCAGATTCCTCGATCCTCACCCATTATAGGCTCATGTGGACCGAGTTCAGTTCAGGGGAATACATTTCCCTATGGCCATGCGAAAGTGAAAACCTCACGAAGACATAGGTATAGATGTATCCTGGAAGCAATCCACTAGCCCATGCGGAGGTGAAAACCTCACGAAGGCATAGTTTCTCACTCCCACTTAAACGTGCGACCACAACGGTCATGTAATGCAATGTGCGCAAGAAAATAACAACCATATGCAATGACACAAACAAATGCAACAAATAGATCGTAATTTTCAAATCAAATTTTCAAATTGAATTTTTAAATTTTCAGAAAAGGACAGAAAATAATCAATTTTATGGCTTGACTTTCTTTTTGGTCCCCAGTAGAGTCGCCAAGCTATCGAAACCATTTTTATATTTTTTTTAAAAAACGGGGACCGACTTTAAAAATGAAAATGGAGTCGCCACCAATTTGTTTTAGAGGTGTGATCTGGTCACCTTGAAATTTATCATTTTAATAAAAAAACATTTTGATTCATTAAAACAATGATTTTGGTCTATGAAATTCGAGAAAACGGGTTCGAGAGTCGGTTACGCATGAAGAAGGATTAGCACCCTTGTAACGCCCAAAATTGGTACCTAATTGATTAACTAATGTCCTAATGTCGAAAATTTGAAAAATTTAAAATACGATCCTTTGAAAGAAAACTTAAATAAATCAAATTGTATGCCAAGACCCATTTATCTCAAAGAAATAAAATGTCACACCCTATGAGTTAGGATGCAACATTTCAAGACTTCGAAACTAAGCTTGCCTTTATTTGTAGAAAATCCTTACCTCGAGACAACAAAACATCATATCCGATAAATTAGGACACAACATTTTGAATTCCCGAGAATAAGTTTTTATTTAACTTTTTAAAAAGAAAGTAATAGGTTCTTTAGACTGGAAGACAAAAATCGAAACCCAGTAAGTTAGGATACAATTTCTTTCGAACCTTAGAACACAAAATGTTTACTTATTTTGAAAATCGGATGAAATGTAATGCGGTGATAAAATGTAAAACGATTTACAATGCTAGCTTGTATAACAACATGATGATGATAAAATATAATAACAATAATAAAGGTTGAAATAAAATACAATAAAGCAAAAGCAAGATAGACAAATGAAATAAAGTAAAAAGAATAGTAACAAAAATGGAAGCTATATAAAATAATAAAAAGATAGAATAATAAAAATAGTAACGAAAATGCAACAATAATAATAAAATATATTAATAAGCGAATAATAGTGAAAATAAAAATAATATTAGTAATAATAAGAATAATAATAATGAAAATAACAGTAATAATGTCGATAATAAAATGATAATGATAGACAAATGAAATAAAGTAAAAAGAATAGTAACAAAAATGGAAGCTATATAAAATAAAAAAAAAGATAGAATAATAAAAATAGTAACAAAAATACAACAATAATAATAAAATATATTAATAAATGAATAATAGTAAAAATAAAAATAATATTAGTAATAATAAGAATAATAATAATGAAAATAATAACAATAATGTCGATAATAAAATGATAATAAATACAATGAGAATAAAGTTAATTATAAATAAAATAATAAATAAAAAATAATAGTAGTAGTAATATTAAAATAATAATTATAATAGTAAAATAATAATAATATTAAATTAGTAATAATAATGGTAATAATAATAATATTAATAGTAAATGAAAAAATAATAAAAGTAATAATAAATATAATAATAATGAATATGGTAATAATAAAATGATAATAAAAAAGCGTATATAGAAATAATAAATAAAAAATAATGTTAAAGCCATGGAAAATTAAAAAAAATAATAAAAGAAAATAAAGAGGGACCAAATTAAACTTAAAAACGAAACTTTGGGGCGAATTTTAAAAGAAATAAGTGAATTAAGGCCCCCTAGCAACGCGCGCAAAAAAGAGGACGACCAAATGTGGAATATTCCCGCCCTCCTAAACGGCACCGTGTGTCGTGGGATTAAAATGAAACAGTAAGTAAAAATACAGGGCCAAATTAAAAATAAAAAGGACTTACTTGCGCCATGCCTTAAAAGCAGAAGGACCATGTAACACCCAAACCTGGCTTAGACGTTATGGCCGGATCTAGCATGTCACATGGAAGGGTTGTTAAGAAAGTTGCGTGGTTGTAAAATGTTCGTATTCGTTAAAACTTTGAGTTTAGGTGTTTGTTATTAATAACCCGTTTAGCTCAATGTCCATTTTTGAAAAGTTCTGATTAGTTTGAAAACTACTTTTGTCAGGAGAATCGAGTTTGAATTGTTGGTAAAATCTTGTGATTAACAGAAATCATCTTCAGTGAATTTCAAACATGTGTTGTTTTGAAAATTGTTTTCGACGCTCAAGAGAACCCGATGTTCATTCAATTAAAGTTTGGAAAACCGTTTGTTAGCATTTTGGTAAAACCAACAGGTATTAAGGTTTCAGGAAAATCCCGTATCGGACATTTAATAATAAGCAAAAACCAAATTAAAAGTTAAAACTAAATAAAATACCAAAGGCCTTATTACAAAACATAAACCCAATTTAAAATACAATTTAAGGTAAAGGAAAATGGGAATTACTAAAGAAACGATGTATGGCCACCATAGAGTCCGCCTCGGCTCCAAATCCTCAATGCTGGGGATTACTTGCAAAATTAAAGTAGAGGGGTGAGTTACGAGAACTTAGTGTATAATTCCCCATTCGGACAAAACTGGGCCGAAGCCCACAAAAGCAAATTGGACCTTAGCCCATACAGAAGTACAATGGCTCGAAGCCCATACAGAAACAAACTGGGTCTTAGCCCTATTAGCAAGATAGCATAGATAATACATGCAATGCAACCCAGCTCAGCCTAATGTTCCATCCGCTACACACCACCCATATCCAACCTAACACACCTGTGGGGATTTCTACAATCAACCCTCCATCCACTACACACCTCAATGGCAGTCACGCTGCTCATCACTGAAATTGTGGCAGAGCCACTAGACTATTGAAATATATGTGGCATAGCCACCAAACCAAAATGTGACAAAGTCACCGAAATATGTGGCAGAGCCACTGAAATACACTTCCCCAATCATCAAAATCATCCTAATCCCATGCAACATACTATGGCATAATATTTAATGCATGCATGAACATACCGATGCAGCAATTAAACAGTTTACATAGTCATGCCAAATCTAGTCGAAAGGGTATAATCATAAATTCACTCACCTGGCTATTTTCCAAACTTACCTGCTAGGTATATCTCGTGAACTTACCCATTAAGGGTATTTTGAATTTTAACTATTACACCAAATAATACATTACGAAACAAATAAAGGTGTGAGTTTACACACCTGAGTACGCGAAGAACTATACCCTCCTAATCGCCGTCACCCTCACTAGCGCGAACAACAACAATTTCCTATCCCAAATAGATGTCGGCTCCCTTCCACAGCCCGGCAGAAAATCCTGAATCGTTGACACCTTACGTCATTTGAACATGGGAGCAGGATCTACGAGTACACTCTCCTTAGACTCCCTAATCGACACCCCCTTAGAATGACTACCACTCGCCTCCATGAAGAAGGTCTCGATCAGTAATGTACCACAAAGAGAAATGGTGGTTGTCTAACAAAGGGTTTCGGCACTTACCACTACTTTCAAAATCTGAATGATAAAAGAGAAGAGGAGAGAGTTGCTTGATCCCTACCAATCGGTCTTAAACAGTGAGGAATCGAACTTCCACAGATTTGGCTATGGCATGATAAGAGAAGAAAAGAAATTAATCGAGAACTTGGGTTAAGAGAAATAGCCACCTCGGCTATGTGCAACCTAAGACCGAAAAGAAGGGAAGGAAAAGCACAAATACCATACCTTGTGATCACAGCCGAATCGATAAGCAAACTAGAATTGACGATCCGAGAACATTCAGCTTCCAACTTCTACTATCCTACTAGAAGCATAACACAGAGAAACCGCTTCAAAAAATGTAAAAGGGACAATTCGGTTGATAGAGAAGCTCTAGCAAAAGAGATGTGAGAAGAGGAGAAAGAAAGAAAACACAAAATGAGTAAAAGAGGCCTTACCAAAATCGGCTTATGACTATTTAGCTGCTATCAAGAGAAGGAAAAGACAGAGCAGAAATGTTCGGCAATTGACAAGGACAGCAGAAGAAGGTAGAATATTGGAGAAGAATGACAATAGTAGGAGTTTTGGCTATAGCAAGGAAAGGTTAGGGAAAGATGTTGACTAATACTGCCTAAGCAATCAGCAAGTAACGAAATTGCTTGAAGAGAAGATAAAGAAAGAGAGAAGAAGTAAGGGTGTTTGCGTTTTTGGTGAATACAAAGTGAAGCAGATGACCGAAAAAGCAAAAGAAAAAGAAAGACTTCAAAATAGGTTTCGGTTTTACTCTCTCAAATGACACCTGAAGAACAACACTCTCCCACACACATACTAATGATCGAAAATGCTGAAAATGCTTAAGGAACAAAAGGATATTCGACACACACACCTTACCCAAAACCAAAAATGCCCCCCAAACACCTCCCTACCTTCGGCCAACACTAACCCACATTCCTCTCCCACTATTCTCTCCCCCATTTCCTCCACCATTCACTCTCCATCCCTCATTTGAAATCACCCAACCACTTTAACCCACTTAAAGTCCCCAAAATCCTCTCCTTCTTCCATTTTGAATCCCTTGACTCATTCAACAACCATCCCATCAGAGTCCCACGCCTACACCACCTTTTCTTACATTGAGCACAAAAATAATTGCCATATTTTGCAATATGTGGGATTCGAACTCCTTCCCCCTTGCTATGCCAAAGACGCCACCACCACTCCACCAACTGTTCCCTTGTGTTATCAAACACAATTAATTATTCTTAAAGCCTGCTTCCACTAGCTCTCCCCCCTTAAGTGCCCAAAAAGAAATTTTACCTAGGCCTAGGCTCGACCCCGAGCCTTCCTAGGACCCTTGAACACACACAATTGACAAGCTTAGTAAGCCAAACACATAGAATAGTGCAAAATGCTGAACCCCTAATTTTAGGATGTTACAGTTCTACCCTCTTAAAGAAATTTCGGCCTCGAAATTTACCTGATTAAAAGAGGTAAGGGTATTGTTGTCGCATTGCCTCCTCCGGCTCCCACGTGGCTTCCTCTAAACCGTGATTACGTAACACTTTGACCAATGGAACTGATTTCCTCCTCAATACCTTAACATCTCGATCTAAAATCTACACTGGCTCTTCTTCAAAAGATAGATCAGATCTAAACCCAATTTCTTCCACCAGTACTATGTGAGATGGATCTGAACAATAGTGCCTCAACATCGAAACATGAAATACATTATGTATCTGACTTAGCTCCTGGGGTAATTCAAGCTGATAAGCAACTGGTCCCACACGTTTCATCACTCAATAAGGCCTGATGAATTTTGGGCTCAACTTGCCCTTCCGTATAAACCTTAAAACCTTCTTCCAAGGTGAGACTTTCAAGAAGACGTGATCCCCCACTAAAAATTCTATCTCCTTACGCTTCAGATCGACATACAATTTCTGTCTATCCGAAGCTTCTTTTAACCAGTCCCAAATTAGCTTAACCTTTTCCTCCGTTTCTGCGATCAGCTCTGGACCCAACATCTGTCACTCACCTAGCTTTGTCCAACAGGTAGGGTAGTAGGGGTACGACACCTACGACCATACAACACCTCGTAGTGTACCATTTGAATACTGGACTGATAGGTGTTATTATACGCAAGTTCTGCCAATGGTAAATCATCTTCCCAACTACCCCTGAACTCAATCACATAGCCCCTTAACATGTCTTCCAAAATCTGAATTACCCTTTTCGACTGACCAACAGTCTGTGGGTGGAATACTGTGCTGAAATCTAACCTTGTACCCAAACCTTCATGTAATGCCTTCCAGAATCAAGGTGTAAATCTTGGGTCCCTGTTTGATATGATAGACATTGGTACCCCATGTCGCCTCACGATTTCTACCACATACAGCTTGGCCAACTTTTGTAATGAATAGTCAGTACGAATCGGTATGAAGTGTGCGGACTTAGTCAATCGGTCAACGATTACCCACACTGAATCTCTCTTAGTAGGCGTTAGAGGTAGCCAACTAACAAAGTCCATCGTTATCCTCTCCCACTTCCAAAGTGGAATCTTCACCAGTTGCAGCAACCCCGAAGGCAACTGATGTTCCGCCTTCACTTGCTGACATGTCAAACACTTACTCACAAAGTCGATAACTTTTCGTTTCAGACCAGGCCACCAGTATAGTTCCCGTAGGTCTAGATACATCTTGCTTCCACCGGGATGCATAGCATATGGGATACTATGCGCTTTCCGTAGAATCATCTGCCTCAACTCAGAGTTCTTCGGCATAGAAATTCTTCCACAAAAACATAGCACCCTTTCACTGTTCAACCCAAAATCCACTGCCTCCCCATTTTCCACTTGCTGAAGTCGAGAACCCAATGATTCATCCAATGATTGCTTCTCTTTAATCTGACCTACCCATGTTGGTTTCACCTGAAGTTTCGCTAACAAGCTGCCATCTTCGTAAAGGTTGAGATAAGCGAACATTGCTCTCAAATCAGATATCACCTTATGACTTAACGCATCTGCCACCACGTTGGCTTTACCCGGGTGATACTCAATTGAGCAGTCATAGTCTTTCAGCAATTTTATCCACCTCCGCTGTCTTAGATTCAGCTCCTTCTAGGTAAGGAGATATTTCAGAATCTTGTGATCCGTATAGATAATTGACTTTTCTCCGTACAGATAGTGTCTCCATATCTTTAGGGCGAACACCACTGCAGCTAATTCTAAATCATGAGTGGGATAGTTCATCTCATGCGGCCTTAGTCGACGAGATGCATAATCTACCACCTTCCCTTCTTGCATTAACACACAACCCAAACCTGTGTGTGATGCATCACAATAGACGACAAATTCCTTGCCAGCCTCAGGCTGAATCAACACTGGTGCCTCCATCAGAATCTTCTTTAACTTCTCAAAACTTTCCTATTGTTTATCGGCCCAAACAAACAATACTCCTTTTCATAATAACTTGGTTAAAGGTGCCGCAATCATCGAAAACCCCTCGACGAACCTTCTGTAGTACCCAGCCAAACCCAGAAAACTTCAAACTTTTGACACTGACTTTAGTGGTTTCCAATCCAATACAGCTTCGATCTTTCGAGGATCAACCCTAATTCCTTCAGTAGAAACAACATGCCCCAAAAAGGTCACTTTCTTCAGTCAAAATTCACACTTACTGAATTTGGCATACAACTGCTTTTCTCTTAATATTTGCAGCAGCACATGAAGATATGAATCATGCTCCTCCTCCATTTTGGAGTACACTAAAATGTCATCTATGAACACCACCACAAACCGGTCTAGATAGGGTTGGAAGACCCAGTTTATCATGTCCATAAAAGCGGCTAGTGTATTGGTCAGTCCGAACGGCATCACTAGAAACTCGTAATGTCTATAACAAGTTCAGAAAGCAGTCTTGTGAATATCTGCCTCCTTGACCCTTAACTGATGGTACCCTGATCTCAAATCTATCTTCGAGAAACTGAAGCTCCTCGTAGCTGGTCGAACAAATCATCAATCCTTGGTAGCAGGTATTTATTCTTAATTCTCAACTTGTTCAACTGCGATAGTCAATGCACATACTCATCGACCCATCCTTTCTCTTCACAATCAAAATCGGTGCTCCCCACGGAGATACACTTGGTCTGATAAAACCTCGGTCCAACAACTCTTGGATCTGAGCTTTTAGTTCTGCCATCTCCTTCGGTGCCATCCTATAAAGAGCGATGGACACTAGAGCCATTCCTGGAAGTAGTTCAATGCCAAATTCCACCTTGCGGTCCGGGGGTAACCCCGAAAGCTCTTTAGGAAAGACGTCCGAGAACTCTTTCACCGTTCTGACATCCCCTACAGACACTTCCTTGGCATCCAATGCACTAACAAAAGCTAGAAATGCCTTACACCCTTTTCACACCATCTTCTCAGTCGTTAATGTCAAAATCACATGGGATAGATAATCTCTCCTTTCTCCTATCACAATTATTTCCTCGTCCTCTAAAGTCTTCAATATCATGCGCTTAGCGACACAATCCAAATTCGAACGGTGCTTAACTAGCCAATCCATGCCTAAAATCAGATCAAACACGTCGAACGGTAGTTCCATCAAATCTACCAGGAATACAATCCCTTGTACTTCCAAAGGTACATTCCTAAACAACTTGTTCACTACCACAAGTTGTCCTAAAGGGCTAACCACAGACATCTCTCTAGCAGCAATCTCAGATTTAATGCTCAAAGTCCCAGATACAGTACAAGCAACATATGAATGTGTTGATCCAATATCTGTCAAAGTAGTAAATGACACATCAAATATAAGAAACATACCGGTTATGACATCCGATGCATCGCCATCCTCTCACCGTCGAGCTACATAGACTAACCATGGCTGTCTTGCATCTGTATTACCAGCACCTCTGCTCGGTGTTCCACGACCTCAACCAAAACCATTCCCTCCTCTGGATGGACCCCGAGCTCTCGTTGGCTGCTGACCACCTCTTCCTAGCTGTGTAAATTCTTGACCTACCGACCGCGCCCTAGCCAACTCTTGTGGATAGTCCTTTATCCGATGATCCTTAGATCCACATTTGAAACATCCTCCAGTTCTTCTCTAACACTCCCCCGAATGTGTTCTCCCACACTGTGCACAAGGTCGTAACTGACCTACAGCAACTGGCATCACAGCTCGAATTGGCCCATCTAACCTAGGCCTCTTTTGGAAACCCCCAGAAGAACCTGACGTCCCAAAACCTCTCTTGCTCTTGCCCCTATCCTTATCCCGATTTTGCCTCTCAGAACGTTTAACTTTTTCGGTGAATTTTACTTTCTCGACCAGAATGGTAAAATCTCTTTCCCGATATGGAGCTATCAATACTCGTAGCTCATCCCGCAAACCATCCTTGAACCTTACACAACGCTCATAATCGGTTGTGACTATACCCTGAGCGTAACGACTTAAGCGCAAGAACTCAACCTCATATTCCGCCACAGATTTATTCCCTTGGACCAAATTCAGAAATGCTTTCCTCTAGGCATCCACATAACTCATCCCAACATATTTTCCCTGGAACACTGTCTTAAAGAAGTCCCATGTGATACGATCTATTAGAGTACCTTCCCTCACTGTAAGCCACCACTGGTATGCCTCATCTCGTAGGAGGGACACAGCTCCTTTCAGTTTTTCCTCTACTGCGCAGTCCAGATGATCCATAATTTGTTCAATTGCTTCCAACCAGTATTCAGCTACATTTGGGCCTACACTAGAAATGCCCCTAAAAACTTCAGCTCCGTTTGCCCGGAGTCGCTCAGGAATAGATTTTCGGGCCATCGATCTAGTACTTGCCCCAGTAACCCGCTCCAGAACTCGCAACATAGCTTGGGACAAAACATCGTCCCTTCCAGCTCGATCATGGGACCCCACCTCGGTCACCGGTGATGCAGGTGCTTCCATTTCAAGCATTTTCCCAGATGCTTCGGACCCAACCCCAGCACCTCAGCCACGTCTATCGCGTCCACTCCTCTAGTGCTCATGTTTGCCAGATTGAATTAATCCGATTACAAATTTTATGAATTAGTTTATAATTCCAATATTTATTAACAAATATTTTATGAGAAGAAAGTATAAGGGTTGTTTTCCCAGATCGAACTTCCTAATGTCTCAATCTCTATAGTCTTAGCTAACAGTTTTAGTATACTATCACTAACTCTAGTAGTTTCTTTCTAAAATAATTCCATCATACTATTAAACAAAATAAGAAGACTTACGGATTTAATGCCAGAGACTCGGGTGCCATACTTTCTAAAAAAACATATGTTTTTAAACCATGTTTCAAACTAATTTTTGGAAAATGTTTTCGAACCCATTCCACGGCCGAGTTTTGTAATTGGGCTCTGATACCATAAAATGTAACACCCCAAACTCGGCTTAGACGTTATGGCCAGATCTAGCATGTCACATGGAAGGGCTGTTAAGAAAATTACGTGGTTGTAAAATGTTCGTATTCTTTAAAACCTTGAGTTTAGGTGTTTGTTATTAAAAACCCGTTTAGCTCAATGTCCATTTTCAAAAGTTGTGATTAGTTTGAAAATTATTTTTATCAGGAGAATCGAGTTTGAATTGTTGGTAAAATCTTGTGATTAACAGAAATCATCTTCATTGAATTTCGAACATGTGATGTTTTGAAAACTATTTTCAAAGTTCATGAGAACCCGGTGTTCATTCAATTAAAGTTTGGAAAACTGTTCGTTAACATTTTGGTAAAACCAACAAGTATTAAGGTTTTAAGAAAATCTCGTATCAGACATATAATAAAAAGAAAAAACCAAATTAAAAGTTAAAACCAAATAAAATACCAAAGGCCTTATTACAAAACATAAACCCAATTTAAAATAAAATTTAAGGTAAAGGAAAACGGGAATTACTAAAGAAATGATGTATGGCCACCATAGAGTCCGCCTCGGCTCCAAATCCTCAATGCTGGGGATTACCTGCAAAATTAAAGCAGAGGGTGAGTTACGAGAACTCAGTGTATAATTTCCCATTCGAACAAAACTGGGCCCAAGCCTCACGAAGCAAATTGGGCCTTAGGCTATACAAAAGTACAACGGCTCGAAGCCCATACAAAAACAAACTGGGCCTCAGCGCTATTAGCGAGATAACACAGAGAATATATGCAATGCAACCCAGCCCAGCCTAATGTTCCGTCCACTACATACCACCCGTATCCAGCCTAACACACCTGTGGGGATTTCTACAATCAACCCTCCATCCGCAACACACCTCGATGGCAGTCATGCTGCTCAGCACCGATATTGTGGTAGAGCCACCAGACTATTGAAATATATGTGGCATAGCCATCGAACCAAAATGTGACAGAGTCACCAAAATATGTGGCAGAGCCACCGAAATACACTTCCCCAATCATCAAAATCATCCCAATCCCATGCAACATACTATGGCATAATATTTAATACATGTATGAACGTACCGATGTAGCAGTTAAACAGTTTACATAGTCATGCCAAATCTAACCGAAAGGGTATAATCGTAAATTCACTCATCTGACTATTTACCAAACTTACCCGCTAGGTATATCACGTGAACTTACCCATTAAAGGTATTTTGGCTTTTAACTATTACACCGAATAATACATTACGAAACAAATAAAGGTGTGATTTTACACACCTGATTACGCGAAGAACTATACCCTCCTGATCACCGTCACCCTTACTAGCGCGAACAACAATAATTTGCCTATCCCAAACAGATGTCGGCTCCCTTCCACAGGCCGCCAAAAAATCCCAAATCGTCGACACCTTATGTCATTTGAACTTGGGAGCAGGATCTACAAGTACACTCTCCTTAGACTCCCTAATCGATGCCCCCTTAGAATGGCTACCACTTGCCTCCATAAAGAAAGTCTCGGTCAGTAACGTACCATAAAGAGAAATGGTGGTTGTCTAACAAGGGGTTTCAGCACTTACCATTACTTTTGAAATCCGAATGATAAAAGAGCAGAGAAGAGAGTTGCTTGATTCCTACCAATTGGTCTTAATCAGTGGGGAATCGAACTTCCATAGATTCAGCTATGGCATGATGAGAGAAGAAAAAGAAATTAATCGAGAACTTGGATTAAGAGAAATAGCCACCTCGGCTATATGCAACCTAAGACCGAAAAGAAGAGAAGGAAAAGCATGAATACCATACCTTGTGATCACAGTCGAATCAGATAAGCAAACTAGAATTCACGATCAGAGAACACTAATTTCCAACTTCTAGTATCCAGCTAGAAGCACAACACAAAGAAGCTCCAGCGAAAGAGATGTGAGAAGAGGAGAAAGAAAGAAAACACAAAATAAGTAAAAGAGGCCTTACCAAAATTGGCTTATAACTATTCGGTAACTATCAAGAGAAGGAAAAAACGAAGCAGAAATGTTTGGCACTTGACAAGAGCAGAAGTGTAACACCCCTATCCCGTGTCCATCGCCAGATTAGGGTTTGGAGCATTACCAGACAGTTCAGAAAGAATTTACAAAAAATTCATACATTCAGTCAACATTCTCAAACATAATGTCCCTTAAAAGAGTCCTTGAGACCAATAGCATGCTTATAAATCGGTCAGGACTAAACTGAATCACATACAAAATTTCATGAAAATTAAAAACTTTTTAATATGCAGGGGATACACGCCTGTGAGAGGAGACCGTGTGCCCTCGACGGATGATAAACACCCCGTGGGTCTTCCCTGTGTTCATATACTGACTTACTCTCCACGGCCACTGAGCACGCCCGTGCACTCTTAGGCCACATACTGACTTCACCACCACGGCCATCGAGCATGCCCGTGTGCCATAGCTGTGTACTCTTAAGTTAGCTACTGACTTGATCCCACGGTCTCTAGGCATGCCCATGTGCAATGGCCGTGTGACATTATAGGCCATTTACAAGGCCAAAATATCACCCACTGGGGGCAAACCAACAAACAACATATATCATCTCATTTCATTCACATATAACCATTCAAAACCAATTCCAAACATACCAATATTCATGACCAAAATTAAATTATGGTCAAGCACCAATCATCTATATACTTACCATTTCATAACCATTTCATATATCAACTAATCATACCAAAACAACTTCACATATCATATTCCTTTAAGCATATTACCAAACCATAACTAGCCAAATCACATGGCTAAGTTCACTTTACATCTCATATCAAAGACTAGCTTATACATGCCATATCTAGCCATATACATATTCAAAGTGTACGAAAATGATTTTAGTAGTGTGATGACAATCCGTGACGGTCCCGAGCCTTCAGTAGCTTTGACGACCTATAAAATAGAGAAAACACAAATAGAGTAAGCTTTTCAAAAGCTTAGTAAGTCATAATACAAATAAACTTAGCATAAAGGCATATATGCATAAATTACATTGACACACATAACATTTACTTAGCAAACTATCACATATTTCTTTGGTTCATATACTTAGACACAATTGCCACATTCATTCATACAAGAATCATATCTATATATATACAACTCTTTCTTAAATATTCTTGCATCTCAGTCTCGTTCTAATATTTAATCATACCTATCTTCAAATCAAAGTCATATAGGTACTTACCTTTTATACACACTTAATGTACATACCAAACGTATCTGAAATGACTATACATTCTCGTAATTTATCATAGCTCGATTTACTCGTTGAATAGTTCAGAATCTAATAAGATACTCGGAAACTCAAAATAATTGTACAATACCAACATCCCAACCATAGCTAAAATACTCATTCACTCATTCATAGCTTGTTTATAACTCATCAACCACAAAGGTTCAATACATACATTAGCTAACACATAATTATTCAACTTCCAAGCTATTCAATGCTCGATATTACATGTCGATCATCCTTTAATATTTGTTCAACTTAATTGCACACTCAGTGCTATATACATAATTGAAGCATATTAATCATCGCACACTTAGTTCCTATTCTTTTAACCGACTTGTCTCGGTGTCGCACTCACAGTGCCAATTCAATAAGCCGAAGCTTTCAATAAACCATGTTGTCATCCACTATAAATAAAATTGGCATAATTGCCATAGAAGTCCTCACATTTATAAGGCCACAACACATAGGTGCTTCAGCAAATAGCAAGCAACTTTCACATTTAGTGCAATTTAATCTTTTTGTCAAATTAAACACACAGACAGTCAAATAAACTTACAAAAATTTAGCACATGCTTAAACATTCATCAATGACACATAAAATAATATTAAAATAATATTCAGACTCGGGTTCATGGTCTCGAAACCATTTTTCTGACTAGGGTATAAATCGAATTGTTACAATTCTCCCCCTAGGGATTTTTGTCCCCGAAAATCTTACCATTAAACATATTTAGATATTGCAGTCTCATTGAGTTTTCAGGCTCCCACGTAGCCTCTTCTATTCCGTGTCGATTCCACATTACTTTTACTAACAAAATTTTCTTGTTTCTCAATTCTTTCACTTCACGAGCTAAGATACGGATCGGTTCTTCTTCGTATATCATATCAAATCGAATTTAAATCTCAGATGGGGCAATCATATGTGACGGATCAAATCAATATCTACGGAGCATTGAGACATGAAACACATTAAGGATCCTTTCGAGTTTAGAGGGCAACCTTAATCTATATGCAATCGGTCTAACACGTTCAATAATCTCATACGGTCCGATAAACCTCAGACTTTACTTGCCTTTACGTCCGAATCGAAGCACTTTCTTCCATGGATACACTTTCAGAAATACTTTGTCGCCGATCTCAAACTCTATATCTTTTCATTTAAAATCTACATAAGACTTCCGACGATCAGATGCTGCTTTCAAACAACCTCGGATCAATTTCACTTTCTATTTTGAATCTTTTATTAAGTCAACAGCGTGTAGCTTATTCTCACTAAGCTCAGTCCAGTATAGAGGTTACGACATTTATGCTCATACAGAGCTTCATAAGGTGCCATTTTGATGCTCATCTGAAAACTATTATTATAAACAAATTTGATCAATGGCAGATACTGTTCCCACGAATCAATAAACTCAAGTATACAGCATCGTAACATATCCTCCAAAATCTGAATGATCTACTCGGAGTGACCATCTGTCTGCGAATGAAAAACTGTACTGAAATGCAATTTCGTGCCAAAAGCTTCTTGCAACTGCGACTTTAACACTTTCAACCCTGTTGGTGCCATTCTATATGGATCTATTGAAATAGGTGTAGTACCAGGAATCAATTCAATTCCAAACTCAGCTTCACGAATCAGAGGTAAACTCGATAACACTTTAGGGAACACATCAGAAAACTCAGACAATAGGCACTAATTCAACTTTCTTCTCAGATACTTTCGAATCAATCACATAAGTAAAATATGCCTCGTAACTCTTTTTTACATAACTTCAAGCTTTCAAAATAGATATCACAGCAGGCATTCCATTCAAATCATTAAACTCAATTCGTACAATCTCATCATTCAGACGCCTCAAATCAATTGTCTTTCTTTACAGTTCCCAATAGCATCATGCATAAACAACCCATCCATACCCAAAATAATATCAAACTCATCAAATGGCAAAAGCATCAGATCAGCAAGAAAACAAATATCTCGAAACATTAACGAACAGTTCTTTCATGCTTTGTCAACCAAAACACTTTTACCTAAGGGGTTCGATACTTTTATACTAAACTCAGTAGACTCTACAGGCAAAGTCTGGCTAAATACTAATTTTATACATATATACAAATGTGTAGAACCAGGGTCTATCAATGCAATCATAGAAATATCATAAAGAGTAAATGTACCTGTAATAATATCTGATGATGAGGTTTCTTCACAAGCTCGAGTAGTATACGTTCTAGATGGCTCTCTAAATTCAAATTTTGCAACAGTATCTCTTGTAGACCTCTGACTATTACTGACATTTCTTGTATTTCGGGAAGGTTGATTTCTCTCTAGGGCATTATCTAATCTCGTATCCTAAGTAGTCTCTTGTTCAACAGACTTTGGGTAGTCTCGAATATAATGATCTAACGATCCACATCTGAAGCAAGCTTGATTTTTCAATCTACAATTCCCCGAATGTCTTTTATTACAACGCTTACACTTGAGTCACTCGGATCTGACATTTTGAACACTCGCCATCTTTGGGCAATCTTGAATGACATGATTTCGTGATCCACATTTATAACAAACTCTATTGTTGTACTTGCCCCAACATTTTCCCACATGTCATCTTCCACACTGTCTACACTTAGGTTTATTGCTTTTAGTACTTCCATCATTTGATTCAATTTGAGCTTGAGTTCCCAGACCAACATTTGGTCTCACACGATCTCTACTCGTATATCCGATTTAAACATTTAATCTATTACTTGAATCTCTATATTTCTTCGTCAAAGGTTGAGAGAAATTACTTATCGATCTTTTTCTTTCATTACGAGCTTCAGAATAGACTTTCTTAACATTATCATCATTAGTAGCCCTAAACTCTCCAAATTCATACTTATGGATATTATCAACCTGAGGCTTATTCATCAGATTTAGATTCATAGTTGAAAGCATAGCAGATGTCTGAGGGAGGTTAATTGGGGTGGAGGTTGCAAAATAGTCGGGTTATTTCTCACAAATTGAGTGAACCACTCACTCATCAACTGGAAGAAAGCTTGTTTAGCTTCTCTCTCATGATCACTCGTAGCCGGCCTTGAATCAGAAGACACTATCCTTTGCGGGAGCAGGCGTATTACTTTCTACGTCGTCACCTATGGCTCTTTCGGGATCCATTGCTATATAGAAATCACATTTACACGTCAAGATTCATCACACTATCACATTTTAGATATTATGGCATGTATAGCTACACTCTGACACACTACGTTAGTCCGAGTGTCGGCTAAACCGTAGCTCTAATACCAACCAAATGTAACACCTCTATCTCATGTTCATCGCTGAGTTAGGGTTAGGAGCGTTACTAAACGGTTCAAAAGCATTTATAGAAAATACATACATTCAGTCATCATTCTCAAACATAATGTCCCTTAACTGAGTCATTGAGACTAATAGCATGCTTATAAACCGAGTCGAGACTAAACCAAAACACATACAAAATTTCATGATAATTAAAAACTTTTGTAATATGTAGGGGATACACACCCGTGGAAGGAGACCGTGTGCCCTCCACGGATGATAAACACCCCCGTGTGTTTTCCCCATGTTCATATACTGACTTACTCTCCACAGCTACTGAGCACACCCATGCACTCTTAGGCCACATACTGACTTCACCACTGTGGCCATCGAGCACGCGCGTGTGCCATGGCCATTTACTCTTAAGTTAGCTACTAACTTGATCCCACAGTCCCTAGGCACGCCCGTGTGCCATGGCCGTGTGATATTATAGGCCATTTACAAGGCCAAAATGTCACCCACTTGGGGCAAACCTACAAACAACATATATCATCTCATTTCATTCACATATAACCATTCAAAACCAATTTCAAACATACCAATTTGCATGGCCAAAATTAAATTATGCTCAAGCACCAATCATTTATATACTTACCATCTCATAACCGTTTCATATATCAACTAATCATACCAAAACAACTTCACATATCATATTCCTTCAAGCATATTACCAAAACATAACTAGCCAAATCACATGGCTAAGTTCACTTTACAACTCATATCAAAGACTAGCTTATACATGCCATATCTAGCCATATACATATTCAATGTGTACCAAAATGATTTTAGTAGTGTGATGATGATCTGTGACGGTCCCAAGCCTTTCGTTCTAATATTCAATCATACCTATCTTCAAATCAAAGTCATATAGGTACTTACCTTTTATACACACTTAATGTACATACTAAACGTATCTAAAACGACTATACATTCTCGTAATTGATCATAGCTCAAATTTACTCATTGAACAGTTTAGAATCTAATAAGGTACTCGAAAACTCAGAATAATTGTACAACACCAACGTCCCAGCGATAGCTAAAATACTCATTCACTCATTCATAGCTTGTTTATAACTCATCAACCACGAAGGTTCAATACATAACTTAGCTAACACATAATTATTCAACCTCCAAGCTATTCAATGCTCAATATTACATGTCGATCAATCTTTAATATTTGCTCAACTTAATCGCACCTCAGTACTATATACATAATTGAAGCATATTAATCATCGCACACTTAGTGCCTATTCTTTTAACCGACTTATCTCGATGTCGCACTTACAATGCCAATTCAATAAGTTGAAGCTTTCATTTCATCGCACACACTGTGCTATTCATTTCTTATAATCGCACACTTAGTGCCTATTCTTTTAATCGACTTATTTTGATATCGCACACACAGTGCCAATTTAATAAGCCGAAGCTTTCATATCATCGCACACACAGTGTTATTTATTTCTTATAATCTCACACTTAGTACCGTGATTCGTAGTCGATACTTAAATGACATTGGACACTTAGTGCATTAATACAAAACTGAACTTAATTCGATATCGCAAACACAGTGCCAAACATAAAAGCCAAAGCTTCCATTACTTCGCACACCCAATGCTATTTAACTCCATCTTAATTTCAATTATGCACACTTAGTGTCTCATTTCTCAACATCATACATGTAGCATTTCTAATTCAATAACTATCATTCAATTCACATCACATAGATATAAATTAACAACTTCTATTATATCTGAACTTACTTACTATATTAAACTTATCACGGAATTTATGTGCATAATCCTCTCATAAGCATCCATTATCAACATTAGTCATATAAACAATTACAATTTCATGCAGGTACATTTATTTGCATAGTGACTTACCTCGGATTCGATCTATCAGAGTGAAAACGGCTACTCGTTTACTTTCACTTTCCCACGATCTAAGTCCATTTTCCTCGGTTCTTGATCTAAACATATTCAGAATTAACCCTTTTATTCACTTATTCATTCAATTCAATCCATTCACACATATTTAGGGCTATTTACAAATTAGACCTCATATTTGCACATTTTATCAATTTAGTCCATTTTTCTCAAAACATCAAATTCACAAAATCCACACATACACATGCTTAGCCAAATGCATATACATCTCATAGGAGCCCATATTTTTGATCAAATTTGCTATTTGGTCCTTCAAATTACCATTTTCTCAATTTAGCCCTATTTATATAAATTCATCAAAAATTCAAGAAAAAAGTATGTTCATCTAGCTCATATTTTTCATTTAACACCAAAAATCATCAAAAAGCTTAACATATCATCAATGGCATATCACACAAACATCATCAATTCTGAAAACTAAGACATGGGTTTTGTAGCTCTCAAAGCAACGATTACAACAATGTAGAAATTATCGAAAATTGACTAAAACATACCTTGAATTTAAGCTTAAAACCTAGCCGAAACCTTGCTATTGTAACACCTCAAACCCGGTCTATGCATAAAGATGAGATTTGGTTTGTTACATAGATCGAACTATCTTAACAATTAAAGTAAATCGAAAATTTCAAAATCATCATTTTATTTATAAGGTTTAATAAAAACCAAAAGAGTAATTTAAATTTGATGAATATGAAAAAAACATTAATTGAAAATATCATTAATATTATATTAATAAAATCCTTAGAGTAAATTTTTTATAAGAGTTCAAAATATTTAAGAAAATGATAAAGGAATTTCATATATTTGAAAACCCAAATTATTTTAGAAAACAAAATAATTATAAGCCCATATTAATAGTCCAAAACATAATTTAAATCCATCCACACATAAAATCCATAAAATATTTATAGAGGCCTTATTACATCAAACCCATAATAGTAAATTATAGAAAGTCTTTAATAAAAGTTCAAAGTTTCATTAACCCTTATTTGTAATATGGCCCCACGAAGTCATCCTCATTGAAGTCCACGTCAATTTCCATTACCCGAGATGAAAAATTTGAGGAGTGAGTTACTTAGAACTCGGTGTATAACTCACTTACTTATTCATTGGGCAGATCATCAAATCATTATTTTGGGCTTGAGCAGTTAACGAGTTTAACAATATAAATAATAATATGTATGCAAAATGAAGTTCCCAACCCCAAACCTAATTTCCATCCACTAATCACCCGTACACAACCATCACACTGTGGGGATCAAGTCAACCCACCCCGCCATCACACCAATCGTAGGCATTAAGCCATTTTATATTTGTGGCGAGCCACCAAACTAGATTGTGACAAAGTCACCGAACTAGAGGCATTGAGCCATTAATATTTGTGGCAGAGCCACCGAACTAGATTGTGACAAAGTCACCGAACTAGAGGCATTGAGCCATTAATATTTGTGGCAGAGCCACCGAACTAGATTTTGGCAACAGGCCTTTCTTCTCTTCATTATTAATCCCAACCCATGCAACATGTATGCAAAAATTTGTCTAAGTTTATATGATGATTTTATCAAAAGATTTGAATAACATAAGAGTCAATATTTCTAGTTTTTGTTAAGGCCCAAAATTTCGAAATAGCATTTAGCCCATTTAGCAATCTAGCATCTTAAACCCAATTTATGATCTAGCTAAGAGTTTGGCCCATTTAACAATTTATCAGGCTTTTCGGCCCATTTAACAATTTATCGTGCTATTCGCCCATTTATCGATCTAGCGTAGATTTTGGCCCATTTATCGATCTAGCGAGATTTGACCCATTTATCGATCTAGCGAGATTTTGGCCCATTTAACAATTTAATGAGATTTGACCCATTTAACTATGTATCCAAGATTTCGGCCCATTTACTAACTAGCAAACTTATCGGCCCATTTTACGATCTAATACATCTTTGGCCCATTTACACATGAGATTTTAGTATTCATTTTACTACCTACACATCGAGGGCATTTTGTAATTTTCACATTTTAACAATTTTATGAATATTTCACCAAAACACCAAATATTTTGTATTATGCCGATTTGTCATTTTTTACGATTTTTACTCCATACCACGAATGACATCCAACCCGAGAAAAGTGTGAAGTTACACACCTTGATATCGTGAGTACTAAACCTTCCTCTTCAACACCTAAACATAATCGATCTATTAGAACACTATCATTTATCAAAAATATTCTATTGGGATTCAATCCAAATCCTTACCCTTTGGTTTTGAATCACTTCTATTTTGGTTTCTCCTCGTTTATCGATTCGTTGCTCATCGAGAATCCACTAACATACAAAGGCTCGGAGTACGAACTACTTCAAATAATTGATTTCCCTTGGTTGATGGTCCGCAACCCGGTGGAAAATCCGGATTCAAAATGACCTTCGTTTAGTAATAGGGATTTATGAACCGCCTCTCTTTCAAGGCTATGGACGCCCTTTTACGCCTCTATCTTGAATGTCTTCAATGATAAAAGATCATTAATCCAACCTAATAATATATATCGAAAATAATACTAAAGGTTTTAAGGGTGAGATTTCCTTACCACAAAGATCCTTGCTCCACAATATGAGAATCGACCAAAAACATTCCCTCAACACCTTAAATCGATTCCAACGTTCTAAGATACACACGAACACTTGAGTTTCGGTCTTCCACTATCGCACTAAAGTATAACGAATGAAAGCGTTAATAGAATGAGCGATAAATTGATCTAAGAGATCCTTCTTATCACCGTCAAGATTCGTCCAAAACCATTATTAACTAAAATAAACTAAAAAGAACTCTTACCTAATGTGCACGGTTGAGAAGAAACGATTGAGAAGGATGTTTATGATTAGAGAGAGATTCAGCTATGAATAACCAAAGAAAAGAGAAAATGGTTCGGCAATGACACACTAACATTCGGCCATGAGAGAATATTATGGAGAAAGTATGATTGAAAAGAAACTAAAAGATGAGAGAAAGAGATGATGATGATGTTGTTTCGGTTTTCAAAGAGAAGAAAAGAGAAAGAAAGAGATGAGTTTAGGAGCAAAGTACATTCGACAATGGGGAAAAGAAAAGAAAAGAAAAGAATGGCCTTTTTGGTATTGGAGATTTCGACACTTTGAAAAGGCATACAAAAGAGTACTAAAGTGATAGGCAAAAATGACCAAATGGTCAAAAGATTAAGGCTTACCAAAAGATCAAATTCGGCCAAAGGAGAAAGGTTGAGAAAAGAATTGCAAAACTTTGCACAAGATGTTAGGAATGACCAAAAACTAATTCCTAATCCTAGCCAAGCTACTAACATATTCGGCCAACCTCCCCCTAGCCACAATGCTGTCCAAATTCATTGGTCAAATGACCATGAAATAATTTCCAAAACCTTTTCCTTGATACATGCCTTATGTCCCCTTATCTTTCCAAAATTTCTTGATTCCCTACCATAAGTTAACAATTACCTTATTCCTTTAGTCTACTTACGAAAAATGAAAAGTCCAACCTTACCATATATATATTGCTTGGTCGACACTTGCTATACTTGTGCAAAAATAAAATTATCTAGATGCTAACCAAGGGATTCAACCACTCCCTCATGCCACAACTCATGCGCCAACACCACCTTACCATTTACTCATCTTATGCTACACTTTGACACTTAAATTAACTTAACTATCAATGTCATTTAATCCACTTCATTAAATTCTCAAAACTAAAAATTATTCCATTCCCGAATAATTCTATACTCTTCTTCAGGACTATAATAAACACGAAAAAGAAGTAAGAAAATTTTCCTTCATAATCTAAGCATCAAAAACATGCAATAAAAATCGATACTCAAATTTTAGGGTGTTACAGCTATCTTCTTCAATTCTTTTTTCTTTTTCATATTCGGTGGTGTGTGGATGAATGAAATCCCACTAACATGTTTGTTTTATTATAATATAATTATAACTTATAAAATAAATATAAAATAACTTTTAACTAATAAATTAACATATAAAACATGTTATAAAACCATGTTGCCGTCCTCTATAAATAAAATTGGCTTAATTGCCACATAAGTCCTTACATTTATAAAGACACAACACATAGGTGCTTTAGCAAATAGCAAGCAACTTTCACACTTAGTGCAGTTTAATCCTTTTGTCAAATTAAACACACAGACAATCAAATTAGCTTACAGAAATTTAGCACATGCTTAAACACTCATCAATGACACATAAAATAATAATAAAATAATATTCAGACTTGAATTTGTGGTCTCGAAACCACTGTTCTGAGTAGGGTATAAATCGAACTGTTACAAGAAAAAGAAGGTAGAATATTGGAGAAGAATGACAATAGTAGGAGTTTCGGCTATAGCAAGGAAACGTTAGGGAAAGAAGTTGACTAATATTGCCCAAGCAATCAGCAAGTAACGAAATTGCTTGAAGAGAAAAAAAAAAAAAGAAGAAGAGAAGAAGTAAGGGTGTTTGCATTTTTGGTAAAGACAAAGTGAAGCTAGATGACCGAAAAAGCAAAAGAAAAGAGAAAAACTTCACAATAGGTTTCGATTTTACTCTCTCAAATGACACTTGAAGAACAGCACTCTCCTAAATACATACTAATGACCAAAATGGTGAAAATACCTAAGGAACAAAAAGAAATTTAGTACACACACACCCTAACCAAAACCAAAAATGCCCCCCCAAACACCTCCCCACTTTTCGGCCAACACTAAACTACACTCCTCTCCCACAATTCTCTCCCTCATTTCCTCTACCATTCACTCTCCATCCCTCATTTGAAATCATCCAACCACTTTGACCTACTCAAACTCCCTAAACTCCTCTCCTCCTTCGATTTTGAATCCCTTGACTCATTCAACAACCATCCCATCAGAGTCCCACGCCAACACCACCTCTTCTCACCTTGAGCACAAAAATAATTGCCATATTTTTAAATATATGGGATTCGAACTCCTTCCCCCTTGCTATGCCAAAGGCGTCACCACCACTCCACCAAGTGCTCCCTTATGTTATCAAACACAATTAATTATTCTTAAAGCCTACTTCCACTAGCTCTCCCTCTTTAAGTGCCTAAAAAGTAAGATTTTACCCAGGCCTAGGCTTGACCCCGAGCCTTCCCAAGACCCCCAAACACACACAATTGACAAGCTTAGCAAGCCAAACACATAGAATAGTGAAAAATGTCGAACACCTAATTTTAGGATGTTACAGACCAGGGCTGTAAATTGCCAAAAAATAGAAAAAATGCGCGAATCACTTTGGGTCGGGTCAATTACGTGCGGGTCTTGGGCAAAACGTCTTCGTTTTAGGGCTACAGTGATCATCCAAAAATGTTGTCATTTAGGATGTTTATATACGTAAAAAAATTTTAAAAAATTTCATCCTTTTCTTTATTCTTAAAAAAAAAACAAAGAGAGCTCTCTTCCTTGGTCTCCTCGGGCCGATTTTTGGCAGAACCTTCGACGAAGACCACCATCGTCCACCGTGCGCAATGGCCAAAATAAAAAAGATATATTTTATTTTATATTTTAGTTAAATATATACATATATAGTAAAAAAAGAAAATAGATAAAAAAAGAAAATAGAATCAAAAATTTTGTATGTAGGCAGATTCGAAAAAGAGAAAAAAATAAAAAGAAATAAACCTTGTTCTTCTCTCTGTATTGATTCTGTTTCTATTTAGCAATCTTTTGTGTATTGTATTGTATATATGCCTCTCTTTACATCAAATATATTCGGCCTTTTATAGCCACCATCAAAATACAAGTTTTGGTATTTTTTTCTTGCTATTTCACGTTTCTCTGGCTTTTCTTTCCCTTTTTGCAGATGAACGACGCATATCACGGCGGCGATAAGGCGTGACTCGTGCTGGCTACAGCGCGACTAGGGTCTGTGTTGGGCGTTTGCAGTGCCTAGGGCTCCAAAAAACCCTATGTCTTTGCTTAATCACTTGGGCCATTCGAGCCTATTTTAGTTTGGGCTAAGTTAGAATTGGTAATGGGTATTTGCATTGGGTTAATTTAGGTTTTGGGCTGTTTGTTTTAATATTTTGGGCTTGAGGGTGTAATTGGGTTTAGGTTAATATCGGGCCTTTAAATTGGACTGTAAGGGACTGGAAACTTGGTTTATATTTTTTTTTTGTATGGGCCCGGGCAAATTGGGCCTATAACAGATTTCATATCGAGGATACTGATAATTTTTGGTAGATTAACGTAATCAGGTTACTTTATTTTGATCCAAACATATTATTCATTTGAGAAGCTAGCTGAGTTATAACGTAATCAGGTTACTTTATTTTGATCCAAACATATTATTCATTTAAGAAGCTAGCTGAGTTATATGATTTTGAGATTGTTAGATTCCATAGTGTGTTGTTATTCATTATTTCTAACCGTGATATGAGTCTTGGGTACTGGATTGAATTTCAATATGGTTTTCTATTAGCAGACAAATAGTCAGTTAGAACAAGTTGTTCAAATTTTGGAAGGTATGATTCGATGTTGTATAACTGAATTTGTAGACAATGGGAAGAAATATTTACCATTGACTAAATTTTCTTATAATAATAACTATAAATGAAGTTTAATATGGCTCTATTTGAAGCTTTGTTTGAATGTAAATGCAAAACTCTATAATAATGGTGAGAATTCAATGAAAAGAAGTTAGTCGGGACTAACTAATCCGTGTAATTGAGTATAAAGTTTGTATTATCTATAATTTTTTGAAAGTTACATCTGATTGCCAGAAACTGTATACATATTTGAAAGTAAAGGATAAAGAGTTTCATACTGATGATTGAATATTTCTAAAATTCTTCTCGTGGAAGAAAGTTCTTCCTTCTTGTCAAAAAAGGGAACTCAATCTGAGGTTCATTGGTCTGTACGAGGTATTCGAGAGAATAAAGTTAGTGATGTATCATTTGGTTTTTCGTTAGAACTCGACAAGATTCATAATGTATTTCAACATTTTGATGCCACGATGGTAAATATTAGATTCTTCTTACGTGATTACTTCTGATGAGATAGAAATACAACCTGACTTGTCATATTCGAAAGGACCAGTCAAATTTTCACTTTGAGAATAAAAGATCTACGAGATAAATAATTATCAAAAGTCAGAGTTCTGTGGCTTCCGACATAGTACTGATGGGAAACTGAAGAAAACTACGAAATCAAAATATCCAAATCTATTTGCAGTACAAAATTTCTTAAAGGGGATAGTTATAACAACCCATTTTTCAATAGTGTTGGAAATAGTAAGTTTAGAATCACAATTCTGACGAGTGAGTCTGTAAATATTATTATTTAATATTTATATTATTATTTAATATTTATGAGTCAAATCTAGTAATGTAGTGAATTTTGATTTGATAAATTTTGTTATTTGGGCGACTAATTAAAAAAATAAGTGGTTCGTCCCTAAAGTCAAGTAGTTTTGGAAAATGAGGTATCGGGTCCTTGTTTCTGTAAACTGAGCCCATAAATATTTTTATTAAATATTTACGGAATGATTACATAGGTATATTAAATTTTGGTATGAAAATTTTAGTAATTAAATTCTAATTTAGGTACAATGACTAGATTGTAAAAATCATAAAACTTAATCGCTTTAGATTATTATTAGTTATATGACTTAAAAATGTAAATATTTGAGGATCAAAGTGGAAATTGACCACTTTTTAATGATAGTGGATGGTGGATGTTTGCTTTAAGGAAATTTATATATTGGATAATGTTTTAATATTAATATAATATAATAAAGCATAATATAAAGTGATTATCTTCATCATTTCTAGTCTTTTGTCGATTTTACTAAAAATAGAACATACAGACAAGCATGGTTGAAGTCTTAAGTTCGATTAAGCTTCCATATTTGTTTTGTAAGTCATGTTTAATATGTTTCTTGTAATTTTTATGTTTTTAAGATCGTTGCAACTAGGTCTAGCTAACCCATATCTCCGATTTGAAAAACTGTTACAGATTTTAAAACTTGTCATTGATGAATCTTTGATGTTCTTGATAGAAAATTGTAGATTAGGAAGCTTTGAAATATTTAAGTACTATTTTATAAAGTGATTTTTGTTAATTTTGAACATAAGGACTTGATTGTTAATATCTTGAAATTGATGTGTAATTTTCATGTTTTTTGATAATAGGTGGCTTTAAATGAATTTATTTGAAATTTTTTAAAGTTTGAAGTCCAAATTTGAAAGTTATGATAAGTTTGATTTTAGGGATTGAATTTAATAAAATGTAAAGGTTAGGAAAAAAATTATGTAAAATGAAAACTTAAAGATTATAAGCATGAATTTGAGTAGTATTATGAGATTAGTATTGATATTTTAAATCTTAAATATTATTTAGATCAAGTTGTTGACTTAGGCAAAAAAGGGAAAATAGCCGAATAGTCCCTAGTATCTAAACTACTACGGCTTTTGTCTGGTAAGTCCATACTGCTTTCCGTGGTTACAACTTGTTATTAAATGTTGTTAATTATTTATATATAAACTATTGAAATGGATATCAAACTATGTGGTAATAAATTGAATTATGATATAATTCTGATGGACCGAGTAAAAGTCTTATACACGAGATTTTTTAATGATTCTTGTTCTGGACCGAGCTCCAGAATTTGTTGCGGACTTGGATATACATGGGACACAGATTTAGCCTGGACTGGTACACTGTTGTCGTTTTAGTGGTTTAGCTTGGATTGGTAACCTTACATTATAGATAGCTCTGGTCAGGCTATTTTTCTGTGTTGTCACTAGTTTAGCTCGAACAGGTAACCTAACACATATATTTCTGTAAACGATTAGCTTTGACGAGTATTATCTATTTCCCGTACTCGTGTAGTGAATCCTTTTACAAAGTTCCATTGGAAAACCAAAGGATATACAATGTGAAATTATATCTTTAATGTGGATGAAATACTAACTCTAAATATCCATATGTTCATACTTTATTTACCTAAAATTGCTGAACTATATCATGATATGAAAAAATATGACAAGGATATATGATGCAATTTTTAATGATGAAAGTGATGCAAAGTGATAAATTGGAATATGAATTCGTGATGAATTCTGAGTTAAAGTTAGTAAAACAAATCTCCTATGGTTGATGATTTGAATACTATGATAGGTGAATTTGTTTCATATTGATTCATATAAATGTTGAATGGTTAAGGTAAGCTATTTGTTTATATTGTATCAGCTTACTAAGTAATTTTATATACTTACTTGGGTTACTACTTTTCTGTAGATTTTACATGTCTGAAATGTGTTGATCGAATTAGAGAGAAGCTCGCAGCTACCGTCTCTCGATTCAGTAGAATTTTCAAGTTTGATAGTTGGTTACCTGTGGCATGTATATAGGATGGCCACACTTTTCAAAAATAATTAACATGTTTTGTCACTATGGTTGTGTATAAGCTTAAATATGTAATCTAGTTATGTTAACTGGTTGGTACCAATTTTATATTTAGTAGGTTGATGATGTTGGTAAAGTTTTGAATGGCATTATTTAAATGTTTAAGCAATGGCATGATTTGGTATTTGAATTTTGGTTGAATTATACAAATGTTTATGTTGGTGTATTTTGAGTTGAGATATGAAATGATTAAAGGCATTGGCAAATATGGTATGTTTTGCTTGATGAGTTAGGTACTTATGTTTTAGGTCAATGTTGAACTTTGCTTATTGATATTTTAGCTAAAGAAATGATGAATGTATATGAGTCCTTGAACGTGATTTTCTTGATATAAGTAGTCATGAATGCTTGTTGTTTCATGATTGAACTTATGGTGCTAATTGTGGCATATTGGTTAGGCACTTAGGTTAAGTGAATTAAGTTGAATTTTGTATATTTGGTGTCTTGTTTCGTGTTTCTCATTAGTCTATTGTATTGACTTGTGGCTTAAGGGATTTTGGGTCAAATTTTTTCTTGATGTGGAAGCCATTTGAGGCACACATAACCTATGACACGATGTGCCACACGATCTCATGTCACACATGGGTACAGGGCATGACCATGTGGACTATTTAATTTTGGTGCAAGATGATGCAAACGGCCACAAGTTGTTACATAGCCTAGCAGCACGACTGTGTGACCCATTATTACACAACATCAAGTTTTACACAGTTTGAGGATATGGGCGTGTGGCCTTACACCACATGACCCCAATCTGTCACACAGCCTAACCACACGGCCGTGTGATCCTTATTTTGCATTTTACCTATTGTTTCATAAATGTTTCATAGTGGCCCCGATTTAGTTCTTAACTAGCTCAAAGGCTTTCGTAAGCCCGATTAAGATTTAGTTATAATTGTAGTGCATGTTTAACATGGAACTAACTTGTATTTTTTATTATTGAGTATTTTTGAATAAATTGCTTGTGAAGTTTTAGTTTTCTGTTGTAGCATCCTATAGCTTGAGTTCAGCGACTGGATGGGGTATAGGGTGTTACATTTATCACCTGATGAACCAAATGAAATAACGTCAGATATGCAAGAATAATGCTTACACAAAGTGTGTCTATAATTGTAACTGTAAATGCTCACATGAGTTGTGAAATGGGATTTCTCACACGAGCTGTGGGTCGGGATGTTTGGCTACACGATGCTACTCACTCGAGCTGTGGAGAGTTCGTAAATGCAAGACCTCAGCATATGTCATATGTAGGACCTCAACATATGTAGGACATCTAAGACTAGTACCCAATTGATAATAACCCTAATGACATGTCATATGTATCCTAAGCATTCACGAGGTTCATACAGGTCACATATCATGTTCAAATCTTAAATCTTTATTCACATTATACCATTTCAAGCATACATTCATGTATTTCTTATTTTTCAAACATACTCATCAATTTAACCGATTTTGTAATCTATTCCAAGTCACTAATTTCAAATTATCAATCAATTTAACTATACAAAATATGAATAATAATTAACATACCACCAAAATCAACAATTAATAAGTTTATTCAACTTACAAACTTACCTAAACAAAAACAGTTACGAACATGATGCCGACTATTACTCCACTAACTTGGCTTTTCCACAATTTGTCTTCGATTGATTTATTTCTTGATCTAGATATTAATTTCATTCAATTAATCTATTCAAGCAACTTAAATAATTAAACTTATGCTTATAAACCTTTATGTTAACAATTTACAAAATTAACCCTAAACTTTACACTTTATGCAATTTAGTTCCTTAACATGAAACTTACAAATTAATCACATTTAAGCCAAACTTGTAACATCCTAAAATTTAGAATTTTATGTGTTGCATTATATCTTGAGATAGGTTAGTTAAAATATTAATTGTGTATGTTTAGGGGTCCTAAGGAGGCTCGGGGATGAATTGGGCCTTAGCAAAATTTTTGTATTTAAGTAAATTAAGGAGAGAAGGTAAGTGACATCAAGGTTTAAGGAAATAAGTGAGTAATTTGCTTGCATGAATGAGCATTTGGTAAAGAGGATGTGGCGTCACATGAAGGGTTTTACGGGAAGAGGTTTGAATCCCTCTTGGAGCAAATTTTAATTATTTTTTCTTGTGCTATTCATCCATAGTGTCAGCAATGGATGTATTTAAGCAAGGAAGACTTTTTAATTATGGTATGATGGCTAAGGAAACAAGGTAAGGATGAGGGTAAGGAAAGAAATGAAAGAAAAGGAGCAAGAAGAGGGATATGTTGGCCAGGTTTTGGGAGAATGTTTTGGAAAGTATTTTTGGTCAATTTTTGACCCTTTTGGTAGGGTATACACGGCTTGGGAGGGGTCTTAGAGTAGCCGAATTTTCTTTAGTCTTTTGACAAAATTTTGGTGCTTGTTAGGCCTAATTTCTTTTAGAATTCTTTTGTGTTCTTTTCTCTAACTTCTTCTCTTATTACCGAAACTTCAAGCCAATAGTGTGTATTTCTTTTATTTTCTTTCTTTGTCTTGCCGAAACCACCTAGCCATTGTGACCAAATTATTTTCACTCATCTTCCTTTGAAAACCGAAATTAGTTAAGCACTCTTTCTCCATCTTTCTTTTCTTTTTCACAAAATTCTTCAACCCTTCTTTCTTCTTCTCTAATCCATACTCTCATAGCCGAATTTTCTTTTCATTTTCCTCCAAAGCCGAACCTTTCAACCCATAATCTCTCCTTCACAACTTCTTTCTCATTTGTGTTGACACTCTCTTCTCTGATCAAGTTGGTAAATGGTTTCTTTTCTCTGTTCATTTTTTTTCTCTTTTCCGATTGGGTACTTATCACTACTCGATTGTGAATCTTGTTCTAAATCGAAATGGTGTTACCTTCCACTCCTTCACATCTTAATCACCCTCTTTTTTGTAATGTTCTAAGTGGATGGCCGAATATCATTCTAGCCTTAAGTCAATCGGTGGAAATCGGATCCAATATCGATAAGGTAAGGAGTTCTTTATGGATTATTTGATATCATTCAATAGTCAAGTAGTTGCTAACGGAATAATAGTTTGGACTAAACGGTTATTATAGGGTCTATAACACTCGTTATTTTTCACTCGTGGATCCTTTGGATATAGTGGTAAGCCAACTCTTAACACTAAATCAACTACTTTCTCTTATAGTAGTTTTCTAACCGGATTTTTCCTATGCAGGCAAGTGGTACGTTTCAAAAGGAAAAGTGATTGGTGAACACAAAAGGAGCGAATTTGCGATTCCTACTATTAAGTTTAAGCGAAGGGCAGTATCGGCGGTTCGGGATTTTCCACCGGGTTGTAGACCATCATTCGGTGAGAATCGACAAATCGTGGTCATTCACGATTTTGAGAGTGCCGATGATCAAGGAGTTTAATACTTACTGTAATCAGGTGTGTAATCCCACACCATAATCTCGTAAAATTATGATTCGGTAACATGTCGAATAAGTAGATTGTTATCATTATACGGCTAAAAATCGTAACATTGGCATAAAACGAGGAATATGCTTAAAGTATACTATTTTGAAAGATTTGACAAAATTGGCATTAATATTGTTAAAATTATGAAAATACCCTTATGGGCCAAATTACGAAAATGCCCTTAAGGCTGAATTACGAAAATGCCTTTACGGGCCGAATTACGAAAATGCCTTTATGGACCGAATTATGGAAATGCCTCTAATGGGCCGATATGCTAGAATGCCTTAATGGGCCGAATATTAATGCTTAAATGGGCCTAGTCATTGTAATAAATTACTTCATAAATGGTTGTTATTTATATGCGAACATCTTATTAAGTATGTTGCATTTTCATATATTGCATATGTTGGCAAAAATGTTGAAAAGAAGTGTAGCGTGGTGGCATTGCCACAATATACTATTTATTATAATGTTTACACATGATATCGGTGGCTTGGCCATAATAAAATATTATAAATGGCAATTTGCCTGCATTTTGGTGTGATTGGTGGGGTGGGTTGACTTGATCCCCACAGGTGTGATGGTTGGTACGGGGGTGTGTTGGATGGATGGGTTGGGTTGCATACATTGCTCATATATATATATTCTGTTATGTAAATGGGCTTAGGCCCAAGATATTGAAATATGGGTTTAGGCCCAGTGGACAACGGTAAGGAGATTATACACTGAGTTCTAGTAACTCACCCCGTTTCCTTAACCCTTGCCGGTAATGCTCAGTGATGTGGACTTGGGCCATGGAGGACTCGGTGGAGGTCATACTTCAGAAATGGTGTTTTATTTTGAACTTTAAATTTCTATTTCTGTTCTCTTTACCATTTTGGGTTTTTATGATGTAATAAGGCCTTTGGAGTATTTTATTTTTTCTATATGTTTGACGTACTTTTATTTTGCTTGAATTGTTTTAAATGGAAATTTTTCTAAAAACTTAAATAAAGATTTTCTAAAATAGGTTAACAAAGGGATTTCATAACCAACTTTTACAAATATTTTAACTCGAAATTTTTCTCTCGAATTATGAACAATATTTTCAAAAGTCATGGTTTATAAGATCCCTAGTTCAAGTTATCGATTTATCAAATCAACCTTCGAGGCTTGTAATACTTTATCAAATATTTCAAATCAAACTTGTTTTCTTGATTATAACAAATAACCCTTTTTAGTATGAATAAAAATGACTTAACATGTTTTTCTCATGTGACATGTCAGATCCGGTCATAACGCATGGGCCGGGTTTTGGGGTGTTACAAAACTCATGCTAGCTGACTTTCCCAGTCTCTCTACAACCCATAATTATCATGTTTTCACATAAATTTCATGAATTTTTACCATTTAAACAATTTAGTCCTTTAACATTAAAATTACTAAAAACTACTTTATAAAATAGTTCTATTCAACAACTAAGCTTAACAATATATCATCAAACTTCAAAAACACCTCAAACTTATCAATGAAATAATGTAAAAAATTTTAAAAATTTACAAATTAACCCCCAAGTTAGCTAGATTAAGCTAAAACGAATTGAATAACATAAAAATCACTAAAAACATACTAAAATTCCATACCATGCAATGTTTCTCCTTGGCTATGGGGTTTTGATTTTTCACAAGAAAAAGATGAAGAAGATGATTTGTTTCTTCTTTTATTTTGTTTAAAGTTTTTTTATTTATCAAATTACATGTTTACCCTTTAAAAACTAATTAAATTGGATGTTAATATCCTATTTCACTTATCTCATGTCCATTTTTGTCCAAAAATTTAACTAATGGTCTAATTACCATTTAAGGACCTCCAATTTAAAACTTCATAACAATTGGACACTTCTAACATGTGGAACTAAACTTTTGCACTATTTATAATTTAGTCCTTTTGACTAAATTGAATGCCCAAACGTCTAAATTTTTGAACGAAACTTTCACAAAATATTTTCGTGAAATTTTAGACCATAAAAATATAATAAAGATAAGTGTTTCCTTATTGGATTTGTGGCCCTGAAACCACTGTTCCAACTAGGCCCAAAATCGGGCTGTTACATATAAACTCTATTTTAAAGTTATGTTTTAACATATATGGTTTATATGTGCTTCTATGCGAGCTGAAGTTTTAAATGTTTAAGATATGATTTTAAAACATGATTGTAGAGTTTGTGTTTTTGTGTATTGTCTAAGCAAGTTCTATGTGAACAAGTCTTTTATGCGAGCCCTCTATGTGGGCCTTATGTTGGATATAAAGGCATTTAATAGGATTGTGAGTACTCACCTACAAGTTTTGTGATTTGGGCATTGAGGCGTCGAGACATGTGAAGAGAAAAGGGAATGTTGAGCAGTGCTCCATTCAAAGGGACATGTTGGTGTACAATAAATTGTTTAGCTTTATGCTACACTTATGGGACATGTTAATGACTCTTTGAGTCACAAGTGAGGTGCTATAAGGAGATCTGCTTATCCAACTAAAACAAGTGGAAGTAAACACGAAATTGTTTTATGAATCCGTTACCAAACAATATGAGAACAAGAACAAGCACAAGGACATGACAAGTACATGAATATGTTTTATGTTTTCTTATAAGAACAATCCAAGTTTTTAAGTATGACTTTCAAACAAGTACATGTCAAACTATTTTACAAACTTATATGTTTTTCTAACAAGCAAGTAATTGCGAACTAGGTCTCGCACCTTTATGGTGAGCCCAACTTGTGAAACGGTTTTCAATTAAAATCCATCTTGTAAGCATGCTTTGATGTTTCCTATATATTCATTGCATTCTCAATGAACTCACCCAATTTGCTCTTACTTTGTAGGTAAGTAGGTCACGGAAGGAATTGGCGAGGTGAGAGATCCAAGCGAAGCTAAAACGCAAGATAGGTACCAGCAAACCTGGGAAAAAGGCAATTATGACTCGATGACTTTGCTCTATTATTAGACTCAAGTTTTCCTTAAGTTTATTTTATTTTCCAATCTTGCGAACCATAGAGTAAAATACTTATCCATTAAATATGTTGAATTCTTTTCAATATGAATAAAGTCCTGAGTTTCAATATCCTTATGTGTGTGCCATGTTATGTTCCTTAAATTTTTTCTAAATATGTATTAAGCCCTTATGCAAGCCAATTTTGTTGCGAGGAACCTATATGTTTGTAACCCCCGATACACATGCGAACCTTTATTAGTAAAAACATCACTTTTCAGTGAACCCAATTAAAATATGTGAATCATTACATGCACGACCCTCCTTGTTACGAAACCCATATTCTGCGTGAACCTATGTTGTATGATGTATTGAAACCTATGTTGTTATAAGAAACTTAAAAATAAGTTCTAAGTACTTGTGTATTTTCGTTTAATACGTGAACCCTATAATCCTCTATTTACTATTTCATACGAACCCTTCTTGTGATACAAATGTTGTGCGATCGCATAAACTGTCTTATGTTCTTACTTGCATGATTATGAGTTTACTGTGATTGTTAGAACACTAAGCACACTTCCTTATGCTGATTTCATGAGCTCATATGTTCAATATACAAGCATAATACTATGTTATTCCACTGCATTGTGATAACTTAGCACCTTTATATGTTGTAAATCTATGGTGTGTTGGAGGCTAGGTTGGGAGTTAATGGAGAGTCACCCCAGTGGCTAATGTGGCACACCAGAGTTGGATTGAACCAACTCGATCGTGTTTGGGTGTTACAGAAAAAATTTTAAAATTGTAATTTTTTTTCACACTAAAATAAATTAAATTAGATTAAATAAAAGTTAGAATACTATCTAACTTGTTTGTTTTTCGATTAATATTATTTTATAGTAATCA
Organism: Gossypium rotundifolium; assembly: GCA_025506655.1. NCBI lineage: Eukaryota > Viridiplantae > Streptophyta > Magnoliopsida > Malvales > Malvaceae > Gossypium > Gossypium rotundifolium. Next base: position 148,100,602 of record CP106724.1, read on the forward strand.
ATCAATAAGACTTTCACCGTATCAATCCATGACAATGGCGCCAACAACTTGACCATATATTAACATGTTATCTTTTATAGTTAAAATATCACACCAAAAATATATTAAATTAAATTAGCGATATTCGCAAGGGCACTAGTCAATCTTGTAATATAGTTAAGTTTACAACGAAACAGTAGTAATGTAACGCCCTATACCCGGCCTCCTTGCCAAGCCCAAATACGGGATGCCACACCACCGTCTCGTCTCATGTATATCAAATAGGAACTAGATTCAAGCAAACCAATCTTCTTTTTAAATTGTATAAGCTTTACGTCATCCAATTAATAAATTAACATTATTACATGCAAAACATTCATTAATCGACCTTACATACAGTTAAAATCATGCATAAGAGTTGTTTCGCAAAATTTCATAAAATTATTTGTAGGTATCGATACTAATGTTTAAGGTATCGATAATTCCTTCATGTGGTATTGATACCACTCAAACAAATGATACCAAATTAGCTTACAGTTTCTCGGCCAAAAATCTCATTTGTCGAAAATTATCCGTACCTGCTATAAATTATAGATACTTTAGTCCCGAGTATTGACACTCGAGATAAGGTATCCATACCAAATCATTATTCTATTTTCTTGTTTGTTTTAATTCATAGAGGAATCAATTTTTAAAGCCAACTATTGATACCTCTGCTACTGAAGCTAAAAATGCAACATAGAAAAGCAAATAATTCAATTGTTATATTGCCTAAGCAACATGCTTCAAGTACTTTATTTGTTTCATCATTCAAAGGCCAAATTTATCAGTCCAAAATGTCAAATCATCCAAACAAGAATCATCATGCCAACATCAATCTCTATTATTCTAGCATAATAACAACATCAAGACCTTATAAATCATACCAAAATGTTTAGAACTCAACATAGCCATAATAATTCTACCACAGTGCTTGTCTCCCCAATACAAATAAAATATTAAAGCACCTATAATGAATAACCAGTCTTCCTTGGATCACTCCCTCGAAAACCACACCGCGCACATCGTGATGTCACTAATCTGCATATGTTGAAATGAGTGGGTGAGTTTTAACAAGCTCAGTGAATGCAAAGAATTTCCATAATGCAAACATGTCATCATGCAACACTAGTATTTTATTCACAAGTACCTTATCCTTAAGTCTAACATCATATACTATTAAATCATACATCATCTAATAGTTCATTCTCACATTGCATACATACTCATTTAGGCACAGAACATATTCCACGCGATTACATAAATTAAGATAAGATGACACTTTGAAATCCAAAATAAAATAAAAGTAACTAAATCAAATAAAGTCCAAACTAAATAAATTCTCCGAATGTAGCATGGCCACCTTAACGTCTACCGGCCCGATCCGTCACTGTTCATCACCTGAAAATAATAATTCCCACAATGGGGTGAGTCAACAGACTCAATGTGCACACAATACTATCATTCAATAAATCAGGCATTCATGTTCAAATCATTAAGTCCATACAATAATGAAATTATGATGCAACCCAAACCCAATCCTAATTAGCCATCCACTACTCTCCCCCGTACCAACCTGTACACCGTGGGGACTACTAAGTCAACCCTCCATCCGCTACTCTCCATCAAAGGCATTCACCCATATACGTTGTGTCATTAGACACTATTGTAACCGGTTACCAAAATTTCGCAATGTGACCGTAGTCAACATATTTAGTTGGTGAGACCAAAGTCAACACCTTCGTTGGTGAGACCAAGTCAACACTGTTCTCCCCTTTCACATAAATCCCGAATGCCCCAAAAATATATATATTGTGCATAACTAATTTCATGTTCATATACATATATTCGCATGTTATAAAATAACATTTTCATAATCCTATCGAAGTAGGAAACGTGCACAGGTACTTTTTACCACATTTGTGGTACATAGCCACATTCACATTATTATTCATATCATATATTAAAATATTTAGCCATAAAATATCGAAGGATAGTATGGGTACACACCTTATTCGCTTAAATAAAAGTTCCTTGAGATCTCGAAAATCCCAATCTAATCTTTAGATCTAAAAATTCCTATATTCGGCCCACCAAATAAAACACATTAATAAACCCTTTTGTCTTAAAACAAAACCAAATCCTAGTAGGATTTGTAAAAAGACTCACCTTTGCCGATTTGGTGTTTATACAAATCCCAAAAGTTTGGTTTTTCCTTTACCTGATATTCGGCCAACCTTGAATCTCAATATGGGTTAGTTTTCGACTTTTCAATAATTAAAGAATTGATCTAGATAATCTCACAAACATTGGCCGAATATTTTTAGATGCTTACCTTATGGACTTTAAAATCCAAAATTCATCGAATAACTAGGAACACGTGGCCTATGGTGTACCTTCGGAAAAGAATTTCTTCTTCCATGATTCGCCAAGATTAATAATCTAAATTAGTCTCTAACTTTCAATAAGTCTAGAATATAAAAGAATGGGAACTAAACTTGGATCTTACCCTTATTTGAAGGAATCGATTGCACCTTCACTTCAACCTTGAGAGATTGGCTTAGAGACTTGATGAACAATCGGCTATGTTTCCCTTATGTATTTGGTTTCAAAGATGAAAGAAGAGAGGAATAATAGGCTTAGAAGGAAATCATTAGGAGGTTTAAAAGAAAAGAAGAAAAGAATGGATGCTCAAGAAGAATATTTGGCGGAGGAAAGAGAGGAGAATGAATAATGAATGGCCCTAGTCCCTCCTTTTATAGCCGAATTTACTAGGCCAAGAATCCTTTACTTGGCCACCACTCTTCCTTATTTTCCTAATTAAAGAATAATTCTTCATTTATCCACCTATTTAGCGAATTTTAAAGAGAATTAAACTCTTCCTTAAGAGTGCTTATGATCTTCTAATTAGCCGAGTTTTAAAGAGAATGAAACTCCTCTTTGCAAGCTTGTGCCGTCCACCTCTTGAGCTTCTAGAAGCAAAATAAAACTTATTTTATTTGCTTCTTATGTGACTCGAACTCAAGCCCAAAACCTTTTGCATGTGGGCCATTTCCTAAGGCCTTAGGTGGCATCTTGAGCCACATTTCCACGTCTGTTATTGGGTCAAATTTCATGTACTTTATATTTTAAGGGTCACTTGGCCCTAAGTTTCCCTTTGGGCTCTAAAATTCGACATTAAAGGTCATTTTTAAGTTTTGATTTCAAAAATTTTATGCTCTGTATTTTCCAAGTTTCCAAAATGTTTAGTTTCTATTTTGGCTTGGATTCCAAAATGTTTAGTTTCCTATTTTAGGTGTGAAACGATAGTGAGCTCTATCATCACACATCGGATACATTTCCTTACATTTCCATACATTTCCATCTCCATTACACCACATAGACTCATAGAGTCAAACATGTCCCCAAAAGTGAAGCGTTTAGCTAACACTCTCCTTATTTCCCCTCACATGTCTCATTGAATGGAGCTTATGTAACACCTCTTACCCGTATCCGACGCCGAGACAAGGTACGAGGTGTTACCTATCTTAAACACACATATACCCTTGATTCTGAATCATAAAAGTCCGTTCAACTTTAAAAATTTTTAAACTTCCTCTCAACATCCTTGATATGGGTCTACGAGACCCAAAACACATTTTACAAATGCTTCTAGATCAAATTGGGTTCTTTGGAAAACCTTAGAAAATGTCATTAAAAATAACGGCACACGCCCGCGTGGAAGTGTGACACGCCCGTGTGACTTGATAACAAGGCCATGTTAACAGATCATGTGATTCACACGGCCTAAGCATATAGGGACACACCCGTGTCCCACGCCCATGTAGATTTATTATCTCAATTCGAACCTACAGGGGTTTTCACACAGTCTGACACATGCCCATGTCCATGGGTCGTGTCCCTCACACGGCCATGACACGCCCGTATCTTAGCCCATGTGTGAAAACCTTGACATTCTTTTTATGATGTCATCATCCTAATAAGGTCACACGGATAAGGCACACGATGTGTCCTTAGGCTATGTGGTGAATTAAATTCCTAAATTCAAGTGCAGACTTCGCATGGCCTGGACACATGCCCATGTCCTATGACCGTGTCTTTCACACGGTTGAGACACACGACCGTGCATTAGCCCCTGTGGTTACTACTGGGCATTCTGTTTTGCCAACTAAGGATGCAGGGGGACACACGGCCAAACCACATGCCCATGGAACAGACTGTGTGTCACACACAGTCTAGACACACGCCCGTGTGGACAAAAACAACACTATTTACCAAGCCCTTTCTACCACCCCTACCTACACCAACATAAACCATATCAAGCAGCCTATTCAATCATGCATATCTATACCTGTAACACCCCAAACCAGGTCTATGCGCCAAGATGAGATTTGGTTTGTCACATAGATCAAACATTCTTTTAATCTTTCTAATGATTTAAGTGAATCGGTACTACAAAACCTTTTGAAAATAAAGTTTAATAAAACCAAAAGAAATGATTTAAATTGTTAATTTTAAGAAACATTAGTTGAAGTCTTATCATTTAGTATTTAAATATCAAAATCCTTTAAGTAGTTTTTTTAAAAAGAGTTCAAAAGAATTTGAAGATAAGATAAGTTAAAGAATCTCATATGTTTCAAAGTATTTTTAAAAAAAAAATCATTATAGGATTAGCATAAACCCATCAAAATAAAATTTAAATCCATCCACACATAAAATCCATAAATATTAATAGAGGCCTTATTACATCATATCCAAAATAGTAATTTAAAAAAGTACTTAATAAAAGTTCAAAGCTTATAAAACCCATGTTTGCAGATGGCCTCCACGAAGTCATTCTCATTTCAAGTCCACGTCAATTTCCATTACCTGAGATGGAAAATTTAAGGGAGTGAGTTACTCAGAACTCAGTGTATAACTCACTTACTATATCCACTGGGCCAGATCATCAAGTCATTATTTTGGGCTTGAGCCCATAAATAGATTTAGCAATATAATAAATGAAATGTATGCAAAATGAAATTTCCCAACCAACCTAATATCCATCCGCTACACACCACCCATACCAACCATCACACCTGTGGGGATCAAGTCAACCCACCCCGCCAACACACCGATCGTAGGCATTAAGCCAATTTTATATTTGGTTGTGGTGAACCAACGAACTAGATTGTGACAAAGTCATCGAACTAGAGGCATTAAGCCATTAAAATATTTGTGGCGAGCCACCAACCGAGGCAATAAGCCATTAAAATATTTGTGGCGAGCCACCAACCGAGGCAATAAGCCATTAAAATATTTGTGGCAGAGCCACCGAACTAGATTTTTGGCAACAGGCCTTTCCTCTCTTCATCATAAATCCCAACCCATGCAAACATGTATGCATAACAGTCTATATATAAATGATAATTTTAGCAAAAGGCCCAATTTACATGTGAATCAATATTTCAAGTTCTTATTAAGGCCCATAATACAAAATAACATTTAGCCCATTTACCAATCTAATACTTTGGCCCATTTAACGATCTAGCAGATTTTTCGGTCCATTTAACGATCTAGCAGATTGTTTGGCCCATTTAACGATCTAGCAAATTTTTTGGCCCATTTAACGATCTAGCATATTTCATTCACCGGCTATTTACTCACCATAAAGAGTCAAATCATCAGTCCCAGAACTTGGACATTTATAAACAACCTATTCTGTAATAGCAGCACCTTCTTCTACCGCGGATTCTATTTAACGATCTAGCATATTTTTCACCCATTTAACGATCTAGCAGATTTTTTAGTTTTGTCAATTTTATGATTTTTCCCAATACTTACGGTATAACATCTAACCCGAGATAAGTGTGAAGTTACACACATGGTTATTGTGAGAACTAGACTTTCCCGCTCGTCAATACCTAAACGTAACACGATAAATTAGAACACTATTTTTAAATAAAACTACACTATTGATAAACGATCTAAATCTTTACCCTTAGGATTTCGAACCACTTCTATTTTTGGTTTCTCCCTGATTGTTGATTCGTTATCCGATGAGAATCCATGAACGAACAAAGGTTCGGTAGCACGAATGACTTCAAACAACTGGTTCTCCTCGGATGAGGTCCGCAACCCGTGAAAATCTCAAATTCTAAATAGCCTTCGCTTATACTTAGGGGATTAGCGGAACCACCCTCTTTCAAGACTATTCAACGCCTTTTCTCGCCTCTATCTTGAATGTCTTTAATGACATAAAATCATTAGTCAAACTAATAACTATCGAAATAGGACTAATGATTTTTAAAAAATGAGATTGGCTTACCACAATTATCCTCTTTCCACTAGGTAGCAATCGAGCGATTACGTCCCTATAACGAGATCGATTCCAATGATCCACGATACTCAAGAACACTTTGAGTTTCTACCCTCCAAAATCACTCAATTGCCCACGGTTGAAAAGAATTGAGTGAGAAGAATACTTATGTCTAATGGAAGATTCAGTTATGACTAAACAAGAAAATGAAAATGATTCGGCACAAGAGCAAACTAGCATTCGGCCATGAGAGAAAATATTGAAGAAACTTTAGTTGAGAAAGAAGTAAAAGAATGGAAGATAGAGTTGATGATGATTCAATTTTCAAGAGAGAAAAAGAGAAAGAAAAAGAGAAAGAAAAGAGAAAGAAAAGAGAAAGAAAAGAGAAGGAAAAGAATTGAGTTTAAGACAATTGTGCATTCGGCATTTGGGGAGGAAAAATGAGAAAAAGAATGGCCTTTTTTTTTTTTGTGTGTTGATAGTTTCGGCACTAGGAAAAATAAAACACTAAAATGATTAGAAAAGAAATGACCAAATGGTCAAAAAGAAAGATGCAATTGTTTCCTCAAGTTTGTTGACAATTTCGGCTAGAGAGAAAATAGATGGAGAGAAAATATGTTTTGCCAAAGCCAAAAATGACCAAAAAGAATGTGTTTCTCCAACACACAAGCCTACCAAGCCAATCAACAAAACCGGCCATCCCCCCTAGCCCCTATGCTGTCCATATACATAGTCAAAAGGCCATGAAAGAGTTGCCAAAACATCATCCTAGTCTCAAGCCATATCATCCTCCTTTTTTTCCTTAAGTTTAAGAAACATTATCCCCCAATTCAAGCCATTCTATCCCCTAACTCAAGCTTTCCATAACCCTTAGTCTTCTTACCAAAAAAAATAATTAATCTAACTCATCCTAATCTTATCCATAGTTGACACATGCTAGGATAAAGCAAAAAAATAAAAACTCCTAAATTGCATGCTAGGAGATTCGAACCTCTCCCCTCAAGTCCAACTTATAGCGCCATCACCACTTTGCCAATTACTCATCTTATGCCATCTTTTAGTACTTAATTAACTTAAGTTTCATGGTCACCTGATTTCTTTACACTAAAGTACTCTTTACTAATTTTTATTCAAATTCTAAGTAAACCAAAGCTAACCTCTAGCAACATATTGATACTCAAATTTTTAGGATGTTACAATTCTACCCCCTTAAAAAAATTTCGTCCTCAAAATTTACCTGATTAAAAGAGGTGAGGATATTGTTGTCGAATTGCATCCTCAGGCTCCCACGTAGCTTCCTCCGCTCCGTGATTACGCCATAAAACCTTGACCAACGGCACGATCTTCTTTCTTAGCACTTTAACATCTCGGTCTAAAATTTCTATTGGTTCTTCCTCAAAAGACAAGTCTGATTTCAATTCCACTTTCTCTACCGGCACTATGTAAGATGGATCCGATCTATAGTGCCTCAGCATGGAAACATGAAAAACATTATGAATTTGACTCAACTCCGGAGGTAATTCAATCTGATAGGCCACTAGACCGACACGCTTCATCACACGATATGGCCCAATGAACCTAGGGCTCAACTTGCCCTTCTTTCCAAATCTGAAAATTTTCTTCCAAGGTGAGACCTTCAGAAAGACCTGCTCTCCCTCAGCAAACTCGATATCCCTACGCTGCAGGTCTGCATATGACTTCTGTCTATCTGAAGCTTCCTTTAATCGTGCTCGAATAACTTTTACCTTTTCCTCTGCTTCAGATATTAATTCAGGACCCAACATCTACCGCTCGCCCAATTCATTCCAACAAGTAGGAGTATGGCACCTACGACCATACAATACCTCGTAGGGTGCCATCTGAATGCTAGACTGATAGCTATTGTTATACGCAAATTCTGCCAATGGTAGAAATTCCTCCCAACTACCTCTGAAGTCAATCTTAACATGTCTTCCAATATCTGAATTACTCTTTCTGACTGACCATCTGTCTGAGGATGAAAAGCCGTACTGAAATTTAACTTTGTTCCCAATGCTTCATGCAGAGCTTTCCAAAATCGTGATGTAAATCTAGGATCCCTGACTGATATAATAGACACTGGTACCCCGTGCAACCTTATGATTTCAGAAATATATAGCTTAGCCAATTTCTGTAATGAGTAATCCGTATGAACTGGAAGAAAATAAGTAGTTTTCGTCAATCAGTCAACTACCACCCATACGGAGTTTTTCTTAGTAGGTGTTAAAGGTAACCCACTAACAAAATCCATTGTTATTCGCTCCCATTTCCAAAGAGGAATCTTTACCAATTGTAATAAACCTAACGGCAATTGATGCTCCGCCTTTACTTGTTGACAAGTCAAACATTTTCCTACAAACTCAAAAATCTCACGCTTCAACCCTGGCCACCAATACTATTCATAGAGATCTCGATACATCTTATTTCCTCCGGGGTGCATAGCATAAGGGCTACTATGCGCCTCCCAGAGAATCATTTGCCTCAAATCTGAGTCTTTAGGCATACAAACCCTTCCACAAAAAACATAGCACTCCATTCGTGTTTATACCAAAATCCTCTATTTCACCCCTTCCAACTTGCTGAATTAAGGGTCCCAACTTTTTATCTAATATCTGCTTCTCCTGAATTTGTTCTAACCACAGAGGTTTCACCTGAAGTTCTACTAACAGACTACCATCCTCATACAAACTCAAATGAGCAAACATTGCTCTCAAATCGACATCTGCTTTTTACTTAACGCGTCAGCTACCACATTAGCTTTTCTAGGATGATACTCGATTGAGAAATCATAATCCTTTAATAATTCCACCCGTCTTCTTTGTCTCAAATTTAACTCCTTCTGAGTAAGAAGATACTTAAGCCCTTGTGATCCGTGTAGATGATAGACTTCTCACCTGTAACAGACCGAATTTGACCTAATCAGAATGGTGATTTTGGGACCACGAATCCAAGTCTGAAAAACTTTGAAATATTATATTTTGTGTTTATTATATGTGAATTAATGTGTGTGAAAGTTTCGTAGAAAAATTTTATCGTTTAAGCGCTTAATTTGATAAAAAGGACTAAATCGTAAAGCGTAAAAGTTGCATTCTTTAGTGTAAAGTGCTCGAATGGTGATGGCATCTTACATTGAGGTATTAGGTGGGTAAATATTCCATTTTATAAGTTAGTGGATGGATTTTGACTAATATGCCATTATTATATGTATATGTTTATTTTATATTAAAGGTTATATTAGTAAATTAATAAAATAATCTATTATATACATAATAAAATAAAGTGAAAAGGCCAATATCATCTTATGTTGTTCTTTGGCCGAATATGGGAGAAAGAAAAGGGTTCTTATTTCTTTGAAATTTCGGCAATTAGAAGCACAAAATTAAGGTTAGTTTGATTTCGGTTTTTGTTAATTTTTATGTTTTTGAGGTCGTTGCTTCGTATATTATCCGACCCATGCTTGAATTTTTGAGAATCATGTGTTTATGAGGTTTGGCCATTTATGAATTCTTGAGGTTTTTGATGTTTGATGATTTTAAATTAAAGATATGTTAAGGATTGATATGTTTTGTATTGGAAATTTTGATGAATTTTGTTTTAGGGCCATATTGTAAAAAATAAAATTTTAGTGGGACTTATTTGCTAAATAATTGAAAGAATAGGGCTTGTATAGTCCCTATACATATTCGGCCCTTAAGGGGTATTGAAAAATTTGGTGTATTTTGTGTTTTAGGCAAATAGGACTAAATTGTAAAAATTTGAAATAGTAGGGGTAAAATGGTAAATTGCTTATTTATGTGCTTAGGGACTAAATTGAGATGAAATGTACTTGAATGAGCTAAATTTTAATGTGTTTTAGATCAAGAGCAAAGAAAAACAGATTTAGATCGGGGAAAGACGAAGGTTCTCGAATGGCCGATTCGCACGGTTTATCGACAGTCGAGGTAAGTCCTTAAGCAAAATTATGTCAAAGAATTATACGAACTTAGTATATAATAAATTTGGAAATTTGAGGCATGAAAATGTATGTTGGCCAAATGTAGGGGTATGAATTTATAGTAAATTGATTGTTGAATATACTATGAATACCTATGTTTGGTATTATGTGTAAGGGATATGTTGTAAATGAGATAATTGTGATGTTCAACATTAAGTAGTGTATGTTGGAATGTTAAAAATGTTAGAAATTCGGGCTTTGAGCCTAGCAGGCTTAGTGCCAGTGATATTTTCGGGCTTTGAGCCTAGCAGGCTTAGTACCGGTGATATATTCGTGCTTCGTGCCTAGTAGGCTTAGTGCCGGTGATATATTCAGGCTTCGTGCCTAGCAGGCTTAGTGCCGATGATATATTTGGGCTTCGTGCCTAGCAGGCTTAGTGCCGGTGATATATTTGGGCTTTGTGCCTAGCAGGCTTAGTGTCGATGATATATTCGGGCTTCGTGCCTAGCAGGCTTAGTGCCGGTGACATGTACGGGCTTCGTGCCTAGGAGGCTTAATGCCAGTGCTACTTTAAAATGAAGAAACCATAAAGTTTTCGAGTGTAGTGTGTTGAACTTATTGAGTTAAAAACTCAGGTAAGCTTAAATCTCAGTGAATATCATCAGAAGTAAGGTAAGTCGTAATTAAGGTTACTTTGGTTGAAATACCATATCAATATTGGTGTTTTGTGTGTTTGGGCTTATTAAGCAATATGTATGATTAGTATAAGATAGAACTTGAGCTTAAACATGTTATTTTGGGATGTTCGGTTAGTAGTATAAATGTAAAAAGTGGAAATACTTTGAGTATGATGATATATTTGATATGATTGATGCACTTATGTGTCAAGAAGCATGTGATTCATGTAAAATATGTTTATACTATGGTTTGATGAATTATAAGATTATGGTAATGAAGTGTAAATGCTATGAATTTCAAGTTGATAATATTCACCAAGCATAAATATAGATGTTATAAATTTATAGAAAAGAAAATTAAGTTATTCAATGTTATAATTAAGTTGCTTAAGACTTACTAAGCTATTGAGCTTACTCTGTTTATGTTTGTGTTCTATTTTATAGATTGATAATTCAACTACGGGCTCAGGGGATCATCAAGAAAGTCGACCACACTATCACTCTCTTTGGTATAGTTATGTTTTGTAAACTTTTGAATCAAAGGCATGTATAGGCTTTGTTTTGATAAGTAATGAATGATGTTCGGATTGTAAATATAAATATGGCCTTGCGAATAAGGCTATTGCTTTTGGTTAAGTTTAGGTTTTACATTTTGATATAGTAGCTTGCATTATAATACCATTAGATATGTGATTTCGGTCATGCTTTAAATCATATACTAAAATGATCATATGATATATATATATATATATATATATGGTGTATTGTTGGGATATGCACTTAGCTAATAAGGATAAATGTTGGATGCTAGATGATTTAAAGCATGTAATATGTTAGCAAGTTAATATGTTTGCTATATATATATATGTGTGAATTCTTGATTTAAGCTTAGAATTGGTAAGTTTTGCATTGTTAAAGCGGTTCAAATTAAGCAATTAGGGTTGAAAGAAAAGATGTGTATATATATTTATATTTTGGTTGTTGCATGTTTTAGTTTATTTGAACAAAGACGATATGTATTATGAAATAGTATGAGTTATAAAGATTATTACTAAGTATGTATATACACCGTGATATTGATACATGATCCGAAAACATGGTAATGATAAGCATATTGTATGTTCGGTTATGTTGCATTAATGTTGGATTCGTACATAGGGTAATAGTGTTAAAGTTGCATATGTACTTGATAAATGTATAGTTATGATTTGGTTAACTGTACCAATATGGCATGAGTAAAATTTATGCATAATTGTTCGTGGATAGTTATTAGTAGATGAGTAAAGTATGCTTATAAAAAAAAAAAAAATTTGTTTGGTATTTTATTTATAGTCAAATTGGATATGAAACATATAGTTAAGAGTATACATGTGATGAATTAATAGTTAATTCAAATAATTTAGAAAGCATAAAACTTTATGATTAACGGTAATATGAATTTGAAATTTCATTAGTTGTTTGTGATTATTAAGTCATACATTGGTATATAGAGAACTTAAAGCAAAAGACTTAAATTTTGTTAAGCAACACCTAGTGGTTTTCTTAATACTTTAAATAAATTGATCGTTATAATAGGATTGCTTTATTAATTAGTTAAATATGGCTTACTTGTTTCTAAATTTCATATGTTAAGATCAATTTGTCGAGTGTGGTATATGGAATCGAAATTGTTGTATGACTTATCCAGTAATGCCCGTAACCCTAATCTGGCGATGGGTAGGGGTTAAGGGTGTTATATTTTATTGGTATCAGAGCTACAGTTTAGTCAATTCTAGGACTACCGTAGTACGTAAGAGTCTAGCTATACATGCCTTTGAATTGTATATATGATAGTGTGGTGACTTCTGACAATTTCAATTGTGTTTTATATAGTAAATGGATTCGATCCCGATAGAGCCGTAGTGATGATGTGGAGAGTGTTGCGCTGGTCTCGCACATGGATCGGTGCCATTAGACTCTCAACCGCCACGGGTAACCACGAGGGGAGGCTAAACAGCCTTCTACCAAATGATGAATGAATGGTTTACCCAGTTTGTTCGTAATAATCCAGCACAACAACCTCCACCCCCAAATAATCCAACTCTGGTACCTTCAACACCCCCGATGATAGATCCGATGAGATCTAGTAGACCTTCCATTGATAAAATCAGGAAATATAGAGCCGAGGAATTTAAGGCCAATGATAATGATGATGCAGAACGAGCCGAGATGTGGCTTGATAACACTATTCGGGTACTCGATGAGTTATCTTGTACTCCAGATGAATGCCTAAAGTGTGCTATATCTCTACTTCAGGACACTGCCTATCACTGGTGGAACACACTGGTATCCGTAGTTTTGAAAGAAAAAGTAACTTGGGACTTCTTCCAAATTGAGTTCTGTAAGAAATATATCAGTCAGAGATTCATCGATCAAAAACGAAAGGAATTTCTTGAATTAAAACAGGGGCAAATGACTGTGACAGAATATGAACGGAAATTTGCCAGACTTAGTAGATATGCTAGAGAGTGTGTTTCTACTAAAGCCATTATGTGCAAAAGATTTGAAGACGGTCTGAATGAAGATATAAAGTTGCTGGTCGGCATTCTTGAAATCAAATAGTTTGTGATACTAGTCGAACGGGCTTGTAAGGCTGAAGAGCTCAGAAAAGAGAAAAGAAAAGCTGAAATAGAAGCTAGAGATACTCGTAAGAGATCAATGAGTAAGACTTACCATTTGGTGCCTAAGAGATTCAGAGATGACTCCAACCGACACAAAGCTACTTCAGATTTACCTAGATGTGATCGACCTCGAGGGAGTTATCGAGCCACTTCGATAGCTAGTGTTGGTAATGTTCCTCAGGACCGGTCGAGTGTAAATATTGCGGGAAATGGCATTCTGGAAGTTGTAGGGTTCGTGATCGGTCCTACTTTAAATGTGGATCGTCAAACCATTTCATTCGAGAGTGCCCGATGTTAGTCGATCAGAATACGGTTCAGTTCAGAACACTAGAGTGAGCAGCACGCTAGCACGGTGTCAACCACCCAAACCTTCCAGTAAAGTAGGTGGTAGTCAGAAAGGGACAAAAGACACTGTAGTTTGATCAGAGGCCCGAGCACCTATCAAAGCTTATGCTACACGAGCCAGAGAGGATGCTTCTTCCCCCGATGCCATTATCGGTACTTTCACCCTTTATGATATTACTGTGATTGCACTAATTGATCCTGGTTCAACTCATTCATATGTGTGTGAAACTGTAGTGTTCGGTAAGACTCTACCAGTTGAGTCTACTGAGTTTGTGATTCGTGTGTCCAACCCTTTGGGTAGATGTGTACTTGTTAATAAAGTGTGTAAAGGTTGCCCGTTGATGATTCGGGATTATTATTTCCCAGCTGATTTAATGTTGTTGCCCTTCGATGAGTTCGATATAATTTTGGGAATGGATTGGCTAACTTCACATGATGCAGTGGTGAATTGCAAAAGAAAGCTTATTGATTTGAGATGTCAGAACGGCGAGATCATCAAAATTAAATCCAGTGATTTAAGTGAGTTTCCTGCAATAATATCCTCGATGTTGGCTTGAAAGTATGTGAGAAAAGGTGTGAAGCTTATTTGGCCTATGTATTGATAATAAAGTATCCGAAAAGCATATTGAATCTGACTGGGTTGTGTGTGAATACCCATGTGTTTCTGAAGAACTACCGGTTTACCCCGATCAAAGACGAGAGATTGAGTTTGGCATTGAATTAGCACCGAACGACTCGATCTCGATAGCTCCATATCGGATGGCACCTCTTGAGCTAAAAGAGTTGAAAGCACAGCTTGCAAGAGTTAACAGATAGGGCTTTGCACGACCAAGTTTCTCCTTGGGTGCACCATCCTTTTTATGAAGAAAAAGATGGAACAATACGGATGTGTATTGATTATCGGCAATTGAATAAGGTAACTATAAAGAATAAATACCGTTACCTCGGATTGATGATTTGTTTGATCAATTGAAGGGGCTTCGGATTTTGAAGATAGATTTGAGATCGTGCTATTATCGCTTCTGAGTCAAAGATACGAGATGTGCCAAAAGACGCATTCGGACGAGGTACGGACATTTTGAGTTTTGGTTATGCCTTTTGGGCTTACTAATGCACTCGCGATTTTTATGGATTTGATGAATCGGGTTTTTAGACAGTTTTTGGATCGATTTGTGGTAGTGTTTATTGATGATATATTGATCTACTCCAAAGATGAAATCGAGCATGCTGAGCATTTGAGATTAGTGCTACAAACTTTGAGAGATCAACAGTTGTATGTGAAGTTTAGTAAGTGTGAGATCTGGATGAAAGAGGTTAGCTTTTTGGGACATGTTGTTTCAGCATTAGGTATTAGAGTCGATCCGAACAAAATTTCAACTATACTTGATTAGAAGCCACCGAAGAATGTTTTTGAGATTCAAAGTTTTCTGAGACTTGCGGGTTACTATTGACGATTTGTGAAAGGTTTTTCTATGATAGCTACCCCGTTGACAAAGTTATTGCAGAAAGATGTCATGTTCGAATGGTCAAAAAAGTGTCAGAAAAGTTTTGATCAGCTGAAAGCCCTTTTGACAGAAGCTCCAGTGTTAGTTCAGCTTGAATCGGGTAAAGAATTTGTTGTTTTTTTTATGCTTCTTTGAATGGTTTGGGCTGCATTTTGATGCAGGAAGGCAAAGTTGTAGCCTACGCTTCAAGACAATTGAAGCCGCATGAAAGAAATTACCCGATGCATGATTTAGAACTTGCAGCTATTGTGTTCGCATTGAAAATTTGGCGTCATTATTTATTTGGCGAGAAATGTCACGTTTATTCGGATCATAAAAGCCTAAAGTATTTGATGACTCGAAAGAGTTGAACTTGAGACAACGAGATGGTTAGAACTATTGAAAGACTATGAGTTAGTGATTGACTACCATCCGGAAAGCTAACATTGTTGCAGATGCATTAAGTCGAAAATCATTGTTTGCTCTTCGTGCATTGAACACACAGATGGTTATGTCAAGTGATAGTTCAATTATAGCCGAGTTAAAAGCAAGACCAGCAAATTTGTGATGCACAAAAAGCTGACAAAGATATGTCTGCTAAACGGGTTCAGTGTGAAAATAATGCAGAGTCAGAATTTCGAATTGATGAAAATGACTGCTTGAAATACAAAGGCCGAATGTGTGTACCGAGGGACGTGGATTTGATTCAGATGTTATTGAAAGAAGCTCATAATAGTCAGATGTCGATACATCCGGGTAGCACGAAAATGTATAATGACTTGAAGCATTTCTACTGGTGGCCTGGTATGAAACGAGATATATCTGAATTTGTTTCAAAGTGCTTAATTTGTCAGCAAGTAAAAGCCGAGCATCAAGTGCCTTCTGGGTTGCTTCAGCCAATCATGATACCTGAGTGGAAATGGGATAGAATTACAATGGATTTTGTATCCGGTCTCCCTATGACATCGAGTAAGAAAGATGTTGTCTGGGTTATAGTTGATAGACTGACTAAATCAGCTCACTTTGTGCCGCTTCATATGCATCTAGTCACTCGATAAACTAGTTGAATTGTATGTATCATGATTGTGAGATTGCATGGTGTACCGAGTTCCATTGTTTCGACGACGAGACCCGAGATTCACATCGCAGCTTTTGGAAGAAGTTGCAAGATGCTTTAGGTATTAAACTTTACTTTAGTACAGCCTTTCATCCACAGATAGACGGTCAATCTGAACGAACTATTCAGATACTTGAGGACATGTTGAGATGCTGCATTCTTGAGTTTGAAGGTGCATGGGAAAAATACTTACCTCTGATTGAATTTGCCTATAATAACAGTTTTCAATCTAATATCAGAATGGCGCCCTATGAAGCCTTATACGGGCGAAAGTGTCGGACACCATTATGCTGGACTGAGCTCATCGAGAATAAGATACATGGGGTTGATTTGATTAAAGAAACCGAACAGAAAGTAGCCATTATTAGAGATAATTTGAAAGCTTCTTCGGATCGTCAAAAGTCCTATGCTGATTTGAAACGTAAAGACATTGAATTTTAGGTCGGAGATCGAGTATTCTTAAAGGTTTCTCCGTGGAAGAAAGTACTCCGTTTTGGCCGGAAAGGCAAGTTGAGCCCAAGATTCATCGGACCGTATGAAATCATTGAACGTGTTGGGCCTGTTGCTTATAGGTTGAAGCTACCCTCTAAATTAGAAAAGATACACGATGTATTTCACGTTTCTATGCTCCGTAGATACAGATCAGATCCGTCACATGTGATTGCTCCATCTGAGATTGAAATCCAACCTGATATGATGTATGAAGAAGAACCGATCCGTATTTTAGCGCGGGAAATGAAAGAGTTAAGAAACAAAAGAATTCATTTAATGAAAGTACTATGGAGTTGGCACGAGTTGAAGAGGCTACGTGGGAGCCTAAGGATTCAATGAGGCAACAATATCCGACTTTGTTTAACGGTAAGATTTTCGGGGACGAAAATCCTAAAGGGGGAGAGTTGTAACAGACCGAATTTGACCTAATCAGAACGGTGGTTTTGGAACCACGAATTCGAGTCTAAAAAACTTTTAAATATTACATTTTGTGTTTATTATATGTGAATTAATGTGTGTGAAAGTTTCGTAGAAAAATTTTATCGTTTAAGCGCTTAATTTGATAAAAAGGACTAAATCGCGTAAAGCGTAAAAGTTGCATTCTTTAGTGTAAAGTGCTAGAATGATGATGGCTTCTTACATTGAGGTATTAGGTGGGTAAATATTCCATTTTATAACTTAGTGGATGGCTTTTGACTAATATGCCATTATTATATGTATATGTTTATTTTATATTAAAGGTTATTTTAGTAAATTAATAAAAAATCTATTATATACATAATAAAATAAAGTGAAAAGCCAATATCATCTTATGTTGTTCTTTGGCCGAATATGGGAGAAAGAAAAGGGTTCTTATTTCTTTGAAATTTCGGCAATTAGAAGCACAAAATTAAGGTTAGTTTGATTTCAGTTTTTGTTAATTTTTACGTTTTTGAGACCATTGCTTCGTATGTTATCCGACCCATGCTTGAATTTTTGAGAATCATGTGTTTATGAGGTTCGGCCATTGATGAATTCTTGAGGTTTTTGATGTTTGATGATTTTAAATTAAAGATATGTTAAGGATTGATATGTTTTGTATTGGAAATTTTGATGAATTTTGTTTTAGGGCCATATTGTAAAAAAATAAAATTTTAGAGGGACTTATTTGCTAAATAATTGAAAGAATAGGGCTTGTATAGTCCCTATACATATTCTGCCCTTAAGTGGTATTGAAAAATTTGGTGTATTTTGTGTTTTAGGCAAATAGGACTAAATTGTAAAAATTTGAAATAGTAGGGGTCAAATGGTAAATTGCTTATTTATGTGCTTAGGGACTAAATTGAGATGAAATGTACTTGAATGAGCTAAATTTTAATGTGTTTTAGATCAAGAGCAAAGAAAAACGGATTTAGATCGGGGAAAGACGAAGGTTCTCGAATTGCCGATTCGCACGGTCTATCGACAGCCGAGGTAAGTCCTTAAGCAAAATTATGTCAAAGAATTATACAAACTTAGTATATAATAAATTTGGAAATTTGAGGCATGAAAATGTATGTTGGCCGAATGTAGGGGTATGAATTTATAGTAAATTGATTGTTGAATATACTATGGATAACTATGTTTGGTATTATGTGTAAGGGATATGTTGTAAATGAGATAATTGTGATGTTCAACATTAAGTAGTGTATGTTGGAATGTTAAAAATGCTAGAAATTCGGGCTTTGAGCCTAGCAGGCTTAGTGCCGTTGATATATTCGGCTTTGAGCCTAGCGTGCTTAGTGCCTATGATATATTCTAAGCTTCGTGCCTAGCGTGCTTAGTGCTTGATATATTCGGGCTTCGTGCCTAGCAGGCTTAGTGCCGATGATATATTTGGGCTTCGTGCCTAGCAGGCTTAGTGCCAGTGATATATTCGGGCTTCGTGCCTAGTAGGCTTAGTGTCGGTGACATGTACGGGCTTCGTGCCTAGCAGGCTTAATGCCGGTGGTACTTTAAAATGAATTAAACCATAAAGTTTTCGAGTGTAGTGTATTGAACTTATTGAGTTAAAAACTCAGGTAAGCTTAAATCTCAGTGAATATCATCAGAAGTAAGGTAAGTCGTAATTAAGGTTACTTTGGTTGAAATACCATATCAATATTGGTGTTTTGTGTGATTGGGCTTATTAAGCAATATGTATGATTAGTATAAGATAGAACTTGAGCTTAAACATGTTATTTTGGGATGTTCTGTTAGTAGTATAAATGCAAAAGTGGAAAGACTTTGAGTATGATGATATATTTGATATGAATGATGCACTTATGTGTCAAGAAGCATGTGATTCATGTAAAATATGTTTATACTATGGTTTGACTAATTATAATATTATGGTAATGAAGTGTAAATGCTATGATTTGCAAGTTGATAATATTCACCAAGCATAAATATAGATGTTATAAATTTATAGAAAAGAAAATTAAGTTATTGGAATGTTATAATTAAGTTGCTTAAGACTTACTAAGCTATTGAGCTTACTCTGCTTATGTTTGTGTTCTATTTTATAGATTGATAATTCAACTACGGCTCGGGGATCATCAAGAAAGTCGACCACACTATCACTCTCTTTGGTATAGTTATGTTTTGTAAACTTTTGAATCAAAGGCATGTATAGGCTTTGTTTTGATAAGTAATGAATGATGTTCTGGATTGTAAAGATAAATATGGCCTTGCGAATAAGGATGTTGCTTTTGATTAAGTTTAGGTTTTACATTTTGATATAGTAGCTTGCATTATAATACCATTAGATATGTGATTTCACATGCTTTAAATCATATACTGGAAAATGATCATATGATATATATATATATATATATATATATATATGGTAGTGTTGGGATATGCACTTAGCTAATAAGGATAAATGTTGGATGCTAGATGATTTAAAGCATGTAATATGTTAGCAAGTTAATATGTTTGCTATATATATATGTGTGAAGTCTTGATTTAAGCTTAGATTTGGTAAGTTTTGCATTGTTGAAGTGGTTCAAATTAAGCAATTAGGGTTGAAAGAAAAGATGTGTATATATATATATATATATATATTGGTTGTTGCATGTTTTAGTTTATTTGAACAAAGACGATATGTATTATGAAATAGCATGAGTTATAAAGATTATTACAAAGTATGTATATACACGTGATATTGATACATGATCTGAAAACATGGTAATGATAAGCATATTGTATGTTCGGTTATGTTGCATTAATGTTGGATTTGTACATAGGATAATAGTGTTAAAGTTGCATATGTACTTGATAAATATATAGTTATGATTTGGTTAACCGTACCAATATGGCATGAGTAAAAATTTGTGCATAATTGTTCACGGATAGTTATTAGTAGATGAGTAAAGTATGCTTATAAAAAAAAAAAAAGAACTTTGTTTGGTATTTTATTTGCAAGTCGAATTGGATATGAAACATATAGTTAAGAGTATACATGTGACGAATTAATAGTTAATTTGAAATAATTTAGAAAGCATAAAACTTTGTGATTAACGGTAATATGAATTTGAAATTTCATTGGTTGTTTGTGATTATTAAGTCATACATTGGTATATAGAGAACTTAAAGCAAAAGGCTTAAATTTTGTTAAGCAACACCTAGTGGTTTTCTTAATACTTTAAATAAATTGACTGTTATAATAGGATTGCTTTATTAATTAGTTAAATATGGTTTACTTGTTTCTAAATTTCATATGTTAAGATCAATTTTGTCGAGTGTGGTATATGGAATCGAATTGTTGTATGACTTATCCGGTAATGCCTGTAACCCTAATCTGGCGATGGGTAGGGGTTAAGGGTGTTACATCACCGTAGAGATAGTGCCTCCAAATCTTTAAAGCAAATACCACTGCAGCTGACTGTAATATCCCGGGTTAAGGGCTATTTTGTTTTGGCATTTGTTTGCATGTTAAGGGCTTGCTATGTTGTTGTTTGTGTAGTTTCAAGGCTTAGTTGTAGGCTAGGAGTGAGCCTGAGTAGGTGGGAAAATTTTAGTTTTTGGGCTTTATGTGATAGGAGCTGAAGGAGCTGGTTCTTTTATATTTTAATTGGTGTTCTTGAGCACAAGTGAGGAGCTAGCAAAGTGGCAAAGCATGTGCCACTTAGAGCTTGTGTTTGGCGTCAATTGCAAGGGGGGAGAGGTCCTGTGTTTGAATTGCGAAATGCCCCATTTTGGCTCCCATTTTGACGGCATGGAGGGGAGGAGCTGTAGGCAGTTCGAACTCTTCCTAAGACCTAGTCAAATGGTGGAATGATGGGTGGAGAGTGATTCTAGGAGGTGGACTAATTCAAAGTGATTTGAATTAGTGGCTTGGGAGTGTTTGGGGGGAGGTTGGCCGGTTTTTAGGAGATTTTCGGGGGAGTTTAGCCTGTTGGTAAGTGTTGTGAGGGAGTGAGGTGATTGCCGAAATTTCACTTAGGCAATGTGTGCATTTTCGGTCTTAGCTAGTGTCAAACAAGTTTTTCTTTTGGTCTTCTTTGGTAAGTCAATGTCAAGAAAACTCTCCCGTTTATTTTTCATTCTTGAAACCAAACCCCAAGTGCTTTCATCTCTTTTTTCATTTGTTCTCTTTAAACCTAAGCTTCAACAATCTTACCTTTGCCGAAAGTACTTGGTGTCCTTTAATTTTGGTTGTTAGCCGAATGCCTCTCCCACTGTCTTTTCTTTTTTATTTGTGTTAAACCGAAACCAGCTTTTGTTTTCTTTCAACATTGAGCCGAAACTAGTTTCTTGAACTCTCCTTTTTCTGCTCGTATTTTCCTCTCTTGGAACCATTAGTAGCCGAAACTCATCCTCCAAAACACCTTCTCCATTTCTTATCTTTACAAAACCGAAAGTAACCCCCCCTCTATTCATCTTTTACTTTGTTTTTCCCAAACCCTTTAGCCGAACCATCATCCCCTTCACTAAAATTTCCTTTTACTATTTTCTTCCATCTTGGCCGATTGTGAGGTGTGGTGTGGATTGTTTTTGGGGTTCCGTTTCCAATCATTGGAGAAGGTAGTAGGTAGGTAATAATGCTTATGTTCTCTCTTCTATTCTCTATCGGTATCTTCAAAGGTAAGAGTTGGTTTTGGTGTTTGTTTGGAAGTATAGTGATCATTTGTTTGGAATCGTTTTATCGTAGGGCATTCAGGATTTCGAAGTAGTCAAGCATAGCCGCGGTTCTCTGTTGATCGGTTGGTAAGTGGTGGTAAGGGATTGTTTTAACAGTCTAATCGTTTGGTATTTGTTTAAGCCGAGGGCTATTATTTTTGGTTGGTTGCCGATTGTAGGAAGTGGAGCAGGAGCACTTGGTGTAGGCTAGTGTTCAAAAGTGTGTAGGTAGGTCTCGGGTTTCAAGTGTTGACTCTTTTTGGTATGTTCTGTTTTGACCGAATGGTTTAAGAAATTAACCCATAGTTGGCCGATTGTTTTTTAGGAGCAAGAGGATTGAGGGCTTTAGATCGGGTTCTTTGGGATTAAGGCTTACGATATATCAGGTGTGTAAACTAACACACTTTCTTAATCGAGTAATGTGATAACTTTGATTGTGTAAATGAAACAAAGTGTGGTTGACTGATTTAATACCCATTGAGGTATGGATACGGATTCGGGTAAGTCCGCTTCATTATGAGATATGTGATGGCATGTAATATCTTGATTATTGGTGTATAAATTTTGAGATGCCATAGTAAGCATGTGAGCATGATAGCATGATTGAACGATTTTGCATTTAGTATGATATGCTATTGGGTGACATGAGAGGAGGGGAGTATGATATCCGTGTCTTTGGGACACTGTGGTCTTTGGGACACCGGAGGTTTGGCACCTCCAAGGGTTTGGTACCACAAATGATATTTTGTGACTTTGGGTCACCGAGGTTTGGCACCTCGCGTCTCGCCCTAGTGGCTTAGCACCACGGTGGGTTGGCCCCACGTTGATTATACGGATTGACGCCATGATTTGGTATCACACGATGGGTTGGCCCCATCATCGGATTTGTGACTGCGGTCACCCTTGATTTGGTATCACACTGTGTCTTTGGGACACCAGAGGTTTGGCACCTCATTGCGACTCGTCCCTATGGTTTGAAACCACCGTGGGTTGGCCCCACTTATGAGATACGGGATTGTCGCTAGTGATTTGGTATCACACGATGGGTTGGCCCCATCATTGGATTATTTGTGACTTGGTCACCAAAGGTTTGGCACCACATTATGGATATCGTGACTTTGGGTCACCAAAGGTGGTTTGGTACCACACGGGTAGAAAAGGTGATATGGTTGGTTAGGATCGGTGCATTACTTGCATTACTTTGTTATGATGTGTCTGGCATGTTATACTTAGGGTGAGGATTTATACACCGAGTCTTGCGACTCACTCTCTCCTTTGACTTTTCAGTGACACTTAGACGCGGACATGGAGCCGGATGGACTCGAGGTGCTCATGCCATGCTTAAATAAGGATTTGCTCGATTTTTATTAATTTGGTACTTAAGCATATTCATTACTATTTGGTTTTATTTGGGTTTGTAAATGGCCTCTTAAAATTATGTTTTGCTATGTTTATGTTTAAAGTAGATTTATAATATGCCTTAACAAATTAATTGGGTTAAAATGTGCTAAAACTTGGAAAGATAACGATTTCAAAACTACAAAAGCGATATTTTAAGCTATACCATCTGTATCACACTATGATTTGGGATAAAGTGAACTCAAATGTTTTCTAACTTAAATACGATTTTCCACTAAGTCAAAATGTTTTAGCAATAATGAGAAACAACTTAAACTTCTAAAAGAGATAAACTAGATTTACCTACACATCCGATTAAGTTTTTAAAATTTACGGTTTTCAAATACACCAATGATTCTTAATCTAGCCTACTCGAGTTTTTCTTCAAATACACAATTTCGCAAGTGTTTTCATCAAACATCTAAACTTAAACCTATTTTCTCAAAATCCTTTTTCCCTGAATATACCGTATTCGGTCGTGGTGTGTTGACCGGTTTGGGGTGTTACAATTGTGGTATCGAGCTAAGTTCAAAGGTTTCTACTTGTGGGCCCGAGGCCCAAAATGTTTCAAAAGTCTGTTTTAAGTGTTATGTTTTGAAAAAGTATAGTTTGAAAGGCATGGCACCGAGTCTCCGGCACCAATCCGCCCAGATAAGTACCCCGTACTATTGTTTGTGATATGATATTGATGAGATGTGATTGAATGGCTAGTGATAGTAAGACTACCTTAGAGACTGAAACTGATAGGACACTGTGGACTCGCGAAAACGAAACTTCTTTAATAAGCAATATTCATAAGACTTTGCTTTTAAACAGTGGAATAATTACTGATGCATAAAATTCTTTAAATCAGACGAGATTTAGTCATGAGTACCCGAGGTGGACGTGGTCGTGGACGAGGCCGCGGTAGGATGACAGTTTTTAAACCCGTAGGTTCTGGTCAAGGGTCAGAGAATGAGATACCGATTTCGCCACCAGCTGGAGGTAGTGAGTTTCAATATCGACCGGGACGATGCGATGACGCAGCGATCTTCGCGGTTCTGAAAGGGTAGCTGAGTAGGTGGAGGCGTAGGAGCTAGAAATATGTGCTGAGCGACTTGGGCAAATGGGGCTGAATTCTTTCGGTGTCTCGGTGTTGCTCCTAGCATCTTCTGAATATTGGTGAAGCGACAGAGCGAATAATGGACGATCTAGACCGACCGTCAAGAGAAGTTAAAGGGATAGTATCACTTCTCGAGATGAGTCATACCGAGGTGGCTCACGGTTCGAGACAATGCGAAAGGAAGATCCGACTTGGGACTATTTCGAGTCGCCATCGAAAAAAATACGTTGGAGCTAACTACATTAATGAGCAACGGAAAGCATTTCGAGGTTAGTTCGGGGAGCAAATCGTGTCGAGTACGAGGCGTAGTTTACGAGGTCGAGTCGGTATGCGAGTGGTATGGTGGCTCTTGAACATGAAAGTTGCGCTTCGCTTTGAGGATGGCTGCGAGATGAATTAAGATTGTTGATTGCGCCTCGGCAGGAGCGTGAATTTACTGCTCGCTGAAAAGGCGAAGGTGGTGAGGGTATTAAGGAGTCGATGAGGCAAAGCACGGATAGGAACCGACACAAGAGGAGTTTTGGATCTTCCGGGTCATCGTGTAATCAATGAGAAAAGGGCTAGACCGAGTGGGCGAATCGACGGGTAGGTTTGTTCTTGCTAGGCGAGGACCGCCGCAGCGGTAATCGCTAGGGAAAGCTCATTGGGGAGGATGCCGGACGGTGGAAAAGGTCGTTTTGAGTGTGGCTCATTGGATCATCGTGTGAGGGATTGTCCGCGCAAGTTGGCTAGGATTCATCCGAGAGTCGGCCGCATACAGACAAGAATAACGGACCACCACCGCAGAGGGGCCGAGGTAATGGTAGAGGAGGTAATGGTTCTGGTCGGGGCCGTGGAGCACCGGGCAGAGGTGCAGGTAGTTCTGAGGCCAGACAGCCGGGGCTAGTATATGCGGCGAGGCGCCGAGAGGAGGGCGACACACCGGACGTCATTACCGGTACGTTTTTAATCTTTGGTTCTCCATTTACTGCTTTGATTGATGTGGGTTCAACACATTCATATGTTGCAAGTAGCATAGTGAAGACTATGGAGTTAGACTCTGAGATATCTTCTAGGCAGATGACCGTAATAAGCCCTTTAGGTCACTCTGTAGTTGTAGATAAACTGTATAGAGACGTACCTCTAGAACTCCAAGGGGTAGTATTTGAGGCTGATCTTATGGAATTGTCGTTTGGGGAGTTCAACCTGATTCTTGGGATGGACTGGCTGGGTAAGTACCAGGCCAAGTTGGACTGTACGGCTAAGCGCATGGTTCTGAGCACAGCTGAGGGTGATGAGGTAGTTCTAATCGCTAATAGGAGGAATTATCATCAATGTGGTATTTGCTCAAAGCCGAGAAGATGGTCGGGAAGGGTCAGAAACATATGTGGTTCATGTGTATGCCTTGGAGGCTAAGGAGTCTCTTTGTGGAGACAGTTTGACGCTTAGGGAATTTGTTGATGTGTTTCACGAGGAGCTTCCGGTTTGCCACCGGATCGTGAGGTAGAGTTCGAGATAGATCATTACCGGGCATGCCGAGATCTATAGCTCCGCATGTGATGGCGCCTAAAGAGTTAGTGGAGCTTAAGGCTAAAATCCAGGAATTGTTGGACCGAGGCTTTATTAGGCCAAGTGTTTCGCCTTGGGGAGCGCCGGTACTCTTCGTCAAGAAGAAAGATGGTACTATGCGGATGTGTATAGACTACCGCCAACTGAATAAGCTGACGACCAAAAACAAGCATCCACTGCCTCGGATAGATGACTTGTTTGATCAGCTGAAGGGCGCATCAGTTTTCTCGAAGATCGACTTAAGGTCTGGGTATCACTAGTTAAGGGTAAAGGAGGCGGATATCTGCAAGATGGCATTTCGTACTCGGTATGGGCACTTTGAGTTCTTAGTTATGCCGTTTGGGTTGACTAACGCACCGGCAGCTTTCATGGATATGATGAATAGGGTGTTCTAATAGTATCTAGATCGATTCAGTAGTGGTTTTTATCGATGACATCTTGGTATATTCAAGGATGAGGAGGAGCATGATGCGCATTCGGTGGTATTGCAGATTCGAGGAGAAAAATTTCTATGCAAAGTTCAAGAATGCGAATTCTAGCTTAGGGAGGTGACGTTCTTGGGTCATGTAGTATCGGCTGAGGGGATTAGAGTGGATCCTCGAAAGATTGAAGCGGTTTTGGGTTGGAAGCCGCCTAGGTCAGTAGCTGAGGTTCAGAGTTTTCTGGGTTTGGCAGGATACTACCAAAGATTTGTAGAGGGTTTCTCGTTGATCGCAGCACCGATGACCAAATTATTAAGAAAAGAAGTTCCGTTCATTTGGACTGAGAAGCAGCAGGAGAGCTTCGACAAGTTGAAGAAGATTTTGACCAAGCTCGGCTCGATTCAACCCGAGGTCGGTAAGGAATTCACAGTGTATCGCGATGCATCACATCTGAGTTTGGGTTGTGTCTTGATGCAAGAAGGGAAGGTTGTGGCTTACGATCTCGGCAAATGAGGCCACATGAGGTAAATTATCCAACGCACAACTGGAGTTAGCGGTGTAGTTTTTCCTTGAAGATTTGGAGGCATTACTTGTATGGAGAGAGATCGATAGTCTACACGGATCATAAGAGTCTCAAGTACCTTCCGACTCGTAAAGACTTGAATCGAGACAAAGATGATGGATTGAGTCTTTGAAAGACTACGATTGCTCAATTGAGTATCTACCGTTAATGAATTCGCCTACAACAATAGTTACCAAGCGAGCATCAAGATGGCACCATATGAGGCGTTGTATGGTAGGAAGTGTCGCTCACCTACTTGTTGGACAGAGTTAAGTGAACGTCAGTTGTTGGGACCAGAGTTGGTTGCTGAGACCGAAAGCAAGGTTAAGTTGATTCAGACTCGGTTGAAAGAAGCTTCGGACCGGAAGAAGTCCTATGCCGATCTTAAGTGGAGAGATATTGAATTTGCTGTGGGAGATCGGGTTTTCCTGAAGGTCTCACCGTTGAAGAAAGTGTTAAGGTTCGGGAGGAAAGGAAAGCTAAGTCCGAGGTTTATTGGACCGTATAAGGTACTGAGACGAGTGGGACCAGTAGCGTATCAGCTTGAGTTGCCAGCAGAGCTAAGTCAGATTCACGACGTGTTCCACGCTTTGATGCTTCGACGTTATCGCCGAGATCCATCGACGTGGTGACGATAGAAGAGATCGAGGTAAACCCAGTTTGACAATGGAGGAAGAGCCATGCATGATTTTAGATCGGGATGTGAAGGTTCTGCGTGGGAAGTCTGTGCCTTTGGTTAAGGTTCTTTAGGCGGAATCATGGCGTGGAAGAAGCTACATGGGAACCCGAGGATATGATGAGACAAGAATACCCGCAACTCTTTCGACTGTAATTTTGGGGCGAAATTATTTTTAAGGGGGGTAAAACTGTAATATCCCGGGTTAAGGGCTATTTTGTTTTGGCATTTGTTTGCATGTTAAGGGCTTGCTATGTTGTTGTTTGTGTGGTTTCAAGGCTTAGTTGTAGGCTAGGAGTGAGCCTGAGTAGGTGGGAAAATTTTAGTTTTTGGGCTTTATGTGATAGGAGTGAAGGAGCCGGGCCTTTTATATTTTAATTGGTGTTCTTGAGCACAAGTGAGGAGCTAGCAAAGTGGCAAAGCATGCGCCACTTAGAGCTTGTGTTTGGCGTCAATTGCAAGGGGAGAGGTATTGTGTTGAATTCAAAATGCCCCATTTTGGCTCCCATTTTGACGGCATGGAGGGAGGAGTTGTAGGCGATTCAAACTCCGCCTAAGACCTAGTCAAATGGTGGAATGATGGGTGGAGAGTGATTCTAGAGGTGGACTAATTCAAAGTGATTTGAATTAGTGGCTTGGGAGTGTTTGGGGGAGGTTGGCGGTTTTAGGAGATTTTCGGGGAGTTTGGCGGTTGGTAAGTGTTGTGAGGAGTGAGGTGAGTACCAAAATTTCACTTAGGCAATGTGTGCATTTTCGGTCTTAGCTAGTGTCAAACAAGTTTTTCTTTTGGTCTTCTTTGGTAAGTCAATGTCAAGAAAACTCTCCCGCTTTATTTTCATTCTTGAAACCGAAACCCCAAGTGCTTTCATCTCTTTTTTTCATTTGTTCTCTTTAAACCGGAAGCTTCAACAATCTTACCTTTGTCGAAAGTACTTGGTGTCCTTTAATTTTGGTTGTTAGCCGAATGCCTCTCCCACTGTCTTTTCTTTTTCATTTGTGTTAAACCGAAACCAGCTTTTGTTTTCTCTTCAACATTGAGCCAAAACTAGTTTCTTGAACTCTCCTTTTTCTGCTCGTATTTTCCTCTCTTGGAACCATTAGTAGCCAAAACTCATCCTCCAAAACACCTTCTCCATTTCTTATCTTTACAAAACCGAAAGTAACCCCCTCTATTCATCTTTTACTTTGTTTTTCCCAAACCCTTTAGCCGAACCATCATCCCCTTCACTGAAATTTCCTTTTACTATTTTCTTCCATCTTGGCCGATTGTGAGGTGTGGTGTAGATCATTTTTGGGGTTCCGCTTCCAATCATTGGAGAAGGTAGTAGGTAGGGCCGAATGCTTATGTTCTGTCTTCTATTCTCTATCGGTATCTTCAAAGGTAAGAGTTGGTTTTGGTGTTTGTTTGGAAGTATAGTGATCATTTGTTTGGAATCGTTTTATCGTAGGGCATTCAGGATTTCGAAGCAGTCAAGCATAGCCGCGGTTCTCTGTTGATCGGTTGGTAAGTGGTGGTAAGGGATTGTTTTAACAGTCTAATCGTTTGGTATTTGTTTAAGCCGAGGGCTATTATTTTTGGTTGGTTGCCGATTGTAGGAAGTGGAGCAGGAGCACTTGGTGTGGGCTAGTGTTCAAAAGCGTGTAGGTAGGTCTCGGGTTTCAAGTGTTGACTCTTTTTGGTATGTTCTATTTTGGCCGAATGGTTTAAAAATTAACCCATAGTTGGCCGATTGTTTTTAGGAGCAAGAGGATTGAGGGCTTTAGATCGGGTTCTTTGGGATTAAGGCTTACGATATATCAGGTGTGTAAACTAACACACTTTCTTAACTGAGTAATGTGATAACCTGATTGTGTTAATGAAACAGTGTGGTTGGTGATTTAATACCCATTGAGGTATGGATACGGATTCGGGTAAGTCCGCTTCATTATGAGATATGTGATGGCATGTAATATCTTGATTATTGGTGTATAAATTTTGAGATGCCATAGTAAGCATGTGAGCATGATAGCATGATTGCACGATTTTGCATTTAGTATGATATGCTATTGGGTGACATGAGAGGAGGGGGAGTATGATATCCGTGTCTTTGGGACACTGTGTCTTTGGGACACCAGAGGTTTGGCACCTCTAGTGGTTTGGTACCACAAATGATATTTTGTGACTTTGGGTCACCGTGAGGTTTGGCACCTCGGCGTCTCGTCCCAAGTGGCTTAGCACTACGGTGGGTTGGCCCCACAGCTTGATTATCTGAGATTGACGCCGGTGATTTGGTATCACACGATGGGTTGGCCCCACCATCGGATTTGTATTTGCGGTCACTAGTGATTTGGTATCACACTGTGTCTTTGGGACACCGAGGTTTGGCACCTCATTGCGACTCGTCCACGTGGTTTGACACCACCGTGGGTTGGCCCCACTTATGAGATCTGGGATTGTCGCTAGTGATTTGGTATCACACGATGGGTTGGCCCCATCATTGGATTATTGTGACTTGGTCACCAAAGTGGTTTGGCACCACATTATGGATATCGTGACTTTGGGTCACCGTGGTTTAGCACCACCAAAGGTTTGGTACCACACGGGTAGAAAAGGTGATATGGTTGGTTAGGATCGGGTGCATTACTTGCATTACTTTGTTATGATGTGTCTTGGCATGTTATACCGGGAGAGGATTTATACACCGAGTCTTGCGACTCACTCTCTCCTTTGACTTTTCAGGTGACACTTAGACGCGGACATGGAGCCGGGATGGACTCGAGGTGCTCATGCCATGCTTAAATAAGGATTTGCTCAGATTTTTATTAATTTGGTACTTAAGCATATTCATTACTATTTGGTTTTATTTGGGTTTGTAAATGGCCTCTTAAAATTATGTTTTGCTATGTTTATGTTTAAAGTAGATTTATAATATGCCTTAACAAATTAATTGGGTTAAAATGTGCTAAAACTTGGAAAGATAACGATTTCAAAACTACAAAAGCGATATTTTAAGCTATACCATCGGGTATCACACTATGATTTGGGATAAAGTGAACTCAAATGTTTTCTAACTTAAACACGATTTTCCACTAAGTCAAAATGTTTTAGCAATAATGAGAAACAACTTAAACTTCTAAAAGAGATAAACTAGATTTACCTACACATCTGATTAAGTTTTCAAAATTTCTGGGTTTTCAAATACACCAACAGATTCTTAATCTAGCCTACTCGAGTTTTTCTTCAAATACACAATTTCGCGAAGTGTTTTCATCAAACATCTAAACTTAAACCTATTTTCTCAAAATCCTTTTTCCCTGTAACATACCAGATTCGGTCATGGTGTGTTGGCCGGTTTGGGGTGTTACAATTGTGGTATCGAGCTAAGTTCAAAGGCTCACTTGTGGGCCGAGGCCCAAAATGTTTCAAAAGTCATTTTAAGTGTTATGTTTTGAAAAAGTATGGTTTGAAAGGCATGGCACCGAGTCTCCCACACCAATCCGCCCAGGTAAGTACCCCGTACTATTGTTTGTGATAATGATATTGATGAGATGTGATTGAATGGCTAGTGATAGTAAGACTACCTTAGAGACTAAAACTGATAGGACACTGTGGACTCACGAAAACGAAACTTCTTTAATAAGCAATATTCATAAGACTTTGATTTGAAACAGTGGAATAATTACTGATGCATAAAATTCTTTAAATCAGACGAGATTTAATCATGAGTACCCGAGGTGGACGTGGTCGTGGACGAGGCCGCGGTAGGATGACAGTTTCTGAACCCGTAGGTTCTGGTCAAGGGTCAGAGAACGAGATATGGGCCCGCCACCACCGGAGGTGGTGAGTTTGAAGATCGATCGGGGATGATGCAAGATCGCATGACGCTTGTGGTTCTGGAAAGGGTAGCTGGAGTAGGTGGAGGCGTAGGAGCTAGAAAATCGTACTGGCGACTTGAGGCAAATGAAATTTGAATTCTTTCGGTGTCTCGGTGTTGCTCCTAACCTTCTGAATATTGGTGGAAGCGACAGAGCGGATAATGGACAATCTAGACCTGACTGCTGAAGAGAAGTTAAAGGGGATAGTACCACTTCTCTGAGATGAGTCATACCAGTGGTGGCTCACGGTTCGAGACAGCGCTGCAGCGAAAGATCTGACTTGGGACTATTTCAAAGCTGCCTATCAGAAAAAGTACGTTGGAGCTAACTACATTAATGAGCAACGGAAAGCATTTCTGAGGTTAGTTCAGGGGAGCAAATTTGTGTCAGAGTATGAGGCAGAGTTTCTGAGGCTGAGTCGGTATGCCAGGGGTATGGTGGCTACTGAACATGAAAGGTGCGTTCGTTTTGAGGATGGCCTGTGAGACGAATTAAGATTGCTGATTGCGCCTTAGCAGGAGCGTGAATTTGCTGTACTGGTTGAAAAGGCGAAGGTGGCTGAGGGTATTAAGGAGTCAGTGAGGCAAAGCACGAATAGGAACTGACACAAGAGGAGTTTTGGATCTTCTGGGTCATTAGGTAATCAGCAGAAAAGGGCTAGACCGAGTGGGCCGAATCAGTCGGGTAGGTTTGTTCTTTGCTAAGCGTGGACCGCCGCAGATGTAACCGCTAGGGAAAGCTCATTGGGAGGATGCCGGACGGTGGAAAAGGTTTGTTTTAAGTGTGGCTCATTTGGATCACCGTGTGAGGGATTGTCCGCATAAGTTTGCTAGGATTCACCCGAGAGTCGAGGCCGCACATAAGACAGAATAATGGACCACCACCGCAGAGGGGCCGAGGTAATGGTAGAGGAGGTAATGGTTCTGGTCGGGGCCGTGGAGCACCGGGCAGAGGTGTAGGTAGTTCTAAGGTCAGACAGCTGGGGCTAGTGTATGCGGCGAGGCGCCGAGAGGAGGGCGACACACCAGACGTCATTACCGGTACGTTTTTAATCTTTGGTTCTCCATTTACTGCTTTGATTGATGTGGGTTCAACACATTCATATGTTGCAAGTAGCATAGTGAAGACCATGGAGTTAGACTCTGAGATATCTTCTAGGCAGATGACCGTAATAAGCCCTTTAGGTCACTCTGTAGTTGTAGATAAACTGTATAGAGACGTACCTCTAGAACTCCAAGGGGTAGTATTTGAGGCTGATCTTATGGAATTGCCGTTTGGGGAGTTCGACCTGATTCTTGGGATGGACTGGCTGGGTAAGTACCAGGCCAAGTTGGATTGTCTTGACTAAGCGCATGGTTCGAAACACGGTGAGGTGAAGAGGTAGTTCTAATCGGTAATAGGAGGAATTATCTGTCCAATGTGGTATCTGCTCTGAAAGCCGAGAAGATGGTCAGGAAGGGCTGTGAAACATATGTGGTTCATGTGTATGCCTTGGAGGCTAAGGAGTCTGCTGTGGAGACAGTTCGGACAGTTAGGGAATTTGTTGATGTGTTTTACGAGGAGCTTAGGGTTTGCCACCGATCGTGAGGTAGAGTTCGGATAGATCATTGCGGAACCGCGCCAAGATATCTATAGCTCCGCATGTGATGGCGCTTAAAGAGTTAGTGGAGCTTAAGGCTCAAATCCGAAATTGTTGGACCGAGGCTTTATTAGGCCAAGTGTTTCGCCTTGGGAGCACCGGTACTCTTCGTCAAGAAGAAAGATGGTACTATGCGGATGTGTATAGACTACCGCCAACTGAATAAGCTGACGACCAAAAACAAGTATCCACTGCCTCAGATAGATGACTTGTTTGATCAGCTGAAGGGCACGTCGATTTTCTCGAAGATCGACTTAAGGTCTGGGTATCACCAGTTAAGGGTAAAGGAGGCGGATATCTGCAAGACGGCATTTCGTACTCGGTATGGGCACTTTGAGTTCTTAGTTATACCGTTTGGGTTGACTATCGCGCCAGCAGCTTTCATGGATATGATGAATAGGGTGTTCCAACAGTATCTAGATCAGTTCGTAGTGGTTTTTATCGACGACATCTTGGTATATTCAAGGACTGAGGAGGAGCATGATGCGCATTTACGGGTGGTATTGCAGATTTTGAGGGAGAAACAGCTCTATGCGAAGTTCAGTAAATGCAAATTCTGGCTTAGGGAGGTGACGTTCTTAGGTCATATAGTATCGGCTGAGGGGATTAGAGTGGATCCTCGAAAGATTGAAGCGGTTTTGGGTTGGAATCCGCCTAGGTCAGTAGCTGAGGTTCGGAGTTTTCTGGGTTTGGCAGGATACTACCAAAGATTTGTAGAGGGTTTCTCGTTGATCGCCGCACCGATGACCAAATTATTAAGAAAAGAAGTTCCGTTCATTTGGGCTGAGAAGCAGCAGGAGAGCTTCGACAAGTTGAAGAAGATTTTGACCAAGGTTTGATTCAACTTTGAGGTCGGTAAGGAATTCACGATGTCTTTGCGATGCATCACATCTGAGTTTGGGTTGTGTCTTTGATGCAAGAAGGAAGGTTGTGGCTTACGCATCTCGGCAGCTGAGGCCACATGAGGTAAATTATCCAACGCACAATCTGGAGTTAGCGGCTGTAGTTTTTACCTTGAAGATTTGGAGGCATTACTTGTACGGAGAGAGATCGATAGTCTACACGGATCATAAGAGTCTAAAGTACCTTCTGACTCAGAAAGACTTGAATCTGAGACAGCGCAGATGGATTGAGCTGCTGAAAGACTACGATTGCTCAATTGAGTATCTACCGTTAGCTGAATTCGCCTACAACAATAGTTACCAAGCGAGCATCAAGATGGCACCATATGAGGCGTTGTATGGTAGGAAGTGTCGCTCACCTACTTGTTGGACAGAGTTAAGTGAACATCAGTTGTTGGGACGAGTTGGTTGCTGAGATTGAAAGCAAGGTTAAGTTGATTCAGACTTGGTTGAAAGAAGCTTCGGACCGGCAGAAGTCCTATGCCGATCTTAAGTGGAGAGATATTGAATTTGCTGTGGGAGATCGGGTTTTCCTGAAGGTCTCACCGTGGAAGAAAGTGTTAAGGTTCGGGAGGAAAGGCAAGGTAAGTCCGAGGTTTATTGGACCGTATAAAGTCTCGAGGCGAGTGGGACGATGGCGTATCGCCTTGAGTTGCCAGCAGCTAAGTCGATTCACGACGTGTTCCACGTTTGATGCTTGGCGTTATCGCCGATCCATCACACGTGGTGACGATGAGAAGAGATCGAGGTAAACCCAGATTTGACCATGGAGGAAGAGCCTGTACAGATTTTAGATCGGGATGTGAAGGTTCTGCGTAGGAAGTTTGTGCCTTTGGTTAAGGTTCTTTGGCGGAATCATGGCGTGGAAGAAGCTATGTGGGAACCCGAGGATATGATGAGACAGCAATACCCGCAACTCTTCTGACCAGGTAATTTTGGGGCCAAAATTATTTTTAAGGGGGGTAGAACTGTAATATCCCGGGTTAAGGGCTATTTTGTTTTGGCATTTGTTTGCATGTTAAGGGCTTGCTATGTTGTTGTTTGTGTGGTTTCAAGGCTTAGTTGTAGGCTAGGAGTGAGCATGAGTAGGTGGGAAAATTTTAGTTTTTGGGCTTTATGTGATAGGAGCTGAAGGAGCTGGGTCTTTTATATTTTAATTGGTGTTCTTGAGCACAAGTGAGGAGCTAGCAAAGTGGCAAAGCATGCGCCACTTAGAGCTTTTGTTTGGCGTCAATTGCAAGGGGGGAGAGGTCCTGTGTTCGAATTATGAAATGCCCCATTTTGGCTCCCATTTTGACGGCATGGAGGGAGGAGTTGTGGCGATTCGAACTCTACCTAAGACCTAGTCAAATGGTGGAATGATGGGTGGAGAGTGATTCTAGGAGGTGGACTAATTCAAAGTGATTTGAATTAGTGGCTTGGGAGTGTTTGGGGAGGTTGGCGGTTTTAGGAGATTTTTGGGAGTTTGGCGGTTGGTAAGTGTTGTGAGGAGTGAGGTGAGTGCCAAATTTCACTTAGGCAATGTGTGCATTTTCGGTCTTAGCTAGTGTCAAACAAGTTTTTCTTTTGGTCTTCTTTGGTAAGTCAATGTCAAGAAAACTCTTCCAGTTTATTTTCATTCTTGAAACCAAAACCCCAAGTGCTTTCATCTCTTTTTTCATTTGTTCTCTTTAAACCTAAGCTTCAACAATCTTACCTTTGCCGAAAGTACTTGGTGTCCTTTAATTTTGGTTGTTAGTCAATGCCTCTCCCATCGCTCTTTTCTTTTTTCATTTGTGTTAAACCGAAACCAGCTTTTGTTTTCTCTTCAACATTGAGCCGAAACTAGTTTCTTGAACTCTCCTTTTTCTGCTCGTATTTTCCTCTCTTGGAACCATTAGTAGCCAAAACTCATCCTCCAAAACACCTTCTCCATTTCTTATCTTTACAAAACCAAAAGTAACCCCCCTCTATTCATCTTTTACTTTGTTTTTCCCAAACCCTTTAGCCGAACCATCATCCCCTTCACTGAAATTTCCTTTTACTATTTTCTTCCATCTTGGCCGATTGTGAGGTGTGGTGTGGATCGTTTTGGGGTTCCGTTTCCAATCATTGGAGAAGGTAGTAGGTAGGGCCGAATGCTTATGTTCATCTTCTATTCTCTATCGGTATCTTCAAAGGTAAGAGTTGGTTTTGGTGTTTGTTTGGAAGTATAGTGATCATTTGTTTGGAATCGTTTTATCGTAGGGCATTCAAGATTTGAAGCGATCAAGCATAGCCACTGTTCTCTGTTGATCGGTTGGTAAGTGGTGGTAAGGGATTGTTTTAACGATCTAATCATTTGGTATTTGTTTAAGCCGAGGGCTATTATTTTTGGTTGGTTTCGATTGTAGGAAGTGGAGCAGGAGCACTTGGTGTGGGCTAGTGTTCAAAAGCGTGTAGGTAGGTCTCGGGTTTCAAGTGTTGACTCTTTTTGGTATGTTCTATTTTGGCCGAATGGTTTAAGAAATTAACCCATAGTTGGCCGATTGTTTTTTAGGAGCAAGAGGATTGAGGGCTTTAGATCGGGTTCTTTGGGATTAAGGCTTACGATATATCAGGTGTGTAAACTAACACACTTTCTTAACTGAGTAATGTGATAACCTGATTGTGTTAATGAAACAGTGTGGTTGACTGATTTAATACCCATTGAGGTATGGATACGGATTCGGGTAAGTCTGCTTCATTATGAGATATGTGATGGCATGTAATATCTTGATTATTGGTGTATATATTTTGAGATGCCATAGTAAGCATGTGAGCATGATAGCATGATTGCACGATTTTGCATTTAGTATGATATGCTATTGGGTGACATGAGAGGAGGGAGTATGATATCCGTGTCTTTGGGACACTTTGTGTCTTTGGGACACTAGAGGTTTGGCACCTCCAAAGGGTTTGATACCACAAATGATATTTTGTGACTTTGGGTCACCAAAGGTTTGGCACCTCAGCGTCTCGTCCCAGTGGCTTAGCGCCACGGTGGGTTGGCCCCACAGTTGATTATACGGGATTGACGCCAGTGATTTGGTATCACACAATGGGTTGGCCCTATCATCGGATTTGTGACTGCGGTCACCAGTGATTTGGTATCACACTGTGTCTTTGGGACACCAGAGGTTTGGCACCTCATTGCGACTCGTCCCTATGGTTTGACACCACCGTGGGTTGGCCCCACTTATGAGATACGGGATTGTTGCTAGTGATTTGGTATCACACGATGGGTTGGCCCCATCATTGGATTATTGTGACTTGGTCACCAGTGGTTTAGCACCACATTATGGATATCGTGACTTTGGGTCACCAGTGGTTTAGCACCACCAAAGGGTTTGGTACCACACGGGTAGAAAAGGTGATATGGTTGGTTAGGATCGGTGCATTACTTGCATTACTTTGTTATGATGTGTCTGGCATGTTATCTGGAGAGGATTTATACACCTGAGTCTTGCGACTCACTCTCTCCTTTGACTTTTCAGTGACACTTAGACGCGGACATGGGCCGGGATGGACTTGAGGTGCTCATGCCATGCTTAAATAAGGATTTGCTCGATTTTTATTAATTTGGTACTTAAGCATATTCATTACTATTTGGTTTTATTTGGGTTTGTAAATGGCCTCTTAAAATTATGTTTTGCTATGTTTATGTTTAAAGTAGATTTATAATATGCCTTAACAA
This sequence comes from Gossypium rotundifolium, assembly GCA_025506655.1. Lineage (NCBI taxonomy): Eukaryota > Viridiplantae > Streptophyta > Magnoliopsida > Malvales > Malvaceae > Gossypium > Gossypium rotundifolium. Next base: position 148,138,564 of record CP106724.1, read on the forward strand.
ATTAATTGGGTTAAAATGTGCTAAAACTTGAAAGATAACGATTTCAAAACTACAAAAGTGATATTTTAAGCTATACCATCGGGTATCACACTATGATTTGGGATAAAGTGAACTCAAATGTTTTCTAACTTAAACACGATTTTCCACTAAGTCAAAATGTTTTAGCAATAATGAGAAACAACTTAAACTTCTAAAAGAGATAAACTAGATTTACCTACACATCTGATTAAGTTTTCAAAATTTCCGGGTTTTCAAATACACCAATAGATTCTTAATCTAGCCTACTCGAGTTTTTCTTCAAATACACAATTTCGCGAAGTGTTTTCATCAAACATCTAAACTTAAACCTATTTTCTCAAAATCCTTTTTCCCTGTAACATACCAGATTCGGTCGTGGTGTGTTGACCGGGTTTGGGGTGTTACACTAACTCCAAATCATGAGTAAGATAGTTTACTTCGTGCGGTCTCAACTGTCGAGAAGCATAAGTCACCACCTTTCCATTTTGCATCAGCACACAACCCAAACCCGTGTGAGACGCATCACAATAAACAGTAAATTCTTTTCCACCTCCTATTTGAATCAAAACCGGTGCTTCATAGAATCTTCTTCAATTTCTCGAAACTCTTTTGTTGTTTTTCAGTCCAAACATACTGTACTACCTTCCGCAACAGTTTAGTTAGGGGTGCAGCAATCAACGAAAACCCTCAACGAAGCGTCTATAATAACCATCCAAACCTAAGAAACTCTGAATTTCAGCTACCGTTTTTGGTGGTTTCCAATCCAGTACAGCCTCAATCTTCCGAGGATGTACCCTTATTCCTTCAGCTGATACCACATGACCCAAGAAAGTCACTTCCTTTAGCCAAAATTCACATTTACTAAATTTGGCATAAAGTTGCTTATCACGAAGTAACTGCAATACTATACGCAAATGCGTGTCATGCTCCTCATCATTTCTTGAATAAACGAAAATGTCATCTATGAAAACTACCACAAATCGGTCTAAATATGGTTGAAAGACTCGGTTCATCATGTCCATAAATGCGGCTGGTGCATTGGTTAACCCAAATGGTACCACCAAAAACTCATAATGTCCATAACGAGTTCGGAACGCCGTCTTATAAATATCTGCTTCTTTCACCTTAAGTTGGTGATAACCCGATCTCAAATCAATTTTGGAGAAAACTAAAGCCCCTTTCAATTGATCAAACAGGTCATCAATTCTCGGCAAAGGATACCAATTCTTGATCGTCAATTTATTCAATTACTTGTAATCAATGCACATACTCATTGATCCATCCTTCTTAACGAACAAAACTGGTGCTCCCCACAAAGGCACACTCGGTCGAATAAATCCCCGATCCAACAATTCTTGAATTTGAGCTTTAAGCTCCGCCAACTCCTTCGGTGCCATTCTATAATGAGCAATGGACACTGGAGCTATTCCGCAAAAGCTCAATACCAAATTCTACTTCCGATGGAGGTATACACGAAGTTCATCGGAAATACATCTGAAATTCCTTCACCGTCCTCACATCATCCACAGATAACTGTTTGGCATCCAAAGCACAAATAAAGGCTAAGAATGCTCCATACCCTTTCTGCACCAACTTTTTTCCCTTTAACGCAGATGCCACATTTGCCAAGTAATTCCTTCGTTCACCTATCATTATTACTTCTTTATCACTCGAAGTTCTTATTGACATCCGCTTTTTAGCACAATCTAAATGCGCCCAGTGCTTAGCTAACCAATCCATGCCCAGAATGAGATCGAACTCGCCGAAAGGCAATTCCATCAAATTCGCCAAAAATATTTCTTCTTGAATTTCTAAGGGCACGTCTCTAAACAATTTATTTACAATTACCGACTGTCCTAAAGGACTAATTACCGTCATTTCACTATCGATAATTTCAGATTCTAGATTCAAGTTTCCAGATATGGCACTAGCAACATACGAGTGGGTAGAACCAATATCTATCAAGGCAATAACAGGTACATCAAAGATGAAGAATGTACCAGTTATTACATCAGTTGCATTACCATCCTCGTGGTGTCTAACTGCATAGACAATCCTGGTTGTCTTGCATCTGTGTTACCTCTAGAACCATTGCCTCGACCCGATACACCTTGACCACGTCCAGCCCTATTACCACCACGACCTGGTCCACGGCCTCTCGGTGGCTGCTGAGTTCCTCTTACCGGCTATGCATCAGTAATACGAACTTTCTGAGTCGTATCCATACGTCGAGGGCAATTTTTATATTGATGATCCATTGAACCACATTTATAACAAGCACCCGTTTTCCTCCAGCACTCTCTGAAATGCCGTTTCCTACATTCAGTACAATCTCGACTCTGATTACTAGCCACAGGTGCTCTACCTTGAGCTGGTTCATCATTCCGAGGCCTCTTTAGAAACCTTTTTGAAGAATCCGAATGCTTTATATCCCTCTTGCCTCTAAATCTTTCTCGATTCTGACGTTCTGAGTTCTTAGCCTTTTCGGCTATCTTGGCTTTTTCCACAAGCGTGGCAAAAGTTCTAACTTGTTGTGGGGCTATCAGAACCTGCAACTCACCATTCAACCCATCCTCAAAGCGTACACAATGCTCATGATCCGTTGACACTATTGTCCGAGCATAGCGACTCAAGCGTAAAAACTCAGCCTCATACGCTGCCACTGTCTTATTTCCTTGAATTAGATTCAAAAATTCCTTCCTTTGGGTGTCCACATAACTTGTTCCTACATATTTCCCTTGAAAGGCAGCTTTGAAGAATTCCCAAGTAATCAACGCAGCCTCGATGCCTTCTCGAACAGTAAGCCACCATTGATACGCCTCGTCTCTTAGCAAGGACACGGCTCCTTTCGGTTCTGCTACGACGATTGCATTCCATATCATCCATAATCCACTCCACAACTTGAGCCAATATTACGCCACATTCGAGCTACAAAACTCCTCTAAAACTTACGCACCATTGGACTTGAGTCATTCCGATATCGACCCACGAGTTGTTGGCCCAACTCTAGTTCCAATGACCCTTTCAAGGACTCATGACATTGCTTGTGTCAAAGTACTATCTTCTTCCATATGACTATGTGTTCCGTCTCACTTTCAAGTGGCGCAGTGCATCCATTTTGGTATATGATTTGGTGCTTGACGCACACCTCGTCCTCTACCACGCCACGTCTACGCGTCCCACGACCATGTCCTCTAGAGCTCATAATGTCTAATTTGATTTAATCTGATTACAAGTTTTATGAATCAGAATACTATTTCAGTGTTTATTAACGATGTTTTGTGAGATTGGAGAGATAAAGTTGTTTTTCGCAAACACATCCTATAGTCTCAATCTCTATGATTTTTAACATCTAAAACTAGAAGTTCTAGAGTGTTCCTATGATCATATCATCATAATAATCATAAATACTTACTTGACTTGGTGCCCGATGCTTGTGGTGCCATACTAATCTTTAAAACATAATTGAAATAATTTCATACAAAGGTTATTTGTTGAACCCAACCACAGCTGAGTTTTGAAACTAGCACTGATACCATTAAATGTAACACCCCAAATCAGGTCTATGCATCAAGACGAGATTTGGTTTGTCACATAGATCAAACATTCTTTTAATCTTTCTAATGATTTAAGTGAATCGGTACTACAAAACCTTTTGAAAATAAATTTTAATAAAAACCAAAAGAAATTATTTAAATTAGTTAATTTTAAGAAACATTAGTTGAAGTCTTATCATTTAGTATTTAAATATCAAAATCCTTTAAGTAGTTTTTTTTTTTTAAGAGTTCAAAAGAATTTGAAGATAAGATAAGTTAAAGAATCTCATATGTTTCAAAGTATTTTTTAAAAAAATCATTATAGGATTAGCATAAACCCATCAAAATAAAATTTAAATCCATCCACACATAAAAATCCATAAATATTAATAGAGGCCTTATTACATCATATCCAAAATAGTAATTTAAAGAAAGTACTTAATAAAAGTTCAAAGTTTATAAAACCCATGTTTGCAGTATGGCCTCCACGAAGTCATTCTCGCCCAAGCCCGTCAATTTCCATTACCTGAGATGGAAAATTTAAGGGAGTGAGTTACTCAGAACTCAGTGTATAACTCACTATATCCACTGGGCCAGATCATCAAGTCATTATTTTGAGCTTGAGCCCATAAGCAGTTTAGCAATATAATAAATGAAATGTATGCAAAATGAAATTTCCCAACCAACCTAATATCCATCCGCTACACACCACCTGACCAACCATCACACCTGGGGGATCAAGTCAACCCACCCGCCAACACACCGATCGTGAGCATTAAGTCATTTTATATTTGGTTGTGGTGAACCAACGAACTAGATTGTGACAAAGTCACCGAACTAGAGGCATTAAGCCATTAAAATATTTGTGGCAGAGCCACCGAACTAGAGGCAATAAGCCATTAAAATATTTGTGGCAGAGCCACCGAACTAGAGGCAATAAGCCATTAAAATATTTGTCGCAGAGCCACCAAACTAGATTTTTGGCAACAGGCCTTTCTTCTCTTCATCATAAATCCCAACCCATGCAAACATGTATGCATAACAGTCTATATACATATGATAATTTTAGCAAAAGGCCCAATTTACATGTGAATCAATATTTCAAGTTCTTATTAAGGCCCATAATACAAAATAACATTTAGCCCATTTAGCAATCTAATACTTTGGCACATTTAACGATCTAGTAGATTTTTCGGCCCATTTAACGATCTAGCAGATTTTTCAGCCCATTTAACGATCTAGTAGATTTTTCGGCCCATTTAACGATCTAGCATATTTTTTGGCCTATTTAATGATCTAGCATATTTTTCGGCCCATTTAACGATCTAGTAGATTTTTCGATTTTGTCAATTTTACGATTTTTCCCAATTCTTACGGTATAACATCTAACCTGAGATAAGTGTGAAGTTACACACCTGGTTATTGTGAGAACTAGACTTTCCCGCTCGTCAATACCTAAACGTAACACGATAAATTAGAACACTATTTTTAAATAAAACTACACTATTGATAAACGATCTAAATCTTTACCCTCAAGATTTTGAACCACTTCTATTTTTGGTTTCTCCCCGATTGTTGATTCATTACCCGATGAGAATCCACGAACGAACAAAGGTTCGATGAGTACGAATGACTTTAAACAACTGGTTCTCCTCGGATAAGGGTCCGCAACCCGGTGGAAAATCTCGAGATCCAAAGCGATTTCTTCGTTTATACTTAGGGGATTAGCGAACCACCCTCTTTCAAGACTATTCACCGCCCTTTTACGCTATCTTGAATGTCTTTAATGACATAAAATCATTAGTCAAACTAATAATTATCGAAATAGGACTAACGATTTTTAAAAAATGAGATTGGCTTACCACAATTATCCTCGTTCCACAAGGTAGCAATCGAGCGATTACGTCCCTATAACGAAATCGATTAAATAACCAACTATATCAATATGACGAATAATATGAAAATCCTTGAATAAACTCCTTACCTTGACTCTTAAGATCGATTCAACTATCCACGATACTCAAGAACACTTTGAGTTTCTGCCCTCCAAAATCACTATATTGCCCACGGTTGAAAAGAATTGAGTGAGAAGAATACTTATGTCTAATGGAAGATTCAGTTATGACTAAACAAAAAAATGAAAATGATTCGGCACAAGAGCAAACTAGCATTCGGCCATGAGAGAAAATATTGAAGAAACTTTAGTTGAGAAAGAAGTAAAAGAATGGAAGATGGAGATGATGATGATTCGGTTTTCAAGAGAGAAAAAGAGAAAGAAAAAGAGAAAGAAAAGAGAAAGAAAAGAGAAGGAAAAGAATTGAGTTTAAGAGAATTGTGCATTCGACATTTGGGGAGGAAAAATGAGAATAAGAATGGCCTTCTTTCTTTTTATGTGTTGATAGTTTCGGCACTAGGAAAAATAAAACACTAAAATGATTAGCAAAGAAATGACCAAATGGTCAAAAAGAAAGAGGCAATTGTTTCCTCAAGGTTGTTGACAAATTTGGCTAGAGAGAAAATAGATGGAGAGAATATATGTTTTGCCAAAGCGAAAAATGACCAAAAAGAATGTGTTTCTCCAACACACAAGCCTACCAAGCCAATCAACAAAATCGGCCATCCCCCCTAGCCCCTATGCCGTCCACATACATAGTCAAAAGGCCATGAAAGAGTTGCCAAAACATCATCCTAGTCTCAAGCCATATCATCCTCCTTTTTCCTTAAGTTTAAGAAACATTATCCCCTAATTCAAGCCATTCTATCCCCTAACTCAAGCTTTCCATAACCCTTAGTCTTCTTACCAAAAAAAATAATTAATCCAACTCATCCTAATCTTATCCATAGCCGACACATGCTAGGATAAAGAAAAAAAATAAAAACTCCCAAATTGCATGCTAGGAGATTCGAACCTCTCCCCTCAAGTCCAACTTATAGTGCCATCACCACTTTGCCAATTACTCATCTTATGCCATCTTTTAGTACTTAATTAACTTAAGTTTCAAGGTCACCTGATTTCTTTACACTAAAGTACTCTTTACTAATTTTTATTTAAATTCTAAGTAAACCCAAGCTAACCTCTAGCAACATATTGATACTCAAATTTTTAGGATGTTACAATACCAATTACTCAATCATGCAATTTTCACATACATGATAAACATCATCATTTTCGTATATTAATAATGAAAATTAGCCATCAATCATGGCCTTATACAAAATGGATTCATCTTCATGTCAAGCCAACATATTTGGCCAAATCAATATGACACTTAACAAAGACTAAGTCCCTATACATGCCATACTCAAAAAGATAAGTCTAACTATACCAAATATTCCAATTGATAGTGCGATTGAGCCTCTGACATCCTTTGATCCCTGAGCTAGCTTGGTGATACTATAAGAAAATGGAAAGGAAAGAGAGTAAGCACAAAGCTTAGTAAGTCATAGGTAAATAATTATCAACAACTACCATGAATTGTCATGCTCATAGCATTCTAAAAACTTTCACATGATTCTCGAATTAATAAAAACATAACTTACTCATTTTCACCCTGACTAATCAGACATCATAATTCGAACTCATTTCTCATGAATCTCATGTAGGTACCTATATCACTTATAACATAATCATAACTTTCCTCACTTTTGACACAAACTTTAACTTACCCGTTGAACCAATTGGAATACAAAAGGATACCTGACAAGCCTCACACAAGAGGGTAAAATACCGATGCCATGTCCCAAACATGGTCTTACACTGGCTCACATGTCGAAGCCCATGCCATGTCCCTGATATGGTCTTACACTAGCTCTCATCTCAATGCAGATGCCATGTCCAAGACATGGTCTTACACTGGCTCTCATATTGTGACTGACGCCATGTCCTAGACATGGTCTTACGCTAGCACACATATCAACGCCGATGCTATGTCCCAGACATGGTCTTACACTAGCACACATATCAATCAAATGTCATATCTTGATTATCCAATATATTCCTAAGATCCAACCGTAAGTATGTCACATCAATTCTAATTATGCATAATCATAGCAATAATCAAGCAATTCATGCAATATCAATTGTTAAATGCTTAGATTCAATAACATTGTATTATTTACATACAACTTACCTTGGTACAAAAAGTGAGCAACTAAATTGAATTTAATCGACTAGCTTGGTTATAACAGTCCGGTTAGTACTGTAGTCAGAACAGTGGTTTCAGGACCACAAATTCGAGTCTGAATACTATTTTAATATTATTTTTTGTGTCGTTGACATGTGATTAAGCATGTGTAAAAGTTCCGTAAGTTAATTTGTCTGTCTGTATGCTTAATTTGACAAAAGGACTAAAACGCATAAAGTTTAAAAGTGGCCTTCTAATTTATTAAGTGCCTAATGGAGATGGATTTTAAATGGAAAGGCTTTATGAGGAAATTATGCCAATATTTAGATAGTGGATGGATAAAGGTCTTAAATGCCCTTAATGTTTTCATGTATATATGTTAAGTATATGTAACACCCCAAACCCGGCCCATTTATTATGACCGAATCTGATGGGTCACATGAGGAAAACGTATAAAATCCTTGTGATTCGTACTAAAATAGATATTGATTTATTATAAACAAGAAAACAAATTTGATTTGAAATATTTGATAAAATACAGAGTGAACAAGTTTGGATGTAAATATTTGATAAAATACAACTATTTTAGAGAGGTTGATTGATGAATCAAAAATCAAGGTAGTGAACTTTAAAACCGTGACTTTTAAAAATGTCATCGATAATTTGAAAGAAAGTCCGAGTTAAAATCATTTGTAAAAGTTTATTATAAAATCCATTTATTAATCAACTTTGGAAAAATCGTTGGTTATGCTTTTAGAAAAACCCCCATTTAAAAATAATTCAAGCAACATAATAAATACGTCCAAACATAAAGCAAATTAAAATTTTCCCCAGAGGCCTTATTACAACTTTAAAACCCGGAATAGTAAAGGTAACGAAATAACACGGAAAAGTAGTTTACTAATGTTTGCAAATATCATTTATGAAGTACGGCCTCCATCGAGTCATCGATGGCCCCAAGTCCTCATCACTGAGCATTACCTACAGGGATTAAGAAAAGAAAGGGGGTGAGTTACAAGAACTCAGTGTGTAATCCCCTTACTATTTTTCACTGTACTTGAACCTGTTTAGTAAAAATTTGGGCCTGAGCCCATATAACAATAACTTGGGACGAAGCCCATAAAGCATAATCTTTGGCCAAAGCCCATTTACAAAACAGAATATATCAAATGAATCAAATGAATGTAATGCAATCCCAAACCAACCTAATATTCCATCCGCTACACACCACCCGTACCAACCAACACACCTGTGGGGATCAAGTCAACCCACCCCGCCAACACACCAATCGCAGGCATTTTGCCTTTTATAACAAATTTAATTGTGGACAAGCCACCAGAATCACATAATATACGTGGCATAGCCACCAAACAGATTGTGACAGAGTCACCAAAATATGTGGCAGAGCCACCAGATTACTTCCTCCAATCATCAATATCCCAATCCCATGCAGAATTATGTAAATGCAACGTACATAGAAAATCATGATATTTACAAATATAAAAACAATAATTAATTTAGAAAAAAGTTCGGCCCATTAAGCAATATATCAATTCGGTAATTTTCGCAATCCAGACTTAACTACTAATTTGGGCATAAAAAATTTAAACTGTCCAACTGTGTCGTACTAACTAAATTGACTATAACTTGAGTTAGAAATCTTGAAATCTAAATCCATAAATTTTCCTTGAAACTGGACTCATATATCTTCTTACTACACTTTTTCCAGGATTTTTGGCTTAACCAATTAGTACAATTTATTCCTTAAAGTTTCCCTTGTTTCACTATCCAACGATTCTGACCTCTCTTACCCAAAATTCAAATATCTCACTGTACGGTTTTCATATGTTGCTCCCACTTGTTTCTATTGAAAATAGACCCACTAAGGAATTTGTACATATAAATTATAACTCATAATTCACTTTTTAAAATTTTGACTAATTTTTTCAAAATAGATCAGGGAAGAACGAAGTCAATCAGAACCAGTCTCACTAAAATTAGAATATCACAGAAAATAAAATTTATTTTCCTTCTCTGTTTCTTTCATATCAAAATAGACGCAATAGGATTTTATTCAATATCTTAGTCACTTTTAAATTCCCTTTCTCTTATTTTTCATGATTTTTTGAAATCACATCACTGCTACTGACCAAAACTATTTCGTTGCAAAAATATGGTTACCATTTTGAACTTATGCATGCCCGAGTGATCACAGATGCGGTTTCGATTTTCTTTGGTATTTCAACCAAATCACAGAACATTTCATGCAAATTTTTAGAGAAGTGTGAGATTACACATCATTTCAAACATGTATTCGGAAAGTATGGGATTACACACCATTTCAAACATGTATTCCGAAGGGTACGGGATTACACACCTTGATTAGGATTGCCTAAAGAATCACTCTTCGTTGCCCCCTAAAAATAAAATCGACCAAAAGTTAGCCTCGATTTCTTAAAGTTTCCAAAAGCCCAAAAGTACTCACTCACAAGAGTCACTTACCACAATCGCGATCCTTCCCTACTAGATTCTAAAATCTAACCTTGCACCTTGGTTATTGCAACGAGTCCCAATCGACTTTCGAAACCAAGGCTAAGAGAAAGATAAGTAGTAAAAAAGGATGGCTTGATTCGGCCTTCATCAAAAGAGAATAAGAGTTTGAAATAACAATAAGTTGCTAGGTTTGTCTTAGCCAAGGGATTGGAGTTTTGGCTTAGCCAAGTCAAGAGAAGAAAGAACAAACAACATGAAAAGAAGAAAGAACCTTTACCTTAATAATAGGGATGAACCAAAATGAAGAACACGGTTTGGCACTAGTAGCAAGACAACAAAGAAGGATTGGTAGTTTTGGTTTTAAAAAGAAGATGAGTGAAAAATAATTGATCACAAAGTCCATGTGTTTTCGGCAAGACAAGAAAGAAAAGAGAAAATGTCCACTATTATCTTGAAGTTGCGGAAATGGGAGGAGAAGGAGGAAGAATGAACATGAAGGATGCCAAATGGAATTATACCTAGCAAACACCAAAACTATCAAAATGCTCCCATCAAAATTTGGCTACCCTCTCTCTTTTTCCAAACCATTATCATCTTTACCAAAAGATGAACATAGGCCAAATAAAACCTTTCCAAAACATCCCCCACAAAAAATGCCAACTTGTTCCCTATTCCTTCCCTTTTCTTTTACTCCTTTCCATCCATTTTTCCTTACCATATTTCCTTAGCCACCTTGTCAAAATTAAAAAGTCCACCTTACCAAAAATACACCCATGGTGACACTTAAAAAAAATTTAGTCATAAATTTGCACTTGATGGGATTTGAACCTCTTCTCTCCATGTCCTCCACTTGATGCCATAACCTCCTTGTCATATGCTCATTTATGCTAGCACATTACTCACCTATTTCCATAAGCCTTGATGCCACTTACTGTCTCTCTTTAATAAGCTTAAACACAAAATTTTACTAAGGCCCAACTTAAACCCGAAACTTCCTAGAAACACTGTAACTTTCCAAAATCACCTTCCTAATAAGTCCAACTTGAAATAAAGCCATTCTTTTATTCTCCAAAGATTATTAAATGCTTCCGTGCTCAAGGCCCAATGGGCCCAATCCTACTAGGCCCAATTTCAGGATGTTACAATTCTACCCCCTTAAAGAAATTTCATCCTCGGAATTTCCAACTATAGGAATAGCCGCACATCCTAACCTAGCACACTACACTTTCGCTGCGCACTCTGATCTTAATAACACTAATTTGCTTTCTATCTTAATCTTGGAAACTCTTCACATCATCGAATATCTAATCCTCAGAAGCAAACAAGTATTTATCACTCATTCATAAAATTTTCTACATTCAACCAAAACATACTCGTCTTAATGGTGATGGAACAATCCCAAGCCCTATGCTCCTTAGACCCGCATCTCAAACATGCTCCTGACCTCCTCTAGTATTCTCTCAGATGACGACTTCTGTAATAATCACAAGCCGAAAAGTTTAGACGTGCCTTAACATGCTTAACGGAACGAGACTGTGACCCAAAAGAGTCGCAATCCATTTTCTTCTTACAGTCCACAGACCCAACTCGAAATGCTTCACCGATTCCCTTAACCTCCTTCAAAACCTCCTTAACTATCTGAGTTAGCTCGTCAACCCCAGCTCAATCATGAGATCCGTCTCCACCACTGGCGAAACTGGCACCTCCCTTTCGGGCACATGCCTCGATGCTAATGATCCATCCCTAGCACCTCGGCCTCTATCACAGCCACGTCTACCGCGTCCACGTCTTCTAGCGCTCATGTTCACTAAATCGATTTAATCTAATTAAGAGTCTTATGAATCAGTATGTTATTTCAGTGTTTATTAAACAATATTTTTGAAATATAAGAAGTAAAGTCATTTTTGCAAGCGCATCCTATAGTCTCAATCTCTATAATTTCAACACCTAAAACTAAAAGTTCTAGAGTGTTCCTACAGTCATTTCACAATAATCATAATCATACAATATATACTTACTTGGCTTGGTGTTGGATTCCTGTGGTGCCATACTTCTTTTAAAACATGCATTTAAAATTCAAACAGCTTTGGAAAACATTTTTGAACCCAAACCACAATCGAGTTTTCAAACTAGGCTTTGATACCATAAAATGTAACACCCCAAACCCGACCCATGCATTATGACCGAATCTGATGTGTCACACGAGTAAAACGTATAAAATCCTTGTGATTCGTACTGAAATAGATATTGATTTGTTATAAACTAGAAAATAAATTTGATTTGAAATATTTGATAAAATACAGAGCAAACAAGTTTGGATGTATATATTTGATAAAATACAACTATTTTAGAGAGGTTGATTGATGAATCAAAAATCAAGGTAGTGAACTTTAAAACAATGACTTTTAAAAATGTCATCAATAATTTGAAAGAAAGTCTGAGTTAAAATCATTTGTAAAAGTTTATTATAAAATCCATTTATTAATCAACTTTGGAAAAACCGTTGGTTATGCTTTTAGAAAAATCCCCATTTTAAAAATAATTCCAGCAACGAATAAATACGTCCAAACATAAAGCAAATTAAAATTTACCTAGAGGCCTTATTACAACTTTAAAACCCGAAATAGTAAAGGTAACGAAATAATATGGAAAAGTAGTTTACTAATGTTTGCAAACATCATTTATGAAGTATGGCCTCCACCGAGTCATCCATGGCCCCAAGTCCTCGTCACTGAGCATTACCTACAGGAATTAAGAAAAGAAAGGGGGTGAGTTACAAGAAGTCAGTGTATAATTCCCTTACCATTTTTCATTGGGCCTGAACCCGTTTAGCAAAAATTTGGGCCTAAGCCCATATAACAATAACTTGGGTCGAAGCCCATTTATAATAACTTGGGCCGAAGCCCATAAAGCATAATCTTAGGCCAAAGCCCATTTACAAACCAGAATATATCAAATGAGTCAAATGAATGTAATGCAATCCCAAACCAACCTAATATTCCATCCGCAACACACCACCCGTACCAACCAACACACCTGTGGGGATCAAGTCAACCCACCCCGCCAACACACCAATCGCAGGCATTTTTCCTTTTATAACAAATTTAATTGTGGACAAGCCACCAGAATCACAGAATATACGTGGCATAGCCACCAGACAGATTGTGACAGAGTCACCAAAATATGTGGTAGAGCCACCAGATTACTTCCTTTGATCATCAATATCCCAATCCAATGCAGAATTATGTAAATGCAACGTACATAGAAAATCATGATATTTACAAATATAAAAACAATAATTAATTCAGACAAAAGTTCGGCCCATTAAGCAAAATATCAATTCGGTAATTTTCGCAATCCAGACTTAACTACTAATTTGGGCATAAAAATTTAAACTGGCCAACTATGTCGTACTAACTAAATTAACTATAACTTTAGTTAGAAATCTTGAAATCTAAATCAGTAAATTTTCCTCAAAACTAGACTCATATATCTTCTTACTACAATTTTTCCATAATTTTTGGCTTAACCAATGAGTACATTTTATTCCTTAAAGTTTCCCTTGTTTCACTGTCTCTCTTAACCAAAATACAAATATCTCACTGTACGGTTTTCATATGTTGCTCCCACTTGTTTCTATTGAAAATAGACTCACTGAGGAAAATGTACATATAAATTATAACTCATAATTCACTTTGTACAATTTTAAATGATTTTTCCAAAACAGATCAGGGAACCACGAAGTCAATCAGAATCACTTTCACTAAAATTAGAATATCATAGAAAATAAAATTTCTTTTCCTTCTCTGTTTCTTTCATATCAAAATAGACACAGTAATATTTTATTTGATATCTTATTCACTTTCAAATTCTATTTCTCATATTTTTCATGATTTTTTGAAATCACATCACTGCTACTGACCAAAACTATTTCATTGCAAAAATATGGTATGAACCTACGCACGCCCGAGTGATCACAGATGCTAGTTTCCGGTTTTCTTTGGTATTTTGACCAAATCACAGAACATTTCATGCAAATTTTCAGAGAAGTGTGAGATTACACACCATTTCAAACATGTATTCAGAAAGTACGGGATTACACACCATTTCAAACATGTATTCGGAAGGGTACGGGATTACACACCTTGATTAGGATTCCCTAAAGAACCACTCTTCATTGCCCCTTAAAAATAAAATCAATCAAAAGTTAGCCTTGATTTTCTAAAGTTTCCAAAAGCCCAAAAGTAGTCACTCACAAGAGTCACTTACCACAATCGCAATCCTTCCCTACTAGATTCTAAAATCCAGCCTTGCACCTTGGCTATTGGAACGAGTCCCAATCAACTTTCAAAACCAAGGCTAAGAGAAAGATAAGTAGCAACAAAGGATGGCTTGATTCGGCCTTCATCAAAAGAGAATAAGAGGAGTTTGAAATAACAATAAGTGGCTAGGTTAGAAAGCCAAGGGATGAGAGTTTCGCTTAGCCAAGTCAAGAGAAGAAAGAACAAACAACATGAATAAGAAGAAAGAACCTTTACCTTAATAATAGGGATGAACCAAAATGAAGAACACGGTTTGGAACTAGTAGCAAGACAACAAACAAGGATCGGTAGTTTCGGTTGTCAAGAGAAGATAAGTGAAAAATAATTAATCATAAAGGCTAGGTGTTTTCAGTAAGACAAGAAAGAAAAGAGAAAATGTCCACTATTGTCTTGAAGTTGCGGCAATGGGAGGAGAAGTTGGAAGAATGAACACAAAGGATGCCAAAAGGAATTAGACCTAACAAACACCAAAACTATCAAAATGCTCCTATCAAAATTCGGCTACCCTCTCTCTTTTTTCCAAACCATTATCATCTTTACCAAAAGATAAACATAGACCAAACAAAACCTTTCCAAAACATCCCCACGAAAAATGCCAACATGTTCCCTATTCCTTCCCTTTTCTTTTACTCATTTCCATCCATTTTTCCTTACCATATTTCCTTAGCCACCTTGCCAAAATTAAAAAGTCCATGTTACCAAAAATACACCCATTGCCGACACTTAAGGAAAGAATTCAAAAAACTTTAGTCAAAAATTTGCACTTGATGGGATTTGAACTTCTTCTCTCCATGTCCTCCAATTGATGCCATAACCTCCTTGCCATATGCTCATTTATGCTAGGACATTACTCACCTATTTCCATAAACCTTGATGCCACTTACTATCTCTCCTTAGTAGGCTTAAACACAAAATTTTACTAAGGCCCAACTTAAACTCGAAACTTTCTAGAAACCCCGTAACTTTCCAAAATCACCTTCCTAATAAGTCCAACTTGAAATAAAGCCATTCTTTTATTCTCCAAAAATTTTTAAATGCTTCAGTGCTTAAGGCCCAATGGGCCCAATCCTACTAGACCTAATTTTGAGATGTTACAGTATAAGGCCAATTTAGTAACTAAATTAGTAATATGATGATAATAAAACAATAGGCTAAAATTATAAGCCATTTTATCCATCTTCTTGCTAAAAATCAAAAGAAAGTAAGGGTTTAGAAAGTTTTCACATATTCGAGACTGGCAAGCTTGAATTAAGGTATGTTTGGACTTTGGTTTTTGGTGATTTTTATGTTTTTGAGATTGTTGCTTAGTCTACTATCAAGCCCATGTCTTAATTTTGAGAATTGATGATGTTTTTGAAATGAGACTTTGATGAGCTCATATGATTTATGATGACTTATGGTGTTAAATGAAAGATATGTGTTAAATGAACATGTTTTATTCTTGAATTATTGATGAATTTAGCTAATTAGGGCTAAATTATGAAAATAGTAATTTGAGGGACTAAATTATGAATTTGATGAAATATTTGGATTTGTATGAGATGTATGGGCATTCGACTAAGCACGATCAAATGGTGATTTGGTATATTTGATGTTTTGAGAAAAATAGACTAAATTGATAAAATGTGCAAATGTGAGGGCTAAGTTGCAAATAGTCCTAAATGTATAATTTCTGATTGAATTGAATGTGTTGTTAAATAAAAGAGTTAAATTTGAATATGTATAGATCAAGAGTCGAAGAAAATGGACTTAGATCGAGGGAAATCGCAGGTAGTTGAATAAACAAGTCCGAAAGAATATCCGAATCCCAAGTAAGTTATTATGCAAATAAATGTAAATTGTATTGAATTATGTATGTTCATGTGATTATTGATAACGATGAATGTTTATGAGATGATTTGTACATGAATTCCGAGATAAGATCGACATAGTGACGATGTCCGAGAAGTTCCGTACGAACCTAGGAAAAGATAGGATTAGCTATGTCATGACATAGGTATCTGTTCTATTTTATCATGTAAGACCACGTCTGGGATGTTTGCATTGATTTGATAGTTCATGTAAGACCACGTCTGGGACATTGGCATTGATATGAGATTTACGTATTAGACCATGTCTGGGATAGTAGCATCGTATTGACTCGTGTAAGACCCTGTTTGGGACAGTGGCATCGATATTTGAGTACATGTAAGACCTCATCTGGGACGTTGTCATTATAGGACTATTCTAAGTATTCTATATATCCTATTAAATTTCGAATGGTTCAATGGGCAGTTTCGAGCTATGAAAGATTCAATGAATGTAAATCCATTTCAGGTATGTTTGATAAGTACACAAGGTGTGTATGAAAGGTAAGTGTCTATATGAACTTACTAAAGTGAATATGTGCAATGGAATAATGAGATGATATGTGAAACTATGCTTGAATGAGCTAAGTACATATGTGATAAGTGAATAGAAGTTATGGCAAGCTTTGTGTAAGCAAATGTGCCAAAAATCATGTAATGAATTGGCTATGAGAACTATACGTACCAATGTATTAATTTGGTTATATGCATTGTATGTTATGTTTATTTGTATATGGCTTACTAAGCTTTTGAAAGCTTACTCTGTGTGTGTGTACTGTTTTATAGATCGTCAAAGCTACTGAAGGCTCGGGACCGTCGAGGATCATCATCACACTACTCAACTTGTTTTGGTACTTTTGGAATACGTATATAGCTAGATATGACATGGATAGGCTAGTCATCTTGGTTATGTTTGAAATGTGTATAATAGCCATGAGATGTGGCTATATAAGTATTGGTAATATGCTTGAGCAAATATGAAAATGATATATGTTTTGGCATGGCTAGATAGCTTATGAAATGGTTAAAGATTTGGTAAGAATATGAATGCAACATGATCATGTTTGATTGACCAAAGGAGTGGATATATGAATGAAAATGATGGATGAATTATGCTTAATTGCATATGTGTTAGTTGTACAAATTGGCATGGTTGAAGTTGCAATTGTAGGTGAAGAATTAATGATTTTTTGATAAGATTTGGTTGCAAAATTATGAATGGAATGATTTGGTAATTTGATTGCAGAGAATGACTCTTGTAAGGATGGCATTATGCCCTTGAAAATGGACTATTTTGCCTACACGTCTATGGCACATGGGCGTGCCTAATAGTCGTGGGAAAATGGAAGTATCTACCTAAGAGCACACGGCCATGGCACACGGGCGTGCTTGGTAGCCGTGTGATTTAGTCAGTATATGGCCTAAGAGTACACAGCCATGGTACACGGGCGTGCTTAGTGGCCGTGTGGAAAAGCCAGTATACATGCCTTGATTTGGCACGACCAAGACACATGGGTGTGTCTGGTGTCCGTGGGCGTGTGTCCTGTATAACTTAGAAAAGTTTTAAATTTCTGAGAAATTTTGTAAGTGCTCGGCCTAGTCCTGGCCCTACTTTAAAGCATGGTTAGAGTCTCGTTGATGATACGATCTGCCTTGGGGTGAGTCGAGTCGTATGTGAGATGCCCGATCATCTACGAGGAGTAATTGAAAAGTTGTCAGAAAAAGGGTGAAATAAGGTTAAAGTTGCAGAAGCTTATCAAAAAGATTAAGAGTTGGATAGGAGATGGAGATAGGTTCAGTTAGGAAGTAAATAAGGAATATGGATATAGTGGATGGACTCAGTTTAATAGAAATAATAAATAGGATATGTATTAAGAAAGTTGGTGGAGATGGAGAAATGAACTTAAACTTAGAAACGATTCAACACTAAAAGTGTCACCCCAAGTTCTATATTTGTTTAAGGTGGAAAATGGAAGTCGATGATGGACCAAGACCCGTTATCTATAAAGATAAGAAACTTAACCACTTGTTGTAATCTAAAACTCCTTTTGTTCTCTTTTGAAAGTGGCCGAATCAAGACATCCACTTCTACAATTTATCTTTCTCTTAGCCTTGGAGTTCGGAAGCTGGTTGGTAGGTAAAGTGATGGCCGAATATGGGGTGGTCAATTCTTGTGCTATTCTATGAGGTTTTGGGGCCGTATATCTATATTCTTTTTGGACTTGGGGTAGCATTGCTAACTCATGTTTTATTTAGGGTCTCAATCTAGTAGTCGAAGGGAGTAACCAACATTCAAGGGTAGCAAAGAAGTGTCGTTATTCTTGGTAAGTTGTGAGGTGTGTTGTCGTTTTCAATCTTTGAGTTATGTCATATTTTGATTGAGACTAACGGTGAAGGATATGGATTCTTAGGTGCGTAATCTCAAGGATTCAATCTATGCTCGTAGCAGGTTTGTAATCTCACACCTTTCTGATTGACTACATGTGTTGACTTGAAATTGGCCAAAAGCCGAAAAGTCAAAAAATTGACATTTATGACCTCAGAGCGTGCGAACGCTTGTAGCGGTAGTTTGAGAAACCAATCATGACATTAAGTCGAAGAGAGTGTCACAAATACTCTCGTGATACCAAGGCTTTAATGGGCCTAACCGGGCCAAAATGGGCTCAATGGGCTCTTCGGCCCATTTGGGCCAATTTGTTGGGAAAGCAGAAAAAGATAGATCCAAATGCAAAATCTGCATATCCAGGACCAAAACCTCGTGTTTTGGTCCACACGAGTGTGTGGCTCGTTTGAGCCCAAAATGGATTTTAGGCCCAATAGCTCCGTAGAGTCCCAGATAGGGCCCTGTGTCGCTCGAGATGATAGAAGGCCTTCGAAAAGGCCGTTAATGCAAAATTACCAAAATATCTTGAAGGGTAAATGACTGTCATACCCTTAATGGTAGGTTAAGAGATATGTGTGATATATGTATATGATTGACTATGATTTGACATATTGCATACACAAATTATTATGTCATGATATGTTGTATGGGTTCGGGATATTGATGATCGGGAAATGTAATCTGGTGGCTCTGCCATATATTCTGGTGACTCTGTCACAATCTGTCTAGTGGCTATGCCACGTATATTTTGTTAATCTGATGGCACTGCCACAAACTCTGCAATGAGCAGCGTGACTGCCATCGAGGTGTGCAGTGGATGGAGGGTTGATTGTAGAAATCCCCACAAGTGTGTTGGGCTGGTACAGGTGGTGTGTAGCAGATGGATTATTAGGTTGGTTGGGGTGCATTGCATACATTATCTTCTTTACCATGCTAATAGGGCTCAGGCCCAGTTCATTTCCGTATGGGCTTTGGGCCAGTTTACTTCTATATGGGCTAAGGCCCAATCTGCTTCTGTGGGCTCTGGCCCAGTATTTTTCCGAATGGGGAATTACACACTGAGTTCTCATAACTCACCCTTCTGCTTGAATTTTACAGGTAATTCCCAGCATTGAGGATTTGGAGCCGAGGTGGACTCTATGGTGGCCATACATCGTAACATTAGTAAATCCTGTTTTACTTCGCTATAAATTTTATCTTAATTTGGGTTTATGTTTTGTAATAAGGCCTTTGGGATTTATTTTGGTTTTAACTTTTAATTCGGTTATTATTTATTGCTAAGTGTTCAATACGGGGTTTTCCTAAAACGTTAACACCTGTTTTCTAGAATGTTAACGAATGGTTTACAAACTATAATTGATAAAACTTTGGGTTCTCCTAAACGTCGAAAACATTTTTCAAATATATCACATTTTCGCAATTCGTTGAATTTTATTTATGCTACAAACAATTTTTGGGAATAATAACATTAATAACAACAAAGCTCAAAGTTTTGTTAAAAAGTTATGAACAACTTTTCAATGAACATGCAGTTTTTATACAACCTTTTCTGTGTGACATACCAGATCCACTCAAAACGTCTAGGCCGGGTTTGGGGTGTTACAAAAAGTTTTTTTTAATAGGTTGATTACATGTATATATAGTATCAAAGGAGGCTAGTTGAATGGTCACTTTTAATGAGGCTAATAATGATTTCAAATGAAGAGTCTCAACTTTTGGAATTCTAGCCATATAACTTCCATGTTCAATGTGATTAATTCTTCAATTAAATTGCTTGTCAAAGTCCTTTGTATTCTCCATGATCAACCGAAAGGTCACCAACCAAATGAAAAGTCTTAACCTTTGGAATTCTAGTCATGTAACTCCCATCTTCAATGTGATTAACTCTTCAATTAAATTTCTTGTCAAAGTCCTTTGAATTCTCCATGATCAACCGAGAAGTCACCAGCCAAATGATGGAGAAATAATTGCATGTAGTAAATACCATGAAACAAGCGGTTATGGAAGTTGAAGACAAAGAGGCTGCCGAAATTAAAGAACCATAATGCTTTCCTTTATTTAATAAAAAATCTTCTTAATGTTGAATTAAGCCTCTTAATATCATCCCCCTCTTGTGTAATCGAATTCACTTGAAAAGTCATCTCAATGAATGCATAACAACCTTTAGAAATAATGGAGGTGAGTTGAAAGTCACCTGCAATTATCACATGTAACTGACACATTAATGCAATTATTAAACTTAAAACACATTAATAACTAACTTAATTAAATAAACTAACACTTAAGCATCATTTATTCTAGCAACTAGCTTAATTAAATAAAGCATTATTAAATGAACGTAACTCATGCATCAATAAATTAACCTATTAACTAGATTAATTAAGAATCAACTATTAAATTAAATTCATTAAAAGAACTCAATTAATTAAACTAAGTTGAGTTGAATCAATGACCAGCAATCATTTATTGAACTAAGATGCTTAATGCAAGATTTAAAATGCAAACTAAATACACAAATGAGCTACTTAATGCATGACTTAATTAAATGCAGAACACATAATGCATGTCATAAATAAAATATGTAGAGCAATAATGCATGAGATTAACTAAAGATGCATTTAATTAAACAAGGCATAATTAAAGACTAAAGTATTGAACTGATTCAAGCTCAAATAAGCTGAATTTGAACTGGATGGAGCTCATGGAGTTGGAAATGAACTGGGATCAGCTTGCCAACTATGTAAGGCTCAACTAAGGAGATTTGACTGACGGGGTTCGCTCGGCATGCTCGCATCATTCCCCCCTCTTTTAGGCGACTTGTCCTCAAGTCGGGTTGTTCCTCTATTGGAAAATATTTTCTCTCGTTCAGCTTTCTTCGATTGAACGGAATGAAAGATATCACACAATCTTGGAAATGGTTTATCAATGGACAAGAAAGCACATCACCATCATAAATAAGAAACAGTGGGTTAAGACAACAAAAACCTAAAGAAAAACCAAATGCTAAGCAAAAAACTAATTTCATTTTCCCAAAATGACTTGTCAATTTTGACAATGACAAGTGCAAAATATTCAAATCCAAATGGCTCTTATAGAATGTAGTCCAAAGATCATATGGCAATAATCTCAATTGGGCAAAGCAAACATACTTCAATTTATTGAAAAGTTTCATTATTCCATCAACGCAAACATGTGGATTCAATTGGATAAAAGGATACTTAGTCATGAATATTTACAAAAAGTTAAGCATACTAATCCAAATCCAAAACTTTTCAATATGTTTATTCAAAAATAGAAATTCATGTGATTGTACATGCAAAGTGTACCATGGCCAACATCTTTCAATCATTTGCTTATTATCATTATTTGTGATAACATTTTTTCCATTGTCACAATCCAACACAAGCGAATCAATACTAGGCCAAAAACTACAATCAAACACATCATGATTCAAAGAATTTCCAAACATCCAATCAACAAAATTTTCATCTTCATTTGAATGAAGCAAAGGTATTTGAAAATTTTCAGAGACTTTACCTTGATTATCTTCAAGAGAAGAAAATTTATGATTGGTTTTACCTTTGTCAATCAAGACAAATCTTCTCTCCTCAGAAATGTAATGTAATACAAACCTTTTATCTCGAACAACTTGGATGGGTGATGAGACACCATGACATCTCATGCTCCTCGAAGTGTGTAATTCACAAAAACAAGATTGGTTAGTATTAACAGAATTGATGGACTTAAAAGGAAAAGATAGATCATATTTGAAATTCGAATCAAGTCCATTTACATATGCCAGCCTAACCTTTTCAAGATGAAACAAATATAGAACCTGGGGTGACACTTTGAGTGTTGAATCATTTCTAAGTTTAAGTTCATTTCTCCATCTCCACTAACTTTCTTAATAAATATCCTATTTATTATTTCTATTAAACCGAGTCCATCCACTATATCCATCTTCCTTATTTACTTCCTAACTGAACCTATCTCTATCTCCTATCCAAATCCTAACCTTTTTGATAAGCTTCCGCAACTTTAACCTTATTTCACCCTTTTCTCGACAACTTTTCAATTATTCCTCGTAGACGATTGGGCATCTCACATACGACTTGACTCACCCCAAGGTGGATCGTATCATTTTGTATCAGAGCTATGAAAACAAGGAGCGCCGACGTTCATATTCAATCTCGAAGTAGGTTCGTAAAAAAATTCAAAAAAATTTGAAATTGTTTGTATTTCATTCTATTGTATTTGAAGTGAAATAAAAAGAATTACGAAAAATCAAAAAAAATTACGAGTAAAAAAAAGGTGAAGTTTTCATTGAAAGTTTGGCAAGTACTTGTTGTTTCTGTTCTCCTCCACTTTACCCGATCTTCAAAATCAATCTCCTTCTTATTTCTACCCTCGGTCATCAAACCCTTTTACCATAATTTGGTACCAACCGTTCAACCCCAACGCCACACTTAATCGATTTTCTTTTTAGCCTACCCGATACCCAAACATTATCCCTTGTTAACCATTTTCTGTAGTCGACCCTCAAGCTACGTTAAGCCTACTTGAAACAAAGTACAAAATTGTGAGAAGAGATTGAGTAGTAAAAGGCACAAGTGTATTCATCAAAGAAAAAGCCTTATATGAGTGAAACACGAGTGTGAGTGACCTTTTGTTTGTGAGAGAAATTATGAGCCTTTTTGGCGACTGTAACCTTGTTGAGATGTTGGTAGTCTATACATAATCTCATCAACCCGTCTTTCTTTTTCACAAAAAGTACTGGAGCACCCCACAGAGAATAGCTTGGTCTTGTGAAACCTTTATCTGTCAACTCTTGTTACTGAGCCTTCAATTCTTTTAACTCCAACGGTGCCATCCTATACGTGGCAATTGAAATAGGTGCTGTACCAAGGACTAACTCGATACCAAACTCAACTTCCCTAGTTGGAGGCAATCCGGGCAACTCTTTCAGAAAAACATCTAAGTACCCACATACCACAGGAACTGTCTCAATCTTTACTTCTGACTCTTGGGTATTCAACACAAATGCAAGATAGGACTTATACCCTTTTCTCATGTATTTCTTAGCAGTCATAGAAGAAATCTGTATAGGTAAGCTATTTGGTTCTCCTGATTCAACCCGAATAATATCCCCGTTTTTACTTTTCAGTTCAATAAACTTACTACCCCAATTTACTAACACATTATGAATAGTCAACCAATCCATGCCAAGAATTAGGTCAAATTCATCAAACAGTAATAGCATAAGATTAGCCGGAAAACAATGGCCTCTAATCACCAAAGGATAGTTTATACACACTTTGTCAACTATCATATGCTTGCCTAACGGGTTTGACACTTTTATCACAAATTCTGTAGACTCAACAAGCATATTCATGCTAAACACCAATTTTATACAAATATAGGAATGGGTAGACCCCAGATCAATTAAAGCAACAACAGCGATATCATGAAGAGAAAAAGTACCCGTAATTACATCCGGTGACAATACCTTTTCACGAGCGCGAATGGCATAAGTCCTTGCAAGCACTCGGCTCTCAAACCTCACGGCGGAATCTTTAGGCGCACCTCTGCTGCTAGCTCTAGTTCTTGGGTTCTTTTGTGGTCTACCTCTAGAAGGAGCATTACTTGCTCTCACATCTTGCTTTATGTGTTTCTCATCCATCTTAAGACAGTTTTGAATGAAGTGGTCTAGTGAACCGCACTTGAAACAACCTCTTTCATTTTCTTGACACTCACCAAAATGTCATCTACCACACTGCGAACACTCTAATTTTTTAGGTTGAGCACTACCAACACTCGCAATAGAAGTGGTTTGAGCTTTAGATGCTGAGTACTGCTTACTCCTATTTCTATTTGAGAATCCCACTGAAGCATTTGATCAACTAGTGAACTCTCTAGACTTATTGGCTGAGGACTAAAATAATTCCCCTATCTATCTTTTCTTTGAGTCACGAGACTCAATATCGGCTTTCCTTTTCTCTTTGGCCAATTCCTCAGCCTTGCAAGCTCTCTCTACCAGTACAACAAATTCCTTCAGCTTTAGAATACCAACAAACTATAAAAATGTCCTCATTTAATCTATCCTCAAACCTCTTATACATAATGTCTTTGGTGGATACGCACTCCCGAGCATATTTATTAAGCCTCACGAACTCACGCTCGTACTCAGTTACTGTCATTCGTCCTTGCTTCAATTCTAGAAACTCCTTCCTCTTCTAGTCTATAAACCTCTAGCTAATATACTTTTTACGGAACTCTTCTTGGAAGAATTCCCAAGTTATCCTTTCCTTGGTACCACCAAAACAAGGGTGTTCCATAATTGGTAGACCGAGCCTCGCAGGAGTGACACAACACACTTCATGCACTCCTCATGTGTGCAAGACAACTCATCGAATACCCTAATGGTATTTTCTAGCCAGAATTTTTCTCTCTCTGGGTCATCATCTTTATTCTCTCTAAATTTCCCAGCCCCTTGCTTTTGAATTCTGTCTACTGGAGATCTTTCTCTTCTAATCGTTTCCACTACTTGGAGAGCTGTAGGGACAAGCTGGGGAATTAGAGGGGGTGGAGGAGGTGGAGCGTTCGGGTTCATACGAACATACTCTGAATACCAAATATTCATCATATGGAGGAAGGCTTCTGGACCCTCCGCCCTGACTTAGTATCACGGGCCCACTCTCGACTGGCGCGGTCCCTTCTGCGGGAGCCGACACATTACTCTCAACATCATCTGCCACTGCTCCGTCGAGATCCCTTTACTATATAAAAATTACATTTTAAAATGTCAAGAGTCATCACACTATCATAATTCATATATGGCATGTATAGCTAGCTCATACACATGCTAGGTTAGTCCGAGAATCGACTAAACCATAGCTTGATACCACTAAATGGAACACCCCTTACCCGTATCCAATGCTGGGACAGGGTCCAAGGCGTTACCTATCTTAAACACACATATACCCTTGATTTCGAATCATAAACATCTGTTCAAATTTAAAACTTTTCAAACTTCCTCTCAACATCCTTAATATGGGCCTACGAGACCCAAAACACATTTTAGAAGCGCTTCTAGATCAAATCGGGTTCTTTGGAAAACCTTAGAAAATGTCATAAAAAAAAGGGCACATGTTCGTGTGGAAGTTTGACACGCCTGATGACTTGATAACATGGCCAAGTTGACAGATCGTGTGATTCAAACGGCCTAAGCATATAGGGACATACTCGTGTCCCACGCCCGTGTAGATTATTATCTTAATTCGAACCTACAGGGGTTTTCACACGACCTGACACACGCCGTGTCCATGGCCTATGCCCATGGCCTGTGTCCCTCACACGGCCATGACATGCCCGTGTCTTAGCTTGTGTGTAAAAACCTTGACATTCTGTTTATAACGTCATCATCCTAATAAGGTTACACGGCTAAGGCACATGCCCGTGTCCTTAGGATGTGTGGTGAATTAATTTCAAAATTCAAGTGCAGACTTCGTATGGCCTGGACACATGCCCATGTCCTATGACCGTGTCTTCCACACGGTTGAGACACACGGCCGTGCCTCAGCTCGTGTGGTTACTACTGGGCATTCTGTTTTGCCAACTTAGGATGCATGGGTACACACGGCCAAACCACATGTCCATAGAACAGACCGTGTGTCATACACAGTCTAGACACATGCTCGTGTGTCTGCCCATGTGGACAAAAACAAGGCTATTTACCAAGCCCTTTCTGCCACCCATACTTACACCAATATAAACCATATCAAGCAACCTATTCAATCAAGCATATCTATACCAATTACTCAATCATGCAATTTTCACATACATAATAAACATCATCATTTTCGTATATTAATAATGAAAATTAGCCATCAATTATGGCCTTATACAAAATGGATTCATCTTCAAGTCAAGCCAACACATTTGGCCAAATCAATATGACACATAACAAAGACTAAGTCCCTATACATGCCATTCTCAAAATGATAAGTCTAACTATACCAAATATTCCAATTGATAGTGTGACCGAGCCTCCGATGTCCTTTGATCCTCGAGCTAGCTTGGCGATACTATAAGAAAATGGAAAGGAAAGAGAGTAAGCACAAAGCTTTGTAAGTCATAGGAAAATAATTATCAACAACTACCATGAATTATCACGCTCATAGCATTATATAAACTTGCACATAATTCTCGAATTAATAAAGGCATAACTTACTCATTTTCACCCTTACTAATCATACATCATAATTCGAACTCATTTCTTATGAATCTCATGAAGGTACCTGTATCACTTATAACATAATCATAAATTTCCATACTTTTGACACAAACTTTAACTTACCCGTTGAACCAATTGGAATACCAAAGGATACCCGACAAGCCTCACACAATAAGGTAAAATGTCGATGCCATGTCCCAGACATGGTCTTACACTGGCTCACATGTTGAGGCCAATGCTATGTCCCAGACATGGTCTTACACTAGCTCTCGTCTCAATGTCGATGCTATGCCCCAAACATGGTCTTACACTGGCTTTCATATTGTGGTCGACGCCATGTCAAGGACATGGTCTTACATTGGCTTCCATAATGTGGCTGATGCCATGTCCTAGACATGGTCTTACACTAGCACACATATCACTCAAATGTCATAGCTTGGGTATCAATCTATTCCTAAGGTCCAACCGTAAGTATGTCACATCAATTCTAATTATGCATAATCATAGCAATAATCAAGAATTTCATGCAATATCAATTGTTTAATGCAAAGATTCAATAACATTGTATTATTTACATACAACTTACCTTGGTATACAAAAAGTGAGCGACTAAATTGAATTTAATCGACTAGCTCGGCTTTCCCATGGTCTAAGTTGGGACTCCGTTTTTCTTGATCTATAATGATAAAATTCACTCATTTAATCACCACATAAATCAAGACATTTTAAAATTTCTACTTTGGCAAAATTACTGTTTTTCCCTTAGACTTTCACAAAGTTATGATTTTGCCCCTTGGCTCATAAATCGATTTTCATCAAATTTCCTTATTCACCAAGCCTAGCCAAACATATAATAAGCTTATAGCAACTCACAATTCCAATTGTTTCACACATTTACTACCTATTTTACAACCTTTACAAAAAGGTCCATTTTAGGTGTTTTCATGAAACTCCTTCCACAAAAGTTGTTTATTTCACAATTAAGTTTCATTTTCTTCCATAAAATTTCAGCAATCACATGAATACTCACATGAAAAAACCTTATACTCTCAACCATTTTGTAAAATAGTCCCCTCATTAGCTAGATCATGCTACAAGGGTCCCAAAAGTACAAAAATTATCAAGAATGATCACCAAAATCACTTACTTACAAGGAGTGTAAGTTTCTAAAAATTTCAAGTTTCAAAACCCTCATGCTTGAGTGAAAAAATGGTGGAAGAATAAGATGATAGGGAAAAAAAAGATGATAACTTTTTTATTTCATTTTATTTTATTCATTTAGTCACCTAATGTCACCAAACATTGACTAGATTGAATCTCTTTTCCCCTATGGCTGGCTATCACCCTGAGAAAGGCCTAATTGCACATTAAGGACCTCTAATTTAAGGTTATATAGCTATTTAACGGCTCTAGCTTGTAAAATAAAACTTTCGCACTTTTTGCGATTTAGTCTTTTTTCAAAATTAAGCATGCAATCACTAAAATTAATGCACCAAAATTTTCATGCACTCATATAATCATGCCATAACCCATAAAGTAATATAAAAATAATTTTCTCTGATCTCGAATTAGTGGTTCTGAAACCACTATTTCGACTAGCCCTAAAATTGGGCTGTTACAGCTTAACTCTCATTCCCTTATCCTTCTAAACATGTCCCAGGGTCTTAAATATAACACCCCTAACCCGTATTCGTTGCCAGATTAGGGTTATAGAGCATTACTAAATAAATAGAAAACTTAAATATACCTTTCATGAATAGTCATAATCATAACATGAATCAATAATTCCCATACATATAGTCTCTAAATCGAGCCCTCGAGGCCCTAGAAATACATTAGAAACAATTCGTGACTAAATTGGAAACATTTACAAAGTATAGGAAAAAGTTGCAAAATTTTGACTCTAGGGGTCACACGATTGAGACACACGCCTGTGTCTCAGGCCATGTAACATTCAAAATAGGGACACACGGCTGTGTCTCGACCTGTGTCCTAACCCATGTAACTCATGAAATTGCCCCACACTGTAACACCCCTCACCCGTATTCAACGCCGGAATAAGGTTACGGAGCGTTATTGGACGTATCATACAATTACACATACATTTCACATACATTTAAAAATTTCATAAAATCATCAATCAACAACATTCTTATCATCCCTAAAATGAGCCTACGAGGCCCAAAACATGCATTCGAGGTGGTTCGGGACTAAACCGATAACTTTAGAAACTTCTTGAACACTTAGAAAAATTTTCCAAAAATAGGGGACACACGCCCGTGTGGCCAGGCTGTGTGTCTCACACTGCCAAAGGCACGTTCGTGTCACAGGCCATGTGGACATTCAAAATGGGAGCACATGGCTGTGTCCCAGCCCGTGTTTGACCCCGTGTAACTCTCTGAATTGGGTCACACGGCCAACACACATGCCCGTGTGGCTAGCCCGTGTGCCCTAAAAATGGCCACACACGCTTGTGTGCTAGGCCGTGTGCTAGGCTGTCCCAAACTTGTAGGGTATACTGACTTAGGCCACACACTCGTGTGCTAGGCCATGTAGAGCATACTGACTTGGTTTCTATTTCAACACTTGAGGACACATGGCCATTAACATAACTGTGTCACACACGGCTGACACACATGCCCGTGTGGACAAAAAATGGCTATTTACTAAGCCATTTTGCAACCCAAACTTGCATACATCTAAACCTCAACAATTGGCACCAAAACCAAAGGATAAATAGTCATTCATACATCCTCAATCAAAGATCATTTATACCATTTCAAAACTAACAAATACCAAACTTATCAATACCATAATGTACCATTCAATTCATATCAAATCTCCTAATCTCAAACATCAATATGAACACTTTCAAATTTGCATCATCTATTTTAATCTCATAACACACCAAATATGATTCTCAACCATTTAGTACCCCTAATGGCCAAATATCAACAAGCATAACATATTCATCTTTAATCACATAACCAAGCCATACGCATATAGATATATTCATAACCACATCAACCAAAATAAGCCAACCCTCATGGCTATATACAAACCAAAACATTTAACATTTACAAGCCAATTGAAATGACCAAAATCATTATCAACTCATAACCAAAATAACCATAATCCTATACATGCCATATAATCCAAAACATAAACTCAAAAGTACCAAAGTGATAGTAGGATAGTGTGAAGAAGTCTTCAACAGTCCCCGAATCTGAGCTAGCTTTGAAATCATTATAAAACACGATAAAATAAACAAAGTAAGCATTATAGCTTAGTAAGCTCGTATGAAGTAAACTAAATGTAATCATAAATACACAATTTAACAAGTTGAATATATCAATATGTAGATTATCTAACAAACCTTTCACATATTTAATCATAAGATTATATGCAAACTTCACAATTTCTTCAATTTAAAGCTTATACAGTTCATGTACATACTTGTACCATCCCATATCAATCTCATACTCAAACACATCTTTCATTTACTCGTTGAACCATTCAGAATACTATCAAATACTTGGGAAACTCGCACCAAAGTGCCACATACATAGCCAATGCTATCTCAATTTCATATCACATATATGCTCACTCTCGAGCTATCAACGGGCCTGCTTACACAAGTTGTCAGTCAAGACATAGCTACACGGTGCTGGTCACACAAGATGTCAAGTAACAGTAACACATGCCGGTATACTAAGCCACCGGCAGGATGTACAGGACCAGCACCTGGATCATATAACCACAATGACCCCTAATGACATGTCATTCGTATCCTAATCTATTCTTAAGGTTCAACCGGGATTTTCACGTTTGTCAAATCATTGTTGAACATGTTCGTAGTCTCGTATTCACAGTTTATGCAATATCGAAGCATTTAAAATACGTTTATAATGAAACATATTACATACGAACTTACCTCAAACACTAAAATGGCAAAATAGGTCATTAGTTAAGTACTTTGTCTTCCCTCGATCTAGATCTAAATTTCACTTTTCTTGATCTATATGTAATATGTAACACCCTTAACCCGTATATGTCGTCGAAACAAGGTTACAAAGCGTTATTGATATTTTTCAAAATATTTTCAGATAAATCATGTAAATCACTATTCATTAACCAAAATTATTCAGGACGTTTCTTAAATGGACCCTCGAGGCCCAATACAACATTAGAATTGATTCAAGACTTAATCAAAAGCTCTAAGAATTTTTCGTGACATTTCAAAAATTTTCCAATGTGCAGAGCTCATAAGCCCGTGTGACTCTTAGTGTAACAGCTTGATTTTGGGGCTAATCAGAATAGTGGTTTTAGAAGCACTAATCCAAGGTCGGATAATTAGTTTTAATATTATTTTATGTATTATGGCATAATTATATGAGTGTATGAAAATTTTAGTGCATTAATTTTGGTGATTGCATTGTTAATTGCTAAAAAGGACTAAATCTCATAAAGTGCAAAAGTTTCATTTTACAAGGTAGAGGCATCTAATAGCCAAAGAATATTAATTTAAAGGTCTTTAAAGTGTAATTATGCCTTCCTAAAGGTGAAGCCCGGCCAAGGGGGTCAAGGGCATTAAATTGGTTAATATTTGGTGGCATTAGGTGACTAAATGAATAAAACAAGAGAAAATAAAGAAGTTATCATCTTTTACTATTTTCATTTCTTCTTCCCACCAAAAATTCAAGCAAGAATAGGGGTTTTTGAAGCTCAAACTTTCAGCCAAGCTATTCCCTTGCAGGCAAGTGATTTAAGAGGTCTTTCGTGATAATTTTTGTACTTTTGGAACCCCTAAAGCTTAAGCTAGTTAATGAGGGGACTATTTTGCAAAATGGTTGAAAGTTTAGGGATTTTCCATGTGAGTTCTTGTCTTGTTTGCTGAGTTTTTAGGGAAAAAAATGAATTGTGGTTGTTAAATAAATAACTTTTGTGAAAGGTGTTTTCATCTATTTGTAAAGGTTGTAAATTTAGTAGCAAATGCATGAAATGATTGGTATTATGAGTTTTTATAAGAGTAATAAATGTCCAGTTAGGCTTGTTGAATGAGGAAATTTGATGAAAAATGATTTACAAGCCTAAAGGCAAAATCGTAATTTTGCCAAAGTAGAAATTTGGAATTGTTTTGATATATGTAGTGATTAAATGAGTAAATTTCTTTATTATAGATCAAGAAGAATGCGGAAACACCTTTGACCAGGGAAAAGGTAAGGTTTTGGACTAAGCTGCAAATTAACATATTTTGCATCGAGATAAGTTTATGTGTAAACGATACATCCCTATTATGCATGTTTATAATAGTAATGCATTGTGTGGATGTAATTGGTTATTGGTGAGAATTAATGAAATAGT
The DNA here is from genome assembly GCA_025506655.1 of Gossypium rotundifolium. Lineage (NCBI taxonomy): Eukaryota > Viridiplantae > Streptophyta > Magnoliopsida > Malvales > Malvaceae > Gossypium > Gossypium rotundifolium. The sequence goes on from CP106724.1 coordinate 148,170,884, forward strand.
AAAAAATGTGAAAACTCTCGGTTGAACCTTCCAAGAGAAATATGGGTACGGATGAATATCTGTAAATTTGTAAATTTTGGTGGGCTGTGTGGGATACCACCTTGTTATTTATTAACGTGGGCTATGTGCGATACCACCGTATTTATTAATATTTTGGTGGGCTATGTGCGATACCACCGTAATTATCATTGTTGGTGGGTTGTGTGCGATACCACCCTATTATTGATTAATGGTGGGATGTGTGTGAAACCACCGGGTAATTGTACCATTCTGAAGGGTTCATCGAGAAACTTGTTTAAGTAAATATTTCATGTGGCTTTGTGGTGATAAGTGCAGAGCATAAGTACAAGTAAATGTGAGCAATGTATATGATATGTGGTTGGGATGTGGTAAGAGTTGGGATGAGTAAGCATGATTATGAGAATATTAATTGTTCTTACATAGTATGTAATGTTTTTGATTGATTTGCATATGGTATGATGCTTATTGTTTACATATATACTTACTAAGATTAAAGCTTACTCCTTTCTCTTTTCCCCTGTTTTATAGTGTCGAAGAGCCAACTCAAAATACGGAGATAAACAAAGGATCACCCATACTATCAGCACATCATGGTATAATTAGACTTATCATTTTGAGTATGGCATGTGTAGCAACTAGACTTAGTTGAATGTCATATTGTTTTGGCCAAATGTGTTTGCTCATTCAAAAGTGAACTCTTTTGTACAAGGCCATAGTTAATGGCACTTTTTTTATGAATCTATGAGAAGATGAGGTTATTCATGAATGTGCAAGTTGCATGATTGGTTTATTTAGTTTATTTATGCATGAATGAGTTAAAGGTTTGATATGATTTATGTTTGTATAAGTTGGGGTGATAGAAAGAGCTTGGCAGATAGCCTTGTTCTTGTCCACACGGGTAGACACATGGGCGTGTGTCTAGGCCGTGTGTGACACACAGTTAGCCTCATGGGAGTGTGGTTAGGCCGTGTGTCCCCTTTCATGCTAGGTTTGCAAGTCAGTTTGCTCAGTAGTAAACATACGGGCGGAGACACAGCCATGTGTCTCAACCGTGTGGAAGGCACAGCCACTGAGATAAGTGTGTGCCCAGGCCATGTGAAGTTTGCACCTGAAATTAGAAATTTAATTCGCCACATAGCCAAAGTACACGGGTGTGTGTCCTAGTCGTGTGAAATTTATGGGGTGATGACATTAGAAACAGAATTCCAAGGTTTGTGCACATGGGCTAAGACACGGGCATGTCGAGGCCGTGCGAGGGACACGGGCCAGGGACACGAGTGTGTGTCCGGCAGTGTGAAAACCCTTGTAGGTTCAAATTGAGATATAATTTCACACGGGCGTGGAACACGAGCATGTGATATATAGCACGGGCGTGTCCCTTCCTCCACACGGGCGTGTGGACTGTTTAGTGAAAATTTTCTAAGTTTTTCTAAAGAGCTTTAAAAGAGTTCAATTTGATCCCGAACCATTCCTAAAGTGTGATTTAGGCCTCGTAGACTTGTTTAAGAGGTGTTATGAAAAGTTTTAATTTCGGGTGGAAAGTCATGCCTCGGTATAGCATAGCTGTTTGCATATAAGCCTAGTAATGCATCGTACCCTATTCCGGCATTGAATACGAGTAGGGATGTTACATTTAGTGGTATCATAACTATTGCTTAGTCGGTTCTTGGACTACCATAGTGTGTGTGAGAATCTAGATATACATGCCATAAATATATTGATAGTGTGGTGACTCTTGACAATTTTAAAATTGTGCTTTCATATAGTAAATGGATCCCAATCGAGCTACTGTTGATGATGCTTCTAGTAATGAGCTAGCTCTTGCGCAGGGGACTGCGCCTGTAGAAAGTAGATCCGAGACTTTGGGTGAAGGAGAAGAGGCTCGAGAAGCCTTTCTCCACATGATGAGTAATTGGTACACTGAGTTTGTACGAGCGAACCCTAATGCTCAACCTCCTCCACCACCACCTATACCTTAGTCAGTCCCCGTGGCTCCTCAAGGTATAGATTTGGTAAGAATGATCAAACCCCCGGTCGATAAGATTTGAAAATAAAGGGCCGAGAAATTTAAAGCCAACATAGATGATGACCCTGAGAGAGCGAGTTCTGGCTTGAAAACTCTATGCGGTATTCAACGAACTCTCTTTCACACTTAAGGAGAGCTTAAAATGTAATGTGTCATTGCTGAGGGACTCGACATATCGTTGGTGGAAAACACTGACATCTGTAGTACCAAGGGAGAGAGTGACGTGGGACTTCTTCCTAGAAGAGTTCCGAAAGAAGTACATAAGTTAGCGATTTGTTGACCAGAATCAGAAAGATTTTCTTGAATTGACGCAAGGTAAGATGACTGTGGTAGAGTATGAACATGAATTTGTTAGGCTCAGCACGTATGCTCAAGAGTGTGTGCCTACGGAAGCTATCATGTGCAAGAGGATCAAAGATGGGCTAAATGAGGATATCAAATTGCTAGTTGGGATCTTGGAATTGAAAAAATTCATGGTGTTGGTCGATAGAGCTTGCAAGACTGAAGAGTTGAATAAGGAAAAGAGAAAAGCTATGATTAAGGCCCGAGATGCAAGGAAGAGGCCGATCAGTAAGTCATTTCAAACCCAATCATAGAGATCCAAGAAAATAAACCTCGGACGACTGCTTTAGTTGGGTATTCACACTGAGATCGAGGTAATGCATATTCAGGCTCAAGAGTTCAAGCCACCTCTATGGAAAGTGTGGGCAATGCAAAGTTAAATAAACCGGAGTGTCCAAATTGTGGTAGACAACATACTGGGGAATGTTGGGGAAATAATCGAACTTACTACAAGTGTTATTCACCCAACCACTTTATTCGGAACTGTCCTGAGAGGGATGAGAAAGATAGAAAATAAGAAGTAAGAACGAGCAATGTACCAAAAGACCCTTCTATAAGATCAGAGGGTAGAGCACCTGCAAGGACTTATGCCATTCGTGCTTGCGAAGAGGCATCATCTCCAAACGTGATAACGAGTACTTTTTCTCTTCATGATATCTCTGTTGTTTCTTTGATTGATTCGGGGTCTACCCATTCTTACATTTGCATGAAATTGGTATCTAGCATGAGTATGATTGTTGAGTCTACGGAACTTGTGATAAAAGTGTCAAACCCGTTAGGCAAACATGTGCTAGTTGACAAAGCGTGTAGGAATTGTCCTTTAACAATTAGAGGTCATTGTTTCCAGCAGATCTCATGTTGTTGTCATTTGATGAATTTGACCTAATTCTTAGCATGGATTGGTTGACTACTCATAATGTTTTAGTAAACTGTGGTAGTAAGTTTATTGAATTGAGATGTTATGGCCAAAAAATATAAGGTTTTTAATTTTTCTTGTTCTGACAAATTTCTTGTTTGCTTTAATGGCTAAGTGATTTAGGTGTGTATGGAAGTGGTTGACAAGTCTGGGTTCAAGTCTTGACTATTACAAAATTTTAATTTTTTTCCCTTAAATGAACCTAGACACTGACACTTAGGCTTTATTAATAATAATGTGTGTTTAGTGACACAAGAGGAGCTTGTGGCTTAGTGGCAAGTGATGTGTGGTGTAACTATGAGGTCTGAGGTTCAAATCCTGGGATAAGCAATGGAGTGTTTATTTTGTTGCTTGAGCTAGGAAGGTAGAAGAGTTAGACTGAAACACTACTGATGAGGTGTTTGAATTGGTCATGGAGAGATTATAGGAGCAAATCGTGGAGAAGATTAAGGGAGAGTATTGTGGAGAGAATCAAGGAAGTGGATGTGTGTGGGAGTGTTGAGCCTAATGGGTATAGGAAGCATAGGAATTTCAGCTGAGGGGGTTTTCCCCTCATTTTGATCAGTTCTGTCACCGATTTTGGACTTTCAATTCCTGTTTTCTTCCTTTTCTCTCTGAGTGCCGAAATTACAGCTTACCACTCGTGCATCTTTTCATTTGGTTCCTGTTGTTCTTCTCTAGCAATTGACCATTTCCTTCCTTCCTCTTTTGCACCAAAATCTTCCAAAACCTCTCTTCTTCTCTATTCTTTCTACAAGTTTCGGGCAACTCCCTTCTTGCCTATTGAATCTTTCAGTCGAACCTATCACCCTAGTCTTAGGAATCTTTCTCTTCTTTGGTTTGAGACCGAAAGCTCTCCCCACTCTATTTCGATTCTGCAACGGTACTGACAATCCGTAAGTGATCAAAGGCTACTCTCTGCTTTTCTTTTAAAATCGAATGTGCCTGTGTTCTTCTATTCTTTTTCAAACTGAATAACCTTATTGACCGATTGTTATTTCATTCTTCACGTACTGCACTCATTGCGATTCAAGGGGTTCCTCAGGAGTGCAGAGACATTCAAGATTATCCTTTTATCTTTCAATTGAATATTAGAGGGGGTAAGTTGGCTTGTTGGCCGATGGTGCTACATTTTTAATATTGGGGTGTTAAGTCTTATTCTTGTAAACAACCCAGTCTGATAGGTTTCATTGCTTAAATAGATAATCGGCAAGGTCGTGAGCTCGATTTCAAATCAACGATCTAAGGGCATTAAGCTATTCTCGTTCGTTCAAGGTGAGTAGTTAGAGATGATTTGGGTTTAAGTATTGTGAACACTAATGATTGGAAACTGACGGTTTACCTTGAATGAATGTAGACCTTGGCGTGGTGAACTGTTCACTCGATTATGCAAACAGGTGTGTAATTGTACACCGTAAATCACTACTGCCGTAAAGTCGAAAGAGTGTGTGTAATCACACTATCTCCACTAAGAATCGGTAAAAGCCAAAACTTTGGCATTTAGGCCTCACGACAATGCGATCGCTCGTGTGGAAAAATTGAGCCCAAAACCAAGGGCAGTAGATGAGGAGGCCACTACGAGTGTTCTTGTGCACTTGGGCCGTATTGGGCCTTGTTAGGCCGAAATGTATAGTGTGGGCTCAATGGGCTCGTGGGTCCCACACAGATAAAATTTACGAAAAGTGGCAGAATCTGTATTAGGCTATGTAGATCACATAGCCGTGATTGAATTTAGGCCAAATGGGCCATACGAGCGTGTGGGCCCATTTGGGCTGAATATTGGGCTTTAAGCCCATTTACACTGTTTCCAGCAAATGGATTATCTGTGTCGCTCGAGGTGACTGTAGGCCTTCAAAAAGGTCGTTAACTGTACCGATACCCTAATGAGTAAAATGACTGAAATACCCTTAGGGAATAAAATGACTGAAATACCCCTAATGAGTAAAATGACTAAAATACCCCCAAAGGGAAAAATTATCGTTTTACTCCTAAAACATGAAAATGACTATTTTACCCCTAGAGATAGATTGATAGATAAAGATATGTACTGTATGACTGTACTGAGTAGGATATATTGCATACACTAAATATTGATGACATGGCATACTACATGGGGTTGGGATTCTGTTATGGATGAAGTACTGATACTGGTGGCTCTGCCACACATACTGATACTGGTGGCTCTTCCACAATTATTATTACTGGTGGCTTTGCATCATATCTTTGTCGGGCACTCTGTTGAGTTACTATATTACAGCAGCTCTGCTGCGTTATTATCTTGGCAACTATCTTGTAATATTGGTGTGAGGCTAAGTGGATCGACTTTGCCCCACATGGTGTGTTAGGTTGAATGCAATGGTGTCTTTGGCTAGATTGGGGTGGTTTTACATACTTGTACCATATCGACATCAGATCGGGCTTAGGCCCACATCATTCTCAGATTGGGCTAAGGCCCACACTATCTTTATTCTTGAATAGGGCTCTGACCCATTCATTCTTGTATGGTAGGGTATTACACACTAAGTTCTCGTAACTTACCCTTTTCTTTTAACTGTGCAGGTAATCCCTAGCCTTAGATGATTTGGTGTTGCGAGGGACTCGAAGGTGGCCACACGTTCGCCATTTCTTAATTTTAGACTTAGTTATTTAATTTTATATTGGGTTGATAATAATGTAATAAGGCCTCTGGTGATTTTATTTTCTCTTATTTGGGTTTTAAATTCTTAATTTGAAACTGCCAAACTGATACAAATATGTTTTCAAAAATAATAACGGTTTTAAAAGACAAACACCTATTTTTAAACTTTAAAATGACATTAATTAGAGTAGCTTCGCGGGTTTGGGGTGTTACATTTTAGTGGTATCAGAGTTCGGTTTCAAAACTCGACTGTGGAATGGGTTTGAAAAGTTTTTCTGAAATAAGATTTTAAAGATTTGAAATGTTTTGGAAAGATGTACAAGTGTGACACACCGAGTCTCCGGCGCCAAATCTGTAAGTTCTCTAATTTTGATTACTGATGTACTGTGAAACTCTAGCTAGAGGAAGTTAGAGACTTTTAATGAATAATGGAAAATACCGTGAGAGAGGGTATGCAGTGAGAGAGGGTATGCAGGCCGATCGTGTGACGTGGGATTTCTTTAAGATGGTACTTTAAGGAAAGTACGTGGGCACAAGTCATATGGACGTCTGACGAAAGGAATTTCTGAGCCTGACCTAGGAGAGTAAGACAGTGGCAGAATATGAGGCAGAATTCTTACGGTTGAGTCGGTATGCTCGGGAATAGTAGCAACTGAGTATCAAAACTTTGTGTGTTTTGAGGATGGCCTTCGAGACGAGTTAAGGGTATTGATAGCTCCACAGAGGGAGAGAGATTTTATGGCTCTAGTAGAAATGGAAAAGATGGCTGAAGAGGTGAAGCACTCGGAGCGCCAGAACCGTGAAAAAGATAAGGGCATAAATAAGATGGATTTTGGGCCCTCAAGTTCTTCTAGGAGGCCTATTAAGAAGGCCAGGTTTGATGGGTCGGTTCGAACTAGAGTCCTTATTGCTGTTAATATACTGCAGCCTTATACCGATTGTGGAAGATCTCACTAGGGTGAGTGCTGGAAGAGGATTTGGGCGTGCTTTAGATTTAGGTCCATGGATCATTGGGTTAAGGATTGTCCTTAGAGGCCTGTTCAGATGTAAGCTGCAGGGCAGTGTCATGTTCAGCCAGTGAGAGGTGGTCAGCAGCCACCGAGAGGCCGTGGGCAGGCCAGAGGTGGAAACGACATAGGATGGGGTCGTGGAGCCCCAAGCAGAGGTGCTGGTAACACTAAGGTGAGGCAGCCAGTGTTGGTCTATGATGCTCGTCACCGAGTGGATGGTGACACCCTTGACGTCATAACACTGCTTTAATTGATATTAGGTTTACACATTTGTACGTTGCATGCACTGCGTCGTGAACTTTGGGTATTCAGTTTGAAATTACTGTTAGTGAGAAGACTGTGAGAAGTCTACTGGGTCAGTCAATTAGGGTAAATAAGTTATTTAGAGATGTGCCCCTTGAGGTCCAAGGAGTAGTTTTTCCAGCGGAGTTGATGGAACTGTCATTTGGTGAATTTGACCTTTTGGGTATGGATTGGCTAGTGAAACATCAAGCTAGTTTGGACTGTGCTGCTAAGCGTATGGTGTTGAAGACTATGGAGGATGAGGATGTGGCTGTGATTGGGGAGCAAAAGAATTATTAGACTAACGTGATCTCAGCATTAAGGGCCGAGAAACTGATTTGCAAGGGTAGTGAGGCATTTTTAGCCTAATTTAGTATTTTTTATTCTGAAGGTCCTTCTGTCGGAGATATTAGAACTGTTAAGAATTTTCCAAAAGTATTTCCTGATGAGCTCCCTAGGTTGCCTTCGAACTGCAAAGTCGAATTTGGTATTGAGCTCTTACCTGGAATAGCTCCAGTGTTCATCACCCCATATAGGATGGCACCAAAGGAGCTGGTGGAGTTAAAAGCTCAAATTCAAGAGCTACTGGACCGAGGATTCATTCGACCAAGTGTATCTCCATGGGGAGCACCAGTATTGTTCATAAAGAAGAAAGATGGGTCCATGCGTATGTGCATCGATTATCGGTAACTTAATAAACTGACCATCAAAAATAAGTATCCCTTTTGCCGAGAATCGATGATCTGTTTGATCAGTTGCAAGGAGAGTCGATTTTCTCCAAGATAGATCTTCGCTCTAGGTACCATCAGCTTAGAGTTAAGGAGGCTGATGTGTATAAGACTGTGTTTAGGACTCGGTATGGTCATTACGAGTTCCTAGTGATGCTGTTTGGGATGACGAATGCACCAGCTACTTTCATAGACCTGATGAATCGAATATTCTAGCCCTACCTGGATCGGTTCGTGGTGGTATTTATAGATGATATCTTGGTGTATTCAAGAACTGAGGATGATCATGATGCACATCTCCAAATTGTTCTATAGTCTTTAAGGGAGAAGCAACTGTACGCTAAGTTCAGCAAGTGTGAATTTTGGCTGCGGGAAGTGAAATTTCTTGGTCACGTGGTGTCTTTCGAGGGGATCAGGGTGGATCCTCAAAAAATTAAAGTCGTACTAGACTGGAAACCACCTAAGACCGTATCAAAAATTTGAAGCTTTCTGGGTTTGGCAGGGTATTAGAGACGTTTTGTTGAGGGGTTTTCCTTAATTGTTGCACCTCTGACTAAGTTGCTGCGTAAAAGGGTACCATTCAATTGGACCGATAAGCAGCAAGAAAGTTTTGAAAAATTGAAGAAGGTCCTGACTAAAGCCCCTATTTTGATACAACTAGAGTCTGGGAAGGAATTTACTATCTACAGTGATGCATCACACACTAGATTGAGGTGTGGACTAATGCAGAAGGGTGAGGTGGTGGCTTATGCGTCCCATTAGCTTACACACTGAGTTCTCATAACTCACCCTGAGTTCTCATAACTCACCCTTTTCTTTTAACTTTGCAGGTAATCCCCAGCCTTAAATGGTTTGGAGCTATGAGGGACTCAGAGGTGGCCACACGTTCGCTATTACTTAAGTTTAGACTTAGTTATTTAATTTTTATATTGGGTTGATAATTATGTAATAAGGCCTCAGGTGATTTTATTTTCTCTTATTTGGGTTTTAAATTCTTAATTTGAAACTGCCAAACTAATACAAATAAGTTTTCAAAAATAATAACGGTTTTAAATGACAAACACCTATTTTCAGACTTCAAAATGACATTAATTAGAATAGCTTCTACAGGTTTTTACCCAACAGTAACAAACATGGCTATAGTTTAAAAATGGATTTCTCTCAACAAGCCTGTTTTTAAAAAACACTTTGATGTGACATGTCAGATTCGATCGTAATGTTTAGGCTGGGGTTGGGGTGTTACAGATGTGTAAATGGAGATGTCATTCGGGTTGAATCAGGTAAATCGGATAATAAGCCTGTAGTGTTTTCATCTATGGTAGCTGAGAAATACATGAGAAAAGGGTATGAGTCCTATCTCGCCTTTGTGTTGAATACTCAAGAGTCAGAAGTAAAGATTGAATTAATGCTAGTAGTATACGAGTATCCAAACATGTTTCCAGAAGAGTTACCTGGATTGCCTCCAGTTAGAGAGGTCGAGTTTGGCATTGAGTTAGTTCTGGGTACAAAACATATTTTGGTTGCCCCGTATAAGATGGCACCGTTAGAGTTAAAAGAGTTGAAGGTTCAGTTGCAAGACTTAATGGATAAGGGCTTTGTAAGACCGAGCTATTCACCATAGGGTGCTCCGATACTTTTTGTAAAAAAGAAGGACAGGTCGATGAGATTATGTATAGACTACAGACAACTTAACAAGGTGACTGTGAAGAATAAGTATCCTTTGCCAAAGATCGATGATTTGTTCGATCAATTGAAGGGAGCTATAGTGTTTTCTAAGATAGATCTGAGGTTTATCTATTACTAGATGAGGGCTAAGGAGCAAGATGTGCCGAAAACTGCATTCCAGACGAGGTATGGCCATTATTAGTTTCTTGTCATGCCATTGGCTTAATGAATGCTCCTGCGATCTTTATGGATTTAATGAACCATATCTTCCGACCGTATTTGGATAAGTTTGTAGTTATTTTTATCGACGACATACTAATTTATTCCCGAGATGAGAGTGAGCACGCAGAACACTTGAGAACTGTTTTGCAGACTCTAAGAGACAAGCAGTTGTATGCTAAGTTTAGAAAGAGTGAGTTTTGGCTCCAAGAGGTCGAATTCTTAGGACACATTTTATCGGGCGATGGCATTAGAGTTGATCCAAATAAGATCTCGGCTATTGTTGAGTGGAAACCACCAAGGAATGTGTCATAGATTAGGAGCTTTTTGGGTTTAGCGGGTTACTATAGACGGTTCGTTAAAGGGTTCTCCATGATTGTTACACTCGATGACGAGACTGTTACATAAAGATGTCAAGTTTGAATGGACCGAGAAGTGCCAATAGAGTTTTGAGAAATTGAAAGCTTTGTTAACTGAAGCACCGATTTTAGTACAATCGAAGTCGGGAAAGGAGTTTGTAATCTACAATGACGCGTCAATGAATGGTCTTGGTTGTGTACTGATACAAGAGGGAAAAGTAGTAGCTTATGCCTCGGGACAGCTAAAATCGTCTGAAAAGAATTATCCGACTCACGATTTGGAGTTGACTGCTATCGTTTTTGCTTTGAAGATTTGGCGTCATTATTTGTATGGTGAAAAGTGTCGAATCTTCACCTATCACAAGAGTTTGAAATACTTGATGAACCAAAAGGATTTAAATTTGCAACAAAAGCGGTGGCTTGAATTATTAAAGGATTATGAGCTAGTAATCGATTACCATCTGAGGAAAGCACATGTGGTTGTGGATGCCTTGAGCAGAAAGTCCTTGTATGCTTTGAGGGCCATGAGTACAAGCTTATCATTGTCTATGATGGTTCTATATTGGCCGAGTTGAGGGCTAGACCATTATTTCTTTAGCAGATAAGTGAAGCTTAAAAGAATGATAGTGAGATGCAAGTTAAGAGAGCTCAGTGCAAATCGGGAAATAACTCAAATTTTTGGGTTGGTTTAGACGATTGTTTGATGTTTCATGATAGAGTTTGTGTACCTAAAGATGATGAATTAATTCAAAAAATTTTACATGAGGCACATAATGGTTGCTTGCCAGTACATCCGGGCAGCACAAAAATGTATAATGATTTCAAGAAGTTGTATTGGTGGCTGGGTATGAAAAGAGACATCTCCGAGTTTGTTACTAAGTTTTTGATCTGTCAACAAGTGAAAGCCGAGCATCAAGTACCTTTGGGATTACTTTAGCCAGTGATGTTCCCAAGTTGAAGTGGGACCAAATTACAATGGATTTTGTAATGGGGTTATCAATAACTACGAAAAAGAAAGATATTGTATGGGTTATTGTTGATAGATTAACGAAATTGGCTCACATTATACCGGTGCGTGTGGATTACTCACTTGACAAGTTGGCTGAACAATATATTGTTGAGGTTGTGAGATTACATGAGGTGCTATATCCATTATCTCGGATAGAGATCCAAGGTTTACTTCGAGGCTTTGGAAGAAGTTACAGGAAGCCTTGGGTACGAAATTGAATTTTAGTACCGCGCTTCATCTGCAAACTGATGGCCAATCCGAAAGAGTGATTCAAGTTCTTAAGGATATGCTCCGATGCTGTGTTTTAGAGTTCGAAGGTAGTTGGGAAAAATATGTCTTTGGTTGAATTTGCCTACAACAACAATTATCAGTCGAGTATACAGATGGCACCTACGAAGCATTATATGGTCGCAAGTGGTAGACTCCCTTGTATTGGACCGAGCTTAGTGAGAAGCAAATTCATGGGGTTGATCTAGTTAGAAAAACTGAGGAGAAGGTCAAAGTGATCCGTGATAGCCTAAAAGCTACTTCAGATCGACAAAAGTCATACGCAGATTTAAAAAGGAAAGAAATTGAGTTTCAGGTGGGCGATAAAGTATTCCTGAAAGTATCCCCGTGGAAGAAAATATTGAGATTTGGTCGAAAGGGTAAATTGAGTCCGTGATTCATAGGGCCGTATGAGATTATTGAAAGGATTGGACCAGTAGCTTACCGGTTGGCCTTGTCGGCAGAGTTAGAGAGAATACACAACGTGTTTCATGTGTCGATGTTGTGATGATATCGTTCCGATCCATTGCATGTGATTCCTCCGACTGAAATTGAGATACGGCTAGATATGACCTATGAAGAGAAACCAATTAATATCTTGGCCCGAGAAGTTAAACAGTTGAGGAACAAAAGTATAGACTTAGTGAAAGTGTTGTGGCAAAAACACGGTGTAGAAGAGCTTACGTGGGAACCGGAAGAAGCCATGAGAGAACAGTACCCAAACCTATTTACTGGTAAGATTTTTGGGGACGAAAATCTCTAAAGAGGGGAGAGTTGTAACAGCCCGATTTTGAGGCTAGTCAAAATAGTGGCTTCAAAACCACTAATTCGAGGTCAAATAATTATTTTTACTATTATTTTATGTATTATGACATAATTATATGAGTGTATGAAAATTTTGGTGATTGCATGTTTAATTGCTAAAAAGGACTAAATCGCATAAAGTGCGAAAGTTTCCTTTTACAAGCTAGAGGTATCTAATAGCTAATGAATATTAAATTGGAGGTCTTTAAAGTGCAATTAGCCCTTCCTAAAGGTGATGGCCAGCCAAGGGGGGCAAGGGCATTAAATTGGTCAATATTTGGTTGTTGGTGACTAAATGAATAAAATAAGAGAAAATAAAGAAGTTATCATCTTTTACTATTTTAATTTGTTCTTCCCACCGAAAATTCAAGCAAGAATAGGGCTTTTTGAAGCTCAAACTTTCAGCCAAGCTATTCTCTTGCAAGTAAGTGATTTTAGAGGTCTTTCTTGATAATTTTTGTACTTTTGGAACCCCTAAAGCTTAAGCTAGCTAATGATGGGACTATTTTGCAAAATGGTTGAAAGTTTAGGGATTTTCCATGTGAGTGCTTGTGTTGTTATGTGAGTTTTTAGGGAAGAAAATGAATTGTGGTTGTTAAATAAATAACTTTTGTGAAAAGTGTTTTCATGAAAACACCTAAAAGGACCTATTTCTAATGGTTGTAAATTTAGTAGCAAATGCATGAAATGATTGGTATTGTAAGTTGTTATACGAGTAATAAATGTTCAGCTAGGCTTGTTGAATTAGGAAATAATGATTTATGAGCCTAGGGGCAAAATCATAATTTTGCCAAAGTATAAGGGCAAAACAGTCATTTTTGCCAAAGTAGAAATTTGGAAGTGTTTTCATGTATGTAGTGATTAAATGAGTAATTTTATTATTATAGATCAAGAAGAATGCAGAATCAACCTTGACGGGGAAAGGGCAAGGTTTCGGACTAAGCCGCAAATTAACATATTTTGCACCGAGGTAAGTTTATGTGTAAATGATACATCCCTATTACATATGTTTTAACTATTAATGCATTGTGTGGATGTAATTGGTTATTGGTGAAAATTAATGAAATAGTAGAAAATGTGAAAACTCTCGGGTGAAACTTTGGAAGATAAATATGGGTATGGATGAATATCCTTAAATATGTAAATTTTGGTGGGCTATGTGCGATACCACCTTGTTATTTATTAATGATAGTCTTTGTGAGATACCATCGTATTTATTAATATTTTGGTGAGCTATGTGAGATACCACCGTAATTATCATTGTTGGTAGGCTGTGTGCGATACCACCCTATTATTGATTAATGGTGGGCTGTGTGCGAAACCACCTGGTAATTGTACCATTTTAAAAGGTTCATCGAGAAACTTGTTTAAATAAATATTTCATATTGCTTTATGGTGATAAGTGTAGAGCATAAATACAAGTAAATGTGAGCAATGTATATGATATGTGGTTGGGATGTGGTAAGAGTTGGGATGAGTAAGCATGATTGTGAGAATATTAATTATTCTTACATAGTATGTAATGTTTTTGATTGATTAGCATATGGTATGATGCTTATTGTTTACATATAGACTTACTAAGCTTAAAGCTTACTCCCTTCTCTTTTCCCTTGTTTTATAGTGTCGAAGAGCCAGCTCGAGATACGGAGATAAACAAAGGATCACCCACACTATCAGCACATCTTGGTATAGTTAGACTTGGCAATTGGAGTATAGCATGTATAGGAACTAGACTTAGTTGAATGGCATATTGTTTTGGCCAAATGTGTTGGCTCATTCAAAAATGAACTATTTTGTACAAGGCCATAGTTAATGGCATTTTCTTATGAATCTCTGAGAAGATGAGGTTATTCATGAATGTGCAAGTTGCATGACTGGTTTACTTAGTTTACTTATGCATGAATAGGTTGAAGGTTTGATATGATTTATGTTTGTATGAGTTGGGGTGATAGAAAGAGCTTGGAAAATAGCCTTGTTCTTATCCACATGGGTAGACACATGGGCGTGTGTCTAGTCCATGTGTGACACATGGTCAGCCTCATGGACGTGTTGTTAGGCCGTGTGTCCCTTTGCTTGCTAGGTTTGCAAGTCAGTATGCTCAGTAGTAAACACACAGGTAGAGACACGGCAGTGTGTCTTAGTCGTGTGGAAGGTACGACCATTGACATGGGCGTGTGCCCAGGTCGTGTGAAGTCTGCACCTGAAATTAGGAATTTAATTCGCCACACAGTCAAGGAAATGGGCGTGTGTCCTGGCCACATGACACTTGTGGGGTGATGACGTTAGAAACAGAATGCCAAGGTTTTTGTACACAAGCTAAGACACGGGCGTGTCGAGGCCGTGTGAGGGTCATGGGCGTGTGTTCGGCCGTGAGAAAACCCCTGTAGGTTCGAATTGAGAAATATTTCCACACGGGTGTGGAACACGGGCATGTGATATGTCACACTGGCGTGTCCCTTCCTCCACACGGACGTGTGGACTATTTTGTTAAAATTTTCTAAGTTTTTCTAGAGGGCTTTAAAAGAGTTCGATTTGATCCCGAACCATTCCTAAAGTTTGATTTAGGCCTCGTAGACTTGTTTAAGGGGTGTTATGAAAAGTTTTAAATTGGGGTGAAAAGTCATGTCTCGGTATAGCATAATTGTTTGCATATAAGCCTAGTAATGCCTCGTACCCTGTTTCGGCATTGAATACGGGTAAGAGGTGTTACACTTAGACACACCCATGCTTCAGGCCATGTCCAATTTAGGTTGCTGTCTGACTTGCGCAACATGGCCATGACACACGCCTGTGTTCAAGGCCGTGTTACCCATACGAGTGGGACACATGCCCTTGTCTCTGCCCGTGTGCTCAATTATGAGCATTCTATTTCTCAAAATTAAAATGCAAGGGACACACGACCATACCACATTCCCATGTACACACGGCCTAGACACATGCCCGTGTGTCTATCTGTGTGGACAAAATAAGGTCATTTCCTAGCCTCATTTCTCACCCAAATTTACCATTTTCCTGTATCAATACTTACATTTATAATCCAACCAATCAAAAATATAATTCAAGTCAATTTCTATCATCCAAATTAATACATTTCATCATATATTTGTGTTTAATGACTTGCCTTTATGTAACTTACATAATTTGCAAAATTAGATGTTCATACTTATCATTTTAGTTAATGTATTGAATCAACCATGACATATGTCAAAACATAAGTTTATTAGCCATTCTAATGGCTAAGTTTCATTCATCATTTACATGCCATCATTTGGTTTATTTAGCCTACACATGCCATTAACAAAATAAGATTTTCATTTATACCAAAAGGAAATATCGATAGTGTGATGATTTGCTCTGACCAATCTCCAACCTTCATGAGCTTTGAGCACTATAAAACAAGGAAAATAAAACCTAGTAAGTATACTATGCTTATTAAGCTCGTATAACATAAATTAATCTTACCCATTACATTTAATAAATTAACCATGCAAAACATGCTTTTCCAACTATTAGGCAATTTACCTACTCACACATACTCAACCAACATGCTAGTCATAATATACCAATATGCATAGATGAGCTCATCATGCCATATGTGTATTTTATTTGTTGAATCATTCCGATGGATATTTCAAGTAGTACACTTGAGATGTACAATTCCATTATCCATCAATTCATATCCTGTAGAACCTTATAGGTATACTCTCGAGCCACATATTACACAGTAAAATTACCAGTCCAGGCTAAATTCTAGTTGTAACATTTACTCTAAGGGCTTTGTCGGATTACCAGTCCAGGCTAAATCCTAATTGAAACTTATACTTGAGAGGGTAATTTTAGATTGCCCGTCCGGGCTAAATCCATTCTGCAACACATGCAGTTTTATCAGGGAAATCACATTTATCCATCGAATTCAATATTCACACAGAATTTTACTGTTTATCAATAATTTTTCCATCATATACCATTCCATCCATTAAAATTTTGATAGAATTCATACATACAATTTCATACAACATATTCAATGTAATATAGCATTCAAAACAACTCATTTTTATGCTCATTTAAGTTATATGAACTTACCTTGATATTTGTTCGTAACTAAAATCTACTAATCCGAAATTTTTTCCTTTCCTCGATCTAGCTGTTTGTTTGGTACTTTCGGATCTATATAAATGAATTTAATCGTCAATTCAATCCATTTCATATTCTATTGAACTCAATTTACAATCTAGGCAAAAGTACCATTTTACCCCCTATACTTTTAATTAATTCCAATTTCATCCCTAGGCTCAGAAATTGAAATTCATGCAATTTAATCCTTATTCCAAGACTAATCAAAATTCTAATATAAATTTTATGGCACATGTATTCTAAAAATTTTATAATTTTCCCTGGGTTTTACCATTTTTATATTTAGTCCCTAAATTGAGTTTCCATCAAATTCCCTTTTGTAAAATTTGTTTATCTATCAACAACTTTTCATTTTCTACTATAAACTTTTAAATTTTAGCATGTTCGTCCGTGGAAAATTTTCTATACTTTTATATCTATTCAAATTAACCCCCCCAAATAGAGAAATTAAGCTTTCCCAATCTCAAAAATATAAAAATTACTAAAAATGGGACATAGGAACTTACCAATTTATGCTTGGAAAGCTTGTTTTCTCCTCCTAGGGTTTCCATGGATTTTAGGTTGAAGAAGATGATATAAAATAATGATATTTTATTTTAATTTAATTATCATCTTTATAATTTTTCCATTTCCAATTTAGTCCTTAACCTTTTTAAATTTTCCCATGGATGATTCACCAAAAATATCTACATATTTTTCATCATTGGTCTAATTACCATTGAAGGACCTCAAGTTTTGAATTCCATAGCTATTAAACCTTATAGCTACTAGAATTCAAAATTTACATTTTATGCAATTTAGTCCTTTCTACAATTAAACACCTACTTGATAAAATTTTCTTATCAAAATTCTCATGTAATCTTTCTATCACATTACTAATCATTCATAATATTAAAATATTTTATCTTTTCGGCTCGAATTTGTGGTTATGAAACCACTATTTCGACTTCACTGAAATTGGGTTGTTACATAATCAAAATCAACTTATTTAATTATTTCTCTATTCAATTTAGTCCAAAATTCACATTAAGGCACTTTTACAAGTTAGCCCCTAATGTTTCACTTTTTTACAATTTAGTCCTTATTTCATAAAATAACAATTTCATGCAATTTAATACCAACCAATGCTAGCTAAATTTTACTAGTACTCATATCAGCCCATATTTTTCATTTATTTTACATTTTAACCACAAAGTTTCCATATTTTACAATTTAGTCCTTAATTTACATTTTCACTAAAAATCACTTAACAAAACTTGTATAACCATCATCAAATAATCATAATCTATCATCAATAATTAAAATACATGTTTATTCATCAATGGAAACACCCTAAATCTTTAATAGTTTATCAAAATAGTCCCTGGGCTAGCTAGAGTAAGCTGCAATGATTTCAAAAAATAAAAATCATTAAAAACGGGACAAAAACCATACCTAATTGAGCATAAATGCCTTAGCCGGATGTGTAACATCCTAAAAATAGGGGTCTGCATTTTGTATTATTACATGTGTTGTGCTTGATAAGCTTGTTATTTGGTGTGTTAGGGGTCCTAGGGAGGCTCGGGTTCGAGCCCAAGTCCTGGTGAAATTTGGGTTTTGGGCACTTTAGTGAGGAAGGTAGGACTTAAGCATAATTGATTGTATTTTGATAACACAAGGAGCAAGGTGGCCTAGTGGGTGGCATCACAAGGGAGCATGGAGGGGGGAGAGTGTTCGAATCCCACATGCTACAAAAAGGAGTTTATTTTTGTGCTCAAGAAGGGAGGTAGCTTAGTTAAGACCAAACTTTGCAGGAGAGAGGAGGACTTGGTCAAATATTTGAATGAGAGGTGGGGAGTGAATGGTGGAGTCATTTGTGGAGCAAATTGTGGGATATGGTGAAGTGGAGGAGTTTGGCTGAAAATGGGATGTGCATGGGGGGAGAACTCGGTCAAAAGATGAAAGCATGAGCAAGGGGTCACTTGGTATCATTTTCGGTAGTGGGTAGTGAGTGTGTTGTTTGTTTCGTTAGTTTTGACCCTTTTTCACATTTTCGGTATTAGCACTTCGGGGAACATTGCTTTCATTCTCTTTGTCGAAACCACAAGTGCTATTCTCCCATTTTCTCATCTTCTTCAAAAAAATTTTCTTTATTTTAGTATTGTCTGATCAGTTTGGCCGAAACTTACCTCCCATCTTCCCCATTTGCATCTTTCTTCTACACCATAATCGAAACTCTTCTTTTTTATTTATCATTTTCTACCTTTCTCACCATCAACCGAACCTCTTTGAATCGGTTCTTCTTCTCTGTGATCAATAGCCGAACATCTTGTAGACTAAAGCTTGGGGTACTTTGACTGCTGAATTTGCCTCTATTCAGTTGTCCATAGATCAATGTAGGGGGTTCGTTTCCTCTTAATTCTTTTCTACTTTTCTCTTTCTTTCTATTTCTGCTAATACCAAACTCTCACTTTTTGGTCAAGGCTATATCGGTTCATTGTTCCTATTGGTAATCTTTTTGGTGTGGTAAAGCCTAAACATTCTTCTTGGAGTTAGGCCAATTCCTCTGATTAACAACGGACGAAGATCGTTACCATTGACTTTAGTAAGGGTGAAGGTATGCAAATACTCTCTTATTTTGATAATTAGTGGCATTCTTGTGATTCTGTTTGGTGGTGATGGTATCGGCTTCCTGCTCTTGTAGGAGGGTCAAATGTTGAATAGAGGCTAACCCTCTAGAACATTACTTATTCACTTTTAGGAACTCGTTGCAAATAGTCAAGGTGCAAGGCCGGATCTTTGGAACTCTGTAGGGAAGATCATGATTGTGGTAAGTGACTCTAGTGGAGTAATACTTTCGGGTTTATGGAATCTTTTAAGAAGTTAGAGCTAACTGTCGATCGTTATATTCTAGGGGCAAGCAAAGAGTAGTTCTCACGGAAATCACAAACAGGTGTGTAATCTCACACCCACTTCGATGGTTGCTTATGAAGTTCTGTGAAGCGGCGAAAAGCCGAAAACTGATAATTGTGACTACTCGAGCATGCGAATGCACGTAGTGGTAAATCGAGATACGAATTGTGATGCTGGTTCGTTAAGGGTGTCACGAACACTCTCGCGATGCCGAGGCTGTAATAGGCCTAATCGGGCTGAAACGGGCCAAATGGGCCCAACGGGCTAATCGGCCCACTTGGATAGAACTGTCAAAAAACTAGCCAATGATAGGCTGGGTGTGAAATCTGCATATCTGTAATCGAAGCCATGCCTTTTGGGCTACACGAGCGTGTAGGCCCGTTTGGGCTTAAAACGGGTTTTAGGCCCAATAGTACTGTAAAGACCCAAAAAGGGTCCCGAGTCGTTCGAGGCGATAGTAGGCCTTTAAAAATGCCATGAAAGAGAAATTACTAAAATACCCTTAGGGTAAATTATCGAAATACCCTTGGGTTGTGAAATTACTAAAATACCCTCGATGGGTTGAATGATCGTTTTACCCTCAATATTGTCTAGTAACAAATGTATGTTTACATCACAGGCGTATATGTTGATATGTATGTTGCATTTTATCATGTTGCATGGGGTGGGTTAATGATTGAAAAGCAGTGTAGCCTGGTGGCATAGCCACAATATATTTATATATATACATATTTATGACTCTGGTGGCTCAGCCTCAAATATTGTGATTAGCAACCTGACTGCAATATTGGTGTGATTGGCGGGGTGGGTTGACTTGATCCCCACAGGTGTGATTGGCTGGTACGGGGGTATGTTGGTTGGATTGGGTTGGGCTGAACTACTTCATTTGCACTTACATGATTATAGGGCTTAGGCCTAGATTGATGTCTCATGGGCTCGGGCCAAGTTAATGTCGTTTAGGGGATTTCACACTGAGTTCTTGTAACTCACCCCTTTTTCTTTAACCTCGCAGGTAATCCCCAGTGATAGAGGATGTGGAGCGTGGAGGACTCAGTGGTGGCCATACAACAGAGATTTCTCTCAAACTTTAGTAAATTAGATTTTTACGTTTTCTTTAAGATTATTTATTTATTTTGGGTTGATATTTTGTAATAAGGCCATTGGTATATTTTTCTTTTAACCTTTCAATTATAACTGTTAAACTCATAAATATGGGGTTTTCTGAAAACATTAACAATCGCTTTCAAAAAATATCTCGTTACTACAAATATTGAAAATCGATTTTCACTACAAAGGCAGTTTCAAGTTAATTACAACTTTTCTAAAATGGACACTGAGTAAATTGGATTTTTATAAACAACCAATGTAACTCGGAGTTTTCAAAAGAGATGCAAACATTTTCAACGAACGCTTAGTTTTTAAACTACCATTCTATGTGTCATGCTAGATCCGGTCATAACGTCTAGGCCGGGTTTGGGATGTTACAGAATGTAAAGGAGAAAAAATGACTTTCTTGTTTCTCTAAATTCGGTGGAAGAAGATGATAATAGGAAATACTTTTGTTTTGTTTTATTTATTTTAAGTTTAATTACTAACTTACTAATATAACCTTAATTAATCACATTAATTTCAAAAATACCAATCTCATAAATGTCCACTATCATACTAATGGTCTAATTACCACTTAAGAACCTTAAATTTAAGGTTCTATAGCTATTTGACACCTTTAGCTATTAGAACTCCACTTTTATACTTTATGCGATTTAGTCCTTTTTATCAAATTAAGCATTCAAACGATAAAATTTCTTAATGAAACTTTCACACAAACATACTATCATGTTGTAAACATTAAAATAATAATAAAATAATTATTTTGACTTTGGATTTGTGGTTCCAAATCACTGTTCTGATTTGACTAAAAACGGGCTGTTACACACACGCCCGTGTAGCAGGCCGTGTGCGAGGCCATGTAATAGCCTGACTGCATGCAATAGAATCTACAGGGGACACACGGCCATGTCGCCAGGCCTATTGGCATGCCAATCATATCCTAATCATTTAATGTGTCCAAACGATCATTTTAACAAAATTATAACTTTCATGAATCAGAGGCACTTCCATATTTCTCAATACACATGCTATAACAATTCATAATCATTCAAAAATCACATTTATCATATTTCATAAATATTCAATAGTTTTCTAATAAATCCTTTCTCACCTTATATTCAATTATAATATTTTGATTTCTAACTCACATTTTAAACATCATATATATACATTAATAAATCAAGATAATATTATATATATATATATATATATATATATAGAGAGAGAGAGAGAGAGAGAGAGAGAGAGAGAGAGGTATGTACAATTCTATACCTACAAACCTACCTGGCTAAATTGCAACAATGACTAAGTATAGGGGCTATTTGGTAATTTTCTCTTCTCTTCTATTTTCCACTCGCTCTTGATCTAAATTAATAATTTCATTCAATTCATTAATTCAAATAGTAAAACCAATTCATTTTATGCAATTTATCCTTTTGACATTTTTACAAAATTACCTCAACTTTTCATTTTTATTCAATTTAGTCCCTATGTCTTAATCATGCAAATAAACCAATTTTATTAAAAAACCATACCACCTGAACGTTAATAGCTTCCATTACATCACACATTTGTAACAACTTCACATCAACTCCTTGAATTATTATTACTCTAGCAATTTAATCCCTAAACATTTAAATCATTAAAAATTACTTAACAAATTAATCATAAATAATAAATAATACCTCAAATTCATAATTTAACATCTAAAATCACAAATATTCATCAATGAAAACATTAAAAATCTTTAATAGTTTCAAAAACGAAGGCACGGGCTACTTGGACCTAGTTGCAACGATCTCAAAAACATAAAATATACAAAAAATGGAATCAAAATAGACTTACAGGCAAAGAAATTAATCAAACCGAAGCTTTCCTCCCTAGTTATGGTGTTCAATCGAGTGAAGAAGAAGAAATGAAGTTAAAATGTTTTAATTTCACATTAATTTGTTTTAATTGCCATTTAAATTGCCATTGAAATTATATTATTTAATTCACTTTCAACCATTATGCCATCCCACCATGAAAAACATAGCATACTTTCTACTTAAGTCCTTCCCCAACTATTAACTAGGCAATTTGATCACCTAATTGTAAAAATTACCCACTTTTGCACCTTTTACAAATTAGTCCTTTTCCTTTAATTAACTATCTAAACGTTAAAATTTCTTAGCGAAACTTTAATACAACCTCCATAATACTCCATAAATATTTATTGAAATATTTACAGTTTAGTTTATAGAAACAAGATCCCGATACCTCATTTTCTAAAACCACTTGACTTTAGGGTCTTACCACTTGAACCTAATTGTTCTCTCAAATAACATAAATTACTAAATCAACATTTATTTTAATATCATATTTGACTCGTAAATATTAAATAATAATATTTATGAACTCACTCGTTAGATTTATGGCCCAGAAAACATTATTTCTGACACCATTAAAAAACGGGTTGTTACGTCAACGCCCAAAACCACTATACATATAATGAGTACTCACAACCCTATGGCCTGCCAACTATATCCAATGGTTCCAAGATGACAAGGCCAAAATATCTGAAAACAACACATATTACTTACCGATTGTCCATGCATTATTAGCATCTTTTGCAAAACACTAGCATAGTCATATAACATACATATATTACACATTTATTTCATGAATATAATTGCACTTTACATAATAATCAACATACTCACTTATCACATTTCATGCACAATACATAACCACAAGATAATTATAGATTCAAGAAAACTTACGCTCGAAACTTAGAGTAGGGGTTTAGGCTACGTCTAAATTCCCAAATAACACATGACTCGTGTTTACGAGTAGCAATTCCATACACTGACCACTTTATGCTTTTGCCGAAAAGCCGAAAGCTCAACTAAATCTTCCCTAGCTCATAGCAAGCTCTAACAAATTCGAAGTTTTACACAAAAAAACAATACAATAACCACAGTCAAGTAACAACAAAAAATTTACTCAAACCAACTAAAACACAAGCTTTAAGCTAAGTTCTCATGTAATTTAAACTATTAACATAACAAACTTTTAATTCTAAAATCTCGGTCCATACTCAACATTTTGCCTAAAAGCGATTTCCTTCATCTAATTAATCATCTACGCCTAATTTGCAACCTTCAAACTAAACAAATCTATACAATTCATGTTATCAACAATTTTCGACATCTTATAGGAAATTTTCACAAAATTCATTAAAACATGAGAAATCATTAATGAAACTTCAAGGTAAGTTTAAAAACCTTCTAATAATGCTAAAACAAGTTGAAAAACACTTTGGAACCAATTTTGACTCGTAATCCTAATATCCACCATTAATGGCTCGATTTTTTACTTTTATTTAGAACATGCAATTTGATGTCTAATAATTCAGTTTTAAAGTCTAAATAACATTAAAAACAAATGGTGACTTGAATGGTTACCTTTTTTGAGATAATTAATGAGTTTTGACGTAAATCCAAAAAACCCACGTTTGGAGAAGATGATGAAATCTATGGAGTTTTAGGTGCTTTTCCTGAAGATTCATGATGGAAAATAACTTAAGAATGATAGGACATAAAGGTATTATGGTTTGGGAATAAAAAATCAAAATAAATAGCAAGGGAAAGTAAAGGGCGACAATCACAATGAAGGGGAAAAGAAATTGTAACACCTCAAACCCGACCTAGACGTTACGACCGAATCTGACGTGAAGTGTTATTTTGAAAACCGGTCTTGTCGATGAAAATTTGTGACTACAGTTTTAAATCCTTTTTAAAACTAATTACTATCGCAAATGTTGGGTTGTAAAATAAAAAATTGCTAATCACTTATTGGTCATATCATTTATTACAAGTTATTAATCTGAATTGAAAATCGCGAAGCTTTTCCAATCGTAAACTTTAAAATTTGAAAATGCGTGATTTTCTTTGAGAGTAGTTATTATTTTGAAAAACCCATGTTTCCTAATCTAGCAAATTAATGTAAAAAGTTAAAACCAAATAAAAGTTAAAAACCTCAAATGGCCTTATCACATAATTATATCCCCAAAATAAATAATTTTAAAAAACTAGGTATAAATCAAAACCCTCATGCACATGTGGCCACCTCTTAGTCCTTCGCAGCTCCAAATCCTCTAATGCTGGGGATTACTTGTACAATTGAAAGAAAAGAGTAAGTTACAAGAACTCAGTGTGTAATCCCCTATCATACAAGAATACTGGACTGAGCCCTATTCAAGAATAATACAAAGGTGGGCCTTAGCCCAAGATCTGAGAATAGTGTGGGTATAAGCCCAAATAATAACAGAATAGAACAATGATGCAACCCAGCCCAAACCAGCCAACACACCACTCGTGCCAACCAACACACCATGTGGGGACTAAGTCGACCCACCCAACCAACACACCAATATTCGCAGCATAGTTGCTAATAGTAACGTAGCAAAGCTACTAAAAAAGTAAATGTGGCCAAGCCACTGAAATCAGAATACGTGGAGAAGCCACTTGAACAGTAAAATCATGGTAAAGCCACTAGTACAATACTTCCTCCAAATCAGAATCCCAACCCCAATGCAAAATGTTGTGTCATAAATATTATGTGTATGCAGTATGTCATATTCATAAACAGTCATATAGATATCACACACTCATCAACTAAATCACTACTAGGGGTATAATGGGCATTTCATTAGTTAGGGAATGAAAATTTTACTCTGCAAGGGTATTTCAGTAATTTCACCCTTAGAGGGTATTTCGGTAATTTTACCCTTTGAGGGTATTTTAGTAATTTTACCCTTCGAGTGTATGTCGATAATTTCACCCTTCGAGGGTATTTTGGTAATTTTACCCTTCAAGGGTATTTCAAAAATTTTACCTTTAAGGGTATTTCAGTAATTTTACCCTCCGAGGGTATTTTGGTGCAGTTTATGATCTTTCCAAAGGACTGTCGTCATTTCAAACGACTCAGATAACTTATATAGCCAAACAGTGTAATTGGGCTCAAGGCCCGTTGCTTGCCTCAAGTGGGCCCACATTTCATCACAGCTACGTGAACCTCGTAGCCTAATCCCTTATTAATGACTTACCGCTGATTTCATCCTTGTGGGGCATGTGAGCCCACATGGCCCATTTTGGCCCTACGAGGCCCATTACAACCTAAGCCCACGAGAACGTTCGTTGCGGCCTTTGCGGTCTATCGCCAACGTTTGTGGCTCGCTTTGTCCCTAGGAGCATTTGCACGCTCGTGAGCCCTCAAATACTAAAGTTTTGGCTTTTCGGCTTTTGTTGTTTCATAATTAAACAGGGGTGTGAATACACACCTTCATCCATTGTTTTGACAAAAACAACATTGGGTGTACGTTACACACCTTTTAGCAACCTCTCGCGAAAATCCAACAGCCCCAACCTTGGTAAGCAGGAGTATAGCCTTTAACCTTAAAATCACTTGGCTAGACTCTTATAATTGATGATTGACCCCATACTGTATATCCATAAATTCTGTTAGAGGGTTGAATAAGGATACAATTTACACCCATCATGAAAAACTTGAGCAAAACAAGGAACACTTATCGAATCCCTCAGAATCAAAGGTTACCTTAAAGGAGTGGCACATGCAGATGGAGTATTATGTTCAATCTAAAAGTGAGTAAATTGAAAGAAGAGTATTGATTATCAATAATCATAATCCTAAAAGAGAAACCAGCAAAGTAACAAGAGACAACCCACTTGCTTACCCCAATAATCAGCTTTTGTAACTTGGAGAAAGAGTAATATTAGACTTGCAACAAAATAAATGTTTGAGAAGGTCTAGGCAATAATCAGCTTATTAGAGTCTTAGAAGGAGTGAAGAGAATGTAAGGTTTTTTTCTATTCACAAGAAGAGAGGAACAGAAGAACTTACTTTGATTTAGCGAAACAAAGGAAGAAGAAGTAGAATGCCAATCGGCAGAAAGTAGATGTGCAAAAAAAAAGGAAGGCTTCAATGGAGGATTTGGTAATTGACAATTGGTATCTTGATTGCCAAAAATGAATGACAGTTGAGAGAAAAAGAAGGTTGGAGAAAGAAAGACCCTAATGGTCAAAAATGTTGTGTGAGATGACACCAAGAATGGAAAACCCAAAACGAAAAAGAGAAAAAATCTCGAAATACCAAGGAGGAAATTTGGCTACTACACTCACCTTAAATGTCAAAATTGTACAAATGAAACTCCCCTAGCCAAAACCCCCCTACTCAAGCTCTCCCATTCAGCCAAGACTCCTTCTAATTCAAATTCCCTAAAAATCTCCACTGATTGCTCCTTGATTCACTCTACACCCCTCATTCAAACTTGATGACCAAGTCTCTAACCACCTCTGCAGAGTTTGAATTAGACTCTACCTCTCATGCCACAGAGTCATAAAATAAAACCTCCCACTTGCATGCCATCGGATTTGAACCTCAGACCAGTAGAACACTCCACACGCCTCTTGCCACCTCTACCAGTAGACTCTTTGTGTCACATGTCAAGTACACTTAATATATATGTTATATAAGCTAACATCTAGGTTCCAAAGGAGCAAAAATCAAAATTTTTCCAAGGGTCATACTTGAACCTAGGCTTCCTAAAATCCCCAAAACACTTAGCCATTGAAGCAAACAAGCAATTTGGTCAGAACATGAAAATTTAAAGACCCTATATTTTGGGGTATTACAATTCTACCCCCTAAAAAGAAATTTTGGCCTTGAAGTTTACTTGGTCAGAAAAGGTGAGGATATTGTTGTTGCATCGCCTCTTCAGGCTCCCATGTGGCTTCCTCTGCACTGTGATTATGCTAAAGCACCTTGACCAAAGGAACAGATTTCCTCTGTAATACTTTAACATCACGATCCAGTATCTGCACCGGTTCTTCCTTAAAGGTCAGATCAGGTCTAACCTCAATCTCCTCCACCGGCACTGTATGTGAGGAATCAAAGCGGTATCGCCTCAACATAGAGACGTGGAACACATCATGATCCAGTTAACTCAGGAGGCAACTCAAGCTCATAGGTGACCGGTCCCACTCGCTTTAATATTTGGTAAGGTTCGATGATTCTAGGGCTCAGATTGCCTTTCCATCCAAATCTCAGAATCTTCTTCCATGGAGAGACCATAAAAAAGGCACAATCCCCCACAGAGTACTCTATCTCTTTACACTTTAAATCAGCATACTACTTCTGCCTATCTGATGCTTCCTTTAACCGATCTCAAATCAACTTTACTTTTTCTTTGATTTTAGAAACTAACTCTAGTCCCAATACTCTCCACTCACCAAGTTCTTTCCAATAGATAGGGGTACGACACCTACAACTATATAACGCCTCGTACGGTGCCATCTGAATATTGGATTGGTAACTGTTGTTATATACGAACTCTGCTAGTGGCAAGTAGTCTTCCCAAAAGCCTCAAAAATCAATTACACAGCTTCTTAACATGTCTTCCAGTATCTGAATCACCCTCTCGATGACCATCCATGCGAGGGTGGAACGCAAGATCAAATCTAATCTTGTACCCCAGGCCTCGTGTAACTTCTTCTAGAATCAAGATGTGAATCTAGGACTCCATTAGATATGATAGAAACTGACACACCATGCAGTCTTACAATCTTGGCCACATACAACTTAGCCAACTTTTGCAATGAATAATCAGTGCGAACCGGTATAAAATGGGCAGATTTAGTCAATCGGTCTACAATAACCCATACCGAATCCTTCTTAGTAGGCGTCAAGGGTAGCCCACTAGCAAAGTCCATGGTTACCCTCTCCCACTTCTAGAGTGGAATCTTAACGGGTTGCAGTAATCCAGAAGGCAGTTGATGCTCAGCCTTAACTTGCAGGCATGTCAAACACTTACTCATGAAATTCGTAACCTTATGCTTTAGTCCTGGCCACTAATACATGTCACGCAGATCTTGATACAACTTGTTTCCACCAGGATGCATCGCATAAGGACTGCTATGTGCCTCTCGTAGGATAGACTGCCTCAGATCCGTAGCTTTTGGTATACACACTCTCCCACGAAAACATAGTACTCCTCACTATTCAGCCCAAAATCTGTAGCCTCCCCCTTCGCAACAAGTCAGAAACAAGGAACCAACAATTCATCCAACAACTATTTCTCCTTAATTTGATCAGTCTAGGTTGGTCTCACTTGGAGTTCATCCAACAAGCTACCATCTTCAAACAGGCCGAGTCGAGCAAACATTGCTCTTAAATTGGATACAACCCTACGACTTTGTGTATTAGCTACAACATTAGCTTTACCAGGGTAGTCCTTAATTGAGCAATCATAATCCTTAAACAACTCTATCCATCTTTGTTGCTTGAGGTTCAACTCCTTCTGAGTACGGAGGTATTTGAGGCTCTTATGATCCGTGTAAATAATAGACTTCTCACCATATAAGTAATGCCTCTAAATCTTTAGTGCAAATACCACCGCAGCTAACTCCAAGTCGTGAGTAGGGTAATTTTCCTCGTGAGGATTAAATTGTTGAAACGCATATGCAACCACCTTACCCTCTTGCATCACCACACAACCTAATCTAGTGTACGACACATCACTGTAGATAGTGAATTCCTTCTCAGACTATGGCTGTATTAACACAGGGACTTCAGTTGAAACTTTCTTTAGTTTCTCAAAACTCTCTTGCTGCTTATCAGTCCAATTAAACGGTACCCCTTTATGCAGTAACTTGGTCAGAGGTGCAGTAATCAGTGAAAACCCCTCAACAAATCGTATGTAATACCCAGCCAGACCCAGAAAGCTTCGAATCTCAAATACAGTCTTTGGTGGTTTCCAATTCAATACGGCTTCAATTTTTCGAAGATCCACCCTAATCCCCTCGGTAGACACCACGTGACCCAAAAATGTCAGTTCTCGCAACTAGAACTCACACTTGCTGAACTTTGTGTATAGCTGCTTTTCCCTCAGAATTTGTAAGACAATTCGAAGATGTGCATCATGATCCTCCTCGGTTCTTGAGTACACCAGGATGTCATCTATAAAAACAACTACGAATTGATCTAAATAGGGCTGGAATACTCGGTTCATCATATCCATGAAAGTTGCACTGAAAGTAGCTGGTGTATTTGTCAACCCAAACGGCATTACCAGAAACATGTAATGACCATATCGAGTCCTGAGCGCAGTCTTATACACATCCGCTTCCTTAACCTTTAGTTGATGGTACCCAGATCGAATATCTATATTGTAGAAAATTGAAGCTCCTCGCAGCTGGTCAAACAGACCATCTATTCTCGGTAGAGGGTACTTGTTCTTAATCGTCAGCTTATTCAGTTGACGATAATCTATGCACATGGGCATGGATCCATCCTTCTACTTCACGAATAACACTGGTGCTCTCCATGGAGACACACTTGGGCAAATGAACCCTCAGCCAGTAGCTCTTGGATTTTAGCCTTTAACTCCACCATCTCCTTCAGTGCCATCCTATAAGGGGCGATGGACACTGAGCTGTTCCTAGTAGGAGCTTGATATTGAATTCGACCTCACAATCTGGGGGCAACCCAGGAAGCTCTTCAGGAAATACATCCGGAAACTTCTTAACGATTCTGACATCTCCAACAGGAGAACCCTTAGAATCAGAGCCGCTGACATAAGCAAAAAAAAAATCTTACAACCCTTGCAAACCAGTCTCTCAGCCTTTAATGCTGAGATTACAATAGACAAATAATTCCTTCACTCCCCTATCAGAACCACCTCATCATCCTCAGAAAACTTCAACAACATACACTTAGCAGCACAATCCATGTTCGCACAGTGTTTCACTAGCCAATCCATGCCCAATATAAGATCGAATTTACCAAAAGACAATTCCATCAAATCCGCCGGAAAGACAACCCTTTGGATCTCTAGGGGCACGTCTCTGAATAACTTACTCACCCTAACCGACTGTCCCAATGGACTTAATATAGTTATCTCCCTATTAGTAATTTCAAACTGAAAACCCAACTTCCCAGACGCTGTGCATGCAACATACGAGTGTGTAAACCCAATGTCAATTAAAGCAATGTATAGTACATCATAAATTAGGAACGTACCAGTTATGATGTCTGGGGCATCGCCACCCTCTCAGCGACGAGCAGCATAGACCAAGCCTAGCTGTCTTGCCTCCATGTTACCAGCACCTTTGCTCAGTGCTCCACGACCTCGTCCCAAACCATTTCCTCCTCTGGCCTGACTATGGCCTCTCGGTGGCTGCTGACCACCTCTCCCTAGCTGAATATAGCCCTGACCTGCAGCTTGCATCTGAACAGGCCTTTGAGTACAGTTCTTAACCTGATGCTCCACGGACCCACATTTAAAGCATGCCTCAATTTTTTTCTAGCATTCACCTTGGTGAGATATCCCACAATCAGCGCAAGGCTGCAATCTAATCATAGTAATAGGAATTGCTCGGACTACCCCATCAAATTTGGTCCTCTTTACAAGCCTTCCAGAAGAACTCGAGGGCCCTGAATCCCTTTTAAACCTACCTTTATCTTTCTCGTAATTCTGGAACTCAGAACACTTTACATCTTCTGTAATTTTTGCTTTCTAAATAATGGCAGCAAAATCTCATTCCCTCTGTGAAGATCTCAGCACCTACAACTCATCTCGGAGGCTATCTTCAAAATGCACACAGCATTCACACTCAGTTGCGACTATGCCTCGAGCATACCGACTGAACCATAGAAACTATGCCTCATACTCTGCCACAAACCTATTCCCCTAGACCGGCTCAAAATTCCTTCCTCCAGGCAGCCACATAACACGCCCCAACATATTTTCCTTGAAAGGCCATCTTAAAGAAGTCCCATGTCAAGCGGTTGGCCTGCGTACCTTCTCCCATAGTGAGCCACCATTGGTATGCCTCGTCCCATAGTAAAGACACTACTCCCTTTAGTTTCTATTCCATAGTACAGTCAAGGTCATCCATTATCCGCTCGGTAGCCTCTAACCAATATTCTGTCACATTTGGGGCTACACCAGAAATGCCCCTAAAGATTTCTGCTCCATTAGTCCGGAGTCACTCAGAAATTGACCATCGCCCCACTAATCCAGTACTTACTCCAACAACCCTTTCGAGAACACACAACATTGCTTGAGATAGAGCGTTATCCCCAATTGCTCAATCATGAGACCTTGTCTCAGTTACTGGTGAGGTTGGTGCCTCCCTAATAGGCATATAGCCCGATGCTGAAGACCCAGCCCTAGCACCTCCTAGGCCTCTACCGCAGCCACGTGTGCCCCTTTAGTGACTTCTTGTGTCATATCGATATAACATATTTATCTGTTTTAAAAGTCTTATAAATTAGTTCATAACTCTAGTAATTATTAACGGATGTTCTAAGACAATTAGTTTTTAAAGTTTTTTTTCGCAGATCGTGATATCTCACTATAGTTTCCTGTTTTCTACAGTCTCAGTTTACCCTAACAAAAGAGTTTGAGCATAGTACTACAATCTATGGTAGTTTCTCAATATAACATTTAAATCTATAACAGTAAACAGTGTTAGAGAACTTACAGATTTGGCGCCAAAGACTCGGTGTGCCACACTTTCTGTAACAACTTTACTTTTCGAAACCAAAGTTAAACAATTTTAGAAAAAATTTTGAGAACCCATTCCACAGTCGAGTTTTGCAACTCGTCTCTGATACCACTAAATGTAACACCCCAAACCCAGCCTAGACATTACGATTGAATCTGACGTGCCACATCAAAGTGTTGTTTTGAAAACCGATCTTGTCGATGAAACTTCATGACTACAGTTTTAAATCCTTTTTAAAACTTATTGCTATCACAAATGTTGGAGTTGTAAAATTAAAACTTTTTAATCACTTATTGGTCGTATCATTTATTACAAGTTATTAATTTGAATTGAAAACCGCGAAAGCTTTTCCAATGATAAACTTTAAAATTTGAAAATCTGTGATTTTCTTTGAGAGCAGTTATTATTTTGAAAAATCAGTGTTTCCTAATCTAGAAGATTAATGTAAAAAGTTAAAACCAAATAAAATTTAAAAACCTCAAATGGCCTTATTACATAATTATTTCCCCAAAATAAATAATTTAAAAAACTAGGTATAAATCAAAACCCTCGTGCACATGTGGCCACCTCCAAGTCCCTCGCGACTCCAAATTCTCTAATGCTGGGAATTACATGTGTAGTTAAAAGAAAATAGTGAGTTACAAGAACTCAGTGTGTAATCCCTTATCATGTAGTAACAGTCTGACCCTGAGCCCTATTCAGTAATAGTACAGTGTGGGCCTTAGCCTAATACAATAACAGTGTGGGTATAAGCCCAAATAATAACAGAACAGAACAATGATGCAACCCAGCCCAAACTAGCCAACACAACACCAACCAACAAACACACGATGTGGGGACTAAGTCGACCCACCTAGCCAACACACCAATATCGCAGAATAGCTACTAATAGTAACGCAGCAAAGCTGTAATAATAGTAAATGTGGCCAAGCCACTGAAATCAGAATACGTGGCGAAGCCACTAGAACAGTAAAAATGTGGCAGAGCCACTAGTATAGTACTTCCTCTAAATCAGAATCACAACCCCAATGCAGGATGTCGTGTCATAAATATTATGTGTATGTAGTATGTCGTATTCATAAACAATCATATAGATAGCACACACTCATCAACTAAACCATTACTAGGGGTATAATGGTCATTTCGTCAGTTAGGGGTAAAACGATAATTTTACTCTACAAGGGTATTTTAGTAATTTCACCCTTCGAGGGTATTTTGGTAATTTTACCCTTCGAGGGTATTTTGGTAATTTTACCCTTTGAGGGTATTTCTGTAATTTTACCCTTCTAGAGTATTTCGATAATTTTACCCTTCAAGGGTATTTCAAAAAATTTACCCTTCGAAGGTATTTCGGTAATTTTAACCTCTAATGGTATTTTGGTACAGTTTACGACCTTTCCAAAGGACTACCGTCGTCTCAAGCGACTCGGATAACGTATATGGCCAAAACAATGTAATTGGGCCCAAGGCCCGTTGCTTGGCCCAAATAGGCCCACATTTCATCACGGCTACGTGAACCTCGCAGCCTAATCCCTTATTAGTCACTTGCCACGAATTTCGTTTCTATGGCGCCCATGAGCCAAAGGGCCCACATGGCCCATTTCGGCCCTACGAGGCCCATTACAACCTAACGAAAATGTTCGTGGAGGCCTCTACAATCTATCACCAATGTTTGTGGCTCGATTTGTCCATACGAGCATTCGCACGCTCGTGAGCCCTCAGATGTCGAAGTTTCAGCTTTTCAGCTTTTTCCGTTTCACAATTAAATAGGGGTGTGAATACACACCTTCATCCATTGTTTTGATAAAAACAACATTGGGTGTATGATTACACACCTTTTAGCAACCTTTCATGAAAATCCAATCGTCCCAACCTTGGTAACCATGAGTATAGCATTTAACCTTAAAATCACTTGGCTAGACTCCCACAATTGATGATTTACCTCACACTGGATATCCACAAATTCCATTAGAGGGTTGAATAAGGCTATAATCTACACCCATTACGAAAAAATTGAGCAAGACAGGAAACACTTATCGAATCCCTCAGAACTGAAGGTTGCCTTAAAGGAGTGGCACACGCGGATGGAGTATTGCGTTCAATCTAAGAGTGAGTAAACTGAAAGAAGATTATTGATTAGCAATAATGATAATCCTAAAAGAGAAACCAGCAAAGTAACAAGAGACAACCCACTTGCTTGCCCCAATAATCAGCTTTGGTAACCAGGAGAAAGAGTAATATTAAACTTACAACAAAATGAACATTTGAGAAGGTCTAGGCAGTGATCGGCTTATCAGAGTTTTAGAAGGAGTGGGGAGAATGTAAGGTGTTTGATTATTCACAAAAAGAGAGGAACAGAAGAACTTACTTTGATTTAGCAAAATAAAGGAAGAAGAAGTAGAATGCCAATCGGTAGAAAGAAGATGTGCAAAAGAAAATGGAAGGCTTCAATGGAGGATTTGACAATTGACAATTGGTATCTTGACTGGCATAAATGAATGACAGTTGAGAGAAAAAGAAGGTTAGAGAAAGAAAGACCCGAATGGTCAAAAATGTTGTGCGAGATGACACCAAGAAAGGAAAACCCGAAACAAAAAAGAGAAAAAATCTTGAAATACCAAGGAGGAAATTTGGCTACTACACTCATCTCAAATGTCAAAATTGCACAAATGAAACTCCCCTAGCCGAAATCCCCCTACTCAAGCTCTCCCATTCAGCCAAAACTCCCCTCTCATTCAAATTCCCTAAAAATCTCCACTGATTGCTCCTTGATTCACTCTACACCCCTCATTTAAACTTGATGACCAAGTCTCTAACCACCTCTGCAGAGTTTGAATTAGACTCTACCTCTCATGCCATAGAGTCATAAAATAAAACCTCCCACTTGCATGCCATGGGATTCAAACCTCATACCAGTAGAACACTCCACATGCCACTTGCCACCTCTACCAGTAGACTCATTGTGTCACATGTCAAGCACACTTAATATATATGTCCTAAAATCCCCAAAACACTTAGCCATTGAAACAAACAAACAATTTGGTCAAAATATGAAAAATTAAAGACCCTATATTTTGGGCGTTACAAAAACTGACATGAAAACATTTTGATGAAGAAGAAATAGGTTCAATTTTATAAACTGGTTAAATTGCCACATAAATGCTTACTATTTTGACTATGTTACAAATTAGTCCTTTATCTAAAATTAGGGGTTTCTAGAGCACTTCTTCAAAATTTGATTTAACAATTAATACGTCATAGACGAATGCAATCTCGGTTTACCATGTTATGAAATTCCAAGCACTATGGCCAAAATTCCTAAAATACCCCTAAAACTCTTAGGTCATATTTTGGGGTGTTACAAGTAAGTATTTCGAGGATCGTACCTAATGGATTGTAAATTTAAGAAATCATTATTAAATCAAAAAGAAAATTACTATTAATCTAATCGAGTCACAAATTAGTAGTAGGAATGCAAATTAATATATCAATTAAACTAATTAAATTAACTTACCTAAATTAACCTAATAGTCTTTCCTATTCCTAGTGTCTACAATGCGAGCCTCTAGCCTATGATTGATTAAATTCCTAATTATCTAATTAATTATTCTACATTGAGTTATTTATCACCGTTAGCTATGACTACTCTCCTAATTCATCTTCATTAAGGATTACTGTAACAGTCCGGTTTATACCCTAGTCGGAATAGTGGTTTTGGGACCACAAATCTGAGTCTGTACAATATTTTTAATATTGTTTTCTATGCCTATGATGTGTGATTATGCATGTGCTAAAGTTTCGTAAGATAATTTAATTGTCTGTGTGTTTAAATTGAGCAAAGGACTAAATCGCATAAAAGTTAAAAGTGACCTCTATTTGATTTAGTGGCTAAATGGATCTGTCTTTATAAAGACAAGGCCTTATACTGTAAATTGCCCTTTTTACAATGTGGTGGACGGCAATGGTCTTTAATGACCTTATGTACATATGTTTTGTTTTATTTTACATAAGTTTAATATAGTAAAATGCATATTAATATGTTTATAATAAAACATATGAAAAAGACAGTGGCATTAGTTCATCCCATTTTTGGCCGAAATTAGTAAAGAAAAAGGAAGAATAAGAGCTTTAAGGGTTTCAGCCATTCCAAGCTATAATTTAAGTATGTTTTGGATTTAAATTTTGATGATTTCTATGTTTTTGAGATTGTTTACTAGTCTACTATCAAGCCCATGTCTTAATTTTGTGTATTGATAATGTTCATGAGATATTCCATTGATGATATATTGAGTTTTGTGATGAGTTTGGTTGTTAAACGAAAGCTATGTATTTGATGAAAATACTTTGTTCTTGAATTTTGATAAATTTAGCTAATTAGGGCTAAATTGAGAAAATAGTAACTTAAGGGATTAAATTGCAAATTTGATGGAAAATATGGGCTTGTATGATGTTCATAAGTATTCGGCTAAGCATGGTTAAATGATGATTTTGTGAATTTGATGTTTTGAGAAAGATGGACTAAATTGATAAATTGTGCAAATGTGAGGGTTAAATTGTAAATAGCCCTAAATGTATGTCCTTGGATTGAATTGAATGAGTTATTGAATAAAAGAGTTAATTCTAAATATGTATAGATCAAGAACCGAGTAAAATGGGCTTAGATCGCAGGAAAGCGAAAGTAACCGAGTAGCCATTTCCATTTTCGTAAAATCAAAACCAAGGTAAGTCATTATGCAAATAAACGTATTCGTATTAACTTATGTATGTTCATATGACTATTTTTAACTATGATTGCTTATGATATGATCCATACATGAATTTCAAGATAAGGCTGACTTAGTGTCGATATCCGAGAAGTCTCGTATGAACCTAAGAATAGATAGGATTAGCTATGTCATGACATAGGTATCTGTTCTGTTTTATCATGTAAGACCATGTCTAAGACATTGGAGTTGATTTGAGATTTTGTGTAAGACAACATCTAGGACCTTGGCATCGATATGAGCTTTACGTGTAAGACCATTCTGGGACATCGACATCGTATTGATTCGTGTACGATCCTGTCTGGGACAGTGGCATCGATATCTGAGTACATGTAAGACCTCGTCTAGGATGTTGGCATTGTACGACTATTTCGAGCTTTCTGAGTATCCTATTAGATTCCTATCGATTCAACAGGCAAAATTCGAGCTATGAACAATTATGTGAATGTATATTCATTTCAGGTACGTTTGGTATTTACACTAAGTGTGTATAAAAGGTAAGTACCTACGTGATTTTGATTTGAAGATATGTATGATTGAATATGAGAATGTGAATGAGATACAAGAATGGTTATGAAAGACCTATGTATATATATATGATTCTTGAATTGATGAATGTGGCAAATATGGTCAAAAAATATGGACCTAAGCATATATGTGAGAAATTTGCTATGCATATGAATTGTGCCAATGTTTCTATATGCTCATATGTTTTATATATTAAGTTTATTTGTATATGACTTACTAAGCTTTTGGAAAGCTTACTCTGTGTGTATGTTTTCTCTGTTTTATGGATCGTCAAAGCTACTAAAGGCTCAGGGACCGTCGAGGATTGTCATCACACTACTCAACTTATTTTGGTATATTTTGGAAATGTATATAGCTAGATATGGCATGTATAGGCTAGTTATTTGGATAATTATGAGATGTGAACTTAGCCATGTGATTTGGCTATTGAGAATATGCATTAATGATTATGATATGTGATGTATGTCTTGGTATGGTTAGATAACATTGAAAATGGTCAAGTTTTTAGGTAAATATTTGAATGAAATTATGCTTGTGTTATATATATGTTTTAGTCTTATAAACTTTGCATGATTAGTATTGGATTGGATTGTAGACATGGATGATTATTTTGATATGTTTTTGGTTGTCATATGTGCATGAGATGTGTTGGTAATTTGCTTGTAGGAATATCCCTAGTTGGGTGGCATTTTGGTCTTGCAAATGGACAATAATGTCACACGGGTGTGGCACACGGGCGTGCCTAGTGACCGTGGGGTAAAGTCAGTAGCTAGCTTAAGAGCACACGGCCATGGTACACGGGCGTGCCTAGTTGCCATGTGAGGAAGTCAGTATATGGCCTAAGAGTACACGGCCTTAGTACATGGGGGTGCTTGGTGACTGTGGAGCCAATTCAGGTTCGACCACGAGGAGGACACATGGGTGTGTCTAGTAGCTGTAGGAGGCACACGACCTACCCACAAAGGCATGTAACCCCTGAAACTTTGAAAATTTTAAAATTTCTGAGAATTTCTGTATGTTTTTTGGTTTAGTCCTGACCCGGTTTATAAGTATGTTTAAGGTCTCATTGACCATTATAAAGGAAACTTTGTTTGTGTTTAGTATATGATTGTAAAAAATGTTATGAAAGTTTTCGATCTATCTGGTAATGCTCTTAACCCTAATCCGGTGGCAGATACGGGATAGGGGTGTTACAATTACCACTTATGTCACATTTTCAGTCTCTTCCTAAGCATATAGATACCCTTCCAACCTCACCTGTCTCAATATTCTATTAGGGGCATCACTCCCTAATAT
Organism: Gossypium rotundifolium; assembly: GCA_025506655.1. NCBI lineage: Eukaryota > Viridiplantae > Streptophyta > Magnoliopsida > Malvales > Malvaceae > Gossypium > Gossypium rotundifolium. The sequence goes on from CP106724.1 coordinate 148,209,463, forward strand.
ACTAAGCACTCATGAATAAGCAACCAATTTCAAATAAATAATTACTCAATAAATAAATTAGTTTAAAAATTGAAATAGGAAATATGTGAAATAAGCACAACAATCTATTATAATATTTATAAAATGTTTAATTGAAATATAATGAAAAGAATAAACGAATAAAAGATAGGATAAAACTTATGAGTATATTTGAAGCATAGTGTCAGAGCAATCTCCGCTTGTGATTGTCTTCACATCAAAATAGAAAAGTCCAGACTACACATACATGAAAAGAAAATAAAACTGAATAGTAAATCTATCTGTCTAAGTTTGCCTAGGATTTCGATGACCCTGAGGTTGCTTATATAGGCAACGACCTACTTGGTAACCACTCAACTCAAGATACACTTAGATACCAATGAAAAAATATTCGACCAAAAGCTAGGGTCCAAATATAGAAATTTCTCAAATGTGTCGTTCTTCATTATGGTCTACCATCATTGCATCATCAAGACATGAGAGTGTTCCTCGTCATGATGCTGCCCGCATGTCTTTCTTTCCATTTTTACATCGCATCATCATGACGAGAGGAAGCCCCCCATCATGATGTGGAGCGTGGTTCGGGCCTTTGGTAGCATTATTGGCTTATCGAGCTCCTTGTCTCACAGGTAGGTCATCCTTTCTTGTATTTTGGACCAAAATTGGCATCCTACACACTTAAATAGCCCATTAGTCACCCACGAGGCCCGAGTCGGCCTTACGAGTCATCGAAATAGCAAAAAATACATAAAAATGCTTTTTTATTAATATTTTATTCCTAACCTACTATTACCGTAAATGTAACATTAATTATAAAAGTGGTGGAAAACAAACTCATTAAGTGCAAAAATGACCTAAAAAAATTCCTACAAATGATGTCAGGTCAATAAGTCTCATCCATATTCACTAGTTTCGAGACTAATTGATTAAAACTGGTGATGTGGTCATTCATAGTGGTACCAAAAACATAAGTGACACGAAACAACCTTTTATTCATGTGGAGATTATTCTAACTATTTTTTCTTCAAAAACTTTTCTTCTAGTGTCAACCACAATTTATTTACAGAAGTCTCCTTTGAGAAAGCATACCTCTTCTCTCGAGAAGGCATGATCGAATTGTAACTCATGCAAATGGAAATGTCCAGACCTTGCTGAAAGAGAGCATCTAGAATCTCACTTTTCCAAATACCAAAATGACCCATGCCATTGAAGATCTCCACTGCCAATCTCGTATTTGCTACTACCAATCTTTCCCATATAAACGATGTTGGAGCTCTTAGATTGTCCACCATTTTAGTTATAACCAGAGAGCATACTTTGAATAACCTTCAACTTTAATATCACTTATTGTGCGAATAGGGTAAAAAGAGAGTATATTATTGTACTAGAAACCCGCACTAAGTTCAATTCCCAAGAAAGATTGGAGGGGTCACAAATGGTCCCACTTAAAACTTAACCTCCTAGAAAGAATCTCCCTGCAATGTAATTTAATAGCACAATATACCACTATAAAATATTAAAAGAGAAAGAGAACAATAAATAACACCAAAATTTTAACAAGGTTCAAAAAATTATGCTTACATTCTCGGACCAAATATATTTCACTGCAAAAGATAGTGAAAATTACAAATAGGAAGTGTGAAAAAATTACCTTGGGAAAAAGATGACAAAATTTTGCAATTATTTAAAGGTGGAGAAATCACTTCTATTTGGTACAAATACTTTCCTAACTTTATATTTTTTAGATGTGAGATTATGCGAATTCAACAATTACTTCCTTTTTAACCTAGAACATGATTAATTTTTGGATGGGATTCATAGTTTATGCTTTAAATTTTATCAATGGAAGCTATGGCCCGTGGGGTTTTCTTTCATTTAATGTCTAAAATGTTGTGTAAATACAAGGACAAGAAGTGAAAATACAAACCATAACCGTACGCATCTAGTGATGTTGGTATTTTATCAGAAAAGAAAAATTGAACTGATAAATATTATTCAGCAAGGTTCACAATTTGTACTAAGTGAAAACAACAACCCACTAACAATATGTTCCTAAACTTAAGCATCAAACATAAATTCAAATAAAAAAACACCTAAAAATAGCAAACGTTAAAAATAAAAAAAAAACACTAAAAATAGCAGCCCAAAACACATCAACTAACAGTCGTTCTTACTTTAGGAGCTACAAACACCAAGTGTTGTTCTAAAAACTTCAAATTTGCTTACTGAGAGCGGCTTGGTGAAGATATCTGTAACCTGCTCCTCTGTTTTGCAATGAAGCAGTATAATTTTACCTTCTTTTTGTACTTCCCTCCAAAAGAAAAGCGTAATGTTGAAATGCTTAATCTTCCTATGAAATACTAGATTGTGACAAATTGCAATGGCAGCTTGATTATCAATGAAAATATTTGTGCTTTCTTTCTATTTAAGGTTAAGATCACTTAATAATTTTCTCAACCACAAAGCTTGATTAGCAGCGACTGCTACAGCAACAAATTCTACTTCAGCAGTAGATTAAGCCACAGTTTCTTGCTTCTTCGAGCTCCATGAGAAGACACCAGATCCAAAAGTAAAACAATAGCTTGATATACTCGTCATGTCATCAATGGAATCTCCCTAATCACTATCAGAAAAGCCAACAAGCTTGAACTCCTTGCTTCTTGTGAATTTAACAACAAAATTACTCCTGCCATTGATATAATAAACTACTCTCTTGGCAACCCTGAGATGCAATTCACTGGCACAGTGCATAAATCGTGACAAAATACTTATAGCATTTGAAATATAAGGACGTGTTGCTGTAAGATATAGTAATCAACCAATCAAAGTTTTAAAATATCCCTCATCAACTTTATCAACTTTATCTTCTTTACATAGCTTCTCTTTTTACTTCATAATTGTACTCACTTCCTTGCATTCTTCAAGTTTGAATTTCTTTAAGATTTCCCTGGCATATTTCTTCTGGAAGATGAATACTTCATGCTTAGCTTGTTTAATTTCCATTCCAAGAAAAAAGGACATCAATCCTATATTTGTTATCTCAAAAACCTTCATCATTTCTTGCTTGAATTATTCAAGTAACCGTGCATCATTTCCCATTAGCGAGAGATCATCAACATAAAGAGAGACTATCAAAATATCATTATCCTGACATTTGACATAAAGAGTGGTCTCGGACAGATTTTTTTCAAAATCCAAGCTCAGCAAATGATTATCTATCTTACTATACCAAGCTCTTGGAGCTTATTTCAACCCATAAAAAGCCTTCTTTAGAAGAAACACCTTGTCTCCCTCTCCTTTTTTCACAAAAACTTTAGGCTACTTAATGCAACTTTCTTCCTACAAAGTGCCATTTGAAAAAAAAACTAATTTTACATCAAGCTGATACACTTCTGATTCATTTGAGCAACTACATCAAATAAAGGTCTTATGGTGTCCAAACGAGCAACTGGTGCGAAGGTGTCTGAATAGTCCACTCCAAAACCATGTGCATAGCCTTTGACCACATGTCTTACTTTATGCTTATTGATTGAGCCATCAGCATTAAGCTTGGTTCTATATACGCACTTGACTCCAATCACCTCCCTATCATGGGGTCGATCAACCAACTCTCACATTTTGTTTTTCTCAAACATGGATAACTTTTCCTTCAATTCAGCAATCCATTTTATGTCCATCATTGCCGTGACAAAATCTGCAGGTTCACATACAGCTATATTACATCTTGCATAAATGTCAGTAAGCAACCTAGTACCCCTTGTTGGAGAATCATCCACCAACTCATTTAGCCAATTTTAATCTTTACCTATAACAGCCCGATTTAGGGCCTAGTCAAAATAGTGGTGCGAGACCATAAATTCAAAGTAGAAATATGTGTTTTATGATTTTTACGAGGCTTATGATGTGTTTGCACGATTGTGTGAAAATCTCATGAAGAAATTTTATTAATTAGTGATTAAATTGTCCATTAGGACTAAATTGCAAATATTATAAAATATGAGATTCTAGAAGATTTAAATATGAAATAGCATCATAAAAATTATTAGAAGTCCTTATTTAGCAATTAGACCATTATATGTTAAGATGGAGAAAAATGGACATGGGAAGGAAAAATCTCAAGGAAGGGTCTTAAGGGCATTTTTGTCATTTGGTTAATTAATGAATTAAAAAGGGAAAAGAAGTTAAAATTGTGTTCATCTTCTTATCCCATGGCTGAAAATCACTAAGGAGCCATAGCTGGGGTTTCTTCAACTTCCAAGCTTGATAGTAAGTGCACCCTAGCCCCGTTTTTAATATTCTTCATATTTTTAAGATCCTCATAGCTCGATTTAGCTATTTCTAGCTATATTTTGAGCTAGGGTTTATGTTCAAAAATTTACCCATGTATGACATGCATGTGTTTTGATGTTTTATGGAAGAATATGAAATTTTGATGTAGAATAAACATCTTTTTTCTAAGTGATTTTCATGAAAAATGCATAAAAGGACCAAATTGAAAAGTTCTAAAAATGGTCATACATGAGTGAAATAGTGGAAATTGAAGGTTGTTATAGTTAAGAGAATGATTCGGCTAGGCTTAAAATATAAGAAAGTTGAATGAAAATCATTTTACGAGCCTAGGGGAAAAAATGTAATTATGTAAAAGTTTATGGGTAAAATCATAATTTTACCAAAGTATGATTCATGAGTTAATTTAGTCAATGTGAGTATTAAACAAGTGAAATTATTATAGATCAAGAAACACAAAGCCTGGACAGAAATTGAGGCAAGAACAAAGTGTTGGACTAAATCGAACATCTACACGTATTTTGATTACCGAGGTAAGTTTGTGTGAAATTAAGGTTACATGTGTTATTATGTTTAAAGTATTTGTTATTTTGAGGAATGCATATCATTTTTATGAAATTGACTATTGATGTCTTGATGAGAAACTAATGAAAATATGCTAAGTGAAGTCCCTGTTGAAATTTAGGAATAACGAGGATACCTATGTCACAACATGAGATAAGAAAGGTCCCGTATAAGACCATGTCTGGGACATGGCATCGGCACCAAATGTAGGTCCCGTATAAGACCATGTTTGGAACATGGCATAGGCACCTAATATAGATCCCGTATAAGACCATGTCTGGGACATGGCATCGACATCGAATAAGGAAGGTCCCGTGCAAGACCATGTCTAGGGCATGGCTTCGGCACCAATAAAAGATCTCGTGTAAGACCATGTTTGGGACATGGCATCAACATCTATGTACGATCTCATATAAGACCATTTCTGGGACATGGCACCGACATCGAGCTAAGAGATCCCGTGTAAGACCATATTTGGGATATGGCATCGTCATCAAGAAGTGATCCCATGTAAGACCATATCTGGGATATGGCATTGGCATCGTGATGCATGTATGATGAGATTGAGTATTCTCTGATATTCTGAGTAGTTCAATGGGAAAAAGAGCTAATTATGTAAAGATGACAATGAGCTAAATATTATATAAGGATGACAAAGAGTTCCATTTAAGTTAAGGAGGTTAATGATGTAACATCCTTAAAACGGGGTCTCTACATTTTGCATGTGTTTGCATGTGATGGTATGTCTGCTGTGCTAGTTTAGCATGTCTTGGGGACTAGGCATGACCTCGGGTTAGTCTTGGGTCATGGCAAAAATTTTTGTTTAGCACTTAAGAGAAAGGAGTTAGGGGAAATGGGGTTAAGAGAATTAATTTGAGGCTTTAGACACAAGAAAAAGCCTTGGTAAAGTGGCAAGGAGGCGCCACTCAAGTCACAAGGGAGGTGACGCCACAAGGGGTAAGGAGGACCTTGGTTCGAGCTGCAAAATCCCTTTCTGCTCAATTATTTTTACGCCACAAGCAGCGCAGTCTTGCTCAGTGGGACTCTCATGGATAGATGAGGATTGAGTCAACAAATTTGATATGGATAGAGAGGAGGGTTTTTCAGAATCGGCTAAGGGAGCTTAGTGTTGGTCGAATGCCAAACACTAAGGGATGAGGGAGGAATCGGTTGGGTTAGCAAAAGAGGTGTGCCAAAAGTTCTTTCATTCTTTTTGCCAAAACCTCCTCATTCCCATTCTCTTCTTCCTATTTTGTTCAAAGCTGAAACCTACCCTCACATCTTCTCCTCCATTTTTCTCTTCCTATTCTGTTCTTTCTTTTCTCTTAAACCCATTACCGAATCAATCTCCTTCCACTTCTCTTCTCTTCACCATCTTTTCCGAATCAAACCATCACTTAAGCCGAAACCTTGTTGTTCTTCTCTTGGCCAAATACTTTGCTCATAAACCTCTCTCTTCTTGCGTTTTCTTTTCATCATCTCAAGTGCCGACATTCATCTTCTCTTTGGTTCTTTTTGCCGAATCTCCTGGTGAGTGATTTCTTCATCTTTTCTTCTTGATCGATTTGGGAAATGCCAAATCTCTTTTGCCTTCAATCGCTAGTAATCAAAACCTTAATTTGTTCTTGTTCTATGTGGTAGCCGAAACCCCTAACACCAATAAAGGGTACCGACCTTTGGTGTAAAGAAGCCGAATCAGTCATTAAGGTAAGGGGTGACTAACTCTTTTGGTTTCGGATTCATGTTATGGCCGAATGGCCTTTAGATCTCTACTGATGTGTTAAGCCAATTGTAGGGGGAAGGAGAAGTAGCCAAAAACAGTAAAGTTGGAGATTTGGTTACCGATTAAGGGTTTGGCCGATTGTAAAGGGAGATCTTTTGAGTAGTTTCGGGATTTGGTTGGAGACCAAATTGGTTTTAAGGTGAGTGTTATATTTGGGTGACACATCCTTCGGGATTTCTAATAGAGCCGAATGGGTTTTTGGGTTACTAACTAATTGTAACATCCTGATAATTAGGGGTTATGCATCTTACTTGATTGAATGATGTTGCATGCTCAATTATTATTAAGTGTATTTTTGGAAGTTATTTGAGCTTCATTAACTAAGTGAATGCTTAGTGAAACTTTTAATTTCTAATAATTAAGAGAGAGCTAAGCAAGTTAAGCCTTAAGAATTAATGACAAGGAGTTTTAAGCATAAGTTGAGTAATTGGCAAAGTGGTTAGGATGTATGGATGTGTGCTTGAGGAGTGAGGTTCGAATCTCCTAGCTAGCATAATGGAAAAATTTTATTTCTTTTGTTTCCTTTCCTTTAGTGTTGGCCAAGAATGTTCTAGAGTGGATGAGTATTCTCTTAATTTTGGCTATTTGACCATGTGAAAAAGGAAGCTAGGAACTTATGGTATGGAATCATAAGTTGATGATAAGATGAGGGGGCAAAAGGCATGATATAGGGCAATGTTTTAGAATTTGTTCATGGTCATTTGACCATGAACCTAGACGGCATGAAGGGCTAAGGGAGTGATTAATTGTCTTGGAAATTTTGGATATGATGGGAAAGAAACAAGGAGGAAAAAGGGGAGGATGTTGGCTAAGGTTGACCGAAAATTTAGTGTAGCCATTAGGGTGCTAGTTGGCCAAAATCCTAGCAAATGGTCCATCTTTTCTCTTTTCTCCAATAACTCTCCTCTTAGCGAATCTTGCTTTGGGCATTAGGTAAAACTTCTCTTTGTTTTGGTTCTCATTTTGACCATTTGGTTAAAATTCCTTTCTCTCAAAATTCTTGTCAAAAGCATCAAAAGGTTAGAAAACACTTTCTTCTTTTCTTTCTTTTCTCTCATTGCCGAAAGTACCAAAAGTTCAAGCACCATTTTCTTCTTTATTTCTCCCTCTTGGCCGAATGCACCTAAGCCCCAAAACCAATCTCCTTTCTCTTTGATCTTTCTATTTTTCTTCTTTTTTTTCTCTTTCCTTCTCATTTTATTTTCTTTCTTTCTTCTCTCAATAGAAACTATTTTACTAAAACCAAGAATCATCAATCCTTTTCTTATTTTTTCTTCAAGTCAATCATATTCTTTTCAATCTCCTTTCTCTTTTCTTTTATTGAAAACCAAACTATTATATGCTAAAAATCACTATCTTTTTCTTTTATCTTTTTGTCCAAGCCAAATCATCAATCCTTCTTTTCTTCTTATCCTAGGCCGAATCTTGAAGAACTCAAAGTAAGGTTTTGTCAATCATTTCATCATTTCTTTTACTTTAGCAAATTTAGAATTATGATCTTTTATTTTCTCTCCTAGGTCAATCATTTGAAAAGATTTTTCAAAGATCTTTGTTGAAGACAACTCTTAAGAAGTGACCATTCAAATCATCAAGGTAAGGTTATTAATTTAGATCATATCAATCTATTTAGATAGACTACTAATCGATCGTATTTTTAAGGGCGATTTAAGACTAACAAGATAGGTAAGAAAAGGGCCGTCTGAGTGTTTGGAAGAGAGGAGGCATTCTTTTACCATCAAACTTCAAACGAAGGGCGATGATCGACGGTTAGAGACTTTCCACTAGGTTGTGGACCCTCCGCTAACGAGGATCGCTTATTTGAAGTAGTGCGTACAACCGAACCACTTTACGTTGGTGGAATATTAGTGGGTTTTGATCCATCTAGTGGAGAAAACCACAAATAACTATCGCTCGAGAATCCAAGGTAAGGATTTAGATCCTTCATCAATAAGTACAATTTTATTAGCAATAGTGTATACTAACCAAGTGTGTTAATCAAATAGGTGTTGACGAGCGAGAGAGTATTGTTCTCACCGCCACTAGGTGTGTAACCTTACATTAAAAATCTCATAAGATTTACATATATTTAAATGTGACTATATGACCATGTATATGATTGTGATTTTGGATACCATTCGGTGGTATACGATATTCGTGTATGTTTACCCTAATATTTTGTTCATTTTGCTATATGCATAAAAGTGAAATAAGCATGACTATATTATGATTTGTGGGGTAAATAGCATGAAAATCGATTTGATATGTATGTGCATGGGCATATGGGTATATTTGATAAAGGAGGAAGTATTCGGTGGTTTTACCACATTCCGGTGACTTCGGTCACATATTTGACTCGGTGACTTCGGTCACATATTTGGCTCCGGTGACTTCGGTCACATATTTGAAATCCAGTGACTTCAGTCACATATGTGAATCTGGTGACTTCGGTCGTGACTTGGTCACATCTTCACATTGGTGGCTTTGCCACAATATTATAAGGGCGATGTGCATGTTGACTACAAAGAATCGCCTTCGATGGTGTGTAGCGGATGGAGGTCGATTTAGTAATCCCACGGTGTGTTGGTTGGTACGGTGGTGTGTAGCGGATGGATATTTAGGTTGGTAGGGCTTGCATTTCATTAATTATACATATCCATGTTATTTAATTGATTATCATTTAACTGCTATGAAAATGGGCTTTTGGGCTAATTATGAGCTAAGTGGGCCTTTGGGCTAAATATGAGTTAAATGGGCCTATGGCCATATGTGAAACTTTTGGGCTTTTAAGCATATGATAAAATGGGCTTTTTGATGTATGTGTTACACATTGAGTTCATAACTCACCCATTTTTGTGGGACAACTTTTCAGATAATTCAGTAGTGCGATGGATCTGGCGAAAAAGATTTCGAGGTGGCCATTGCTCAACAATGAAGTTTGGAAATTTTCCTACTTAAACTTATTAATTTTATTATTTAGACTTTATTATGGATTTGCCAATTTTATGTAATAAGTCCACTATAAACTATCTTTAATTTTATGTTTGGATTTATTTTATTTTTCCATGAACAAATATCTATTAAATAACTAAATGATTTTCGATAAATAATTTAAAAATGTGTTTGTCACTAATATATAAATGTTTTAAAGAAATTTTCTTAAAGTTGGTTTCCTTTTTGATTTAATTAATTCCTTCTAAAAATAATGTTTTAAAAGACAAAAAAATTATTTTACAATTTGATTTTGCTAAAGTCTTACTCGAGGAACATACCAAATCCAGTTAGGCTTTTTAGGCCGGGTTTGGGGTGTTTTAGCTTGGTATCAGAGCCCAGTTTTAAACTCTCGGCCTTGGGTTTTGAAGCCCACAACGTTTTTAAAAGTTGGCCCAAATGACTTTTTGAAAGTTTTACTTAAGTTAAATGGTTTTACAAGAGCATGGCACTCGAGTTCTCGGCCCAGATCCATCAGGTAAGCTCTTTATCGATATGTGATAGGTATGATAGTTTAAGCTTAAACTATACTTTAGAGACATGGACCCTAGGTGTTTGTACACTACTACAGAAAAACCACTGAATATCTGTTTTAGAAAACTTTCTTTTAATAAGAAGTGGAAAGATTCTAATACATAAGACTTTTCGTAAAAACAGATAAGACACGTAGTAGACATGAGCTCTAGGGGACATGGACGTCGTGGACGTGAACGAGGAAGAATGGCTGTGTCGGAACCAGTTAGATCTGGTCAAGGTTCCGAGAATGATGCTCCACCACCAGCTGTTGGGGTGGAATTTCAAGAACAAAATGATGGAAGTGACGCAGTATCACAAGCTGTACTGCGAGTTTTGGAACGAGTAGTAGAAGCTAGTTCTAGAAATGGGTCTCGAAAGTCAGTAGCTGAGAGACTAAGATCGAATGGAGCTGAGGTTTTCAGAGGAGTATCTGGAGTAGCTCCAAATGTAGTGGAATACTGGTTGGAAGTAGTCGAGAGGATTATGGATGATTTAGACTGCACTGCTGAAGAGAAATTGAAAGGTGCTATTTCACTTCTTCGTGATGAAGCTTACCAGTGGTGGCTCACTATCAAGGAGAGTACCCCTGTGGATCGTCTGGATTGGGGGTATTTTAAAGTGAATTTCAAAGGAAAATATGTTGGAACTAGCTACATCGACTCCCAGAGGAAGACATTTCTGAATCTAGTACAAGGAAACAAGTCGATAGCTGAATATGAAGTAGAATTTTTGTGACTTAGCCGTTATGCCAGAGGGATAGTGGCTACGGAATATGAACGGTGTATCAGATTTGAAGATGGACTTAGAGATGAATTGCGAGTGATGATTGCTCCGCACCGTGAAAGAGATTTTGCAATCTTAGTGGAAAGGGCAAGAATTGCCGAAGAGGCTAAACGGACCGAGAGACAGAACCGGGACAGAGGTCAGAGCAAGAATAAGAGAAGCTTTGGGTCCTCAGGGTCGTCCGGGAATTTTCAGAAGAAATCAAGAAATGATGGACCGCGAGGTCAACAGATCGCACGGTGGACAAAATCGTACTTGTTCTCAATGTGGGAAAATGCACTCGGGAGAATGTTGGAAAAGACCGCGGATGTTTCAAGTGCGGTTCAAGGATCATATGATCAAAGATTGCCCGATGAATTCGGAGAAGAACCGCCCAGCAAGTCGTGGTGCTAATCAAAGGTTGTGAAGTGGACAGAAATGATAAGAGGCCGTGTGATCCAAATGGAAGGGCAATGGTTCCAATAGAGGTCGCGAACTTGAGCAGAGGCGTGGTAGCTCGAGGCGAGACAACCAGTTTTGGTGTATGCGAGTTCATCGCAGAAGAAACGATGACGCTTTTGATGTTATCACGAATGCGTTTCTAATTTCAGGTTGCCTTTATTGCTTTGATAGATATAGGGTCAACTCATTCCTATATCGCTAGTGAAGTATCCGGGACTTTGCATGTGACTTCGAAATTGTACCTAGAAAGATGATCGTACTTAGTCCTTTAGATGACGATGATGAGTTGTAAACAAACTTTTAAGGAAGTGCCTTTAGAAGTTCAAGGATACAGCTTCGGTGATTTAATGGAGTTACCATTCTGAGAATTCAACTAATCTTAGGCATGGACCGCTTGTGAAGTACCGCAAATGTGGATTGTCTTCGCTAAGAAAATGTCTTTAAGAACTTTTGATGACAAGGAAGTTGTAGTGTTGGGCAGAGACTAACTACTTATCTAATGTGGTATCCGCTCTTAAGGCGTAAAAGATGGTTAGAAAGGGATGTGAAGCCTTCGATGTTGGTGAATGCTTTGGAGGCTAAGGAGACAAGCGCTAATAGAGTCGGAGAAGGTGAAGGAATTTGTAGATGTTTTTCCTAAGAACTTTTAGGTTTGCCTCCGGATCGTGAGGTAGAATTCGGATTGATTTATTGCACGAACGGTGCCGCTTCTATTGCTCCATATAGAATGGCACCAAGGAGTTAGTTGAGCTTAAGGCTCAAATTCGGGAGTTGTTTGATCGTGGATTCATTCAACCTAGTGTGTCTCCATGGGGAGCACGGTCCTATTTGTGAAGAAGAAGGATGATCGATGAGGATGTGTATAGACTACTGGCGGTTGAATAAGTCGACCATCAAGAACAAGTATCCTTTGCCAAGGATCGACAACTTGTTCGATCAACTTAAGGAGCTGCAGGTATTCTCAAAGATTGATCTAAGGTCGGGTATCATCGACTTAAAGTGAAAGAAGCGGATATCTATAAGACGGCTTTTCGAACTAGATATGGGCATTATGAATTTCGGTAATGCCATTCGGATTGATTTAACGCCCAACCGTGTTCATGGATATGATGAACCAATTTTTCAGCCCTACTTGGATCAATTCATCGTGGTATTCATAGACGACATCCTGGTGTATTCTAAGTCCGAGATGGAACATGACGAGCATCTCCGAATTGTGTTGCGAGTTTTAAGGGAAAAGAAGCTGTATGCCAAATTCAGCAAGTGTGAATTTTGGCTGAAAGAAGTTACATTTTTAGGCCATGTAGTATCTGCGGAAGGGATAAGGGTGGATCCTCGGAAGATTGAGGCTGTGCTAGATTGGAAACCACCTAAGTCAGTAACAGAGGTTCGTAGTTTCTTGGGATTAGTAGGATATTACTGAAGATTTGTCGAAGGATTCTCATCGATAGCTGCAACTTTAACGAAATTGTTGAGGAAGGAAGTACTTTTCGTTTGGGCTGATAAGCAGCAAGAGAGCTTTGAGAAGCTCAGAAAAGTTTTGACTGAAGCTCCGATTTTGATCCAACCTGAGGCAGGAAAGGATTTTGACGTGTATTGTGACGCTTCTCACACGGGATTAGGATGTGTTCTGATGCAAGATGGAAAGGTAGTTGCATATGCGTCTCGGCAGTTGAGGCCGCATGAGGTTAATTACCCGACGCATGACTTGGAGTTGGCAGCTGTAGTCTTTGCTCTTAAAGTCTGGAGACATTATTTATACGGGGAAAAGTCAGTGATATACACGGACCATAAAAGTCTGAAATATCTACTGACTCAGAAAGAACTAAATCTGAGGCAGCGAATGTGGATAGAGTTGTTGAAAAACTACGACTGTTCTATCGAGTATCACCCGGGCAAGGCGAATGTAGTGGCAGACGCTCTAAGTCAGAAAGTGGTGTCAGATTTAAGAGCGATGTTTGCACATCTTAGCCTTTACGATGACGGAAGCTTGTTGGCAGAACTTCAAGTTAAGCCGACATGGTTAAGTCAAGTGAAAGATAGGCGCTTAGTAGATGAAGATCTCGAGTGAAAAGCTTGACAAAAAGTGCAGTGGGAAATTGAAAGATTTTGGTATTAATAAAGAAGGGTATTGTGCTTCAAAGGTAAAGTCTCAGATGTCAAGGATCGGGAGTTGAGGCAAAAGATACTTGAGAATCACATGGTAGCCCCTATGCTATGCATCCCGGAGGAAGTAAGTTATACCAAGATTTGAGAGATCAATTTTGGTGGCCTGGACTTAAGCGGGAAGTTACGGAGTTTGTAGGAAAGTGCTTGACGTGTCAGCAAGTCAAGGCTGAACATCAAGTGCCTTCGGGATTGCTTCAGCCAATAAAGATTCCATAGTGGAAGTGGGAGAGAATCACCATGGACTTTGTTAGTGGGCTTCCTCTTACGCCTACTAAGAAAGACTCCATTTGGGTGATAGTGGACCGATTGATGAAATATGCACATTTTATCCCAGTTTGGATTGATTACTCTTTGCAGAAATTGGTGAAGTTATATGTGGCTGAGATTGTGAGATTCCATGGAGTACCATTGTCGATTATTTCGGACAGAGATCCGAGATTTACGTCTCGATTTTGGAAAGCATTGCATCAGGCTTTGGGCACCAGATTGGACTTCAGTACGGCATTTCATCCTCAATCGGACGATCACCGAAAGAGTAATCCAAGTTTTAGAAGATATGTTAAGGGATGTGTGATAGATTTCAAGGAAGTTGGGAAGAATTCTTACCGCTGGCGAAATTTATGCGACAACAACAGCTTAAGCCAAGATTCGGATGGCACCATATGAAGCACTATATGGACGAAAGTGTCGCACTCCTACGTGTTGGACAAAATTAGGGAACGTCGATTTTGGGTCCGAGATAGTGGTGAATCCAAGAAAAGGTTAAGGTAATCCGGCTCGATTAAAGGAAGCATCCGATGATGACAAAAATCGACGCAGATCTAAAGCGAAAAGAAATAGAGTTTGTTGTGGGGACCAAGTTTTCCTAAAGGTTTCACCTTGGAAAAAGGTGATGAGATTTGGTCGCAAAGGAAGCTAAGTCCTGTGTTTATTGGACCTTATCGGATTGTGAAGCGGGCGGATCTGTGGCATATCGCTTAGATTTGCCTTCGAATTGAAGCAAATGCATGATGTGTTCCATGTTTCAATGTTACGCCATATCGATCGGATCCATCACATGTAGTGCCGCTTGAGGAGGTGGAATTAAGATCGATTTGTCATATGAAGAGGAGCCAATTCAAATTCTAGAACGGGATGTAAAGGTTTTACTGAGAAAGACGGTTCCTCTCACAAAGTATTATGGCGTAATCATGGATCAGAAGAAGCTTCGTGGGAACCGGAGGAAGCGATGCGATAGCAATACCCTCACTTATTCCAGCCAGGTAATTTCAAGGACGAAATTATTTTTAAGGGGGGTAGAACTGTAACATCCTGATAATTAGGGGTTATGCATCTTACTTGATTGAATGATGTTGCATGCTCAATTATTATTAAGTGTATTTTTGGAAGTTATTTGAGCTTCATTAATTAAGTGAATGCTTAGTGAAACTTTTAATTTCTAATAATTAAGAGAGCTAAGCAAGTTAGGCCTTAAGAATTAATGACAAGGAGTTTTAAGCATAAGTTGAGTAATTGGCAAAGTGGTTTGGATGTATGGATGTGTGCTTGAGAGTGAGGTTCAATCTCCTAGCTAGCATAATGGAAAAATTTTATTTCTTTTGTTTCCTTTCCTTTAGTGTCGGCCAAGAATGTTCTAGAGTGGATGAGTATTCTCTTAATTTTGGCTATTTGACCATGTGAAAAAGGAAGCTAGGAACTTATGGTATGGAATCATAAGTTGATGATAAGATGAGGGGGCAAAAGGCATGATATAGGGCAATGTTTTGGAATTTGTTCATGGTCATTTGACCATGAACCTAGATGGCATGAAGGGCTAAGGGAGTGATTAATTGTCTTGGAAATTTTGGATATAATGGGGAAGACAAGGAGGAAAAGGGGAGGATGTTGGCTAAGGTTGACCGAAAATTTAGTGTAGCCATTAGGGTGCTAGTTGGCCAAAATCCTAGCAAATGGTCCATCTTTTCTCTTTTCTCCAATAACTCTCCTCTTAGCCTAATCTTGCTTTGGGCATTAGGTAAAACTTCTCTTTGTTTTGGTTCTCATTTTGACCATTTGGTTAAAATTCCTTTCTCTTAAAATTCTTGTCAAAAGCATCAAAAGGTTAGAAAACACTTTCTTCTTTTCTTTCTTTTCTCTCATTGCCGAAAGTACCAAAAGTTCAAGCACCATTTTCTTCTTCATTTCTCCCTCTTGGCCGAATGCACCTAAGCCCCAAAACCAATCTCCTTTCTCTTTGATCTTTCTCTTTTTCTTCTTTTTTTTCTCTTTCCTTCTCATTTTATTTTCTTTCTTTCTTCTCTCAAAAGAAACTATTTTACTAAAACCAAGAATCATCAATCCTTTTCTTATTTTTTTCTTCAAGCCGAATCATATTCTTTTTCAATCTCCTTTCTCCTTTTCTTTTATTGAAAACCGAAACTATTATATGCTAAAAATCACTATCTTTTTCTTTTATCTTTTTGTCCAAGCCGAATCATCAATCCTTCTTTTCTTCTTATCCTAGGCCGAATCTTGAAGAACTCAAAGTAAGGTTTTGTGAATCATTTCATCATTTCTTTTTACTTTAGAAAATTTAGAATTATGATCTTTTATTTTCTCTCCTAGGCCGAATCATTTGAAAAGATTTTTCAAAGATCTTTGTTGAAGACAACTCTTAAGAAGTGACCATTCGAAATCATCAAGGTAAGGTTATTAATTTAGATCATATCGATCTATTTAGATAGACTACTAATCGATCGTATTTTTAGGGACGATTTAAGACTAACAAGATAGGTAAGAAAAAGGGCCGTACGGAGTGTTTGGAAGAGAGGAGGCATTCATTTACCATCAAACTTCAAACGAAGGACAGTATCGGTGATTAGAGACTTTCCACCGGGTTGTGGACCCTCTGCTAACGAGGATCAGTTATTTGAAGTAGTGTGTACAATCGAACCACTTTACGTTGGTGGAATATTAGCAGGTTTTGATCCATCTAGTGGAGAAAAACCACAAATAACTATCGTTCGAGAATCCGAAGGTAAGGATTTAGATCCCTCATCAATAAGTACAATTTTATTAGCAATAGTGTATACTAACCAAGTGTGTTAATCAAATAGGTGTTGACGAGCGAGAGAGTATTGTTCTCACTGTCACTAGGTGTGTAACCTTACATTAAAAATCTCATAAGATTTACATATATTTAAATGTGACTATATGACCATGTATATGATTGTGATATTGGATACCATTCAGTGGTATACGATATTCAGGTATGTTTACCCTAATATTTTGTTCATTTTGCTATATGCTTAAAAGTGAAATAAGCATGACTATATTATGATTTGTGGGGTAAATAGCATGAAAATCTGATTTGATATGTATGTGCATGGGCATATGGGTATATTTGATAAAGGAGGAAGTATTCGGTGGTTTTACCACATTTCCGTGACTTCGGTCACATATTTGGCTCGTGACTTCGGTCACATATTTGAAATCCGGTGACTTGGTCACATATTTGAATCCGGTGACTTCGGTCACGTATTTGAAATTGGACTTGGTCGGTGACTTCTATCACATCTGCTTGGTGGCTTTGCCACAATATTATAAGGGCGATGTGCATGTTGACCGCAAGAATCGCCTTTCGATGGTGTGTAGCGGATGGAGGGTTGATTTAGTAATCCCACTTGTGTGTTGGTTGGTACGGTGGTGTGTAGCGGATGGATATTTAGGTTGGGCGGGCTTGCATTTCATTAATTATACATATCCATGTTATTTAATTGATTATCATTTAATCTGCTATGAAAATGGGCTTTTGGGCTAATTATGAGCTAAATGGGCCTTTGGGCTAAATATGAGTTAAATGGGCCTATGGCCATATGTGAAACTTTTGGGCTTTTAAGCATATGATAAAATGGGCTTTTTGATGTATGTGTTACACATTGAGTTTATAACTCACCCATTTTTGTGGGACAACTTTTCAGATAATTCGTAGTGCGATGGATCGGGGCAGCAAAGATTTCGAGGTGGCCATTGCTCAAACAATGAAGTTTGGAAATTTTCCTACTTAAACTTATTAATTTTTATTATTTAGACTTTATTATGGATTTGCCAATTTTATGTAATAAGGCCACTATAAACTATCTTTAATTTTGTGTTTGGATTTATTTTTATTTTGCCATGAACAAATATCTATTAAATAACTAAATGGTTTTCGATAAATAATTTAAAAAATGTGTTTGTCACTAATATATAAATGTTTTAAAGAAATTTTCTTAAAGTTGGTTTCCTTTTTGATTTAATTAATTCCTTCTAAAAATAATGTTTTAAAAGACAAAAAAATTACTTTACAATTTGATTTCGCTAAAGTCTTACTCGAGGAAATACCAAATCCGGTTAGGCTTTTTGGGCCGGGTTTGGGGTGTTTCACTAATGTTGGTCGATTGTAGGAGGAAGCAACGTTCAAGATCTCATTAGTTTGCATAGTCTCGGGATTCGCTTAGTTTTACGAATAGCCAGGTGTGTAACACTTACACACTTTATTAGTATAATATGCCTATTATCTTACTATTTTAGCCAATGAAATCAGTGGTTATACCTTGTGGGTATGAGCTTGGATTCCGGGTAAGTCCCTTGTTATGTGATTTTTGATATACATCATCATGTTATTGATATATGCTATGCTATGCGTTATTGCATGATACATGATATTATGTCACGTATGTTATGGACATGATGATGGGATAGATGAGAGGAGGGGGAAAGAATATTTGGACTATCACCAGTGGTTTTGACCACACGACAGGTTGGCCCCGTCTTTGATATTATAATTTGTGACTAAGTCCCAGTGGTTTTGACCACATATAAATATTGTGACTCGTCCCAGTGGTTTGGTACCACAGTGGGTTGGCCCCACATGTTGATTACGGGATTGTCATCAGTGGTTTTGACCACACGATGGGTTGGCCCCATCACTCGATTCGTGACTATGGTCATCAGTGGTTTTGACCACACCGTTATATATATTTGTGACTACGGTCACCAGTGGTTTTGACGACCAGTGGTTTTGACCACACAGGGTAGATAAAGGAGATTGGATGGTTAGATTATGGGTTGCATGATTTGCATGTTTTACTGATGATTTGTGTGAGTGCTTGCACTATCGGGTTGGGGATTTATACACTGAGTCTTGGTGACTCACCCCTTCCCTTATATTTTGCAGATGAGGTGTAGATTACGGATATGAAGCTGGGGAGGACTCGAGGCGGCCATGCATGCTTGATTCAGATTTTGATTTAAAAGTGGTATTTCGGTTTTATTCGTTTTCTTTAAATTTGGTTTTGGTTTTGTAGTAAGGCCGCTAAGTATTATTTTGGGTTTTATTATTTGCTTTTATTTTTATTATGATTATACCTATGTTGGATATATGGACTTGTTAAATTAACCGGTAAAAAGCAATGTTTACAAAACTATAACTCCTTCATTTTTTTTTAAAAAACGTTGCCGTTGGGTAACACCACTTATAAGATGATAACTTGTATGTTTTCTAAAAACTTGCAACAATAAGTAGATTTTTAATTAAGGATTTCTAAACTTTTCATACTACAATAGGGTTTTCTAAGAAAATTATCTGACAAACTTTCGGTTTAAAAAGGTTATCACTCCGTAGCATGCCAGATCCGGTTGTGGTGTGTTGATCGGGTTTGGGGTGTTACAATTTTGGTATCAGAGCCAAGTTTAAAAGCTCAACTGTGGTCTGAGGCTCAAAATGTTTTAAAGTAGGGTTTTAAAAGTTTTTGGAAAAGGTACATGGTTTGAAAGCATGGCACCGAGTCTCCGGCACCAATCTGCCCAAGTAAGTATCCCTAACTATTGTGTGAATTATATGTGGGGAAAATGGGTATTCTAGGATCGTAGAATAGTAGATTAGGAGTTATTGAACCCTAGGAATAGCTTACTCCAACACAAATTACATAAGACTTAAAGATCCACTAAACAAACCTATGAGTACGTCACTGAGTTAAGGGTGTGGCAACCATTGTACGCATGTCTAGGAATGGATTCAGGGGGAGCTTGGTATTTATGCAGTCCTTGTGACTCACCTCCTCTCCACTCGAATCCTACCTGGTGCGTAGTGACGGTTCATCCTAACTGAGACGACTTATTCACAGGCTAAATTTAATAACTAAAACCCGAAAGGGACCAGCCATTTTGTTATGAAATACTTTAAACCTTGGTTTTGAAATTACCACCGTATCCTTGATTAAAGAAATGACCAAATTACCCCTGACTTGTAAAAAATTACCAAAATGCCCTTAGTATGGAAAATTGCCGAGGTACCCCCGAATTGAAAATTTTCAAAATACCCTTATTTTGTAAAATCACCAGGAACCATATTTTGGAAAAATTATGAAAATACCCCTAGCTTATGAAATTACGAAAATACCCCTAGCTTATGAAATTACGAAAATACCCCTGGCTTATGGAATTACCAAAATATCCCCGATTTTTAGAATTTTTGAAATACCTCCGATTTGTAAAGGTTCTCAAATTAACCCTAATTTATTACTGAAATACCCCCGATAGGTTAATTACGAAAATACCCCCGGGTAGTGAAATGATGAGAATACCCCTACACGTGGAATGAGGGTAGAGGGCTGGAAATGGAAACTTTGTGATGATCGAAAGAACCACTACCAAATTTTTTTACATAAAACTTATTCGTGGGTAATCAGTGGAACAGAAGCTAATTCATAAAATTTCTTTAAGCAGATAAATCACGATTATAAACATGAGTACTAGGGGACGTGGTCGTAATGTACGAGGACGCAGTAGAGGTGGAATGACCGTATCAGAACCCGTTAGGTCTGGTCAAGGGTCCGACAATGAGATACCACCACCACCACCATCTTGTGTAGAGTATCGTGATCAAACGGGAAGATGCAAGGTCGCAGCGATGTCATGCGAGTCTTTGAAGAGAGTGGTCGGAGCGGTGGAGGTACGGAGCTCAAAATCAGATCCGAGTAGCTCGAACCAATGGAGCTGAAGTATTTCGAGGTGTGTCTGGTGTGGTGCCCAATACAGCTGAGTATTGGTTGGAAGCGATAGAACGAATCATGGACAATTTGGATCTGACGGCTGAGGAGAAACTAAAGGGAGTAGTGTCGCTTCTCCGAGATGAGTCATACCAGTGGTGGCTCACGGTTCGGGATGGTGCTACAGTAGATGATCTCACTTAGGATTATTTTAAGGCAGCTTATCAGAAGAAGTATGTTGGGACCAGTTATATTGATGCGCAGAGGAAGGCATTTCTGAGGCTGGTTTAGGGGAGTAAGTCCGTATCGGAGTACGAGGCAAAATTTTTAAGGTTGAGCCGATATGCTCGGGGCATCATAGCTACGGAGCATGAGCGATGTGTCAGGTTCGAGGACGGATTAAGGGATGATCTGAGGTTGCTGATTACTCCACAGCAGGAGAAAGAGTTTGCGGTCTTAGTTGAAAAGGCCAAAGTTGCGAAGGAAGTGAAACAGTCGGTTAGATGGAATTAGGACAAGGGTTGGAATAAGAGAAATCCCGGATCATCTGGGTCTACCGGGAATCAGCAGAAATGGGGTAGATTTAGTGGGCCGAATCAAGCTACTAGGCCTACTGCTGTTGATACTCAATAGCCACCACGATGTGCTCGATATGGAAAGTCTCACACGGAAGAATGTTGGACCGGAAATAAGGGATGCTTTGAGTGTGGATCGATGGGGCACTGAGTCAGGGATTGTCCACAGAGGTCAGCTAGGTTGTAGTCTGGGGATCAGAATCGTACTCAGGACAGGAGGGATAGTCGGCACCACGAGGGGCCGGTGTCATGCGGGGAGGTAATGGCACTGGTAGAGGCCGTGGAGCACCAAGCAGAAGTGCAGGTGGTACAGAGGTTAGACGGCTGGGTCGGTCTCACGCAAAGAAAGCGTCGAGAGGAGGGTGACACACCGAATGTCATAACCGGTACGTTCTTAATCTTTGGACTACCTTATAATGCTTTGCTAGATGTGGGTTTGACGCACTCATATGTAGCCAGTAGCATAGTGGAAACTATGAACTTGAACTCTGAGATTACTTCTAGGAAGATGAGTGTGATAAGCCCTCTAGGTCACTCTATAGAAGTAGGTAAATTATATAGGGATGTACCCCTAAAACTTCAAGGGGTCGTGTTTTTGGCTGATTTGATGGAACTGCCGTTTGGGGAGTTCGATCTGATTCTCGAGATGGATTGGCTGGTGAAGTACCAGTCCAGTTTGGATTGCGCGGCTAAGCACATAGTGTTAAGGACGATGGAAGGTAGGGAGGTGGTGATGATAGGTAATAAAAGGGATTACTTATCTAATGTGGTCTCTGCACTAAAGGTAGAGAAAATGGTAAGGAAGGGTTGTGAGGCATTCATGGTGCATGTTTGTACTTTGGGAGCCAAGGATACAGCTGTAGAGAGTGTCTGAACCGTAGGGGAATTTGCGGATGTATTCCTAGAAGAACTTTTAGGTCTGCCTCCGGATCGGGAAGTAGAATTCGGTATAGGCCTGTTACCAGGAATTGCGCCAGTGTCTATAGCCCCATATAGAATGGCGCCAAAGGAATTGGTGGAGTTGAAGGCTCAAATCCAGGAGTTGTTGGACCGAGGTTTCATTCGACCAAGTATATCTCCTTGGGGAGCACCTGTGCTCTTTGTTAAGAAAAAAGATGGTACAATGCGGATGTGTATAGACTAACGCCAGCTGAACAAGTGGACGATCAAAAACAAGTATCCGTTGCCCCGGATTGACGACTTGATTGATCAACTTAAGGGTGCATCAATTTTCTCGAAGATAGATCTCAGGTCGGGGTATCATCAACTAAAGTGAAGGAGGCTGACGTTCATAAGACGGCATTCCGTACTCGGTATGGACATTACGAGTTTCTAGTGATGCCGTCCGGGTTAACCAATGCACTGGCAGCATTCATAGACTTAATGAATCGGGTGTTCTTAGTAGTATTCATAGATGACATATTGGTGTACTCAAGGACTGAGGAGGATCATGATACGCACTTGCAGGTGGTTTTGCAAATTCTGAGGGAGAAGCAGTTATTTGCCAAATTTAGTAAGTGCAAATTTTGGCTTAGGGAAGTGACTTTCTTAGGTCACGTAGTGTCCGCTGAAGGGATCAGAGTGGACCCTCGTAAGATTGAGGCGGTGTTGGATTGGAAACCTCCTAGGTCAGTTGTAGAAATTTATAGTTTTCTAGGCCTGGCAAGGTATTACCGAGATTTGTGGAAGGATTTTCTCTAATCATGGTGCCTTTAACCAAGTTATTAAGGAAAGGAGTTTCATTTGTATGGTCGGAGAAATAGCAGGAAAGTTTCGACAAGTTGAGGAAGATTCGACTAAGCTCCGGCTACGCATGTACTGAGGCGTGAAAGGTATTTACGGTCTACTGTGATGCATCACATACTGGCTTGGGATGTGTGCTGATGCAGGAAGGGAAAGTGGTGGTGTATGTATCTCGACAACTGTGACCGCATTAGGTTAACTATCCAACACATGATCTGGAGTTAGCTGCAGTGGTTTTCGCCCTGAAAATATGGAGACACTATTTATATGGAGAAAAGTGGATAGTCTACACGGACCACAAGAGTCTGAAGTATCTTTTGACGCAGAAGGATTTAAATATGAGACAGTGAAGGTGGATTGAGTTGTTAAAGGACTACGACTGCTCAATTGAGTACCATCCGGGTAAGGCTAACGTAGTGGCTGATGCGTTGAGCCGTAAAGTGGTAACAGACTTGTGAGAAATGTTTGCTCACCTTAGTCTGTATGACGATGGGAGTTTGTTGGCAGAATTACGGGTTAAGCCGACTTGGGTAGAGCGAATTAAAGAGAAACAGTTAGTGGATGAGGGTTTGAAGGCTCGGAGGTTGCAAGTATAGAGTAATGGTTTGAAAGGTTACGCTTGACTCACGATGGAGTGTTGTGTTTTCAAGGGAGAGCTTGTATGCCAAAGGACGTCGAGTTGAGGCAAATGATTCTTCAGGATACACATAGCATCCCATACGCTATGCATTTTGGAGGTAGCAAGATGAACCGGATTTGCGAAAGTATTTCTGGTGGCTAGGACTGAAGCGGGAAGTGACGGAGTTTGTGGGTAAGTGTCTGACGTGTCAGCAGGTCAAAGCTAAACATCAGCTGCCGTCAGGTTTACTTCACCGTGAAGATCCCTCAGTGGAAGTGGGAAAGGATCACCATGGACTTTGTAAGTGGGCTACCCCTTACACCTAGCAAGAAGGACTCAGTCTGGGTGATTGTGGACTATTTGACTAAATTAGGTCATTTCATACCAGTGAGGGTTGATTACCCACTTCAGAAGTTAGCTAAGTTGTATGTGGCCGAGATAGTAAGGTTGTATGGTGTGCCAGTATCAATTATCTCGGATAGGGATCGAGGTTCACGTCGAGATTCTAGAGAGCTTTGCATCAGGGTTTGGGAATGAGGTTGGATTTCAGCATAGCTTTTCACCCGCAATCCGATGGACAGTCTGAAAGAGTAATTTAGATTTTGGAGGATATGCTAAGGGGCTGTGTTCTGGATTTCAGTGGTAGTTGGGAGGAGTATCTACCATTGGCAGAGTTCACTTATAACAATAGTTATCAAGTGAGTATCCAGATGGCACCATATGAGGCACTGTATGGACGAAAATGTCACACTCCTACATGTTGGACAGAGTTGGGTGAATAGTAGATATTAGGTCCAGAGTTGGTGGCAGAAACTGAGGATAAAGCTATGGTGATTCGAGCTCGTCTTAAGGAAGCGTCGGACAGGCAGAAGTCTTACGCTGATCTTAAGCGCAGGGATATAGAGTATGCAGTGGGTGAAAAGGTTTTTCTGAAGGTATCGCCATGGAAGAAAGTGCTGAGATTTGGTCGGAAAGGGAAACTAAGCCCTAGGTTTATCGGGTCGTACACGGTGTTGAAGTGAGTAGGGCCAGTAGCTTATCAGCTCGAGTTGCTAGCAGAGTTAAGTCAGATTCACGACGTCTTCCATGTTTCGATGCTTAAGCGCTATCCGTCAGATCTGTCACACGTTGTGCCAATTACAGAGATTGAGGTGAGCTCAGACTTGTCCTTTGAGGAGGAGCCGGTACAGATTTTAGATCGGGATGTCAAGGTATTCGGTAGGAAGTCAGTGCCCCTGGTAAAAGTGTTATAGTGGAATCATGGTACGGATGAGGCCACGTTGGAGCCAGAGGACGTGATGCGGCAGCAATACCCTCAACTCTTCTATCCAGGTAATTTCAAGGCCGAAATTATTTTTAAGGGGGTAGAACTGTAACATCCTTAAAATGGGGTCTCTGCATTTTGCATGTGTTTGCATGTGATGGTATGTCTACTATGCTAGCTTAGCATGTCTTGGGGACTAGGCATGACTCGGGTTAGTCCTGGGTCATGGCCACAATTTTTGTTTAGCACTTAAGAGAAAAGAGTTAGGGGAAATAGGGGTTAAGAGAATTAATTTGAGGTTTTAGACACAAGAAAAGCCTTTGTAAAGTGGCAATGAGCCGCCACTCAAGTCACAAGGGAGGTGATGCCACAAGGGGTAAGGAGGACCTCGGTTCGAGATGCAGAAATCCCTTTCTGCTCAATTATTTTTTACGCCACAAGCAAGCAGAGGTGTGCTCAGGTGGGACTCTCATAGATAGATGAGGATTGAGTCAACAAATTTGATATGGATAGAGAGGAGGGTTTTTAGGAATTGGTTAAGGGAGCTTAGTGTTGGCCGAATGCCAAACACTAAGGGATGAGGGAGGAATCGGTTCGATTAGAAAAGAGGTGTGCCGAAAGTTCTTTCATTCTTTTTGCCAAAACCTCCTCATTCCCATTCTCTTTTTCTTCTTCTTCCTATTTTGTTCAAAGCCGAAACCTACCCTCACATTTTCTCCTCTATTTTTCACTTCCTATTCCGTTCTTTCTTTTCTCTTAAACCCATTGCCAAATCTATCTCCTTCCACTTCTCTTCTCTTCATCATCTTTTCTGAATCAAACCATCACTTAAGCCGAAACCTTGTTGTTCTTCTCTTGGCCGAATACTTTGCTCATAAACCTCTCTCTTCTTGCATTTTCTTTTCATCATCTCAAGTGCCGACATTCATCTGCTCTTTGGTTCTTTTTGTCGAATCTCTTAGTGAGTGATTTCTTCATCTTTTCTTCTTGATCAATTTGGGAAATGCCGAATCTCTTTTGCCTTCAATCGCTAGTAATCAAAACCTTAATTTGTTCTTGTTCTATGTGGTAGCCAAAACCCCTAACACCAATAAAGGGTGCCGACCTTTGGTGTAAAGAAGCCGAATCAGTCATTAAGGTAAGGGGCGACTAACTCCTTCAATTTTGGATTCATGTAATGGCTGAATGGCCTTTAGATCTCTAATGATGTGTTAAGTCGATTGTAGGGGGAGGGAGAAGTAGCCGAATACAGTAAAGTTAGAGATTTGGTTGCTGATTAAGGGTTTGGCCGTTTGTAAAGGGAGTTCTTTTGAGTAATTTTGGGATTTGGTTGGAGACCAAATCGGCTTTAAGGTGAGTGCTATATTTGGGCGACACATCCTTCGAGATTTCTAATAGAGTGAATGGGCTTTTGGGTTACTAACTAATGTTGGCCAATTGTAAGAGGAAGCAACATTCAGGATCTCGTTAGTTTGCGTAGTCTCGGGATTTGCTTAGATTTACGAATAGCCAGGTGTGTAACACTTACACACTTTATTAGTATAATATGCCTATTATCTTACTATTTTAGCCAATAAAATCAGTGGTTATGCCTTGTGGGTATGAGCTTGGATTCCGGGTAAGTCCCCTGTTATGTGATTTTTGATATACATCATCATGTTATTGATATATGCTATGCTATGCGTTATTGCATGATACATGATACATGATATTATGTCACAGATGTTATGGACATGATGATGGGATTGATGAGAGGAGGGGGAAGGAATATTTGGACTGTCACCAGTGGTTTTGACCACACGACGGGTTGGCCCCATCTTTGATATTATAATTTGTGACTAAGTCCTAGTGGTTTTGACCACCAGTGGTTTTGACCACATATGAATATTGTGACTCATCCCAGTGGTTTGGTACCACAGTGGGTTGGCCTCACATGCTGATTACGAGACTGTCATCAGTGGTTTTGACCACACGATGGGTTGGCCCCATCACTCGATTTGTGACTACGGTCATCAGTAGTTTTGACCACGCCGTTATATATATATATTTGTGACTACGGTCACCAGTGGTTTTGACCACACGGGGTAGATAAAGGAGATTGGATGGTTAGATTATGGGTTGCATGATTTGCATGTTTTACTGATGATTTGTGTGAGTGCTTGCACTATCGGGTTGGGGATTTATACATTGAGTCTTGGTGACTCACCCCTTCCCTTATATTTTGTAGATGAGGCGTAAATTGTGGATATAGAGCCGGGGAGGACTCGAGGTGGCCATGCATGCTTGATTCGAATTTTGATTTTAAAGTACTATTTCGATTTTATTCGTTTTCTTTAAATTTGGTTTTGGTTTTGTAGTAAGGCCGCTAAGTATTATTTTGGGTTTTATTATTTTCTTTTATTTTTATTATGATTATACCTATGTTGGATATATGGACTTGTTAAATTAACCGGTAAAAAGCAATGTTTTCAAAACTATAACTCCTTCGGTTTTTTTTTTAAAATGTTGCCATCGGGTAACACCACTTATAAGATGATAACTTGTATGTTTTCTAAAAACTTGCAACAATAAGTAGATTTTCAAGCAAGGATTTCTAAATTTCTCATACTACAACAGGGTTTTCTAAGAAAATTATCCGACAAACATTCAGTTTAAAAAGGTTATCACTCCGTAGCATGCCAGATCCGGTTGTGGTGTGTTGACTGGGTTTGGGGTGTTACAAATGATTTAATTCTATGATCAAGGTAGCATAAGTGCTAATTTATGTGCTGAAGTGATACAGGTACCATGAGTAAAATACGAGTTATGAAATTTGTAATGTGACAAATGATGGGTAAGAACTTTTATAAGTAAGGATGACAAAGTAATTGAGAACTTGTGTTGCTATTGTTCCATGATGAATGGATTTTACTATGAGCATTTATGTTGCTATATTAATTCATGCAAACTTACTAAGCTATATGCTTACCTCTCTCTTTTCCCTTTTTCCTTGTAGTATCGCCAAGCTAGCTCGGGGATCGTAAAACATCAGAGCTCGGATCACACTATCAATCATTCTTTTGGTATAGTAAAGTTGATTTATTTGGGGTATGGCATGTATAGGAACTTGGTCATTTTGTACTATGTCACAATTGAAAGCCAAAGTGTTGGCTACTAATGTTATACACTCATTTTGTATAGGGTCATAGGGAATTGACCAATATTTGTCAAGTTTCATATTTTAATGATGATAAGTTTTATAAAGGAAAAGTTTATGCAAATGATGAGGTAAAATGTGAAGTGTTTAAATAATGATTAGTGGTTCTTTATAGGGTATTACTGTCGTATCATGTATTGCTTGTGTTGGTACATGTGTGTTTATGTTTCAAGGTGGAAATTGGCTTGGTAAATAGCCTTCTAATTATCCGCACGGTCAAACCCCATGGGTGTGTTGATAGGCCGTGTGTCCCTTACATCAAATTTATGAGAATTCGATTGGTCACACGGGCCAGCACACGGGTGTGTGCCTAGGCCGTGTGCCCTTAAGAGTTTGCTAACGTCATAAACAAAATGCTAAAGACACGGGCGTGTGTCCAGCCTTGTGAAAACCCTTGTAGGTTCAAAATGAAAAATAAATTCCACATGGGTTAGGAACATGGGCGTGTGTGACCACACGGCCTGCCCACACGGGCATGTTCCATTTCACACGCACGTGTGGCCCCTGTTTAGGCAAAAATTTTCTAAGTGCGTAAAAGTTTCTGATGTATTCTCGAACCCTTCCGTATGTATGTTTAGGGCCTCGTAGGCCCATAATAAGGATGTTATGAATATGAATGAAAAGTTTTAAGTTTGAAAAGAAATTTTATAGCCCGATAATGTATGTTCAAGCAAGTTAAGTCTGATAATGCCTCGTATCCTATCTCGGCATTGGACATGGGTAAGGGGTATTACATTATCTATGGTTAAAACATGATATCTAAGCTTTAGATCTATTGTGCTTTGGCCATTTTTCTCATCCTACTTTTACTCTTCATCTTCCACGATATGAACATCTCTGCTTGTAACTATTTTCCTAGACTGCGATTAGAAAATTTTATAAGCTTTTGCCATAGTGCTCTAGTCGATAAAGACTCCTGGAAGTGCCTTTTTGTCTTACTTGTAACAATTTTCCCAGATCTGTGGAATGTGAGTGAAGCACAAACAACCAAATATTTTGAGAAAATTTAAAGATGGTTTATAACCATACCAAGCCTCATAGGGTGTTTGATCCTTGATTGCTTTTGTGGGTAGTCTATTCTACAGGAAAACCATGATATGAGCTGCTTCTGCCAAGAACTTTTTAGGTAAATTTTTCTTATGTAACATATATCTAGTCATGTCTAAGATGTATTTGTTTCACCTTTCACTAACTCCATTCTGTAGAAGAATATAGGGAGTTGTTAATTGATGCTCAATGCCAACTTCTTCACAAAATGCATTAAAATTTTCTGTTGTATACTCCTTGCCATTATCGGACTTCAATATTTGAATATGGTTTCCACTTTGATTTTTCACAGTCTTCTTGAATTTACAATATACTCCAACCACTTCTGGCTTGAATTTTAAGAAGAAAATCAACACATTCTTGTAAAATCATCAATAAAAATAACATAATCTTGACTACCTGCTAATGAAGGTGTTCTTTGAGGTCTAGAAATGTTTGTGTGTATCAACTGCAACTTACAAGTGGCTCTCCATGCTGTCTTGGGAAATGGCTTTTTATTTTGTTTTCCAAATTGACAAGCTTTACATGTTGGTATGTGATCAACAAGTTTTGGAAGATCAATTGCCATCCTTTTGGACTTCATTTGTAGTATCCCTTGATGGTGATAATGTCCGAGCCTTTTATGCCATAGCATTTTGATGCTTTCTTTGATTAGAAAAGTTGATTGCTTCTCCTGCATTAGATTAAGGGAAAACTCCTTCCTGCCATCTTAACATCAAACATTTTATATCCTGTAGCCTCCTTTATCACACATGCCTTTTCCATGAACTCCACTTTAAATCCCTTCTCTACTAATTGACCAACACTTAGCTAGTTTTGATCAACATTAGGTACATATAAAACATCAGTAATGAACTTGGTACCTGAACAGCTTGTAATTGCTATAGTGCCTTTTCCTTTGATTGTAATGTAGTCACTGTTTTGACCTTCTTAGTGTAACATCCTGAATTAAGGTCTAGTCGGAACAGTGGTTTCGGGACCAAAAATTTGACGTAAGAAAATTTATTTTTATTATATTTTTATTTTCTACAATTTTACAGAACGATTTCGTGAAAATTTCGTTCGAAAATTTTCACATTTGGCCTCTCAATTTAGTCAAAATGACTAAATTGCAAAAAGTGCAAAACTTGAGTTCTAGAAGTTAACGGTGTCATATTGCTATGAAATTTTAAAGTAGAGGCTCTTAAATGGTAAGTAGCCCATTAGTTAAATTGTTGGACAAAAATGGATATGATATATGTTAGATAAGATATTTTTTTTTGTAAGGGCATTTTGGTCCTTTTTCAAATTAAATGAATTAAAAACAAAATTAAAATGCCAAATTTGTCCATCTTCTTCATATGGACGAAATTTACCAAGAGAAGACATGCCTAGGGTTTTCCAAACTTTCCAAGCTCATGGTAAGTCCTTTCTAGCCCCATTTTTTTCAAGTTATTTACAGTTTTGGAGTCCCGGTAGCTCGATTTAGCTTATGCTACCAATAATTCATGCTAAGGTTCATCTTTGGAAAATTACCCATAGGTGAAAAGTGTATATTTTGATGTTTTATGGTAGAATATGAAGCTTGAAATTATGTTAAAGAATTTTTGTTAAGCGATTTTAAGTGAAAATGAGTAAAACAATATAATCGGTAAAAATACCTAATGTTCATAAGTGTATGTTAGAGTAAGAATTTTATGTTGCCATAGAAGGAAAAATTGATCAGCATGTTATAAAACATAAGAATAAGGGCTGAAGTTTAATTTTCGAGTATTGGGGTAAAAGTGTAAATATGTAAAAGTTTAGGGGTAAAATTGTAATTTTGCAAAAGTTGAGTTAAGGACTGTTTTGAATAGTAAATTAATTAAATAAGTGAAATGTGATGTTTTAGACCCTGAAAAATGAGATTTGGACCTAGAAGTGGAGGAAAATCGAAAATCAGGAAAGTTGGTAAAATGGTCGTTTCGGCATTCGAGGTAAGTTCGTGTGTTTATAATAATGCAATACCATGCTTGAATTGTAATTTTCTATTGATATGGCATAAATTGTATGATTTAATATGTTTAGGAGAAGTTGATGGATGATATGGATGGTATGGAAAATGTGATGTTTATTGTGTCATGTGAAATTGAATGGCAAATTAATGTTACAGGAATTGAATGTTAAATTAATATTACATAGGTTGTATGAGTTGCTACGGTTGTACTGATTTAGATTTCAAAAGAAAGTTTATATGTAAATAATGCATTTATTTTACTTGTACAATAATTATTTTGCTAGATATTATGGAAATAATTGGGTGATAACTAAAATATGAAAATGAATGGAATGGGAAATTCTCGATTGAACCTTCGAAAAATTGAGAGATACGGACAATATGTAGCTAGGTCACATGAGTGATAAGGGACCTTCACCGTGTGCACAAGAAAGCTACTAGATGACAAAATTTGATATGTAGCTAGGCCACATGGATGATAAGAGACTTTCACCATGTGTGCAAGAAAGCTACGGGATGATAATTTCATATGTAACTAGGTCACATGTGTAATACTGTGTGTATACCATATGTACAAGAAAGTTACGGGTTATGAGTAGCTAGGTCACATGAGTGGTTCCTAGTGTTGGACACCATGTGGACAAGAAAGCTACGAGATGGAATGGCTAGGTCATGTGGGAGATAAGGGACCTTTACCATGTGTACAAGAAAGCCAAATTATGTGTAGGTGGAGCTATGTGCTGAGACCACCGAGTATCGGGCATTTTCCGAAGGGGTTCAACGAGATAATTTACTAATGATGATTGGTGTGATCATGTTATGAATAAGTGCAAGTGTGACTGTGACCAACTGAGAAATGTGGCAAATGTATGTATGAACAATATGTTCGATATGTAATCGAAAATTGGAAGGTTGGTATAAGCAAGTGATGAACACAACTAAAGTGAAAGAGAGAGCAAATATTTACAATAAAATTGTTTGGACAGCAGCAGTGACATAATTTTGAAAAATCACTAAAAATAGTAGAGATCTAATTATAAGTTGGATAAGATATTTATTTAAAGCTTATTGAGTCTATTTTCATATAAAAGAAACATAGCAAGCAAATGATTACTATATTTTGAGATATTTGAATTTCTGTGAGACTAGTTTAGAATGATTACGTGATCCCCTATTCTCCCTTGTAAAAATCATTAAAAATTGTAAAAAAAAATAATTGGGGGATATAAATTATATGCCTGAAATTCTGAATGAGTCTACTTTCGAATGAACAAAATAAGAATGTCTTATGAACTCTGTACGAGGAGAAAATTGATTCGTACTGAAGAGAGGGAAGAATAGTCAAATAGTAAAATAGGGGAATATTTAATGAATAAAATGTATTGATTGGATAAACCAAAATTTCTGTAAATTTTATGGTAAGAAGTTATGTGAGTCTAGTTTCAGGAAAAATTAACGGATATTAATTTGGAGTTCTGTAGCTCCAGATATAAATAATTTAGTGACTATGACTCGAGTAGACAGCTTGAGATGAACATGAATAAAAAGTGGAACTATGTTCAATTATGATTGTATTATCTTGAGAACATATTGTGAAGATTTTTAAAAGTCTGTTAATAAATAACTTATTATTTACATTCGTACTTGCTAAGATTTGTAGCTTACTTCCCTTCATTTCCCATATCATATAGGGTTGTATGCTAACTCGAGTTGGAGATCGCCAAGATGTAATCACACTATCAAGCTATCATCGTGGGGTAAAAGTGAATACAAACCTCTTAAGTTTATGGCATGTATAGGAGACTTAGTCATTTGTATATGTCATAATTGGTTTGGCCTAAAATGTTGGCCTTTAATATTTAGCAGTTCATTTTGTATAATTTGGATGAAATTTTATGACTCAGTTTAATATGTTTTCAAGTGTATGTGTTTTGGTAATGCCTCGTACCCTATTGCGGCATTGAATATGGGTAATTAGTGTTACATTTAGTGGTATTAGAGCTATGTTAGTTGATTCTTGGACTAACATAGCGTATGTGAGTCTAGCTATACATGCCATATTACTACTCGTGATAGTGTGATATCTCCCGACTCTGACGAAATTATTTTGTTAAGACAGAGATGACTTCCAACCGAGCTATTTTTCGATAATGCTGATAATGATATTGAAATGATTGATACGTGCTTATGATGTGTAGAAATTTGGAAATGTATGAATAGAAGTTCACGATATATATGTGTTAATGTATGAAATGAGATAACCACAAGTTGAGAAATGTGAAAAGTGGAATGAAATGAAAGTTTATATGGTGATAAGCCCATCCATGTTTGTTTGGAATGCATATGATGTTATGTGCCCAACATATTTGATTAAGTGAATACGATAAGTAAATTTTCTCAAATTGATAGAATGTGTGTTTATGTACACTTGTTTGAATAAGATAATCAAAAATTTCGTGTAACATGACTATGTATGTTAATTAGCTTGAAGTGAATTATGTAATTGTGATTATATGATGTTGGTGATGAATACAAAGTCATATGTATGTATTTATGAGAGTTAAGTTAGAAGCTTTACGACCTCACCCCCTTACCAGTGTTGTTTTATAACGAAAATTCACGAGAACCATGTGGAATAAGTCCATAAATGTGAAACTAAAAAGTTTAATGGTGAAATACTTAGTAATGCATATAGAGTTAAGAATAGTTTGGAAAGTGGAAACAATTTTGGAAGGATATTAGAATGTTTTAAAGATTATACAGATTATGCAATGTCACAGATAAAGGAGAAGTTAGTCTCGGCTAATTGACTTATTCAGATATGATGTCTAAAGTATGTGTTTGCTGAAATTTTTCCCGAATTGATTTTCGTTAGTGAGTGGAATAATACGGGGTTCATGATGACAGAATTAATCAAAGAAATGATATTTGAGTAGTAATGATGTCTTTGTGTGTAACAGTTACAGTTGAAATAATTATGATGATCTTTTCTATGTATTCTATATATTCTCTTATCCACAGAGATATGTTTGTGATTGTTCAGTTTCTGATGGAGTTCTTACGTTGTGAGAAGCTAACTATGATGTTAGACGAATGCCTTGTTGGTCTGGTCGGTTTATGATTGGTATTTATTTTATATATACGGCAAATATATTATCTCTATTATGATAGAAGTCCAGAGTCGGTAATCATTGTTTTTCTGCTGGGTGAACTGATTTGTTGAGATATGATTTGAGTTATGTATATTTAAACATGCCTCAACTAAGAGAATAAATTTTGTGTATTCACGAGTATGAAGACGGATAGTCGGAATAAAGAAATTATATTTTAGAAAGCATAATACAGAGATATGCTTATTGGATTATTCTAATCGGATGATGTTATTATAAGTTAAAGTTGTTCTGGTTGGAAAAGTTATCATATTTGTGAAAGTTTGAATGGTCTTGGTATACTAACAAAGTTAAAGCAATTGAAGGTATTATTAATCGAAGCTCAAGTTTTGAGTTCAGTTGGAATTGAGTAATGAGTTTATGATTTTTTTCAGTGATGCACTAGTGAACAGATTAGAATGAGTTTTATTGCTAGAATATAAAGTGATGGTTCATGTTTTCAGACGGTTAATGTCACATTAAAAAGAATTGTTCGACTAGTGATTTAGAGATGGTTATTATTATGTCTGTATTGAAAAAATTGATGACACTGTTTGTTTAACAAGGATTTTCATATGTTTCCTGGTTTCAAGAGTTTAATATATCTGATGGCATAGCAAAATTCAAGTTTAAGACAGTGGTTATGAATCAAGCTATTGAAAGATAGTGAGTGATTATCGATTGATCTGTGGGAAGCCAAGAGAAATGCTAGTGGGTTGTTTTCGAACGTTTGATAGAATTAGCATAATAATTTCAATATGTATCGATTCTTTGTTTGATGTAATTCACTGAGTTCTATTAGGATTCGGATCGATGATAGAGTGTTTCTGAAAGTATCGTCTTGAAAAAGATTATTTAGTGATGTTGGAAATTAAGAGAAAGATACTAAACCACTCTTCTGGTAAAATTTTCGAGGACGAAAATCCCAAAAGGGGGGAAGAAATGTAACATCCTGAATTAAGGCCTAGTCGAAACAGTGGTTTCGGGACCACAAATTTGACGTAAGAAAATTTATTTTATTATATTTTTATGGTCTACAATTTTACGTGAGCGATTTCGTGAAAATTTCGTTCGAAAATTTTGACGTTTATTACTCAATTTAGTCAAAATGACTAAATTGTAAATGCAAAACTTGAGTTCTAGAAGTTAGAGGTGTCAAATTGCTATGAAATTTTAAAGTAGAGGTTCTTAAATGGTAAATAGCCCATTGGTTAAATTGTTGGACAAAAATGGATATGATATATGTTAGATAAGATATTTTTTTGCAAGGGCATTTTGGTCCTTTTTCAAATTAAATGAATTAAAAACAAAATTAAAATGCCAAATTTGTCCATCTTCTTCATATGGACGAAATTTACCAAGAGAAGACATGCCTAGGGTTTTCCAAACTTTCCAAGCTCATGGTAAGTCCGTTCTAGCCCCGTTTTTCAAGTTATTTACAGTTTTGGAGTCCCGGTAGCTCGATTTAGCTTATACATGCTAGGGTTCATCTTTGGAAAATTACCCATAGGTGAAAAGTGTGTATTTTGATGTTTTATGATAGAATATGAAGCTTGAAATTATGTTAAAGAACTTTTGTAAAGCGATTTTAAGTGAAAATGAGTAAAACAATATAATCTGTAAAAATACCTAATGTTCATAAGTGTATGTTAGAGTAAGAATTTGACGTTGCCATAGAAGGGAAAACTGGTCAGCATGTTATAAAACATAAGAATAAGGGCTGAAGTTTAATTTTCGAGTATTGGGGCAAAAGTGTAAATATGTAAAAGTTTATGGGCAAAATTGTAATTTTACAAAAGTTGAGTTAAGGACTGTTTTGAATAGTAAATTAATTAAATAAGTGAAATGTGATGTTTTAGACCCTGAAAAATGAGATTTTGACCTAGAAGTGGAGGAAAATCTAAAATCGGGAAAGTTGATAAAATGGTCATTTCGGCATTCGAGGTACGTTCGTGTGTTAATAATAATGAAATACCATGCTTGAATTGTAATTTTCTATTGATATGGCATAAATTGTATGATTTAATATGTTTAGGAGAAGTTGATGGATGATATGTATGGTATGGAAAATGTGTTGTTTATTGTGTCATGTGAAATTGAATGGCAAATTAATGTTACAGGAATTGAATGTTAAATTAATATTACATGGGTTGTATGAGTTGCTACACTTTGTACTGACGAGATTTGAAAAGAAAGTTTATATGTAAATAATGCATTTATTTTACTTGTACAATAATTATTTTGCTAGATATTATGGAAATCATTGGGTGATAACTAAAATATGAAAATGAATGGAATGGGAAATTCTCGATTAAACCTTCAGAAAACCGAGAGACACGGACAATATGTAGCTAGGTCACACGAGTGATAAGGGACCTTCACCGTGTGCAGAAGAAAGCTACTAGATGGCAAAATTTGATATGTAGCTAGGACACATGGATGATAAGGGACTTTCTCAATGTGTGCAAGAAAGCTACGGGATAATAATTTCATATGTAACTAGGTCACATGTGTAATACTGTGTGTATACCATGTGTACAAGAAAGTTATGGGTTATGAGTAGCTAGGTCACATGAGTGGTTCCTAGTGTTGGACACCATGTAGACAAGAAAGCTACGAGATGGAATGGCTAGGTCACATGGGTGATAAGGGACCTTCACCATGTGTACAAGAAAGCCGAATTATGTGTAGGTGGAGCTATGTGCTGAGACCACCAAGTATCGGGCGTTTTTGGAAGGGTTCAATGAGATAATTTACTAATGATGATTGGTGTGATCATGTTATGAATAAGTGCAAGTGTGACTGTGACCAATTGAGAAATGTGGCAAATGTACGTATGAACAATATGTTCGATATGTAATCGGAAATTGGAAAGGTTGGTATAAGCAACTAAAGAACACAACTAAAGTGAAAGAGAGAGCAAATATTTACAATAAAATTGTTTGGACAGCAGTAGTGACATGATTTTGAAAAATCACTAAAAATAGTAGAGATCTAATTATAAGTTTGATGAGATATTTATTTAAAGCTTATTGAGTCTATTTTCATATAAAAGAAACATAGCAAACAAATGATTACTATATTTTGAGATATTTGAATTTCTGTGAGACTAGTTCAGAATGATTAGGTGATCCCCTATTCTCCCTTGTAAAAATCATTAAAAATAATTGTGGGATATAAAGTATATGCCTGAAATCCTGAATGAGTCTACTTTCGAATTAACTAAATAATAATGTCTTATAAACTCTGTACGAGGAGAAAATTGATTCGTACTGAAGAGAGGGCAGAATAGTCAAATAGTAAAACAGGGGAAAATTTAATGAATAAAATGTATTGATTGGATAAACCAAAAATTATGGAAATTTTATGATAAGAAGATATGTGAGTCTAGTTTTAGGGAAAATTAACGGATGTTAATTTGGAGTTCTGTAGCTCCAGATATAAATAATTTAGTGACTATGACTCGAGTAGACAGCTTGAGATGAACATGAATAAAAAGTGGAACTATGTTCAATTATGATTGTATTATCTTGAGAACATAGTGTGAAGATTTTTAAAAGCCTGTTAATAAATCACTGATTATTTACATTCTTACTTGCTAAGCTTTGTAGCTTACTTCCCTTCATTTCCTATATCATATAGGGTTGTATGCTAACTCGAGTTGGAGATCGCCGGAGATGTAATCACACTATCAAGCTATCATCGTGAGGTAAAAGTGAATACAAACCTCTTAAGTTTATGGCATGTATAGGAGACTTAGTCATTTGTATATGTCATAATTGGTTTGGCCTAAAATGTTGGCCTTTAATATTTAGCAGTTCATTTTGTATAATTTGGATGAAATTTTATGACTCAGTTTAATATGTTTTCAAGTGTATGTGTTTTGGTAATGCCTCGTACCCTATTGCGGCGTTGAATATGGGTAAGGAGTGTTACACTTAGACTCGGTACTTTTCATTTCTTTGAACAACTCTTTGTTATGTGTCATATGATTAGTACAACCACTATCAATGAGCCAACTTTCACTTGTTTCGTGACTAGTGAAACAAGTTGAAACAAAAAGCTGATCTTCTTATTCTAGATCTGCCACTTGCGCTTCATCTCCTTGTTGCTAATTTTTGTACTTACAAATAATAGCTTCAAGTCCCATTTGGTTACACTTGCTACACTTTGCATTTGGTCTTCTCCAACACTTAAAAGGGGAGTGACCTTTCTTGCCGCATTGTTGACATGGAAGATAATCCTTCTTTACTCCTAATCTTCTATTTCTAGTTTTACTTTTGTTCCCAAATGCAGAGCTTTCTCCACTTGCAGCGTGAATATTTTTGTTCTTTGGCCTCTTATTCTTTCCATCATCTTGATGCTTAACTAGTAGATCACCTTTGACGGCCCCTTATTGCCTCATTACACGCCTTTGCTCTTCTGCTTGTAATGCACTTAAGTGTTCCGCTAAAGTAATCTTTAACATATCCTTTGTGTTCTCTAAGGTGGTGATGGTAGCCTCAAACCTTTCAGGTAGTGTTACAAGGATTTTCTCTACAATCCTTGAATCGGCTAGAGATGAACCTAGTATCCTGACCTTATTGGCTATGTTAAGGAGCCTTTCAGAATACTCCTTGACTGTCTCAGTCTCCTTCATCTTCTGCAGCTCAAAATCACGTATAAGATTCAGCATTTGCATCCCGCAAATTCTCTCATCTCCCTCGTACTCAGTCTTGAGATAATCCAATATTTCCTTTGTTGGCTTTAGAGACATAATTTGCGTGAAAATAGTTAGTGAAACTGCAACAAACAAATAGGCTTTTGCCTTTGATTTCCTTGTCTTTTTTTTTGTGTTTTGATCTGTGCCACGGTGGGGTTGGTAGGCAATGTAGGAATCTCGTAGTCTTCTTCCACTACTTCCCAAAGATCTATAGCCTCCAGGTAAGTCTCCATTCACAATACGCAAATATGATAATTATCTCCATCAAAAATAGGCGGCTCAATCGAAGAGAAATTAATTTAAGCTTCTATAATGCAACAAACACTAACACAGAACCCTTAAGAGAAAAGCTTTGATTACCAATTATTGGTATTTTTTTCATAAAAGAAAATTGAACAGATGAAGAAAACTGAACTGATGAATACCATTCAGCAAGGTTCACAATTTATGCTAAGTGAAAACAACAACCCACTAACAATCTATTCTTAAACTTAAGCATCAAACAAAAATTCAAATAACAAAACACCTAAAAATAACAAACATTAAAAATAGCCAACACTAAAAATAGCAGTCCTAAACACACAAGTGAAAACTTGAGATTTATTTTGCTTTTATAGTTTTACCGTATGTGAGGAGACATTTGTAAAGCAGTGCAAGTATAACATACATAGATTTTGAGATGGCTGTCAGAAAAAATGAAAATCGGGAAAAAAGTTTAAATTCTTTTCAAGGTTGAATTAAATTAATTTCTTTACATTTAATTTTGAAGAAAAAAATATAAATTTATTGCGGGTACAATAATAAAATAAAATAGACATGAAAAACTAATAATATGACACATAAATTATAAATTGAAAAAGATAAGTTTGAAATATTAAAAACAATATTATTGAAAAATAATTATAAATTCGAATATAAATTATAAAATAAAATAGACATAAAAAAAAAAACCGATAAATTTTGAGGTTAAAAAATGGTTTGAAAATTTTTCTTTTCGCCTTAAATCAATTCATTAATATTTCAATAGAGCCAAACACCTGTCCATACAGTGAAACAATACCTAGCTAATAAAGAGATAATAGACAAATGTCTCAATTAGCCAGATCTAACCAAGCAAAAATCAAGGTTGGGTGGAAGACTATCTTTGCTAAAAATATTAGCAAAAGAAGATGGATGGGAATTAACCCGGTCACCAAGCAACATCATCTTTTTAGATTGTCCTGTAATCTAGTCCACTGCTCTGTTAGCTTCACTTCGCACCAAATTACTCCTTTACAAAATTACTCCTTTACAAAATCTCCTATACATAGGGAGACACTCTCCAATTATCAACTCCCCCCTACCTGTAACAACTTCGTACGAAATTTCTGAGTCAATTTCAATAACATAGGATTGAAAACCATTTTGCTCTGCAACCTTTAGGCCTTCCACCATTGCAATAGCTTCAGCCTAAATTGGAGAATCAACTTCCCTAAAACCATCATACCAAGCAACAACCTTTCCTTGATAATTCCTAACAACCACCCCAATTCCTGCCCCTCATTTAGTCCCGGGCCCCATCACAATTAACCTTCATCACCCTAGCTTAAAGCTTTTCCCATCTCTAGATCCTCTTTATCAGAACCCTACAATCAAAAGAGGTAACACCTTTACTATTTATTCTCCAGCTAAGGACACCCACAAATTAGACTTGTTCAGTCCATTCACACAAAAGAAACGTATGTTCCAGAGCCTTAATTTCTTCATTACGAATTCTAAAAAGAGGAAAAACATTTATTTTCTTCTTCCATAAGTTTTCCATAGTAGCCAAATATTATTACAAGCTTTCCAAAGGAAAAAAACTGATCAATTTGGAACCGAAAGACTCGTAGCCATTTTCCTAAAATAGCAAACAATAAAAATAGCAATCCTGAACATACAAATGAAAACTTGAGAATTATTTTGCTTTTATAGTTTTACCCTATGTGAGGAGACATTTGTAAAGCAATGTAAGCACAGCATACATGAAGATTTCAGTTCTTTTGTTCCATCGAAATAAAATTTCAAAGAATATCTAGATTTCATTTTTTCTTATCCCTATGAAGTGAGTACGACACAATACGAATATGATGATACAATAATTTTTTGAAAATGAGGATACGGATACATGAAGATACAGCCATAAAAATATTTTTAATATATATTATGATAAAATACATTTTTTAAAGAATGTTGGACGTTTTATTAAAACAGGACAAAATAAGGGGCAAAATATCTAAAAATACCTAAAAAATAATTTAATTATAAAAAGGACCAGTTTTAAAAATATTTACGAAAAGGGCGTTTCTCCCGAAAACGCGTCCACGTCAGCACGTTTTGTGAGAATGTAGCAGGAAAGCACTCCCCCAAGGGAGCGCTTTTGCCACATCAGCACAAAGCGCGCTGACGAGGACGCGCTTTGCTGATGTTGCAAAAACGCTCCCCCATAGACGTGTTTTAGCCCATGTTTTTTTTAAAAAAAAACTTTTCTCGAATTTTTTAAAAATTTACGAGAATAAACCTTTATAAGGGCTCAAAGTGACAACACCATTTTTTTAAGATGCCATCAATTAATAAGAAAATATAATTTACAAAGAAAATCTTTATATAGACCTAAAGTCTCATTTCTCTTGTTTTCTTGAGCGAAGTGGGATATGAGATATGTGTATATATAGACTCCGAATAGTTTTGCAGCTTGTTCCTAAACAATGTGGGATTTCTTCCTCTTTTAACTAACAACATGAGATGACATGCTACACTATATTTGATTTTTTTTTTTTTTACAAAATAATTTCTCTTTTTTATATTTTGTTAACATTTTATTATATTATAAAAACAAGAAAAAAATAACTCAAATGTATTTTTGCAAATCAAATAAGATCGACTACCTCACATGATAAAATAATATAAGCACCCAAAAACTCAAGGGATTTGCAAAAATATAATTTTTGTCCTATTTTTTATTAAATCGGTTCAACTTTTATTTTTGTCCTTTTTTTTACTAACTTTAACATGAGTGAACCAAAATGAAAAATACAATTATGAAGATCAACCAAATTTGGCAAAGTTTGATGGTTCCCAAGAAGAAAGGACAAAGGGTCGCAACACAACGCTTTAGAGACGGATTCTAAAGCAACCAATTGGCGTAACCATTGCATGCAACTAACATCGTAATATTTACATATTTACTTTATTATATATTAATAGAACTTACATCCACACATGATGAAAGAATTTATATCATGTCATCACAAGAAATAATTTCAAATTTATTTATTTTCATTAACGATTCAGTTCATTAATAGATTATAAAGTTTGTCAAGAATAATTTTATTTTTGTGAATTGATTATAAATCATTGTACTTAAAAATTAAAATTCATTGTAAATAATATACGTGATAAAAAATTTTAAAGTAAATTGAGTGATTGTGTGATACAAAATAAAAAAATTGTGTTTAATCCTCAACATGCCCATTAATAGTAAATTTCATTTGTTAATATATTATTTAATAGTGTCCATATTTTAGGTTATATTTAAGTTAAAAACTTTAAAAGAATGAGAAAAGATCATTAAAATATGATGAATTTCTTTTACTAATTTTTGAATCTCATCGTAAGATATGTACGGAGCATCTATAAAATGTGGGAGTATGTTGCATTCGAAATTCTTCATCACTAAACATCAATGAGAGCTAAGTGGTGATGATGATGTGATTCGATATGTATTGCATGCATGAAACATCATTGGCAGCAAGTAATTTCATTATTTTTTGTCCAAATCTTGTTTTCTTTTTTCATACTTATATTGTTATTAGAGAAATAGTAAGGAAAATTTTAGAATAAGATCAAATAAGATCAGACTACATCACATGATAAAATAATATAAGCACCCAAAAAACTCAAGGGATTTGCCAAAAATATATTTGAGTTGTTTTGTTTCTTGTTTTTTATAATATAAGAAAATGTTAACAAAATATATAAAAAAAAGAGAAATTGTTTTGTAAAAAAAAAAAATCAAATATAGTGTAGCATGCCATCTCATGTTGTTAGTTAAAAGAGGAAGGAATCCCACATTGTTTAGGAACAAGCTGCAAAATTATTCATGAGTCTATATATACACATATCTCATATCACACTTTGCTCAAGAAAACAAGGGAAATGAGACTTTGGGTCTATATAAAGATTTCCTTTATAAGTTATATTTCCTTATAATTGATGACACCTTAAAAAATGGTGTTGTCACTTTGAGCCTTTATAAAGGTTTATTCTCGTAAATTTTTAAAAAATTCGAGAATAGTTTTTTTTTTAAAACACGGGCTAAAA
Organism: Gossypium rotundifolium; assembly: GCA_025506655.1. NCBI lineage: Eukaryota > Viridiplantae > Streptophyta > Magnoliopsida > Malvales > Malvaceae > Gossypium > Gossypium rotundifolium. The sequence continues at coordinate 148,252,633 of CP106724.1, forward strand.
CGCGTCTATGGGGGAGCGTTTTTGCCACATCAGCAAAGCGCGTCCTCGTCAGTGCGCTTTGTGCTGATGTGGCAAAAGCGCTCCCCCAAGGGAGCGCTTTCCTACTGCATCCCCACAAAATGCGCTGACGTGGATGCGTTTTGGGGGGAAACAACCCTTTTCCGTAATTAAATTATTTTTTAGGTATTTTTGAGTATTTTGCTCCAAAATAAGACCCAATTACAGCATGTCCATCAAATTGGGCCTAGATACACCATCAAACTGACAACAAAACAAAGAACTACTCTAGAAGCCATCGACGCTTCAGCCAATTAAAATAAACAAGTAATTCTCCTGAAAAGTAACAACAGTAGTAAAGATCCCTTGATAACCAATATTTCCTTTTCCATTTGCCTTCATCCCTTTCATCTCCTACCTCAGTCATGTTTCTAGATTCTTCCCTTCCTAATCTCCCCACACTGATTCAGAAGAAGAAAACAAAAAGCCTCTCATCTTTGATCCTTAACCACTTCATCTTTGGTAAATTCTTTTTTTCCCACTAAAATGTTTCTTTCTTTTTCTACTTTGTTATTTGACAAATATGGAAAAAGGTAATTAAAAAATTTTCCGCAAGCCATTTTTGCCAGTCCACCATACGCTAACGTCTCTCAGACCAATGACGATACAGACTAATGACGACACCAAACAATAGCCCAACTTCCTAAAAGTCAGCTTTTAAATGTCCGACTTGAGCCAACGCTTCCAGTCCCTCTTCACATATCTAATAGCTTTGACATTGGATGGTAGTGAGTTTAAGGTATGTCGTTTCGCTACTGACTCTTCATCTGCCACTTTTGAAAAATCAAAATGTTAGCCATCATCTATTTTTCTTACGTCTGTCACATGTTTATTGTTAGACACCTGTGTTGGCACTGTATCTAACCTCTTCTATTTTTGACGTATTTCAGCATATTTTGTACGTATCCGGGCGTGTTCGACAAGTGTACATGTCAGACACATGTACTACACAGGTACGAAGAGGGATGAGTTGTAACACCCCAAATTTGGCCTAAAAGTTATGGCCGAATCTGACTATTTCACATAGAATGAAATTTTGAAAACTAATTTATTATGATAAAACCATGTTCATTTTATTACTCTTATTAATTCTAAAATTCGCTTACTTTTCTAGTCGATTGTTTAAAACATAATTCGTTGCGAAAGTTTTGTAAGTCATTTATTTTATAAAAATTGAGTTAATTGAGTAAATCCGTTTATTTTAGAGAAACCCCCTTTATTTTCGAGAAAATAGTCTAAGGGATCAAGGGTTTAGAAAATACTTTATCTTTTGAAAACTTAGTCTTCCTACGTCTATGTAACAGCCCAGTTTAGACCCTAGTCGGAACAGTAGTTTCGAGACCACAAATCCAAGGTTAGAACAATATTTTAATATTATTTTTTGTGTTTATTATATGTGATTTAACTTTTTTGAAAATTTCGTGTGAAGATTTTATCGATTTTGTGTTTAATTTGTGAAAATGACTTAATCGCATAAATTGTAAAAGCTGTGTGCTAATTGTTAAAGTGCTAATTTGACATGGCTTATTAAAAGAGAGGTCCTTATGTTGATATTATACTATTAAATAGTTAGTGAAAGATGATAGCATGGCATAAGGTGTTATTATTAAGATTCATTAAGGGTAAAATGGTAAAATGTCAATTATGTTAACATTAAATAAAACAAAACCAAATTTATTCATCTTTTATCCATCTATTACCAAAATTGAGAAAACAAATAAGGGTTAGGAGTTTGAAGCATTCGGCTACTACTTAGTTCACTTAAGGTATGATTTTTTGATCGGTTTTTGATAATTTCTATGTTTTTGTGATCGTTGCTTTGTGCTCTAGCTAGCCCATGCTTTAATTTTGGAATTTGATGGTGATTTTGAGATATTCCATTGATGAATGTTTGAGTTTTGTGATTGTTGGTTATGAAATATGAACGATATGTGAAAGATTAACATATTTTGTCTTTGATTTTTTAGTGAAATTGAGTAATTTGGGCTTAATTGTGAAAATGAGAAATTGGGGGACTAAAATGTGAAATAAATGAAATGTGTGGGTTTGTATTAGCATGGGAAGAATTCAGCTAAGTATATGTGATTTGAAATTGTGTGTACTTGATGATTTTATGAAATAGGGACTAAAGTGTCAAAATGTGAAATTGTGAGGGCTATTTTGTAAAATGCCCTAATTATGTGTGTTTGGACTAAATTGAATGAATTGGTGATTGAATGAGCTAAATTTAAATGTGTATAGACCAATAAATGAGAGGTTCGGATTGAGACCGAGGCAAAGATAAAGTGCTTATTAATCGACCGTTTCGGTATTTCGACGTCCGAGGTAAGTTCGGATATAATACTTGCCATTAAAATTGTATCTATCTGATGAGAAATGAATGATTGTTTATTAATGAAATAGAAATGTGTTATATATATATGAGTTCGAGTATTGAGGCACTAAGTGTGCGAAATTTAGAAACGAGACAAAGATGATCAGCACTGTGTGTGCGAAATAATAGAAACTTCGGCTTAATGAGTTGGCACTGTGTGTGCAATATCGATTTAAGATCGGTTTGATATAGAGGCACTAAGTGTACAATGTTACTTAAGCTTCGGCTATGATTTGGGCACTAAGTGTGTGATTAAATCGAAGGAATAACGAAAGTTGATCGAAGTGAAATATTGAGTAATGAGTGGCATGTGTGATCGATAGCTAAGTGTTGGATAAGGTACGCTCGAAACCTATGTGGTTGATGAGATTATAAATGAGTTTATGAAATGTTAATTGATCATATTAGCTTTGGATAGTGTGGTATATGTGATAGTAAATTAATCAATGTGATGGATTGTTTTTGTATAATGTAATTGTATTAATGAGTTAATTGTATTATATTATGAACTTACTAAGCTTTTGAAAGCTTACTGTGTGATTTGTTTTCTCTATTTTACAGTGTCAGTAAAGCTAGCTCGGATTCGAGGATCGTCAACATCTCTATCACACTATCGACAACCTATTTTGGGTACTTTTGAAAGATGTATATAGTTGGTATATGGCATGTATAGGCTAGTAGATATGGTGTATGTTTTTGATGTGTGAACCTTGCCATGTGATTTGGCTAGTAAGTTGAATGATGTTGATGCTTACGTATGAGTTATGATAATGATGAATATGGCATGAGGTGGTAAGGTTGAAAATGGTATATTTCATGCTTGTGTTAGTTTATGGAAATGATGCAGTTATTGTGATTTGTGACTTGACTAAATAATATTTAGTTTACATGAATTAAGTTGTGGAAATGGTACTTTGAAATGGATATTTTTGAGTAGAAATTGAGTGTAAGGATGGATGGTAATGTTGGTGATTAATTGGTGCATGAAATGGTATGTTTGGATGCATTTGAGGCATGGTTTGGAATTGGTTTGATACTTGTAGGTGAATTCAAAGTGTGGATGGTAATTTGGCCTTGAAAATGGCCTATAATTGCCCACACAGTTGAGCATACAGTGTGTGGCGTGACCGTGTTGTTTAAGCTAACTAAGTGAAACAAGTCAGGCTCGACCACAGGCTAGACACACGGGCGTGTGACTGGCCGTGTGGTGCAAGTCAGGATCGACCACGGGTGAGGCACATGGGCGTATCCATGGCTACGTGGACAAGTCAGTATGTATGCCTTGTTTTGGCACGGCTTAAACACACGGGTGTGTTTGAGGCCGTGTGAGGCACACGGCCTACCTACATGGGCGTGTGACCTCTGTAACTTAGAAAAATGTTTAAATTTTTGAAAATCTTTGTACGTGTTTGATTTAGTCCCGACCTCTTTCTAGCACGTGTTTAAGGTCTTGTAGACCTCAATAAGGGACTATATGACTATATCGTGATGTGTTTTAATGTTGATTGACTGTGTGTTGTAAATTGGACATGAAATGTTTTGATTTTTCGGTAATGCCTCTCAACCCTATTCCGGTAATGATTTCAAGTTAGGGGTGTTACATTCTAGTAGTTATGAATCCATAAGAACAATAAATAAAAACCCCATTTAAGGAAAAGTCCCAAAAAGTCCGCGAGTTAAATCAACATAAACTAATAATCGTAAAACGGGATAAAAACCATGAAAGTCCAGAACCATGGTTACCGTCAAGTCCTCCACCTCACCGATCCATTTAATGTTGGGGATTACTTGAACGGATTAAACATAAAAAGGATGAGTTTTCGCAAACTCCATGTGTAATACCCACAGAAAACATGCACACAGCATAATATCAGAAAATAGTCATATATTTACAGTTCGGGTCTGAGCCCGTTACAGAATTGGTGTGGACCTTAGCCCACTCAGATACAGAATAAGATACAATTTAGGGCCTCAGCCCATCAGATTACATACGATTAAACCATAAACTCGAATCCAACTCCAACATAAGTTAACAACTTACCGTCACTCTAGCACTCCGAAGATTAACCACTACCTCGCAGGAGTAGAATCATGCTCTTCTTGCCTCGCTGCTGTTCAAAACAAAGATATAACCCCAATGAACAATGGTAAAGACACAGATTAAAGAGAAGCAGAGCCTTACTTACCTGACTGGGCAATAAAAACTGAAATAGTAAAATGAAGGTGCGAGAACCGATAAAGAAAACAAATACCGAAGTGGGGAGAGGAAGAAATGAAGAAACGAAAAAGGAATTTTTAAAAAAATCAGAAATTGGGGAAAAGAAAACTAAAATTTTTGAAAAATATTAAAATTAAAAACAAGATAAAATATGATAATTTTCCCCTAAATCCCTTAATTATCTCTCCACTAACCCACTAACACCCAATTCTTAAGAATTCCTATTTGATCAAAACTCTCTCGGTCAAACGAGCAAAAATAACCTCCTACACTCGCGCAGGGATTCGAACACAAGACCTCCAGCAAACTAACACTCAACTTAACTACTAGACCAGCAGGCCCATTTTGATATGGTTTTACAAATAGCTACTTAAAAGCCTACCGACCCCAGTGAGAGCTTTATTCATAAAAATGCAAAAATTTACCCAAGTTGTGACTTGAACATGGGACCTCTCACACACACCCAGAACACTTAACCACTGAAGCAGATATAGATTTGTGTCAATTAATCTCATAAAAACATACGGATATTTTTGTGCACCAAAATCACATAAGCTGGAATTAAAGAAATTTGGGGTGTTACATGAGCCATGTCTGTGCTTCTTAAGCCAAAATGTAACACCTCTGACCTGTATCCGTTGCCAAAATAGGGTTACAGAGCATGTAACAGTCCTATTTAGACCTTAGTCGAATAGTGGTTTCGAAACCACAGATCCGAGTCAGAAAAATATTTTTATATTATTTTTTGTGTTTGCATTATGTGATTAAGCATGTGTGAAAGTTCTGTGAATTAATTTTATTGTTTGTATGCTTAATTTGATAAAAGGACTCAATCGCATAAAATGAAAAGGTTGGCTATTAACGTGTAAGTGTCGAATTGTTATGACTTTTATTATATGGAGTCCTATGTGGTTATTAAACCTTATGAACTTTTGATGGACAAAAATGCCTTAAGATAGTGGATTATAAATGAAAATAAAAATGTTAGTTTGGTAATTAGTAAAATAAGTAAATAATAATAAAACAAAACCATTTGAATGCTCATATTTTCTCAATTCTCTAGCCGAAAATAAGAAAATAGGTAGGGCTTGGAAGCTTAGTTTCATTCGGCACTCATTTAGCTCAATTGAGGTATGTTTTTAACTCGATTTTTGATAATTTCTATGTTTTTGAGATCGTTGCTTAGTATATTATCAAAACCGTGCTTTAATTTTGGAATTTGATGAAGATTATGAGATGTGCCATTGATGAAAGTTTAAGCTTTGTTATGTTAGTTGATGAAATATAAAATATATGTGTTAGATTAACATGTTTTATCTTTGGATTTTTGGTGAATTTGAGTAATTTGGACTAAATTGTGAAAATAATATTTTGAAGGACTAAAATTTGAAATAAATGATATGTATGGACTTGTATGATCATGATGATTATTCGGCTAAGCATGGGTGTAAAGAAATTATGTGTATTTTGCAATTTTGTGAAATAAGGACTTAAATCTCAAAATGTGAAAATGTGAGGGCTAATTTGTAGTATGCCCTAAATGTGTATTTTTGAATTGAATCGAATGATTTGATGAATAAATTGATTAAATTTGAATATGTATAGATAAAGATCCAAAGAAAATGGATTTAGATCTAGGAAAGTCGAAAGTGATCGAATAGTTAAATTCGTCCGTCTATATCTGTACGAGGTAAGTCTATATAAAAATAACTATATTTAAGTTAAATTATTCATGTTCATATAATATTGAGTTGTGATGAATGGATTTGGATGATATACATGTGAAATTCGAGAAAGTATCGACAATGTGTCAAAATTCGAAAAGTCCCGTACGAACCTTAGGAATAGATAGGATCATATGTCATGACATAGGGATTCCGATATGAGATATCATGTAAGACCACGTCTAGAACGTTGGCATTGATTTGAGATTTATGTGTAAGACCATGTCTGGGACATTGGCATCGTATCTGATTTGTATAAGACCTTGTCTGGGACAGTGGCATTGATATTTGATTACATGTAAGACCACGTTTGGGACGTTGGCATTGTACGAGTATTCCAAGTTATCCGAGTATCTTATTTAATTCTGAATGGTTTAATAGGCAATTCCTAGAAAGGAAAGACTATGTGAAATGTGTAACTGTTTCAGGTACATTTGAAGTGTATGCTTTGTTTAAGCATGAAAGGTAAGTATTTGTGAAATTGCAAAAGAGAAATATGTGCATGGATTTAATGAAACAAAAATGTGATATATGCATGATTGTGGTATGAGCAAAAGAGATGCTTTGAGAAATGAATTATTGGTAAGCAATGGCTAAACAAATGAGCCAAAGAAGAATTATGAATTTGGAATTGAGAAATATTAATGATCTTGTGTTTGATATGATTATGTATGTTATAGGTTAATTTTATTTGTATATGGCTTACTAAGCTTTTGAAAGCTTACTTTGTATGTGTTTGCATTGATTTATAGATCGTTAAAGGTACGAAAGGCTCAGGAATCTTTGGGGATCATCATAACACTATCAATCATATTTTGGTACCTTTTGAATGTGTTTATAGCTAAGTATGTCATGTATAGTCTAGTTGAATTAGATGATGTTTTGAGTTGTATATATAAGCTATGTGATATGGCTTGTAAATGGGATGTGAATATGGTAAATGTCAATTATGTTTTGTGATGCAAAGTTGGTATGTTTTGATGAATAATTAGTATATTGAATTGGTAAGTTTGATATGCATTGAATGGTTAGAAAAGATGGACATTATTGGTATGATTTGATTACATTTCGAGGGCATGAAATGTGTTTATTTGAACTATTAGGTTTGACCCTAAATGGGTGGCAAATTGGCCTTGCAAATGGCCTATATTTGCCCACACGGTTGAGCACAAGGGCGTGTGGCTCGACCGTGTCCCTTGAATTTGTAATTCAGTTCAAGTCAGGCTCACACACGAGCTAGACACACGGGCGTGTGACTAGCCGTGTGAAATAGGTTAGTGTCGCATACGAGCTAGTTACACGGACATGTGACTGGCCGTGTGGTGCAAGTTAGTGTCGACCACGGGTGAGGTACAGGAGCGATTCTCAGGCTATGTGGACAAGTCAGTATGTATGCCGTGTTTTGCCACTGATTAGACACACGAGTGTGTCTGAGATCGTGCATGTGACCTCTATAACTTTGAAAAATGTTAAGTTTTTAGAAAAATTTTGTACGAGCCTGGTTTAGTCCCGACCCCTTTCCAATGCTTAATTAAAGTCTCATAGACCTACTTAAGAGACTCTATGTTTGTATTTTATTATGATATGATGATGATATACTTTATTATGTAAATTGTTCGTAAAAGATTCGATTTGTCCGATAATGCCTCTTAATCCTAGATCGGCGATGGTTACGGGTTAGGGGTATTATATTTTATTGGTATCAGAGCTACAATTTAGTTGATTCTAGGACTAACGTAGCATACAAGAGTCTAGCTATACATGCCATATATATGAGCTGTGATAGTGTGATGAATCCTAACGTATAAAATGTGTTTTTTCGTATAGTAAAAGGATCCCGAAAGAGCAGTAGCTAATGACGTTAAAAGTAATGCGCCTGCTCCCGCTCAAGGGATAGCGCCATCTGATTCGAGATCGGCTACTAGCGGTCAGGAAGAGAGGCTAAACAAGCCTTCTTCCAAATGATGAATAAGTGGTTCACTCAATACATTAGAATAAATTCGACTGTTTCACAACCTCTACCCTCACCTAATCCTCCTCAAACATCTGTTATGCCTCCGGTTATGAATCTAATCTGATGAATAGGCCTCCAGTCGATAAAATCCGCAAATATGGGGCTGAAGAGTTCAAGGCCACTAGTGATGATGATGCTAAAAGAGCTGAGTTTTGGCTCGAGAACACAATCCGAGTGTTCAATGAAATGTCATTGACTCCTGATTAATGTGTGAAATGTGATGTTTCTTTGTTACGAGATGCAGCTTATCAGAGGTGGAAAACTTTGATTTTTGTTGTTCCAAAAAACGAGTCACATGGGATTTCTTTCAGTCTTAATTTCAGAAGAAATATATCAGTCAGAGATTTATAGATCAAAAACGAAAAGAATTTTTGGAATTGAAATAGGGACGTATGAATGTCACAGAATATGAGCAAGAATTCGTGAGATTAAGTTAATATGCCCAGGAATGTGTTTCGACTGAAGAAATAATGTGTAAAAGGTTTGAAGACGGCCTGGATGAAGATATTTGTTTGCTAGTTGGGATTCTAGAAATAAAAGAGTTTGTTATGCTCATTGATCGAGCGTGTAAAGTTGAAGCACTCGGGAAAGATAAAAGAAAAGCTGAGTCCGAAGCCAGAGATGAGAGAAAGAGATTCTCAAGTAAATCATTTCAGTCTACATCAAAGAAATTCAGAGATGAGCATAGCCGTTCAAAGGCTAACATTCAAACAAAGATCGAGCTAGATCATAGTCAAACTTCAAAGCTCTAGCTACTTTGATAGCTAGTGTGGGAAATGTCTGATCTGAGTGACCTGAATGTAAGCATTATGGTAAAAGACATTCAGGTAATTGTAGATTGAATAACCGAGCATGTTTCAGATGTGGATCATTAGATCATTTCATTCGAGATTGTCCCGAGTCTGTTGAACAAGAGATTGTACAGAATCCGAAGCCATATAATGTTTCAGCTAGAGGTATACCTTCTAGAAACACAAGAAATGTGAGTGGTAGTCAGAGAGCTACGAAAGATACAGTTGCGAGATCTGACGATAGGGCACCTGCCAGAGCTTATGCCATTCGAGCTCGTGAGGAAGCTTCGTCTCCAGATGTTATTACGGTACATTTACTCTTTATGATACTTCTGTGATTGCATTGATAGATCCAGGGTCTACTCATTCATATGTATGCATGAACTTAGTATCCAGTAAGACTTTGCCTATGGAGTCTATTGAATTTGTAATTAAAGTATCGAACCCCTTAGGTAAATGTGTCCTGGTTGACAAAGTATGCAAGAATTGTTCGTTGATGTGTCGAGATGTTTATTTTCCGGCTGATCTGATGCTATTACCTTTTGATGAGTTTGATATAATTTTGGGTATGGATTGGTTGACATTGCATGATGCTGTTGTCAACTGCAAAAGAAAGATCATTGATTTGAGATGTTAGGATGATAAAATAGTTCGGATTGAACCAAATGATTTGAATGGGTTACAGGCCATGATATCAGTGATGAAAGCTTAGAGTTATATGAAAAAGGGTTACAAAGCTTATTTTACTTATGTGATTGATTCGAGAGTGACTGAAAAGAAAGTTGAATCGTGCCAGTTGTCTATGAATTCCCTGACGTATTTCTTGAAGAATTACTAGGATTGCCTCCGATACGTGAAGTTGAATTTGGTATTGATTTATTATTGAGAACAACTTCTATCTCTATAGCTCCGTATAGAATGGAACCAACAGAATTGAAAGAGTTGAAGACACAGTTGCAAGAGTTGACCGATAGAGGATTTGCACGACCGAGTTTCTCACCTTGGGGTGCTCCCGTTCTATTTGTGAAAAAGAAAGATGGCACGATGAGAATGTGCATTGATTACCATCTGTTAAACAAAATGACTATCAAGAACAAATATCCTCTACCTAGAGTTGATGATTTGTTTGATCAGCTGAAAAGAGCTACCGTGTTTTCAAAGATAGATCTAAGATCAGGGTATTATCATTTGCGAGTTAAAGATTCAGATATTCCAAAAATTGCTTTCAGAATGAGGTATGGGCATTATGAGTTTTAAGTTATGCCTTTCGGACTAACGAATGCTCCTGTTATTTTTATGGATTTGATGAACTGAATTTTCAGACCATATTTAGATCGATTTGTTGTTGTGTTCATTGATGATATTGTGATTTATTCGCGTGAAGAAACTGAACATGTTGAACATTTGAGAATCATGCTACAAACTCTACGAAATAAGCAATTGTATGCAAAGTTCAGTAAATGTGAGTTTTGGTTGCGTGAAGTTGGTTTTTTGGGACATATTGTGTCAGCATCTGCTATACGAGTTGATCCGAGTAAGATTTTAGCTATTTTGGAGTGGAAGTCTCTGAAAAATGTGTCTGAAGTTCGCAGTTTTCTAGGACTTGCTGGTTATTATCTAAGGTTCGTAAAAGGTTTTTCGAGGATTGCTACTCCATTGACTATATTACTTCAGAAAGATGTGAAGTTTAAATGGTCTGATAAATGTCAGAAAAGCTTTGATCAATTGAAAGCCCTTTTAACTGAAGCTCCAGTTTTGGTACAACCAGAATCGGGTAAAGAATTTGTGATTTATAGTGATGCTTCGTTGAATAGACTGGGATGTGTTTTGATGCAAGAAGGCAAAGTTATAGATTATGCCTCGAGACATTAAAACACATGAAAAGAATTAAAATCGCATGTGAATGGCCGTGTGAAACAAGTCAGTGTCGCACACAGGCTAGGCACACGGGCGTGTGACTAGACATGTGGTACAAGTCAGTGTCGACCGCGAGTAAGGCACACGGGCGTGTCTCAGGCCGTGTGGACAGGTCAGTATGTATGCCTTGTTTTTCCACGGCTTAGACACACGGGAGTGTCTGAGGCCGTGTGTGGCACACGACCTATCCACACGGGGCGTGTCTGAGGCTGTGTGTGGCACACGGCCTATCCACACGGGCATGTGACCTCTGCAACTTTTAAAAATGTTAAGTTTTTGGAAAAATTTTGTACAAGCCCGGTTTAGTCCCGACCCCTTCCCAATGCTTGATTAAGGTCTCGTAGACCTACTTAAGAGACATTATGTTTGTATATTGTTATGATATGACGATGATATACTTTATGATGTAAATTGTTCGTAAAAGTTCTAATTTTCCTGTAATGCCTCTTAACCATAGACCGGTGATGGTTACGGGTTAGGGGTGTTACAGGTTATGTGTTTTGGATGCTGATTCGTACGTTCTACCGGTGGCTAAGTTTTTCGCATGTTTTACAAAATTTCATCAACTTGTGTGAGCAGCACCGTGTAGTTACGTCTTGACCGTCAGCTTGTGTGAGCAAACCCATTGATAGCTCGAGAGTAAGCATTATATGAGGTATGAGATTGAGATAGCTTTGGCTATTTATTGCCACTTAGGGTGCGAGATTCCCGAGTATCTGATATTATTCCAAATGGTTCAATGAGTATATGAAAGATATGAAATGGTGAGAGATAGTTTTGTAGCAGTACAAGTATGTACGAAAATTCATATGATTATTGAATCCATGAAATTGCGAGTTTATGATCCTTATGTGAATGAATATATATTAACCTTGTGATTAAATGGTTTTGTAGTATGTTATGTTATATTACTTGAATTGTAACACCCCTAACCCGTAACCGTCGCCGATTTAGGGTTAAAGGCATTACCAGACAATTCAGATCTTTTACGGACATTTCTAAACATGCCAATTTGTATGCCAATTAGCACAACTAAGGCACATGTAAAACCAAGCGTAATTCATTCACAACTTTACCAATTCACTATGGCATCAATCCATCAATAAGCTTGCCATTCATAAGACCATTTCATTGCCATCAAGCTAGACCAAAACATGCATCATATACCATAATTACTCATGCATATTACCAACATTTGTCTAGCCACATCAAATGGCTAATTACATCCCAAAATGACTAGCCTATACATGCCATATTTAGCTATATACACATTCAAAAGTACCAAAATTGAGTTCGATAGATTGATGACGATCCTGGACGATTCCCGAGCCTTCAGTAGCTTTGATGATTTATAAAATAGAGCGAACACACACAAAGTAAGCTTTCAAAAGCTTAGTAAGCCATATACAAATAAACTTAGCATAAATTGCACATAGCTACATTGGTACAATGACATTAATGTTTCTCATTTACAAATTCATAATATCATTCTTGGCTCATTACTTAGCCATTACTTACTCATATTTCACAACTCAAATATCTCATATGCTCATAACTCATTTAAGCATAATATCACATATCACATATCACATATCACATATTATCTCATCATTTACTCATGTCACATTCATTCATATATCACATTTTGGTTCATTGCATCCATATGCATATTTGCTCAGCTTCCATGCCTATTTAAACATATACATCAAACGTACCTGAAGTGGGTATACAAATAACATAGTCATTCATTTCTCAGACTTGTCCATTGAACCGTGTGGAACTAAATAGGATACCCAAAAGCTCGAAAAAAGTCATACAATGCCAACATCCTAGATGTGGTTTTACATGTAACCATATATCGACACAATTGTCCCAGACAGGGTCTTACACGAATCAATACGATGCCAATTCCCAGACATGGTCTTACACGTAAATCTTATACCGATGCCAACATCCTAGACGTGGTCTTACACAAAATCTTGAATCAATGCCAACATCCCAGACGTGGTCTTACATGATATCACATATCGGTCACCTATGTCATGACATACGTAATTCCTATCTATTCCTAGGTTCATACGGGACTTCTCTAACATTGATACATTGTCGATACTTTCTCGAATTCATATACTATCATTCTCATATTCATTCATCACAATGAGATTTCATATAAACATATAGAAACTAATACAAATACATTTATTGTCTTACACGTAAATCTTATACCGATGCCAACATCCTAGACGTGGTCTTACACAAAATCTCGAATCAATGCCAACATCCCAGACGTGGTCTTACATGATATCACATATCGGACACCTATGTCATGACATACGTAATTACTATCTATTCCTAGGTTCATACGGGACTTCTCTAACATTGATACATTGTCGATACTTTCTCGGAATTCATATACTATCATTCTCATATTCATTCATCACAATGAGATTTCATATAAACATATAGAAACTAATACAAATACATTTATTTGTATATAAACTTACCTCGGATTCGGATATTTGATCGAATTCGGTTATTCGACCACTTTTGACTTTTTGCAATCTAAATCTGTTTTCTTTGGTCTTGATCTATACATTTTAAAATTTAATCCATTTATTCATCAACTCATTCAATTAAATCTAATAACACATATTTAGGAAAATTTGTAAATTAGCCCTCACATTTTCACATTTTGACATTTTAGTCCATATTTCACAAAATTTCAAAATACACCAAATTTCATATTACCCATGTATAGCCGAATTTTACTCATGCTCATATGAGTCCATACATTTCATCTATTTCACAAGTTAGTCCCTCAAAATAATATTTTCTCATTTAAGTCCAAAATACTCAAATTCATCAAAAACTCAAAGACAAACTATGTCAATCAAACACATATATTTCATCCTCAAACATCATAAAACTTCTAAATTCAACAATGGCTCATTTCAAAAACATCATCAATTCACAAAATTAAGGCTTGGGTTTTGAAATATAAGAAGTAACGATTACAAAAATATAAAAATTATCAAAAACCGATCAAAATCCATACCTTAATTGAACTAGATGAGTGTCGAAACCTTAAATGGTTTTCTTCCTTTCTTTCCTAGCTATATTTGGCCAAAATAAGATGAGCAATGGCCATGTTTTATGTTTATTATATTATAACATATATTATTAATTCATTTACAAAATTAACCTTATGAATAAACATATAAAACATATAAATATAAGGCCATTAATGTCCTTTAACCATGCATTATCTTTTAAAATGGTTTAATTTCCTCAAAAGGCCTCCCTTTTTAAAAGCCACATCAACTTGGCCATTCATCAAATAGAAAGCTACTTTTACATTTTATGCGATTTAGTTTTTTGCTCAAATTAAGCATACAATCGGACAAATTAATTCACAGAAATTTCAAACATGTTAAATCACATACTGTAGGCACAAAAAAATATTAAAATATTTTTTTGACTCGAATTTATGGTTCTGAAACCACTATTTCGACTAGGGTCTAAACCAGACTTTTACAATTCTCCCCCATTTTGGATTTTCATCCCCAAAAATCTTACCATTAAATAGATTCGGATATTACTGTCTCATTGAATCTTCAGGCTCCCACGTAGCCTCTTCAACTACGTGTCGATGCCATAAGACTTTCACTAACAATTTTCTTATTTCTTAATTCTTTCACTTCACGAGCTAAGATACGAATCGGTTCTTCTTCATAAGTCATATCAGATCAGATTTCAACCTCAGATGGAGAAATCACATGTAACGGATTAGATCTGTATCGACAAAGCATTGACACATTAAATACATCTATGAATCTTTGCTAGCTCAGGTGGCAACAACAATCTATACGCAACTGCCCTAATTCGTTCAATAATTTCATACGGCCCGATGAACCTCGGACTCAATTTGCCTTTACGTCTAAATCGAAGTACTTTCTTCCACGGAGATACTTTTAAGAACACTTTGTCACCGATCTCAAATTCTATGTCTTTTCTTTCCAAATCTGCATAGGATTTCTGACAATCAGACGCTGCTTTCAAACTATCACGGATTACTTTCACTTTTTGTTTAGTATCTTTTATCAAATCGATCCCGTGTATCTTACTTTCACTGAGCTCAGTCCAAAACAGAGGTGTTCGATATTTACATCGTACAAAGCTTCATAAGGTGCCATTTTGATACTTGACTGAAAACTATTATTATACGCAAGCTCAATCAATGGTAAATACTATTCTCACGTATCGTTAAATTCAAGTATGCAACATCTCAGCATATCCTCAAAAATCTGAATGATCCGTTCAGACTGGCCATCTGTTTACGGGTGAAAGGCTATACTGAAATACAATTTAGTATCTAAAGCCTCTTGCAATTTCTTCCAGAACCGTGAAGTAAACCTCAGATATCTATCTGACACAATAGACAGTGGTATTGCGTGTAATTTCACAATATCAGAAATGTAAAGCTCAGCTAACTTATTAAGTGAATAATCAGATCGTACCGAAATAAAGTGGGCAAATTTTGTCAATCGATCAACCACGACCCAAATTGCATCTTTCTTTCTCGGAGTCAAAGGCAGTTCAGAAATAATATCCATCGTTAGTCTATCCCATTTCCACTCGGGAATCAGAATCGATTGTAGCAAGCTAGATGGAACCTGATGTTCAGCTTTAACTTGCTGACAGACTAAACATTTCGATACAAAATCAGAGAAATCTCTTTTTGTACCAGACCACCAATAGCGTTGCTTCAAATCATGATACATCTTGGTACTTCCCAAATGAGCAGATAGGCGACAATTATGAGCTTAATTCAAAATCAACTGGAATAATTTGAAATTTCTCGAAACACAGACTCTATCTCGAATCTCAAGCAATCATCATTGTCAACTCGAAATTCAGAATCGAAATTCAAATTACATTGAACTCGTTTCGCTCTCATTTCATTATAAACTTTCTAAGCATCACATATTTGTTGTAAGAACAATGGTTTTGCTTTCAATTCCGCCAAAACTGAACCATCATCAAACAAATCTAAATAAGCATTCATCGTTCAAAGTGCAAACAATGACTTTTGACTTTGTGCATCAGCAATAACATTTGCCTTTCCCGGATGATAATCTATCACAAACTCAAAGTCTTTCAATAGCTCTAACCACCTTCTATGTCGCAGATTCAAATCTTTTTGATTCATAACATACTTCAAATTTTTATGATCTAAAAATACGTGACATTTCTCACCAAAAAGATAATGACGCCAAATTTTTAATGCGAACACAATCGCAGCTATTTTAAGATTGTGTGTTAGATAATTCTTTTCATGCGACTTCAGTTGTCTCGAGGCATAAGCTATAACTTTGACTTCCTGCATCAAAACACATCCTAGACCATTTAATGAAGCATCATTATAAATCACAAATTCTTTACCCAATTTTGGTTGTATCAAAACTAGAGCTTCGGTTAAAGGGCTTTCAACTAATCAAAGCTTTTCTGGCATTTATCGGACAATTAAAATCTCACATCTTTCTAAAGAAATCTAGTCAATGGAGTAGCTATCATTGAGAATCCTTTTACTAACCGATGATAATAACCAGCTAATCCCAAAAAACTATGAACTTCAGAGACATTTGTTGGAGGTTTCCATTCCAGAATAGCAGAAACTTTACTTGGATCAACTCGTATTCCATATGCCGATACAATATGTCCCAGAAAATAGACTTCACACAACCAGAATTCACATTTGCTGAATTTTGCATACAATTGCTTATCTCGCAGAGTTTGCAACATAATTCTTAGATGCACAGCATGCTCAATCTCATAATGTGATAAATCAAAATGTCGTCAATGGACACAACAACAAATTGATCTAAATCCGGTTTGAAAATTCTATTCATTAAATCCATAAAATAGTAGAAGCATTTGTTAATCTGAAAGGTATAACTAAAAACTCATAATGCCCGTACCTAGTTCCAAAAGTAGTTTTCGAATGTTTGAATCTTTTACTTGCAACTGGTAGTATCCCGATCTCAGATCTATCTTTGAAAACACAGTGGCTCCTTTTAGCTGATCAAATAAATCATCGATCCTGGGTAGAGGATATTTATTCTTTATAGTCACCTTGTTCAACTAACAATAATCAATGCACATTCTCATCGTGCCATCTTTCTTTTTCACAAATATAACAGGAGCACCCCAAGGTAAGAAACTCAGTCTTGCAAACCCTCTGTTAGTTAACTCTTGCAACTGTGACTTTAACTCTTTCAACTTTGTTGGTGCCATTCTATACAGAGCTATCGAATTAGGAGTCACACCAGGCAACATATCTATACCAAATTCGACTTCACGTATCAGAGGTAATCCTGGTAATTCTTCATGGAATACATCAGGGAATTCACAAAAAACTGGCACTAATTCAACCTTTTTTTCCAGTTAATTTCGAGTCAATTACATAGGAAAATAAGATTCATAACCCTTTCTCAAATAATTCTGAGTTTTCAAAATAGATATCACAGCAGCTAACCCAGTCAAATCATTAGACTCAACTCGAACTATTTCATCATTCTGACATCTCAAATCAATGGTCTTTCTTGTGCAACTCACAACAGCATCATGTAACATCAACCAATCCATACCCAAAATTATATCGAACTCATCAAAAGGCAATAACATTAGATCAGCCGAAAAATAGATATCTCGAAACATCAACGGACAGTTCTTGCATACTTTGTCAACCAGGACACTTTTACCTAAGGGGTTCGATACTTTTATAACAAACTCAGTAGACTCTACAAGCAAAGTCTTACTGGATACTAAGTTCATGCATATATATGAGTGAGTAGAACCAGGGTTTATTAATGCAATCACAGAGGTATCATAAAGAGTAAATGTACCCATAATAACATCTGGAGATGTAGCTTCCTCACGAGCTCGGATGGTATATGCTCTGGCAGGTGCTCTAGCTTCATATCTTGCAACAGTGTCTCTCGTAATTATCTAACCACCACTGACATTTCTTGTATTTCAAAAGATTTACCTCTCACTGAAACATTCTCTGGTCTCAGATTCTGAATAATCTCTTGCTCAATAGATTTTGGGCAATCACGGATGAAATGATCTAACTATCCACATCTGAAACAGGCTCAGTCATTCAGCCTACAACTTCCTGGATGTCTTTTACCATAGTGTTTACATTCAGGTCACTCGGATTGGACATTTCCAGCACTAGCCATCGAAGTTGCTGGAGCTTTGGAATTCGACTGTGATATATCTCGATCTCTTGGATTCAAATGTCCCACATTAGTTCTGGAACGGCTATGCTCATCTCTAAATTTCTTTGAGGTAGATTGAAATGATTTGTTCGAAAATCTCTTTCTCGCATCTTTGACTTCAGACTCAGCTTTTCTTTTATCTTTTCAGAGTGCCTCAGCTTTACATGCTCGATCAACAAGCAGAATGAGCTCTTTTATTTCCAGAATCCCAACTAACAAACGAATACCTTTATTAAGGCCATCTTCAAATCTTTTACACATTATTGCCTCAATGGATAGACATTCACGAGCATACTGACTTAGTCTTATGAACTCTCGCTCATACTCGGTGACAGACATGCGACCTTGTTTCAATTCCAGGAATTCCTTTCATTTTTGATCAATGAGTCTCTGGCTAATGTATTTCTTTTGAAACCTAGACTGGAAGAAATCCCAAGTAACCCATTCCTTTGGAACAATAGAAACCAAAGTCTTCCACTATTGATAGGCTGCATCTCGTAGCAACGAAACAACACACTACTAGTGTTCTCAGCATTTCTTCGAATACTCGGATAGTGTTCTCTAGCTAGATCTCAGCTTTCTCAGCATCATCATTACTAGTAGCCCCAAACTCTTTAGCCCCATACTTATGAATTTTGTCGAGCAAAGGTTTATTCAACAGATTCAGATTCATAACCGGAGGCATAGTAGAAGTCTGAGTGGGATTAGGCGGGGGCAGAGGTTGTGAAATAGCCAGATTATCTCTTACAAACTGAGTGAACCACTCACTCATCATTTGGAAGAAAGCTTGTTTAGCTTCTCCCTCTTGACCCCTAGTAGCTGGTTGCGAATCAGATGGCGTTGTCCCTTGAGCGGGAGCAGGTGCATTGCTTTCTATGTCGTCAGCTACGGCTCTTTCGGGATCCATTACTATACGATAAACACAATTTATACGTCAAGATTCATCATACTATCATATTTCATATATATGGCATGTATAGCTAGACTCTCACACGCTACGTTAGTCTGATAATCGACTAAACCGTAGCTCTGATATCAATCAAATGTAACACCCTTAACCTGTAACCGTCACCAGTTTAGGGTTAAAGGTATTACCAGACAATTCAAATCTTTTATGGACATTTCATAATATTAATCAATGAATCAAATCAAAGTGTTCCTTATATAGGTCAATGAGACCTTAAACATGCTTAAGAATAGGGTCGGGACTAAACCAAACACATGCAAAAATTCTCAAAAATTTAAAACTTTTTTTAAGTTACAGAGGTCACACGCTCGTGTGGGTAGGCCATGGGAGGACACGCCTATGTGTCTAAGCCGTGCCAAAATAGGGCAACATACTGACTTGTCCACACGGTCGTGGACACGCCCGTATGCCTCACCTGTATCCTGACTTACACCACATGGCCAGTCACACGCGCTTATGTCCAGCCCGTGGTCGAGCCTAACTTGTTTCGAATTGCAACCTCAAAGGACACGGTTGAGCCACACGCCCGTGGGCTCAATCGTGTGGGCAAATATAGGCCATTTTCAAGGCCAAAATGCCACCCACACATGGGTCATCCCTATAAATTCAATCAAGCATTATCCCATACACAATTAGCAACCAAAATCATGTCGATGTTCAACTTACCATCCCATTCAATTACATTTCTAAACATGCCAATTTGTATGCCAATTAGCACAACTAAAGCACATGTAAAACCAAGTATAATTCATTCACAATTTTACCAATTCACTATGGCATCAATCCATCAATAAGCTTGCCATTCATAAGACCATTTCATTTCCATCAAGCCATGCCAAAACATGCATCATATACCATAATCACTCATGCATATTACAAACATTTATCTAGCCACATCACATGGCTATTTACATCCCAACATAACTAGCCTATACATGCCATATTTAGCTATATACATATTAAAAAGTACCAAAATTGAGTTCGATAGTGTGATGACGGTCCTCGACGATTCCCGAGCCTTCAATAGCTTTGACGGTTAATAAAACAAAGCAAACACACAAAGTAAGCTTTCAAAGGCTTAGTAAGCCATATACAAATAAACTTAGCATAAATTGCACATAGTTACATTGATACAATGACATTAATGTTTCTCATTTACAAATTCATAATATCATTCTTGGCTCATTACTTAGCCATTACTTACTCATATTTCACAACTAAAATATCTCATATGCTCATAACTCATTTAAGAATAATATCACGTATCATCTCATCATTTACTCATGTCACATTCATTCATATATCACATTTTGGTCCATTACATCCATATGCATATTTACTCACCTTCCATGCCTATTCAAAACATATACATCAAATGTACCTGAAGCGGATATACAAATCACATAATTATTCATTTCTCGAACTTGCCCGTTGAACCGTGCAGAACTAAATAGGATACCCAGAAAGCTGAAAAAATTTGTATAATGCCAACGTCCCAGATGTGGTCTTACATATAACCAGACATCGATGCCACTGTGTAACACCCCTAACCCGTGTTCATCGCTGAACTAGGGTTACGAGGTATTACCAATTCGGACACAACCTAGAACAAACATTAATATCTTTACAAACATTTCGTAAGCTAGTTATAGAACATATTACTTCAATACTTGTGTACAATAAACTGAACAATCCATATCACACAGCTATTTGTCCTTTAGCGTATCTAACATAACAATTTCACAACATGGTCAAGTAAAGATTTTAAATGTCTTAGTGATGTGCGCACTTAACATTATCATATATGAATCCTTTTGAAAACTCCAATGACAATTTAACACATACCTAAGTTGCATGTCAAAATTCATATTTAAACACCATTAGTTCAACCGTACAAAGCACTTTCAATTCGGTCATCGCATAGCCTTAACTTTCGTACTAATTTTCTCTATCCAATAATAAGCAAATCATGATATTTCATTTTTCGAATATCAAGCATATCATATTTTAACCTCATTCAATCTAACATTCAAGATACTAAATAAAAATTCGAACCTAATAACCAACTAATCAAGAATAATATATGTATATACTCACTTACACAACGCCAAATCAAAACAGCCAAATATAATCATGTATTATTGAACTTAATTCTTATCTAGCAAGTGACCAAATCAAATACTCACGTACATGTCATAAACATTACTTAACAAATATATATCACATACTATAATTTAAACATACATCTATCATTTGCTTTATTGCCTAAACCGAATACTACATCATGCTTACCATTATTCATTGCCATATCATATATCCAAACATTATAATATACCACTCTCACGTGTGATTAAACCACATTCAAGTATAATGATAGTTCATGGCATAAGCAAACTATATCATCAAAACACGAAACAAGTTATCCCAAAATAGTTAGCCATTTTTGCATGGTAGCATATTTACGATTACAAGACATTAGTTATACTGTTTAGTCTAACCTATACATGCCCTTTTAAATACCAAACTAAGTTATTCAATACCAAAAGAAAGTCGATAGTGCAGTTGACTTCTTCACAGATCCTTCGAGTCCGTAGCTTGTACCTAAATCTATAAAACAACGGTAAACAAGAATACACACAATAAGCATGCTAGCTTAGTAAGTCTCAAGCAGTATTTATGACATATATACACTATGTACCATCATAGCCGAATTTTAGTGTTTATATATATAGTGAAACCTTATTCATCGAATATTTAACTTGTAAAACTTATCGAAAGTATCTTGATCGATAAATAAAATCCTATGCAATTTCACACACAACCGAATAACATCTTCAATGCACATCTAAAATGATTTCACATAGTTGAATGTATACAAATATATATATGTATATAAAGCATGGCCAAAACTATATATATATAATATAATTTCTCTTATATGCAAATAATCCATATCAACTCCATGTCTTTTATTTTATTCAATACTTTACATAACAAATGCACCAACACATTTTATCAACTTACTTATTCAAGAATCATCACAAGTATTATAAACTTAATTTGATACATAACTTTTAGTTGAACACTATAGTAATAAACCTTGACTTATTCAATACCATCATATCTAGACCATTTTATTCATAAGCATAAGCTCATATTAACACTCACTAGTATAAAACCTACTAGACCAAAGGTCCGAGATTTAAACACTTAAGCATGAAGCTCTTAGGCATTAAAGCCCGAATATATCACTAGCACAAGGCCTGCTAGGCATCTAGCCCGAAACAAATCAAAAGACGAAGCACCTTTAGGCACTAAGCCCCAATATATCACCCAGGCACTAAGCACCTAGGCACTAAGCCGAATATATCACCCAAGCACAAGGCACTGCTAGGCACTAAGCCCAAACTATTCATAAACCAATCACATACTTCGCATTTTCTTAAATAATATATCAAAGATACACATTAATCTCATATTGTTAATTTATGCATTCAAGCCAATTCCACAATATATATTCGGCTATTACAAAAATATACCTTCAATTTCATCAAACAATATCATTTAACAGATTCGTAAATAATTCTATAACCTATTTTAGCTTAAGGACTTACCTCGGTTGTCGATAGACCGTGCAAATCGGCTATTCGAGAACCTTCGTCTTTCCCCGATCTAAATCCATTTTTCTTTGTTCTTGATCTTGAATTTGTGATTGAAGTTGCCGAAATTCAAAGGAAGCAAGACCCCATTTCTTTTCTAAACATTCAGCTAAAACAAATAAAGATGATAATGGCCATTTTTTTATGTTTTAATTAACATATATATTAAAATAACTTGGTTTACCAAAATAACCTTTATACTAAAATAATAATCATATAATACTTAAGGTTATACTAGACTTTTGCCACCCACTAACTCATTAAATGGGTTAATTTCACTTCTAATACTCCATATTAAAAAGCCATCCACATATAAGTACTTTTCACTTTAGCATGCAACTTTTACGCATTACGCGATTAAGCCCTTTTAATCAAATTAAGCACTTAAACAATAAAATTTTCATACGACACTTTCACACACATCAATTCACATATAATAGACTCAAAATATAATATTAAAATATTTCTCAGACTCGGATTCGTGGTCTCAAAACCACCGTTCTGATTAGGGTCAAATTCGATCTGTTACAACTCTCCCCCCTTAAGGATTTTTGTCCTCGAAAATCTTACCGTTAAACAAGGTCGGATATTGTTGCCTCATTGAATCCTCAGGCTCCCACGTAGCCTCTTCAACTCCGTGACGATTCCATAGAACCTTCACTAACAAAATTCTTTTATTTCTCAACTCTTTTATTTCCCGAGCTAAGATACGGATCGATTCTTCATCATATGTCAAATCAGTTAGAGTTCAATCTCTGGCAGTGATCACATGAGACGGATCGATCGTACTTACGAAGCATCGAAGCGTGAAATCGTCATGTATCTTTTCTAACTCGGAGGGCAATCTCAATCTATAAGCAACAAGCCCAATCGTTCAATGATTTCATACGGTCAGATAAATCTGGACTCAACTTGCCTTCCGACCAAATCGAGTACTTTTTTCCACGGAAACTTTTAAGAATACACGATCTCCTACCGAAATTCAATGTCTTTACATTTCAAATCAGCATAGGATTTTGACGATCCGAGCGACTTTCAAATTGTCTCTAATAATAGCTACTTTCCGTTCAGTTTCTTTAATCAAATCAACCCCGTGTATCTTATTCTCACTGAGCTCGATCCGATATAATGGCGTTGAAACCTTCGCCCGTACAAGGCTTCATAGGGCACCATTTTGATACTAGATTGAAAGCTATTATTATAAGCAAATTCAATCAAAGGTAGGTATCGTTCCCACCTACCTTCAAACTCGAGAATGCAACATCTCAACATGTCCTCAAGTATCTGAATAGTTCGCTCGGTGGCCGACTGCATCTGCGGATGAAAGGCCGTACTGAAATGTAGTTTAGTACCTAAAGCATCTTGCAACTTCTTCCAAAATCGCGATGTAAATCTCGGGTCTCTGTCTGACACAATGGAACTCGGTACACCATGCAATCTTACAATTTGCAATACATACAATTCAGTAAGTTTATCGAGTGAAAAGTCTGCATCTGAACCGCACAAAATGAGTTGATTTAGTCGGTCATCAACTATAACCCAAACGGCATCTTTCTTACTCGGTGTCATAGGAAGACCGGATACAAAATCCATTGTAATTCTATCCCATTTCCATTCAGGTATCAGGATTGGCTGAAGTAGTCCAGATGGCACTTGATGTTCAGCTTTTACTTGCTGACAAATTAAGCATTTCGAAACAAATTCGGATATATCCCGTTTCATGCCCGGCCACCAATAGAACTATTTCAAATCATTATACACCTTTGTGCTACCCGGATGTATTGATAATCGACCACTATGGGCCTCACTCAGAATCATCTGTATCAAATCTGAGTTCTTCGGAACACATATTCGGCTTTTAAAATTTAAATAGTCATTTGCATCAATCTGAAAATCTGATTCTACCCCTTTTCACACTGAATTCGACTTGCAATCAAATCTTTGTCAACTTTCTGTGCATCACGAATTTGCTGAATAAACATCGGTCGTGCTTGTAACTCGGCTATGATCGAACCATCACCAGACATAGCTATCTGTGCGTTCATTGCACGAAGAGCAAACAATGATTTTCGACTTAACGCATCCGCAACAATGTTAGCTTTTCCCGGATGGTATTCAATCACCAACTCATAGTCTTTCAACAATTCTAACCATCTGCGTTGTCTCAAATTTAGATCTTTCTGAGTCATCAAATACTTTAAACTTTTATGATCTGAATAAATGTAACATTTCTCGCCAAATAAATAGTGACGCCAAATTTTCAATGCGAAAACAATGGCTGCAAGTTCTAAGTCATGTCGGGTAATTTCTTTCATGCGGCTTCAATTGTCTTGAAGCGTAGGCTACAACTTTGCCTTCCTGCATCAAAATGCAGCCCAAACCATTTAAAGAAGCATCAGAATAAACAACAAATTCTTTACCCGTTTCGGGCTGAACTAACACTGGAGCCTCTGTCAAAAGGGCTTTTAGCTGATCAAAACTTTTCTGACACTTTTCTGACCACTCGAACCTGACATCCGTCTGCAATAACTTGGTCAACGGGGTGGCTATCATAGAAAACCCTTTCACAAATCGTCGATAGTAACCCGCAAGTCCCAGAAAGCTTCGAATCTCGGAAACATTTTTCAGTGGCTTCCAATCAAGTATAGCCGAGATTTTGTTCGGATCAACTCAAATGCCTGATGCTGAAACAACATGTCCCAAAAAGCTAACCTCTTTCATCAAGAACTCACACTTACTGAACTTCGCATACAACTACTGATTTCGCAAAGTTTGTAGCACTAATCTCAAATGCTCAGCGTGCTCGATTTCATCTTTGGACTAGATCAATATGTCATCAATAAACACTACCACAAATCGATCCAAAAACTGTCTAAAAACCCGATTCATCAAATCCATAAAAATAGCAGGTGCATTAGTAAGCCCAAAAGGCATAACCAAAAACTCAAAATGTCCGTACCTCGTCCGGAATGCAGTCTTTGGCACATCAGTATCTCTGACTCGTAACTGATAATAACCCGATCTCAAATCTATCTTCGAAAATACTGAAGCCCCTTTCAACTGATCAAACAAATCATCAATTTGAGGTAACGGTTACTTATTCTTTATAGTTACCCTATTCAGTTACCGATAATCAATACACATTCGCATTGTTCCATCTTTCTTTCTCACGAAAAGAACTGGTGCACCCCAAGGAGAGAAACTTGGTCGTGCAAAGCCCCTATCTGTTAACTCTTGCAACTGTGCTTTCAACTCTTTTAGCTCAGTAGGTGCCATCCAATATGGTGCTATTGAGATCGGAGTCGTTCCCGGTGCTAATTCAATACCAAACTCAATCTCTCGTACTGGGGGTAAACCCGGTAGTTCTTCAGGAAACACATCTAAGTATTCACATACAATCAGTACAGATTCAATCTGTTTCTCAGACAACTTATTATCCAGTACATAAGCCAAATAAGCTTCGCACCCTTTTCTCACATACTTTTGAGCTAACATTGAGGATATAACTGTAGGAAATCCACCTAAATCACTGGATTCAATTCTAATGATCTCACCGTTCTGGTGTCTCAAATCAATAAGCTTTCTTTTGCAATTCACCACTGCATCATGTGAAGTTAACCACCATTCCCAAAATTATATCAAACTCATCGAAAACAACAACATTAAATCGACTAGGAAGCAAAAATCCCGAATCATCAATGGGCAACTTTTACACACTTTATTAACAAACACACATCTACCCAAAGGGTTGGATCATAAATCACAAACTCGAGACTCAATGGTAGAGTCTTCTTGAATACCGAGTTTCACATACATATGAATTGGTCGAACCAGGATCAATCAATGCAATCACGGTAGTATCATAAAGGGTGAAAGTACCGTAATGACATCTGAGAAGCGGCATCCTCCTAGCTCGAGTATCATAAGCTCTAGCTGGAGCTCTAGCCTCAAATCGAACTCATCGTGTTCTTCGTCCCTCTCGACTACCACCTACATTGCGTAATGCTCGGGTGGTGCGCCCGTCTTGATGCCTTTGCTTTCGGTCTCTGTTACGTGCAGTATTCTACTTTCATTAACATCGGGCACTCTTGAATAAAATGGTCTGAGGATCCACATTTAAAGCAGGACCGATCACGAACTCTACAACTCCCAGAATGCCATTTTCCGCAATGTTTACATTCCACTCGGTTCTGTGGAATGTTATCAACACTGGCCATCGAGGTAGCTCGAGAGCCCACTGAAGGTCGATCCCGTCTAGGTGAATCTGAAGTAGCTTTATGTCGGCTGAAGTCATCTCTAAACTTCTTAGATGTGGAATGGAAATTCTTACCCGACGGTCTTTTACGAGTGTCTCTAGCTTCTGTCTCAGCCTTTCTTTTCTCTTTCCCAAGCTCTTCAGCTTTGCAAGCTCGCTCAACTAATGTCACAAACTCCTTGATCTCAAGAATGCCAACTAGCAACTTTAAATCTTCATTCAAACCATCTTCAAACCTTTTGCACATAATGTCTTCAGCTGATACACACTCCCGAGCATATCGGCTCAATCGACAAATTTTCGCTCATATTCGATCATGGTCATTTTCCTTGTTTGATTCAAGAAATTCTTTTCGTTTACGGTCGATGAATCTCGGTGATATATTTCTTGCGAATTCATTCGGAAGAAATCCCATGTCACTTTTCTTTTGGAACCACGATACTAGTGTATTCCACCGGTGATAAGCGGTGTCCCAAGTAATGATATAGCACATTTTAAACATTAAATGCAGGTGCGGGATAACTCATCAAGTACCCGAATAGTGTTATCAAGCCACATTTCATTTCGCTCGCATCATCATCATCATCATTAGCCTTGAATTCTTATTTAAATTTCTGATTTTATCAACAGGAGGCCTACTAGATCTCATTGGATATATCATCGGAGTGCTAAAAGGTACGGAGTTGGATTATTCGGGGGTGGAGATTGTTGTACAGCTGGATTATTCTGAACAAACTGGGTAAACCATTCATTCATCATTTGGTAGAAAGCTTGTTTAGCCTCTTCCTCGTGGTTACTCGTAATTGGTTGAGAGTCTAATAGCGCTGATCCATCTGCGAGACTAGGCATGACACTCTCCACATCATCAGCTACGGCTCTATCGGGATCGGAATCCATTTACTATATATAATACAATTGAAATTGTCAGAAGTCACCACACTATCGATATATAACCAAGGCATGTATAGATAGACTCACACGCACTACGGTAGTCCTAGAATCGACTAAACCGTAAGCTCTGATACCAATAAAATGTAACACCCCTAACCCGTGTTCATCCCTGAACTAGGGTTACGAGGTATTACCAATTCGGACACAACCTAGAACAAACATTAATATCTTTACAAACATTTCGTAAGCTAGTTATAGAACATATTACTTCAATACTTGTGTACAATAAACTGAACAATCCATATCACACAGCTATTTGTCCTTTAGCGTATCTAACATAACAATTTCACAACATGGTCAAGAAAAGATTTTAAATGTCTTAGTGATGTGCGCACTTAACATTATCATATATGAATCCTTTTGAAAACTCCAATGACAATTTAACACATACCTAAGTTGCATGTCAAAATTCATATTTAAACACCATTAGTTCAACCGTACAAAGCACTTTCAATTCGGTCATTGCATAGCCTTAACTTTCGTACTAATTTTCTCTATCCAATAATAAGCAAATCATGCTATTTCATTTTTCGAATATCAAGCATATCATATTTTAACCTCATTCAATCTAACATTCAAGATACTAAATAAAAATTCGAACCTAATAACCATCTAATCAAGAATAATATATGTATATACTCACTTACACAACGCCAAATCAAAACAGCCAAATATAATCATGTATTATTGAACTTAAATCTTATCTAGCAAGTGACCAAATCAAATACTCACGTACATGTCATAAACATTACTTAACAAATATATATCACATACTATAATTTAAACATACATCTATCATTTGCTTCATTGCCTAAACCGAATACTACATCATGCTTACCATTATTCATTGCCATATCATATATCCAAACATTATAATATACCACTCTCACGTGTGATTAAACCACATTCAAGTATAATGATAGTTCATGGCATAAGCAAACTATATCATCAAAACACGAAACAAGTTATCCCAAAATAGTTAGCCATTTTCGCATGGTGGCATATTTACGATTACAAGACATTAGTTATCTTGTTTAGTCTAACCTATACATGCCCTTTTAAATACCAAACTAAGTTATTCAATACCAAAAGAAAGTCGATAGTGCAGTTGACTTCTTCACAGATCCTTCGAGTCCGTAGCTTGTACCTAAATCTATAAAACAACGGTAAACAAGAATACACACAATAAGCATGCTAGCTTAGTAAGTCTCAAGCAGTATTTATGACATATATACACTATGTACCATCATAGCAGAATTTCAGTGTTTATATATATAGCGAAACCTTATTCATCGAATATTTAACTTGTAAAACTTATCGAAAGTATCTTGATCGATAAATAAAATCCTATGCAATTTCACACACAACCGAATAACATCTTCAATGCACATCTAAAATGATTTCACATAGTTGAATGTATACAAATATATATATATATATATATATAAAGCATGGTAAAACTATATATATATAATATAATTTCTCTTATATGCAAATAATCCATATCAACTCCATGTCTTTTATTTTATTCGAATACTTTACATAACAAATGCACCAACACATTTTATCAACTTACATATTCAAGAATCATCACAAGTATTATAAACTTAATTCGATACATAACTTTTAGTTGAACACTATAGTAATAAACCTTGACTTATTCAATACCATCATATCTAGACCATTTTTATTCATAAGCATAAGCTCGTATTAACACTCACTAGTATAAAACCTACTAGACCAAAGGTCTGAGATTTAAACACCGGCACGAAGCCTGCTAGGCATTAAAGCCCGAATATATCACCGGCACAAGGCCTGCTAGGCATCTAGCCCGAAACAAATCATCGGCACGAAGCCTGCTAGGCACTAAGCCCAAATATATCACCAGCACTAAGCCTGCTAGGCACTAAGCCCGAATATATCACCGGCACAAGACCTGCTAGGCACTAAGCCCGAATATATCACCGGCACAAGGCCTGCTAGGAACTAAGCCCGAAACTATTCATAAACCAATCACATACTTCGCATTTTCTTAAACAATATATCAAAGATACACGTTAATCTCATATTGTTAATTTATGCATTCAAGCCAATTCCACAATATATATTCGGCTATTACAAAAATATACCTTCAATTTCATCAAACAATATCATTTAACAGATTCGTAAATAATTCTATAACCTATTTTAGCTTAAGGACTTACCTCGGTTGTCGATAGGCCGTGCAAATCGGCTATTCGAGAACCTTCGTCTTTCCCCGATCTAAATCCGTTTTTCTTTATTCTTGATCTTGAATTTGTGATTGAAGTTGCCGAAATTCAAAGGAACCAAAACCCCATTTCTTTTCTAAACATTCGGCCAAAACAAATAAAGATGATAATGGCAATTTTTTTATGTTTTAATTAACATATATATTAAAATAACTTGGTTTACCAAAATAACCTTTATACTAAAATAATAATCATATAATACTTAAGGTTATACTAGACTTTTGCCCACTAACTCATAAAATGGGTTAATTTCACTTTTAATACTCCATATTAAAAGCCATCCACATATAAGAACTTTTCACTTTAGCATGCAACTTTTACGCATTACGCGATTAAGCCCTTTTAATCAAATTAAGCACTTAAACAATAAAATTTTCATACGACACTTTCACACACATCAATTCACATATAGTAGACTCAAAATATAATATTAAAATATTTCTCAAACTCGAATTCATGGTCCCGAAACCACCGTTCCGATTAGGGTCAAATTCGGTCTATTACACACTGTCCCAGACAGGGTCTTACACGAATCAATACAATGCCAATGTCCCGGACATGGTCTTACACGTAAATCTCATATTGATGCCAATGTCTCAAATGTGGTCTTACATGATATCACATATCGGACACCTATGTCATGACATATGTAATTCCTAACTATTCCTTGGTTCATACGGGACTTCTCTGACATTGATACATTGTCGATACTTTCTCGGAATTCATATACTATCATTCTCATATTCATTCATCACAATGATATTTCCTATAAACATATAGAAACTAATACAAATACATTTACTTGTATATAGACTTACCTCAGATTCGGATATTTGATCGGATTCAGCTATACGACCAGTTTTGACTTTTCGCGATCTAAATTCATTTTCTTCAGTTCTTGATCTATACATATTCAAATTTAATCCATTTATTCATCAACTCATCCAATTTAATCTAATGACACATATTTAGGGAAATTTGTAAATTAGCCCTCACATTTTCACATTTTGACATTTTAGTCCCTATTTCACAAAATTACAAAATACATTGAATTTCATATTACCCATATATAGTCAAATTTTACTCATGCTCATATGAGTCCATACATTTCATCTATTTCTCAATTTATCCCCTCAAAATACTATTTTCACATTTAAGTCCAAAATACTCAAATTCATCAAAACCTCAAACGCAAACTATGTCAATCAAACACATATATTTCATATTTCATCCTCAAACATCATAAAACTTCTGAATTCATCAATGGATCATTTCAAAAACATCATCAATTCACAAATTTGAGGCATGTGTTCTGAAATATACGAAGCAATGATTACAAAACATAGAAATTATCAAAAATCGATCAAAATCCATACCTTAATTGAACTAGATGAGTGCCAATGTAACACCCATATCCGTCGCCGGAGTAGGGTTAACAGATGCTACTCTTCTAACCACCAAGTTCATTTAATCACTTGAATCATAATACTTAAGAAATGATATTACCATAATCAAATCATCACAAATATAATATCAATTGCATTATACATAATAAAATAAGTAAACTCATTCAAACTATAGAGCACTATTCATTTGGTCATTTTAAAAGGGTGGTAGAATATAAACAGATTTTCAAAGGTTAACTCACACCAATTTATCACATGTATATTCAATCATATGCAAACATAATTAGTTATTCACACTAATGAATACTAACCTTTAAATTTTCTTGACCTATTATATAAATAAGTTTATAGAAAATTCGAATAATTATAAAACCAACTAAGTTCATTAAACATGCATGTAATATCTACTTAAACTTATGGATAATGTCTCTATCAAAATTTCACAAATTACCTATTCTTTAACAAAATTCTATGACGTCCGAATATGCACAAACATATATCACACTTCAAGCATATATATATATAACTAACTAAACATAATCATGAACAATGTACTTATAATATGCTTGTTACTATGCCGAATTTACCTGTTTAAAAATCATGCAAAAAGATCGAATACAACCGAACCATAGCACCATGATTTGATCATTTCATCATCGAATCACCTCATTTGAACTTAAAAAGAAATACACATACACAATGTCATTCATAACCTAACATACCATCTCATATATATATATATATACATATATATTCACTTTCCAAAGAACTAGCAACATTTCATCTATAAAATTTCATATCAAACATACATATACAACCATTATGCATAGCATGATTTTATACTCACCCATATTTATCATTCAAATAAAACTTTCTTTCTTATCTTCATCAAGTCTTGCATAACTTTAGATTACTTACTAATAAGGCAAGCCATTTTTGCATGGCTATTATATACATGAACAAAAAGTTTTCAACAAAACAAAGTCAAAGCCTTTCCTATACATGCCTTTATTTGAAGACCAAAATGAGAGGGTACCAAATTAGATTGATAGTGTGGTCAACTGTCTTGACGATCCCGTTGAGCAGGTAACCTGAACCTAATCTATAAAACAGAGGAGAACATTTCACACAATAAGTTTACTAACTTAGTAAGTCCCAAGCTCATGATAATAATATGTTCAATCACTTAAACATTTAAATTATTCAACTTATGACATTGCATATATACATTTAAATATATATATTGGTTTCTACAGGACCAAACACTAATAGTTCATTAACCTAAGTAATTGTACTTCATTTCCATAAACCTGTATCTCTTCGAAGCACAAAATAAGTATATTACAAGAATCACATGCTTCAAATCTTATAAGTACAGCATTCATATCAACCATGATAGTACATTCAAGCTCAAATTCAATCATATAATACTTATGCACATCAATCGTAATCTCAAATGTACATAACACTGTACTCATAATATTAGTTCAACTCGAGTAACATTAAACATATCATACCATACTTACTTACCTGAGCCTTTAACTAGATACATTAGCTATGATTTATCTTGAACAACAATTCAGTTTCTCCTTTGTAAAACTTGAAACACCCCAAACCCGGCCCACGAGCCTGAACCGGATCTGGTATGTTCCTAAAGTAAACTGGTTTCAATAATTTCCGTTACTTAGAGAAATTTGTAAAAATTTTGGAAAACTATTATTTTGAGTTGGGCTTAGATTGGAAACCCATTTATTTAATCTTGTAAATCCAATTTGATTTAATATGTCCAAAATAGTTCCTAGCACAATATTTAAAAGTAAAGTAAAAATAAAGAATAATCCACTGGGCCTTATGGCCTTATTACATCAAGTAAACCCAAAATAAAGTTTAAGGTACCAAATAAAATAAAGTCCAAATAAAATAAAATCTTCGAATGTATCATGGCCACCTCAAGGTCCATTGGCCCATCAAATCCTTTGCTCATCACTGAAAATAATTCCCTAGCAGGGTGAGTCAACAGACTCAATGTGCACACAGTACTAACATTCAACAAATCAGGCATACATGTTCATATCAAATTCATATAAAATAAATCATGATGCAACCCAAACCCAATCCTAATGGTCCATCCGCTACACACCACCCGTACCTGCCATTCACACCGTGGGGACTACTAAGTCAACCCTCCATCCGCTACACACCATCGAATGCAGTCGCTGCAGTCGACGTGCTCATCGCCCATATACGTTGTGTCATTAGACACTATATTCAAATAATGTAACCGGAGTTACCAAATTCAGATAATGTGACCGTAGTCACCATATTTCGTTGGTGAGACCAAAGTCAACACCTTCGTTGGTGAGACCGAAGTCAACACCTACTCTTCCCCTTTCACATAAATCCCGAATGCCCCAAAAATATATATATAATGCATAACTTACTTAATTTCATGTTCATATACATATATTCGCATGTTATAAAATAACATATTTCACAATCCTATCAGAAGTAGGAAACGTACCTGGGTACTTTTTGCCACATTTGTGGTACTTAGCCACATTCACATTCTTATACATATTCATATATTAAAATAATAGCCATATGAAATATCGAAGGTTAGTAAGGGTACACACCTAATTCGCTTATTGGGTTTCTTGAGATCCCGAATAACGATCTACCGATCAAGATTTTTAACTCCTATATTCGGCCATTCATTAAAGCATATTAACAAACCTATTTGGCTTAAAGAAAACCAAATCCTAGTAGGATTTGTATTACTTACCTTGTTTGCCGAATTTGGGTGTCTGTAAATCAAGTCCCAAAATTGCTAGTATCCTTTTCCTTGAAATCGGCTAACACTAATTCATGTAACCATGTGAGTTTTAGGCTTTTGAAATAATGAAAATAATTCCAAATACCAAAATTAAGCCTTTGTTAGAATATCACTTACCATACAAATTCCAAATCAAGAGGATTCCTTGCCTATATATCTGTCATCAAAATCTTCATGTTAGATCTAATCTAACATATACATCATAACCTTTAATCAAATAAATTTATCTTACCTTAGATCCTTGATCCTTGTATTCGACAGTTGAAGAAACCCTTTTGATGTTGTAGTTGATTGCTCCTTTACTTAGAATCAACAAAGATTCGGCTTTGACAGTAGAGACAGAGAAAGAAAAATAGAAGAAGAAAAGATGGATTTTGCTTGAAGAAAAATTCGGCAGAGAGGGGGAGAGAGCTAGGAAAATTTCGGCAAAGAGGAAGCAAAAGTGATTGAGTAGCCCTCCCTGCCCTCCTTTTATAGCCAAAGTTATCAGCCTAGGAGTCCCTTACTTGTCCACCACTCCTCTTTTTGATAATATTATCTCTTTTATTTAAAAGATAAAAGCCTTTAATCCATCCATTATCTCCTCAATTATCTCCTTAGAAAATAATCCTTTATTTATCTCTTATTATTCACATATTTATGTGAATAAAACTCCTTTATTTATCTCTTATTATTCACATATTTATGTGAATAAAACTCCTTTATTTATCTCTTATTATTCACATATTTATGTGAATAAAACTCTTTATTTATCTCTTATTATTCACATATTTATGTGAATAAAACTCCTTTATTTATCTCTTATTATTCACATAATTATGTGAATCAAACTCCTTTATTTCTCTCTTATTATTCACATATTTATGTGAATAAAACTCCTTTATTTATCTCTTATTATTCACATATTTATGTGAATAAAACTCCTTTATTTCTCTTACATATCCAAGTTTCCTAAAATGTTCAAGTTTCCATTTTGGATCATTTCCAAAAATGTTTAGGTTTCAAAAATGTCTAAGTTTCCAAAATGTCTAAGTTTCCAAAAATGTCTAAGTTTCCAAAATGTCCATTTCCATTTCCATTTCCATTTCATTTCCATCTCCATTTTCATTTCCATTTTCATTTTCATTTCCATTTTCATGCATTTCTAGATTTCCAAAAGTATCAAAATTTATTCCAAAACACATAAAGATGTCTTTTTGTACAATTAGGCCAAAATGCATAGGCCCTTTTCAGGGATGTTACAGATTCTACCCCTTAAAAATAATTTAGTCTTGAAATTACTTACTAACATCGTACAATCCTTCTCACCGCACTATGCTTCTGCTGCGCCTCTGGTCTTAACAAAACTAACACATTTCTTAGATACTACCTCAACCACGTCCACTAGAACTCATTACTAACGTCGCGATTTAATCGATTAAAAGTTTTATGCATTAGTTCTTTGTTCCACTTTGTTTATCCATGAGCAGTTTTATGAAAAGGAGTTTAATAGTGGTTCTTTCGTATTCATACATGCACACAGTCTTTTCCATTCATTCATTCATCCATCAAACAAGTATGAACTTTCGTTCATTCAGAGAAACATTGTATTTTTCGTTGTTGTTTTCCACTACCGAGGGGTATTTTCGTAATTTTGTCCTATAGGGGCATTTTCGTAATTTTTTTCAGAAGAAAAACGTTCCTTGGTGTTTTTGTCAAAAATTATTTTGAAAATTTTGAAGTCTAGGGGTAATTTGGAGAAAAGAAAAAAATTTAAAAATCAAAATATTTGGTAATTTTTAACCTCGAGTATTTTGGTAATTTTTCACAAATCGAGGTAAATTTGAAAAATTTAATAAATTTGGGGTATTTCAAAAGTTGTAAAACTTTGAGGTTCTTTTCAAAGTTGTTCCTTCAAAGATGGGGATGTTGCAAAAATTTTTGAAATCGAGGTCATTTTAGTAATTTTGTAAGTTAGGGGCAATTTTGTAATTTTTCCAAAATCAAGGTATTTTGATCTTTTTCTGATTAGGGTTTTGAATGTTTACAAAATAATGAAATTTTGGTAAAATTGTTGAGTAGTTGAACATTTTATAAACCAAAGAGGCGTTTTGGTAATTTCACCACTAAGGGCATTTTTGTAATTTTCGCCGTCGGGAGTTTTTAGAAAATGTGGTAAAATAATTTTCTCGATTTAAAAGAAAGTTTTAAAAGTTTGAAAAACTAGGGTTTGTTGTTTTGTTCTCTCTTCTCTTCTTTTTTTTTTTTTAAAACATGGCTAGTTCCCTTTCGGGTTTTAGTCATTATGTTTAGCTTATAATGAGCCCTCTTGGTCGGGGTGAACCAAAGCTACGCACCAGGCGAGGATTTGTGTGGAGAGGAGGTGAGTCACTTGATGCTTAAATACCAAGCTCCCACCGAAACCATTCCAGGACATGCTGCATTGAGGTTGCCACACCACTGAGCCCTCCGAGTTAGGGTGAGCAGAAGCTACGCACGGTAGGATTCTGCGAAGAGGAGGTGAGTCACTAGGGCTGCTTAAATACCAAGCTCTTGGGATCCAATCCTAGACATGCGTACAAGGGTTACCACACCTTAGCTCATTGACTTAGCCATAGGTTTGTTTAGTGCTTTAAGTCTTATGTGGTTACGTGTTTGAGTAGTCTAATCTTAGGGTTCAAGTTCCTATCATTCTATTCTCGTTCCATGCCTTTTCTACCCTTATAAAGTTCACGAGAATCACACATATAGTTAGGGTACTTACCGGTGGATTGCTGGTTGGAGACTTAGGTGCCATACCGGAAGCACCTTATTTTCAAAGAAAATCATTTGGGCTCGAATTCAAAACGTTTTGGGCCTTAGCCCACAGGCCGAGAGTTTAAAACCGGGCTCTGATACCAAACTGAAACATCGTAAACCCGGCCCACGAGCCTGAACCGGATCTGGTATGTTCCTAAAGTAAACTGGTTTCAATAATTTTCGTTACTTAGAGAAATTTGTAAAAATTTTGGAAAACTATTATTTTGAGTTGGGCTTAGATTGGAAACCCATTTATTTAATCTTGTAAATCCAATTTGATTTAATATGTCCAAAATAGTTCCTAGCACAATATTTAAAAGTAAAGTAAAAATAAAGAATAATCCACTTTGGGCCTTATGGCCTTATTACATCAAGTAAACCCAAAATAAAGTTTAAGGTATCAAATAAAATAAAGTCCAAATAAAACAAAATCTTGAATGTAGCATGGCCACCTCGAGGTCCATTGGCCGGTCAAAATCACTTCTCATCACTGAAAATAATTCCCTAGCGGGGTGAGTCAGCAGACTCAATGTGCACTGATACTAACATTCAACAAATCGAGCATACATGTTCATATCAAATTCATATAAAATAAATCATGATGCAACCCAAACCCAATCCTAATGGTCCATCCGCTACACACCACCGTACACGCCATTCACACCGTAGGGACTACTAAGTCAACCCTCCATCCGCTACACACCATCGAAGGCGTCATTGCGATCGGCGTGCTCATCGCCCATATCGTTGTGTCATTAGACACTATATTCAAATAATGTAACCGAGTTACCAAATTCGAGATAATGTGACCAGTAGTCACCATATTTAGATTAGTTAGACCAAAGTCAACACCTTCGTTGGTGAGACCAAAGTCAACACCTACTCTTCCCCTTTCACATAAATCCCGAATGCCCCAAAATATATATATAATGCATAACTTACTTAATTTCATGTTCATATACATATATTAGCATGTTATAAAATAACATATTTCACAATCCTATCGAAGCGGAAACATACATGGGTACTTTTTGCCACATTTGTGGTACTTAGCCACATTCACATTCTTATACATATTCATATATTAAAATAATAGCCATATGAAATATCGAAGGTTAGTAAGGGTACACACCGATTAAGCTTATTGGGTTTCTTGAGATCCAGAAGAACGATTTACCGATCTAGATTTTTAACTCCTATATTCGCCATTCATTAAAGCATATTAACAAACCTATTTGGCTTAAAGAGAACCAAATCCTAGTAGGATTTGTATTACTTACCTTGTTTGCGAATTTGGGTGTCGTAAATCAAGTCCCAAAATTGCTAGTATCCTTTTCCTTGAAATCGGCTAACACTAATTCATGTAACCATGTGAGTTTTCGCTTTTGAAATAATGAAAATAATTCCAAATACCAAAATTAAGCCTTTGCTTAGAATATCACTTACCATACAAATTCCAAATCAAAGAGGATTCCTTGCCTATATATGCTGTCGAAATCTTCATGTTAGATCTAATCTAACATATACATCATAACCTTTAATCAAATAAATTTATCTTACCTTAGATCCTTGATCCTTGTATTCGACAGTTGAAGAAACCCTTTTGATGTTGTAGTTGATTGCTCCTTTACTTAGAATCAACAAAGATTCTGGCTTTGACAAGAGAGAGAGAGAAGAAAAATAGAAGAAGAAAAGATGAATTTTGCTTGAAGAAAAATTCGCAGAGAGGGAGAGAGCTAGGAAAATTTCAGCAAAGAGGAAGCAAAAGTGATTGAGTAGCCCTCCGCCTCCTTTTATAGCCAAAGTTATCGACCTAGGAGTCCCTTACTTGTCCACCACTCCTCTTTTGATAATATTATCTCTTTTATTTAAAAGATAAAAGCCTTTAATCCATCCATTATCTCCTCAATTATCTCCTTAGATTATTTATCTCTTATTATTCACATATTTTTGTGAATAAAACTCCTTTATTTATCTCTTATTATTCACATATTTATGTGAATAAAACTCCTTATTTATCTCTTATTATTCACATATTTATGTAAATAAAACTCCTTTATTTATCTCTTATTATTCACATATTTATGTGAATAAAACTCCTTTATTTATCTCTTATTATTCACATATTTATGTGAATCAAACTCCTTATTTCTCTCTTATTATTCACATATTTATGTGAATAAAACTCCTTTATTTATCTCTTATTATTCACATATTTATGTGAATAAAACTCCTTTATTTATCTCTTATTATTCACATATTTATGTGAATAAAACTCCTTTATTTCTCTTACATATCCAAGTTTCCTAAAATGTTCAAGTTTCCTTTTTGGATCATTTCCAAAAATGTTTAGGTTTCAAAATGTCTAAGTTTCCAAAAATGTCTAAGTTTCCAAAAATGTCCATTTCCATTTCCATTTCCATTTTCATTTCCATCTCCATTTTCATTTCCATTTTCATTTTCATTTCCATTTTCATGCATTTCTAGATTTCCAAAAGTATAAAAATTTATTCCAAAACACATAAAAGATGTCTTTTTGTACAATTAGGCCAAAATGCATAGGCCCTTTTCAGGATGTTACAAAACACATCAAAGATAAAGCACGCTAGCATTAAAGCCGAAATAAATCAAACCTGAAGCACGCTGGCATTAAAGCTCTGAAATAAATCAAACCACGAAGCTTCTTTATAAATATAGTTAATCTTTCATTTCACATTTCATTGTGCTAAATTCATCACCACTTATAATTCACATATTTTATCATATAGCAAACCAAAAACACTTATTCACATCACATTGAATAAAATTTCAACCAATCCATTCTAATACTTTCAATTAAGCTAACACAAGATTCTATACTCAATTTTATCGAATATTATCATTTAATGCGTTCATGAATAATTCGATAACCTATACTTGCAAGGACTTACCTCGGTTGTCGATGGGCCGCAAATCGGCTTATTCGAGAACCTTCGTCTTTCCCCGATCTAAATCCGTTTTTCTTTGCTCTTGATCTAAAACACATTAAAATTTAGCTCATTCAATCACAATTCATCTCAATTTAGTCCCTAAGCACATAAATGGGCAAATTACTATTTTACCCCTAATATTTCACAACTTTGTAATTTAGTCCTATTTGCATAACACACAAAATACACCAAATTAGCTAAAACTATACAAGGGCCGAATATTCCTAGGGACTTTACAAGCTCTCACATTTCATTTATTTTGCAAATAAACCCCCTAAAATTTCATCTTTTACAATTTGGCCCTAAAAACAAAAATTCTTCAAAACTTCCAATACATAATATACTAATCTTTAACTTATCTTTTATCTAACATCATCAAACATCAAAAACTATATAAATCTATCAATAGCCGAACATCAAGCATGCTTAGATTCAAAATTACAACATGGGTGGGTTACGGTTCGAGCAACGATCTCAAAAGCGTAAAAATTATTAAAACCGAACAAATTTACATACCTAAATCAAGCAAAACTCAAGGCCGAATGTGCCATGTGTTTTTCGGCCAAAAGATGAACAATGCATGGCTTTCTTATTTTTTTTTTGTTTTATTAACATATATTAACTAATTATTTTAACATAAAATGTAATAACATATATTATATAAAATACTAACACTATTACATGCATTATGATGGCCGGCCACTAACTTAAAAATGGGCTATTTGCCCTTTTAATACCTCATATTAAAAGCCATGCTCAAATTAACACATTACACTTTAGTTTGCAACTTTTACTTTTTACGCGATTAGGTCCTTTTTATCAAATTCAATACTCAAACGATAAAATTTTTCTACGAAACTTTCACACATATAAATTCATATATAATAAACACTAAATATGATATTTAAATATTTCTCGGGCTCGGATTCATGGTCCCGAAACCACCATTCCGATTAGGATCAGATTCGGTCTGTTACAGCCAAAACCTTAAATGGTTTTCTTCCTCTCTTTCATTGCTATATTCGACCAAAATAAGATGAACAATGGCCATGTTTTATGTTTATTATATTATAACATATATTATTAATTCATTTACAAAATTAACCTTATGAATAAACATATAAAACATATAAATATAAGGCCATTAATGTCTTTTAACCATGCACTATCTTTTAAAATTGTTTAATTTCCTCATAAGGCTTCCCCTTTTAAAAGCCACATCAATTTGGCGATTAATCAAATAAAAAGCTACTTTTACATTTTACGCGACTTAGTCCTTTGCTCAAATTAGGCATACAAATGGACAAATTAATTCATAGAAATTTCACACATGTTAAATCACATACTGTAGGCACAAAAAAAAGTATTAAAATATTTTTCTGACTCAGATTTGTGGTTCTGAAACCACTATTCTGACTAGGGTCTAAACCGGACCGTTACATGAATGGTAAGTTTTACTTACTAACCATACGAGCTTACTAAGCTTTATAGCTTACTCTATTTACTTTTTCGTGTTTTATAGTGAATTTTGAAGCCTACTCGGATTTGGGGGTCGTCGAAGATCTCATCACACTATCCAGCTACCGTTTTGGTACTTTTGAACTTATGGTTTTGGTTATATGCCAAGTATAGGGGTT
Organism: Gossypium rotundifolium; assembly: GCA_025506655.1. NCBI lineage: Eukaryota > Viridiplantae > Streptophyta > Magnoliopsida > Malvales > Malvaceae > Gossypium > Gossypium rotundifolium. Next base: position 148,294,736 of record CP106724.1, read on the forward strand.
GTGGTTATTTTGGTCTATAGTTTGGTAATGGATTTAGCCGTTTGATTTGGCTTGTAAATGATGAATGCTTGGTTATGTGTATAGCCATGTAAATTGGCTTATTTTGGCATGCTTGGTGATGTATATTTATATATGTGCAATTGGCCTATGTTTTAAGACCCCAAACCCAGCCCAAACACCACGACCGGATCTGGCATGTCACTAAGGAGATTTTGAAAGATGTCGCAATTTTGGGAAAATATTCTTCTCGAGTTTAACCTTTTATTTGGGAAAACTAAATGGTTGACTAAGTTGTAGAAGATTTATATTTTATATTAATTCCTTAGTTTAATTAAAACGTAAAATTTAAATGCCTGATAATAATAAAAGCCCAAAATAAAACCAAAAAAAATGTGAAGCTAGTAGCCGTGGCCCTATTACAACGAAATTTAAAACCCACTAAATAAACATAATAAAAATAAATAAATAAACTGAGTAAAGTCTTTTGCTGAATCAAAATATTCTCTTGCATGGCCACCTTGCGCTCCTCTCCAGCCCGGTCCGATGCACTAGGTGCTACCTGAAAGATGTTAGATAATAGGGTGAGTCGCGAGACTCAGTGTGCAACCCTCATGCACCATCAAATTGGGCCTTCGCCCCACAGAATAGATAACAAAATATAATATGTCAGGAATTATGCAAAGCCCAACCCAATCCTAGGTTTACATCCGCTACATACCACCCTTACCTGCCAATCACACCATTGGGGATTTCTACAATCAACCCACACCGCTACACACCATCGATGGCAGTCATCTGCGATTAAACGCTCATCGTCGAGATCATGGTAGTAGCCACTACAACAGATCATGGCAAAAAGCCACTACAACAGATCATGGCAAAAGCCACTACAACAGATCATGGCAAAAGCCACTACAACAGAACACTTCCCCTTTCATCAATCACCCAACCTCGTGCAATCACACAAATCGGCATACATATAAAACATATCATCTTAACAGAAACATTCACCTATGAATGACAGAAATCACTAACCTGGTGATTCTCCTTTACCCTCCTCGGGTTTAAACCGGTATGCCGAGATTTCGACATTTAACAGAATATAGCAGATTTATATACATGTACTAACAAACAATCTAAATGGTGTGAAAGGTTACACACCTGATTACGCTTAACCCTTTATTATCGAAATTGATGCTCTCCCTAGCCGGAATCGTGATTATCAGATCCCTAATTTGCCGGTCAACAACTTACTACAAGAGATACTATTCGAATGTCCACCCAACTCGGTTAAGATAACAGATATACAATGAACCTATTAATAGAACCACTAGGAGGGATCTTCTTACCTAAATCGACTGGGTCTCGGAGTTAAAGGTCTTGGCTAAACATTGATTGAACCCCTACACCACCACCAAATGAGATTCGACTAAAGGAGGATGAATTAAAAAGAAGTGGCCTTTTGGCCAAACAGGGAACAAAAGGCCCCTCTTACCATTCAGCAAAACAAAACAACATCATCTACTTACCTTCAACTATCTTCATGATTCGGCACAAGCAGTCCCAACAGGGGGAATTTCGCTTCTAGGAATAAAGAGTGAAAAGAAAAGAACAACCCAACGAGATATTAAGGAAGTGATTCGGTTTAGACTAACGATGAGAATGGAAAGAGATAGCAAAGAAAAAAACGATAGAATACTTACCAACCCTGGGATGATGATTTGGCTATGATGAAACTTTGGGAAAAGAAAATAAATGAAATGATGCTGAGATTTAGAGGTTTGACTAAGAGAGAAAATAAGAGTGTAGTTTCGGCTTTTTGGAAGAGAGAAGATAGGAGAAGAAATAAAGAGAACAACTGAGTATGATGGCCTTCAAATTTTGGCACACCCACCTAAAGCCAAATTTGAATGCCCCTCTCCTTTCAAACTCTTTCAAAATTTTGGCTAACACTAACCTTCTAACGATAGCTCCTCATCCTATCCCTTATCTTTATCAAAACACCCACCCAAAAGTGTCCTACATCACACCACTTCCTCCCTTCTTTATCAAAATAATATCACATATTTTCAAATATTAAAAACCCCTATTTGTAGCCACCTTGCTGTCCCCTCCTAGCTCCTTTTAGTGCTGAAATTGGCCCAACTTTATGGGCTCCAAACGGCCACAAATTGGGCCTCTCCCTTTGCCATTGACGCCATCTATAACTTCTTTTACCGCGCCCCTTGTTGTTGGGCCACAAGCCCAATTTGTCAATTAAACTACCAAGACTTTATTTTAAGCCCAAGAGTGTCTAAACAAAATATTTAATTAAGGCCTCAGCCCAAACCTGAGCCCCATTTGCACCTCAAATTCTCAAATTAACACATTAAACATGTCTACACATTAAACACATAAGCCCACTAATTCGGGATGTTACAGTTCTAGCCCCATTAAAATAAATTTTGGCCCTGAAATTTACCTGATCAGAAGAGATGGGGATACTACTGTTGCAAAACATCCTCTGATTCCCATGTCACTTCCTCCGCACCGTGGTTTCGCCACAAGGCCTTGACCAAAGGGACAGACATCCTTCTCAACACATTTATGCCTCGATCCAAAATTTGCAGTGGCTCATCCTCAAAAGACAATTCTGGCCTTACTTCAATCTCTTCTACCGACACAACATGCGATGGATCAGAACGATAACGTCTTAACATCGAGACATGGAACACGTCATGTATCTACTCTAACTCTGAAGGCAATCAATAAGCCACTGGGCCCACGCGTTCTAGTACCCGATAAGGTCCAATCAAATGGGGACTTAGCTTGCCTTTCCGACCAAACCTCATTACCTTCTTCCACGGTGATACTTTCAAGAAAACTTGATCTCCTACTGCAAATTCCATCCCATTCCGTTTAAGATCCACATACGACTTATGCCGATCAGACGCTTCCTTTAACCGAGCCCGAATTAACCTAACTTTCTCTTTCATTTCTGACACTAGTTCTGGGCCCAACATCTGACGCTCACCCAACTCTGTCCAACAAGTTGGGGTACGACATCTCCTTCCGTATAACGCTTCATAAGGCACCATCCGAGTACTAGATTGATAACTATTATTATGCGAATTACGCCAAAGGCAAATACTCCTCCCAACTTCCCCTAAAATCGATGATGCAACCCTTTAGCATATCCTCAAAGATCTAAATTACCCTTTCGGATGACCATCGATGCATGGATGGCAGTCTTTGAACCTTCCTCACTTCTTCTTCCTTTGCTCCCTAGTTCCAAACCGCAATCTCTTTCCGATAATAATGGGTCTCACTTAGTTTCCCAATCTTTGTGCAATCGTAGTTTTACTTATTGTAGTTTTTTCATTTTTCCGATGTTCATGTGATGTTTGCTTTGTTTTCTACTTGTCCGAGAATTTGAGAAGGATTACATGAGAAGCATCATTAACTCTATGATTTTGTTTACAAAACTAAATGCACTGCTTTTGAATGATTAGAAGTTAAATTTTCATCTTTTGTGGAAAACAATTAATGCTTTGGTTTTAGGATTTTATATTATGTTGAATTGTTTTAGATTTGAACTGCTTTTAGACAATTTTCTTTTCCATGCAAAATTTTCACGCTTGGTCCCTAATCTTGTTTACTTGGTTTATCACTTTGACCTCATTATTATTGTTTTACACTCATTTTTGTTTCTAATTGGAACTTAATTTTGATATAAGATTAAATGATTTATCATTTAAGCATATAATTAATATTAGATTATGGTAATAAAATATGTTTATTAAAAGTTCAAATAAAAAATTCGATAAAAATGTTAAAATTAAGACTTTAAGATAGACGTAAAATTGAATTAAGATTCATTAAATCAAGGATTTAAATAGAAATATAAAATAATGGGAAGGCATTTTTTCCAAAATTGAAATAATTAATTAACATATAAATAAAGTAGTTTTCATAGTTTGTCAAATATATAAAATTAAAACCATCTGCTCGCATCTAGCAAGGAACCATTTAAATGATCTAGGAGAAAGTGAAACCAAAGATTGACAACTTATTCCTCCTGAGTGCTCCATTCAAACCCATTATCATCAAGCTTAAGAACTTGCAAACTAACTAGGGAAATTATAGTTGGGGAGAGGGAAGTGAATATGGGAGGGATATTTTTTATTTTTAATATTAATATAATTATTTGTATTTAATATTAATATATAATTATTTTAATTATATTTTAATGAAATGATGATATGATAAAATTTGATTGGATGTATGAGCTATTAAAAGTGCTTTACATTGGCATGGGATGACATGTGAAAATTTTTCTCATTATTAAATTTAGTTCGTAAGTGGTTTTGAAATGGTTGCTTTGGATAGAAAATTAGATTGTGGTCATGGAATCTTCTTATAAGTATTGATAGTTGTATTAACTAGTTGGTCAATGTTACATTCTTAGTGGTTAAAACACAAGGTCATGGTATGGCTGTAACTTTGGCTATTGCTGGTGTGAAAAGATTAGAGATATTTAAAGCTTGGTGGTGATTTATTTGTGATTAGTCATTAATAGTTAGGTCCGATACTAAATGTCTTGATTCCTTGTTTATTTGGGTGTTTTGTAATTTAGACTGAGAAAGAGGTTGGTTTGTTCCAACGTCTTTCTAGTATATATATATATATATATATATATGCACATCGAATGAGGACGAACAATAGATACTAATTTTAATAACTAAATCAAAATTTAAATATTCAGATAGATGAAAAATAATTTAAATAACTCAAACAAACCCGTATTAAATTAAGCCTTGAAAAGAAAAAAGACAAACTACTATTGCTAAAAAGAAGAAAAATCAAAGATGAAAACTGAAAAGACAATTCAATTTGATTTTTCGAAAAGGACAATTTAATTTAATTTGACTTAAAACAGATCTATAGATGGATAGAATAGAAGTTCAGAAAACAAAAATTAGTGGAGGAGTAATAAATAAATATTAATAATTTTATTTAAACATAATTACATAATAATTAATTATAGATAAATACTAAAACTCTCAATTTTGTGATCTTAAATATTAAATCTTTAAACACAAAATCTTAAATCTAGAGTTATTAATATTTATTTATAATAGTTATGTTTAAATAAAATTATTAATATTTATCTACAAGTCCTTCATATTTTTTTGTTTAATTTAATAATAATGTCTCATATTATTTACTTTAATATTAGTAAAATTTCGCTTTCCAAAAAGAAATATTAAATCTTAGACTTTATTTTTATTATTATTAATTCATATTCATATTCATATTCATATTCATAAATAAAGTAGATGGCTCCCATTTTAGTATTTTATTTTTATTTTATTAATTCATTGTTTTATCCAAGAATATTCATTCACAGGACCAACAAAAGTCTTGTGTTTTTCTTTACCAACTTTGACCAAGCAATTTCTTAATTTCCCATTTTATAATAATTCAATTTTTAATTTATTTTTATTGTAATTCCAACTAATTTGAAGTGTGGAAAATCACATTAATTATTTTTATTTTAGTCCCATCAAGTTGTGTGTAGTCCATTCAAAGCATAAGAATCCAGCTCGTGAAATCAATGAAGCTCTTGGTAGCTATTTTTAAGTTTGGATAAATTTTGAAAAATAGAGTACTGCTTTCTTTGTAGTGTTGTAATTTCATAGTCAATTGGTAGGCCTTTCTTGTGAGATTGAATCTTTGTAAACGAGGTTTTAGGTAAGTAGTTATAATAAGTTGTGATTAATTATTAGAATTGAGACCGCAATTATTTTTTATAATGGTAGATTAGACTTTAATGAATAAATAATTTGAACAATTAAGAAATGAAACAATTCACTAAGTGAAACTCCAAATATTATTTTCTTAACTAATCTAATACTAATAGAATAGAAAATTATGCCGAGAGTTGACCAAGATAGGAAAGTTAGTAATTTACTCGCTTGTTAATTAATTAATTCGACATGTGTTGACTCTTCCTATTTCAATAGCTACTATTGAGCGTACATTTTTCCTATTTGAAGATAGGAAAGTTTGTGTTCGAACCTTGTATACATCATTGCAGAGTCATTATACAAAGCGCTTATTAGACTTCACTTAAAAGGCTTAATTTATAAAGGTATATGCGAAAATTCCATTGCTTACTATCGTGTTTCACCTTGAATCGATATTTAGTACTTTCTCGATTTGATCATACTTGTCTATCTTCCTCCTTTGTTTCAATAAATTTAGTAGACAAGGTTTCTTCCGACAAGCTTTCTTTTGGACTTCAAGTATGTATACGCTTATTAGACAAGTTTTCGCTTGGACTTGAAGTATATAGTCAGATATGTAACTTGCTAAATTGTCGTATAAAATTGCGGATTATTATTGTTGCTTTATTATTGTTGCATTATTATTATCGATTATTATCATTGTTTATTATTGTTGTTTATTAGTAATAATGTTTATTATTATTACGATTATTATTGTCATTTATTATTATTGTTGTTTATTATTAATTTATGCCTAAATCATTGCTATTATTGTCATATTATTATTGTCATTTATTATTGATGTTTATTATTAATTTAAGCCTAAACTGCCGCTTTTATTATTATTGCTTATTATTAATAATGTTTGAACAACCTCCAATTTGCTATCTACTCATGCCACTTTATTTTTACAAGCCCGTGTATTATTTTTTAAATGTAGGGTAGGGTACGATATAAAAAATAACATTAACAAAATATAAAAGTAAATTGTTAAAGTATGTTATATTTTTTAACATAAATGTCATATTTTAATAAATATTTGCAAGTTAAGAAGATATTAACATATTTTAATACAAACTCACATTACATATATTATATATTATATTAAAGAATTTTTATTACTTTATCTTCCTTAAAAGTAAACAATATTTTTTTAAGAATACATAAATTACATAATGCTTTTAGGCTTATTACTAATTACTAATTACTAATTTTTATATTACTAATGTTTGCTTTTAATATTTAATATTTTCAATATTTTCCAAAATGGTAATAATATTTTGTTATCGTGATAATAATAATATTGATCATTACTTAAATATGTTTTAATTACAAAAGTAAATTATTTTTATAAGAATTGATTTAAAACTTTTTAAATTTAATATTGTTATCAATATAATAATTTAGATCATTATTGAAATATGTTTTAATATAGAAAATAATTTTTTTATAAAAGAAGTAAGTTAAAAACTTTGTAAACTTAATAACATCACAAAGAAATTTCAATTATAAAAACGATATAATAACATTTTCCAAATTTTAACTTATTCTCGATTTGAAATTTTAATTTAACTTACATAATTCATAATACATAACTAACATAAAATTACATAACTTACATGTACATAACTTACATAACTTACATAGCTTTTATAACATTATTTAACTTACATAATACATAACTTACATAATACTTGTATCGAAAAAAAGAGATTCAAAGTATATAGGTCGAAACCCCGGGTTGTCAGATATCTCATCGTTAGATATAATGATCCTCCCTAGGTGTAACAATGCTAATGATGTTGAATCTTAAAGAATACATAAATTACATAATATATAACCTACATAATACATAACTTATAATACTTGTATCGAAAAAAAGAGATTCAAAGTATATAGTGGAAACTCCGATTTGCCGTCAGATATCTCATCATTAGATATAACGGATCCTCCCTAGGTGTAACAATGCCACGTATGTTGAATCTTAAAGAATACATAAATTACATAATATATAACCTACATAATACATAACTTACATAATACTTGTATCGAAAAAAAAGAGATTCAAAGTATATAGGTTGAAACTTGACCAAGTTGCCGATATCTCATCATAGATATAACGGATCCTCCTAGGTGTAACAATGCCACGTATGTTGAATCTTAAAGAATACATAAATTACATAATATATAACCTACATAATACATAACTTACATAATACTTACATAGTACTCGCTATATATATGAAATTATCATTACTTACGTAAATTATAAATTAACACTTTAGCCATGTAATTTATTGTCAACATTAGACTTCAACAACTACTTAAATGGATAGGACTTGGATGAATTTGTCAAGGTAAGCAACGGTTATCGAAATGGAGTAGAAACTTTCCGAATTTCGCAGATTTCAAAATGCAAGCCAAGAGAATATGATTCTTTGCCTGTGAGAAGTGTTGCAATACCAATTGTCTAGCCTTGTTCCCATCGCTTGATGAAGAGCCTTCTAGAATCGTGATGTGAACCTAGGGTCTCTGTCTGATATGATCGACATAAGTACACCATGAAGTCTCACCACCTCAGCCACATACAGCTTAGCCAATCTTTGCAGAGAAAAGTCGACACGAACCAGTATGAAGTGAGCAAACTTTGGCATCCGATCCACAATCACCCAAATTGAATCCTTCTTAGTGGGCGTAAGGGGTAACCCACTAACAAAATCCATCATGATTCTCTCCTATTTCCACTGCGGAATCTTTACCAGCTGCAACAACCCCGAAGGCAACTGGTGTTCCGCCTTCACCTGCTGACACGTCAAATTTTTACCCACGAATTCTGTTACCTTTCGCTTCAGACCTGGCCACCAAAATTGCTCTCGTACACCTCGATACCTCTCAACCCCTCTAGGATGCATAGCGTATGGGATACTATACACCTCCTGAAGAATCATCTGCCTTAACTCCACATCATTTGGCATACAAACCCTCTTACGAAAACACAGGTCTCCATTGCCATTCAAACAATAGTCCTTTCCTTCACCACTTCTCACTTGCCAGAGTCGAGCACTCAAAACATCGTCTAGAAGTTGCTTCTCCTTGATCTGACTGGTCCATATAGGTCTTACTTGGAGCTCAGCTACCAAACTTCCATCCTCATCCAGACTAAGATGAGCGAACATTGCCCTCAACTCCGCTATCGCCTTCCTACTCAGCGCATCTACCACCACGTTAGCCTTACCTGGATGATATTCGATCGAGCAATCATAGTCCTTCAAGAGCTCAATCCACCTACGTTGCCTCGGATTCAACTCCTTCTGGGTATGGAGATACTTCAGGCTCTTATGGTCTATGTAAATAACTGACTTGTCCCTATCCAGGCAGTGCCTCTAAATCTTCAGAGCAAATACTACCGGCGCCAATTCTAAATCGTGCGTAGGGTAGTTCAACTCATGCGATCTCAACTGTCAAGACGCATATGCAACCATTTTTCCATCTTGCATCAACACACATCCGAGACCCGTGTGTGATGCATCACAGTAGACAGTAAATTTTTTCCCGCCTCTGGCTGAATTAACACTGGCGCTTCTGACAAGATTCTCTTCAGCTTCTCAAAGCTCTCCTGCTGTTTATCGGTCCATACAAACGATACTCCCTTCCTCAACAACTTAGTTAAAGGTGCCGCTATCAATGAGAACCCTTCAACAAACCTTCTGTAGTACCCGACCAATCCCTAGAAACTTCAAACTTCCGCCACAGACTTTGGCAGTTTCCAACCCAATACGACTTCTACCTTCCAAGGGTCCACCCAAATTCCCTCTGCAAAAACTACATGCCCTAAGAAAGTCACCTCCTTTAGCCAGAACTCACACTTACTGAACTTTCTGTACAACTACTTCTCCCTCAGAATTTACAACACCACACGAAGATATGCATCATGATCCTCCTCAGACTTTGAATAAACCAGAATATCATCGATAAACACCACAACGAACCGATCAAGATATGGTTGAAACACCCAGTTCATCATATCCATAAATGCTGCTGGCGCATTCGCCAACCCGAACGGCATCACTAAGAACTCATAATGACCGTACTGAGTCTGAAACGCCATCTTAAGAATGTCTCCTTCCTTTACCCTTAACTGATGATATCTCGACCTTAAGTCAATCTTAGAAAAGACCAAAGTTCCTTTGAGCTGATCAAACAGGTCGTCGATTCTTGGCAGTGGGTATTTGTTCTTAATCGTCAACTTATTCAATTGACGGTAGTCCACACACATACGCATGGATCCGTCCTTCTTCTTCATAAACAGGACTGGGGCTCCCCATGGAAACACACTTGGTCGGATAAAACCACGATCCAACTATTCTTGGATTTGAGCTTTGAGTTCCACCAACTCCTTCGACGCCATTCTGTAAAGAGCAATAGACATTGGAGCTGTACCTGGAAGTAGCTCTATTCCAAACTCCACTTCGCGATTCGAGGGTAATCTTGGCAACTCCTCAAGAAAGACATCCGCGAAATCCTTGACTGTCCGAACCTTATCGACAGTCACCTCCTTAGCATTCAAAGCACTGATAAAAGCTAGAAATGCATTGCATCCTTTCCGAATCATCTTAACAGCCTTCAATACCGATACTATGTTGGACAAATAGCTCCTTCTTTCCCCTAACACAACCGCCTCCCCGCCTTTTGGGGTACTCAACACCATGTGCTTAGTCTCACAATCTAACTTAGCACGGTATTTAGTCAACCAACCCATTCCCAAAATAAGGTCAAACTCTCCAAATGGTAATTCCATTAAGTCTGTCGGGAACACTACTCCTTGAGTCTCTAAAGGTATTTCTCTAAACAGTTGTCCACTACCCTAGATTGTCCTAGAGGGCTAACCACAGTCATCTTCCTAGCAGTTGTTTTAGAGTCTAAACTTAGGGTCTCAGATACTGAACATGCAACGTAGGAGTGGGTTGACCCAATATCAATCAAGGTAAGAAAGGGGTTATCATCAATAAGAAACGTACCAGTTATGACGTCCGGTGCGTCACCATCCTTCCGTCGGTGAGCTGCATAAACTAGACCTGGCTGCCTCGCGTCTACATTACCTGCACCTATACCAAGTGCTCCACGACCCCGATCGAACCCATTTCCTCCTCTAACTACACCCCGACCCCTTGGTACAGGCTGACCACCTCTCCTAACTTTGATCGAACCTCGTCCCATTGGCAAGATTTGATCCACATGGGCGATGATCCTTAATCATATGCTCTGTGGATCCACATAAATTATCCACCGATTCTCCTTCTGCACTCCCCATAATGCACCTTCCTACATGAAGGACATGATCGATTCTAACCCGTCGGAGCACGAGCTGGCCCATCAGACCTAGGCCTTTTTCTAAAAATTTTTGGATGGTCCCGATGACCTAAAATTCCTCTTATTCTATTCCTATCCTTATCCTTATTTTGTTTCTCAGTTCACTTAACCTCTTCAGATATCTTAGCTTTCTCAACCAAAATTGCAAAGTCCTTTTCCCGCTGCGGTGCTACTAATACCCTCAGCTTATCCCTTAGTCCATCCCCGAACCGTACACAATGCTCATTGTCAGTCGCCACAATCCCTCGAGTGTAACGGCTTAACCGTAGAAATTCGGCTTCATATTCTGACACAGACTTGCTTCCCTACACCAAGTCAGGAATGCCTTCCTCTGCGCATCCACTTAGCTGGCCCCGATGTACTTTCCTTGAAACGACTCCTTAAAGAAGTCCCAATCAATACGATCTGCGAGAGTACCCTCCTTCATCGTGAGCCACCAGTGATAGGCCTCATCTCAAAGAAGAGACACGACCCCCTTCAACTTTTCCTCCATAGTGAAGTCAAGGTCATCCATGATCTGCTCTATTGCTTCTAACCAGTACTCCGCGGTACTAGGAGCTACTCTAGAAATTCCTTTAAACACCTCCGCCCCATTGGCTCTAAGTCGCTTAGGTACAGATTTTCGGGCTCCTATGCCCTTGCCTGCTCTGGCAACTCTCTCTAAAACCCATAACATAGCTTGAGACACAGCATCATCTTCTGCCATCTAATCTTGAAATTCTGCCTCCACCGCTAGTGGCACTGGTACCTCATTCCCGGACTCATGACCCGACCCTACGGGTTTTGACACAGCAATCCGGCCTCTACCTCTGCCACGCACACCACGTCCTCTAGTGCTCACTCCACCATTCACGATTTATTTGATTAGAAATTTTATGAATTAATAATTCTTTCTTCCACTGCTTAATAACGGGCAGTCTTATGGAAAGTAGTTTTAACAGTAGTTCTTTCGAATTCGAGTTCTATCTACAAGTTCAGTTCTCAAGTCTGTATTTCCTAATTCTAGAATTCTCATTCAATCCTCATCAATCAGAGCATCACATACACGCATCAACCACACAAGCAACATCCAAGAACTCATATTCCTCACCTAGGGGTATTTTCGTCATTTCACTATCTAGGGGTATTTTCGTAATTTTAACCTACAAGGGTATTTTCGTAATTTTTCCAAAATAAGGTATGTTGGTGATTTTACAATATAGGGGTATTTCGATAATTTTGCAATCTAGGGGTATTTCAGTCATTTTGCAAATCAGGGGTATTTTGGTCATTTTACGAAACAGGGGTAGTTTGGTAATTTTTTTTACAATTTAGGGGTATCTCAAAAATTTTCAAAACTATAGGTTATTTTAGTAATTTTACAAAATAAGGTAGCTGGTCCCTTTCGGGTTTTAATTATAAATTTTGGCCCGTCAACAAGTCCTCATGGCTAAGATGAATAGTCACTACGCACCAGGTAAGATTCCAGCGGAGAGGAGGTGAGTCACTAAGACTGCTTAAATACCAAGCTCTCCTTGGATCCAATCCTAGACATGCGTATGCCTGTTGCCACACCCTAACTCAGCGACTTATTCTCGGGTTTGTTTAATTAGGATAAGTTTTTTGAAGTTTAAAGTATGGGGTAAACTAGACCTAGGGTCCAACAATTTCTATCTTACTAACCTATGGCCCCATAAAGCTCATTAAGCCCACACACAATGGTTCAGAATACTTACTTGGCGGACATGGGCCGGAGACGCAGGTGCCATGCATATCTAACATGTAACACCCCATACCCGAAACCCTTGCCGGAATCGAGTGCATGGCATTACTAGACTTGACTATTAACTCGGGGTGTAAGATTTTAAAGCTGTCCAACTGCGTCATACTGACCAAATCGACCATAACTTGAGTTACAAAACTTGAAATTTAGATCCGTAAATTTTCCATGAAACTAAACTCATATAAATTTTCACCATAAGTTTTCCAGAATTTTTCATGTGGCCAATTAGTACAGTTTATTCATCAAAGTTACCCTTATTACACTGCTTGACAATTCTGGCCTGTCTCTACAAAAATACAGTTATCTCATTGTAAAAATTTCCTATAATGTTATTGTTTATACCAATGAAAAATAGACTCATTAAGGATTCTACACATATAAACCATGATTCTTAATGATTTTTTTACAATTTTTTACAATTTTTCCAAAACAGAACAGTGACTCATGAATTCATTCAGAGCAGGTCTCACTAAAACTTAATTATCTCATAATATATAAATCTTTTGCCTACTCTGTTTCTCTTATGTAAAATAGACACAATAAGGTTTAATTTCATATCTCATTCACCTTCTAATTCAATATACCCTATTTTTGGTGATTTTTCTAACTCACATCACTGCTGCTACTACAAGCTGTTTTGTTGCATTTTATGAAAGACTAGCTTCTAACCGAACCTACCTACATCCCTAATTCAAGGATTCATTTCAGATACAAACATTTCCTTAACAAAAGCGATTAAACTTTAATTAAGAATGCATAAATATTGCCATCATAAACCAACATACATATCAAGACACAACAAGATACTTAACTAAAAATTTAGCCATATTCGCATGGTTATTATATACATGAACCTTAAGATTTCATCAAACAAAGACCAAGTCTTTCCTATACATGCCTTCGCTTAAAAATCAAAATGAAAGAGTATCCAAAATGTAGATTGATAGTGTGAGTGACTTTCCTAACGATCCCAAGAGCTTGTAGCTTGCACCTAAACTATAAAATGAGGAAACATTTCACATGATAAGCTTGCTAGCTTAGTAAGTCCTAATTTCATAAAAATAACATTTGCATTTTAACAATTAAATTACTATAATTCAACTTGTGGACTTGTGCTCATACTTATTTTCAAACTTTAATTTTCATACCCATATTAACAAGTATGAATTCAGAGAAACGATATCTCTCTACCCACATGCTTATGATCAAAATACTTGTTTATAAACCAACCTTTCAAACCCAAAATGTCATCAGATAATCATAGGTACATGCATTTATATACTTAAATGTCAATTACTATAACATGGCATCAATTACACAACCACTCATGTGGCGAATATGCTTAGTCATGTATCCTCATATTAGAAGACCAAGATACAACAATCATATCATTCATTAGTAAAGCCGAGAACACATATTATAACCATATAATATATATGTATATATTCCACACTCGTAATACATACCATTTGTAATAAATTACCGATTTTCCTTGTCTCATATAAGTAAGAAATTCATTCCTACTTCACATACTCACCGAGCTGTTAAATCGATAAGTTTGCTTTAATTAGCCTTGAACATAAATTTCGGTTTCTATTTTGTAAAATACATCATCAGCATAAAGCACGCTAGGCATTTAAAGCCCGAAATAAATCACGACAAGCACGCTAGGCACTAATCAGCACGATATATCACTAAGCGAATGTATCACCTAAGACACGAAGCTAGGCACTAAGCCCGAATGTATCACCTAAGACGAAGCACGCTAGGCACTAAGCCCAATATATAACACAATCAACATTCCCATGGACATTACTTAATGCTACAATCACATCCATCTCATATGCTTTATTTTACAATATCATGTTAAACCGAACGTAAGTATCCACATCACATTCAATCAACAAATTCAATACCATTTCATGCCCCACATTCGCCTATATACATTTTTATGCCTTAGTATACTAAATTTTATCATATACTACTTTGGTAATTAAATTCTCAATTTAAATTTGCTTAAGGACTTACCTCGGTTGTCGATAGGCCGTGCAAATCGGCTATTCGAGAACCTTCGTCTTTCCCCGATCTAAACTGGTTTTTCTTTGCTCTTGATCTAAAACACATTAAAATTCAGCTCATTCAAGTGCAATTCATCTTAATTTAGTCCCTAAGCACATAAATGGACAAATTACTATTTTACCCCTAGCATTTCACAACTTTGCAATTTAGTCCTATTTGCTTAACACACAAAATACACCAAATTAGCCAAAACTATGCAAGGGCGAATGTTCCTAGGGACCTTACAAGTCCTCACATTTCATTTATTTTGCAAATAGGCCCTCTAAAATTTATTTTTACAATTTAACCCTAAAACTCAATTTCATCAAAACTTCCAACACAAAACATATTAATCCTTTATATATCTTTCATCTAAAACCATCAAATATCAAAATCCACATGAATACAACAATGGCGAACATCAAGCATGCTTAGATTCAAAAATTACAACATGGGTTGATTCACGGTTGAAGCAACGATCTCAAAAACGTAAAATTTACAAAACCGACTAAGAATTTACCTTGAATTTGGCTTGGATATTGCGAAATTTCAAAGAACTTAGCTCCCTTGTGTTTCTCAATATTCGCCAAAAGATGAATGAAAATGTCCATTATTTCTTTTATGTTTTATTTAACATATAATATGGTTTTTAATTTATTTACTATTTTAACCTTAATTCATAAAATTATATAATATAAAACTTAAGGTTAACTTTGTCATATACCAACCCACTAACTCAAAAATGGGTTATTTACTCATTTAACACTTCATATTAAAAAGCCAAGCTCAAACTAGCACATTATACTTTAGTATGCCACTTTTACCTATTACGATTAAGTCCTTTTTATCAAATTAAGCACTTAAACGATAAAATTTTTCTGAAACTTTCACACATTAATTCACATATAATAAACTCAAAATATAATATTAAATTATTTCTGGTCTCAGATTCGTGGTCCCAAAACCACCGTTCCGATTAGGGTCGAATTCGGTCTGTTACATAACATACCTGTATTATTTATAAAAAATGCATGTTTCCAAACCCATCTTTAGAAAATGTTTTGAGCCCAAAAACCCCAAAGCTGAGTTTTGAACCGAGCTCTGATACTAATTTGTAACACCCCAAACCCGGCCCAAACACCACGATCGGATATGGCATGTCACTAAGGAGATTTTGAAAGATGTCACAATTTCGAGAAAATATTCTTCTTGAGTTTAACCTTTTATTTGGGAAAACTAAATGGTTGAATAAGTTGTAAAAGATATATATTTTATATTAATGCCTTAGTTTAATTAAAACATAAAATTTAAATGCCTGATAATAATAAAAGCCCAAAATAAAACCAAAAAAAAAAATGTGAAGCTAGTAGCCCGTGGCCCTATTACAACAAAATTTAAAACCCACTAATTAAACATAATAAAAAAATAAATAAACTGAGTAAAGTCTTTTGCTGAATCAAAATATTCTCTCGCATTGCCACCTTGCGCTCCTCTCCAGCCCGGTCCGATGCACTAAGTGCTACCTGAAAGATGTTAAATAATAGGGTGAGTCGCGAGACTTAGTGTGCAACCCTCGTGCACATCAGATTGGGCCTTAGCCCCACAGAACAGATAACAAAATATAATATGTCAGAAATTATGAAAAGCCCAACCCAATCCTAGGTTTCCATCCGCTACACACCACCCTTACCTGCCAATCACACCATTGGGGATTTCTACAATCAACCCACACCGCTACACACCACCGATGGCAGTCATGCTGCAGTTAGCTGCTCATCGTCAGATCATGGAAATAGCCACTACAACAGGTTATGGCAAAAAGCCACTACAACAGATCATGGCAAAAAGCCAGCCACTACAACAAATCATGGAAAAAGCCACTACAATAGAACACTTCCCCTTTCATCAATCACCCAACCCCATGCAATCACACAAATCGGCATACATATAAAACATATCATCTTAATTGAAACACTCACTTATGAATGACAGAAATCACTAACCTGGTGATTCGCCTTTACCCTCCTCGGGTTTAAACTGGTATGCTAGGATTTCGGCATTTAATAGAATATAGCAGATTTATATACATGTACTAACAAACAATCTAAATGGTGTGAAAAGTTACACACCTGATTACATTTAACACTTTATTATCGAAATTGATGCTCTCCCTAGCCGGAATCGTGATTATCAGATCCCTAATTTACCGGTCAAAAACTTACTACAAGAGATACGATTCGAATGTCCACCCAACTCGGTTAAGATAATAGATATACAATGAATCGATGAATAGAACCACTAGGAGGGATCTTCTTGCCTAAATCGACTAGATCCCGGAGTTAACGATCTTGGCTAAATGTTGATTGAACCCCTACACCACCACCAATTGAGATTCGGCTAAAGGAGGATGAATTAAAGAGAAGTGGCCTTTTGACCAAAGAGGGAACATAAGGCCCCTCTTACCATTCGGCCAAACAAAACAACATCATCTACTTACCTTCAACTATATTCAGGATTCGGCACAAGCAATCTCAATAGGGGGAATTCGCTTTATGAATAAAGAGTGAAACGAAAAGAACAACCCAATGATATATTAAGGAAGTGATTCGATTTAGACTAACGATGAAAATGGAAAGAGATAGCAAAGAAGAAAACGACAGAAAACTTACCAACCCTAGGATGATGATTTGACTATGGTGAAACTTTGGGAAAAGAAAAACAAATGAAATGATGCTGAGATTTAGAGGTTTCAGCTAAGAGAGAAAATAAGAGTGTAGTTTCATTTTTGGAAGAGAAAAGATAGGAGAAGAAAGAAAGAGAACAACTGAGTATGATGGCCTTCAAATTTGGCACACCCACCTAAAGCCAAAACCGAATGCCCCTCTCATTTATAATTCTTTCAAAATTTCGGCTAACACTAACCTTTTAAAGATAGCACCTCATCCTATTCCTTATCTTTATCAAAACACCCATCCAAAAGTGTCCTACATCACACCACTTCCTCCCTTCTTTATCAAAATAATATCACACATTTTAAAATATTAAAAACCCCTATTTGTAGCCACCTTGCCGTCCCCTCCTAGCTCCCTTTAGTGTAGAAATTAGCCCAACTTTATGGGCTCCAAATGGCCACAAATTGGTCCTCTCCCTTTTCCTATTGACGCCATCTATAACTCCCTTTACCGCGCCCCTTGTTGCTAGGCCACAAGCCCAGTTTGTCAATTAAACTACCAAGACTTTATTTTAAGCCCTAGAGTGTCTAAACAAAATATTTAATCAAGGCCTTAGCCCAAACTTGAGCCCCATTTGCACCTCAAATTCTCAAATTAACACATTAAACATGTCTACACATTAAACGCATAAGCCCACTAATTCGGGATGTTACATATGTTATGTGATTGGTAATTACTAGGTGAATGCTTGTTGTGAATTGGTATGTTGAATACCAAATTGTTGAAATTTGGAGATATGTCATGCTTGTGATTTTAGGAAAGATAATATATATATATATATATATATATATGAAGTTAACCAATTAGGTGATTTGTGAATATGAAATTTGATGTTCTGAACATTATAGTTCTTGGTATGGAATTAGCATGAATTAGGGTTGGTTATGATTGGTTTGAATGCCTATTTATGCCATATTATATGCCATTTGGTTTGTGTAGGTAAATGAAAAATTGGTTGAGAAAGATGGCTTGGAAAATAGCCTATTTTTGTCCACACGGGTTGAGACATGGGCTTGTGTCTCAGCCGTGTGTGATACATAGTCAGATGACATGACCATGTGTCCCCTGGTGTTTAATTAGAAACCAAGTCAGTATGCTCCACACGGCCCAACAGATGGGTGTGTGACTTGGCCGTGTGGCATAAGTCAGTATCCCCTACAGTTTTGGCACGACCTAGCATACGGCCTGGCACATGAGAATGTGTGGCCATTTCGAAGGGTAGACGAGCTAGTCACACGGGCGTGTGGTTGGCTGTGTGGCCCAAGTCAGAGAGTTACACGGGGTAGGACAGGGGTTGGGACACTGCAATGTGATCCCATTTCAAAAGTCCTCACGGGCGGGCCATACGGGTGTGTGTCCTCTGTATTTTGAAAAATTTTCTAAGTTTTCCAAAAATTTCCTGAGTTATCGGTTTAGTCCCGAACCACTTCTAATGTATGATTTAGGCCTCATAGACTTGTATTAGGGACATTATGTTTAAGTGTGAATGATTATTATTTGGATATGAAAAATGTATGAGAAATTTATAAGTATTTATGTAATAAGTCTTGTAATGCTTTGTAACCCTATTTCGGCAATGAATACGGGTTAGAGGTGTTACATTTATTGGTATTAGAGCTACGATTTAGTCGATTCTAGGACTAAGATTGCGTATGTGAGTCTATCTATACATCCCATATATAACTTGTGATAGTGTGATATCTCCTGACAATTTTATGTTGTGTTTTTATATAGTAATGGATCCCAATCGAGCAGTGGCTGATGATGTTGAAAGTAATGCGCCAACATCCGTTCACGAGTAGCGCAGTTTTAGTCGAGACTTGTGTCTACGAGTTAGGGAGGAAAGGCCAATGAAGCCTTCTTCCAAATGATTAACGAATGGTTCACTGAGTTTATCCAAACTAATCCAACTACTCAGCAACCTCCACTCCCACCTATTCCCCAACTGGTTCCCGTAGCTCCTCAAGGTTTGGAACCTTTACGATTGAGTAAGCCACCGGTGGATAAAATTAGAAAATATGGGGCTGAAGAGTTTAAAGCTACCGTTGATGATGATCCTAAGAGAGCCGAGTTTTGGTTTTAGAATACGATCCGAGTATTTGATGAATTATCTTGCACGCCAACAGAGTGTGTCAAATATGCTGTGTCACTTTTGAGAGATACTGTATATCAGTGGTGGAATACTTTGATATCTGTGGTACCAAGAGAAAGAGTCACGTGGAAATTCTTTTAGACCGAATTCAGAAAGAAATACATAAGTCAGGGATTTAGCGATCAGAAACGCAAAGAATTTCTAGAGTTGAAATAGGGCCGTATGTCTGTAACTGAGTACGAAAGAGAATTTGTAAGACTCAGTAAATATGCTCGAGAATGTGTCTCCACTAAGGCAATTATGTGTAAGTGATTCAAACATGGGTTGAACGAAGACATTAGATTTCTAGTCGAGAATGTGGCTCGCAAGATCATTTTATCCGAGATTGTCCTGAGTTATTTGAGAAAGAAAAATATCATAATGCAAGATTGAGCAATACCACTGCTAGAGTGTAACACCCCTTACCCGTTTTCAACTCCGGATCGAATACAGGGCATTACCATGCTTAACCTTATTTGGACATGCATTATCGGGCTATAAAGTTTCGTTCCATCTTAAAAATTTTCCTTCTTAATCATAACATAGATATCTTGGGCCTACGAGGCCTTAAACTTACTTATGGAAGATTCTGGGGTTTAATCAGAGATTTTTGCTCATTTTGAAAATTTTTTCCTAGACAAGGCCCACATGCCCGTGTTGTCCAAGGGACACGCCCGTGTACCCTTGAGACATGCCCGTGTTCTTCACCCATCGTCGCCACTAACTTATTTCACATGGCTGAGCACACGCCCGTGTCTATAATTTGTGTCCTTCACACGGCCGTGTCTCCTGCCCGTGGAGCTTTCTGTTTATGGCGTCATTAATCCCTAATTAGCACACGGCCAAGACACACGCCTTGTAACTGCCCGAATTTGGGGCTAGTCAAAATAGTGGTCTCGGGACCACTAATCCGAGGTTTAGGAGAATTATTTTAGTACTATTTTATGTGTTGTGGTGTCAATATATGATTATATAGAAATTTTGGTGCCTTAATTTTACTAATAGCATGACCAATTGAGAAAAAGGACTAAATCGCATGAGATGCAAAAGTTCTATTTTTAAGGTGGGGGTACCAAATAGCCATAGATTGTGCTTAGAAGGTTTTTAAAATGAAATTAGGCCATCTTTCATGAGTTGGCCGGCCATACAAGCAAAATAGGGGGACAAGAGCATTAAATGATAGTCAATTTGGTGGAAATTAGGTGATAGCATGAATAAAATAAAAGAAATAAAAGATGTTATCATATTTCACTATTCACTCATCTCTTTCCACCAAAAATTGAAGAGGAAATAGAGCTCTTGGAGCTTCAAACTTTCAGCCACTCAACTCTCATTCAAGTAAGTGATTCAGGTGGTTTTAATTGGTGATTTTTGTGTTTTTGGAGTCCCCAAAGCTTAATCTAGCTAATGAGGGGTCTAATTTGTGATATGATTGAAAGTCCAATGACTTTCCATGAGAGTATTTATGTTGTTAACTGAGTTTTTATGGAAGAAAATAAATGTTGGGGAGATGTGAAACAACTTTTATGTAAGGTGTTGTTGTGAAAACACCTAAATGGGACTAAGATGTAAATGTTATAGTTTGGTAATAAGTGCACGAAATAGCTAGAATTGTGGGTTGTTGTAGGAACAATAAAGGTTCAACTAGACTTATTTGTTGAGGAAATGTGTTGAATAATAATTTACGGGCATAGGGGCAAAATCGTAATTTTGCCAATATATAAGGGCAAAATGGTCATTTTGCCCAAGTGAAGAATTTGATGTATTGTAATCATAGGAAATATAAATGAATGAATTTCATGATTATAGATCAAGAAAAATGAAGCCCCGATCGAAACCGAGGCAAGAACAAGGTCGAGGACTAAATTGCACATCTCCCTACAATTTGTATATTGAGGTAACTTTGTATGATTTCTAAGATTTATGACTACTATCATTGAATTGCTTAGTATAATATACATTGCTATTTTGTAATGCCTATCATTTTTGTGAACAAAGAGATTAAACATGAGCAAGCCCCGATCGAATATGAATTCCCCAGGATACCCGATATACCACACAAGATATCATGTAAGTCCAAGGCAAGCTTGGCATTGATCAAGATATCATGTAAGTCCAAGGAAAGCTTGGCATTGATCAAGATATCATGTAAGTCCAAGGCAAGCTTGGCATTGATCAAGATATCACATAAGTCCAAGGCAAGCTTGGCATTGAGTAAGTTATCAAGGGCAAGACTTCATGGAAGTCCATGTCAAGACATGGCCTTGAAACCAAGATGAGAAATTCCATGTAAGACCATGCCTAAGATATGGCTTTGGTGGCATGCTAAGTGGGAAGAGATCTAGCATCCTCGGGTATTCATAGAAGTTCATTGGGCAAACAAGTAAGGTTAATAATGAGGTAACAAGAACGGCTAAGAAAGCAAAACTAGCTTCAAAATGAATTCAATATTACTCATGTTATGAATGAAGAATTAGGGATCATAATGATTATTGTTTAAGTACGCTGATCAATATGATCAAGTGACACAGGTATCGTGTTTACTTTATAAAAAAAAAATGAGCATAGTGAGCATCATGAGACATGTAAGAACCAAGAATGAGTAAGTAAGCTTTAGAGCTGAAATTATGATACTATTGTTATGCTAAATGGTTTTTATTAAGCAAGCTTAATGACATGTGTTTTACATGAAAATTTGCTAAGCTAAATGCTTACGTATTTGATTATTTCTTTCTATGTAGTCCCTCCAAGCTAATTTGTGGATCATCGGAGTCGAAGCTCGTAGCACACTATCAACTCTTATTTTGGTATAGCCAAGTTACTTTACTAAGTATGGCATGTATATGAAACATTCATTTTGTGGACATGTTTTTAGAAGGGCCTTTATAAAGGCTATCAAGTTAATTATTCTTTTGTATATGGCTAGTGATTGGCCAAATTTGACTCAGTATATATGTTTATTAAGATCAATGAAGCATGTAGTATTATTTATAAAATTGGGTTGTTATTGCATCGTTGAATTGTGTATGGATATGATCTTCAGTTCAGGGTGGCTAACGGCTTGGTAAATAGCCTATAAGTGCCCACACGGTTGGACACTCGGGCATGTGTCAATGCCGTGTTAACCCTGCACCTTAGTATTATTAATCAGAATAGGCCACGGGTAAATTCCATGGCCGTGTGTACAGGCTGTGTTATACACACGGGTTGGACATGGGCGTGTGCCCAGACCATGCTGATTTAGTCAGTATATCAAGGACTAGCACACGGTCTAAGCCCACGGGCGTGTCATGGCCGTGTGAAATTAGTCAGTAGCCTTCCACTATTGGAAGACACGAGTGTGTCTAAGCCGTGCGGAAATAGTCAGTAGCTTTCCACAGTTTGAGGGTATGGGCGTGCTTAAGGGTACACGGGCGTGTTCCATGTCACACGGGCATGTGAACCCTGTTTCAAAAATGAATTATTTGATTTAGTTTGAAAGTTTTCAGACACGAGTTTAAGGCCTCATAAGCCCTTGTAATGTATGTGTTGACTAAGAAAGTGAAATTTTTAAGTTGGAACGAAATTTTATAGCTCGTAAGTACATGTTTAAGTGAGTTTAAGCATAGTAATGTCTCGTATCCAGACCCAGTATCGGTCTTGGGTGCAAGGTGTTACACGCCCGTGTGCTGGCCCGTATGACGAATTGTATTCTCGTAAACTAGTGCAGAGGACACACAACCTATTAACACACCCATGGGGCTAGCAGTGTGTCACACGCCTAGACACACGCCCGTGTGTCTACCCGTGTGGACACTTAGAGGCTATTTTCCAAGCCAATTGCCACCCTGAAACATAAACACACTTATACCGACTCAAGCAATACATAATGTAGCATTCATGTACTATAAATAATTCCTAAAACATCACTTATAGAATTCATAAAAAATCATCATCATTAATATATAGAACTTAACAAATGTTGGCCAATCTCTTCGGCCATGTAAAAAAAGGATAGTAATCTTAATAGCCAACCGTTTGGCTCCCAATATGATATAACTCAAAATGACATAATCTCTATACATGCCATGCTTAAAATAAAACAAGTTGGATATACCAAAATAATGATTGATAGTGTGATCTGAGCTCCGACGTCATGGGTCCCCGAGCTAACTTGGTGATACTACAAGGAAGAAGAAAAAGAGAAAAGTAAGCATATAGCTTAGTAAGTTTACATGAAATCTTACATAGCAACATATAGCTTAGTAAGTTTACATGAAATCTTACAGAGCAACATAATTGCTCAATTAAACTCATTCATCATGAAACAAGAATACATAAATCTCAAGTGCTTAAGTTTACTTACTCATACTTACTCTTACTTATACTTACCCATCACATTGGGGTTACCTTAACTTTTATTTACTCATGGTACCTGTATCACTCATTACATAGTTTAGCGCTTAAACTACCATAAATAATAACTTGAATCTCTACCTTTCTTAACTTGAATGGAATTATCTATCATTCTTACATAATATATCTCATCATCAACTTTACTTACTTTGCTCTTGTCATTTTTTCATGCTTACTCTTTTGCTCGTTGAATTTCTCGGAATACCAGAGGATATTCAATCTCATCAAACATGTCTCTCAATGCCAATGCCATATCCCAAATATGGCATTACATGGGATCGCCTCTTAGTGCCGATGCCATATCCTAGATATGGTCTTACACAGGCTTCCTTAGCTTGATGTCGATGCCATATGCTAGACATGGACTTACACGAGGCCTTCCTTAAACAGTGTCGAAGCCATGTCCCAGACATGGTCTTACATGAGGCCTTCCTTAAATGGTGTCGATGCCATGCGTCAGACATGGACTTACACAAGACCAGCCTTAAATGGTGTCGAGGCCAAGTCCCAGACATGGTCTTACACGAGACCTTTCTTATTCTATGTTAATGCCATGTCTCAGACATGGTCTTACATAGGATCTACGTTCGGTGCCGATGCCATGTCCCAGACATGGTCTTACATGGGACCTACATTCCTTGATACCGATGCCATGTCCCAGACATGGTCTTACACGGGCTTTCCTTATCCCATGTTGTGACAAAAATATCCACGTTATTCTGGAACTTCAAACGAGACTTTCAATTACTTGGTCTTATTGATTTCTTTATTAAGTATTAGTAATAAACTTCATTAAAATAATGGCTTCATGCAACATTGCAAATAATTTAATCATAAAAATGCATGTAGCAATAAATTCATACAAACTTACCTCTGTACTCCAAAATAGATGTAGATGTGCAATTTAGTCTACAACTTTGTTCTTGCCTCGATTTAAGTCCGGGCTTCGTGTTTCTTGATCTATAATAACAATTTAACTTGTTTAATACTTACATTGACTAAATTGACTCATAATTCATACTTTGGAAAAATTTATAATTTTGCCCCTAAACTTTCTCAAAATTACACTTTTACCCCTAGGCTCGTAAAATGATTTTCATTCAACTTTCTTGCATATCAAGCTTAGCTGAATCATATTCTCAACTATAGAAACTTTCAATTTTTACTATTTCACTCATATATGACCATTTTCATAACTTTTGCAATTTAGTCCTTTCATGCTTTTCTCATGTAAATCACTTAGAAAAATATGTTTATCCTACATCAACCTTTTATATTCTTCCATAAAACATCAAAATACATGCATGTCATACATGGGTAAATTTTTGAACATAATCCTTAGCTCAAAATATAGCTAGAAATAGCTAAACCGAGCTACGAGGATCTCAAAAATACAAAGAACATTAAAAACAGGACTAGGATGCACTTACTTTGAGCTTGAAAATGAGAAAAACCCTAGCTATGGCTTCTCTCCAAATTTTGGCACCTAGGGAAGAAGATGGACACCATTTTTGACTTCTTTTTCCCTTTTTACTCTTTTATTTACCAAATAACAAAAATGCCCTTAATGATCCTTTTTAAGATTTTTTCTTCCCATGTCCATTTTTGTCCATCTTAACATATAATGGTCTAATTGCTAAATAAGGACCTCTAATAATTTTTTTTTACAATTCTATTTCATATTTAAACGTTCTAGAATCTCATATTTTCTAATCTTTGCAATTTAGTCCTAGTGGGCAATTTATTCACTAATTAATAAAATTCCTTCATGAGATTTTCACATAATCATGCAAGTACCTCATAAGCCTTATAAAAATCATTAAAACATATATTTCTACTTCATATTTTTGGTCTCGCACCACTATTCTGACTAGGCCCTAAGTCAGGCTGTTACATAAAGGGAAACCACCTTGAAATACAAGAAATGTGACTAGTAGCAAAGGTGCGACAAAAGATTCTGCTGTAAGATTCGAGGCTCGAGCACTGGCTAGAGCTTACGCTATTCGCGCTCACAAAGATGCGTCATCACCAGATGTTATCACCGGTACATTTTCTCTCTATGACACTGATGTAATTACTTTGATTGATCCTGGATCGACTCATTTGTATGTTTGTAAGAATCTAGTGTCTAGTAAGAGTTTACTTGTTGAGTCTACCAAATTTGTGATTAAAGTATCAAACCCCTTAGGCAAGTATGTCATAGTTGATAAAGTTTGCAAGAATTGTCCTTTGATGACTGGGGTTACTGTTTTTCGGCTGATATGATGCTTTTACCATTTTGATTAATTCGATGTGATCTTGGGTATGGATTGGTTGAATCTGCACGATGCTGTTGTGAATTATAGATGAAAGACCATTGAATTGAAATGTCAGAATAGTGAAATTCTTCGTATTGAATCTGATGATTCAAGTGGGTTGCCTATAGTGATATCGAAAATGTTAGCTCAAAAATATGTGAGAAATGGTTGTGACGCATATCTTGTGTATGTACTAGATATAAAAGTGTCTAAATTGAAGATTGAATCAGTGCCAGTAGTTTGTGAATATTTGGATGTGTTTCCAGAAGAGTTACATGGGCTACCACCGATTAGAAAGTCGAGTTTGCTTTTGAATTAGTACTGAGAACATCACCAATATCGATCGCTCCACGCAGAATGGCTCCAACAGAATTAAAAGAATTGAAAGCTCTGTTGCAAGAGTTAACAGATAGAGGTTTTCTGCGATCTAGTTTTTCGCCCTGGGGTGCATCAGTTTTGTTTGTAAAGAAGAAAGATGGATCGATGAGACTGTGTATTGACTATCGTCAGCTCAACAAGGTTACGATTAAGAATAAGTATCATTTTTTGAGAATTAATGATTTGTTTGATCAGTTGAAAGGGGCAACTATATTTTAAAAGATTGATTTGCTATCTGGCTATTATCAGCTGCAGATTAAAGATTTGGATGTGCCAAAGACTGCATTCAAGACTAGGTACGACCATTATGAATTTCTTGTTATTTCATTTGGATTAACTAACGCTCCTACAGTTTTTATGGGTTTGATGAATCGAATCTTTAAACTGTATTAGGATAGATTTGTTGTTGTGTTCATTAATGACATTTTAATCTATTCTCGAGACGAATTTGAACATGCTGAGCATTTGAGAATTGTATTAAAAAATTGAGAGATAAAAACTATTTTCTAAATTCAGTAAATGTGAGTTTTGGCTTCGAGAGGTTGGATTTTTGGGACATATTATTTCAGCGGAAAGCGTCCGAGTTGATCCGAGTAAGATTTCAACAGTTTTTGACTAGAAACCACCAAGAAACATGTCCGAAGTCAGAAGTTTTCTGGGATTAGCTGGCTACTATCGGCTTTTGTAAAAGGGTTCTTGATGATTGCTGTAACACCCCTTACCCATATTCAACGCTGGAACCGGATACGAGGCATTACCGAACTTAACTTGCTCAAACTTATAACATCTGGCCATAAATTTTGTTTCAACTTAAAACTTTTTCATTCATATTCATAACGCCCCTATTATGGGTCTACGATACCCTAAACATACATACGGAATGGTTCGAGACTAAACCGAAAACTTTTGCACACTTAGAAATTTTTTGCCTAAAACAGGGCTACACGCCTGTGTGGAAAGGAACACGCCTGTGTGGAAAGGAACACGCCTATGTGGGCAGGCCGTGTGGTTACACACGCTCATGTTCCTAACCTGTGTGGATTTCATTTTTCATTTCGAACCTACAGAGGTTTTCACACGGCCTGGCACACGCCCATGTCTATAGCCCGTGTCCTTTACACGGACAAGACACACCTGTGCCCCCACCCTTGTGTGAAAACCATGGTATTCTGTTTATGACGTAAGCAAACACTTTAGGGCACACAGCCTAGTCACACGTCCGTGTGCTGGCCCGTGTGACGAATTGAATTCTTTCAAATTTGATGCAGGGGACACACGGCCTATCAACACATCCATGGGGCTGACCATGTGTCACACACGGCCTAGACACATGCTCGTGTGTCTACCAGTGTGGACAATTATAAGGCTATTTACCAAGCCAATTGCCACCCCGAAAAACAAACACACTTATACCACCACAAGCAACAAATAACATAACAATAATACACTATAAAGAATCACAAATTCATCATGCATGCACTTCATGAATATCATCATCATTGGATATATATATATATAACTTAACAAGTATTGGCTAATTCCCAATGGCCATTTACAAAATGAATGAGTAACAATAATAGCCAACACTTTGGCTAACAAATTTGACATAACAAAATGACCAAGTTCCTATACATGCCATATCTAAAATAGATTAACTTTACTATACCAAAAGAATAGTTTATAGTGTGATCCGAACTCCGACATCCTATGATCTCCGAGCTAGCTTGGCGATACTACAAGGAAAAGGGAAATGAGAAGGGTAAGCATAAAGCTTAGTAAGTTTGCATGAAATAAATAGTAACATTAAGACTTATAATATCATCCATTCATTTAATTGAATAATATACAAGTTCTCAAACACATCAACAGAACTTACTCATGCATACTCTTACCAAATTACATATCACATTTTGCATTCATTTCTCGTAAGTTAATCATGGATACTTGTATCACTTCATCACATAACTTTAGCACTTTTATACTCTTTAAACATAGACTTAGCTCTTTGTCATCAGTACATAAACTTAGCTCTTTGCCCGTTGAACTACTCAAAATATCAAAGGATAATCAATCTCAGCATACATGTATCATGATGCCAATGCCATATCCCAGATATGGTCTTACATGGGATCACGTCTTGATGCCGATGCCATATCCCAGATATGGTCTAACACGAGATCTCATATCTCGATGTTGATGCCATATACCAGATATGGTCTTATATGAGATCGTATATAGATGTCGATGCGATGTCCCAGACATGGTCTTACACGAGATCTTTCTTTGGTGCCAAGGCATATCCCAGACATAGTCTTATACGGGACCTTCCTTGTTTGGTGCCGATTCCATGTCCTAGACATGGTCTTATACAGGACCTTTCTCATCTCATGTTGTGACACAGGTATCCTTGTTATTCCAAATGTTCAACCGAGACTTTAATTTAATATGATCTCATTATAATTTCATCGAGGCATCATTAATCAACTTCATGGAAATAATATACATTTCTCATAATAATAAACTAAGTAAAAACATAATAACATTATGTAGCTTTAATTTCACACAAACTTACCTCGGTACTCAAAATACATATAGTTGTTCGATTTAGTCCACAACCTTGTTCTTGCTTCGATTTTGGTCCGGGCTTCGTGTTTCTTGATCTATAATAACAATTTCACTTATTTAATACTCACATTGACTAAATTGACCCATGAATCATACTTTAGAAAAATTATGGTTTTGCCACTAAACTTTTACATAATTACTCTTTTTCATCTAGGCTCGTAAAATGATTTTCATTTAATTTCTTTGCATTTTAAGCCTAGCGAATCATTTTCATAACTAAAACAGCATCCAATTTTCACTAATTCACTCATGTATGACCATTTTGATGACTTGTACAATTTGGTTCTTTTTATGAATTTCTCATGAAAATCACTTAGAAAAAGATGTTTATTATGCATCAAACTTTCATATTCCTCCACTAATCATCAAAATACATGCATGTCATACATGACTAAAATTTTGAACATAAACCTTAGCTCAAAATATAGCTAGAAATAGCTAAACCAAGCTACGAGGATTTCAATAATACGAAGAACATTAAAAACGGTGCTAGGAGGTACTAACAATCAAGCTTGAAAGTTGATAAAGCGATAGGCATGGAGAGCTTGAAATTTTTGGCACTTAGGTAGAGGATGGACATGAATTTTGACTTGTTTTTCCCTTTTAATTCTTTTATTAACCAAATGACAAAAATGCCCTTAAAGCCCTTTCTTAAGATTTTTCCTTCCCATGTCTATTTTTGTCCATCTTGACATATATTGGTCTAATTGCTAAATAAGGACTTCTAATCATTTTTATAATGCTATTTCATAATTAAATCTTTTAGAATCTCATATTTTCCAATCTTTGAAATTTAGTCCTAATAAATAAATTATTCACTAATTTATAAAATTTCTTCATGAAATTTTCACATAATCATGCAAACATGATATAGACCTCATAAAAGCCATAAAACACATATTTCTACCTCAAATTCATGGTCTTGCAACCACTATTCTGACTAGGCCCTAAATCGAGCTATTACAATTGCTACACCGATGACTCGATTACTATAGAAAGATGTGAAGTTTGAATGGTCCGAGAAATGCCAACAGTGTTTTGAAAAGTTGAAAGCACTATTAACTGAAGCACCAGTTTTAGTTCAACCTAAGTCGGGTAAAGATTTTGTGATTTTCAGTGATGCGTCATTGAACAGTTTGGGATGTGTTTTGATGCAAGAGGGCAAAGTGATAAATTATGTTTCTAAACAGTTAAAACCGCATGAAAAGAATTATTCGACACACGACTTAGAGTTGGCCCCTATTGTTTTCCCATTGAAAATTTGGTGACATCATTTGTGTAGTGAAATATGTCATATTTTTACTGATCACAAGAACTTGAAATACCTAATGTCTCAAAAAGATTTGAATTTCTAACAACAAAGATGGCTCGAGTTGTTGAAAGACTGTGAATTAATGATTGATTATTGTCCTGGGAAAGCGAATCTTGTCGCAGATGCTTTGAGTAGGAAATCTTTGTTTGCTTTGCAGGTGATGAACACACAATTGACCTTGTTTGATGATGGTTCGATTTTAACTGAGTTAAAAGGAAAACCGTTATTTCTATAGAAAATTTATGAAGCTCAGAAATATGATAATGGGTTACAAGCTAAAAGATTACAATGCAAGTCGACTATTGATTTAGAGTATCAGATCGGATCCGATGATAGTTTGAGATTTCGAGGAGAATTTGTGTACCGAGAAATTCTGAGCTTGTTCAGTAAAATTTTACACGAAGCACACAGTGGTATTTTGTTCGTTCACCCAGAGAGTACAAAGATGTACAATGATTTGAAACAGTCGTACTGGTGGTTAGGTATGAAACGAAACATTTCAAAATTTGTGTCAAGATGCTTGGTTTGTCATAAAGTTAAAGCCGAACATCAAGTGCCTTCAGGACTACTACAGCAAGTGATGATACCAGAGTGGAAATGGGACAGAGTTACGATGGATTTTGTATCAGGATTACCCCTATCTCTGAAAAAGAAAGATGTTATTTGGGTTGTTGTTGATAGATAACGAAATCTGCACATTTCATTTCAGTGCGTATAGATTTTTTGCTTGATAGATTAGTTGAATTGTACATCTCTGAGATTGTCAGGTTGCACGGGGTGTCAGTGTAACACCCCAAACCCGGCCTAGAAGTTAGGACCAGATCCGACATGTCAGATTGAAGTGTTTTTGTGAAAACCTTATTTTTCATTGAAAACCCTTCTAAAGAAAAGTTAAGTACCATCCAGTTTGCTTTCAAAACGAGGTGTATCCAAAAAAAACCCATTTCCTTGTACTATGTAAAAAAATTTCCTTTGACAGCAGAAGCTCATTCTTAAAAAACAATTATTTCCAAAAACATAAAATATGCTTAAAGGAAATCAATCTAGGTTCCGTTTCAAAGTTATAATGCATAGTGGAAGTAATGGAATACTACCTAGAGGAAAACCTTATTACAATCCGAAATAAAATAACTTAAAATAAATAACTTAAATCTAGAATTTAGATATTAAGAAAAATAGGTCTAATCGTCTTGCTAGTTGGCCACCTCTAAGTCCTTCCATCTGTCGAACCGCCTACTGAGGATCACCTGAGAAAAATAAAAGAAGAGTGAGTTTTCGAAAACACAATGTGTATGACCCTCGTCAAACAAATATCATACATATCATATTGTTAACATAATAATATCATACATGCAATGCAGTGCAAACCCTCCCCAAATAATCCATCCGGTACACATCGTCTCCGTCCAACCGAAACACTTCTGTGGGGATTTCTAAATCAACTCACCCATCCAATACACTTTAAGGGTAGCCCAGTTGTGGTACTACCTAACGTTACAGCAAAGCTGCTAATCATATATAGGCTTAAAAAGCCATCTGTGCATCCATAGTCGTCAAGCAACCATGCGATCCTCATTTACTTCCTCCATTCCATAATTCCCAACCCATATGCAATCTAAATAAAATATCATATGAATGCAGCAAATGTACATGTAACATCCATAAATCTTACATTCCACATATAGGGGCATTTCGATACTTTCTCATTGTTATGAGTCTAACACTTACCTTGGCCCGTTATCAAGTCCTCGTTGGCTAAAGTGAACAGATACTATGCACCAGGTAGGATTCCAGAAAAGAGAAGGTGAGTCATTAAGACCGCTTAAGTACCAAGCTCTCCTTAGATCCAATCCTAGACATGCATATGCCCGTTGCCACACTTAAACCTTATGACTTGTTCACAGTTGCATTTAATAGATTATTAAAGTTTTATGTAAGGTTAAACAATTTACCAAATACTAAGCCCAAGACCCCTTACAAAGCCCAAACAAATTCACATACGTTTATATGGCCCACCAGGCCCAATCTTATTCATATGGCCCATTAGGCCCAAATCACATTCATATGGCCCGTTGGCCCAATCACATTCGTATGGCTCATCTGGCCCAAATCAATTCCAAGCCATGTAACCAGCATGATTAGTTCATCACTTATTACCAAATCATTAAATTCGCCTATTTTGAGCCCACGGCCCATCGGCCCATCGGCCTATTTTGCCAATTCTGGCCCAGTTGGCCATAACACGACCCAAGTCCATGAGATCACTCATGGGGTCTCTGTTATCGATTCCATTTCCCTCATACAAGTGTTCGCACACTCGCAAGACTACCGAATCCAAACTTTTGGGATTTTGGGAATTCCCAATCCATTGTGTGTGTATAGTGTATGTACACACCTGACAACAAAACGCGCTGTGATCTCCTTAGCCACGATCCTATAAATGATGTCACTCATTGATTAATCGCATATACTTATAGAATACTTTACCAAAAGCCAAAGTCTCACCTTAACCTTACATGAAACACCAAGCCTTAATAGCTTTTCCTCGTTCACTAATCACGAGTGTCTCCTAAATCTGCATCAATCTTAATCATTAAGAACAGAATAATTGGTGGCTTGTATCCAACACAAGTCCCACTTTCCCTATCTATGACCATTCGGCCAACACCTAAACCAAAATAGAGAATACTTACCCAAGAAGCAATCGGCCCAAGAGGTTTCGGCTTTTGAGATTAGTATAGTGAAAGGGGTTATTCGGCACAAATAAGAAGAAGAAGAAGAGGAGAAGGAATTGGCTAAAACCAAAGGTGAATCAAAAGAGAATTTGAGCAGAGAAAGTAATGGAAGATCGGCAAGCAAGGAAGAGATTCAGCTTCTGAGTACTTAGAGAGAAAAAAGTGTTTCGGCAACTCAAAAATGAGGAATTCGGCTAAGCGAAAAACAATTTTGGCATTACCCTAAGATTCCCAAATCGACACCTATATATAGCCTATAGCCGAATTTACCATCCCCATATTCCCAATTCGGATCCACCTCTTCCACATATCTCATATCCTAAATTTTCTCCAAGATAAGCTCTTACAATCTCCCCATGACCATTTCAAACCTCTCATCCATCAGACTTTCACTGCAGCACAACCTCCAGCCATCTTGACAGCAAAATGAATACCCCAATAAAATACCATTCCACTACTCAAACCTTGGACTCCTTTGCCTGCTAAAGACGCCACCTCCCTGCTCCCTAAGTGGCACCACTTTCCCACTACACCACAAGCTCTCTTGTGTCACAAAACACACATAATTATACATAAGTCCTACTGCTAATTGCCAGTTTCCCCTTATGAGCAAAAACTAAAATTTTTCCACAGCTCCGACTCGACCCCAAGCCTCCATAGAACCTCCAAATACATTCAAATAGCTAGCCGTTCAATCATAACATGGAAATTAACCAAAACTTCCAACCCCTCATTTTTGGGGTGTTATAACTCGACCTGTAACACCCTGCACCCAAGATCGATATTGGGTCTGGATACGAGACATTACTATGCTTGAGCTCACTGAAACATGTACTTACGGGCTATAACATTTTTGATCCAACATAAAAACATCACTTTCTTAGTCAACACATATAATAAGGGCCTACGAGGCCTTTAACTCATGTCAGAAAACTTTCAAAATTAAAATCAAATAACTCATTTTTGAAGCAGGGTTCACACGCCCGTGTGACTTGGAACACGCCCGTGTACCCTTAAGCACGCCTATGCCCTCAAATTGTGTAGGGCTACTAACAATTTCCACACGGCTTAGGCACGCCCGTGTCTACCAATCGTGAGAGGTTACTAACTAATTTCACATGGCCATGACACGCCCGTGGGCTTAGACCGTGTGCTAATCCTTAATATACTGACTAAATCAACACGGTCTGAGAACATGCCCATGTCTAAATCGTGTGTCTTACACGAAACACACACACGGCCGTGGGACTTGCCGTGGCCTATTCTGATTAATAATAGAAAGGTGCAGGGTTAACACGGCCTTGACACACGCCTGTGTGTCAAACCGTGTGGGCATTTACAGGCTATTTACCAAGCCGTTAGCCACCTTGAAATGAAGATCATATCCATACACAATTCAATGAGGCAATAACAACCCAATTTTATGAATAATACTACATGCTTCATTGATCTCAATAAACATACATGCTTAGTCAAAGTTGGCCAATCACTTAGCCATATACAAAAGAATAATAAACTTGATAGCCTTTACAAAGGCCCTTCTTCAAACATGTCCACATAATGAATATTTCCTATACATGCCATACTTAGTAAAGTAACTTGGCTATACCAAAATAAGAGTTGATAGTGTGTTGCGAGCTCTGACTTTAATGATCCACGAGTTAGCTTGGTGGGACTGCATAGAAAGAAAGAATCATAACGTAAGCATATAGCTTAGTAAGTTTGCATGTAACAACTGTTAGCATCATCATTGCTTAATATAAATCATTTCACATAAACAACGGTATAATGAATTTGAGCTAAAGAGCTTACTTGCTCATATAGATTCTTACATGTCTCATGACATTTACAATTATCATACTTATAAGGTAACCATGATACCTGTATCACTTGATCACATTGATCAGTATACTATAATAACAATAATCATGATATCTACTTTCTCATTCACAGCATGAATAATACTCAACTTCATTTAACTTCGTCTTGATACTAACTTTACTTTCTTAGCTTTCCTACTATCTTCTTTTAGCTTACTCATTTGCCCGATGAATTTCTGTGAATAATCGAAGATACTAAATCTCTTCCCACATAATATGATGCCAAAGCCAAATCCTAGACATGGTCTTACATGGGTTATCTCATCTTGGTTTCAAGGCCATGTCTTGACATGGACGTATATGAAGTCTTTCTCTTGATAACATACTCAATGCCCAGCTTGAGTCCTTATATGATAACTTGCTTGCTAACTTGATCAATGCCAAGCTTGCCTTGGACTTACAAGATAACTTGCTTGCTAACTTGATCAATGCCAAGCTTGCCTTGGACGTACATGATATCTTGATCAATGCCAAGCTTGACTTGGACTTACATGATAACTTGCTTGCTAACTTTATCAATGCCAAGCTTGCCTTGGACTTACATGATATCTTGATCAATGCCAAGCTTGCCTTGGACTTACATGATAACTTGCTTGCTAACTTGATCAATGCCAAGCTTGCCTTGGACTTACATGATAACTTGCTTGCTAACTTGATCATTGCCAAGCTTGCCCTGGACTTACATGATAACTTTCTTGCTAACTTAATCAATGCCAATATTTCCTTGGACTTACATGATATCTTGATCAATGCCAAGCTTGCCTTGGACTTACATGATAACTTGCTTGCTAACTTGATCAATGCCAAGCTTGCCTTGGACTTACATGATAACTTGCTTGCTAACTTGATCATTGCCAAGCTTGCCTTGGACTTACATGATAACTTGCTTGCTAACTTCATCAATGCTAAGCTTGCCTTGGACTTACATGATATCTTGATCAATGCCAAGCTTGCCTTGGACTTACATGATTATTTCATACAATTATTTTACATTATATTAAGCAATTTAATGGTAATAATCATAAAGCTTAAAAATCATACAAACTTACCTCAATATACAAAATGTTTGTAGATGTGCAATTTAGTCCTCGATTTTGTTCTTACCTCGATTTCGATCCGGGCTTTGCTTTTCTAGATCTATAATCATAAATAGATCATTTAATAACCATATTGACTAAATTGACTCATAACTCATACTTTGGCAAAATTACTATTTTGCCCCTATACTTTCTAATATTTGTACTTTTGCCCCAATTCTCTTAAAATGATTTTCATGCAATTTTCTTAAACTTCATGCTCAACTAAATCATTTTCTCTTCTATAGCAATCATCAATTCTCACTATTTCTAGTAGGTATGACCAATTTTATAACTGTTACAAAATGGTCCCTACTACCATTTTTCATGAAATTCATTACGGAAAAGAT
This sequence comes from Gossypium rotundifolium, assembly GCA_025506655.1. NCBI lineage: Eukaryota > Viridiplantae > Streptophyta > Magnoliopsida > Malvales > Malvaceae > Gossypium > Gossypium rotundifolium. Next base: position 148,331,605 of record CP106724.1, read on the forward strand.
GTTTATCTAACATCAAACTCTCTTAAACTTCCATAAAACATCATTTAACAGGCATGCCATTCAAGGGTAGATTTTTGAACATGCATCTTAGCTCATTTTATAGCTAAAATTAGCTAATTCATAATACGGGAACTTCAAAAATACGAAGAATAATAAAAACGGGGCTAAGATGAACTTACTATGAGCTTGAAAAAAAATGAAGAACCCTAGCTATGGTGTCTCCAAATTTTCGGCAGCAATAAGGAAGAAGATGAGTGAAATTTTCTCATCTTTATCCTATTTTAATCACTAATGAGGCCAAATGACCAAAATACCCTTCCTCTTAAAAATTTCCATAATAGTCTCTTAAGGCCAATTTTGTCCAAAAATTAAATTTTGGGAAAATTGCTATTTAAAGACTCACAAATAGTAATTTTGAGCTATTTCATATAAAAAGCTTCTAAAAACTCATATTTTGGAAACTTTTGCAATTTAGTCCTTTTTGAACCAATTGACCTCAACTTAATAAAATTGCTTCACAAAACTTTCATACTAGCATGCAAACATGGCATAAACCTGGAATACTCATAATTTCACCTCGGGTTCGTGGCCTCACACCGTTATCCCGACTAGGCCCTAAATCGGGCTGTTACAATTCTTCCCACTAATGTCCTCGTTTAAACCATCTTTAAACCTTTTACTCATAATAGCCTCAGTGGACACACATTCGCGAGCGTACTTGCCGAGTCATACAAATTCTCGCTCATAATTTGTTACTGATATCTTGCCTTGCTTCAGCTCTAAAAAATCTTTCCTCTTCTGGTCTACAAATCTCTGGCTGATATATTTTTTCTTAAACTTTTCTTGGAAGAATTCCCATGAAATCTTTTCCCTTGGTACCACAAGGGTGTTCCACCATTGGTAAGTAGAATCTCTTAAGAGAGAGACTACACACTTCATACATTCATCAGGGGTGCAGGACAGCTCGTTAAATACCCTAATGGTAATTTCTAACCAGAACTCAGCTCTTTCTGGATCATCATCTTTTCTAGCTCAGAATTCTTCTACCCTATGCTTGCTGATCCTATCAATTGGAGGTTTACCTCCTCTTACCACATCTACTACTTGAGGGGCTACTGGAGTAGGTTATGGAACAGGCGGGGGTGGAGGGGGTTGTGCATTCGGGTTCGCTCGAACGAACTCTGTGTACCAGGCATCCATCATATGGAGGAAGGCTTCTCTAGCCTCTTCTCCCCCTCCTTCTTGACTCACCATAGTGGGTCAATTCTCATTCTCATATGGCACTGTCCCTTCTGCGGGAGCTGGTGCGTTACTTTCTACATCATTCGCCTCAGCTCTTTCGGGATCCATTTACTATATGTATAAACATAATTTAAGTCGTCAGGAGTCGTTACACTATCATGTAAACCGTAGCTCTGATACCACGAAATGTAACACCCTACACCGAAGACTGATACTGGGTCTGGATACGAGACATTACTATGCTTGAACTCACTGAAACATGTACTTACGGGCTATAAAATTTTGATCCAACTTAAAAACTTCACTTTCTTAGTCAACACATATAACAAGGGCCTACGAGGCCTTTAACTCATGTTAGAAAACTTTCAAAATTAAAATTAAATAACTCATTTTTGAAGCAGGGTTCACACGCCCGTGTGACTTGGAACACACCCGTGTACCCTTAAGCACGCCTATGCCCTCAAACCGTGTAGGGCTACTGACTATTTCACACGACTTAGACATGCCCGTGTCTACCAATCGTAGGAGGTTACTGACTAATTTCACACGACCATGACACGCCCGTGGGCTTAGACCATGTGCTAATCCTTGATATACTGACTAAATCAACACGGTCTGGGAACACGCCCGTGTCCAAATCGTGTGTCTTACACGGCACACACACACGGCCGTGGGATTTGCCCATGGCCTATTTTGATTAATAATACTAACGTGTAGGGTTAACACGGTCTTGACACATGCCCATGTTTCAAACTGTGTGGGCACTTACAGGCTATTTACCAAGCCATTAGCCACCCTGAAATGAAGATCATATCCATACACAATTCAACGATGCAATAACAACCCAATTTTATGAATAATACTACATGCTTCATTGATCTCAATAAACATACATGATTAGTCAAATTTTGCTAATCACTTAGCCACATACAAAAGAATAATAAACTTGATAGCCTTTACAAAGGCCCTTCTTAAAACATGTCTACAAAATGAATGTTTCCTATACATGCCATACTTAGTAATGTAACTTGGCTATACCAAAATAAGAGTTGATAGTGTGTTGCGAGCTCTGACTTTAATGATCCACGAGTTAGCTTGGTGGGACTGCATAGAAAGAAAGAATCATAACGTAAGCATATAGCTTATTAAGCTTGCATGTAACAACTGTTAGCATCATCATTGCTTAATATAAACCATTTCACATAAACAATGGTATCATGAATTTCAGCTAAAGAGCTTACTTACTCATATAGATTCTCACATGTCTCATGACACTTACTATTATCATACTTATAAGGTAACCATGATACCTGTATCACTTGATCACATTGATCAGTATACTATAATAATAATCATCATGATATCTACTTTCTCATTCACAACATGAATAATACTCAACTTCATCTAACTTCATCTTGATACTAACTTTACTTTCTTAGCTTTCCTGCTATCTTCTTTTAGCTTACTCATTTGCCCGATGAATTTCTGTGAATAACCGAGGATACTAAATCTCTCCCCACATAATATGATGCCAAAGCCATATCCTAGACATGGCCTTACATGGGTTATCTCATCTTGGTTTCAAGGCCATGTCTTGACATGGACTTATATGAAGTCTTGCTCTTGATAACATACTCAATGTCAAGCTTGAGTCCTTGGACTTACATGATAACTTGCTTGCTAACTTGATCAATGCCAAGCTTGCCTTGGACTTACATGATATCTTGATCAATGCCAAGCTTGCCTTGGACTTACATGATAACTTGCTTGCTAACTTGATCAATGCCAAGCTTTGTAACATCCTAAATTTTTGGGCCTTTGCGTTTAATGGGTGAATATGTGGAATGAGTTAATTTAAGTGTTAGGGGTCCGAATTGGGCTCAGGCTTAGGCAGAGGCCTTGATTAAAATTATCTGTTTGGGCATTATAGAGTTTAAAAGGTAGTATCTATGTTTACCAAAGTGGGCTTGTGCCCCAATCTTAGGAGGTGACGCCACACAAGGGAGTAAGAGGCCCAAATTTAAGTTTCATGGAGCCCAATTCTTTTAATTTAAGTTAGCTAAATTTTGGGCATTAGGATTAGGTGGAGTGGATGGAAACAAGGCTAAAATTTAGGGGTTTTAATGTTTAAAATATGTGGATAATAAGCAGATAAAGGCTATTATTTAGAAATTTATTTTATGTGGATAATAAGCGAGATAAAGGCTAAGATCTAGGGATTTTATGATTAAAATATGTGGATAATATCTTGATAAAGGAGGGAGGAGTTAGAGATAATTAAGTCTCTTTTAGATGAGCTAGTAGATTAAGATAAAGGAGAAAAGTTAGGAATTTATCTACAAAAAGAGTGATGGCAAAGAATCCATCACTAAAAGGAGTAAAGAAACCAGCTACTACATGGCAAAGGGTTGCCGAATTTCCTATAAATAGAGGGGGCTAGCTCCTTGTTTCTGACATTAAATCCTCTCCCTTTTGTGCCGAAATTCCTTAGCTTCTTTTCTCCAAATTTCTTTCTCTAATTTCTCTAAAAGTTGAAAACTCCATTATTCTCTTCTTTCTTCTAAAAGCCAAAAACTCCATTATTCTCTTCTTTCTCCAAAAAGTCGAAAAGTCCATTATTCTCTTCTTTCTTCTAAAAGCTGAAAACTCCATTATTCACTTCCTTCTCTAAAAAGTCGAAATCTCTATAGTTTTTATTTTATTCATTCTATTTGAGAAATTGTTCTATACTTCCGGCATTTAAATCCTCCATTGACATTGTCGAATTCTCTCTCTAGTACTAGCCGAATCTCCTAAGTTAAGGTAAGAGTAGATTTTTTATTAGTTCTCATAATCTATTCCTGATTTTTGAAAAGGCAAAAGTCGAAAGCTAATAGTTTAATGGTTTATAATGGGCGGCAAGTCGATTTGAAGGAAGCCTAGTCGACTAGATCTAAAAGCCAAAATTCATAAGTCTCCAATTTTGGGATTTTTAAGGTAAGAAGATTTTTCTAGATTTCTATTAGATTTCATCATTATATACAAGATTTTAACTTTATAAGGAGGATTAGCGATTAAATATTATTATAGTAACTCTGATGAGGATTTATGATGGAATTAAATATGGATCGTGCAAAAGAAAGAATCCTAAGTTTAAGAAACGAGCGATGATCTCATTGCTTGAGATTGGCCAATTGGTTGTGGACCGCTTCGAACAACACCTTAGGCAGATAGCGGTTGTGTCGACTAAGGATAGTGACAATATAGAAAGCCTCGTTTTATCGGTAATCAGGTGTGTAGATTCTTGACACATAAGCTTTGTTATATTATATGTATGTTATGGGCTAAAAGCGAAAAAGGTGTGTAGATCTCTATCACGATGAGTTAATCCGAATTATATGTATGTTATGGGATAAAAGCGGAAAATGAAGTCAGTATGAATAATCGTATTACCCGTAAAGGGTAGGCAAGGGATGCTAGTGCGTAATCATAGAAACTTCTCTATGTGTATCAAGTATGTAAAAATATGTGATCTGTTTAGATAGTTTAATGTTCGATTCTTGCATGTATGCATGGGATGGGATTGATTGATTTACTAAGGGAAGCGGAGTCACGAGGCGATCGATGGCTTTGCCACATAGGTCACATAGTGATCGGTCTTTATGACAAGCAACACAAATGTCGATATATTATTAAGGTCGCAATGACTCGGTGGCTTCGCCATATAGGTCACATAGTGATCGGTCTTTATGACAGAAGACAAATTGTCGATATGGTGTGTAGCGGATGGAGGGTTGATTGTAGAAATCCCCATGGTGTGATGGTTGGTACGGGGGTGTGTAGAGGATGGACTCATAGGTTTGGGATGGGCCATGTTGCATATTTTGTTACCCTTGTATACGGGCCAAGGCTCATAATGTGTTTGTGGGCCTCAAGCCTTTTATGTGTTCTTGGGAGTTGCACACTAAGTCTTGGTGACTCAACCTTTTATTTTCCCAACATTTCGTAAGCGAGATCGTGAACATGGGAGCCGAGGCGACTCGAGGGCCATCAAGTTTTATTTTTAGAAATTATTTGGGATTTTTTAAGTTTATTTTATTTTTATTTGGGATTTTTTAAGGCCCTAGTTTTTATTCAACTAAGAAGTTTTCAATGTTATGCAACTTATAAATTTTATGTCAAGGTTTATTTATACTTAATAATACTAATATAAGATTTTATTTTAAAATGTCACTTATTTACTCTAATAATGTCTAATTAACTTACGACTTCCAAAACCAACAAGGCAAAAGTTTTCAATGTACAAGCCGTGACACGCCAGATCCAAATAAACGCATGGGCCGGGTTTGGGGTGTTACATTTTATATCGAGCCAGTTCAAAACTTGGGCGTGAAATGGGTCTAGAAATATTTTAGAATTTTTTTTTGGTTCGAGGACATGGCCTTGAGTCTCTCCAAGCACCCGATCCGCTCGTAAGTATTCTAAACTCTTCTTGTGTTATTTATGTGGGCTTAATGAGCTTTATGGGACGTAGACTATCTAGGTTAGAACTTGATGGACTCTAGGCTTAGGCAAACAACTCTTCAATTCCATAAGACTTAACTTCACTAAAACAAAACACGTAAACGAGTCACAAGACTAAGGTGTGGCAACAAGCATATACATGTCTAGGAGTAGATCCTAAGAGCTTGGTATTTAAGCGGTCAAGTGACTCACCTCCTCTTCACAGAATCTTACACGGTGCATAGTATGCTCACTTTAGCCATGACAGTGTGGCAATAGGCATACGCATGCCTAGGAGTGGATTTAGGAGAGCTTGGTATTTAAGCGACCCTAGTGACTCACCTCCTCTTCACAGAATCTTACCCATGCGTGGTGACTGCTCACTCTAGCTATAAGGACTTGTTCATGGGTGAACCCATAATTAAAACCCGAAAGGGACCAACCACCCTATTTTGCAAACAAAACCCTAAGTTTTGTACACTTCGAAAAAAAATACATTTGATTTGAAAATGTTCGCAACTATGAAAAAATTACCAAATTACCCTTGTTTTGCAAAATGACCAAAATAATACGATTTGTAGAATTACCAAATTACCCTTATTTTATAAAATTACCAAATACCCTGAATCACAAAATTACCAAAATACCTCGGATCACAAAATTACCGAAATACCCCAATTTTAAAATTACCAAATACCTCGATTTCAAAATTTACAAATGCCCTGAATTCTAAAATTACCAAAATACCCTCAGTTTCCAAAATTATCAAAATACCCCCGGGAATGTAAAATTACCAAAATACCCTTATTCTATAAAATCATCAAGGAACCTCATTTCGAAAAAATTTACGAAAATGCCCTTGTAGGATAAAATTACGAAAATACCCTTGGATAGTGAAAACAACAACCACAACAACAACAACACTACTTTTCTGTAATGAACATGAGTTCATGATTGAATGTATGGGTTTCTTAGAGGATATGAACTTGAGACTGTATGGTGAATGCGAATTCGAAATAATTACTCTTAAAGCTATCATTCATAAGACTGTCCGTGGTTAAAAAAAAGTGGAAGAAAACTAATAATTCATAAAATTTCTAATCAGATAAACGCGAATCGGTAGAATGAGTACAAGGGGACGAAGACGCTTCAGATGCGAATAATGGTGCGTAGTACAAGGGGACGAAGACGCTTCAGATGCGAATAATGGTGCGTACCCTACCATAGTATACTAAGTGTTTATTTTGGCTTTAGAATTAGAGTGCGCAGCGAAAGCATAGTGATGAGACTCAGGTAGAATGATTACTAGTTAGTTGGAAATTTCGAGGATGAAATTTCTTTAAGGAGGGTAGAACTGTAACATCCTAAATTTTTGGGCCTATGTGTTTAATGGGTGAATATGTGGAATGAGTCAATTTAAGTGTTAGGGGTCCAAATTGGGCTCAGGCTTAGGCAGAGGCCTTGATTAAAATTATCTGTTTGGGCATTATAGGGTTTAAAAGGTAGTATCTATGTTTAAAATACCAAATTGGGCTTGTGGCCCAATCTTAGGAGGTGACGCCACACAAGGGAGTAAGGGGCCCAAATTTAAGTTTCATGGAGCCCAATTCTTTTAATTTAAGTTAGCTAAATTTTGGGCATTAGGATTAGGTGGAGTGGATGGCAACAAGGCTAAAATTTAGGGGTTTTAATGTTTAAAATATGTGGATAATAAGCGGTAAAGGCTATTATTTAGGAATTTATTTTATGTGGATAATAAGCGAGATAAAGGCTAAGATCTAGGATTTTATGATTAAAATATGTGGATAATATGTTTGATAAAGGAGGAGGAGTTAGAGATAATTAAGTCTCTTTTAGATGAGCTAGTAGATTAAGATAAAGGAGAAAAGTTAGAATTTATCTACAAAGAGAGTGATGGGCAAGAATCCATCACCGAGAGGAGTAAAGAAACCACTACTACATGGCAAAGGGTTGCCGAATTTCCTATAAATAGGGGCTAGCTCCTTGTTTACGACATTAAATCCTCTCCTTTTGTGCCGAAATTCCTTAGCTTCTTTTCTCCAAATTTCTTTCTCCAATTTCTCTAAAAGCGAAAACTCCATTATTCTCTTCTTTCTTCTAAAAGCCAAAAACTCCATTATTCTCTTCTTTCTCCTAAAAGCCAAAAACTCCATTATTCTCTTCTTTCTTCTAAAAGCTAAAAACTCCATTATTCTCTTCCTTCTCTAAAAAGCCGAGATCTCTATATTTTTAATTTTATTCATCCTATTTGAGAAATTGTTCTATACTTCTGGCATTTAAATCCTCCATTGACATTGTCGAATTCTCTCTCTAGTACTAGCCGAATCTCCTAAGTTAAGGTAAGAGTAGATTTTTGATTAGTTCTCATAATCGATTCCCGATTTTTGAAAAGACAAAAGTTGAAAGCTAATAGTTTAATGGTTTATGATGGGCGGTAAGTCAGGATTTGAAGGAAGCCTAGTCGACTAGATCTAAAAGCCAAAATTCATAAGTCTCCAATTTCGGGATTTTTAAGGTAAGAAGATTTTCCTAGATTTCTATTAGATTTCATCATTATATACAAGATTTTAACTTTATAAGGAGGAATAACGATTAAATATTATTATAGTAACTCTGATAAGGATTTATGATGGAATTAAATATGGATCAGGCAAAAGAAAGAATCCCTAAGTTTAAGAAATGAGCAGTATCTGCTGTTCGAGATTGGCCAATTGGTTGTGGACCGGCTTCTGAACAACACCTTAGGCAGATAGCAGTTGTGTCGACTAAGGATAGTGTCGATATAGAAAGCCTTATTTTATCGATAATCAGGGGTGTAGATTCTTGACACATAATCTTTGTTATATTATATGTATGTTATGGGCTAAAAGCCGGAAAAGGTGTGTAGATCTCTATCACACTAGTTAATCTGAATTATATGTATGTTATGGGCTGAAAGTCAGAAAATGAGGCTGTATGAACAGTCGTAATACCCAGAAAGGGTAGGCAAGGGATGCCAGGTACGTAATCATAGAAACTTCTCTATGTGTATCGAAGTATGTAAAAATATGTGATCTATTTAGATAGTTTAATGTTCTGATTCTTGCATGTATGCATGGGATGGGATTGATTGATTTACGGAAGGGGAGCAGGTCGCGAGGTGATCGGTGGTTTTGCCACATAGGTCACATAGTGATCGGTCTTTATGATAGGTAGCACAGTTGTCGATATATTATTAAGGTCGCACAGCGATCGGTGGCTTCGCCACATAGGTCACATAGTGATCGGTCTTTATGACATGACGACAAATTGTCGATATGGTGTGTAGCGGATGGAGGGTTGATTGTAGAAATCCCCACAGTGTGATGGTTGGTACGGGGGTGTGTAGAGGATGGACTCATAGGTTTGGGATGGGCCATGTTACATATTTTGTTACCCTTGTATACGGGCCAAGGCTCATAATGTGTTTGTGGGCCTCAAGCCTTTTTGTGTGTTCTCGGGATTTGCACACTTAGTCTTGGTGACTCAACCTTTTATTTCTCCCAACATTTCAGGTGAGTAGTAGATCGTGAACATGGGAGCAGAGGTGGACTCGAGGGGCCATCAAGTTTTATTTCTACAAATTATTTGAGATTTCTTTAAGTTTATTTTATTTTTATTTGGGATTTTTTAAGGCCCTAGTTTTTATTCAACTAAGAAGTTTTCTATGTTATGCAACTTATAAATTTTATGTCAAGGTTTATTTATACTTAATAATACTAATATAAGATTTTATTTTAAAATGTCACTTATTTACTCTAATAATGACTAATTAACTTACGACTTCCAAAACCAACAAGGCAAAAGTTTTCAATGTACAAGCCGTGACACGCCGATCCAAATTGAAACACATGGGCGGGTTTGGGTGTTACAAGCTTGCCTTGGACTTACATGTTATCTTGATCAATGCAAGCTTGCCTTGGACTTACATGATAACTTGCTTGCTAACTTGATCAATGCCAAGCTTGCCTTGGACTTACATGATATCTTGATCAATGCCAAGCTTGCCTTGGCCTTACATGATAACTTGCTTGCTAACTTGATCAATGCCAAGCTTGCCTTGGACTTGCATGATCATTTCATACAATTATTGTACATTATATTAAGCAATTTAATGATAATAATCATAAAGCTTAAAAATCATACAAACTTACCTCAATATACAAAATGTAGGTAGATGTGCAATTTAGTCATCGACTTTGTTCTTGCCTCGATTTCGATCCGGGCTTCATTTTTCTTGATCTATAATAATAAATAGATCATTTAATAACCATATTGACTAAATTGACTCATAACTCATACTTTGGTAAAATTACTATTTTGCCCCTATACTTTCTAATATTTGTACTTTTGCCCCAATTCTCATAAAATGATTTTCATGCAACTTTCTTAAACTTCATGCTCAACTGAATCATTTTCTCTTCTATAACAATCATCAATTCTCACTATTTCTAGGAGGTATGACCAATTTTATAACTGTTACAAAATGGTCCCTACTACCATTTTTCATGAAATTCATTAAGGAAAAGATGTTTATCTAACATCAAACTCTCTTAAACTTCCATAAAACATCATTTAACAAGCATGTCATTCAAGGGTAGATTTTTGAACATGCATCTTAGCTCATTTTATAGCTAAAATTAGCTAAATCATAATACGAGTACTTCAAGAATACGAAGAATATTAAAAACGAGGCTAAGATGAACTTACTATGAGCTTGAAAAAAAATGAAGAACCCTAGCTATGGTGTCTCCAAATTTTTGGCTGCAACAAGGAAGAAGATGAGTGAATTTTTCTCATCTTTATCCTATTTTAATCACTAATGAGGCCAAATGACCAAAATGCCCTTCCTCTTAAAAATTTCCATAATAGTCTCTTAAGGCCAATTTTGTCCAAAAATTAAATTTTGGGCAAATTGCTACTTAAGGACTCACAATTATTAATCTTGAGCTATTTCATATAAAAAGCTTCTAGAAACTCATATTTTGAAACTTTTGCAATTTAGTCCTTTTTGGACCAATTGACCTCAACTTAATAAAATTGCTTTACAAAACTTTCATACTAGCATGCAAACATGGCATAAACCTGGAAAACTCATAATTTCACCTCGGGTTCGTGGCCTCGCACCACTATCCCGACTAGGCCCTAAATCGGGCTGTTACACTACCCCCTTAAAGAAATTTCATCTTCGAAATTTCCAACTAACTTAATCGCACCGCTCAAGTGATACTACTATGCTTTTGGTGTGCACTCTAATTTTAATAACTCAGGTGAGGCCGGAGCCTCTCCTACTTCAACGTTGGGCATATGGCCCGATGTTGACAATCCAACCCTAACACTTCATGGCCTCTGTCGCGACTCGTTGTACCTCTTCTAGCGCTCAACGTTGATTCTCGTATCATCTGAATTACGAATTTTATGAAATTTTAGTTAGTTTAAGTAATTAAGTCGATGTTTTATGATAGTATTAAGTAAAGAGGTTGTTTTCATAAATCCTCTACAACTTCAAGTTCTTACGGGCTTTAGTTTCACTCTAAATAAAAAGCTTTAGTATAATCACCTAAAGTAGCCCACTAACTATCTACAGTATATCAAGTTAAACAAACTTAATAATAAGAGAACATACTTGGTTCGACGTTGCAGACTCGGTGTGCCACATCACAAGAATTTCCAAAACATTTTGATCTAATCCAAAAATAGTTTTTTTAAAACCCAAGTAATAAGGCCCATTTCACATCCCAAGCTTTACAATCCAGCTCTGATACTACTAAATGTAACACCCTAAACCTGACCTAAAAGTTAGGACCGGATCCAACATGTCACATTGAAGTGTTTTTACGAAAACCTTATTTTCATTAAAAACCCTTCTAAAGAAAAGTTAAGTACAATCCAGTTTGCTTTCAAAACGAGGTGTATCAAAAAAAAACCCATTTCCTTGTACTATGTAAAAAAATTTCCTTTGACAGCGGAAGCTCGTTCTTAAAACACAATTATTTCCAAATACATGAAATATGCTTAAAGGAATCCAATCTAGGTTTCGTTTCAAAGTTATAATGCATAGTGGAAGTAATTGGAATACTAACTAGTGGGAAAATATTATTACAATCTGAAATAAAATAACTGAAAATAAATAACTTAAAATTTAGAATTTAGATATGAAGAAAAACAGGTCTAATCGTCTTGCTAGTTGGCCATCTCTGAGTCCCTCCATCTGTCGAACCACCTACTAAGGATCACTTGAGAAAAATAAAAGAGGGAGTGAGTTTTCAAAAACATAGTGTGTACAACCCTCGTCAAACAAATAGCATTCATATCATATTGTTAAAATAATAATATCATACATGCAATGCAGTGCAAACCCTCCCAAAATAATCCATCCGGTACCATTGTCTCCGTCCAACCGAAACACTTTTGTGGGGATTTCTAAATCGACCCACCCATCTGATACACTTCAAGGGTAGCCGGTTGCAGTACTACCTAACATTGCAGTAAAGCTGCTAATCATATAATAGGCTTAAAAAGCCATCAGTGCATCCACGGCCGTCAAGCAACCATGCGATTCTCATATACTTCCTCCATTCCATAATTCCCAACCCATATGCAACCTAAATAGAATATCATATGAATGCAAAAATGTACATGTAACATACATAAATCTTACATTCCACACATAAGGGCATTTTAGTCATCTTCGTCCTAAGCGGCATTTCGGTACTTTCTCATTGTTATGGGTCTATTACTTACCTTGGCCCATTATCAAGTCCTCGTTGGCTAAAGTGAACAGATACTATGCACTAGGTAGGATTCCAGGGAGGAGGAGGTGAGTCATTAAGACCGCTTAAGTACCAAGCTCTCCCTAGATCCAATCCTAGACATGCATATGCCTGTTGCCACACTTAAACCTTATGACTTGTTCACAGTCACACTTAATATATTACTAAAGTTTTATGTAAGGTTAAAAAATTTACCAAATACTAAGCCCAAGACCCCTTACAAAGCCCAAACAAATTCACATACGTTCAGATGGGCCACCATGCCCAATCTCATTCATATGGCCCATTAGGCCCAAAACACATTCATATGGCCCATCTGGACCAATCAAATCATATGGCCCATTTGGCCCAAATCAATTCCAAGCCATGTAACCAGTATAACTAGTTCATCACTTATTACCAAATCATTAAATTAGCCTATTTTGAGCCCATGACCCATCGATCCATTTTGCCTATTCTGGCCCAGTTGGCCATAACACGACCCAAGTCCATGAGATCGCTCATGGGGTCTCTGTTATTGATTCCATTTCCCTCATACGAGTGTTCACACACTCGCAAGACTACTAAAGCCAAACTTTCGGGATTTTAGGATTTCCCAATCCATTGTGTGTGTATAGTGTATGTACACACCTGACAACAAAACGTGCTGCGATCTCCTTAGCCACGATCCTAAAAACGATGCCACTCAATGATTAATCACATATACTTATAGAATACTTTACCAAAAGCCGAAGTCTCACCTTAACCTTACCTAAAACACCAAGCCTTAATAGCTTTTCCTCGTTCACTAATCACGAGTATCTCCTAAATCTACTTAATCACTAAAAATAGAATAATAGGTTACTTGTATCCAACACAAGTCCCACTTTCCCTATCTATAACCATTCGGCCAACACCTAAACCAAAATATAGAATACTTACCCAATGAGCAATCAACCCAAGAGGTTTTCGACTTTTGAGATTAGTATAGTGAAAAGGATTATTTGGCACAAGTAAGAAGAATAAGAGGAGAAGGAATCGGCTAAAACCAAAGGTGAATCAAAAGATAATTTGAGTAGAGAAAGTAATGGAAGACCGGCAAGCAAGGAAGGAATTCGCTTCTTAGTACTTAGAGAGAAAAAGTGTTTCGGTAACTCAAAAAGGAGGATTTCAGCTAAGGGAAAAACAATTTTGGCATTACCCTAGGATTCCCAAATCGACACCTATATATAGCCTATAGCCAAATTTTCTATCCCCATATTCCCAATTCGGCTCCACCTCTTCCACATATCTCATCTCCTAAATTTTCTCCAAGATAAGCTTCTTGTAACAGCTCGATTTTGGGGCTAGTCAGAATAGTGGTCTCGAGACCACTAAAATGAGGTTGAGGAAAATTATTTTAGTATTATTTTATTAATTATGGTATTAATATATGGCTATATGGAAATTTTGGTGCTTTAATTCTAGCAATAGCATGTTTAATTGTGAAAAAGGACTAAATCGCATAAGATGCGAAAGTTCTATTTTATAAGGTAGGGGTACCTAATAGCTATAGAATATAATTTGAAGGATTTTAAAGTGGAATTAGGCCATATTGAGGGTGTTAGCTGGCCATAGGAAGCTAGGGGGACAAGAGCATTAATTTTAGTCAATTTTTGTGACATTAGGTGATAAAGGATGAATAAAAAAAGGCTAAAGAGGAAAGATATCATCTTTCACTATTCATTCTTTACCTCCACCTAAAATTTCAAACTTAGAGGGGTTTTGAATGATTTAAAATTTCAGCCAAGTTATCTCCCTACAAGTAAGTGATTTTAGAGGTCTTTCTTGGTGATTTTTATGTTTTTAGAGTCCTCAAAGCTTAAGCTAGCTAATGAGGGGACCAATTTGCAAAATGGTTGAAAGTATAGGGACTTGTCATGAGAGTAGTTATGTTGTTAGCTGAGTTTTCATGGAAGAAAATGAAAGTTAGGGGTGAGAAATAACTTTTGTGAAAGGTGTTAGCATGGAAACACCTAAATAGGACTTGAATGCAAAGATTTAATTTGTGTCAAAAATGCATGAAATAGTTGGAATTTTGAGTAGTTTTAAGAGAAATAAATGTCCAGCTAGGCTTGTTTATTGAGAAAATGTGTTAAAAAATAAATTACGAGCCTAGGGGCAAAATACAATGGCAAAATGGTCATTTTTTCCCAAGTATAGAATTTGATGTATTATGATCATAGAATGATTTAAACGAATGAATTTCATTGTTATAGATTAAGAAGAGTGCGAAATCAATCTTGACCGTGGGAAAAGCAAGGTGATCGAGTAAATTGCTAATTAACACGTTTTGCACCGAGGTAAGTTTATGGGTAAAAAATGCATTTTTTGTAAACATTATGTTGCTAATTAGTGTATGGCATGATTGAGAACATATGTGATTCCAGTGGATCAAATGATTATTGTATGAATGATGAAATAATCATATAAATGTGTAAAGACAACGCTTGATGGTGGGTTAAGTGCGATACCACCTTATTGTTTAATTACGATGGGCTATGTGCGATACCATCGTATATTTACCATTTGGTGGGCTATGTGTGTTACCACCGTAACTAATCTTTTGGTGAGCTATGTCTGATACCACCCTAATGAAGGCCGATGGTAGGGTAAGTGGAAAACCACCGAGTAATTCGACTTAAGTGATGGAGTTAGATATAGTGATTAATTGTATTATGTGACCTTGTGATGCTAAGTACAGGGGAACTTGTTAATGAATGTATGCGGTATGCTTGTGATATGGTTGAAATGTGGGAATGGAGTAAGTGAGTAAGCATGATCATGAATGTAGATTGTTTCTTGCTTAGTATATTAAGCTATGAAATTGTTGATTACATGTTAAAATGTTATATTGTTTACATGTAAACTTACTAAGCTTAAAGCTTACTCCCCTTTCTTTCCCTTGTTTTATAGAGCTAAAGAGTCGAGCCGAGATACGTCGATAACTAAGAGTCCGCCCACACTATCTGCTCACTTCGGTATATTTAGACTTAGTGATTTTGTGTTTGGCATGTATAGGGGCTAGAATAGTTAGATTATTTTGTTATTTTGGCCAAAGATGTATTGGCTCTTGCTATGACAATTATTTTGTAAATTGCCAAGGTTGATGGCTCACCTTATGATTTACGAAATTATGAGTTACTTATGGGAGTTTATATTTAAATCATGAATTGTTTATTAGTATGATGAATAAAGTTATGTGGTATGAGCTAGGGGAATGTAAAGAACTTGGCAAACAGCCTCGTTCTCGTCCACATAGGTAGGCACACGGGCATGTGTCTAGGCCATGTGTGACACACGGTCAGCCTACCGGTGAGCAACCTGGCCGTGTGTCCCCTTCATGTTAGCATTTTAAATCAGATAGACCACGGACTAACCACATGGGCGTGTCCAGGCCATGTGAAATTAGTCAGTGTCGACCACAGGTGGAAGACACGAGCATGTCTTGAGGGTACACGGGCGTGTCTTACTCCACATAGGCGTGTGCCCTAGCCGTGGGACTTTGGCAGAATGGTGGGGTTTTTAGGCACGGTTTGGGCACATGGGCGTGTGAAACTACGCATGGGCTTGTGTGTCTTCTAACACTGGCGTGTACTCCTTGTTTAGTAGAAAGAAATTTTATGGATCGTAAGAGTTTCCGATATAGTCTCGAGAGCCCTCGTAGTTATGAGTGAGGTCTCGTAAGTCAAAAATAAAGTTGCTGTAGAGACTCAAGTAGAGTAGTCGCATTGAGCCTAAGTGGCGATCAAGTAGTTTTGTACGGTAACGCCTCATGCCCGATTCTGGTGGGGATTACAGGTAAGTGGTGTTACACTCCTACAATCTCTCCATGACCATTTCAAATCTCTCATCCATCAGACTTTCACTGCAACACAAACTTTAGCCATCCTGACAGCAAAATAAATATGCCAATAAAATACCATGCCACTACTCGAACCTTGGACTCCCTTGCCTGCTAAAGACACCACCTCCCTGCTCCCTAAGTGGCGCCACTTTTCCACTACACCACAAGCTCTCTTGTGTCACAAAACACACATAATTATACATAAGTCCTACTGCTAACTTCCAGTTTCCCCTTATGAGAAAAAACTAAAATTTTTCCACAGCTCAGACTCGACCCCAAGCCTCCTTAGAACCACTAAATACACTCAAATAGCTAGCCGTTCAAGCACAACATGGAAATAAAGAAAAACTACCAACCCCTCATTTTTTAGGCATTATAGCCAGTTTCTATTATTTCAGATAGAAATTCGAGGTTTACGTTGTGATTTTAGTAGAAATTTCAAGAAGCTTCGGGTACGCGATTGCACTTTAGTACTGTATTTCATCCTCAAACCGACAGTCAGACTGAAAGAGTGATTTATATTCTCAAAGATATGTTTCGTTGCTGTGCTTTAGAATTTGAAGGCAACTGGGAAAAATATTTACCATTGGTTGAATTCGCATATAACAACAGTTTTCAATCAAGTATAAAGATGGCACCGTATGAAGCTTTATATGGTTGCAAATGCTGAACTCCATTGTATTGGATCGAGCATAGTGGGAAAAAGATTCACGAGGTTGATTTAATTAGAGAGACTGAAGAGAAAGTGAAAGTAATTCGCGACAGTTTGAAAATAGCTTTAGATCGATGGAAATCATATGCGAATTTGAAACGTAAAGATATTGAATTTCAAATCAACGATAGAGTGTTTTTGAAAGTATCTCCGTGGAAGAAGATTCTTCGTTTTGGTCGCAAAGAAAAATTTAGTTCACGATTTATCGGGCCGTATGAGATTATCGAGAGAATAGGGCCAGTTGCATATCGACTAGCTTTACCGTCAAAGCTAGAAAATATCCATAATGTGTTTCATGTATCGATGTTGCGCCGATATGGATCAAATCCATCACACATAATTTCTTCAACAAAGATTGAAATTCAGCCTGATATGACATATAGTGAAGAACCGATTAGAATTTTAGCTTGAAAGGTTAAAGAGTTAAGAAACAAGAGCATAACTTTAGTGAAAGTTCTATGGCAACGTCACGGTATCGATGAGGCTACGTGGGAACCCGAAGAAGCTATGAGAAAATAGTACCCTAACCTGCAATGCCCAATTTCAGTGAAATCGAAACAGTGGTCTCGGGACCACAAATCTGAGCCAAAAAATAAAATTTATTTTTATTTTATTATATGATCCATATTATACTAGAAATGTCGTGTGAAAATTTTGAAAAGATATTTTTACCGATTATGTGCTTAATTACGAGAATGACCAAATCACATAAAATGAAAAAGTTGGGCTCTAATAGCTAGAAGGATCAAATAGCTATTGAATTCAAAACTTAAGGTCCTTATATGGTAATTAGACCATTAAGAAAAGTATGTAGATTTTTCTTGGTGACTCATCTATGGAAATATAGAAAAAGGGTAAGAACTAAATTGGAAAGTAAAAATTTTAATTAATTAAAAGATGATAAAATAGATATCATCTTATTTTCTTATCTTCTTCCCCAAATAAACGTGGAAACCCTAGGAGAGAGAGAAGAGACTTCCCCAAAATGTTGGATTAGTGGATGTTTGTACACGAACCTTTGTCGAGGTAAGTTCGTGTAACTAATTTGCATATTTTTTATGCTTGATTTAAATGCTGTATTTGTGAATTTTATTAATGTCATAAATATGTTAAATGATCACCTACTCGATATAGCCCGATAAATGAAAAATGTTCGATAAAATGGTAAATGAATAAAAATGTTACTTGTATGCTTGGCAAGAATGTGGAATGTGTTTTACTCGAATTATATAAATGCTACGGAGGTATGAAATAGTCAAATGCCCGATAATGTTTGAAAAGTATTTAAATCCCGGTTGAATAAATGGAAAATCAATGGATATGTGATTTTAAAAAATGAAAGAGGTCCTGCATTTGTTGCTAATAGGATTTAGCTCGGACGAGTAATCCTTCGACCTTAATTGTAGCAGCCCGATTTTGGGGCTAGTTGAAACAGTGACTTCGGGACCACAAATCTGACGTAGTAAAATTTATTTTTATTATATTTTTTTGGTCTACAGTTTTATGGAATGATCTCGTGAAAATTTTGTTTGAATATTTTGACATTTGGGCACTTAATTTAGTTGAAAGGACTAAATTGTAAAAAGTGCAAAATATGTGTTCTAGAAGCTAGAGGTGTCTAATTGCTATGAAACTTTAAATTGAAGGTCCTTTGATGGTAATTAGACCATTGGTTAAGTTAGTGGACAAAAATGGACATGAAGTAAGATAATTTTTATGTTTTAAGTTAGGGGCATTTTGTCATTTGGCTAATTAAATGAATTAAAAATCAAATTAAAAGCCAACTTTTGCTCATCTTCTACCCTTGGGCAAAATTTACAAGAGGAAGACATAGCTAGGGATTTTCAAGCTTCCAAGCTCGATTGTAAGTTCGTTCTAGCCCCATTTTTAATGATTTTTATGTTTTTGAGATCCTTATAGCTTGATTTACCTATTTCTAGTACTAATTTGAAGTATGATTAAGGTATAGGGTTTCACCCATATTAGATATTTGTGTATTTTAGTGTTTAATGGTAGATTATGCAAATTTAATGTTGGATAAACAGCTTTTACTAAGTGATTTTCAATAAAAATGTCAAAAAGGACCTATTTGTAAATGTTATAAAATAAGTTGTAAATGTGTGATTTAATGGAAATTGTAGGCTATTATGGGTATGAAAATAGTTTGGCTAGGCTTATGTATTAAATAAACTGAACATATTTCATTTTACGAGCCTAGGGACTAAAATGTAAAAAGATGAAAAGGTAGGGGCAAAAATGTAATTTTATCATAATGTGATTTTTGGGCTTAATTGAATAATGTGAGTATTAAATGAGCTGAATTTACTATTTTATATCAAGAAAAAAGAAGTACAGATCTAGATCTGGGGGAAAATAAAGTGTTTGACGATTAGGTCCATTTTCACTATTTTTATACCGAGGTAAGTTCGTATGTAGATAATGCAATGTTATATTTTTATTTAATGTTTTGATATTGCATGAAATGTATGATTAATTCTATGAGTATATTCGATGAAGTTTCGGCAAGAGAGAAATCTCGATTGAACCTTAGGAATAGATTAGGATACAAGTGACATGTCACTAGGAACCCATGTGATTATGTGATTTATGTGTCCCATGTGCTGGTCTTGTACGTCCTACCGGTGACTGGGTATACTGAAATATGTTGTCGATACCTGATAGCTTGTGTGAGCAACACTGCGTAGCTATGTCTCGACTGACAGCTTGTGTGAGTAGGCTCGAGGACAGCTCGAGGGCGAGCTTATATGTGTTATGGGATTTGTGGTAGCACTGGCTACATATGTGGCACTTATGTTCAAAGTTTTCTTGTATCTGATAGTATTCCAAGTGGTTCAATGGGCATGTCAAAGACGAGAAAGTATGTGATTATGATACGAGTTGATACAGGTATGTACGAAAAAACTCAATGGAAATGAATTCGGTATATGATGAACTATTGGTAAGAATGTGATTGAGTATGTTATGCTCATGAGGTTTTAATGTCATTTAGGTTGAAATATGTATGTTACTTATATGGCAGTTGTATGGTTAATGTTGCTCATTATTTGCATATGAACTTACTAAGCTATATAGCTTACTCCATTTTCTTTTGTCTTGTCTTATAGTGTCACCAAGCTACCTCGGGATTGGAGATAGTCGGAGATCCATTCACACTAACAACTATTATTTTGGTACCAATGAATTCAACATTTTGAGTTACGGCTTGTATAGGGGACTTGGTCATTTTGTTAAGTGTCATAACTGATTTGGCCAAATGTGTTGGCTTATATTGTTTGAAAGCTCATTTTGTATAAGGCCATTGGAAATTGGCTATTATTGGTAAGTATATTCATATGATAATGCCTTTCATGGATGTGGGAATCTACTTGATTTGAGTTGATAAATAA
The DNA here is from genome assembly GCA_025506655.1 of Gossypium rotundifolium. Taxonomy (NCBI): domain Eukaryota; kingdom Viridiplantae; phylum Streptophyta; class Magnoliopsida; order Malvales; family Malvaceae; genus Gossypium; species Gossypium rotundifolium. Next base: position 148,352,125 of record CP106724.1, read on the forward strand.
GTGATGTTTGTGCATGATAGATGGTAGCATGTAAATGATGTGTTGTTGCCTTGGTTGTGGCTGATTTGGGTGTATGTATATGCTTGGTTTGGTGCTATGTTATGTTGTATAGGTGTGTACATTAAAGAGTGGCAAAAAGGCTTGGTAAATAGCCTTATTTTTTCCATACGATAGACACACGAGTGTGTGTCTAGCCACACGGGTGTGTGTCTAGCCACACGGCCTGCCTTAGGGGCATGTGTTCCGGCCATGTGTCCCTTGCACCTAAATTTTAGGAAATAGAATGTCTAGAATATAGCACATGTGCAGAGACACGGGCGTGTGTCTCAGCCGTGTGTGCTACAGCCCTTGGACACGGGCGTGTGTCTCAGCCATGTGAAGTCTGCACCTATTTTATGAAAAATTATGAAGATTAAATCGACCACACAGCTTAGCACACAAGCGTATGGCACAACCTAGCACACGGACGTGTGGCACGGCCTAGCACATGGGCGTGTGGCACCACAAGGAGTTTGTTCGAACAAATCCAAATGCTCAACCCCCTCCACCCCCACCTATTACTCAGCCAGTTCCTGTAGCTTTACAAGGTATGGATTTCATAAGAGTGAATAAGCCTCCGGTTGATAAGATTTGAAAGCATGGGGCTGAAGATTTTAGAGTAAATGTTGACGATGATCTCGAGAGGGCAGAATTTTGGTTTGAGAATTCTATCAGGGTATTCAATGAACTGTCTTGCACACTGGATGAATGTTTAAAATGTGTCGTATCACTTCTAAGGGACTCAAGATACCGGTGGTGGAAAACCCTTGTGTTAGTAGTACCGAGGGAGAGGGTTAATTGGGAATTCTCTAAGATGAATTTAAGAAGAAGTATATCGACCAACGGTTCATTGATCAAAAACGTGAAGAATTTTTAGAGCAGAACCAGGGCCGAATGTCTGTAACCGAGTATGAAAGAGAGTTTGTCAGGCTTAGTAAGTATGCTCAGGAATGTGTTTCCACCAAGGCTATCATGTGCAAAAGGTTTGAAGATGGGTTGAATGAGGACATCCGATTGTTAGTTGGAGTTCTTGAGCTGAAAGAATTTGTGGTGCTATTAGACCAAGCTTGTAAAGCTGAAGAATTAAGCATGGAAAAGAGAAAAGCTGAGTCTGAGGCTAGAGATGCAAGAAAAAGGCCAATGGGTAAGTCATTTCAATCTCAGTCTAAGAAATCAAGAGATTTGTATGCTCGATCGAGTGCTTTAGCTGGGTATCCCAACAGAGATCATGGGAAGCAATACTCAAATTCTAAAGCCCAAACTACATTAGTAGCGAGCGTTGGTAATGCTAAGTCTGGTAGGCTTGAATGTTTGCACTGTGGCAGACGACACCCTGGCGAATGTAGAATGTATGACCTGACTTGTTTTAAGTGCGTCTCTCACGACCACTTTATTAAAGATTGCCCAGAGATGGTTGAAAAGGATAAGTTTCAGACTGCAAGATTGGGCAACACTGTCTCTAAAAAGAGACCACCAAGGAACACGAGAAATAGAGCTAGTAGTAAAGGTGTGACAAAAGATACAAGTGTAAGATATGCGGTTAGGGCACCTGCTAGAGCCTATGCTATCCGTGCTCACAAAGAAGCGACATCTCCCGCTGTTATCACCGGTACTTTTTCTCTATAATACTAATGTAGTTGCATTGATTGATCTTGGATCGACTCATTCTTATGTTTACATGAAATTGGTAGCTAGAAAGAACTTGCCTATTGAGTTTTTTTGAATTTGTGATTAAAGTGTGAAACCCCTTAGGTAAATATGTGCTAGTTGATAAAGTTAGCAAGAATTGTCCATTGATGATTCGAGGTCACTATTTTCTGGCTGACTTAATGTTGTTTCCATTTGATGAGTTTGATGTCATTTTGGGTATGGATTGGTTGACACATGATGTTTTAGTGAATTGTATAAGGAAAGTTATTGAATTGAAATGTGAGAATGGTGAAATTCTTCGAATTGATTCAGATGAGTCAGGTGAGTTACCAGTTTTGATTTCTTCAATGACTACCCAAAGATATGTGAGAAAGGGTTGTGAAGCTTATCTAGCTTATGTGTTGAATACAAATGTGTCTGAATTTAAAATTGAATCAGTGACAGTAGTTAGTGAATATCCAGATGTTTTTCCAAAAGAGTTGACTGGGTTGCCACCGATTAGAGAAGTTGAGTTTGGTATTGATTTAGTACCAGAGACTTTATCGATATCAATAGCCCCGTATAGAATGGCTCCAACTGAGTTAAAGGAATTGAAGTCTCAATTACAAGAATTGACGGATAAGGGACTTGCAAGACTGAGTTTTTCATCATGGGGTGCACCGGTATATTTGTCAAGAAGAAAGATGGGTCCATGAGACTTTGTATCGATTACCGACAACTTAACAAGGTGACTATAAAGAACAAGTATCCTTTGCCAACAATTGACGACTTGTTTGATCAGTTGGGGAAATAGTGTTTTCGAAGATTGATTTGAGGTCTGACTACTACCATTTGAGAGTTAAAGAGTCAAACATGTTGAAAACCACTTTCAGAATAACTAATGCTCCTGCTATTTTTATGGACTTGATGAATCCAAATTTCCAACTGTATTTAGATAAGTTTGTGGTTGTGTTCATCGATGACATCTTAATTTGTTCTATAGACGAGTTTGAGCATGTCGAGCATTTAAGAACTGTATTTCAGACTTTGAAAGATAAGAAATTATTTGCTAAATTCAATATAAGTGAGTTTTAGCTCGGAGATGTCAGATTTTTGGGACATATACTCTCTAGAGACAGTATTCGGGTTGACCTGAGTAAGATATTAGAAATTGTTGATTGGAAACCGTCGAAGAATGTATCAGAGGTCAGAAGCTTTGGCTTAGCTAGTTATTATTGATGTTTTGTCAAAGGATTTTCAATGATTTCTACTCCCATGACTAAGCTGTTGCAAAAAGATGTTAAGTTTGAATGGTCCGAAAAATGTCATCAAAGTTTTGAGAAGTTGAAAGCATTGTTGACCAAGGCACCAGTTTTAGTGCAACCTGAACCAGGAAAGGAGTTTGTGATTTATAGTGATCAGTCACTGAATGGATTTGGATGTGTGTTGATGCAAGAGGAAAAAGTGATAGCTTATGCCTCAAGATAGTTGAAATCGCACGAGAAGAATTATCTTTCATACAATTTGGAATTGGCCGCGATTGTTTTTGCTTTAAAAATTGGCATCATCATTTGTACAGTGAGAAGTGCCACATCTATACCGATCATAAAAGTTTAAAGTATTTGATGAGTTAGAAATATTTGAATTTGCGACAACGAAGATGGCTCAAGCTACTAAAGGATTATGAGCTAGTGATTGACTACCATCTCAAAAAGGCAAATGTAGTCGCAGATGCTTTGAGTAGAAAGTCCTTATTTTCTTTGAGAGCTATGAGTACGAGATGGACTTTGTCTAATGATGGTTCAATTTTGGCTGAGTTGAGAGCTAGACCGGTGTTTCTTCAGCAAATTTGTGAAGCTTAGAAAAGTGATAGTGAGTTACAAGCCAAAAGAGCTCTGTGTGAATTGAGTAGTGATTCAGACTTTAGGATCAGTTCTGATGGATTGCTTAATATTTCGAGATAGAGTATGTGTACCAAAAAATGATGAGATTATTCAGAAGATTCTTTATGAAGCACATAATGGTTGTTTATCTATTCATCCGGGAAGTACGAAGATGTATAATGATTTGAAGAAAATGTATTGGTGGTCAAGTATGAAACGAGATATCTCTGAATTTGTATCAAAATGTTTGATTTGCCAGCAAGTGAAAACCGAACACCAAGTACGTTTGGGTTTACTTCAGCCAGTGATGGTACCCGAGTGGAAATGGGATAGAATTACGATGGACTTGGTGACGGGTTTACCTTTGACTTTGAAAAATAAAGATGTCGTATGGGTTTTTGTCGATAGATTGATGAAATCGGCTAATTTTATTCCGGTACGTACCGATTACTCACTTGACAAGCTAGTTAATTGTCTATTGCTAAGATTGTGAGATTGCACAAAGTACCTATTTCTATTATTTTGGACAGAGATACAAGGTTTACTTCATGTTTTTGGAAAAATTTCCAAGAAGATTTGGGTACAAAGTTGAACTTTAGTACCGCATTTCATCTACAAACCGACAACCAATTAGAAAGAAAAATTCAGGTACTCAAAGATATGCTTCATTGTTGTGTATTAAAGTTCGAAGGTAGTTGGGAAAAATATCTACCTTTAGTCGAATTTGCTTATAAAAATAGTTTTTAGTCGAGTATAAAGATGACACCGTATGAGGCATTGTATGTGTAACACCCCTATCACGTGTTCGATCATCAAATTAGGGTTAAAGGCGTTACCGGATAGATTGAAATCATTTACTGAATTAATCGTACAACCATTCATCAATATCAATCATAATGTCCCTTAAGTAGGTCATCGAGACCCTACGCATGCTTATAAACTAAGTCGGGACTAAACCGAAACACATAAGTAATTTCATAAAAAAAATTGAAACTTTTCTAACATACAGGTGACACACGGCTGTGGAGGTAGGCTGTGCCTCACCCACGGCTACTGGACACTCCCGTGTGTCCTCCCCGTGGTAGTATACTACTAAAATCAACACAGTCACCAAGCATGCCCGTATGCTAAGGCCGTGTACTAAGGCCGTGTACTAATAGATCACATACTGCCATTTCTCACATGGCCATCAAGCACACCCGTGTCGAGGCTATGTGCAATTTAAGCCATATTCTGCCAATTTAACCACGGTCTCAAGCACGCCCATGTGCCTCAACCATGTGACATTATAGGCCCTTTTACAAGGCTAATATGCCACCCATTTTGGGTCTCACTTACAAGCAATACATGCCAAAACATAATATGCATATATGGCAACCAAAACATATTAAATGGTTCACTTCATCCATACATTCAATACCAATTCCATTCATACCAAATTTCAAGCTAAATCCTACATCATTTCAAACATATATCATCCATTTGCTTAACAAAAACTTAACCATTCCATATGCATCAAGATATACTAAATATATATGCTTTATAACTCATTCATTCAAACATTTATCAACTCAAAAGCTTGCCAATACACATGGCCATGCTCACTTCATAAACATATACACCTATCTAGCCTATACATGCCATAATTAGCCATATACATTTTCAAAAGGGTACCAAAATGAGTTTAGTAGTGTGATGACGATCCTTGACAATCTGTAGCCTTCAGTAGCTTCGACGACCTATAAAACAGAGAAAATACACACAGAAAGTAAGCTTTCCAAAAGCTTAGTAAGTCATATACAAATAAACACATTGGCACATAACTATCATAAATATAACTTGGTTCATAAACTTATGGCCACATTTGCCACATTCAACATTTTAAGATTCACATTCTGATTTTCAATCATACTCTTCTTCATGTCACAATCATATAGGTACTTACCTTTTATATACATTTAATGTGCATTCAACGTACCTAAAACGGATATTCACTCACTTATTGATCATAGCTTGGATATACCATTTGTATTATAGACTTGCCCGTTGAACCCCTAGGAACCTAGTAGGACACTCAGAAAGCTCGAAAAACAGTACAATGCCAACATCCCAGACGAGGTCTTACATGCACTCATATATCGATGCCACTGTCCTAGACAGGGTCTTACACATACAGATCATAACGATGCCAACATCCCAAACGTGGTCTTACACGAGTCAATATGATGCCGATGTCCCAGACATGGTCTTACTCATAAAGTTCATATCGATACCTACATCCCATACGAGGTCTTTTACATATACTTCATATCGATGCCTACATCCCAGATGAGGTCTTACACGAAATTTCAAATCAACGCCAACGTCCCGGACGTGGTCTTGCATGATAAAATAGAACAGATATCTATGTCATGACATAGTTAATCCTATCTATTCCTAAGCTCGTACGGGACTTCTCGGCTTTATCACTATATCAAACTTATTTCAGAATTCATGCACTTAGCATCTCATACTCATTCATTTTCATCGATAGACATATGAATACATATATTCAATTCAATACAGATAAGTTTATTTGCATAGTGACTTACCTCAGAGTCGGTTTATCGGAATGAAAACGGCTACTCGTTAACTTTTACTTTCCGCGATCGAAATCCGTTTTCCTTGATTCTTGATCTAAACATATTCAGAATTAACCCTTTTATTCACTATTCCATCCAATTCAAACCATACACATGTATTTTGGGCTATTTACAATTTAACCCTCATATTTGCGCACTATATCAATTTAGTCCATTTTACTCAAAACATCAAATATACACAATTTGTTCACACATATGCATAGCTGAATCTCCCTAGGGACTATATAAGTCCACATATTTCATAAAATTCACAAATTAGTTCTCCAAAATAACATTTTCACATTTTAACCCTATTTAGCTAAATTCATCAAAAACTTCAAGAACATAACATGTTCATCTAGCTCAAATCTTTCATATATCATCCTCAAACATCACAAAGCCTGTAAAATCATCAATGTCATATTTCACATACATGATCAAAACATAAAATTAAGGCATGGGTTTTGTAGCTCTCAAAGCAACGATTACAAAAACGTAAAAATTATCAAGAACCGAAGTAAAAACATACCTTAATCTTCCCTAAATAAGGTTGAATGCCCTAACACATTTCTCTTCTTTTTCTTTCTTCAATTTTGACACCCAATATAAGATGATAGCATTCATCTTTTTTTTTGTTTATTAATACAAACATATTATTATTCATTTTACTAAAATATCCATTCAATTAATAAATAAAACAAACATATAACAAGGGCATATTTGTCCTTTGTTCATCCACTATCTACATTGTAACATCCTAAAAGGGCCTATGCATTTTCGATTTAATTGTACGAAATGACATGTCTTATGTGTTATGAATGTATTTTGAATATTTTTGGAAACACAGGAATGTATGGAAATGTCAAGTTAAAATAGGAAAGTGATTTTGGAAATGTCAAGTTAAAATAGGAAAGTGAACATTTTGGAAACTTGGAAATGTCAAGTTAAAATAGGAAAGTGAACATTTTGGAAACTTGGAAATGTCAAGTTAAAATAGGAAAGTGAACATTTTTGGAAACCTGGAAATGTAAGGAAAAGATTTAGAAATGTTAAGTAAAAAGAGGAAACTAAGGCAAGGTGGCCTTAAGAAAATTAATAGGAGGAATTTGACACACAAACAGGCTTGGAAAAGTGGCCTGAAGATATCACTTGAGGCCCAGGTAGGTGACGCCACATACAAGGGTATTGGGCTTAGGTTCGAGTCACATAGGAAGCAAATAAAGGAGTTTTATTTTTTGCTACAAAGAGCAGGGAAGTGGACGGCACTAAGGAACCCAAGGGAAGAGTTTTATTCTCTTTAAATTTTGTCTAAATAGGAGATAAATAATAGATTTATTTATCATTATTTTTAGGAGATAATTGTTGGATTAATTCTTTTAATAAAGTGATAATTCAAAGGATAAAGTAATCAAAATAGAAGAGTGGTAGCCAAGTAAGGGATTCTGAGTAGTAATTTCGGCTATAAGAGGGATAGAATAGGGCTACTCATCAATTTTTCTTCCTCCTCTTCTCTCTGTCGAATTTCTTAGTGCTCTCCTCTCTTCTCTTCTCTTTCATTTGTTAAGCCGAATCTATAGTCCACCATTGCCAAAATTCTCAAGTCTTATTTTCTTTATTTTTTGTGGAAACCGAATACCCCAAGAGAACCCCTAGCTGACTTCTCCATAAAATCCCAAAAGCCGAAACCTTATCATCTGGTCATCAAGGCCGATTCTTTAAGGGGCTTTTAAAAAGGATGCTGCCGATTTCTTAAAAGGGTAAGATCCAAAATTGGTTTCAATTCTTTTATATTTTAGACGTATCAAAAATTTAGGGACTAATCTCCATTATTAATTTTGGCTGAATTATGGAAGGGTGTATTTGGGATTTAAGAATTTTCAACTACAAGAAGGTATCTTTCGGGATTTCAAGGATCTAAGGTAAGACATATGTACATTCGGCCAAAGGCCATGTTTTATGTTTTAATGTTAGATTAAATCTAACATATGGTTATAGGAATTTCAACAGCATTAAGGAAGCAAGGATCCAATTCGGGATTTAAGATTTGGAAGGTATGCACATAGGCATGTTCGGCCAAGGCCTATTTTGGATATCTAGATCTATTTCATAATTGTTAAAAAGCCGAATTTAACCTATGTAGAGATCCAGTGTTTGGCCGAATACAAGGAGAAGAATAACAAAGTTTTCGAGATTTGAGTAATAAGCAAATCGATATTAAGGTAAGTTTTAGTACACAAATCCTACTAGGATTTGGTTTTATGGCCGAATGAGTTTTTCATTAAATATTTGATATGGGCCGAATGTAGGGAGTTAAAGATCTAAGATCAAAATTTGGGATTTCAAGTGAAATCGTTAAGAGAATTAGGTGTGTACCCTACTCTAAGTTTTAATATGTTCATGGCTATGTTTTAAATTAAATGTGCATGTTTATAAGAATGTGAATATGGCTAAGGTACCATACTATGGTACAAAGTACTAAGGTACGTTTCCTACTCCTACTAGGAATATGAATATATGTTATTTTTAACATGTGAAAAGTGATAAGAATGTGAATTAAGGTATGATTTTGCATGATATGTATGAAATATGGGGGCATATGGGTTATATGAAAAGGGGAAGTTAATGTGGTGACCTAAGACCACGAAAACTGAATGTGGTGACCTAAGACCACGTAAAACTGAATATGGTGACCTAAGACCACGTAAAACTAAATTTGGTGACCTAAGACCACGAATTCTAAATGTGGTGACATAAGACCACGAATTTTTATAAGGGCGATGAGCACGTCGACTGCAGCAACTGCCTTCGATGGTGTGTAGCGGATGAAGGGTTGACTTAGTAGTCCCCATGGTGTGCAGGATGGTACGGGTGGTGTGTAGCGGATGGCATATAGGTTTGGATTCGGGTTGCATCATATTGTTTAAATGCTTTATGAACATGTATGAAACTTGTATGCCTGAAATATTAAATTTTAGTGTTGGTTACACATTGAGTCTATTGACTCACCCCGTTGTGGGATTACTTTTTAGGCGACGACCAGTGATGGACCGGGCCGGCAGATGCTTAGTGGAGGCCATGTGAAGTTCAGTTTTCTTTTATTTGGACTATTTTATTTTAAGTATTTTGAATTTAAATTTTGGGAATTATTTGATGTAATAAGGCCTTAGTAAAATTATTTTATTCTGTTTTTATTTTACAAACTTTTATTTATTAGAAGATTAAGTAAATCTATATTTTTTAAAACAAAGCCCAAATGTTTTGTCACCTAAAGTAAAGGATTTTTAATGATGAAATAAACTTGTTTTCATCTCAAGCCCAACCCAAAACGATCTTTCTTCCAAATCACACAAGTTATTCCTAAGTAACAAAAGAATTTGAAACGGTTTACACCGGGGAACATACCAGATTCGATCAAGACTCGTGGGCCGGGTTTGGGGTGTTACAATTTGGTATCAGAGCCCAGTTTTAAACTCTCGGCCTTGGGTTTAAGGCCCAAAACGTTTTCCAAAGTAAGCCCAAAAGGAATTTTCGAAAAAAATTTCAGGTTTTCTGGCATGGCACCTAAGTCTCTAACCCGCAGTCCACCAAGTAAGTACTCCTAACCTCTTTGTGATTTATATGTGGGGATATATATAGGGATGTAGACTAGTGGATTAGGAATTATACCCTAGGACTAGTTACCCCAGCAATTACATAAGACTTAAATGCCTAACTAAACAAACCCATGATTAAGTCGCCAAGTTAGGGTGTGGCAACCATGGTGCACATGTCTAGGATTGGTTTCGGTGGGAGCTTGGTATTTAAGCTGTCCGCGTGACTCACCTCCTCTCCACTCGAATCCTACCTGGTGCGTAGCCTCGGTTCACCTTAATCAAGAGGACTTATACACGGGCTAAACCCCTAACTAAAACCCGAAAGGGACTAGCCGTATTTTTATGGAAACCCTAGTTTTAAAATTTCTAAATTACCCACTTGATTTGAAAAGATTATTTTTATAAATTTTCCTGAAATATTTCTAATTTACAAATTTACTAAAATACCCTTAGTGGTAAAATTACAAAAATGCCCCTGGTTTATGAAATTTTCAAATACCCATAATTCTTATCAAAATTTCATTACTTTATAAAATATTCAAAAACCCTAAATTTGCCAAGTATCAAAATACCTTGATTTTGGAAAATTACAAAATTACCCCTAACCTGCAAATTACCAAAATACCCCCGAGTCACAAAATTATCAAAACAACCCTGAATCCCAAAATTTTTACAACATCCCCAATTTGGAGAAAAAATTCTCAGAAACAACCTTCAAGTTTCGTAAATTCCAAAATATCCTTGATTTATTAAGATTTATAAATTTATCATGGCTTATTACTGAAATACCCCTGTAATTTCAAATTTTCCAAAATACCCCGGATTTCAAAAATTACCAAAATACCCTTATTGACAAAATCACTAAGGAACCTTATTTTGACAAATTACAAAAATACCCCTGTAGGGCAAATCACGCAAATACCCTGGGTAGTGGAAAAACAACAACGGTGAAAACTACAACATTGATCTGAATGAATGAAGGTTCATAATTGATTGATGGATGTATGAATGTAAAGACTGTGTGCATGTATGAATACGAAAGAACTACTCCTTAAAACTATTAAACATAAAACTGTTCGTGGTTAAACAAGTGGAACCAAACTAATGTATAAAATTCTTTAATCAGATAAATGCAAGCGAAAGTATGAATTCAAGGGGACGTGGTCGTAACGTACGTGGCCGTGGAAGAGGCCGAATGATCGTATCTAAACCCGTTAGATCGGGTCAAGGATCTGAGAATGAAATGCCACCACCACTACCCCCAGTCGCTGATGTGGAATATTAGGACCAGACGGGGGATGACGCAGTGCCACAAGCGATGCTGCGGGTCTTGGAAAGGGTAGGAAGAGCAGGTGAAGGCATGGGAGCTCGGAAGTCGGTACCTGAGCGACTCCGAGCCAAAGGAGCTAAAGTGTTCCGCGGTGTATCAGGTGTAGCACCCAATACCGCTGAGTATTGGTTGGAGGCGACTGAGCGGATTATGGATGAGCTCGACTTAACTGACGAGGAAAAGCTGAAAGGATTCACGTCGCTTCTCTGTGATGAGTCATATCAATGGTGGCTCACGGTGTGAGATGGTACTACGGTTGAGGAACTCACGTGGGAGTATGCTAAGGCAGCATACCAGAAGAAGTATGTGGTCATTCATTATATTGATGCCCAAAGAAAGGCTTTTCTAGGACTAGTTCAAGGAAACAAGTCCGTAGCTGAGTATGAAGCTGAATTCTTAAGGCTGAGCCGTTATGCTCGAGGCATAGTATCTACTGAGCATGAACGGTGTGTCCGGTTTGAAGATGGACTAAGAGATGACCTAAGGTTATTGATAGCTCCACATCAAGAGCGGGAGTTTTCTGCTTTAGTAGAGAAGGCTAAGGTAGCTAAGGGAATCAAGGACTCGGTTAAGCAGAGCTCTGATAGGAATAGACCCAAGAGGGATTATGAGTCGTCAGGATCGACGGGAAATGTGCAGAAAAGGCCCAGAGCTGATGGGCCGCGGGTCAATAAGTTGGTACAGGAGGGCAGTATCGCCCTTGTGATCAGTGTGGGAAGAAGCACTTAGGTGAATGTTGGAAAAAGATGGGAGGATGTTTTAAGTGTGGGTCAAAGGCCATATGATTAAGGATTGTCCGATGAGATCGGATGAGAATCGACCGGTAACTCAAAATGTTAATCAGGCTGGTAGAGGTGGACAGCAGCCTCAGCAAGGTCGTGGTCCGAACCATGGAGGAAATGGTTTCGGCTGTGGTCGTGGAGCACCAAGCGGAGGTGCTGAAGGTTCAGATGCAAGGCAGCCAAGGTTGGTTTATGCAGTCGGCCGTCGTGAGGAGAGTGATGTGCCATATGTGACAACTGGTAAGTTTCTTATTTTCGGAATACCCTTCATTACCTTGTTTATTATAGAGCTAGGTCGTTCTTGTATTGCTAGTGAATGGTACGAAACCTTGGATGTGAACTTTGGAATTGTGCATAAGAAATGTGTTAGTTTCATTAAGATCAGAGTGCGCAGCAATAACGTAGTGTGGTGAGTTAGATTGTACGATTGTTCGTTAGTGAGTAATTTCGAGGACGAAATTATTTTTAAGGGGGTAGAACTGTAACATCCTAAAAAGGGCCTATGCGTTTTCGGTTTAATTGTACGAAATGACATGTCTTATGTGTTATGAATGTATTTTGAATATTTTTGGAAACCTGGGAATGTATGGAAATGTCAAGTTAAAATAGGAAAGTGAACATTTTGGAAACTTGGAAATGTCAAGTTAAAATAGGAAAGTGAACATTTTGGAAACTTGGAAATATCAAGTTAAAATAGGAAAGTGAACATTTTGGAAACTTGGAAAATGTCAAGTTAAAATAGGAAAGTGAACATTTTGGAAACTTGGAAATGTCAAGTTAAAATAGGAAAGTGAACATTTTGGAAACTTGGAAATGTTAAGTTAAATAGGAAAGTGAACATTTTTGGAAACCTGGAAATGTAAGGAAAAGATTTAGAAATGTTAAGTAAAAGAGGAAACTAAGGCAAGGTGGCCTTAAGAAAATTAATAGGAGGAATTTGACACACAAACAAAGCTTGGAAAAGTGGCTCAAGATATCACTTGAGGCCTGTAGGTGACGCCACATACAAGGATATTGGGCTTAGGTTCGAGTCACATAGGAAGCAAATAAAGGAGTTTTATTTTTGCTACAAAGAGCGGGGAAGTGGACGGCACTAAGGAACCCAAGGGAAGAGTTTTATTCTCTTTAAATTTCATCTAAATAGGAGATAAATAATAGATTTATTTATCATTATTTTAGGAGATAATTGTTGGATCAATTCTTTTAATAAAGTGATAATTCAAAGGATAAAGTAATCAAAATAGAAGAGTGGTGGCCAAGTAAGGGATTCTGAGTAGTAATTTCGGCTATAAGAGGGAAAGAATAGGGCTACTCATCAATTTTTCTTCCTCCTCTTCTCTTTCCAAATTTCTTAGTGCTCTCCTCTCTTCTCTTCTCTTTCATTTGTTAAGCCGAATCTATAGTCCACCATTGCCAAAATTCTCAAGTCTTCTTTTCTTTATTTTTTGTGGAAACCGAATACCCCAAGAGAACCCCTAGCCAACTTCTCCATAAAATCCCAAAACTCGAAACCTTATCATCTAGTCATCAAGGCCGATTTTTTAAGGGGCTTTTAACAAGGGTGCTGCCGATTTCTTAAAAGGGTAAGATCCAAAATTGGTTTCAATTCTTTTATATTTTAGACCTATCAAAAATTTAAGGACTAATCTCTATTATTGGTTTTGGCCGAATTATGGAAGGGTATATTCGGGATTTAAGAATTGTCAACTACAAGAAGGTATCTTTTGGGATTTCAAGGATCTAAGGTAAGACATATGTACATTCGGCCAAAGGCCATGTTTTATGTTTTAATGTTAGATTAAATCTAACGTATGGTTATTGGAATTTCAACAGCATTAAGGAAGCAAGGATCCAATTCGGGATTTAAGATTTGGAAGGTAAGCACATAGGTATGTTTGGCCAAGGCCTATTTTGGATATCTAGATCTATTTCATAATTGTTAAAAAGCCGAAACTAACCTATGTAGAGATCCAGTGTTTGGCCGAATACAAGGAGAAGAATAACAAAGTTTTCGGGATTTGAGTAATAAGCAATTCGATATTAAGGTAAGTTTTAGTACACAAATCCTACTAGGATTTGGTTTTATGGCTGAATGAGTTTTTCATTAAATATTTGATATGGGCCGAATGTAGGGAGTTAAATATCTAAGATCGGAATTCGAGATTTCAAGTGAAATCGTTAAGAGAATTAGGTGTGTACCCTACTCTAAGTTTTAATATGTTCATGGCTATGTTTTAAATTAAATGTGCATGTTTATAAGAATGTGAATATGGCTAAGGTACCATACTATGGTACAAAGTACTAAGGTACGTTTCCTACTCCTACTAGGAATATGAATATATGTTATTTTAACATGTGAAGAGTGATAAGAATGTGAATTAAGGCATGATTTTGCATGATTGTATGAAATATGAGGGCATATGGGTTATATGAAAAGGGGAAGTTACTGTGGTGACCTAAGACCACGAAAACTGAATGTGGTGACCTAAGACCACGTAAACCGAATGTGGTGACCTAAGACCACGTAAACCGAATGTGGTGACCTAAGACCACGAATTCTAAATGTGGTGACCTAAGACCACGAATTTTTATAAGGGCGATGAGCACATCGACTACAAATGACGCCTTCGATGGTGTGTAGCGGATGGAGGGTTGACTTAGTAGTCTCCACTTGTGTGAGATGGTAGGGTGGTGTGTAGCGGATGGCATATAGGTTTGGGTTCGGGTTGCATCATATTGTTTAAATGCTTTATGAACATGTATGATACTTGTATGCCTGAAATATTAAATTTTAGTGTTGGTTACACATTGAGTCTGTTGATTCACCCCGTTGTGGGATTACTTTTCAGGTGACTACCATTGATGGACCGGGCCGGCAGATGCTTAGTGGAGGCCATGTGAAGTTCAATTTTCTTTTATTTGGACTATTTTATTTTAAGTATTTTGAATTTAAATTTTGGGAATTATTTGATGTAATAAGGCCTTAGTAGAATTATTTTATTCTGTTTTTATTTTACAAACTTTTATTTATTAGAAGATTAAGTAAATCTATTTTTTTAAAAACAAAGCCCAAACGTTTTGTCACCTAAAGTAAAGGATTTTTAATGATGAAATAAACTTGTTTTCATCTCAAGCCCAACCCAAAACGACCTTTCTTCCAAATCACACAAGTTATTCCTAAGTAACAAAAGAATTTGAAACGGTTTACACCGGGGAACATACCAGATCCGGTCAAGGCTCGTGGGCCGGGTTTGGGGTGTTTCATACATAGTGGTCTTATTTCCTCATAATGCCTTCTCTTTTAAAAGCCATAACACCTTGATACATAACAAATATCATGCAACTTTCACATTCAACGCATTTCAGTCCTTTTGTCAAATTAAACACGCAAACAGACAAATCCGCTTACGAAAATTTACCACATGCTAATTCACATATCAACGGAATAGAATATAATATTAAAATATTATACGAACTCGGATTTGTGGTCCCGAAACCACTACTCCGACTAGGGTATAAATCAACTGTTACAGTATGGCTGCAAGTAAAACAAAAGCCTTCAATTGATGAGTCGACCAAATTATAATTAAAACAGCTGCTGAAACACTTAGAATATGCATTCCTTGGGGAAAATTCTACGCTACCAGTAATTATCTCTTCAGAACTAGAACCCAAGGAAAAAGAGGAGTTGATATGGGTACTAAGAGAACATAAAAGAGCCATAGCTTGGAAAATCTCCGACATTAAATGAATAAGCCCATCATTTTGTACCCACAATATCTTAATGGAAGAGGAATACATTCCATGTGTGCAACTTCAAAGACGATTAAATCCCAACGTAAAAGAAGTTGTGAAAGCTGAGGTAATTAAACTTCTAGATGCTGGAATAATTTATCCTATTTCTGACAGTAATTGGGTAAGTCCTGTACAGGTTGTTCCAAAGAAAAGAGGCATGACGGTGGTAGCCAACGAAAAGAATGAACTAATTCCCACTAGAACAGTCACAGGTTGGAGAGTTTGCATTGATTACAGGAAGTTGAATGATGCCACTAGAAAAGATCACTTTCCTTTACCTTTCATTGATCAAATGCTAGAAAGGTTATCTGGGCATATGTACTATTGCTTCCTAGATGGACTCTCCGGCTATTTCCAAATCCCAATAGCACCTGAAGATCAAGAGAAGACAACATTCACATGCCCGTACGGTACATTTGCTTATCATAGAATGCCTTTTGGATTATGTAATGCTCCTACTAGTTTTCAGCATTGCATGTTGGCAATCTTTGATGAACTTGTGGAAGACATTATGGAGGTATTTATGGATGATTTCTCGATATTCAATAATTCTTTCCATCTTTTCCTTAAAAATTTAAAACGAGTTCTAATGAGATGTGAGGAAACAAACCTTGTTTTAAATTGGGAAAAATGCCACTTTATGGTGCAAGAGGGAATTGTATTAGGACATAAAATTTCTAGTAAGGGAATTGAGGTAGATAAAGCAAAAGTTGAAACCATAGAAAAATTAGCTCCACCTAGCTCAGTTAAGGCTATTAGAAGCTTTTTAGGTCATGCAGGATTTTATAGAAGATTTATTAAAGATTTTTCTAAAATAGATAAGCCTCTAACAAAATTGCTAGAAAAAGATATACCTTTTAAGTTTGATCAGGAATGTTTAAATGCATTTAATATCATTAAAGAGAAATTAATAAATGCCCCAATTATAATTGCCCCCGATTGGAATCTTCCTTTTGAACTAATGTGTGATGCAAGTGATTTTGCAGTAGGTGCAGTTTTAGGACAGCGAAGATACAAGCACTTCCAACCAATCTATTACGCCAGCAAGACATTAACAGCCGCGCAAGAAAATTATACACCACTAAAAAGAATTACTAACTGTGGTCTTTGCATTTGATAAATTCAGACAATATTTAGTATTATCTAAAGTTGTCGTTTACACTGACCACTTCGCTCTTCGTTATCTTTTAACTAAACATGATGCAAAACCTCGACTCATAAGATGGATTTTACTCTTACAGGAATTTTATTTGGAAATACAGGATAAAAAGGGAGCTGAAAACCTTGCAGCAGAGCATCTATCCAGACTTGAAAATCCACACACAAAGGAACGTGACGAGATAAAGGTAAACGACTCGTTCCCTACAAAATAGCTATTCTCTATAACCAACTATGAGGTACCTTGGTTTGCAGATATTGCAAATTTTTTAGCTGTTAATATCCTACTGAAAAGGTTAACACATCATCAAAAGATGCGATTCTTTTCTAATGTGAAGAACTATTTTTGGGAGGATCCCTTTCTTTTCTGTATATGTGCAGATCAGGTGATCCGAAGATGCGTTACAAAGACAGAAGCAAGAAAAATTCTAGAACACTGCGACTCCAAACCTTTAGGAGGACACTACAGTGGTATTAAGACAACACATTAAATACTCGAATCAGGTTTTTATTGGCCCACTCTATTCAAATATGCCAACAGGTATGTCGCTCTATGTGATAAATGCCAAAGAACAGGTAATGTCTCTAAACGTGTTGAAATGCCTCAAACATATATGCTATCCTATGAAATATTTGATATATGGGGTATTGATTTTATGGGTCCATTCCCTAGTTCATTTGGAAATAAATACATCCTAGTGGCAGTTAATTACATGTCAAAATGGGTGGAAGTCGAAGCTCTACCTACCAATGATGCTAGAGTAGTAGTTAAGTTTCTCAAGAAACTGTTCTCTCGATTTGGAACACCTAGAGCTATCATTAGTGATAGGGGCACTCATTTCTATAATACTCAATTTGACAAAGTCTTAAAAAAATATGGAGTACACCACAGGATAGCTACCCCATATCACCTTCAAACCAGTGGGCAAGTTGAAGTAACAAACCGAGAACTTAAATGCATCCTAGAAAAACGGTTGAACCAAATAGAAAAGATTGGGCATTGAAAGTAGATGATGCCCTATCGGCCTATAGAACAGCATTTAAAACCCTCTAGGAACATCCCCATACAAACTTGTATACGGGAAAAGCTATCATCTACCATTCGAATTAGAACACAAAGCTTTTTGGGCTATAAAATTTTTAAATTACGATTTTAAAACTGCAGGAGAGAAAAGAATGATGCAGATGAACGAACTAGACGAATGGAGAGTTGAGGCCTAAGAGAACTCAAAACTATACAAGGAGGCAACAAAGCGGCACCATGATGCTCGTCTAAAGAAATCGAAACAATTCGAAGTAGGGGACTTGGTCCTGCTATACAACTCAAGGCTTAAACTGTTTCCTAGGAATCTGAAATGAAGATGGTCAGGCCCATTCATGATCAAAACAATTTTCCCTACGGCACAATCGAGGTAACTCACCCCACTAAGGGTACATTCAAGGTAAATGGTCACCGACTCAAAATTTATAATGGTGAAGATTTTAGGGATATGAGAGAGGAGATTTAGCTCTATGAACCTTCTATTAGAAATGAAAATAAGGTAAGTCTAGCTTAAGACTTTAAACGAGTGCTTCTCGGGAGGCAACCCAACACTAACTTTCACTGACGTTATGCTTTCAATTGTTAGCATCTAATTCCATACTAATTAATCTGATACAGTGCAGGTTTTTAGACCACACGGCCTTACACACAGGCGTGCCTATGGCCATGTGGAAGCCAGGGGACAGACCACGGCGTGCTAGTAGCCGTGCAAGACAAAGAAGAATTTTTTCCCCAACACGGGCTGCGATAATAGTCCACGCCTGTGCTGACTTTCTGTGGACTATACTGACTTAGCAAACACGAGCGAGACATGGTCATGCCTTACAACCGTTGAAGATACTGACCTGTCAAGCACGGGCAAAACACGACCATTCTAAACAACCGTGGGAAGAAGAACACGGGCATGGCACCTTAACCACGGCCGTGGCCAAACACCCTGAACGCGCCCAAAATTCAAAATCATGAAAAACATGGGCTGATTAAAATCGAACACGGGCGTGGCCGCTGCCAGTGTCACCTTCCCTATTCAAAGAAAAATAGCCCTATTTTTCCCCAATATCCTTCCCCAAACTAACCCAACCTCCCTTTCCCCTTCTTCTCACCAATATTCTTCTCTTCTCTTTTATTTTCATTATTGTTACTTCTCTTCTGCTTAATTTAGTTTATCTTATTTTAATTTCTTAATTTTAGGTTCTAAAGGCTGCTTGGGAATCACGTACCACTGCCTTAGAAATCACACCCACCTCACGAACCATCCATCAATAAGGACTTCTCAGTCCATTAATCTTTTCTTTTAATTTTATTTTCCTTCTTAGTCTCCTTCTCTTTATCTTTCTTGTCTTTAAATACATAATTAGTTTATTTTAAATGTTTCTTCAGATTTCTTGGCTAATTCTTCATAGGCTTCCCAATTTCTTCATCTAGTATAGAGATTGCTGATAGCCACCGCACCACAACCATAGCCAATACCACCGCCGCCTCCTCTAACTTATCTTTCACCTTCAACTTAAGGAATCCATCAAAAAATTCAAGAAGTGTCACTTCTCCCCTTCTCTTTTGATTTCAGTATCAGATGATTATTTATCTATCTTTGTACATTGAGGGAAATGTACATCTTAAGTGTGGGGGTAAAAGTGCCTAACTTTTTGCATTATTCTCAAATCCCTGATTATATCTAGTTCTTAAGTAATTTCCTCATATTACTAATTAGGATGAAATTTCTAATGATTTATGATTCTTATTGATATGTTTTTGAGTAATTCATAGTTAATTGTGCATTGATGATTTATACTTTAAGATACTAGAGAATCAAGCATGATAAGTCTATTTTTCAGAAATAAAATTTTTTTCTAGGTTGTCTACCTGAATTTGAATATTACTTTAAAGTTTGAAATTTATGAGGTTGACATCAAAAACACGCATAATTTTTGTGAGATTTTGAGCCTTACAGAGCATATATTCTTTTTCATGCTCACTTTTTGATTATGAGTGTGTCAACATTGAACTGTTATTCTAAAACTTGCCTCGATTATACATGTTAAGACCATATTTTTTATTTGATATACTGAGATGATAAAGGCACCTAGGTTTTAACCCACTCACTCCACTAAAAAGCCTACCTTCATAATTAACCCTTTGTGAACCCTTTGATCCTAACAACCCTTTTTATTGATTCACCCACTAATGTTAACCCAAAACCCTCTCGTATTTGTTATCACCATTCCTTTAACTACCCTTCTATCGAGACTTTATTTGATAAGTTGCTCAATTATATTATTTCAGTTATAAAAGTTCTTTCTTATGTAACATGTGCTAGCGTTATCTAAAAAAATCGAAGTATATTCATTATTAGTTCTGTAATTAAGTGAGCTTATATGTTTAATTTCAATATCTTGAAGAAGAAGCTGTTATTATTAGTATTTTCATGTGATGTAATTATTCAGATTGTTAGTTCAATACTTTTTCTAAAGTTAGGTAATTTGTCAGGTCAATCTCGATTCTAACCTTCCGATTTAGCCTTTATCCACACCTTTAACCTAAGCCCCGTTACAACCCTGTTAAAGACACTTTGATTTGTGTATCATCTCATATTATAGTGGTGGAGATTTGATTTTCAGGCAAGCCTATGGGATTAACTTTTTAGGTTTGACTTATGAGTGCTTATTCTTGAACCTTAAACACTTCGAGTGATTTGAGTGAATCTTTTGTGAGGATGTCAATCATTGTCGGTTTTGAATTAAAGGTAAACATTTAGATAAGGGCAAACACCTACGTTTTCATGGTACAAATGTATGACTTATATTATTTGAATCTTTAGGACTCTTTGAGTTAAATTGTCCATGTATAAATTATCTATGAATTATGATGAGACATCGTTGATGAGAATTATGAAATTGTGGAAAGTTTGTTTTAATTGTAAGTTGAGAATTTTGCTTGAGGACAAGCAAAAGCTTAAGTGTGGGGGTATTTGATAAATCGTAAAGGTAACATATTTTAATCCCACATTTACATACTTTTGGATGATTTATTCCCTGAATTGTGTAAAAAGGTGCTCTTAATCCTTTCTTTTTATGTTTTATACTCAGAAAGCACCTAGGGACGAAAAGAACGAGAAATAGGCTCAAAACAAACCAAATTGAGCCAAAGAAGAAATTGGCACGGCCTGGGCCCAAGACCACACGGCCGTGCCTTCCAAATTTACTCTAACACGGCCTGAAACTCGAAACACATGGGCGTGTCTCTTCAGCAGACTCAACCACGGCCTAAAATCGATTCACACGGGCATGTGCCATGGCAGTGTCCCTCTCGTGGCAAAGAGCAATTTCATTCAGAATATGGTACTTAGAGGCAAAGAATCACATTCTAAAGCCTATTCAAACGCCCTAGTAGGAATTCCACTCAGATTAGGATACTTAGGGGCCAAGTAAAGCATTCCAAGAGCCTATATAAACACCCTAAGCATAACCTAAAAGAGGGCGATTAGCTAGGCCAATGAGCCAAGCCGCAAAGGTCAGAATTGTGGGAATCACTCAAAGATAGCAGTTGATCCATCTCAAGAAGCCAAAATTCTACTCAAGATGGTGGATCTCTCCTTTAATATCTTCAGGGAGTTTTAGGGATTTCTTATGTTTTGTTTTATCTTTTCTTCTGAGATATTTTCTTTTATTGTTATGAACTAAACCCTTCAGATACCTGAAGGGGATAAAACCTAAGACGGATCTTGTTATTGTTTTTGAACTATATGATAAATATTTGATTTATTCTTAATTATGTGTGCTTAATTCTTGTGTTAATATTTTTGGGATATTGATTCAAGTTGAATGTGCTTAGGTGGTGGAGCAAAAGTCCCTGTCTAATAGTAGATCTAGCATAATTAAGCGGAGTTGATCGTGCACCTAGAGATAGGGTGACAAGATTTTGTCGGATTAGGGTGAAACCTAATATGGGAGTCCATAGATCGAGTTCATGCAATTTTAGGGGTTTTAATTAGAAAGAAATTTCAATTAATCAACCTAGGGTTAGACGTTATTCGCCTTTATAGAGGGTTTAATATAAATTAGGGAATCCTACAAATCAAGTCAAGTGAATAAATCGTCTGGTTCAAAGTTAGATAACAAGTGAAGTCTAGGTGGATTCTTCCTAAGGGTATCATCTTAATTAACTGAGTTTTCCCAACAGTATTTCCCCAATTCATTTTTTTTTTTTGTCTTTGCATCTTTAGCTTAGTAGTTAGTTAATTTAGATTAAACAATAAATCACTTAATATTTAGGCTAAATAATAGAAAGAATGTTAGTATTAGTACTTTTAGTTTCTTTGGGTTCGACAATCCGGTCTTGCCTAAGCTACACTACTGTTCGATAGGTGCACTTGCCTTAAATCGTTGTTAGAGTTAGTTTCCAGGTTCGATCATTGTAACAGCCCGATTTAGGGCCTAGTCGGGATAGTGGTGCGAGGCCATGAACCCTAGGTGAAATTATGAGTTTTCTAGGTTTATGCCATGTTTGCACGTTAGTATGAAAGTTTTGTAGAG
Source organism: Gossypium rotundifolium (assembly GCA_025506655.1). NCBI lineage: Eukaryota > Viridiplantae > Streptophyta > Magnoliopsida > Malvales > Malvaceae > Gossypium > Gossypium rotundifolium. The sequence goes on from CP106724.1 coordinate 148,374,529, forward strand.
CAATTTTATTAAGTTAAGGTCAATTGGTCCAAAAAGGACTAAATTGCAAAAGTTGCAATATATGAGTTTCTAGAAGCTTTTTGCATGAAATAGCTTTAGAATAATAATTATGAGCCCTTAAATAACAATTTGCCCAAAATTTAATTTTTGGACAAAATTGGCCTTATGAGACTATTATGGAAATTTTTAAGAGGAAGGGCATTTTGGTCATTTGGCCTAATTAGTGATTAAAATAGGATAAAGATGAGAAAAATTCACTCATCTTCTTCCTTGTTGCTGCCGAAAAATTGGAGACACCATAGCTAGGGTTCTTCATTTTTTTCAAGCTCATAATCAACAAAAACGAAGCCCGGATCGAAACCGAGGCAAGAATAAAGTCGAGGACTAAATTTCACATCTACACACATTTTGTATATTGAGGTAAGTTTGTATGATTTCTAAAGTTTTATGATTTTTATCATTAATTTGCTTAGTATAATGTACAATAATTGTATGAAATGATCATGTTATGTTCAAGCAAGAAATCACGATAATATGTACAAGCAAGTCCCAATTGAAGATGAATTTCCATGGGATACTCGATCTACCACACAAGTTATCATGTAAGTCCAAGGCAAGCTTGGCATTGATCAAGATATCATGTAAGTACAAGGCAAGCTTGGCATTGATCAAGTTAGCAAGCAAGTTATCATGTAAGTCCAAGGCAAGCTTAGTATTGATCAAGATATCATTTAAGTCCAAGGCAAGCTTGGCATTGATCAAGTTAGCAAGCAAGTTATCATGTAAGTCCAAGGCAAGCTTGGCATTGAGCAAGATATCATGTAAGTCCAAGGCAAGCTTGGCATTGATCAAGTTAGCAAGTAAGTTATTATGTATGTCCAAGGCAAGCTTGGCATTGAGTATGTTATCAAGGGCAAGACTTCATATAAGTCCATGTCAAGACATGGCCGTGAAACCAAGATGAGATAACCCATGTAATACCATGTCTAGGATATGGCTTTGGCATCATATTATGTGGGAAGATATTTAGTATCCTCGGTTATTCACAGAAATTCATCGGGCAAATGAGTAAGCTAAAAGAAGGTAGCAAGAAAGCTAAGAAAGTAAAGTTAGTATGAAGATGAAGTTAGATGAAGTTGAGTATTATTCATGTTATGAATAAGAAAGTAGATATCATGATTATTGTTATTATAGTATACTGATCAATGTGATCAAGCGATACAGGTATCATGGTTACCTTACAAGTATGATATTAGTAAGTGTCATGAGACATGTAAGAATCTATATGAGTAAGTAAGCTCTTTAGCTGAAATTCATAATACCATTGTTTATGTGAAATGGTTTATATTAAGCAATGATGATGCTATGAGTTGTTACATGCAAACTTACTAAGCTATATGCTTATGTTATGATTCTTTCTTTCTATGCAGTCCCGCCAAGCTAACTCGTGGATCATTAAAGTCAGAGCTCGCAACACACTATCAACTCTTATTTTGGTATAGCCAAGTTACTTTACTAAGTATGGCATGTATAGGAAACATTCATTTTGTGGACATGTTTTAAGAAGGGCCTTTGTAAAGGCTATCAAGTTTAATATTCTTTTGTATATGGCTAAGTGATTGACCAAATTTGACTAAGCATGTATGTTTATTGAGATCAATGAAGCATGTAGTATTATTCATAAAATTGGGTTGTTATTGCATCGTTGAATTGTGTATGGATATAATCTTCGTTTCAGGGTGGCTAACGGTTTGGCAAATAGCCTGTAAGTGCCCACACGATTGGACACACGGGCATGTGTCAAGACCGTGTTAACCCTGCACCTTAGTATTATTAATCAGAATAGGCCACGGGCAAATCCCATGGCCGTGTGTGTATGCCGTGTAAGACACACGATTTGGACATGGGCGTGTGCCCAGACCATGTTAATTTAGTCAGTATATCTAGGATTAGCACACGGTCTAAGCCCACGGGCGTGTCATGGCCGTGTGAAATTAGTCAGTAACCTCCCACAGTTGGTAGACATGGGTGTGTCTAAGCCATGTGGAAATAGTCAGTAGTTCTACATGGTTTGAGGGCATGGGCGTGCTTAAGGGTACACGGGCATGTTCCAAGTTACACGGGCGTGTGAACCCTGCTTCAAAAATGAGTTATTTGATTTTAATTTCGAAAGTTTTCTGACAAGAGTTAAAGGTCTCGTAGGCCCTTGTTATATGTGTTGACTAAGAAAGTGAAGTTTTTAAGTTGGAACGAAATTTTATAGCCCGTAAGTACATGTTTCAGTGAGTTCAAGCATAGTAATGTCTCGTATCCAGACCCAGTATTAGTCTTGGGTGCGGGGTGTTACATTTAGTGGTATCAGAACTATGGTTTAGTCGGTTCTAGGACTAACATAGCATGAGCATGAGTCTAGCTATACATGCCATGCGTAAGAATGTTTTATAATGATAGTGTGACGACTCCTGATGACTTAAATTACGTTTATACATATAGTAAATGGATCCCGAAAGAGCTGAGGCGGATGATGTAGAAAGTAATGCACCAGCTCCCGCAGAAGGGATGGTGTCGTATGAGAATAAGAATAGACCCACTACGGTGAGTCAAGAAGGAGGAGGAGAAGAGGCTAGAGAAGCCTTCCTCCATATGATGGATGCCTGGTACATGGAGTTCGTTCGAATGAACCTGAATGCACAACCCCCTCCATCCCCTCCTGTTCCACAACCTACTCCAGTAGCCCCTTAAATAGTAGAGGTGGTAAGAGGAGGTAAATCTCCTATTGATAGGATCAGGAAGCATGGGGCAGAAGAATTTCGAGCTAGAAAAGATGATGATCCAGAAAGAGCTGAGTTCTGGTTAGAAAATACCATCAGAGTATTTAACAAACTGTCATGCACTCTTGATGAATGCATGAAGTGTGTAGTCTCTCTCTTAAGAGATTCTGCTTACCAATGGTGGAACACCCTTGTGTCGGTGGTACCAAGGGAAATGATCTCATGGGAACTCTTCCAAGAAGAGTTTAAGAAAAAGTATATCAGCCAGAGGTTTGTAGACTAGAAGAGGAAAGAATTTCTAGAGCTGAAGCAAGGCAAGATGTCAATAACTGATTATGAGCGAGAGTTCATACGACTCAGGAAGTACGCTCGCGAATATGTGTCCACTGAGGCCATTATGAGTAAAAAGTTTGAAGATGGTTTAAACGAGGACATTAAGCTGGTTGTTGCTGTCCTCGAATTGAAGGAATTTGTTGTGCTAGTGGAAAGGGCTTGCAAAGCCGAAGAACTAGTAAAAGAGAAGATGAAAATTGAAATGGAGTCTCGCGATTCTAAAAAGAGACAGTGGAACAAGTCGTTCCAATCGTCATCCAAGAAGTCAAGAGATTTTCCAGCTCGACCAGCTACTTCCACTGGGTTTTCAAGGAAAGATGAGAGTAAGCAGTATTTGGGAAATAAAGCACAGACCACTTCAGTTGCAAGTGTTGGAAATTTTAGATCTGACAGACCTGAATGTCCACAATGTCGCAGACGCCATTTGGGAGAATGCCGAGCACATGAAAATGCATGTTTCAGATGTGGTTCCCAAGACCATTTCATAAAGTATTGTCCAGAGATGACTAAAGAAGAGAGAATCAGAACCCGAGATCCGGGAGTATGGTCAGAGGGAGACCGCAGAGGAACCCGGGAAGTGGAGCAAGTGGAAGAGGTAACCCCAGAGAGCATGCTATGAGACCCGAGGGTAGAGTGTCTGCAAGGACTTATGCCATTCGCACTCGCGAAGAGGCATCTTCCCCTAATGTTATTACGGGTACCTTTTCTCTTTACAATACCAAAGTTATTGCTTTAATAGATCCCGGATCAACACACTCTTACATTTGCATGAAATTAGTACCCGGTTTGGGTGTGCATATAGATACCACAGAATTTGTGATTAGGGTGTCTAATCCTTTAGGCAAGAGTATGTTAGTTGATAAAGGTTGTAAAGATTGTCCATTAATGATTAGAGGTCATTGCTTTAAAGCAAATCTTATGTTGTTACCATTTGATGAATTCGACCTCATTCTTGGTAAGGACTAGTTGACTACTCATTATGTAATTGTAAATTGTGGGAAGAAATACATTGAGAAGAGATGTGAGAATGGGGATACTCTTCATGTAGAATCAGATGAGCAAGGTAGATCATCGGTAATAATTTCTCATATAATGGCGTAGAGATATCTAAGAAAAGGGTATGAGGCATTTTTGGCCTTTGTATTGAATGATAAATAGACAGAATTAAAGATTGAATCAGTTCCGATAGTATGTGAGTATGTGGATATTTTTCTTGAGGAATTACCAGGATTACCACCAGTTAGAGAAGTTGAGTTCAGCATTGAGCTAACTCTTGGTACTATACCAATATCCATTACTCCTTATAGAATGGCTCCAACAGAGTTGAAAGAGCTGAAGTTACTGTTGCAAGAGTTGACAGATAAAGGCTTTGCAAGATCAAGTTGTTCACCATGGGGCGCTCTGGTTTTGTTTGTGAAAAAGAAAGATGGCACCATGAGATTGTGCATTGATTACCGTCAGCTTAATAAAGTGACAGTAAAGAACAAGTACCCATTACCTAGGATCGACGATTTGTTTGATCAAATGAAAGCAGTGACTCTATTCTCCAAAATAGACTTGAGATCAGGGTACTACCAGCTGAGAGTGAAAGATTTAGATGTATCCAAGACTGCCTTTCGAACGAGGTATGGGCATTATGAATTTTTAGTCATGCCCTTTGGGCTGACCAATGCTCCTACGGTATTCATGGACTTAATGAACCGCATTTTCAAACCATATCTTGACAAATTTGTAGTCATTTTTATTGACGACATATTGATTTATTCCCGAGACGAGAATTAACATGCTGATCATCTACAGATAGTCTTACAGACTCTTCGACAAAATCAGTTGTATGCCAAATTCAGTAAAAGTGAGTTTTGGCTCAAGGAAGTGGGATTCCTGGGACATATTGTCTCGAGAGATGGAGTCTGAGGAGATCCAAGTAAGATCTCAGCTATAATAAACTGGAAACCACCGAAGAACATCACTGAGATTAGAAGTTTTCTGGGCCTAGCCGGCTACTATAGATCATTTGTCAAGGGGTTTTCTATGATTGCAACCCCGATGACTAAATTGTTATAGAAGAACGTAAAGTTTGAGTGGTTGAAAAGATGCCAACAAAGTTTTGAGAAGTTGAAAGCAATGTCGATGAAGCTCCGCTTTAGTACAACCCAATCGGGAAAGAATTTGTCGCTCTGAATGATGCATCCTTAAATGGATTGGGTTGTGTACTCATGCAAGAAGGCAAAGGATTGCTTATGCCTCAATACAGTTAAAACCTCATGAGAAGAATTATCCAACGCATGACCTAAAATTGGCCGCCATAGTCTTCGCATTGAAGATCTAGAGACACCATTTATACGGTGAACGATGTCAGATTTTCACCGATCACAAAATTTTGAAGTACTTAATGACACAGAAAGAGTTGAACTTAAGACAACGAAGATGGTTAGAGTTGATAAAGGACTATGAGTTGGTCATCAACTACCATCCAGGAAAGGCGAATGTAGTCACCGATGCTTTGAGCAGGAAGTCTCTGTTTATTTTAAGAGATTGAATTCAAGGATATCCTTATCGACAGTGGCTCCATTTTAGCTGAGCTAAGAGCTAGACCACTGTTCCTTCAAGAGATCTTGGAGGCTCCAAAAGAAGATAGTGAATTGCAAGTTAAGAGAGCTCAATGCGAGTCAGATGCTGAATCCAACTTTCAGATTAATTTTGATGGATACTTGCTGTTCAGAGATAGAGTTTATGTTCCAAAAAAGAAGAGCTTATACAGAGAATTTTGTATGAAGCACATAACAGGTGTTTATCTGTACATCCGGGTAGCACCAAGATGTATAATGATCTAAAGCAATAGTATTGGTGGCCAAAAATGAAGAAAGACATTTCAGAATTTGTTACCAAGTGCATGATTTGTCAGCAATAAAGGCTGAACACCAAGTACCTTCAGGTTTACTTCAACCCATCTTAATTCCCGAGTGGAAATGGGACCGTATCACCATGGATTTCGTAACGGGTTTACCGTTGTCTCTGAGAAAGAAAGATGTTGTTTGGGTAGTGGTTGATAGACTCACGAAGTCAGCCCACTTTATACCTGTACGAGTGGATTACTCCATAGATAAGTTGGCAAACTTGTATGTTTCAGAAATAGTAAGACTTCATGGAGTTCCCTTATCGATCATATCGGATAGAGATCCGAGATTCACATCCAGATTCTGGAAGAAGCTGCAAGAAGCTTTGGGTATGAAATTGAGTTTTAGTACAGCTTTTCACCCTCAGACTGAGGTCAGTCAGAAAGGTTAATTCAAGTACTCAAGGACATGCTCAGATGTTGTGTTTTGGAATTCCAAAGCAGTTGGGAAAAGTTTCTCCCATTGGTAGAATTTGCCTATAATAATAGCTTTCAGTCGAGCTTAAAGATGGCACCTTATGAGGCCCTATATGGGCGTAAGTGAAGAACTCCCTTGTTTTGGACTGAACTTAAGGAGAACCAAATTCACGGGTTGATTTGGTTAGAGAAGCTGAAGAAAAAGTGAAAGTAATTCGAGAATGTTTAAAAGCTACCTCAGACAGACAGAAATCCTATTCGGATTTAAAGAGAAAAGAGATCGAGTACCAAGTTGGGGATAAAGTCTTTTTGATAGTACCACCATGGAGAAAAGTTCTTAGATTTGGCCGTAAAGGCAAGTTAAGTCCACGTTTCATTGGACCTTACGAGGTTACAGAGAGAATTGGGCTGGTAGCTTACCGTTTGGCTATGCCATCAAAATTAGAGAAGATACATGATGTGTTTCACGTGTCAATGTTACGACGCTACAGATCAGACCCTTCGCTTGTAATTACCCATTTGGAAATAGAGATTCGTCCCGACATGACTTATGGTGAAGAACCAGTCAAGATTTTGGCTCGAGAAGTTAAGCAACTAAGAAATAAGAGTATTGCCTTAGTAAAGGTATTGTGGCAAAGGCATGGAATCGAAGAAGCTACATGGGAATCAGAAGAGAGTATGAGAAATCAGTACCCAAACCTTTTTGCTGGTAAGATTTTTGAGGACGAAAATCCCTAAGGAGGGAGAATTGTAACAGCCCGATTTAGGGCCTAGTCGGGAGAGTGGTGTGAGGCCACGAACCCGAGGTGAAATTATGAGTTTTCTAGGTTTATTCCATGTTTGCACATTAGTATGAAAGTTTTGTAAAGTAATTTTATTAAGTTAAGGTCAATTGGTCCAAAAAGGACTAAATTGCAAAAGTTACAATATATGAGTTTCTAAAAGCTTTTTGCATGAAATAGCTTTAGAATAATAATTATGAGCCCTTAAATAGCAATTTGCCCAAAATTTAATTTTTGGACAAAATTGGCCTTAAGAGACTATTATGGAAATTTTTAAGAGGAAGGGCATTTTGGTCATTTGGCCTAATTAGTGATTAAAATAGGATAAAGATGAGAAAAATTCACTCATCTTCTTCCTTGTTGCTGCCGAAAAATTGGAGACACCATAGCTAGGGTTCTTCATTTTTTTCAAGCTCATAATCAAGAAAAACAAAGCCCGGATCGAAATCGAGGCAAGAACAAAGTCGAGGACTAAATTGCACATCTACATACATTTTGTATATTAAGGTAAGTTTGTATGATTTCTAAAGTTTTATGATTTTATCATTAATTTGCTTAGTATAATGTACAATAATTGTATGAAATGATCATGTTATGTTCAAGCAAGAAATCACGATAATATGTACAAGCAAGTCCCGATTGAAGATGAATTTCCTTGGGATACTCGATCTACCACACAAGTTATCATGTAAGTCCAAGGCAAGCTTGGCATTGATCAAGTTAGCAAGCAAGTTATCATGTAAGTCCAAGGCAAGCTTGGCATTGATCAAGATATCATGTAAGTCCAAGGCAAGCTTGGCATTGATCAAGTTAGCAAGCAAGTTATCATGTAAGTCCAAGGCAAGCTTGGCATTGAGCAAGATATCATGTAAGTCCAAGGCAAGCTTGGCATTGATCAAATTAGCAAGTAAGTTATTATGTATGTCCAAGGCAAGCTTGGCATTGAGTAATGTCTCGTATCCAGACCTAGTATCGGTCTTGGGTGCGGGGTGTTACAATCATTCTCTTTATAAATTTTAAAACTCGACAAAACAATGATCATCTTATTGGATACTAAGTTCATGCATATATATGAATGAGTAGACCCTGGATCTATCAATACAATCACAGAAGTATCATAAAGAGTAAAAGTACCGGTAATGATGTCTGGAGACGAAGCTTCCTCACGAGCTTAAATAGCATAAGCTCTGGCAGGTGCTCTTGCCTCAGATCTCGCAACTGTATCTTTCGTAACTCTCTAGCTACCACTCATATTTCTCTTGTTTCTGGAGGTCTACCCCTAACTAAAGCGTTATTCGACTTCGGATTCTGTATAATCTCTTGCTCAACAGACTTGGGATAGTCTCGAGTAAAGTGATTTAAAGATCCACATTTGAAACAAGCTCGATCATTTAACCAAAAATTGCCCGGATGTCTTTTACCACAATGTTTACACTCAGGTCGCTCAAATCTAACATTTCCAACACTTGCAATCAAAGTAGCTGGAGCTCGAAAGCTCGAATGTGATCTTGCACGATCTCTACTCGAATGTCCCACGTTAGTCTTTGATCCGTTATAATCATCTCAAAATTTCTTTGATGCCAACTGATATGAATTACTATTTTTTCATTTTCGCACTTCTTTAGCTTCTGAATCAGCTTTTCTTTTCTCTTTCCCAAATTCTTCGGCTTCACACACTAGGTCAACAAGCACAACGAATTCTTTTATTTCCAAAATTCCAACTAACAAACAGATATCTTCACCCAAACCGTATTCGAACCTTTTACACATTATTGCCTCAATCGAGACATATTCTCGTGCATACTGGCTCAATCTTACAAATTCTTGCTCATATTCTATAACAGACATACAACCCTATTTCAATTCAATAAACTCTTTGTGTTTTTGATCAATGAATCTCTAACTAATATATTTCTTCCAGAATTCAGATTGAAAGAAAACTCAGGTAATTCGTTCTTTCAGAACAACAGAAGTTAAAGTTTTCCACCATTGGTAAGATGCATCTCTCAACAAATAAATGACACATTTCACACATTTATAAGGGTTACATGACATCTCATCAAATACTTGAACTGTATTCTCGAGCCAAAACTCAGCTCTCTCAGCATCACCATCATGAGTCGCACGAAATTCTTCAGCCCCATACTTTCTAATCTCATCAACTGGAGGTTTATTCAGATGAATCGAATCTATAACTTGGGGAGCTACAGGAGCTTCTGAGGGCAGAGGTTGAGGAATAGCCGGATTTACTCTTACATACTTAGTGAACCACTCATTCATCATTTGGAAGAAGGCTTGTTTAGCCTCTCTTTCCTGACTGCTAGTAACCAGTCTAGAATCAGACGGCGCTGTCCCCTGAGCCCTAAAATCGTTACGTAAAACACATTTACTATACGAAAAACACATTTTATCTACCAGGATTTATCACACTATCACAGTTTATCTATATGGCATGTATACCTAGACTCTCAAACGCTACGTAAGTCCTAAAATCGACTAAACCGTAGCTCTGATACCAACAAATTGTAACACCCCTAAGTCATATCTGACGCCGAACTAAGGTTAAGAGGCATTACCAGACATATTGGATATTTTACGCTCATTACACAACATCAATCATACAAAATCATTTCATAAGCATTCATACTCATATAGTCCCTTTAGAAGTCCTACAAGACCTTAAACATGCTTTAGAGAAGGTTCGGGACTAAACCGGTCTCAAACAAAAACTTTCGAAACTTAAAAAAGTTTTCTTTCAAAGTAGTGCACACGCCCATGTGGCTAGGCCGTGTGCCTCACACGGTCGTGCCTTAGACTATGTCTAAGCCCGTGTGCAAAACTGACTTGAATCAAATGTCCTATCACACGACTGTGTGTTTGGCTCGTGTGCAACACTGACTTGAATCACACGCCCATGGGTCTGGCCATGTGCAAGTTTGACTTGTTTTGAATTAAGACATTGAAGGACACGGTTGGGACACAATCCCATGTGCTCAACCACGTAGGCAATTATAGGCCATTTTTAAGACCAAATTGCCACCTATTTTGGGTCATAACTACAAACATCAATTCATGTCCCAAAAGTAGCCAAAACATACCAAATTATGCACAATTTGACCTATAATAACATCATTTATTTCCATATACAAATCCAACTCAAACATACAAATTAAAAATACCAACCTCACATAAAAAACATGTGATTCATACATCATATTAACCCATTTCAATTTATAGCATTTCTCAACTAAAAAAATCCCAAATCAACCATAAAACTTACCAAAATTGACCATTTCTTTTGGCCATTCATGTGCACATCAAAACATATCAAATTTTGCACCACATAGCATGCACTAAATTTCCTCCATAATCACATTAATTATCAAGCCATATCACATGGCTTTATTTACACATTTCAAAACATAATCAAAGTTCTCTAGCCTATACATTCCATACTTCTAAATGTACATTTCAAAAGGTACCAAAATATAGTTTGATAGTGTGGTGATGATTTCGACAATCCCCGAGCTCCTAGTAGTTTCGATAATCTAAAAAACAAGGCAGACACACACAAAGTAAGCTTATAAAAGCTTAGTAAACCATATACAAATAAACTTATCACATAAACAATTACAAACTATTTCATTCATATGAACTAAGGCATAAGACAATAGCAAATTCATATTTCTCACCTAGCTCAATTGTTCATAACCATTTCTTATAAACATATCACATTTTCATGTAGCTCACATATCAAATGATCATATTCGTACTTATCTTTAATTGCCAAATTTCATATACATTTTATACGGACCTGAAACGGATAAATATTCACATATTCAATCATATCTCAGAATGCCCGTTGAACCATTCGGAATCAAATAGAATACTTGAATAACTCAAAAAACTCATACAACGCCAAAGTCCCAGACATGGTCTTACATGTAATCAATATTAATGCCACTGTCCCAGACAGGGTCTTACATGAAATCAAATACAATGTCGATGTCCCAGACATGGTCTTACACGTAAATCACAATTTGATGCCAACATCCCAGAAGTGGTCTTACACGATAACACATATCAGAATCCTATGTCATGACATATGTATCCTAACTATTCCTATAGTTCGTACGGGGCTTTTCGGGCGTCATCACATTATCAGAATTTTCTCGAATTTCACATATTTAGCTCCAATAGCCATTAATCAAATTTCATTAACATATAAGCAATAATAATTCAATTCAAACACATTTATTTGTATATAGACTTACCTCATACTGGAAAGAACAGAAACGAAAGGCTATTCAATTACTTTCCATTTCCCCCGATCTAATTTCGTTTTCTTTGGTTCTTGATCTATACACAATCAAATTTAACTCTTTTATTCATCAAATCATTCAATTCAATCCATTTACACATATTTAGGCATTTTACAAATTAGCCTCTATAATTTCACATTTTTTTACATTTAGGTCCTTATTTCAAAACAAAACCAAACACATAATGTTAATCATTTTTCATCAACTAACATCACAAATCTCACAATTTCATCGATGGCATAACTTAAAATCTTCATGAAATTCAAAAATTGTGACATGGGCTAGGTAGAACTCTTAACAACGATCACAAAAACGTAGAAATTATCGAAAACAAATCAAAAACCATACCTTAATTAACCAAAATGAGTGCCGAATGATTCTAAGTGTATAAACCCTATTTTCTCTTCTTATTTTCGGCGGAAACAACAAAGATGAACATCATTTTATCATTTTATTTTACTTAATCATAATTTATACATCATTTACGAATTTACCCTTTTCTTTAAAACATTTAAAATCCACCATCCCATAAACATTTATGTCCATTCATAAATTCAATGGTCAAATTGCATTATAAGGACTTCCCATCTAATAAGGCATATCAATTCGGCACACATATCAAGTAGCACACAACTTTTGCATTTTTTACAATTTAGTCCTTTTATCAAATTGAGCACACCAACAATAAAATTTTCATACGAAACTTTCACCCTACTTAATCACCTACTGTAAATACTACAAATAATATTCAAATATTTTTTTGACTCAAATTTTTGGTCTCGAAACCACTATTCTGACTATGGTCTAAACTGGGCTATTACAACTCTCCCCCTTAGGGATTTTTGTCCCTGAAAATCTTACCGTTGAACAGATTTGGATATTGATGTCTCATAGTATCTTCGGGCTCCCACGTAGCCTGTTCAACACTGTGTCGATGCCACATTAATTTTACAAACGAAATTTTCTTATTTCTCAATTCTTTTACCTCGCGAGCTAAAATACAGATTGGTTCTTCTTCATAAGTCATATCAAATTGAATCTCTATTTCAGACGGAGAAATTATATGCTAGGGATCTGATCTGTATTATCGAAGAATCGATACATGAAACACATTGTGAATCTTTTCTAGCTTAGGTGGTAGCGACAATTTATACGCGACTGGTCCAATGCACTCGATGATCTCATAAGGTCCGATGAATTTTGGACTCAATTTTCCCTTTTTGCCGAATCGGAGTATTTTCTTCCACGGAGATACTTTCAAAAATACTTTATCACTGATCTCAAATTCAATATCTTTTTGTTTCAAATCTGCGTATGATTTCTATCGATCAGACGATGCTTTCAGACTATTTCCTATCACTTTTACTTTTTATTCAGTCTCTTTAATCAAATTAACCTCGTGAATTTTATTTTAACTAAGTTCAAACCAGTACAGAGGTGTTCAGCATTTCCTACCATACAAAGCTTCATGCGGTTAATGCTTAATTGAAAACTATTATTATACTTGAATTCAATCAATGGCTAATATTGTTCCCATGTACCTTAAAACTCAAGAAAGCAATATCTCAACATATCCTAAAGTATCTAAATAATCCGCCTAGATTGACCATCCGTCTGCAGGTGAAAAGCAGTACTGAAGTGTAATTTCATACCTAAAGCCTCTTACAGTTTCTTCCAAAACTGCGATGTAAACCTCGGATCTCTATCAGACACAATCGATAGTGGCACCCCATACAATCTCACAATATCAGAAATGTATAACTCAGCTAACTTATAAAGCGAATAATTCATTCTCACCAGAATAAAATGAGCTGATTTTGTCAATCTATCAACTACAACCCAGATTGCATCTTTCTTCCTCGAGTTAAAGGCAAATAGGAAACAAAATCCATCGTCACTTTATCCCATTTCCACTCGGGGATTATAACCGGTTGCAACAAACCGGATGGCACCTGATGTTCAACTTTAACTTGCTGATAGATCAAACATTTTGAAACAAAATCAGAGATATCTTTTTTTAGTCCAAGCCACCAGTAAAGTTGTTTCAAATCATTATACATCTTTGTACTTCCCGGATGAACCGATAAGCGATGGCTATGTTCTTGTTTCAAAATCAACTAAATCAACTTTGGATTTCTTGGTACACAAATCCAATCTCAAAATCTCAGACAAACATCAATATCAACTCAAAATTCAGAATGAAAGTTCAATTCACACTGAGCTCGTTTCACTAACATTTCATTATCAACTTTCTGAGTATCGCAGATCTGCTGCAAAAAAAATGGTCTTGCTTTCAATTCGGCTAAAACCAAACCATCATCAGATAGAACTAAATGAATGTTCATCACACGTAGCACAAACAATGATTTTTGACTCAATGCATCAGCAACAACATTTACTTTTCTCGGATGATAATCTATAACTAGATCATAGTCTTTTAACAGTTCTAACCATCTTCTCTTTTGTAGGTTCAAGTCTTTCTGAGTCATCAAATATTTCAGATTTTTATGATCTAAAACACATGACATTTCTCACCGAAAAGATAGTGGCGTCAACTTTTTAGAGCAACACAATCGCAGCTAATTCAACGTCGAGCGTGGGATACTTCCTTTCATGCAATTTCAATTGTCTCAAGGCATAAGCTATAACTTTTCCTTCCTGCATCAAAACACGTCCCAGACCGTTCAACAAAGCATTACTAAAAATCATGAACTCTTTATCTGATTCTAGCTGTACCAAAACTGGAGCTTTATTCAAAAGGGCTTTCAACTGATCAAAGCTTTGCTGACACTTTTCAGACCATTCAAATTTCACATCCTTCTGAAGCAATCTCGTCAACAGAGTTATAATCATCGAAAAGCCTTTTACAAACGGTCAGTAATAACCAGCAAGTCCCAAAAAAATACAGACGTCAGACACATTTTTCGAAGGCTTCCACTCTAAAATAGCTGAAATCTTGCTCGGATCAACTCGTATACCGGATGCAGATACGATATGCCCTAAAAACCCAACTTTGCAACCAGAACTCATATTTACTAAACTTTGCATACAATTGCTTATCACAAAGAGTTTGTAGCACAATTCTCAAATGTTTGGCATGCTCAATTTCATCAAGCGAATAAATCAAAATGTCATCAATGAATACAACAACAAATCGAACTAAATACGGTCTGATAATTCTCTTTATCAAGTCCATAAAGACAGTGGGAGCATTTGTTATTTAGAAAGGCATAACTAAAAATTTGTAATGCTCGTACCTCATTCTGAAAGCAGTTTTTGGAATGTCTGAATCTTTAACTCTCAACTAATAGTATCTCAATCTCCAGTCTTTTAAAACACAGTAGCTCCTTTCAGCTGATCAAACAAATCATCGATTCTGGGCAGAGGATATTTGTTCTTAATAGTCACTTTGTTTAACTGACGGTAATCAATGCACATTCTCAGCGTGCCATCTTTCTTTTCTGTCAGTTTCTTACCAATCACATACGCAAGATAAGCTTCACAACCCTTTTTCTCACATTCAGAGCTTTCATCGAATATATCACTGCCGGTAACCCATTCAAATCACTAGAATCGATCAGTATTATTTCATCATTCTTATATCTCAAATAAATAGTCTTCCATTTGCAATTCACAATAGCATCATACAATGTTAGCCAATCCATACCCAGAATTATATCAAACTCATCAAAGGGTAATAACATCAAATTAACCGAGAAACAGATATCTCGAAACATCAATGGACAATTCTTGCACACTTTGTCAACCAGAACACAATTGCCTAAAGGGTTCGATACTCCAATTACAAATTCAGTAGACTCATAGGCAAAGACTTACTGGATACTAAGTTCATGCATATATATATGAATGAGTAGACCCCAGATCTATCAATGCAATCACAGAAGTATCATAGAGAGTAAAAGTACCGGTAATGACATCTAGAGACAAAGCTTCTTCACGAGCTCGAATAGAATAAGCTCTAGCAGGTTCTCTCGCCTCAGATCTCGCAACTGTATCTTTTGTAACTCTCTGGATACCACTCACATTTCCCGTATTTCTGGGAGGTGTACCCTTAGCTGAAGCATTATTCAAATTTGGATTCTGTACAATCTCTTGCTCAATAGACTCGGGACAGTTTCGAATAAAGTGATCTAAAGATCCATATTTGAAACAAGCTCGATCATTTAATCGACAATTTCCTGGATGTCTTTCACCACAATGTCTACACTCAGGTTACTAAGATCTGACATTTCCAACACTTGCAATCGAAGTAGCTAGAGCTCAAAAGCTCGAATGTGATCTTGCATGATCTCTACTCGAATGTCCCATGTTAGTCTTTGATCAGTTATAATCATCTCAAAATTTCTTTAATGCCAACTAATATGAATTACTCTTTGTTCATTTTCGTACTTCTTTAGCTTTCGAATCAGTTTTATTTTCTCTTTCCCAAATTCTTCAGCTTTACACGCTCGGTCAACAAGTACAATGAATTCTTTTATCTCTAAAATTTTGACTAACAAATGGATATCTTCATTCAAATTATCTTCGAACCTTTTACACATTATTGCCTTAGTCGAGACACATTCTCGTGCATACTGGCTCAGTCTTACAAATTCTCGCTCATATTATGTAACAGACATACAACTCTGCTTCAATTAAAGAAACTCTTTCATTTTTGATCAATGAATCTCTGACTAATATATTTCTTCTGAAATTTGGATTGAAAGAAATCCAAGGTAATTCATTCTTTAGGAACAACAGAAGTCAAAGTTTTGCACCATTGGTAAGCTGCATCTCTCAACAAAGAAACAGCATATTTCACATACACATCAGGGGTACACGACATCTCATCAAATACTTGAATTGTATTCTTGAGCCAAAACCCAGCTCTCTCAGCATCATCACGAAATTCTTCAGCCTCATACTTTCTAATCTTATCAACCGGAGGGTTATTCAAACGAACCGGACCTATAACTTGGGGAGCTACAGAAGCTTATGGGGGCGGAGGTTGAGGAATAGCTGGATTTGCTCTTACATATTGAGTGAACCACTCATTCATCATTTGGAAGAAGGCTTATTTTGCCTCTCCTTCCTGACCGCTAGTAACTGGTCTAGAATTAGATGGTGCTGTCCCCTGAGTGGGAGCAGGTGCATTACTTTCAACATCGTCAGCTACGGCTCGTTTGGGATCCATATATTATGCGAAAAACACATTTTATCTGTCAGGATTCATCAAACTATCACAGTTTGTATCTATGGCATGTATAGCTAGACTGTCACAAGCTACATTACTCTGAGAATCAACTAAGCCGTAGCTCTGATACCAATAAATCGTAACACCCCTAACCCGTATCTGACGCCAAACTAGGGTTAAGAGGCTTTACCGGACATATCAGACATTTTAAGCTCATTTCACAACATCAATCATACAATATCATTTTATAAGCATTTGATACTCATATAGTCCCTTTAGAAGGACTACAAGACCTTAAACATGCTTTACAAAAGGTTCGGGACTAAACAATACGAAAACTTTGCGAAACTTAAAAAATTTTTCTTTCAAAGCAAGGCACACGCCCGTGTGGCTAGGCCATTGCCTCACATGGCCGTGCCTTAGACCATGTCTCAGCCCGTGTACAAAATTGACTTGAATCACATGGCCTGTCACATGCCCGTGTGTCTGGCTCACGTGCAACACTTACTTGAATCACATGGCCTGTCACACGCCCGTGTGTCTAGCCCGTGTGCAAGTCTGACTTGCTTCGAATTAGGACATTGAAGGACACGGTGGGGACACATGGCTTGATGCTTAACCGTATGGGCAATTATAGGCCATTTTCAATACTAAATTGCCACCAATTTTGGGTCATACCTACAAACATCAATTCATGTCCCAAAAGTAGCCAAAACATACCAAATTATGCATAATTTGACCTGTAATAACATCATCCATTTCTATATACAAATCCAACTCAAACATACCAATTCAAAATACCAACCTCACATCAAAAACATGTGATTTATACATCAAATTAACCCATTTCAATTCATAGCATTTCCCATCATAACAAATTCCCAAATCAACCATAAAACTTACCAAAATTGACCATTTCTTTTGGCCATTCATGTGCACATCAAAACATACCACATTTTGCATCACATAGCATGCACTAAATTTACTCTATAATCACATTCATTATCAAGCCATATCACATGACTTTATTTACACATTTCAAAACATAATCAAAGTTCTCTAGCCTATACATGCCATACTTTCAAATGTACATTTCAAAAGGTACCAAAATATAGTTTGATAGTGTGGTGATGATCCTCGATAATCCCCGAGCTCCCAGTAGCTTTGATAATCTATAAAACAAGGCAGACACACACAAAGTAAGCTTATAAAAGCTTAGTATGCCATATACAAATGAACTTATCACATAAACAATTACAAACTATTTCATTCATATGAACTAAGGCATAAGACAATAGCAAATTCATATTTCTCATCTAGCTCAATTGTTCATAACCATTTGCTTATAAACATATCACATTTTCATGTAGCTCACATGTCAAATGATCATATTCATACTTATCTTTAATTGCCAAATTTCATATACATTTCATACGTACCTTAAACAGATAAATATCCACATATCCAATCATACCTCGGAATGCTCGTTGAACCGTTCAGAATCAAATAGAATACTCGGATAGCTCAGAAAACTCATACAACGCCAATGTCCCAAACATGGTCTTACATGTAATCAATATCGATGCCACTGTCCCAAACAGGGTCTTACATGAAATCAAATATGATGTCGATGTCCTAGACATGGTCTTACACGTAAATCACAATTTGATGCCAACATCCAAGAAGTGGTCTTACACGATAACACATATCAGAATCCTATGTCATGACATATGTATCCTAACTATTCCTATGGTTCGTACGGGGCTTTTCGGGCGTCATCACATTAGCAAAATTTTCTCAGATTTCACATATTCAGCTCCAATAGCCATTAATCACATTTCATTAACATATAAGCAATAATAATTCAATTCAAACACATTTATTTGTCTATAGACTTACCTCGTATGGGAAAGAATAGAAACGAATGGCTATTCAACTGCTTTCGATTTCCCTCGATCTAATTCTATTTTCTTTGGTTCTTGATCTATACATAGTCAAATTTAACTCTTTTATTCATCAAATCAGTCAATTCAATCCATTTACACATATTTAGGCATTTTACAAATTAGCCTCTATAATTTCACATCTTTTATATTTAGGTCCTTATTTCAAAACAACACCAAACACATAATGTTAACCCAACACATATCTTTCATTTTTCATCAACTAACATCACAAAGCTCACAATTTCATCGATGGCATAACTCAAAATCTTCATCAAATTCAAAATTTGTGACATGGGCTAGGTAGAACTCTTAACAACAATCACAAAAACGTCAAAATTATCTAAAACAAATCAAAAACCATACCTTAATTAACCAAAATGAGTTTCGAATGCTTTTAAGTGTATAAACCCTATTTTCTCTTCTTATTTTTGATGGAAACAACAAATATGAACATCATTTTATCATTTTATTTTATTTAATCATAATTTATTCATCATTTACCAAATTGCCCTTTCTTTAAAACATTTAAAATCCACCATCCCATAAACATATATGTCCATTCATAAATTCAATGGTCAAATTACATTATAAGGACTTCCCATCTAATAAGCCATATCAATTCGGCACATATATCAAGTAGCACACAACTTTTGCATTTTTTGCAATTTAGTCCTTTTATCAAATTGAGCACACAAACAATAAAATTTTCATACAAAACTTTCACACATACTTAATCACATACTAAAATAATATTAAAATAATTTTTTGACTCATATTTGTGGTCCCGAAACTACTATTTTGACTAGGTTCTAAATCGGGCTCTTACAGTATGCCCCTTGGTGAAATTAAATTTAAGCCAGTATGCTCCACACGGCCTTACAGACGGGTGTGTGACTGGTCGTGTGGTACAAGTCAGTATACTCACTAATTGGCACACGGCCTAGCACACGGGCTTGTGACTTGGCCGTGTTGTATAAGCTAGTATGCCCTATAGTTTTGGCATGGCCTCACACACAGCCTGGCACACGGGCATGTGTAGCCACTTTGAAGGGTACACGGGCTAGATACACGGGCTTGTGGTCGGTCGTGTGGCCCAAGTTAGTATGTATGCCCTGTTTTCACACGGCCTAAGACACAGGCGTGTCTGCTAGCCATGTGAGGCACACAGCCTGTTCACACTCGAATGTGACCCTTGTTTATATGAAAAATTTCTAAGTTTTCAAAATTTTTGTATGATATCGGTTTAGTCCTGAACTGTAACAGCCCGATTTTGGGCCTAGTTGGAACAATGGTTTCGAGAACACAAATCTGACAAGAAAAAAATTATTTTTATTATATTTTTATGGTCTACGATTTCACAAAATGATTTCATGAAAATTTCATTCAAAAAGTTTGACGTTTGGGCACTCAATTTAGTCAAAACGACTAAATTATAAAAAGTATAAAAGTTAAGTTCTACATGTTGAGGTGTCCAATTGTTATGAAATTTTAAATTTGAGGTCATTAAATGGTAATTAGACCATTGGATAATTTTTTGGACAAAAATGGATATGAAATAAGTGAAATAGACTATTTTTAAGTTAGGGGCATTTTGGTCATTTAGTGATTAAAAGACATAATAAACAAAATAAAAGCCAAATTTTTGTCCATCTTCAACCCATGGCCAAACTTGCATGGAGAAACCATGGCTAGGGGTTTTCAAGCTTCCAAGCTCGATTGTAAGTTCGTTCTAGCCCCATTTTTAATGATTTTTATGTTTTTGAAATCCTCGTAACAAGATCTATCTATTTCTAGCAATATTTTGAGATATGGTTGAAGTCTAGGGTTTTGACCCATGATGAATATGTGTGTATTTTGATGTTTAAAGGTATATTTTGCATGTTTATGGTTAGAGAAATGACTTTTACTACGTGATTTTCGGTAAAGATGCTAAAAAGGACTAATTTGGGAAAGTTATAAAATTTGTCATAAAAGTGTGAATTAGTGGAAATTGTGGGCTGTTGTAGTTATGAATATGGTTCTTCAAGGCTTAAAATACAAAAAAAAATTGAATGAAAATGGTTTTACGAGCCTAGAGGTAAAAGTGTAAATATGTGAAACTTTAAGGGCAAAAATGTAATTTTGCCATAATATGATTTTTGGATCACATTGAATAATGTGACTAATAAATAGATTAAATGTGATATTATAGATCAAAAAAAAAGAGGTTCGAACCTAGAATGGAAGAAAACAAAGAATATGACGAATAAGTCCTTTTCACCAATTGTGCTACCGAGGTAAGTTTGTATGTAAATAATGCATCGTTTTTACTCACATTTTCATATTTTGATAAATGGTATAAATTGTGCTGAATATTTGATGTAATTGAAAAAATATCAATAAGTGAGAAATTTCCCTATTGAACCTTAGGAATAAAAATGGATACGAGTGGCATGTTCACTAGAAACCTATGTGAAATCTAAGTGAAATAAGTAACCCAGGTGTTGGTCCATACTGTAACACCCCTAACCCGTATCCGTCACTAGATTAGGGTTTAAGGCATTACCGGACAAATCAAAAACTTTTACAGATATTTCATAATACAATTCATCAATCATAAATAAAGTGTCCCTTTTGTAGGTCAACGAGACCTTAATCATGCTTTAGAATAGGGTCGGGACTAAACCGAACACATACTAAAATTCTCGAAAGTTTAAAACTTTCCTAAGTTACAGAGGTCACACGCCCATGTGGGCAGGCCGTGTGCCTCCCACGGCTATAGACACAACCATGTGTCCTGGTCGTGCCAAAATAGAGGATGTATACTGACTTATCCACACGGCCACCAGACACACCCGTGTGCCATGGCCGTGTAAAATTAGGCTAGCTACTTGCAAAGCTAAAGTGCCACCCACACTTGGGTCATACCTACATGTCATATAATCAACATATCTTCCCATTCAATCTCATTTCTCAACTTGCCAATTTGCACAATCAATTCACATGTAAATCCAAGCATATTTCATCCGTACTTCACTAAATCAATATGGCATCAACCTATCAATAAGCTTACCATTCATAAAACCATTTCACCACCATCAAACCATATCAAAACATGCATCATATATCATATTCTCTCATGCATATTACCAACATTTATCTAGCCAAATTACATGGCTATTTACATCTCAAACATATACCAAATGACTAGCCTATACATGCCATATTTAATATATATATTTCCAAAAGGTACCAAAATGAGCTTAAGTAGTGTGATGACGATCCTCGATGGTCCCGAGCCTTCAATAGCTTTGACGATCCATAAAACAAAACAAACACACACAGAGTAAGCTTTCAAAAAGCTTAGTAAGCCATATACAAATAAACTTAACATATAAGCGTTCAAAACATATAATCAATATGGATTCACTAATAGCTCAATTGCATAGCCATAATTCTTCTTGGCACATTCACTTAGTCATTCATCTTTCAATCTTGCATATCACCATACCCTTTATTGCATCATAGCTTGTTCATTCATATAACATAATTTACTTTCTCTTATTCAAATACATAACTCATCTAGGTAAGTTTATGAATATACTTACCTTTTTATTCACACAATGTGTACATATCAAATGTACCTGAAATGGATATACAAATCACATAGTCGTTCGTTTCTCGAACTTGCCCGTTGAACTGTTAGGAATCTAATAGGATACTCAGAATGCTTGGAATAGTCATACAATGACAACATCCCAGACGTGGTCTTACATGTATCCAGATATCGATGTCACTGTCCCAGATAGGATCTTACACGAATCAAATACGATGCCAATGTCCCAGACATTGTCTTACACGTAAATCTCATATCGATGCCAACATCCCAGACATGGTCTTACACGAAATCTTACTCAAAATCTCGAATCAACGCCAATGTCCTAGACATGGTCTTACATGATATAACGTAATAGACACCTATGTCATGTCATATGCATTCCTATCTATAGCTAGGCTCATACGGGACTTCTCGGACTTTAACATCTTATCGACTTATTCATAAACTCAGATTTCACATACATTCCATCTCAATGGATATTCATAGCAATTTAAATCCACATGTACACAAATATTTCAATTCAAATACATTTATTTGTATATCGACTTACGTCGGATTCGGATATTTGATCGGATTCGGTTATTCAACTACTTACGCTTTCCCGCGATCTAAATCTGTATACTTTGGTTCTTGATCTATACATATACATATTTAACCGATTCATTCATCAAATCATTCAATTCAATCTAAAAGACATATCTAGGGTAATTTACAAATTAACCCTCATATTTTCACATTTGGACAATTTAGTCCATTTTTCTCAAGTCATTAAATATACAAAATTTGTTCACACACATGCATAGCCGAAATTCTCTAGGGACCATACAAGTCCATATTTTTCATCAAATTCATAATTTAGTCCTCCAAATTAATTATTTTCACAATTTAGCCCTAATTAGCTAAATTCACAAAAAACTCAAGAACAAAACATGTTCATTAAACACATATCTTTCATTTAACACCAATACTCATCACAAAGCTCACCATTTCATCAATGGCACATCTCTCAAACATTATCAATTCTTCACATTACAACATGGGTTTTATAGCATACGAAGCAACGATTGCAAAAACATAAAAATTATCAAAAACAAAGCAAAAGCCATACCTCAATCAAGGAAGACAAAAGCCAAAACCTAGCTTATTCTTTCTTCTTTTTCTTTGATAATTTTCGCACAAAAGATGATAACTATCCCATTTTCATGCTTTTGTTTCCTTTAGTTATCTTTGATTCATCAATTTACCCGTTTAGCCTTTTAATAAACATATAAGACAAAATAAACATTAAGGTTATTTTGTCATTTACCCATCCACTAACCTTAAAATTGGCTGAATTTCCACATGAAGCCTCCATACTTATAAAGACATAACAAATATGTATCCTTTCATAAAGCATGCAAGTTTTGCATTTAATACAATTTAATCATTTTCTCAAATTAAGCATGCAAACGATCAAATTAATTCACAGAAATTTCACACATGCTAAATCATATACTGTAGACACCAAAATAATATTAAAATATTTTTTGGACTTGGATTTGTGGTCCCAAAACCACTATTTTGACTAGGGTCTAAACGGATCTTACAATTCTCCCCTCTTAGGTATTTTCGTCCCCAAAAATCTTACCGTTAAATAGATTTTGAATATTGCTATCTCATTGAATCTTCAGGCTCCCACGTAGCCTCTTCTATTCCATGTCGATACCACAACACTTTCACTAACGAAATTTTCTTGTTTCTCAACTCTTTCACTTCATGAGTTAGGATACGGATTGGTTCTTCCTCATAAGTCATATCAGGTCGAATTTTAATTTCAGATGGAGTAATTACATGTGACGGATCGGATCGGTATCTACGGAGCATTGAAATATGGAATACATTATGTATCTTTTCTAATTTAGATGGCAACCATAATCTATAAGCAACAGGTCCAACTCGCTCAATGATCTCATACGGTCCGATGAACCTCAGACTCAACTTGCCTTTACGTCCAAATCTGAGTACTTTCTTCCTCGAAGATACTTTCAGAAACACTTTATCACCTCTCCTTTCGTTTCAAATCTGCAAAAGACTTCTGACGATCAGATGCTGCTTTCAGACTGTCATAGATTATTTTCACTTTTGTTCAGTGTCTTTTATCAGATCAACCCCATGTATCTTACTTTCACTGATACAGTCCAATACAGAGGTGTTCGACATTTGCATCAATATAAAACTTCATAAGGTACCATTTTAATGCTCGACTGAAAACTATTGTTATATGCAAATTCAATCAGTGGTAAGTATTATTCCCACAACCATTAAACTCAAGGATACAACATCTCAACATGTCCTCGAGAATCTGAATAATCTGCTCGGATTGACCATCTATTTGCGGGTGAAAAGCGGTATTGAAATGCAATTTCATACCTAAAGCTTTTTTCAATTTCTTCCAGAATCGTGAAGTAAACCTCGGATCTCTATTAGATACAATGGATAATGGCACCCCGTGCAATCTCACAATATTAGAAATGTGAAGCTCAGCCAATCTATCAAGTGAATAATTAGATCTCACCGAATAAAATCGGTAAATTTCATCAATCGATCAACTACCACCCAAATCATATCTTTCTTTTTTTGAGTCAGAGGCAATCCCGAAACAAAATCCATTGTCACTATATCCTATTTCCATTCGGGAATCAGAATCAGTTGTAACAACCTAGAAAGGAACTTGATGTTCAACTTTAACTTGCTGACAGATTAAGCATTTCGACACAAAGTCAGAGATATATCATTTCATACCAGACCACCAATAGTGTTGCTTCAAATCATGATACATCTTCGTACACAAAGTTGATCTCAGAATCTCAAGCAATCATTATCATCTACACTAAATTAGGAATTAGAATTCAACCAACACTGAGTTCGTTTCATTAACATTTCATTGTCAACTTTTTTACCATCACATATCTGCTGTAAAAATAATGGTTTCGCTTTCAATTCAGCTATCACTGAACTATCATCAAAAAGATCTAATTGAGCATTCATAGCATGTAACGTAAACAGTGACTTTCGACTCAATGCATCGGCAATGACATTTACTTTACCCAGGTGATAATCTATTACAAGTTCATAATCTTTTAACAGTTATAACCATCTTCTCTGTCGTAGATTCAAATCTTTCTGGGTCATCAGATATTTTAGACTTTTATGATCTGAAAATACGTGACATTTCTCACCGAATAGATAATGTCTCCAATTCTTTAATGCGGACACAATCGCAACTAGCTCAAGGTCGTGTGTCGGATAGTTCTTTTCATGTGAGTTCAATCGTCTAGAGTCATAAGCTATTACTTTGACTTTTTACATCAGTACGCATCCCAGACCATTCAACGAAGCATCATTGTAAATCACAAACTCTTTGCCTGATTCTGGCTGTACCAAAACTGGAGCTTCAGTTAACAGAGTTTTTAATCCATCAAAACTTTTCTGACATTTATCGGACCATTCATATCTCACATTTTTCTAAAGCAATCTAGTTAACGGGGTAACTATCATCGAAAATCCTTTTATGAATCTTTGATAATAACCAACAAGTTCCAGAAAACTGTAGACTTCAGATACATTCTTTGGAGGTTTCCATTCCATAATAGTAGAAATCTTGCTCGAATCAACTCGTATTCCTAATACTGACACAATATGTCACAAAAAACTAACTTCACGCAACCAGAATTCACATTTGCTGAATTTTGCATACAATTGCTTTCCTCTCAGAGTTTGCAACATAATTCTCAGATGTTTAGTTTGTTTAGTTCCATCCCGTGAATAAATCAAAATGTCATCAATGAATACAACAACAAATTGATCTAGGTACGGTTTGAAAATTATGTTCATCAAATCCATAAAAATAGCAGGAGCATTCGTTAATTCAAAAGGCATAACTAAAAACTCATAATGCCCGTAACTCATTCTGAAAGTAGTTTTCAGAATGTCTGAGTCTTTCACTCTCAACTGGTAGTATCCCAATCTCAAATCAATCATAGAAAACACAGTGGCTCCTTTTAACTAATCAAACAAATCGTTAATCATGTGCAATGGATATTTGTTCTTTATAGTCACTTTGTTAAACCGACGATAGTCAATGCACATTCTCATCGTGCCGTCTTTCTTTTTCACAAATAGAACAAGAGCACCCCAAGGTGAGAAACTCGGTCTAGCAAATCCTCTGTTAGTTAACTCTTGCAACTATGACTTTAACTCTTCCAATTCTATTGCTGCCATTCTATATGGAGCTATCAAAATAGGTGTAACACCCCTAACCCGAGATCGTCGCCGAAATAGGGTTAAGAGGTATTACCAAACATTCAAAACATTTCACTACCATTTCACGACACAAAGTCAAACATCAATCAAACATATTCAATCACAAGTATATAGTCCCTTATTGAGGTCTTCGAGACCTTAAACATGTGTTAGAAATGGGTTGAGACTAAACCAAACACATACAGAAATTCTTAAAAATTTAAAACTTTTCAGAGTTTCCGGGGTTACACGCCCATGTAGGCAGGCTGTGTGTCTCCCACGACTGCTAGACACACCTATGTGTCTTCCCCGTGGTAGAATCTGACTTAACTCTACGGCCACCAAGCACGCCTGTACCCTATCCATGGTCGATCTTAACTTGGCTCCACGGCTACTAGGCACCCCCGTGTGCTAAGGTCAAGTACTCTTAGGCCATATACTGTGTAACATCTCGAAATAGGGCCTAAACAAAATAGTGGTTGTGAAACCACGAATCCAAGCTATAAATGATTATTACAATTAATTATTATGATTTACCGAGTGATTAAATACATGTGTTAAAGTATTGATAAGAAATTTTATTGATTTCATGCTTAAATTGCCTATTTGGACTTGTTTGCAAAAGTTGCTAAATAGGGGTTCTAATTTATAGAGTACTTGATTGAAATGGGGTTTGAAGTAGGAGTCCTTAAATGGTAATTAGACCATTATATTTTCATGGACAAAAATGGACATATATAGGTAGAAAGAACCAAAGTTTTTAATGAAGGGTAATTTAGTCATTTGGTAATAAAAAGAAATTAAAAAGGGAAAAAGATGGAAAAATATGCTCATCTTCTTCATTAGGCAGAATTTTCAAGTGTTCACCATAGCTAAGGTTTGTTTCAAGCTTCCAAGCTCCATAGTAAGTGATTCCAAGCCCCGTTTTTAATGTTATTTACATTTTTGAAGCCCCGATAGCTCGGTTTAGCTTATTCTATCAATAATTCATGCTAGGGTTCATATTTGGAAAAATACCCATAGGTGAAATGTGTTTATTCTGATGTTTTATGATATAATATGAAGTCTAAAATTATGTTAAACAACTTTTGCTAAGTGATTTTAAGTGAAAACGAGAAAAACAGCTTAATCGATAAAAATACCTAATGTTCATAAGTACATGTTAGAGTGAGAATTTGATGTTGTCATAGAAGGTAAAAATGATCATCATGTCATAAAATATAAGAATAAGGGATAAATCATAATTTCTGAGCTTTGGGGAAAATGTGTAAATATGTAAAAGTTTAGGGGCAAAATTATAATTTTTCCAAAGTTAGACTTAAGGACTGTTTTGATAAATGTGAGTATTAAATAAGCTAAATTCGCTATTATAGATCAAGAATAATGAAATTCGGAGTTAGATAGGGGAAAGAAAAAGATAGTGGACTAAATCGATATAGTTTATCGTATTTTGTTTCGAGGTAAGTTTGCGGTAAATAAATGCAATATTCTATTATTTTACATTTGATATTATTAAATTCCAGCATTTACATATTTATTCTATAAATTTATCATTTAAATACTCAAGCATGAATTTGCAGAGAAGCAATCTCAGAAAGTTTCGGTTGAACCTTAGGAATGTGTAGGATACAAATGTCATGACATTAGGGTTTAAGGAAATCATGTAAGACCATGTCAAGACATGGCATTGATAAGTTACTATAAGGCAAAGGTTCCATGTAAGACCATGCCAATACATGGCATTGGTGAATTTATAAGGCAAACATCTCATGTAAGACCATGCCAAGGCATGGCATTGGTGAGTTCATAAGGCAAGGATACCACGTAAGACCATGTCAAGACATGGCAATGGTTAAGTTTCACAAGGAAAGGTACCCGCGTATCCTTAGTATTCCAAGTGGTTCAACGGGAAAATTTAAAGAGTATACCAAAGGAAAGGTAAGACAAGTTCAAGCTAAAAAGGTACAGGTAAGAATTTAAGACTTAAGTATATTAAGTTAAAGGCTTAAATAATTTTGGTAAGAAAAGAATATGATAATGCATTAAGAATGTTGCTACTTATTTACATGCAAACTTACTAAGCTTAATGCTTACTCCCATTCCTTTCTTTCTTTTAGTAGTTTTACAAGCCAACTCGGGGATCGTAAGGATGTCGGAGATCGTTACACACTATCAAAGGATTATATTGGTATTTTGTGACTCGGATGTTTTAAGTTATGGCATGTATAGGGACTTAGCCATTTTGTGTGTATGACCTTATGATATGGCTTAATATTGTCCTGTAAATGTTTGGTAATGATTAGCTATTAAAATGGTTAATTAAGAACATGTTTTGGATGTTATGTAATGCCTAGTTGATAGTTATTTTAAAAAATTATGTAATTATATGCTAGGGAACAGTTTGGATAGCAGCAGTGATGTGATTTTGAAAAATCACCAAAAATATTAGAAATGGAATTAGGTTGTGCATGAGATATAGAATTAAATCTTATTGAGTCTATATTTATATAAAACAATGGTGTAGGAAAAAGAATTGTATATTATGAGAAAATTGATTTTTAGTGAAGAGAGGTCAGAACTGTCGAACTGTGTAATAGGGGAGACTTTAACTAATAAACCATACTAATTGGCCACACCAAAAATTTTTGAAAAATTATAGTATGAAGATATATGAGTCTAGTTTCAATGAAAATTTATGGATCTATATTTTGAGTTTCGTAACTCGAGTTATAGTTAATTTAGTGAACATGACGCAGATGGACAGTTTTCAATTTTTATGCCCTGATCTAGTAAGTTTAGTAATGCCTCGTGCTTGACTCCGGCAACGGTCTCGGGTAAGGGGTGTTACATTTATTGGTATTAGAGTGAGAGTTTAGTCAATTCTCGGAATATTCAGTATGAGTAAGAGTCTAACTATACATGCCATACTTATATTTTGATAGCGTGACGACTCCTGACGATTTTAAAATGTTTTTCTTTTATAGTTATGGATCCCGAACGAGCTGGTGCAGATGATGTAGAGAGTAATGTGCTAGCTCCTGCAGAAGGGACGGTGCCACCAGATAGTAGTGAAAGGCCTGTTACAGTTAGTCAGGAAGGAGGGGCTTGAGAAGCCTTCTTCCAAGCTATGAATAAATGGTTTGCTGAGTTCATTCGTATGAACCCGGCTGTTAAACCTCCACCCCCTCACAATCCTCAGACCACTCATGTAGCTTCCCCAGTTACAGATACAGTCAGAAGAGAGAAACCACCCATTGACAAGATCATAAAGCAAGGGCCGAAGAGTCTCGGGCTACCAAAGATGATGATGCAGAGAAAGCTAAATTTTGGCTTGAGAATACTATCAGAGTCTTTGATGAGTTATCCTGCACACTGGAAGAATGTATTAAGTGTGTGGTGCCACTTCTTAGAGATTCAGCCTACCAGTGGTGGAAGACACTTGTGTCAGTAGTACCGAAAGAAAGAGTTACCTGAGATTTCTTTCAAGAGGAGTTCCGTAAGAAATACATAAGTCAGAGGTTTATTGACCAGAAAAGAAAAGAGTTCCTTGAGTTAAAATAGGGTAAGATGACTGTGACTGACTATGAACGTGAATTTGTCTGACTCAACAATTATGCTCGAGAGTGTGTGTCTACAGAGGCTATCATGAGCAAAATATTTGAGGATGGACTCAATGATGATATCCGACTGTCAGTTGGTGTATTAGAGATAAAAGAGTTTGTTGTTTTAGTTGAACGAGCCTATAAGGCAGAAGAGTTATTAGAAAGAAAGGGTAAAGCTGAAATTGAGATGCAAGACATGAAGAAAAGACAGATGAGCAAGTCATTCAGTCTACATCCAAGAGGCCTAGAGAGTTCTCTACGAGATCTAATTTTTCAGTCGGGTATTCTAGCCGAAACAGAGGTGGAAGATTTATGGATTCAAAAGCTCAAACCACTTCGATTGCGAGTGTTGGTAATATTCAGCCTGATAGATTCGAGTGTCCTCAATGTGGTCAATGTCATCCAGGTCAATGTCGAGCAACTGAGACTGGTTGTTACCGATGTGGTGCACCGGATCATTTCATTCGGGAGTGTCCCAAAATGGTTAAAAGAGAAGTAATACCAAGTGTAAGATCAGGCAAGGCCCCCGTTAGAGGCAAATCTCAGAGAAATCCCGGAGTAGGGGTAGGTAGAGGTACATTTAGAGACATAGCAATAAGATCATATGTTAGAGCAGCCGCAAGGACTTATGCTATCCGTGCTCGTAAAGAGGCATCTTCCCCCAACGTAATTACGGGTACATTTTCTCTTCATAATGTTAATGTTATTGCTTTGATTGATCCAGGTTCAACCCATTCCTATGTTTGCATAAAATTAATGCCTAGTATGAACATGCCCATAGAGTTTACAGAATTTGTGATTAAAGTATCGAATCCATTAGGTCAGCATGTGTTAGTAAACAAAGTATGTAAAAATTTCCCTTTGATGATTAGATGTTACTATTTTTCGGCTGATCTCATGCTATTTCCATTCGATGAGTTTGATGTGATTCTTGGTATGGATTGGTTAACTGCACATGATGTGATAGTGAACTATGGAAAGAAATTCATTGAGATGAAATATGAAAATGGAGAGATCCTTCGGTTTAATTCAGATGAATCAAGTAGTTCAATTTCCATGATTTCTGTTATGTCTACTCAGAAATGTTTAAGGAAAAGATGTGAAGCTTATCTTGCTTTTGTGTTGAATGCTAAAGATCCAGAGTTGAAAATTGAATCAATGCCTATGGTAAATGAGTTTCCTGATGTGTTTCCGGAAGAACTACCAGGTTTGCCTCCTATCAGAGAAGTTGAGTTTGGTATTGAATTGATTCTAGGTACCACACCTATTTCTATTACTCCTTATAGAATGGCTTTAATAGAATTGAAAGAATTGAAAGCTCAGTTATAGGAATTAACTAATAAAGGCTTTGTAAGACCTAGTTATTCACCATGGGGAGCACCAGTGTTATTTCTGAAAAAGAAGGACGGTTCCATGAGATTGTGCATAGACTATCGGTAGCTTAACAAGGTAACCATCAAGAACAAATATACATTGCCTAGAATAGATGATTTGTTTGATCAATTGAAAGGAGCCACTATGTTCTCTAAGATAGATTTGAGATCCGGATACTATCAGTTGTGAGTTAAAGAATCAGATGTTCCGAAAACTACTTTTTGAACTAGATATGGTCACTATGAATTTCTTGTGATGTCATTTGGCTTAACCAATGCTCCTGCCATTTTCATGGATTTAATGAACTGAATTTTCAAACCTTACTTGGACAAGTTTGTAGTTGTGTTCATTGATGACATCTTGATTTATTCTCATGATGAGATCGAGCATACAGAGCATTTGAGAACAGTTTTAAAGATTTTAATAGATAATCAGCTTTATGCCAAGTTTAGTAAAAGTGAGTTCTGGTTATGGGAAGTTTGTTTTCTTGGACATATTGTCTCAGGTGAAGGTATTAAAGTTGATCCGAGCAAGATTTCAACCATTGTTGATTGGAAGCCTCCTAGGAATGTATCAGAAGTCAGAAGTTTTCTTAGTCTTGCCGGTTATTATAGACGATTTGTAGAGGGATTTTCCATGATAGCTACTCCATTGACAAGATTGCTACAAAAAGATGTCAAGTTTGAATGGACTGAGAAGTGTCAGTAGAGTTTCGACAAGTTAAAGGCATTGTTGATTAAAGCTCCTATTTTAGTACAACCAGAACTGGGTAAAGAGTTTGTGATTTACAGTGATGCATCCTTAAATGGACTAGGTTGTGTACTTATGTAGGAAGGAAGGGTAATTTCTTATGCCTCTAGACAGTTAAAATCACATGAGAAAAATTATTCGACACATGATTTAAAGCTAGCTGCTATTGTATTTGCATTAAAAATTTGGAGACATCACTTGTATGGTGAGAAGTGTCGAATATTCACTGATCACAAAAGTTTGAAATACTTGATGACTCAGAAAGATCTAAACTTAAGGCAAAGAAGATGGCTAGAGTTGATTAAAGATTATGAGCTAGTGATCGATTATCACCCAGGTAAGGCAAATGTTGTTGCTGATGCTTTGAGTAGAAAATCTTTATTTGCCTTGAGAGCTTTGCATACTAGTTTGGCCTTATCAGATGATGGTTCTATTTTAGCTGAGTTGAGAGCTAAACCAAAGTTTCTTGAAGAAATTTGTGAAGCTCAAAAGGATGATGGTGAGTTGCAAGCCAAAAGAGTTCAGTGCGAGCTAGGTGTAGAGTCTAATTTTCAGATCAATTCTAACGGTTGTTTGATGTTCGAGAGGGTATGTGTACCAAAGAACAATGAGCTTATTCGAAAGATCTTACAGGAAGCACATAGCAGTTCTTTGTCTATTCACTCAAGTAGTACAAAAATGTATAATAATTTGAAGAAAATGTATTGGTGGACAGGAATGAATAGAGATATATTAGAGTTTGTTTCTAGATGTTTGATCTATCAGCAGGTAAAGGCCGAACATCAGGTACCTTCAGGTTTATTGCACCCTGTATTAGTTCCCGAGTGGAAATGGGGCCGAGTTACTATGGATTTTGTGATAGGATTGCCTTCGACACCGAGAAAGAAAGATGCAATATGGGTTGTGATTGATAAGCTAACGAAGTCGGCTCATTTTATCCCAGTTCGTATGGTTTACTCACTTGACAAGTTGGTCGAGTTGTATATTTCAGAGATTGTGAGACTACATGGAGTACCGTTATCGATTATCTTAGATAGAGATCTGAGATTTACTTCATGATTTTGGAAGAAATTGCAGGAAGCTTTAGGTACAAAGTTGAGTTTTAGTACAGCTTTCCATCCTCAAACTGATGGTCAGTCAGAAAGAGTTATTTTGGTACTTGAAGATATGCTTAGATGTTGTGTATTGGAATTTCAAGGTAGTTGGGAGAAATATTTGCCGTTAATAAAGTTTTCCTATAATAATAGTTATCAATCGAGTTTGAAGATGGCACCTTATGAAGCTTTGTATGGATGTAAATGCCGCACACCTTTGTATTGGACAGAGCTTATGGAAAATCATATTTATGAGGTTTATCTAGTCAAAGAAACAGAAGAGAAAGTAAAAGTCATCAGAGATTGCTTGAAAATAGCTTCAGATAGACAGAAATCCTATGCAGATTTGAAAGAAAAGAAATTGAATTTCAAGTTGGTGATAGGGTATTCTTGAAAGTATCCCCTTGGAAGAAAGTTCTTAGATTTGGCAAGAAAGGCAAATTAAGTCCCCCTTTTATTGGACCGTTTGAGGTGATCGAAAGAGTTGGGCCATTGGCATATTGGTTAGCTTTGCCAACTGAGTTAGAGAAGATTCATAATGTGTTTCATGTGTCTATGCTACGTCGTTGTCGTTCAGATCCATCGCATGTGATTTTGCAAACAGAGGTTGAGATTCAACCAGATATGACTTACGGTGAGGAACCGGTAAAAATTCTAGCTCGGAGGTTAAGCAATTAAGGAACAAAAGTATTTCACTTGTGAAAGTATTATGGAATAGGCATGGGATAGACGAGGCTACATGGGAGCCCGAAGAGACTATGCAAAAATAGTACCCAAATCTCTTTACAGGTACGATTTTTGGGGACGAAAATTCCTAAAGGGGGAGAAATGTAACATCCCAAAATAGGGTCTAAATGGAATAGTGGTTACAAAACCACAAATCCGAGCTATAAAGTTTATTACGATTAATTATTATGATTTACCGAGTGATTAAATACATGTGTTAAAGTATTGATAAGAAATTTTATTGATTTCATGCTTAAATTGCCTATTAGGACTTGTTTGCAAAAGTTGCTAAATAGGGGTTCTAATTTATAGAGTACTTGATTGAAATGGTGGTTTGAAGTAGGAGTCCTTAAATGGTAATTAGACCATTATATTTTCATGGACAAAAATGGACATATATAGGTAGAAAGAACCAAAGTTTTTAATGAAGGGTAATTTAGTCATTTGGTAATAAAAAGAAATTAAAAAGGGAAAAAGATGGCAAAATATGCCCATCTTCTTCATTAGGCCGAATTTTCAAGTGTTCACCATAGTTAGGCTTTGTTTCAAGCTTCCAAGCTCCATAGTAAGTTATTCCAAGCCCCATTTTTAATGTTCTTTACATTTTTGAAGCCCCGGTAGCTCGGTTTAGCTTATTCTATCAATAATTCATGCTAGGGTTCATATTTGGAAAAATACCCATAGGTGAAATGTGTTTATTTTGATGTTTTATTATAGAATATGAAGTCTGAAATTATGTTAAACAACTTTTGCTAAGTGATTTTAAGTGAAAACGCGTATAACGGCTTAATCGGTAAAAATACCTAATGTTCATAAGTACATGTTAGAGTGAGAATTTGATGTTGTCATAGAAGGGAAAAATGATCAGAATGTCATAAAACATAAGAATAAGGGATAAAGTATAATTTTTGAGCTTTGGGGCAAATGTGTAAATATGTAAAAGTTTAGGGGCAAAATTGTAATTTTTCAAAGTTAGACTTAAGGACTGTTTTGATAAATGTGAGTATTAAATAAGCTAAATTTGCTATTATAGATCAAGAAGAATGAAATCCAGAGTTAGATCGGGGAAAGAAAAAGATAGTGGACTAAATCGATATAGTTTACCGTATTTTGTTTCGAGATAAGTTTGCGGTAAATAAATGCAATATTCTATTATTTTACATTTGATACTATTAAATTCCAGCATTTACATCTTTATTCTGTAAATTTATCATTTAAAGACTCAAGCATGAATTGACGGAGAAGCAATCTCAAAAAGTTTCGGTTGAACCTTAGGAATGTGTAGGATACAAATGTCATGACATTAGGGTTTAAGGAAATCATGTAAGACTATGTCAAGACATGGCATTGATAAGTTACTATAAGGAAAAGGTCCCATGTAAGACCATGCCAAGGCTTGGCATTGGTGAATTTATAAGGCAAAGGTCCCATGTAAGACCATGCCAAGGCATGGCATTGGTGAGTTCATAAGGCAAGGATACCACATAAGACCATGTCAAAACATGGCAATGGTTAAGCTTCACAAGGAAAGGTACCCACGTATCCTTAATATTCCAAGTGGTTCAACGGGAAAATTTAAAGAGTATACCAAAGGAAAGGTAAGACAAGTTCAAGCTAAAAAGGTACAGGTAAGAATTTAAGACTTAAGTATATTAAGTTAAAGGATTAAATAATTTTGGTAAGAAAAGAATATGATAATACATTAAGAATGTTGTTATTTATTTACATGCAAACTTACTAAGCTTAATGCTTACTCTCATTCCTTTCTTTCTTTTCATAGTTTTACAAGCCAACTCGGGGATCGTAAGGACGTTGGAGATCGTTACACACTATCAAAGGATTATATTGGTATTTTGTGGCTCGAATGTTTTAAGTTATGGCATGTATAGGGACTTAGCCATTTTGTGTGTATGACCTTATGATATGGCTTAATATTGGCTTGTAAATGTTTGGTAATAATTAGATATTAAAATGGTTAATTAAGAACATGTTTTGGATGTTATGTAATGCCTAGTTGATAGTTATTTTAAGAAATTATGTAATTATATACAGGGGAACATTTTGGACTACAGCAGTGATGTGCTTTTGAAAAATTACCAAAAATAGTAGAAATGGAATTAGGTTGTGCATGAGATATATAATTAAATATTATTGAGTCTATTTTTATATAAAAAATATTTTGTAGGAAAAATAATTGTATATTATGAGATAATTGATTTTTAGTGAAGAGGGGTCAGAACTATCGAACTGTGTAATAGGGGAGACTTTAACTAATAAACTGTACTAATTGGCCACACCAAAAATTCTAGAAATATTATAGTAAGAAGACATATGAGTCTAGTTTCTAGGAAAATTTACAGATCTATATTTTGTGTTTCGTAACTCAATTTATAGTTAATTTAGTGAACATGACGCAGATGGATGGTTTCAATTTTTATGCCCTGATCTAATAAGTTAAGTCTAGTAATGCCTCGTGCTCGACTCCGGCAACGGTCTCGGGCAAGGAGTGTTACATGCTGTCTTTTTCACACAGCTACTAGGCACGCCCATGTACCATGGCCGTGTGCTTTTAAGCTAGCTATTGAATTTACCCCACGGTCACTAGGCACGCCCGTGTGCCATGACCGTGTAGGCAAAACAGGCCATTTGCAAGGCCAATTTGCCACCCATACAAGGGTCAATCCTACAAGCACATTTAAGCATAATCCCACACACAATTTGGCAACCAATCTCATGCCAAGTGATCAACATAACATCTCATACAATCTCATATATAACCATGTTAACTTATTGACTAAATTGCACCACTTGAACACATTCAATACCAAATATGGTTCCTCCTCAAATTCACTTGATCATACTAGCATCAATCTATCACCAAGATTACCATTTATAAGACATATCCATTGCTATCAACACAAACCAAAAATCACTTCACATACCAAATCCACACAAGCATATTTCAAACATTTATCTAGCCACCTCACATGGCTATTTACACATCTCATACATAATTTACATATCTAACCTATACATGCCATATTTCAACTATGTACATCTTTCCAGAAGTACCAAAATAAATTGTTGATAGTATGATTGAGATGCTGACGATCTCCAAATCTGAGCTAGCTTTACTGACACTGCAAAGCAGAGAAATAAATCACACAGTAAGCTTTCCAAAGCTTAGTAAGTCCATAACATAACACATTAAACCAAAACAAATCATCACATATATTTATTTCACATCTATATAGGTATATATAATGTCATCCAAAGCTAATATACTCATTTAACATTTCATGATCTCATTTATAGATTCATTAGCCACATAGGTTCTAGACATACCTTATCCAACACTTAGTTGTCAATTACATTTGCTACTCAATACTCACTATTTCCTCTCGATCAACTTTTGTCTCTTCTTCGATTCAATCACACACTTGGTGGCCAAATAGTTAGCTGAAACTTAATTAACATCGCACACTTAATGCATTCATATCAAACCGATCTTAAATCGGTATCGCACACACAGTGCCCACCACAAAGCCAAAGCTTATATTATTTCGCACATACAGTGCTAATCATCTATCACCTTTCCGAATACGCACACTTAGTGCCATATAACTCAAGCCCTCACATAGCATTCACATTTCAATATATTCATACCATTCATTTCATAGCATTAAACATAACTAAATTCACGTATTATGTCCAAACTTACTTCGGACGTCGAACTATCGAAAAGGTCGATTAATCGACTACTTTATCTTTGCCTCGATCTCGATCCGAACCTCTCCTTTCTTGGTCTATACACATTCAAATTCAATCCATTCAATCACAATTTCATTCAATTTAGTCCACACACACTTATTTAGGGCATTTTACAAAATAGCCCTCATATTTTCACATTTTGACACTTTAGTCACTATTTCACAAAACCATCAAATACACAAAATTTCAAAACACATATGTTAGTCGAATTCTTCCCATGCTAATACAAGCTCATACATTTCATTTATTTCACATTTTAACCCTTCAATTTACACTTTTCACAATTTAACCCAAATTACTAAATTTCATCAAAAATCCAAATACAAACTATGTTAACCCAACACCAAACTTTCATATTTCACCAACTAGCATCACAAAGATCACATATTCATCAGTGGCATATCTAACATTCATCACTAATTCACAAAATTTAAGCATGGGTTAGCTAGAGCACGAAGCAACGATTACGAAAACGTAGAAATTATCAAAAATCGAGTTGAATTCACATACCAATTTGTGCCTAAGCTTGCCGAAACCTCAAAGCTCACTAGCCCTTCTTTTTTTTCTATTTTGGGTGAGTAAAAGATGAATACTCATCTAATTTCATGTTTTTGTTTTATTAATATTACCTTATTAAACATTTTACTCATT
Source organism: Gossypium rotundifolium (assembly GCA_025506655.1). Lineage (NCBI taxonomy): Eukaryota > Viridiplantae > Streptophyta > Magnoliopsida > Malvales > Malvaceae > Gossypium > Gossypium rotundifolium. The sequence continues at coordinate 148,413,037 of CP106724.1, forward strand.
TTCCCTTTTATTAAACATATAAAACAAATATATATTAAGGCTAATATGTCATTTATCCATCCACTATCTTTAATAATGGCTAATTGCCTCATAATGCCTTCACATTTAAAAGCCATAACACATAGATACTTCAACAATCAGCACACAGCTTTTTTAATTTACGCGATTAAGTCCTTTCGCTTAATTCGACACACAATCGATAAAATTACCACATAGAATTTTCACACAGGCTATATCACACATAATCAACACCAAAAATAACATTAAAATATTATTCTGACCTCAGATTTGTGGTCTCAAAATCACTATTTTAACTAAGGTCTAAACCGGGCTATTACAATAGGTGTTGTACCAGGCAACAGATCAATACCAAATTCAACTTCACGTATCGGAGGCAATCCCGACAACTCTTCAAGGAATACATCAGAGAACTCACAAACAAATGGAACTGATTCAACTTTCTTTTTGTTTACTTTCGAATCAATCACATAAGCAAAATATGTCTCATACCCCTTTTTCATATAACTCTAAGCTTTCAACACAGATATCACAGCAGGTAATCCATTCAAATCATTAGACTCAACCCGAATTATTTTATCATTCGGACATCTCAAATCAATAGTTTTTCTTTTACAGTTCACAACAGCGTTATGCAATGTCAACCAGTCCATACCCAGAATGATATCAAACTCATCAAATGGTAATAGCATCAGATCAGCAAGAAAACAGATATCTCAAAACATTAACGGACAGTTCTTGCATACTTTGTCAACCAGGACACTTTTACCTAAGGGGTTCGATACTTTTATAACAAACTCAGTAGACTCTACAGGCAAAGTCTTACTAGATACTAAGTTCACGCATATATATGAGTGTGTAGAACCAGGATCTATCAATGCAATCACAGAAGTATCATGAAGAGTAAATGTACTCATTATAACATCCGGAGATGAAGCTTCCTCCCGAGCTCAGATAGTATATGCTCTGGCAGGCGCTCTAGCTTCGAATCTCGCAACAGTATCCCTCATAGTTCTCTAACTACCACTGACATTTCTTGTGTTTCAAGAGGATCTACGTCTAGCTGCAACATTATTAGATCTCTTATTCTGAATAATCTCTAGTTCAACAGACTCTGGGCAATCACGGATGAAATGATCTAATGATCCACATCTGAAGCAAGCTCGATCATTCAATCTACAACTTCTCGGATGCCTTTTTCCATAATATTTACATTCAGGTCGTTCGGATTGAACATTTCCAACGCTTTCCATTAAAGTTGCCAGAGCTTTAGAACTCGAATGTGCTCTAGCTCGATCTCTACTAGAATATCCCAAATTATTCTTTGAATGGCTATGTTCATCTCTGAATTTCTTCGAAGCAGACTGAAATGATTTACTCAAAATCTCTTTCTCATGTTTCTAGCTTCAGACTCAGCTTTTCATTTATCTTTCCCAAGTGCCTCAGCTTTGCACGTTCGGTCAAGAAGCACAACAAACTCTTTTATCTCCAAAATCCTGACTAGCAAGCAAATGTCTTCATTAAGGCCATCCTTAAATCTCTTACACATTATTACTTCAGATGATACACATTCCCGGGCATACAGACTTAGCCTCGCGAACTCTCGTTCGTATTTAGTGACAGACATTCGGCCCTGCTTCAATTCTAGAAATTCTTTTTGTTTTTGATCTATGAATCTTTGACTGATATATTTCTTACGGAATTCAGACTGAAAGAAACCCCAAGTAACTCGTTCCTTCAAAACAACAGAAATTAAATTTTTCCACCACTGATAGGCCGCATCTCATAACAAGGAAACAACACATTTAATATTTTCTTTCGGAGTCAAAGACATCTCATTAAATACTCGGATAGTGTTTTCTAACCAAAACTCAGCTTTCTCGGCATCGTCATCATTGGTAGCCTTGAATTCTTCAACCCCATACTTACAGATTTTATCGACCAAAGGCTTGTTCAACAGATTCAGATTCATAGTCAGAGGTATACCAGATGTTTGAGAAGGATTAAGCGGGGGCGGAGGTTGTGAAACAGTCAGGTTATTTCTCACAAACTGAGTGAACCACTCACTCTTCATCTGAAAGAAAGCTTGTTTAGCTTCTCCCTCTTGACCGCTTGTAGCCGGTCTCGACTCAGATGGCACTGTCCCTTGAGCCGGAGCAGGTGCATTGTCAGTTAAGGCTCTTTCAGGATCCATTACTATACGAAAATCACATTTTACACGTCAGGATTCATTACACTATCACAGTTCAAATATATGGCATGTATAGCTAGACTCTCACACGCTATTAGTCCGAGAATCGGCTAAACCGTAGCTTTGATACCAACCAAATGTAACACCCCTAACACGTATCTATCATCAAATTAGGGTTTACGGCATTATCAAACAAATCAAAAACTTTTAAAGATATTTCATAATACATTCATCAATCATAAACAAAGTTTCCCTTTTGTAGGCCAACGAGACCTTAATCATGCTTTAGAATAGGGTCGGGACTAAACCAAACACATACTAAAATTCTCAAAAATTTAAAACTTTTCTAAGTTACAGAGATCACACGCCCATGTGGGCAAGCCGTGTGCCTCCCACGGCTACTAGACACAACCATGTGTCCTAGCCGTGCCAAAACAGAGCATGTATACTGAGTTATCCACACGGCCACCAGACACGCCTGTATGCCATGGCCGTGTAAAATTAGGCTAGCTACTGACTTATTCACATGGTCACAAGGCACGCCTTTGTGTCACAGTCGTGTATGTAAGATAGACTACTTGCAAAGCTAAAGTGCCACCCACACTTGGGTCATGCCTACAAGCATATACAAGCCTATTTTCACACACAATTTGGAACCATATACATGTCATATAATCAACAAATCTTCACATTCAATCTCATTTCTCAACATGCCAATTTGCACAATCAATTCACATGTAAATCCAAGCATATTTCATCCGCACTTCACTAAATCAATATGGCATCAACCTATCAATAAGCTTACCATTCATAAAACCATTTCACCACCATCAAACCATATCAAAACATGCATCATATATCATATTCTCTCATGCATATTACCAACATTTATGTAGCCAAATCACATGGCTATTTACATCTCAAACATATACCAAATGACTAGCATATACATGCCATATTTAATATATATATATATATATTTCTAAAAGGTACCAAAATGAGCTTAAGTAGTGTGATGATGATTCTCGAGGGTCCCAAGCCTTCAGTAGCTTTGACGATTTATAAAACAGAACAAACACACACAGAGTAAGCTTTCAAAAAGCTTAGTAAGACATATACAAATAAACTTAACATATAATCATTCAAAACATATAATCAATATGGATTCACTAATAGCTCAATTGCATAGCCATAATTCTTCTTGGCACATTCACTTAGCCATTCATCTTTCAATCTTGCATATCACCATACATTTTATTGCATCATAGCTTGTTCATTCATATAACACAATTTACTTTCTCTTATTCAAATACATAACTCATCTAGGTAAGTTTATGAATATACTTACCTTTTTATTCACACAATGTGTACATATCAAACATACCTGAAAGGGATATACAAATCACATAGTCATTCATTTCTCAGACTTGCCTATTGAACCGTTAGGAATCTAATAGGATACTAAGGATGCTCGGAATGGTCGTACAATGCCAACATTTTAGACGTGGTCTTACATGTATCCAGATATCGATGCCACTGTCCCAGACAGGGTCTTACACGAATCAAATACGATGCCAATGTCTCGCATATGGTCTTAAAAATCTCATATCGATGCCAATGTCTCGGTCTTACATGTATCCGATATCGATGCCAATCTTACACGTCTTAACGAATCAAATCATGCCATGTCTCGATGGTCTTACACGTAAATCTCATATCGATGCCAATGTCCCTGACGTGGTCTTACACAAAATCTCGAATCAATGCCAACGTCCCAAACGTGGTCTTACATGATATCATGCAAAAGACACCTATGTCATGACATATGCATTCCTATCTATTCCTAGGCTGATACCGGACTTCTCAAACTTTAACATCTTATCGACCTATTCGTAAACTCGAATTTCACATACATTCCATCTCAATGGGTATTCATAGCAATTCAAATCCATATGTACACAAATAATTCAATTAAAATACATTTATTTGTATATCGACTTACCTCGGATTCGGATATTCGATCGGATTCGGTTATTCAACTACTTTCGCTTTCCCGCGATATAAATCTATATTCTTTTATTCTTGATCTATACATATATAGATTTAATCGATTCATTCATCAAATCATTCAATTCAATCCAAAACACATATTTAGGGTAATTTACAAATTAAACCTCACATTTTCACATTTGAACAATTTAGTCCATTCATCAAATCATTTAATTCAATCTAAAACACATATTTAGGGTAATTTACAAATTAACCCTCACATTTCACATTTGAACAATTTAGTCCATTTTTCTCAAGTCATCAAATATACAAAATTTTTCACACACATGCATAGTCGAAATTCTCTAGAGACCATACAAGTCCATATTTTTCATCAAATTCATAATTTAGTTCTCCAAATTAATTATTTTCATAATTTAGCCCTAATTAGCTAAATTCACAAAAAATTCAAGAACAAAAATGTTCATTAAACACATATCTTTCATTTAACACAATACTCATCACAAAGCTCACCATTTCATCAATGGCAGATCTCACAAACATCATCAATTCTTCACATTACAACATGGTTTTTATAGCATACAAAGCAACGATTGCAAAAAAGTAAAAATTATCAAAAACCAAGCAAAACTCATACCTCAATCAAGGAAGACAAAAGCTAAAACCTAGCTTATTCTTTCTTCTTTTTCTTTACTAATTTTTGACACAAAAGATGATAACTATCCCATTTTCATGCTTTTGTTTCCTTTAGTTATCTTTGATTTATCAATTTACCCGTTTAGCCTTTTAATAAACATATAAGACAAAATAAACATTAAGGTTATTTTGTCATTTACCCATCCACTAACATTAACATTGGCTTAATTGCCACATGAAGCCTCCATACTTATAAATACATAACTAATAGGTATCCTTTCATAAAGCATGCAAGTTTTGCATTCAATGCAATTTAATCCTTTTCTCAAATTTAGCATGCAAACGATCAAATTAATTCACAGAAATTTCACACATGATAAATCATATACTATAGACACCGAAAATAATATTAATATATTTTTGGACTTGGATTTGTGGTCTCCAAGCCACTATTCTGACTAGGGTCTAAACCAAACTGTTACACGTACGTTCTACCGGTGGCTGAGTTATTCGGCATGTGTTACGGATACTCGATAGCTTGTGTAAGCAACACCATGTAGTTTCGTCATGACCGACAGCTTGTGTGAGCAGACTTGAGATTGTGACTATGTGAAATAGGTGCTAGTCTTATAACTTCTACCAGTGGCTGGGTAATCCAGCATGTGTTGTGGATACCTGACAGCTTGTGTGAGCAGCACTAAGTAGTTTCATATGACCGACAACTTGTGTGAGCTGACCCGTGAATGTGATTAGCTCGAGAGTGAGCCTATGCGAAAAGTGTGATATGAAGTATCTTTGGCTACTAGTGTGGCACTTATGTGCAAACTTCTGATGTATCTAATAATATTCTGATGTGTTCAACGGGAAATGACTAAGTATAAACGAATATGACTAAGTGATGAATAAGTGCAGGTTTGTGTGTGTCAATTTATGAGCAATGTGCTCGATAGGTGATCGAACTTTGGTAAGTTTGATATGGGGTAAGTGTTACTATGAAAGTTAATACAAAGAAATTATGAAATAGTAAAATTTGCAATAGAATAGTTTTAGGATAGCAGCCGTTATGTGTCTTTGAAAAATCACCAAAAATGGTGGAAGTTGAATTAGAAGTTGGATAAGATATGAAATTAAATAATATTGAGTTTATTTTCACATAAATTTTCACATAAAAGAAACGATGTAAGTGAAAGAATTTCACATTCTGAGATATTTGAATTTTTGTGAGACAGGGTCAGAATGATTTTGAAATCCCCTATTCCGACTTTGGAAAATCACTAAAAATTGTATAAAAATAATTATGGTTTATAATTTATATGATTAAATTTATTAATGAGTCTACTTCAATATAAAAAATAGGAACATCATCCAAATCCCGTACGAAGAGATAATTAATTTTTACTGAAGAAGGGTTTAAACTATCAAACAGCAGAATAGGGGAGACTTTAAAGAATAAACTTTACTTATTGGCTAAACCAAAAATTCTGAAAATTTTATGGCAAAAATATATGTGAGTCTAGTTTCAGGAAAAATTAACGGATCTTAATTTGGAGTTTTGTAGCTCAAGATATAAATAATTTAGTGACTATGACTTGAGCAGATAGCTTGAAATGAACATGAGTAAATAGTGGAACTATGTGCAATTATGATTATATTATCTTGAGAACATATTGGGAGGATTGGTAAAAACATATAAATAAATAGCTTATTATTTACTTGCCAACTTACTGAGCTATATAGCTTACCCCCTTCCTTTCTTTTTCCTATAGTGTCACAGATGTTAGCTTGAGTTGGAGGTCGTCAGAGATTCTATCACACTAAGAAGCTAAGGATTGGTATTGATTATTTTTATTATAGCTTTTTAAGCCTATGGCATGTATAGGGACTTGGTCATTTGTGTATATGTTATTACAAGTTGGCCTAGAATATTGGCCTATGCTAATTGAAGGTCATTGTTGTATAAGGCCATTTGATGTGGCCAATATTTATTATGTTATAAGTCTATGATGAAGTATTACATGGATGTGCATGCTTGTTTGGGTTGGATGAGTGAATGTGTGATAATTATGTGTGAAAATACTAAATGTGAATGGTTGAGTAAGTTATATGCTATGATTAGTTAAGTGTGTGTGTGGTTGTGCATGATAATTGTGATTTATAAATAGTGTGTGAATGCCATGATATGGTTATTGGGATGCCTAAAAAAATGTCATCTGTGTGTTGATAAATTTGGTATAAGTGTGCAAGAGTTTTTGGATGAAAAAAAAGGCTTGGTAAATAGCCTAACTTTCATCCACAAGGATGGCCACATGGCCTAGCACTTGGGCATGTGACTTGGCCGTGCGACCCTAAATGGTTGATGACATCATAAACAGAGAGTTACACGGGTCGAGGACACGGGCATGTCACAAGCCACATCGGCGTGTGGCCTTGTTTTGTGGTAAAATTTTCTATGTATTTTAAAGTTCTCGATTTAGTCCCGGACCACTTCCAAAGTATGTTTTGGGCCTCGTAGGCCAATAATAGGGACAATATGATTATGAATGAAAAGTTTTACATTTGAATGGAAATTTGTGACTCAGAAATGATCGGTTATATGTGGTTAAGCCCGGTAATTCCTCGTACCCTATTCCTGTGACGGATACGGGTAAGGGGTGTTACACAAACCACTTCTAAAGCATGTTTAAGGCCTCGTAGGCCCTTATAAGGGACAATGTGATTATGTTGGATGATTTATGAGAATTAATGCTTATTGTTGCATAACATATGCTATATGTGTTGTAAATTGATCGGTAATACCTCGTAACCTTATTCTGGCGTTTTAATATGGGTAAGGGGTGTTACAATTTCTAGGAAGAGTCATATTTGTTCAAAAACTATTTAGAGTAAATGATCAGGAGATGCGTGCTAGAAAACAAGGTCTATGAAATTTTATAGCATTGTCACATAGCTCCTAGTGGGGCACAATTTGAAGATTCACGGAAGATTCACGTACTGTGGCCAAAGTATTGCAAGCTGCATTCTTTTTGCCAACCCTATTCAAATATGTGTATGCCTACATAAAGATGTGTGATTGATGCTAGAGGGCTGGAAACATCACTAACAGAAATGAGATGCCCCGAAAAAATATCATTGAGGTAGAATTATTCGATGTTTGGGGTATTGACTTTCTTGGTCCATTCCCTCCTTTTGGTCACAAGTACATTTTGGTAGCAGTAGACTGCGTATCTATGTAGGTTGAGGCTGAGTCATATTTGACAAATGATGCCAAGGTTGTAATGAAGTTTTTGTAGAAACATGTGTTCACAATGTTTGGAACTCCTAGGGCTATCATCAGTGATGAGGGGTCCCATTTTGTGAACAAATGGTTGAAATAGTTGCTCGATAGACATGGAGTGAAGCAAAAGGTTGCCATAGCTTACCATTCGCAGAAAAATGGGTAAGCTGAATTGGCGAACAAAGAAATAAAAGGTATACTCGAGAAAGTAGTTTGTCCAAACCAAAAAGATTGGTCCAAAAGATTGGATGACGCTTTATGGGCCTACAGGACAGCATACAAACACCTTTAGCGATGTTTCCCTATCAGTTGGTTTTTGGGAAAGCCTGTCATTTGCCCTTAGAGTTAGAACATAAAGCTTACTGGGCTCAGCTCAATTCTGATCTCAAGCTTGCTACAGAGAAACAGATGCTTTAGCTCAATTAGTTAGAAGAGTTTCGAATGTTCTCATATGAAAATTCCAAGTTATTCAAGGAGAGATTAAAAGGATGGCATGACAAGCACATTTGAGTTTGAGAATTTAAAGCATGTCAGCAAGTTTTGTTGTTCAATTCCAAATTAAGGTTCTTTCCAAGTAAGTTAAAATCACGTTGGTCCAGTTCATTCACTTTTCATCAAATCTTCCCATACGGGGTTGTTGAACTTCATGGTAAGGGTGGTAATTTCAAAGTTAACGCTTAGAACTTGAAACATTTCTGGGGAGATAAAATTGAGTGGGATAAAACCTCGTTCATTTTATCAGATACTTCAAATTTTATTTTTCTTTTTAATAAAAGACTTAGGCTATATCTTTTGGATTAGCATGTTGAAATAAATTTTGTTTTGGAGATTGAAACTTAAGCGGACCACTTGTGATCCCTCAAATCTTTCCTGGGAACTGATTTTAACACAATCTTCCGAGAAAATATTTCCTAAGTGAAATAATTTTTTCATTTTTCAAATAAAAGGGTCATGATCCAAGTTTTAGCTTGCAGGTCAATTTTCAAATTATCTTTAAGTTTAGGGACTTAATTGAATTATATGCAAAATTGACTATTCTTTTGTAAATATTGAAATTAACTGTCTTTTCCTGTAAATATTTTTAAAATAGCTAAAATAGAAGTTTTTAATTTTAATTTTCAATAAATAGCATGATAACAACTAGTATATAATTATATGTATATAACATATATTAAATGTTACCAACTTTGTATAGGATTAGAATTGTTTAATATTTTATTTTAGATTTTTATTTCTAATAAATAAGATAATGTAACATCCCGGTTTAGGGGTTATGCGTTTGGAGCATAACTCGAGTGGTTAGCAGGCTTATGGTCATGTTGGATGGATTTTGAGGGGTTTGGAGAACCCAAAAAGGTAAGGGATGACTCAAGAAAAATTTGAAATTTATGGTTAAGAAACGGAGCTTGGCTTTGGAGGCCTTAAGAGAAAAATTTGGAAGGTTATGACACAAGAAGGTCTTTGGTGGAGTGGCATGGAGGCGCTACTTGGGGCTGTGGGAAGGTGACGCCTTAAGGTCTCAGGTTCGAATCAAAGAGGCAGCAAACTGGTTTTAATTTTTATGTTTTGGCGTTACAAGGAAGGAGGCCTTAAAAGGAGTTGGGGCGTGTCTTTGACACAAGCAGCACCTTGGCAAAGTGGTTCCCGTGCGGCACTTAGGAGCTAGAGGCGAACGTGGGCGCTGGTTCGAGGGGCTGCAGCAGCATTTTGGCGTGTTTTATTTTTCATGTGCGGCTATGGGCTTGAGTAGGAAGCCTTTAAAGATAAATGTTGGAGGCTTTATGGCATGAAAGTCAATGTGGCCGAGTGGCCTGGGGCATTGGAGGAGAGGAGTACAGTAGCAAGGTCCCAGGTTCGAACCAAGAGAGTTGCGTTTTGGAGTTTAATTTTTATTCTTTTTGGCAAAAATTTGAAGGTGTTGGACGGCACATGGAAGCTTCATTGGATAAGGATTAAACCAAGGTTGTTTAATCATTTTTGAATTCGGCTGGTGGATAGCTTTTGTTAGTTTATTATTTTAGATAAATATAGGATTATTTTAGTTAGTTTTAAATTAGAGATAATGGCTGCTATTGGATTGTTTTTTAATAGGATTAGGTGATAAAATATGAGTTTAATTAGGAGAGAAAGGTGGATTTTTGAAAGTGGAGCAGTAGTGGCCGGCCAAAGGGCTCCTTGGGTAGCCACATTCGGTCTTCAAGGGGGAAGGGGGTGCCGTATGCTTTAAATAGGGGGAGCACCCTCTAAGAAATTCTTTTCTCCTTTTGTTCTCCAAAGCCAAAAGTCTTTCTCTCATCTCACTCTCTGGTGCCGAATTTCCTTTGAGAAGTCACCTATTCAATTTCCATTTTCTGTGCCTTGTGACCGAAACTCTAAGGTCCCATAAGGATACTTTTGTTTTCTTCTTTCCCTTCCCTATTTGCACTTTGACCGAACCCCCATTCCTTTCTCAAACTCTTTTCAAATTCCATAACAACACCTTGTGTTAGCCGAATGCTCCAATTTCATTTGGTAGTGAAGCCGAAACCTTTTCTCTTCTATTTATCCAAGCTTGTTGTCGAACCTGTGAAGAGTGGTGGCTATGATCTTTTAGGGCCAAATCAATAGAAGTAAAGGAAAGCCTTCGGGATCTCAGTTTATTTCGGTAAGGATGAGTAGATTATGGATATTCATTTGAGATCTGTATTAATCGTGTGTTGATTAGATATCGTTATGGATGCGAGTGCCAGTCAAGAGGAGAAAGGGAAAGCTCCCATCCCGAAGTTCAAAAGAGATCGATTTTTGTTGCAGACGAGATTGGCCACCGGGTGTGGACGTCTTCGAGAAAACTATAGGCGGATAGCGGTAGTCTCGCTAAACGATAGCGTCGGGATCAAGGTTTAGAGCTTCAGTCATAAGGTGTGTAGTTAGCCATTGTTTCGGGTTTTATGTGATATCTGCTATGTTATATACTTACTAATAAGTGCGATGGTAAAGTGCAATAGATACCCTAAAAGGGTATGACGTCGATCGTAAATAGCAAATTGTTAATATTGTTGTCATTTATTTAAATATGAGTGTATGCCTATGTTTGTGAATGACATGCACATGCATCATATTGTCATTATATCATGTTACATGTGCATGGGTGGGTTATGAAAGAAGGACAGGGTGTACTTCGAGTACGTGGTTGATGTCAGCTTTGTGCTACATCGTGGATTGGCGCTGACTGAGGTCGCGTTGTGGATCTAAACGATTAAGTTCGCGTGGTTACCGTGATTAATATCGGCTCTGTGCCTTATCGTGGCTTGATGGGTTGCTATGTGCCCCATCGTGGTTTGATGTTAGCTACGTGCTACATCGTGGATGGCATTGGTTGCCTTTTTGGAGGGAAAAGGAGAGGGCGACTCGATAGTCCCCTGGTGTGTGGTAGGCTGGATAAGGGGGTGTGTAGCGGATGGACCCTAGGCTTGGGTTGGGTATCATGATTGCATGGTTTTGTTATGAAATGATATGGAAATGGGCCAAGCCCAATATGACATGTGGATAGGTATGTTTTGAGAACATACGTGGAAATGGGCCAAGCCCAGTGATCGGTGGACTGATGAGAAAAGGGCCTAGCCCAGTGCTTGAATATGATTTGATTGTGGGCCAAGCCCAGATTGTGGTAATGTCTAAATGATTATATTTACATGTTGCATTTGATAATTGGGATGTTATGTGGCTAGCATGTGGTGGATTTCGATGGTTTTATTACACATCGAGTCCGTATGACTCACCCAATTATTTATCCAACATCACAGTGATATGATGTTGGACCGGGTTGGAGTGGATACAAAGGTGGCCATGCGAAGAAGTTTTCTTATGTATGATTTTATGCGATGATGTTTATTTGATTTAATTATTTCATATTATCGGTTTGGGTATTTATTTGATGTAATAAAGGCCACCTTTATTTAAAGTATTCTATTTACGATTATCGAAGTTTATATTATACTTAGATATATTTTCTTCAAATGATTTATAATATAATAAATTATAATAAAGTTTTAATTCACGTATTTTTATCGAGCTTATATTATTAAATAATTTTTAACGGACACACTCTCCAGAAGTTAACAAAATTTTCAAGTTTTATTCTAAAGTCAAAGATTTTCCAACCATTTTTCCGCAGTGACATACCAGATCCGGTCAGGGCTTGTGGGCCGGGTTTGGGGATGTTACAGATAATATCAAGTAATATGTTAATATACTTTATATTATATATTAATTGATATTGTTTTGAAATAAGATTAGGAGTTATAGTATCTTATTATTATCTTATTATTATTTCTTCTAAGAGTTTGAGTTAAACTTTTCCCTTTTTGTCACTTTAAATACCACCACCCTCCTCCCTCATTCACATCATCTACTAAACCATCAACTCCACCTACCCATACACTTTCTCCACCGTCGGCCCTAGCATCCTCCATTCTCAAAAATTCCCTAGTGCCGCAACCTTCAATTGCCACCACCAGTAGCCGACGCACCAAACACTCCAACACCTAGCCGTGCACGTACCAGCACAGCCTCCTTTTACGCGCCAGCCCCTGCTTATGCCTTGCTAATCATGCATCCTGGCCCTCGTGCATCACTACTGCTGTTGCTCCCTTGCACACACTGCAACCCACGTTTCAGCCTTCGCACATCACTACTTTCCTTAGCCCTTACGTACCCCTAGCTCATGCATATAAGTCACTCGCGTGCTTGTTTCCTTTGCACCACGCCACCACCTTGCTGCAACTATCAAAGACATCAACCAGTCACCCTCCAACCAACCCTAAATTGACATATTTAGCTTCATATATTATTTATTTTATTGATTTCTTAATTTTTTTACAAAGGTGGTAAGAAAATCTTTCCCAAAATTTTAATTTGATTTAATTTTGGCTTTTCAATTTATTGAATTGTTAATATTTTATACTAATTAAATTTTGGAAAAATATTACCTGTTTCCATCTTATGTGATGATCAGGTTAAATTATGTCTCGCAAAAGAACTCGTGCCTCTGTTCAAGTCGAAGAATCACAAAATAAATTCCACTGTGAAAAAGCCAAAGCAAGATCCAACAACATTTTCAAAAATCAGCAAATGCTCCTAGAAAGAGATTTTACACTGAAAGAAAGCAACTATATTAATTTCATGGCGAGCATTCAACAAATTGCTAAATCTTTAAATTGGGAAGTGTTTTATGAGAAAATAACAAGTGAAGATGAAGAGTTAGTTTGTGAATTTTATGCGAATTTGACCTCAAGCGAATTAACAGAAGTCTTTGTCCGAGGAATAAATGTACAAATAAATTCAAGCACTATTAATGAATTCTTTAATTTACCTAATTTTGAAGACAATGAATATCCCTCCCTGATGGAAAATATTGAGGCCGAAAAATTACAAGAAATTCTCAAGGAACTTATAGTTTCGGGATCTAAATGGACTGTGTCAAAGCACGGAACTCACACTTGTCGCAGAGAACATTTGACACCATTAGTGAAGGTATCGTTTTATTTTGTTCGATTCAACCTTATGCCTATTTCACATGGGACTACAATTTCAGTAGAACAAATTGTAGTGTTATACTCAATTATGACAGCAAAGATCATTGATGTGGGAAAAATCATTTTGAGAGAAATTCAAAATTGTGCCACTAGACGTTCTGGTCCAGCATACTCTCCCTTTACAATAACAATTTTCTACTTAAAAGTTAAAATTCTTACAAACATAAAGAAGGTAGGTTATAGCCAAGGCACAATCTCAGGTTGGGACCTCTACCGAGTAGCTGGAGATTCTGTTCTCCAACAACGAGTTGAATTGAGCGAGGATCTCGAATAAGAAGAAGAAGAAGAAGATCCCACAGAGGTCGAACCAATGCAATTAGTTGGAATCCCTAGTAAGGCAGAACCAACTAAACCAATGATCAAACCTGACATGGCAACCTCAACATTCAGAACCCATTCGCCTCGCCTAAATCTTCGTGATGGGCTGTCAAAGTTTATAGACATAATGCAACATATGCAGTGGCAGCAACAAGCTTACTGGAGATACTTAAAAATATAGGATGACTCAATGAGAAACGCTTTCACGAAAATATTTCATGACCCATTTATTTTTGTGCCTAAATTTTTAGATTTTATATTTGACACATGGACTCCAATGTTAAAAAGGAAACGAGTGATTCAAGCAAAAACGCGGACGATGGACCAAAAGATGAGTCAGATTCTTAGGATCTACAAGTAAATAAAAAGGGGGGATATTTACTTTATTTTATTTTATTTCTTAGTATATTTAAAGTTTTTAGGATTAGGTTCTTTTAGGACTTTATTTCTTGCATAATAAAATAAGAGGTGGAATCATCAATAAAATGGAACAGATTGCAAAATAAGAAGTGTGGCAATAGATATGTACATGTCTAGGATTGAATTTACTTAGGAAAAGTTTGGTATTTAAGTAGTCAAACTTAACTCACCTCCTTTTCCTAGGGTCCTACCTGGTGTACAGTATCTATTTGCTTTTATATTTTTGTTTTCTCAATTGTTTCTAACAATGGGGACATTGTTTGTAACACCCCATACCCGAAACCCTTGCCGGAATCGAGTACATGGCATTACTAGACTTGACTATTATCTCGGGGTGTAAGATTTTAAAGCTGTCCAACTGCGTTATACTGACCAAATCGACCATAACTTGAGTTACAAAACTCAAAATTTAGATCCGTAAATTTTCCTTGAAACTAGACTCATATAAATTTTCACCATAATTTTTCTAGAATTTTTCATGTGTCCAATTAGTACAGTTTATTCATCAAAGTTACCCTTATTACACTGCTTGACAATTCTGACCTGTCTCTACAAAAATACAGTTATCTCATTGCACAAATTTCCTATAATGTTCTTGTTTATACCAATGAAAAATATACTCATTAAGGGTTCTACACATATAAACCATTCTTCTTAATGATTTTTTACAATTTTGACAATTTTTCCAAAACAGAACAGTGACTCATGAATTCATTCAGAGCAGGTCTCACTAAAACTTAATTATCTCATAATATATAAATCTTTTCCTACTCTGTTTCTTTTATGTAAAAATAGACACAATGAGGTTTAATTTCATATCTACCCTATTTTTGGTGATTTTTCTAACTCACATCACTGCTGCTACTACAAGCTGTTTTGTTGCATTTTATGAAAGACTAGCTTCTAACCGAACCTACCTACATCCCTAATTCAAGGATTCATTTCAGATACAAACATTTCCTTAAAAAAACGATTAAACTTTGATTAAGAATGCATAAACATTGCCATCATAAACCAACATACATATCAAGACACAACAGCATACTTAACTAAAAATTTAGCCATATTCGCATGGCTATTATATACATGAACCTTAAGATTTCATCAAACAAAGACCAAGTCTTTCCTATACATGCCTTCATTTAAAAATCAAAATGAAAGAGTACCCAAAATGTAGATTGATAGTGTGAGTGACTTTCCTAACGATCCCAAGAGCTTGTAGCTTGCACCTAAACTATAAAACAGAGGAAACATTTCACATGATAAGCTTGCTAGCTTAGTAAGTCCTAATTTCATAAAAATAACATTTGAATTTTAACAATTAAATTACTATAATTCAACTTGTGGACTTGTGCTCATACTTATTTTCAAACTTTAATTTTCATACCCATATTAACAAGTATGAATTCGTAGAAACGATATCTCTCTACCCACATGCTTATGATCAAAATACTTGTTTATAACCAACCTTTCGAAACCCAAAATGTCATCGTATAATCATAGGTACATGCATTTATATACTTAAATGTCAATTACTATAACATGGCATCAATTACACAACCACTCATGTGGCCGAATATGCCTAGTCATGTATCCTCATTTTAGA
The DNA here is from genome assembly GCA_025506655.1 of Gossypium rotundifolium. Taxonomy (NCBI): domain Eukaryota; kingdom Viridiplantae; phylum Streptophyta; class Magnoliopsida; order Malvales; family Malvaceae; genus Gossypium; species Gossypium rotundifolium. The sequence continues at coordinate 148,429,083 of CP106724.1, forward strand.
AGACCAAGATACAACAATCATATCATTCATTAGTAAAGCCGAGAACACATATTATAACCATATATATATATATATATATATATATATGTATATATTCCACACTCGTAACACATGCCATTTGTAATAAATTACTGATTTTCCTTGTTTCATATAAGTAAGAAATTCATTCCTACTTCACATACTCACCTGAGCCGTTAACTCGATAAGTTTGCTTTAATTCGCCTTGAACATAAATTTCGGTTTCTATTTTGTAAAATACATCACCGGCATAAAGCCTGCTAGGCATTTAAAGCCCGAAATAAATCACCGGCACTAAGCCTGCTAGGCACTAAGCCTGATATATCACCGGCACGAAGCCTGCTAGGCACTAAGCCCGAATGTATCACCGGCACGAGGCCTGCTAGGCACTAAGCCCGAATGTATCACCGGCACGAGGCCTGCTAGGCACTAAGCCCGAATGTATCACCGGCACGAAGCCTGATGGGCACTAAGCCCGAATGTATAACACAATCAACATTCCCATGCACATTACTTAATGCTACAATCACATCCATCTCATATGCTTTATTTTACAATATCATGCTAAACCGAACGTAAGTATCCACATCACATTCAATCAACAAATTCAATACCATTTCATGCCCCACATTCGGCCTATATACATTTTTATGCCTTAGTATCATATACTACTTTGGTAATTAAATTCTCAATTTAAATTTGCTTAAGGACTTACCTCGGTTGTCGATAGGCCGTGCAAATTGGCTATTCGAGAACCTTCGTCTTTCCCCGATCTAAATCCGTTTTTCTTTGCTCTTGATCTAAAACACATTAAAATTCAGCTCATTCAAGTGCAATTCATCTTAATTTAGTCCCTAAGCACATAAATGGGCAAATTACTATTTTACCCCTAGCATTTCACAACTTTGCAATTTAGCCCTATTTGCATAACACACAAAATACACCAAATTAGCCAAATCTATGCAAGGGCGAATGTTCCTAGGGACCTTACAAGTCCTCACATTTCATTTATTTTGCAAATAGGCCCTCTAAAAATTTATTTTACAATTTAGCCCTAAAACTCAATTTCATCAAAACTTCCAACACATAATATACTAATTTTTAACCTAACTATCATCTAAAATCATCAAATATCAAAACCACATGAACACAACAATGGCGAACATCAAGCATACTTAGATTCAAAAATTACAACATGGGTCTGCTACTTGTTCAAGCAACGATCTCAAAACGTAAAAATTACTAAAAACCGAAATTAAACTAACCTTGAAATCAAGCCTCAAATTGCCGAAATTTGAAGAACAAAACCCCTTTTTATCTTTCTCAACTTTTGGCCTTAAGAGAATGGATGATATCATGGCTTTATTTTATGTTATTATAACATATAATAAAGAAATTTATTAATTTACTTATATAACCTTTAATATAAAATAAAACCAATATATATACTATGGATATTTTTGTCAAAAGCCACCCACTAACTTTAAAAATGGGTTATTTACCCATTTAATGCTTCATATTAAGAAGCCATGCTCAAATAGGCACTTTACACTCTAGTATGCCACTTTTACATTTTACGCGATTAAGTCCTTTTTGTCTAATTCGATACTCAAACGATAAAATTTTTCTACAAAACTTTCACACACATAAATTCATATATAATAAGCACTAAATATAATATTTAAATATTTCTGGGTTGGATTCGTGGTCCCGAAACCACCGTCCGATTAGGGTCGATTCTATTCTGTTACAACTCTCTCCCTTAAGGATTTTCGTCCCGAAAATCTTACCGTTAAACAACGCTCGGATAATGTTGCCTCATTGAATCTTCAGCTCCCACGTTGCCTCTTCAACTCCGTGTCGATTCCATAACACTTTCACTAAGGAAATCTTTTGTTTCTTAACTCTTTCATTTCCCGAGCTAGAATACGGATCGGCTTTTCCTCATATGTCATATCGATTGTATCTCAATCTCGATTTGAGCAATCACATGTGACGGATCTTATCTCAGATCTACGAGCATAGAAACATGAAATACATCATGTATCTTTTCTAATTGAGAGGGTAGCTTCAATCTATAAGCAACAGCCCAATACGCTCAATAATTTCATACGGTCCGATAAATCTTGGACTCAACTTGCCTTTTCGACCAAATCGAGTACTTTCTTCCACGGAGAAACTTTTAAGAATACACGATCTCCTACTTGAAATTCGATGTCTTTACGTTTCATATCAAGATAAGACTTTTGTCGATCCGATGCGACTTTCAAATTATCTTTGATTATGGCCACTTTACTCAACCTCTTTAATCAAATCAACCCTGTATCTTATTTTCACCGAGCTCATCCAAAGATAATGGTGTTCGACATTTTGCTCCGTATAAAGCTTCATAAGGTGCCATTTTGATACTTGATTGAAAGCTATTATTATAAGCAAATTCAATCAAAGGTAGGTATCGCTCCCACGCACCTTCAAACTCGAGAACGCAACATCTCAACATGTCCTCAAGTATTTGGATAGTTCACTCGGATTGACCGTCATCTCATGGATGGAAGGTCAGACTAAAATGAAGTTTAGTACCTAAAGCTTCTTGCAACTTCTTCCAAAACCGTGATGTGAATCTCGGTCTCTGTCTCAAACAATGGAACTCGGTACACCATGCAATCTCACAACTGTGATACGCACAATTCAAAGAAGTTTATCAAGTGAATAGTCCATGCGTATTGGCACAAAATGAGCTAATTTAGTCACCCATCAACTATCACCCATACGGCATCTTTCTTACTCGGTGTCATAGGAAGACCGGATACAAAATCCATTGTAACTTTATCCCATTTCCACTCAGGTATCATGATCGACTGAAGCAACCCAGAAGGCACTTGATGCTCGGCTTTTACTTGCTGACAAATTAGGCACTTTGAAACAAATTCGGATATATCTCGTTTCATACCAGGCCACCAATAAAACTATTTCAAGTCGTTATACATTTTCGTGCTACCCGGATGTATCGATAGTCGGCCACTATGAGCCTCACTCAAAATCATCTCAGATCAAATCGAGTTCTTTGGAACACACATTCGGCTTTTAAAATTCAAACAATCATTTGCATCAATCAAAATCGACTCTGCACCTTTTCACATCAATTCGTTTAGCAATCATATTCTTGTCAACTTTCAGTGCCTCACAAATTTGTTGGATAAACATTGGTCTTGCTCGTAACTCTGCTATGATCAAACCATCACTAGACATAGCCATCTGTACATTCATTGCACGAAGAGCAAATAATGATTTCCGACTTAATGCATCCGCAACAACATTAGCTTTTCCCGGGTGATAGTCAATCACCAATTCATAATCTTTCAACAATTCTAGCCACCTGCGTTGTCTCAAATTCAGTCTTTCGAGTCATTAGATACTTGGACTTTTGTGATCCGAGTAAACATGACATTTTTCACCAAATAAGTAATGACGCCAAATCTTCAGTGCGAACACAATGGCTGCAAGCTCTAAATCATGCGTCGGGTAATTTCTTTCATGCGGCTTCAATTGTCTTGAAGCGTAGGCTACAACTTTGCCTTCCTGCATCAAAACGCAGCCCAAACCATTTAAAGAAGCATCAGAGTACACAACAAATTCTTTACCCGATTCAGGCTGAACTAATACTGGAGCTTCTGTCAAAAGGGCTTTCAACTGATCAAAACTTTTCTGACATTTTTCTGACCACTCAAACCGGACATCTTTCTGCAGTAACTTTGTTAACGGGGTTGCTATCATAGAAAAATCTTTCACAAATCGTCGATAGTAACCTGCAAGTCCCAGAAAACTTCGAATCTCGAAACATTTTTCGGTGGCTTCCAATCAAGTATAGCCGAGATTTTGTTCGGATCAACTCAAATGCCTGATGCTGAAACCACATGTCCCAAAAAGCTGACCTCTTTCATCCAGAACTCACACTTACTAAACTTTGCATACAACTGATGATCTCGCAAAGTTTGTAGCACTAACCTCAAATGTTCAGCGTGTTCAACTTCATCTTTGGAGTAGATCAATATGTCATCAATAAATACCACCACAAATCAATCCAAAACTGCCTAAAACCCGATTCATCAAATCCATAAAAATAGCAGTGCATTAGTAAGCCCAAAAGGCATAACCAAAACTCAAAATGTCCGTACCTCGTCCTAATGCGCTCTTTGGCACATCTCAGATCTCGACTCATGAATCGATAATAACCCGATCTCAAATCTATCTTCGAAAATACTGAAGCCCCTTTCAGCTGATCAAACAAATCATCAATCCGAGGTAACGGGTACTTATTCTTTATAGTTACTTTATTTAGTTGCCGATAATCAATACACATTCGCATCGTTCCATCTTTCTTTCTCACGAAAAGAACTGGTGCACCCCAAGGAGAGAAACTTGGTCGTGCAAAGCCCTTATCTGTTAACTCTTGCAACTGTGCTTTCAGCTCTTTTAGCTCAGTAGGTGCCATCCGATATGGAGCTATTGAGATCAAAGTCGTTCCCGGAGCTAATTCAATGCCAAACTCAATCTCTCGTATAGGGGGTAAACCCGGTAGTTCTTCAGGAAACACATCTGAGTATTCACATACAATCGGTACAGATTCAATCTGCTTTCTCGACAATTTATTATCCAAAGACATAAGCCAAATAAGCTTCACACCCTTTCTCACATACTTTCGCTAACATCGATGATATAATCAGGAACCCACCAATCATCGGATTCAATTCTAATGATCTCACCGCTCGTGTCTCAAATCAATATGCTTTCTTTTGCAATTCACCACCGCATCATGCGGTTAACCACCCATTCCCAAAATTATATCAAACTCATCGAAAGGCAACAACATTAAATCAATGGGAAGCAAAATCCCGAATCATCAATGGGCAACTTTTACACACTTTATTAACAAACACACATCTACCCAAAGGATTGGATACGTGAATCACAAACTCAGAGACTCAATCGGCGAGTCTTCATCAATACCGTAGTTTCACATACATATGAATGGGTCGAACCAGATCAATCAATGCAATCACAGAGTATCATAAAGAGTGAAAGTACCGTAATGACATCCGGAGAAGCGAGATCCTCTCTAGCTCGAGTAACATAAGCTCTTGCTGGAGCTCTAGCCTCAGATCGATCTGTTGTGTTCTTTGTCCCTCTCTGACTACCACCTACATTGCCAGAATGCCTGGGTGGTCTGCCCCGTACTGATGCACTACTCGGTCTAGAGTTCATCTTTCAGATTCGCTCACTAACATCGGGCACTCTCGAATAAAATGGTCGAGGATCCACATTTAAAGCAAGACCGGTCACGAACTCTACAACTCCCAGGATGCCATTTTCCACAATGTTTGCATTCAACTCGATTCTGTGGGACGTTACCAACACTGGCCATCGAGGTAGCTCGGGAGCCCATTGGAGGTCGATCACGTCTAAATGAATCAAGTAGCTTTGTGTCGATCAAGTCATCTCTAAACTTCTTAGATGTGGAATGGAAATTTTACCCGACGATCTTTTACGGTGTCTCTAGCTTCGCTCTCACCTTTCTTTTCTCTTTCCGAGCTCTTCACTTTGCAAGCTCGATCTACTAGTGTCACAAATTCTTGAATTTCAAGAATACCAACAAACATCTTTAGGTCTTCATTCAAGCCATCTTGAATCTTTTGCACATAATAGCTTCAAGAAACACACTCTCTAGCATATCTCACGAGCGACAAATTTCCGTTCATATTCATCACGGTCATTCGTCCTTGTTTCAGCTCAAGGAATTCCTTTCGTTTTTGATCAACGAATCTTTGGCTGATATATTTCTTGCGGAATTCATTCTGGAAGAAATCCCATGTCACTTTTTCTTTCGGAACTACTGATACTAGTGTATTCCACCGATATGCAAAGTCCCGCAATGAAGGATATAGCACATTTCAGGCATTCATCGGGAGTACAAGATAGCTCATCAAGTACCCGAATAGTGTTATCAAGCCACATTTCGGCTCGCTCTGCGTCATCATTATCATTGGCTTTAAATTCTTCGGCCCCAAATTTTTAGATTTTATCAACTGGGGGCCTACTAGATCTCATTGGATCTATCATCGGAGATGTTAAAGGTACCGGAGTCGGATTATTCGGGGGTGGAGGTTGTTGTACAGTCGGATTATTCTGAACAAACTGGGTAAACCATTCATTCATCATTTGGTAGAAGGCTTGTTTAGCCTCTCCCTCGTGGTTACCCGTAACTGGTTGAGAGTCTAGTGGAACTGATCCATGTGCAAGACCAGGCGCGACACTCTCCACATCATCGGCTACGGCTCTATCAGGATCAGAATCCATTTACTATATAAAATACAATCAAAATTGTCAGAAGTCACCACACTATCATATATACAACTTAAAGGCATGTATAGCTAGACTCTTTCATACTACGGTAGTCCTAGAATCGACTAAACCGTAGCTCTGATACCAATAAAATGTAACACCCCATACCCGAAACCCTTGCCGGAATCGAGTACATGGCATTACTAGACTTGACTATTATCTCGGGGTGTAAGATTTTAAAGCTGTCCAACTGCGTTATACTGACCAAATCGACCATAACTTGAGTTACAAAACTCGAAATTTAGATCCGTAAATTTTCCTTGAAACTAGACTCATATAAATTTTCACCATAATTTTTCCAGAATTTTTAATGTGTCCAATTAGTACAGTTTATTCATCAAAGTTACCCTTATTACACTGCTTGACAATTCTGACCTGTCTCTACAAAATACAGTTATCTCATTGCACAAATTTCCTATAATGTTCTTGTTTATACAAATGAAAAATATACTCATTAAGGATTCTACACATATAAACCATGCTTCTTAATGATTTTTTACAATTTTGACAATTTTTCCAAAACAGAACAGTGACTCATGAATTCATTCAGAGCAGGTCTCACTAAAACTTAATTATCTCATAATATATAAATCTTTTGCCTACTCTGTTTCTTTTATGTAAAAATAGACACAATGAGGTTTAATTTCATATCTCATTCACCTTCTAATTCAATATACCATATTTTTGGTGATTTTCTAACTCACATCACTGCTGCTACTACAAGCTGTTTTGTTGCATTTATGAAAGACTAGCTTCTAACCGAACCTACCTACATCCCTAATTCAAGGATTCATTTCGTATACAAACATTTCCTTAACAAAAACGATTAAACTTTGATTAAGAATGCATAAACATTGCCATCATAAACCAACATACATATCAAGACACAACAGCGCACTTAACTAAAAATTTAGCCATATTCGCATGGCTATTATATACATGAACCTTAAGATTTCATCAAACAAAGACCAAGTCTTTCCTACACATGCCTTCGTTTAAAAATCAAAATGAAAGAGTACCCAAAATGTAGATTGATAGTGTGAGTGACTTTCCGAACGATCCCAAAGAGCTTGTAGCTTGCACCTAAACTATAAAACAGAGGAAACATTTCACATGATAAGCTTGCTAGCTTAGTAAGTCCTAATTTCATAAAAATAACATTTGAATTTTAACAATTAAATTACTATAATTCAACTTGTGGACTTGTGCTCATACTTATTTTCAAACTTTAATTTTCATACCCATATTAACAAGTATGAATTGTAGAAACGATATCTCTCTACCCACATGCTTATGATCAAAATACTTGTTTATAACCAACCTTTCAAACCCAAAATGTCATCGATAATCATAGGTACATGCATTTATATACTTAAATGTCAATTACTATAACATGGCATCAATTACACAACCACTCATGTGGCGAATATGCCTAGTCATGTATCCTCATTTTAGAAGACCAAGATACAACAATCATATCATTCATTAGTAAAGCCGAGAACACATATTATAACCATATATATATATATATATATATGTATATATTCCACACTGTAACACATGCCATTTGTAATAAATTATTGATTTTCCTTGTTTCATATAAGTAAGAAATTCATTCCTACTTCACATACTCACCGAGCCGTTAACTCGATAAGTTTGCTTTAATTACGCCTTGAACATAAATTTCGGTTTCTATTTTGTAAAATACATCATCGGCATAAAGCTCGCTAGGCATTTAAAGCCGAAATAAATCATCAAGACTAAGCTCGCTAACTAAGCTCGATATATCACCACGAAGCACTAAGCAAGAAGCCTCACCCAAGACGAGGCTGCTAGGCACTAAGCTCGATGTATCACCAAGACGAGGCACGCTAGGCACTAAGCCCGAATGTATCACCGGCACGAAGCCTGCTAGGCACTAAGCCCGAATGTATCACCGGCACGAAGCCTGCTAGGCACTAAGCCCGAATATATAACACAATCAACATTCCCATGCACATTACTTAATGCTACAATCACATCCATCTCATATGCTTTATTTTACAATATCATGCTAAACCGAACGTAAGTATCCACATCACATTCAATCAACAAATTCAATACCATTTCATGCCCCACATTCGGCCTATATACATTTTTATGCCTTAGTATACTAAATTTTATCATATACTACTTTGGTAATTAAATTCTCAATTTAAATTTGCTTAAGGACTTACCTCGGTTGTCGATAGGCCGTGCAAATCGACTATTCGAGAACCTTCGTCTTTCCCCGATCTAAACTGCTTTTCTTTGCTCTTGATCTAAAACACATTAAAATTCAGCTCATTCAAGTGCAATTCATCTTAATTTAGTCCCTAAGCACATAAATGGACAAATTACTATTTTACCCCTAGCATTTCACAACTTTGCAATTTAGCCCTATTTGCATAACACACAAAATACACCAAATTAGCCAAATCTATGCAAGGGCGAATGTTCCTAGGGACCTTAAAAGTCCTCACATTTCATTTATTTTGCAAATAGGCCCTCTAAAATTTATTTTTACAATTTAGCCCTAAAAACTCAATTTCATCAAAACTTCCAACACATAATATACTAATTTTTAACCTAACTATCATCTAAAATCATCAAATATCAAAAACCACATGAACACAACAATGGCCAAACATCAAGCATACTTAGATTCAAAAATTACAACATGGGTCGGCTACGGTTCGAAGCAACGATCTCAAAAACGTAAAAATTACTAAAAACCGAAATTAAACTAACCTTGAAATCAAGCCTCAAATTGCCGAAATTTGAAGAACAAAACCCCTTTTTATCTTTCTCAACTTTCGGCCTTAAGAGAATGGATGATATCATGGCTTTATTTTATGTTATTATAACATATAATAAAGAAATTTATTAATTTACTTATATAACCTTTAATATAAAATAAAACCAATATATATACTATGGATATTTTTGTCAAAAGCCACCCACTAACTTTAAAATGGGTTATTTACCCATTTAATGCTTCATATTAAAGCCATGCTCAAATAGGCACTTTACACTCTAGTATGCCACTTTTACATTTTACGCGATTAAGTCCTTTTTGTCTAATTCGATACTCAAACGATAAAATTTTTCTACAAAACTTTCACACACATAAATTCATATATAATAAGCACTAAATATAATATTTAAATATTTCTCGGATTCGGATTCATGGTCCCGAAACCACCGTTCCGATTAGGGTCAGATTCGGTCTGTTACATTGTTCATCTTAAGTAGGGGGACCAAAAATTGAAATTGTTTTTTTTTTTAGAATACATTATTCTTATAATTATGATTAAGTTATATTTTGTTCAAAAATTTGAATTTTTGTTAATTATGCTAAACTTTAGTATAAATAAAGTTATATTATCTCAATAATTGCTATGTTAGCTAAACTATGACATAAATGTTCCTCTTAATAAAGTGTGTAAATCATACCATAAAATTTTTAATTCTTTAGGAGAGCTAGGCATGCATGAAAGTTTAAGTCTCTAGATTTAACTTAGTAGTTTCTTGAGGCAAAATCCTAGGAAGTATGGAATTTTGAAAATGACTTAGGCAAACTTTTGTTTTGACCGTTTGAGCCTTTCAAGCCAACCTTAATGAATATTTATCCCTTAAAACCCAACTTTGAGACTATATGGCCTGATTTTATTTGAACCATTGCAATATTAAGCCATCACTTCTCTCATAATTATCTCTAAATTGTCCCAAAAACTATACTCAGTCTATCTAGAATATTGTTTGAAAATAAGTTTGGGGGAGTTGAAAACAAGTATCAAATGCTCAAAAATTGTAGTACATATAGTAATATGCTCAAAAAAGAAGAAGAAGAAGAAAGAAAAAGCATGTACTCGAAAGAAATAGATGTACAAAATAGCATGCTAAAGAAAAATGAGTTGGTGTATTGAGGGTACTTATTCCGAAGGTCTAATGCAAGCTGAGTCTAGGGTTTTTTAGCCTAAATTTATCTATCTTTTACCTACCCCTAGCCTAGCCACGTTACAACCTATTTAAAAGACCTTTCGATTCATATTTATGTGCTACCTACATTAGTGGAGAGAAATTGCTAAGTTCAACATATGAAGACATAAGTTAAACTTAGTGATTGTAGTTTAGTCTTAAATAAGGGAATAAAAATCAATTTGTAAGAATTAGCATACCTTTATTGAGAAAACATTTAGTCTATTCTTGCCAGCATGATAACAATTGTGAATAATTCTAATAATATGTATACTTGAGTTGCATAATTTCAAAATTCTTATTCTTGAGCAGAATTACACTAAAATCATAATTGTGGGGGAAATGTATTCTAAATATATTTTTCAATGGTGATTTTTAGCACTTTGTCTTTGCAAATTGTGCATTACTCAAGACGAATAATGAATTTAAGTTTGGGGTGTGGAACTGTAACATCCTGAAAAGGGCCTATACATTTTCGGTTTAATTGTACGTAATGACATGTCTTATGTGTTATGAATGTATTATGAACATTTTTGGAAACTTGGAAATGTAAGAAATGATTTAGAAATGTTAAGTTTCAAAAAGAGGAAAGTGAACATTTTGGAAACTTGGAAATGATAAGTTAAAAGAGGAAAGTGAACATTTTGGAAACTTAAGCTAAAAGAGAAAAGTGAACATTTTAGAAACTTAAGTTAAAAGAGGAAAGTGAACATTTTGGAAACCTGGAAAATGTATGGAAATGTTAAGTTTAAAAAGAGGAAACTAAGGCAAGGTGGCCTTAAGAAAATTAATAGGAAGAATTTGACACACAAACAGGCTTGTCAAAGTGGCTTGAAGGCACCACTTAAAAGCCCAGCGAGTGACGCCACAAGCTTGTGTATTTGGGCCAGGGATCGAGTCACTTGGGGAGCAAATAAAAGAAATTTTATTTTTGCTTCTAGAAGCAAAAGAGGTGGACGGCACAAGGGAACCTAAGTGAAGAGTTTAATTCTCTTTAAAATTCGGCTAAATAGGGGATAAATAATATATTTAATATTAGATTACTTTAAGTGGATTATTGAATAAAGTGATAATTAAAAGATAAAAATTTATCACATAGGAAGAGTGGTGGCCAAGTAGGGGACTCTAGCCTAGGAATTTGGGCAATAGAAGGAAAATAAGGCCATTCTTCATTCATTCTTTTCTCTTCAAGGAAGCCTCTGCTAAATTCTCTAGCAAATTTCTCCATTCTTTTCTTTCTTTCCTCTACCGAATCTCCATTATTCTCTTCTTCTCTCTTCTTTTTTCTTCTATTACAAACATAATCAAAAGTCAAAAGTACCAATAGCCCTAGCCGATTTCTCACTAAGCCTCAAGAACCAAAATTGTGATACATATCAGGGCCATAGCCGAATAGTACTAAGGGTTCAAGCAAGAGTTCCATCGAATTCTTCAGTAAGGGTAAGATTAGGTTCGATTCTCATTCTATTTCATTTAAGTCTGTCGAATTTAAGATTCTAATACCCTCAATATATTGTTGCCGAAACCTTGAAGATATCTTTCGAGATTTACTAAGTATCGACTACAAGGAAGGAGAAGTTCTTTTCCCGAAGGTACACCATAGGCCGCGTGTTCCCTAGTTATTCGGTGAGTTTCGGGAATTTAAATTCACAAGGTAAGTACCTATAGCATTCGGCCAAGGCTTATTTTAGTGTTTGGATCTATCTTTTATTATCTTAAAAGCCGAAAACTAATATGTTAAAAGGATCTAGTGTTGGTCGAATACAAGGAAGGGGCATAAGCAAAGTTTCGGGATTTGAGAATTTCAAGGTAAGTGTACTTACATATTCGGCCAATGCCCTATCTTAAGTTCTTAGATCTATTTGTTTTAACCGAAAACTAACTGATTCAAGGGATCTAGTGAGTAGCCAATTTCAAAGGGGAAGAATACAAGTTTCCGGGATTTGATTTTTAATTCAATCGGCAACAAGGTAAGCTTAGTGCACAAATCCTACTAGGATTTCGTTTTATGACCGAATGAGTTTTTCATTAAACCTTTAATATGGGCGAATGTAGGGAGTTAAAGATCTAAGGCGATAGATCAATTTCGGATTTCAAGTGAAATTGTTAAGCGAATCGGTGTGTACCTACACTACTTTTAATAAGATTCATGGCTATAATAAATATATGCATGTTTATAAGAATGTGAATATGGCTAAGGTACCATGTTATGGTACAAAGTACTCAGGTACGTTTCCTACTCCTACTAGGATTACGAAATATGTTATATTTAACATGTGAAAAGTGACATGAATGTGAATTTAAGTATGATATGCATGATATGAATAATATGGGGCATTCGAGTTATATGAGAAAGGGGAAGTGAATGTGGTGACTTCGGTCTCACTATCTGAATGTGGTGACTTCGGTCACATTATCTAAATGTGGTAACTTCGGTTACATTATCTGAATGTGGTGTCTCATGACACAATTATTTAATCTGGTGGCTATGCCACGAATTTTATATGGGCGATGAGCACGTCGACTGCAGCGACTGCCTTCGATGGTGTGTAGCGGATGGAGGGTTGACTTAGTAGTCCCCACGGTGTGCAGGTTGGTACGGGGATGTGTAGCGGATGGTATCTAGGTGTGGGTTCGGGATTGCATCATAATTATTATTATGTGAACATGATATGTATGGTATGCGTAAATCTATTAAATTTTAGTGTTGGTTACACATTGAGTCTGTTGACTCACCCCGTTATGGGAACATGTTTCAGGTGATGAACAGTGATGGACCGGGATGGCAGAACTTGTGGTGGCCATGCTCAGCTTAAAGTTTTATTTAATTTGGACATTTTATTTTATTTAAGTACTCTACAATTATATTTTGGGTTTGTTTTATGTAATAAGGCCATGGTGATGATTTTATTGTTGTTTTAATTACTATGTTACGAATTTATGTTATTTAAAGATTAAGTCAATTTAATTTAAACTAAACTTTAAATATTTTGTCACCTGAAATAAATGGGTTTTCAATATAAAAAAAAACTTGTTTTCAACTCGAGCCCAACCCACAAACAAACTATCTTCAAAACACACAGTTTTCAAAGTAACAAAAGAGAATTTGAATCGGTTTACACCGGGGAACATACCAGATCCGGTCAAGGCTCGTGGGCCGGGTTTGGGGTGTTTCAGTTTGGTATCGAGCCCGCTTTTAAACTCTCTACCTGGGCCTAAGGCCCAAAATGTTTTCAAATTGAGCCCAAATGAGTTTTATGGAAGTACTTACGAAAATAGGCGGGTTTGATGGCATGGCACCTAAGTCTCCAACCCATGATCCACTGGTAAGTACCCTAACCATCTGTGTGATTATGTGATTTATAGAAGGGTAGAAAAGGAATGGAACGTAGAATAGAATGATAGGTACTTGAACCCTAGGACTAGTCTACCCCAACTATTACATAAGACTTAAATGCCTAACTAAACAAACCTATGGTTAAGTCAACCGAGTTAGGGTGTGGTAACCCCATGCATGTCTAGGATTGGATCCGGAAGAGCACGGTATTTAAGCAGCCCTAGTGACTCACCTCCTCTTGCAGAATCCTACCCAGTGCGTAGCTTCGGTTCACCCTAACCTGAGGACTTAGTGGGTGTGGCAACCCCATGCAAGCATGCCTAGGAATGGTTTCGATGGGAGCTTGGTATTTAAGCGGTCAGTGTGACTCACCTCCTCTCCACTGAATCCTACCTTGAAACACCCCACACCCGGCCCACGAGCCTGAGCCAGATCTGGTATGTTCCTAAGTAAACCGATTCAAAATCATTTTCGATACTTAGAGAAAATTGTAAATTTTTAGAAAAACTAATAGTTATTTTGAGCTGGGCTTAGATTGGAAACCCATTCATTTAATCTTGTAAGCCCATTTAAATAAATACATCCCATTTAGTTCTTAGCATGAAACTTAACAGTATGCAAACGTAAAGAATAATCCACTGGCCTTAAGGCCTTATTACATCAAATAAACCCAAAATAGAACAAACGTAACTAAAAAAAAATTAAAATTAAGTCCAAACTAAATGAAATTTTTCGCATGTAGCATGGCCACCTCATGGTCCACCGGCCGGTCATCACAACGCTCATCACCGAAAAAATAATTCCCACAATGGGGTGAGTCAATGACTCAATGTGCACACAATACTATCATTCAATAAATCGCATTCATGTTCAAATAATCAAGTCCAGTATAATAATGAAATTATGATGCAACCCAAACCCAATCCTAATTAGCCATCCACTACACTCCCCGCACCAACCTGTATAACCGTGGGGACTACTAAGTCAACCTCCATCCGCTACTCTCCATCAAAGGCATTCGCCCATATATCGTTGTGTCACTAGACACTATAATCAAATTTATACATTGTGTCATTAGACACTATTGTAACCAAAGTTACCAAAATTTCGCAATGTGATCAGTAGTCAACATATTTCGTTAGTGAGACCAAGTCAACACCTTCGTTGGCGGACCAAGTCAACACTGCTCTCCCCTTTCACATAAATCCCAATGCCCCAAAAATTTATATATTATGCATAACTTAATTTCATGTTCATATACATATATTCGCATGTTATAAAATAACATTTTTCACAATCCTATCAGAAGTAGGAAACGTACCTGGGTACTTTTTGCCACATTTGTGGTACATAGCCACATTCACATTATTATTCATATCATATATTAAAATATTTAGCCATAAAATATCGAAGGATAGTAAGGGTACACACCTGTTTCGCTTAATAGATTCCTTGAGATCTCGAGAATCCCGATCTAATTTTAGATCTATTAATTCCTATATTCGGCCCACCAATTAAAACACATTAATAAACCCTTTTGGCATAAACAAAACCAAATCCTAGTAGGATTTGTAAAAAAAACTCACCTCTGCCGATTTGGTGTTTATACAAATCCCGAAAGTTTGGTTTTTCCTCTACTTGATATTCGCCAACCTTGAAACTTCACATAAATTAGTTTTCGCTTTTAATAATTACGATCTAATCTAGGTAATTACATAAACCTTGGCCGAATACCTTTAGGGAGCTTACCTTATGGATTTTTAAACCAAAACTTCACCTTCCTTTTTCCTTGTAATCGGCAAATTCCTAGATCTCCTAATAGGTTAGTTTTTGATCAATTTAATCTAATTGACTAAGATTTGGCCTTGGCGAATGTATAGACTCACTTACCTCAAATCCCGAAGTTGATCTTTATTTCAAATTCTGCCAAAATCACTTGTTAGATTTGATCTATTGTTTGATTATGGAAGGATCTTTTGTCGAATGTACATTGATGTACTTACCTCGCTTTCAATCCGGAAGATCCTTTATGCTATTCGACCATGAACATGAGTAGGGATTAGTACCAATTTTGGTAAAAAGAAAAGAATAGAAGTTGATGACCACGATCTTACCCTTTTTGATGTTGTGGATGATTTCTCCTTTACTTAGAATTGACAGGATTCGGCTTTGATAGAAGAAACAGAGGAGAAAAGAGAAGAAAAAGGATGGTTTTGTTCAAAGAAAATTCAAGAAAGGTGGGGAAGAGGGCTATGAAAATTTCGCACACACTTAGGAAAGATGAGAGAATGGCCTTAATTTTCCTCTTTAATCGAAATTGATATGCCAAGAGTCCTTGACTTGGCCACCACTCCCCACAAGTGATAATATTATCATTTAATTATCACTTTAATTAAATTAGAGTACTTTATCCATCCTTTATCTCCTTATTTATTTTATTAAAAGAAATTCCTTTACTTAACACTTAATTAAACAAGTTTTAACCGAAGTAAAACTCCTCTAATTCAAGAAGCTTGTGCCGTCCCACCTCCTAGCCTTGGAAGCAAAATAAAGCCTTCATTATTTGCTTCCTGGATGACTCAAACTCAGGCCCAAAAGCCTCTTGTATTTGGGCCATTTCCTAAGGCCTTAGGTGGCATCTTCAGGCCACATTTCCAAGTCCGTTATTGGGTCAAATTTCTTGTATTTTATATTTTTAGGGTCACTTGGCCCTAAGTTCCCCTTTGGGCTCTTAAATTCAACATTCACAGGTCAATTTTAAGTTTCCTAAAATTTTCGCTGACTCAGATTTTCCGTGTTTCCAAAATGTTTAGGTTTCCAAAATGTTCAAGTTTCCACAATGTTCAAGTTTCCAAAATGTTCAGGTTTCCAAAATGTTCAGGTTTCCAAAATGTTCAGGTTTCCCAAAATGTCTAAGTTTCCAAAATTGTCTAAGTTTCCAAAAATGTCTAAGTTTCCAAAAATGTCCATTTCCATTTCCATGCATTTCTAGGTTTCCAAAAGTATCAAAAATTTATTCATAGTACTTGAAACTTGTCATTTCATACAATTAAACCGGAAATGCATAGGCCCTATTCAGGGATGTTACGCTTCTACCTTAAACAAAATTTCGTCCCAAATTTCCTAACTAAAATAGTTGAGGGTATTCTTTGTCTCATCGCCTCTTACAGCTCCCACGAAGCTTCTTCCGCTTCCATGATTGCGCCATAGCACTTTGACTAGAGGAACTGCTTCTTTCATAGTACTTTCACATCACGTTCTAAGATCCGAATCGGTTCTTCCTCATAGGATAAGTCTGGCCTTAGTTCCACTTCTTCAACTGGTACCACATGAGATGGATCCGATCGATAGCGACGTAACATGGACACATGGAATACATCATGCATCTGCTATAATTTTGGTGGCAACTCTAGTTGGTATGCCACTGGCCCAACTCGCTTCAGTACTTGATAAGGCCCTATAAATCTTGGGCTTAGCTTCCCTTTGCGGCCAAACCTCATTACCTTCTTCCAAGGCGAGACTTTTAGGAATACTTGGTCTCCCACTTCAAACTCTATTTCCTTCCGCTTAAGGTCTGCGTACGACTTTTGTCTATTAGAGGCTTCCTTCAACTGTGCCCGAATTAACTCAACCTTTTCTTCAGTTTTTGCCACCAACTCTGGACCCAAAACTCTGCGTTCTCCTAACTCGGTCCAACAAGTAGGTGTTCTACACTTCCTTCCATACAATACTTCGTATGGTTCCATCCGAATGCTGGCTTGATAGCTATTATTGTAGGCGAATTCGGATAAAGGCAAGTAATCTTCCCAACTTCCTCGAAAATCCATTACACGACCTCTCAACATATCCTCCAACACTTGTATAACTCGTTCGATTTGCCGTCGATTGTGGATGAAAAGTAGTGAAGTCTAGCTTAGTGCCTAAAGCTTGATGAAGTGCTTTCCAAAATCGAGATGTAAACCTTGGGTCTCTATCAGAGATGATTGACATTGGTACTCCATGTAATCTCACAATTTCCGCCACATACAACTTAGCCAACTTTTGAAGAGAATAATCCATTCTGACTGGGATAAAGTGTGCGGACTTGGTCAAACGGTCCACTATCACCCATACCGAGTCCTTCTTAGTAGGCGTAAGGGGAAGCCCACTAACGAAGTCCATGGTAATTCTTTCCCACTTCCATTGGGGAATCTCGATTGGTTGGAGCAATCTGATGGGACTTGGTGTTCACCTTAACTTGCGACATGTCAAACATTTCCCCACAAATTCAGGTCACTTCTCCTTGTCGACCACCAAAATTGTTCCTTAGATCTCTATACGACTTGATGCCTCTGAGATGCATAGCACAAGGGCTACCATGCGTTTCCCGAAGAATCCTTTGTCTCAACCCTTTATTCTTGACATCTGGACTTTACCCTTGTAGCACAATACTCCTTCATTGTTGACACCATAATCCTCTAATCCCCTGTCAGTATTTGCCGCAACTTTGTACTTAAGTCATTATCGATAACCGTCCTCCTTCACTTCCTTTAGCCACGTGGGCTGACTTGCAATTACCAACAGGCTTCCATCATCATCTGAGACTTATATGAGCGAACAAAGCCCGTAGATCCGATACAACCTTCCGACTTAGGGCATCGACTACTACATTCGCCTTGCCCGATGATACTCTATTGAACAATCGTAGTCCTTCATAATTCCACCCACCTTCGTTGCCTCAAGTTCAACTCCTTCGAGTTAATAAATACTTAAGGCTCTTGTGGTCTGTAGATAATCGACCTTTCTCCATAAAGGTAGTGCCTCCAAACCTTAAGGGCGAAAACCACTTCTTTGCTAGCTCTAAGTCATGAGTTGGGTAGTTAAGCTCATGAGGCCTTAGTCCGTGGTGGCGCATAAGCAACCACTTTGCCATCTTGCATTAACACACCCTAACCCCGTATGCGAAGCATCACAAGATTACACCACAAAATCTTTTCACGCCTCCTATTGAATTAACACTGGAGCTTCCACAAGACCTTCTTAAGCTTTTCAAAGCTCTCCTGCCGCTTATTAGTCCATTCAAGGGTACTTCCTTCCTTAGTAACTTGGTTAAAGGTGCGGCTATTGACGAGAATCCTCCACGAACCTTCGTAATAGCACCAAGCCTAAGAAGCTTGATTTCAGCCACGGACCTAGGTGGTTTCAATCCAACACCGCTTGATCTTCCTAAGGTCCACTTTATTCCTTCTGCGGATACCACATGCCCTAAGAATGCCACCTCCTAAGCCAAAATTTGCACTTGCTGAATTTGGCATGAGCTTCTTCTCCTTAACACTTCTAACACGACTCGGAGATGCTCATCATGCTCCTCCTCCGACTTGAATACACCAAAATATCATCGATGAACACAACGACGAATCTATCCAAGTAGGGTTGGAAACCCGATTCATCATATCCATGAACGCGACTAGAGCGTTCATCAACCCAAACGGCATCACCACAAACTCGAAGTGACCATATCTTGTCCTAAAAGCGGTCTTATGGATATCAGTCTCTTTCACCTTCAACTGATGGTATCCCGACCGTAAATCGATCTTCGAAAACACTGCGGCTCCTTTTCACCGATCGAACAAGTCATCGATCCTTGGCAAGGGATACTTGTTCTTAATGGTCAGCTTATTTCACTGACGGTAGTCTATGCACATACGCATAGTTTCGTCCTTCTTCTTTACAAATAAGACCGGTGCTCCCCACGGAGACACACTGGGTCGGATGAACCCACGGTCCAACAGTTCTTATATCTGAGCCTTGAGCTCCACTAACTCCTTTGGTGCCATTCGGTATGGGGCGATTGACACAGGAGCTATCCCCGGTAGCAAATCAATCCCAAATTCCACCTCCCTGTCTGGGGGTATTCCCGGTAACTCTTCTGGAAACACATCTACGAAGTCCCTTACCGTCCTAACTCCATTAACCCCTTCCTCCTTTTCACCGATCGCACTTACAAAAGCTAAGAACGCTTTGCAACCTTTCTTAACCATCTTCTCAGCCTTCAGTGCTAAAACTACATTAGATAAATAATTCCTCCTTTCTCCGATCATTATTACCACTTCATCTTTCGGGTTCTTAGTTCCATACGTTTAGCACACAATTCAACACGGCTCGGTGTTCTACTAACCAATCCATTCCGAGTATAAGCTCAAACTCTCGAAGGTAACTCCATTAAGTCCGCTCAAAGCTCACTCCACAATCTCTAGGGGTACATTCCAAAGATCTTGTCTACCACTATAGTTTGGCCTAATGGGCTTACTACGACCATCGCCTATCGAGAGTTCGTAGTCTAGGCCTAGTGTCTTTACTACACTACTTGCAACATAGGAATGGGTCGAGCCCACATCAATCAAAGCAAAGTAGGGTTTGTCAAAAATAAAGAACGTCTGGTTATTACGTCCGGCGTCTCCATCTTCCTTGGCTACGAACCGCATAAACCAAACCCGGTTGTCTTGCATCAGCATTAGTATTACCTCGTACCGCATTCCACGGCCTTGCATACCACTACCACGGTTACTCGAACCATGACCCGTTGAGGTCTTCTCGCCTCTCTGGTCTGCTAGCATTCTGAACTACCGGTCGGCTCTCGTCTGATTGTTTGGGGCAATCCTTAAACATATGATCCTTGGACCCATACCTAAGACATGCTCCTAACTTTTTCCAACACTCCCCTAGATGCCTCTTTCCACAATACTCACAAGGACGAATCGCACTTTGTATCAAACTTGTTGATTCCGTGGCCCATCAACCCTAGGCCTTTGTAGCCCTTTCCGACGACCCAAACCCTCTTTTGGCCTTATTCTTATCCACGGTCTGCTTAGTAGCATCCTTAATCCCTTCGACCACCTTGGCCTTTTCTACCAAAACAGAGAATTCCCGCTCCTGATGTGGTGCTATTAACAGTCTTAAATCATCTCTCAGTCCGTCCTCAAATCGAACACAGCGTTCATGCTCAGTCGCCACTACCCCTCGAGCATAGCGGCTCAACCTCAGAAATTTCGCCTCATATTCTGCGACAGACTTACTCCCTTGTACCAACCCTAGGAAAGCCTTCCTCTGCTCATCTGTATACCTGGTTCCCACATACTTCTTCTGAAAGGCCTCTTTAACAAACTCCCAGGTCAAATTTTCAGCTATGGTACCATCACGAACAGTCAACCACCATTGATACGCTTCATCGCGTAACAACGCCACCATCCCTTTCAACTTTTCCTCTGGAGTCAAATCAAGCTCATCCATTATACGCTCCGTTGCTTCCAACCAAGATCACCAGATCTTGGGTGCCACATTGATACTCCTCAAACATTTCGCTCTATTAGCTCGGAGCCGTTACGCATGCAGACTTTCGATTTCCTCCGTTTCCTCCCACCGCCACCAATTCCAAAACTTCAGAATAACTGCGACATGCCTCTTCCCCTGTCTCCGAGCTCGCTCAACATTAACCACTGGGGGTGGTGGTGGCGGTGGCATCTCATTGTCGGACCCTTGACCCGACCTAACGGGTTCCGACACGGTCATCCTTCCTCTTCCTCGACCACGACGACCACGTCATCTAGAGCTCATTCTCTAACGTCGAGATCTGATTAAGGAATTTTATGGATTAGTCATTGTTCCACTTACTTATTAACGAAGAAGTTTTATGAGAAGGATTTAAAAGTGGTTCTTTCGTATCATACAAACACACAGTCTTTTCCATTCATTCCTCCATCCATCAAACAAATATGAACTTCCGTTCATTTAGAGAAATGTTGTAGTTTTTGTTGTTTGTTGTTGTTTTCCACTACCCGGGGGTATTTTCGTAATTTTGTCCTACAGGGTATTTTTTGTAATTTTTCAGAAAAAAAAAACATTTCTTGGGGTTTTTGTCAAGAGTTAATTTTTTTGAAAATTTTGAAGTCTAGGGGTGATTTGAAAAATTTTGAAATCCGGGGGTATTTTGGTAATTTTTCACAAATCGGAGTAAATTTGTAAAATTTTATAGATTTAGGGTATTTCAAAAGTTGTAAAACTTTAAGGGTTCCTTTCGAAAAGTGTTCCTTCAAAAATGGGGATGTTGCAAAAATTTTGGAAATTAGGGTCATTTTGGTAATTTTGTAAGTTAGGGGCAATTTTGTAATTTTTCCAAAATCAGGGTATTTTGATATTTTACAAATTAGGGTTTTTGAATGTTTATGAAATGTTGAAATTTTTGTAAAGCTGTTGAGTAGTTGAATATTTTATAATCCAAGGGCGTTTTGGTAATTTCACCCCTAAGGGCATTTTTGTACTTTTCGCAAATCAGGAGTTTTTCAGAGAATGTTGTAAAAATAATTTTCTCAGATTTAAAAGAAAAGTTTTAAAGGTTTGAAAAACTAGGGTTTGTTGTTTTGTTCTTTCTTCTTTTTTTTTTGTTAAAACATGGCTAGTTCCCTTTCGGGTTTTAGTCATTATGTTTAGCCTATGACCGAGCCCTCTTGGTCAGGATGAACCAAAGCTACGCACCAGGCAGGATTCGTGTGGAGAGGAGGTGAGTCACGCGGACTACTTAAATACCAAGCTCCCACCGAAACCGTTCCTGACATGCGTCTGAGGTTGCCACACCACCGAGCCTCCGAGTTAGGGTGAACCAAAAGCTACGCACTGTAGGATTCTGCAAGAGGAGGTGAGTCACTAGGACCGCTTAAATACCAAGCTCTTCCTGGATCCAATCCTAGACATGCGTCATGGGGTTACCACACCTTAGCTCGGTGACTTAGCCATAGGTTGGTTTAGTACATTAAGTCTTATGTGTTTGTGTTTGAGTAGTCTAATCCTGGGTTCAAGTTCCTATTATTCTATTCTCGTTCCATGCCTTTTCTACCCTTATATAAATCACAGAATCACACATATAGTTAGGGGTACTTACCTGGTGGACTGCGGGTCGGAGACTTAGGGGCCATGCCAAAAGCCTGCTTAAAAGAAAATCATTTGGCTCGCTTTGAAAACGTTTTGGGCCTTAGCCCACGTGCCGAGAGTTTAAAACGGGCTCGATACTAATCAAACACCCCACACCCTACCCACGAGCTGAACGAACCGGATCTGGTATGTTCCTAAGTAAACCGATTCAAAATCATTTTCGATACTTAGAGAAATTGTAAATTTTAGAAAAACTAATAGTTATTTTGAGTGGGCTTAGATTGAAACCCATTCATTTAATCTTGTAAGCCCATTTAAATAAATACATCCCATTTAGTTCTTAGCATGAAACTTAACAAGATGCAAATGTAAAGAATAATCCATCGGCCTTAAGGCCTTATTACATCAAATAAACCCAAAATAGAACAAACGTAACTAAAAAAAATTAAAATTAAGTCCAAACTAAATGAAATTTTTCGCATGTAGCATGGCCACCTCATGGTCCACCGGCCGGTCAAATCACGCTCATCACCGAAAAAATAATTCCCACAATGGGGTGAGTCAATGACTCAATGTGCACACAATACTATCATTCAATAAATCGGGCATTCATGTTCAAATAATCAAGTCCGTATAATAATGAAATTATGATGCAACCCAAACCCAATCCTAATTAGCCATCCACTACACTCCCAGCACCAACCTTGTATAAGTGGGGACTACTAAGTCAACCCTCCATCCGCTACTCTCCATCAAAGGCATTCGCCCATATCGTTGTGTCATTGACACTATAATCAAATTATACGTTGTGTCATTAGACACTATTGTAACCGAAGTTACCAAAATTTCGCAATGTGACCGTAGTCAACATATTTCGTTGGTGAGACCGAAGTCAACACCTTCGTTGGTGAGACCGAAGTCAACACCTGTTCTCCCCCTTTCACATAAATCCCGAATGCCCCAAAATTTATATATTATGCATAACTTAATTTCATGTTCATATACATATATTCGCATGTTATAAAATAACATTTTTCACAATCCTATCAGAAGTAGGAAACGTACCTGGGTACTTTTTGCCACATTTGTGGTACATAGCCACATTCACATTATTATTCATATCATATATTAAAATATTTAGCCATAAAATATCGAAGGATAGTAAGGGTACACACCTGTTTCGCTTAATAGATTCCTTGAGATCTCGAGAATCCCGATCTAATTTTAGATCTATTAATTCCTATATTCGGCCCACCAATTAAAACACATTAATAAACCCTTTTTGGCTTAAACAAAACCAAATCCTAGTAGGATTTGTAAAAAGAAACTCACCTCTGCCGATTTGGTGTTTATACAAATCCCGAAAGTTTGGTTTTTCCTCTACTTGATATTCGGCCAACCTTGAAACTTCACATAAATTAGTTTTCGGCTTTTTAATAATTACAGATCTAATCTAGGTAATTACATAAACCTTGGCCGAATACCTTTAGGGGCTTACCTTATGGATTTTTAAATCCCGAAAACTTCACCTTCCTTTTCCTTGTAATCGGCAAATTCCTAGATCTCTGAATAGGTTAGTTTTTGATCAATTTAATCTAATTGACTAAGATTTGGCCTTGGCCGAATGTATAGACTCACTTACCTCAAATCCCGAAGTTGATCTTTATTTCAAATTCTCCAAATCACTTGTTAGATTTGATCTATTGTTTGATTATGGAAGGATCTTTTTGCCGAATGTACATTGATGTACTTACCTCGCTTCGAATCTCGAAAGATCCCTTATGCTATTCGCCATGAACATGAGTAGGGATTAGTACCCAATTTTGGTAAAAGAAAAGAATAGAAGTTGACCGACCACAGATCTTACCCTTTTGATGTTGTGGATGATTTCTCCTTTACTTAGAATTGACAGGATTCGCTTTGATAGAAGAAACAGAGGAGAAAAGAGAAGAAAAAAGGATGGTTTTGTTCAAAGAAAATTCTACAAAAGGTGGGGAAGAGGGCTATGAAAATTTCGCACACACTTAGGAAAGATGAGAGAATGGCCTTAATTTTCCTCTTTAACTGAAATTGATATGCCAAGAGTCCTTGACTTGGCCACCACTCCCCCCACAAGTGATAATATTATCATTTAATTATCACTTTAATTAAATTAGGAGTACTTTATCCATCCTTTATCTCCTTATTTATTTTATTAAAAGAAATTCCTTTACTTAACACTTAATTAAACAAGTTTTAACCGAAGTAAAACTCCTCTAATTCAAGAAGCTTGTGCCGTCCCACCTCCTAGCCTTGGAAGCAAAATAAAGCCTTCATTATTTGCTTCCTGGATGACTCAAACTCAGGCCCAAAAGCCTCTTGTATTTGGGCCATTTCCTAAGGCCTTAGGTGGCATCTTCAGGCCACATTTCCAAGTCCGTTATTGGGTCAAATTTCTTGTATTTTATATTTTTAGGGTCACTTGGCCCTAAGTTCCCCTTTGGGCTCTTAAATTCAACATTCCGGGGTCAATTTTAAGTTTCCTAAAATTTTCGCGCGGCTCTGTATTTTCCAGGTTTCCAAAATGTTTAGGTTTCCAAAATGTTCAAGTTTCCAAAATGTTCAAGTTTCCAAAATGTTCAGGTTTCCAAAATGTTCAGGTTTCCAAAATGTTCAGTTTCCCAAAATGTCTAAGTTTCCAAAATGTCTAAGTTTCCAAAATGTCTAAGTTTCCAAAATGTCCATTTCCATTTCCATGCATTTCTAGGTTTCCAAAAGTATCAAAATTTATTCATAGTACTTGAAACTTGTCATTTCATACAATTAAACTGAAATGCATAGGCCCTATTCAGATGTTACATACAGTGCGTAGCTTTGGTTCACTGACCAAGAAGACTCTACCATAGGTTAAACCCAATAACTAAAACCCAAAGGGAACTAGCCATGTTTTTTTTAATAAGAACCCTAATTTTAAAACTCTTAAAATCATTTTTCTTTAATTTGTGGAAACTATCTTTTCTATACAATTTTCAAAAAATTCTAATTTATAAAATTACAAAAATACCTCTAGCGGTAAAATTACAAAAATGCCCTTGGTTTATAAAAATGTCTAAAATACCCACAGTTTTAATCAACATTATCATTATTTTATAACAATTCCAAAAACCATTATTTGCAAATTATCAAAAATACCTTGATTTTGGGAAAATTACAAAACTGCCAACTTACCAAAATTTCCAAAATGACCCTGATTTCCAAAATTTTTGCAACTTTATCATTTTGGAAAATAAATTTCTCAAAAAGAACCCTAAAAGTTTTGTAAATTTTGAAATATCCCTGAATTATTAAACTTTACAAATCTACCCTGGTTTATTACCAAAATACCCCCGAAATTTAAAATTACTGAAATACCCCTAGAATTTCCAAATTTATCGAAAAGCCCCGGGATTTTAAAATTTCCAAAATACTTTTTGACATAATCACCAAGGAACCTTATTTGACAAATTACGAAAATACCCTATAGGAAAATTATGAAAATACCCACAGGTGGAAAAAAAGAATAATGAAAACTACAACATTTCTCTGAATGAACGAAAGTTCATAATTGATTGATGGATGTATGAATGTAAAGACTGTGTGCATGTATGAATACGAAAGAACCACTCCTAAAATCCTTTTCATAAAAATTACTCGTGGATAAACAGTGAAACATAATTTCTAATGCATAAAACTTTATTAAATCAAATTAAAGCGCATCGTTAGATATGAGTTCTAGAGGACGCGGTCGTCATGAACGCAGTAGGGGAAGAATGGCTGTGTCAGAACCCGTTAGATCGGGTCAAGGGTCTGACAATGAGTTACCACCGCCACCGCCACCCCCAGCTGTTGGTGTCGAGCAGCAAGCTCAGACGGGGGATGATGCTGTGTCGCAGACTATATTACGAGTTTTGGAAATGGTGGCTGGCGCGGGTGGAAATATGGGAGCTTGGAAATCTGTACCCGAGCGACTACGAGCCAACGGAGTTGAGGTGTTCGTGGAGTATCCAATGTGGCACCCAGTACAGCTGAATACTGGTTGGAAGCAACCGAGCACATTATGGATGAGCTCGACCTGACCCCTGAAGAAAAGTTGAAAGGAATGGTGGCACTGTTACGCGATGAAGCGTATCAGTGGTGGTTAACAGTTCAGAATGGTGCCACAAACCGAGGATCGACACCCGGAGTATGCTAAGGAGGCATATCAGAAAAAGTATGTCGGCACACGATAAATTGATGAGCAGAGGAAAGCTTTTCTGGGGCTGGTTCAAGGGAACAAGTCAGTAGCAGCGTATGAAGCTAAATTTTTGAGGTTAAGCCAATATGCTCGAGGGTAGTGGCAACGAAACATGAGCGATGTGTCCGTTTTGAAGACGGTTTAAGGGATGACCTCAGGTTATTGATAGCTCCACATCAGGAGTGGAAGTTTTCCGCGTTAGTAGAAAAGGCTAAGGTAGCCAAGGGAATCAAGGACTCGGTTAAGCAGAGCTCTGATAGGAATAGACCCAAGAGGGGTTATGAGTCGTCAGGATCATCGGGAAATGTGCAGAAAAGGCCTAGAACTGATGGGTCGAAGGGTCAGCAAGTTGGTACAGGATGGCAGTATCATCCTTGTGATCATTTTGGAAAGAAGCACTTAGGGGAGTGCTGGAAAAAGACGGGAGGATGTTTTAGGTGTGGGTCCAAGGACCATATGCTCAAAGATTGTCCTAAGAAACCAGATGAAAGTCGATCAGCAGCTTAGAATATTAATCAGGCTGGTAGAGGAGGACAGCAGCCTCAACAAGGTCGTGGTTCGAATAACAGAGGTAATGGTGCTGGTAGAGGAAGTGGAACACAAGGCAGAAGAGCTGCTAATACTGAGGCAAGGCAGCCGGGTTTGGTTTATGCGGTTCACCGAAGGGAGGATGGAGACGCACTGGACGTCATAACTGCTACGTTCTTTATTTATGGCAAGCCTTATTATACCTTAATTGATGTGGGCTCGACCCATTCTTATGTTGCTTGTAGTGTAGTTGAAACACTAGGCCTAGACTCTGAACTTTCTGATAGGGAGATGACGGTAGTAAGCCCATTAGGCCAAACTGTAGTGGTGAATAAGATCTTTCGGAATGCATCCCTAGAAATCCAGGGAGTGAGCTTTCGGGCTGACTTAATGGAGTTACCCTTCGGAGAATTTGACCTCATACTTGGTATGGATTGGTTAGTAGAACACCGAGCCGTGTTGGATTGTGTGGCTAAACGAATGGAATTAAGGACCCCGGAGGATGAGGTGGTCATTATGATAGGAGAAAGAAGAAACTACTTGTCTAACGTAGTTTCTGCATTGAAGGCTGAGAAAATGGTTAGGAAAGGGTACAAGGCATTTCTGGCTTTCGTCAGTGCTGTAGACGTAAAAGAAGGGGGAGTTAGTGGAGTTAAAACAATAAGGGACTTTGAGGATGTGTTCCCAGAGGAATTACCAGGAATACCCCCAGATAGGGAGGTGGAGTTTGGAATTGATTTGCTGCCGGGAATAGCTCCTGTGTCAATTGCCCCTTATAGAATGGCACCAAAGGAGTTGGTTGAGCTCAAGGCTCAAACCCAAGAATTGCTGGATCGTGGGTTTATTCGACCCAGTGTGTCTCCATGGGGAGCACCGGTCCTGTTTGTGAAGAAGAAGGACGAAACTATGCGTATGTGCATAGATTATCGTCAGTTGAATAAACTGACCATCAAGAACAAGTACCCCTTGCCAAGGATAGACGACTTGTTCGATCAGCTTAAGGGGGTGGCAGTGTTTTCAAAGATTGACTTAAGTTCGGGATATCATCAGTTGAAGGTGAAAGAGGTAGATATCCATAAGACAGCCTTTAAGACAAGATACGGTCATTTTGAGTTTGTAGTAATGCTGTTCGGGTTGACAAACGCCCCAGCCACGTTCATGGATATGATGAACCGGGTGTTTCAACCTTACTTGGATAGGTTCGTCGTAGTGTTCATCGACGACATCCTCGTATACTATAAGACTGAAGAGGAGCATGATGAGCATCTCCGAGTTGTACTGCAAGTGTTAAGGGAGAAGAAGCTCTATGCCAAATTCAGCAAGTGTGAATTTTGGCTCAAGGAGGTGGCGTTCTTAGGGCATGTGGTATCCGCAGAGGGAATAAGAGTGGATCCTAGGAAGATCGAAGCGGTGTTGGATTGGAAACCACCTAGGCCCGTGGCTGAGATCCGAAGTTTCTTACATTTGGCAGGCTATTACAGAAGGTTTGTGGAAGGGTTCTCGTCTATAGTCGCGCCTTTGACAAAGTTGTTGAGGAAGGAGGTACCCTTTGTATGGTCGGATAAGCAGCAGGAGAGCTTTGAGAAGCTTAAGAAGGTTTTAACGGAAGCTCCAGTATTGATTCAGCCAGAGGCAGGAAAGGAATTCACGGTGTATTGTGACACTTCCCATACAGGTTTGGGTTGCGTATTGATGTAAGATGGAAAGGTAGTCGCATATGCATCTCGGCAGTTAAGGTCGCATGAGGTTAACTACCCAACCCATGACTTGGAATTGGCAGCAGTGGTTTTCACCCTTAAGGTGTGGAGGCACTATCTCTATGGAGAAAGGTCAGTGATCTTCACAGACCACAAGAGCCTTAAGTATCTGTTGACTCGAAGGAGTTGAACTTGAGGCGTGAAGGTGGGTGGAGTTATTGAAGGATTATGATTGCTCGATAGAGTACCACCCGCAAGGCGAATGTGGTAGCCGATGCCCTAAGTCGGAAGGTTGTGTCGATCTAAGGGCTATATTCGCTCACTTAAGTTTGTATGATGATGGAAGCTTTGTTGGCGAGTTGCAAGCCAAACCCACATGGTGAATGAGGTGAAAAGGGACGCTTGACTGATAAGGACCTAAGTGCTAAGTTACAGCAAGTACAGAACGGAGAGTTAGAGGATTATGGCGTTAATGATGAAGGAGTATTGTGCTACAAAGGAAAAGTCTGTATGCCGAAGGACGAAGAGTTAAGACAGAGGATTCTTTGGGAAGCGCATAGTAGCCCTTATGCTATGTACCCCAGAGGCATTAAGTTGTACAGAGATCTAAGAGAACAATTTTGGTGACCTGATCTTAAACTGGAAGTTACTGAGTTCGTAGAAAAATGTTTGACGTGTCAGTAAGTTAAGGCTGAACACCAAGTTCCATCGGGATTGCTTCAGCCAATCGAGATTCCGCAGTGGAAGTGGGAAAGAATTACCATGGACTTCGTTAGTGGGCTTCCCCTTACGCCTACTAAGAAGGACTCGGTATGGGTAATAGTGGACCGTTTAACTAAGTCCGCACACTTCATCCCGGTAAGAGTGGATTATTCCCTTCAGAAGTTAGCCAAATTGTACGTGGCGGAGATTGTAAGGTTACACGGAGTGTCGGTGTCAATTATTTCAGAAAGAGACCCAAGGTTCACGTCTCGGTTTTAAAAGGCACTTCATCAAGCTTTAGGCACTAAGTTAGACTTCACTACGGCTTTTCATCCACAATCAGACGGGCAGTCTAAACGGGTAATACAAGTGTTGGAGGATATGTTGAGAGGCTGTGTAATAGATTTCCGAGGAAGTTGGGAGGATTACTTGCCTTTAGCAGAGTTCGCCTACAACAACAGTTATCAGGCTAGCATTCGGATGGCACCATATGAAGCATTGTACGGTCGGAAGTGTCGAACTCCTACTTGTTGGACTGAGTTAGGAGAACGTCAAGTTTTGGGACCAGAGTTGGTGGCAGAAACTGAAGAGAAGGTTGAGATAATCCGAGCACGGTTAAAGGAAGCCTCTGATAGGCAAAAGTCTTACACCGACCTCAAGCGAAGGAAATAGAGTTTGAAGTGGGAGACCAAGTGTTTCTGAAAGTCTCACCTTGGAAGAAGGTGATGAGGTTTAGTCGGAAAGGGAAGTTAAGCCCAAGGTTTATAGGGCCCTATCGGGTACTAAAGCGAGTTGGGCCAGTGGCATATCAGCTAGAGTTGCCACTAGAATTGCAGCAGATGCACGATGTATTCCATGTATCCATGCTACGTCGCTATCAATAGGATCCATCTCATGTGGTACCAGTGGAAGAAGTGGAGCTAAGGCCAGACCTATCCTACAAGGAAGAGCCAATTCAGATATTGGAACGTGATGTGAAAGTGCTACGAAGGAAGTCAGTTCCACTAGTCAAGGTGTTATGGCGCAATCATGGATCAGAGGAAGCTTCGTGGGAACCAGAGGAGGCAATGCGATAGCAATACCCTCAATTATTTTAGCTAGAAAATTTCGAGGACAAAATTATTTTTAAGGCGGTAGAATCAGAACATCCCGAAAATGGCCTATGCATTTTCGGTTTAATTGTACTGAAATGACATGTCTTATGTGTTATGAATGTATTATGAACATTTTTGGAAACTTGGAAATGTAAGAAATGATTTAGAAATGTTAAGTTTCAAAAAGAGGAAAGTGAACATTTTGGAAACTTGGAAATGTTAAGTTAAAAGAGGAAAGTGAACATTTTAGAAACTTAAGCTAAAAGAGGAAAGTGAACATTTTGGAAACTTAAGTTAAAAGAGGAAAGTGAACATTTTGGAAACCTAGAAAATGTATGGAAATGCTAAGTTTAAAAAGAGGAAACTAAGGCAAGGTGGCCTTAAGAAAATTAATAGGAGGAATTTGACACACAAACAAAGCTTGTCAAAGTGGCTTGAAGGCACCACTTAAAAGCCCAAATGAGTGACGCCACAAGCTTGTGTATTTAGGCCAGGGATCGAGTCACTTGGGAAGCAAATAAAAGAAATTTTATTTTTGCTTCTAGAAGCAAAAGAGGTGGACTACGCAAGGGAACCTAAGTGAAGAGTTTAATTCTCTTTAAAATTCGGCTAAATAGGGGATAAATAATAGATTTAATATTAGATTACTTTAAGTGGATTATTGAATAAAGTGATAATTAAAAGATAAAAATTTATCACATAGGAAGAGTGGTGGCCAAGTAGGGGACTCTAGCCTAGGAATTTGGGCAATAGAAGGAAAATAAGGCCATTCTTCATTCATTGTTTTCTCTTCAAGGAAGCCTCTGCAGAAATTCTCTAGTAAATTTCTCCATTCTTTTCTTTCTTTCCTCTACCGAATTCTCTCTGCCATTATTCTCTTCTTCTCTTTTCTTTTCTTCTTCTATTACAAACACAATCAAAAGCCAAAAGTACCAATAGCCCTAGCCGATTTCTCACTAAGCCTCAAGAACCAAAATTGTGATACATATCAAGGTCATAGCCGAATAGTACTAAGGGTTCAAGCAAGAGTTCCATCAAATTCTTGAAGAGGTAAGATTAGGTTCGATTCTCATTCTATTTCATTTAAGTCATCAAAATTAAGATTCTAATACCCTCAATATATTGTTGCCGAAACCTTGAAGATATCTTTCGGGATTTACTAAGTGTCGACTACAAGGAAGGAGAAGTTCTTTTCCCGAAGGTACACCATAGGCCGCGTGTTCCCTAGTTATTCGGTGAGTTTCGGGATTTAAAATTCACAAGGTAAGTACCTATAGCATTCGGCCAAGGCTTATTTTAGTGTTTGGATCTATCTTTTATTATCTTAAAACTCAAAACTAATATGTTAAAAGGATCTAGAGTTGGCCGAATACAAGGAAGGAGCATAAACAAAGTTTCGGGATTTGAGAATTTCAAGGTAAGTGTACTTACATATTCGGCCAAGGCCCTATCTTAAGTACTTAGATCTATTTGTTTTAACCGAAAACTAACTAATTCAAGGGATCTAGTGAGTAGCCGATTTCAAAGGGGAAGAATACAAGTTTCCGGGATTTGATTTTTAATTCAATCGGCAACAAGGTAAGTTTAGTGCACAAATCCTACTAGGATTTCGTTTTATGACCGAATGAGTTTTTCATTAAACCTTTAATATGGGCCGAATGTAGGGAGTTAAAGATCTAAGGCAGTAGATCAAATTTCGGGATTTCAAGTGAAATTGATAAGCGAATCAGGTGTGTACCCTACACTACTTTTAATAAGATTCATGGCTATAATAAATATATGCATGTTTATAAGAATGTGAATATGGCTAAGGTACCATGTTATGGTACAAAGTACTGTGCACGCTTCCTACTCCTACTAGGATTACGAAATATGTTATATTTAACATGTGAAAAGTGACATGAATGTGAATTTAAGTATGATATGCATGATATGAATAATATGGGGCATTCGGGTTATATGAGAAAGGGGAAGTGAATGTGGTGACTTCAGTATCACTATCTGAATGTGGTGACTTCGGTCACATTATCTGAATGTGGTGACTTCGGTTGCATTATCTGAATGTGGTGTCTCATGACACAATTATTTAATCTGGCGGCTATGCCACGACTTTTATATGGGCGATGAGCACGTCGACTGCAGCGACTGCCTTCGATGGTGTGTAGCGGATGGAGGGTTGACTTAGTAGTCCCCACGGTGTGCGAGTTGGTGCGGGATGTGTAGCGGATGGTATCTAGGTGTGGGTTCGGATTGCATCATAATTATTATTATGTGAACATGATATGTATGGTATGCCTAAATCTGTTAAATTTTAGTGTTGGTTACACATTGAGTCTATTGACTCACCCCGTTGTGGGAACATGTTTCAGGTGATGAACAATGATGGACCGGGACGGCAGAACTTGTGGTGGCCATGCTCAGCTTAAAGTTTTATTTAATTTGGACATTTTATTTTATTTAAGTACTCTACAATTATATTTTGGGTTTGTTTTATGTAATAAGGCCATGGTGATGATTTTATTGTTGTTTTAATTACTATGTTACTTAATTTATATTATTTAAAGATTAAGTCAATTTAATTTAAACTAAACTTTAAATATTTTGTCACCAAATAAATGGGTTTTCAATATAAAAAAAAAAACTTGTTTTCAACTCGAGCCCAACCCACAAACAAACTATCTTCAAAACACACAGTTTTCAAAGTAACAAAAGAGAATTTGAACCGGTTTACACCGGGGAACATACCAGATCCGGTCAAGGCTCGTGGGCTGGGTTTGGGGTGTTTCAGGAACACAAAAATATATAGCCCTTTTCAACACCTTTTGAGCTCTAATTCATGCAGTTTCGTAATAATTTTTGTCAAAATTCATATTTTAATTATAGAATAATTAATTTGGACTTAAATTATTAATATATTGAATTTAATTATTTTTATAATAAATTTTCACAAATTTGGTTTGTTTTTGATAGTTTTGCACAAAAGGTGATAATTGGCTCAACAGACACCTCAAAAGGCTCGAACCATTGGGGTAATTTTTGCATCAAGTGAATCAAGAGCATCGCTAAATTATTTTTCACCAAGGACAATCCAATAATTATTATTATACATACTTTATATTTAATTTTTATCCAACATTAATTGAGTCAAAAATTAGTATAAAGTCTGAAGAAGAAAGTGGTCCACTGTGCTAAGTATAGAGGACTGAGCCACCAAGCAATTGGACAGCCCGAAATCGTCCCTATAGATGATCCCTTCAGTAGGATTGGATCTGTCTTGGTCTTCTTCTCTTTGGTAGTCTAGAGCTCGTCTAGTTTCTCTGCGATTCCTGTGAGTGATAGCTTCAATGTCACTTTCGTACGCTAAAGGTCCTCTCGAGTTCCTTCTAGTCATAAACTAGAGGTACCTGCTAGGAGAAGAAAGAAAGAAATTTAGTGTAAATAAAAATTTAACCTAAACTAAAAATAAAAGTAAATTGCAAAAAAATAATAAAATAATGGCTAAAGTAATAGAAATAGAGCTTTCTTAATATTTTAGTATTCCCTGGCAATGGCGCCAAAAACTTAATCACGTCAAATAGTCGAGTTTTAATATTTATAAAGAATGATCGAACCTGTAGACTAACTATGACAACGATTGAGGCAAGTGCACCTATCGTACAATAGTATAGTTTAAGCAAGATTATTTTATTGAACCCAAAGAAACCTAAAAGTACTACTACTCACTTTCTTTCTATTATTTAGCCTAAAATATGGAGTGGTTGGTTTATTAATCTAAAACTAATGAAAAATTAAACTAGATGCAAAGATAAAAGAATGAAACTTTGGGAAAAGACTGTGGAAAAACTCAGTTGATTACGATGATACCCTCAGGAAGAATCCACCTATAACTTCTCTTGTTATCTAACTTTTAATTCATATGACTTCTTTACTTAGCTTGATCCGTGAGACTCCCTAACCTATATTAAACCCTCTCTCGAGGCGAATAACGTCTAACCTTAGGTTAATTAGTGGAACTCTCGTTCTCTTATACTAACCCCCTAAGGAAGCAGTAAATCGATCAATGGACTCCCATATTAGGTTTCACCCTAATCTGGCAAAATCTCGTCACCCCATCTCTAGGCATGCGATCAACTCCGCTTAATTATGCTAGATCTACTCTTAGGCAGGGTCTATTCCTCCTCCACCTAAGCACATCAGATTAAATTAAGCAACATAATTAAGAACAAACTAAGTACTTATCATATAATTTAGAAATCAAATAACAAAATCCATAATAGGTTTCATCCCCTTCAGGTATCTGAAGGGTTTAGTTCTTAACAAAATAAGAAAATATATCAAGAGAAAAGATAAAACAAAACATAAGAAATCCCTAAAACCCCCTGAAGGAATTGAAGAGGAGATCCACTATCTTGAGTAGAACTCCGGCTTCTTGAGATGGATCAACTGGCTATCTTCGAGTAATTCCCTGAATAAAAGCTCTGGCAAAAAACTCTGCCCAAAACTTGATTATCTAGAACGGCTGCCTTGGGTTGTTTATATAGGCTTTTTAGATGCTTTACTTGGCTCCTAAGTACCTCCTTCAAGTAGAATTACTATTAAGGTGTTTAAGTAGACTTAGGAGTATGTTTATTTGGCTTCAAGCATCCAAATCCGAGTGAAATTGCTTATTCTTGTGGCAGGGGCACGGCCATGGTACATGTCCGTGTAAATCTTCTTCAGGCCATGTCTCGATTCTGTCGATTGGGGCACGGCCGTGTATATCGTGGCATGGCCGTGTGAAGTAATTTGATGAGGCACGGCCGTGTGGCTTGAAGTCTAGGCTGTGTCAATTTCCTCTTTGGCCCAAATTGGCCCATTTCTCGTTCTTTTCGTCCTCGGGTGCTTTCCTGAGTATAAACATGAAAAGAAATGATTAAAAGCACCTTTTTACATAAATCAAGGGCTAAATCATCCAAAACCATACTAAATATGGGGTTAAAATATGTTACTTTTACGGTTTATCAAATACCCCCACACTTAAGCTTTTGCTTGTCCTCATGTAAAATTCTCAACTTACAATTAAAACGAACTTTCCATAATTCATAATTCATAATTCCTATCGACAATATCTCATCATAATTCATAGATAATTTATACATGGATAATTCAACTCAAAGAGTCCTAAAGATTCAATCACGATAAGTCATACCTTTGTAGTACGAAAACATAGGTGTCTCCCCTTATCTGATTAATTACCTTTAATTCAAAACCGATAAGGATTGACATCCTCACTAAAGGTTCACTCAAATTACTCAATGTGTTTAAGGTTCAAGAATAAGCAATCATAAGTCGAACCTGAAAAGTTAATCCCATAGGCTTGCCTGAAAATCAAATCTCCACCACTATATATGAGATGATACAGATCAAAACGTTTTTATCAGGGTTGTAACGGGGCTAAGGTTAAGGGTGTGGATACAGGCTGAATTAGAGGGTTAGAATCGAGACTGACTTGACAAATTACCTAACTAAAAACAATGAACTAAATATGAATTGATAATTATTCTATAATAAAGAGTATTTTCATCACTTAAAATTTGATAATACTTTAATACGAGTTTTTCTTCAACAATTGGAATTTAAATGCTCTATAATACTAATATTGAATATATTTGATTTTTTTTAACAAAATCCTAAAATATTACATCATAAATGATAAATGTAACTACTGAACTAATATAATTCGGTAACTTAATCAAATCAAATCTCGATTAAAGAGTAGTCAAAATAAAGGGTGATAACAAATACAAAGGGGTTTTGGGTTAATATTAGTGGGTGAGTCAATAAAAAGGTTATTAGGATTCAACGGGGTTCACTAGGGGTTAATTTGTGAAGGTAGGCTTTTTATGGAGTAAGTGGGTTAAATCCTAGGTGCCTTTATCATCTCTGTATCTCAAATCAAAAGTGTGGTCTCAACATGTATAAACGAGGTAAGTTCTAGAATAACAGTTCAAAGTTGACACACTCATAATCAATAAAATGATCATGAAAAAGAATATATGCTCTATAAGGCTCAAAATCTCACAAAAATTATGGATGTTTTTGACATCAATCCTTATAAATTCCAAATTTCAAGGTAATACTCAAATTCAGTTTAAGGACCTATTAAGTTTTAGTTTTTAGAAAGTAGACTTATCATGCTCGATTCTCTAGTATCCTTCAAATTTAATCATCAATGCACAATTAACTATGACTTACTCTAAAACATGTCAATAACAATCATAAATCATTAGAAATTTCACCCTAATTAATAATATGAGAAGATTACTTATGGACAATACTAAAATTCAGGATTTGAGAATAATGCAAAAAGTTAGGTATTTTTACCCCCCACACTTACATTGCCCTCAATGTACAAAGATAAATAATGACAATTATGGCTACGGGAGTTGGCAGTGGTCGTGGTAGAAGGTAGTTGGAGGAGGCGGTGGTGGCGTTTTCTATGGTCCTGGTGGGGTGGCTACCAACGATCTCTGCGCTAGATGAAGAAATTGGGGAGCTTGTAGAGAATTAGCCAAGGATTATTAAGACATATTTAAAATAAACTAAGTATATATATGAAGATAAGAAAGAAGACGAGAATTAAAATAGAAAATAATCTAAAGTGAAAATAAAAAATAAATGGATTGTTAAGTCCTTATTGAAGGATGGTTCGCAAGGTAGGAATCAACACTAAGGTTGGGGATGTAATGGTGGTGGCGGATGTGAAGAGGTTATCGTGGTGGTCGGTGTGATTCCTAAGCAGCCTGGCGAACCTGACACTAAAAAATTAAATTAAAATAAACTAAACTAAGCATAAGATTGCAAAAGAGAAGAAAATTGAACCAAAAGAGAAAAAGAAAGTAAAAACTATATGGTCTCAAAGACCCTTGGCTTGGTGTTTGAATGAAGCGGCCGGCATGAACTTATGTAGATCGGTCTCCCATAGGGAGATTATGCTTGCCTTCTTCCACTTCTTCGGCATGATTTTAGTGTTGCTCAAGAGTCTTGGACACTTTTCCTACGGAGAAAGAAAATTTTGAAAGAAAAATGAAAGAAGAAATAAGAGAAGAGATGGGAAGAATGGGAAGGGCTGTGGGGTTTAAATAGAATCTCAAATCTGGCACGTTCACACGCCCGTGGTCCAAGGGCGTGTCGAGTTACACGGCCGCCTCGCACGGCCGTGGTGTGGAGCGTGTTGCATTGCCCACGCCCGTTCTTGATGTGCCATGCCCGTGTCTGAGTAGTTAGTGTCGACCACGGTCGCGTCGCCTGACAGAGTGGATACAGCGTGTTGAGTCTCCCACTTTGTTTCTCGGTCGACCACGCCCATTGGGAGATAGTCGGTAGCTTCACATGGTTTAGGGAACGCAGTGTCTTGATCTATCGATGCCGTGGGGAAGGGTGGTTGGGCCCGTGACGTCTGACGGTGGTTGGCCTGAATTGTACGGCCTCTGCTCTATTAGTGTGGTGGTTCGGTGGTCCACACGGCCATGGGCACGGTCGTGTGTAAGGCCGTGTGTCCTGGAAATCTACACTTTTGTGTTATTCTACAACTAATTATTTAGAAAAGAAGGATGGAAAGAAAAGAAACTAAAAATAAATTTGAAAATAAATTGAGTTAGTGCTCGGGTTGCCTCCCAAGAAGCGCTCGTTTATAGTCTTAAGCTAGACTGTCCTCATATTTAAAAATTTTAGGGAGGTTTAAAGGTTTGAATATCTTCCCTCATGCTCACAGTTCTATTTTTGTGACAAAGTTGAAGTCGAGAAGTGTTTTCCTTGAAATTGCCAAATTTTGGATTGCTTACCTCGACTATTTCGTGTGGGAAGATATCATGTACCTTAAGAAAAATTTCTCCCTTTGCCCTCAGGTCTATTGAAGTGATGTGGGGATCGGCTTTGTCTAACAGTACCTGGTCTCCTATTTTAAAGTGATTTGATGTCCCTATGAGCTTTTCTAGCGGTTCCACTAGTTTTACTTCGTATGGATCTGGCTTTTCTTTGACTTGTATCTTCTGCTCTTCTAAATTGTCGACCTTAAGGTTTTGTTTCTTGTGTAATTCTTCTTTGTCGACTTGGAGGCTATGAGTTGGCTCAGGTTTGATCCCTTGTGATGTTTCTTGTAGTGAAGTTTGAACAATTTGATTATCTATTAAAATGACTTTCTTACTTTCATCATCTGTTGTTCTGGCCGAGTCGAGAGCTTGAAGCTTAATCGATTCATCTCCTACACGAAGTATGAGTTCACCTGTGGCAACATCAATTTTAGTTCTAACAGTTGCTGGGAAAGGTTTTCCTAGAATTAAGGGGATTGAATTATCTGCATCCATGTCTAAAAAAACAAAATCTACTAGGAAAACAAATTTATCGATTTTGACAAGAACATCTTCAATAATGCCCCTAGGAATTCTAACAGTTTCATCAGCTAGTTGAATACTCATCCTAGTTTGTTTGGGCTTCCTTAGACCTAGTCGTTTAAACAATGCATAAGGCATGACATTTATACTTGCCCCTAGATCAGCTAACGCATTATCAATAGTTAAACTACCAACTAAGCATGGAATCGTAAAACTCCCTGGATCTTTTTGTTTCTGCGGTAGTCTATTCTGTAACATTGCCGAGCATGTTGCATTTAGTTCCACGTGGTGCTCTTCGTCTATTTTGCATTTGTTTGTCAAGAGTTGTCTTAAAAATTTCCTCGAGTCTGGCATCTGGAAAAGAGCTTCAAGAAAGGGTAAGTTAATATGTAATTTCTTTAAAAGTTTAAGAAACTTACCAAACTGTTCCTCTGAATCATCTCCTTTCAATGCTTTGGGATAAGGTATGCGAGGTTTGTATTCTTTGATTATTGGTTTTGGCTTTTCATGTGCTACCTCTATTTTACCTTTTTCTTCCTTGGTTTCTTGTGCTGTGGTGGGCTCATCTACCTTTGTACCCTCTTGAGCTGTGATGGCTTGGATGTATTCTTTTGGGTTTATTTCTATGTTACTTGGTAGACGTCCTTGTTGACGTTCAAAAATCAGCTTTGTGAGATGTCCCACTGACCTAGTAAGTTCTCCAACTTGATTCTCGATCCCTTTGATCGATTTTTGTTTTCATCAATTGTTGCTTCAGTCTTTTGGAAATGAGAATCAGTTGCTGCCATGAATTTCGTTAGCATGTCTTTGAGGTTTGATTTCTTCTCTTATGGATATGGTTGATTTTGATAATTTGGATGAGGTTGCTGCCTTTGATTTCCTTGATTTCCTTGTCCTCCCCACGAAAAAATTGGGTGGTTCCTCCAACTTGCATTATAAGTGTTACTATAAGGATTATTATTGGATCTGAAATTGTTACCTATATAGTTTGTCTACTCATGTTCTATGCCTGGTTGGTAGGGTGGGTACTCAAGATTCGCCACATTCCTACTCGCTTCGCATTGCATTGCTGGATGTACCTGCGAAGAACATAAATTATCAAGCTTTTTATTCATCATCTCCACCTGTGTTGACAGCATTGCTACTGCGTCTATGTTAAAAACTCCGGCTAATTTGTTGGTTTGGCCCTTGTAATTTTCCATTAATAGGTATTCAACGACATCTCTTCAATAAATTCGTAAGCCACTTTAGGAGTTTTGTTATTCAAAGTTCCACCAGCTGATGAGTCAATCATTTGCCTCGTTGAAGAATTCACACCGTTGTAAAAAGTTTGGACTTGAAGCCACAAAGGTAATCCGTGGTGTGGACATCTTCTCAGGAGATCCTTATATCTTTCCCAAGCATCATATAATGTTTCTGCATCATTCTGTACATAAAAAGATATGTCATTCCTAAATTTGGCCGTTTTGGCTGGTGAAAAGTATTTTAAAAGAAATTTTTTGGCCATTTGATCCCATGTGGTGATTGACCCTTGTGGTAACGAGTTCAACCACTACTTTGTTTTATTCCTTAATGAAAAGGGAAATAACCAAAGACGTATGGCATCATCAGAAACGCCATTTATTTTGAAAGTATCACAGAACTCTAAAAAATTTGCTATATGAGTGTTCGGGTCTTCGTCCTGCAAACCATCAAATTGAACAAATT
The DNA here is from genome assembly GCA_025506655.1 of Gossypium rotundifolium. Lineage (NCBI taxonomy): Eukaryota > Viridiplantae > Streptophyta > Magnoliopsida > Malvales > Malvaceae > Gossypium > Gossypium rotundifolium. The sequence continues at coordinate 148,470,092 of CP106724.1, forward strand.
TTTGAATCATTTGTATTGTATTAGGCTTTAATTTAAAATTATTAGTATCTATAGCAGGCCTAACAATACTAGATTCTGCTCCTGTCAAATTAGGTTTAGCATAATCATACATAGTACACGAAGCATTCTGTTCTTGCACATTTGGCGATAGATTATTTTCGTCCATCCCTTCAGTAGGATTGGATCTCTCTTGGTCTTCTTCTCTTTGGTAGTCTAGAGCTCGTCTAGTTTCTCTGCGATTCACATGAGTGATAGCTTCAATGTCACTTTAAATGCGCTAAAGGTCCTCTCGAGTTCCTTCTAGTCATAAACTAGAGGTACTGCTAGGAGAAGAAAGAAAGAAATTTATTGTAAATAAAAATTTAACCTAAACTAAAATAAAAGTAAATTGCAAAAAAATAATAAAATAATGGCTAAAGTAATAGAAATAGAGCTTTCTTAATATTTTAGTATTCCCTGGCAACGGCGCCAAAAACTTAATCATGTCAAATAGTCGAGTTTTAATATTTATAAAGAATGATCGAACCTGTAGACTAACTATGACAACGATTGAGGCAAGTGCACCTATCGTACAATAGTATAGTTTAAGCAAGATTATTTTATTGAACCCAAAGAAACCTAAAAGTACTACTACTCACTTTCTTTCTATTATTTAGCCTAAAATATGGAGTGGTTGGTTTATTAATCTAAAACTAATGAAAAATTAAACTAGATGCAAAGATAAAAGAATGAAACTTTGGGAAAAGACTGTGGAAAAACTCAGTTGATTACGATGATACCCTCAGGAAGAATCCACCTATAACTTTTCTTGTTATCTAACTTTTAATTCATATGACTTCTTTACTTAGCTTGATCCGTGAGACTCCCTAACCTATATTAAACCCTCTCTCGAGGCGAATAACGTCTAACCTTAGGTTAATTAGTGGAACTCTCGTCCTCTTATACTAACCCCCTAAGGAAGCAGTAAATCGATCAATGGAGTCCCATATTAGGTTTCACCCTAATCTGGCAAAATCTCGTCACCCCATCTCTAGGCGTGCGATCAACTCTGCTTAATTATGCTAGATCTACTCTTAGGCAGGGTCTATTCCTCCTCCACCTAAGCACATCAGATTAAATTAAGCAACATAATTAAGAACAAACTAAGTACTTATCATATAATTTAGAAATCAAATAACAAAATCCATCATAGGTTTCATCCCCTTCAAGTATCTGAAGGGTTTAGTTCATAACAAAATAAGAAAATATCTCAAGAGAAAAGATAAAATAAAACATAAGAAATCCCTAAAACCCCCTGAAGGAATTGAAGAGGAGATCATCTGTCTTGAGTAGAACTCCGGCTTCTTGAGATGGATCAACTGGCTATCTTCGAGTAATTCCTTGAATAAAAGCTCTGGCAGAAAACTCTGCCCAAAACTTGATTATCTAGAACGGCTGCCTTGGGTTGTTTATATAGGCTCTTTAGATGCTTTAATTGGCTCCTAAGTACCTCCTTCAAGTAGAATTACTATTAAGGTGTTTAAGTAGACTTGGGAGTATGTTTATTTGGCTTCAAGCATCCAAATTTGAGTGAAATTGCTCATTCTCGTGGCAGGGGCACACTCATGGTACACTCCCGTGTAAATCATCTTCAGGCCGTGTCTCGATTCTACCGATTGGGGCACGGCCGTGTAAATCGTGGCATGGCCGTGTGAAGTAATTTGACGAGGCACGGCCGTGTGGCTTGAAGTCCAAGCCGTGTCAATTTCCTCTTTGGCCTAAATTGGCCCATTTCTTGTTCTTTTCGTCCTCGGGTACTTTCCTGAGTATAAACATGAAAAGAAAGGATTAAAAGCACCTTTTTACATAAATCAAGGGCTAAATCATCCAAAATCATACTAAATATGGGGTTAAAATATGTTACTTTTACGGTTTATCAATACTCTAATAGAGGGGAGGTTGTTGGTTGTTTGATCCATGCTCAATTCCATGCATGAATCAAGCAAGGAGGTGGACGATTTCATGGGTAAAAGTTGTGTGCTGATTTTTAATTATTTTCTAAGTGTAAGGACCTCTGAATAAATCTCCCAAAAGCTTATTTTGGGCTACTCATATGCTTTTACGACACTGTCAGGGGTATCATGAGCTCTATGGCTCAGTGTCACGATACCCCCTTCTAGATATGATTTCTTCATGTTTGGGCCATTACTGACTTCCTACACTAACTCAATTATATCATTATGTCCACATGACTTGTTTGGCTAATTTGGGTCTCAAAAGGGCACAAAAACGTACAAAAATAATTTATTAACAACAAAAACTAAAAATCAACAAAAGCAAAGAAAAGACACCTAATTTTCTAAAATAAGTTTATTAAGTGTAATGGCGAGCTTAATTTGATATTTCAAATTACAACAGATCAAGCTTACCATTTTGTTTGATTTTTTTGATAAAATTGTCAATAGGGTAGATTGTTGAAGCAAAATGAGTTCAGAGTTGCTGAGTGACACTCGACAGTGCCAACTGCAAACTGCCATTGAGGTGGCTAAAAACTTACCTTATTTGGTTTGTTAATTTAATGAAGAGAATCTTTTAACCTCTTAATGTGTTGTGTTTTTGAAGATGCGATGGTTCATCTATGGAAACCAATCATTGACATTTGAAGATTGGACTAGATTGGATTTGAGTGAATCAATTAACTCCTTGGTATGTGGAGATGTAATCGAGATAGTACTATTGATTTTGGAGAGCATATCTTCGAGTGATTTTATTTTCATTGTCGTTGGTGTAATAACTATTTTCAAGGAGTTACTTTGTATTCACTTAGACTCTATGTTAGCAAGACAAATTCAAATATTTACTTTTGAGGCTTCTATGGGTTTTTTTATGAGAGCTTATTGTGTGATTTCTAATTAATTTAGGTGTGGAACTATCTTGTGAGAGAGTGCAAATTAAATTTTGAACATTTTGGAGTGTTTACTTCCCAAGTTCTAATGGGGAGAATTTGGAGATGAGTGTTCTACTCTTTAGGTACAAAGGTGAGATCTCTATACTTGAGGAGTAATAGAGTGTGAATCATTTATTGTATTCATTATAAAAGATTGTGAAATTCGAGCTAGGCTCAGTAGATGTAGAAATACCAAACTGCGTAAACAAACCTTGATGTTATTTCTGTTTTATTTGCACAGTTTTTCATAATGTCAAGTCATAGTGGCCATTATAGTCTAGCACTTCCATTGCATTTGTTATTTTAAGCAAACAAGCAACTTAAGGTAGCAACAAGAGAGAAGAGAAAGAAAAAAAATGTTTTGGAATAATTAGAAAGAGATCTTCAAGCTTTAGTCAAAAGTAAAAAAAAAAATAAAATTACTACATGTCGTTATTCAATTGGCTGATGTGTCACATCAGCAATCTGTTAGCTTATTAACAAAAATTTTAACGATAGTGACTAGTTCGAATTATTATTTTAATTTAGAGTGGCGAATTTGAAAAAGACATCAGAATGACCAAAATAGGACAAATCTTATTTTAGAGTAACCTTGATTGTAGTTTACCCAAAAAAGCTATTACAAAACAATCAAGTAAGCATTCTCATGGTGGGTTAGTCAATACAATGTTATGTTAACCACCCATTCGTATGACATATTATCATCAATCAATCACATTACTTTCAATGTATTATTGTTATCTCAACCTACAATAATACTCAACTGATGACAATTTTAGAATAATCATTATTTTCAAGACTTTATTATTAATCAATTTAGTTAATACATAAGAATAAAAATTGAAAATGATAATATCAATGACTTTATTAATAAACAAGGTAAATAAGTATATTATCAAAATCATCTCATAATTGATCTTTACACTCCAACAATAATAATCAAACTTGTTACAAAATTCTCGAAGGTTTCTTGATTAACAAGAAACTCCTAAATAAATAAATTAACTCCTAAATTGGCAAAATAAAATATCTAAAGTAAATCTCCTTTAAAATGTATTGAATTAGAGTCATACTTGATACACACTTCCTAAAATTAATTATTAATTAATTAAATTATATATTTAAGGCAACAAAAATATTTAAGACATCCTCTTATTTTAGTAACAAAATACATAATCAAATTAATTAATCACGTCCCTCTTGAATCATGATCTTCCAAGCACAGGTCTTCAAGATAAATTTCTTGGAAGTTCTTGGAAACAAAGTATTACTCATAATTCTCAACTTAGATTTTGCATAAAAATCTTGGGTTTGGAAGTCTAAAGGACCATAATATGTTTTTACAAATCCTAAGGACAAAGCATACAGTCAAAGAGAAATGCCCCTCGGATATCCCAAGTAAGAATTGCTCTTTTGTTGGGCTCTCTTCAGTTAAAATTTGGGCTACATTAAGAGAGTCTATGTTGATCTATCGACAACGGGGAGAAGACAAGGTTTTGGATGGACATTTAGATCCCGAAAATAGATGAACGATACTGGTAAGTGGAATAGGGCTTGAAACTCCAGTACTACAGTGAATTGCCGCTTTACCAACCCCCTTATAATTTAATAGGTCGATCTTTGTACCTGGCGCTGAATTCGTAAAAGTTAGCTTAGAATACTACACTTATGCTTCACTCACAAGGATGCATGGGATCCTCGTGATGTTAAATGGATAATAATTTGGCACCATCAAGATTCAAAACGAGTCCAACATTTACTTTGGGTCACTGTTACTCTAACAGATAGTGATGCTTGTCCGGTTTGCGATGACACTTCTGAAACTGTTCTACAAATACTTACAGATTGCCAGGCTGCTAAAGCTTCGTGAAACAAAGTGGTGAGAAACAATGTAAGCCATAAGTTTTTCAATTCTTTCCCTAATGATTGGGTAATTTGGAATGTTCAGAACAAATTGCAGGTTCAATTTGCAGACATCGACTGGCGAAACACACTAATATAGTTCAAGTTCAAGATGCGTATGCACAGCATTGACGTACAATGAAGACAGACACACATGATCATCTTTACCATATCCCAACTTGGCAATGGGCCTCACTAACAACATTACAATGAATATTGCTTGTTCTTTGTAACAATGCCACGACTCCCAACTATTTTACAAAATAACTGGTACCAAAAACTGAGTTCAACTCGCAGGTTTCCCTTCCCTCTTCAGTAATTCCTGATTAAAGTTGAAGTCAAAATTACATATTATTTCCATACAAAAGCAACTGATGAAATTTTTTTATACCTGTTTGGTAGCGGCAATTGAGACTCTCTGTCTTTCCTTTTTCTCACGTTGGCACTCTCCACACCAGCTTGAGAAATCTTTCTGATATTTCCTCAGCTCACGGAAGACCGAACTGGAAGAAAATTTTGCATGCAGTTTAAATGGTTGGCCAGAAAAAGAAATGGCCCAATTGTAAAACTCATACATCCACAATACACACAAATTACACTTCAGGGCAATGAGACCGACATGAACCCCAATAGTTACACAACTAGGAAAAATTAGTGCATCACATGCTTTAAAACATTGAACAGCTCTAGTAATCATCCAACAGAAGGTCAAAGTTGATAGTAACAACAAAGGAACTAAGCAATTAACAAAGTAAAATACAAGACGATTTCATCTCATTAGACTTCCTTGACTAATTTCAAACAATGCAAGGACAATGCAGTCCAAACTATTTTGGAACAAAACCTTCACTGATGCATATTTAAGGGAATATGGAAAATAAGTCCTAGACAGCTCCAACACTACAATTTTGTTTCCATCAACATAGATTTGTACCAATACATAAAACAACAACATAGATATTTCAGCCGCACCATTCTCCAAGGATGCATGTGCCATCTAAATTAAATTTCCAGTCATCCACTTATTTTTTATAGTATTTTAACTCCAAAAACAAGTCTAGATTCTAAATTTAGTCCAACAAATACATTAACGTTCTAAATACTTTGGATTCCCTAAGAATTTTTTCGACATTGTTCTTCACATTTCAGTATAAAATACTAAATTAAGATATTTAAACGCAAAAGAATGACTAAGTTTCTTTCCAGCTTGCTACATATCAACTTTAAGAAAGCCTGACATGATTAGTTATCCCTTTAGAAGATCATTATTAAACCTGTCATTTCTGTTACTAACTCGAAAATCTGAACCAATCAACCAAACCCAACCCAATTTAACCATAAAAATCAACGACCCAAATCCGTCCAACCTGAACCTGAAAATAATTCGAACCCAAAATGACTTAAACCAGAAACAACACAATCCTGATATGACTGGAACCTGAATTGATTCAAACCTGTAATGGCCCAGCCCAAAAAACCCGGACTTCTAACCCGAATGACCCAAATGCAAAATTTACCCAAACCCAAAACTAACCTGAACCAAAATAACTTGAAATTTCTTAAACATGAATTGACCCTATCCAAAATCAACCTGACATGCCCGATAGACAGGCCTAGTTATTATACTTTGGTGCATTCAAAATACTGTGCAAGAGAAATACACCTTCTGCACCACAAAAGTAAGTTGACCCGATGACCAGATGTTGTGGCTCTTGCACCATGCCTATGGCGCCCGCGATGAAGAACTGCCCGTCCTGGAACATGAGAATAATCCAAAATTTCCTATAATGCACAAAAAAGAGAACATGTTAAGTGCTCGTTTTGTTACAATGACAATTTAACAGCAGAAAAAGTAGATGGTTTTTATCTTCTCCTCAATGAACCAATATCTGCTAACCAATTTAAATACTACGCCTACCCACGTTGTCCAGAAAAATTTCAAAATGAATGGGACATCACAATCATTTTTTAACCTATCCGTTATTTCCTGTGTTCATTTATAAGGGGAAGGTCCAAAGAAGCATAATAGGCTATCTTGATATTCCCATGATTTCTCTCTTGAAACTTGTACAAATAACTAAATAAAGGGAGGGGAGTGGTCGCAGCATGTCTGAGATGATGTGGTTCTTGTTGACTTGCTACTACAGATAATTTTTTATCAAACTGAAACTAAACTTAATCCTAATGCTTTGTAGAACATGCAGCTATTATAGCTGAATAATTAAGCCAAAGAAAAGTTAAAATTCTTGTGTCTTAAAATGAACAGTAAAAAGGAAAAAAATTAATCAGAAGGATTAGCATACATCTGACTGGGTTTCTGTATTGACATGTTTATCACACCGAACACCTCGGAAGAACAAGTCCCCACCGGAAAATTGTTTACCCAAGCAAACATTTAAGGTGACTTCTGAATCATCTACATGAAAACCTACAACCACAGAGCTACAGAAGTTTGTGAAGCTACAAATATAAGAAGAAGATTTTAAACTGGAAAAGCGCAAGCAGCAAATATGTGATAATACGATGGTATAATAAATAGGTAGACAAATGGAAGAAGCATCAAAACAGCCAATGCCATAATTTAATAAAGAACAAAGTAATAAGCAAGAATTACAAAGAGAAATTCAGAAAATTATAATGTGCAATACCTTCTGAAGACTCATATTATAGAATCGAAAGAATCATCAGTTTTCATCTATTGTAGATAATGCTTTAATCTCCCAAGGTTATAAATAGCACAGCTTACATTATAAAATATAAACTTTATCATTCAGAGCCTAATAGAATGGATTTAATTGAAAATTGAACATAATAAAGAAGTTAGAACCTACCAAGCTCAACATCCCTGTTAATTCCATATTCAACAACAAAACCATGATGAGAATCCAGAGTAGATCCACCCACATCAGAAAAGAAAACTGCAGATCATTTTCCAAAAATAATTAAAAGAAAACTTATTTCTAGGCTTTAACTCTCATTATGCATATATATATAGTTGCATGCTTTTTCAATCTCATGATGGAAAATTAAATACCTCTGGATATAGGTCGGATAAAGTCCTCCAGCAACTTGCCAAGCATGGTTTCCAGACCAAAGTCATCTAAAACAGCACCAAATTTGTTCATTGTGTTCGGTCGCATGATTCTGAATTTTGTCTCGTGGACCCATTTTTCAAAGTTTTCTACCTAAGCAATCAGAACCTGATAAGAAAAATATGAAAACTAAAAAACAAGGAAGTTAAAGTAGAATTTAAAAAAAGAGAAGGCAGCAATGGTATAACCTCAGATAACAACAATTCACAGAAATGGGGCTGAAGCATTTCAAATGTAAAAACTCCTTGAGTAGGTTCAGCCATTATACTTCTAAAACTTTCCTCTTTATTCTCATTAATTGCTTTGAGAAACGAGGGCACAAAGAAGCTTGAGGCATGCATGGCATACAGTTCCCTATGTAGAGGCTGCAAAATGAGAGTAAAGATAACAGGCATCCATACATATATAAGGCTTATGAAGATGAAACACCAAACTACAATATATTCCAGACATAAATCAATTTTTAAAACAATACCTGATAGTGTGAAATAATCTTTTGCCTGTATTCTTGCTGCTTTTGAACCTGTTAACACTCAATAAAATAATGTTATTAAAGCCAGCATCGCTTAATTTAAAATCTGTTCCAGGCAAATCATTTTCGATTTCCAGAGATAAAAATTTTAAAATAATAAATATATTCCCCGTACTGCATTGTATTATAAAAGTTCGTCAGATCTTCACCTTCCATAACGTAGAAACATATATATAATTTCATAACAACATAAACAACGACGTTACATTTTAAAGGAAAAAGAATCAGGACCTGAAACAAACATGTACCAATATGAAGCAAAAATAAAGGTAGTAAAAATGGGAAAGGAAGCTTACGCGAGTACGTTCGCCTTCAGGAGAGTAACGAAGAATAATATCGCGCATGTAATGGAGCTTGGAGTCACGAGAGAGGGAGAGCATCGGGGGAGGCAAGTAACGTTCCAGGGAGCTGAACAGAAGCGGACTGAACTCCAAATGCAAATCCTCGTAGCTTTCCGGCTTGTGCTCCGTGTTAGGGTTCAGCCGTAACCGGTGCGTCGTCGCCATGCTCTGCAACACCGCCATGCCGTTTCCGTTATGACCACCCGTTGGTGGCGTTGGCTGTTGGTTCTCTTTCCTAGTCACTTCTAAAGACATAATTTTCCTTTTTTATATTCTTTTTCAAGATTTGGGTGAAAGGCGGAATCGGCTCGTTTAACGAGCCAAACAGGAAAAACAAAAAGAAATTTTCTATCGAAACAAACAGGGAAAGAAATTCAATTCAAACACTAACCGTAGCAGTTTTTGTAAATTCAAACAAGCAGGGAAAAAATTCAATTCAAACACTTTCAAACAAATAGAAGAAAGAAAATCAATTCAAAAACTAACAGAGGTTAAAAAAAAAACTCATTTTCCAACCATTTCTACAAAAAAAAAAAAAACGAAAGAACGCAAGACTGGAAAGAAGACTAACAGTGGGTATTTAAAGAAACAAATAAAAGAAAGAGATAGAACAGATAAAAGGAAACGGCTGAAAGCCGGAATTAGCTTTTAGGAGTCTTTTAGAGTTAGGGTTTTTTGGATTTGTGATAGGCAGGCAGGCAGGCGAACTTCCGACTTCCGAGCCTGGAGTTGGAGGGTATTTCAGGTGTTTGGGCTTTGCCTTAATATTTTTCTATTTTTATGCACTTCAATATCTAGGATGCTTCTTTTATTGCAAACTTGTGGGTTATTTTAACAAAAATTTTAATGTGGTAACTGTAGTTTCAATTTTTCCAATGTGGTACTTATATTTTTTTTTTTTCTGTTTATCAGTTTGGCAATGTGGTCTAACGGGATTAACTTTTCTTTGAAATTGGCATGGGATTAACGGGATTAAAGAGTGTCACATGTCAATACGACCAAAGAAAAAAGTTGAACGAAATTAAAATAGGGACTTGCATTAAATTTTCCCTTATTTTTAAGCTCAAAATTTTAAATAAAACATAAATAAAATAAATATATTTTTATAAAATTCAATCAAATTGTGACATGTGTACTTAAATTTTCATAATTTAATTTTAAAAAATAAATTTCAATTAAATAGTTTTCTCAACTCAATTCTAATTCTATTAAAATCATGACGATTTTACTATAAAAATCTATAATAAAATATATTTAATACTTTCGTATTCAATGGTTCACTATAAGAAAATGATTTATTCTCATTTTCGAACTTCATTTAATTCGTAAAATATAAATTATTTTTCGGGTTATTTTCATTTTCATTTTAAAGAAAACCATAATCATTTTCAAATGTTTCTCATTTTTCCATTTTTACCATTTCTATTCATTTATGTTCATTTGATTCAACATGCAATTCATTTTTCGTTTCAATGAGTTAGCGAAGGGACCGATTAGACATATGCAATTGGAGCTCAAATGATTTATAATTAAGTTCTAACTTTTTACCTATTAATTATAAACTCATTTAGTCACGAACTCATTCCACTATAGTATCATGACTGAGCTCTCCCCAACGACATACCATTATAAAAGCAACTCAATCACTGCTCGTCCAATGACCTTGTCATAAGTGTGTTACCCTCATAGAGTATTCTTAATCTTTTTGAGATAATATTTGCTCTCCCAATATGATCCTATTTTATCTCGTGGTAAGCATTGCATTTTCATGAAAAGTCAATTACTATCAAATAGTAATCAAGTCATTCATCACACAGACGAATGACTCATGACCACGTTTGATTTTCATCAACCATGTAATGCCAATGAGAAGATATTATTTAACCATGTCTCGGGCTATGAAATTCACTATTGTGAATGACGCTACATATTGCAAAAGTTGTACACCCAATGCATCAACTTTCGATTCCTTATCTTTTCGAACTCAAGCTTTTACCTACATCAAAGTGTACAAGTCACTCATATATAGTCTATCATCCACTTAAGATTTAGGTATGTCATACTATGAATGTCACAATTGAAAAAATCCATAAACAAATTCAAGATCTATTCTTCTTGAGTCCAGTCTAATGTACTGTCAGTCCAGTCAGTCACATCTATGTCTCTATCTTCTGAGAGACATCCGCTCCGATGCCCAAGACAAAGCATCTCAATTGGACTAGATAGATGACATATTAGTCTTTCAATTGATTTTCTCATTTCTGATTAGACTAAGGACTTATTTAGGTTCATTTACTAATATAAATTATTTTTTTGTATTACGATTTGACCACTTAATACCGCTTAGTATTAGTTTAAACATTAAACAACTAATGAGCAACATTTTCTTCTATTTTTCTTCGTTTGCAAAAATCATATGAGGATAATTATGTAAAGTATTAATGTAATTCATGAATAATTTTATTAGCCAATTTGTTTGAAAAAATTACAAGTGTACATTGACGTAAATACTACACTCAGGACATCAGATCCAACAGTCTCCCACTTACCTTAATGAAGTAGATAAGTCATGTTTCGCATTCTTGTTCCCCTCTATATGTTTCATAGAGAACTTTCTAGCCAGTAGAGTCTTGATAAAACAAATCCTCGGGGTTTTTCCTCAGATGCACTCTTTGACCACATCCATTATTCCGTCAAACACTACTATCTCCCTTATGATATTTTCTATCTATGTGGTTTGTCCTTATGTGGTTTCTTTAGGATTTAGCTATATCCACACTACTATAGTGTCATAGCTTTTCCATACCTCATATTTGGCCCTATATAGTGAAGTTAACAATGTAACTCTGTTTGACACTTATTCACACTAGGGACTCGCCGTTTAGGACAAAAGCACAACCTGATGTCGATTTCCTCGAATCTCGACACGTTTCTAAGTCAGAATTAGTATATAAGATAGAAGTAAGATAAGATCTCCTTCGGAGTACACAAGCATATAATCCCTCGTAATTCGTAAATACTTGAGTACATTCTTAACTACTTGCCAATGTCTTAGTCTTAGATTCGTCTGATATCGACTTACCAACCCCATTGCAAAATAGATATTTGGGCATATGCATAACATAGCATGCATGAGACTTCCTACTGTCGAAGTTGATAAACCATAAAAGCAACACATTTTAATCCCATGCTTAGCGTGTTTTTGCATGTTTATTTATATAATTATATGAATTTGATGCTCCTAATCCTTTAAATTTGTATTTCTATACTTAGGAGAGCATAGGGAAGCGAGAGGAGTGAAAAACGGGCCATCTTAAGGATCCACACAGGCAAGCTAGAACCACACGGGCAGGGCACATGCCCGTGTGAACCACATGGGCTGGACATATGCCCGTGTGCCAACCCGTGTCAATCGCGAGCCACCCAAATTTCCACACGGCCTGGGTACCCTCACACGGGCTGATCACAAGCCCGTGTCCTTGTTGCACCCTGCTTCATTTTCACGATGAAAAAGCCAATTTTTAAGGTTTCTGAGCCTTTTAAAGTCTATAAATACACCAAAGGAAGACCTAAAGGGAACACACAGAATAGATCAAAGAAATTACTCGAAGGAAGCCGTCGGAATCATCTCAAAAGCAAGATTCACTCCAAGATTGAAAATCTCCATCAAGTTCTTTAGAAGTTTTTATGTTATTTATGTCTTGTTGTTTTCTTAATTCTAAGATGTTTTCCTTCTACGTTATGAACTAAACTCCCTAAATACCTAGGGAGGATGAAACCTATGATGAATCTTATTATTTAATTATCTGAATTACACGATAAATACTTGTTCTTGTTCTTAATTATTTGTTCTTAACCCTTGCTTTAATATTTTTAGGATATTAAGTCAAGATTGATGTGCTTATTCAGTAGAACAAAAGTCCCTGTTTAAGAGTAGATCTCACGTAATTAAGCGGAGTTGATTGCAACCCTAGAAATAGGATAACATAAAGATGTTAGATTAGAGTCAAATCTAATAAAGGAATCCATTGATCGAGTTAATGCGACGATAGGGGTTTTAATTAGAAAGAGGTTTCAATTAATCAACCTAGAGTCAGTTGTTTTTAGTCTCGAAAGAGATATTAACATAATTTAGAGATTTCTACAGATCAAGACAAGTGAATAAAATGGTTAATTCAGAGTCAGAATAATAAGTGAAGTCTAGGTGGATTCTTCCTTGGGTATTGTCTTTATTCATTAGTTTATTCGATTACTTTCTTCACTCTCTGTTGCGTTCTTAGTAAATTAGTTAGTTAAATTTTAGATTAAAACAAAACCCCTTAATTATTAAGCTAAATAATAAAAAAATAGTTATTACTAGTAATTTTAGTCCTTGAGGATACGATATTCCAGACTCATCAAAGCTATACTACTATTTGATAGGTGCGCTTGCCTTTGTCGAAATATTAGTTAGTTTCGAGCCCATCAAGTTTTTGGCGCTGTTGCCAGGGACTAGAATATTAGGAACGCTTAATTTTTATTACTTTGGCCATTTTTATTTTTATTGCAATTTATTTTTTTATTTTAATTTACTAACTTTTCTTTTATTTGCTTCTGGAAGGTATTCTTAGTTTATGACTAGAAGGAACCCTTCAGGACCATTACTTTTTTTCAGTGAAATAGAAAGTACCGCTCACACAAAAAGTAGGGAAATAAGTCAAAGTTTATAGTATATAGAGGAAGAGCAAGAGGAAGATACCAACATTACCAAGGAGATGGCTGATAATAATCTGCTACCCCTGGTGGTTGCCTTAAATCCTGCTCCTCGTACTATGTACGACTATGCTAAGCCTAATTTGACTAGGGCTAAATCGAGTATTGTGAGGCCTTCTGTTGCTGCAAATAACTTCGAGCTGAAACCGAACACTATACAAATGATCCAACAATGTGTTCAGTTTGATGGATTACAGGATGAGGATCCAAATACTCATTTAGCCAACTTTCTAGAATTCTGTGATACTTTTAAAATTAATGGTGTTTCTGATGATGCCATTCGCTTACGATTATTTCCCTTTTCATTGAGGAATAAAGCAAAACAATGGTTGAACTTATTACCACGAGGTTCATCACTACTTGGGAAAAATAACCGAAAAGTTTTTATTAAAATATTTTTCGCCGACTAAAACGGCAATGTTGAGGAATAATATCTCTTCTTTTGTACAGATGGATTTAGAAACTCTTTATGATGCATGGGAGAGGTATAAGGACTTGTTGAGAAGGTGCCCACACCATGGGTTACCTCTATGGTTACAAGTTTAAACCTTTTACAACGGTTTGAACCCCTCAAATAGATAGCTGATTGACGCAGCCGCCGGTGGTACCCTAAATAATAAAACACTTGAGGAGGCTTATGAATTCATAGAGGAGATGTCGCTGAATAACTATCAGTGGCAAGTCATGAGAACAAAGCCGACAAAAACCGCCAGTGTTTTCAACCTCGACGCAGTCACCATGTTATCAAACCAAGTAGAGCTTTTAAACAAAAAGATTGATGGTTTATGTGTTTCTACGCAGGTACATCTGGTGATGCAATGCGACAAAAATGGAGGAAGGATGCACACCATAGAATATCCATCCTACAACTTGAGCACAGAGAATAAACAAGTTCACTATATGGGTAACAATTTTAGACCTTAGAATAATCCCTACAGTAACACTTACAATGTAGGTTGGAGAAACCATCCCAATTTCTTATGGGGTGGTCAGGGAAATCAGAGACAACAACCCTCTCCAGGCTTTCAACAACAACCATACCAACAGAAGAAGAAGCCGAACCTTGAGAAGATGCTAACAAAATTCATCTCAGTGTTAGAAACTCATTTTCAAAATATCGAAACAACACTTAAAAATCAGCAAGCATCAATTCAAGGGCTCGAGAACCAAATAGGTTAGCTTGCCAAGTTAATCTCAGAACGACCACAAGGTAGCTTGCCGAGTAATACCGAACCTAACCCAAGAGAGCAACTCTATGCCATCATGGTGTGTAACGAAGAATGGTTAGTAGAATCTGAACCTGAACCGAGGCAAGAAATCATAGTAAGTAAAGATATGGTTAAGATAAGCCACAATGCCTAGACACCGGTAAGTAAAGAATATGAACCTCGTGTGCCAAACCTCAACGTGACGAAGAAAGACCATACTAATGAGCAATTTGGTAAATTTCTTAAACTCTTAAAAAAGCTACATATTAACTTACTGTTTATCAAAACTCTTTCACAGATGCCCAACTCAGTTAAATTTTTAAAGAAGCTTCTAGTAAACAAACGAAAGCTAGATGATGCGTTGCGTGGAGCTAAATGCAGTCTGTTCAGCCATTTTACAGAATAAAGTACCCAACAAATTAAAGGATCCAGGGAGTTTTACTATTTCTTATTTAATTGGTAGCTTAGATGTTAATAATGCTTTGGCTGATTTAGGGGCGAGTATTAACGTCATACCCTATAAAATGTTTAAGCAACTAGGTCTTGGGAAACCTAAACAAACTAGGAGGGCATTCAACTAGCAGATAAAACTATTAGATTTCCTAGGGGAATTGTTGAGGATGTGCTTGTAAAAATTGATAAATTTATATTCTCAGTTGACTTTGTTGTTCTAGACATGGATGAGGACAATAACGCACCTTTAATCTTAGGACAACCCTTTTTAGCAACTGCTAGAACTATAATTGATGTTGGCACAGGTGAATTATTACTTCGTGTAGGTGATAACACGGTTAAACTCCAAGCTCGTGATTCTTTATCTAGTAATTGAGATGATTTTACGAGTTCTATTAATAAAAGTAACGTTGTAGCTCAAACTTCTTTGTAGGAAATCCCTAGGAAGAAAGTGATGGAGCCACATTCTATCTTATATGACAAATGCAGAATGACCTATGAGGAGCGAAGGCTTCAGATCAATGAACTAGACAAATGGAGGACACTTGGCAAGGAGAACTTAGGAATACATGAAGCAAAACCAAGACAACTCCATGAGGAGCTTAAAGGTAGGACGAATCACTTCAAGGTTGGGGACCAGGTACTATTAGATGCGACCGACCCCGAATAACCACTTCAGAGCTAAATACAAACAGAGCGACTCCTTTTACGATACTCAATATCTTTCTATACGGAACAGTCGAGGTAACTCATTCTAATTTCAGCATTTTTAAGGTAAATATTACTCGACTCAAACCGTATGTTGATAATAGAATTGATAGTGAAAAAGAGGAGTCTCGACTTCGCTAACCACCGAAATAGAACAAAATGAGGTAAGTCGAGCTTAGACTCTAAATAAGCGCTTCTCGGGAGGCAACTCGAGCATTAACATGCCTAAGTTACTAATTATGTTTTATAATATTTTCGACATTAAATAAATAATTAATTAAAAATGTGTTTTAAAACCCACACGGCCTGGACACACGGGCGTGTCTCTGGCCATGTGGATCCTGGGACTTAGTTTTTAAATTTCAAAGAAATCGACAGAGGGCTACACGGCCTAGAAACATGGTCGTGTCACCCACCAGCTTGGACACACGGGCGTGTTCTTGGCCATGTGGATCCTGGAGCTTAAAATCCCCAAACATCGACAGAGACACGGCCTCACTATAGCCCACATGGGCGTGCGACACGGCCGTGTGGACCACACGCCCTAGACACACTAGCGTGTCCTAGGCCGTGTGAAAACTGGAGCTTAATTTTTTAAATTTTAAATTTTAAAACAAGTCAAGGGGCTCCACGGGCAAGACACACGGCCGTGTGTGCGATCACACGGGCGTGTGGAATTCCACACGGGCGTGAGAGAAGCAAATGACTTAGCATACGGCCGTACGACGTGGCCGTGGACACATGGGCGTGTCCAAGGCTGTGTGAAGGATAGACTCAAAAATATCACGATGAACACGGCTGGGGTAAGACTACACGAGTGTGTGACATGGCCGTGTGGCGCAACACGGGCCGTTACACGACCGTGTCACTTATAAAACCCCCATTTCCCTTTTCTTTCTTCTTCATTCTCCCTCCAAAACTCACCCCAAACCCTAGCCGTCGCTCATCACTTCCGACCACCATCGATCCCCCCTTCTTTTGCTTCTCCTTTCCCCTTCCTCCCTAACCTGAAACACCCACCCCTTCCCTCTTCCTTCCCCTCTTCTCTCTTCTTCTCTTTCCCCTTCTTTTCCACTTTCTCTTCAAAACTGCTGCCCCATACAACACCCACACGCAACTCTGTCGCCCCACTACCCATCGTCTGCCCACTCGGCCGTCGACTGCTAGTCGCACCTCACTCCGGCCACCACCTTTGCCACCATCAATTTTATTTCTTCCATTTTTGCCTATTTTGTTTATTTTTTCATTATTTATCATTTATTATTATTTGTTACTAGTTATTTTATTTACTTTATTTCTTTTCTATATTATTTTTTTAGGAATATCCTGTTAGATTAGTCCTATTTACTTTACGATATTATGATAATTTGATACTAGTTCTTTTTCGACTAATTTGATTTCAATTTCATTTAATATTATTTGTCTCTTTGATTCTTTATATTAGTCTTATTTCATTTATTTTTAGAATATAACTTTGAATTATGACTTTGATATTTGATTTTACTCTACTAGTGTTTCCACCACTATGATTCTTGATAATTTGATATTCGACTACACTAGTTTAGGAGTAAATTTTCTTAGAATTACTTGGAATTTATTTGATGATATCTTATTGATACTTTATTTTAATTTTTCAGGTATATCATGACAAATATGTGAGGTAACACCAAGGTCTTCATCCTCGCTTCGAAAAAGCGGAAGGGTCCCAATGCGACCTCCTCGAGCGCCTCCGTTGAAATACGCCACCCTTACCTCAGATTCACCGCGAACCCACTGGAGGACCTATTTTAGCTCCTTTGAGTATGACCCCTAGGTTTGGGCCGCTACATTGATTGGGCCGCGTTGGAGCAGGTCCACCTCGCTAACGAGGTTCGCGCCTTCACCATCACAGCAACATGGGATCGCTTCTTCAGTATCGTCGAGCCCACTTATATGGAGATTACTTTGAAGTTCTACTCGACGTTCCACCTTCAGAGCGTCATGTCAGTCCATGACGAGCCTGGTACCATTATTTTTGCCTCAGTGATTTGGTGCGTCACATGAGCATCCTAGAATTGAGGTTGTTTGGGACTTACACAGAGGAGTTCATGAGCGCCGAGGACTTTCTTCAGCTCCATCGCCATATTCACTACTCGCCCTCGTACTATTGGAATGACCTCACAGCGACTGATGACCTATGACACTAGTCGCTCGAATGTGACTTCTCTATCTCTAGCCCTAAGGTACCTTCATGCCCTTTTAACTCATACTTTGACAGGACGGAGAGAGAGCACCAGAGTCATAAGCACACACGATGCCTAATACTTATGGAGCATGGCCCACGACCATATTATCAATTTGGCATACTTCATCGGTTTATCCTTCCGCCATCAGACTGACCGCCACAGGAAGGGCCCCATCTGCCTAGACCCTTATGTGACTCGCCTCACTTAACACTTTGGTCTCCTGGACACACCGGAGCAGTCCTCCTCATTTACACTTGTTGGCCAGATGTCTCCTCAGGGCATCTCGAGCATGCTACATATGAGGATGATCGAGCGACATCATGGATTCGATCCTCCCCAGTACTAATTTTCTTCCTCTGATGATCAGGATGATCCCAGGATATCACTGAGGATGTCCTTCTCCCTCATGAGGATCCACCTCACCTTCCACCTCCGAGTCATCGACCTCCTTCTTCTGCTGCTACTTTGAACTGTATATCCGAGTGACTCACTCGCTTCGAGCAGTAGTGTTATCAGCGGTTCAATAGTCCCGAAGCCACCTTACAGCAAATCTGCCATCATCTCCATATTTCACCTTCAACACTGCCACCTCGCGGCGTGTCTGACGGTGAGGACCTTTGAGTCCATTTATTTTATTTTAATCTTTATTTTTATTTTTATTTTTATTTTTATTTTTATTTTTATTTTTTAGTCTATTTTCCTTTATGTTTCATATCATATTTTCAAAGGACTTATCTTTTATATTTTGAACTATATTTTAATTTTTTTTTTATAATTATTCCTAATCGAGTAATCCCTTAATCTTCTTCCACAGTTGTGTTTATTTTCTTAATAGTTGCTCAAAATCATGCACTTCACTTTGTTATATCTACAATACCACGTTCACTTTTCCACGGATTTCATCCAAAATTCAGGAAGTTTCACTTATCTCCCTTTCTTATGATTTTCTTATTATATTGTCTTATCTATTTTGTTACATTGAGGACAATGTACATCTTAAGTGTGGGGAGGTTAATTATATCATTATTAGAAAATCCATGAATTATATCTTATTCTTAGGTAAATTTTCTCATATTACTATTAGAATGAAGTCTTTATTGATTTATGATTTTTATTGATATGTTTTGGATTAAGTCATAGGTAATTATGCATTGATGGTTTAAACTTTAAGACATTAGAGAATGAAGCATGATAAGTCTATTTTCAGAATTGAAATTGCTAGTCATTTTCCCTAAGTTTAAATATTACATTGAAATTTGATATTTACAGGATTGACATAAAAAATCATAATTTTTGTGAGATTTTGAGCCTTTATGAGCATTCACTTTTCTTGCTCACTTTATTATTGGTTATGAGTGCGTCAATATTGATTTGTTATTCTAGAACTTGCTTTGATTATGCATGTCGAGACCACACCTTTGATTTGATATACTGAGATGATAAAGGCACCTAAGTTTTAACCCACTTATTCCATTAAAAGCCTACCTTCATAATTAACCCTTGTGAACCCCTTTTAACCTAATAAACCGTTTCTTGATCCATCCTTAATATTAACCCAAAACTTATTATTTTTGATTCATTGAGAATTTTTCCTATCGTATTAACCCTCTTTTTGTTGATATTTGATTTGGTCAGTTGCCTAACTAAGACCACAGTAAGGCCTTGGTAACGTATGTGTAAGACCATAGTTGGACTATGGCATCGAAAAATTGATGTATTTGTATCGTAAGCTTTTATAGGCCAGAGTGGTTTGATAAGAGAATTGGTGAGAAATAGATAAGTATCAGTACAAGTATGTATGAAAATCTGTTCAAGTAATGAGTTAAAAAAGTTGAGGACTTATGAGTTACGACGTGGTTAAATTTTATGTTAATTCATTGATTGATGCTTAAAATGCTAATTATGTTATCCATTTTGAAATGCTAATGAATTACATACGAACTTATTAAGCTTTATAGCTTACTTTGTTTATTTTCTTCTATATTTTATAGTATATCAAAGCTAGCTTTGAACCGGGGATAGTCAGAGACTTCATCGCACTATCGGACATCTATTTTGGTACTTTGAAGTGTGTATATATGGTATATGGCATGTATAGGCTTGAGTCATTTTGGTTTGTTTGATAAATATGTATTTTTTCCCTTTTGAGTTGGCTTATGATGATGAATTTGATAATGTATATAGTTGTGCCAATGGTATTGTTTTGATTGTGGTATATGACTTATATTGTATGTTTGAAGTTGGGTTTATGATGCTTAATGGTATTAGGTAATTTGAATGGTAAAGGATTGATATTTGAGAAGTTTTGTATATGTGAATTAGGTACATAGTTAGATGGCATATTGTGACATATTTGTGACTTGTATGATTAGTAATGAAATAGTGTGAATTGAATATTGGTTGATGATATTTTGGCTGCATATTTGTGTCTTAAAATGGTACCATTTGAGTTTGTGTAGGTATATGTAAAATAGGTGGCAAAATGGCTTGGTAAATAGCCTATTTTTGTCCACACAAGTAGAGACACGGGCGTGTGTCTCAACTGTGTATGACACACGACCATGTTACACGGTTGTGTGTCCCCTAGTGTTGAAATTGAAATAAAGTCAGTATGCTCCACACAGTCTCACACATGGGCGTGTGATCGGCCGTGTGGCACAAGTCAGTATACGCCTTATTTGGCACACGGCCTAGCACATAGGGGTGTGACTTGGCCGTGTTGCATAAGTCAGTATACCTTACAGGATTGACACGACCTAGCATACGGCTTGGCACACGGGCGTGTGTGGTCACTTCAAAGGACACACGGGCTAGACACACGGGCGTGTGGCTGGCCGTGTGACCCAAGTTAGTAAGCTTACTTGTTTGGACACGGGGTAGGACATAGGCTGGGACATGGCCATGTGATCCCTTTTCGAATGTCCACATGGCCTATGACACGGGCGTGTCTGGTGGCCGTGTGAGACACATGGCCTGACCACATGGGCGTGTGTCCCCTGTTTTGAGAAAAATTTTCAAAGTTTTATGAAAGTTTCATAAGTTATCGGTTTAGTCTCAAACCCCTCTCAAGGCATGTTTAGGGCCTCGTAGGCTCGTATAAGTGATAAATTGACTAATTTTGAATGGTGATTGTATGAAATGTTAGAATGTATGAGAAAAGTATGTTTATATGTATTGTAAGTCTGCTAATACTCCGTAACCCTATTCTGGTGTTGAATGTAGGTGAGGGGTGTTACATAACTCATATACATTCACTATTCCCATTCTATATGCACACTAATCACAAAACATATCATATAATTTATACCAAACTTCACATTTACAATTCAACTGTTTATACACTTCTAAACATGCATCATTATGCATCAAAGTCATAAGCTTATAACTACTCCAATATCAGTTAAATAACCTCAACAATTTTTATAATATACAAGCCACTATACCTATTCATTAACTCACAACATAAGTCATAAATTTATATATATACACATGGTTCAAACATACCAAAACAAGCCAACTTTCATGGTTATATACACAAACCAAAACATATACATTTACAAGCCAATTCACATGGCACAACTTATTACCAAACTACATACAAAAATGACCATAATCCTATACATGCCATATGACCAAACCATAAGCTCAAAAGTACCAAAGTGATGGTTGGATAGTGTGACGATATCTTCGACGATCCCCGATTTCGAGCTAGCTTTGAAATCACTATAAAACACAAAGAAATACACAAAGTAAGCTTCATAGCTTAGTAAGCTCGTATGAAATAAACTCGAACTAATCATAAATTCACAACTCAACAATTTGAATATATCAACATGTAACTCTTTTTAGCTAACAAATGTTTCATATCTTTAATCATAAGATTATATGCATACTTCATAATTTCTTCGATTTGAGCTCATACGACTCATGTACATACCTGTACCAATCAGTAACAAACTCATACCTATTCAAATAATGTCAAATACTCAAAGTCTCACACCCTAAGTGCCACACATAGTCGAAGCTATTTTAATCTCGCACACTAAGTGCCTTATATAGCCAAAGCTATCTCGAATCGCACACTAAGTGCCTTATATAGCCGAAGCTATCTCGAATCGCACACTAAGGGCCATACATAGCAGAATTGTTGTCAAACATGACTGTAGTCTCATATACACAATTTATGCAATATCAAAGCATTTAAAGCATAATTATAACAATGCTTATTATATACGAACTTACCTCGGATGTGAAAACGACTACAAGATCGTCTAATCTGATATCTTGTTCTTTCCTCGATCTAAGTCCGTATTCTTCTTCTCTTGATCTATATAATATCAAATTTAGCTCACTTATTTATTCAATTTAGTCCAATTTATACATTAGAGCTATTTTACATATTTGCCCCTAAACTTTCACATTTTCACAATTTAGTCCTTATTTCATAAAATCACAAATTCATGAAATTCAAAATAAACCCATGCTAGCCGAATTTCTCCAGTACTCATATTAGCCCATATTTCTCATTTATTTCACATATTAACCACAAATTTTCAACATTTCTCAATTCAATCCCTAATTTCCATTTTTACTCAAAATCACTTAACAAAACTTGTATAACTACCTTCAAATATTCAAAATCTATTATCAACTATCAAAATACATGCTTATTCATCAATGACAACTTTCTAAATCTTTAGCAGTTTTGCAAATTAGTCCCTGGGCTAACTAAACTAAGTTGCAACAATCTCAAAAACATAGAAATCATTAAAAAAGGGACAAAAACTGTACCTTAATTAGCCTTACAAGGTTGGCCGAATGAAGAACGCAACAATGGTGTTTACTAGCCCTAATATTCGATTGAAGCATGAATAAAACAAAGATGATATCTTTGTTTCTTTATTTTATTATATAATTAATACATAATTTACTAAATTAACCTTGGTTTAAAACATTAAAATTCACTTATTTTATGTCCATAAATGTCCATTACCTATAATAATGGTTTAAAAACAACATAAATACTTTCCTTATATAATCCATAACTAATAGATACTTTAATCTATTAGAACAACACTTTTACACCTTACGTGATTTAGTCCTTTTTATCAAATTGACCAATCAAACGGTAGAATTTCTTAATGAAATTTTCACACAATCACTCAATCATGCTGTAAACATTAAAATAATAATAAAATAAATATTTTAACCTCTGATTTGTGGTCCCAAAACCACTATTCCTATTTGACCAAAAACGGGTTGTTACAACTGGTGCAACCCCAAGGCGAAAAACTAGGTCGTGCAAAACCTTTATCTGTTAACTCTTGCAACTGAGCTTTCAACTCATTCAATTCTATAGGAGCCATTCTGTACGGAGCTATCGATATTAGTGATGTTCCTGATATTAATTTAATAGCAAACTCAACCTCTCTGATCGGTGGCAAACCAGAAACTCTTCTGGAAACACGTCCGGATATTCACAAACTACTAGCACTGATTCAATCTTCGGTTCAGACACTTTTGTGTCCAGTACATACGCAAGATAAGCATCACAACCTTCTCTCACATATTTCTGTGCTAACATCAATGATATCACAATAGGCAACCCACTTGGCTCATCAGATTCAATTCGAAGGATTTCACTATTATGGCATTTCAATCCAATAGTCTTTCGTCTACAATTCATAACAGCATCATGCAAAGTCAACCAACCCATACACAAAATCACATCAAATTTATCAAACGGTAAAAGCATCAGATTAGCCAAAAAATAGTAACCCCGAGTCATCAAAAGGAAATTCTTGCAAACTTTATCAACTAGGATATACTTGCCTAAGGGGTTGGATACGTTAGTTACAAATTTAGTAGATTCAATAGGCAAACTCTTACTAGACACTAAATTCATACAGACATATGAATGAGTCGATCTAGGATCAATCAAAGCAATTACATCAGTGTCATAAAGAGAAAATGTACCGGTGATAACATCTGGTGACGACGCATCTTTACGAGCGTGAATAGCGTAAGCTCTGGCTGGTGCTCTAACCTCAGATCTCACAGCAGAATCCTTATTTGTTCCTTTGCTACTTGTCACATTTCCTATATTTCTAGGTGGCCTCCCTCTAGCAGCTGTATTACTCAATTTTGTATTCAAAAATTTATCTTTCTCTGTTAATTCAAGACAATCCCGAATAAAGTGATCTAGCGAGCCACATTTGAAACAAGCTTTGTTATTCATCCTGCAATCTCCAAAATGCCGTCTTCTACACTGTTGACACTCGAGTTTGTTGTTTCTCACACTACCAACACTCGGTACTAAAGTGGCTTGAGCTTTAGGACTCGTGTGTTGCTTCCCACGATCTCAATTAGAATACCCCACTAAAGCTATCGAATGATTATATGAAGCTCGTGATTTCTTTGACGAAGACTGATATGATTTACTCATCAACCTCTTTCTTGAATCTCTAGTCTCGAAATCAGCTTTTCTCTTTTCTTTTTCAAGTTCCTCGGCTTTACAAGCTCTGTCGACTAACACAACAAATTCTTTCAATTCAAGAATCCAGACTAGAAGTCTAATGTCCTCATTCAACCCGTCTTCGAATCGTTTACACATAATTACCTCAGTGGAAACACATTCTCAAGCATATTTACAGAGTTTCACAAATTCTCTCTCGTAGTCAGTCACAGATATTCGACCCTGTTTCATTCTAGAAATTCTTTGCATTTTTGGTCGATAAACTGCTGACTTATGTATTTCTTTTTGTACTCAGTCTGAAAGAATTCCCACGTGACCCGTTCTCTCGGCACTACAGATATCAAGGTATTCCATCACTGATATCCAGTATTCCTCAGAAGTGATATTGCGCATTTTACACAGTCATCTGGTGTGCAAGATAGTTCATCAAATACTAGGATTGTATTCTCAAGCCAAAACTCAGCTCTCTCAGGATCGTCATCAATTGTAGCTCTAAACTCTTCAGATCATCCTTTCGAATTTTATCCACAGGCGGCTTGCTTAAACGTAAAGATTTTGAACCTTGAGGAGCTACGAGAATTGGTTGGGGAATAGGTGGGGGTGGACGTTGCTGAGCAGCCGGATTAGTTCGAACAAACTTAGTAAACCACTCGTTCATCATTTGGAAGAAGACTTCTCTGGCCTCTCCTCCCTGACTACCTGATATAGGTCTTGACTTAGACTGCACTACTCTGTAAACGGAGGCTGGCACATTACTTTCTACATCATCAGCCACTGCTCGATTGGGATCCATAGCTATATGAAAACACGATTTAAAACTATTAGGAGATATCACACTATCACAGGTTATATATGGTATGTATAACTAGACTCTCACATACTCTCCGTTAGTACTAGAATCGACTAAATCGTAGCTCTGATACCAACAAATGTAACATCGCTAACTCGTATTCATCGCCGAAATAGGGTTACAGAGCATTACCAGACTTATTACACAATTAAACATACATTTATCGTACACTTTTCCATTCCAAATATAAATTGTTTACAAGCATGCATATCGTCCCTAATAGGAGCCTACAAGGCCCAAATCATGCATTCGAAGTGGTTCGGGACTAAACCGATAACTTAGTAAATTTTATGAATGCATAGAAAATTTTTAAAATACAGGGACACGTGCTTGTGTGGCCCTGACCGTGTGTTTCACACGGCCAAAGATATGCCCGTGTCACAGTCCATATGAACATTCGAAATGGGATCACATGGCCGTGTCCCAGCCCGTGTCCAACCTCATGTAACTCTCAGACTAAAGTCACACGACCAACACACATGCCCGTGTGACTAGCCATGTGCCTTAAGAACTAGCCATACACACCCGTGTGCTAGGCCATATGCTAGGACGTGCCAAACCTATAGGGTATACTAATTTATGCCACACGGCCAAGTCACATGCTCGTGTGCTGGGTAGTGTAGAGCATACTGACTTGATTTCTAATTTAACACCAGGAGACACACGGCCGTGTAATCTGACCGTGTGTCACACACGGCTGAGACACATGCCCGTGTGGACAAAATTAGGCTATTTTCTAAGCCATCTTTCTCACCCAAATTGCATTCACCTATAAACATCAAATGGCATATAGCATAGCATCAATAGACATTCAAACCAATCTCAATCAAGCCTAAAATCATGCTATACCAATATCCCCAACCACAAGGCACATATGAATCAAAATTAGCCATTCAATTTCATACCTATTTAACATCCAAAATCACCTAAATAGTTAACTTTACATATTCCTTGTCTTACCTAAATCCACTTGTATACCATATCTGAAATCCTACCATTTAGTACTCAAAATACCAATTCTCATCAAGCATCTATATAGCAATTATGTTACACCCCAAACCCAGCCCAGAAGTTAGGCTCGAATTTGGCGTGCCACAATAAAGTATTTTTCGAAAACCATGTTTTCATTGAAAACCCTCCTTAATATTTAAAAACTAAAGTCTCAGTTTGTGTTCGTTCAATTTCAAAATGTGGTTCATCAAAAGTTAATCACTGTTAAAAACATTATTAACTTCGTTAAAAATCTCTTTTAGTTGCGGGAGCTAATTTAAGGTAAAGAAGTTTAAAATGTATGTTTTTTAAAATAGTAATTGGGTTGAAAACTAGTCTATGTCTAACAATATATAAAACGTAACAAAATCCCAAATTCAGAATTAAATCCAGAGAGGCCTTATTACAGAAATTAAAACCCAAAACAGAATTTAAAACATATATAAAGCCCAAAGCATAACAGCCGCAGTTGTGTGGTCACCTCTGAGTCCCTTGCAGCACCGATCCTCCTAATGCTGGGGATCACCTGCATAGTTAAAAACCGGGTAAGTTTATGAAAACTTAGTGTGTAATCCCCTTACTAGAGTAACAGTCAGTATACAGAAGCAGAAACCGAAATAGTCTGGGCTAAAGCCCTTTAATAGTAATAGTACAGTCCAGTTCAGATCATACGTGGGAGCCCACTACAATATCATTTGGGTCACAGCCCATAACAGAATCAATTGGGCCCAGCCCAAACCAATAACAGAACAAGTGGGCCTAAGCCCAGTACAGTGACAGAGCTCATAAATAGATATGCAACAGTATGAGGATGCATCCCACCCCGATCTAGCCAACACACCACCAGTACCAACCCTGCACTCTTGTGGGGATAAAATCGACCCACTCAGCCAATACACCAAGCTTAGAATGGTTGCGACACTAAGTCAACAGAATGGCTCAGCATCGTAGATAGAATGGCTAAAAGCCATAAATATCGCAGCAACGCTGCCAGTTAATAAAACCGCTAAAAGCCATAAACAGGATGGTTATAAACCATAACCAGGATGGCACAGAGACATAATCAGGATGGCACAAAGCTATCGGTAACTGTAATAATTTTGGCACTTAGCCATCAGCAACGGTAATATAATCGACACACAACCACGAGTAATTATGATCGACACAGAGTCATTAGTATATATGTTCAGCACATAGCCACGGGTAAATACGACTGGCACAAAGCCATAGTCAAGATGGCACAGAGCCATATTTAGGTTGGCACAGAGCCATAATCAGATTACGAGGCTTTAAGCCGTCCGTCTGTCCACAGTCGTCTCATGCGACCCGTGCAACCTTAACAGATCAATACGGGTCCACAGTCATTTCATGTGACCCATGCGACCCTATCAAAACTTCCTCCGTATCAATGTCCCAACCCCATGCAATATGTCGTGTATGTCATGCTCAATCATTTCATGTGTATGCAAAATGGCCATGCCCAGTAATAGTCATTTAGACATATATTAAATGCATATCAGTCACACGACCACAATCAAGTCAGTTTAAACACAGTCATACGATCACAGTCAAATCAATCAAATTCATAGTCTAAGTCAGTCATTTACCTATAAGGGCAAAATAGTCATTTTACCCTATAAGTGTATTTTGGTAATGCTACCCTTCAGAGGTATTTCGATAATTCTACCCTACAAGGGTATTTCGATAATTCAACCCTATAGGGGTATTTCGGTAATTCTACCTTATAGGGGTATTTTGATAATTTTGCAAACTGGGGGTATTTCGATAATTTCTTAAATCAAATGTATTTCGATAATTTCACAAATCAAGGTATTTCGATAAATTTACAAATTAAGGGTATTTTGGTAATTTTACAAACCAAGGGTATTTTAGTAATTTAACAAATCGAGGGTATTTCGATAATTTTATAAATCGAGTGTATTTCAGTAATTTTACAAATCGGGGGTATTTCGATAATTTCACAAATCGAGGGTATTTTGGTTATTTTGCAAACTTGGGTCTTAACGACCCAACAGAAGGTCCGCCATCGCCTCGAGCGACTTAAGTAACCTTAACAGTCACAACTGTGTAAATGGGCCTAAGGCCCATTACTCGGCCGAGCGTGTGGCCCAATTAGCCTAGAAATAGCTTCGACTATATGAACAGATAGTTCAAACCAATAGAAACCATATAAGATGCATTTTATCTATGTGAGGCCCACCAGCCCAGTAGGCCCACACGGCCTATTACCCAAAAATGATCTTAGCCATGTGGATTACACGGCTCGGTCTAACATTTACCACAATATGCAAATTTAATCCGTGTGGGGCCAATAGGCCCATTGGGCCCACACGACCCAGTTCGGCCCCAACGTGGCCTAAAATGACCTAAGCCCATAAGAACGCTCATGGTGGCCTCAACCATCTTACACCTATATTCGTGGGCTCGATCCACCATACGTACGATTGCACGCTCGTGTGACATCATTCACCGGTACTTCTACTTTTCGGCATTTTTTCGATCTACGATCAGAAGGAGTGTGGTTACACACCTGATCGCGAAGCGCGCCACGAATCCCTAGCACCGAACCTACCATATTCAAAACTAATGATTAATCACTCGATCAATCAATTATTATTTCTTTTTTCAAACACATGCTGAAATCACATTGATACTTGCCTTAGTATATAGAGATTTGATAAGTCCCTACTAATTGTTAGCAAGAATTGATCCCCTTGCTGCAATTATAGTCAAAACTGAGAGTAGCCTTCGACTGCTTTTGGAACACACGCCCCTCTTTACTCCTCGAGAATGCCTAGTTATCAACCAACGTTAGTTTGAGGGAAGAGAGAGAGAGGATTCGACAGAAGGAAAAAAGAACCATACTAGCAACAAAAAATCCATTTAAGGAATCACCATAACTTACACTTAACCTCAGAAAATAGAGGAGAAGAACCCACAGCCTTATGATAGGAGAACAAAATGAGAGTAAATTTGGCAATAGATGAAAGAGAGATAGCAGGGTATTTGGCCTTTATTCACTTATGAACAAATGATAACAATGTTAAACAAAAGGGAAATTCGGCTCAAGAGAAATAAATAGGGAAAAATAAAAAAGAAAAGATGTAGAAGAAGAGAAGAGATGCAATCGGCCAAGGGAAAAAAATAGGCAGAAAAGGTACAAAAAGATGCCTAAATGGTAACACATAAATGACTAAGAAGAAAGTAGAGTGAAACAGAGCAAAAATAATGCACGAGAGGTCACCTTTAGTGCGTTTCAGCAGCATCAAGAAAAAGAGAAAAGTAGTTTCGGTTTGGTAACTAAACTGATCAAAAGAAAAGAAAAGAAACAAAACTCAACAAAGCCGAAATATGCACCAAAATCCCCTTTTGGTGAATTTCTTGAGTGCTACACTCAAATTTCAGCTCCAACCTCCTCCAATTCCAATTCCTCATTTTTCTCCTCCAAATCTTTACCAACTTCAATCCCTATCCCATGAATCACTCCCCCAAGACCGATTCCACAACCAACTTAACAGAACTCTACTCCAACTCAAACACTAGGTGTCCCGTTAGCAAAATAAATGCTCCATTGCTTATCCCAAGACTTGAACCTTAGACCCCTTGCCACACCTGGAATGTCACTTCCATTAGACTATAAGGCTCTTATGTCACTCATTAACCACAATTAACTATAAGATCTACTTCTAATCACCAAAGGTTCACTTTGGAGCAAAAATAATAATTTTGTAAATGCCAGGACTTGAACCCCAGTCCTTCTATACAACCCTTGGCGTCACTTACCACTAGAGCCCAAGCTTCTTTCATGTCATAAATCCACCACAAATATAAATAAGGCCTTTAAACTAACGCCAAATTCACTTAAGGGGAAAACTAAAATTTTTGCTAGAGCCTTGGTTTGAACCCATGACTTCTCCAACACTCCCAACTCTTCCTAAATCACTTAGCCACTAAACTAAACCT
Source organism: Gossypium rotundifolium (assembly GCA_025506655.1). Classification (NCBI taxonomy): domain Eukaryota; kingdom Viridiplantae; phylum Streptophyta; class Magnoliopsida; order Malvales; family Malvaceae; genus Gossypium; species Gossypium rotundifolium. Next base: position 148,500,530 of record CP106724.1, read on the forward strand.
GCAATTTGTGATATTTCTTGTACACATAAACTTTTATGTGCTGTCTCCTAGCGGCTCCCACGCACCAGGCCCAATCCTACTAGGCCCAAATTCAGGGCGTTACAAATTATACACAACATATCATAATACCATTTACACATACATATACATCACCAAGCATACAAAAATAAGCCAAATCACATAGCTATATACATAACAAACCTTTCATCATTTACAAGCCAACTCAAATGGCTAAATCCATTACTAATACATATATTAAAATGACAATAACTCCTATACATGCCATATAACCAAATACATAAGTTCAAAAGTACCAAAGTGATAGCTTGATAGTGTGATGAGATCTCTGATGACTCCCAAATCTGAGAAAGCTTCGATAACACTATAAAACACGAAAAAGTAAAAAGAGTAAGCTATAAAGCTTAGTAAGCTCGAATAGTTAATAAGTTAATCTTACCATTCATTCATCAATCAAGTAATATGAACATAATATACTACAAAATCATTAAATCATAAGGTTAACTTATATTCAACCATATAAGTAATCATAAACTTACAACTTTCATAGGTTCAATGATTAAATAGTTTCTGTACATACCTGTACTGATACGTATCTATTTCTCACCATTTAATATCATCGATACACCTGTTGAACCATTTGGAATACTATCGGATACTCGGAATCTCGCACCTTAAGTGCCAATACATAACCGAAGCTATATCAATCTCATATCACATATATTGCTCACTCTCGAGCTATCAACGGGTTTGCTCACACAAGCTGATGAGAATCCGCAGCACATGCCAGATAACATAGCCACCGGTAGGACGTACGGACCAGCACCCAAACACATAACCCCTAATGACATGTCATTTGTATTCTATCTATTCCTAAGGTTCAAACCGGATTTCACATTGTCGAATAGTCATTGAACGTATCCATAAGGTCGTACTCACAATTAATTCAACAATAAAGCATTTAAAATACAATTATATTGATGCTTATGAACATACGAACTTACCTCGATTCACAAAAACGATGAAATAGATAGACTAATCCATAACTTTGTTTTTCCCTCGATCTAGATCCGAACTTCGCTTTTCTTGATCTATATGTTATCAAATTTAGCTTCTTCAATTATCATTCTATTCAATTTAGCCCAACAATCACATTATGGCAAAATTACACTTTTGCCCATAATATTTCAACATCTTTACAATTTAGTCCTTAGCTCATAAAAATACAAATTCATGCAATTAAGTCCCTACCCATGCTAGCCAAATTTCTCTTATTAATATAGAAGCCCATATTTTTCATTTATTTCACATTTCTACCACAAAATTTCCACATTTATCAATTTAATCCCTAATTGAGAATTTTACCAAAAATCACTTTACAAATGTTTTTTCATCTAACAACAACTATACATTTTTTATCATCAAACATAAAAATACACATACATTCATCAAGGGTAAAAACTTAAACCTTTAATAGTTTTGCAAATTAGTCCCTGGGCTAGCTAGATTAAGCTACAACGATCTCAAAAACATAGAAATAATTAAAACCGGGACAAAAAAATACCTAAATGAACAATGGAAGCTTGGCCGAATGAAAAGCCTTAAAAATGGCTTCTTCTCTTGTTAAATTCAGCTAAAGGAAGATGATGGACACAAAAAATATGATTTTTGTTTTATTTATTTTAGTTTATTTCATTAATTACCTATTTACCCTTTACTAATACATTAAAACATACATAAATAATGCCCATAAATGGAAACCAATGGTATAATTACCTCATAACTCCCTCAACTATTTAATTTCATAGCTAATTAGTTCATTTAGCTAATAGAACACAAGTTTTACACTTTACATGATTTAGTCCTTTTTATCAAATTGAGCATTTTAACGATAAAATTTCTTAACGAAATTTTCACACAATCACACTATCTTACTTTAGACCTTAAAATAATAATAAAATAATTATTTTGACCTTAGATTTGTGGTCCCGAAACCACTGTTCTAATTTAACTAAAAACGAGTTGTTACAGTGTGGGGTGACTATGTGTGGCAGACGGCCATGTGACAGCTCTTGTACCAGCCCATGTGCTGCACAAGTTGTCCTTAAAAAAATACAAATCAATCCTAATTCTTACACACCAAGACATCCATACCTAGCCTATTTCACATGATTAAAAGCACATTCAAAACACCAAAAATGTGCCAAATATTCATCTATCCTGTGTCTAACCAATATGCCATCAAAATGTACCACAATCAAAAATCAAACAGAATTTCATTCATCATTACATGTTCATTCAATAAACTTAGATCAAACATACCAAAAAATATTTCAAAAGCATACCATTCAACCGTGACTTACCGAATATAAGACAGAACATGCACAAGTGCAACTTCATCTATTTACCTCATCATTTACAACACAACACCAACTAAGCACTTGACCATAATAAGCTTATCACAAACTCAAAACATCAAAGGAACCAATACTACATTTAAGCCCTATACATGCCAAAAGACACACATATAATCCAATTTAAATGCCTAACACAAATAAACATCAAAAACAAGTCAAACTCAATGCTAAAAGACTAACCTTAAACATGCATCTCGCATACTATTTGACCAATTCTTTTACATCCCAATTCTACCATAAGTCACCTACTTCAAAACACATTCACAAATGACCAAATCACATATTTACATATACATTAACAAGTCAAAACCAAAACATATGAGCAAGAACTCTCAAATCACATGACATTGGCCAAATAGCATAAAATACCTATTACATGCCATTTATAACCATCAACAATAACCAAAGTCTACCAAAATGATGGATGGATAGTGTGATTTTGCTCCGACAACATTCCAACTGATTGAGCTTTTCGATGATCTACAGGAAAAGAAAACAATTAACATAAGCAAATAATGCTTAGTAAGCTCATATAAATCTTAAACGTAAACTGACCAAATAGGCTCAATTTATGTAATTCATAAATAATTCCTTTGATATGCTTAAGATTATCCATTTCCTATTACAACACCAACCTTACAAGTTAAGGAGTTGAATAATGAAACATCAAACATTCATCCATATCAAGGAACATATTATGGAAGCAAATCCATATACATAACATTCATCACATCTTTAATACATAACATTCATACCTTCAAAGTTCTTATGCCAAAACTTTCCATTCCATCTTTTATAGTTTCATAACATTTTATGTAATTAAGTTCATTCATTTAAGCCTTTATTACTCGTTAAACAAAATGAAACAACATCGGATACACGAGAATCATGCTCACACAAAATGTGGTTGTACATGTAACTGAAACCTTTTCTATAATGCTCACACGAGCTATGGGTCGGGATGTTAGCTACATGATACTTCTCACATGAGCTATGGAGAATCCACAACAAATGCAGGACCTTAGCCATTAGTAGTACATCTAGGACTAGCACCAGCAACTGTATAACCCCTAATGACATGTCATATTTATCCTATGTATTCATAAGGTTCAAACATGACACATTACATCTGTAATCCGTTTTTGTCAAATCAAAACAGTCATTTCGAGACCACAAATTTGAAGTTGAAATATTTATTTTATTATTATTTTAATATCTGTGGCATGATAATATGTTTGTGTGAAAATTTCTTCAAGAAATTTTATCGTTTGATTAGTTAATTTGATAAAAAGGACTAAATCGCGTAAGGTGTAAAACTTGTATGCTATTAGTTAAAGGTGTCTAATACCTATAGAATATTAAAGTGAAGGTCTTTATGTTGCAATTAGACCATTTTAATTATAATTAACAAAGATGGACATGGTTTATAGGAAATTTTAATGTTTTAATAAAGGTTAAATTAATAAATTGTAAAATAACTTAAGTTAAAACAATAATATCATAATATCATAATATCATCATCTTCATTAAGCTATCACCACCGAAAATTAGGGCTACAGGAAGCCATTTTTATTCTCCTCATTCAGCTATGTTAATTTTTCTCATTAAGGTACGATTTTTGTCCCGTTTTTAATGATTTCTATGTTTTTAAGATCGTTGCAACTAGGTCTAGCTAGCTCAGGGACTATTTTGCAAAATTGTTAAAGATTTTGAATGTTTCCATTGATGAATACATGTGTGTTTTTATGTTTTATGATAGATTTTGAATGTTTTATGATAGTTATACAAGTTTTGTTAAGTGATTTTTGGTGAAAATGCAAATTAGGGATTAATTTGTAAAAGTGTAAAATTCATGGTTAAAATGTGAAATAATGGAAATATGGGCTACTATGGTAATAAGAGAAAATTGGCTAGCATTGGTAGGGACCTAATTGCATGAATTTTTGATTTTATGAAATAAGGACTAAATTCTAGGGGTAAAAGTGTAAATGTGTTTTAAAGTGTATTTTGGACTAGATTAAATAGCGAGGTAATTAAATAAGCTGAATTTGATTTTATATAGATCAAGAAAAATGAAATCCATATCTAGAACGGGGGAAGAACAAGGTATTGGATTGATCAATTTGTTTTGCCATTTTTGTATTCGAGGTAAGTTCGTATGTAATAAGCTTTGTTATAATTATGTTTTTAATGCTTTGATATTGCATAAACTATGAATACGAGATTACGAACATATTCGACAATGATTTGACGATGATTTGGTATTGAAATTCTCAATTGAACCTTAGGAATAGACTTGGATACTAGTGACACGTCATTAGGGATTATTGTGATTATGTGATCCGGGTGCTTGTCCTGTACATCCTATTGGTGGCTGAGTATACCGGCATGTGTTGTGGTTACTTGATAGTTTGTGTGATCAGCACCGTGTAGCTACATCTTGACCCATAACTTGTGTGAGCAGGCCCGTTGATAGCTCAAGAGTGAGCATATATGTGATATGTGATTGAGATAGCTTCGGCTATATAAGTGGCACTTTGTGTGTGAGTTTCCCATGTATCCGATAATATTCCAAATGGTTCAACTGGCAAATGAAAGACATGGTTGAGTATGAGATTGAACAAGATAGTACAGGTATGTACATAAATAGCATAAGCTTAAATCGAAGAAGTTATGAAGTTCAAACATAAGATAATGATAGAAATTGTGAAAGGTTTCTTAGTTAAATGAATTTCATGTTATTATGATCAAATTTAATGATTTGTATAATTGTGTTAAGGTTGAGTTTATTTCATACGAGCTTACGAAGCTTTATAGCTTACTTTGTTTAATTTTTCGTGTTTTATAGTGAAATCAAGCTAGCTTGGATTAGGGGATCGTCAGAGACTACGTCACACTATCCAACCATCACTTTGGTTCTTTGGAGCTTATGGTTTGGTCATATGGCATGTATAAGATTTTGGTCATTTTGATATGTATTTTGGTAGTGAGTTTTTCCATTTGAGATGGCTTGTGAATGGTTATGTTTGGTTTGCATATATAGCCATGAAACTTGGCTTAATTTGGTTATATATATAAGTGTGCATATGGCTTATGTTTTGTGAAATGTATTGGATAATGGCTGTGTGATTCTTGATGGTAATAGGTATGATTAGTGTCAAAGGTTGAATTGTGGATAATGGTTTGCTTGTGAAATTAGGCTAAATAATGCATATTTGAGTTGGGTCATTTTTGATGTTTGAATATGTGAAATTTGGTATGATGTGGAAGGCATATTGGGATATAATGTGTCCTGTATTTTTTTGGTATTGAAATGGTATGAATGATGACCGATTGAGGTTGTTTTAAATTGTAACACCCCTAACCCGTATCCGTCGCCAGATTTGGGTTATGAGGTATTACCTAATAACATGCACTTAAAAATAGGCATTCTGATCAGACATTCATTACTTCCATGTTTCAAATGAAATACATTAATACACTTATCTTATTCAAAATTTCGAACCTTAATACTCCTGAGTTCAAATCAAACACATGTCAATAATTATAAATGTTACAATCTTATAACACTTCATAATATATATATATATATCAAATATATAATTACATTGCATGCATAAGACATACTATTTTCTATTTCGAATATTCACCTATCAAAGATCCAAATCTATGTTCACATATAACAAAACCAACTTCACAAAATTTCCTCTTTATAATAATAAATTAATCACATATGTAATTATGATAACTTATACATGTTCGAATCTATTATTGTAATATATATATGTATGGTACGCATATTTTCCATAAATTCAAAAGTCAAATCTTAAACATTTAAAACACAGACAACATCTCTTTAAATGCCCAAGTCCATAATTACTTCAATGAAATTCCATTTACAAAGGCACCACACCTATCATATACATAAATCAACTCGTTCACCACCTTGCTTACGAGACATAGCAACCAAATGTTAACTATAATTAAACATAGCTGAATTGATAAAACAAACACTCTTAACACTTGATTTAAGAACTCATAATAACCACGCTAAATTTTAATGATCCAATTCAAATCATTTTCGTATGACTAATATACATAAACATACATTCGAAAGATATATATACATATATCAAGGCTAATCCCATTCTTAATAAATTCCTACCTATGTCCATTTCCAACAGTTAACAAAATTTACACCTAATAACCTCAAGGCAATCATTCATGCACAAACATACCTATTCAGCATGAAACATATATATATATATCATCCTCATTCATTTTCCAAACAAAACATACACACATATCACATCAAGGATAGATTTATACCATCGAACATTAACATTAAGAACTAGCCACTTTCGCATGGCTTTTATACATTATCATAATATCATTCGAAAACTTAGCTAGCCTATACATTATCATAATCATGCAAAATGTTTTCCTTATACAATATTTTACCAACACCAAATAGTGGTAGAACAACTTACCTCATTTCTCACAACTATAACACTTACACGTACCTGGACATTTAGTTTCTTTAAGTAAATAATTTCCACCTTATCGATGGTCTACTAATTCTTTCATTTAATATAAATCATCGGCATTAAGCACGCTAGGCACGAAGCTCTGAATATATCATCGGCACTAAGCACGCTAGGCACGAAGCTTTGAATATATCACCTAAGACTAAGCACGCTAGGCACGAAGCTCTGAATATATCACCGACTAAGCACGCTAGGCATAAATCACGATTTACAACACCGGCACAAAGCCTGATATATTTATCAACTCAATTCATCAATTCACATTTCTCAACACATACATTACTATCCAATCGTATTCACACAATCAATTCATCTATCATGTCAAGTATACTAATTCACCTTGTATTCAAAAACATATATTCATTCCAAAGTTAAACATTCACATTCGGCTATCTCATACTATTTACCCAAATTAATAACATAATTTGATTTCATACATTTTTAATTATCAACTTAACGAACTTTAACTTAAGAACTTACCTCATTGTCAACCCGATCACGTGGGCGCCTATTCGATAATTTTCGTCTTTCCCCGATCCAAATCTGTTTTTCTTTGTTCTTGATCTAAACACATAAAAATTTAGCTCATTCAAGTACATTTCATCTCAATTTAGTCCCTAAGCACATAAATAGGCAAATTACCATTTTACCCCTACTATTTCACATTTTTACAATTTAGTCCTATTTGCATAAAACACAAAATACATAAAATTTCTCAATACTACTTAAGGGCTGAATATGTATAGGGACTATACAAGTCCATTTCTTTCATTTATTTCGCAATTAAGCCCCTCTAAAATTTTATTTTTTTGCAATTTAACCGAAATACTCAAATTTACCAAAAATTCAAAAACAAAACATATTAATCTTTAACATATCTATAATTCAAAGTCATCAAACATCACAACCTACATGAATCCATCAATGGTCGAATATCACATGTACATTAATCTCAAAAATTTTAGCATGGGTCGGATAATATACTAAGCAACGATCTCAAAAACGCAAAAATAAAGAAAAACCAAAGTCAAACTAACCTTCAATTTGAGCTTCTAAATGCCGAAATTTCAAAGAAACAAACCCATTCTTCTTTCATTAACATTCAGCCAAGGAGAAAGTAAAAAAAAAAAGATGATGGCTTATTTTGTGATATTTTAGTATATATTAACTTATTAAACTAATTACTAATATAACCTTTTAATAATAATAAAACTAACTTATAAAATAAGGGTAATTTAGTCCTATGCCGTCCAATATCTTGAATAATGGGCTAATTACCCTTTTAGGACTTCCATTTATAAAGCCACAATCAATTTGGTATATTTCACTATAGTTTGCAACTTTTACCTTTTACGCGATTAAGTCCTTTTTCTAAATTAAACACACAAACGATAAAATTTTTCTACGAGACTTTCACACACATTAATTCACATATAATAAACACAAAATAAAATATTAAAATATTTCTCGACTTAGATTTGTGGTCCCGAAACCACCATTCCGATTAGGGTCAAATTCGATCTGTTACAACTCTCCCCCTTAAGGATTTTCGTCCCCGAAAATCTTGCCGTTAAACAACATTGGATATTGTTGCCTCATTGAATCCTCAAGCTCCTACGTAGCCTCTTCAACTCCGTGCCATTCCATAGTACTTTCACTAATGGAATTCTTTTGTTTCTTAACTCTTTAATCTCCCGAGCTAAAATACGGATCGGTTCTTCCTCATACGTCATATCGGGTTGGATTTCAATCTCAGATGGAGCAATCACATGTGACGGATCTGATCTGTATCTACAAAGCATCGAAACGTGAAATACATCGTGTATCTTTTCTAATTCAGAGGGCAACTTCAATCTATAGGCAACAGGCCCAATACGTTCGATGATTTTATACGGTCCAATAAATCTCGGACTCAGTTTGCCCTTCCAACCAAAACGAAGTACTTTCTTCCACGGAGATACTTTCAAGAATACCCGATCTCCGACTTGAAATTTTATATCTTTACATTTTAAATCAGTATAAGACTTTTGACGATCTGATGCAGCTTTCAAACTATCTTTGATTACAACCACTTTCATTCGGTCTCTTTAATCAAATGAACCCTTGTATCTTATTCTCACCGAGCTCGGTCCAAGACAAAGGCGTCACGACACTTGCGGCCATATAGAGCTTCATAGGTGCCATTTTGATACTTGATTGAAAAGCTATTATTATAGGCAAATTCAATCAAAGGTAAGTACTTTTCCCACGTACCTTCAAACTCGAGAACGCAACATCTCAACATGTCCTCAAGTGTTTGAATGGTTCGCTCAGATTGACCGTCTGTCTGCGGGTGAAAGGCGATGCTAAAATGAAGTTTAGTACCTAAAGCATCCTGTAACTTCTTCCACAATCGCGATGTGAATCTCAGGTCTCTGTCTGAGATAATAGAACTCAGCACACCATGTAATCTCACGATTTGAGATATATACAACTCAGCAAGTTTATCAAGTGAAAAATCCATACGAACCGGTGGTCAGTCTATCTACTATAACCCAGACTGCATCTTTCTTGGTCGGTGTCATAGGCAAACCAGATACAAAATCCATAGTGATTCTATCCCATTTCCATTCAGGTATCATGATCGATTGAAGCAACCCAGAAGGCACTTGATGCTCGGCTTTTACTTGCTGACAGATTAAGCACTTTGAAACAAATTCAGACATATCCCGTTTCATGCCAGGCCACCAATAGAATTGTTTCAAATCATTATACATTTTCGTGCTACCCGGATGTATCGATAATCGACTATCATGAGCCTCGCTCAAAATTATCTGAATCAAGTCCACATTCTTCGGAACACATATTCGGCCTTTGAAATTCAAACAATCATTGGCATCAATTCAAAACTCTAACTCTGCATTATTTTCACATTGACTTGTCTAGCAACCAAGTCTTTGTCAATTCTTTGCGCATCACAAACTTGTTGAATGAACATCAGTCTTGCTTTTAACTCGGCTATGATCGAACCATCACCGACATAACCATCATGCGTATGCTCATCGCATCGAAGAGCAAATAATGATTTTCGACTTAACGCATCTGCAACAACATTGGCTTTTCCCGGATGGTAGTCAATCACCAACTCATAGTCTTTCAACAATTCTAACCATCTACGTTGTCTCAAGTTCAGATCTTTCTGAATCATCAAATACTTTAGACTTTTATGATCCGAATAAACATGACATTTCTCGCCGAATAAATAATGACGCCAAATTTTCAATGCGAAAATAATAGCTGCTAATTCCAGATCGTGAGTGAGATAATTTCTTTCGTGCGGCTTCAATTGTCTCGAAGCGTAGGCTATAACTTTGCCTTCCTGCATCAAAACGCAACCCAACCCATTCAAAGAAGCATCACTAAAAACGACAAATTCTTTACCCAATTCAGGCTGAGTTCACACTGGAGCTTCGGTCAAAAGAGCTTTCAGCTGTTCGAAACTTTTCTGACACTTTTCCGACCACTCAAACTTGACATCTTTCTGTAATAGCCTTGTCAAAGGTGTAGCTATCACAAAAAAACCTATTACAAACCGTCTGTAGTATCCCACAAGGCCTAGAAAGCTTCGAATCTCAGAAACATTCTTTGGTGGTTTCCAATCGAGTATAGCTGCTATTTTGTTTGACTCCACCGAATACCTGATGCTGAAACAACATGACCCAAGAAGCTGACTTCATTCATCCAGAACTCACACTTACTAAACTTTGCATACAATTGTTGATCTCGCAAAGTTTGTAGCACTAATCTCAAATGCTCGGCATGCTCGGTTTCATCTTTGGAGTAGATTAGTATATCATCAATAAACACTACTAAAAACGATCCAAAAAGCGTTTGAAGACCCGATTCATTAGATCCATAAAACAAAGAGTGCATTAGTGAGTCCAAAAGGCATAACCGAAACTCAAAATGTCCGTACCTCATCCTAATGCGCTTTTGGCACATCTCGTATCTCGACTTGCAACCGATAATAACTCGATCTCAAATCTATCTTCGAAAATCTGAAGCCCTTTCAACCGATCAAACAAATCATCAATCCAAGGTAGTGGTACTTATTCTTTATAGTTACCTTATTCAGATTGCCGATAATCAATACACATTCGCATCGTTCCATCTTTCTTCTTCACAAAAAGAACGGTGCACCCAAGGAGAGAAACTTCGATCGTGCAAAACCCTATCTCGTTAACTCTTGCAACGTGCTTTCAACTCTTTTAACTCAAGAGGTGCCATTCGATACGGAGCTATCGAGATTGAAGTCGTTCGGTGCTAATTCAATGTCGAACTCAATCTCTCGTCTTGGTGGTAAACCCGTAGTTCTTCAGAAACACATCCGGTATTCACACACAAGTCTGATTCAATATGCTTTTCGGACATTTTATTATCCAAAGACATAGGCCAAATAAGCTTCGCACCCTTTTCTCACATACTTTCGGGCTAACATCGAGGATATTACTGTAGCAAACCCACTTAAATCACTGGATTCAACTCTGATGATCTCACCATTCTGACATCTCAAATCAATAAGCTTTCTTTTGCAATTCACCACTGCATCATGTGAAGTTAACCAGTCCACTCCCAAAATTATATCGAACTCATCGAAGGGCAACAACATTAAATCGGCTGGGAAACAAGAATCTCGAATCATAACGGGCAACCTCTACACACTTTATTAACAAGTACATATCTACCAAAAGGGTTGGACACACGAATCACAAACTCAGTAGACTCAACTGGCAGAGTCTTACCGAATACTAGAGTTTCACACACATATGAATGAGTCGAACCAGGATCAATCAATGCAATCACAGTAGTATCATAAAGGATGAAAGTACCATTAATGACATCGGGGGAGGAAGCATCCTCTCTGGCTCGTGTAGCATAAGCTCTAGCTGGAGCTCTAGCCTCTGATCGTATTGCAGTGTCCTTCGTCCCTCTCCGACTGCCACCTACATTGCCTGAACGTCTGAGTGGTCTACCCGTCTTTGGCGCCTGCCGCTTTGGTCTAGTGTTCTGAGTTGCATTTTGCTCGGCTAACATCGGGTACTCTCGAATAAAATGATCCGATGATCCACATTTAAAGTAGGACCGATCACGAACTCTACAACTCCCAGGATGCCATTTCCCACCATGTTTACATTCAGCCCGGTTCTGTGGAACATTACCGACACTAGCTATCGACGTGGCTCGGGATCTCACTGAAGGTCGATCACGTCTAGGCAAGTCTGAAGTGGCTTTATGTCGACTGGGGTCATCTCTGAACTTATTATGCATAGAATGGAAAATTTTACTCGATGATCTTTTTCGAGTGTCTCTAGCTTCTACTTCAGCTTTTCTTTTCTCCTTTCCGAGCTCTTCGGCTTTACAAGCTCGCTTGACTAATGTCACAAACTCTTTGATTTCAAGAATGCCAACAAGTAACTTTATGTCTTCATTCAGGCCGTCTTCAAATCTTTTACACATAATGGCTTCAGTAGATATACACTCCCGAGCGTAATGGCTCAATCTGACAAACTTCTGCTCATATTCCGCCATAGTCATGCGACCCTATTTTAATTCCAAAATTCTTTCCATTTCTGATCGATGAATCTCTGACTGATATATTTCTTAAGGAACTCAATTTGGAAGAAGTCCCAAGTTACTTTTTCTTTCGAAACTACGGATACCAGTGTGTTCCACCAGTGATAGGTAGTGTCCCGAAGTAGAGATATAGCGCACTTTAGGCATTCATCTGGAGTACAAGATAACTCATCGAGTACCAAATAGTGTTATCAAGCCACATCTCGGCTCGCTCTGCATCATCATCATCATTGGCCTTGAATTCCTCGGCCCCATATTTCCAAATTTTATCAACGAGAGGCCTGCTAGATCTCATCGGATCTATCATCGGGGGTGCTGAAGGTACCGGAGTTGGATTATTCGAGGGTGGAGGTTGTTGTACAGTCGGATTAGTCTGAATAAACTGGGTAAACCATTCGTTCATCATCTGATAGAAGGCTTGTTTAGCCTCCCCCCATGGCTACCCGAAACTGGTCGAGAGTCTAATGGCGCTGATCCACGTGCGAGACCAGGCGCAACGCTCTCCACATCATCAGCTATGGCTCTATCGGGATCGAAATCCATTTACTATATAAAATACAATTAATATTGTCAGAAGTCACCACACTATCATATATGCAATTCAAAAGCATGTATAGCTAGACTCTTACGCACTACGGTAGCCCTAGAATCGACTAAACTGTAGCTCTGATACCAATAAAATGTAACACCCCTAACCCGTATCCGTCGTCAGATTTGGGTTATGAGGTATTACCTAATAACATGCACTTAAAAATAGGCATTCCGATCAGACATTCATTACTTCCATGTTTCAAATGAAATACATTAATACACTTATCTTATTCAAAATTTCGAACCTTAATACTCCTGAGTTCAAATCAAACACATGTCAATAATTATAAATGTTACAATCTTATAACACTTTATAATATATATATATATCAAATATATAATTACATTGTATGCACAAGACATACTATTTTCTATTTACGAATATTCACCTATCAAAGATCCAATCTATGTTCGCATATAACAAAACCAACTTCACAAAATTTCCTCTTTCTAATAATAAATTAATTACATATGTAATTATGATAACTTATACATGTTCAATCTATTATTGTAACTTATACAAACATATATGTATGGTACGATATTTTCCATAAATTCAAAAGTCAAATCTTAAACATTTAAAACACAGACAACATCTCTTTAAATGCCCAAGTCCATAATTAGTTCAATGAAATTCCATTTACAAAGACACCACACCTATCATATACATAAATCAACTCGTTCACCACCTTGCTTATGAGACATAGCAACCAAATGTTAACTATAATTAAACCATAGCTGAATTGATAAAACAAACACTCTTAACACTTGATTTAAGAACTCATAATAACCACGCTAAATTTTAATGATCCAATTCAAATCATTTTCGTATGACTAATATACATAAACATACATTGAAAGATATATATACATATATCAAGGCTAATCCCATTCTTAATAAATTCCTACCAATGTCCATTTCCAACAGTTAACAAAATTTACACCTAATAACCTCACGACAATCATTCATGCACAAACATACCTATTCAAAGATGAAACATATATATATATATATATATCATCCTCATTCATTTTCCAAACAAAACATACACGCATATCACATCAGGGATAGATTTATACCATCGAACATTAACATTAAGAACTAGCCACTTTCGCATGGCTTTTATACATTATCATAATATCATTCGAAAACTTAGCTAGCCTATACATTATCATAATCATGCAAAATGTTTTCCTTATACAATATTTTACCAACACCAAATAGTGGTAGAACAACTTACCTCATTTCTCACAACTATAAAACTTACACGTACCTGGACATTTAGTTTCTTTATGTAAATAATTTCCACCTTGTCGATGGTCTATGAATTCTTTCATTTAATATAAATCACCGGCATTAAGCCTACTAGGCACGAAGCTTTGAATATATCATCAAGCACTAAGCTCGCTGTAGGCACGAAGCTTCGAATATATCACCCAAGACTAAGCACGCTAGGCACGAAGCTTCTAATATATCACCGGCGCTAAGCCTGCTAGGCATAAAGTCTGATATACAACACCGGCATAAAGCCTGATATATTTATCAACTCAATTCATCAATTCACATTTCTTAACACATACATTACTATCCAATCGTATTCACACAATCAATTCATCTGTCATGTCAAGTATACTAATTCACCTTGTATTCAAAAACATATATTCATTCCAAAGTTAAACATTCACATTCGGCTATCTCATACTATTTACCCAAATTAATCACATAATTTGATTTCATACATTTTTAATTATCAACTTAACGAACTTTAACTTAAGAACTTACCTCGACTGTCGACTGATCACGTAGGCCGGCTATTCGATAATTTTCGTCTTTCCCCGATCCGAATCCGTTTTTCTTTGTTCTTGATCTAAACACATAAAAATTTAGCTCATTGAAGTACATTTCATCTTAATTTAGTCCCTAAGCACATAAATAGGCAAATTACCATTTTGCCCCTACTATTTTACATTTTTACAATTTAGTCCTATTTGCATAAAACACAAAATACATAAAATTTCTCAATACTACTTAAGGGCCGAATATGTATAGGGACTATACAAGTCCATTTCTTTCATTTATTTTGCAATTAAGCCCCTCTAAAATTTTATTTTTTTTGCAATTTAACCCAAATACTCAAATTTACCAAAAATTCAAAGACAAAACATATTAATCTTTAACATATCTATAATTCAAAGTCATCAAACAACCTACATGAATCCATCAATGGCCGAGTATCACATGTACATTAATCTCAAAAATTTTAGCATGGGTCGTATAATATACTAAGCAACGATCTCAAAAAAGTAAAAATAAACAAAAACCAAAGTCAAACTAAACTTTAATTTGAGCTTGTAAATGCCGAAATTTTAAAGAAACAAACCCTTTCTTCTTTCATTAACATTCGGCCAAGGAGAAAGCAAAAAAAAGATGATGGCTTATTTTGTGATATTTTAGTATATATTAACTTATTAAACTAATTACTAATATAACCTTTTAATAATAATAAAACTAACTTATAAAATAAGGGTAATTTAGTCCTATGCCGTCCACTATCTTGAATAATGGGCTAAATACCCTTTTAGGACTTCCATTGATAAAGCCACAATCAATTTGGTATATTTCACTACCTTTTACCTTTTACGCGATTAAGTCCCTTTTCTAAATTAAACACACAAACGATAAAATTTTTCTACGAAACTTTCACACACATTAATTCACATATAATAAACACAAAATAAAATATTAAAATATTTCTCAGACTTGGATTGTGGTCCCGAAACCACCATTCCGATTAGGGTCAAATTCGGTCTATTACAACTCTCCCCCTTAAGGATTTTCGTCCCTGAAAATCTTACCGTTAAACAACATTGGATATTGTTTCCTCATTGAATCCCTAGGCTCCCACGTAGCCTCTTCAACTCCGTGCCGATTCCATAGTACTTTCGCTAATGGAATTCTTTTGTTTCTTAACTCTTTCATTTCCCGAACTAAAATACGGATCGATTCTTCCTCATACGTCATATCGGGTTGGATTTCAATCTCAGATGGAGTAATCATATGTGACGGATCTGATCTGTATCTACGAAGCATCGAAACGTGAAATACATCGTGTATCTTTTCTAATTCAGAGGGCAACTTCAATCTATAAGCAACATGCCCAATACGTTCGATGATTTCATACGGTCCGATAAATCTCGGACTCAGTTTGCCCTTTCGACCAAAACGAAGTACTTTCTTCCACGGAGATACTTTCAAGAATACCCGATATCTGACTTGAAATTCTATATCTTTACGTTTTAAATCAGCATAAGACTTTTGACGATCTGATGCAGCTTTCAAACTATCTTTGATTACAGCCACTTTCTGTTCAGTCTCTTTAATCAAATCAACCCCTTGTATCTTATTCTCACCGAGCTCGGTCCAAGACAAAGGCGTCATTTACACTTGCGGCCATATAGAGCTTCATAGGGTGCCATTTTGATACTTGATTGAAAACTGTTATTATAGGCAAATTCAATCAAAGGTAAGTAATTTTCCCACGTACCTTCAAACTCGAGAACGCAACATCTTAACATGTCCTCAAGTGTTTGAATGGTTCGCTCAGATTGACCGTTTGTCTGCGGGTGAAAGGCTATGCTAAAATGAAGTTTAGTACCTAAAGCATCCTGTAACTTCTTCCACAATCGCGATGTGAATCTCGGGTCTCTGTCTGAGATAATAGAACTCGGCACACCATGTAATCTCATGATTTGAGATATATACAACTCAGCAAGTTTATCAAGTGAAAAATCCATACGAACCGGTACAAAATGAGCTGATTTGGTCAGTCTATCTACTATAACCCAGACTGCATCTTTCTTGCTCGGTGTCATAGGCAAACCAGATACAAAATCCATAGTGATTCTATCCCATTTCCATTCAGGTATCATGATCGATTGAAGCAACCCAGAAGGTACTTGATGCTCGGCTTTTACTTGTCGATGATTAAGCACTTTGAAACAAATTCGAGACATATCCGTTTCATGCCGGCCACAAATAGAACTGTTTCAAATCATTATACATTTTCGTGCTACCTGGATGTATCGATAATCAACTATCATGAGCCTCGCTCAAAATTATCTGAATCAAGTCCACATTCTTCGGAACACATATTTGACCTTTGAAATTCAAACAATCATTGGCATCAATTTGAAACTCTGACTCTGCATTATTTTGACATTGAACTCGTCTAGCATCCAAGTCTTTGTCAATTCTTTACGCATCCCAAACTTGTTGAATGAACATCAGTCTTGCTTTTAACTCGGCTATGATCGAACCATCACCAGACATAACCATCTCTGCGTTCATCGCACGAAGAGCAAATAATGATTTTCGACTTAATGCATCTGCAACAACATTGGCTTTTCCCGGATGGTAGTCAATCACCAACTCATAGTCTTTCAACAATTCTAACCATCTGCGTTGTCTTGAGTTCAGATCTTTCTGAGTCATCAAATACTTTAGACTTTTATGATCCGAATAAACGTGACATTTCTCGCCGAATAAATAATGACGCCAAATTTTTAATGCGAAAATAATGGCTGCTAATTCCAGATCATGAGTCCGATAATTTCTTTCGTGCGGCTTCAATTGTCTCAAAGCGTAGGCTATAACTTTGTCTTCCTGCATCAAAACGCAACCCAACCCATTCAAAGAAGCATCACTAAAAATGACAAATTCTTTACCCGATTCAGGCTGAGTTAACACTAGAGTTTCGGTCAAAAGAGCTTTCAGCTGTTCGAAACTTTTTTGACACTTTTCGACCACTCAAACTTGACATATTTCTATAGTAGCCTTGTCAAAGGTGTAGCTATCGCAGAAAAACCTTTTACAAATCGTCTGTAGTATCCCGCAAGGCCTAGAAAGCTTCGAATCTCGAAAACATTCTTTGGTGGTTTCTAATCGAGTATAGCTGCTATTTTGTTTGAATCCACCCGAATACCTGATGCTGAAACAACATGACCCAAGAGGCTGACTTCATTCATCCAGAACTCA
This sequence comes from Gossypium rotundifolium, assembly GCA_025506655.1. Taxonomy (NCBI): domain Eukaryota; kingdom Viridiplantae; phylum Streptophyta; class Magnoliopsida; order Malvales; family Malvaceae; genus Gossypium; species Gossypium rotundifolium. The sequence continues at coordinate 148,518,751 of CP106724.1, forward strand.
CACTTACTAAACTTTGCATACAACTATTGATCTCACAAAGTTTGTAGCACTAATCTCAAATGCTCGGCATGCTCGGTTTCATCTTTGGAGTAGATTAGTATATCATCAATAAACACTACTACAAACCGATCCAAAAACTGTCTGAAGACCCGATTCATTAGATCCATAAAAACAGCAAGTGCATTAGTAAGTCCAAAAGGCATAACCAGAAACTCAAAGTGAAATACCCCAAACCCGGCCCACAAGCCCTGACCGGATCTGGCATGCTTCTAGGGAAAAATCTTTCGAAATTTATTTGAAGTTTTGCCAAAATTTTTGTGTGTTTTTGAAGATCAGTTGATTTGTGTTGATTAGGTGTCAAAACATTTAATCTTTGTTCTTAAGAAAAATTACTTGAACTTTAAAATTGATAAAAATCAAATCGTACCATACTAAAAATAATTAAAATACATGCATAATCAGTTTAATACTTATAGCCTTATTACATCAAAATAAATCCCCAAATAGTCCAAAATACTTAAGTATTGAAAGTCCAAAACAAAATAATTTCTGAGCTGAGCATGGCCACCATAAAGCTCCTGCTGACTCGGTCCATTACTAAGTGTCACCTGAAAAAGATCCCACAACGGGGTGAAGTCAAACAGACTCAATGTATAACCACCAAACACAAACTCTCAATCAATTTAGGCATGTCAAATCACACATATGAAACACATATAATCAATGATGCAAACCCGAACCCAAACCTAGATAACCATCCGCTACACATCACCCGTACCAACCATCACACTGTGGGGACTACTAAGTCGACCCTCCATCCGCTACACATCATCGAAGGCAGTCGCTGCAGACGCCATGCTCATCGTCCTTATATATATTGTGGCATAGCCACCAGATAATCATTTGTGACATAAGTCACCACATTTGTATTTTTGTGACATGAGTCACCACATTTAGATATTGTGGTATAAACCACCAGATCACTTCCCCTTTAAAATAATTTCCCATATGCCCCATGTCATACAAATCATGCAACATCATGCCTTATGCTTTATTTCACATTCTTATCAATATTCACATATGTGCCATATTCCAAATATTCCTATCATTTATTAACATAATGTTAAGGTTACGTACCTGAGTACTTTGTACCATTGCATGGTACCTTTGGCCACATTTCACATCATTATAAACACATATATTAAATTGATGCCTTAAATCTATTAAAAGTTAGTGTGGGGTACACACCTGGTTCACTTAACGCTTTCACTGAAATCCCGAAAACCCAATCTAATGCTTTAGATCCTTAGTTCCTACATTCGGCCAACCTTAAGTACTTCAGTAAAAAGCCATTCGGCTAAATAATCAAATCCCGAAGGATTAACGTAACCAAAATCTTACCTTGCTGACGATTTGATTACTAATCAAATCTCGAAATTCCGTGATACTTCTTCCTTGAAATCGGCCAATACTAGTTCACTAGACTTGGTTAGTTTTGGCTTTTTGAATAAATACGAAATAGATCTGAAACACCAATTATGGCATTGGTCGAATGTACATAGTGACTTACCTTATGAATCTTAAATCCCAAAAATATATCCTTGGTTGTGGTATTTGTCTAAATCCCTATAGACACATGTTAGATCAATTCCTAACCTTTAATCACAACAAATGGCCCTTGGCCGAATACCACATATTACTTACCTTGATCACACCAATCCCGAAGATTGCCTCCTTGAAATCGGCTACAATAGAAATCCGAAACTTCCTTCATAGTTTGACCCATGAACATTAATGGGGTTAGATTTCATCTTTCGCTAAAGAAAAGAAAGAAAAGAATCAATAGTTGATCCTTACCCTTATGACAGAAGTCGACTGCTCCTTGTTGAATCCACAGAGATTTGGCTAAGTAGACTTAGATAGAGATCAACAGGTTTTCGACTTTTGGGGTTTAATGGACAATCGGCTAGGGGTTACTATTTTATTCGGCTTAAGTGAATTTGCAAAGAAGAAGGAGAAGATGGATGATGGAGATTCGGCTAGAACACAAGGTATTTGATTGACAAAATAAAAGAGAAGAAGAAAATTTGCTAAAGAATTGGCGGAGGCACAATTGAAAAGAAAAGAATGAATATGGCCTCACTTCTACCCTTTGGCCGAAAATACCACCCAAGAGAGTCCCTTGGCTGGCCAACTCTCCCTCTCTCCATTCAATCCCCCTTTTCACTCTACCTTAGCCAAATCTTTAACTCTTTCCAACCAAATCTATACCTCCTTCCTCCAGAGTCCATATGTCGTCCACTGCTTCTCATCCTTGTAGCAAAATAAAAACTCCCTTTTTGCTTCCCTTGTGATTCGAACCTAGGCCCTTCCCCCTTTGCTTGTGGCGTCACTTACTAAGGCCCTAAGTGGCGCCTCTAAGCCACTTAAACAAGCCCATTTTAGTGGCATATTTCCCCTACAAATTTTCTTAAGGCCTCTTAGGCTTAGCTCCCTCTTTTAAACTTAAAGTTAAATAATTTCTAAGGCATTCTCCTACATTCTACTGTTCCCGAAATTCATAAAGCACATTCATAATATACACAGGCATACAAGAACATGCAATTGAGCAAAAATGCACAAGCCCTAATTCTCGGATATTACACAAAATGTTCGTACCTCGTCCAGAATGCAGTTTTTGGCACATCTGTATCTCTGACTCGCAACGGATAATAACCCGATCTCAAATCTATCTTCGAAAATACTAAAGCCCCTTTCAACTGATCAAACAAGTTATCAATTCGAGGTAGCGGGTACTTATTCTTTATAGTTACCTTATTCAGTTGTCGATAATCAATACACATTTGCATCGTTCCATCTTTCTTCTTTACAAAAAGAACTGGTGCACCCCAAGGAGAGAAACTTGGTCGTGCAAAACCCCTATCTGTAAACTCTTGCAACTGTGCTTTCAACTCTTTTAACTCAGTAGGTGCCATCCGATACGGAGCTATCGAGATTGGAGTCATTCCCGGTGCTAATTCAATGTCGAACTCAATCTCTCGTACTGGTGGTAAACCCGATAGTTCTTCAGGAAACACATCTGGGTATTCATACACAATCGGTACAGATTCAATATGCTTTTCAGACATTTTATTATCCAGTACATAGGCCAAATAAGCTTCGCACCCTTTTCTCAGTTACTTTCGGGCTAACATCGATGATATTACTGTAGGAAACCCACTTAAATCACTGGATTCAATTCTGATGATCTCACCATTATGACATCTCAAATCAATAAGCTTTCTTTTGCAATTCACCACTGCATCATGTGAAGTTAACCAGTCCATTCCCAAAATTATATCGAACTCATCAAAGGGCAACAACATTAAATCGGCTGGGAAGCAAGAATCCCGAATCATCAACGGGCAACCTTTACACACTTTATTAATAAGTACATATCTACCAAAAGTGTTGGACACACGAATCACAAACTCAGTAGACTCAACTAGCAGAGTCTTACCAAATACTAGAGTTTCACACACATATGAATGAGTCGAACCAGGATCAATCAATGCAATCACAGTAGTATCATAAAGGATGAAAGTACCAGTAATGACATCGGGGGAGGAAGTATCCTCTCTAGCTCATATAGCATAAGCTCTAGTTGGAGCTCTAGCCTCTGATCGTATTGTGGTGTCCTTCATCCCTCTCTGACTGCCACCTACATTGCCTGAATGTCTGAGTGGTCTACCCCGTGCTGGCGTATTGCTCGGTCTAGTGTTCTGAGTTGCATTTTGCTCGGCTAACATCAGGCACTCTCGAATACAATGATCCAACGATCCACATTTAAAGCAAGACCGATCACGAACTCTACAACTCCCAGGACGCCATTTCCCACAATGTTTACACTCAGCCCGATTCTGTGGAACATTACCGACACTAGCTATCGACGTGGCTCGAGATCTTATTGGAGGTCGATCACGTCTAGGAAAGTCTGAAGTGGCTTTATGTCGACTGGGGTCATCTCTGAACTTTTTATGCACAGAATGGAAAATTTTACTCGATGATCTTTTTCGAGTGTCTCTAGCTTCTACTTCAGCTTTTCTTTTCTCCTTTCCGAGCTTTTTGGCTTTACAAGCTCGCTCGACTAATGTCACAAACTCTTTGATTTTAAGAATGCCAACAAGTAACTTTATGTCTTCATTCAGACCGTCTTCAAATCTTTTACACATAATGGCTTCGATAGATATACAATCCCGAGCATAACAGCTCAATTTGAAAAACTTTCGCTCATATTCCGTCACAGTCATGCGACCCTGTTTTAATTTCAGAAATTCTTTTCGTTTTTGATCGATGAATCTCTGACTGATATATTTCTTATGGAACTCAATTTGGAGTCCCAAGTTACTTTTTCTTTCGGAACTATGGATACCAGTGTGTTCCACCAGTGATAGGCAGTGTCCCAAAGTAGAGATATAGCACACTTTAGGCATTCATCTAGAGTACAAGATAACTCATCGAGTACCCGAATAGTGTTATCAAGCCACATCTCGGCTCGCTTCTGCGTCATCATCATCATTGGCCTTGAATTCCTCGGCCCATATTTCTGATTTTATCAACGGAGGCTGCTAGATCTCATCGGATCTATCATCGAGAATCTTGAAGGTACCAGAGTTGGATTATTCGGGGTGGAGGTTGTTGTACAATCGGATTAGTCTGAATAAACCGGTAAACCATTCGTTCATCATCTGATAGAAGGCTTGTTTAGCCTCCCCCCCATGGCTACCCGAAACTGGTCGAGAGTCTAATGGCGCTATCCACGTGCGAGACCAGGCGCAACGCTCTCCACATCATCAGCTACGGCTCTATCGGGATCGAAATCCATTTACTATATAAAATACAATTAAAATTGTCAGAAGTCACCACACTATCATATATACAATTCAAAGGCATGTATAGCTAGACTCTTACGCACTATGGTAGTCCTAGAATCGACTAAACCGTAGCTCTGATACTAATAAAATGTAACACGCCTAACCCGTATCCGTCGCCAGATTTGGGTTATGAGGTATTACCTAATAACATGCACTTAAAAATAGGCATTCTGATCAGACATTCATTACTTCCATGTTTCAAATGAAATACATTATTACACTTATCTTATTCAAAATTTGAACCTTAATACTCCCGAGTTCAAATCAAACACATGTCAATAATTATAAATGTTACAATCTTATAACACTTCATAATATATATATATATATATATCAAATATATAATTACATTGCATGCACAAGACATACTATTTTCTATTTCGAATATTCACCTATCAAAGATCCAAATCTATGTTCGCATATAACAAAACCAACTTCACAAAATTTCCTCTTTATAATAATAAATTAATCACATATGTAATTATGATAACTTATACATGTTCGAATCTATTATTGTAACTTATACAAACATATATGTATGGTACGATATTTTCCATAAATTCAAAAGTCAAATCTTAAACATTTAAAACACGACAACATCTCTTTAAATGCCCAAGTCCATAATTAGTTCAATGAAATTCCATTTACAAAGACACCACACCTATCATATACATAAATCAACTCATTCACCACCTTGCTTATGAGACATAGCAACCAAATGTTAACTATAATTAAACCATAGCTAAATTGATAAAACAAACACTCTTAACACTTGATTTAAGAACTCATAATAACCATGCTAAATTTTAATGATCCAATTCAAATCATTTTGTATGACTAATATACATAAACATACATTGAAAGATATATATACATATATCAAGGCTAATCCCATTCTTAATAAATTCCTACCTATGTCCATTTCCAACAGTTAACAAAATCTACACCTAATGACCTCACGGCAATCATTCATGCACAAACATACCTATTCAGCATGAAACATATATATATATATATATATATATCATCCTCATTCATTTTCCAAACAAAACATACACGCATATCACATCAGGGATAGATTTATACCATCGAACATTAACATTAAGAACTAGCCACTTTCGCATGGCTTTTATACATTATCATAATATCATTCGAAAACTTAGCTAGCCTATACATTATCATAATCATGCAAAATGTTTTCCTTATACAATATTTTACCAACACTAAATAGTGGTAGAACAATTTACCTCATTTCTCACAACTATAAAACTTACACGTACCTGGACATTTAGTTTCTTTAAGTAAATAATTTCCACCTTGTCGATGGTCTACTAATTCTTTCATTTAATATAAATCACCTAGGCATTAAGCACCTGCTAGGCACGGCTTAGAATATATCACCCAGCACTAAGCTTGCTAGGCACGAAGCTCGAATATATCACCCAAGCACTAAGCACGCTAGGCATAAAGCCTAATATACAACACCCAAGCACAAAGCCCGATATATTTATCAACTCAATTCATCAATTCACATTTCTCAACACATACATTACTATCCAATCGTATTCACACAATCAATTCATCTCATGTCAAGTATACTAATTCACCTTGTATTCAAAAACATATATTCATTCCAAAGTTAAACATTCACATTCGGCTATCTCATACTATTTACCCAAATTAATCACATAATTTGATTTCATACATTTTAATTATCAACTTAACGAACTTTAACTTAAGAACTTACCTCATTGTCGATTGATCACGTGGTAGGCTTATTCGATAATTTTCGTCTTTCCCCGATCCAAATCCGTTTTTCTTTGTTCTTGATCTAAACACATAAAAATTTCGCTCATTCAAGTGCATTTCATCTCAATTTAGTCCCTAAGCACATAAATAGGCAAATTACCATTTTACCCCTACTATTTCACATTTTTACAATTTAGTCTTATTTGCATAAAACACAAAATACACAAAATTTCTCAATACTACTTAAGGGCGAATATGTATAGGGACTATACAAGTCCATTTCTTTCATTTATTTCGTAATTAAGCCCCTCTAAAATTTTATTTTTTGCAATTTAACCCAAATACTCAAATTTACCAAAATTCAAAGACAAAACATATTAATCTTTAACATATCTATAATTCAAAGTCATCAAACATCACAACCTACATGAATCCATCAATGGCCGAATATCACATGTACATTAATCTCAAAAATTTTAGCATGGGTCGAATAATATACTAATCAACGATCTCAAAAACGTAAAAATAAACAAAAACCAAAGTCAAACTAACCTTCAATTTGAGCTTCTAAATGCCAAAATTTCAAAGAAACAAACCCTTTCTTCTTTCATTAACATTCGGCCAAGGAGAAAGCAAAAAAAAAGATGATGGCTTATTTTGTGATATTTTAGTATATATTAACTTATTAAACTAATTACTAATATAACCTTTTAATAATAATAAAACTAACTTATAAAATAAGGGTAATTTAGTCCTATGCCATCCACTATCTTGAATAATGGCCTAATTACCCTTTTAGGACTTCCATTTATAAAGCGACAATCAATTTGGTATATTTCACTATAGTTTGCAACTTTTACCTTTTACGCGATTAAGTCCTTTTTCTAAATTAAACACACAAACGATAAAATTTTTCTACGAGACTTTCACACACATTAATTCACATATAATAAACACAAAATAAAATATTAAAATATTTCTCGAACTCAAATTTGTGGTCCCGAAACCACCATTCCGATTAGGGTCAAATTCGGTCTGTTACATAAATGCTCATATATGTTATGTATTGGTGCCTTTGAATTTTATGTAGCTGAACACAAGTTTGGTTGGTAAATTGGCTTGGTAAATAGTTTATTTTTGTCCACACAGGCGTGTGTCTCAGCCGTGTGTGACACACGGTTACATTACACAGTCGTTTGTCCCCTAGTGTTGAAGTTGAAGTTAAGTCAGTATGCCTCACACGGCCTCACACACGGGCGTGTGACTTGGCTGTGTGGCATAAGTCAGTATACCTTACAGGTTTGGCACGACCTAGCACACGGCTGGCACATGGGCGTATATGGCCAATTTTAGGGCACACGGGCGTGTGTGTTGGCTGTGTGACCCAAGACAGAGAGTTACACGAGGTCGAACACGGGCTGGGACACGACCATGTGCTCCTATTTCGAATGTTCACACGGCCTGTGACACGGGCGTGTTTGTTGGCCGTGTGAGACACTATGTCAGACCACACGGGTGTGTGCCCCCTATTTTTTTGTGAAAATTTTTAAATATTCAGAAAGTTTCCAAATTTATTGGTTTAGTCTCGAATCACTCCCAATACATGTTTAGAGCCTCGTAGGTTCATATTAGTGACGATATGAATGTGTTAATTGATATTTGAATGAAATTTGGAAATGTATGTGTAATTGTGTTATAAGTCCGGTAATGCTCCGAAACCCTATTCCAGTGTTGAATATGGGTGAGGGGTGTTACAACATCCTTTGATTCCTTTTTCGATATAAAATTTCATATGCATATTCATGAAATTTACATTTTCCATAATTCGTCAATTGATCACCACAATCATTTGATATCATTAAGCATATATCAGATAATAATAATTTAAGATATAACTAAAATAATTATTCATTAACATTTAAACAAATCTACAAATAATGAATTAACAATTATACGAACTTACCTTGACAAAAATAGTTGTAAAAACGAAGCCGATGACTAATCCGACACATTAGCTTTTCTTTAGTTTAGATCTGTTTGGTTCGTTCTTGATTTAAATAATAATTTTCATTCAATTAAACCGTTCAAATAACTTAATATAATTATTAATGGGAAATTTACAAAAAATATCCCAATGTTTTACCTTTTATGTAATTTAGTCCCTAAACTCGAAACTTGCAATTTAACCACTTTTAATTAAAATTCATGCTAGTCAATTTTCCTTTAGTTTTATAATAGCCCATATTTTTCCTCGTTTCACACAGTTTACACTGAATTTTACTATTTCAACAATTTAATCCCTAAACATTAAAATCATAAAAAATCACTTAACAAAATACTTATATTTTACAACCAAGCTTAATAATCTATCAATTAAAGTCACAAACACACTAAAACCATTCATGGTAAATCCGTAAAATTTTAAAAGTTTTACAAATTGATCCCCAAGTTTGCTAGATTTAGCTACAACTATTACAAAAAAACATAAAAATTACGAGAAACAGATTCAAAACGGACTTACATGCAACACTAGCAATGGTCGAACCTTCAAAATCCATCCATGGGGTTTTCCTTTTCTATTTTCGATGGAGTATATGCTAAAGAAGATGACGATAATTTTTTTTACTTTACTTAATTACTAGCTTACCCCTTATTTAAAATTACATTTTAACTAAACACAAACCTATAACATCCACTAATTAATAATATGGTATAATTGCAATATAAACATCCTCATTTAATAATTAAACCATCTAATCATTGTAATTCAATAATGACTAGATTTTACATCCTTTACAAATTAGTCCTTTTAATTAATTATTTATTCAAACATTAAAATTTTTATTATAAATATTTAATAAAAATATTTACTGAACTCGATTTGTAGAAACGAGGTTTCAATACCCCATTTTTCAAAACCTCTTAGATTTAGCTATTAAACAATTAACTAAAATTCATCAAATCAAAATATATTATAAATTATAAATGTATCATATAAATTAAATACTAATTATTACTGATTTACACATCAGATTTGTGGTCCCAAAACCACTGTTTCTAACACTACTGAAAAACTGGTTATTACACTATTTTTGATAATACAGTGGCACTTTACAGTTGGTCGACCAAGTCATCAATCCATGTCAAGGGATCCTTGTTTTTTACAACCAATTTATTTAACTGCTTATAGTCGATACACAACCTCAAAAAACCATTCTTCTTTTGCACAAATAGAACTGGCAAACCCTAAGGTGATACACTTCGTCGAATGAAACCTTTGTCAAACAGATCCTGTAGTTGTACCTTAAGTTCCTTAAGCTATTTTGGTGCAATGTGATAAGATGTAATAGACACTAGATAACTACCAGGGATATAATCCAATGGCGAACTCCAGTTAGCAATTTGGGGGTAAACCAAGTAGCTCGTCTGGAAATACGTCAGGATAATCCTTTACTGTGGATGTCGTAAGCCCTTAACTCTTTATCCTACGAACCCATCACTTAAGATAGATAGGCTTCACAACCTTTACCCATAATCTTCTCAGCTTTGATTGTCGAAACCATGTTAGATAAAATTGGGTTCTCTCTCCAACAACAACTTCCACTCCTTCACCACTTCACAGAGTTGCTCTTTTTAGTTTAAAATATATTGTTGCATTATGTTTAGTCAGCCATTCCATTTTGAGAATTATGTCAAACCCATGAAAAGGTAATTCCATCAAATTGATGAATAAGACATGTACTTGGACCATTAAGGGACACCTACGATATACTTTATTGATAAGTACATTTTCACCAAAGAAACTAGTGAAAGTCATACCTTTATTATACTTTCACAGGCCAGTTGGATCAAAACATAAGAGTGTGTAGAACTATAATCAATCAATGAAAATAATGGAATAGTTCACAGAGTGAAGGTACTTGTGATTACGTCAGTTGTTCCTTGATCCTATAGTTCTTTAGATACATATACTCTTGCAAGCCTTCATGTCTCTACTTATATGACAATAGTGTGTGATAGGGTTCACTGCCCAGCATTTCTCGCTTCACTATTTCTAGCTCGACCTTGACTGCAGACTCCTGCTCACATTGGTGTGGAGGTTGAGTTTTGAGTTTACGATCTTTCTTGTCGTTCTGGGCAGTCCCTTAATATGTGTTCTTTAAACCCACACTTGAAACACCCTTCAGTCAATTTTTGGTATTCTCTAAGATGTTTGTGTTCACAAAGTGGCCAACTTGTTGATTTGATTGAACCTCTTTTCTCAGCCTAAGTGTTACCCTGCTGCTGCGATTATCCTAATTGGACACCGTGTCTAACATTTCTACCAGAGTTATGTGATTTGAAATTCCTTTTGGATGTTCACCCGGACTATCTAGACATTTGTTTTCCAAACCCCGTTATAGTTTGCAGAGCCACTGTTCTAATCTTTTTGGCAATCTTCACTTTATCCACCAGTTTGTCATGTCATGAGCTACCAAATAAAGTTGGATGTCCAGATGCAAGCCAAAGCAAAACCTTTTGCAATAATCCTTTTTCAGAAAGACCTTCTTAGCTGTGTACTAGCTTAGTCACAAAAATTCTACCTCATACTTAACTACATACAGTTCATCTTGCACCAGGTTAATGAATTCACGTTTTTGAGATTCCATGTACTGCTCACCCATAAACTTCTTAAATGTTTCCAGGAAGAAATCCCAAGTAATTAGATTCACAGTAGTTCCCTACTTCAAAATGTTTTACTAGTAATGGGATTTGTCAGTGAGTAAGGACACAGTACATCCTAGATTTACTTCCTCGGTATAAGCCATTTTCTCAAGGATCTTTTCAACACCCTCAAGCCAATACTCTGCCTTAGTAGGATTAGCTCCCCTAACACCATTGAATTCCTTACCAGCCAGAGCTCACAGACGCTCTAGTGGCAATCCTCGACTGCTAGGGGTAGTGTTAGCACCAGTGACTCATTTGAAAGCCTCGATCATGTCTTGTACCAATGGTTCAACACTCTTATCCAAATCATTCACCCTACAAGATTGCACAGGCGACGACGAAGTCCTGTCACCCTCTAGAGGGTTCGCAACTACATTAGCGTGGTTTGTGTTCACATTTACTCTTTTGGGAGACATTTTACAAATTCTAAATGTACATAGGACACAAGTTTAACCAAGAATATAATCATGTACTATTATGTATCCTAAGCTTAACAAACAAAATTGCAAACTTAGTTCACCAAATTACATCTACAAACATTGTTCGCCAAAACACATCTACAAACATAGTTCACCAAACATATTTGTAAATGCAGCTACTAGGTAGGTGAGTAGTGGAGAGTGATCTATATCATAACCTTTCAAACGAAACAGCTAAACTTATAACAACCCATTTTTCAGTGGTGTCAAAAACAGTGGTTCTAGAACCACAATTTTGATGAGAGATTCCATAGATATGTTATTAAATAATATTTATAAGTTAAATATATTATAATAGTGAATCGTGACTTAATAGATTTTATTATTTGGTCAGCTAGTCAAGGTACAAGTGGTGCGTACAGAAAGTTAGTGGTTTTGAAAAATGAGGTATCAAACCTCATTTTCATAACCGAGCTCATAAATATTCTTATTAGATATTTATGGATCTATTATATGAGTAGTTTGAAGTTTGGTTTGAAAATTGTATTGATTAGATAGTTAATTAAGAAAAAAGGTCTAAATCGTAAAAACTGTAAAAGTTTATCTATATTGATTTTTGTGAACTAAAATGTTTACTTAATGATTATTAAAGGTCTAATGTAGAAAGTTAACACCTTTTAATTGTTTTGTACGATTAGTGCTTATTTTTCGAAATTAATTTATGTTAAATCATGCTATAGTAACATTAATAATGGTTAAAATAATAAACCATAAACCTCATCATCTTCATTTGGACTTTCCACCTAAAAGAAACACATGGGAACACCATTTTTGAAACTCTAAAGTTTGACCAACTTATGTTCTTGCATGTAATTCTATTCTAAGTCCGTTTTTAATAATTTTTATGTTTTTGAAATCGTTGCAACTAGGTCCTACTAACTTGTATCTCCATTTTCAAAACTATTGAAGTTTTAATATATCGCCATTGATGATAATTGAAGCTTCTGATATTTAATGGTATGTTTGTAAGCTTAGATATGTTTAAAGACTAAATTTATTAAGTAAATTTTGTTAGTTTTGTGTATAAGGACCAAATTGAAATATTGTAAACTTTGTTATGTAATTTCTAAAAATTATGTTTTTGAGGGCTATACATGATGAAATTGTAATGGCATTGAAAATCAAAGTTGAATTTTGAAAAATATAATAGTTTTAGCTTTAGGGACTAAATTAAAAAATACAAAATTTTAGGAAATTGTGCAAAATGAATAAAAGATATTATATTCATGAATCTAGATGGTTTAAAGTGTTAAAAGCTAATAATGTGAAATGAATTATTATATACGTCAAGGATCGAATTGTACAGTAGAAAATCGATAAAAAGAAAAAATTACAGAATAGTCCCTACGAACAAATTTGGTTGTTAGTTGTATTAGGTTAGTTCATAGCGTATTGAAGTGTGTTTATAAAATTGTTTGTTGTTGAAATATGTTTTTATATGTTGATAATATTGTGAATTGACATTGAAATGTTATATATAAATGCTAAGGTGGATAAGGACTAATTTAAGAATTGTTGAATACTGGGAAGTATGATTTATATAGTAAGGACTAAATTGAGAATTGTTGAACATTGGTGAAGTATGAATCATGTGAATTTCTGAATGGACATGAACTATTACATCATGTGTACCAGTAACAAGGAAGTGCCTTTAATTATTAAATGTTACAAACCCAATTTTAATACCTGTTTAAACGTAGTAAACGATTGGCATGCCAATAGGGTTAGAATGTGCACTTACATGAGATTTCACTTCGGTGCCTCTGTTTGCACTTTAGTGCCTCTGTATAGTATTACGATACTCTCTGGTGTTGTGTAGTTAACCAAGTATCTGAATTATGTTACTATAGTTCATCAGGTTATCTGTTAAAATAAAGTATATGTATTGACTTTATAAATTACTTGGAAAGGATATGCTTATATGACTATTGAATTATTAACTGATGAAATTTAATAAATTAATATTTTGTGTTTAAAATTTGTTTAAAATGATGTCAAAATGATTGGAAGGTTTTGTTTTAAAATCTATGAACTTACTAAGCTATTATAGCTTAATCTGTTTCATTCCATGTTTCCTATAGTTGACATTTTGCGAAACTAGGCAGTCGGATCAACTTCAAGGCTCACACTATCAAGATTCAATTTTGGTAGATCTTGAAATCGTTATATTTTGGTTTTGTGGCATGTTTTAACTCTTGAAAAGAGTTATATTTTAACCCTCTAGATGGAATTAATTGTTTGAAATAAAGTAAATACATCTACATTTTTTGGATAAATTTAGAACACTGCATTACAAAGCTTAGATTACACTACATTGGCGATTATTTGTTACTTTTATCACTTGGGGTGAAAAGGTGTGGTTCTGTGTGAACGCAGGTGCAAGTAGAAGAAGAGGATGAAAAGGATGCAGAAAGAAAATAAGGAAACTAAAACATTGTCATGGACATTGGTAAGATTGATTGCCAACAAAATTTCCATGGAAATTCTGGGAAGATGACTTAGCACTCTATCCACGTCACTCTCAGGCAGCTAGACGTGTACCAAAAAACCAACCTAGAAAGAGGAGTGAAAAATGTGTGCTGAGGTGGGACAGATCTACCCAATAAAGGAAGGAAAGAGAAGAAGAAAAAGAGGAGGATAATTTGTGTGAGAAAGAGACTGGTGACAACAAAGAGAAAAACTCCATTGGAGAATTTTAGAGAAAGAAAGGGTAGCAGCTACAAAGAGCATAATATAGACGTGGAGAAGAGAAAGAGACATCTATCCTAGATTCATGAATGATCAGAAGATAAAAGTGAAGTCGGACTGTGGCGAGAAATCCTATAGTTCTGCCTCTAGTTTTCCTGATTTCTGTGATTCAAACTTCTTTAAAATGTTGATGAATGATTTAATTTCGATGTTTACTTTTCCACCCATGAACTAAATCTTTTATGGGTTGGAGTTATTTGGGTGGATGTTGATCATCTTTAATGTTGATGATTTGAATTTGCCTATATTACTGTTTCATTCGATTTATTCTTATTTTAAATTAATGCATGCAAGCTTTAGACATAGTTGATTGTATGTTGTGTTCATAGATGTATTTTGAATTCTAAAAAGGTTAAATATATTGGATCTAAAATAGTGTGATGCAAGCTAATATTCAACAGAATACTCGTAGCACTCTAGACATAAATGTTACGAATTGTGTAGAGAAGATCGCTCATTGTAGTTATTAATCCAGAGTTCTATAGACATATAGTAACTCATATTTTAGCTTAAATCTAGCTATCAAAATTGGCAAGTTACAGTAGTAATTCTATAACACCCTGAATTTTGGGCGTAGTAGAATTGGGCCTATTGGGCCTTGGGCATAGGAGCGTTTAAAATTTTTGAGAATAAGAAAATGGCACAATTGCATGTTAGATCTATTGGGTGAGAGATTTTGAAAGGTTAAGGGGCTTCTATGAAGTCCTAGGTTCAAGCCATGTCTTATGTGAAGTTTTTATTTTTAGCATTAGGGGAACCTTGACTCTAAGTTGTAAACCTTTTAAGTAATTGTGTTTAGAAAGAGGCACAAAGAGAGCCTGTGGTGGAGTGGTTGTGGCGTCACAAGTATGGCAAGGAGAATAGTGGTTCAAGTCTCACTACATACAAAGGGGATTATTTATTTTACTCATGTATGGGCAAGAGTTTGTGTTGGATTTGAACTCTGTGTTGGAGAGTTTGAATTGGTCAAGTGAGTGATTTAAGGAGTAGATTGTGGAGAGATAAGGGGGAGTAAATCGTGGACTTTGGGTGGGAAGAGATGTGCCGTATAGGGACTTTGGGCACTCAGAAATTTAGAATTTTAATGTGGTGGGGGAGTGAGTGCTGATTCTTTCTCTCCATCTCGGGTTTTTAGAACTTTTTAGAGTCGATTTTGCTAAGGGACTCTGGGGTTCTCTCGTTTCCTTTATTGATTGCTTATTCCAAGTCTATTTTCCCCTTTTCATCTTGCTTCCTTAGTCAAATATCTTTTTCTCTCAAGTCTATTGGTCTTAGCATTTTCCTTTCCTTCCATCTTAATTTTTCTTTTAGCCGAATGCACTTTCTTCCCTTCTTCAATTCTTTTTGTTAGTGGATTTCCTTTCTCTCCATCTTGCTATTAGGACAGAATACTGCATCTTCTTCTCTCTGTTCGCCCTCAAACCGTTTCGCCTATCATCTCTTCTTTTTGATAACAAGGCCGAATTCTTCACCTCTCTCAAACTTTGTTCGGGTGGAGCAACTGTTTCTGGCAAATCCGTGAGTAGTTGTTCAACTTTTGTTTGTTCTTTTTATCCTTTAAAGAGTATTACGTCTCCTTTCTTCTGCACTCTTCTAAGCCAATTCCTTCCTTCCTTTTATGGCCGAATCCTCCCTTCTCTTTGTATGGTATGTTGATTCGTTTGATTCCTATGTTTTCTCGTGGAATGAAGGAGTTACGAGTGTTCTGAGAAAGAAGAAGCTTTTCTCTCATCACTCGACCAAGATACCCTTCAAGCGGTTTGTTATTAATCTCCGTCAACTGTTTAAGCGGGCTAAACCGCACTCGTTCAAATAAGGCAGGTATTGATATTGTTCGGTTTAAGTATTAGAGGAGGGTGTTTGACTCTGTCATTAAGTGACTAATAGAATATCGTCATTGATTGTAGGTTCGGTACTCGTGGGTTATTCACTCGATTTTGGTAAACAGGAGTGTAGTAATAACCTGTGATCGATAATCAGCAAAAGAGTTGAAAATCATGTGTACACACACACACTACTCCAAGTAGATCGACAAATGCCGAAAAGTTGAAATACCAGCGAATGATGCCACACGAGCGTGCGATCGCATGTATGGTGGACTGAGCCCACGAATATGGGCGTAAGACAGTTGAGGCCACCGTGAGCGTTCTCATGGGCTTAGGTCGTTCTGGGCCTCGATGGGCTAAAATAGGCCGTGTGGGCCAAATGGGCTCATGGGCCCCACATGGATAAAATCTACGGTAAGTGACTAATAATGAACTGGGCTATGGCGTTCGCATAGCCGTAACTGATTTAGACTAAATGGGCCACATGAGCGTGTGGGCCCATTTGGGCCAAATAATGGGCCTTAGGCCCATTTACACCGTTATGACCATATATGTTATCTATGTCGCTCGAGGTGACTTTAGACCTTCGGGAAGGTGGCAAAATGACTGAAATACCCTTGTAGGGTAAAATGATTGAAATACCCTAATAGGGTAAATTGACCGAAATACCCCTGTAGGGTAAATTGACCGAAATACCCCAATAGGGTAAAATGACCGTTATGCCCCTAAAGGGAAAAATGACCAAAATGCCCCTACATGTGATATGATTGCTATTGTATGCTATTTATGGTATGTCTACATTCATGTGATATTATGCTGCATGTGGGATGAGATTATTGATTTGGAGGAAGTGTATGATTTGTTAGGGTCGCATGGTCGCTTGACAACTGTGGATCCACCGATGGCTTTAAGCCGATTATGTGATTGGCAGCTCTGCTGCAATATTGGGTAGTGCCGCAACAGGTGCCACATAAGGAGTGTAGGGATGGGTGGGTCGATTAAATCCCCACAGGAGTGCAGGGTTGGTATGTGTAACACCCCAAACCCGGCCTAAATGTTACGATGAATTTGGCATGCCACAAAGTGATAACCTTTTAAAAGCAAAAATTTGTCGGATAATTTCTTAAAAAACCCGTTTTGTAGTATGAAAAGTTTAGAAATCCTTGCTTGAAATCTACTTATTGTTGCAAGTTTTTAGAAAACATTCGAGTTATCTTTGTTATCATAATTTATGTGGTATTACCCGATGGCAATGCTTTTAAGAAAAACGTAGGAGTTATAGTTTTGAAAACATTGCTTTTTACTGGTTAACTTAATAGAACTATAAATTCAACATAGTCAAAATAATAGCAAATAATAAAGAAAAACCCAAAATAAAACTTAGCGGCCTTATTACAAAACCCAAAACCAAAATTTAAAGAAAATTAATAAAATTGAAATAGTAACTAAAAGAAATAAAAATCCAACGAACATGCATGGCCGCCTCGAGTCCTCCCGGCTCCATCTCCGCAATCTATTCATCTGCAAAATATAAGGGAAGGGGTGAGTCACCAAGACTCAGTGTATAAATCCCCAACCCGATAGTGCATTCACTTACACAAGCTATCAGTAATAACATGCAAATCATGCAAATCATGCAACCCACAACCTAACCATCCAATCTCCTTCAACTACCCCGTGTGGTCAAAACCACTGGTGGTCAAAACCACTGGTGACCGAAGTCACAAATCAAGTGATGGGGCCAACCCATTGTGTGGTCAAAACCACTGATGACAATCCCGTAAATAAGCTCGTAGGGCCAACCCACTATGGTACCAAACCACTGGGACGAGTCACAAATCGATATGTGGTCAAAACCACTGGTGGTCAAAACCACTGGGACTTAGTCACAATTTATAATATCAAGACGGGGCCAACCCGTCGTGTGGTCAAAACCACTGGTGACAGTCCAAAATAAATCATCCCCCTCCTCTCATCAAACCCATCATCATATTCATATCAATCATGGCATAAAACATATGATGATGCAATTAACGCATAGCATAGCATATAACCATTACATGATGATGTATAGCAAAAATCACATGACAGGGGACTTACCTGAAATCCAAGCACATACACACAAGGAATAATCACCGATTTCATTGCTAAAACAATATTATATTGGCATATTATACTAATAAAGTGTGTAAGCATTACACACCTAACTATACGCGAAATCCCAAAACTACGCGATACTACGAGATCCCGAAACGTGTGTCCTCACTGCACCTATAATCGGCCAATACCACCCTTTAGATTTAAAGCCATTTGGCTTATTCACAAAATCCCGAAGGATGCGTTGCACTTTAGTAGTACTCACCTTAGTGCCGATTTGGTTTCCAACCAAATCCCGAAGCTACACAATAATCCCCCTTACAATCGGCCAAACATAGAAGACACAAATGGTTAGCCTTCGGCTTTTGAACGATTAAGAAATAGATCTTGAAATGTTTAAACCTTACCTAGATTAGCCACTAAATCCCGGAGATTCAGCTACACACCTTCCTACAATCGATTAACACCACATCAACTCTCATAGCCGTTCGACTATGATTAACAAATCCCGAAAGGAATAAACCATACCACAAGAACCACACCTACCTTAACACACAAGATCTCTCTGGCTTTTACAAAGATTCGGCCCTAGCATCCAAAGATAGAAGAATCGACAACCAAACGAGAAGGTGAGACTACTAAAAGATTCGGCCATAAACCGAAAGAGAGAAAGAGAAAGGCAGTAATGAAATAACAAAGACTTACCACACCAAGACTTGGGATTCGGCAAAGAGAATCAAGAAGAGATGAGTGTCGGCACTTGGGATGATGAAAAGAAAATGCAAGAAGAGAGGGGTTTATGAGCAAGGTATTCGGCCAAGATGAATGAGAGGACTTTCGGCACAAAAGGGTTTGAAAAAGAGAAGAGAAAAAATAAGTGTAGAGGGTTCGACTATGGTGTTTCGGCTTCAAGGTTTCAAGAAGAAAAGAGAAAATTCTTGTAACTCATAATTTCGGCCAAGAGAACTCAAAAGATGGCCACTCACACCCTTAAAATTCGACACTACCCCCTATCCATGATCGAAACTATACTCCCCTCCAAAGTCCCATATTCGGCCAACTCTCTTCAAATGAGTTTGAAAATATTCCAACTCCTTAATTCCCCCATCTACATCTATTTGACTCCCTCTATCCTTATCCCCCCAGAGTCCAACCTGAGCACTCCTTCTTCTAGCTTGTGGCGTCAAAAATAAATAAGCAGAAAGGGATTTCTACAACTCGAACCAAGATCCTCCTTACTCCTTGTGGCGTCACCTCCCTTGTGACTTAAGTGTCGCCTCCTTGCCACTTTACCAAGACACTTCTTATGTTTAAAACTCCCAACAATTCCTTTTAACCCTTAATTGTTCTAGCTCATTCTTTTTA
This sequence comes from Gossypium rotundifolium, assembly GCA_025506655.1. Taxonomy (NCBI): domain Eukaryota; kingdom Viridiplantae; phylum Streptophyta; class Magnoliopsida; order Malvales; family Malvaceae; genus Gossypium; species Gossypium rotundifolium. The sequence goes on from CP106724.1 coordinate 148,538,635, forward strand.
AGTGCTAAAACAAAATTTTTAGCCATGTCCCGGGACTAACCCAAGATCATGTTTAGACCCCAAAACATATCAAACAAACACAGCATGCTTACCAACACATGCAACCACATGTAAAATACAGAGACCCATTTTAAGGATGTTACAGTTCTACCCTCCTTAAAAATAATTTCGTCCTCGAAATTACCTGGTCTGAAGAGTTGAGGGTATTGCTGCCGCATTACATCCTCTGGTTCCTACGTGGCCTCCTCCGAACAATGGTTCCGCCATAACACTTTCACCAGGGGTACTGACTTCCTACGCAAGACTTTGACATCCCGATCCAAAATCTGTACCAGCTCCTCCTCGAAAGACAAGTTTGAGCTCAACTCAATCTCTGCAACTGGCACAATGTATGACGGATCTGATCGATAGCGCCTAAGCATCAAAACATGGAAGACGTCATGAATCTGACTTAACTCTACCGGTAGCTCGAGCTGATAAGCTACCGGTCCCACTCGCTTCAACATCGTGTATGGCCCGATAAACCTAGGGCTTAGCTTCCCTTTCCATCCAAATCTCAGCACTTTCTTCCATGGCGATACCTTCAGAAAAACCTTATCACCTATTGCATACTCTATATCTCTGCATTTAAGATCGGCATAAGACTTCTGCCTGTTCGATGCTTTCTTGAGACGAGCCCAAATCACCTTAACCTTATCCTCAGTTTCTTCCACCAACTCCGGACCCAAAACATGCCGTTCACCCAACTCTATCCAACACGTAGGAGTACGACACTTTCGTCCATACAGTGCCTCATACGGTGCCATCTGGATACTCGCTTGATAACTATTGTTATAAGCGAATTTCGCCAATGGTAGATACTCCTCCCAACTACCACTGAAATCCAGAACGCAGCCCTTAGCATGTCCTCCAGAATCTGAATTGCCCTTTCAGACCGTCCATCGGATTCTAGGTGAAAAGCTATGCTGAAATCCAACCTCGTTCCCAAAGCTTGATGCAAAGCTCTCCAGAACCTCGACGTGAACCTAGGATCTCTATCCGAGATGATTGACACTGGCACTCCATGCAACCTTACAATCTTGGCCACATACAACTTGGCTAACTTCTGGAGTGAATAATCAACCCTCACCGGTATGAAGTGAGCTGATTTGGTCAGACGATCTACAATCACCCAGACTGAGTCTTTCTTGCTAGGCGTGAGGGGTAGCCCACTGACAAAATCCATGGTAATCCTTTCCCACTTCCACTGAAGAATCTTCATCGGTTGAAGTAAACCTGACGGTAGCTGATGCTCAGCTTTGACCTGCTGACAAGTCAGACACTTACCCACAAACTCGGTCACTTCCGCTTCAACCACGCCACCGTAACTACTTTCGCAAATCCCGGTACATCTTGCTACCTCCAGGATACATAGCGTATGGGCTGCTATGTGCATCCTGAAGAATCCTTTGCCTCAACTCCATGTCCTTCGGCATACAAGCTCTCCCTTGAAAACACAACACTCCATCGTGAGTCAAGCTGTAACCTTCCAGCCCATTACTCTGTACTTGTAACCTCCGAGCACTCAAACCATCATCCACTAATTGTTTCTCATTAATCTGCTCTACCCAAGTCGACTTTACTTGCAATTCTGCCAACAAACTCCCATCGTCATACAGACTAAGGTGAGCAAACATCGCTCACAAGTCTGCTACCACCTTACAGCTCAACGCATCAGCCACTACATTAGCCTTACCCAGATGGTACTCAATCGAACAATCGTAGTCCTTCAACAACTTGATCCACCTTCGCTATCTCAAATTTAAATCCTTCTGCGTCAAAAGATACTTCAGACTCTTGTGGTCCGTGTAGACTATTGACTTTTCTCCATACAAATAATGCCTCCAAATCTTCAAGGCAAAAACCACTGCAGCCAATTCCAAGTCATACGTCGGGTAATTACCCTCATGCGGTCTCAGCTGGCGAGATGCATACGCCACTACTTTCCCTTCCTGCATCAGCATACACCCCAAACTAGTATGTGATGCGTCACAGTAGACTGTGAATACCTTTCCTACCTCAGGCTGTACCAGAACCGGAGCTTCCGTCAAAATCTTCCTCAACTTGTCGAAACTTTTCTGCTGTTTCTCTGTCCATATAAATGGGACTCCTTTCCTCAACAGCTTAGTCAACGGTGCCGCAATCAGAGAAAATCTTTCTACAAATCTCCGGTAATACCATGCCAGACCTAGAAAACTTCAAATTTCTGCAACCGACCTCGGCAATTTCCAATCTAACACCGCCTCAATCTTGCGAGAGTCCAATCTAATCCCTTCAGCAGACACTATGTGACCCAAGAAAGTTACTTCCCTAAGCCAAGATTCGCACTTACTGAATTTGGCAAATAACTGCTTCTCCCTCAGAATTTGCAATACCACTCGCAAATGTGTATCATGATCTTCCTCAGTCCTTGAGTACACCAAAATGTTGTCTATGAATACTACGACAATCTGGTCCAAGTACTGCTGGAATACCTGATTCATCAAGTCCATGAATGCTGTCAGTACATTGGTTAATCTGAACGGCATTACCAGAAACTCGTAATGCCCATATCGAGTACGGAATGCTATCTTATGGACATCAGCCTCCTTTACTTTGAGTTGATGGTACCCTGACCTAAGATCTATCTTCAAGAAAATTGATGCACCCTTAAGTTGATCAAACAAGTCGTCAATCCTGGGCAACAGATACTTATTTTTGATCGTCAACTTGTTCAGCTGGCGGTAATCTATACACATCCGCATCGTACCATCTTTCTTCTTAACAAAGAGCATGGGTGCTCTCCAAGGAGATATACTTGGTTGAATGAAACCTCGGTCCAACAAATCCTGGATTTGGGTCTTCAACTCCACCAATTCCTTTGGCGCCATCCTATACAGGGCATAGACACTGGCGCGGTTTCGGGTAACAGGTCTCTACCGAATTCCACTTCCCGATCCAAAGCGGACCAAAATTTCTTCAGGGAATACGTCAGTGAATTCCTTCACTGTTTGGACATTCTCCACTACTGACTCCTTGGCCTCCAAGGCACACACCCGAACCAGAAATGCCTCACAGCCTTTTCTGACCAGTTTCTCGGCCTTCAGTGCAGAGACCACATTCGATAAGTACTCTCTCCTATTACCTATCATCACCACCTCCTCACCTTCCATTTTCCTCAACACCATGCACTTAGCCGTGCAATCCAAACTGGCCTGGTACTTCACCAGCCAATCCATCCCGAGAATCAGATCGAACTCCCCAAACGGTAGTTCCATCAAATCAGCCAAGAACACGACCCCTTGAAGTTCTAGGAGTACATCCCTATATAGTTTACTTACTTCTATAGAGTGACCTAAAGGGCTTATCACAGTCATCTTCCTAGAAGTAATCTTAGAATCTAAGTTCATAGTTTCCACTATGCTACTGGTACATATGAGTGCGTCAAACCCACATCTATTAAAGCATTGTAAGGTAGTCCAAAGATTAAGAACGTATCGGTTATGATGTCCAGTGCGTCACCCTCCTCTCGAAGCCTCACTGCGTAGATTAATCCAGGCTATCTTGCCTCTACACCACCTGCACCTCTGCCCGATGCTCCACGGCCTCTACCAGATCCATTACCTCCCCTAGTAGCACTACGGCCCCTCTGTGGCTGCTGACCACCCCTCCTATTTTGAGTACAATTTTGATCCTGAGACTGCAATCTAGCTGACCGCTGTGGACAATCCCTCACTCGGTGCTCCATCGACCCACACTCAAAACATCCTCTATTTTCAGTCCAGCATTCCACCGTGTGAGACTTTCCATACCGAGCACATCATGGCGGCCATTGAGTATTATTAGTAGTAGGCCTAGTAGCTTGATTCGGCCCACTATATCTACCCCGTTTCTGATTGATTCCCGCTAGACCCAGATGATCCAGCATTCCTTTTATTCCATCCCCTTTCCTGATTCCGTCTAACTGACTGTTTCACTTGTTCAGTAACTTTGGCCTTTTCCACTAAGACTGCAAATTCTCTCTCCTACTGTAGAGTAATCAGTAGCCTCAGATCATCCTTTAATCCATCCTCAAACCTGACGCATCACTCATGCTCTGTTGCTATGATGCCCCGAGCATATTGGCTCAACCTTAAGAATTCCACCTCGTACTCCGATACGGACTTATTCTCTTGAACCAGCCTCAGAAACGCCTTCCTTTGCGTATCAATATAACTAGTCCCGACATATTTCTTTTGATATGCTGCCTTGAAATAATCCCAAGTGAGATCATCAGCTGTAGCACCATCCCGAACCGTGAGCCACCACTGGTATGACTTATCTCGGAGAAGCGACACTATCCTTTTCAGTTTTTCCTCAACAGTCAGATCCAAGTCATCCATGATTCGCTCCGTTGCCTCTAACCAATACTCAGCTGTATTGGGCGCCACACCAAAATACCTCGAAATACCTCGGCTCTATTGGCTCGGAGTCACTCAGATACAGATTTTTGAGCTCCCGTACCCCCACCTGCTCCAGCCACTCTTTTCAAAGACTCAAACGCCGCCTCGACCTCGCATCCTTCCCCGTTTGATCTTGATACTCAACACCAGCAGCTGGTGTGGTGGTATCTCATTCTCTAACCCTTGACCAGACCGAATAGGTTCCGATACAGTCATTTCTCCCCTATCATATCCTCGCACATTTCGACCACGTCCCCTAGTACTCATATCTATAGTCGCGATTTATCTGTTTAAGAGATTTTTATGAATTAGCTTCTGTTTCACTGATTACCCATGAATAAGTTTTATGTAGAAAAATTTGGTAGTGGTTCTTTCGATCATCACACGCTTTCGCTCAATTTCCTACCTCATTCCATGTGTAGGGTATTCTCGTCATCTCACTACTCGGGGGTATTTTCGTAATTAGCCTATTAGGGTATTTTAGTGATAAAATAGGGTTAATTCGAAAACCTTTACCAATCATAGATATTTTAAAAAAATTCCAAAGATCGGGGTATTTTGGTAATTTCATAAACCAGGGGTATTTTTGTAATTTTCATAATCCAGGGGTATTTTCATAAAAAATTCTTTTTTTTTAAAAAATATGGTTCCAGGTGATTTTACAAAATAAGGGTATTTTGAAAATTTCAATTCAAGGGTACTTTGGTAATTCTCTATACTGAGGGTATTTTGGTAATTTTATAAGTCAGGGGTAATTTGGTCCTTTTCAAATCGAGGTAATTGGTCCTTTTCAAATCGAGTCTTGTGCTAATTTCAAAACTAAGGTCTAAAGTGTTTTGAAGAAAAACAATTGGTCTCTTTCGGGTTTTAGTTATGAAGTTTAGCTTTGTGAATAAGTCGTCTTAGTTGGGGTGAACAGTCACACTCGCACTGTAGGATTCGAGTGGAGAGGAGGTGAGTCACTAGGACTGCTTAAATACCAAGCTCCCCCCTGAATCCAATCCTAGACATGCGCACAATGGTTGCCACACCCTTGGCTCAGTGACGTACTCACAGGTTTGTTTAGTGGATCATTAAGTCTTATGCATTTTATGTTGGAGTAGGCTATTCCTAGGGTTCAACAATTCCTAATCTACTAATATACGATCCCGAAATACCCTTTCCCCCACATATAATTCACACAATAGTCAGAAATACTTACCTGGGTGGATTGGTGCCGGAGACTCGGTGCCATGCTGTTCAACCCATGTACCTTTTCCACAAAACTTTTCAAAGTCAAATTTAAAACATTTTGGGCCTCGGGCCCATAGCCGAGCTTTTGAACTTGGCTTTGATACCAAAATTGTAACACCCCAAACCTGGCCTAAACGTTACGACCGAATCTGGCATGCCACGGAGTAATAACCTTTTAAAAGCGAAAATTTGTCAGATAATTTCTTAGAAAACCCGTTTTGTAGTACAAAAAGTTTAGAAATCCTTGCTTGAAATCTACTTATTGTTGCAAGTTTTTAGAAAACATTCGAGTTATCTTTGTTATCATAATTTATGTGGTATTACCCGATGGTAACGCTTTTAAAAAAATGTAGGAGTTATAGTTTTCAAAACATTGCTTTTTACTGGTTAATTTAACAGAACCATAAATTCAACATAGTCAAAATAATAGCAAATAATAAAGAAAAACCCAAAATAAAACTTAGCGGCCTTATTACAAAACCCAAAACCAAAATTTAAAGAAAATTAATAAAATTGAAATAGTAACTAAAAGAAATAAAAAATACAATGAACATGCATGGCCGCCTCGAGTCCTCCCGGCTCCATCTCTACAATCTATTCATCTGCAAAATATAAGGGAAGGGTGAGTCACCAAGACTCAGTGTATAAATCCCCAACCCGATAGTGCATTCACTTATACAAGCTATCAGTAATAACATGCAAATCATGCAAATCATGCAACCCACAACCTAACCATCCAATCTCCTTCAACTACCCCATGTGGTCAAAACCACTGGTGGTCAAAACCACTGGTGACCGAAGTCACAAATCAAGTGATGGGGCCAACCCATCGTGTGGTCAAAACCACTGATGACAATCCCGTAAATAAGCTCATGGGGCTAACCCACTATGGTACCAAACCACTGGGACGAGTCACAAATCAATATGTGGTCAAAACCACTAGGACTTAGTCACAATTTATAATATCAAGACGAGGCCAACCCGTCGTGTGGTCAAAACCACTGGTGACAGTCTAAAATAAATCATCCCCCTCCTCTCATCAAACCCATCATCATGTTCATATCAATCGTGGCATAAAACATATGATGATGCAATTAACGTATAGCATAGCATATAACCATTACATGATGATGTATAGCAAAAATCACATGACAGGGGACTTACCTGAAATCCAAGCACATACTCACAAGGCATAATCACCGATTTCATTACTAAAACAATATTATATTGGCATATTATACTAATAAAGTGTGTAAGCGTTACACACTTGACTATACGCGTAATCTTGAAACTACACGATACTACGAGATCCCAAACGTGTGTCCTCACTGCACCTACAATCGGCCAATACCACCCTTTAGATTTAAAGCCATTCGGCTTATTCACAAAATCTTGAAGGATGCGTCGCACTTTAGTAGTACTCACCTTAGTGCCGATTTGGTTTCCAACCAAATCCCGAAGCTACACAATAATCCCCCTTGCAATCAGCCAAACATAGAACACACAAATGGTTAGCCTTTGGCTTTTGAACGATTAGGAAATAGATCTTGAAATGTTTAAACCTTACCTTGATCGGCCACCAAATCCCAGAGATTCGGCTACACACCTTCCTACAATCGATTAACACCACATCAACTCTCATAGCCATTCGACTATGATTAACAATTCCCGAAAGGAATAAACCATACCACAAGAACCACACCTACCTTAACGCACAAGATCTCTCTGGCTTTTATAAAGATTCAGCCCTAGCATCCAAAGATAGAAGAATCGACAACCAAACGAGAAGGTGAGACTACTAAAAGATTTGGCCATAGACCGAAAGAGAGAAAGAGAAAGGCAGTAATGAAATAACAAAGACTTACCACACCAAGATTTGGGATTTGACAAAGAGAATCAAGAAGAGATGAGTGTCGGCACTTGGGATGATGAAAAGAAAATGCAAGAAGAGAGGGGTTTATGAGCAAGGTATTTGGCCAAGATGAATGAGAGGACTTTCAGCACAAAGGGTTTGAAAGAGAGAAGAGAAAAGATAAGTGTAGAGGGTTCGGCTATGGTGTTTCAGCTTCAACGTTTCAAGAAGAAAAGAGAAAGTTCTTGTGACTCACAATTTCGGCCAAGAGAACTCAAAAGATGGCCACTCACACCCTCAAAATTTGACACTACCTCCCATCCATGACCGAAACTATACTCCCCTCCAAAGTCTCATATTCGGCCAACTCTCTTCAAATGAGTTTGAAAAAATTCCAACTCCTCAATTCCCCTATCTACATCTATTTGACTCCCTATCCTTATCCCCCAGAGTCCAACCTGAGCACTCTTCCTTCTAGCTTGTGGCGTCAAAAATAAATAAGTAGAAAGGGATTTCTGCAGCTCAAACCAAGATCCTCCTTGCTCCTTGTGGCGTCACCTCCCTTGTGACTTAAGTGGCACCTCCTTGCCACTTTACCAAGACACTTCTTGTGTCTAAAACTCCCAACAATTCCTTTTAACCCCTAATTCTTCTAGCTCCTTCTTCTTAAGTGCTAAAATAAAATTTTTAGCCATGTTCCGGGACTAACCCAAGATCATGCCTAGACCCCAAAACATATCAATCCAACACAGCATGCTTACCAACACATGCAACCACATGCAAAATGCAGAGACCCCATTTTAAGGATGTTACAGTATGGGCATTTATGCATTGCATGATCTAATTTGATTGAGATATGGGTTAAGGCCCAACTGAGGCTATTATGGGCTAAGGCCCAACTGCCACCGTTACTATGTTGGGCTTAGGCCCACATTAATTACTGTAATGGGCTTAGGCCCGGATTGATGTGATGCATGCTTTATGATCAATGAGGGTTGTACACACTGAGTTTTCGTAAACTCACCCCTCTTTTTAATCTTTTCAGGTAATCCTCAGTAAGCGGTTCGACGTACTGGTGGACTCGGAGGTGGCCACACTACGAACAGTTTTAAATTTTAGTATTCTATTTTACTTTACTTAAACTGCTTTCTTACTGGGTTGTAATAAGGCCTCTTTTAATTTCTGGTTTTTAATTAGGGATTTTTAGTTGATTATGATTTATATCTGCTAGAAGTAGAACACGATTTTCCCAAAATGATTACTATTTTCAAAACACTACATTTTCGCAACGCAATTTTTAAACATCACGTTTTCGTAAATCATTTATTTTAAATTAAACTTTTGCAACAATAAGGTTTTAAAGGTAATAACTTCTCAAAAAATGGTGATACAAAATAATAAACTGACGTAGCTGAGATTTTACTCAAGCTTTTAATCAAGAAGGGTTTTCAATGAAAACATGGTTTTCGAAAAGCACTTCAATGTGGCACGCCGGATTCGGGCCTAACTTCTAGGCTGGGTTTGAGGTGTTACAGTTAGTGGTATCAAAGCCAAGCTGCAAAACTCGGGCTGTGAAATGGGCTTTAGATGTGCTTTAGTTTTTATTTTAAAAATGTTTACAAATGATTCTGAAGTAGTTTTGAAAGTTTTTTGTGTGTAGCACACCAAGTCCCTGGCGTCGGACCAAGTAAATTCTCCTGATACTAAAATCTATTTTAAACTGTTATACTGTAAATAGTTATTGGGCTTACTTTAGATGATAGACTACATTGAGACTCTTAGTTAGAGTAAAACTGAAGCCTGTAGGAGACTAAAACTGTAGTGAGCCTACGACTGCGTAAATAACTCATAACTGCTACTTCCATAAAACATCTGTTTAATTATTGAAACTATGAGCTAAATTCAAAAAATTTCTAATTTAGATAATACGCGAAGCGATAATGAACACTAGAAGAGGTGCAAGAGGCTGTGGAAGTGCTAGGGCTGGATTTTTGGTATCAGGGCATATGCCCAACGTTGAAGCGAGAGAGGCTTCGACTTTACGGTAATCGAGATAAGGTTGTTTGACCGAGTTGTTGGGGATGACACACTATCTCTGGCATTGCTTCATATTTTAGAAAGAGTTGATGGGTCTATTGGGCCTAATATCATTATTGGAGGCTGTGGGTCGGTTACGGAATGACTTCGGTCGAATGGAGCATAGATCTTCAGGAGAGTTTCTAGGGTGGCGCCAAGTGTGGCAGAGTACTGGTTAGAGACCACCGAAAGAATTATGGATGACCTCGACTACACGCCAGAACAAAAGATGAAGGGTGCCGTGTCCTTGTTGAGGGATGAAGCCTACTAGTGATTGTTTACAATAAAAGAGGGTACCCTGTCTGATCGATTGACCTGGGAATTCTTCAAGTCCATATTTTAGGGAAATTATGTGGGCGTTAGCTATGTCGACGCTCTTAGGAAAGAATTTCTAAATCTGGTTCAAGGTGACAAGCCTGTACCTGAGTATGAGGCAGAATTTTTGTGACTTAGCCAGTATGCTCAAGGAATTGTGGCAATGGAGTACGAACATTGTGTTTGGTTTGAGGACGGCCTTAGAGACAGTCTTTAAGTGTTGATAGCTCCACAGAGGGAGCGAGAATTTGCTGCATTAGTAGAGAAAGCTAAGATCGTTGAAGATGTGAAGTGCTCTGAGCACCTAAACCAAGAAAGAAAAGGGGCAAAACAAGAGGGATTCTGAACACTCTAATTTTGATCAGAGACCTAGGAGAAGGGTCGAGTGGATGGGCCAATCAGAGCTGGGCCCCCTATTGCTACTACTGGGCTACCACCTTGTGCTATTTGTGGGAAAGGTCATGTGGGCGAGTGCTGGAGGAGGACGAGAGCTTGTCTCTGTTGTGGTTCCATGGAACACCGTCTCAGAGAGTGTCTTAGAAGACCAAACTAGGCCAGATGCAAGTTTTTGGTAGGGGTGATGTATAGCCACCTAAGGGTGGATTGCAGCTGCCTAGAGGCCGTGGACAGGCCAGGGGTGGAAACGGTTTGGGTCGTGGAGCTCCAGGTAGAGGTGCTAGTCATGCGGAGGTGAGACAACCAGCTTTGGTTTATGCAGCATGTCACCGAGAAGAAGAGACACTCTAGATGTGAATACTGGTACATACTTTACCCATAGTCTGCTATTTACCTAATTTGCAATTAGGATTAAAGTACGCAGCAAAAGTATAGTGGGGTAACTTGTGTTGTGCGACTATTAGATAGTTAGAAATTTTGAGGACAAAATTTCTTTAAGGGGGTAGAATTGTAACACCCTGAATTTTGGGCCTAGTAGAATTAGGCCTATTGGGCCTTGGGCATGGGAACGTTTAAAATTTTTGAGAACAAGAAAATGGCACAATTGCATGTTAGATCTATTGGGTGAGTGATTTTGGAAGGTTAAGGCGCTTCTATGAAGTCCTAGGTTCAAGCCATGTCTTATTGGAAGTTTTTATTTTTAGCATTAGGGGAACCCTGACTCCAAGTTGTAAGCCTTTTAAGTAATTGTGTTTAGAAAGAGGCACAAAGAGAGCTTGTGGTGGAGTGGTTATGGCGTCACAGGTATGGCAAGGAGAACAGTGGTTCAAGTCTCACTACATGCAAAGGTGATTATTTATTTTACTCATGTGTGGGCAAGAGTTTGTGTTGGATTTGAACTCTATGTTGGATTTGAACTCTATGTTGGAGAGTTTGAATTAGTCAAGTGAGTGGTTTAAGGAGAAGTTTGTGAAGAGATAAGAGGGAGTAAATTGTGGACTTTGGGTGGGAAGATTTGTGCCATATAGGGACTTTGGGCACTCAGAATTCAGAATTTTAGTGTGGTGGGGGAGTGTGTGTCGATTCTTTCTCTTTATCTCGGGTTTTTAGCACTTTTTAGAGCCGATTTTGCTAAGGGACTCTGGTGTTCTCTCGTTTCCTCTTTTGATTGCTTATTTCGAGTCTATTTTTCCCCTTTCCATCTTGTTTCCTTAGTCGAATATCTTTTTCTCTCAAGTCTATTGGTCTTAGCATTTTCCTCTCCTTGCATCTTGATTTTTCTTTTAGCTGAATGCACTTTCTTCCCTCCTTCAATTCTTTTTGTTAACGGATTTCCTTTCTCTCCATCTTGCTAGTAAAATAGAATGCTGCATCTTCTTCTCTCTGTTCGCCCTCAAACTATTTCGCCTATCATCTCTTCTTTTTGATAACCAGTCCGAATTCTTCACCTCTCTCAAACTTTGTTCGGGTGGAGCAACTATTTCTGGCGAATCCGTGAGTAGTTTGTTCAACTTCTGTTTGTTCTTTTTATTCTTTAAAGAGTATTACGTCTCATTTATTTTGTGCTCTTCTAAGCCAATTCCTTCCTTCCTTTTATGGCCGAATCCTCCCTTCTCTTTGTATGGTATGTTGATTCGTTTGATTCCTAGGTTTTCTCGTTGAATGAAGGAGTTACGAGTGTTTTGAGATAGACGAAGCTTCTCTCTCATCACTCGATCAAGATACCCTTCAAAGGGTTTGTTATCAATCTCTGTCAACGATTTAAGAGGGCTAAACCGCTCGTTCAATCAAGGCAGATATCGACATTGCTCAGTTTAAGTATTAGAGGAGGGTGTTTGACTCTGTCATTAAGTGACTAATAGAATATTGTCGTTGATTGTAGGTTCGGTGCTCGTGGGTTATTCACTATTTTGGTAAATACCCCCTATGATCGATAATTGACAAAAGAGCCGAAAAGTGTGTGTACATACACCACCACTCTAAGTAGATCGAAAAATGCTGAAAAGCCAAAATACTAACGAATGATGCCACACGAGCGTGCGATCGCACGTGTGGTGGACCGAGCTGACGAATATGGGCGTAAGATGGTTGAAGCCACCATGAGCGTTCTCATGGGCTTAGGTCGTTCTAGGCCTCGATGGGCTGAAATAGGCTGTATGGGCCCAATAGGCTCGTGGGCCCCATACGGATAAAATTTACGGTAAATGACTAATAATGAACTAGGCTATTACGCTCGCATAGCCGTAACTGATTGGGCTAAATAGGCCACACGAGCGTGTGGCCCATTTAGGCCAAAATAATGGGCCTTAGGCCCATTTACACTGTTATGACCATATATGTTATCTATGTCGCTCGAGGCGACTATAGACCTTCGAGAAGGTTGTAAAATGACTAAAATACCCCTATAGGGTAAAATGATTGAAATATCCCTGTAGGGTAAATTTACCGAAATACCTCTGTAGGGTAAATTGACTGAAATACCCTCATAGGGTAAAATGACTGTTATGCTCTTGAAGGGAAAAATGACCAAAATGCCCCTACATTTGATATGATTGTTATTGTATGCTATTTATGGTATGTCTGCATTCATGTGATACTATGCTGCATGGGGGATGGTATTATTGATTTGGAGGAAGTGTATGATTTGTTAGGATCGCATGGTTGCTTAACAATTGTGGATCCACTGATGGCTTTAAGCCGATTATGTGATTGGCTGCTCTACTGCAATATTGGGTAGTGCCACAATCGGTGCTACATAAGGAGTGTAGGGATGGGTGGGTCGATTAAATCCCCACAAGAGTGCAGGGTTAGACAGGAGATGAAGTGCAGGGATGGTATGGGCATTTGTGCATTGCATGATCTGATTTGATTGAGATATGGGTTAAGGCCCAACTGAGGCTATTATGGGCTAAGGCCCAATTACCACCGTTATTGTGTTGGGCTTAGGCCCACATTGATTACTGTAATGGGCTTAGGCCCGGATTGATGTGATGCATGCTTTATGACCGATGAGGGTTGTATACATTGAGTTTTCGTAAACTCACCCCCTCTTTTTAATCTTTTCAGGTAATCCTCAGTAAGCGGTTCGACGTACTGGAGGACTCGGAGGTGGCCATACTACGATCAACTTTAAATTTTAGTATTCTATTTTACCTTACTTAAACCGCTTTCTTACTGGGTTGTAATAAGACCTCTTTTAATTTCTATTTTTTAATTTGGGATTTTCAGTTTATTACGATTTATATCTGCTAGAAGTAGAAAGTGGTTTTCCCAAAACAATTACTGTTTTCAAAACACTACGTTTCCGCAACGCATTTTTTAAACATCACGTTTTCATAAATCATTTTTTTTAAATTAAGCTTCAACAATAATAAGGTTTTGAAGGTAATAACTTCTCAATAAACGGCGGTACAAAATAATAAACTAACGTAACTCGGATTCTACTCAAGCTTTTAATCAAGAAGGGTTTTCAATGAAAACATGGTTTTCAAAAAATAGTTCAATGTGGCACGCTGGATTTCGCCTAACTTCTATGCCGGGTTTGGGGTGTTGCAAATTCTCTGAGAAGCTGATTAGACAATCTTTTGTCATGGCATTATTTTGATATGAACATTTCATCTGAATAATTCTAGCCCTGTTCATTCAACAACAGGATTACTCTTGCTTTTCTTTGTAATTTGCCACTACATTTTATTTGCCATGTCAACTTTCTGTTTTCAACATTAAATTACATTAATTCACTATACCACTTTCTTATTCATATTTGGTATAGTTAATAGAATTATAATAACTTAATCAATTTCTTACCAATTTTTGATCCCTGTGGAGATGATACTTACTCATCACTTTATTCCTTGAGTGACTTGTACACTTGTATAATTGCATTAGTATTTTACAAGCAACAAGTTCTTGGCGCTGTTGTCGGGTTTTGGCAACCGTGATGAAAAGTTGATTTGTTATTATTCCTATTCTTTTAGCAGTTAATTAGTATTTTATTTTATTTTTCATGTTTGTATTAGTGCATGAGAAGAAACATTCAGGAGGATACATAACATTGTTTTGATTCTAAAATTGAAAGGACGTTAAAGCGAAGAAGAAAAGAGTTAAGAGAAATGGAGGGAATTAGAAATGATCCAATCAGATAAGATCTAGTACTTCAAAATGAAATGAATGTTGATATTCCTTGAATCATAGATGATAGAGACAGACCCACCAGAGAACATGTAGTGCCTATTTTGGATGATCTAAATTTAGGCCACAAATTCAAGCTTAACACTTTGAATTAAAACCAGTAAAGTTTCAGATGCTGCAGACCATAGGGCAGTTTAGTGGGTTACCTACTGAAAATCCACAACTATATCTAAGACTATTTTTGGAGGTCTGTGATTCATTTAGGTAGCAGGGTGTTCCTGAAGATGCCCTTAGACTCAAGTTATTTCCCTACTCATTGTGTGATCGTGCCAAAGCATGGTTAATTATTTTACTGTCAAGAACGATGACATCTAGGAATGAACTTTGTCAAAGTTTTTTGCTACGATATTTTCCTCTAAATATGAACGCCAAGATACGAAATGATATTACATCTTTTCGACAATTAGAGGATGAGATGTTATTTGAAACTTGGAAGCAATTCAAGAAATTACTGTGAAAATGTCCAATGCATGGTTTCCAACACTGGACACAAATGGAAATATTTTATAATAGATTGAATGCCTATACAAGAATGGTAGTTGATGCATCTACCAATGGGACTATGCTAGATAAATCATATAATGAGGCATATGAAATTTTGGAAAGGACAGACAATTATCAGTACCCCACTACTAGAGTTGGTAGTGGCAGAAGAGTTGCTGAAGCAATGGATCTTGATGCGATTACATCTCTAATAGCTCAGGTATTATGTTTAACAAATATGATTTAAACTTTGAAAAGACCCTCTGTAGTGCAGGAGACGAAGGTTGTAAAACTAGCATGCATATACGTGGAAAAGATCATGTTTTTGATGAATGCCCATCTAATCCAGCTTATGCGTATTACATGGGGAATTTTAATTGTAGCAACAACAATCCCTAGTCCAACACATACAATCTAGGGTGGAAACAACATCTTAATTTCAGCTGGAGTAATTAAGGAATGGGAAATGCTAGCAATGTTACTCGATAGAATATGGGTGGTGTACCACCTGGATACACTTAACCACATGTTGCGACAAAATGTACAACAAAGTTCATCATCTTCAACATCAACTATGGAAGCTCTATTAAAAGAGTATATAGCTAAGAATGATGTCAATATTCAAAGCCAGACAGCTTTCGTAAGAGCTCCGGAGAATCAAATGGGATAAATTGCCACAACATTAAGTTCCAGAGAATAAGGAGCTTTACCAAGTGACACTGAGAATTTAAGATCACAAGGAAAAGAGCATTGCAAAGCAATTACTCTCAGAAGCGCAACTCAGTTGAATGATGTTGTTAAAGATGCCAAGATAGAAGAAGACGACTGAAGACTCAATCATGAAAAGATATCAGAACCAACTGAAAAGCATACAACTCTTGAAAATGGTCAGTAGAAAAATGTTGTGGCAGAATTAGATCATGTTGCCAAAAAAAATGCCACAGCAAAACAATATTAGTAACTTGAAGGATGATCACCTCCACCATTTCCTCAGCTAATTGATGTGTAGAAAGGCAAACTGACTATGAAGGTGAATGATCAGCAAGTCACATTCAACATATTCGATGCCTTGAAATGTGTTGATGAGAGTGAATATTGCCAGGCCATTGGTTTGCTAGAAATGATAGTGGAAGAACAGCTTGCAAGACGTTTGCCTCAACAATATATTCTCTCTCTAATAGTCCATTTGAGCAACAACTACTCAACTCACTCGGTCAGTTGAAGAAGCAGCTCAATCTCATTGAGACATAGAACTTGAAAATTGCTGCGGAATTGGAAAAAATGTAAAAAATCCTTTCTATTTTTCTTTTCTTTAATTATTTTACTTTAATTTCATTCTTATTGTAACAACCCGATTTAGACCCTAGTCGAAATAGTGGTTTTGGGACCATAAATCCAAGTCTAAAAAATATTTTAATATTATTTTTCGTGTTTATAGTATGTGAATTGATATGTGTGAAAATTTCGTATGAAAATTTTATCGTTTCTGTGCCGATTTGATAAAATAATTTAATCGCAGAAAATGTAAAAGTTGTGTTCTACTTGATGAAGTGTCGAATTGACATGGCTTCTTAAATGAAAGTTCCTTATGTTGTTATTATGCCATTATTAGGGTTAATGGACTTAGATGACCTTAAAGTGGATGGAATTAATATTAAGTCATTAAGGTTAATTTTGGTATTTTATTATTAAAGGTTAATTAAATAATATTAAAGCCAAAATATTGTCATCTTTCATGCTTCATCAACGAAATTGAGAAAACAAATTAGGGCTTGAGAACTTTGAGCATTTCGGCATACACATTGCTTGATCAAGGTATGAAATTTGATCCATTTTTAATGATTTTTATGTTTTTGTGATTGTTGTTAAGAGTACTAGCTAGCCCATGTCACAATTTAAATTTGATGAAGATTTTTAGTTATGCCATTGATGAAATTGTGAGCTTTGTGATGTTAGTTAATGCAAAATGGAAGATATGTTTTGGATTAACATGTTTTGTATTTGGATTTTTGATGAATTTGAGTATTATGGGCTAAATTGTGAAAATGAGAAATTGAAGGACTAAAATGTAAAATAAATGGAATATATGGGCTTAAATGAACTCTATGAAAATTTGGCTAAGCATGAAAAATGTGAAATTTTGTGTATTTTGTGATTTTGTGAAATGAGGACTAAAGTGCTAAAATGTGAAAATATGAGGACTAATTTGTAAAATGCCCTAAATATGTGTAAATGGATTGAATTGAATGATTTTGTGAATAAAAGAGTTAAATTTGAATGTGTATAGATCAAGAACCAAAGAAAACGAAATTAGACCGGGGAAATCGAAAGTAGTTGTATAGTCATTCGTTTCCATTCTTTCCCATACGAGGTAAGTCTATACAGATAAATGTGTTTGAATTGAATTATTATTACTTATATGTTAATGAAATGTGATGAATGGCTAATGGAGCTAAATATGTGAAATCCGAGAAATTTTGATAACGTGATGACGTCCGAAAAGCCCCGTACGAACCATAGGAATGGTTAGGATATATATGTCATGACATAGGATTCTAATATGAGTTATCATGTAAGACCATGTCTGGGACGTTGGCATCGATTTGAGATTTACGTGTAAGACCATGTTTGGGACATTAGCATCGTATATGATTTCGTGTAAGACCCTATTTGGGATAGAGGCATCGATATTTAATTACATGTAAGACCACGTCTTGGACGCTGGCATTGTACGAGCTTTATGAGTTATGCTAGTATCCTTATTGATTCTGAATGGTTCAACCGGCATTCTGAGATATGATTGAATATGTGAATATGTATCCATTTCAGGTACGTATGAAATGTATATGAAATTTGGCAATGGAAGATAAGTATGAATATGATCATTTGATATATGAGCTACATGAAAATGTGATATGTTTATAAGCAAGTGGTTATGAACAACTGAGCTAGATGAGAAATATGAATTTGCTATCGTGTTATGCCATAGTTCATATGAATGAAATAGTTTATAATTGTTTATGTGATAAGTTTATTTGTATATGGCTTAATAAGCTTTTGAAAGCTTAATTTGTGTGTGTTTGTATTGTTTTATAGATTCTCGAAGCTACTGGGAGCTCGAGGATCATCGAGGATCATCACCATACTATCGAACTATATTTTGGTACCTTTTGAAAATGTACATATTGAAGTATAGCATGTATAGGCTAGAGAACTTTAATTATGTTTTGAAATGTGTAAATATAGCCATCTGATATGGCTTGATAATGAATGTGATTATTGGAGTGAATTTAGTGCATGCTATGTGATGCAAAATTTGTTATGTTTTGATATGCACAGGAATGGCCAAAAGAAATGGTCAATTTTGGTAAGTTTCATGGTTGATTTGAGAAATGCTATGAATTGAAATGGATTAATGTGATGTATGAATCACATGTTTTTTGATGTGAAGTTGGTACTTTGAATTGGTATGTTTGAGTTGGATTTGTATATAGAAATGAATGATGTTATTACGGGTCAAATTGTGCATGATTTGGTATGTTTTTGGTTGCCTTTGGGACATGAATTGATGATTGTTTGATGCTTGTAGGTATGACCAAATTTTGGGTGGAAAATTGGCCTTGTAAATGGCCTATATTTACCCACACGATGGAGTACATGGGCGTGTGTCTTGACCATGTCTCTCAAGGTTGCAATTCGAAGCAAGTCAGGAAGCCACACGAGTTGGACAGAGGGCGTGTGACTGGCCGTGTGAGCAAGTCAGTAGCTTCCCTAATTTTTACACGGCCTGACACCCGGGCGTGTCTTGTGGCCATGTGGACAAGTCAGTATGTATGCCCTGTTTTGCCACGGCCTGGACACACGGGTGTGTCTAAGTTGTGTGAGGCACACGGCCTGCCCACACGGGCGTGTGACCTCTGTAACCTTGAAAAAAAGTTTAAGTTTCAAAAAAATTTGTATGTGCTCGGTGTAGTCCCAACCCCTTCCCAATGCATGTTTAAGGTCTCTTAGACCTTCTAAAGGGACTCTATGTGTATATTTCTCTATGAATGTTTGTGAATAATAAATGTTAGTGAAATGTTTGTGATATGATCTGAGATGTCTGATAATGCCTTTTAACCTTAGTTCGGCAACGGATACGGGTTAGAGGTGTTACAATTTGTTGGTATCAGAGTTACGATTTAGTCGATTCTATGACTAACGTAGCGTGTGAGAGTCTTGTTATACATGCCATATATTTTAACTGTGATAGTGTGATGAATCTTGACAGATAAAATGAGTTTTTCGTATAGTAAATGGATTCTGAATGAGCCGTAGCTAACAATGTTGAAAGTAATGCGCTTGCTCCCGCTCAAGGGACATCGTTGTCTAATTCTAGATCGGTTACTAGCGGTCAGAAGGGAGAGGCTAAACAAGCTTTGTTCCAAATGATGAATGAGTGGTTCACTCAGTATGCTAGAACAAATCCGGCTATTCCTTAACCTTCTCCTATGCAAATTCCCATAGCTCTCTAAGTTATATATCCTATTCGTCTGAATAAACCTCTGGTTGATAAGATTAGAAAATATGGGGTTGAAGAATTCTGTGCTACTACTGATGATGATGATGAGAGAGCCGAGTTCTAGCTTGAGTTTACGATTTGGGTATTTGATGAGTTGTCATGTGCCCCTGATGAATATGTTAAATGTGTCATTTTTTTGTTGAGAGATACAACTTACCAATGGTGGAAAACTCTAACTTCTGTTGTTTCTAGAGAACAAATTACCTAGGATTTCTTCCAGACTGAATTCTGAAAGAAATACATCAGTGGGAGATTTATAGATCAGAAACACAAAGAGTTTCTTGAATTGAAACAGGGTCGTATGTCTATTACAGAATACGAATGAGAATTTGTGAGACTGAGCCAGTATGCACGAGAATGTGTCTCCACCGAGGCAATGTGTAAAAGGTTCTAAGATGGCTTGAATAAAGATATCTATTTGTTAGTCAAAATTCTGGAAATAAAGAATTCGTTATGCTTGTTGACCAAGCATGTAAAGCTGAAGAACTCAGGAAAGAGAAAAGAAAAGCTAATTCATAAACGAACAATGAGTAAGTCATATCAGTCGGCATCAAAGAAATTCTAAGATGATTATAGCCGTTCAAAGGCTAAGGTGGGACATTCGAGTAGAGATCGTGCAAGATCACATTCGAGCTTCTGAGCTCCAGCTACTTCGATTGCAAGTATTGGAAATGTCAGATTTGAGTGACCCGAGTGTAAACATTATGGTAAAAGACATCTGGCCAGTTGTCGATTAAATGATCGAGCCTGTTTCAAATGTGGATCTTTAGATCACTTTATCCAAGACTATCCCGAGTCTGTTGAGCAAGAGATTGTAGAGAATCCGAAGTCGAATAATGCTTCAACTAGGGGTAGACCTCCCAAAAACACAGGAAATGTGAGTGGTAGTCAGAAAGCTATGAGAGATACAACTGCGAGATCTGAGGCGAGAGCACCTGCCAGAGCTTATGCTATTCACGCTCGCGAAGAAGCTTTATCTCTAGACGTTATTACGGGTACATTTACTCTTTATGATACTTATGTGATTGAATTGATAGACCCAGGATCAACTCATTCGTATGTATATATGAATTTAGTATCCTGTAAGACTTTGCCTATAGAGTCTATTGAATTTGTAATTAGAGTATTGAACCCCTTAGGCAAGTGTGTTCTCGTTGACAAAGTGTGCAAGAATTGTCCGTTGATGTTTCGAGATATCTGTTTCTCGATTGATCTAATGTTATTACTCTTTGATGAGTTTGATATAATTTTGGGTATGGATTGGCTAACATCGCATGATGCTGTTGTGAATTGCAAATGGAAGACTATTGATTTGAGAAGTTAGAATGACGAGATAGTCCAAATTGAATCCAGTGATTTGAATGGACTACTGGCGGTAATATCTTCGATGAAAGCTCTGAATTGTGTGAATAAGGGATGTGAAGATTATTTTACGTATGTAGTTGATATAAAAGTGACAGAGAAGAAAGTTGAATCTGTGCCTGTGGTTTATGAGTTCCCTGATGTGTTTCCTGAAGAATTATCCGGATTACCTCTGATATGAGAAGTTGAGTTTGGCATTGAGTTATTGCCGGGGATAACCCCTATCTCAATAGCTCCGTATAGAATAGCTCCAAAAGAATTGAAAGAATTGAAGTCTCAGTTGCAAGAATTGAGAGACAGAGGTTTTGCACGACCGATCTTTTCTCCTTGAGGCGCTCCAGTTCTGTTTGTGAAAAAGAAAGATGGCACGATGAGAATGTGCATTGATTACCGTCAGTTAAACAAAGTGACTATTAAGAACAAATATCCTCTTCTTAGAATTGATGATTTGTTCGATCAGCTGAAATGAGCTACTGTGTTTTCAAAGATAGATATGAGATCGGGATACTATCAGTTGCGAGTAAAAGATTCAGACATTCTAAAAACTGCTTTTAGAATGAGATACGGGCATTATGAATTTTTAGTTATGCCTTTCAGACTAACAAATGCTCCTGCTCTCTTTATGGACTTGATGAATAGAATTTTCAAACCGTATTTAGATCAATTTGTTATTGTATTCATTGATGACATTTTAATTTATTCACGTGATGAAATTGAGCATGCTGAACATTTGAGAATTATGCTACAAACTGTGCGTGATAAGCAATTGTATGCAAAGTTAGTAAATGAGAGTTCTGGTTGCATGAAGTTGGATTTTTGGGGGCATATTATGTCAGCATCTGGCATACGAGTTGATCCGAGCAATATTTAAGCTATTTTAGAGTGGAAGCCTTCGAAAAATGTGTCTGAAGTTTGCAGTTTTCTGGGACTTCGTGGTTAGTACTGACGGTTCGTAAAAGGCTTTTCGATGATTGCAACTTAGTTGACGAGATTTCTTTAGAAAGATGTGAAATTTGAATGGTCTAAAAAGTGTTAGAAAAGTTTTGATCAGTTGAAAGCCCTTTTGACTGAAACTCTAGTTTTGGTACAGCCAGAATCGGGTAAAGAGTTCGTGATTTTTAGTGATGCTTCGTTAAACAGTCTGGGTTACATCTTGATGCAGGAAGGCAAAGTTATAGCTTATGCCTCGAGACAATTGAAATTGCATGGAAAGAATTATCCAACGCACGACCTTGAATTGGCTGCGATTGTGTTCACTTTGAAAATTTGGCATCACTATTTGTTTGGTGAAAGATGTCACGTATATTTAGATCATAAAAGTTTGAAATATTTGATGACACAGAAAGACTTGAATCTACAATAGAGAAGATGGTTTGAACTGTTAAAAGACTACAATGGATTTTGTTTTAGGTTTGCTTTTAACTCTGAGGAAGAAAGATGCAATCTAGGTTGTAGTTGATAGATTGACAAAATCAACTCATTTTATTCTGATGAGAACGAATTATTCGCTTGATAAGTTAACTGAGTTATACATTTATGATATTGTGAGATTGCATGGGGTGCCACTATCGATTGTGTCTGACAGAGATCCGAGGTTTACTTCGTGATTTTAGAAGAAACTGCAAGAGGCTTTAGGTACGAAATAGCAATTCAGTACTTCTTTTCACCTGCAGATGGATGGTCAATCCGAGCAGATTATTCAGATACTCGAGGATATGTTGAGATGTTGTTTTCTTGAGTTTGAAGGTACATGAGAACAGTATTTGCAATTGATTGAATTCGCGTATAATAATAGTTTTCAATTGAGAATTAAAATGGCACCGTATGAAGGTTTGTATGGTAGGAAATGCTGAACACCTCTGTACTAGTCTGAACTTAGTGAAAATAAAGTGCACGGGGTTGATTTGATTAAAGAGACTAAACAGAAAGTAAAAGTGATACGAAATAGTCTGAAATTAGTGTCTAATCGATAGAAATCATACGCAGATTTGAAACGAAAAGATATTGAATTTGAGATCGGTGATAAAGTATTTTTGAAAGTGTCTCCGTGAAAGAAAATATTTCGATTCGGCAAAAGGGAAAATTGGGTCTGAGATTCATCGGACCTTATGAGATCATCGAGCGCATTGGGCACGTCGCGCATAAATTGTCGCTACCACCAGAGCTAGAAAAGATTCACAATGTGTTTCATGTATCGATGCTTTGACGATACAGATCAGATCCCTTGCATGTAATTTCTTCGTCTGAGATAGAGATTCAGTCCGATATGACTTATGAAGAAGAACCGATCCGTATCTTAGCTCGTGAGGTCAAAGAATTGAGAAATAAGAAAATTTTGTTAGTAAAAGTAATTTGGCATCGACACGGTGTTAAAGAGGCTACGTGGGAGCCTGAAGATGCTATGAGACATCAATATCCGAATCTGTTCAACGGTAAGATTTTCAGGGACAAAAATCTCTAAGGGGGAGTTGTGACAGCCCAATTTAGACCCTAGTCAGAATAGTGGTTTTGGGACCACAAATCTGAGTCTAAAAAATATTTTAATATTATTTTTCATGTTTATAGTATGTGAATTGATATGTGTGAAAATTTCGTATGAAAATTTTATCATTTGTGTGCCGATTTGATAAAAGGATTTAATCGCAGAAAATGTAAAAGTTGTGTTCTTCTTGATGAAGTGTCGAATTGACATGGCTTCTTAAATGAAAGGTCCTTATGTTGTTATTATGCCATTATTAAGGTTAATGGACATAGATGACCTTAAAGTGGATGGAATTAATATTAAGTCATTAAGGTTAATTTTATTATTAAAGGTTAATTAAATAATATTAAGCCAAAATGTTGTCATCTTTCATGCTTCATCACCGAGATTGAGAAAACAAATTAGGGCTTGAGAACTTTGAGCATTTCGACATACACATTGCTTGATTAAGGTATGAAATTTGATCCATTTTTAATGATTTTTATGTTTTTGTGATTGTTGTTAAGTGTACTAGCTAGCCCATGTCACAATTTTTGAGTTTGATGAAGATTTTGAGTTATGCCATTAATGAAATTGTGATGTTAGTTGATGAAAAATGAAAGATATGTGTTGGATTAACATGTTTTGTATTTGGATTTTTGATGAATTTGAGTATTATGGGCTAAATTGTGAAAATGAGAAATTGAAGGACTAGAATGTGAAATAAATGGAATATATGGGCTTAAATGAACTCCATGAAAATTCAGCTAAGCATGAAAAATGTGAATTTTTTTTGTATTTTGTGGTTTTGTGTAATGAGGACTAAAGTGTTAAAATGTGAAAATATGAGGGCTAATTTGTAAAATACCCTAAATATGTGTAAATGGATTGAATTGAATGATTTGGTGAGTAAAAGAGTTAAATTTGAATGTGTATAGATCAAGAACCAAAGAAAACAGAATTAGATCGGGGAAAATCAAAAGTAGTTGTATAGCCATTCATTTCTGTTCTTTCCTATACAAGGTAAGTCTATATACAAATAAATGTGTTTGAATTGAATTATTATTGCTTATATGTTAATGAAATGTGATGAATGGTTAATGGAGCTGAATATGTGAAATCCGAGAAAATTTCGATAATGTGATGACGCCTAAAAAGCCCCACCCAAACCATAGGAATAGTTAGGATATATTTGTCATGACATAGGATTCCGATATGAGTTATCGTGTAAGACCACGTTTAGGACGTTGGCATCGATTTGAGATTTACGTGTAAGACCATGTCTGGAACATCGGCATCGTATATGATTTCGTGTAAGACCCTATTTGGGACAGAGGCATCGATATTTAATTACATGTAAGACCACGTGTGGGATGTTGGCATTGTATGAGCTTTACGAGTTATCCGAGTATCCTTATTGATTCCGAATGGTTCAACGGGCATTCTGAGATATGATTGAATATGTGAATATGTATCCGTTTTCAGGTACGTATGAAATGTATATGAAATTTAGAAATGGAAGATAAGTATCAATATGATCATTTGATATATAACCTACATGAAAATGTGATATGTTTATAAGCAAGTGGTTATGTACAATTGAGCTAGATGAGAAATATGAATTTGCTATAGTGTTATGCCATAGTTCATATGAATGAAATAGTTTGTAATTGTTTATGTGATATGTTTAATTTTATATGGCTTACTAAGCTTTTGAAAGCTTACTTTGTGTGTGTTTGCATTGTTTTATAGATTATCGAAGCTACTGGGGCTCGAGGATCGTCGAGGATCATCACCACACTATCGAACTAATTTTGGTACCTTTTGAAAATATACATATTAAAGTATGGTATGTATAGGCTAGAGAAATTTGATTATGTTTTGAAATGTGTAAATATAGCCATGTGATATGGCTTGATAATGAATGTGATTATGGAGTGAATTTAGTGCATGCTATGTGATGCAAAATTTGTTATGTTTTGATTTGCTCAGGAATGGCCAAAAGAAATGGTCAATTTTGGTAAGTTTCATGGTTGATTTGAGAAATGCTATGAATTGAAATGGATTAATATGATGTATGAATCACATGTTTTTTTTATATGAAGTTGGTACTTTCAATTGGTATGTTTGAGTTGGATTTGTATATGGAAATGGATAATGTTATTACGGGTCAAATTGTGCATGATTTGGTATGTTTTTGGTTGCCTTTGGGACATGAATTGATGATTGTTTGATGCTTGTAGGTATGACCAAATTTTGGGTGGAAAATTGGCCTGGCAAATGGCCTATATTTACCCACACAGTTGAGCACACAGGTGTGTGTCTCGACCGTGTCTCTCAAGGTTGCGATTCAAAGTAAGTCAGGAAGCCACACGGATTAGACACACGAGTGTGTGACTGGCCGTGTGAGCAAGTCAGTAGCCTCCCTAATTTTCACATGGCCTGACACACGAGCGTGTCTTGTGGCCGTGTGGACAAGTCAGTATGTATGCCCTATTTTGCCACGGCCTGGACACACGGGCATGTCTAAGCCGTGTGAGGCACACGGCCTGCCCACACGGGCGTGTGACCTCTATAACCTTGAAAAAATGTTTAGGTTTCCAAAAATTTTGTATGTGCTCGGTTTAGTCCCGACCCCTTTGCAATGCATGTTTAAGGTCTCATAGACCTTCTAAAGGGACTCTATGTGTATATTTCACTATGGAATGTTTGTGAATAATTAATGTAAGTGAAATGTTTGTGATATGATCTGATATGTCTGGTAATGCCTCTTAACCTTAGTTCGACGACGGATACGAGTTACGGGTGTTACAGTTATTGTTTTATCTTTAATCACTTAACTTTATCTTCATTTCTAATTTATTGCCTTAATAATGAGATCACGGTGTCTGATAAAGAAGGGGAGGATTCGCACCCAATGAAAAGGAGCTGTTATCGGATGGAAATGAATGGGATGAGGATAAAGTTGAAACTGATGAGCTTGGACCTACCACACACACTGCCACTGAGGTGAAGGAACAAAAAGGACCAGGAGGTGATGAAGAGAAGACAATATTAGTAAACATTGAATCTAACCAAGAAAGAGAAGTGAACCATACTCCTGCATCAACTAAACCTGCTACTACACCTGTATCACAATCTAAGGCCCCTATGGCATCCTTGGAACGTTCAGTTCATCAATTGATCGATGAACTCATAAAGTCCAATTTCCACGATGATGAGGAAGAAGTACCCATTAACTAGATTCAGAGAAAAAGATTCAAGAAGGTCATTGGTAAAACAATTCAAGCTGATAGTGATGACCAGGACAAGCCATAATGTTACAAGAGAGCTGCAAGGAAATCTACACAACCCAAGTGAAATAATTTCCTTCCCTTCCAAGCTTTGATTTTTATATTTTCATGATCATTCATTTTGGTTTTTATCTGTTTCATGCATTCATATACTTTTTATTCATTTAATTCTTACCTATTCATGCATTGAGGACAATGCATCCCTTAGGTTTGGGGGTGTGTTGTGCATATAGACTGCATTGTTAATTGTCCATATAATCCTTTTTCCATAACATTCAATTGCCATTCAACTACCTGATTATGTGACTATATGGTTATCAATGATGTTTAATGAGGACAATGTCTCTTCTTGGTAAACTTAGAAAATATTGTGATAGTTGTTTAGGCATGTTTAGCATAGGACAGTTGTTGAAAATGAATTTTTAAAAGTAGAATAATTGAAATATAAATGCAATTAGGCTATAGTAGCATTTTTTGAATACATTTAAAACTTCTTGACTTAAATTCATTATAGTAATAATGTATAACTTATGTCATGGTAAAATAATATGAATACTCCAATGTTTGAACCTGTTGAGTAGGTCAGTAATATTCTGTTTTCTCCATTATATTGTTGACCAGGAAAATGAGTTCAGATATGAGTGTTTGTTTAAAAAAAAAGTGTACATATTTTAGGGACACTCTATTGAATCTTAA
Source organism: Gossypium rotundifolium (assembly GCA_025506655.1). NCBI lineage: Eukaryota > Viridiplantae > Streptophyta > Magnoliopsida > Malvales > Malvaceae > Gossypium > Gossypium rotundifolium. Next base: position 148,566,014 of record CP106724.1, read on the forward strand.
GGCTAAATTGCAAAGAAGGTACTTGTTTGCCCGATCCATCTTTTTAGTTAAAAGCTTTTGTTTCATGGGTGATTTATATTCAAATTGTGACATGATATAATACATAGTAGTCTAGTGTATGCACTATTGAGGTTGTCAAATATAAAATCATTTGACAATATGAATTACCTAAAAAAATTTTATGTTGGAAATTGAATAAATGTCTAAAAATAAATAAAATAAAATAAAAACTGAGTTTAGGAGAGAGATAACCTAGGTATATTCAGAAGATATCTGTTATAGTTTTAATTGTTGAAATATTTAGAAACATTTACATTTAGGGACCATTTTCTTCACTTTATTTGCTAAACAGGTTTACAAGAACTGTAAGCAATTTTTCTTTGTTCCAATAGAAGATTGCTAAGAAAAGAGGTACACAGTATGCTTCTTATGATTTGGCAGTATAATGGGTGACTAATTGTCTTGGCAATTCCATGCATTCATGCATATTCATACATTATTTACTTTATAAAAAGCAATAATTCAGGTTTGGGGGTGTGGTAACTCTTGAAAAGAGTTATATTTTAGGCCTTTAGATGGAATTAATTGTGTGATATTAAGTAAGTACAACTAATTTTTAGGATAATTTTGGAACACTACATAACAAAGCTTGGATTACGCTACATTAGCCATTATTTGTTACTTTTATCACTTGAGGAGGAAAGATGTGGTTCTGTGTCAACATATGTGTATGTAGCAGAAGAGAATGAAGAGGATGTAGAAAGAAAATAAGGGAACTGAAACATGGTTTTGGCAATTAGTAAGATTAATTGCCAACAGAATTGCCATGGCAATTCTAGGAAGATGACTCAGCACTCTATCCACGTCACTCTCAGCCAGCTGGATGTGTACCAGAAAAACCAACATGAAAAGAGGAACGAAAAATGGGTGCTGAGGTGGGACTGATCTACCAAATAAAACAAGGAGAGAGAAAAAGAGAAGGAGGCGGAGGATTTGTGTGAGAAAGAGACTGGTGACAACAACCTCTCTCTACATAGAGAAAAACTCCATTGGAGACTTTCAGAGAAAGAAAGGGTAGCAACTATAGAGAACATAATACAAACATGAAGAAGGGAAAGAGACATCTATCTTGGATTCGCAAACGATCGGAAGGTAAAAGAGAAGCAGGAGTGTGGTGAGAAATCCTACAATTTTGCCTTTAGTTTTACTGATTTCTGTGATTCAAACTTCTTTAAAATGTTGATGAATCATTTAATTTTGGTGTTTACTTTTCCACCCATGAACTAAATCTTTTCTAGGTTGGAGTTATTTGGGTGGATGTTGATCATATTTAATGTTCATGATTTGAATTTGCCTATATTTTAAATACATGCTATATTTTAAATACATGCATGCAAGCTCTCGACATAGTTTATTGTATGTTGTGTTCATAGATGTATTTTGAATTCTTAAAAGATTAAATATACTGTATCTAGAATCATGTGATGTAAGTGAATATTTGACGAAATACTTGTAGCACTCTAGGCATAGATGTTGCGAATTTTGCAAAGAAGATCATTCATTGCAGTTATTAATCCAGAGTTTTGTAGACTTTCAGTAACTCATATTTCTAGATTAAATCTAGCTATCGAAAGAGGCCAGTTATAGTAGTAATTCTCTGAATAGTTGATTAGATAATATTTTGTCATGGCATTATTTTGTTATGAACATTTCACTTGAATAATTCCAGTCCTATTTATTCAACAACAAAATAACTCTTATTTTTCTCTGTAATTTGCCACACATGTTATTTTCCATATCAACTTTCTGTTTTTAGCATTAAATTACATTGATTTATTATACCGCTTTCTTATTTAGTTTAAAAGTATTTCTGTATAATATGTATTTTTATATTGTATTATAGGTTTGTGCATGGAAATAAAATTTTAAACAACTGATTTTTACCAAATTGGTCAAAAGTATCGATATCAGGGACCAAGGAATCGATACATACCTAATATCGATACTTGACCAAATGATCAATTTTTAAATTTTGGCAGAATGCCAATGTAATGCCCTAAACCTTATCCTTAAGGAGGACCCAAATAAATATCCTTTCAAACCATATTGGGCGCAAATCACAATTTAACTAAAGCAACACTCATGTATATGTATGTCTATATATAAGGAACACGAAACATTGATCATTTGAAGTTAAACAAATTTGTGCTTTATATAAAACATAATAACATTACTAGATTTTCATCGAATCTACAGTTTCTAAAACATAAGTTTAAATTATACAAAATACAAGAAATCTCATGACGGTAATTATCCTCTAGCGTAGTAATACTAGAAATCTTACGACTGTGATTATCCTCTAGTGTAGTCTTTGGAGGCTCCTTTGCTTTGTCATAGGCCTAAGAAAGAAAGGTAACTATGTAAGTCCAAAGAACTTAGTGAGTTCTAGTGGTAAACAATTAAATAATCATTAAAAATTCAAATAAGTTTTCCATCTCATCACAATCACACAACTCACCAGTCAACAAATACCCAACATAGACAGGCAATACGCCAAACACTAATCATTAGGTGTGTACACTATGCCTATGTAGTCATGTTGACAACCTTCTTCGTAATAGCCAAAAACCCTAGTCCATATTCAAAGTCATATCATCCATTTGTTTCTTTTTCCTTTGTCATGCCCTGCCAATTTGATTTGCAATAATACTTGCTCTATTAGAGGCTACACAACCGTTTTCATGTATCATGATCTGCTAGTTCAATGCTCTTTTCATTGAAGGCATTGCCATGAATTCATATCCTTTTTTCTTTCAAACCATATGGTTCATTTCAGAAGTAAGGAGGCATAATGGCTTAACACGAAGAAAGGCCTTTGCATCATTAACACAAACATACCGGACCAGACTATCGATAGCATACTTCTATCTTATTTGTATAAACATTTCATCTTCATAGAATAGGCATGCTTACCTTGAACCAAACACAAACAAAATCATGCACACTCATAAAGTAAGAAGGAACACACCAGAAAAGAGTATCTTGAGCTATAATAAAAAGATGACCTTATTAGATCGTTTTAATTGAAAACTATGCAAGTATACAAGAACATTAATCGGAAACCCAAAATCTGGAAGTTTCCTTCCTTATTCTTTAAACTAACCCTAAGGCATGAAACCCTAAGGCTCGTGAATAACCATGAAAATAATCAGATTTTCACTAATATTTACCAACTGCTAACAATGATGGAGTTGGTTGTGTACAACAAACTCAAATCCTCCAGTAAGTCTTAGGTCTAGAGTTTCCAAGAGAAAAACACAAAGAAATTTTTGGAAAGAATATATGGTTGCCACAGAAAGCATAACCTAGCTCAGGAAGCCAAGGATGGCTTTATACAAAAACACACAGAAGGAGAACCTAATGGGTAAGTTAAATTACCTCACTACCTTTTCTTTGATACCCGTGACTAAGAACTTTCTCTCTCATCTTAAATGTGTGTCATGTCATCTACAATAACTTGTCCCATTTTAACTTGTTCTCTTCAAGCTAACTAAATGGTTTAATAAAAATAATAAAATAATAATGTAATAGATGGTTCCTACAAACTAAGGACTTAACACTATGGAATTAAGTCCAAGAACTTAACTTTAAAAATCCAATACTTTCATTAAACAGTTGAGGTGGTGTATACTCTAGAGAAAAGTCCGCCACACCACCATGCTCGCCTAACACAGACTTTGCTTGAAGGCGTATCCATAGGTTTCATATACTTAGTCAGGTTTAATACCTTGCCCACTCAGAACATACACTATATGCTTTACTTCTATAAACAACGTTCAAACACTAGTGCTTCGCCAGGCCGGATTTTACATCTCCCACCACTTAGGAAATTTCGTCCTCAAAATTCATACCTGAGAACAATTGAAGGTACTGATCTTTCATTAGGCTATCTTTTTACCAAATGGCTTCTTTAGTTCTATGATTCCTCCATAACACCTTAACCAAGGGAATTTTTTATTTCTCAGCTCCTTAACTTCTTTAGCTAAAGTACAGATAGGTTCTTCCTAGTAGGACAAGTTTGGTTAAACCTCAAGTTCTTCAATTTGTACCATAAGATAAGGATTGGATATATATCTTCTCAAAATCAATACATGAAACACATTGTGAATATTTGATAGCTCAAGAGGCAAAGCCAACTTGTATGCTATTGGTGTAACCCTTTCTCGATGTTCATAAGGTTCAACAAACCTTCGACATAACTTTCCTTTCTAGCCTAAACGAATGATCTTTTTCCATGTAGAGGCCTTCAAGAATACGTTATCTCTAACCTAAAAGGAGATTTCCTTTATTTTCAAGTCCACATGTCTTTTTTCGATGTTGTGTAGTTTTCAGGTGATTGCGAATGATGACAACGTTTTCTTTAGTTTCGCATACTAGGTCTTGATCCACTATCTTCCTTCCACTGAGTTTCATCCAACAAGTAGGTGTCTTACACCTTCTACCATAAAATATTGAATGGAGACATCTTCAGGCTGGCGTGATAGTTGTTATTGTCGACAAATTCTACCAGAAGGACGCACTTCTCCTAATAAATTACGAAATCAATCACGTAGCTTCTTAACATATCTTTTAATACTTGAATGACTCTTTTTGCTTGGCCATCAGTCTGAGGGTGAAACATAGTGCTAAATTGCAGCTTTGATCCCAAAAACTTCTATAATTGATTCTAGAACCTTGAAGTGAATCTTGGATCTCTGTCTAACACTATAGAGGATGGTAATCCATGCAAGCATACTATTTCAATGATATGAAGTTCAGCCAACTTTTCCAAAAAATAGGTAGTATTCACCGGTAGTAAATGAGATGACTTTGTTAGCCAATCTACCACAAGCCAAATAGAATTCTTCTTAGAAGGACTAAAGGGTAACCTCAAAACAAAATCCATGGTAATTCTATCCCATTTCCATTCGAGAATTTCTAAGGGATATAGTTTTCTTAAAGGTACTTGGTGCTCTGCCTTAACTCTTTGACAAGTTAGACAAGTTGAGATATACTCTGAGATCTCATTTTTCATGCTGGGCCACCAATATGAGTCCTTCAAATCTTTGTACATCTTGATGCAACTGGGGTGAAGTGTAAAAGGCCTATGGTATGCTTCCTTAAACAATTCTCTTCTCAATCCATCCCCCATTGGTACAAACATATTGTTCCTGAACTTGAGCTCACCATCTTTGCCTATGTTGAAATTCGTTGCCTTCCCAGACAACATCCTTTGTTTGAACCAGTCACACTAAACATTCTTCATTTATTCCTCTAAGATCTAATAGAGATGGGCTTCTTTTACCACTAGTTCTACAAATAGGGCTACATTATTAGCCATGGTAATCTTAGCTTGAAGAGGCAACAAGGTTGCCACAGTCTTCCTACTCAAAGCATCTGCCATAATGTTTGCTTTCCCTAGGTGATAACCAATGATCAAGTCATAGTCCTTTAACAACTCCAACCACGTTCTTTGGCATAGATTCAATCTTTCTTGGTCATTAGGTCTAACTCAAATCTTTTAGCAAGTCTTAGGTCTAGGGTTTCTGAGAGAAAAAATGCAGAGAAAGTTTTGTGAAGAAAATAAAGTTGCCAAAGAAAGCATAAACGTGCAAAGAAAGCCAAGGATGGCTTTATATAGAAATACATGGAAGGAATACCTAATTGCTAAGTTAAATTACCTCACACCGTACCTTCAATACCCATGACTAAGAACGTTCTCTCTCATCTTAAATGTGTGTCCTGTCATCTACAACAACTTGTCCCATTTAAACTTGTTCTCATCAAGCTAAATATATCTTTCAATCAAAATAATAAAATAATAATGTAACACCCCTTACCCATCTCCGACGCCGAGACTAGATACGAGGCATTACCATGCTTAACCTTGCTTGACATGTAATATTGGGCTATAAAATTTTGTTCCAACTTAAAAATTTTCTTTCTTATTCAATACATACATATCATGGGCCTACGAGGCCTTAAACATACATCTGGAAGGTTTTGAAGTTCAATCGGAAAATTTTACACTCTTTGCAAATTTTTGCCTAAACAAGGGTCACACGCCCATGTGACTTGGGGCACGCCCTCGTGTGGGCAGGCCGTGTGGTCTCACACGCCCATGTCCCCAGCCTGTGTAGAATTTATTTTTATTTCAAACCTACAGGGTTTCCACACGGATGGACACACGCCCGTGTCAATAGCCCGTGTCCTTCACACGGTCTAGACACGCCCGTGTCCTCTCCCGTGTGTGAAAACTAGGGGTATTCTATTTATGACGTTAGCAACCCCTTAAGAAGCAAACGGCCTAGGCACACACTAGTGTGCCGGCCTGTGTGACGATTTGAATTCTCGCAATTAAAATGCAGGGGACACACGGCCTATTAACACACCCATGGAGCTAACCGTGTGGACACTTAGAGGCTATTTTCCAAGCCTTTTTGCCACCCTGAAACATAAATTCATTCATTTCATCAAGTAGCACACATCATAACAATATTTAACTATTAAAAATCTTTAAATTATCATTCATTCCTATCATATTTTACTCAATAACTTGCATGAATGTTCCTTTCATTATACTCATCAACTTTATAACATAAACTTAACAATATTGGCCAATTCACCATGGCCATTTACAAAATGAGTGTAAAACATCAATAGCCAACCCTTTGGCCTTCAAATATGACATGAAACAAAATGATCAAGTTCCTATACATGCCATACTCAAAATGAATTAACTTTACTATACCAAAAGAATGGTTGATAGTGTCATCCAAGCTCCGACGTTCAACAATCCCTGAGCTAGCTTGGCGAAACTACAAGGAAAAGGGAAAAGAGAGGGGTAAGCATATAGCTTAGTAAGTTTGCATGAAATTCTAAAACAACATATTTGCTTACACCAAAATTCATCCATCTATTGAAACAATAGCAACATAAGTCTCAAATGCTTAAGCATACTGATCCGTACTTACTCATACTTATTCTTACACATCTCATATTACATTATGTGTTCATAACTTGTATTTTCTCATGGTACCTGTATCACTTATCACATAACTTAGCATATATACTATCATGAGCATAAACTCAAATCTTCATCATTCATAACATGAATGAAACTCAAGGCATCCATAAATAATTTTGGCTCTATACCATTTTACACACTTAGCTTTTTTGCCTATGAAATAATCAGATTATCGTAATATTCAAACTCATCATGCATAAATCTCGATGCCCATGCCATATCCAAGATATGGTATTACATGGGATCACCCCTTGATGCCGATGCCATATCCCAGATATGGTCCTACACAGGATCTTATAGCTCTATGTCGATGCCATGTCCTAGACATAGTCTTATACAAGATCATACATAGATGTCGATGCCATGTCCCAGACATGGTCTTGTACGAAATCATCCTTTGGTGCCAAGGCCATATCCCTGACTTGGTCTTACACGGGACTTTCTTTATTCACTGTTATGACATGAGTATCCTCATTATTTCGAATCTTTATCTGGGATTTCACTTAGCTTATTTTCACCATCTCCTCATCGAGGCTTCATCACTCGACTTTTAGAGAAATAACATACATTGTCATGATATTAAGTAGCTTCAATTATCGAAACATTATGAACTTTAAATTCATACAAACTTACTTCGTTTCTCAAAATGTGTATCGATGCCCGATTTAGTCCTTGATTTTGTTCTTGCCTCGGTTTTGATCCGGGCTTCGTGTTTCTTGATCTATAATAATAATTTCACTTGTTAAATACACGCATTGACTAAATCGACTTGTAATTCATATTTTGGGAAAATTACAATTTTGCCCCTAAACTTTTACATAATTAAAATTTTACCCCTAGGCTCGTAAAATAATTTTTATTCAACTTTCTTGTATTCAAGCCTAGCCGAATCATATTCTCAACTATAGTAACCTTCAATTTCCACTATTTCACTCATGTATGACCATTTTTATAACTTTTACAAATTGGTCCCCTTTTTCATTTTTCATGAAAATCACTTAGAAAAAGATGTTTATCATACATCAAACCTTCATATTCTTCCATAAAACATCAAAATACATGAATTTCATACATGGGTAAATTTTTTGAACATAAACCCTAGCTCAAAATATAGCTAAAAATAGCTAAACTGAGCTACGAGGATCTCAAAAATACGAAGAACATTAAAAATGATGCTAGGATGCACTTACTATCAAGCTTAGAAGTTGAAGAAACCCTAGTTATGGATCCTTGTGATTTTTGGACAAGGGAGAAGAAGATGGACATGATTTTTGCTTCTTTTTCCCTTTTAATTCTTTTATTAACCAAATGACTAAAATGCCCTTAATGATCATTTCTTGAGATTTTTCCTTCCCATGTCCATTTTTATCCATCATCAAATATAATGGTCTAATTGCAAAATAAGGACTTCGAAAAATTTTTATAATTTCATTTCATACTTAAATCTTCTAGAAGCTCATATTTTCTAATCTTTGCAATTTAGTCCTAATGGATAATTTAATCGCTATTCAATTAAAATTTCTTCATGAATTTTTCACACAACCATGCAAGCATCTCATAAGACTTATAAAAATCATTAAAACATATATTTCTATTTCAGATCTGTGGTCTCGCACTACTATTTCGACTAGGCCTTAAATCGTGCTGTTACGATTCTCCCTTCTTTAGGGATTTTCATCCCCGAAAATCTTACCAGTGAAAAAGTTTGGGTATTGATTCCTCATAGTCTCTTTGGGCTCCCATGTAGCCTCTTCTACCCCAAGTATTTGCCACAATACTTTCACAAGGGCTATACTTTTATTTCTTAACTGCTTGACTTCTCGGTCTAGAATCTTAACCGATTCTTAACCAAATGTCATATCAAGTTGAATCTTAACCTCTGTCGGCGTAATTACATGTGAAGGGTCTGATCGGTACCGACGCAAGATAGACACATGAAAAATATCATGAATCTTATCTAACTCAGATGGCAAAACCAACCGATAGGCTACCGGCCCAATCCTCTCAATGATTTCATGTGGTCTGATAAAATGCGGACTCAATTTTCCTTTCTAGCCAAATCTAAGAACTTTTTTCCATGGTGACACTTTCAGGAATACTCTATCACCTACTTTATACTCAATCTCTTTCCTTTTCAAATCCAAGTAGGATTTTTGTCTGTCAGAAGCAGCCTTTAAACAATTTCGAATCACTTTTACCTTCTCTTCGGTTACTCTAACCAAATCAACCCCGTGAATCTAATTTTCTTTGAGTTCATTCCAATATAAAGACGTTCGGCACTTACGCCCATACAAGGCCTCATAAGGAGCAATTTTCAAGCTTGACTGAAAACAGTTATTGTAGGCAAATTCTACCAATGGTAGGTACTTTTCCCAACTGCCTTGAAACTCAAGAACACAACACCGGAGCATTGATAAACAGTAATATATACACATTTTAAACCCACATTTAGTATACTTTTGGATGATTTATCCCTTTAATTGTGGAATTTGATGCTTCTAATCCTTTGTTTTCACATTTTATACTCAAGAGAACATAGAAGGATGAAAAGAACGAGAAACGAGCCAAAAACGGAGGAAATATGCCAAATTAAAGAATCAACATGGCCTAGAGTTCATCATACGGTCGTGCCTCTTTAGCAGGCTCGAACACGAGCCTGGTCTCGAATCACACGGGTGTGTCACACGGACGTGTCCCTGCCACAGCAAAGAAGAGTTTCATTCGGTTTAGGATACTTTCAGGCCAAGAAAGGCATCTCAAAGCCTATATAAACACCCTAGAAGGCAACTTAAATGGGGAGTTTGACAGAAGGCCTCTGTCAGGGCTTTTGACAGGAGCAAACTAGAGAGGGATGAATACAGGGAATTACTCAAAGAAAGACAGTTGATCCATCTCAGAAGCGGAATCACACTCAAGACTGAGGATTTCTCCTTCAATTCCTTCAGGGGGTTTTAGGGTTTTCTTTATGTTTTGTTATTTTTCTTCTGAGATGTATTCTTTTATAAGCATGAACTAAACCCCTTAAATACCTAAGGGGATGAAGCCTATGATGAATCTTGTTATTGTTTTCTGAACTATATGATAAATATTTGATTTGTTCTTGATTATGTGTTCTTAATTCTTTCTTTAATATTAAAGGATATTGATTCAAGTACTGATGTGCTTAGGCAGTGGAGAAAAAGTCCCTATTTAAGAGTATATCTAGCATAATTAAGCGGAGTTGATTTCACTCCTAGAAATAGGACGACGAAAATCTGCCAGATTAGGGTCAAACCTAATATGGGAGTCCATAGATCGAGTTAATTCTAGGGGTTTTAATTAGAAAGAGATTTCAATTAATCAATCTAGGGTTAGACGTTAGTAGCCTCGAAAGAGGTATTAATATAAATTAGGGAATCCTATGGATCAAGTCAAGTGAATAAATAGTTTGGTTCAGAGTTAAATAACAAGTGAAGTCTAGGTGGATTCTTCCTCGGGTATTGTCTTGATCAATTAATTTTTCCCAAAAGTATTGTCCCTATTTGTTCTTTTTGTCTTAGCATCCTTACCTTAGTAATTAGTTAAATAAACATTAATCACTTTTATTTTAGGCTAGATAATAAAAAGAGAGTCAGTACTAGTACTTTTGGTTCCTTTGGTTTCGACATTTCGGTTTTACCACTAAGCTATACTCCTGTTCGATAGGTGCGTTTGCCTCAATCGTGGTGATAGTTAGTTTTAGGCTCAATCATTCATTTTATAAATATTAAGACTTATCACGGACATGATCAAGTTTTTGGCGCTGTTTCCGGGGAACTAAAATATTAGGAACACTAAATTTTTAACTAAAATATTAGGAACACTAAATTTTTATTACTTTAGCCATTTTTTAATTTTTTGTAATTTACTTTTATTTTAATTTTAATTTTAACATTGCTAATTTTTATTTTATTTGTTCCTGGCAGGTACCTCTAGTTTATGACTAGAAGGAACCCGATAGGACCCTTAGTTTATGACACTGATATTGAAGGTATTGTTTGCCGAAATTGTAGTGAAATAAGGTGAAGCTTAAATTACATAGAAAAAGAGCAAGAAAACGAAACCAATACTACCAAAGAGATGGCTGATAACAATCCACTACCTCCTGTAGTTGCCGCAAACCCGGTGAATCAAAATCCTACTCCTCGTACTATGTATGATTATGCTAAACCTAATTTAACAGGAGCTGAACCGAGTATTGTTAGGCCTACTATTGTTGCTAATAATTTTGAACTGAAACCTAACACAATTCAAATGATTCAACAATTTGTTCAATTTGATGGTTTGCAGGATGAAGACCCAAATACTCATTTAGAAAATTTGCTAGAATTCTGTGATACCTTCAAAATAAATGGCGCTTTTGATGATGCCATCTGTCTTCGGTTATTTCCCTTTTCTTTGAGGAATAAAGCCAAATAGTGGTTGAATCTCTTCCACGAGGGTCAATCACTACATGGGACCAAATGACCAAATTTTTTTATTAAAATATTTTTCGTCGGCCAAAACGACCAAGTTGAGGAATGATATCTCTTCTTTTGTGCAGATGGATCTAGAAACACTATACGATGCATGGGAGAGATACAAGGACTTAATAAGAAGATGCCCTCGCCATGGGTTACCTTTGTGGCTTCAGGTTCAAACCTTTCACAACGGTGTGAACCCCTTGACTAGGCAATTAATTGATTCAGCCGTCAGCGGAACCCTGAATAATAAAACTCCTGAAGCGGCCTATGAGTTTATAGAGGAGATGTCACTGAATAACTATTAGTGGCAAGTTACAAGGATAAGGCCAACAAATGCTGCCCGTGTTTTCAACCTCGACGCAGTAACCATGCTATCAAATCAGGTAGAGATGTTAAATAAAAAGATTGATTGTTTGTGTTCTTCGCAGGTACATCCGATAAGCAGTGCAAAACAAATGGAGGTGTGGCGAATCCTGAGTACCCACCCTACAGATATGGCATGGAAAACAAGTAGATAAATTATATAGGTAATAATCCTCGACCTCAAAATAATCCTTATATTAACACTTACAATGAAAGTTGGAGGAACCATCCATATTTTTCGTGGGGTGGCCAAGGAAATCAAAGAAAACAACCCCTCCCAGGCTTTGAACAGCAACCCTACCCACAAGAGAAAAAGTTGAACATTGAGGAGATGCTGACAAAATTCATCGCAGTGTCAGAAACTCATTTCCAAAACACTGAAACAACACTCAAAAATCAGCAAGCATCAATCCAAGGGATCGAGAACCAATTGGGACAACTTGCTAAACTCATCTCTGAATGACCGCAAGGTAGCTTGCCAAGCAACACTGAAATGAACCCAAAGGAGTAACTTCATATCATTATCGCTCAAAATAGTGAAGGGTTAGTAGAATCTGAACCTGAGCCAAGGCAAAAGCTTGTGGTAAATAAGGGTAAGGTTGAAGAAAGCCATGATAAACCAAAACCGATAATTAAAGTGTACCAACCTCGAATACCATACCTCAATGCGATGAAGAAAGACAACACAGATGAATAATTTGGTATGTTTCTTAAACTTCTGAAGAAATTACATATTAACTTATCGTTTCTTGAAGCTCTTTCGCAGATGCCATATTCAAGGAAATTTTTAAAAGAGCTCTTGACGAACAAACGGAGGTTAGATGAGGTATTGCACGTAGAGCTAAACGCAGTGTGCTTAGCAATTTTGCAAAATAAACTACCACGAAAATTAAAAGATCCAGGGAGTTTTACAATTCTGTGTTTAATTGGTAGTTTAACTGTTAATAATGCTTTAGTTGATTTAGGGGCAAGTATAAATGTTATGCCTTATAAAATGTTTAAACAATTAGGTCTAGGGAAACCCAAACAAACTAGGATGAGCATTCAATTAGCTGATTAAACTATTAGAATTCCTAGGGGTATAATCGAAGATGTACTAGTGAAAATTGACAAATTCATATTCCCAGTAGACTTTGTTGTTTTAGACATGGATGAGAACAATACGGTTCCTTTAATTTTAGGAAGGCCATTTTTAGCAACTGCCTGATCTAAAATTGATGTTGTACAGGTGAACTTACACTTCGTGTAGGTGACGAAATGATCACTCTTCAAGCTCTTAACTCGGCTAGGACATCGAGCGATAAAGGTGAAAATGTAAATTCTATTGATAACCAAATGGTTCAACCTTCCTTACAGGAAACACTACGAAATTACACAACTGAGCCAGATCATAGACCTCGTGCCGTAAAGAAGTAATTTATGAGGAACGAACGCTTTAGATTGATGAACTAGACGAGTGGAAGGCACATTTCAAGGAGGAATCAAAACCACATGAAGTAAAGCCGAGGGAAACCCCCAGATGAGACTACAGGAATAAGAAATTACTTCAAAATAAGAGATCAGGTATTGTTGGATAAGAAAGACCTCGAATCGCTAGTGCAGATATTAAAACAAACGAAGAAATCCCTTTCACGGTATTAAATATCTTCCCATACGGAACGTTCGATGTGACTCACTCTTAATTCAGCACTTTTAAGGTAAATGCCACTCGACTCAAACTATATAATAATAGCATGAGAAAGGATTTTCAACTCCTAAAACCACCATGATTATGTGAATGAGAGGTAAGTCTAGCTTAAACTTTAAGCGAGCGCTTCTTGGGAGGCAACCCGAACACTAACCCCATTAATTTTCATATTTTTGCTTTCATTCCTACTTTTAAGCACCTAACTATAAACTAACCAAGTTAATGAAGCGCTGGTTTCCATACCCACACGGCCTTTCACACGGCCATAGCCGTGGTCGTGTGGGCACCACAGGTAGGTAAATGGGCGTGGCCGTAGATGTGTAGCAACTGGACAAAATGTTTCAACACACGGGCTGCGATAAATCATCACGGCCATGCGATTCCGCCCTGACCAACACTGAGAAAGCCACACGGGCATAGAAACCTCAACACAGGCATGGAAGAAGCAAACGAAGCACAACACGGCCGTGCGATACGACCATGTGACCTAACATGCCCATGGTACACGGGCGTGGGGATGTACCAAATATTAGATTTCTCGCTCCTCACCTACTCCCCAATCTCCTCTTCTTCCATACCCTTTAAGCTTTCCTCCTTTTCATTTTCCTCCTTTTTCCATCTTCACCATCACCTCCATGTCGAAGAAACGGAAGGATCCTAGACCAATCTCCCTGTGTGAGACTGATCTACATAAGTTCATGCCAGCCGCTTCATTAACTCGACAAGAAAAGGACCTTTGAGTCCATTTATTTTTTCTTTTTCTTTTCCCTTCTCCTTTACTTTCCTCCTCTTTATATTTCTCTTCTTTAAATACATATTTAATATATTTTGAATTATTCTATTAGTTCCTAACTATTTCTTCAAGAGGTACCCAATTTCTTCATCTGTCATAGTGACTGTTGGTAGCTACCATACTACCACCAGAGACGCCTCCTTCAAAACATCTTTTACCTCTGAATCAAGTTTGCACACTCCCAACTCAAGGATTCCATCCAAAAATTTAGGAAGTTTCACTTCTCTCCCTTTTCTTTTTCTTACTATATGATTATTATCTATCTTTGTACATTGACGGCAATGTACATATTAAGTGTGGGGGGTGAAGTTTATTTAGAAAAGTTCTTAACTTTTTGCATTATTCTCAAATCCTTGAATTAGTTTTTGTTTTTAAGTGTGGAGAGGTGTCAACAATACTCTCCCTGAATGATATCTTATCTTAAGTAATTTTCTCATATTACTAATTAGAATAAAACTTCTGTTGATTTATGATTTTTATTGATATGTTTTGGATTAAGTCATAGTTAATTGTGCATTGATAATTTAAACTTTAAGATACTAGAGAATCAAGCACGATAAGTTTATTTTTCAGAATTAAAAATTTGCTAGGTTATTGACCTAAATTTGAATATTACCTTGAAGTTTGAAATTTACAAGGTTGACATCAAAAACCATAATTTTTGTGAGATTTTGAGCCTTAAGAGCATACATTTTTCGTGTTCACTTTATTGATTATGAATGTGTCAATATTGATTTGTTATTCTAGAACTTGCTTCGATTATACAGGTCGAGACCACACCATTGATTTGATATTCTGAGATGATAAAGGCACCTAGGATATAACCCACTTATTCCACTAAAAGCCTACCTTCATAATTAACCTGTAGTAAACCTTTGTTGATATTAATAAACCATTTCTTGACTCACCCATTAATATTAACCTAAAACCTATCTTATATTTGTTATCACCATTTCTCTTGACTACCCTTATATCGAGAGTTGATTTGATCAGTTGCCTAACTACATTCTTTATTCAATTGTTAAAATTCTATTTTTGTGATTTGTTCTTAAAAAAACATTAGAAAATTTATTCATCATTAGTTCTATGTTCTATGAGCTTAAACAGTTAAATTCACATCTTTAGAAGAAGCTCGAGTTATTAATGTAATTATTCATTATCATTTTATTGTTTCTAGTGTCAATTCAATCTCGATTTTAACCTTCTAATTCAGCCTTTATCCACACCTTTAACCCAATCCCCATTACAACCTTTTTAAAGACCTTTTGATTTGTGTATCTTCTCATATTATAGTGGCAGAGATTTGATTTTCAGGCAAGCCTATGGGATTAACTTTCATATTTGAATTTCGAGTGCTTATCTTGAACCTTAAACACTTCGAGTGATTTGAGTGAATCCTTAGTGAGGATGTCAATCCTTGTCGGTTTTAAATCAAAGGTAATTATTTCAATAAGGGGAAACACCTATGTTTTCATGCTACAAACTTGTGACTTAGATTGTTTGAATCTTTAGGACTCTTTAAGTTAAATTATCCATGTATAAATTATCCATGAATTATGATGAGGTATTGTTGACGAGAATTATGAATCGAGGGAAGTTAATTTTAATTGTGAGTTGAGATTTTTGCTTGAGGACAAGCAAAAGTTTAAGTGTGGAGGTATTTGATAAACCATAATATATACATACTTTAAACCCGCATTTAGCATACTTTTGGATGATTTATCCCTTTAATTGTGGAATTTGATGCTCCTAATCCTTTGTTTTCATGTTTTATACTTAGGAGAGAATAAAAGGATGAAAATAACGAGAAATGGGCCAAAAAAGGAGGAAATAGGCCAAATTAAGGAATCGACACGACTTGGAGTTCATCACATGGTCATGACACTTTAGTAGGCTCAACCACGGGCCTGGTCTCGAATCACACGGGCGTGTCCCTGCCGCAGCAAAGAAGAGTTTCATTCGGTTTAGGATACTTTTGGGCCAAGAAAGGCACCTTGAAGCCTATATAAACACCCTAGGAGGTAACTTAAACGGGGAGTTTGACAGAAGGCCTCTGTCAGGGCTTTTGACAGGAGCAAAGCCAGAGAGGGCTGAATACAGGGAATTACTCAAAAAAAGCCAGTTGATCCATCTCAGAAGCCGGAATCACACTCAAGACTGAGGATTTCTCCTTCAATTTCTTCAGAGGGTTTTATGGGTTTTCTTTATGTTTTGTTATTTTTCTTCTGAGATGTATTCTTTTATATGAATGAACTAAACCCCTTAAATACCTAAGGGGGATGAAACCTAAGATGAATCTTGTTATTGTTTTCTGAACTATATGATAAATATTTGATTTGTTCTTGATTATGTGTTCTTAATTCTTGCTTTAATATTCTAGGATATTGATTCAAGTACTGATGTGCTTAGGTAGTGGAGCAAAAGTCCTTTTTAAAAGTAGATCTAGCATAATTAAGCGGAGTTGATCACACTCCTAGAAATAGGACAACGAAAATCTGTCGGATTAGGGTCAAACCTAATATGGGAGTCCATAGATCGAGTTAATGCAACTCTAGGGGTTTTAATTAGAAATATATTTCAATTAATCAACCTAGGGTTAGACGTTAGTAGCCTCAAAAGAGGTATTAATATAAATTAGGGTGTAACACCCCTAACCCGAAACCTTCACCAAAATAGGGTTAAGAGGCATTACCAAAAAATTGAATTATTTCACATCCCAATTATGACACAAAGTCCATTATCATCATAACACATCAAGACATAATCAAATAGTCCTTTATTGAGACCTACAAGACCTCAAACACATGCTAGAGAGGGGTCTGGACAAAACCAAACACTTACGAAAGTTTTAGAAATTTCAAACATTCAACAAGTCTGTTGAGGCCACACGTCCATGCCACGAGGCTATGTGCCTCATACGGTCACCAGACACCCCCATGTGTCCAGGCCGTGCCAAAACAGAGCAAGCATTCTGACTTCTCTACACGGCCATCAAGCATGCCCGTGTGCCATGGTCGTGTACTCTTAAGCTGGCTACTAACTTATGCCCACAGCTAGTTGACACGCCCGTGTCAAGGCCGTCTACTATTAGGCTAAATCCTGTCATTATCCCACGGCCATTAGGCACGCCCGTGTGCCATAACTGTGTTGGCTAAGCAAGCCATATGCAAGACCAATTTGCCACCCACACAAGGGTCAAACCTACAAGCACATTTAAGCATAATTCCACACACAATTTGGCAACCAATTTCATATCAAGTGATCAACATATGATCTCATACTATCTCATTTCTAATCAAGTCAACTTATAAACTAAATTCACCACTTGAACACATTCAATACCAAACATGATTCCTCCTCAAATTCATTAGATCATTCTAGCAAGAATCTATCACCAAGATTTACCATTTATAAGACATATCCATTGCCATCAAAACATACCAAAACTCACTTCACATACCAAATCCACACAAGCATATTTCAAACATTTATCTAGCCACCTCACATGGGTATTTACACATCTCATACATAATTTACATATCTAGCCTATACATGCCATATTTCAACTATGTACATATTTCCAAAAGTACCAAAATAGATTGTTGATAGTGTGATTGAGATGCTGATGATTCCCAGATCTGAGCTAGCTTTACTGACACTGCAAAGCAGAGAAACAAATCACAAAATAATCTTTCCAAAGCTTAGTAAGTTCGAAATACAATACAATTATTTCATCAAATCAAACCAATGTATATAATTAACCATCACATAGATCAATTCTCTCATATTCATACCATATCATCCATAGCTAAAATACTCATTCATCCATTCATAGCTTTATCTATAAACTCATCAACCACAAAGGTTCAATACATACCTTTGCTAACACATTGTTATTCAACTTCCAAGCTATTCAATGCTCTATATTACATGTCGATCATCCTCTGATATTCATTTAATTTAATTGAACACTCAGTGCCATATACATGATCGAAGCATATTCGTCATAGCACACTTAGTGCCTATTCTTTTAAACGACTTATCTCGGTATCGCACACTCAGTGCCAAATCAATAAGCCGAAGCTTTCATAACATCGCACACACAGTGCTATGCACCTCTTTTCAATTTCAATTTCACACACTTAGTGCCATTTAATAAAATTTTGCACATAGCATCTCAAATCTTATAATAATATACATATTCATTCCATATTACTAAAACATATCTTAATAACATGTATTATATCCGAACTTACCTCGGACGTCGAACTATCGAAACGGTCGATTAATTGAGCACTTTAACTTTGCCTCTATCTCAATCCGAACCTCTCCTTTCTTGGTCTATACACATTCAAATTCAATCCATTCAATCGACAACTCATTCAATTTAGTCCACACACACACATTTAGGGAATTTTACAAAATACCCTCACATTTTCACATTTCGACACTTTAGTCCCAATTTCACAAAATCATCAAATACACAAAATGTCAAAACACATATGCTAGTCGAACTCTTCCCATGCTAATACAAGCTCATTCATTTCATTTATTTCACAATTTAACCCTTCAATTTCTCATTTTCTCAATTAAGTCCAAAATACTCAATTTCACTCAAAATCTTAATACAAACTATGTTAATCCAACACCAAGTTTCCATATATCACTATCAACTAACACATAGCTCAAGTGTTCATCAATGACTCGTCACAAAAACATCATCAATTTACAAAATTAAAGCATGGGTTAGCTAGAGCACGTAGCAACGATTACTAAAACATAGAAATTATAAAAATCGAGCTTAAACATACCTTCAATCAAGCTCAAATATTGGCCGAATACCCTAAAGCTCTCTTCCCTTCTTTTTCTTCAACATTTGGCACTCAAAAAGATGATAACATTCATTTTTTCTTTCATTTGTTTTATTAATATTACCTTATTACACATTTTACTCTTTTGCCCTTTTATTAAACATATAAAACAAATATATATTAAGGCTAATATGCCATTTAGCCATCCACTATCTTTAATAATGGCTTAATTTCCTCTTAAGGCTATCCTATTATGAAGACAACAACACTTAGATACTTATAAATCAGCACATAGCATTTACTCTTTACGTGATTAAGTCATTTCTCTTAATTCGACACACAATCGATAAAATTATCAAACAGAATTTTCACACAGACTATGTCACATAGAATCAACACCAAAGATAACATTAAAATATTATTTTGACCTCAGATTTATGGTCTCGAAACCAATGTTCGAACTAGGGTCTAAACTGGGCTGTTATAACTCTCCCCCTTCGAGATTTTCGTCCCCGAAAATCTTACCAGTGAATAGGTGTGGATATTGCTCTCTCATAATGTTCTTAGGCTCCAATGTGGCCTCTTCAACTCCATGTTTGTTCCATAATACTTTCACTAAAGAGAGTTTCTTATTTCTCAACTCTTTGGTCTCTCGTGCCAAAATTTAGACCAGTTCTTCATTATATGACAAATCTAGCAAAATCTCAACCTCAGTAGGAGCAATCACATGAGACGAATCAGATCGGTACCGTCGAAGCATTGACACATGAAACACATTATGAATCTTTTCTAACTCAGGTGGTAACATTAATCTGTAAGCAACCGGCCCAAATCGTTCAATAATCTCAACGGTCCAATGAACTTCAGACTCAGCTTGCCCTTCCAGCCAAATTGAAGTATTTTATTCCACAGAGATACTTTTAAAAACACTTTATCACCAACCTCAAATTCAATATCTTTTTATTTCAAATCTGCATAAGACTTCTGACGATCTGAGGCCTCTTTCAAACTATCACAAATTACTTTCACTTTTGCTTAGTCTCTTTTATAAGATCAACCCCATGAATCTTATTCTCACTCAGCTTAGTCCAATACAATAGAGTTCAACACTTTTGACCATAAAGAGCCTCATATGGTGCCATTTTGATACTAGATTGAAAACTATTATTGTACGCGAATTCAATTAATGGCTATTGTTTTCCCCATGTATTATCAAACTCAAGTATGAAAACCTCAGCATGTCTTCGAGAATCTGAATGATTCACTCAGATTGACCATCCATTTGTGAATGAAAAGCAGTACTGAAATGCAATTTTGTGCCTAATGCATCTTACAATTTCCTCCAAAATTGTGAGGTAAACCTCGGATCTCTGTCAGACACTATAGATAGTGGTACTCTGTGTAATCTCACAATCTTAGCAATATACAGTTCTGCTAACTCATTTAAAGACTAATCGGTTCTCACCGAACAAAATAGGCTAATTTCACCAATTTGTCCACATCACCCAGATTGCATCTTTCTTGCTCGGAGATAAGGGCAAATCCGATACAAAGTCCATTGTAATTCTCTCCCATTTCCACTCAGGAATCATAATCGGTTGTAACAAATCGAACGAAACTTAATGTTCAGCCTTAACTTGCTGACAAACTAAACACTTCGACACAAAGTCAGAAATGTCTCTTTTCATACCATGCCACCAATAAAACTGTTTCAGATCATTATACATCTTCATACTCCCCGGATGCACAGTCAAATGGTTATTGTGAGCTTCATTCAAAATCATCAAGATCAACTTAAAATTTCTTGGAACACAAATATGATCTCTAAATTTCAGACAATCATCACTATCAACTCGAAATTCTAAATCAACATTCGATTCACATAGAATTCGTTTAGCCATCATTTCAGCATCACTTTTTCGAGCATTACAAATCTGTTGTACAAACATCGGCTTAACTTTCAACTCAGCTATAATCCAAGTATCATCACATAGATCTATCTGAGTACTCATAGCTCGCAAAGAATATAATGATTTCTAACTCAAGGCATTAGCTACAACATTAGCTTTACCCGGGTGGTAATCTATCACAAGTTCATAGTCTTTCAACAATTCTAACCATCTTCTCTGTCGCAAATTCAAGTCTTTCTGAGTTATCAAGTACTTTAAACTCTTATGATCAGTATAGATGTGATATTTCTCCCCAAACAGATAGTGATGCCAAATCTTCAATGCAAACACAATCACAGCCAATTCAAGATCATGCGTTGGGTAATTCTTATCATGCGACTTTAACTGTCTCAAAGCGCAAGCAATGACTTTCCCTTCTTGCATCAGCACACAGCCCAAACCATTCAATGATGCATCACCATAAACAATAAATTCTTTACCCGATTTAGGTTGAACTAACACTGGCGCCTCTGTCAACAACACTTTCAACTGCTCAAAACTCTGGCACTTTTCTGACCACTCAAATTTAACATCTTTCTGTAGCAACTTTGTCAACGGAGTCGCAATCATTGAAAAACCTTTCACAAACCGTCTATAATATCCCGCTAGTCCCAAAAAACTATGGACTTCAGACACATTTCTCAAAGGCTTCCATTCCAAAATAGTAGAGATTTTACTTAGATCAACTCTTATTCCCACAGCTGATATAATATGTCCGAGAAAAGCAACCTCACGTAACCAAAATTCGCATTTGCTAAACTTTACGTACAATTGTTTCTTACGTAGGGTTTGTAGCACAGTTCTCAAATGCTCGGCATGCTGCATCTCATCACATGAATAGATCAAAATATCATCAATGAACACCACTACAAAGCAATCCAAATACGGTCTGGATATTCGATTCATCAGATCCATAAACACTGCAGGAGCATTTGTTAGTCCGAAAGGCATCACTAAGAATTCGTAATGTCCGTATCTCGTTCTAAAAGCAGTTTTTGGCACATCGGATTCTTTAAATCTTAACTGATAGTAGCCTGATCTCAAATCTATCTTTGAAAACACTGTAGCTCTTCTAAGCTGATCAAACAAATCATCAATACGAGGAAACAAATATTTGTACTTTGTTCAACTGTCGATAATCAATACACATTCTCATAGTTCCATTTTTCTTTTTCACAAATAACACAGGAGCTCCCCAAGGTGAGAAACTTAGTCGTGCAAATCCTCTGTCAGTCAACTCTTGCAACTGAGACTTTAACTCTTTCAATTTTATTGGTGCCATTCTATACGGAGCTATCGAAATAGGAGTAGTTCCCAGCACTAACTCAATACCAAATTCAACTTCTCGAATCAGAGGTAATCCCAGTTGCTCTTCTGGAAACACATCTGGAAACTCACATACAACAGGCACAGATTCAACTTTCGTTTCCAAAACTTTTGTATCAATCACGTACGCTAAATAGGCTTTACAACCCTTTCTCACATAGTTCATAGCTTTCATCACAGATACAATAACTGGTATTCCTTTCATATCACTGGATTCAATTCAAACTATCTCATCGTTCTGACTTCTCAATTCAATACTCTTTCTTTTACAATTCACAACGGCATTATGCCGAGTAAGCCAATCCATACCCAAAATTATGTCAAACTCATCGAATGGTAAAAACATCAAATTAACTGGAAAACATATATCTCAAAACATCAATGGGCAACTCTTGCATACCTTATCCACCAAAACATAATTGCCTAAGGGATTCGATACTCTAATCACAAATTCAGTAGACTCAACAGGTAGAGTCTTACTTGATACTAGATTCACACATACATATGAATGAGTAGATCCTAGATCTATCAATACAATGACATCAGTATCAAATAAAGTGAAAGTACCGGTGATGACGTGTGAAAATGATTTTTCCTCTCATGTACATATAGCATAAGCTCGGGCAAGTGCTCTCGCCTCTGACCTTACAACTGTGTCAATAGTCCCTCTTTGACTTCCACTCACATTCCCTACATTTTGGGTGGTCTACCCCCAGTAAATACATTATTTGATCTCACATTCTAAACATTTTCCTCTTCAACCATCTTTGGGCAATCTCAAATAAAATGATCTCGGGATCCACATTTATAACAAACTCTATTATTGTATTTGCCCCAACATTCTCCCACATGTTGTCTTCCATACTGTCTACACTCAAGTTTGTTACTCTTAACGCTGCCAACACTTGATTCAATCGAGTTTGAGTTCGCAGAACAACACTTTATCTCGAACGATCTCTACTAGGATGTCCAAACAAAACATTTGAACGATTGTTTGCATCTCTAAATCTCTTCATCGAAGGTTGAGAAAACTTGCTCATCGATCTTTTTCTTTCATCACGAGCTTCAGAATTAGCTTTCTTCTTTTCTTTATTGAGCTCCTCGGCCTTGCATGCTCTTTCAACTAGCACAACAAATTCGTTTATATCGAGTATCCCAACCAAAAACTTAATGTCCTCATTCAACCCTTCTATGAAGTGTTTACACATAGTAGCTTCGGTCGAAACACATTCCCGTGCATACTGGCTCAATCTCACAAATTCTCGCTCGTACTCAGTAACTGACAAACGACCTTGTTTCAGCTCTAAAAACTCTTTACGTTTTTGATCAATAAATCATTGACTGATATACTTCTTTTTGAACTCAGCGTGAAAGAAATCCCAAGTGATTCTCTCTCTCGGAACCATATATATCAATGTCTTCCACCAATTATAAGTCGTATCCCACAATAACGAAACAACACATTTTATACATTAGTCCAGAGTCAACGACATCTCATCAAATACTCGAAGGGTATTCTCGAGCCAAAACTCGACTCGCTCGGCATCATCATCAGCTATGGCCCTAAACGCTTCGGCCTCATACTTACGAATCTTATCCACAAGAAGATTATTCAATCTGATCGGATCTGTAACTTGTGGCATAATAGGTACTTGTGGGGGTGGAGGTTGTGAAGCAGCCAGATTCGTTCGAATGAACTCCAAAAACCACTCACTCATCATACAAAAGAAGGCTTATTTAGCCTCTCCTCCCTCACTACTTTCATTCGGCCTAGATATGGCCAGCACTGTCCCTTGAGTGGGAATAGGCGCGTTACATTCTACATCATCAGCAACTGCTTGATCGGTGTAATAGTCTAGTTTATACCCTAGTTAGAATAGTGGTTTTGGGACCACAAATTCAAGTTTGTAAAATATTTTAATATTATTTTTTCTGACTTTGATGTGTGATTAAACATGTGCTAAATTTCTGTGAGTTAATTTGTCCGTTTATGTGTTTAATTTGATAAAAAAGATTGAATTGCATCAAAGGTAAACTTAGCATGTTAAGGTATCAATGTGTTGTGGATTTGTAAGGTGGAGGCCTTAAATGGAAATTAGACCACTTTTACAAATAGTGGGTGGTAATGGTAAAGAATAACCTTGCATTATATGTTATTTATATTTTTTAGTAAAGGTTAAAGTTGTAAAATGATAAATAAATTATTAACCCATGAATCATAAAAGAAATAAGTATGAAAATGGATTCATTCATCTATTTACCATCGCAAAACAAAGAAAAGAAACAAAGAAGATTAAGCTAGGGCATTCGCTAGATTGAGGCACAAATTCAAGATCAAGAACCGAGGAAAACACATTCAGATCGCAAGAAAGCGAAAGTAACTGAGCAGCCGTTTCCATTCCGTTAAATCAAATCCAAGGTAAGTCATTATGTAAATAAATGTATTTGTATTGAATTGTGCACATTTATATGACTATTGATAACAGTGAATGCTTACGAGATGCTACGTATATGAATTTTGAGATTAGATCGATATAGTGATAATGTTCGGAAGTCCCATACGAACCTAGGAATAGATAGGATTAGCTATGTCATGACATAGGTATCTATTTTGTTTTATCAAGTAAAACCATGCTTGGGATGTTGGCGTTGATATGAGATTTAGTGTAAGACCACGTTTGGGACGTTGGCATCGATATATGCTTTACGTGAAAGACCATGTCTGGGATATCGACATTGTATTGATTAGTGTAAGACCCTGTTTGGGACAGTGGCATCAATGTCTAAGTACATGTAAGACCTCGTATCGAACGTTGGCATTGTACAACTATTCTGAGCTTTCTAAGTATCTTATTAGGTTCCTAGCGGTTCAACGGCAAGTCTGTGATACGAATGGCAATGTAAATTATAAATCCATTTTAGGTACGTTGAATATACGCTAAATGTGTATACAAGGTAAGTACCTATGTGATTTTTATTTGTAGAAATGTATGATTGAATATGAGAATGTGAATGAGATGCAAGAATAGTTATGAAAGAGATATGTGTATATAAGATGTATGAATTGATGAATGTGGCAAATATGGTCAAGAAAATGGTTATAAGCATACATGATAGGTTTTTTGTATATGACTTACTAAGCTTTTGGAAAGCTTACTTTGTGTGTATTTTCTCTGTTTTATAGATCGTCAAAGCTATCAAGGCTCGGGATCGTCGAGGATCATTATCACACAACTCAACTTATTTTGGTACATTTTGGAAGATGTATATAGCTAGATATGGCATGTATAGGCTAATTAATGGGATAAGTGTGAAATGTGAACTTAGCCATGTGAATTGGTTATTTATATGTTGGCGTTATGCTTGAATGAATGTGTTATATGATGCATATCTTGATATGGTTTGAAGCATATGAAATGGTCAAGTTTTTAGTAAGTAAATGAATGAGTTATGCTTGTGATGAGATGAGTTTTAGTCTTGTATTTTGACATGGTTAGAATTGGTTTTGGATGTATGGATTGGATGGTTAATTTGGTATGTTCTTGGTTGCCAAATAGGCATGAGTTGTCTTTTGCTAATAGGTAAGACCCATATGAGTGGCATTTTGGCTTTGCAAATGGCATATAATGTCACATGGTTGTGGCACACGGGCGTGCCTAGTGATCCTGGGGCTAAATCAGTAGCTAGCTTAAGAGCACACGGCCAAGGAACACAGGCGTGCCTTGTGCCATGTAAAGAAGTTAGTATATGGCCTTGTAGTACACGACTTGGCACACGGACGTACCGGTTAGCCGTGTATTTTTGACAAGATCGACCACGGCCAAGCAACATGGGCATGCTTAGTGGCCATGGAGTAATGTTAGTTTTGACCACAGGGAGGACACACGTAGGTGTCTAGTCGCCGTGGGAGGCACACTGCCTGCCCACATAGGCGTGTAACCTTTGAAACTTAGAAAAATTTTAAATTTCTGAGAATTTTTGTATGTGTTTTGGTTTAGTCCCAACCCTATTTATAAGCATGTTTAAGGTCTCGATGACCTATTTAAGGGACTCTATGTTTGAGAATGATGAATAGTTTATGAAATTTCTGTAAATGTTTCTGATCTGTCTAGACCCTAATCCAGTGATGGATACAAGATAAGGGTGTTACATTTGGTTGGTATCAGAGCTACAATTTAGTCGATTCTTAGAATAACGTAGTGTGTCAGAGGCTAGCTATACATGCTATATATCTAAACTGTGATAGTGTGATAAATCCTGACGTGTAAAATATGATTTTTGTATAGCAATGGATCCCGAAAGAGTCGTAGTTGACGACGTAAAAAGTAATGTGCCTACTCCAGCATAAGGGACGGTGCCCTTTGATCCGAGATCGAATACAAACGGTCAAGAGGGAGAAGTTAAACAAGTTTTCTTACAGATGATGAGTGAATGGTTCACTCTATTCATGAGGAATAACTCGACTATTTTACAACCCCTGCCCCCAGTTAATCTGCCTCAGACATCTGATATACTTCCGACAACAATTTGAATCTGTTGAATAAGCCTCCAGTTGACAAGATTCGTAAGTGTGGGGCTGAAGAATTTCAGGCTACGAGTGATGATGATGCTGAAAAGGTCGAGTTCTGGTTAGAAAATACTATCTGGGTATTTAATGAAATGTCTCTGAATCTGGAAGAATGCATAAAATGTGTTGTATCTTTGTTCCGAGATGTAGCTTATCAATGGTTGAAAAGTCTGATTTCTGTTGTTCCGAAAGAAAGTGTTAAGTGGGACTTCTTTTAGATCGAGTTTCGAAAGAAATAAATTAGTGAGAGATTCATCGATTAGAAACAGAAGTAATTTCTGGAATTAAAATAGGGCCGAATGACTGTTACTGAGTATGAACAAGAGTTCGTGAGATTAAGTCAGTACGCCTAAGAGTGTATATCATCTGAAGCAATAATGTGCAAAAGATTCGAAGATGTTCTTAATGAAGATATTCGCTTGTTAGTTGGGATTTTAGAAATAAAATAATTTGTTGTACTTGTTGATTGAGCATGCAAAGCTGAAGCACTCAGGAAAGATGTAACATCCTAGATTAGGGGTTATGCTTTTGGAGCATAACTCAGGTGTTAGTAGGCTTTAAGCGTGTTTGGAGGTGTTTTAAGAGCTTTTAGAATTCTAGGATGGAAGAGAAAGCTTTGGAAAATTATTGGTTTTTAAGTTAAAAAGGGGACGCTAGGCTAAGGAAGCCTTAAGAAAATTTGTGTTGGATTCATGACACAAAGAAACCAATTGGCAAGGTGGCAAGGGACACTACATTGGGGCTTGGAAGGTGCGTCACATGGAGTGCCCAGGGGAGGAGGTTTGAGCTGCAGATATTGCACTTGGGAGCTTTTATTTTTGGCGTTAAAAGGGGAGCAAGGCCATGTTGAGTAAATAGATGTGTTTCATTAATATTTAAAAGCCGAAACTAATCTATTCAAGTAATCTAGTGATTGTCGATTTCAAGAAAGAAGGATACAAAGTTTTCGGCATTTGATTAGACATCAATCGGCACAAGGTAAGGATTTATGTGTACTAATCCTCTTTGGGATTTGGT
Source organism: Gossypium rotundifolium (assembly GCA_025506655.1). NCBI lineage: Eukaryota > Viridiplantae > Streptophyta > Magnoliopsida > Malvales > Malvaceae > Gossypium > Gossypium rotundifolium. The sequence goes on from CP106724.1 coordinate 148,594,074, forward strand.
TTTATGGCTGAATGGCTCTTTACTAAGTATTAAGTGATTGATCAAATGTAGAGATTTAAGATCTAAGGCATTAGATCAAGCTTTTCGGATTTGGAGTGAACTTGCTAAAGCGAATCAGGTGTGTACCCACACTATCTTTTAATAACAATTATGGCTAAAATTTAATATGAGCATGTTTATAAGAATGTGAATATGGCTAAAGTACCATACTATGGTACAAAGTACTCAGTACGTTCCTACTCCTACTAGGATTATGTTAAATATCTCATTATTCGACACACATATAACATTATAAGAATGTGAAATAAGAATTTGGCATGTTAATGCATGATATGTATGATATGGGGCATATGGGTTATATGAAAAGGGGAAGTGAATGTGGTAACCTAAGACCACGATATCTGAATGTGGTGACCTAAGACCACGATAACTGAATGTGGTGACCTAAGACCACGATATCTAAATGTGGTGACCTAAGACCACGATACCTGAATGTGGTGACCTAAGACCACGAATTTTATAAGGGCGATGAGCACGTCGACTGCAGTGACTGCCTTCGATGGTATGTAGCGGATGGAGGGTTGACTTAGTAGTCCCCACGGTGTGCAGGATGGTACGGGTGATGTGTAGTGGATGGCATAAAGGTTTGGGTTTGGGTTGCATCATTATTTTATATCTGCTATATGATTATGTATGTGATGTGATAATATGCCTGAATCTATTTGTACATAGTGTTTGTGTACACATTGAGTCTGTTTGACTCACCCCGTTGTTGGAACATTTTTCCAGGTGATGATCAGTAATGGACCGGGTCGGCGGGAACTTAAAGGTGGCCATGCACAGCAAGAAATTTTACGATTCGGACTTTTATTTTTAACTAAGTACTTCCAATTATTTGGATTTATTTGATGTAATAAGGCCATAATAGAACTACTTTACTTTGCTTTTATTTATTAAGCTTACAAACTTTTATTTATTAAAGGATTAAGTAAACTTATTCTAAAACAAAGACTAAACGTTTTGTCACCTAAAGTAAAGGATTTTAATAATGAAATAAAATTATTTTTAACTCGAGCCCAACCCAAAAACAATCGTTCTTTAAAAAACCCAGATTTTCCAAAGTAACAAAAGAATTTGAAACGGTTTACACCGGGGAACATAGCAGATTCGGTCAAGGCTCATGGGTCGGGTTTGGGGTGTTTCAGTTTGGTATCAGAGCCCGGTTCAAAACTCGGCCTTGAGGGCTTTTTAGGGCCCAAAACATTTTGTCTTTTGAAAATGGACTTTTCTATGAAATAAACAGGCTTTCTGGCATGGCACCTAAGTCTCCGACCATGATCCACCGGTAAGTACTTGACTTCAAGTGATTTGAATATGTGAAATGTATGGGTTTTATGGAAACGTAGATTAGTGAACTAGGATCTGTTAAACCCTAGGACTAGTCTACTCAAAACACAAGTACATAAGACTTAAGGACCATTAGACAAACACGTGATTAAGTCGCCGAGCTAGGGTGTGGTAATCTGTTGCGCATGTCTAGGAGTGGATTCATGAAGAGCTTGGTATTTAAGCGGTCCTAGCAACTCACCTCCTCTTTACTCGAATCCTACAGTGCGTAGTAACTGCTTCACCCTAACCAAGAGGACTTAGTCATCGGCTAAACCAATGATTAAAACCCGAAAGGGACTAGCCATATTTTTTATAAAAACCTTAGTTTTTTTAAAATCCTTAAATTAACCCTTCGATTTGCAACAAAATCTATTTTGAAAATTTCTCGAAAAAATTTTCCAGTTTGCCAAAATTACAAAAATACCCCTAGAGGTAAAATTACAAAAATGCCCTTGGTTTCTAAAATTACCATATTACCCTTGATTTTAGTAAAATTTTTCTGTTTTGTAAAAGTGTCCAAAAACTCTATTTTACGAAAAATTCAAGGTACTTTGATTTGGGAAAATTACTAAAATGCCCCTGTGTTGTAAATTAATAAAATACCCTTAGTTTTTAAGATTTTCAAAAATACCTCGACTTTTGCTAAAATGTTTCTACTTTACAAAATACCAAAACTTTTGTTTTACAAATATCAAGATACCCCGATTTGGAGAATTTACGAAAATGCCCCTAACTTCCAAAATTACCGAAATAACCCCGATTTAAAATTACAAGAACAATCATTGATTTGGAAAATAAATTTTCAAGATAACCTCGAGTTTTTGTAAATTTTGAAATACTTTTGATTTATAAAGATTATTTTCGAAGTGACCCCGATTTATTACCAAAATACTTTATAGGAAAAATGACGAAATTACCCTTGGGGGGATGATCAGGAATGCCCAAAGTAGTGAAGTGAATGTTGTGAATGAATGTGTCTCTTTCGAGATGGATGGATGTGAATGTGAATGTGAATCTCTGAATTAGAATAGTGAACTTGAACTGAAACTTTGTTTGATCGAAAGAACCACTATTAAACTCCTTTTCATAAAACTATTCACGGTTAAACAGTGGAACAAAGTACTAATGCATAAAACTCTTTAATCAGATAAAATAGCGACGTTAGAAATGAGTTCTTGGGAACGTGAACTTAAAAAAAAAATTATGCCTAGGAAGTATGATGGCTCTATTAAGATCAGAGTGCACAACATAAGCGTAGCTCGGTGAGTTAAGATGTTCGATTATTCAATAGTAAGTAATTTCGAGGACAAAATTCTTTTTAAGGAGGGTAGAACTGTAACATCCTGGATTAGGGGATATGCGTTTGGAGCATAACTCAGGTGTTAGTAGGCTTTAAGGGTGTTTGGAGGTGTTTTAAGAGTTTTTAGAATTCTAGGATGGAAGAGAAAGCTTTGGAAAATTATTGGTTTTTAAGTTAAAAAGGGGAAGCTAGGCTAAGGAAGCCTTAAGAAAATTTATGTTGGATTCATGACACAAAGAAACCAATTGGAAAGGTGGCAAGGGACGCTACCTTGGGGCTTGGAAGGTGCGTCACATGGAGTGCCCAGGGGAGGAGGTTCGAGCTGCAGAGATTGCACTTGGGAGCTTTTATTTTTGGTGTTAAAAGGGGAGAAAGGCCATGTTGAGTAAATAGATGTGTTTCATTAATATTTAAAAGCCAAAACTAATCTATTCAAGTAATCTAGTGATTGTCGATTTCAAGAAAGAAGGATACAAAGTTTCTGGCATTTGATTAGACATCAATCGGCAGCAAGGTAAGGATTTAAGTGTACTAATCCTAATGGGATTTGGTTTTATGGCCGAATGGCTCTTTACTAAGTATTAAGTGATTGATCAAATGTAGAGATTTAAGATCTAAGGCATTAGATCAAGCTTTTGAGATTTGGAGTGAACTTGCTAAAGCGAATCGGTGTGTACCCACTATCTTTTAATAAAATTATGGCTAAAATTTAATATGAGCATGTTTATAAGAATGTGAATATGGCTAAAGTACCATACTATGGTACAAAGTACTCAGGTACGTTTCCTACTCCTACTAGGATTACGTTAAATATCTGTTACGACACACATATGACATTATAAGAATGTGAAATAAGAATTTGGCATGTTAATGCATGATATGTATGATATGGGGCATATGGGTTATATGAAAAGGGGAAGTGAATGTGGTGACCTAAGACCACGATATCTGAATGTGGTGATCTAAGACTGCGATAACTGAATGTGGTGACCTAAGACCACGATATCTGAATGTGGTGACCTAAGACCACGATATCTGAATGTGGTGACCTAAGACCACGAATTTTATAAGGGCGACGAGCACGTCGACTGCAGCGATTGCCTTCAATGGCATGTAGCGGCTGGAGGGTTGACTTAGTAGTCCCCACGGTGTGCAGGATGGTACGGGTGATGTGTAGCGGATGGCATATAGGTTTGGGTTCAGGTTACATCATTATTTTATATCTGCTATATGATTATGTATGTGATGTGATAATATGCAGAATCTATTTGAACATAATGTTTGTGTACATATTGAGTCTGTTTGACTCACCCGTTGTGGGAACATTTTTCGGTGATGATCGAGAATGGACCAAGCCTCGGCGGAGCTTAAAGGTGGCCATGCACAAAGAAGAAATTTTACAATTCATACTTTTATTTTTAACTAAGTACTTCCAATTATTTGGATTTATTTGATGTAATAAGGCCATAGTAGAACTACTTTACTTTGCTTTTATTTATTAAGCTTATACAAACTTTTATTTATTAAAGGATTAAGTAAACTTATTTTAAACAAAGCCTAAACGTTTTGTCACCTAAAGTAAAGGATTTTAATAATGAAATAAACTTGTTTTTAACTCGAGCCCAACCCAAAAACAATCGTTCTTTCAAAAACCCAGATTTTCCAAAGTAACAAAAGAATTTGAAATGGTTTACACCGGGAACATACCAGATTCGGTCAAGGCTCGTGGGCCGGGTTTGGGGTGTTTCAAAAGATAAAAGAAAAGCTAATTTTGAAGCCCGTGATATGAGAAAGAGATTTCTGAGCAAGTCATTTCAGTCTACTTCGAAAAGATTCAGAGATGATCAAAGTTGTTCAAGAGATAATTGGGACATTCGAACAGAAATCGAGCTAGGTCACAGATGAGTTCCAAAACTCTAGCAACTTCAGTGGCTATTGTTGGAAATGTCCGGACTGATAGACCTGAATGTAAACATTGTGGAAAAAGGCATCCAGGAAGTTGTAGACTAAATGATAGAGCTTGTTTTAGATGTGGATCACTTGATCATTTTATTTGTGATTGCCCTAAATCTGTCGAGCCAGAGATTGTCCAGAATTTGAGACTGATAATGCACCTATGAGAGGTAGACCTTCAAAGAATGTAAGAAATGTCAGTAGTAGTCAGAGAACTTCGAGAGACACTGTTGTACGATCTGAAGCTAGAGCGCATGCCAGAGCATATGCTATCCTAGCTTATAAGGAAGCTTCATCTCTAGATGTTATAACGGGTACTTTTACTCTTTATAATACTTATGTGATTGTATTGATAGATCCTGATTCTACGCATTCATATATATGCATGGATTTAGTATTCAGTAAGACTTTACCTGTAGAGTCTACTGAGTTTGCTATAAAAGTATCGAACCCCTTAGGTAAAAGTATCCTTGTTGATAAAGTATGCAAGAAATATCCATTAATGTTTCGAGATATCTGTTTACCCACTGATTTGATGCTCTTTCCATTTGATGAGTTTGATATCATTCTGGGTATGGACTAGTTGACATTGCATGATGCTGTTGTGAATTGTAAAAGAAAAACTATTACTTTGAGATGTTCGAATGATGAAATTGTATGGGTTGAGTCTAATGATTTGAATGGATTTCCTACTGTGATATCGATATTGAAAGCTCAAAGATATGTGGAAATGGGATATGAGGCATATTTTGCTTATATGATTGATTCGAAAGTGTCTAAAAGGAAAGTTGAATCTGTGCCTATTGTTTGTGAATTTTCTGATGTGTTTCCTGAAGAATTACCAGGTTTGCCTCCAATTCATGAAGTTGAGTTTCGTACTGATCTACTGCCTGGTACTACACCTATTTCGATAGCTTCGTATAGAATGGCACCAACAGAATTGAAAGAGTTAAAGTCACAGTTGCAAGAGTTGACCGATGGAGGATTCACTAGACCGAGTTTTTCACCTTGGGGTGTTCCTGTTCTGTTTGTGAAAAAGAAAGATGGCACGATGAGAATGTGCATCGATTATCGTCAGTTGAATAAGGTGACTATAAAGAATAAATATTCGTTGCCCAGAATTGATGATTTATTTGATCAGTTAAAAGGAGCTACTATATTTTCCAAGATTGATCTGAGATCGGGATACTACCAATTGAGAGTAAAAGATTCAGACATATCAAAAACTGCTTTTAGAATGAGGTACAGGCATTATGAGTTTTTAGTTATGCCATTTGGACTAACCAATGCTCCTGCTGCTTTTATGGATCTGATGAACATAATTTTCAGACCGCACCTAGATCGATTTGTTGTAGTATTCATAGATGACATATTGATTTATTCACTTGATAAAAATGAACATGATGAACATTTGAGAATCATGTTTCAAACTCTGAGAGAAAAGAAATTGTATGCAAAATTCATCAAATGTGAATTCTGGTTGCACGAGGTTAGTTTTCTAGGACATATTGTGTCAGCTTATGGAATCCGAGTGGATCCGAGTAAGATTTCTGCTATTCTAGATTGGAAACCTCCGAAGAATGTGTCTAAAGGCCGTAGTTTTCCGGGGTTAGCTGGTTATTATCGTTGATTTGTTAAAGGATTTTTAGTGATAGCTACTCTGTTGACTAGATTACTCCAGAAAGATGTTAGATTTGAATGGACGGATAAATGCTAGAAAAGTTTTGATCAATTGAAAACTCTGTTAACAGAAGCTCCAGTGTTGGTACAGCCAGAATCAGGCAAAGAATTTGTGATTTATAGTGATGCTTCGTTAAACGGTCTGGGAAGTGTTTTGATGTAGGAAAGAAAAGTTGTAGCTTATGCTTTGAGACAATTGAAGCCTCATGCAAAGAACTATCCAATGCACGACCTTAAGCTAGCTGCGATTGTGTTTGCACTTAAGATTTGGCGCCATTATCTGTTTGGTGAGAAATGTCATGTCTTTTCAGATCATAAAAGTCTGAAATATTTAATGACCTGGAAAGTTTTGAACCTGCGTCAAAGGAGATGGTTAGAGCTGTTAAAAGACTATGAGCTTGTGATAGATTATCATCCGGGTAAAGCAAATGTTGTTGCTGATGCATTGAGTAGAAAATCATTGTTTGCACTACGTGCTTTAAGTGCTCAGTTAGATTTATCCGATAATAGTTCTGTGATAGCTGAATTAAAAGCGAAACCATTGTTTGTATAGCAAATATGTGATGCTCTGAAGGTTGATAATGAATTGTTATCAAAGTGAGCTCAGTGTGATTCAAATTCTGAATCTGAATTTCAAATTGTTGATGATTGCTTGAGATTCTGAGATCGTATCTGCGTTTCGAGAAATACAGAGTTGATTCAACTGATTTTAAGTGAAGCACATAGCAGTTTTCTATCTGTTCATCTGGGAAGTACTAAAATGTACCATGATTTGAAATGACACTATTGGTGGTCTGGTATGAAACAGGACATTTCTGACTTTGTTTCAAAATATTTAGTCTGTCAACAAGTGAAAGCTGAACATCAAGTTCCATCTGGTTTGCTATAACCTATTTTAATTCCTGAATGGAAATGAGATAGAGTGACGATGGATTTTTTTCGGGATTGCCTCTGACTCCGAGAAAGAAAGATGCGATATGGGTCGTAGTTGATCGATTAACTATATCTGCCCATTTTATTCTGGTAAGATCTGACTACTCACTTGATAAGTTAACTGAGCTTTATATTGCTGAGATTGAAAGATTACACGGGGTGCCACTATCCATTATATCAGATAGAGATCCGAGATTTACATCAAGGTTCTGGAAGAAATTGCAAAAAGCTTTAGGCACAAAATTGCATTTCAGTACAGCTTTTCATCCGCAAACAGATGGTCAATTCGAGCGGATCATTCAGATTCTTGAGAATATTTTAAGATGTTGCATTCTTGAATTTGATGGTACGTGGGAACAATACTTGCCATTGATTGAATTTGCATACAATAATAGTTTTCAGTCAATCATTAAAATGGCACCATATGAAGCTTTGTACGGACGTAAATGTCGAACACCTTTGTATTGGATCAAGCTCAGTAAGAATAAGCTACTTGGAGTCGATTTGATAAAAGATTCAGAACAGAAAGTGAAACTAATCTGAGATTGTTTGAAAGCAGCACCTGATCGCCAAAAGTCTTATGCGGACTTAAAACGAAAAGATATAAAATTTGAGATCGGTGAGAAAGTATTTTTGAAAGTGTCTCCGTGGAAGAAAGTGCTTTGATTCGAAATAAAGGCAAGTCAAGTCTGAGGTTCATCGGGCCGTATGAAATCATTGAATGTGTTGGGCATGTTGCGTATAGATTAAAGTTGCCCTCTAAATTAGAAAATATCCATAATGTATTTCATGTCTCAATCTCCGTAGATATCATTCCGATCCGTCACATGTGATTACTCCGTCTGAAATTGAAATTAAATCGATATGACATATGAAGAGGAACTGATTCGTATCTTAGCTCGTGAGGTGAAAGAGTTGAGAAATAAGAAAATACTATTAGTGAAAATATTGTGGAATCGTCACGGAATTGAAGAGGCAACAAGGAAGCCGGAAGATTCAATGGGACAGCAATATCCGACTCTGTTTAACGGTAAGATTTTCTGGGGGGAGAACTGTAATAGTCTGGTTTATACCCTAGTCGGAACAGTGGTCTCGGGACCACAAATTCGAGTCTATAAAATATTTTAATATTATTTTCTGTGACTTTGATGTGTGATTAAGCATGTGCTAAATTTCTGTGAGTTAATTTGTTCGTTTATAAGTTTAATTTGATAAAAAAGATTGAATTGCATCAAAGGTAAACTTAGCATGTTAAGGTATCAATGTGTTGTGGCTTTGTTAGGTGGAGGCCTTAAATCGCAATTAGACCACTTTTAGAGATAGTGGGTGGTAATGGTCAAGAATAACCTTGCATTATATGTTATTTATATTTTTTAGTAAAGGTTAAAGTTGTAAAATGATAAATAAATTATTAACCCATGAATCATAAAAGAAATAAGTATGAAAATGGATTCATTCATCTATTTACCACCAAAAAACAAAGAAAAGAAACAAAGAAGATTAAGCTAGGGCATTCGGCTAGATTGAGGCACAAATTCAAGATCAAGAACCGAGGAAAATAGATTTAGATTGCGGGAAAGCGAAAGTAACTGAGTAGCCATTTCCATTCCGTTAAATCAAATTCGAGGTAAGTCATTATGCAAATAAATGTATTTGTATTGAATTGTGCACATTTATATGACTATTGATAACATTGAATGCTTACAAGATGCTACGTATATGAATTTCGAGATAAGATCGATATAGCGATAATGTCCGAGAAGTCCCGTACGAACCTAGGAATAGATGGGATTAGCTATGTCATGACATACGTATCTATTTTGTTTTATCAAGTAAGACCATGCCGGGCGTTGGCGTTGATATTAGATTAAGTGTAAGACTACGTCTGGGATGTTGGCATCGATATTAGCTTTATGTGTAAGACCATGTTGGGACATCGACATCGTATTGATTCGTGTAAGACCTTATTTGGGACAGTGGCATCGATATCTGAGTACACGTAAGCCCTCATCTGGGACGTTGGCATTGTACAACTATTTCGAGCTTTCTAAGTATCCTATTAGGTTCCTAGCGGTTCAACGAGCAAGTCTGTGATATGAATGGCAATGTGAATTATAAATCCATTTTAGGTACGTTAAATATACACTGAATGTGTATACAAGGTAAGTACCCATGTGATTTTTATTTGTAGAAATGTATGATTGAATATAAGAATGTGAATGAGATGCAAGAATGATTATGAAAGAGATATGTGTATATAAGATGTATGAATTGATGAATGTGGCTAATATGGTCAAGAAAATGGTTATAAGCATACATGATAGGTTTATTTGCATATGACTTACTAAGCTTTAAGAAAGCTTACTCTATGTGTGTTTTCTCTATTTTATAGATCGTTAAAGTTACTAAAGGCATGGAGCATCGAGGATCGTCATCACACAACTCAACTTATTTTGGTACATTTGGGAAGATGTATATAGCTAGATATGGCATGTATAGGCTAGTTAATGGGATAAGTGTGAAATGTGAACTTAGCTATGTGAATTGGTTATTTATATATTGGCATTATGCTTGAATGAATGTGTTATATGATGCATATCTTGATATGGTTTGAAGCTTATGAAATGGTCAAGTTTTTAATAAGTAAATGAATGAGTTATGTTTGTGATGAGATGAGTTTTAGTCTTGTATTTTGACATGGTTAGAATTGGTATTGAATGTATGAACTGGATGGTTAATTTGGTATGTTCTTGGTTGCCAAATAGGCATGAGTTGTCTTAATGATTTTGCTAATAGGTAAGACCAATATGAGTGGCATTTTGGCTTTGCAAATGGCATATAATGTCACATGGTTGTGGCACACGGGTGTGCCTAGTGACCTTGGGGCTAAGTCAGTAGCTAGCTTAAGAGCACACGGCCAGGGTACATGGGCATGCCTTGTAGCTATGTAAAGAAGTCAGTATATGGCCTAGTAGTACACGGCCTTGGCTCACGGACGTGCTGGTTAGCCGTGTGGTTTTGACAGGATCGACCACAACCAAGCAATATGGGTGTGCTTGGTGGCCGTGGAGTAATGTCAGTTTCAACCACGGGGAGGACACACAGAGGTATCTAGTTACCGTGTGAGACACAGCCTACCCACACGGGCATGTAACCTCTGAAACTTAGAAAAATTTTAAATTTTCGAGAATTTCTGTATGTGTTTTGGTTTAGTCCCAACCCTGTTTATAAGCATGTTTAAGGTATCGATGACCTATTTAAGGGACTCTATGTTTGAGAATGATGAATAGTTGCATGAAATTTCTGTAAATGTTTTTGATCTGTCTGGTAATACCCTTAACCCTAATTCAGTGATGGATACGGGATAGAGGTGTTACAATTGGGATCTATTACTATACGAAAACACATTTTCATCTGTCAGAATTCATCATACTATCACAATTTCATATATGACATGTGTAGCTAGACTCACACACGCTACGTTAGTCTGAGAATCGACTAAACTTGGCTCTGATACTAATAAAATGTAACACCCTTAACCCGAAACCATCACCATAATAGGGTTAAGATGCTTTACCAAACAATCGAATCATTTCACATCCCAATTACGACACAAAGTCAATAATCATCATAACACATCAATATATAATCAAATAGTCACTTATTGAAGCCTACAAGACCTCAAACACATGTTAGAGAGGACTAGACAAAACCGAACACTTATGAAAGTTTTAGAAATTTCAAACATTCAGCAAGTCTGTTGAGGCCACACGCCGGTGCCCTCAGGCCGTGCCAAAATAGAGCAAGAATTCTGACTTCTCTACACGGCCATCAAGCACGCCCGTGTGCCATGGCCATGTGCTCTTAATCTAGCTACTGACTTATGCCCACGGTTAGTTGACACACCCGTGTCAAGGTTGTATACTATTAGGCTAGATCTTGTCATTCTCCCATGGCCATTAGGCACGCCCATGTGCCATAACCGTGTTGGCTAAACAGGCCATATGCAAGACCAATTTGCCACCCATACAAGGGTCAAACCTACAAGCACATTTAAGCATAATTCCACACACAATTTGGCAACCAATTTCATATAAATTGATCGACATATCATCTCATACTATCTCATTTCTAATCAAGTCAACTTATAAACTAAATTCACCACTTGAACACATTCAATACCAAACATGATTCCTCCTCAAATTCATTAGATCATACTAGCAATAATCTATCACCATGATTTACCATTTATAAGACATATCTATTGCCATCGAAACATACCAAAACTCACTTCACATACCAAATCCACACAAGCATATTTCAAACATTTATCTAGTCACCTCACATGGATATTTACACATCTCATACATAATTTACATATCTAGCCTATACATGCCATATTTCAACTATGTACATATTTCCAAAAGTACCAAAATAGATTGCTGATAGTGTGATTGAGATGCTGATGATTCCCAAATCCAAGATACTTTTATTAACACTGCAAAGCAGAGAAACAAATCACACAGTAAGCTTTCCAAAGCTTAGTAAGTTCGAAATACAATACAATTATTTCATCAAATCAAACTAATGTATATAATTAACCATCACATAGATCAATTCTCTCATATTCATACCATATCATCCATAGCTAAAATATTCATTCATCCATTCATAGCTTTATCTATAAACTCATCAACCACAAAGGTTAAATACATACCTTAGCTAACACATAGTTATTCAACTTCCAAGCTATTCAATGCTTTATATTACATGTCGATTATCCTCTGATATTCGTTTAATTTAATTGAAAACTCAGTGCCATATACATGATCAAAACATATTCGTCATCGTACACTTAGTGTTTATTCTTTTAAATGACTTATCTCGGTATTGCACACTCAGTGCCAAATCAATAAGCCGAAGCTTTCATAACATTGCACACATAGTGCTATTTACCTCTGTTTCGATTTCAATTTCTCACACTTAGTGCCATTTAATAAAATTTTGCACTAGCATCTCAAATCTCATAATCATATACATATTCATCCCATAATGCTAAAACATATCTTAATAACATGTATTATATCAGAACTTACCTCGGACGTCGAACTATTGAAATGGTCGATTAATCGAGCACTTTATCTTTACCTCAATCTCGATCCGAACCTCTCTTTCTTGGTCTATACACATTCAAATTCAATCCATTCAATCACCAACTCATTCAATTTCAACCACACACACACATTTAGGGCATTTTACAAAATAGCCCTCACATTTTCACATTTTGACACTTTAGTCCCTATTTCACAAAATCATCAAATACACAAAATTTCAAAACACATATGCTAGTTGAATTCTTCCCATGCTAATACAAGCTCATACATTTCATTTATTTCACAATTTAACCCTTCAATTTCTCATTTTCTCAATTAAGTCCAAAATACTCAATTTAACTAAAAATCCCAATACAAACTATGTTAATCCAACACCAAGTTTCCATATTTCAATATAAACTAACACATAGCTCAAGTGTTCATCAATGACTTATCACAAAAACATCATCAATTCACAAAATTAAAGCATGGGTTAGCTAGAGCACGAAGCAACGATTACGAAAACATAGAAATTATAAAAAACTGAGCTCAAAGATACCTTCAATAAAGCTCAAATATTGGCCGAATGCCCTAAAGCTCTCTTCCCTTCTTTTTCTTCAACATTCGGCACTCATAAAGATGATAACATTCATTTTTTCTTTCATTTGTTTTATTAATATTACCTTATTACATATTTTACTCTTTTGCCCTTTTATTAAACATATAAAACAAATATATATTAAGGCTAATATTTCATTTAGCCATCCACTATCTTTAATAATGGCTTAATTACCTCTTAAGACCATCCTATTATGAAGACAACAACACTTAAATACTTATAAATCAGCACATAGCTTTTACTCTTTATGCGGTTAAGTCCTTTCTCTTAATTTGGCACACAATCGATAAAATTATCACACACACAGACTATGTCACATAGAATCAACACCAAAGATAACATTAAAATATTATTTCGACCTTAAATTTGTGGTCTCGAACCACTGTTCTAACTAGGGTCTAAATTGGGCTGTTACACCTAAATCCTACGGATCAGGTCAAGCGAATTAATCATCTGTTCAGAGTTAAATAACAAGTGAAGTCTAGGTGGATTCTTTCTTGGGTATTGTCTTGATCAATTGATTTTTCCCAAAAGTATTGTCCCTATTCGTTCTTTGTGTCTTAGCATCCTTAGCTTAGTAATTAGTTTAATAAACATTAATCACTTTTATTTTAGGCTAGATAATAAAAAGAAAGTTAGTACTAGTACTTTTGGTTCCTTTGGGTTCGACATTCTGGTCTTGCCACTAAGCTATACTACTATTTTTATAGGTGTGCTTGCCTCAATCATGGTGATAGTTAGTTTCTAGGCTCGATCATTCATTTTATAAATATTAAGACTTATCATGGACACGATCAAGCATATCCTCGAGTACTTGTATCAACCTCTCCGACTATCCTTCGGTTTGGGGGTGAAAAGCCGTACTAAAATTCAACTTTGTGCCCAAGGCCTCTTGTAACTTTTTCCAAAATCTGGATGTGAATCTCGGATCTCTATCTGATATAATCGATAAGGGCACTCCGTGTAGCCTCACAATCTCAGAAATATACAAGTTTACCAACTTATCTAGTGAATAGTTGACCCGTACCAGTATGAAATGGGCTGACTTCGTAAGTCTATCGACTACGACCCATACAGCATCTTTCTTGCTCGGTGTCAACGGCAAACTTGTTACAAAGTCCATAGTAATTCGGTCCCATTTCCACTCGGCACCATAATAGGTTGAAGCAAACCCAAGGGTACTTGGTGTTTGGCCTTTACTTGCTGACAAATCAAGCATATTGACACAAACTCAGATATATCTTTCTTCATGCTCAGCCACCAATACCATTTCTTCAAATCATTGTACATCTTGGTGCTACCCGGGTGTACAGATAAGCATCCACTATGTGCTTCATGCAAAAATTTACGAATGAGCTCATCATTTATTGGTACACAAACTCTGTCTCTAAACATCAAACATCCGTTTGAGTTGATCCGAAAGTCAGACTCAACACCTGACTCGCATTGAACTCATTTGATTTCTGAGCCTCATAGATCTCTTAGAGAAACATCGGTCTAGCCCTAAACTCAGCTAGAATTGAACCATTGTCAGGTAAACTCACCCGTGTATTCATAGCCCCCAAAGAAAATAGGGGTTATCTACTCAAAGAGTCGCCGACTACATTCGCCTTTCCCGGATGGTAGTCAATGACTAACTCATAATCTTTTATCAACTCTAACCATCTTCATTGCCTTAAGTTTCCTTTTGAGTCATCAAATACTTTAAACTTTTAGGATCGGTGAAAATCTGACATCTTTCACCATACAAATGGTGTCTCCAAATCTTCAATAAAAAACAATGGCAGCTAACTCTAGATCATGCGTCAGATAGTTCTTCTCATGTGGCTTTAACTATCTGGAGGCATATACAATCACCTTACCTTACTGCATAAGTACACAGCCCAATCCACTCAAGGATGCATCACTGTAGACCACAAGTTCTTTTCCAGATTCAGGTTGTACTAGATTTGGAGCTTTTGTCAACAATGCCTTTAGTTTCTCAAAACTTTGTTGGCACCTTTCTGTCCATTCAAACTTTACATTTTTCTGTAATAATCTCGTCATCGGTGTAGCTATCATGGAAAATCCCTTGACGAATCGTCAGTAATAGCCAACTAGGCCCAAAAACTTCTAACCTCACTACATTTTTCAGTGGTTTCCAATCAATAATGACTGAAATCTTACTTGGGTCAACTCAGACTCCATCTCCTGAGACAATGTGCCCCAAAAATCCAACTTCTTTGAGCCAAAAATCACTTTTGCTAAACTTGGCATACAACTGATTATCTCGTAAAATCTGTAAAATAGTCCTTAAGTCCTCAGCATGCTCATGCTCATCACGAGGATATATCAGTATGTCATCAATAAAAACCACAACAAACTTGTCCAAGTATGGCCGAAAAATACGATTCATTAAATCTATAAACATAGCAGGGGCATTTGTCAAACCAAAAGGCATGACTAAAAATTCATAGTGCCCATACCTCATTTGAAAGGCCATCTTCGGCACATCTGAGTCTTTTACTCTCAACAGGTAATAACTAGACCTCAAGTCTATCTTGGAAAACATAATGGCTCCCTTCAATTGGTCAAATAAATCATCGATCCTTGGCAATGGGTACTTGTTCTTCACAATAACCTTATTAAGCTACTGGTAATCTATACATAATCTCATGGAACCGTCTTTCTTTTTCACAAATAACACTGGAGCACCCCATAGAGAGCAACTCGGTCTTGCAAAACCTTTGTCCATTAGCTCTTGCAACTGTGACTTCAATTCCTTCAACTCCATTGGAGCTATTCTTAGGGAGCAATCGGTATCGGTACAGTACTAGGATCTAACTCAATACCAAATTCAACCTCTCTAACTGGAGGCAATCTTGGAAATTCTTCGGGAAAAACATCTGGGTACTCACATACTATCAGTACAGATTCGATCTTCAACTCAGTTTCTTTGGCATTCATCACAAAAGCAAGATACACCTCATACCCTTTTCTTACATACCTCTAGGCTGACTTGTAAAAGATCACTACCGGTGACCTGTCTTGTTCATTTGATTCAACACGAAGAGTGTCCCCATTTTCACATCTCAATTCAATATATTTCTTTCCACAATTTACTATCACATCATGAGTGGTTAACCAGTCCATACCAAGAATTATATCGAATTCATCAAATGGCAATAGCATGAGATTTGCCTTAAAATGATGACCTCTAATCATCAATGGGCAATCTTTACATACCTTATCAACTAGCAAACTTTTGCCTAAAGGATTAGAAACCTTTATCACAAATTCTGTAGACTCTACGGGCATACTTATTCTAGATATTAATTTCATGCAAATGTATAAAGGCTAGATCCGGATCTATTAAAGTAATAACTTTAGCATCATGGAAAGAAAATGTACCCTTAATCAAATCGGGAGATGCAGCCTCTTCGCGAGCGCGAATGGCATAGGTCCTCTTAGGTGCTCTACCCTCAGATCTCGCAGCCTGCTCTCTGGGCATATTCTTACTACTTTTTCCACTTCCCAGGTTTTTCTATGGTCTTCCACTAGCTGTGCCTCCCGGTCTTGCATCTTGAAGCTTCTCTTTCTCATCCACCTCAAGGAAATTTCTAATAAAATGATCTAGAGACCCACACCTGAAACATGCCTTTTCATTTGCTCGACATTCACTGGTATGATGCTTGCCACACTGTGGGCACTCCAGTCTACTCGATCGGGTGTTGCCAACACTAGCAACTGATGTGGCCTGGGCTTTAGACCCTGAGTACTGTTTCCTTTTACTTTAGTTTGAAAACTCTGCTGAAGTAGTTGATCGGGTAGGAAAATCTCTTGACTTATTGGATGAGGACCGAAATGACTTACTCAATTGTCTTTTTCTTGAGTCACGAGACTCTATCTCAGCTTTTCTTTTCTCTTTCACTAATTCTTCGACCTTACAAGCCCGATCCACTAACATAACAAATTCCTTCAACTCGAGGACACCAACAAACAACTTAATGTCTTCATTTAGTCCATCCTCAAACCTCTTACACATGATGGATTCAGTGGACACATTCCGAGCATACTTGCTGAGCCTCACAACCTCGTGCTCGTACTCAGTCACTGTTATCTTACCTAGTTTCAGTTCGAGAAATTCCTTTCTCTTCTAATCAATGAATCTTTGGCTTATGTATTTCTTCCAGAATTTTTTTGGAAAAACTCTTATGTAATCATTTCCCTTGGTACAACCGACACAAGGGTATTTCACCACTGATAAGCAAAATCTCTTAGAAGAGAAACTACAAATTTCATGCACTCTTCAGATGTACACGATAATTCATCAAATACTCTGATGGTATTTTCAAGCCAGAATTCAACTATTTTCGGATCATCACCTTTACTATCCCAGAATTCCTCAGATCCTTGCTTCTGAATTCTATCTACCAGAGGCTTTTCTCTTCTTACTAGTTCTACCACTTGAGGAGCTACATGGGTAGGTTGAGGAATAGGTGGGGGTGGAGGAGGTTGAGCATTAGGATTTGCTAGAATGTACTCAATGTACCAATTGCTCATCATACGGAGAAAGGCTTCTTGGGCCTCTTCTCCGTGACTCGAAGTCTTGGGTATACTCTCTCTGGCGCAGTCCCTTGTGCGGGAGCTGGCACATTACTTGCAGTATCATCGGCTGCAGCTCAGTCAGGATCAGGATCCGTTGACTATATAAAAACACAATTCAAATCATCAGGAGTCGTCACACTATCATTACACAAGTACTCGTACGTATGGCATGTATAACTAGACTCATACTTATGCTACGTTAGTCCGAGAGTCGACTAAACTGTAGCTCTTATACCACTAAATGTAGCACCCCTTATTCGTGTCCGACGTCGGGACCGGATACGAGGCATTACCATGCTTAACCTTGCTTGAACATGTAAGATCGGGCTATCAAATTTCGTTCCAACTTAAAACTTTTCTTTCTTATTCAATACATATATATCATGGGCCTACGAGGCTTTAAACATGCATTCGGAAGGTTTCAGAGTTCAACCGAAAAATTTTACCCTCTTTGAAAAATTTTACCTAAATAGTGATCACACGCCCGTGTGGGCAGGCCGTGTGGTCTCACATGCCCATGTCTATAGCCCATGTAGAATTTATTTTTATTTCAAACCTACAGGGGTTTCCACACGGTTGGACACACGCCAGTGTCAATAGCCCGTGTCTTTCACACGGTTTAGACACGCACTTGTCCTCTCCCGTGTATGAAAACTAGGGGTATTCTATTTATGACGCAAGAACCCTTAAGAAGCACACAGCCTAGGCACATGCCCGTGTGCCGGCCCGTGTGATGATTTGAATTCTCACAATTAAAATGCAGGGGACACACGGCCTATTGACACCCCCACGGGGCTGATTGTGTGCCACACACGGCCTAGACACATACCCATGTGTCTACCTGTATGGACACTTAGAGGTTATTTTCCAAGCCTTTTTTCCACCCTGAAACATAGATTCATTCATTTCATCACAAGTAGCACATATCATAACAATATTTAACTATTAAGAATCCTTAAATTATCATCCATTCCTCTCATATTTTACTCGATAACCTGCATGAACGTTCCTTTCATTATACCCATCAACTTTATAACATAAACTTAACAATATTGGTCAATTCACCATGGCCATATACAAAATGAGTACAAAACATCAATAGCCAACCCTTTGGCCTTCAAATATGACATGACACAAAATGATCAAGTTCCTATACATGCCATACTCAAAATGAATTAACTTTACTATACGAAAAGAACGGTTGATAGTGTGATCAAAACTCTGACACTCAACAATCCCCGAGCCAACTTGGCGAAACTACAAGGAAAAGGGAAAAGAGAGGGGAAAGCATATAGCTTAGTAAGTTTGCATGAAATTCTAAAACAAAATATTTGATTACACCAAAATTCATCCATCTACTAAAACAATAGCAACATAAGTCTCAAATGCTTAAGCATACTGATCCGTACTTACTCATACTTATTCTTACCCATCTCATATTACATTATGTGTTCATAACTTGTATTTTCTCATGGTACTTGTATCACCTATCACATAACTTAGCACATATACTATCATGAGCATAAACACAAATCTTCATCATTCATAACATTAATGAAACTCAAGGTCATCCATAAATAGTTTTGGCTCTATACCATTTTACACACTTAGTTTTTTTGCCCATGAATTAATCAGATTATCGTGATATTCAAACTCATCATGCATAAATCTTGATGCCCATGCCATATCCCAGATATGGTCTTACATGGGATCACCCCTCGATGCCGATGCCATATCCCAAATATGGTCTTACATAGGATCTTATAGCTTGATGTCGATGCCATGTCCTAGACATGGTCTTATATGAGATCATACATAGATGTCGATGCCATGTCCCAGACATGGTATTATACGAAATCATCCTTTGGTGCCGAGGCCATATCCCTGACATGGTTTTACACGAGACTTTCTTTATTCAATGCTATGACAAGAGTATCCTCATTATTTCGAATCTTTATCCTGGATTTCACTTAGCTTATTTTCACTATTTCCTCATCGAGGCTTCATCACTCGACTTTCATAGCAATAACATACATGGTCATAATATTAAGTAGCTTCAATTATTGAAACATTATGAACTTTAAATTCATACAAACTTACCTCGTTTCTCAAAATGTGTATCGATGCTCAATTTAGTCCTCGATTTTATTCTTGCCTCAGTTTCGGTCAAGGTTTTGTGTTTCTTGATCTATAATAATAATTTCACTTATTAAATACACGCATTAACTAAATCGAATCGTAATTCATATTTAGGCAAAATTACAATTTTGCCCCTAAACTTTTACATAATTACACTTTTGTCCCTAGGCTGGTAAAATAATTTTTATTCAACTTTCTTGCATTTAAAGCCTAGTCGAATCATGTTCTCAACTATAGTAACCTTCAATTTCCACTATTTCACTCATGTATGAACATTTTTACAACTTTTACAAATTGGTCCCCTTTTTCATTTTTCATGAAAACAACTTAGAAAAAGATGTTTATCATACATCAAACCTTCATATTCTTCCATAAAACATCAAAATACATGCATGTCATACATGGGTAAATTTTTTGAACATAAACCCTGGCTCAAAATATAGCTAGAAATAGCTAAACTGAGCTATGAGGATATCAAAAATAAGAAAAACATTAAAAATGAGGCTAGGATGCACTTACTATCAAGCTTAGAAGTTGAAGAAACCCTAGCTATGGCTTCTTATGATTTTTGGCCAAGGGAGAAGAAGATGGACAAGATTGTTGTTTCTTTTTCCCTTTTAATTCTTTTATTAACCAAATGACTAAAATGCCCTTAATGATCCTTTCTTGAGATTTTTCCTTCCCATTTCCATTTTTGTCCATCATCAAATATAATGGTCTAATTGCTAAATAAGGACTTTTATAAATTTTTATAATTCTGTTTCATACTCAAATATTCTAGAAGCTCATATTTTCTAATCTTTGCAATTTAGTCCTAATGGACAATTTAATCACTATTCAATAAAATTTCTTCACGAATTTTTCACACAACCATGCAAGCATCTCATAAGACTTATAAAAATCATTAAAACATATATTTCTACTTCGGATCTGTGGTCTTACACCACTATTCTGACTAGGCCATAAATCGGGCTATTACAAATAATGTTAGAGATGGTTCCTCTAAAATAAGAACTTAACACTAGGGAATTAAGTCTAAGAGCTTAACTTTAAGGATTCAACACTTTCATCTAACAAATAGCATGATGTATACTCTACAGGAGTGTTCGCCAAACCACCAAGTTCGCCCAACGCAAACTTCTCTCGAAGGCGCATCCATAGATTTCATATACTCAGCCAGATTTAATACCTTTCCCACTCAGAACATACTCTATATGCTTTACTTCTATAAACAATTCTCAAACACTAGGGCTTCACCGAGCGGGATATTACAGCAAAAATGGTAACGATATCGACTTTGGTATCGATAACTATCACAAAATTATCGATACTTAGCTTAAATTTTTGTAAATTTTCAAGTTGATCCTTAATTCATTATCGATTCTATTAATTTATGTTTATATGCTCGTTTAATTCTTGATGTATATATAATCTTTATTGTGCATGTAATTAAAGTGATTAATAATTTAATATTTGATTAGATGTTATAAAATGTGTTATAATGTTTAAGTAAATGTTGTAGCATCCTGTAACTCTAGTCCAGCGACTGGTCTAGGTATGAGGTGTTACAGAACCAAGGCAATGTATTTTTCCCATTCCTATCCCAATCAAACAATAATCATATGTGACACTTACAATAATTTATAAACCTGATGTACTTGTTGAATTTATCAAACCTAATAATTTTACCTGCTAACCTGGAGAACCTAACAAACCAACCTGATAAACTTACCAAACCAACCTGCTGAACTTACCAAACCAACTTGGTGAACTCTGATACAAATAAATGTAACACCCTAAACCTAGTTGGGACAGTACAAATGGAATTCAAAATGTCACATTAGCCATCAGACTGACTCTACGTTCAACTCCAACCAAACTTCCAGCACACCAAAAATTAAAACATAAAACATGCTTACGTAATTAATATGTATCAGAATATCATATAAGTTAAAGCATGAATCAAATAGCATGCATAGGTTTGGGCATGAACCAAAAAATTAGCTCACCTATCAACCCTTCACATGGAAGGCAAAACACAGATCTCTATTTAATCATCTATTCAATTAAAGTACACATAGTGTTACGTGTAAATATAATGTGTGGGTGTGCAAGCATACATGTCTAATCAAGTAATATAATGATAAGTAAGATCGTCTCCATAGGGATCAAATAGGATTAACTTGGTTAAGTTGCTGTTATGAAGTATGTGAATTACACTAACGTAAATAAAAGACAAAAATGCAATTGTAATCAAAGTAATGATGATGTGTGCAATATGAAAACAAAAAAAATATTTAAAAATATGCTATGACAAAGAAACCAAAATGAAAGTGAAACGATCGACTCTGTTTTTCAATGGAAAAGCCGTGATTACTAGGAATCTACCCTTATAAACCAATATTGCCTCCACAAATTCTTAATTAACTTACTACTCAAAATGGATTTAAAATGGTTTGCTTCTTACGAGAGCAAGACCTAAGGATACCTCACCTAAAGAAATATGTCTATAGACCTTAGAAGTAATTCCCTGTACCGATTACTTTTAACTCTATACGGAAGTTATTTTATGTCTAGAGATTGCTATGGGCATTCTGTCGAACACCCACTCATATTAATCAATTGTGGTTCAACTAACCTAACCTTTTCATAATTAGATTATGTTTATAAACATAATGTGCATTCATCTATGTCTAGAGACTGCATGCATGCAATTCAAAAGAACAAATTGAATGAAACAGTAAAAAAGATAAAATCAAATCTTAAACATTAATGGAAAATTAAAGTATCATCCAATAATCCCAACCCAAAGGGATTTAACTCATGGGTTGGTTAATCAAATAAGAATTCAAAATATCATTCAACATCTTCGACAATTAATTTTGTAACAAAATAATTTAATAAAATAAAGGAAGAACTTCAGGAACCTTTCGCTGATCCAGCCTCAACTCTGGTGGCTCAATGTCTTGTAAGGTCTAGGTTGGCTGCCTTCTTCTTCTCCCTCGTGTTCTACTCTACTGCTTAGCCTCTACTGCTACCCTCATTTTTTCCTTAGGATCCTTCCCCTAAAAAGACTCTCCCCAAAAGCCCCATTTTCTTAGAGTTCTTTCCTTTCGTTTTACATTTTTGCATTCTCTTGCAGGTCCCTCCCTCAGCCCATGCTTTTTCACCATCTCTTTTCAGGTAAATTTTCTAGTAAAAATACAGCTAGGGCCGATACACGTTAAGTGCTGACTCGGCATCTTACTTGTATTGCCATGGCATTAGTGTTGGCAAATTGATCAATCTTTTGCCACAACAAAATTTCACTCCTTTACTCCTTTTCCACATCTGTACCTGCCACTCAAACAACAAAAAAATCCTTTCCACCCACAAGAAAAAGTAACATATAATAACATTTAAGCCTAGTCCAAGCTCCATATTTAAGCCTAGTCCAAGCTCCATAATGCAATGTTCTAAAAATATACTAATATAATATCATAAAATACAACTAAATTCACCTGAGTACAAGCAATTAACCAAGTCCAAAGGCCTGAAATATAACTCTTTTCAATATTTTTCACACCCCAAACTTGAATTATTGTTTGCCTTCAAGCAAAATATGCATGAATGCAGGAATTGCCATAGCAACATAATTACCTTTATACTACCAAACCGTATAGAACATATTTTTGTACTTCAGTTCTCAGGAATCTTCTGCATCTAAAAATTTGTTCAAGCTTCATAAGCTTATTTAGCAAAGGCAGTACAAAAAATATTGCCCTAAAAATAAAAGTTCTAAATCTTCATACTATTTTGACTATTGCAAGTGTCTTTTAAATTACTTAGTTAATCTTTTAACCAAATTCATCTTTCTTTTTAAACTTGGCATCATGTGTACTTTATTGTGTATATATCTATTTATTATAAATTTTTCAACTAGCGGATTCACATCACCACATGGTTTTTTTTACTCGACAATCACAGTGGAGAATAGACTGAATTGTTGACTACTTAATCATGTCATATTTTAATTGGATTCACTCATGAATCCAAGGCTTTTAATTGAGAAGATGGATGGAGCAAAAAACTACCTCCTTAGCTACTTAGTCTATTATTATAGTGGAATGCCTCTAAACTATTCCTTCTTATTATTATTTTTACACACTTTTACTTAAACCTGCTTTTCTTATCAACAACACAATTGAGCAAACAAAATGTTGCTGACCTATTCGAAAATTTCAAGCATCGGAGTGTTGGAGTGTTTCATGGCATTTCTTCGATTTTTCTCTTAATTTTTCTTAAACTTAGCCATTTTATTCATTATTGAGTATTGCCATTTTACTGAATTTAGCTTCAAGAATTCTAAATTTATTAAAAGATACTTACCATAAACCAATTACAATAGGAGTTGGGGTACTCTATTTTTAGAGGTAAATTTTCAAGAAACTATCCTATGCTAAAATGACCTAATCCGCTATCACAATTTTCTAGATTTATTAAAGAATTAATCTCCTCATTGACATCACGAACAAACATATACTCATTTTAGTCTAAACAGTCCTTAGCAATTATGTGTCATGGCAGAATGTATGAAAAAATGAACAAAAATACTAAAATGACACACTTAACTAAATATCTAATGCATCCTACATACACAACACACCCCCAAACCTAAGTGATGCATTGTCCTCAATGCATAAACAAACAAGAATCATAAACAAAAAAATCATATATATATATATATATATATATATAATGTAAAATGATATGAAAAAAATTATGAATGCATGATGTAATAAAATAAAAAGATATACAAATGGTAGAAAAAAATTGATCAAATGCTTATAGCTAAGTTTTCATTGTTACTTTAATTTGTGCGGGTAGGTTTACATGCATCATACTTGTAGCATAACTTTCATTTTAACACATTGAGTTCACTTCTTTTTTTCATCACCAGATTTGGTGAGATCATTAATGAGCTGATTGATCTCTCGATCTTGTAAAGACATAGGTTCAGTCGATAGAGGTGGGACAATAGCAGTGCTATTTATTGGTGGTGCAGGAGTTGGAGTTGCTTCTACTCCTTCATTATCAATCTCAATACTGACTGATTTAGTCTTTTCTTCTTCTGTAGGTTCCTCTACTTCTTGTCTTTCAATAGCAGGGTGTGTGGGGATAGGGTCTGTCACACCAGCCTCTGCTTCACCTTCCCCTTCCCTTTTATCTGCATGTAGTTCCTTGGGAAAATTAGGAAATGCAGGCATAGGCTTGATGAAGTTCTTTTGAAGGGACCTCTTTATGGCAGCGTATCTCCTATCTACATAAGCCCAAAATATGGCCATTTCTTCTTGTGCCCATGCCAAGTCTATAGTAATCCACAATTGTTGAGTCTCAAATAGATTGAATTGCTTGTGCAACTTTTCGAAGGAGCTGAGCACTTGTTGTTCAAAGATGTTGTTAATTGTAACACCCTAAACTCGGCCTAGACATTACGACCGGATCTGGTATGTCACAAGGAAAGGTTGTAAAAGAAACTTCGCGATTGAAATTTTTGAGTTTTGTTTTACAATACAGAAATCAAGGTCGATGGTTTTAGGAAAATGCGCCAGTTTGAAATAGTTTTTGAAGTTCTAAGAAAATCCTAAGTTTAATTATTTATTGCTTGTGATCCATTTGTTCACATTTTGGAAAACGGTTATTACGTTTTTAGGGAAACCCCATATTGATTAATTCATAAGTGATAACAAGTGAATAAAAGAAAAATCCAAATTATAATCCCGGAGGCCTTATTACATAACAAATTCCCAAATTTAAAATAAGTTTAAAATAAAGAAAAATAGAGTTTACGAAAGAAGTAACGCATGGCCACCTCAGAGTCCACCTCAGCTCCAAATCCGCAACTAGGGGTTACTTGCAAAATTAAACAGAGGGGTGAGTCACCAAGACTCAGTGTGTAGGTCCCAATATAAACACAATCGGCCTTAAGCCCACTTAACATAACATATTAAATAGATGATGTATGCAATGCAACCCAACCCAGTTTAGCTCTCCCTCCAAACACTCGTGGTTTTAAGCCACTGTGGTTTTGACCACCGTGGTCCTAGACCACTCGTGACATTAGTCATTCGTGACAATAGTCACTTAAATATATATCCGTGGGGCCAACCCACTATGGTACTTGACCACCGTGACAATCTCCGATAAATTACACAAACGTGGGGCCAACCCACTGTGGTACTTGACCATTGAGACAAGTCATTGATTAAACATTCGTGGTTTCAACCACCGTGGTACTTAGACCACTAGTGACAATAGTCACTCGCGACAAAGTCACTATTATATAAACTCATGGGGCCAACCCACTGTGGTACTTGACCATCGTGACGATCTCGAATAAATTACACATACGTGGGGCCAACCCACTATGGTTTTATACGAGCGAGACAAGTCACTGTTATAAGTAATTGTGGTATTAACCACCGTGGTACTTGACCACTCGTGACAATAGTCACTTGATTATCACTTCCTCCTCTTTTCAATTCTCGAGCCCATGCTTTTTACATCGTGCACAATATGTATGCAACCAATATCACAGTGTGTAACAAATCATATTTCATGCAAGCATAACATCAAACTATACATACAGGCATATTATCAACAATGTCAATATCGAAGAACTTACCCGGCGTCTCCAACCTTACCCATGAGGGCATTTTGCCCATCACATCAGTTATTTCAACTTTCAGCCATTATAGTTAATAACACAATAAACAAAGAAGGCGTGTGAGTAATACACACGATCACGCTAATCAACCCCTAAGGGTATAATGGTAATTTTACCCACCGTGGTTATTTTAGCAATTTACCTACCAAGGTAATTCGGTAATTCTACTCATAACTAATCCATGTTTGCAGTGCATCTCGAACATAATCAATCATACAATTAACAAAGACAACATTAGTACTACTAGGAGGGTATAACGGTCATTTGTCGTTTAGGGGTAAAATGGTAATTACATACTAAAGGTGTTTCAGTAATTTTGTAATCTGGGGGTATTTCGATAATTTTATGAACTAGGGGTATTTCAATAATTTCACAAACAAGGATTAATTCGATAATTTTGCAAACTAGGGGTAATTCAGTAATTTTTCAACTCAAGGGTAATTCAATAATTTCATAAACTAGGGGTAATTCGATAATTATGCAAATCAGGGGTATTTCGATAATTTTACAAACTAGGGGTATTTCGATAATTTTGCAAACAAAAGGTATTTTGGTAATTCACCCTCTAGGGGTGTTTCAGTAATTTCGCAAACCAAGGGTATTTTGGTAATTTTACAAACCAGGGGTATTTCGATAATTTTATAAATCAGGGTGTTAACGACCTAACAAAACGACTTAAGAATTCTAAACAAAGATAATGATGCAAATGGGCCTAAGGCCCATTCTCAGCCCAAGTGGGCCTACATGCTCTTGTGGCCCATTTAGCCCAAACCTAGCCACATATATGAGATTCACATAGTCTAGTTCACTATCTACTACTCAATCAAACAATTTACTTATATGGGCCCTCGGGCCCATTGGGCCCCTTTCGACAATCGTAGCCAACAACCCTAAACCCACAAGGACACTACTAATGGCCTCAACTATCGCGTTGAAGCCCCATACGTGCGCTTACACACTTATGTGGCTACTATCGCCGTGTGACGGGTATTTCGGCATTTGCCACTCTACAACTAGAGTAGAGAGAATACACACTTGATAGGAATCTGAAGCTGCTAAACCACGCTCCGAGCACTCCTACGTCCAACGCCAACCAGGTATGCTTACTCTCCTCCTAGACAGCTTCTATATATAGCTAGCTTCTCACCTTCATTCTTTGTATCTTTTCGATGTGGGATCCCTCCGTCAGCAGAGTTTAAATCCAACTCAAACTATTGCCGTCCAGTCTACAAAATAAATACTCCCTTGCTTGTCATGAGATTCGAACCCAGGCTCCCCTATAGCATAATCCATGCTGCTAGCCACTTTACCATCTAGCTCCTTGTGTCTAACATCATGCGCAACTAAATATAAACCTATGGCCAAATTCTAAAGTCCATATAAAAAGAAAACCAAAATGCAAGAGCCAAGACTTGAACCTTGGACCTCCTTCCTTCCTTTTTGCGTCACCCCCTTGCCTCTTATGTGGCGTCACTTTGCCACTACACCACACACTCTACTTGTGTCATTTTCTCCACATTTTATTCTTAAAGCCTACCTACTAACTCCCATGATTTTATTCACCTAAAACCAAAATTTTTCCTAATGCCTAACTTGAACCTGGGACTTCATAGAAGTGCCCAAACCTTCCAAAATCACTCACCTACTAAATCCAACTTGCATTAAAGCCGTTCTCTTATTCTCAAAAATTTTAAACGCTACTACGCCCAAGGGCCGTTGGGCCCAATTCTACTAGGCCCAATTTTGGGATGTTACAAATCTACCCCCTTAAAGAAATTTCATCCTCGAAATTTCCAACTATAGGAACAGTCACACATCCTAACCTACCACACTACGCTCTTGTTGGGCACTCTCATCTTAATAACACAAATATACTTTTTAACTAAATCTCAAAGCTTCCTCCTCACAACTAGATATCTAACCGTAGATGCACATAGAAGTTTATCACATATGCACATAATTCCAATATTCAAGTAACTCATCCAAACAAAACATACACAGAATAAATACCAACATACAATCATTACAGCATATAACAGAGCATAAGGTCTGGAAAGCTTCGGATTTGGTGCCGGAGACTCAGGTGCCACACTTCCCCAAAAATGATATGTTTTTCTAAATCAAATTTCAAACAAATTTGGAAAATATTTTCGAACCCATTCCACAGCCGAGTTTTGTAACGTAGGCTCTGATACCATAATGGTAACACCCCAAACTCGGCCTAGACCTTAACGACCGAATCTGGTATGTCACAAGGAAAGGTTGTAAAAGAAACTTCACGATTAAAATTTTTGAGTTTTGTTTTACAATACAGAAATCAGGGTCGATGGTTTTAGAAAAATGCACCGTTTTGAAATAGTTTTTGAAGTTGTAAGAAAATCCCAAGTTTAATTATTTATTGCTTGTGATCCATTTGTTCACATTTTGGAAAACGATTATTACGTTTTTAGGGAAACCCCATATTGATCAATTCATAAGAGATAACAACTGAATAAAAGCAAAATCCAAATTAAAATCCCAGAGGCCTTATTACATAACAAATTCCCAAATTTAAAATAAGTTTAAAATAAATAAAAATGGAGTTTACGAAAGAAGTAACGCATGGCCACCTTAGAGTCCACCTCAACTCCAAATGCGCAACTAGGGGTTACCTGCAAAATTAAGTAGAGGGGTGAGTCACCAAGACTCAGTGTGTAAGTCCCCGTATAACGTAATCGACCTTAAGCCTACTTAACATATTATACAAATGATGTATGCAATGAAACCCAACCTAATTTAGCTCTCCCTACAAACACCTGTGGCTTTAAGCCACTGTGGTTCTTGACCACTGTGGTCCTATACCACTCGTGACATTAGTCACTCGTGACAATGGTCACTTAAATATATATATCTATGGGGCTAACCCACTATGGTACTTGACCATCGTGATGATCTCTGATAAATTACACATACCTGGGGCCAACCCACTATGGTACTTGACCACCGAGACAAGCTACTGATTAAACATTCATGGTTTCAACCACCGTGGTACTTATACCACTCGTGACAATAGTCATTCGTGACAAAGTCACTATTATATATACTGTAGGCCAACCCATCGTGGTAATTGACCACCATGACGATCTCTGATAAATTATGCATACGTGGGGCCAACCCAATGTGGTCTTAGACCATCAAGACAAGTCACTGTTATAAGCAATCGTGGTATTAACCACCATGGTACTTGACCACTCGTGACAATAGTCACTCGTGACATTAGTCACTTGGTTATCACTTCCTTCTCTTTTCAATTCTCGAGCCCATGCTCTTTACATCGTGCACAATATGTATGCAACCAATATCACAGTGTGTAACGGATCATATTTCATGCAAGCATAACATCAAACTATACATACAGGCATATTATCAACAATGTCAATATTGAAGAACTTAACCAGCGTCTCCAACCTTACCCATGAGGGCATTTTGCCTATCACATCAGTTATTTCAGCTTTCAGCCATTACATTTAATAACACAATAAATAAAGAAGGCGTGTGAGTAATACACACAATCACGCTAATCAACCCCTAAGGGTATAACGGTAATTTTACCCACCGAGGGTATTTTAGTAATTTACCTACCAAGGGTAATTCAATAATTCTACTCATAACTAATCTTTGTATGCAGTGCATCTCGAACATAATCAATCATGCAATTGACACAGACTACATTAGTACTACCACGAGGGTACAACAATCATTTGTCGTTTAGGGGTAAAACGGTAATTACACACTAAAGGTATTTTAGTAATTTTGTAATTAGGGGGTATTTCAATAATTTCACAAACTAGGGTTAATTCGATAATTTCACAAACTAGTGGTAATTCAGTAATTTTGCAACCCAGGGGTAATTCAGTAATTTTGTAACCCAGGGGTAATTCAGTAATTTTGCAAACCAATGGTATTTCGGTAATTTCAGAAATTAGGGGTATTTCAGTAATTTTGTAAACCAGGGGTTTTTCAATAATTTTGCAAACCAAGGGTATTTTGGTAATTTACCCTCTAGGGGTATTTCGGTAATTTCACAAACTAGGGTATTTTGGTAATTTTGCAAACCAGGGGTATTTCGGTAATTTTGCAAACTAGGGCTATTTCGGTAATTTTACAAATTGGGGTGTTAACGACCCAACAGAAGGTCCACTGTCGCCTCGAACGACTCAAGTATTCTAAACAGAGATAATGATGCAAATGGGCCTAAGGCCCATTCTCGACCCAAGTGGGCCCACATGCTTGTGTGGCCCATTTAGCCCAAACCTAGCCACATATATGAGATTTACATAGTCTAGTTCACTATCTACTACTCGATCATACAATTTACTCATATGGGCCCTCGGCCCCCCTATTGGGCCCACTTGGCAACTTTCGGGCCATCGTAGCCCAACAGCCTAAACCCACAAGAACACTACTGATGGCCTCAACTATCACGGTGAAGCCACAAACGTGTGAGCTAAAACCTTAAAGACTAAACTAAAACCCTAAACCCTAATAGTAAACCCTAAAACCCTAAACTAAAACCCTAAACCCTAATAATAAACCCTAAAACACTAATTGAAACCCTAAACCCTACCTACCCCCCGACTCGTCGTGTGACGGGCATTTTGGCATTTGCCACTCTACAACTAGAGTAGAGAGAATACACACCTGATAGGAATCTAAAGCTGCTAAACCGCACTCCAAGCACTCCTACGTCCAACGCCAACCAGGTATGCTTACTCTTTTCCTAGACAGCTCTATATATAGCTAGCTTCTCACCTTCCTTCTTTGTATGTTCCGATGTGGGATCCCTCCGTCAGCAGAGTTTAAATCCAACTCAAACTCTTTCCGTCCAGTCTACAAAATAAATACTCCCTTGCTTGTCATGAAATTCGAACCTAGGCTCCCCTACAGCATAATCCACACCGCTAGCCACTTTACCAACTAGCTCCTTGTGTCTAACATCATGCGTAACTAAATATAAACCTATGGCCAAATTCTAAAGTCCATAGAAAAAGAAAACCAAAATGCAAGAGCCAAGACTTGAACCTTGGACCTCCCTCCTTCCTTTTTGCGTCACCACCTTGCCTCATATGTTGCGTCACTTTGCCACTACACCACACACTCCACTTGTTTCATTTTCTCCACATTTTATTCTTAAAGCCTACCTACTAACTCCCATGGTTTTATTCACTTAAAACAAAAATTTTTCCTAAGGCTTAACTTGAACTCGAGACTTCATAGAAGCCCTTAACCTTCCAAAATTACACACCTACTAAATCCAACTTACATTAAAGTCGTTCTCTTATTCTCAAAAATTTTAAATGCTACTACGCCCAAGGCCCATTGGGCCTAAATCTACTAGGCCCAATTTCGGGATGTTACATTAGTAGCATAAGGGGGTGTTGTGGTATAGGTTGGGGTAAAAGAGGTAGTGGTAAAACAAGGAGGTTGGTGCCGTGGAAAATCCTCCCTTGAAATATTTTCAACAATTTTATTTGTAAAGGCCCCTTTGTTTGGGGTGACATTTTCATTGGCCTAAACAGAGACATTCACATGTTGGCACAACGTAATGATGAAAGAGAGTAAATTAAAGCTCCCTACATTCTTCCTGGTGCATTTTAGACTGATTTGAATATGAGTTTTCCTACATCGTGGAGTTATGAGTTGAAAGAATTAGGTGTGTCTTAAGGAAGTGGTGCCTATCTTGATACTATCCACTAAGTACCTGCTATACACAAGTCTTGAAGAACCTAAGTCAAACCATCAACAGTGATTGTAGTAGCAAACTGGTTATGCTCATCTTAAATAGTAGATAAGTCATATTGTGCTTTGATGCTATCTTCACCAAACCACACTGAGGCTCCCTGCACATAAATAAAAGCATTGTTGGGAGAAGTAAAGTGAGCGTAGAACTTACTAACCACCTTTATCAAAACATCCTCTAGATGTAAATAGAAAATTTTCCATCCATGTTGTTCTACCACAGAAGAAGTAGACTCATCATAGCCTATAAAGGGTTCATCTTAAAGATGAACAAAAGATATGTACAACAAAAGATATGGACAATTTCACTACGTGCCATGGCATAGGTACTCCGAGGATAAGTTACATTAATTTGGCTACGAGCCATGGTATAGGACTTATCGATTGAGATCTTTGAATATTCGATTTCTATTCTGAATGGTCAACGGGAAAACAAAAGATATGGACAAGAATGAGATTGGTACGAGTTGGTATAGGTATGTACTCAAAATTTATAAACATTGAATCCATGAAATGGATGAATTATTGGTAAGTTAGTGAATGAATGATCGGATGGCTTGAGATTTAAATGTATTTTTATTATCTTACATTTATATTGTTTGAATTGTGAATGAATGGTGAAGTTACTCATTAAGTTAATACGAACTTACTAAGCTATGAAGCTTACTTCGTGTTATTTTTCTATGTTTTATAGTAAATCAAGGCTAGCTCAGATACAAGAGTTGTCGGGAACATCATCGCACTATCAAACATCTAAGTTGGTACATTTGACTTGTGTAAATATGGTATATGGCATGCACAGGCTAAATGTAGTATTCTAGTTGTGATTATAGCATGAGATTTGGCTTGTAAATGTATATTATATGGTTTGTATATTTAGCCATGAGTGATGGCTTATTTTGGTATGTCTGGTATTAATATGGTTATGATTTATAATTTCTCAAATGGTAAATTGTTTTGTGAAGTATAAAAGCTTGAGAAAATGTTTTGATGAAGTATGATTTTAGAAGTTGAGTTGATAAGTATTTGATTAGGTAAATGGCATTGAATTGAGTATTGGTTTTGGTTGAAATGGATATGGTATGAATTTATGCATTGGTTGATGATTTTGGCTGCCTATTTGTATGATGATATGGTACCTTTTTTGTTGTTTAGGTGAGCATGAGTTGGGGTGGTAAATTGGCCCTGCAAATGGCCTATTTTTGTCCACATGGGCAGAGACACGGGCGTGTGTCTCAGCCGTGTGCAGCCCACGATCATGTTACATGGCCGTGTGTCCCCTAGTGTTGAAATTAAATGAAGTTAGTATGCTCTACACGGTCTCACACACGAGCGTGTGACCGCCTATGTGGTACAAGTCAGTATACCCCCTAATTGGCACACGGTGTGTGACTTGGCTGTGTTGCATAAGTCAGTATACCCTATAGATTTGGAACAGCAAGGCACACGGACGTGTGTGGCCACTTCGAAGGGCACACGGGCGTGTGGTTAGCCGTGTGACCCAAGTCAGTATGTATGCCCTGTTTCTACATGGCCTGAGACACGGGCATGTTTGAAGCCGTGTAAGGCACATGGCTTGTTCACACGGCTTGTTCACACGGGCGTGTGACCTCTAGATGGAAGAAAAATTTCTAAGTTTTTTGAAACTTTCGTATGTTATCGATTTAGTCCCGAACCACTTGTAAAGCATGTCTAAGGCCTCGTAGGCCATTATAAGGGACAATATGGCTGTGTTAAATGGTATTTGAGTATGAATGCATAAATGTATAAGTATTGTATGTTAAATAATGTGTACTGATTGGTAATACCTCTTAACCCTACTCCGGCGACGGATATGGGTTAGGGGTGTTACATTTAATTGGTATCAGAGATACGATTTAGTCAATTCTAGGACTAACGTAGCATGTGTGAGAGTCTAGCTATACATGCCATATATACTTTGTGATAGTGTGATGATTCCTAAGAGCTTAAATTGTGTTTTTATATAGTAATGGATCCCAAACGAGCTATAGCTGATGATGTAGAGGGTAATACGTCTGGTCCCACTTAAGGGACTGCGCCTACTAAATCTAGGCTTGTAATGAGTAGCCACGGGGGAGAGGCTAAACAAGCCTTTTTCCAAATGATGAGTGAGTGGTTCACAGAGTTTGTTCGAATGAATCAGGCTGCTTAAGACCTTCACCCCCATCTATTCCCCAACAAATTCCTGTTGTTCCTCAAGTATTAGATCCAATACGGTTGAATAAGCCGCCAGTAGATAAGATATGTAAACATGGGGCAATAGTTTCGGGCTACTACTGATGATAATGCTGAGAGAGTTGAGTTCTGGCTCGAAAATACGATTCAAGTATTTGATGAATTGTCTTGTACTCCCGAAAAATGTATTAAATGTGTTGTATCTTTGCTGAGAGACATCACATACCATTGATGGAACACGTTGATATCTGTAGTTCCGAATGAATGGGTTGCTTGGGAGTTCTTTCAATCCGAATTCCAAAAGAAATACATCAGTCAAAGATTTCTTGATCAGAAGCATAAAGAATTTCTAGAGTTGAAATAGGGCCAAATGACTGTAACGGAGTATGAAAGAGAATTTGAACGGTTGAGTAAATATACTTGGGAATATGTTTCCACTGAAGAATCTATGTGCAAGTGATTCATAGATGGATTGAACGAAGATATAAAACTACTAGTCAAAATATTAGAGTTGAAAGAATTTGTCGTTCTAGTTGAAAGGGCTTGTAAAGTCAAGATCTTAGCAAAGAAAAGAGAAAGGCAGATTCAGAAGCTAGAGACTCGATAAAAAGATCAATGAGTAAGCCGTATCAATCTTCATCAAAGAAATCCAGAGATTTGTATGCTCGCCCAAATGCTTCAAATGAGTATTCGAATAGAGATCGTAGAAAAAATATTCAAGTTCTAAAGCTCAAGCTACATCATTATCAAGTGTTGGCAGTGTGAGAGATGACAAACCTGAATGTTAGTAGAGTGGAAGACGACATTTTGAAGAATACTGGAATAAAAGTAATAAATCTTGTTACAAATATGGTTCATTAGATCACTTTATTTAAGATTGCCCTGAGCTGGATGAGAAACATAAAGTTAAGAATGTGAGACCAAGTAACACGTCGAATAGAGGTAGACCACCTTGAACTGTTGGAAATGTAAGTGGTAGTAGAGGGGCGACAAAGGATTTAGCTATGAGATTCGAGGCTAGAGCACCTGCTAGAGCCTACGCTATTCGCACTTGTGAAGAAGTGCCATCTCCAGATGTTATCATCGGTACTTTCACTCTTTATGATACTAATGTGATTGCATTGATAGATCCAGGATCAATCATTCTTATATATGTATGAATTTAGTATCTAGTAAGACTTTTCCTTTAGAGTCTACTGAATTTGTGATTAGAGTATCCAACCCCTTAGGTAAATGTGTTTTGGTTGACAAAGTCTGCAAGAATTGTCCATTAATGTATTGGGATTTCTGTTTTCCAGCTAATCTAATGTTGTTTCCATTCAATGAATTTAATGTGATTTTGGGTATGGATTGGCTAACGATGCATGATGCTATGGTGAATTATAGACGAAAGATTATCGAATTGAAGTGTCAAAACGGTGAAATTTTTTGGATTGAATCTGATAATCAGAATAGTTTTCCAGTTGTGATCTCGTCTATGTTAGCTTAGAGATTTGTGAGAAAGGGGTGTGAAGCTTATATTGCTTATGTACTTGATACGAAAGTGACAGAAATAAAGATTGAATTAGTACCAGCTATGTGTGAGTATCTAGATGTATTTCCCGAAGAGTTACCGGTTTACCACCCATCAGAGAAGCTGAGTTTGGTATAGAAATAGTATCAGGAAAAATGTCAATATCGATAGCTCCATACAGAATGGCTCCAACAGAGTTAAAAGAACTGAAAGCTCAGTTGCAATAGTTGATAGATAAAGGTTTACTAGACCTAGTTTCTCTCCCTGGGGTGCATTAGTGTTATTTGCCAAAAAGAAAGATGACACAATGAGAATGTGTGATAAACCGTAAAAGTAACATATTTTAATCCCACATTTAGCATACTTTTGGATGATTTATTCCTGAATTGTGTAAAAAGGTTCTCTTAATCCTTTCTTTTCAAGTTTTATACCCAGGAAAGCACCTAGGGATGAAAAGAACAAGAAACGGGCCTAAAACGGGCCGAATTGGGCCAAAGAAGAAATCGACATGGCCTGGGCCCAAGACCACATAGCCGTGCCTCCCTAATTTACTAGAACAGGCCTGGACCCCAAAACACACGGGCGTGTCTCTTCAGCAGACTCGACCACAACTTGAAATCGATTCACACGGGCATGTGCCATGACCATGTCCTTGCCGCAGCTAAGAGAAGTTCTACTCGGAATAGGGTACTTAGAGGTGAAGAAACACATTCCAAAGCCTATTCAAACACCCTAATAGGAATTTCACGCAGATTAGGATACTTAGGGGCCAAGTAAGGCATCTCAAAGTTTATATAAACACCCTAGGGGGCATGTTAAGCGGGGAGTTTGGCAGAAGCCTTCTGCCAGGGCTTTTGGAGCTAGCAGAGCTAGGCCAAAGATCCGAGCCAGAAAGGCTAGATTTGTGGGAATCACTTGAAGATAGCCAGTTGATCCATCTCAAGAAGTCGAATTTTACTCAAGACGGCGGATCCTTCCTTCAATTCCTTCAAGGAGTTTTAAGGATTTCTTATGTTTTGTTTTATCTTTTCATCTGAGATGTTTTCTTTTATCGTTATGAACTAAACCCTTCAGATACTTGAAGGGGATGAAACCTAAGACGGATATTGTTATTGTTTTCTGAACTATATGATAAATACTTGATTTGTTATTAATTATGTGTTCTTAAATCTTGTGTTAATATTTCCGGGATATTGATTCAAATTGAATTTGCTTAGGTGGTGGAGCAAAAGTCTTTGCTTAAGAGTAGATCTAGCATAATTAAGCAGAGTTGATCGCGTGCCTAGAGATAGGGTGACGAGATTTTGACAGATTAGGGTGAAACCTAGTATGGGAGTCCATAGATCGAGTTAATGCGATTCTAGGGGTTTTAATTAGAAAGAGATTCCAATTAATCAACCTAGGGTTAGACGTTATTCACCTCGAGAGAGGGTTTAATATAAATTAGGGAATCTTACGGATCAAGTCAAGTGAATAAAGGGTTTAATATAAATTAGAGAATCTTACGGATCAAGTCAAGTGAATAAATCTTTTGGTTCAGTATTAGATAACAAGTGAAGTCTAGGTGGATTCTTCCTAAACGTATCGTCTTATTCAATTGAGTTTTCCCAACAGTATTTCCCCAATTCATTCTTGTTGTCTTTGAATCTTAGCTTAGTAATCAGTTAGTTTTAGATTAAAACAACCAATCATTTAATATTTAGGCTAAATAATAGAAAGAAGGTTAGTATTAGTACTTTTAGTTCATTTGGGTTCGACAATCCAATCTTGCCTAAGCTATACTACTGTTCGATAGGTGCACTTGCCTTAAATCGTTGTCAGAGTTAGTTTCCAGGTTCGATCATTCTCTTTATAAATTTTAAAACTCGACAAAGCAACGATCAAGTTTTTGGCGTCGTTGCCGGTAACTAAAATATTAAGAAAACTTAATTTTTATTACTTTAGCCATTATTTTTATTTTTCCAAAATTTATTTTTATTTTTATTTTAGTTTTAACCTTGCTAATTTTCTTTCTTTCTTTTCCAACACAGGTACCTCTAGTTTATGACTAGAAGGAACCCGAAAGGACTACTAGTATACGATAGTGATATTGAAGCTACCGCTCGCAAGAATCGCAGAGAAATTAGGCGAGCCCTAAATTACAGAGAAGAAGAACAACAAGGCAGATCCAATCCTACTAAAGGGATGGATGAGAATAATCCACCACCACAAGATGTGGCAGAAAACAATGCTCTGCGTACTATGTATGATTATG
Source organism: Gossypium rotundifolium (assembly GCA_025506655.1). Classification (NCBI taxonomy): domain Eukaryota; kingdom Viridiplantae; phylum Streptophyta; class Magnoliopsida; order Malvales; family Malvaceae; genus Gossypium; species Gossypium rotundifolium. The sequence goes on from CP106724.1 coordinate 148,632,214, forward strand.
CTAAACCTCATTTAACAGCAGCAGAATCGAGTATTGTTAGGCATGCTATAGCTGCTAATAATTTTGAATTAAAGCCTAACACTATACAAATGATTCAACAATTTGTTCAATTTGATGGTTTGCAGGACGAAGACCCGAATACTCATATAGCTAATTTTTTAGAGTTCTGTGATACCTTTAAAATAATTGGCGTTTCTGATGATGCCATACGTCTTCGGTTATTTCCCTTTTCATTAAGGAATAAACACAAACAATGATTAAACTCGTCACCACGAGGGTCAATCACTACATGGGATCAAATGACCCAAAAATTTTTATTAAAATATTTCCCACCAGCCAAAATGGCCAAATTACGAAATGATATCTCTTCTTTTGTGAAGATGGATTTAGAGATATTTTACGACTCATGGGAGAGATACAAGGATCTTTTGATAAGGTGTCTGCACCATGGTTTACCCTTATGGCTCCAAGTCCAAACTTTCTATAACGGTGTAAACCCCTCAACGAGGCAACTAATTGATTCATTGCATTGGTGGAACCACGAATAATGTAACTCCTAAAGCGATAACGAGTTTATTGAAGAGATATCACTGAATAACTATCAGTGGCAGGTTACAAGGACAAAACCAACAAAATCAGCTGGAGTTTTCAACCTCGACGCAGAAACCGTGCTATCAACACAGGTAGAGATGATGAATAAAAAGCTTGATAGTTTGTGTTCTTCGCAGGTACATCCAGTAATGTAGTGCGACGCAAGTGGAACTGTGGCGATGAGTACCCACCCTACCAACCGGGCACAGAAAGCGAACAGATGAACTTTATAGGTAATAATTTCAGATCTAATAATAACCCTTATAGTAATACTTATAATCCAGGTTGGAGGAACCACCCAAATTTTTCATGGAGAGGTTAAGGAATTCAAGGAAATCAAAGACAACAACATCCTCAAAATTTCCAAAATCAGTTATATCCACAAGAAAAGAAGCTGAACCTTGAAGAAATGTTAACAAAATTCATGGCAGCCACTGAAAATCATCTCCAAGACACTGAGGCAACACTTAAAAACCAACGGACATCAATGGAAGGGATCAAGAACCAAGTTGGGGAATTACTAAGTTAGTCGGGGAAGTTACAAAGTCAGTTGGACAACTTGTAAGGTTAATGTCCAAATGACCACAAGGGCGTCTACAAAGCAACACTGAGACTAATCCAAAGGAGCAAATCCAAGCCATAACAGGTCAGGAAAATGTCAGGTTGGATAAACCCAATTTAATGCAAGAAAGCAAGGTAGAAGAAGGTAAAGTTGAGGTAACACAAGAAAAGCCAAAATTGGTAATCAAAGAGTATCAACCTTGCATGCCTTAGCCCGAAGCATTGAAAAGAGATGATAAAGAGAAACAGTTCGGTAAGTTTCTTAAACTTTTAAAGAAATTACATATTAACTTACCGCTTCTTGAAGCGCTTTCACAGATGCTAGATTTGGGGAAATTTTTAAAATAACTCTTAACGAACAATCGTAAGATAGACAAGGAGTTGCATGTGGAGCTAAACGCAATGTGCTCAGCAATTCTACAAAATAGACTACCGCAAAAGCTAAAAGATCCAAGGAGTTTTACAATTCCATGTTTAATTGGTAGTTTAACTATTGATAATGCCTTAGCTGATTTAAGGACAAGTATAAATGTGATTCCTTATAAAATGTTTAAACAACTAGGTCTAGGGAAACCCAAACAAACTAGGATGAGTATTCAATTAGCTTATAAAACTATTAGAATTCCTAGGGGTATTATCGAAGATGTTCTTGTAAAAATTGATAAATTTGTTTTCCCAGTAGATTTCGTTGTCTTAGACATGGATGAGGATAATTCGATTCCTTTAATTTTAGGAAGACCCTTTTTAGCAACTTCCAGGACTAAAATTGATGTTGGCACATGAGAATTCATTCTTGGTGTAGGTGATGAATCGATCAGTCTACAAGCTCTTGACTTGACGAAGACATCAATTGATGAAGGTGAGAAAGTAAATTCAGTTGATAACAAATTTGTTCAACCTTCATCACAAGAAACACCACGAAGCCACAAACCTGAGCCGAATCATAGACCTCATGCCAATAAAGAAGAATTACATAAGGAACAAAGCCTTAAGGTAGATGAACCAGACGAGTGGAAAACACACTTTAAAGAAGAACCGGAATCACACGAAGTAAAACCGAAGGAGCCTCCAGAAGAGCTCGTAGGAACATCAAATCACTTCAAAATAGGAAATAAGGTATGGATGAACAAAGCAAATCCTCGAATCATCCCATCAGACCCAAATACAACCGAAGGAACCCCTCTTGAGGTATGCAATATCACCCTATACGGAACAGTTGAGGTAAGCAATCCAACATTCGCCACTTCTAAGGTAAACGTTTCTCGACTTAAACTTTATCATGAAAATAAAACCGACAACATGAGGGAAGATGTTTAAACCTTTAAACCACCATGATTATACAAATAAAGGGAAAGTCCAGATTAAGACTTTAAACAAGCGCTTCTCGAGAGGCAACCCGAGCACTAACCCCATTTTTATTTTTTATTTTTATTTTTATTTTTATTTTTATTTTCCCTTTTAGCATTCAAATAAACCAAAAGTGTAGATTTCCATACCACACGGCCTTGCACACGGCCGTGGCCATGGCTGTGTGGGAAGCACAAGTAGGTAAAAGGGCGTGATCGTAGACGTGTGGCAACAGGACAAAATTTTTCCCAAAACATGGGACGCATCTCTATTTAAACCCCTTCTAAATTTTTCTTTTTCAATTATCTTTCTTCTTTCATTTTCCATTATTTACTTTTACTTTTACTTTCATTTTTATTTTTATCTTCTTTATTATTTTCTTCTTATTCTTCATGCCATTTAGATTTAGCTTAGGATATAATAAAACCAAGCCGGCTACTTTGAGAATTCAATTTCAAACGGTTCAAGGTGTTTCCCCACGTTCACCTCCAATCCTATCCGGTTTCTTTTCAATGACTTCATCCAAAATTCAAGAAGTTTCACTCCTCTCCCCATCTTATTATTTTATGATTATTTTGATATAATCTATCCTTGTACATTGAAGGCAATGTACATCTTAAGTGTGTGGGGGGGTTAACTTTTTGCATTATTCTCAAATCCCTGAATTATATCTAGTTCTTAAGTAATTTCCTCATATTACTAATTAGGATGAAATTTTTGATGATTTATGATTCTTATTGATATGTTTTTGAGTAAGTCATAGTTAATTATGCATTGATGATTTAAATTTAAGATACTAGAGAATCAAGCATCATAAGTCCATTTTTTAGTATTAAAATTTTTGCTAGGTTGTTGACCTAAATCTGAACATTACTTTGAAGTTTGAAATTTACAGGGATTGATATCAAAAACCCATAATTTTTTGTGAGATTTTGAACTTTATAGAGCATATATTCTTTTCAATTCTCACTTTATTGATTATGAGTGTGTCAACATTGAAGTGTTATTCTAGAACTTGCCTCGATTATACATGTTAAGACCACATTTTTGATTTGATATACTGAGATGATAAAGGCACCTAGGTTTTAACCCACTCACTCCACTAAAAAGCCTACCTTCACAATTAACCCTTAGTGAACCTCGTTGATCCTAACAACCTTTTTTATTGACTTACCCACTAATATTAACCCAAAACCCCGCTCGTATTTGTTATCACCATTCCTTTGACTACCCTTCTATTGAGAATTGATTTGATCAGTTGCCTAATTACTTTATTTCAGTTGATAAAGTTCTTTCTTATATTATGTATTTATTGATTTGTTCTTAAAAAAATGAAGTATATTCATTATTAGTTCTATGTTCTAAGAGCTTGTACATTTAAATTCAACATCTTGAAGAAGAAGCTCGTATTATTAGTATTTTAGATTTTCATGTGAAGTAATTATTTAGGTTATCAGTTCATTTTTCTAAAGTTAGGTAACTTGTCAATTCAATCTCAATTCTAAACCTTCTAATTCAGCCTTTATCCACACATTTAACCCAAGCCCCATTACAACCCTGTTAAAGATCTTTTGATTTGTGTATCATCTCATATTATAGTGGTGGAGATTTGATTTTCAGGCAAGCCTATGGGATTAACTTTTCAGGTTCGACTTACGAGTGCTTTTTCCTGAACCTTAAACACTTCGAGTGCTTTGAGTGAATCTTTACTGATGATGTCAATCCTTGTCGATTTTGAACCAGAGGTAAATATTTAGATAAAGGGAGACAACTATGTTTTCGAGCTACAAAATATATGACTTAGAATTGTTTGAATCTTTAGGAGTCTTTGAGTTAAATTATCCATGTATGAATTGTCTATGAATTATGATGAGGCATTGTTAATGAGAATTCTAAATTTTGAAATTTCGTTTTAATTGTAAGTTGAAAATTTTGCTTGAGGACAAGCAAAAGCTTAAGTGTGGGGGTATTTGATAAACCGTAAAAGTAACATATTTTAATCCCACATTTAACATACTTTTGGATAATTTATTCCTTGAATTGTGTAAAAAGGTGCCCTTAATCCTTTCTTTTCAAGTTTTATACTCAGGACAGCACCTAGGGATGAAAAGAACAAGAAACGGGCCTAAAATAGACCAAATTGGGCCAAGGAAGAAATCGACAAGGCATGGGCCCAAGATCACACAACCGTGCCTCCCTAATTTACTAGGACACGACCTGTACCCCAAAACACACGGGCGTGTCTCCTCAACGCAGACTCGACCACAGCCTGAAATCGATTCATACGGGCGTGTACCATGACCGTGTCCTTGCCGCGGCCAAGAGAAGTTCTACTTGGAATTGGGTACTTAGAGGTGAAGAAACACATTCTAAAGCCTATTCAAAAACCCTAGTAGGAATTTCACTCAGATTAGGATACTTAGGGGCCAAGTAAGGCATCTTAAAGTTTATATAAACACCCTAGGGGGCAACTTAAGTGGAGAGTTCGGCAGAAGCCTTCTGCCACAGCTTTTAGAGCTAGCAGAGCTAGGCCAAGGAGCCGAGCCAGAAAGGCCAGATTTGTGGGAATCACTCGAAGATAGCTAGTTGATCCATCTCAAGAACTTGAAATTATACTCAAGACGGTGGATCTTTCCTTCAATTCCTTCAGAGAGTTTTAGGGATTTCTTATGTTTTGTTTTATCTTTTCTTCTGAGATGTTTTCCTTTATTGTTATGAACTAAAGCCTTCAGATACCTGACAGGGACGAAACCTAAGACGGATCTTGTTATTGTTTTCTAAACTATATGATAAATACTTGATTTGTTCTTAATTATGTGTGCTTAAATCTTGTGTTAATATTTCTGAGATATTGATTCAAGTTGAATGTGTTTAGGTGGTGGAGCAAAAGTCCCTGCTTAAGAGTAGATCTAGCATAATTAAGCAGAGTTGATCGCATGCCAAGAGATAGGGTGACTAGATTTTGCCGGATTAGGGTGAAACCTAATATGTGAGTCCATAGATCGAGTTAATGTGATTCTAGGGATTTTAATTAGAAAGAGATTTCAATTAATCAACCTAGGGTTAGACGTTATTCGCCTCGAGAGAGGGTTTAATATAAATTAGGGAATCTTACGGATCAAGTCAAGTGAATAAATAAATGCAGTTCAAGTGTTAGATAACAAATGAAGTCTAGGTGGATTATTCCTAAGGGTATCGTCTTAATGAACTGAGTTTTCCTAACAGTATTACCCCAATTCATTCTTTTTGTCTTTGAATCTTAGCTTAGTAATCAGTTAGTTTTAGATTAAAACAACCAATCACTTAATATTTAGGCTAAACAATAGAAAGAAGTTAGTATTAGTACTTTTAGTTCCTTTGGGTTTGACAATCCGGTCTTGCCTAAGCTATACTACTGTTCGATAGGTGCACTTGCCTTAAATCGTTGTCAAAGTTAGTTTTTAGGTTCGATCATTCTCTTTATAATATTTGAATCTCAACAAAACAACGATCAATGTGTATAGACTATCGACAACTCAACAAAGTGACTATCAAGAATAAATACCCTTTGCCATGAATAGATGATTCGTTTGATCAGTTAAAAGGGGCAAGATTGTTTTTGAAAATTGATTTGAGATCGGGTTATTAGCAGTTGCGAGTTAAAGATTTCAATGTGCCAAAGACTGCATTTAGAATAAGGTACGGACACTAAGAATTTCTTATTATGCCTTTTCAGTCTAACAAATGCACCTGCTATTTTTATGGACTTAATGAACCAGATATTCAGTCGTACTTAGACCGATTCGTAGTTGTGTTTATTGATGATATTTTGGCATGTTTGGTATGAATATGGTTATGGTTTATAATTGCTCAAATGGTAAATTGTTTTGTGAAGTATAAAAGCTTGAGAAAATGTTTTGATGAAGTATGATTTTAGAAGTTGAGTTGATAAGTATTTGATTAGGTAAATGGCATTGAATTGAGTATTGATTTTGGTTGAAATGGATATGGTATGAATTGTGCATTGATTGATGATTTTGGCTGCCTAATTCTATGATGATATGGTACCATTTTGGTTGTTTAGGTAGCATGAGTTGGGGTGGCAAATTGGCCTTGCAAATGGCCTATTTTTGTCCACACGGGGGTGCACCTCAGCCGTGTGCGACACACGGTCATGTTACATAGCCGTGTGTCCCCTGGTGTTGAAATTAAATGAATTCAGTATGCTCCACACGGTCTCACACACAAGCGTGTGACCGACTGTGTGGTACAAGTTAGTATACCCCTTATTTGGCACATGGCCTAGCACACGGGCATATGACTTGGCCTTATTGCATAAGTCAGTATACCTTATAGTTTTGGCACAGCCTGGCACACAGACGTGTGTGGTCACTTCGAAGGGCACACGTCTAGACACACGGGTGTGTAGTTGGCCGTGTGACCCAAGTCAGTATGTATGCCCGCTTTTCACATGGCCTGAGACACGGTCTTGTATGGAGCCATGTGAGGCACACGGCTTGTTCATACAGGCGTCTGACATCTGGATGGAAGAAAAATTTCTAAGTTTTCCAAAACTTTTATATGTTGTCGGTTTAGTCCCGAACCACTACTAAAGCATGTCTAAGGCCTCATAGGCCATTACAAAGGACAATATGATTGTGTTGAATGGTATTTAAGTATGAATGCGTAAATGTATAAGTGTTGTATGTTAAATGATGTGTATTGATCGGTTGTAACACCCCTAACCCGTAACCGTCACTGGATGAGGGTTAAGAGGCATTCCTAATCATTTTCGAGCATTATGTATTGTTTTACGACACATAGTCAATCATCATTGAAACATATCAAAATATAAACTTATAGTCCCTTAATGAGGTCTATGAGACCTTAAACACATGTTAGAAAGGGGTTGGGACTAACCAAACTCATACAATTTTTTTTTTTAATTTTAACATTTTTCTAAGTTACAGAGGTCACACGCCTGTGTGGCTGGCCCGTGTGCCTCTCACAGCCTCAGACATGCCCGTGCATCCAAGCAGTGGCAAAACAGGGCATACATACTGACTTGTTCACACGGCCTGAGACACACCCGTGTGCCTCACCCGTGTCAACACCACACGGCCAGTCACACGCCCGTGTGTCTAGCTCGTGGTCGAGCCTGACTTGCACCAAATTACAAACCTACATGACACGGTCGAGCCACACGCCCATGTACTCAACCGTGTGGGCAATTATAGGCCATTTTTCAAGGCCAAATTGCCATCCACACTTAGAATCACATATAACCATCAATCCAATACCAATTTATTCTTCAAAATGTAAACAAAACATACCAATACATGCACCATTTAATCATCATCTAGATCATTTACTTCCATACTCAATCCTTACTAAAATAAATCCATCCAAAGCACCATTATCACAACTCAAATCATATAAACTAAACATCATCTAGCCATACCACAAATTCACATTTAAAATACCAAACCCATCAACCAATTCAAGCATGAATAATACTATATTCATCACTCACTACTTCACACCACATTCATCATTTACATAGCTCACATATAATAATCAAATTCATCTATCTTCAAAGCCATGTCACATGGCAAGGTCCAACATTTTAAAACATACCATTTTAACTAGCCTATACATGCCATATTCAATATACACATCTTTTAAAAGTACCAAAATAGTTAGCCGATAGTGTGATTCAGTCGTTGACGATCCCCGGATCCGAGCTTTGTTTAAAGACACTGTAAAACAGAGAAACAATTCACACAGTAAGCTCAAAAGCTTAGTATGCTCGTAATATAATACATGCTACTCAATAATGTAACATCAATACATAATTAAACCATCACATAGATTGATGCTTAATTAAACACAATATCATCCTCAACCATATGCTCAAATATCCATTCTTTTAACCTTTAAAACTATCATCAACCACATGGGTTCAAACATACCTTTTCCAACACCTAGTTAACAAATGTTCATGCTATTTGATGCTCGATACATATCACATTCACTGCTCGATAGCTTTTCAACTCAATCGTACACTTAGTGTCCAAATTATAGCCGAAACTTAATTAACATCGCACACTTAGTGCCTCGATACAAAACTGACCTTAATTCGATATCCCACATAGTGCCAATCAGTAAAGCCAAAGCTTCCATTACTTCGCACACACAGTGCTATTCAACTCTGTCTCGATTTCAATTATGCACACTTAGTGCCTCATTTCTCAATCTCATACATATAACATTTCTAATTCAATAACTATCATTCTATTCATATCACATAGATATAAATTAACAACTTGTACTATATCCGAACTTACCTCGGACGTCGAAATACCGAAACTAGCCAATCAATCGAGTACTTTGTCTTTGCCTCGATCTCGATCCGAATCTCTCCTTTCTTGGTCTATACATATTCAAATTTAACTCATTAAATCACCAATTTATTCAATTTAGTCCAAACACACATATTTAGGGTATTTTACAAAATAGCCCTTACATTTTTAGATTTTGACACTTTAGTCCCTATTTCACAAAATCACAAAACACACAAAATTTTTGTTCTCTTATGCCTAGCCGAATTTTCATTGTGCTTATACAAGTCCACACATTTCATTTATTTCACATTTTAGTCCCACAAAATACTATTTTCACAATTTAGTCCAAATTACTCAATTTCACAAAAAATTCAAAGACAAAACATGTTAATCTTTCACATATCTTTCATATTTCATCATCAACTATCATAAAGCTCAAACATTCATCAATGGCAAATCACAAAACCACCATCAATTTCTAAAATTAAAGCATGGGCTAGCTAGAGCACAAAGCAACGATTACAAAAACGTAGAAATTTTCAAAAACCGAACAAAAACTAACCTTGAATTAAAGAACTTGATGGCCGAACTTTACAAAGCTTAAAACCCTTTCCTTTCTTCAATATTCGGTTGTGATAAATATGATAATGGCAATCAAATTTTGTTTTATGTTAATTATATTAACATTAATGCACATTTACCATTTTACTCTTTATTAATTCATTTAAGTTTCCACCAACTAAAGCCCATTTTTGTCCATCCATCCTTTTAATGGTTTATTAACAACATAAGGACTTCTTATTTATAAAGCCATGACAAATAGATGATAAACCATAATTTACACATATTTTAACCCCATGCTTGGCTTAATTTTGGATGAATATTGTAACACCCCAAATCCGGCCCATACGTCATGATCGGATCTGGTATGCTACGGGTTGAATGTTGAAAATTTTTCTTTGAAGGGTTTTAAAATCTCAGTTTATTTTAACCTAATTGTGACATTTTTGAAGAAACTTTAACATTTGCCTTTATAAGATGTAACACAAAAAAAAAAAAAACCCATTTTCCTTTCACTTTATAATTAAGATTTTGAAAACATAAGTTTATAAGATGTAATATAAAAAATATAGTTGATAACCTAAGTTATGGAGGCCTTATTACAAAAATAATCCCAAAATTGAAACTTAAAGAAAAATCAGAAATAGTCTATGAAGATAAAAGAATTGATGGCCCCTCAAGTCTGCCTCGGCTCCTATGTCCACGATCTACTGCTCATCTAAAAAGTTGGGAGAAATGAAAGGGTGAGTCACCAAGACTCACTGTGCAAATCCCGAAAACACATAAAAGCCTTGAGGCCCACAAACACATTATGGGCCCTAGGCCCATACACAATGGCAACAGAATATATATTTACATGCAACATGGCCCATCCCAAACCTAAGAGTCCAACCTCTACACACCCCCGTACCAACCATCACACCGTGGGGATTTCTACAATCAACCCTCCATCCGCTACACACCATATCGACAGCTGTGCTGTCTGTCATAAAGATCAATCACTATGTGACCTATGTGGCAAAGCCACCAATCGCCATGCGACCTTAATAATACATTGTAGTATTTCGACAGCTCTGCTGCCTGTCATAAAGACCGATCACTATGTGACCTATGTGGCAAAGCCACCGATCGCCATGCGACCTTCTTCCCATTCATCATATCAATCCCATCCCATGCATACATACATGCAAGAATCAGAACATTATACTATCTAAACAGATCACAGACTTTCACATACTTCGATACACATAGAGAAGTTTCTATGATTACGTACCTGGCATCCCTTGCCTACCCTTTCTGGGTAATACAACTGTTCATATAGCCTCATTTTTCGACTTTTAGCCTATAACATACATATAATACAGATTAACTAGTGTGATAGAGATCTACACACCTAATTACCGACAGGACAGTACTTTCTATGTCGACACTATCATAAGTCGATACGATTGCTAACTTTATAAGGTTTTGTTTTGAAGCCGGCTCACAACCCGGCGGCCAATCCCGTAGTGCTGACACTGCGTGTTTCTTGAACTTTGGGGCTAGGACTACAAATCCAACCCCTTCCTTCGATTTGCTGACATTCGAGTCCATGAATGACCTTGGTCAGAGGATACTATAATGATTGCTTAACGGCATTAGGTTAAGGCACAATAAAGAAAGGAAACTGATGGATCAACTTAGGGAGAATTAAAATCCCGAAAGAAGACAATAGGATTGGGAAGTTGCCGATTTTTGTCCTAGGAACCTAGGCAGTTAGATCTCCTTTAAATCCCGGAATGCCGCCCAAATAGGACACAAAATCAGTGAATAGAATATCGAATTAATGATGGCCTTACAACCCATTAGACAATCGACTATGGCCCCCAAAACTGAAAGAGAAAAGATCTAAAGAAATCGGCACTTACCAACAGGTTCAGCTTCTCCTGATAGATTTCAGCTTCTGAGAAGATCAAAAGAAGATAGTGTAACAGGATCTATAAAGATTCGACTATGAAGAAATCGGCAAAAAGGAGAATAAAGGAAAGAACAATGATCATTTGGTTATAGGAAAAGAATAGAGATGAGAAGAGTTATGAGTTTCGATTTTTGGAGGAAAAGATGAGAGAAGAGAACAATGAAATTTTTGGCTTTTGCATAGAAGTGGGGATGAGAGGAACAAAAAAAAGAGAATAGGGTCAAATGCCGGAATTGAAGAGATATCCCCCTACTTAAGCAAAATTTCGCACCTCCGCCTAAAACAAAAAATGGCCCTTTTTTAAAACTAAAACTAAGCTATTAATGAAGGGAAATTTTGGCACCCCTTGATCATATCAGAACCGATTTCTCCTCCCCCTCAGTGTTGGAATTTCAGCCACCACTGTGACTAGCAGATAAATCCTAAATTTCTTCCCTTATCTTTATTTGATCACACCTCCAAAAGTATCTTAGATAACACCACATCTTCCTCCATTTATCAGCCATATTATCTGCATTATTCACTCAAATAAATCCTCCTATTTCCAAGCCTTATTGTCGTCCTACTCTACCCACTTAAACGCCGAAAATTAGCTGAATTTAATTAAAAAGAATTAGGATTTATACGACTCGAACCTTGGACCTCCTTAATAGCTTGACACGCCACTCCTAGTCCCTGCATATCGCCACTGACCACTGGGCCACAAGCCCATTTTTGTGTCTTAATTCACAGGTAATGCCCTTTAAGCCTTGTCCTAACTTACTTTCCACTAGAATGTCCAAACAGAAAATTTGACTAAGGCCTCGGCCCAACATTGAGCCCATTCTAGACCCCTAAAACATTCTATCAAGCATAACAAGCACAACCACACACATTAAACGCATAGGCCCATTAATTTAGGATGTTACAGTTCTACCCCCTTAAAGAAATTTTAGCCTCAAAATTACCTAATTAGAATAGATGCTGGTATTGCTGCCGTATCGCTTCCTCTGGTTCCCAAGTAGCCTCCTAAGAACCGTGATTCCGCCATAGAATCTTAACTAACAGAACCATTTTCCTTCACAATACCTTGACATCATGATCCAGGATTTCTACCGGTTCTTCTTCAAAGGATAGGTCAGTCTCACTTCGATTTCTTCCACAGATACCACATAGGATGGATCCGAATGGTAACATCTTAACATAGAAACATGGAATACATTGTGAATCTGGGTTATCTCAAAAGGTAGGTCTAGCTGATAGGCTACCAGCCCCACTCGTTTCAACACCTGATAAGGTCCGATAAATTTGGGACTTAATTTACCCTTCCGTCCAAACCTCAGCACTTTTTTCCATGGCGACACCTTCAAGAACACCTTGTCACCCATTGCAAACTCTATGTCCTTACGCTTCAAGTCTGCATAGGACTTCTACCGGTCCGACGCTTCCTTTAGTTGAGCTCAAATTAACTCAACCTTCTCCTCTGTCTCGGTAACCAACTCCAGACCCAAAATCCGACGTTCCCCTAAATCCGTCCAACAGGTAGGAGTACGACACTTTCGCCCGTACAATGCTTCATAAGGCGCCAATTGAATACTAGACTGGTAGCTGTTGTTGTAAGCATACTCCACCAACTGTAAAAACTCTTCCCAACTACCTCTGAAATCAATTACACATCCTTTCAACATGTCCTCCAAGATCTGAATTACTTGCTCGATCGCCTATCCGTGCGAGGATGAAACGCTATATCAAATCCAACTTGCACTCCAACATTTGATGCAAAGCCTTCCGAATCGCGACGTGAACCTCGTGTCCCCGTCGATATGATTGATACCGGTACCCCATGCAACCTCACTATCTCCACTATATATAACCTAGCCAGCTTCTGCAAAGAGTAATTGACCCGTACTGGTATGAAATGAGCAGATTTCGTCAAGTGATCAACAATCACCCAGACTAAATCTTTCTTAGTAGGCGTGAGGGGTAGCCTACTAACAACGTCCATTGTGATCCTTTCCCACTTCCATTGTGGAATCTTCACTGGTTGCAATAACCTCGATGGTAATCGATGCTCGCCTTTACTGGCCGACAGTCAAACACTTACTCACCCATTCAGTTACCTCTCGCTTCAAGCCTGACCACCAGAACTGATCCCACAAGTCTCGATACATCTTACTCCCTCCGGTGTGCATAGCGTATGAACTTCCATGCACTTCTTGTAAAATCCTATGCCTCAATTCCAGATCTTTTGGCATGCAAACTCTACCTTGAAAACACAACAGTCCTTCCTCATTCATACTGAAGTCCGTCAATCCATCACTTGATCCTACATGAAACTTCTCCTTTAGTAACTCATCGGTCTGCTGCTTCCCTTAACCTGACTGACCTAAGAGGGTCTCACTTGAAGTTCAGCCAATATGCTCCCATCATCGTATAAACTAAGGTAAGCAAACATTGCTCTCAAGTCAGAGATTACTCTACGACTTAAAGCATCCGCCACCACATTAGCTTTACCCGGATGGTACTCGATTGAGCAATCATAATCCTTTAACAACTCGATCCACCTCCTCTGTCTTAGATTCAACTCCTTCTGGGTCAAAAGGTATTTTAGGCTCTTATGATTGGTGTAAATAACAGATTTCTCCCCGTACAGATAATGTCTCTAAATCTTTAAAGTAAAAACCACCACCGCCAACTCCAAATCATGGGTGGGATAATTTGCTTCGTGTGGTCTTAACTGCCGAGATGCATAAGCAGCAACCTTTCCATCTTGCATCAACATGCATCCTAGTCCCGTGTGTGACACATCACAGTAAATTACGAATTCCTTTCCAGCCTCCGGTGAATTAATACCGGAGCCTCCATCAAAATACTTTTTAACTTCTCGAAACTCTCTTGCTGCTTATTGGACCAAACAAACGAACTTCTTTCCGTAATAACTTAGTCAATGGTGCCGCTATTGAAGAAAATCATTCAAAAAACCTTCAATAGTACCTGGCCAGTCCAAGAAAACTCTGAATTTTTGCAACAGACTTAGGCGGCTTTCAATCCAATACCGCTTCAATTTTTCGAGGGTCAACCCTAATCCCCTCTACCGACACAACATGGCCTAAAAACATAACTTGCCTTAGCCAAAATTCACACTTACTGAATTTGGCATACAACTACTTCTCCCCCAAGATCTGCAAAACCACTTGAAGGTGTGAGTCATGTTCCTCCTCCGATCTTGAATAAACCAGGATATCATCTATGAATACCACGACAAACAGATCTAAGTAGGGTTAGAATATTCGGTTCATCATGTCCATAAATGCTACTGGCGCATTGGCCAATTCGAATGGCATTACCATGAACTCTTAATGACCATAGCGAGTCTTAAAAGCCGTCTTATGAATATCTGCCTCCTTGACCTTAAGCTGATGGTATCCTGACCTCATATCTATCTTTGAAAAGACTGAGGCTCCCTTCAACTGATCAAACAAGTCATCGATCCTCGATAATGGGTTTTTGTTCTTGATTGTTAGCTTATTCAACTGACGATAGTCAATGCACATACGCATTGACCCATCTTTCTTCTTGACAAATAACACCGGTGCTCCTCACGGTAACACACTTGGTCGAATAAACCCTCTATCCAGTAACTCCTGAATCTGTGCTTTCAATTCCACCAACTCCTTTAGTGCCATCCTATATGGAGAAATAGATATTGGCGCTGTTCCCAAAAAAAGATCGATACCAAACTCCACTTCACGATCCGGTGGTAGTCCCAAAAGCTCTTTTGGGAAAACATCAGGAAACTCCTTCACCGTCCTAACGTCCCCAACAGTTAGGTCCTTGGCTTCCAGAGCCCGAACAAATATTAAAACTACCTCGCATCCTTTTCTCACCATCTTTTCGGCTCTTAGGGTAGTCACTACATTCGACAGACAGTTCCCCCTTTCTCCTATCACCAACACTTCACCACCCTCGGGGGTTTTCAATACCATACGCTTGGCTGCACAATCTAAATTAGCTTGATACTTCACCAGCCAGTCCATGCCTAATATTAAGTCGAACTCCCCGAGCGGTAATACCATCAGATCCTTCCGGAAAACTATTCCCTAAACTTCTAAGGGTACCTCCCGATAGAGTTTATCTACTACCACAGATTGTCCTAATGGGCTAATTACAATCATCGCCCTAGGGGTAATCTCAGAATCTAAACTTAAAGTTCCAGACACACTACTAGAAACATATGAATGTGTCGACCCAATGTTAATCAATATAGTGTAAGGCAAACCAAATATTAAAAACGTACAGGTTATAACATCTGGTGCGTCAGCCTCCTCTCGACGTCTGGCAGCATAGACTAACCCTGACTGTCTCACCTCAGTGTTTCTTGCCCCTCGGCCTGGTGCTTCACGGCCTCGACCGAAATCATTACCACCTCTGCTGGACCACAACCCCTCGGCGACTGTTGACCTCCTCTACCCTACCGAGTCTTTCCCGCCTTTATGGGTCCTACATCGCTCGTGGTCGTGGGCGGCCTCTAACTGATGGTCCAAAGAACCACACCTAAAGCACTTTCCACCGCCGCCCAACACTCTCCTACATAGAATTTACCACAATAACACACCTCCGTATCCAGTTAGCGAGGTCTCTCCACCCTGTTCAAATTTATCCGACCTAGGTCTTTTCTCGAGTACGCCAACTGCTCCTCGATGATCCAAAATTCCTCCTACTTCCACTTCTATCTTTATCCCGATTCAGCTTTTCTGTTCGTTTACCTTCTCTACTATCTTAGCCTTCTCCACAAGCACAGTAAATTTCCTCTCCCGCTGTGGAGCTATCAAAACACGTAAATTATCCTTCAGGCCATCTTCAAATCGAACACACCATTCATGTTCTGTGGCAACTATCCCTCGAGCATAACGGCTCAAGTGTAAGAATTTCGCTTCATACGCCGCCACCGACCTACTTCCCTAAACCATATTCAGAAATGCTCTACGCTGTGCATCCATATAACTCGTTCCAATGTACTTACTCTGGAATGTCATTCTGAAGTAATCCCAAGTGATACGGTTAGCCACTGTACCATCCTTAACCATAAGCCACCATTGATAAGCTTCGTCCCAGAGAAGGGACACTACTCCTTTTAGTTTCTCTTCTATTGTGAAATCCAGATCATCCATTATGCGTTCGATCGCCTCCAACCAATACTCAGCTGTACTCGAGGCTATCCTAGAAATTCCCCTAAACACTTCTGCCCCATTAGCTCTAATTCGCTCCGACACAAATTTTTGGGCTCCTGTGCCCATGCCTGCCCCAGTAACCCTCTCTAAAACCCTCAACATCACCTGAGATACCGTATCATCTCCGGCCATCTGATCCTGAAATTCTACCTCCACAGTTGGTGGCACTGGTACCTTATTCCCCGACTCGTGACGAGACCCTACTGGTTCCGACACAGCAATCCTGCCTCTACCTCAACCATGCACACCACGTCCTCTAGTGCTCATTCTACCGATTAGCATTTATCTGATTAGGAATTTTATGAATTATTAATTTCTTCCACTGATTAATAAGGAACAATCTTATGGAGAGTAGTTTTAATAGTTGTTCTTTCGAATTCGAACTCTATCTACAAGGTTCAGTTCTCATGTCTGTATTTCTTAGCTCTAGAATCCACATACATTCAACCATCACACATCAACATACAAGTAGCATCCATGAACTCACATTCATCACATAAGGATATTTTTGTCATTTCACTACCCAATGGTATTCTCGTAATTTTTAAAATAGGGTATCTTGGTGATTTTACAAAATAGGGTATTTTTGTAATTTTGCAATCTGAGGGTATTTCGGTAATTTTACAAACCAAGGGTATTTTGGGAAATTTTCATAAATCGATGGTATTTCAGAAATTTTACATAACTAGGGTATTTTAGTAATTTTGTGAAATAGGGTGGCTGGTCCCTTTCGGTTTTAGTTATAAATTTTGGCGTCAACAAGTCCTCGTGGCTACTGATGGCAATACTACGCACTGTAGGATTCTAGTGAAGAGGAGGTGAGCCGCTAGGGCCGCTTAAATACCAAGCTCTCCCTGGATCCAATCCTAGACATGCGTATGCCTATTACCACACCCTAACCCTGTGACTTGTTCACATACATGTTTAATTAGAAATTAAGTCTTATGAGATTTGAAGAATTGTTTATACTAAACCTAAAGTCCATAACCTCTATCATACTAGCCTACGTCCCTATAGATCCCATCAAGCCCAACATGCATATCACATAATGGGTTTAGAATACTTACCTGTGTGGATCGGGTGCCGGTAGACTCAAAGGCCATATCTCAACCGAACTTTTCTCAAACTTACATCACTTTTAAAAATCACTACTAGACCCATTTCACAGCCTGATTTTTGAACTGAACTCTGATACCAAAAATGTAACACCCGAAACCCGGCCCATACGTCATGACCGGATCTGGTATGCTACGGGTTGAATGTTGAAAACTTTGATTTGAAGGGTTTTGAAAATCTCAATTTATTTTAACCGATTAATCATTAATTGTGACATTTTTGAAGAAACATTAACATTTGTGTTGAATATGCTGGAAAAAAACCTATTTTCCTTTCACTTTATAATTAAGGCTTTGAAAACATAAGTTTATAAGATGTAACATAAAAAAAATATAGTTCGATAACCTAAGTTATGGAGGCCTTATTACAAAAATAATCCCAAAATTAAAACTTAAAGAAAAAGAGGAAATAGTCTATGAAGATAAAAGAATTGATGGCCCCTCAAGTCTGCCTCGGCTCCTATGTCCACGATCTACTGCTCATCTGAAAAGTTGGGAGTAATGAAAGGTGCGTCACCAAGACTCACTTGCAAATCCAGAAAACACATAAAAGCCTTGAGGCCCATTAAACACATTATGGGCCCCGGGCCCATACACAATGGCAATGAGAATATATATTTACATGCAACATGGCCCATCCCAAACCTAAGAGTCCATCCTCATCACACCCCCGTACCAACCATCACACCGTGGGGATTTCTACAATCAACCCTCCATCCGCTACACACCATATTGATAGTTGTCTTGTCATCATAAAGATCGATCACTATGTGACCTATGTGGCAAAGCCACCGATCGCCATGTGAACCTTAATAATACATTGTAGTATTTCGACAACTGTGCTGCCTGTCATAAAGACTGTTCACTATGTGACCTATGTGGCAAAGCCACCGATCGCCATGCGACTCATCATATCAATCCCATCCCATGCATACATACATGCGAGAATCAAAACATTATACTATCTAAACAGATCACAGACTTTCACATGCTTCGATACACATAGAGAATTTTTTATGATTACGTACCTAGCATCCCTTGCCTACCCTTTCTGGGTAATACGACTATTTATATAGCCTCATTTTCTGGCTTTTAGCGTATAACATACATATAATACAAATTAACTAGTGTGATAGAGATCTACACACCTGATTACCGATAGGATAGTACTTTCAATGTCGACACTATCAGAAGTCGATACGACTGCTAACTTTCTAAGGTTTTATTCTGAAGTTGATCCACAATCAGGCGGCCAATCTCGTACTGCTGATACCACGCGTTTCTTGAACTTTGGGGCTGGGACTACAGATCCAACCCCTTCCTTCGATTTGCTAACATTCGAGTCCATGAATGACCTTGGTCAGAGGATACTATAACGATTGCTTAACGAGGCATTAGGTTAAGGCACAATAAAGAAAGGAAACCAATCAACTTAGCGAGAATTGAAATCCTTACCTTGAAATCCTAAAAGAAGACAATAGGATTGGGAAGTTGCCTATTTTTGTCCTAGGAACCTAGGAGGTTAGATCTCCTTTAAATCCCGGAATGCCACCCAAATAGGACATAAGATCAGTGAATAGAATATCAAATTAATGATGGCCTTACAACCTATTAGCCAATCAGCTATGGCCCCCAAAATTGAAAGAGAAAAGATCAAAAGAAATCGTCATTTACCAATAGTTCAGCTTCTCCTGACATATTTCGGCTTCTGAGAAGATCAAAAGAAAGACAGTGTAACAGGATCTATGAAGATTCAGTTATGAAGAAATCGGCAAAAGGGGGAATAAAGGAAAGAGCAATGATCATTCGGTTATAGGAAAAGAATTGAGATGAGAAGTGTTATGAGTTTTAGCTTTTGGAAGAAAAGATGAGATAAAGAACAATGAAATTTTCAACTTTTGCATAGAAGTGGGGATGAGAGGAAAGAAAAAAGAGAATAGGGTCAAATATTGTAATTGAAGAGATATCCCCCCTACTTAAGCAAAATTTCGGCACCTACTGCCTAAAACTGAAAATGCCCCTTTTTAAAACTAAAGCTAAGCTATTAATCAAGGGAAATTTTGGCACCCCTTGATCATATCAGACCGATTTCTCCTCCACCTCAGTGTTGGAATTTTGGCCACCACTGTGACCATCAGATAAATCCTAAATTTCCTCTCTTATCTTTATCTGATCACATCTCCAAAAGAATCTTAGATAACATTACCACTTCCTCCCTTTATCTGCCATATTATATGCATTATCCACTCAAATAAATCCTCCTATTTCCACGCCTTATTGCCACTCTACCCACTTAAATGCCAAAAATTAGCTAAATTTAATTAAAAAGAATTGGGATTTATGCGACTTGAACCTTGGACCTCCTTAACAGCTTGACACGCCACTCCTAGTCCCTGCATATCGCAACTAACCATTGGGCCACAAGCCTATTTTTGTGTCTTAATTCACAGGTAATGTCTTTTAAGCCCTATCCTAACTTACTTTTCACTAGAGTGTCCAAGCAGAAAATTCGACTAAGGTCTTGGCCCAACTTCGAGCCTATTTTGGACCCTTAAAACATTCTATCAAGCATAACAAGCACAGCCACACACATTAAACGCATAGGCCCATTAATTTAGGGTGTTACAAATATTCATTAGATTTGATGAATTTGATGCTCCTAATCTCTTAATTTCATGTTTTATACTCAAAAGAGCTTAGGAAGTCAAAAAAGAATGATAAACGGGCTAAAAAAAGGACAAAATGGGCCTACCTTAGAGTCTCGCACGGCCTGGGCTGTGACCCACGGCCGTGTGTTTCGAGTAACAACTGAGAAACAGACTGAATCAACGTACACGGCCATATCACATGGCGTATGTAGCAAGTAGGATCGACCATGGCCAAGTGAGTCGACCACGGGCGTGTCATACGGGCGTGTCCCTGCCGAAACTAGGAAGAGTTTTATTCGAAATAGGATACTTGTGGGCCAAGTAATGCATCTCAAAGTCTATATAGACACCCTAGGGGCAAGCCTAAGAAAGAAAGTCAACAGGACATCGAATAGACACCGAGTAGAAGGAGAAAATACTCCAAGACAGTCGTTTGGAACAACTTAGGAGAAGGATTTCCATTATGACTGAGGATCTCCCATCAAGTTCTTTAGAAGTTTTTGGGTTTTCTTATGTTTTATTGTTTTTCCTCTTTTATGATGTTTTTCTCTTCTAGTATCAACTAAACCCCTTAGATACCTAAGGGGACGAAACCTATGACAGATCCTACTATTATTTGATTTATGAGATAAATACTTGTGCTTATTCTTAATTGTGAGTTTTATTCTTGTTTTGATAATTCAGGTTATTGATTCTAGTCGAATGTGCTTATTCTGTGGAGCAAAAGTCCCTGTTTAAGAGTAGATCAACACAATCAAGCGGAGTTGATTGCAACCCTAGAAATAGGGCAACAAAAATCTGACGAATTAGGGTCAAACCTAATATGGAATCCATAGATAGAGTTAATGCGACAATAGGGGTTTTAATTAGAAAGAGATTTCAATTAATCAACCTAGAGTCAGTTGTTAGTAGCCTCGAAAGAGGTATTAATATAATTCAGGGATTTCTATGGATTAAGTCAAGTGAATAAGTCACATGAATCAAAAGTAATAAGTGAAGTCTAGGTGGATTCTTCCTTAGGTGTCGTTAATCTCATAGAAGTTGCCCAAAGTATTTTCCCAGTTTACTCCCTATCAAGTTCATAGTTAGTTACATTAGTTAGTTAGATTTTAGATTAAAAATAAATCCCCTTTAATTATTAGGCTAGAAAATAAAAAGATAGTTCATACTAGTACTCTTGGTCCTTGAAGATACGATATTTCGAAACTCACCACAACTATACTATTGTTCGATTGGTACGCTTGCCTTTGTCGAAATAATAGTTAGTTTCGAGCTCCATCAATAGACACTTTAGCAATCAACACACAGCTTTTACATTTTATGCGATTTAGTCTTTTTCGCAAATTAAACACACAATCGATAAAATTTTCACACATGCTCAATCACATATTATAAACACCAAAAATAATATTAAAATATTTTTTGACCACGAATTTTTGGCCCTGAAACCACTATTCTGACTCGGGTCTAAATTGGGCTGTTACAACTCTCCCCCCTTAGGGATTTTCATCCCCAAAAATCTTACTAGTGAATAGGTTTGGATATTGCTCTCTCATAACATCCTCAGGCTCCCACATAGCCTCTTCAACTCCGTGTTTGTGCCACAATACTTTCACTAAGGAAATTTGTTTGTTTCTCAACTCTTTCATCTCATGAGGAAAAATTTAAATTGGTTCTTCAGTATATGACAAATCTGACTGAATCTCGACTTCAGTAGGAGCAATTACATGCGATAGATCAGATCTATATTGTCGAAGCATCGATACGTGGAACACATTATGAATCTTTTCTAATTTAGGTGGCAAGAACAATCTATAAGCAACTAGCCCTATTCGTTCAATGATCTAATACGGCCCGATGAACTTGGACTCAGCTTGCCTTTTCGGCCAAATCAAAATATTTCTTCCACAGAGACATTTTCAAGAACACTTTGTAACTGACCTCAAATTCAATATATTTTCGATTTAAGTCTGCATAGGACTTCTGACGATTTGATGCTACTTTCAAACTGTCACGACTCACTTTTACTTTCTGTTCTGTTTCATTGATCAAATCGACCCCGTATATCTTATTCTCACTCAGCTCAGTCCAACACAATGGAGTTTGGCATTTTCGACCATATAGTGCCTCATATGGTGTCATTTTGATGATAGATTGAACAATGTTATTGTACACAAACTTAATCAATGGTAAATGCTTTTCCCACATATTCTCAAATTCAAGAATACAACATCTCAACATATCTTCGAGAACCTGAATGACCCGTTCAGATTGTCCATTCGTTTGTAGATGAAATGCAGTACTGAAATGCAGCTTTGTTCCTAAAGCCCCTTGCAATTTCTTCCAAAACTGCGAGGTAAATCTTAGATCTCTATTAGATACAATAGATAGTGGCACTCCGTGTAATCATACAATCTTGGCAATATACAATTCAGCTAACTTATCAAGTGAATAGTTTGTTCTCACTGGAACAAAATGAGCTGACTTCGTCAATCTATCAAATATCACCCAGATCGCATCTTTCTTTCCCGGAGATAAAGGCAATCCCGACACAAAGTCAATCGTAATTCTCTCCCATTTCCACTCAGCAATCATAATCGATTGTAAGAAACTAGACGAAACCTGATGTTCAGCTTTAACTTGCTGACAAACCAAGCATCTTGAAACAAACTCTGAGATGTCTCGTTTCATACCATGCCACCAATAAAACTATTTCAAATCGTTATACATTTTTGTACTCTCCAGGTAAACAACCAAAGGACTACTGTAAGCTTTGTTCAAAATCAACTGAATTAACTTTGAATTCCTCGGAATACAAATTCGATCTCTGAATCTCAAACAATTATCACTATCAACTCAAAATTCTGAATCAGAATTCAAATCACATTAAGCTCGTTTTTCTATCATTTCATCATAACTCATCTGAGCATCACAAATCTGACGTATAAACATTGGCCTAACTCTCAATTCAGCTAAAACCGAATTATCATCATACAGATCTATCTAAGTACTCATTTCTCGAAAAGCACATATAGACTTTCAGCTCAAAGCATTAGCAACTACATTAGCTTTACCCGGATGATAATCAATCACAAGTTCATAGTCTTTCAAAAGCTCTAACCATCTTCTCTGCCTCAAATTCAATTCTTTTTGAGTCATTAGATATTTCAAACTCTTATGATCAGTAAAAACATGACATTTCTCACCAAACAAATAGTGATGCCAAATCTTCAATGCAAATACAATCGCATCTAATTCAAGATCATGCGTCGAATAGTTCTTTTCATGCAGTTTTAACTGCCTCAAAGCATAAGTGATAACTTTTCCTTCTTACATCAACACACAACCCAAATCATTCAATGATGCATTACTGTAAACTATGAATTCTTTACCCGATTTAGGTTGAACTAACACAGGTTCCTCTGTCAACAATGCTTTCAATTGTTCAAAACTCTGTTGGCACTTTTCTGACCACTCGAATTTAACTTCTTTT
This sequence comes from Gossypium rotundifolium, assembly GCA_025506655.1. Taxonomy (NCBI): domain Eukaryota; kingdom Viridiplantae; phylum Streptophyta; class Magnoliopsida; order Malvales; family Malvaceae; genus Gossypium; species Gossypium rotundifolium. The sequence goes on from CP106724.1 coordinate 148,656,020, forward strand.
TGCAGTAACTTTATTAACGGAGTCGCAATCATCGAGAAACCTTTCACAAACTGCCTATAATATCCCGCTAGTCCTAGAAAACTATGGACTTTATATACATTTGTCGGAGACTTCCATTCTAAAATAGCTGAGATCTTACTCGGATCAACTCGTATTCTCGTAGCTGACACAATATGCCCCAAAAAACCAACTTCACGCAACCAAAATTCACATTTGCTAAACTTTTCATACAATTGCTTCTCACGCAGAGTCTGTAACATAATTTTCAAATGCTTGGCATGTTGCGTCTCATCACAGGAATAAATCAGAATATCATCAATGAATACCACAACAAAATGATCCAAATACGGTCTGAATATTCGGTTCATCAAATCCATAAATACTGCAGGAGCATTCGTTAGTCAAAAAGCATAACTAAGAATTCATAATGTCCGTACCTCGTTCTGAAAGCAGTTTTCGGCACATCTGATTCTTTAACTCTCAACTGGGAATAACCCGATCTCAAATATATTTTTGAAAACATTATAGCTCCTTTCAGCTGATCAAACAAATCATTAATTCGCGGCAATGGATATTTATTCTTTATCGTCACTTTGTTTAGCTGTCAATAATCAATGCACATCCTCATAGTGCCGTCTTTCTTTTTCACAAACAACACAAGAGCACCCCAGGGCGAGAAACTCGGTCATGCAAATCCTCTATCTGTCAATTCTTGCAACTGAGAGTTCAACTCTTTGAATTCTGTCGATGCCATTCAATATGAAGCTATTGTGATAGAAGTCATCCCCGGTACTAAGTCAATACCAAATTCAACTTCTCGTATCGAAAGTAACCTCGGTAGTTCTTCAGGAAACACATCTAGGAACTCAAAAACTACAGGCACAGATTCAACTTTCTTTTCTTGTCACTTTTCTATCAATTACATATGCAAGATAAGCTTCGCAACCCCTTTTCACATAGTTCAGAGCTTTTATCGAAGATATAATAGTCGACAACCCATTCAAATCACTCGATTCAATTCAAACTTCTCACCATTCTAACTTCTCAAATCAATACTCTTCAGTTTACACTTCACTATAGCATTATGCAAAGTGAGCCAATCCATACCCAGAATAATATCAAATTCATCAAAAGGTAGAAACATCAAATTAGCCGAAAAGTAAATATCCCAAAACATCAATGGACAGTTCTTGTACACTTTATCAACCAAGACACACTTGCCTAAGGGGTTCGATACTCTAATCACGAATTCAGTAGACTCAACAGGTAGAGTCTTACTTGAAACTAGATTCACACACACATAGGAATGAGTAGAGCCTGGATCTATCAATGCAATCAAATCAGTATCAAATAGAGTAAAAGTACCAGTAATGACGTTTGGAGATGATGCTTCCTCACGAGTGTGAATAGCATAGGATCAGGCAGGTGCTCTTGCCTTGGATCTCATAGTTGTATCCGTCGTCCCTCTCTAACTTCCACTCACATTTCTGGTATTTCTAGGTGGTCTACCCCTAGCTGTCATATTACTTGGTCGCACTCTGGACATTATTTTTCTTAGCTAACTCTAGGCAATCTCGAATGAAATGATCTCAGGATCCAAACTTATAACAAGTTCTATTATTGTACTTGCCCTAGCATTCTCCAACGTGTCGTCTTCCACATTGTCTACACTCAGGCTTCTTGCTTTTACACTTCCAATGCTTGATTCAGTCAGAATTTGAATTCTTGGACCTATACTCTGTCTTGGACGATCTCTACCTGAATGCCCAAACGAAGCATTCGAACGATTGATTGCATCTCTAAATCTCTTCGTCAAAGGTTGAAAATACTTACTCATTAATCTTTTTCTTTTATCTCTAGCCTTAGAATTGGCTTTCTTCTTTTCTTTGCTAAGCTCCTCGGCTTTGCAGGCTCTTTCAACTAACACAACAAATTCATTCAAGTCAAGTATTCCAACCAGTAATTTAATGTCTTCATTCAGCCCTTCAACGAAACGTTTACACATAGTAGCTTCAGTCGAAACAAATTCCTGCGCATATTGGCTCAATCTCACAAACTCCTGCTCATACTCAGTGACTGACATACGGCCTTACTTTAGCTCTAGAAACTCATTATGTTTCTAATCTATGAATCGTTGACTAATATACTTTTTTTCGAAATTCAGCTTGAAAGAAATCCCAGGTGATTCTCTATTTCAGAACCACTGATATCAATGTCTTCCACCAATTATATGTTGTATCTCTCAATAAGGAAACAACACATTTAATGCATTCATCAGGAGTCAAAGACATCTCATCAAATATTCGGATGGTATTCTTGAGCCAAAACTCAGCTCGCTGGGCATCATCATCAGCTGTGGCCCTAAACTCTTTGGCACCATACTTTCTGATCTTATCCACAGGAGGCTTATTCAATTGAATCAGATCTGCAACTTATGGCACAATAGGTACTTGTGAGGGTGGACATTGTGGAGCAACCAAATTCATTCGAATGAACTCTGAGAACCACTGACTCATCATTTGAAGAAGGCTTGCTTAGCCTCTCCCTCATGGCTACTAGCAATTGGCCTAAACTCAGCTAGTGTTGTCCCTTGAGCGGGAGAAGGCGCATTGCTCTCTACATCATTAGCAACTGCTCGATCAGGATCCATTTGCTATATGAAAATACATTTTTAACTGTCAGGATTCATCACACTATGGCAATTATATTTATAGCATGTATAGCTAGACTCACACGCGCTATGTTAGTCCTAGACTTGACTAAACCATAGCTTTGATACCAATAAAATGTAACACCCCTAACCCAAAACTGTCATCGGAGTAGGGTTAAGAGGCATTACTAATCATTTCTGAGCATTATGTAACATTTTTCGACACATAGTCAATCATCATTGAAACATATCAAAATATAAACTTATAGTCCCTTAATGAGGTCTATGAGACCTTAAACATATGTTAGAAAGGGGTTGGAACTAACTCATACAAATATTTTTTTAAAATTTCAACATTTTTCGAAGTTATAGAGGTCATACGCCCGTGTGGATGGCCCATGTACCTCACACAGCCTCAGACAAGCCCGTGTATCCAAGCCATGGAAAAATAGGGCATCCATACTGACTTGTTCACATGGCCTGGGACACACCCGTGTGCCTCACCTGTGGTCGACACTGACTTGCACCACACAGCAGTAACATGCCCATGTGTCCAGCCCATGGTCGACCCTGACTTGCACCAAATTACAAACCTACATGACACGATCGAGCCACATGCCCGTTTGCTCAACCGTGTGGGCAATTATAGGCCATTTTTCAAGGCCAAATTTCCATCCACACTTAGAATCACATATAACCATCAATCCAATACCAATTCATGCTTCAAAATGTAAATAAAATATACCAATACATGCTCCATTTAATCATCATCTAGATCATTTACTTCCATACTCAATCCTTACTAAAATAAATCCATCCAAAGCACCATTATCACAACTCAAATCATATAAGCTAAACATCATCTAGTCATACCATAAATTCACATTTAAAATACCAAACTTATCAACCAATTCAAGCATGAATAATACTATATTCATCACTTACTACTTCAGACCACATTCATCATTACATAGCTCACATATAATAATCAAATTCATCTATCTTCCAAGCCATGTCACATGGCAAGGTCCAACATTTCAAAACATACCATTTTAACTAGCCTATACATGCCATATTCAATATACATATCTTTTAAAAGTACCAAAATAGTTAGCCGATAGTGTGGTTGAGTCGCTGACGATCCCCGGATCTGAGCTTACTTTAAAGACACTGTAAAATAGAGAAACAATTCACACAGCAAGCTCAAAAGCTTAGTAAGTTCATAATATAATACATGCTACTCAATAACATAACATCAATACATAATTAAACCATCACATAGATTGATGCTCAATTAAACACAATATCATCCTCAACCATATGCTCAAATACCCATTCTTTTAACCTTTAAAACTATCATCAACCACATAGGTTCAAACATACCTTTGCCAGCACCTACTTAACAAACGTTCTTGCTATTTGATGCTCGATACATATCACATCCACAACTGATATCTTTTCAACTCAATCGCCCACTTAGTGTCCAAATTATAGCCAAAGCTTAATTAACATCGCACACTTAGTACCTCAATACAAAATCGACCTTAATTCGATATCGCACACACAGTGCCAATTAGTAAAGCCGAAGCTTCCATTACTTCGCACACACAGTGCTATTCAACTCCGTCTCGATTTCAATTACGCACACTTAGTGCCTCATTTCTTAATCTCACACATATAGAATTTCTAATTCGATAACTATCATTCAATTCACATCACATAGATATAAATTAACAACTTGTACTATATCCGAACTTACCTCGGACGTCAAAATACCGAAACTAGCTAATCAATCGAGTACTTTGTCTTTGCCTCGATCTCGATCTGAATCTCTCCTTTCTTGGTCTATACATATTCAAATTTAACTAATCCAATCACCAATTTATTCAATTTAGTCCAAACACATATATTTAGGGCATTTTACAAAATAGCCCTCACATTTTAACATTTCCACATTTTGACACTTTAGTCCTTATTTCACAAAATCACAAAACACAAAAAATTTCTCTTCTCTTATGCCTAGCTGAATTTTCATTGTGCTTATAAAAGCCCAAACATTTCATTTATTTCACATTTTAGTCCCTCAAAATATTATTTTCATAATTTAGTTCAAATTACTCAATTTCACCAAAATTTCAAAGACAAAACATGTTAATCTTTCACATATCTTTCATATTTCATCATCAACTATCACAAAGCTCAAACATTCATCAATGGCATATCACAAAACCACCATCAACTTCTAAAATTAAAGCATGTGCTAGCTAGAGCACAAAGCAACAATTACAAAAACGTAGAAATTTTTAAAAACTGAACAACAACTAACCTTGAATCAAATAACTTGATGGCTAAACTTTACAAAGCTTAAAACCCTTTCCTTTCTTCAATATTCGGTGGTGATAAAGATGATAATGGCCATCAAATTTTGTTTTATGTTAATTATATTAACATTAATGCACATTTACCATTTTACCCTTCATTAATTCATTTAAGTTTCCACCAACAAAGCCCATTTTATCCATCCATCCTTTTAATGGTTTATTAACAACATAATGACTTCTCATTTATAAAGCCATGACAAATAGACACTTTAACAATCAGCACACAACTTTTACATTTATGCGATTTAGTCCTTTTTACAAATTAAACACATAATCGATAAAATTTTCACACAAAATTTTCACACATGTTTAATCACATAATATAAACACCAAAAAAATATTAAAATATTTTTTGACCTTGGATTTGTGTTCTCGAAACCACTATTCTGACTAGGGTCTAAACTGGGCTGTTACATCACTAATACCTCGTAACCCTACTCCGACAATGGATACGGGTTTGGGGTGTTACAACACCGGTATTAGTGCAACCTGAGTCAGGAAAAGAGTTTGTAATTTTTATCATCGCGTATTTGAATGGTCTTGGTTGTGTGTTGATGCAAGAGGGAAAAGTGATAGCTTATGCCTTGAGACAGTTAAAATCGCATGAAGACTTAGAATTGGCTGCCATTCTATTTGCTTTAAAAATTTGGCGACACCATTTATTCGATGAAAAGTGCCACATCTTTACTGACCACAAGAGTTTGAAGTATTTAATGACTCAAAAAAATTTGAATTTTCGACAACAGAGATGGCTCAAGTTGTTGAAAGATTATGAGTTGGTAATCGATTATCATTCGGGAAAGGCGAATGTAGTTACTGATGCTTTATGTAGGAATTCTTTGTTTTCCTTGAGAGCAATGAATACGTGACTAGCTTTATTCGATGATGGTTCCATTCTAGTTTAGTTAAAATCTAGACCGGTATTTCTTCAAGAAATTTATGAAGCTCAAAAAAGTGACAAAGAACTTCAAGCTAAAAGAGTTTAGTGTGAATCGACTAGTGATTCAGACTATCAAATTGGGACCAATGACTGTTTGATGTTCTAAGGTAGGATTTGTGTTCCGAGAGATACTAAGATTATTCAGAAAATTCTTCACGAAGCACACAGTAGTTGTCTGTCTGTTCACCCAGGAAGTACAAAGATGTACAATGATTTAAAGAACTTGTATTGGTGGTCAAGTATGAAAAGAGATATTTCTGAATTCGTATCAAAATGTTTGATTTGCCAACAAGTAAAGGCCAAATATCATGTACCTTCGAGTTTATTTCATCTTGTGATGATTCTCGAGTGGAAATGGGACAGGATTACAATGGATTTCGTAATCGGATTACCTCTGACTCTGAGGAAGAAAGACGTTATTTGGGTCATTGTTGATAGATTGACGAATTTAGCTCATTTTATTCCGGTACGTACCGAATATTCACTTGATAAGCTAGTTGAATTGTACATTACGAGATTGTTAGATTGCACAAGGTTCCTATTTATATTATTTCGGATAGAGATCTGAGGTTTACGTGTAACACCCCTAACCCAAAATCATCTTCGAAATAGGGTTAAGAGGCGTTAACGAACAATTGAAACGTTTCATTACCATTTTGCGGCACCAAGTCAATTATCATTCAATCATATTCAAGCATAATCATATAGTCCCTTAATGAGGTCATCGAGACCTTAAACATGCTTTAGAATAGGGCTGGACTAAACTAAACACTTACAAAAATTTCTAAAATTCAAACATCTTTCTAAGTTACAGTGGTCACAAGCCCATGCGGGTGGGCCGTGTGCCTCACACGGCCTTGGGCATGCCCATATGTCTAAGCCATGGAAAATTAGGGCATACCTAATGACTTGACCACACGGCCTGAGACACGCCCGTGTATCTCACCCGTGGTCGAGCCTAACTTGCACCACACGACCGTGTGTCCAGCCCGTGGTTGAGTGATAAACCATGAAATGAACATATTTTAAACCCATATTTAGCATACTTTTGGATGATTTATCCCTTTAATTATGAAAATAGGTGCTCATAATCCTGTGTTTTCATGTTTTATACTCAGGAGAGCACCGAAGCATGAAAAGAATGAGAAACGGGTCAAAAATGGAGAAAATGGGCCATATCACAGAATCGACACGGCCTGGGCCCAGACCACACGACCGTGCCCTGTAAGAAGAGATGACCACCGCCTGGACCCCGAAATATACGGCCGTGCCTCATCAACAAACCCAAACACGGCCTGGCCACAATTTACATGGGCGTGTGCCATGGGCGTGCCTCTGCCACAGATAAGAAGAATTCTATTTGAATTAGGGTACTTAGAGGTAAAGAAACATATTCCAAAAGCCTATATAAAGTCCTTATAAGCCAACCTTTAGGGGGCGTTCAGCTAGGCCAAAGAGCCGAGCCAACGAAGCTGAATACAGGAATTTACTTGAAGGAAGCCAGTTGATTCATCTCAAGAAGCCGGAATCATACTCAAGACTGAGGACTTCTCCTTCAATTCCTTCAGGGGGTTCTAGGGTTTCTCTTATGTTTTTTTAATATTTTCCTCTGAGATGTATTCTTTTACGATTATGAACTAAACCTATCAGATACCTAAGAGGGATGAAACCTAAGATGGATCTTGTTATTGTTATCTGAGTTGTATGATAAATACTTGATTTGTTCTTAACTATGTGTTCTTAATTCTTGTTTTGGTATTTCTGGGATATTGATTCAAGTGTTGATGTGCTTAGGTGGTGTAGCAAAAGTCCCTGCCTAAGAGTATATCTAGCATAGTTAAGCAGAGTTGAACGTAACCCTAGAAATAGGATGACGTAAATTTTCTAGATTCGGGTCAAACCTAATATGGGAGTCCATAGATCGAGTTAATGCAATTCTAGGGGTTTTAACTATAAAGAAATTTCAATTAATCAACCTAGGGTTAGACGTTAGTAGCCTCGAAAGACTTATTAATATAACTGAGGGAATCCTACGGATCAAGTCAAGTGAATAAATCATCTGGTTTAGAGTTAGATAACAAGTGAAGTCTAGGTGGATTCTTCCTCGGGTATTGTTTAAATCAATCGGTTTTCCCTCAAGTCTTTCCCCAATTCATTCTTTGTCGTAGCATCTTTAGCTTAGTTGCTAGTTAATTTTAGATTAGATAAAAATTCCCTTAATTCTTAGGCTAAATAATAAAAAAGAAAGTTAGTATTAGTACTTTTGGTTCCTTTGGGTTCGACTATCCGGTTTTACAACTAAACTATACTATTGTTCGATAGGTGCGCTTGCCTCCATCGTTGTCTTAGTTAGTTTCTAGTTTCGATCATTCTTTTTATAAATTTTTAAGACTCTGACACACGATCAAGTTTTTAGCGCCGCTGCCAGGAACTAAAATTTTAAGAACGCTCAATTTTTATAACTTTAGCCATATTTTTATTCTTGCAATTAAATTTTATTTTTAACTCTTCTGAATTTCTTTTTTTTCCTTTTCCTAGCGGGTACCTCTAGTTTATGACTAGGAGGAACCCAACAAGACCATTACTTTATGGCAGTGATATTGAAGGAACCGTACGTAGAAATCATAGAGAAGTAAGGCGAGGCTTAAATTACATACAAGAAGAGCAAGAGGACGAAACTAATACCACCGAAGGGATGGCCGAGAATAATCCGCTACCACAGGAGATGGCCGATCATCATGCTCCTCGAACTATGTATGACTATGCTAAACCTAATTTGACATGAGCTGAATCGAGTATTGTTAGGCCTGCTATAGCCATTAATAATTTTGAACTAAAACCTAACACTATTCAAATGATTCAATAGTTTGTTTAGTTTGATGGTTTGTAGGACAAAGACCCAAATACACATTTAGCAAAATTTCTAGAATTTTGTGATACCTTCAAAATAAATGGCATTTCTGATGATGCCATTCGTCTTCAGTTATTTCCCTTTTCATTGAGGAATAAAGCCAAGCAGTGGCTACAGTCTATTCCACGAGGATCAATCACCACATGGGACCAAATGATCAAAAAATTTTATTAAAATATTTTCCACCAGCCAAAATGGCCAAATTAAGGAATGATATCTCTTATTTTGTGCAGTTAGATTTAGAAACATTATACGATGCTGGGAGAGATACAAGGATCTATTGAGAAGGTGCCCACACTATGGTTTACTCTTGTGGTTATAGGTCCAAACTTTTTACAACAGTGTAAACCCCTCAACCCGACAGTTAATTGATTCAGCAGTCGGCAGAACCCTAAATAACAAAACTCCTGAAGTAGCTTATGAATTCATAGAGGAGTTGTCACTAAATAACTATCGGTGGCAAGTTACAAGGGCAAAGCCAACTAAAATAGCCAAAGTTCTCAATCTCGATGCAGTCACTATGCTATCAAGTCAGGTAGAGATGATGAATAAAAAGATTGATGATTTGTGTGGTTCTTTGTAGGTACATCTAGTTATGCAATGTGACTCAAATCTAGGAGGTGTGGAGAACCCTGAGTACCTACTCTACATTCATGGCATGGAAAACTAAAAGATAAACTATACAGGTGACAATTTCAGATCTCAAAATAACACTTATAGTAATATTTATAATCCAGGTTGGAGAAACCACCCCAATTTCTCGTGGGGTGGCCAAGGAAATCAGAGGCAACAACCACCCCTCCAAACTTCCAACAATAGCCCTATCCATAGAAAAAAAGCTAAACCTTGAAGAGATGTTGACAAAATTCATAGCGGTGTCTGAAACTCATTTTCAAAACACCGAGACAACACTTAAAAATCAACAAGCACCGATTAAAGGAATCGAGAACCAGTTAGGGCAACTCGCAAAGCTGATCTCTGAACGACCACTAGGTAACTTGCCAAGTAACACTAAGACTAATCCAAAAGAGCAAATTTAAGCCATAACAGCTCATGATAGTAGAGGGTTACTAGAATCTGAATCTGAGCCAAGGCAAGAACCTATGGTAAGTGAAGGTAAGATTGAGGTAAGCCAAGAAAATCCAAAATCGATAATTAAAAAATACAAACCTCGTATACCTTACCCCAATGCAATGAAGTAAGACGACACAGAAGAACAGTTTGGTAAGTTCCTTAAACTCTTAAAGAAATTACATATTAACTTACCATTTCTTGAAGCTCTTTCGTAGATGCCAAATTCAAGGAAATTTTTAAAAGAGCTCTTAACGAACAAATGAAAGTTAGACGAGGAGTCGCATGTGGAATTAAAATAGTATACTCATCAATGTTACAGAACAGACTACCACGAAAATTAAAAGATCCATGGGTTTTACAATTCCATGTTTAATTGGTAGTTTATCTGTTGATAATGCTTTAGCTGATTTAGGGGCAAGCATCAATGTTACGCCATCTAAAATGTTTAAACAACTAGGTTTAAGGAAACCCAAGCAAACTAGGATGATATTCAACTAGCTGATAAGACTATTCGAATTCCTAAGGGTATAATTAAAGATGTACTAGTTAAAGTTGACAAGTTCATATTCACCGTAGACTTTGTTGTTTTAGATATGGATGAAGACAATAGTATCCCCTTAATTTTAGGAAGACCATTTCTAGCAATTGCCAGATCTAAAATTGATGTTAGTACAGGTGAACTTATACTTCGTGTAGGTGACGAATCAATTAGTCTTTAAGCTCTCGACTCAGTTAGGACATAGAGTGAGAAAGAGGAAGACATAAATTCTATAGATAATTATTCGATTAAACTTTCTTTTCAAGAAACACCAAGAAACTACACTACAGAGTCAGATCCTATAGCTCGTACCAACAAGGAAATATCTCATGAGGAACGACAGCTTTAGACCGATGAGCTAGATGAGTGGGAGACACATTTCAAGGAGAAATCAAACCCACATGAAGTGAAACCGAAGGAACCCCCAGAAGAACTTAAAGGAACATCAAATCACTTCAAAATAGGAGATCAGGTACTATTAGATAGAACAGACCCACGAATCGCCATATCAAACCTGAAGACAAACGAAGAGATCCCCTTTATGGTACTTAATGTTTTCCCTTACAAAACAGTCAAGGCAAGTAATTCTACATTTAGTACTTTTAAATTAAACTCTACTTGACTCAAACCATATAATGATAGCATGAGAAAGAAATTTTCACTCCTTAAACCACCGTGAAGGTACGAATGAGAGGTAAGTCTAGCTTAAGACTTTAAACAAACGTTTCTCAAGAGGCAACCCGAGCACTAACCCTATTTATTTATTTTAGCAGCTAACTACAAACTAAACTAGTTAATGAAGCGTAGATTTCTGCACCACACAGGCTGTGGCCGTGTCCTTGTGGATACTACAGATGTTAGCTCTGGCATGGCAGAGATAGTACGAGACAGGCGAGAAAAATGTCTAGTTTTAATATTTATAAAAGAGTGAACGAACCTATAGACTGACTGCGACAATGATAGAGGCAAGCGCACCTATCTAACAGTAGTATAGCTCAGGCAAGAATATCTTTATCGAACCTAAGGAACCTAAAAGTACTATTACTCACTTTCTTTCTATTATTTAGCCTAAAATATGGAGTGATTTGTTTATTAAACTAAAACAAATGAAATATTTAAACTAAATGCAAAGACAAAAGAAACGAAACTTTGGGAAAAGACTTTGAAGAAAACTCAATTGATAAAGATGATACATTCGGGAAGAATCCACCTATGACTTCACTTATTATCTAACTTCCAATTCACATGATTTCTTTTACTTAGCTTGATCCGTGAGACTCCCTAACCTATATTAAACCTCCTCTCGAAGCGAATAACGTCTAACCTTACGTTAATTAGTGGAACTCTCATTCTCTTATAATAACCCCCTAAGGAAGCAGTAAATCGATCAATGGACTCCTATATTAGGTTTCACCCTAATCCAGCAAATTCTCGTAACCCTTTCTCTAAGCGACCGATCAACTCCGCTTAATTATGCTAGATCTACTCTTAGGCAGGGTCTATTCCTCCTCCACCTAAGCACATCAGATAAATTTAAGCAACATAATTAAGAACAAACTAAGTATTTATCATATAAATCGAAAGAATTAAATAACAAATTTCGTCATAGGTTTCATACCCTTCAGGTATCTGAAGGGTTTAATTCATGATTAAACAAGAAAACATCTCTAGAGAAAAGATAAAACAAAACATAAGAAATCCTTAAAACCCCTTGAAGGAATTGAAGAGGAGATCCTCCATCTTAAGTAGAATTCCGACTCTTCGAGATGGATCACTTGGTTATCTTTGAGTAATTCCTTAAATGAGTAATGCTCTGGCAGAAAAACTCTACTAAAACCTCACGCCCTGTTTTGGCTTCTGCCGAACTCCCCCTCTCAAGTTGCCCAATTGGGTGTTTATATAGACTTTGTGATGCCTTACTTGGCCCCTAAGTATCCTAATTTAAGTAGAATTCCTACGTAGATGTTTAAGTAGACTTAGGAATGTGTTTCTTTACCTTCAAGCATCCAAATTCAAGTGAAATTGCTCTTTCTTGTGGTAGGGGCACGCCATGGGGCACGCCCGTATAAATCGTGGTTGGGCCGTGTCTCGATTTTATCATTTTGGGCACGAGTGTAGATCACTAGGCACACCCATGTGTGGACTTATCAATGGGAAAACGGCCGTGTGAATCGGGGTGAGGCTGTGGTCTAGATGACTATCGAGGCACGGCCTGTGGCATGAAGTCCAGGCCGTGTCAATTTCTTGGGTTGGCCCAATTTGGTCCGTTTTAAGCCCGTTTTGCGTTCTTTTTATCCTTGGGTGCTTTTCTGAGTATAAGATGTGAAAAGAGGGGATTAAGAGCACTTTTTTACATAAATCAAGGATAAAATCATCCAAAAGCATACTAAATGTGGGATTAAAATATGTTACTTTTACGGTTTATCAAATACCCCCACACTTAAGCTTTTGCTTGTCCTCAAGCAAAATTCTCAACTTACAATTAAAATGAACTTCCCATAATTCATAATTCCTATCGACATTGTCTCATCATAATTCATAGATAATTTATACCTGGATAATTCAACTCAAAGAGTCCTAAAGATTCAATTACAATAAGTCATACCTTTGTAGTAAGAAAACATAGGTGTCTCCCCTTATCTAAATAATTACCTTTAATTCAAAGCCGACAAGGATTGACATCCTCACAAAAGATTCACTCAAATCACTCAAAGGTGTTTAAGGTTCAAGAATAAACACTCTAAGTCAAACCTGAAAAGTTAATCCCATAGACTTGCCTGGAAATCAAATATCCACCACTGTATATGAGTTGATACATAGATTGAAAGGTCTTTAATCAAGGTTGTAACAGTGCTAAGGTTAGAGGTGTGGATATAGGCTGAATTAGAGGTTTAGAATCGGTATTGACTTGACAAATTGCCTAACTAGAAACACTGAACTAAATATGAATATTTACTTGGAATGAAAACTAAGAATATCACTTTTGATAATTACTCCATAATAAGGAGTATTTTGATACTACTTTAACACGATCTTTTTCTTTAACAATTGGAGTTTAAATGCTCTAAGCTCTTTTATATACTACTAATATCGAATATACTTGGATTTTTTTTTAAGAACAAACCAAAATAAACATAATAGAAGGAACTTTGGTTATTGAGATAACCTAATTCGGCAATTGATCAAATCAATTCTCGATAAAGGGGCAGTCAAAGGAATGTTGATAACAAATACAAAGAGATCTTGGGTTAATATTAGTGGGTGAGTCAATAAAAAGGTTGATAGGATTCAATGGGGTTCACTAGGGGTTATTTATGTAGGTAGGCTTTTTAGTGGAGTGAACGGGCTAAAACCTAGGTGCTTTTATCATCTCAGTGTATCAAATCATTAATGTGGTCTCGACATGTATAAACGAGGCAAGTTCTAGAATAACAATTCAAAGTTGACACATTCATAATCAATTAAAGTGAGCACGAAAAAGAGAATATGCTTTATAAGGCTCAAAATCTCACAAAAAATTATGGGTGTTTTGACATCAATCCATATAAATTTTGAACTTCAAGATGATACTCAAATCCAGTTCAACAACCTATCAATTTTAATTTTTAGAAAGTAGACTTATCATGCTCAATTCTCTAGTATTCTTCAAATTTAATCATCAATGCACAATTACCTAAGACTTATTCTAAAACATATCAATAAAAATCATAAATCATCAGAAATTTCATCCTAATTAGTAATATGAGAACTTTACTTTAGAACAAGACTAAATTCAAGGTTTTAGAATAATGCAAAAAGTTTGACATTGTTACCCCAAGATTTAAGATGTACATTGCCCTCAATGTACAAAGATATATATGAAATTTAAGAGAGAGAGGGAGAGGTGGAACTTCTTGAATTTTGGATGGTGTTGAAAAGAAATGTGGGGAGTGCCTCAAGCTATTTTTAAATTGAATCCTCAAAATAGCCGGTCTGATTTTATTAAATCCTAAGCTAAATCTAAATATCATAAAGAATAAGAAGAAAATAATAAAGGAAATAAAATTAAAAAATAAAAATAAAAATAAAAGTAAAAGTAAAAATAAAAGTAAATAATGGAAAATGAAATTGGAAAAGAAAGAAAGGGAAAAAATGGAAGGAAGGGGTTTAAATAGAGAAATGCATTACAGGTGTGGTACCGAGGGTGTGTCGTTTTTACCAAGATCGCATCGCGCGGTGTGTCTAGGCAATTTGGTTTACCCACGCCCATTTTTCAGATGCCACTCCCGTGGTCAATAAGTCAGAATCCTCACACATACCACGTACTACTAGTGTGTAAGGCCATTGGGTTTAGAAACATGTGCCTAAATATGAAAAGAAATAAAACAAAACTAATTACTAGGGTTAGTGCTCGGGTTGCCTCCCAAAAAGCGCTCGTTAAAGTCTTGAGCTAGACTTTACCTGTTATTTGTATGGTCATGGTGGTTTGAGGAGGTGAAAATCCTTTCTCATGCAATCAATTCGGTTTTTGATACAAAGTTTAAGTCGAGTAGTGTTTTCCTCAAAAGTGTTGAATTTAGGATTGCTTACCTCGACTGTGCCGTAAAGGAAGACATTAAGTACCTCAAAAGTGATTTATTCATTTGCTGTGAGGCCTGAATTAGTAATTCGAGGGTCTTCCTTATTCAACAATACCTGATCCCCTATTTTTAAGTGATTTGTTCCTATCAGCTCGTCTAGAGTTTCCTTCGGTTTCACTTCGTGTGGTTCTGGTTCCTCTTTAAAGTGCGTCTTCCATGACCTTAAAGCTGCATTCCTCATGTAATTCTTCTTTATTGGAATGAGGTCTATGATCTGGCATCTGCGAAAGAGCTTCAAGAAACGGCAAGTTAATATGAAATTGCTTTGGAAGGTTAAGAAACTTATCGAATTCTTTCTCTCTGTGGTCTTTCTTTGCCACATTAGGGTATGGCGCATGAGCTTGGTACTCTGTAATTATCGGGTTTGGTACATCCTGGCTTATCTCAACCTTACCTTCACTTACAACAGGTTCTTCCCTTAAGTTTGATTCGTCTAACCCTTCACTATCGTAAATGGCTTGATTTTGATCTCTTTGATCGATATTTCTTGGTTATCAAGTGTTGTATAGGTTTTTTTGAGACGAGTTTTTGTCGCCGCGATAAACTTTTTTAGCATCTCCTCGAGGTTTGACTCATCTTCTTGTTGGTGAGGTGGTTGTTGAAAATCTGGAGGAAGTTCCGGTCTTTGGCTATTTTGATCATCCCACGAGAATTTGGGATGGTACTTCCAACCTGCATTATAAGTGTCACTATAAAAATTATTTTGATATCTAAAATAGTTACCTGTATAGTGAGCTTGCTCGTTTTCCATGCCATATCCACGCCTCCTAGATTTGAATCATATTGTATTTCTGGTTGTACCTGCGAGGGACTATGCCAATTATCAATCTTTTTATTCATTATTTCAAACTGATTAGATAACCTGGTGACCACATCGAGGTTGAAAATACTGGTTGCTTCAGTAGGAATTATCCACATGCCTTGCAACTGATAATTATTCAGTGCCATTCCTTTGAAAAACTAGAATTATCTGTAAAAAATAAAAGAATAGTTAGCAAAGTAAAATTAATAATAATGGCTAATGTAATAAAAATAGAGCTTTCGTAATATTTTAGAAGTCCCGCCAACGGCGCCAAAAACTTGATCACTGCAAAATAGTCTAGTTTAATATTTATAAAAGAGTGATCGAACCTGTAGACTAACTGCGACAATGATAGAGGCAAGCGCACCTATCGAACAGTAGTATAGCTCAGGCAAGAATATCTTTATCGAACCCAAGGAACCTAAAAGTACTATTACTCACTTTCTTTCTATTATTTAGCCTAAAATATGGAGTGATTGGTTTATTAAACTAAAACATAATGAAATATTTAAACTAAATGCAAAGACAAAAGAAACGAGAATTTGGGAAAAGACTTTGAGGAAAACTCAATTGATAAAGACGATACCTTTGGGAAGAATCCACCAATGACTTCACTTATTATCTAACTTCCAATTCACATGATTTCTTTTACTTAGCTTGATCCGTGAGACTCCCTAACCTATATTAAACCTTCTCTCGAAGCGAATAACGTCTAACCTTAGGTTAATTAGTGGAACTCTCGTTCTCTTATAATAACCCCCTAAGGAAGCAATAAATCGATCAATGGACTCCCATATTAGGTTTCACCCTAATCCAGCAAATTCTCGTAACCCTATCTCTAGACGCCTGATCAACTCCGCTTAATTATGCTAGATCTACTCTTAGCCAGGGCCTATTCCTCCTCCACCTAAGCACATTAGATAAATTTAAGCAACATAATTAAGAACAAACTAAGTATTTATCATATAAATCGAAAGAATTAAATAACAAATTCCATCATAGGTTTCATCCCCTTCAGGTATCTGAGGGGTTTAGTTCATGATTAAACAAGAAAACATCTCAAGAGAAAAGATAAAACAAAACATAAGAAATCCTTAAAACCCCTAAAGGAATTGAAGAGGAGATCCTCCGTCTTGAGTAGAATTCCGACTCTTTGAGATGGATCAATTGGCTATCTTTGAGTAATTCCCTAAACGAGTAAAGCTCTGGCAGAAAAACTCTGCTAAAACCTCACGCCCTATTTTGGCTTCTGCCAAAGTCCCCCTCTCAAGTTGCGCAATTGGGTGTTTATATAGACTTTGTGATGCCTTACTTGGCCCCTAAGTTTCCTAATTTAAGTAGAATTCCTACTTAGATGTTTAAGTAGACTTAGGAATGTGTTTCTTTACCTTCAAGCATCCAAATCTGAGTGAAATTGCTCTTTCTCATGGCAGGGGCACGGCCATGGGGCACGCCCATGTAAATCGTGGTTGGGCCGTGTCTCGATTCAATCATTTTGGGCATGACCATGTTGATCACTAGGCATGCCCATGTGTGGACTTATCGATGGGAAAATGGTCATGTGAATCAGGGTGAGGCCGTGGTCTAGATGACTATCGAGGCACGGCTATGTGGCATGAAGTCCAGGCCGTGTCGATTTCTTGGATTGGCCCAATTTGATCCGTTTTAAGCCCGTTTTGCTTTCTTTTTATCCTTGGGTGCTTTCCTGAGTATAAGATGTGAAAAGAGGGGATTAAGAGCACCTTTTTACATAGATCAACGATAAAATCATCCAAAAGCATACTAAATGTGGGATTAAAATATGTTACTTTTACGGTTTATCACTCAACTAACACCACGGCCTTAGAAACCACGCCTACCTCACAAACCATCTAATAATAACGACCTTTCAATCTATTAATCGATTCTTTTAGCCTTATTTCCATTTTTACACTCTTTCTTTTTATTCTTTTGTTTAAATATATAATTAGTATATTTTGAAGTATTTTTATTATTTCCTGGCTAACTCTTTATGAGCTCCCCAATTTCTTCATCTAGCGCAGAGATTGTTGAGAGCCACCACACCACGACCATTGCCAACTCAAGGAATCCATCCAAAAATCAGGAAGTTTCACTTCTCCCTATATCTTATGATTTATTATATATCTTTGTACATTGAGGGAAATGTACATCTTAAGTGTGGGGGGTGAAAAATATTTAGAAAAATGTCTAATTTTTTGCATTATTCTCAAAACCCTGAATGATATTCTGTCTTAAAGTAATTTTCTCATATCACTAATTAGAATGAAATCGCTGTTAATTCTTGATTTTTATTGATATGTTTTAGATTAAGTCATTGATAATTGTGCAATGATGATTTAAACTTCAAGATACTAGAGAATCAAGCATGATGAGTCTATTTTCAAAAATTAAAAATTTTGTTAGGTTATCTTCCTGAATCTAATTGTTACCTTGAAATTTGAAATTTACAAAGTTGATATCAAAAACCCATAATTTTTGTGAGATTTTGAGCCTTTTAGAGCATACATTCTTTTCGTGCTCACTTTTATTGATTATGAGTGTATTAACATTGATTTGTTATTCTAGAACTTGCTTCGATTATACATGTCAAGACCACACTATTGATTTGATATACAGAGATGACTAAGGCACTTAGGATTTAACCCACTTACTCCACTAAAAAGTCTACCCTTACAATTAACCCCTAGTGAACCCCTTTGATCCTAACAACCATTTTATTGACTCAACCCACTAATATTAGCCCGAAACCAATCTTGTATTTCTTATCACCATTCCTTTTGACTACCCTTCTATCAAGAATTTATTTGATCAGTTGCCTAATTATATTATTTCAGTTGTTAAAATTTTTATCTCATATTGATTTGTTCTTAAAAAAAAATTGAAGTATATTCACTATTAGTTTTGTGATTAAGCGAGCCTATACGTTTAATTTCAACATCTTGAAGAAGAAGCTCGTATTATTAGTATTACAAGTTTTCAAATTGATGTAATTATGCAGGTTATTAGCCATTTTTTCTCTAGTTAGGTAATTGCCATTTCAATCTCGGTTCTAACCCTTCTAATTCAGCCTTTATCCACACCGTTAACCTAAGCCCGTTACAACCCTTAAAAACCTTTTGATTTGTGTATCATCTCATTTTACTGTAGCGGAGATTTGATTTTCAGGCAAGCCTATGGGATTAACTTTTCATGTTCGACTTTTGGGTGCTTAATTTTTTAACCTTAAACACCTTGAGTGATTTGAGTGAATCTTTAGTGAGGATGTCAACTTTCATCGATTTTGAATTAAAGGTGATTATTTAGGTAAGGGAAAACACCTATCTTTTTCGTACTACAAACTGTGACTTTGATTGTTTGAATCTTTAAGACTCTTTTAGTTAAATTATCCATGTATAAATTATCTATGACTTATGATGAAACATTATTGATAAATATTATGAATTAAGGAAGTTCATTTTAATTATGAGTTGATAATTTTGCTTGAGGACAAGCAAAAGCTTAAGTGTGGGGGTATTTGATAAACAGTAAAATGAACATATTTTAAACCCACATTTAACATACTTTTGGATGATTTATCCCTTTAATTATGGAAATAGGTGCTGCTAATCCTTTGTTTTCATGTTTTAAACTCAGTAGAGCACCAGAGGATGAAAAGAACGAGAAACGGGCCAAAAATGAAGAAAATGAGCCATATCAGGGAATCGACATGGCCTGGGCCCAAGACCACAGGGCCGTGCCCCGTAAGAAGGGCTGACCACGACCTGGACCCCCAAATATATGGTCGTGCCTCATCAACAGACCCGAACACGGCCTGGCCACGATTTACACGGGCGTGTGCCATGGGTGTGCCTCTGCCACAAATAAGAATAATTATGTTTGGATTAGGGTACCTAGAGGTAAAGAAACATATTCCAAAAGCCTATATACAGACCCTAGAGGCCAACTTTTAGGGGGCGTCAAGCTAGGCCAAAGAGCCGAGCTAGAGAAGCTGAGTACAGGGATTTACTCGAAGGAAGCCAGTTGATTCATCTCAAGAAGATGAAAGCATACTCAAGATTGAGGACTTCTCCTTCAATTCTTTCAGGGGGTTTCAGGGTTTTTCTTATGTTTTGTTTTATATTTTACTCTGATATGTATTCTTTTACGATTATGAACTAAACTCTCAGATACTTGAGGGGGATGAAACTTAAGATGGATCTTGTTATTGTTATATTAGTTGTATGATAAATACTTGATTTGTTCTTAACTATGTGTTCTTAATTCTTGTTTTGGTATTTTCGGGATATTGATTCAAGTGTTGATGTGCTTAAGTGGTGGAGAAAAGTCCCTGCCTAAGAGTAGATCTCGCATAGTTAAGCGGAGTTGAACAAAACCCTAGAAATAGGATGACATAAATTTGTCGGATTAGGGTCAAACTTAATATGGGACTCCATAGATCGAGTTAATACAATTATAGGGGTTTTAATTAGAAAGAAATTTCAATTAATCAACCTAGGGTTAGACGTTAGTAGCCTCGAAAGAGGTATTAATATAACTTAGGGAATCCTACAGATCAAGTCAAGTGAATAAATCGTCTGGTTTAGAGTTAGATAACAAGTGAAGTCTAGGTGGATTCTTCCTCGGGTATTGTTTAAATCAATCGGTTTTCCCTCAAGTCTTTCCCCAATTCCTTATTTGTCTTAGCATCTTTAGCTTAGTTCTAGTTAAATTTAGATTAGATAAAAATTCCCTTAATTCTTAGGGTAAATAATAAAAAAAAAGTTAGTATTAGTACTTTTGGTTCCTTTGGTTTCGACTATCCAGTCTTGCCACTAAACTATACTATTGTTCGATAGGTGTGCTTGCCTCCATCGTTGTCTTAGTTAGTTTCCAAGTTCGATCATTCTATTTATAAATTTTTAAGACTCTGAGACACGATCATCTAGCCTAACTTGTTTCACTTGGCCAACTTAAACAACACGGTCGAGCCACACGCCCGTGTGCTCAACCGTGTGGGCAATTATAGGCCATTTTCAAGGCCAATCTTGCCTCCCACACCTTGAATTATCTACAAGCCTCAATTCAAAACCAATTCATGTCTCAAATTGCAACCAAACATACCAATACAACCACGAATCCATCATTAACCATACCATCTATAGCTATGCTCAAACTCATCTCAAATAAATCCATCTAAATACAAATTTCACATCCTAAATCATGCATAACAAGCATCATAAAATTTATATCATAATTTCACATTAAACCTCATTCTCAACAACCAAATTTAACTTAAACAAACCATACTTATCATACACTTATCCCACACATATATTACTACATTATTCAACCTTTAAACCATGTCTCATGGTAATATTTACACAACTCAAAACATGCCACATTCAATAGCCTATTCATGCCATATACGACATATACACATATTTCAAAAGTACCAAAATAGATTGTCGATAGTGTGATTGAGTCGCTTGATGATCTCCAGATCCTAGCTAGCTTTACTGCCACTGTAAAACAGAGAAACACATCACACAGTAAGCTTAAGAGCTTAGTAAATTCGTAATATAATACATACTTCTCAATATTGCAACATCAATACATAATTAAACCATCACTTAGATAGATGCATGATTAAGCACATTATCATCCTCAACCATATGCTCAAATATCCATTCATTCAACCTTTAAAGCTACCATCAACCACATAGGTTCAAACATACCTTTGCCAACACTTAGTTAACAAACGTTCTTACTATTCGATGCTCAATACCATATCTCATTCACTGCTCAATATCTTTTCAGCTCAATTGCACACTTAGTCCCAAATCATAGTCGAAGCTTAATTGAAATTGCATACTTAGTGCCTTGATACAAAACCGAACTTAATTCAGTATCACACACACAGTGCCAATCAATAAAGCCGAAGCTTCTATTACTTCGCACACACAGTGCTATTTACTTTGGTCACATTTCCGAATACACACACTTAGTGCCACATAGCTCGATTTCTCACATAGCATTTATAATTTAATAACATCATAACCAATCGTTTCATAACATTTAAACATAGTTAAATACACGTATTATATCTGAACTTACTTCGGATGTCGAAATACCGAGACTTGCCTATCAATCAAGTATTTTGTCTTTACCTCGATCTCTATCCGAATCTCTCCTTTCTTGGTCTCTACATATTCATATTTAGCTCATTCAATCATCAATTCATTCAATTTAGTCCAAACACACATATTTATGGTATTTTACAAAATAGCCCTCACATTTTCACATTTTTGACACTTTAGTCCCTATTTAACAAAATGACAAAATATACAAAATTCCATATCACCCAGGCTTGGCCGAATATTCCCATGCTCAATACAAGTCCACTCATTTCATTTATTTTACATTTTAGTCCGTCAAAATATTATTTTCACAATTTAGTCCAAATTACTCAATTTCACTAAAAATTCAAAGACAAAATATGTTAATCTTCCACCTATCGTTCATATTTCATCATCAACTATAAAAAGCTTATGAACTCATCCATGACACAATTCAAATTCATCATCAATTCACAAAATTTAAGCATGGGTTTTGTAGAGCACGAAGCAACAATTACAAAAACGTAGAAATTATCAAAAACTAAGTAAAAAACATACCTCAATCAAGCTAAGCCCTATCCTAATATCACAAAGCTCAAACTCTTTCTTCTTCTTTCAATATTCGGTGGAAAAGATGAACATTAATGGCTTATTTTTAACCTTTTGTTTTATTATTAAAGCTTTAATAATTCATTTACCTAACTAACCTTTTAATTAATATTTATAACATATAAGCATCAAGGTCATAATGGTCCATTGTCATCCACTAACTTAATTGTGGGCTATTTGCATCATAAAAACTCTCAATTATAAGGACAACAAAAATTAGGCACTTAACCAAACAGCACACAACTTTTGCATTTTATGCGATTAAGTCTTTTTTACTAGTTAAGCACTCAATCGATAGAATTTTCACACAAAATTTTCACACATGTGTAATCACATAATATAAACACCAAAAATAATCTTAAAATATTTTTACGACCTCAGATTTGTCGTCTCAAAACCACCATTCTAACTAAAGTCTAATCGGGCTATTACAACTCTCCCCCCTTAGGGATTTTCGTCCCCGAAAATCTTACCAGTGAATAGGTTTGGATATTGCTCTCTCATAACATCTTCAAGCTCCCACGTAGCCTCTTCAAATCGGTGTTTGTGCCACAACACTTTCAGCAAAGGTATTATTTTGTTTCTCAACTATTTAATCTCACGTGCCAAAATTCGAATCAATTCTTCATTATACGATAAATCTGACTGAATCTCAACTTCAGTAGGGGCAATCCCATGTGATGGATCAGATCTGTATCGTCAAAGCATTGATATGTGAAATACATTATGAATCTTTTCTAGTTCAAGTGGCAACTGTAATCTATAAGCAGCCGGTCCAATTCTTTCGATGATCTCATGCGGCCTTATGAACCTCGGACTCAACTTGCCTTTTCGGCCAAATTGAAGTATCTTTTTCCACAGGGACACTTTCAAAAACACTTTATCTCCAACCTAAAATTCAATATCTTTCCGTTTCAAGTCTGCATAAGACTTCTGACAATCTGATGCTGCTTTCAAACCGTCACGAATCACATTCACTTTCTGCTCAGTCTCTTTTATCAAATCAACCCCATGAATCTTGTTCTCATTAGTTCGGTCCAATACAATGGAGTTAACCATTTTCAACCATAAAGAGCCTCATAAGGTGCCATTTTAATACTAGATTGAAAACTGTTATTGTATGCAAATTCAATCAATGGTAAATGCTTTTCCCAAGTACCTTCAAACTCGAGAACACAACATCTCAACATATCTTCGAGAACTTGAATGATCCGCTAGGATTGTCCATCCGTTTGAGGATGAAATGCAGTGTTGAAATGCAACTTTTTGCCTAATGCCTCTTGCAGTTACTTCCAAAATCGTGAAGTAAATATCGGATCTCTGTCAGATACAATAGATAGTGGTACCCCGTGCAATCTCACAATCACAGCAATATACAATTCAGCTAATTTATCAAGTGATTAATCTATTCTCATTGGAACAAAATGAGTTGATTTCGTTAATCTATAAACTATTACCCATATCACATCTTTGTTTCTCAGAGATGAAGGCAATCCTGATAATAAGTCCATCGTGATTCTTTCCCATTTCCACCCAGGAATCATTATCGGTTGTAATAAACCGAATGGAACCTGATGTTCAGCTTTAACTTGCTGACAAACTAAACATTTCGACAAAAAGTCAAAGATGTCTCTTTTCATACCATGCCACCAATAAAATTATTTCAGATCATTATATATTTTCGTATCCCCGGTGAACAGTCAAATGACTACATGAGCTTCATTCAAAATCAATTGAATTAACTCTAAATTCCTCGGAACACAAATCTAATCTTTGAATCTCAAATAATCATCACTATGAACTCGAACTTCTGAACGGAATTAAAATCACATTGAGCTCATTTTGCTATCATCTCATCATCATTTTTTTGAGCATCACAAATCTAACGTATAAACATCGACATTACTTTCAACTCAGCCAAAATCAAACCATCATCACATAGATCTATCTAACTACCCATTGCTCGCAAAGCACATATAGACTTTCGATTCAAAGCATCAGCAACAACATTAGCTTTACTCGGATGATAATCTATCACAAGCTCATAGTCTTCCAACAATTCTAACCATCTTCTCTGTCGCAAATTCAATTCTTTTTGAGTCATCAAGTACTTCAAGCTTTGGTGATTAGTATAAATGTGGCATTTCTCACCAAATAGGTAATGACGCCAAATCTTCAATGCAAATACAATCACGGCTAATTCAAGATCATGTGTCGAATAATTCTTTTCATGCAGCTTTAACTGTCTCGAAGCATAAGCAATAACTTTGTCTTCTTGTATCAACACACAGCCCAAACCATTCAACGATGCATCACTATACATTATGAATTCTTTACCCGATTGAAGCTGAACTAACACAGGTGCCTCTGTCAATAGTGCTTTCAACTGTTTAAAACTCTGTTGGCACTTTTCTAACCACTCGAATTTAACATCTTTCTGTAGCAACTTCGTCAATGGAGTCGCAGCCTCTCACAAACTGCCGATAATATCCCGCTAATCCTAGAAAACTATGGACTTCAGACACATTTCTCGAAGGTTTCTATTCTAAAATAGCTAAAATTTTACTCGGATCAACTCGTATTCCCGCAGCTAATACAATATGCCTCAAAAACCATCCTCATGCAGCCAAAACTCACATTTGCTAAATTTTGCATACAATTACTTCTCACGCAGAGTCTCAGAATAAAATTCCCAAATGCTCGGCTTGTTGCGTCTCATCACATGAATAAATTAGAATTTTATCAATGAACACCACAACAATGTGATCTAAGTACGACCTGAATATCCGATTCATTAAGTCCATAAACACTGCAAGAGCATTCGTTAGTCCAAATGGCATAACTAAGAATTCATAATGTCCATACCTCGTTCTGAAATAAATTTTTGGCACATCTGATTCTTTAACTCTCAACTAATAATAGCCTGATCTCAAATCTATTTTTGAAAACACTGTAGCTCCTTTCAACTGGTCAAACAAATCATCAATACAAGTCAATGAATATTTATTCTTTATCGTCACTTTCTTCAACTGCCAGTAGTCAATACACATTTTCATAGTGCCATCTTTCTTTTTTACAAACAATACAGAAGCACCCCAGGGCGAGAAACCCGGTCGTGCAAATACTCGATCAGTCAACTCTTGCAATTGAGACTTTAACTCTTTCAGTTCAGTTGGTGCCATTCTATACGAAGCTATTGAAATAGGAGTTGTCCCCAGCACTAAATCAATACCAAACTCGACTTCCCGTATTGGAGGTAATCCCGATAATTTTTTAGGAAACACATCTAGAAACTCACATACCAAAGGTATAGATTCAACTTTCTTTTCTGTCACTTTTGTATCTATCACATACGCGAGATAAGCTTTACAACCCTTTTTCACATAATTTAAAGCTTTCATCGCATATATAATAGATGGCAACCCATTCAAATCACTAGATTCAATTCGAACTATCTCACCAATCAGACTTCTCAAATCAATACTCTTCCGTTTACAATTCACAATAGCATGATGCAAAGTAAGCCAATCCATACCCAGAATAATATCAAATTCATCAAAAGGTAGCAACATCAATTTCACCAGAAAGTAAATATCTCGAAACATCAATAGGCAATTCATGCACACTTTACCCACCAAGACACACTTGCCTAAGGGGTTTGATACTCCAATCACAAATTCAGTAGACTCAATAGGTAGAGTCTTACTTGATAGTAGATTCACACACACATAGAAATGAGTAGAACCTGGATCTATCAATGCAATCACATTAGTATCAAATAGAGTGAAAGTACCAGTAATGACGTCTGGAGATAACGCTTCCTCATGAGCGCGAATAGCATAAGCTCGGGTAGGTGCTCTTACCTCGGATCTCACAACTGTATCGGTAGTCCCTCTCTGACTTTCACTTACATTTCTGGTATTTCTGGGTGGTCTACCCCTAGCCATCGTATTATTCGGTCTCGCACTCTGAGCATTATCTTTCTCGGATAACTTTAGGCAATCTCAAATAAAATGGTCTCGTGATTCACATTTATAATAAGTTCTATTATTGTATTTGCCCCAACATTCTCTGATGTGTCATCTTCCACACTATCTACACTCAGGCTTGTTGCTTTAACACTACCAACACATTATTCAATTGGAGCTTGACTTTTCGGACCAACACTTTGTCTCGCACGATCTCTACTCAGATGTCCAAATGAAGTATTTGGTCGACTGCTCGAATCTTTAAATCTCTTCGATGAAGTTTGAGATGACTTGTTCATCAATCTTTTTCTTTCTCTCTAGCACAAGTATCGGCTCTCTTCTTTTCTTTGCTAAGCTCCTCGGCTTTGCAGGCTCTTTCAACTAACACAAAAAATTCATTTATGTCAAGTATTCCAACCAACAATTTAATATCTTCATCCAGCCTTTCAATGAAGCGTTTACACATAGTAGCTTCGGTCGGAACACATTCCCGTGCATATTGTCTCAATTTCACAAACTCCCATTCATACTCAGTAATGGAAATGTGGCTTTGTTTCATCTGTAGAAACTCTTTACGTTTTTGGTCAATGAATCATTGACTGATATACTTCTTTCTTAATTCAACTTGAAAGAAGTCCCAAGTAACTCTCTCTCTCAGAATCACTGAAATCAATATCTTCCACCAATTTTATGACGTATCTCTCAACAAGGAAACATCACATTTGATACATTAATCAGGTGTCAACGACATCTCATCAAACACTCGAATGATATTCTCGAGCCAAAAATCAACTCGCTCGGCATCATCATCAGTTGTGGCCTTAAACTCTTCGGCCTCATACTTTTGAATCTTATCTACTGGAGGTTTATTCAATCGTATCAAATCTGCAACTTGTGGCACAACCAGTACTTGTGGGGGGAGGTTGTTGAGCAGCCAGATTCGTTCGAACGAACTCTGAAAACTACTCACTCATCATTCGAAAAAAGCCTTACTTAGCCTCTCATCCCTTACTACTATCATTTGGCCTAGATGTTGCTTGCCACATCCCTTCAAAGAGTAGGTGCATTACTCTCAAGATCATCAAGAATCGCCGATCGGATCCATTACTATATGAAAACCCATTTGTAATTGTCAAGATTCATCACACTATCGCAATTATATTTATATGGCATGTATAGCTAGACTCGCACGCGCTACGTTAGTCTGAGAATTAACTAAATCGTAGCTCTGATACCAATAAAATGTAACACCTCTAACCTGAAACCGTCGATGGAATAGGGTTAAGAGGCGTTACCAAATAATCAAAACATTTCATATCCATTTCGTGACACCAAGTCAATAATCATTCAATCATATTCAAACATAATCATATAGTCCCTTAAAGTGGTCATTGAGACCTTAAACATGCTTTAGAATACGGCTGAGACTAAACTGAACACTTACCAAAATTTTTGAAATTTAAACATTTTTCTAAGTTACAGAGGTCACACGCCCGTGTGGGTGGGTAGTGTGAGGACACGTCCATGTGTCCAAGCCATGGCAAAATAGGGCATACCTACTAACTTGACCATACGGCCTGAGGCACGCCTGTGTGTCTCACCCATGGTCGAGCCTGACTTGCGAGCCTAACCTGTTTCATTTGGCCAACTTAAACAACACGGTCGAGCCACACGTCCGTGTGCTCAACAGTGTGGGCAATTATAGGCCATTTTCAAGGCCAATCTTGCCTCCCACACCTTGAATTATCTACAAGCGTCAAATCAAAACCAATTCATTTCTTAAAATGCAACCAAACATACCAATAGAAACACCAATCCATCAATAACCATACCATCTATAACTATGCTCAAACTCATCTCAAATAAATCCATCTAAATACAAATTTCACATCCTAAATCATGCACAACAAGCATTATACAATTTCTATCATAATTTCACATTAAACCTCATTCTCAACAACCAAATTTAACTTAAACAAACCATACTTATCATACACTTATCCTAAACATATATTACTACATTATTCATCCTTTAAACCATGTCTCATGGTAATATTTACACAACTCAAAACATGCCACATTCAACAACCTATACATGCCATATACCACATATACCCATATTTCAAAAGTACCAAAATAGATTTTCGATAGTGTGATTGAGTCGCCTGATGATCCCCAGATCCGAGCTAGCTTTACTGACACTGTAAAACAGATAAACACATCACACAGTAAGCTTAAGAGCATAGTAAGTTCATAATATAATACATACTTCTCAATATTGCAACATCAATACATAATTAAACCATCACTTAGGTAGATGCACAATTAAGCACATTATCATCCTCAACCATATGCTCAAATATCCATTCATTCAACCTTTAAAGCTATCATCAACCACATAGGTTCAAACATACCTTTGCCAACACTTAGTTAACAAATGTTCTTGCTTTTCGATGCTCAATGCCATATCTCATTCACTGCTCGATATCTTTTCAACTCAATCGCACACTTAGTGCCCAAATCATAATCGAAGCTTAATTAACATCGCACACTTAGTGCCTTGAGACAAAACTAAACTTAATTCGATATCATATACACAATTCCAATCAATAAAGACGAAGATTTTATTACTTCGCACACTTGGTGCCACATAGCTCGATTTCTCACATAGCATTTACAATTTAATAATATCATAACCAATCATTTCATAACATTTAAACATAGTTAAATACACGTATTATATCTAAACTTACCTCAGATGTTGAAATACCGAGACATGCCGATTAATTGAGTACTTTGTCTTTACTTCAATCTCGACCCGAATCTTTCCTTTCTTGGTCTATACATATTAAAATTTAGCTCATTGAATCATCATTTCATTCAATTTAGTCCAAACACACATATTTAGGGTATTTTACAAAATAGCCCTCACATTTCACATTTTGACACTTTAGTCCCTATTTAACAAAATCACAAAATATACAAAATTACACATCACCCAAGCTTGGCCAAATATTCCCATGCTCAATACAAGTCCAATCATTTCATTTATTTCACATTCTAGTCCCTCAAAATATTATTTTCACAATTTAGTCCAAGTTACTCAATTTCGCTAAAAATTCAAAGACAAAATATGCTAATCTTCCACCTAACTTTCATATTTCATCATCAACTATCAAAAATATCATGAATTCATCCATGGCATAATTCCAATTCATCATCAATTCACAAAATTTAAGCATGGGTTTTGTAGAGCACGAAGCAATGATTACAAAAACGTAGAAACAAAAACCGAGTAAAAAACTTACCTCAATCAAGCTAAGCCCTAACCGAATATCACAAAGCTCAAACTCTTTCTTCTTCTTTCACTATTCAGTGGAAAAGATGAACAGTAATTGTTTATTTTTAGCCTTTTGTTTTATTATTAAAGCTTTAATAATTCATTTACCTAATTAACCCTTTAATTAATATTTATAACATATAAACATCGAGGTCATAATGGTCCATTTTCATCCAATAAATTAATTGTGGGCTATTTGCATCATAAAACTTCTCAATTATAAAGACAACAATAATTAGGCACTTAAACAATCAGCACACAGCTTTTGCATTTTATGCGACTAAATCCTTTTTGATAGTTAAGCACTCAATCGATAAAATTTTCAAAACAAAATTTTCGTACATGCTTAATCACATAATATAAACACCAAAAATAATCTTAAAATATTTTTACAACCTCAAATTTGTGGTCTAAAAACCCCTTTTTTGACTAGAATCTAGCCGGCTATTCCATTATATCTCGATTTTGGAAAAAGTTATAAGAGGATTTGGGCACAAAGTTGAACTTTAGTACTAAGTTTTATCCGTAAACCGATGGTCAATCTGAAAGAATGATTCAGGTTCTCGAAGATATGCTTCACTATTTTTTTTAGAGTTCGAATGTAGTTGGGAAAAATATCTACCTTTAGTCAAATTCGCTTATAATAATAGTTTTCAGTCGAGTATAAAGATGACACCGTATAAGGCATTGTATGGTCGCAAGTGTCAAAATCCATTGTATTGGACCGAGCTCAGTGAGAGATAGATTCATGGGGTTGATTTGGTTAGAGAAATCGAAGAAAAAGTGAAAGTAATTCATGATTGTTTGAAAGCAGCTTCAGATAGACAGAAATCATACACGGATCTAAAACAAAAGGAAATTAAATTTCAAGTCGGTGATAAGGTATTTCTAAAGTGTCTCCCTGGAAGAAAATCCTTAGATTCAGTCGCAAGGGTAAACTGAGTCCATGATTTATTGGTCCGTATGAGGTTATTGAAAGGATAGGGCCAGTGGCTTATTGGCTAGCCTTGCCGTCGGAATTAGAAAGAATCCAAAATGTGTTTCATGTATCGATGTTACGCCATTATCAATCAGATCCTTCGCACATAATTTTATCGACAGAGGTTGATATTCGACCTGATATTACTTATGATGAAGAACCGGTCATGATTTTGGCTTAGGAAGTTAAACAGTTGAGAAATAAAAGCATAGCCCTAGTGAAAGTTTTGTGGCAAAGACATGGGGTCGAAGAGGCTGCATGGGAACCTAAGGAAGCTATGAGAAAAAAGTACCCAAACCTATTTTCTGGTAAGATTTTTAGGGACGAAAATCCCTAAAGGAGGGAAAGTTGTAACAACTCATTTTTGGGTCAAATCAAAATAGTGGTTTCAAGACCACAAATTTGAAGTAGAAATAATTATTTTAATATTTCTTTAAGGTCTACAGTGTGATTGAATGATTGTGTGATAATTTTGTTAAGAAATTTTATCGATTGAGTACTCAATTTGACTAGAAGGACCAAATTACAATAGGTGCAAAACCTGAATTCTATAAGTTAAAGGTGTCTAATTGCTGTGAAATTTTAAATTGGAAGTCCTTATGTGGTAATTAGACCATTGTTTAAATTGGTGGACAAATATGGACATGGTTAAGTATGTTTGTAATGTTTTTCATTAAGGTTATTTTAGTAAATTGGTAATTAAAGACAAATTAACCTAAAAAAGATGTCCATCTTCTTCAATTTAGTCCCCCTAGCTTAAATTTTAAGGAGAAGTTGTAGCTAAGGTTTTCCCAAGCTTTCAAGCTCGATTGTATGTTCGTTCTTGCCCCGTTTTTAATGATTTTTATGATTTTAAAGTTGTCTCAACGTAATCTAGCCTTTCCAAGGACTAATTTGAAAGAAAATCAAGTTTAAAATTTTACCCATGTAGAATATGTATTTATTTTGATGTTTTATGGTAGAAAATATATGTTTGATGTTAGGAAAATAACATTTATGAAGTGATTTTCGATGAAAATGTCAAAAAGGGACCTATTTGTAAAAAGTTGTAAAATGCATAGAAAAATGTGAATAAATGAAAATTGTGGGCTGTTATGAATATGAATAAGTTTCTGTTAGGCTTGGGTTTTTAAGAAATTGAATAAAATTCATTGTACGAACCTAGGGACTAAAATGTAAAATGTTAAAAGTTTAGGGGCAAAAATGTAATTTTTTTCATAAGGTGTTTTGGGTTAAATTGAATAATGTGATAATTAACCAGATGAATTTATTATTATAGATTAAGAAAAATAAAGTTCGGGTTTAGATCGAGGGAAAACCAAAGTAATTGAAGAATAGACCTGTTTGATCGTTTTTGTAGTCGAAGTAAGTTCGTATGTTAATAAGTTTTATCATAATTGTATTTTAAATGCTTCAATTTTTGCATGAATTGTGTAAACGACTCTACGGACACCTTTGACAATGTTTTGGCAAGCCAGAAATCCCAATCGAACCTTAGGAATAGATTAGGATTCAAGTGACATGTCACTAAGGTATAGTGTTATGTGATCCGGGTGCTAGTCCTGTACGTCCTATTAGTGGATAAGTATATCGGCATATGTTACAATTACTTGACTGCTTGTGTGAGCAGCACCGCATAGCTACGTCTTGACTGACAGCTTGTGTAAGCAGGCCCGTTGATGGCTTGGGAGCGAGCATTTATGTGTTATGAGATACAGGTAACAATGGCTACATAAGTGGCACTTTATGTGTAAGATTTCCCGAGTATCTGATATTATTATTTCGAGTGGTTCATTGGGTATGTCAAAGATGGGAATAAGTATGAAACCATTACGAGATGGTATAGGTAAGTGCATAAAGCTTATGATTATTAAATCCACGAAATGATGAATTCAAGGTAAATTTGTGATGGAATGAACTATGGTTATGAGATGAATTACATCGTCTTATATTATATTACTTGAATGTTAAATGTATGGTAAGATTTGCTTAATTCTTTCATACGAGCTTACTAAGCTATATAACTTACTCCATTTTACTTTCCATGTTTTATAGTGTTACCAAGCTAGCTCGGATTAGAGATTGTCAGAGATTGCATCACACTATCAAACTGTCATTTCTGGTATCGATGATCTTAACATTTTGAGTATATGGCATGTATAGGGACTTGGTCATTTTGTTATATGTGTCATCATGATTTTGGCCAAATGTATTGGCTTGTAATAGTCAAAGGCTCAATTTGGTATTTGGCCATGTAAATTGGCTCATTTTGGTTAAATTGATTGTAAGTTTATATATATATATATATATATATATATATATACATATACGTGTATGCATGTATGTGCCAATGCCCCTCGGTGATGTGGCTTATATTGATTTGCTAAATATTGATTATGGCTTAAGGACTTATTGTGAAACGGATAAGTTTGTTCATTGGTATGCTAGAGTATCTTGAAATGTAATATCCAGGATTTAGGGCTTGTGCATTATTGCTTAATTGTATGAAGTAGCATGCCTATGTGTGTTGTGAATGTGTTTTATGAAATTTAAGAACTTTAGAGTGTAGGTAAGTGCCTTAGAAAATATTAGATTTTAAGTATTAAAGGGGAGCCAAGCTTGATAGGCCTTAAGAGGAATTGTAGGGGAAGTAGGACATAAAAATCAGCTTGGTAAAGTGGCAAGAAGGCGCCACTTAAAGCCTTAGAATGTGATGCCACAAGCAGTGCAAGGGAGCTTAGGTTCGACCAGCAAGGAGAGCACTTTTGGAGTTTTATTTTGCAGCAAGGAGAGGTAGAGTTGCACGGCATGAGAACTCCAGAAGGAGGAGGTATAGATTGGGTTGGAGAGTTTGAGGATTCGGCTAAGGTGGAGGGGGTCAAGGGATAAGGGAGAGAGGGGAGCAAGTGGCCGAATATAGGACTCTAGGGGTGGCATTTTCGATTTTGAAGTATAGTAGTAGGGTGTGCCAAAATTCTTCTAACTTTCTCCTCTCCTTCTTTTCTTTCTTTCAACCTTAATTCTATACCTTTTTCTTATATGGCCGAATATTCCCTCACCATTTGAGAGCCATAGTCGAACCTTATAGCTCCCATTCCCTTCTCTTTTTCTTTTCACCATTAAGGTGTCGAATCTCCCTAGTGTTCATCAAGCTGAAACACTTCTTGTGCATTAGCCAAAACCTTTCTCTTTGGGATCCAGAAGCCGATTCTCTGAGGGTGCTTTAATAGTGGTAAGTATTTTTTTTCCTTAGTAATCGGTTTTCCTTTCTTTCTCTTTTGGTGGCCAAAACCGAATGGTTGGCCTTGATTTCTAAGGGTGGCCGAATGTTCATAGGGCCATTATCTCGTATGTAGTTAACGTTTGAAGAATGGTCTTTTGGGATTTGTTTCTAGTCAACTACAAGAAGGAGGCCATTTATGATGTTCATCAAGCATTAGAATCGGATCTAACATACACCTTGTAGGTATTTCAACATCTTCAAAGAAAAAGGATAATTTCGGGATTTAGATCCATAAGGTTAGTGAATATGAATATTGGGACAAGGCTAGATTGAGTATTAGAGACTAGCCGATTCTGACATTGGTTTTTAGGAAGGAGTGCAATTGGTCTCGGTAGACTTTCGGGATCTAGTGAAAGCGTTAGTACCGTGTGTAGCCCCACACTAAGTCTTGATAGATTTATGGTTTTGATTTAATATATGTGTTAACGAAAATATGAAAGATGTGGCTAAAGGTACCATACGATGGTACAGAGCACTCAGGTACGTTCACCTTTAATACTATGTTAATAGTGTTATGAATATTGAATATGACATATACATGAATTCATTATGAACATGGAATAAGATATATGGCATGATTTTGCATGTATTGTATTGCGCATGGGCATATAGGTGATTATGGAAAGGGGAAGTGATCTGGTGGTTTTTACCACAATATCTGGTGACTCATGTCACAAAATCTGAATGTGGTGACTAATATCACGAAATACTATCTGGTGACTTTATCACAATTATCTGGTGGCTATGCCACAATTTATAAGGGCGATGTACAAGTCATCTGTAGCGACTGCCTTCGATGGTGTGTAGCGGATGGAGGTCGATTTAGTAATCCCACGGTGTGATGGCGAGTGCGGTGATGTGTAGAGGATGGCTATCTAGGTTTGGGTTCGGGATTGCATCATTGTTTATATATATGTTTTGTATATATGATTTGTATGCCTAAATCGATTGGGAATTTGTGTTGGTTGTTACACATTGAGTCTGTTGACTCACCCCGTTGTGGGATATCTTTTCAGGTGACACTCAGTAAATGGACCGGGTCGGCAGGAGCTTAATGGTGGCCATGTTCAAATTTAGATTTATTTTATTTTGAATTTTTATATTTAAGTATTTTGGATTTATTTTGGGTTATAAGTTGATGTAATAAGGCCATTATACTTAATTGTTTTATGCATTTTTAATTTTCCTGATATGATACAAACAACATCAAATGTTTTGAAACTCAATTTCCTACTGTTTTTCAAGTTACAATAATAATGAAATTCTAAAATTTGGTATTCTTTTCAAATTGTGGTTTTTTTTTTAAAAAAACTTATCGATTTAGCACAAAATTAAACACAACTCGAATCAACTTTTCTACAAACCACCACGATTTTCAAAACGTTATTTGAAACTTAACTTGTTTTTACTCGAGAAGCATGCCAGATCCGATTAGGGCTTGTGGGCCGGGTTTGGGGCATTTCATGAAAATTTATTGCAAGTTGGAAGTAGTCTTAGTGGTGTTTTCAAATGTGAAATTGGCATGTTTGATTTGGCATAATGAGATGACATGTGCATGATAGATGATGGTATTGTACAAACATGTGTTGGCCATGATTGTGGATGTTTTGGTTGCCTAATTATACCATGTTTTATGCCATTGAATTTGTGTATGTGTATGGGTAAATGAAGGTGGCAAATGGCTTGGTAAATAACCTTTATTTTGTCCACATGGGTAGACACACGAGCGTGTGTCACACAAGGCCTATCCCTT
Organism: Gossypium rotundifolium; assembly: GCA_025506655.1. Taxonomy (NCBI): domain Eukaryota; kingdom Viridiplantae; phylum Streptophyta; class Magnoliopsida; order Malvales; family Malvaceae; genus Gossypium; species Gossypium rotundifolium. Next base: position 148,691,983 of record CP106724.1, read on the forward strand.
GGGCATGTGTATTAGTCGTGTGTCCCCTGCACCTAAATTTTAAGAAATAGAATGCTCAGAATTGAGCACACGGCAGAGACAAGGGCGCGTGTCTTGGCCATTTAAGGGATACGGCCTCAAGCACAAGCGTGTGTCTGGACTGTGTGAAGTCTGGACCTATTTATGAAAATTAAATTAACCACACGGTCTAGCACACGGGCGTATGATTTGGCCGTGTGACTTCTGTAACAGCCCGATTTTGGGCATAATCGAATAGTGGTTTCGAGACCACAAATCTGACATAGTAAAATTTATTTTTATTATATTTTTATGGTCTACAGTTTTATGGAATGACTTTTTGAAAATTTCATTTGAAAATTGTGACGTTTGGGCACTCAATTTAGTTAAAAGGACTAAATTGCAAAAGGTACAAAATGTGTGTTCTAGAATCTAGAGTTCTCTAATTGGTATGAAATATTAAATTGGAGGTCCTTAGATGGTAATTAGACCATTATGATTTGGACAAAAATGGGCATGGTTAGTAAAAACTTTCAAAGTTTAGGTGAAGGGCATTTTGGTAATCTAGTAAATAAAGCCAAAATAACTAAATAAAAGTCTTCATCTTCATCAATTTAGTCCCCCATGGTCAAACTTCACAAGAGGAGTCCATAGCTAGGGTTTGTTCATCTTCCAAGCTCGATTGTAAGTCTGTTCTTATCCCGTTTTTCATGATTTTTATGTTTTTAAAGTTTTCTCAACCTAACCTAGCTATTTCAAGGGCTAATTTGAAGAGATATCAAAGTCTAAAATTTTACCCATGTTAGATATTTGTGTGTTTTGATGTTTAATGGTAGAAAATGTATGTTTGGTGTTAGATAAACAACATTTACCAAGTGATTTTTGATGAAAATGCCTAAAAAGGACCCATTTGTAAAAGATGTAAAATATGTGTACAAATGTGAATAAATGAAAAATGTGGGCTATTATGAGCATGAAATAGGCTAGGCTTGGGTGTGATGTAAATTGAATGAAAATCATTTTACGAGCCTAGGGACTAAAATGTAAAAAGTTAAAAAGTTAGGGCAAAATGTAATTTTGCCATTATGTGATTTTTGGGCTGAAATGAATAATATGATGATTAAATGAAATGAATTTGGTATTATAAATGAAGAAAAATGAGGTTCAGACCTAGATCGAGCGAAAAATAAGATGTTTGACAATTAGGTCTATTTCTGCTATTTTTGTGCCGAGGCAAGTTCACATGTTAAAAATAAGCTTTAGAATAATTGTATCTAAATGCTTTAATATTGCATGAATTATATGTTAAGTATAATCCTACGAACAAGTCCGAAGACGAATCGACAAGCCAAAATCCAGTTTGAACCTGAGGAATAGGTTAGGATACAAGTGACATGCCACTAGGGTCAATATGTGTTATGTAATTATGTGATCCGGGTGCTGGTCTCGTACATGTAACACCCCTCACCCGTATTCAATGGCAAAATAAGGTTACAGAGCATTATCAGACTTATAACACATATAACTGCATTTTTTTCATGCATTCAATCATTTCATACAATCATCATTCAATTTGTCCCTTACAATAGCTTAGAGGCCTTAAACATGCTTTAGGAGTTGTTCAGGACTAAACCAATAACATATAAAACTTCCACGAAACTTTGAAAATTTTTCTCAATACAGAGGACACACGCCCGTGTGACCAGACACACGGCCATCAGACACACCCATGTCTCCAGCCGTGTGAAAATAGAGGGTACATAATGACTTGGGTCGCACGGCCAACTACACGCCCATGTGTCTAGCCCGTGTGCCCTTTGAAGTGGCCACACACGCACGTGTGCTAGGCCGTGTGCTAGGCTGTGCCAAAACTGTAGGGTATACAGACTTGTGAAACACGGCTAAGTCACATGCCCGTGTGCTAGGCCGTGTGCCAATTGAGGGGTATACTGACTTGTGCCACACGGCTGATCACAGGCCTGTGTGAGACCGTGTGGAGCATATTGACTTCATATTTATATCAACACTAGGGGACACGCGACCATGTAACATAATCGTGTGTCACACATGGTTGAGACACACGCCCGTATGGACAAAAATAGGCTATTTGCAAAGCTATTTTGCCACCCTAATTTCATATACTTGCACAAGCCTAATTTGCAACATTTTATAACTCAATAGGCAACCAATCCATAACATTTCATACACATATTATACCAATTCAACATAGTATTCAAATACCTAAATTAATATTATGCATTTTCCATTCATATGCCTACTACATATTAAGACATCATTTGCATATTTCCATTCAATCTACTACTTGCCAAAACATACCATATTTGAACACTTATACACAACCAAAAAATTACACCAAGTTAAGACAAATTACATGGCCTTAACTTATACCACAACATGTACCAAAATCACTATCTCAAGTAACCATAACTATCATCTTTATAACTAGCCTATACATGCCATATTTACATGTATCTATAAGTTCAAAGGTACCAATCGACAACTGGATAGTGTGATGCGTAACTTCGACTTATCCGAATCGAGCGAGCTATCGAACCTATATAAAACATGGAAAAGAAATAGACTAAGCTTTATAGCTTAGTAAGCCCGTATAATTCAGAATTTAACTCACCATTTATACATAAGCAAACAAATAAACCAAGTATATCAAATTCACTTTCCAAATGACTATATACAAGCATTGATCAACAAGTTAGTCACATAAGTGCATGTAATCATCCATTATCTTAATTTAATACTCAATTTATTATATCATATCAAATTCACATATATCATGTACATCATTTGTAACATTTCATTCTCAATCATATAAACAGTAATTCATTCAATAACAGTAACTCATTCGTATAAACAGTGCTTCATCCATATAACACATAGCTTTTTCACATAACCAATAACATAATTTATGCCCGTTAAACCTATTAGAATGTAACATCCTAAAATTTGAGTATTATCTGTATGGTTCGGGTATGAATTTTTTTGTGTTAGCATAGTCTTGTGAAGACTTGATTTTTTTTTAGGAAGTTAGAATAATTTTTAGTATGGTTTATTTAATGAAGTGGATTAAGTGAGTTTGACACTTAAGATAATTTAGGTGTTAAATTAAAGCACAAGAGGAATAAGTGGCAAGATGGTTAAGGCTTTTAAAAGGGTGCTTGAGGTTAGTGGTTCGAGTATCAAGGAAAGCATTTTGAGGATTTTTATTTCATCATAGCATTTATGGATGGTCAACCTATGTTTATGATAGGTTGGACTTTCATCTTTTGGTAAGTTGAATTTTGGTTTAAGGAAAGCATGAATTTGGGGATAAGATTCTTAAGGTTAAGGAAGGTTGGGGAGACATAAGGCTAGACTTTAGGATGATGTTTTGGAAAATTTTCCTAGCCTTTAGTGTATGTATGTGGACGGCATGTATGGCTAGGGGTGGCGAATTTTGATAGGAGGTTTGGGGGAATAGTTGGTCAACCTTTGCTTTTGTGCATCTTTTGTATTGTTTTCTTTCTCTCCAAAACTTCTCCTTTGGCCGAAAGTACCTAAGCACTTTTGTGCAAATTTTGCTTGTGTTTTAGCCTTCATTTTGTTGAACCAAAATGCTATTCTCTTCTTTTCATTTTTCTCTTGAACCAAAACAACTTATGAATTTTTGTGCACTTTTCTTTTAGGCAATTAGGTGTTGGCGAATCTCATCTCTCCTACATCTCTCTTTTCTTTTCTTCTTTAACATTGGTTCATAATCACATTTCTCCTACACTCTCTTGGCAAATCTTTCTTTTCTCAATACCATTTCTTTTCATTTGTTCAAAGATAAAACATCTACTTCCATTCTATTTTTCTTTTCTTTTCACTTCACCATAGCCGAATCTTCTACTTCCTTTTAGTATTATTTTGGCCGAATATTCAAGGGTAGACTCTTCTTGGGTTTCTTCTATCGATTTTGGATAAAAAGGGGTAAGTGTTCATGAACGTTTTTCTTCTTTTTCTTTCTCGTTTCTATGATGTTTTCTTGTGGACAAAGGCTGAACCTTTGGGCATTGTTTTGCAAGGTTCTAACCATTTTTTAGGATTCGATTATTCTCTTAGGCTCATTGGGATTTTGAAAGCAATCGATTTAAGCCATTCCTTTAGTAAATCGAAGTTGGTAAGTCAAGTGGTAAGGATTCTATACTCTTAAGTTGGTTGAGGAAGCCTAAGGTTATTTGGATTTAAGATATGTTGTTGGCCGAATGGTTTTCATTAAAATATTGTGATATGGCTGATTGTAGGACAAGGATCTAGTGCGGTGGATCGGATCTTCGAAAGTTAGTTTTGCTTTGGTGAAAGGTGTGTACATCTTACACACTTTATAACTTGGTTTATATATATATGTATTTATGTGTATTATAACTAATCATAATATGAAAGTGGGAAAAACGATGAGATTTGGATATGATACCATGATGGTATGAATGATGATTCGGGTAAGTCTGTTTCAATATGTTGTTAATACATGTGGATTGAAATCATGATCTATGATTTATGGTATTTGATATATGATTCATATTAAAGTGTATTAACATGATTTGGTCATCTATTGCATTGGTATAGGCAATATGAGAGGAGGGGGAAGATAGTGACTTGGTCACGGTGATTTGGTATCACATTTGTGTCTTCGGACACGAGATTTAGTATCTCCAAGTGATTTGGTATCACATTTGTGTCTTGGACACGGAGGTTTGGCACCTCATAGCGTCTCGTCCCTCGTGGTTAATACCACCGTGGGTTGGCCCCACTTTTGAGATATGGGATCGTCGCCATGATTTGGTATCACACGTGGGTTGGCCCCACAGATGGAATATTCGTGACTTTGGTCACGGTGATTTGGTATCACATTTATATCGTGACTTTGGTCACGGTGGTTTAGCACCACCGTGGTTTGGTACCACACGGGGTAGAAAAGGAGTTATGGATGGCTAGGTTGGGTGCATTATACATATATGTTGCTTTGTTATAATTTGTGTAAGTATGTGGTATTTACCCGGGTGGGAATACGACCGAGTCGTGGTGACTCACCTTCTCCCTTATCCTTTCGGTGATTCGTGAGATCGCGGATGATGAGCCGGATGAACTCGAGGAGGCCATACGATAAAAGTTGGTTTTATATGAACTTCCATTTTGGTATTTTATTTTAATTTGGTTTTCATATTTTATGGATTTGTAATAAGGCTTGTTTAATTATGTTTTGGATTATTTTATGTTTTGAATATGTTTAAAATATGGCTTATAATTACTTGGTTAATTTAATAATTGAGCCCAAAGTTTTCTAAATTAAAACTCATAATGGTTTTAAAAATCTTACCATCGGGTAAGACGAATAGTTCAATAGTAAAATTTCAAGTTAAATGTTTTCAACAAATTAAGTGATTTCCAAAATTCAAGTTTCTATACTCAATTGCAAACGGATTTTCAAAATAATATTTCAAATTTTCTTAAAAGATATAAATGTTTTCTAACCTATGGTTTATTCACTTATTTTAAAGTTTTATGTAATTTCAAAGTAAATCTTGATTTTAACTTATTAAACATGTAATTTCTACAAATATAGAATTTCAAAGAGTTTTCACAAAATTTAATTGTTAATTTGATTCTTTCAAAAATATTTTCCTCGGTGACATACCGATTGATTAGTAGGCGTATTGACCGGGTTTGGGGTGTTACATGTTAATTCGATTCTTTCAAAATATTTTCCTCAGTGACATACCAGATTCGGTCGTGGCGTATTGACCGGTTTGGGGTGTTACATAGAATATCAAGGGATACTCAGGTGATATACATAACATATAAACCAGTAATCTATCAATTCATTATCATTGTCGCTCTTTCAAGCTATGATCAGTAAGCTCCTTCTGAGCTGATGGATAGTAAGCTCTAGTGAGCTGAAATGGTAAGCTTTGACGAGATAAGAATAGTAAGCTCTTACGAGCTGATACATCATTAAGCTCATACGAGCTACGCTGAGTCCGCAACACATGAAGGATCTCAATATAAACGGTAACCCTAGTGACATGTCACTCGTATCCTACGAATTCCTACTATTCAAATGGGGTCGGTAAACATCAGACTTTATCAATAAGGCATTCTTATTTCAAGTAGATCAATTACTCAATTATATACACTCATTTCAAATAATTATAAGTATTTAAAAGTTCGATTCTAAATATACGAACTTCTCTCGAGTTACTCGAATAGAAATTATCGACTATTCATCCACTTTTCCTTTTCCCTGATCTAAACCCAATCTCGACTTATCTTGATCTATATATTATCAAAATCAGCTTATTTAATCAACTATTTATTCAATTTATTCCAAAACACACATTAGGGCTATTTTACACATTTGCCCCAAAACTTTCACATTTTTACAAGTCCTTTTCACATAAAATTGCAAATTCATGTAATTTAGTACAAACCCATGCTTAGCCAATTTTAATACATATTACTATCAGCCCATATTTTCAATTTATTCACACTTTTAACCACATAATTTTACATTTTCACAAATTAACCCCTTTTTGACATTTTTGTCAAAAATCACTTTACAAAACTAGTTTAACTATCAACAACTATTCAAAATCCATCATCAACCATAAAATTACTCAAGCATTCAAAAATAGCAACATGATAAATCTTTAACAAGTTCAAAATTTAAGGTACAAGCTAGCTAGAATACGAAGCAACGATCTCAAAAACGTAAAAATCATTAAAAACGGATCAAAAATCACTCACCTAATGAACTAGGAACCTCGGACGAATACACATGCATCCATGGAGTTTCTTTATTCTAAAATTTTGGTAGAAATGGCTTAACAAAGATGATAACCATATTTTTTTTTATTGTTTTACTTATTAATTCATTAAATTACTTTAATAACCTTTGCTATAAAACATTTAAGTTACTTATTATAAGCCCATAAATGTCCATTACCAATAATAATGGTTTAGTTACCATTTAAGACCATCATATTTAAAAGCCAACATATTTAAAAGCCAAAGCTATTTAACACTCTTAACTAATAGAATGACACTTTTGCGTTTTACGCGATTTAGTCCTTTTTATCAAATTAACCATTCAAACAGTAAATTTCTTTACGAAAATTTCATGCAATGAATCTATCATGCTGTCGACCTTATTAAAATAATAAAATAATTATTTTAACTTTGGATTTATGGTTTCAAAATCACTGTTCTGATTTGACTAAAAGCGGGCTATTACAGTATGTCTTACCGGTGGCTAAGTATACCGGTATATGTTGCGGATACTTGATAGCTTGTGTGAGTAGCACCATATAGCTACATCTTGACTAACAGCTTGTGTGAGTAGCACCATATAGCTACGTCTTGACTAACAGCTTGTGTGAGTAGGCCCGTCGATAGCTCGAGAGCGAGCGATTATGTGATATGAGACTTAGGTGGCTTTGGCTACATATGTGGCACTTAGTGTGCCAAGTTTCCTGAGTATCCGACATTGTTATTCCAAGTGGTTTACGGGTATGTCAAAGATGAAAGTAAGTGTACATTCATTTTGAGATGGCTAGGTATGTATATAAAGCTTATGCTTATTAGATGTGTGAAATGATGAATATGAGGTAAGGTTTATGATGGGATAGATTGTGATTATGAAACTATGGTAGGTTCACATTTAATTATATTATGTTATTTGAATGTTATATGCATGGTAGGGTTGCTTATTGCTTGCATACGAGCTTGCTAAGCTATATAGCTTACTCCATTTATTTTCCACATTTTTATAGTGTCGCTAAGCTAACTCAGAATCGGAGATCGTCGGAGATTCGGATCACACTATCAAACTCTTATTTTGGGTATTTGATGATCTTTGCATTTTGAATGTATGGCATGTATAGAGACTGGTCATTTTGTTATATGTGTCATTTGCAATATGGCCAAATGTATTGGCTTATAATGGTTAATGATTTCATTTTGTATATGGCAATGAATGATAGCTTATGTTGGTAGAAGTATATTTATATGTGGATATTGTTCATGAATGTGGAAACTTGCATGACTTGTATTGATAGATCATGATGTTTATGCATGTTAGAGGTTAGCATGTAGATGTGATGTTAATACCTTGGTTGTGGATGTTTTGGTTGCCTAAGTATGCCATGAATTGTGCCATTGAATTGGTGTAAGTGTAGGTGTAAATGAGGGTCGAAAATGGCTTGGTAAATAGCCTTATTTTTTTCCACAAGGGTAGACACACGGGCATGTGTCTAGGTCGTGTGTGACATATGATCCGCCCAATGTGCAAGTGTACCGGCCGTGTGTCCCTTGCACCTTAATTTTGAGAAATATAATGTCTAGAATTGAGCACACGGTAGAGACATGGGCGTACGTCTTGGTTGTGTGTGCTACACAGCTTGAACATGGGCATGTACCCCGGGCGTGTGAAGTATGCACCTATTTTATGAAAAAGTATGAAATTAAATTGACCATATTGGCCTAGCACACGGGCGTGTGGCATGACCGTGTGGTACAAGTCAGAGAACACCCTAAATTGAACACGGCTTATAGCACGAGCATGTCTCAGGGTCACACGGGTGTGTCCCTTGAACAACACGAGCGTGTGACTCCTGTAACATGAAAATTTTTTCTAAGTTTTGTAAAATTTTCTAAAGTTCTCGATTGTCCTGAACCACTTCCAAAGCATGTTTTGGGCCTCGTAGGCTCGTTTAAGGGACTTTATGATTGAATATGAATGGTTTTAATTTGGACGCAAATTTATGAATCAGAATTGTGTGAATGCTTGTTTTATAAGTCCGATAATACCTCGAGCCCTATTTCGATGTTGAATATGGGTAAGGGGTGTTACAATTTTAATTTGTTCATGCCTTACAAGTCAGAGAGTTACACGGGTTAGGGACACGGGCGTGTGTAACCACACGGCCTGCCCACACAAGCGTGTGACCCCTGTACATGGTAAAAATTTTCTAAGTTTTGTAAAAAAATTTCCTAAGTTCTCAGTTTAATCTCGAACCACTTCCAACGTATGTTCTGGGCTTCGTAGGCTCATATTAGGGACTATATGATTGAATGCAAATGGTTTTTAATTTGGACATAAATTTATGACTAGGAATTGTATGATTGCTTGTGTTGTAAGTTTGGTAATGCCTCGTACCCCGTTCTGGCGTTGAATACGGGTAAGGGATGTTGTAGGTGAAATGTGTTAATTTTGCTAATGTAATGGCCGAATTTCTCATGCTAATTTTTGTTGAGTAATACAATCTAAAAGGCCTACATTAAACACCTTGGTTCAGCAATAGCATCAAAGAATAATCCACATGTTATGTTTAATCATCAGAAGAGTAAGTAATGTATGGAAATCAAAATCGATTAGTCTATGTTAATCCTTATTTTGGTCGAACCCCATAGGGGAATCAAAGACTAGTTTTAAATCATGTTTGTGTGTTTTATGTTTAGCTCTGATTAACATTTGTCTAGGTTGAAGTCATAATAGTTGTGGATTTGTGTTAGTACATTGGATTCGTGGAAATCAGGTTTGGGTCCTAACTATTTTATGTTATGGTGTTTATTGTAATTTGTTTGGTTAATCACGATTTGGAAAAATGTTATTAGTTTTTAAAACAAGTTATTTGATTGCCTAAGTATTTTTACATATGGGTTGAATGTGTGTTTGGTCAATTGGATGGCTAAAGGCACGCCATTTTGTTACTAGTACAGTTAAGTATGCTTTTCATCATTGATACCGACTACAAGTAAGTATGTTTATCATAATATATATTGACTGCCCTTGAATGTTAATGTTTAATGAATCTATGCAAAGCATACCATTAAGATCGTTGTATTGAATGCATGTATAGCATGCCACCATACTAAAATTGTTACCAAGAAAGTGTGATGTCCTACATTGTTACATGCCATATTGCATTGCATGGTTTTGGGATTTGATGGGTGACGAAGGAGTTCTGTGGAGTTTTGGCAGTTTACCTGTAAATATGGGAATTCTTATGGTAAATCCATAATTATTAGAGTTCTATTAGTGTAGCTGTATCACTGGAGTATTGTTTGGAGTTCTAGCGGTTCATCTACAAACTTTTTACTGCAATGCAACTGCAAATTATTGGTAGCGTATCTGCAAATATCTACCGTTACTGGTGCTTTATCCATAATGAGCTACGACTCTCACTGTTTTGGTGTTCGATAGATGGTTCTACAATATTCTTGGTGTGTAGCGAATGGATGGGTCGGAAATTGCACTGACAATCAAGGATATGCTCATACATTCTGAAAACTCTATGATTTTGTATATTCCAAAACACTGTGATTTGTAACACAGTTATGACTCTTATCTCTGTTTACTTGCATGCTGTTGTGATCTTAGATATAGTGATTCATTATGATTAAGACTCACATTGAGCTTTATAGTCCATTCCCTTAGTTTAATATCTTATAGGTGACAAGAGAGGTTAGGACTCAGAACTGGCATTTGGATGTCTCATCTCAGTTTTATTTAATAAGGAAAATTTTAAATTTTACTTTATTTTATTATGCTTTTTAGGGCTATAATCTTATTAAATATGGACTGTGGCATGGGTTTGTTTTTTTTTATTTAGGATTTTATTGCAAGCATGCAACTTTGTTAAAAATTGTACAATGCTAAAAACTGGCTTAAAATTTCTAAAACACATTTTTCGTATAAGACTGGCTTAAAAGTTTGATTTTCAACAAGTACCGGTGAAACTATTTTTAAAAATTTATATGTTTTCTAACAAACAAGATCTGCAAATTGGGTCTCCCAAATTCACCGTGAACCCATCACACGAAACGATTTTTAGACTAAGTCTTGATTCTATTTTAAAATCTATATTTTAAGTGTACCATGAGGATTCCTGTAACATCCTGAAATTGGGCCTAGTAGGATTGAGCCTAATGGGCCTTAGGCATAGTAGGGTTTAAAATTTTTTGGAGAATAGGAGATCAGCTTAAGTGCAAGTTGGACCTTTTAGATAAGTGATTTTGGAAGGTTAGGGGGCTTTTATGAAGTCTCGGGATCAAATATTAGCTTTGGGGAAATTTTGGTTTTAGGTGAAAAAACCACGAAAGTTGGCGGTGTAGGCCTTAAGAATAAAATATGGAGAAAAGTGACACAAGTGGAGTGTGTGGTGGAGTGGCAAAGTGGCGCCACTTAGGGGACAAGGAATGGCGCCACAAGGAAGGAAGGAGGTCCAAGGTTCTAGTTATAGCGTTTGCATTCCTTTTAGATTATTTTTATTATGACATAGGGTTATATTTAGTTGCGCATGGTTTAAGACACAAGGAGCTAGTTGGTAAAGTGGCTAGCGGCGTGGATTATGCTATAGGAGAGTCTGGGTTCAAATCTCATGAGAAGCAAGGGAGTATTTATTTTGCGGATTGGACGGTAAGAGTTTCAGTTGAATTTAAACTCTACTGATGGAGGGATCCCACATCGAAAAGATACAAAGAAGGAAGGTGAAGAGTAGCTATATAAATAGCATTCCAGGAGGAGAGTTAAGAGACCTCGGTGGGCGTTTGGGCATAGGAGTGGTCGCAGCGCGGTTTAACACCAGAGTCCTATCAGGTGTGTAACTCTCTCTACTCTAGTTATGGAGTGGCAAATCTTGAAGTCTTGGTCCACGGCAATAGTAACCTACACGTGCGGCGCTGCGTGTGGGGCTTCGACGTGATAGTTGAGGCCATCGGTAGTATTCTTGTGGGTTAGAAATGCTTGGTAGAAGTGGGTCCAATGGGCCCATGGGCCAAATGGAATAAATTGTATGATGATATAGTATATGTGAACTAGACTAGGTGGAACCTATATCGTGGCTAGATTTGTGTTAGGTGGGCCACACGGCGTGTGGGCTGAATAAATTGAAATCGAGTTTTAGGCCCAATAGTCTAGTGACGACCGAAAATGGTAGCCGAGTCGCTCAGGATAACATTGGACCTTCGGGAGGGCCATTGTAGGTGTGAAATTACGAAAATACCCTTGGTAGGTAAATTATGAAAATACCCTTGGTGGGTAAATTATAAAAATACCATTGGTAGGTAAATTACAAAATACCCTTGGTGAGTAAATTACGAAAATACCCTTGGTGGGTAAATTATGAAAATACCATTGGTAGGTAAATTACGAAAATACCCTTGGTGGGTAAATTAAGAAAATACACTTAGTGGGTAAATTACGAAAATACCCTTGGTGTGTAAATTAAGAAAATACCCTTGGTAGGTAAATTACAAAAATACCCTTGGTAGATAAATTACAAAAATACCCTTGGTGGGTAAATTACGAAAATACCCTTGGTAGGTAAAATTACTGCTATACCCTTAGAGGTTGGTTAGCTTGATTATGTTGTATATTATTATTCTGATTATGATGGTAATTCGTTTCATATGTTATTTGATATATGTCTAGCATACATGACATCTGCATACAATTATTATGTCATATTGCATGGGTATGATGAGAGGAGGGAAGATTGATATTTGTGACTTTGGGTCACCAATGGTTTAGCACCACCGGTGGTTTGGTACCACGATTAATATTAAGACTTTGGGTCACTAGAGGTTTGGCACCTCATAGTGACTCGTCGATAACCGCACCACGTGGGTTGGCCCCACATTTGATAAACGGGATTGTCGCCAATGATTTGGTATCACAACGTGGTTGGCCCCACATGGATTATTCGTGACTTTGGGTCACTAGTGGTTTGGCACCACATTATATTGATATCGGTGACTTTGGGTCACCGGTGGTTTAGCACCACCGGTGGTTTGGTACCACAGGGGTAGAATCGGGAGTTTGGATGGTTAGGTTTTGGGTTGCATGACATGCATATTTTCATATGAAATTGTGTAAGGGTTTAACACACATTGGATGGGGATTTACACATGAGTCTTGATGACTCACCCTTAGTTAAATTTTGCGGTAATCATTAGATCGCGGTTTGGGAGTGAGGTGGACTCGTGGGGCCATACATATGTTTACTCGTAAATTCGTTTCTTTTATTTGGACTTATTTTTATTTGGGTTTTTGTTATGTAATAAGGCCTTGGGTATTTTACTTGGTTTGACTTTCAATTTAGTTACTGCTTATTATTAAATGATCAATATCGGATTTTCCTAAAATGATAATAAACCGTTTCTTATTCAAAATTACTTAAACTCAATTTTTTACAACAACTATAAAGAATACAAGCTTTTTAACGAACGCACAATATTTATACATTCCTTTCATGTGACATGCCAGATCTAGTCGTAACGTTTAGGCCGGGTTTGGGGTGTTACAATTATGGTATTAGAGCCTAGGTTCAAAACTCGACTGTGGGTTTGGGTTAAAAAATGTTTTCAAATGATGGTTCAGAAAATATATATATATCTCTTTTCTGTAAGTATGGCACCCGAGTCTCCGGCACCAAATCCGCAAGTTTCCTTTTTACTATATTCCGTTATATGCTGAATGATTGTATTTATTCTTCGTTGTGTGGATGTGATATAGAAATTGTATGTATGTGTGAAAAATATCATTTGCTTGGTGGTAGATAGTTGGTTATGTGAAGGGGTTCCAAGATTTAATTAGAAAGTATATTAGTTTTATTAAGATCGAGTCTTAACAAGAGCGTAGTATGGTGGGTTAGGATGTGTATTTGTTAGTAGTTGAAAATTTAGAGACGAAATTTCTTTAAGGAGGAAGATTTGTAACATCCTAAAATTGGGCCTAGTAGGATTGAGCCCAATGGGCCTTAGGTGTAGTAGGGTTTAAAATTTTTGGAGAATAGGAGATCGACTTAAGTGCAAGTTGGACCTTTTAGATAAGTGATTTTGGAAGGTTAGGGGGCTTCTATGAAGTCTCGGGATCAAATATTAGCTTTGGGGAAATTTTGGTTTTAGGTGAAAAAAACCCTGAAAGTTGGCAGGTAGGCCTTAAGAATAAAATATGGAGAAAAGTGACACAAGTGGAGTGTGTGGTGGAGTGGCAAAGTGACGCCACTTAGGGGACAAGGGAATGACGCCACAAGGAAGGAAGGAGGTCCAAGGTTCTAGTTATAGCGTTTGCATTCCTTTTAGATTATTTTTATTATGACATAGGGTTATATTTAGTTGCGCATGGTTTAAGACACAAGGAGCTAGTTGGTAAAGTGGCTAGCGGCGTGGATTATGCTACAGGAGAGTCTGGGTTCAAATCTCATGGGAAGCAAGGGAGTATTTATTTTGCGGATTGGACGGTAAGAGTTTCAGTTGAATTTAAACTCTACTGACGGAGGGATCCCACATCAAAAAGATACAAAGAAGGAAGGTGAAGAGCTAGCTATATAAAGAGCATTCCAGGAGGAGAGTTAAGAGACCTTGGTGGGCGTTTGGGCACGGTGGTCGCAGTGGCAGTTTAACACCAGAGTCCTATCAGGTGTGTAACTCTCTCTACTCTAGTTGTGGAGCGGCAAATGCCGAAGTGCCGGTCACGACAATAGTAGCCACACGAGCGTGCGAGCGCACGTGTGGGGCTTCAACGCGATAGTTGAGGCCATCAGTAGTATTCTTGTGGGTTAGGGCTGCTTGGGCCGAAGTGGGCCCAATGGGCCCGTGGGCCTAATTGGAATAAATTGTATGATGATATAGTATATAGTGAACTAGACTAGGTGGAACCTATATACGTGGCTAGATTTGTGTTAGGTGGGCCACACGAGCGTGTGGGCCTGAATGGGTCGAAATCGAGTTTTAGGCCCAATAGTCTAGTGACGACCGAAAATGGTAGCCGAGTTACTCAGGATAACATTAGACCTTCGGGAGGGCCATTGCAGGTGCAAAATTATGAAAATACCTTTGGTAGGTAAATTACGAAAATACCCTTGGTGGGTAAATTATAAAAATACCCTTGGTGGGTAAATTACAAAAATACCCTTGGTAGGTAAAATTACTGCTATACCCTTAGAGGTTGGTTAGCTTGATTATGTTGTATATTATTATTCTGATTATGATGGTAATTTGTTTCATACGTTGTTTGATCTATGTCTAGCATACATGACATACTGCATACACGAATTATTATGTCATATGGCATGGGTATGATGAGAGGAGGGGGAAGATTGATATTTGTAACTTTGGGTCACCAGTGGTTTGGCACCACCAGTGGTTTGGTACCACAGTTAATATTCGTCACTTTGGGTCACCAGAGGTTTGGCACCTCATAGCGACTCGTCCCGGTGGCCGCACCACGATGGGTTGGCCCCACATTTGATAAACGGGATTGTCGCCAGGTGATTTGGTATCTGGCGTGGGTTGGCCCCACATGGATTATTCGTGACTTTGGGTCACTAGTGGTTTGGCACCACATTATATTGATATCGGTGACTTTGGGTCATCGGTGGTTTGGCACCACCGGTGGTTTGGTACCACACGGGTAGAATCGGGAGTTTGGATGGTTAGGTTTTGGGTTGCATGACATGCATATTTTCATATGAAATTGTGTAAGGTTTAACACATGTTGGATGGGGATTTACACACTGAGTCTTGATGACTCACCCTTTAGTTAAATTTTGCAGGTAATCATTAGATCGTGGATTTGGGAGCTGAGGTGGACTCGTGGGGCCATACATATGTTTACTCGTAAATTCGTTTCCTTTATTTGGACTTATTTTTATTTAGGTTTTGTTATTTAATAAGGCCTTGGGTATTTTACTTGGTTTGACTTTCAATTTAATTCTTGCTTATTATTAAATGATCAATATCGGTTTCCTAAAATGATAATAAACCGTTTCTTATTCAAAATTACTTAAACTCAATTTTTTACAACAACTATAAAGAATACAAGCTTTTTAACGAATGCACAGTATTTATACATTCCTTTCATGTGACATACCAGATCTGATCGTAACGTTTAGGCTGGGTTTGGGGTGTTACAATTCCTGATTATTCATTGAGTTCACAATAAACTCACTCACTCCCCTCTTACTTCGTAGGTAAAATGGTCACAGATGACAATGGCAAGGTAGATGACTTGGCAAGGCTCATCCCTAAATAGATATCGGCAAACTTGGAAGTTAAGCGATATGTTTTATTTTATTTATGTGGGTTTATATTAATCATAAATTAACTCTATTACTGAAATAACTTCTTTAAAATTTAAGTTTGTTTTGTTCTGTGAACCGTTAAGTTAAACCTTTGTTACAAATTCGTTCTCACCATAAATAAAGTTGATGTTATTTATTTATTCATGTATGCGTCCCATGTTTAATTCTTTGCCAAAGTTTGTAATAATATTATATGTGTGCCATTTTACTTCATAGTATTATTTTTTGTGACCCTATATGGGACCGCAATATGCATGTGAAACCCTCTGTAGGACTATCTTACAATATAGTGAACTCTATAAAGCATGTGAACTGTTGTGCATGAATGATATATCTATTTGCAAAGCCTTTATACTACGCGAACCAAGCTTTGCATGTTTAGGCGCGAACTTAGGAAGTATGCAACCTGTTGTTACCTTGCAAACTTAAAATGTATGTGTTATGCAAACTTGTGTTATTTGATGAAAGCGAACCTTAAAAAGAATCATAATTAGTCATGTTCTTATGTTTGATTGTATGTACTCTAAGTAAACTATCTATTTCCTTTAAGCAAACATTTAAGACTTATTATTTAAGTGACATGTGAACCCATCCTCTATGTTTTTTACAAGCTTGCATGTTTTACATTATGTGTTTGAATTATTTCCATTGTTGTGTTATAGCATAGCATATTATATGTTGTAAGTAAGTGGAGTGTTGGAGGTTACGTTGGGAGTTAATGGAGAGTCATTTTGGTGGCTAATGTAGCTCACCAGATTTAGGTCAAACCAAATCAGTTAGGTTTGGGGTGTTACATTGTTTTATATCTCACGACTTCATTTTTCTCATTTTGTTTCAGAATAAATATCCATATATATCCTACCAAATTTACATCTTTAGGTGTTTGGACTACAAGTCCAAAAACCTCACATTTAGAAAATTCAATTATGCTTGAATTGTATTTTTCCATTTTGGGAAATGTTATCTATTTTAGTCTCAAAGATTTAGCCTCAAGATCCTCATTTTATTTTTCTATTTCAATATCAACATTATAATAAAAATTGTTGCCGACAACTATATTTTTTTGGTTTCCATCTTTTTCTTGTATTGACATAAATTATCGATATCTCTTTATTTTCATTTTTACTTTTAGGTACCTAAATCTCTTCTTGAGTTTTATAATTATTTATGTCATGGGTCTCTTCAAGAATCCTCACCTCTACTATATGAAAATCTTGAATGTTTTCTCCTTTCCTTTTACAAAAATTTTTATCTTTGGAATCCAGTGGTCTACCAAGCTTCAAGCATGGATTACTTTCTTCTGTACTAACTATTTGTCCTATTGGGGCATTAATTTGTATTGGAGCATTTTCAGCTGATATGTGAGATTTTATAATTCTCTTTATGTCAGTAAATGAATATGGCAGTTGATCTATAAAATGAATTCTCTACTAAACTTCTGGTTCACAATGTTTTGTACGAGGATCTTAGACAATGATAATTCATTTCAAGTACTTCATTCATCCATCTTTTTATTCTATCTCCCTAATGTTGGGAATGGTTTTTCATCAAAGTGAAAATAAACAAATCGTGTAGTAAACAAATCTTAGTTAATGGTTCAACATACTTAATTATATATAAGGAGATTTATAACAACATATATTCCCAAACTCCTTTAAGGATCCATCTTTGTGTGTTGTGTTGGAGCAATTAGAACATATATTGCACATCCAAAAATTATAAGATGGGAAATATTTAGCTCTTGAACAAAAGCAAATTGTAATGGGGAGTATTTATAATTTATTGGCTTGATGCGTACAACATGTAAATCAACACAATCTCATACTGAAATAGGATGTTTTGTTCTCATAAGTAATGGTTTAGCTATTAGTTGGAGAGATTTGATAAATGATTTAGTTAGACCATTTTATGTGTGAATATGAGTTATAGGATGTTCAACTTTTATCCCAATTGGCATACAATAATTATTGAAAATTTGAGATGTAAACTCACCAGCATTAGCAAGATGAATTGTTTTAATTAGATAATCTGAAATTAATCATTTAAACAAGCAATCTCACAAACAACAGGTTGCGAGTTGATAGCACATGTGATTATTTTGTAGATGCATTTACCAAAATCATATAATATCAAAACCATCAACATGGTGGATGAATGGACCCATATACATTTCAGAAATGTAAGACATGAAATATCAACTTTAGCTAAAGAGTTTGTAATAATGAATTATCATTGAGAACAAGCAACACAAAAATTCTTTAAACTAAATAAACTTTTTGTTCTTTCATGACTTTCCACATGAGGTCTTAATTAATTTTTGCATCATATATGATATAGGATGGTCTAAGTAATAAATGTATTTGTATCAGTAAACTTCTGGTTTACTTTTGTAACATTCCACCTGGTGAAGCCACAGTATTCGAGTACTATTATTAGAAGACTTATAGAATAGGTTTTGAATGAATATGGTACTAGATATGACTAAATGCTCGAAGACTATAGAATGTGCCTTTAGGCAAAGTCTTTGTTAAGGTGAGCTCGGTGGTCAGGCAGACTCCTTATAGTGTATACACCACCCAAGCTAATAGACATTAATGTTTAAACTTAAGTGTTAATCCCTTAGTTTAAAAGAACGGTTGAATTTATTATTATTTTATTTGAAACCATTTAGTTGGCCTAAAGAGTACTAGTTAGAATGGGACAATGTTTTTAAAATGTAAAGGACATGCATTTAAGATGAGAGAGAATGTTATTAGTCACGAGTACCGAAGGAAGGGTGGTGGGAGGATAAACTTGCCCACTAAAATTTTCTTTTGTGTGCACCTGTATAAAGCCAGCATTCACTTCCTGATCTATTTTTGTGCTTTCTTTGGCAAACATAATTTTTCTTTCTAAAAATTCTCTACATTTTCCCCAAAAACTCTAGAACTTGCCTGAAGGATTGGATTCATTGTATTTAGCAAACTCCACCAACATTGGTACCTTGTAATTATAGATAAAACTCAAGTTAATTTCATGGTTATTTACAAGGCCCTAGGGTTATGCTTTAGGGTTACTTTAATGGAAACAATGAGTAAACTTTCAGATTCTAGGCTTCCTGTTAACATTCTTGTTAAACTTGTTTAGTTTCTGGTAAAATGACCTAATAAGATAACCCTTCATATTATAGCTCAAGAAACTCCTGAAAGCACCCAAGATAAGGGAAAGAATCCTTCTATTTGAGCTTTTCTACAACTTTTAGTGAGTTCCTTCCAACTTCATGAGTGTGTTATGCTTTGATGCATGTTTGGATAAGGTAAGTTTACATGTTTTGTGAAGGTGAACTATTTGCATCAAAGTAACAAATGCTTATTGTGAAAAGTCTGGTCTGGCATATTTGTATAAGCATATAAGGGTCTTGCTTCGTGTTGAATTAATACTTGCATACTCTAAAAGGAATCATTTGGTATGAACAAAAAGAAAATGAAATCATGGCGTTACTTTCAATGATATGAGCACTGAATTGGCAGATTGCGATACATGAGAATGGTTATGTAGCCTTTAGTAAGTCAAGTGTAATTGTAAACCAGATTGGCAAAGCATGACGAAGGAAAAGAAATGCAAGAATGATATGATCTCTAAACATGGACTAGGTTTTTTGGCCAACACAAAGAAGGTTGCATGCATGAATGCATAGGCATAGTGTAATTCGGTATTCGCCAATGGGTGAACCGTATAAAGTTTGCTTGTGTATAGTATTCACCAATGGGCGACTATGTGTTTCATTGAGTTGGAAAGGTTCATTTGTTTGTCTTATGTATAGTTATTTTAGTGTCAGCTCTAGAACTCACTAAGTTCTAAGAACTTACTTCGTTACCTTTCCTTCTCAGGATCATTGAAAAAGTAAAGAAATCACCAATGACCACGCCAAAGGATATTTACTATTGTGAGACTTCTAATTATTTTGTGTTATGCATAACAATGGGGGTGACATTAAGGCTTAGGATTTTGAAGAACAATATTTTGTAACTAAGATTGTATTCGTCAAACTATGATTTTTCCCTAACTCTTGTAATAAAGCTTATGGTCTCGATTTGTAATGGTTTTCTTCATGATTTAGTATTTCAAATTTTTTAAACTATGTTAACTATTGATGAAGTCTAACTTCTTTTCATATTGTGTTTTGAGTAAAGGGAAAGGATGTAAGGCTGTAACGCGCCATTCTTGGATCCTCCTCAAGGGTTAGGTATGGGCGCTACAACTTTAACATGCTTTTCAATTGTACTAATAATGTCAATATAAATTTTGACAATTGATAATTTTGTTGTCATTTCTTTTTCTTTGTATCCATATATAATTAATATTATGACATTTACTTATGGAAATGTCTACATCAATGTGAAGTCCATAATGTCATTAACTTAAGAAAAGAAATATAATTTGCAAACAATTATTTGCAATATTTACTTGATGAATATGCCAAAACTTTAAAGGCCAAAATTGAGTTTAATGATCAAAAGTGATTATAAAATTTATTATAATTATTGAAAACATTCACTTCAAGGAATGTACCAAGAATAATTCAGCAATAATGTAAGTGTATATCATATTTTTACCAATAAGATTATATAGATATCATCTGCTTTAAGAAATGATTAATCAAGTATAAATCATTGATCATTATGTTTTAAGAATGAACATTTAACAACATTTCAAGTCATCCATCTTGTTTTTTTTTTAAATCAATTTTTCAATAATGACAATAGGTTCAATTTTTATAATTTTTATGTATTGCTACATCTATTTTGGGGAATAGAGTAGAACCAGTGGAATGAATAACTCATTATTTTGTTTACCCATAAGAAGGCATAAGATCAATTTAGAATATTTAAAAACCCTTTTCACAAGAGTTTTGCTGTAATAGCCGGTTTTTAGTCAAATTGGAACAGTAGTTTTGAGACCACAAATCTGAAGTTAAAATATTTATTTTATTATTTTATTAAAGTTTACAACGTGATAGAATTATTGTGTGAAAGTTTTGTGAAGAAATTTTATTGTTTAGTTGGTTAATTTGAGAAAAAGGACTAAATTGCGTAAGATGCAAAAGTGTCGTTCTATTAGCTAAAGATATTAAATAGCCATAGAACCTTAAAAGTAAGGTCCTTATGTTGTAATTAGACCATCCCTATTGTAAGTGGTCAATAGTGGACATTAAATGGATGTTATTAAATGATTTATTATAAGGTTAAAATAGTAAATTAGTAATTAACATAAGATTAATAAAACAAAAATCAATTTAGATTTCATTATCATCATATTTAGTCGAAAATTCAAAGAAGGAGAAGTCATAGAATTTGTTTTAGGGTTTGGCACTTGCAAGGTTAATCGGTAGGTGATTTTGACTCGGTTTTTAATGATTTTTACGTTTTTGAGATCGTTGCTTCGTATTCTAGCTAGCCTAGGGACTAATTTGCAAAATTGTTAAAGATTTATCACATTTTCATTGTTGAATTATTGAGTAATTTTATGTTTTGTGATAGATTTAGAAGGTTCAATGTTAGATTAATAGATTTTATAAAGTTATTTTTTACAAAAATGTCAAAAAGGGATTAAATTGAGAAAATGAGAAATGTTGTGGTTAAAAGTGGGGATAAATGAAAATTATGGGCTTCTAGGGCACTATGGTAATTTGGCTAGCATGGGTTAGTCTTGAATTTCATTAATTTGTGATTTTGTGAAATAAGGAGTAAATTGTGAAAAATGTGAAAATTATGGGGTAAAAGTGTAAATGTGTTTTAAAGTGTATTTTGGATTAAATTGAACGAATAAATGATTGAATAAGTTAATTTTGGATATAATTAGATCAAGAAAAGTGGAATACGGACTTGGATCGGGGAAAAGATAAAGTTATCGACTAATCGACTCGATTCACTGTTTTAGCATCCGAGGTAAGTTTGTATGCAATAAGCATTGTTATAATTATGCTTTTTAATGCATTGATGTTACATAAATTGTATATACGAGACTACATTTATGTTCAACAACAAATCAGCTATTTGTTGGATATAGCTTTGGCTAAATATGGCACTTAGTGTGCGATTTGAGATAACTTCGGCTATATACGACACTTAGTGTGCGAGACATCGAGTTTAGCACTTAGTGTGCAATATATCGAGTATTCAATGGCATTTTGTGTAAGTATGAACTTGTTATGGATTAGTACAGGTATGTATATTATGAGCTTAAAATTGAAGAAGTTACAAAGTTTTAATATAAGCTTATGAATAAGCATGTGAAAGGTTTGTTAGTAATCTTGAATCTCATGATAATATGTTTAGATTGAAGAATATGTATGTGTGATTAGTTAATTTTATATCATACGAGCTTACTAAACTATAAAGCTTACTTTGTTTTTTTTTCATGTCTTATAGTGATTTCAAAGCTAGCTCAGATTCGGGGATCGTTAGAGATTACGTCACATTATCCAACCATCACTTTGGTACTTTTGAGCTCTTGGTTTTGTCATATGGCATGTATAGGATTATGGTCATTTTGGTTATGTTTTGAAAGCGAATATTGTCATTTGAGATAGCTTGTGAATGGTTATGTTTTGTTTGTATTTATAGCCATGAGATTTGGCTTAATTCAGCTAGTTTGGTTGTAAATATAAGTGTGCGTATGGTTTATATTATGAGATTTGTGGAATTGGTGGTATGCTTGTGAATTGGGAGCAAAATGATGTAAGTTTAGTATATGTCGATTAGATATGTTACTACCATTTTATAATGCGTTTAATGATACTTGGAAGTGGTGAATGAATATGTAACACCCCTAACCTGTAACCATCGTCAGTTTAGGGTTAAGAGGTATTATCGGACAAATCAAAACTTTTACGAACATTTCACATCACAAAGTATATCATCGTCATATCATAGAAAAATACAAGCATATAGTCCCTTAATGAGGTCTACGAGACTTTCAACATGCATTAGGATGGTGTCGGGACTAAACCGAACATGTATGAAAATTTTTGAAAATTTAACATTTTTCAAAGTTACAGAGGTCACACGCCCGTGTGGGCAGGCCGTGTGCCTCACACGGCCTCAAACACACCCGTGTCTAAACTGTGGAAAAATAGGGCATACATACTAACTTATCCACATGGCTTGGGACACGCCCGTGTGCCTCACCGGTGGTCGACACTGACTTGCACCACACGGCCAGTCACACACCCATGTGTCTAGCCCGTGGTCGAAACTGACTTATTTCAAATGGCCAGTCACACGTCCATGTGTATAGCCCGTGTGCGAGCCTGACTTGTACCAAATTAAAAATTCAAGGGACACGGTCAAGCCACATGCCCGTGTGCTCAGCCGTGTGGGCAAATATAGGCCATTTGCAAGGCCAATTTGCCGCCCATTTAGGGTCAAACCTACAAGCACAAATAAATACATTTCATGACCTAACAAAATGCAACCAAACCATACAAATAATGTCCATCTTTTCTAACCATTCAATGCATAACAAACTTACCAACATATGAACTATTTATCTCATTCTAATCACAAGCATTTCTCAGCAAAATCCATCCACATAACTTACCAATTCAATATACTAATCATTCATCAAATCATACCAACTTTGCATCACAAAACATAATTGACATTTACCATATTCACATCCCATTTATAAGCCATATCACATAGCTTATATTTACAACTCAAAACATCATCTAATTCAATTAGACTATGCATGCCATACTTAGCTATAAACACATTCAAAAGGTACCAAAATATGATTTGATAGTGTGATGACGATCCTCGACAATCCCCGAGCTTTTCATAGCTGTAACGATCTATAAAACAATGTAAACACACACAAAGTAACCTTTCAAAACCTTAGTAAGCCATATACAAATAAACTTAACATATAACATTAATTATCATATCAAATACAAGATCATTAATATTTCTCAATTGCAAATTCACAATTCATCTTTGGCTCTTATATTTAGCCATTGCTTACCAACAATTCATACCTCAAAGTACCTCTTTTTCTCATATCACAAACATACATATATCACATTTTGTCTCATTGAATTTATGCACATATCTCACTTATACATAATCACATATACATACCTTTCATACTCAATCGTAGTATGCATTCCAAATGTACCTGAATCGATTACATATTTCACATAGTATATCATTTCTCAGAATTGCCTATTAAGCCATTCGGAATCAAATAAGATACTCGTGTAACACCCCTGACCCATAACCATCGCCGGTCTAGGGTTAAAGGCATTACCAAACAAATCGGAACCTTAAACAGACATTTTATAATTTAATTCAACGAATCTAATCCAAGTGTCCCTGAAATATGTCTACTAGACCTTAAACATGCTTTAGAATAGGGCCGGGACTAAACCGACACATATGAAAATTCCCAAAAATTTAAATTTTTTTCTAAGTTCCAGAGGTCACGCGCCCTTGTGGGTAGGCCGTGTGCCTCCCACGGCCTCAGACACGCCCGTGTGTCTAAGCCGTGTCAAAACAGGGCATACATATTTACTTGTCGACACGGCCGTGAACACGCCCATGTGCCTCACCCGTGGTCGCTACTGACTTGCACCACACGGCCAATCACATGCCTATGTGTCTAGCCCATGGTCGATTCTAACTTGTTTTGAAATGCAACAACGAGGGACACGGTCAAGCCACACGTCCGTGTCCTCAACCGTGTGGGCAAATATAGGCCATTTGCAAGGCCAAAATGCCACCCACACTTTGGGTCATCCCTTCAAACACAATTAAGCATCAATCCAAGCATCAAAGGCAACCAAAACATACCATAATGTTCATCATTTCTAACCACTTATGAGCTTAACAATCACACCAACTTATATGCCATATAACTCAATCTAATCACAACATTTCTAGATAATATCCATCCATACACTTACCATTTCATTATAACAACCATTCATCAATTATATGCTTGCTTTGCATCAATAAGCTTACCATTATTTTGTCCATTTCACTAGGCATCAAACCATACCAAAACTAAGCATCATAAGATATGACTATTCATTCATATAATGTCATTATCTAGCCATATCACATGGCTAACTTTACACCCTTTCAAAACATAACCATACCAACTAGACTATACATGCCATACTTGATGTATACATATTCAAAAGGTACCAAAATGTGATTTGAGTAGTGTGATGACAATCCTCGATGATTTTCGAGCCTCCTGAAAGCTTTAATGATCTATAAATCAAAGCAAACACACAGAAAGTAAGCTTTCAAAAGATTAATAAGCCATATACAAATAAACTTATCATAAATGCACATAAACACATTAATACAATGTCATTAATATTTTCTAATGGCAAATTCATAACATTTTCTTTGGCTCATTTGTTTAACCAAAGTTTACCAACATATCTTATCTCAAACATCTCTTTTACTCATATCATAGTCATACAAATATCACATTTTATATCTACAAATCTATGCACATATCTCACTTAGGTAAGTTCACATATGTATACTTACCTTCCATACACATACATAGTGTACAATTCAAACATACTTGAAACAATTATACATTTCACATAGTCAATCATTTCTCGGTCTTGCCCGTTGAATCGTTCGAAACCAAATAGGATGCTCGAAATACTCAGAATAATCGTTCAATGCCAACGTCCCAAACGTGGCCTTATATGTACTCGGATATCGATGCCACTATCCCAGACAGGGTCTTACACGAATCAAATACGATGCCAATGTCCCAGACATGGTCTTACATGTAAATCTCAAATCGATGCCAACGTCCCAGACGTGGTCTTACAGGATATCACATATCGGAAACCTATGTCATGACATATGTAATCCTATCTATTCCTAGGTTCGTACGGGACTTCTTGGAAATTAATACCTTGTCAATACTTTCTCGGTTTTCATGTACATAACATCTGAGTATCTTCATCACAATCTAAATTTCATATATGCATAAATAACTCAATTCAAATACATTTATTTGTATATCGACTTATCTTAGATTCGAGTAAACGAACGGATTTGGCTATCAATTACTTTTGACTTTCCTCGATCTAAATCTGTTTTCTTCATTTTTTGATCTATTCATATTCAAATTTAACCAATTTATTCACCAAATCATTTAATTAAATCCAAAAACACATATTTAGGGTAATTTACAAATTATCCCCCGCATTTCACATTTTGACATTTTAGTCCTTATTTCATAAAATCACAAAATACACATAATTTCATATCACCCATGCTTGGCCGAATATTCATGTAGTTCATACAAGTCTATGCATTTCATTTATTTCACAATTTAGTCCCTCAAATTATTATTTTCATAATTTAGTCCAAATTACTCAAATTCACTAAAAATCCAAAGACAAAACATGTTAATCTAACACATATATTTCATATTTCATCATCAAACATCACAAAACTCATGTGTTCATCAATGGCACATTTCAAAATCATCATCAATTCAAAAAATTAAAGGGGTTTTGAAGAACACAAAGCAATGATTACAAAAACTTAGAAATTATCAAAAACTGAGTCAAAACATACCTTGAATCAAGCTAGATTAGTGCCGAAATGTTCAAAGCTCTTAACCCTAATTTCTTTTCTCAATTTCGGCAATGGATGATGTAGCACCCCAAACCAGGTCTATGCGTCAAGACGAGATTTGGTTTGTCACACATATCGAACATTCTTTTAATCTTTCTAATGATTTAGGTGAAACGGTACTACAAAAACTTTTGAAAATAAAGTTTAATAAAACCAAGAGAAATGATTTAAATACGATGAATTTAAGAAACATTAGTTGAAATCTTATCATTTAGTATTTAATTATCAAAAACCTCAAAATAGTTTTTAAAGAGTTTAAAAAGGATTTGAAAATAAAAATAGATAAAGAATCTCATATGTTTGAAAACCCAAAGTATTTTAAGAAACATTATAGGATTAACAAAAGCCCATATTAAATATCTAAAAAAAAATTTAAATCCATCCACACATAAAATCCATAAAATATTAGTAGAGGCCTTATTACATCATATCAAAAATAGAAATTTTAAGAAACTACTTAATTAAAGTTCAAAGTTTATAAAACCCATGTTTGCAGTATGGCCTCCACGAAGTCATCCTCGGCCCAAGTCCACGTCAATTTCCATTACCTGAGATGGAAAATTTAAGGGAGTGAGTTACGCAGAACTCAGTGTATAACTCACTTACTATATCCACTGGGCCAGATTATCAAGTCATTATTTTGGGCTTGAGTCCATAAACAGATTTAGCAATGTAATAATTGTAATGTATGCAAAAATGAAATTTCCCACCCAAACCTAATTTCCATCCGCTACACACCACCCGTACCAACCATCACACCTGTGGGGATCAAGTCAACCCACCCCACCAACACACCAATCATAGGCATAAAGCCATTATTATATTTGTGGTAGAGCCACCGACTAGATTGTGACAAAGTCACCGAACTAGAGGCAATAAGCCATTTAAATAATTGTGGCAGAGCCACCGAACTAGATTTTTGGCAACAGGCCTTTCTTCTCTTCATCATTAATCCCAACCCATGCAACATGTATGCATAATAGACTATATACATATAATAATTTAGCAAAAGGCCTAATTTACATGTGAGTTTATATTTTAAGTTTTTATTAAGGCCCATAATAAAAAATAACATTTAGCCCATTTAACAATCTAGAAACTTTGACCCATTCAATGATCTAGCAGGGATTTCGTCCCATTTAACGATCTAGCATACTTTTCGGCCCATTTAGCGATCTAGCATATTTTCGGCCCATTTAACGATCTAGCAGGGATTTCGGCCCATTTAACGATCTAGCATAGTTTATAGCCCATTTACACATGAGACATAAAATTTACATTTTACCAACTAACTCATTGAGGGCGTTTTCATAAATTTCACAAATTTAACCGTTTTCATGTATTTTCACAAAAATACTAATTATTACGTATTTTTTCGTTTTTGTCATCTTTACGATTTTTCTCAATACTTACGGTATAACATCTAACCCGAGATAAGTGTGAAGTTACACACCTTGATATTGTGAGTACTAGACTTTCCCGCTCTTCAGTACCTAAATGTAATACGATAATTAGAATACTATCATATTTTAAAACTACACTATTGGTAAACAATCTAAATCTTTACCCTTTGGATTTCGTACCACTTCTATTTTTGGTTTCTCCTCGATTGTTGGTTCGTTTGCCCGATGAGAATCCACGAACGAGCAAAGGTTCGGGAGTACGAATGACTTCAAACAATTGGTTCTCCTCGGATGAGGGTCCGTAACCCGGTGGAAAATCCCAAATTCCCGAAACAGCCCTTCGTTTATACTTAAGGGGATTAACGGAACCACCCCTCTTTCGAAGACTATGCACTGCCCTTTTTTGTCCTATCATGAATGTCTCTAATGACATAAGATCATCAGTCCAATTAATAATTATCAAAATATGGCTAATGATTTTAAAAGATTTGAGATTGGCTTACCACGATTATCTTCATTACTCGAAGAAATGATCTAGTGATTACGTCCCTATAACGAAATCGATTAAATAACTACTATACCAATATAATGAATAAAGTGAGAATCTTTGAATAATTTCCTTACCTTAACTCTTAAGATCGATTCCAACGATCCATAGTACTCAAGAACACTTTGAGTTTTGTCCTCCAAAAATCTCACTAATGTTCACGGTTGAAACGAATTGAGTGAGAAGAATACTTATGACTAAGGAAAATCGGTTGTGATCAAGCAAAGAAAATGAAAAAGATTCTAAGACAAGAGCATATTAACATTCGGCCATGAGAGAAAATATTGAAGATATTTTATTTGAGAAGAAAGTAAAAGAATGGGAAAATGGGAATGATATGATTCGATTTCAAGAGAGAAAGAGAGAAGAAAAGAGAGAGAAAAGAGAAAGAAAAGAGAAGGAAAAGAGAAGGAAAAGAATTGGGTTTTGGGAGAATTGTGTATTCAGTTTTTGTGAAGGAAAAAGAAAAAGAATGGCCTTCTTTGTGTGATGATAGTTTTGGCACTAGGAAGAATGGTTGGCAAAGAAAATGATCAAATGATCAAGAAGAAAGGATGGTAAAAATTGCTATAGTTTCCTCAAGGTTTTTGATATAATCGGCTAGGGAGAGAGAGCAAACTTTTGGAAGAGAATTTGATATGCACATGCCAAATGACCAAAAGAAAATGTTCTCCCAACATCCAAGCTTACCAAACCAATCAACCCAAAACCGGCCATCCCCCCTAGCCCCTATGCCGTCCACATACATGGTCAAAAGGCCATTAGGAAGTTTCCAAAACATCTCCCTATTCTTAAGCCTTATCATCCTCCTTTTTCCTTAAGTTGGTGAGACAATATCCCCCAATTCAAGCCATTCTATCCCCTATCTTTAGCTTTCCATAATCCTTAGTCTTCTTACCCAAAAAAAACAATCCAACTCATCCTAACCTTATCCATAGCTGATACATGCTAGGATAAAGCAAAAATAAAAACTCCCTAATTGCATGTTAGGTGATTTGAACCTCTCCCCTCAAGTCCAACTTATGGTGTCATCACCACTTTGCCAATTACTCATCTTATGCCATCTTTTAGTACTTAATTAACTTATGTTTCAAAGTCACCTGATTTCTTCACATTAAAGTACACTTTACTAATATTTATTCTAATTCCAAGTAAACCAGAGCTAACACTTAGCAACATAATGATACTCGAATATTTAGGATGTTACAATTCTACCCTCCTTAAAGAAAATTTCGTCCTCGAAATTTTCCTGATTAAAAGAGGTGAGGATATTGTTGTTGAATTGCATCCTCAGGCTCCCACGTAGCTTCCTCTGCTCCGTGATTACACCATAAAACTTTGACCAATGGCAAGGTCTTCTTTCTTAGCACTTTAACATCTCGGTCCAAAATTTCCACTGGTTCTTCCTCAAAAGACAAGTCTGATTTCAATTCCACTTCCTCTACCGGTATTATGTGAGATGGATTCGATCTATAGCGTCTCAGCATGGAAACATGGAAAATGTTATGAATTTGACTCAACTTCGGAGGTAATTCAATCTGATAAGCCACTGGACCAACACATTTCATCACACGATATGGCCCAATGAACCTAGGGCTCAACTTGTCCTTCTTTCTGAATCTGAAAATTTTCTTCCAAGGTGAGACCTTCAGGAAGACCTGCTCTCCCTCTGCAAACTCGATATCCTTACGCTTCAGGTCTGCATATGACCTTTGTCTATCCAAGCTTCCTTTAACCGTGCTCGAATAACTTTTACTTTTTCTTTGGTTTCAGATATCAACTCAGGACCCAACATCTATCGTTCGCCCAATTCAGTCCAACAAGTAGGAGTACGGCACCTACGACCATACAATGCCTCGTAGGGTGCCATCTGAATACTAGACTGATAATTATTGTTATATGCAAATTCTGCCAATGGTAGAAAATCCTCCCAACTACCTCTGAAATCAATCACACATCCCCTTAACATGTCTTCCAATATCTGAATTACTCTTTCCGACTGACCATATGTCTGAGGATGAAAAGCCGTACTAAAGTTTAACTTCGTTCCCAAAGCTTCATGTAGAGCTTTCCAAAATCATAATGTAATTCTAGGATCCATATCTGATATAATAGACACTGGTACCCCATGCAACCTCACGATTTCAGATACACACAACTTAGCCAATTTTGTAATGAGTAATCCGTACGAATTGGAAGAAAATGAGCAATCTTCGTCAATCGATCAACTACTACCCATACAGAATTCTTCTTAGTAGGTGTTAAAGGTAACCCACTAACAAAATCCATTATTATTCGCTCCCATTTCCAAAGAGGAATCTTTACTGGTTGTAACAAACCTGATGGCAATTGATGCTCTGCCTTCACTTGTTGACAAGTCAAACATTTTCCTACAAACTCAGAAATCTCACGCTTCAACCCTGGCCACCAATACTGTTCACGGAGATCTCGATACATCTTATTTCCTCTGGGGTGCATAGCATAAGGGCTACTATGCGCCTCCCATAGAATCATTTGCCTCACTTCTGAGTCTTTAGGCATGCAAACCCTTCCACGAAAACACAGCACTCCATTCGTGTTTATACCAAAATCCTCTATTTCACCCCTTTCAACCTGCTGGAATAAGGGTCCCAACTTTTTATCTGATATCTGCTTTTCCTGAATTTGTTCTAACCACAGAGGCTTCACCTGAAGTTCTGCTAACAGACTACCATCCTCATACAAACTCAAATGAGCAAACATTGCTCTCAAATTAGATACCGCCTTACGACTTAACGCGTCAGCTACCACATTAGCCTTTTCAGCATGATACTCGATTGAGAAATCATAATCCTTTAATAATTCCACCCATCTCCGTTGTCTCAAATTCAACTCCTTTTGAGTAAGGAGGTACCCAAGACTCTTGTGATCCGTATAAATGATAGACTTCTCACCGTAAAGATAGTACCTCCAAATCTTTAAAGCAAACACCACTGCAACTAACTCCAAATCATGAGTAGGGTAATTTACTTCGTGAGGTCTTAACTATCGAGAAGCATAAGCCAGCACCTTTCCATTTTGCATCAGCACACAACCCAAACCCGTGTGAGACGCATCACATTAAGCGATAAATTCTTTTCCGACCTCCATTGAATCAAAACTGGTGCTTCCGTCAGAATCTTCTTCAATTTCTCAAAACTCTCTTGTTGTTTTTCAGTCCAAATATATGGAACTCCCTTTCGCAATAGTTTTTTTAGGGGTGCAGCAATCAACGAAAACCCCTCAACGAAGCGTCTATAATAACCAGCCAATCCTAAGAAACTCTAAATTTCAGCTACCGACTTTGGTGGTTTCCAATCTAGTACAACTTCAATCTTTCGAGGATCCACCCTTATTCCCTCAGCTGATACCACATGACCCAAGAATGTCACTTCCTTTAGCCAAAATTCACATTTACTGAATTTGGCATAAAGTTGTTTATCACGAAGTAATTGCAATACTATACGCAAATGCGTGTCATTCTCCTCATCATTTCTTGAATATACCAAAATGTTATCTATGAACACTACCACAAACCGGTCTAAATATGGTTGAAAGACTCAGTTCATCATGTCCATAAATGCGACTGGTGCATTGGTTAACCCAAACGGCATCACCAAAAACTCATAATGTCCATAACGAGTTCGGAACGCCGTCTTATAAATATCTGCTTCTTTCACCTTAAGCTGGTGATAACCCGATCTCAAATCAATTTTGGAGAAAACTAAAGCTCCCTTCAATTGATCAAACAGGTCATCAATTCTCGGCAAAGGATACCTATTCTGGATCGTTAATTTATTCAATTGCCTGTAATCAATGCACATACGCATCGATCCATCCTTCTTCTTAACGAACAAAATTGGTGCTCCCCACGGAGATACACTAGGTTGAATAAATCCCTGATCCAACAATTCTTGAATTTGAGCTTTAAGCTCCGCCAACTCCTTCGATGCCATTATATAAGGAGCAATGGACACTAGAGCCGTTCCGGACAAAAGCTCAATGCCAAATTCTATTTCCCGATCTGGAGGTATACCAGGAAGTTCATCAGGAAATACATCTGGAAATTCCTTCACCGTTCTCACATCATCCACAGATAACTCTTTAGCATCCAAAGCACAAATAAAAGCTAGGAATGCTCCATATCCCTTCCGCACCAACTTCTCTGCCTTCCACGCAGATACCACATTTGCCAAGTAATTCATTCGTTCACCTATCATTATTACTTCCTTATCATCCGGGGTTCTTATTGACATTCGCTTTTCAACACAATCCAAATGCGCCCGATGCTTAACCAACCAATCCATGCCCAGAATGAGATCGAACTCGCCGAAAGGCAATTCCGTCAAATTTGCCAAAAATACTTCTTCTTGAATTTCTAAGGGCACGTCTCTAAATAGTTTATTTACAATTACCGACTGTCCTAAAGGACTAATTACTATCATCTCACTATCGGTAATTTTAGATCTAGATTCAAGTTTCCAGATATGGCGCTAGCAACATACGAGTGGGTGGAACCAATATCTATTAAAGCAGTAACAGGTACATCAAAGATGAAGAACGTACCAGTTATTACATCAGGTGCATTGCCATCCTCGCGGTGTCTAACTGTATAGACCAAACCTGGCTGTCTTGCATCCGTGTTACCTCTAGGACCATTGCCTCGACTTGGTGCACCTTGACCACGTCTAGCCCCATTACCACCACGACCTAGTCCACGGCGTCTCAGTGGCTGCTGAATACCTCTGGCTGGCTATGCATCAGTATTATGAACTTCCTGAGTCGTATCCATATGTCGAGGGCAATTTCTATATTGGTGATCCATTGAACCACATTTACAACAAGCACCCGTTTTCCTCCAGCACTCTCCAGAATGCCTTTTCCCACATTCAGCACAATCTCGACTCTGATTATTAGCTACAGGTGCTCTACCTTGCTGGTTCATCATTCCGTGGCCTCTTCAAAAACCTTTTTGAAGAACCCGAATGCTTTATATCCCTCTTGCCTCTAAATTTTTCCCTATTCTGATGTTCTGAGTTCTTAGCCTCTTCGACTATCTTGGCTTTCTCCACAAGTGTGGCAAAAGTTCTAACTTATTGTGGAGCAATCAGAACCCACAACTTATCATTCAGCCCATCCTCAAAACGTACACAACGTTCATGATCCGTTGACACTATTGTCCGAGCATAGCGACTCAAGCGTAAAAACTCAGCCTCATACGCTGCCACTGTCTTATTTCCTTGAATTAGATTCAAAAATTCCTTCCTTCAGGTGTCCAGATAACTTGTTCCTACATACTTCCCTTGGAAGGAAGCTTTGAAGAATTCCCAAGTAATCAATGTAGCCTCAGTGCCCTCTCGAACAGTAAGCCACCATTGATATGCCTCGTCTCTTAGCAAGGACACAGCTCCTTTCAGTTTCTGCTCGACAGTGCATTCCATATCATCCATAATTTGCTCCACAGCTTTGAGCCAATATTCTGCCACATTCAGAGCTACACTAGAAACTCCTCTAAAAACTTTTGCACCATTAGACTTGAGTCGTTCCGAAATCAACCCACGAGTTGTTGGCCCAACTCTAGTTCCAGTGACCCTTTCAAGAACTCGCAACATTGCTCGTGTCAAAGCATTATCTTCTTCCATATGATCATGTGATCCTGTCTCACTCTCAAATGACGCAGGTGCATCCATTTTCGGCATATGACCCGGCGCTTCAGTTGCACCTCTAACACCGTGTCCTCTACCACGGCCACGTCTACCGCGTCCACGACCACGTCCTCTAGTGCTCATGATGACTAATTCGATTCAATCTAATTACAAGTTTTATGAATCAGAATACTATTTCAGTGTTTATTAACGATGTTTTATGAGATTTGAGAGATAAAGTTGTTTTTCGCAAACACATCCTATAGTCTCAATCTCTACGATTTTCAACATCTAAAACTAGAAGTTTTAGAGTGTTCCTATGATCATATCATCATCATAATAATCATTCGATGTGAATACTTACTTGACTTGGTGCTTGGATGCTTGTGGTGCCATACTAATCTTTAAAACATAATTGAAATAATTTCATCTGAAGTTATTTGTTGAACCCAACCACAGTAGAGTTTTGAAACTAGCTCTGATACCATTAAATGTAACACCCCAAACCAGGTCTATGCGTCAAGACGAGATTTGGTTTGTCACACATATCGAACATTCTTTTAATCTTTCTAATGATTTAGGTGAAATGGTACTACAAAACCTTTTGAAAATAAAGTTTAATAAAACCAAGAGAAATGATTTAAATATGATGAATTTAAGAAACATTAGTTGAAATCTTATCATTTAGTATTTAATTATCAAAAACCTCAAAATAGTTTTTAAAGAGTTTAAAAGGATTTGAAAATAAAAATAGATAAAGAATCTCATATGTTTGAAAACCCAAAGTATTTTAAGAAACATTATAGGATTAACAAAAGCCCATATTAAATATCTAAAACAAAATTTAAATCCATCCACACAAAATCCATAAAATATTAATAGAGGCCTTATTACATCATATCAAAAATAGAAATTTTAAGAAACTACTTAATTAAAGTTCAAAGTTTATAAAACCCATGTTTGTAGTATGGCCTCCACGAAGTCATCCTCGGCCCAAGTCCACGTCAATTTCCATTACCTGAGATGGAAAATTTAAGGAGTGAGTTACTCGAACTCGATGTATAACTCACTTACTATATCCATCGGGCAGATTATCAAGTCATTATTTTGGGCTTGAGTCCATAAGCAGATTTAGCAATGTAATAAGCGTAATGTATGCAAAATGAAATTTCCCACCCAAACCTAATTTCCATCCGCTACACACCACCGTACCAACCATCACACCTGGGGATCAAGTCAACCCACCCCGCCAACACACCAATCATAGACATAAAGCCATTATTATATTTGTGGCGAGCCACCGAACTAGATTGTGACAAAGTCACCAAACTAGAGCAATAAGCCATTTAAATAATTGTGGCGAGTCACCGAACTAGATTTTTGGCAGCAGCCTTTCTTCTCTTCATCATTAATCCCAACCCATGCAACATGTATGCATAATAGACTATATACATATAATAATTTAGCAAAAGGCCTAATTTACATGTGAGTCCATATTTCAAGTTTTTATTAAGGCCCATAATACAAAATAACATTTAGCCTATTTAACAATCTAGCAACTTTGGCCCATTCAACGATCTAGCAGGGATTTCGGCCCATTTAACGATCTAGCATACTTTTCGGCCCATTTAGCGATCTAGCATATTTTCGGCCAATTTAACGATCTAGCAGGGATTTCGACCCATTTAACGATCTAGCATATTTTCGACCCATTTAACGATCTAGCAAGGATTTCGGCCCATTTAACGATCTAGCAGAGTTTACAGCCCATTTACACATGAGACATAAAATTTACATTTTATCAACTAACTCATTGAGGGTGTTTTCATAAATTTCACAAATTTAACTGTTTTCATGTATTTTCACAAAAATACTAATTATTACGTATTTTTCCATTTTTGTCATCTTTACAATTTTTCTCAATACTTACGGTATAACATCTAACCCGAGATAAGTGTGAAGTTACACACCTTGATATTGTGAGTACTAGACTTTCCGCTCTTGAAGACCTAAATGTAATCGATAATTAGAATACTATCATATTTTAAAACTACACTATTGGTAAATGATCTAAATCTTTACCCTTTGGATTTCGAACCACTTCTATTTTGGTTTCTCCTCGATTGTTGGTTCGTTGCTCGATGAGAATCCACGAGCGAACAAAGGTTCGGAGTACGAATGACTTCAAACAATTGGTTCTCCTCGGATGAGGTCTCAGTAACCCAATGGAAAATCTCGATTCTCAAAGCGACCTTCGTTTATGCTTAGGGATTAACGAGCCACCCTCTTTCAAGACTATACCTTTGCCCTTTTTTGCCCTATCTTGAATGTCTCTAATGACATAAGATCATTAGTCCGATTAATAATTATCGAAATATGGCTAATAATTTTAAAAGATTTGAGATTGGCTTACCACGATTATCTTCGTTCCTCGAAGAAATGATCGAGTGATTACGTCCCTATAAAGAAATCGATTAAATAACTCCTATACCAATATAATGAATAAAGTGAGAATCTTTGAATAATTTCCTTATCTTAACTCTTAAGATCGATTCCAACGATCCATAGTACTCAAGAACACTTTGAGTTTCTGGCCTCCAAAAATCTCACTAATGTTCACGGTTGAAACAAATTGAGTGAGAAGAATACTTATGACTAAGGAAAATTGGTTGTGATCAAGCAAAGAAAATGAAAAAGATTAAGCACAAGAGCATATTAACATTCGGCCATGAGAGAAAATATTGAAGAGATTTTAATTGAGAAGAAAGTAAAAGAATGGGAAAATGGGAATGATATGATTCGGTTTCAAGAGAGAAAGAGAGAAGAAAAGAGAAAGAAAAGAGAAAGAAAAGAGAAGAAAAAGAGAAGGAAAAGAATTGGGTTTTGGGAGAATTGTGTATTCGGTTTTGTGAAGGAAAAAGAAAAAGAATGGCCTTCTTTGTGTGATGATAGTTTCGGCACTAGGAAGAATGGTTGGCAAAGAAAATGATCAAATGATCAAGAAGAAAGGATGGTAAAAATTGCTATAGTTTCCTCAAGGTTTTTGGTATAATCGGCTAGGGAGAGAGAGCAAACTTTTGGAAGAGAATTTGATAAGCACATACCAAATGACAAAAAGAAAATGCTCTCCCAACATCCAAGCTTACCAAACCAATCAACCCAAAACCGGCCATCCCCCCTAGCCCCTATACCGTCCACATACATGGTCAAAAGGCCATTAGGAAGTTTCCAAAACATCTCCCTATTCTTAAGCCTTATCATCCTCCTTTTTCCGTAAGTTGGTGAGACAATATCCCCCAATTCAAGCCATTCTATCCCCTATCTTTAGCTTTCCATAATCCTTAGTCTTCTTACCCAAAAAGAAAAAAAAAATCCAGCTCATCCTAACCTTATCCATAGCTGACACATGCTAGGATAAAGCAAAAATAAAAACTCCCTAATTGCATGCTAGGTGATTCGAACCTCTCCCTTCAAGTCCAACTTATGGTGTCATCACCACTTTGCCAATTACTCATCTTATGCCATCTTTTAGTACTTAATTAACTTATATTTCAAAGTCACCTGATTTCTTTACATTAAAGTACACTTTACTAATATTTATTCTAATTCCAAGTAAACCCGAGCTAACACTTAGCAACATAATGATACTCGAATATTTAGGATGTTACAAATGATATCAATTATGGCCATTTTTTTGTTTGTTTTATTATATCCTTACTTATTTAGCAAATTGCCAATTTAGCCTTTATAAAATCATTTATATTCCACTAACAAATGCCATTTTTGTCCATCTAAAATTGTTTTGGTTTATTAACCACATAAGGACTCCATATAATAAAAGCCATAAAAAATAGATACCTTTACATAAAGCATGCTAATTTTGCATCTTTCACAATTAAGTCCTTATGTCAAATTAAGCATACAAACGGATAAATTAATTCACAGAAATTTCACACATGCGTAATCATATACTGCAGACACAGAAAATAATATTAAAATATTTTTTAACTCGAATTTGTGGTCCCAAAACCACTATTTTGACTAGGGTCTAAACCGAACTATTACAATTCTCCCCTCTTAGGGATTTTCGTCCCCAAAAATCTTGCCGTTGAGTTGATTCGGATATTGTTGTCTCATTACGCCTTCAGGCTCCCATGTAGCCTCTTCAACCTCGTGTCAATGCCATAACACTTTCACTAACGAAATTTTCTTATTTCGTAATTCTTTCACTTCACGATCTAAAATACGGATCGGTTCCTCTTCATAAGTCATATCGGATCGAATTTCAATCTCAGACGGAGTAATCACATGTGATGGATCAGATCTGTATTGATGAAGCATTGAAACATGAAATACATTATGAATCTTTTCTAGCTCAGATGGCAACAACAATCTATATGCAACAGGTCCAACACGCTTGATAATTTCATACGGCCCGATGAACCTCAAACTCAATTTGCCTTTACGTCCAAATCTGAGTACTTTCTTCCATGGAGATACTTTCAAGAACACTTTATCACCAATCTCAAACTCAATATCTTTTTGTTTCAAATTTGCATAAGATTTCTAACGATATGACGCTACTTTTAGACTATCACGGATCACGTTCACTTTCTGTTCAGTGTCTTTGATCAAATCGACCCCATGTATCTTACTTTCACTGAGCTCAATCCAATACAGAGGTGTTTGACATTTGCGTCCATACAAAGCTCCATAAGGTGCCATTTTGATGCTCGACTAAAAACTATTATTGTATGCAAATTCAATCGATGGCAAAGATTGTTCCCACGTACCATCAAACTCAAGGATGCAACTTCTCAACATATCCTCGAGGATCTGAATAATCCGTTCAGATTGACCATCCGTCTGTGGGTGAAAAGTTGTACTGAAATGCAATTTAGTACCCAAAGCTTCTTGCAATTTCTTCCAGAATCGTGAAGTAAATCTTGGATCTCTATCAGACACAATAAATAGTGCTACCCTGTGCAATCTCACAATATCTAAAATATACAGCTCAACTAATTTATCAAGTGAATAATCAAATCATATAGGAATAAAATGGGCAGATTTTGTCAATCGATCAACTACGACCCAAATTACATCTTTCTTCCTCGAAGTCAAAGGCAAACCTGAGATAAAATCCATCGCTACTCTATCCCATTTCCATTCGGGAATCATTACCGGTTGCAACAAACCAGATGGAACATGATGTTCAGCTTTAACTTACTGACAAACTAAACATTTCGAAACAAAATCAGAGATATCTCTTTTCATACCAGACAACCAATAGTGTTGCTTCAAATCATGGTACATCTTTGTACTTCTCTGATGAATAGATATGCGACTATTATGAGCTTCATTCAAAATTAACTGTAACAACTCTGGATTTCTCGGAACACAGATTTGATCTCGAAATCTCAAGCAATCATCATCAAGAATTCGAAATTCAAAGTCAGAGATCAAATCACACTGAGCTCGTTTTGCTAGCATTTCATTATCAGTTTTTTGAGCATCACATATTTGTTGTAGAAACAACGGTTTCGCTTTCAATTTAGCCAAAACTGAACCATCATAAGACAAGTCTAAATGAGCATCCATCACACATAATGCAAACTGTGATTTCTGACTCAGTGCATCAGCAACAACATTTGCCTTACCAAGATGATATCTATCACAAGCTCGTAATCTTTCAACAGCTCTAACCATCTTCTCTATTGTAGATTCAAGTCTTTTTGTGTCATCAAATATTTTAGACTTTTATGATCCAAAAACATATGACATTTTTCACTGAAGAGGTAGTGACGCCAAATCTTTAGAGCAAACACAATCACAGCTAACTCAAGGTCATGCGTCAGGTAATTCTTTTCATGCGGCTTTAGTTGTCTCTAGGCAGAAGATATAACTTTGCCTTCCTGCATCAGAACACATCCCAGATCATTCAACGAAGCATTCAGTCAAAAGGGCTTTCAACTGATAAAAACTTTTTTGACATTTATCGGACAATTCAAAACTCACATCTTTTTTAAGCAATCTAGTTAACGAGTAGCAATCATTGAAAAGCCTTTTACGAATCATCGATAGTAGCCAACAAGTCCCAGAAAACTATGGACTTCGGACATATTTCTCGGAGGCTTCCACTCTAAAACAGCTGAAATATTGCTCGGATCCACCCGTATACCAGATGATGATACAATATGGCCCAGAAAACCAACCTCTCGCAACCAGAATTCTCATTTACTGAATTTTGCATACAATTGTTTATCTCGCAGAGTTTGCTACACAATTCTCAAATGGTTAGCATGTCCGGTTTCATTCGCGAATAAATTAAAATGTCGTCAATGAATACAACAACAAATCGATCCAAATACGATCTGAAAATTCTATTCATCAAATCCATAAAAATAGCAGGAGCATTTGTTAGTCCAAAAGGCATAACTAAAAACTCGTAATGCCTGTACCTCGTTCTGAAAGTAGTTTTTGGAATAACTGAATCTTTTACCTGCAACTGGTAGTATCCCGATCTCAGATCGATCTTTGAAAACACAGTGGCTCCTTTTAGCTGATCAAACAAATCATCAATTCTGGGAAGAGGATATTTATTCTTGATAGTCACTTTGTTAAACTGATGGTAATCAATGCACATTCTAATCGTACCATCTTTCTTTTTCACAAGCAGAGCAGAAGCACCCCAAAGTGAGAAACTTGGTCTTGTAAATCCTCTATCGGTCAATTCTTGTAACTGTGACTTTAACTTTTTCAACTCTGTTGGTGCCATTCTATATGCAGCTATCGAAATAGGTGTTGTCCCCGATACCAAATCAATACATAATTTAACTTCATGTATCAGAGGTAATACCGACAATTTCTCAAGAAATACATCAGAGAATTCGCAAACCACTGGCACTGATTCAACTTTCTTTTCAGCTACTTTTGAATCTATCACATAAGCAAAATAAGCTTCATAACCCTTTCTCACGTAATTCTAAGCTTTTAACATAGATATCACAACACGTAACCCATTCAAATCATTAGACTCAACCCGAACTATTTCATCATTCTGACATCTCAAATCAATGGTCTTTCTTTTGCAATTCACAATAGCATCATGCAATGTCAACCAGTCCATACCCAAAATTATATAAAACTCATCAAATGGTAATAACATCTGATCAGCCGGAAAACAAACTCCTCTAAACATCAACGAATAGTTATTACATACTTTATCAACCAGGATACTTTTACCTAAGGGGTTCGATACTCTAATAACAAATTCAGTAGACTCTACAAGCAAAGTCTTACTAGATAATAAGTTCATGCATATATACGAATGTGTAGAACGAGGGTCTATCAATGCAATCACAGAAGTATCATAAAGGGTAAATGTACCCGTTATAACATCTAGAGATGAAGCTTCCTCACGGGCTCGGATGGCATACGCTCTGGTAGGCGCTTTAGCTTCATATCTCGCAATAGTGTCTTTCGTAGTTCTTTTACTACCACTAACATTTCTTGTATTTCGGGAAGGTCTACCTTTCGCTGAAACATTATCAAATCTCAGATTCTAAACAATCTCTTGCTCAACAAACTCAGGGCAATCTCGAATAAAATGGTGTAATGATCCACATCTGAAACAAGCTCGATCATTCAATCTACAACTACCTGAATGTCTTTTACCATAATGTTTACATTCAGGTCATTCAGATCGGACAATTCCCACACTAGCCATCGATGTAGCTGGAGTTTTAGAATTCGACTGTGATCTAGCACGATCTCTATTCGAATGTCCTACATCAACCCTGGAATGACTATGCTCATCTCTAAATTTCTTTGAAGTAGATTGAAATATTTTACTCAAAAATCTCTTTCTCACATCTCTAGTTTCAGACTCAGCTTTTCTTTTACCTTTCCCGAGTGCCTCAGCTTTGCATGCTCGATCAACAAGCACAACAAACTCTTTTATTTCAAGAATCCCAACTAGAAAATGGATATCTTCATTTAAACTGTCTTCAAACCATTTACACCTTATTGCCTCAGTTGAAACACATTCCCGAGCATACCGACTTAATCTAACGAATTCTCTTTCATACTCGGTAACAGACATGCGACCCTATTTCAATTCCAGAAATTCTTTTCGTTTCTGATCAATAAATCTTTGACTGATGTATTTCTTTCGAAACTCAGATTGAAAGAAATCCCATGTAACCTGTTCCTTTAGAACTACAGAAATCAAAGTCTTCCGCCACTGATATGCTGCGTCTCGTAACAAAAAAAAACAACACATTTTATACATTCTTCAGGAGTCAATGACATTTCATCAAATACTCGAATAGTGTTCTCTAGCCAAAACTCAGCTTTCTCAGCATCATCGTCAAAGTGGACCTAAACTCTTTGACACCATACTTACGGATTTTATCGACCGAAGGTTTATTCAACAGATTCAAATTCATAACCGGAGGCACAACAGTAGTCTAAGGAGGATTAGGCGGGGGCGGAGGTTGTGAAACAGTTGGATTAGTTCTTACGTACTCAGTGAACTACTCGTTCATCATTTGGAAGAAGGCTTGTTTAGCCTCTCCCCCTTGACCGCTAGTAGCCGGTCTCGAATCAGATTGCGTTGTCCCTTGAGTGGGAGCAAGCTCGTTACTTTCAACATCTTCAACTACGGCTCTTTCGGGATCCATTTACTAAACAAATTTTACATGTCAGGATTCATCACACAATCACATTTTGTATATATGGCATGTATAGCAAGATTCTCACATGCTACATCAATTCGAGAATCGACTAAACCGTAGCTCTGATACCAATCAAATGTAACACCCCTAACCCGTAACCATCGCCGGTCTAGGGTTAAAGGCATTACTAGATAAATCAGAACCTTAAATAGACATTTTATAATTTAATTCAATGAATCCAATCCAAGTATCCCTAGAATAGGTCTACTAGACCTTAAACATGATTTAGAATAGAGTCAGGACTAAACCGAACACATACAAAAATTCTCAACAATTTAAAATTTTTTCTAAGTTACAGAGGTTACATGCCCGTGTAGGCAGGCCGTGTGCCTCCCAAGGCCTCAGACACACCCATGTGCCTAAGTCGTGTCAAAATAGGGCATACATACTAACTTGTCCACACGATCGTGAACACGCTCGTGTGCCTCACCCATGGTCGCTACTGAATTCCACCACACGGCCAGTCACACGCCCGTGTGTCCAGCCCATGGTCGAGTCTGACTTGTTTTGAAATGCAACCACGAGGGACACGGTCAAGCCACACACCCGTGTGTTCAACCGTGTGGGCAAATATAGGCCATTTGCAAGGCCAAAATGCCACCCACACTTTTGGTCATCCCTACAAACATAATTAAGCATCAATCCAAGCATCAAAGCATTTCTAACCACTTATGAGCTTAACAGTCACACTAACTTATATGCCATATAACTCAATCAAATCACAACATTTCTAGATAATATCCACCCATACACT
Organism: Gossypium rotundifolium; assembly: GCA_025506655.1. Classification (NCBI taxonomy): domain Eukaryota; kingdom Viridiplantae; phylum Streptophyta; class Magnoliopsida; order Malvales; family Malvaceae; genus Gossypium; species Gossypium rotundifolium. The sequence continues at coordinate 148,735,879 of CP106724.1, forward strand.
TACCATTTCATTATAACAACCATTCATCAATTATATGCTTGCTTTGCATCAATAAGCTTACCATTATTTTGTCCATTTCACTAGCCACCAAACCATACAAAAACTAAGCATCATAAGACATGACTATTCATTCATATAATGTCATAATGTAGCCATATCACATATCTAACTTTACACCCTTTCAAAATATAACCATATCAACTAGACTATACATGCCATACTTAATGTATACATATTCAAAAGGTACCAAAATGTGATTTAAGTAGTGTGATGACGATCCTTGACGATTCCTGAGCCTTCTAGTAGCTTTAACGATCTATAAAACAAAGCAAACACACACAAAGTAATCTTTCAAAAGCTTAGTAAGCCATATACAAATAAACTTATCATAAATGCACATAAACACATTAATACAATGTCATTAATATTTTCTAATGGCAAATTCATAACATTTTCTTTGGCTCATTTGTTTAACCAAAGTTTACCAACATATCTTATCTCAAACATCTCTTTTACTCATATCATAGTCATACATATATCAAATTTTATATCCACCAATCTATGTACATATCTCACTTAGATAAGTTCATATATATATACTTACCTTCTACACACATACACAGTGTACAATTCAAACGTACCTGAAACAATTATACATTTCACATAGTCATTCATTTCTCGGACTTGCCCGTTGAACCATTCGAAACCAAATAGGATACTCGGAATACTCAGAATAATGTTCAATGCCAACATCCCAGACGTGGTCTTACATGTACTCGAATACCGATGCCATTGTCCTAGACAGGGTCTTACATGAATCAAATACGATGCCAATGTCACAAACATGGTCTTACACATAAATCTCAAATCGATGCTAACATCCCAGATGTGGTCTTACACGATATCACATATTGAAAACCTATGTCATGACATATGTAATCCTATATATTCCTAGGTTTGTATGGGACTTCTCGGACATTGATACCTTGCCAATACTTTCTCGATTTTCATGTACATAACATCTCGAGTATATTCATCGCAATCTAAATTTAATAGATACATAAATAACTCAATTCAAATGCATTTATTTGTATATTGACTTACCTAGGATTCGAGTAAACGAACGAATTCGGCTATTCAATTACTTTCGACTTTCCTCGATCTAAATTCGTTTTATTCAATTCTTGATCTATACATATTAAAATTTAACCCATTTATTCACCAAATCATTCAATTCAATCCAAAAAACATATTTAGGGAAATTTACAAATTAGCCCCCACATTTTTAGATTTTGACATTTTAGTCCTTATTTCATAAAATCACAAAATACACATAATTCCATATCACCCATGCTTGACCGAATATTCATGTAGTTCATACAAGTCCATACATTTCATTTATTTCACAATTTAGTCCCTCAAAATATTATTTTTACAATTTAGTCCAAATTACTCAAATTCACTAAAAATCCAAAGACAAAACATGTTAATCTAACAAATATATTTCATATTTCATCATCAAACATCACAAAACTCATGTGTTCATCAATGGCGCATTTCAAAATCATCATCAATTCACAAAATTAAAGCATGGGTTTTGAAGAACACAAAGCAACGATTACAAAAACTTAGAAATTATCAAAAACTGAGTCAAAACATACCTTGAATCAAGCTAGATTAGTGCCAAAATGTTCGAAGCTCTTAATCCCTAATTTCTTTTCTCAATTTTAACAATGGATGATATCAATTATGGCCATTTTTTGTTTGTTTTATTATATCATCACTTATTTAACTAATTACCAATTTAGCCTTTATAAAATCATTTATATTCCACTAACATATGCCATTTTTGTCCATCCAAAATTTTTTTTGGTTTAATAACCATATAAGGACTCCATATAACAAAAGCCATAACAAATAGATACATTTACATAAAACATGCTAATTATGCATCTTTCACAATTAAGTCTTTATGTCAAATTAAGCACATAAACGGATAAATTAATTCACAGAAATTTCACACATGCATAATGATATACTGCAGACAAAGAAAATAATATTAAAATATTTTTCTAACTCAAATTTGTGGTCCCAAAACCACTATTCCGACTAGGGTCTAAACCGGGCTGTTACAACTCGGATAACTCGGAATACCTGTACAATGCTAACGTCCCAGATGTGGTTTTACATGTAATCAAATATCGATGCCACTATTCTAGACAAGGTCTTACATGAATCAGATACGATGGCAATGTCCCAGACATGGTCTTACATGTAAATCTCATATCAATGCCAACGTCCCAGAGTGGTCTTACATGATATCTCATATCGAAATCCCTATGTCATGACATATGAATCCTATCTATTCCTAAGGTTCCTACGGGACTTTTCAAACTTTGACACATTGTTCATATTTTCTCGGATCTCATATGTTTATCTTCTGTAATCATTCATTATAATTCAATTTCATATAAATATAGGTAAATCAATTTAAGTACATTTATTTGTATATAGACTTACCTCGTACGGATATAATCGGACGAATTTGACTACTCATTCACTTTCGACTTTCCTCGATCTAAATCTATTTTCTTTGGTTCTTAATCTATACATATTCAAATTTAACTCATTTATTCATCAAGTCATTCAGTTCAATCCAAAAACACACATTTATGGAATTTTACAAATTAGCCATCATATTTTCACATTTTGACATTTAAGTCATTATTTCACAAAATCACAAAATACACAAAATTTCCTTGTACCCATGTTTAGCCAAATTTTCATCATGGTTATACAAGTCCATACATTTCATTTATTTCACATTTTAGTCCCTCAAAATATTATTTTCTCAATTTAGTCCAAATTACACAAATTCACCAAAAGTCCAAAGACAAAACATGTTAATCTAGCACATATATTCAATATTTCATCAACTAACATCACAAAGCTCAAGTATTCATCAATGGCACATTTCAAATTCTTCATTATATTCCAAAATTTAGGCATGGGTTTTGTAGTACTCAAAGCAACGATTACAAAAATGTAGAAATTATTATAAACCGATCAAAATCCATACCTTTAATTTTGCTTGAACATAGCCGAAACCTAATATGGTTTTTTTTTCCTTTTTTTTCTTTCACATTCGGCTAGATAAGATGAGACTAGCCATCTTTTTATGTTTTATTTTATTTTAACTTAACTTATTAACTAATATACACATTTAACCTTTAATAAAAACAAATAAAAATCATGTAAAATCTAGACATAAATGTCCACTAGCATTAACAAAGGTATATTATCCACTTAAGGACTTCCACATTAATAAAACATTACAATTTAGCACATAAACATAGAGAATACAACTTTTACAAATTATGCGATTTAGTCCTTTTCTCAAATTAAGCATACAAATAGATAAATTAATTCACGAAACTTTCACACATGCTAAATCACATATTGCAAGCATAGAAAATAGTATTAAAATATTTTTAGACTCAGATTTGTGGTTCCAAAACCACTATTCTGACTAGGGTCTAAACCGGACTGTTACAATTCTCCCCTTAGGGATTTTTGTCCCTGAAAATCTTACCGTTAAATAGATTCGGATATTGTTGTCTCATAGTATCTTTAGGCTCCCACGTAGCCTCTTCCACTCGGTGTCGATACCATAGTACTTTTACTAATGAGATTTTCTTATTCGTAATTTTTTAGCTTCGCGAGATAAGATACGGATCGATTCTTCCTTGTAAGTCATATCAGATCGAATTTCAATTTCAGACAGAGAAATCACATGTGATGGGTTAGATTTGTGTCGACGAAGCATTGACACATGAAACACATTATGAATCTTTTCTAACCCCGGTGGTAGCAACAATCTGTATGCAACAGGTTCAATACGCTCAATAATTTCATACGGCCCGATGAACCTAGGACTCAATTTGCCTTTTCTACCAAAACGAAATATTTTCTTCCACAAAGACACTTTCAAGAACACTTTATCATCAATCTCAAACTCTATATCTTTTCGCTTCAAATATGCATAAGATTTCTGATGCTCTGATGCGAGTTTTAGACTATCACGAATCACTTTCACTTTTTATTTAGTTTCTTTAATTAAATTGACCCCGTGTATCTTATTTTCACTTATCTCAGTCCAATACAAAGGTGTTAGACATTTGCGTCTGTACAAAGCCTCATAAGGTGCTATTTTGATGCTTGACTGAAAAGTATTATTGTATGCAAAATCAATCAATGGAAAATATTGTAACACCCCAAACCCGGTCTATGCGTTAAGACTAGATTTGGTTTGTTACATGGATCGAACTATCTTAATAATTACAGTGAGTCGAAATCTTCATAATAATTTTTAATTACAAGGTTTAATAAAAATCAAAAGAGTATTTTAAATTTGATGTATATTAGAAAATATTAGTTGAAAACATCCTTAATATTGTATTATCAAAATCCTTAAGTAAATTTTTATAAGAGTTCAAAATACTAAAAAAATTTATAAAGGAATTTCATATATTTAAAACCCAAATTATTTTAAGAAAAACATCATATAATCATCACCCATATTAAAATGTCCAAAATATAGTTTAAACCAACCACACATAAAAATCCATGAAATATTAATAGAGGCCCTTATTACATCAACCCAAAATAGTAATTTATAAAAAAATACTTATTAAAAGTTCAAGTTTAATAAACCCATGTTTTGCGATATGGCCTCCACGAAGTCATTCTCATTGAAGTCCACGTCAATTTCCATTACGAGATGAAAAATTTGAGGAGTGAGTTACTTAGAACTCAAAGTATAACTCACTTACTTTATCCACTAGGCCAAATTATCAAGTTATGGATTTGGGCTTAAGCCCATTAGCAGAATTAACAACATAAATAATGATATGCATGCAAAATGAATTTTCCTCCCAAACCTAATTTCCATCCGCTACACACCCCCGTACCAATCATCACACCTGTGGGGATCAAGTCAACCCACCCCGCCATCACACCAATCGTAGGCATTAAGCCATTTTATATTTGTGGCAGAGCCACCGAACTAGATTGTGACAAAGTCACCGAACTAGAGGAGCCATTATTATTTTTGTGAGCCAACTTAGCCATTTATTTTTGTGGCGAGCCACCGAACTAGAGGCAAATAGCCATTTAATATTTTTGTGGCGAGCCACCAAACTAGATTTTGGCAACAAGCCTTTCTTCTCTTCATCATTTTCCCAACCCATGCAATATGTATGCAAAGTAGTCTATAATCATACCATGATTTTATTAAAAAGGCCTATTAACAAGAGTCAATATTTCCAATTTTTATTAAGGCCCAAAAATTACAAAATAACATTTGGCCCATTTAGCAATTTAACATCTTAGGCCCAAATTTATGATCTAGCAAGAGTTCGGCCCATTTATCGATCTAGCAGGGATTTCAGCCCGTTTAACAATTTAATAGAGATTACGGCCCATTTACGATCTATCAGAGATTTTGGCCCAATTTTCGATCTAGCAGAGATTTCGGCCCATTTATTATTTATCAGGGATTTCGGCCTATTTTACTAACAAGCAATATTTTTCGGCCCATCTACTAATTATCAAACTTATCGGCCCATTTTACGAAGACATGAAAATTTATATTTTACCATCTAACTCATCGAGGGCTTTTTCGTAATTTTCACCATATTAACTGTTTTCATGTAATTTCACCAAATACCAGTTATTACATTTTATACTGATCTAGTCGTTTTTACGATTTTACTCAATACCACGAATGACGTCTAAACCCGAGAAAAGTGTGAAGTTACACACCTTGATATCGTGAGTACTAAACCTTCCCGCTCTTCAACACCTAAACATAATATGATCTATTAGGACACTATCATGTATAAAAATATGCTATTGATATTCGATCCAAATCCTTACCCTCTTGACTTTGAATCACTTCAATTTTCGGTTTCTCCTCGTTTATCGATTCGTTATTCGCTGAGAACCCACTAACGTACAAAGGCTCGGAAGCACGAACTACTTCAAGTAATTGATTTCCCTCGGTTTATGGTCCGCAACCCGGTGGAAAATCCTGATTCTAAACGCCTTCGTTTATACTTAGGGAAATAGTGGATCCTCCTCTAACGAAGACTAAACACCGCCTTTTCTTCCCTATTTTGAATGTCTTTAATATCAAAAGATCGTTAATCCTAATAATAATATATCTAAATAATACTAAAGATTTTAAAGGCGAGATTTCCTTACCACAAAGATTCTTGCTCCTCAATAAGAGAGTCGACTGAAACGTTCCTCAACACCTTAAATCGATTCCAATGTTCTAAGATACACACGAACACTTGAGTTCGGTCTTCCTCTATTGTACTACAGTATAACGAAAGAAAACATTAATAGATTGAACGATAAATTCGATCTAAGAGATCCTTCTTATCATCCTCAAGATTCGGTCAAAACCATCATCAACTAAAATAAACTAAAAATAACTCTTACCTAATGTCCACGATTGAGAAGAACGATTGAGAAGGATGTTTATGAGTAGAGAGAGATTCGGCTATGAGAAACCAAAGAAAAGAGAAAATGGTTCGGCAAAGGCACATTAACAATCGGCCATGAGAGAATATAATGGAGAAGGTATGATTGAAAAGAAAATAAAGGGTGAGAGGAAAAGATGATAATGGTGGTGATTCGGTTTTCAAAGAGGAGAAAAGAGAAAGTAAGAGATGTGTTTAGGGGCAAGGTACATTCGGCAATGGAGAAAGGAAGAAAAAGAATGATCTTTGGTGTTGGTAATTTCGGCACTAAGAAAAGGCACACAAAAGAATACTAAAGTGATAGCAAAATGACCAAATGGTCAAAAGAATTTAGGCTTACCAAAGCTCAAATTCGCCAAAGGAGAAAGGTTGAGAGAAAATGCAAAACTTGCACAAGATGATAGGAATGACCAAAACAAAATCCCTACCCTAGCCAAGCTACTAGCATAATCGGCCAACCTCCCCTTAGCCATATTGTCAGTCCAAATTCATGGTCAAATGGCCATGAATTTGTTTCCAAACCTTTTCCTTGATACTTGCCTCATGTCCCCATATCTTTCTAAAGTTTCTTGATTCCATACCATAAGTTAAAATTACCTTTTTCCTTTAGTCTACTTACCAAAAATAAAACAATACAACTCATCCATCCTTATCCCCTTGCCGACACATGCATAGATTAAAGCAAAAAATAAAATTTCCTAGATGCTAACCAAGGGATTCGAACCACTCCCCTCGTGCCACAACTCATGCGCCAACACCACCTTACCATTACTCATCTTATGCTACACTTTGACACTTACTTAAGTATCAATGTCACTTAATCCACTTCATTAATTTCTCAAAATTAAAAATTTATTCCTTTCCCAAATAATTCTAAACTCTTCTTTAGAACTATAATAAACACGAAAAGAAGTAAGAAAATTTTCCTTCATAATCTAAGCACCAAAACATGCATTAAAATCAATACTCAATTTTAGGGTGTTACAACTCTACCCTCCTTAAAGAAAATTTCGTCCTCAAAATTTACTCGATTAAAGAGGTGAGGATATTGTTGTTAAATAGTTTCCTCAGTTCTCCACGTAGCTTCCTCCGCTCCATGATTACGCAATAAAACTTTGACCAACGGCACGGTTTTCTTTCTTAGCACCCTAATATCTCGGTCTAAGATTTCCACTTGTTCTTCTTCAAAAGACAAGTCTGAATTCAACTCCAATTCTTCTACAGGTACTATGTGCGAAGGGTCCGATCTATAGTGCCCTCAACATGGAAACATGAAAAACATTATGAATTTGACCCAACTCCGGAGGTAACTCAATCGATAAGCCATCGGACCAACACGCTTCAAAGACACGATATGGTCCAATGAACCTAGGACTTAACTTGCCCTTCTTTCCAAACTCGAAAATCCTTTTCCAAGGTGAGACCTTCAAGAAAACTTGATCCCCACAAAGATACTCGATGTCCTTACGCTTTAGGTCCGTGATATGACTTCGTCTCATCTCGAGGCTTCCTCAACCGTGTTCAATAACTTTTACCTTTTCCTCTGTTTCAGATATCATCTCAGGACCCAACAATTGCCGTTCGCCCAACTCAGTCCAACAAATAGGAGAACGACACCTACGACCATACAATGCTTTGTAAGGTGCCATCTGAATGCTAGACTGATAACTGTTGTTATACGCAAATTCTGCCAGTGGTAGAAAATCCTTCCAACTACCCCTGAAGTCGATTACACATACCCTTAACATATCTTCCAATATCTAAATTACTCTCTCGATCGACCATCGATGAGGATGCAAAGCCGTCTTGAAATTCAACTTTGTCCCCAAGGCTTCATGCGAGCTTTCCAAAATCGTGATGTAAATCGGGATCCCCGTCGATATAATAGATACGGTACCCATGCAACCTCACAATTTTAGATACGTCTGACTTTGCCAACTTCGCAATGAATAATCCGTATGAATCGGGAGAAAATGAGCGGTCTTAGTCAAGCGATCAACAATTACCCAAACAAAATTTTTCTTAGTAGGTGTTAAAGGTAACCCACTAACAAAATCCATAGTTATCCGCTCCCATTTCCAAAGAGAAATCTTTACGGTTGTAACAATCCGGACGGTAATTGATGTTCGCCTTCACTTGTCGACAAGTCAAACATTTTCCCACAAACTCAAATCTCACGCTTCAACCCTGGCCACCAATACAGTTCACGGAGATCTCGATACATCTTATTTCCTCCAGGGTGCATAGTATAAGGGTTACTATGCACCTCCCGAAGAATCATTTGCCTCAAATCCGAGTCCTTAGGCATACAAACTCTTCCTCAAAAGCACAACACACCTTCCGTGTTTATTCCAAAACCCTCGATTCTACCATTTTCAACTTGCTGAAGTAAAGGTCCCAACTTTTCATCTGATGTCTGTTTTTCCTTGATTTATTCCAGCCACAGCGGCTTCACCTGAAGTTCGCTAACAAACTCCCATCCTCATACAAACTCAAATGAGTAAACAATGCTCTCAAATCGAATCTTGGCATACGACTTAACGTCGGCTACCATGTTAGCCTTTCGGGATGATATTCTATTGAGAAATCATAATCCTTTAATAATTCTACCCATCTTCTTTGTCTCAAATTCAACTCCTTTTGGGTAAGGAGGTATTTAAGACTCTTGTGATCCGTGTAGATGATAGATTTCTCACCGTAGAGATAGTGCCTCCAAATCTTTAAAGCAAAGACCACTACAGCTAACTCCAAATCATGAGTAGGGTAGTTTACTTCGTGCGGTCTCAATTGATGAGAAGCATAGGCCACCACCTTTCCATTTTGCATCAACACACAACCCAGACCCGTGTGAGACGCATCACAAAAAACAGTGAATTCTTTTCCAGCCTCCAGCTGTATCAAAACTGCAGCTTCCATCAGAATCTTCTTCAATTTCTTGAAACTCTCTTGTTATTTTTCAGTCTAATTATACGAAACTCCTTTTCGCAACAGTTTAGTTAGGGGTGCAGCAATCAACGAAAACCCCTCTACAAAACATCTATAGTAACCAGCCAAACCCAAGAAACTCCAAATTTCAGCTACTGACGTTGGTGGTTTCCAATCTAGAATAGCCTCAATTTTCCGAAGATCCATCCTTATTCCTTCAGCTGATACCATGACCTAAGAAAGTCACTTCCTTTAGCCAAAATTCGCATTTACTGAATTTGGCGTAAAGTTGCTTATCACAAAGTAACTGCGTCTCATGCTCCTCATCATTTCTTGAATAAACCAATATGTCATCTATGAACACTACCACAAACCGGTCTAAATATGGTTGAAAGACTCACCATCATGTCCATAAATGCGGTGGTGCATTGGTTAATCCAAATGGCATCACTACAAACTCATAATGTCCGTAACAAGTCCGAATCTGCCGTCTTATAAATGTCCGCTTATTTCACCTTGAAATGGTGATAACCCGATCTCAAATCAATTTTGGAGAAAACTAAAGCTCCTTTTAATTGATCAAACAGGTCATCAATTCTCGGCAGAGGATACCGATTCTTGATCGTCAATTTATTCAATTGTCTATAATCAATGCACATACGCATCGATCCATCCTTCTTCTTGACAAACAAAACTGGTGCTCCCCACGGAGACACACTTGGTCGAATAAATCCCGATCCAAAGAATTCTTGAATTTGAGCTTTAAGCTCTACCAACTCCTTCATGCCATTCTATAAGGAGCAATGGACACCGGAGTCGCTCGAGCAAAAGCTCAATGCCAAATTCTACTTCCGATCTGGAGGTATGCCGAAGTTTTTCGAAAAACATCCGAAATTCCTTCACCGTTCTCACATCATTCACAGATAACTCTTTGGCATCCAAAGCACGATAAAGGATAGGAATGCTCCATATCCTTTCCGAACCAACTTCTCGCCTTCAACGTGGATACCACATTTGCCAAGTAGTTCTTTCGTTCACCAATCATGATGACTTCCTTATCATCCGAGGTCCTTATTGACATCCATTTTTGGCACAATCCAATTGTGCGGTGCTTAACAAACCAATCCATGCCCAAAATGATATCGAACTCACCGAAAGGCAATTCCATCGATTCGCCAAGAACACCTCCTCTTGAATTTACGAGGCACACCTCTAAACATTTTATTAACAATTACCGATCGTCCTAAAGGACTAATTCATCGCCATCCCACTATCGGCAATTTGATTCTAGATTCAGGTTTCGGATATGGCGCTAGCAACATATGAGTGGGTAGAACCAATATCTATTAAAGCAATAACAGTACATCAAGATGAAGAACGTACTAGTTATCACATCGGTGCATTGCCATCCTCATGGCGTCTAATCGCAGACAGAAGCGATCCCAGTCATCTTGCATCCGTGTTCCTCTAGGACCATTGCCTCGACCCGGTGCACCTTGACCACGACTAGCCCCATTACCACCACGACCTGGTCCACGACCTCTCGGTGGCTGCTGAGTACCTCTGGCCGGTTGTGCATCATTATTACGAACTTTTGAGTTGTATCCATACGTCGAGGACAATTTCTATACTGATGATCCATTGAACCGCATTTGTAACAAGCGCCCGTTTTCCTCCAACACTCTCCAAAATGTCTTTTTCCACATTCAGCACAATCTCGACTTCGATTATTAGTTACCGGTGTTCTACCTTAAACTGGTTCATCATTCTGAGGTCTCTTCTGAAATCTCTTTGAAGAACCAGACTGCTGTGTCTCTCTCTTGTTTCTAAATCTTTCTTGGTTCTGATGTTCTGAGTTCTTAGCGTCCTCGGCTATCTTGGCCTTCTCCATAAGCGTGGAAAAAGTTCTAACTTGCTGTGGGGCAATCAGAACCCTCAGCTCATCATTAAGCCCATCCTCGAAACGCACACAATGTTCATGATCTATTGATACTATTGTCCGAGCATGGCGGCTCAAACGTAAAAACTCGACTTCATATCTCGCCATCGTTTTACTCCCTTGTACAAGATTCAGAAATTCCTTCCTTCGGGCGTCTACATAACTCGCTCCAACGTATTTTCCTTGGAAAGCGCCTTTAAAGAATTCCCAAGTAATCGGTCGACTTGGTGCCTTCTCGAACAATGAGCCACCACCGACACGCCTCGTCTCTTAACAAGGACACGACTCCTTTCGCTTTTTGCTCAACAATTGCATTCCATATCATCCATAATCCGCTCCATAGCTTGAGCCAATATTCACCACATTCGAGCTACTGGAAACTCCTCTAAAACTTCGCATTATTTGACTTGAGTCGTTTTAAAATTGATCCACGAGTTGTTGGCCTAATTCTAGTTCCCATGACCCTTTCTAGGACTCGCAGACATTGCTTGTGTCAAAGCATTATCTTCTTCCATGTGATCGCGTGATCCGTCTCACTCTCAAATGATGCAGGTGCATCCATTTTCGGCATATGATTTGGTGCTTTAATCGTAGCACCTCGACCTCTACCACGGCCACCGTCTACCGCGTCCACGACCACGTCCTCTAGTGCTCATGATGGCTTATTCATTTTTATCTGATTACAAGTTTTATGAATCAGAAAATTATTTCAGTGTTTATTAACGATGTTTTATGAGATTTGAGAGATAAAGTTGTTTTTCGCAACATATCCTATAGTCTCAATCTCTACGATTTTTCACATCTAAAACTAGAAGTTCTAGAGTGTCCCTATGATCATATCATCATCATCATAATAATCATTAAGTAACAAATACTTACTTGACTTGTTGCCGGATGCTTGTGGTGCCATACTGATCTTTAAACATAATCGAAATATTTTTCCTATGGAAATTATCTGTTGAACCCAACCACAGCCGAGTTTTTGAAACTAGCTCTAATATCATTAAATGTAACACCCCCAACTCGGCCTATGCGTTAAGACTAGATTTGGTTTGTTACATGGATCGAACTATCTTAATAATTACAGTGAGTCGAAATCTTCAAAATAATTTTTAATTACAAGGTTTAATAAAAATCAAAAGAGTATTTTAAATTTGATGTATATTAGAAAATATTAGTTGAAAACATCCTTAATATTGTATTATCAAAATCCTTAAGTAAATTTTTATAAGAGTTCAAAATACTAAAAAAAATTTATAAAGGAATTTCATATATTTAAAACCCAAATTATTTTAAGAAAAACATCATATAATCATCACCCATATTAAAATGTCCAAAATATAGTTTAAACCAACCACACATAAAATCCATGAAATATTAATAGAGGCCCTTATTACATCAACCCAAAATAGTAATCTATAAAAAAATACTTATTAAAAAGTTCAAGTTTAATAAACCCATGTTTTGCAAGATGGCCTCCACGAAGTCATCCTCATTGAAGTCCACGTCAATTTCCATTACGAGATGAAAAATTTGGGGAGTGAGTTACTTAGAACTCAAAGTATAACTCACTTACTTTATCCATCGGGCGATTATCAAGTTATGGATTTGGGCTTAAGCCCATTAGCGAAATTAACAACATAAATAATGATATGCATGCAAAATGAATTTTCCTCCCAAACCTAATTTCCATCCGCTACACACCCCCGTACCAACCATCACACCTGTGGGGATCAAGTCAACCCACCCCGCCATCACACCAATCGTAGGCATTAAGCCATTTTATATTTGTGGCAGAGCCACTGAACTAGATTGTGACAAAGTCACCGAACTAGAGGCATTGAGCCAATTATTATTTTTGTGGCAGAGCCACCGAACTAGAGGCAAATAGCCATTTAATATTTTTGTGGCAGAGCCACCGAACTAGAGGAAAATAGCCATTTAATATTTTTGTGGCAGAGCCACCGAACTAGATTTTGGCAACAGGCCTTTCTTCTCTTCATCATTTTCCCAACCCATGCAATATGTATGCAAAGTAATCTATAATCATACCATGATTTTATTAAAAAGGCCTATTAACAAGAGTCAATATTTCCAATTTTTATTAAGGCCCAAAAATTACAAAATAGCATTTGGCCCATTTAGCAATTTAACATCTTAGGCCCAAATTTATGATCTAGCAAGAGTTCGGCCCATTTATCGATCTAGCAGGGATTTCAGCCCGTTTAACAATTTAACAGAGATTACGGCCCATTTACGATCTATCAGAGATTTTGGCCCAATTTTTGATCTAGCAGAGATTTCGGCCCATTTATTACTTATCAGGAATTTTGGCCCATTTTACTAACAAGCAATATTTTTTGGCCCATCTACTAATTATCAAACTTATCGGCCCATTTTACGAAGACATGAAAATTTATATTTTACCATCTAACTCATTGAGGGCTTTTTCGTAATTTTCACCATATTAACCATTTTCATGTAATTTCACCAAATACCATTTATTACGTTTTATACTGATCTAGTCGTTTTTACGATTTTACTCAATACCACGAATGACGTCCAAACCCGAGAAAAGTGTGAAGTTACACACCTTGATATCGTGAGTACTAAACCTTCCCGCTCTTCAACACCTAAACATAATACAATCTATTAGGACACTATCATGTATAAAAATATGCTATTGATATTCGATCCAAATCCTTACCCTCTTTACTTTGAATCATTTCAATTTTCGGTTTCTCCTTGTTTATCGATTCGTTATTCGCTGAGAACTCACTAACGTACAAAGGATCGAAAGTACGAACTACTTCAAATAATTGATTTCCCTCGATTGATGGTCCGTAACCCGGTGAAAAATCCCGAATTCTCGAAATTGCCATTCGTTTATACTTAGGGGAAATAGTGATCCGCCCCTCTTACGAAGACTAAACACCGCCCTTTTCTTCCCTATTTTGAATGTCTTTAATATCAAAAGATCGTTAATCCTAATAATAATATATCGAAATAATACTAAAGATTTTAAAGGCGAGATTTCCTTACCACAAAGATTCTTGCTCCTCAATAAGAGAGTCGACCAAAAACGTTCCCTCAACACCTTAAATCGATTCCAATGTTCTAAGATACACACGAACACTTGAGTTCCGGTCTTCCTCTATTGTACTACAGTATAACGAAAGAAAACATTAATAGATTGAACGATAAATTTGATCTAAGAGATCCTTCTTATCATCCTTAAGATTCGGCCAAAACCATCATCAACTAAAATAAACTAAAAATAACTCTTACCTAATGTCCACGGTTGAGAAGAACGATTGAGAAGGATGTTTATGAGTAGAGAGAGATTCGCTATGAGAAACCAAAGAAAAGAGAAATGGTTCGGCAAGGCACATTAACAATCGGCCATGAGAGAATATAATGGAGAAGGTATGATTGAAAAGAAAATAAAGGGTGAGAGGAAAAGATGATGATGATGGTGATTCGGTTTTCAAAGAGGAGAAAAGAGAAAGTAAGAGATGTGTTTAGGGCAAGGTACATTCGGCAATGGAGAAAGGAAGAAAAGAATGATCTTTGGTGTTGGTAATTTCGGCACTAAGAAAGGGCACACAAAAGAATATTAAAGTGATAGCAAAATGACCAAATGGTCAAAAGAATTTAGGCTTACCAAAAGCTCAAATTTGGCCAAAGGAGAAAGGTTGAGAGAAAATGCAAAACTTGCACAAGATGATAGGAATGACCAAAAACAAAATCCCTACCCTAGCCAAGCTACTAGCATAATCGGCCAACCTCCCCTTAGCCATATTGCATCCAAATTCATGATCAAATGGCCATGAATTTGTTTCAAAACCTTTTCCTTGATACTTGCCTCATGTCCCCATATCTTTCCAAAGTTTCTTGATTCCATACCATAAGTTAAAATTACCTTTTTCCTTTAGTCTACTTACCAAAAATAAAACAATACAACTCATCCATCCTTATCCCTTGCTTGAGCACATGCATAGATTAAAGTAAAAATAAAATTTCCTAGATGCTAACCAAGGATTGAACCACTCCCTCATGCCACAACTCATGCGCCAACACCACCTTACCATTACTCATCTTATGCTACACTTTGACACTTATTTTTACTTAAGTATCAATGTCACTTAATCCACTTCATTAATTTCTCAAAATTAAAATTTATTCCTTTCCTAATAATTCTAAACTCTTCTTCGTAACTATAATAAACACGAAAAGAAGTAAGAAAATTTTCCTTCATAATCTAAGCACCAAAAACATGCATTAAAATCGATACTCGAATTTTAGGGTGTTACAAATATTGTTCCCACGTACCATCAAACTCAAGAATGCAATATCTCAACATATCCTCGAGTATCTAAATGATCCACTCGGATTCACCATTCGTCTGCGGGTGAAAATCTGTACTAAAACATAGTTTAGTACCTAAAGCCTCTTGTAGTTTCTTCCAGAATCGTGAAGTAAATCTTGGATCTCTGTCAGACACAGTAGATAGTGGCACTCCGTGCAATCTCACAATATCAGAAATATAAAGCTCAGCTAATTTATCAAGTGAGTAATTAGATCATACCAAATTAAAATGGGCGAATTTCGTTAATCTGTCAACTACGACCCAGATTGCATCTTTCTTTCTCAGAGTCAAGGCAACCCTGAAACAAAATCTATTGTCACTCTATCCCATTTCTATTTAGGAATCAAAATCGATTGTAACAAAGTAGATGGCACTTGATGTTCAGCTTTAACTTGCTGACAAACTAAATATTTCGATACAAAATCTGAGATATCCCGCTTCATACTAGGCCACCAATACAATTGCTTCAAATCATGGTAAATCTTTGTACTTCCCGGATGAACAGATAAACGACTGCTATAAGATTCTTTCAATATCAACCTCAGAACACAAATCTAATCTCGATATCTCAAACAATCATCATTATCAACTCAAAATTCTGAATCAGAATTCAATTCTCACTGAGCTCGTTTTACAAACATTTCATTATCAACTTTCTGAGCATCATATATTTGCTGTAAAAAATAACGATTTCACTTTCAATTCAGCAAAACTGAGCCATTATCAGAAAAATCTAAATGATCATTCATCACATGTAATGCAAACAATGATTTTTGACTCAATGCATCAGCAACAACATTTTCCTTACCCGGATGATAATCTACCACAAACTCGTAGTCTTTCAACAATTCTAACCATCTTCTCTGCCGCAGATTCAGGTCTTTTTGAGTCATAAAATATTTTAGACCTTTATGATCCAAAAACACATGACATTTTCACCGAAGAGGTAGTGGCGCCAAATCTTTAATGAAAACACATCTCAGCTAGTTTAAGATCGTGTGTCGGGTAATTCTTTTCATGCGATTTTAATTGACTCGAGGCATAAGCTATAACTTTTCCTTCCTACATCAAAACACATCCTAAACCATTCAAAGAAGCATCACTATAAATCACAAATTCTTTACCCGATTCTGGTTGAACCAAAACTGGAGCTTCGGTCAAAAGAGCTTTCAACTGATCAAAACTTTTCTGACATTTATCGGACCATTCAAATATCATATCTTTCTGAAGCAATCTAGTCAATGGAGTATCAATCATTGAAAATCCTTTTATGAACCTTTGAGAATAACCAACAAGTCCCAGAAAATTACAAACTTCAGACACATTTTTCGGAGGCTTCCATTCTAAAATAGCTGAAATCTTGCTTGGATCAACCCGTATACCAGATGCTGACACAATATGTCCCAAAAAACCAACTTCACGCAACTATAATTCACACTTACTGAACTTTCCATACAATTTCTTATCTCACAGAGCTTGTAGCACAATTCTCAGATGTTCAGCATGTTCAATTTCATCACGCGAATAAATCAAAATGTCGTCAATGAATACAACAAGAAATCGATCTAAATACGGTCTAAAATTTTGTTTATCAAATCCATAAAAAACAGGAGCATTTGTTAGTCTGAAAGGCATAACTAAAAACTCGTATTGCCCGTACCTCATTTTGAAAGTAGTCTTTGGAATATTTGAATATTTTATTCGCAACTGGTAATATCCCGATCTCAGATCTATTTTTGAAAACACGGTGTCTCCTTTCACATGATCAAATAAATCATCAATTCTGGGTAAAGGGTATTTGTTCTTAATAGTTACTTTGTTCAACTGACGGTAATCAATGCACATTCTCATCTTGCCATCTTTCTTTTTCACAAATAAAATAGGAGCACCCCGAGGGGAGAAACTTGATCGTGCAAACCCTGTGTCGGTAAACTCTTGCAACTGAGACTTCAACTCTTTCAATTCTGTTGGTGCCATTCTATACGGAGCTATCAAAATAAGAGTTGTACCCGTCATTAAATATAACAGTTTGGTTTATACCCTAGTCAGAACAATGGTTTCGGGACCACAAATCTGAGTCTGAATAATATTTAATATTATGTTATGTGCCATTGATATGTGACTAAGCATGTGGTAAATTTTTGTAAGCTAATTGTCTATTCGTGTGTTTACTTTGACAAAAGGATGTAATTGTATTAAACGTGAAACTTGTATGCCATTTGTTAAACACCTATGTGTTGTGGCCTTTAAAAGTTATGGCCTTAAGTGGTAATTGAACCACTATTTAGTTAGTGGATGGTTTTGGTCAAAAATGACATTGTTAGTTATGTTATAAAAATTTTGTTTTATAAGGCTAAAATAGGAAATTGTTAATAATGAATTATAATATGAATAAAGCATGAAAATGGATTTTTGTTCATCCATTTTTCCACCAAAAAACACAAAGAAAAAGGAAAGCTTTGAAGCTTTGAATTTTTGGTTATTGCAAGGATAAATTCAAGGTATGTTTTCGGACAATTTTCGATAATTTTTACGTTTTTACAATCATTTATTTGAGAGCTACAAAACCCATGTATTAATTTTGTGAATTGATGATATTTGTGTAAGATGCCATTGTTGATATGTTGAGTTTTGTGATGAGTTTAGTTGTTAAATGAAAGATTTAAGCTAGATTAACATGTTTTGTTCTTGAAGTTTTGTTGAATTTAGCTACATAGGGCTAAATTGTGAAAATAGCAAATTGAGGGACTAAATTGCTAATTTGATGGAAAATATGGGCTTGTATGATATATATGTACATTCGGCTAAGCATGAGTGTGGGTTGATTTTGTGAATTTGATGTTTTGAGAAAAATAGACTAAATTAATAAATTGTGCAAATATGAGGGCTAATTTGTAAATTATGCTAAAAATGTGTCCTTGACTTGAATTGAATGAATTATTAAATAAAAGGGTTAATTCTGAATATGTTTAGATCAAGAACTGAGCAAAACGGACTTAGATCGCGGGGAAACAAAAGTAACTGAGTAGCCATTTTCATTCTGATAAACCGAGCCCGAGGTAAGTCACTATGCAAATAAACATATTTGTATTGAACTGAATATATGAATCCATATGACTATCGATGATAATGAATGTGTATGAGATGCTATGTTCATGAATTTCGAAGTAAGTTTGATACAATGACCAAAATCCGAGAAGTCTCGTACAAACCTAGGAATAGATAGGATTAGTTCTGTTATGACATAGGCATCTGCTTTGTTTAATCATGTAAGACCACGTCCTGGACATTCGCGTTGATTTGAGATTTACGTGTACGACCACGTCTGGGACGTTGTCATCGATATAGGTTTTATGTGAAAGACCACATCTAGGACGTTGGCATCGATATGAGCTTTACGTGTAAGACCACATCTGGGACATTGGCATCCATATGAGTTTTATGTATAAGACCATGTCTGGGACATCGCATCATATTGATTCGTATAAGACCATGTCTGGGATAATGGCATCGATATTTGAGTGCATGTAAGACCTCGTCTGGGACGTTGGCATTGTACGATAATTCTGAATTCTCTGAACATCCTACTAGATTCCTATTGGTTCAACGGGCAAGTCTGTGATACAAATTTCAAAAATGAGCTATGGATAAATATGTGATTATAAATCCATTTTAGGTACGCTGAAAATACACTAATTGTGTATACAAGGTAAGCATCTATGTGATCTTAATATGATTTTATGTAGATAAGTAAAGTTTTGGCTAGATGAGCTATGTGCTTATATGATTATTGAATTGTAAATGTAGACAATATGGTCAAGTTTGTGAACCAAGTTATATATGTGACGATTTGCTAAGTGATTGAGATATGCCATTGTATTTACTTGCTCAAAATGTATTTTATGCTAAGTTTATTTGTATATTGACTTACTAAGCTTTTGGAAAGCTTACTCTGTGTGTCTGTTTTCTCTGTTTTATAGGTCGTTAAAGCTACTGAAGGCTCGAGATTGTCAAGGATCGTCATCACACTACTAAACTCATTTTAGTACCCTTTTGAAAATGTATATAGCTAATTATGGCATGTATAGGCTAGATATGTGTATATGTTTATGAAGTGAACTTAGCCATGTGTTTTGGAAAGTTTTGATTTGATAAAATGCTAAAATAAATGAGTTATATGAAGATATTTTGGTATAGTTTGATGCACATGAAATGGTCAAGTTATGAATAAGCAAATGGATGATTTATGCTTGTGATTATATGAGTTTTAGTTTATAATTCGCTATGTTTTTGGTTTCCATATATGCATGATATGTGATGAAAAATGTTGCTTGTAGGTATGACCCATTTGGGTGGCATTTTGGTCTTTCAAATGACCTATAATGTCACACGGCCATGGCACACGGGCGTGCCTAGTGACCGTGGGATGAAGTCAGTAGCTAGCTTAAGAGCACAAGGCCATGGTACACGGGTGTGCCTAGAAGTCATGTTAGAAAGTCAGTATATGGCTTAGTAGTACACGGCCTTAGCACACGGGGGTGCTTGGTAGCCATGTGGGTTTGGCAAGATTAACCATGGTTAGGGTACACGGGCGTGCTTGGTGGTCGTGGTGAGAAGTTAGGTTCAACCACGAAGAGGACACACGGGTGTGTCTAGTAGCCGTGGTGGGCACATGGTTTGCTCCCACGGGCGTGTATCCCCTGTATTTTAGAAAAGTTTTTAAGTTTTTGAGAATTTTTGTATATGTTTCGTTTTAGTCCCGACCCGGGTTATAAGCCTGTTTGAGGTCTCGTTGACCTTTTTAAGGGACATTGTATGTATGAATGGTGAATAAAATGTATGGAATGTTATATATGTTTTCGATCTATCTGGTAACGCCTTTGACCCTATTCTAGAAACGATTACGAATTAGGGGTGTTACATTTTGTTGGTATCAGAGCTACGGTTTAGTCGATTCTCGGACTAACGTAGCGTGTCAGAGTCTAGGTATACATGACATATATTTGAAATGTGATAGTGTAATGAATCCTGACGTATAAAATGTGATTTCTGTATAGCAATGGATCCCAAAAGAGAGTCAGGTGACGGCGTTTAGAAAGTAATGCGTGCCCTTGGCGCTTCGATCCGAGGCAAACTCACACGATCAAAGAGGGAGAAGCTAAACAAGCTTTCTTCTAGATGATGAGTGAATGGTTCACTCAATTTATGAGGAATAACCCAACTATTTTGCAACCCCCGCCTTCGGTTAATCCCCATCAGACTACAATTGTGCCACCGATTATGTATCCAAATCTATTAAATAAGCCACCAGTTGACAAGATTCGTAAGTATGGGGCCGAAGAATTCCAAGCTACTAATGATGATAATGCTGAAAAGGATGAGTTCTGGATTGAAAATACTATCTGAGTATTCGATGAAATGTCTCTGACTCCGGATGAATGCATAAAGTGTGTTGTATCATTACTCCGAGATGCAGCTTATCAATAGTGGAAAACTCTAATTTTAGTTGTTCCAAAAGAGCGTGTCACATGAGACTTCTTTTAGATTGAGTTCCGGAAGAAATATATCAGCGAGAGATTCATTGATTAGAAACGGAAGGAATTTTTGGAGCTTAAACAAGGCTGAATAACTATTTTTAAATATGAATGAGAGTTCATGCGACTAAGCTCGTATGCCCGAGAGTGTATATCATCTAAAGCTATAATGTATAAAAGATTTGAAGACGACCTTAATGAAGATATCCGTTTGTTAGTTAGGATTTTAGAGATAAAAGAGTTTGTTGTACTCGTTGATCGAGCTTACAAAGCTGAGGCACTCGGGAAGGATAAAAGAAAAGCTAAGTTTGAAGCTCGAGATATGAAAAAGAGATTTCAGAGTAAATCATTCTAGTCTGCTCCGAAAAGATTCAGAGATAATCAAAGTCATTTCAGAGATAATGTGGGACATTCGAATAGAAATCAATCTAGACCGCAAATGAGTTCCAAAACTCCAACAACTTCAGTAGCTAGTGTTGGTAATGTCTGGACTGAGAGACCTGAATGTAAACATTGTGGAAAAAGGCATCTGGGGAGCTGTAGATTAAACGATAGAGCTTGTTTCAGATGTGGATCACTTGATCATTTTATCCATGATTGCCCTGAGTCTGTCGAGCTAGAGACTGTCCAGAATTTGAGATCTAATAGTGTACCTGCAAGAGGTAGACCTTCGAAGAATGTAAGAAATGTCTATGGTAGTCAAAGAATTACGAGAGGCAATGCTGCAAGATCTAAAGCTAGAGCGCCTGCCAGAGCGTATGCTATCCAAGCTCGTGAGGAAGCTTCATCACCTGATGTTATAACGGGTACTTTTACTCTTTATGATACTTCTGTGATTACTTTGATAGACCCTGGTTCTACGCATTCATACATATGCATGAATTTAGTATATGGTAAGACTTTGCCTGTAGAGTCTACTGAGTTTGCTATAAAAGTATCGAACCCCTTAGGTAAAAGTGTCCTTATTGACAAAGTATGCAAGAACTGTCTATTAATGTTTCGAGATATCTGTTTCCCTACTGATCTGATGCTTTTTCTGTTTGATGAGTTCGATATTATTCTGGGTATGGATTGGTTGTTTATGCATGATGCTAATGTGAACTGTAAAAGAAAGACTATTGATTTGTGATGTCTGAATAATGAGATAGTACGAGTTGAATATAATGAGTTGAATGGATTGCCTGCTATGATATCTGTTTTGAAAGCTCAAAGTTATGTATTGTCTGTGAGTTTTCTGATGTGTTCTCTGAAGAGTTACCAGGTTTACCTCCTATTCGTGAGGTTGAGTTTGGTATTGAATTGATGCCTGGTACTACACCTATTTCGATAGCTCTGTATAGAATGACACCAACAGAGTTGAAAGAGTTAAAATCACAATTGCAAGAGTTAACTGATAGAGGGTTTGCTAGATCGAGTTTCTTGCCTTGGGGTGCTCCTGTTCTGTTTGTGAAAAAGAAAGATGGTACGATAAGAATGTGCTTTGATTACCGTCAGTTGAACAAAGTGACGATAAAGAACAAATATCCATTCCCCCGACTAGATGATTTCTTTGATCAGTTAAAAGGGGCTACTGTATTCTCTAAGATTGACCTGAAACTGGGATACTATCAGTTGAGAGTTAAATATTTAGACATTCCAAAGACTGCTTTCAGAATAAGGTACGGGTATTATGAGTTTTTAGTTATGGCATTTGGGCTAACCAATGCTCCTGCTGGTTTTATGGATCTGATGAACAGAATTTTCAGACCGTACTTAGATCAATTTGTTGTAGTATTCATAAATGAAATATTGATTTATTCATGAAGTGAAAATGAGCATGCTGAACACTTGAGGATTGTGTTGCAAACTTTGAGAGAAAAGCAATTGTACGCAAAATTTAGCAAATGTGAATTCTAGTTGGACGAGGTTAGTTTTCTGGGACATATTGTGTCAGCTTCTGGGATTCGTATTGATCCAAGCAAGATTTCTGCTATTCTAGATTGGAAACCTCCAATAAACGTGTCTGAAGTCCGTAGTTTTCTAGGTCTAGCTAGTTATTATGTTCATTTTGTAAATGGATTTTCAGTGACAGCTACTCCGTTGACTAAATTACTTCAAAAAGATGTTAGATTTGAGTGGTTAGAGAAATGTCAGAAAAGTTTCGATCAGTTAAAAACTCTGTTAATAGAAGCTCAAGTGTTAGTACAGCCAGAATCGAGTAAAAAAATTGTTGTATACAGTGATGCTTCGTTAAACGGCCTGGGATGTGTTTTGATATAGGAAGGCAAAGTTGTAGCTTATGCCTCAAGACAATTGAAGCCTCATGAAAAGAACTATCTGACACACGACCTTGAGTTAGCTTCGATTGTATTTACACTTAAGATTTGGCGCCATTATCTGTATGGTGAGAAATGTCAAATATTTTCAGATCATAAAAGTCTAAAATATTTGATGACCCAGAAAGGTTTGAACCCGCGTCAAAGAAGATGGTTAGAGCTATTAAAAGATTATGAGCTTGTGATAGATTATCATCCGGGTAAAGCAGACGTTGTTGCTGATGCATTGAGTAGGAAATCATTATTTACATTACGTGCTTTAAATGCTCAGTTAGATTTGCCTGATGATAGTTCTATGATGGCTGAATTGAAAGCGAAATTGTTGTTTGTACAACAAATATGAGATGCTCATAAGGTTGATACTAAATTATTATTGAAACGAGCTCTATGTGAATTAAATTCTGAATATGAATTTTGAGTTGTAGATGATTGCTTGAGATTTCGAGGTCGTATCTGTGTTCTGAGAAATCAGGAGTTGATTCAACTGATTTTGAGTGAAGCACATAATAGTCGCCTACCTATTCATCTGAGAAGTACAAAGATGTATTATGATCTGAAGCAACACTATTGGTAGTCTAGCATGAAACGAGACATTTCTGATTTTGTTTCGAAATGTTTAGTCTGTCAGCAAGTAAAAGATGAACATCAAGTTTCGTCCGATTTACTACAACTGATTCTAATTCATGAGTGGAAATGGGATAGAGTAGCGATGGACTTCGTTTCTGGATTACCCCTAACTCTGAGAAAGAAAGATGCGACTTGGGTCGTGGTTGACCGATTGACGAAAACTGCCCATTTTATTCCGGTAAGATCTGACTACTCACTTGAAAGATTAGCCGAGCTATATATTTCTGAGATTGTGAAATTGCACGGGGTGCCACTATCATTATGTTAGATAGAGATTCGAGATTCACATCGAGGCTCTGGAAGAAATTACAAGAAGCATTAGGCACAAAACTTCATTTCAGTACAGCTTTTCGTCCGCAATCGGATGGTCAATCCGAGTGAATTATTTAGGTTTTAGAGGATATGTTACGATGCTGTATACTTGATTTTATTGGTTCATGGGAACAGTATCTGCCATTGATCAAATTTACGTATAACAATAGTTTTCAGACGAGCATCAAAATGGCACCTTATGAAGCTTTGTACGGACGTAAATGTCGTACACCTTTATATTGGACCGAGCTTAGTGAAAATAAGCTTCACGGGGTTAATTTGATAAAAGATTCAGAACAAAGAGTGAAATTGATCTGAGATTGTTTAAAAGTAGCATCTGATCGTCAGAAGTCTTATGCGGATTTGAAACGAAAAGATATAGAATTTAAGATCAGTGACAAAGTATTTTTGAAAGTGTCTCTGTGGAAGAAAGTGCTTCGATTCAGACGTAAAGGCAAATTGAGTCTGAGATTCAACGGACCGTATGAGATCATTGAACATGTCGGACCTGTTGCATATAGATTAAAGTTGCCATCTGAGTTAGAAAAGATTCATAATGTATTTCATGTTTCGATGCTCCGTAGATATAGGTCTGATCCGTCACATGTGATTGCTCCGTCTGAACTTGAAATCTGATCTGATATGACATACATAGAGGAACCTATCTGTATCTTAGCTCGTGAAGAGAAAGAGTTGAGAACCAAGAAAATTTTGGTAGTAAAAGTATTGTGGAATTGACATGGAATTGAAGAGGCGACATGGGAGCTTGAAGATTTAGTAAGACAACAATATCCGAACCTGTTTAATGGTAAGATTTTTGGGGATGAAAATCCCAAAGGGGGGAGAATTGTAATAGTCTGGTTTATACCCTAGTCGGAACAGTGGTTTCAGGACCACGAATCCGAGTCTAAATAATATTTTAATATTATTTTTTGTGCCGTTGATATATGACTAAGCATGTGGTAAATTTCTTTAAGCTAATGTGTCTGTTCATGTGTTTAATTTGACAAAAGGATGAAATTGTATTAAATGTGAAACTTGTATGCCATTTGTTAAAACACCTATGTGTTGTGGCTTTTAAAAGTTATGGCCTTAAGTGGTAATTGAACCACTATTTAGTTAGTGGATGGTTTTGGTCAAAAATGACCTTGTTAGTTATGTTATAAAAATTTGTTTTATAAGGCTAAAATAGGAAATTGTTATTGAATGAATTATAATATGAATAAAGCATGAAAATGGATTTTTGTTCATCTATTTTTCCACTGAAAAACACAAAGAAAAAGGAAAGCTTTGAAGCTTTGAATTTTCGGTTATTGCAAGGCTAAATTCAAGGTATATTTTCGGTCGGTTTTCGATAATTTTTATGTTTTTGCAATCGTTGCTTTGGGAGCTACAAAACCCATGTTTTAATTTTGTGAATTGATGATATTTGTGTGAGATGCCATTGTTGATATGTTGAGTTTTGAGATGAGTTTAGTTGTTAAATGAAAGATTTGAGCTAAATGAACATGTTTTGTTCTTGAAGTTTTGTTGAATTTAGCTAAATAGGGCTAAATTGTGAAAATAGAAAATTGAAGGACAAATTGCTAATTTGATGGAAAATATGGGCTTGTATGATATATATGTACATTCAGCTAAGCATGAGTGTTGGTTGATTTTGTGAATTTGATGTTTTGAGAAAAATGGACTAAATTGATAAATTGTGCAAATATGAGGGTTAATTTGTAAATTACCCTAAAAATGTGTCCTTGGATTGAATTGAATGAATTAATGAATAAAAGGGTTAATTCTGAATAAGTTTAGATCAAGAACCAAGGAAAACAGACTTAGATCGCAGGGAAACAAAAGTAATCGAGTAGCCATTTTTATTCCGATAAACTGAATCCGAGGTAAGTCATTATGCAAATAAATGTATTTGTATTGAACTGAATATATGAATCCATATGACTATCGGTGATAATGAATGTGTATGAGATGCTATGTTCATGAATTCCGAGATAAGTTTGATATTATGACATAGGCATCTGATTTGTTTAATCATGTAAGACCATGTCCAGGGTGTTGGCGTTGATTTGAAACTTACGTGTAAGACCACGTCTGGGACGTTAGCATCGATATGGGCTTTACGTGAAAGACCACGTCTGGGACGTTGGCATCGATATGAGCTTTACGTGTAAGGCCATGTCTGGGACGTCAGCATCAATACGAGTTTTATGTATAAGACCATGTCTGGGACATCGGCATCATATTGATTCGTATAAGACCCTATCTGGGACAGTGGCATCGATATCTGAGCGCATGTAACACCTTGTCTGGGATGTTGGCATTGTACGTTAATTTTGAATTCTCCGAGCATCCTACTAGATTCCGATTGGTTCAACGGGCAAGTCTGTGATACAAATTTCAAATTCGAGCTATGAACAAATATGTAATTATAAATCCGTTTCAAGTGCGCTGAAAATACACTAATTATGTATACAAGGTAAGCATCTATGTGATCTTAATATGATGTTATATATATGGAATTGATGATACTATAAGTAAAGTTTTGGCTAGATGAGCTATGTGCTTATATGATTATTGAATTGTAAATGTGGACAATATGGTCAAGTTTATGAACCAAGTTATATATGTGACGATTTGCTAAGTGATTGAGATATGCCATTGTATTTACTTGCTCAAAATGCATTTTGTGCTAAGTTTGTTTGTATATTGACTTACTAAGCTTTTGGAAGGCTTACTCTGTGTGTCTGTTTTCTCTGTTTTATATGTCGTTAAAGCTATTGAAGGGTCGGGACCGTGAAGGATCGTCATCACACTACTAAACTCATTTTGGTACCCTTTTGAAAATGTATATAGCTAATTATGGCATGTATAGGCTAGATATGTGTATATCTTTATGAAGTGAATTTAGCCATGTGTTTTGGCAAGTTTTGATTTGATAAAATGCTAAAATGAATGAGTTATATGAAGCTATTTTGGTATAGTTTGATGCACATGAAATGGTCAAGTTATGAATAAGCAAATGGATGATTTATTCTTGTGATGATATGAGTTTTAGTTTGTAATTCGGTATATTTTTGGTTGCCATATATTGTAACACCCCAAACCACTTGAAGTTAGGCCGAATCGATGTGTCACATTGAAGAAAAGTATAAAGGATTTGTGATTCATACTAAAATAAGTTTGTTAAAATCAAGAAAACAAGTTTGATTTGAGACATTTGATAAAATACTACGACCTCGAAGATTGATTGATAAATCGATAAATTGACCTAATGCTCTTATAAAACTGTCTTTGCGATTGTTAAAAACTTGTTTGAGAATTACAGCCTCTTTGTTAAAACCCAAAACACTTAAACAATTGTTATCTACTTGAAAACGTAATTATCTTTAAAAACCTTTTGGTTGTGAAAACATATTTGAAATAAGCGATTGACAAAAATATGGCGTTTGGAAATAGAGTTGTAGAAACATTTTGAAAACATTGCGAAGCGTAGATAAAATACAAGTATTTTGAGAGGTTAATTAATGAGTCAAAATCGAGGTAGTGAACTTTAACCGTGACTTTTGAAAATGTAAATCGATAATTTGAAAGAGAATTTCGAGTTAAATCATTTGTAAAAGTTTGTTATGAAAATCATTTGTTAATCTATTTTGGAAAACCTTTACTTAAGATTTTTAGAAAAATCCCGTTTTAAAACAATTCAAGCATAATACTAAATACGACAAAACATAAGCAAAATAAAATATTCGGAGGCCTTATTACAACACAAAATAAACCTAAAATAGTAAGAATAATAAAGTGAACGAAATCAGGAAACTAAAGTTCAATAAAAACCATTTCTGAATTATGGCTTCCACTGAGTCATCCATGGCCCAAGTCCACGTCACTGAGCATTACCTACAAGGGTTAAGAGAAAAAGGGGGGTGAGTTACAAGAACTCAGTGTGAAATCCCTTTACCGTTGTTCATTGGGCCAAAATCTCATTAAGCAATTATTTGGGCCTAAGACTACATACAATAATAATGTAATGAATATAACATGAATATGAAATGCAATTCCCAAACCAAGCCTAGTATTCCATCCGCTACACACCACCTGTACCAACCAACACACATGTGGGGAGCTTTAGTCACCCATCCCGCCAACACACCAAACGTAGGCATTAAGCCATTTATATCAAATTATTTGTGGACAAGCCACCAGAATAATAGAATTTACGTGGCATAGCCACCAGACAGATTGTGACAGAGTCACCAAATATGTGGCAGAGCCACCAAAATTATGTAGCAAAGCTACCAAAACTTCTCTTCATCATTATCCCATCCCAAGGAATTCATGTATATGCATCATACATATCAAATCATGATATTTACAAATATAATAACAATAATTAAAAATTTAGAAATTTATGACAAACAAATTGGCTCAATAACACTTTGCAAAATCGGCCCATTAGAGCAATATATCAAATCGGCCCATTTTAGTCACATATTCATTTGGCCCATTTAATCACATATCAATTCGGCCCATTTAGTCACATATCAAATTTGCCAATTTAGTCACATATCAATTTGGCTCATTTAGTCACATATCAAATTGGCTCATATAGGAAAATATCAGATCGACCCATA
Source organism: Gossypium rotundifolium (assembly GCA_025506655.1). NCBI lineage: Eukaryota > Viridiplantae > Streptophyta > Magnoliopsida > Malvales > Malvaceae > Gossypium > Gossypium rotundifolium. Next base: position 148,765,085 of record CP106724.1, read on the forward strand.
TAGCAAAATATCATATTGGCCCCATTAATCAATATGTCCAATCGGCCCATAAGGCAGAATGTCAATTCAGTCCATTAAGCAATATCGTATTTCTACCCTTTAGGGCATTTTGTAATCGGAATCTTATCCACTAAGGGTATTTCAGTAATTATTTCATAAGGGCATTTTCATAAATTGGTAATATTACCCACTAAGGGTAATTTGGTAATTCATAATCCGACTTAACTACTAAATTGGGCATAAAATTTAAATCGTCCATCTGCGTCGTACTGAGTCGTACTGACTAAATTAACTATAACTCGAGTTAGGAAACTCGAAATCTAAATCTGTAAATTTTCCTTGAAACTAGACTCATATATTTTCTTACTACAAGTTTGTCAGAATTTTTGGCTTAACCATTTAGTACAGTTTATTCCTTAAAGTTTTCCTTGTTTTACTGTCCAATGATTCTGACCTCTCCTTCCTTAATTTCAAATATCTCATTGTACGATTTTCATATACTGCTCCCACTTATTTCTATTGAAAATAGGCTCACTAAGGAATCCCTAAATATAAATTATATCCCATAATTCACTTTTTAAAATTTTATATGATTTTTCCAAGATAGATCAGGGAACCCCGAAGTCATTCAGAACCAGTCTCACTAAAATTAACATATCTCAGAATATAAAATTATTTTTCCTTCTCCGTTTCTTCCTTATCAAAATAGACACAGTAAGCTTTTATTTGATATCTCATTCACTTTCTACTTTCATTTCTTCTATTTTTCTTGATTTTTCAAAGACACATCACTGTTTCTTACCGAAACTATTTTATTACAAAATATAATTACCACTACGATCATACGCACTCCGAGTGATTACGGATGCCAATTTTTGGTTTTCTTTAATATTTCAACCGATTTACAGAATATTTCATACAAATTTTCAGAGAAGTGTGAGATTACACACCATTTCAGATATGTATACGGAAGGTATGGGATTACATCCGTAACACGATACTCTTTGCAACACCTAAAAGTACAATCGGTCAACAATTAGTCCAAACCCAATTTACCACTTCAACCAAATATTTCGATTGACTAACAATCTATATCACTTACCAACAATCCGAGTCTCTTATTACGAGGGATAGATCGAGCAATTTAGTCCTTAAAAATATAATTGATTAGTCACAACCACTATCTCGTTAAGCAAAATAACCTGTCAATGAAAAGATCCAAAAAGAACCATGATGAATCCCATACCTTAACGATATTAGTTCTGATTTCTAACGATTGTACAATGGCTACGGATGAGTCAAAGTTTTGGCCTTCCACTATAACTCGATTGATCAAACGAGTGAGTGTCAACACAAATGAGTAGAAATGTAATATCCCGGGTTGGGGGCTATTTTGTTGTGGCATTGTTTGCATGTTAATGGCTTGCTATGTTGTTGTTGTGTGGTTTTGAGGCTTAGTTGTAGGCTAGGGGTATGCCTGAGTAGGTGGGGAAATTTTAGTTTTTGGGCTTTATGTGATAGGAGCTAAAGGAGCTGGGTCTTATGTATTTTATTTGGTGTTCTTGAGCACAAGTGATGAGCTAGCAAAGTGGCAAGGCATGCGCCACTTGGAGTTTGTGGTTGGCGTCAATTGCGGGAGGGAGAGGTCTTGAGTTCAAGCTGCAGAGTGCTCCTTTTGTTCCATTTTGACTTAAGGAGGAGGAGTTGTTGGTAGTTCAAACTCTACCATGGACTATGTCAACTCATTCGAATGGAGGTGGTGAGTGAAAGTAGGAGGAGACTAGTTCAACTAAGTTTGAATGGATGGTTGGGAGCTAATGGGGGTGTTGGTCAAACTTGGGGACTTCATGGGGAGTGGTCGGTTTTGGTAGGTGTAGTGGGAGTGTCTTAAAAATGCATTTGGCATTTTGGGTGTTCGATCAACTTTTGAAGAAGCCAAATTTCTCCTTTTGTCATACCAAAATCGAATTGCTAAGGAGTTTCTTTCATTTTTTTTCTCTTTGAAACCGAAAGTTTAAACACCTAGTCTTGAATTTGCTTGTCTTCTTTCAACCTTCTTGGTAGCCGAAAGTTCTCTTCTCTCCCACTTCTCTTTCTTTTGTTCATTGTGTGTTTAAAACTAGCATTCTTTCCCTCTCATATTTTCTTTCTTTCTCTCTTAAAAACATTGTAGTCAAACTTCATTCTCCAAACACTTTCTCCATTTCTTTTCTTCTCAAAACCGAGAGCACCTATCTCTTGTTCATTTTCTTTCTTCTTCTCCAAACCTTGGCCGACTTTCTCCTTCCGAAATTGTAATTCTTGTGCCTTACTTTTGTCTAAAAATCAAACCAAATCCCTCCCTTGTGTTCCGAATTTCCTTCCTTCAATTGTGTTTTGTTTGGCGAATAGTAGTGGGGTGTAGAGTTCTTTTAGTTTAATTTTCATTCAAGTTCGGAGGAAGGTAAGTGCTTGGCCGTAGGGTTATTTCTTTTCTCTCTCGTTTTGTTTGATTTCGGTGTAGTTAAGAGCCGAGTATGGCAACTGGTGAAAGGTGTTAACCTTGTGGTTTGGAATCGATTTCATTATAGGGCACCCGGGATTTGAAGCAAATAGATTGGAGAAGTCAAGTGGTAAGTAGTGGTAAGAGGTTATCTTGTTAGTCTATTCTTTTAGAATTCTATAAGCCAAAGTTTCAATGGATTAACATTCTTTTTAATAGGGTGTGCCGATTGTTAAAGAGGAACCATTGTCGGTTCGGGTTTGGTAGGAAACCAAACGTTTGCAAGGTAAGGGTTAATCGATATACCCTTTCGTTTAAATGGTTATGGTAAGTGGTTTAAGTGATTAACCCATGGTTGGCCGATTGTTTTTAGAGCAAGAGGATTGAGGGTTTTAGATCGGGTTCTTTGGGATTAAGGCTTGCGATATACCAGGTGTGTAACTAACACACTCTATACTTAGTAATATGTGTTAATAAACCTGATTGCTTAATAAGAGTGATTCTAAAAACCGAGACAGTTTGATGGATTGATATGATACCCTATAGGGTATGAACACGGAATCGGGTAAGCTTGTTTCAATATGAGTTTGTTATTGATATATACTAGCATGATTATGAGGTATGTGCTATGAGATGCAATACTAGGCATGTTGGTATGATATGCATGACTTGCATGATATGCATGATTTACATGAGTATGGCATGATGATGGGTGAAATGAGAGGAGGGGGAGTATGATATCCGTGTCTTTGGGACACTGTGTCTTTGGGACACCAGAGGTTTGGCACCTCCAGTGGTTTGGTACCACAAATGATATTTTGTGACTTTGGGTCACGGAGGTTTGGCACCTCGGCGTCTCGTCCAGTGGCTTAGCACCACGGTGGGTTGGCCCCACAGATTGATTATCTGGGATTGGCGCCATGATTTGGTATCACACGATGGGTTAGCCCCATCATCGGTTTGTATTGCGGTCACCAAAGATTTGGTATCACACTTGTGTCTTTGGGACACGGAGGTTTGGCACCTCATTGCGACTCGTCCACGTGGTTTGACACCACCGTGGGTTGGCCCCACTTATGAGATCTGGGATTGTCGCTAGTGATTTGGTATCACACGATGGGTTGGCCCCATCATTGGATTATTCGTGACTTGGTCACCAAAGGGTTTAGCACCACATTATGGATATCGTGACTTTGGGTCACTAGTGGTTTAGCACCACCGGTGGTTTGGTACCACAGGGTAGAAAGGTGTAATGGATGGTTAGGAGCAGGTGCATTAATTGTATTACTTTGCTATGATGTGTGTTAGCATGTTGTATTATCGGGAGGGATTTATACACCGAGTCTTGCGACTCACTCTCTCCTTTGACATTTCAGTGACACTTAGGCGCGACATGGAGTCGGGATGGACTCGAGGTGCTCATGCCATGCTTAAATAAGGATTTGTCAAACTTTTATAAAATTTGGTACTTAAGCTTATTTATTACTATTTGGTTTTATTTTGGTTTGTAAATGGCCTTTTAAAATTATGTTTTGCTATGTTTATGTTTAAAATAGGTTCTTGATATGCCTTAATAAATTAATTGGGTTAAGATTTGCTAAAACTTGGAAAGACAACGATTTCAAAACTACAAAAGCGATATTTTAAACTATACCATCGGGTATCACACTAAGATTTGGAATAAAGGGACTCAAATGTTTTCTAACTTAAACTCGATTTTCTACTAAGTCAAAATGTTCTAGTAACAATCGAGCGACTTGAATTTCTAAATGAAATAAACGTGTTTTAACTTCAGTATCGATTAAGTTTTGAAATTCACGAGTTTTCAAACAAAACATCGGTTTTCAAACAATCATGCCCAAGATTTACGCAAGTATGAAATTTACCAAAGGGTTTTATCAAACTTTTAAACGGAAACCTATCTTCACCAAAACACGATTTCTCCCTGTAACATACCGGATTCGGTCGTGGTGTATTGATCGGGTTTTGGGTGTTACAATTGTGGTATCAGAGCTAAGTTCAAAGGCTCGGCTGTGGGCATGAGGCCCAAAATGTTTTCAAAAGTCTGTTTTAAGTGTTTTTATGGCTTGAAAGGCATGACATTGAGTCTCCGGCACCAGTTCGCCCAAGTAAGTACCCCTCACCATTACTTGTGATTTTGATATCGATGAGATGTGATTGAATGTTTTGCAATAGTAGGATGACTTTAGAAACCTGGCCCGATAGGATTACGTGTACTCATGAAAACAAAGCTTTTGTAATGTTCATAAGACTTTGCTTAAAAATAGTGGAATAAATCTTGATGCATAAAACTTCTAAATCGACATCGTGAGAATTTAGTCATGGCGCTAGAGGTGGGCGTGGTCGTGGGCGAGGTCGTGGTAGGATGATTTTACGAACCCGTAGGATCCGGTCAAGGTCAAAAATGAGATCTGATACCACCACCACCGGAGGTGGTGAGTTCAAAGATCGGACTCGGGATAACGCGATGTCACAAAGCGATCTTTGCGAGTTTTAGAAAGGGTAGCTGGAGTAGGTGGGGCGCGGGAGTTAGGAAATCATTCTGGCGACTTGAGCAAGCGAAATTTGAATTCTTTTGGGGTGTCTCGGGTGTTGCTCCTAGCCTCTGCCGAATATTGGTGGAAGCGACAGAGCGGATCATGGACGATCTAGACGACTTGAAGAAAAGTTAAAGGGATAGTATCACTTCTCGAGATGAGTCATACCGAGTGGTGGCTCACGGTTCGGAACAGCCTTCTGCGATGAAGATCGACTTGGGATTATTTGAGTACGCTTATCGAAAAAAATGTACGTTGGAGCTAACTACATTAATGAGCAGCGGAAAGCATTTTGAGGTTAGTTCGGGAGTAAATCGTGTCGAGTCGAGGTAAAGTTCACGAGGTGAGAGTCGGTATGCGGTATGGTGGCTCTTGAACACGAGAGGTGTGTTCGTTTGAGGATGGCTGCGAGATGAATTAAGGTTGTTGATTGCGCCCGTGAGCGTGAATTCTTGCTACGGTTGAAAAGGCGAAGGTAGCCGAGGGTATTAAGGAGTCGTGAGGCAAGGCATGGATAGGAACAAACACAAGAGGAGTTTTGGATCTTCGGGTCGTCGGTAATCATGAAAAGGGCTAGACCGAGTGGGCCAAATCAATCGGGTAGGTTTGTTCTTTGCTAGTCGGGGACCACCGCATGTAACCGCTGTGGGAAAGCTCATTGGGGAGGATGTTGGACCGGTGGTAGAAATTTGTTTTGAGTGTGGCTCATTTGGACCACCGTGTGAGGGACCGTCCGCGCAAGTTGGCTAGGATTGGTCCGAGAGTCGGTAGTACTCAAGACTGAATAATGGACCACCACCGCAGAGGGCCGAGGTAATGGCGAGAGGAGGTAATGGTTACGGTGGGGTCGTGGAGCACCGCGGAGGTGCAAGTAATCTTGAGGCCGAGACGGTCGGGGGGCTAGTGTATCGGCGAGGCGCCGAGAGAGAGGGTGACGCTTGCCGACGTCATAACAGATGCGTTTTAATCTTTGGTTCTCCATTTATGCTTTGATTGATGTGGGTTCGGCGCATTCATATGTTGCAAGTAGCATAGTGAAGACCATGGATTTAGACTACGAGATATCTTCTAGGCGGATGAGTAATAAGCCCTTTAGGTCACTCTGTAGTTGTAGATAAGTTTGTATAGAGATGTACCTCTAGAACTCCAAGAGGTAGTGTTAAGTGGTGATCGATGGAACTACCGTTTGGGGAGTTCGATCGATTCTCGGGATGGATGGTGGTTAAGTACCGGTGAAGTTGGATTCTTGTGACTAAGCGCATGGTTACAAAACACTAAGGGTGATGAGGTAGTTACGATCGGTAATAGGAGAAATTATCTATCCAATGTGGTATCTGCTCCAAAGCCGGAGAAGATGGTCGAAAAAGAATTTGTGAAGCATATGTGGTTCATGTGTATGCCTTGGAGGCTAAAGAGTCTGCTTGTGGAGCAGTTGGACGATTAGGGAATTTGTTGATGTGTTTCTGAGGAGCTTAGGGTTTGCCACTAGATCGTGAGGTAGAGTTCGGGATAGATCGGTTACCCAAAACGCGCCAAGATATCTATAGCTCCGTCTGAGGATGGCGCCTAAAGAGTTAGTGGAGCTTAAGGCTCGAGATCCGAGAGTTGTTGGACCGAGGCTTTATCGGGCCAAGTGTTTCACCTTGGGGGCCTTGTACTCTTTGTCGAGAAGAAAGATGGTACTATCTGGATGTGTATAGACTACGCCAATTGAATAAGTGACGATCAAAACAAGTATCCATTGCCTTGGATAGATGACTTGTTTGATCACCAAAGGTCGTCGATTTTCTCGAAGATTGATTTAAGATGCAGGTATCACCGCTAAAGGTGAAGGAGGCGGATATCTGCAAGGCGGCATTTACGTACTCGGTATGGGCACTTTGAGTTCTTAGTTATGCCGTTTGGGTTGACTAACGCGTGGCCTTCATGGATATGATGAATAGGGTGTTCCAACGATATTTGGATCGATTCGTAGTGGTTTTATCGGCGACATCTTGGTATATTCAAGGACTAGGAGGAACATGATGCGCATTTGCGGGTGGTATTCTGATTTTGAGGAGAAAGCGACTTTATCTAAGTTTAGTAAATCGAGTTACGGCTTAGGAGGTGGCGTTCTTGGGTCATGTAGTATCGGTAAGGGATTAGAGTGGATCCTCGAAAGATTGAGGCGGTTTTGGATTGGAAGCCGCCTAGGTCGATGAATCGAGATTCGGAGTTTTACGGGTTTGGCGTGATACTACCAAGGTTTGTAGAGGGTTTTCATTGATCGCCGCACCGATGACCAAATTATTAAAAAAGGGGTTCCGTTCATTTGGGTGAGAAGCGGCGGAGAGCTTCGACAAGTTGAAGAAGATTTTGACTAAAGCTCGGTTCTAATTCAACTTTGAGGCTAGAAAGGAATTCAAAGTTTATTGCGATGCATCACATCTGAGTTTGGGTTGTGTCTTGATGCAGAAGAAGGAAGGTTGTGGCTTACGCATCTCGGCGGTGAGGCCACATGAGGTCAATTATCAACGCACGATCTGGAGTTAGCGGTGTAGTCTTTGCCTTGAAGATATGGAGGCATTACTTATGCGGAGAGAAATCGATAGTCTACGGATCATAAGAGTCTGAAGTACCTCTTGACTCGAAAAGACTTGAATCGAGGCAGTAGCAGATGGATTGAGTTGTTGAAAGACTACGATTGCTCAATTGAGTATCATCCGGGCAAGGCTAACGTTGTGGTAGACGCATTGAGCCGTAAGGTTGTTTGGATCTAAGAGCGATGTTTGCCCACTTGAGTTTGTATGACGACGAGAGTATTACAGCGGAGCTGCGAGTTAAGCCTACTTGGGTTGAGCGGATCGAGAAAAAGCAGATGATGGATGAGGTTTTGAGTGCGCAGAGGACACAAGTGCGAATGATGGTTTGGAGGGTTCTGATTTGTCTAGTGATGGGGTCTTTGTGTTTTCGGGGAAAGCTTGCATGCTTAGAGACACCGAGTTAAGGCAAAGATTCTTGAGGCGCTCATAGCAGTCCATATGCTATGCATCTGGAGGTAGCAAAATGTATAGGGATCTCGGAAGAAGCGATTACGGTGGCGGTGCGAAAAAAGAAGTGACGAGTTTGTAGGAAGTGTCGACATGTCGGTGAGTCAAAGTGAGCATCGATTCCATCGAGGTTGCTTCAACGGTGAAGATTCCACAGTGGAAGTGGGAAAGGATAACTATGGATTTTGCGGTGGATTACCTCTTACGCCTAGCAAGAAGGATTGATTTGGGTAATTGTGGATCGGTGACTAAATCAGCTCACTTTATTCCATGAGGTTGACTACTCACTTGAGGTTGGCAAAACTATATGTCGAAGATAGTGAAATTTTGCGGTGTGCCAATGTCGATCATCTCGGATAGGGATCGAGTTTACGTCAAGGTTCTGGAGAGCGTTGCATCGGGCTCTGGGTACGCATTTGGATTTTAACATGGCTTTTCACCCGCAGTCGGACGGACAATCGGAAAGGGTTATTGAGATCTTAGAAGATATCTTTGAGAGGTTGTGTTACGGATTTGAGAGGTAGTTGGGAGGAGTTTACGCCATTAGTGAGTTTGCCTACAACAACGATTACCAGCGAGCATCAAGATGGCACCATATGAGGCGTTGTATGGTAGGAAGTGTCGCTCACTGCGTGTTGGGCGGAGTTAGGTGAGCGTCAATTGTTGGGACGAGTTAATTCTTTGAGGCGAAGACAAGGTTAAGTTGATTGAGCTCGATTGAAGGAAGCTTGACCGGCGAAGTCTTATCCGATCTTAAGCGAAGAGATATAGAGTTTCTTTGTGGGGATCAAGTTTTTACAAGGTCTCGCCATGGAAGAAAGTGTTGAGGTTCTAAGGAAAGGTAAGCTAAGTCCAAGATTTATTGGACCGTATAAGGTATTGAAATGAGTGGGACGATGGCGTATCGCCTTGAGTTGCCAGTGAGCTAAGTCAAATTCACGATGTATTTCACGTTTGATGCTTGGCGTTATCGCTCGAGATCCGTCACATGTGGTAGCGATGGAGGAGATCGAGGTAAATCCAGATTTGACCATGGAAGAAGAACCAAAGAGATCCTAGATCGGGATGTGAAGGTCTTTGCGTGGGAAGTCATGCCTTTGGTTAAGGTTCTTTGGCGGAATCATGGCGTGGAAGAAGCTACGTGGGAACCCGAGGATGTGATGAGACAACAATACCCGCAACTCTTACGATCGATCGTAATTTCGAGTCGAAATTATTTTAAGAGGGTAGAACGTAATATCCGGGTTGGGGGCTATTTTGTTGTGGCATTGTTTGCATGTTAATGGCTTGCTATGTTGTTGTTGTGTGGTTTGGGCTTAGTTGTAGGCTAGGGGTATGCACAGTAGGTGGGGAAATTTTAGTTTTGGGCTTTATGTGATAGGAGTTTGAAGGAGCCGGGTCTTATGTATTTTATTTGGTGTTCTTGAGCACAAGTGATGAGCTAGCAAAGTGGCAAGGCATGCGCCACTTGGAGTTTGTGGTTGGCGTCAATTGCGGAGGGAGAGGTCTTGAGTTCAAGCTCCTCCTTTTGTTCCATTTGGACGGCTTAAGGAGGAGGAGTTGTTGGTAGTTCAAACTCTACCATGGACTATGTCAACTCATTCGAATGGAGGGTGGTGAGTGAAAGTAGGAGGGAGACTAGTTCAACTAAGTTTGAATGGATGGTTGGGAGCTAATGGGGGTGTTGGCCAAAACTTGGGGACTTCATGGGGGGAGTGGTCGGTTTTGGTAGGTGTAGTGGGAGTGTGCCGAAAATGCATTTGGCATTTTTGGGTGTTTTCGGTCAACTTTTCGGCAAGCCAAATTTCTCCTTTTGTCATACCAAAACCGAATTGCTAAGGAGTTTCTTTCATTTTTTTTTCTCTTTGAAACCGAAAGTTTAAACACCTAGTGCCGAATTTGCTTGTCTTCTTCCAACCTTCTTGGTAGCCGAAAGTTCTCTTCTCTCCCACTTCTCTTTCTTTTGTTCATTGTATAAGTCGAAACTAGCATTCTTTCCCTCTCATATTTTCTTTCTTTCTCTCTTAAAAACATTGTAGCCGAAACTTCATTCTCCAAACACTTTCTCCATTTCTTTTCTTCTCAAAATCGAGAGCACCTATCTCTTGTTCATTTTCTTTCTTCTTCTCCAAACCTTGGCCGACTTTCTCCTTCCCGAAATTGTAATTCTTGTGCCTTACTTTTGTCTAAAAATCAAACTGAATCCCTCCCTTGTGTTACTGAATTTCCCTTCCTTCAATTGTGTTTTGTTTGGCCGAATAGTAGTGGGGTGTAGAGTTCTTTTAGTTCAATTTTCATTCAAGTTCAGAGGAAGGTAAGTGCTTGGCCGTAGGGTTATTTCTTTTCTCTCTCATTTTGTTTGATTTCGTTGTAGTTAAGAGTCGAGTATGGCAACTGGTGAAAGGTGTTAACCTTGTGGTTTGGAATCGATTTCATTATAGGGCACCGGATTTTGAAGCGTGGATTGGAGAAGTCAAGTGGTAAGTAGTGGTAAGAGGTTATCTTGTTAGTCTATTCTTTTAGAATTCTATAAGCCAAAGTTTCAATGGATTAACTATTCTTTTTAATAGGGTGTGCCGATTGTTAAAAAGGAACCATTGTCGGTTCGGGTTTGGTAGGAAACCAAGCGTTTGCAAGGTAAGGTTAATCGATATACCCTTTCGTTTAAATGGTTATGGTAAGAGTGGTTTAAGTGATTAACCCATGGTTGGCCATTGTTTTTAGGAGCAAGAGGATTGAGGGTTTTAGATCGGGTTCTTTGGGATTAAGGCTTGCGATATACCGGTGTGTAACTAACACACTCTATACTTAGTAATATGTGTTAATAAACTGATTGCTTAATAAGAGTGATTCTAAAACCGAGACAGCTTTGATGGATTGATATGATACCTATAGGGTATGAACACGGAATCGGGTAAGCCTTGTTTCAATATGAGTTTGTTATTGATATATACTAGCATGATTATGAGGTATGTGCTATGAGATGCAATACTAGGCATGTTGGTATGATATGCATGACTTGCATGATATGCATGATTTACATGAGTATGGCATGATGATGGGTGAAATGAGAGGAGGGGAGTATGATATCCGTGTCTTTGGGACCTTTGTGTCTTTGGGACACGGAGGTTTGGCACCTCCGGTGGTTTGGTACCACAAATGATATTTTGTGACTTTGGGTCACGGAGGTTTGGCACCTCGGCGTCTCGTCCCAGTGGCTTAGCACCACGGTGGGTTGGCCCACATTGATTATCTGGGATTGGCCTTGGTGATTTGGTACCACACGATGGGTTGGCCCCATCATCGGTTTGTGGATTGCGGTCACCAAAGTGATTTAGTATCACACTTGTGTCTTTGGGACACGGAGGTTTGGCACCTCATTGCGACTCGTCCACGTGGTTTGACACCACCGTGGGTTGGCCCCACTTATGAGATACGGGATTGTCGCTAGTGATTTGGTATCACACAATGGGTTGGCCCCATCATTGGATTATTCGTGACTTGGGTCACGGTGGTTTAGCACCACATTATGGATATCGTGACTTTGGGTCACGGTGGTTTAGCACCACCAAAGGTTTGGTACCACACGGGGTAGAGAAGGTGTAATGGATGGTTAGGAGCAGGTGCATTAATTGTATTGCTTTGCTATGATGTGTGTTAGCATGTTGTATTATCGGGAGGGATTTATACACCGAGTCTTGCGACTCACTCTCTCCTTTGACATTTCAGTGACACTTAGACGCGGACATGGGCCGGATGGACTCGAGGTGCTCATGCCATGCTTAAATAAGGATTTGCTCAAACTTTTATAAAATTTGGTACTTAAGCTTATTTATTACTATTTGGTTTTATTTTGGTTTGTAAATGGCCTTTTAAAATTATGTTTTGCTATGTTTATGTTTAAAATAGGTTCTTGATATGCCTTAATAAATTAATTGGGTTAAGATTTGCTAAAACTTGGAAAGACAACGATTTCAAAACTACAAAAGCGATATTTTAAACTATACCATCGGGTATCACACTAAGATTTGGAATAAAGGGGACTCAAATGTTTTTCTAACTTAAACTCGATTTTCTACTAAGTCAAAATGTTCTAGTAACAATCAGAACGACTTGAATTTCTAAATGAAATAAGCGTGTTTTAACTTCAGAATCGATTAAGTTTTGAAATTCACGAGTTTTCAAACAAAACATCGGTTTTCAAACAATCATGCCCAAGATTTACGCAAGTATGAAATTTACCAAAGGGTTTTATCAAACTTTTAAACGAAACCTATCTTCACCAAAACACGATTTCTCCATATAACATACCGGATTCGGTCGTGGTGTATTGACCGGGTTTTGGGTGTTACAAGAAATGATTAAAAGAAAGGAGAAGATGTATCAAGGTGTTTGGAGTGTTTAGGTCAACACCAAAAGAGATATGAACCAAAGAGAAATGTGAGTATTTCACAACAAGAAGAATGGTGAAAGGTGGATTAAGGTTTCGGCACCCAAGGAAGAAGTGAAGAAAATATGCATACTAATGGCTTGTAAATTCGGCACAAAGCAAAAGAAGGAGTTTGGAGAAAAACACAAAATAGTGCAAAAGTGATTTTTGCCTAACAACACCAAAATTCTACCAAATAACCAAGCAAAATTCAGCTACCTCCCTTTCCCCCAAATCTGTCCACATACATGACCATAATGGTCAAAAGTTGGCCAACCATACCTTCCATAACACTTCCCTTGAAAAAGGCCACATGTTTCCCTCACTTGCCCTTTTCTTTTGATTCCCTTCCATCAATTCTTCCTTACCATATTTCCATAGACACCTTGCCTTAATAAAAAGTGCACCTTGCCTTATTTTCTTCCTCAATCTACTCTCCATCTCCATGATTTCCTCCATGAATCCCCCCACTTGTCCCCTTATCATCTCTTCTCCTTTTTGGCAAAAATAAAACTCCCTTGCTTTCCATGAGATTCGAACCCTATTTCTCCCATCAGCCAATTCACGCCACTTGCCACTAAGCCATCAGCTATTCTTGTGTCTCCTAAATGCACCCATTTATTCCTAAGTCCTTCTTCAATCAGCCATATCCACTAAAAGTCCAAAAATGAAAATTCTTCCTATGGTCTAACTTGAACCCGAGACTTCATAGAACCCTCGTAACCTTCCAAATTCACTTAACTAATAAGTCTAATTTGTAACAACGCCATTCTCTTAGTCTCAATTATTGTAAGCAGTCATACACCCAATGCCCATTGGGCCCAATCCTACTAGGCCCAATTTTGGGATGTTACAATTCTACCCTCCTTAAAAAAATTTTGTCCTCGAAATTTCCAATCAACTACTAAACGCATCGCTCTAAACATACCACTATGCTTTTGCTGTGCACTCTGATCTAAGCAACACTAATGTACTTTTAACATAATCTTGAATCCTCTTTCACACAACCAAACATCTAACCACAGAAGCAAGCAGTTATCTACCACTTATAACTAAAATTTTCTACATTCAATCATCATGTCCAACCAAAACATACTTGACTTGATGGTGATGAAACAATCCCGAGCCTTATGCTCCTTAGACCCACATCTCAAACATGTTCCTGACCTCTTCCAGCATTCTCCCGGATGACGCCTTTGCAATAATCGCAAGCCAGAAAGTTTGGACGCGCCTTGACATGCTTTATAGAACAAGACTGCGACCCAAAAGAACCGCGATCTATTTCCTTCTTATAGTCCACAGACACAACTCAAAGTGCTTCACTGATTCCCTTAACCTCCTTCAATACCTCCTTAACTATCTGAGTCAGTTCATCAACCTCAGCTCGATCATGAGATCTCGTCTCAGCCACTAGCGATGCCAACGCCTCCCTTTCGGCCACATGCCTCGGTGCCAAAGATCTAGTCCTAGCATCTCGACCTCTACCATGTCTACATCCACCGCGTCCACGTCTTCTAGCGCTTATGTTCTATAACACCCCAAACCCGGTCAAGACGCTACGACTGAATCTGGCATGTCATAGAGAAGAAATTTTTCTTTTTTGAAAAAAATAGAACCTAACTCAGAGTTGGGGGAAATTTGCAAGGCTCTATGCCTTTGGCGAGGATTTAAAACAATTGTTTAGTTCAGATTTCTTAATCAAAAATGATTTTAAGAAAAATCACATTAAGCGAGTGTTGAAAACAAAATTTTGGTTCCAGTTGAAAATTTAAGTCGATTTGTTACTAAAACCCGCCATTAGTTAACCAATTATAAAGCCATAAATTCAAAATTTTTTATTATTATCATTTTTTAAAAAGAACACCCATTTTAACGATTTACTAGACAAACCATACCAATATCATAAGAAAACCACAAATTACGTTTAAGTGGCCTTATTACAACATCCAAAATCCAAATTTAAATAGTAGTGATTAAAATAAATACTAAAATAGAGTTTCTTAAAGCATTACGCATGGCCACCTTAAGTCCACCCGGCTCCATGTCCACAGTCTAAGGTTTACCTGCAAAATTCCACAGAAAGGGTGAGTCACCGAGACTCAGTGTGTAAATCCCCGTCTCAATAAGCTTTAGGCTCTCACACAAATTCATATGTGTTATGTATGTAATGCAACCCAACCAACCTATTACGTTCAATCTCCACATCTCCTGAATCTACCCAATGACTGTGGCACCTAGCCCCTAGTGGTACCTAACCATTGGTGGTTCCAAATCACTGGTGACAAATGTCACAAAAGAGAATACGTGGGGCCAACCCACTTGTGGTACCAAACCATTGGTGACAATCCCATAATGAATATAGGTAGGGCCAACCCACTGTGGTACCAAACCACTGGGACGAGTCACTAAATAATACATATGTGGTACCAAACCATTGGTGGTTCGAAACCACTGAGACTTAGTCATAAGGTATTATGTGGGGCCAACCCACTTGTGGTACAAAACCACTAGTGACAGTTTAAAAGAGATCACGTTTTCTCCCTCATCACATCATACCCCAAGTCCATGCCATGTTTAACAGTCAATATGATATGGTCATACTTTCAAATGTATAACAACCAACAATTTCATTCATACATACTTTTGCTATCAACAGAGTATTACGGAACTTACCTGGATTCCTTGATCCAAACCCACAAGGGTATTTTTAGTGACCAATATCGTCACTTCGACTTTTAGGCATAATAGTTAATAGCATAACTAACATACAAAGTGTGTGAGAGTTACACACCTGATAACACGTAATGTCACACTCTCTACGTTGACACTATCGTTAATCAAAACTACTGCTATCTGCCTACAACTTTGCTCAGAAGCCCGCCGTAACCCAATGGCCAATCTCAAACTGTTGAAATTGCTCACTTCTTAAACTTAGGGGATGGGTTTACGGGTCCAACCCCCTCCTTAGAATTGCTGGCATTCGAGTCCATGGAAAAGATCTTGGTCAGAAGACCAAGTTAACACATAGAGTAAGATATGAATAGATTTACGTGTTAGCAGAATAGATCTTCTTACCTAGATCAACAAAAGCCAAAAGCTTTATGCTTGGTTCACAAGTCAAGTGAATCCTGAAAGTCTCCAAAAGAATGCGACACCACCCCCACCTATATTCGGCCAAGAGATAAAAGAATGGGATCATTGCCCTCGGCGCCCAAACGCAAGCAAAATGATTGAAACGAAAAGAAAATACTTACCACAATCACTAGAGAAACCGATTGGGAGTAAAGAAAGATTAGTAATAGTGATCCAATACAAACAGGAGTCAAACGAGGATATTTGAATGCCAGAGGAAGATTCGGCGAACAATTACTTAAGAACTACCTAGAAAAGATGACAAGTTTCGGCTAAAGAAGAAAATGGTTATCTAATGGCCTTGATAGATTCGGCTAACACCAGGTGTGAATGAAGAAGAGAAAAGAAGGAGAAAGGAAAAGAGTTTCAATTGTGGGGTTTAAAAAACTGAGTAAAGTAAAAGAAAAGATTCAGCTAAAGAAGGGGGAATAAAGAAGAGAATAAAACGAGGAGAACAAAATGATAAGAAGCAATGAGTAAATAAAGGTTCGGCTATAGCTTAGTGAAATAAGAAGGAATATGTGACCAAAAAAAATTAAGAGAATGGGGTTTCGGCACTGATATAGGGAAGAAGAGAGAACTATTTGCTTGAACTCAGGGTGTTTGCCAAAAAATGAAAAAAAAGAACAAGATGCACCTCCACCTTCGGCTTTCTACCCACTCCAAAAATGAAATAGCATAAATGGCACTATGCTAACCCCAAGTGACCGAATATACACACAAAGAGAAAACAATGCTCCAAACCTTAAGAATTTTGGCACCCCCTAAGTTAACACCCAAATCGGATGCCCAACCTCACCTAGCTCTTTCCAAAATTCAGCTCACACTGCCCTTCTCCCCACCAACTTTATGCCGTCCCTTCAATCCCTCCTTGATTCCCTCTCCTCCATCCATTCAAACAAGTTTGAATGATTCAAATTCCTTAAAATCCTCTCCACCATTACTTGGAAATATTTGACCAAATCAACTCTCCCTTTTTCAAGCATCCCAGCCGAGCTCTACCTCTGCACCCCTTGATGCCAAAAAGAGTTATTAAAATGAGGAGTACATGACTTGAACCTGCTCCTTCCAACTCCCCTGTGGCGTCACTCACCTCAACCTTTAAGTGGTGCCTCCTTGCCACTTCACTAAGGCACTCTTTTGTGTCATCCAACCCAAACAATATCTTTTAAAGCCTAATTCAGCTGGCTTTCCTTAAAAGTGCTCAAAAAGTAACTTTTTTACCAAGACTCCGGCTTACCCCTAAATCATTCTTAGACCCTAAAGTACCCTAAACTAGCATAACAGACATAGCATTCACACACACAAGCACCTAAGATGGAAAGGCCCCAATTTTGGATGTTACAGTTCTACCCCTTTAAAATAACTTCGGCCTCGAAATTACCTGGTTAAAAGAGTTGAGGGTATTGCTACCGCATCGCATCCTCTGGTTCCCATGTTGCTTCCTCTGAACCATGATTTCGCACAACACCTTCACCAAAGGAACTGATTTCCTACATGATACTTTGACATCACGAGCCAAGATCTACACCGGTTCTTCTTCAAAGGACAGGTCTGGACTTACTTCAATTTCTTCCACTGGTACCATATGAGATGGATCCAAGCGATATTGTCTTAGCATTGAAATGTGAAACATATCGTGGATCTGACTTAACTCTAAAGGTAGCTTGAGCTGATAGGCTACTGGTCCCACGCATTTCAACACGCGATAAGGCCGGATAAATCTGGGGCTTAGCTTGCCCTTTCGCCCAAACCTAAGCACCTTCTTCCACGGTAACACCTTTAAGAACACCTGGTCACCCACTGCAAACTCTATGTCTTTTCGCCTGAGATTGGCATAGGATTTCTATCTGTCCGAGGCTTCCTTCAACCGAGCCCAAATTAACTTAACCTTGTCTTCCGTTTGGCGACCAATTCTGGACCCAACAACTAATGCTCACACAACTCTGTCCAACATATAGGAGTATGACACTTCTGACCATACAACGCTTCATACGGTGCCATCTGAATACTAGATTGGTAGCTGTTGTTATATGCAAGTTCTGCCAATGGTTGAAATTCCTCCCAACTACCTCCGAAGTCCAAGACACAGCCCCTCAACATATCTTCCAAGATCTGAATCACTCTCTCCGATTGTCCACTATGGATGAAACGATGTGCTGAAGTCCAGCTTTGTAACCAATGCTTGGTGCAACGCCTTCCAATATCTTGACGTAAACCTAAGGTCCCTGTCTGAGATGATAGACACTGATACCCCGTGCAACCTTACAATCTCTGCTACATACAACTTAGCCAACCTTTGTAGAGAATAGTCGACTCGTACCCGTACCGGTATGAAATGAGTAGAGTTCGTCAGACGGTCAACTATTACCCAAATTGAATCCTTCTTAGTAGGCGTAAGAGGTAGCCCACTAACAAAATCTATTGTAATCCTTTCCCACTTCCACTACAGAATCCTGATCGATTGCAACTACCCCGAAGGTAACTGATGTTCTGCTTTTACTTGCTGACATGTCAAACACTTACTCACAAATTTGGTTACCTCTCTCTTTAGACCTGGCCACTAGAACTGCTACCGCAAATCTTGATGCATCTTACTACCTCTAGGATGCATAGTGTATGGGCTGCTATGCGCTTCCTGCAAGATCCTATGCCTCAACTCTAAATCCCTTGGCATGCATATCCTTCCTCGAAAACATAAGACTCCATCGATGTTCAAACTATAATCCTCTACCCCACCATCCTGCACTTACAGAAGTTGAGCGCTACAGACATCATCTGATAACTATTTCTCTTTAATCTGACTTACCCATGTCGGCCTCACTTGCAGTTCCACTAATAAACTTTGTCGTCGTATAGGCTAACGTGGGCAAACATTGCTCTCAAGTCTGATATTACCTTACGGCTCAGCGCATCTGCCACCACGTTAGCCTTACCCAGATGGTACTCAATTGAGCAATCATAATCTTTCAACAGCTCGATCCACCTTCGCTGTCTTAAATTCAACTCCTTCTAGGTAAGGAGGTACTTCAAACTCTTGTGGCCTGTATAGATTATGGACTTCTCCCCATACAAGTAATGTCTCCAGATCTTCAGGGCGAAAACTATTGCAGCCAATTCCAGGTCATGCGTTGGATAATTTATCTCGTGAGGTCTCAACTACCGAGAAGCATACGCTACCACTTTCCTTTCTTGCATCAGGACATATCCTAACCCTGTATGTGACACATCACAATAGACAGTAAACTCTTTCCCTGCCTCTGGCTGAATTAACACTAGAGCTTCTGTCAGAATCCTCCTTAACTTCTCAAAACTTTCCTGCTGCTTGTCAGACCACACAAATGGGACCCCTTTCCTTAACAACTTGGTTAACGGAGCTACAATCAAAGAAAACCCTTCCTCAAAGCTTTTGTAATACCTAGCCAGACCAAGAAAACTCTGAATCTCAGCCACAGACTTAGGAGGTTTCCAATCCAACACAGCTTCAATTTTTCGAGGGTCCACCCCAATCCCCTCGACAGACACCACATGACCTAATAAGGTAACTTCCCTTAGCCAGAACTCGTACTTACTTAACTTAGCAAACAACTGCTTTTCCCTCAAAATTTGCAAAACCACACGAAGATGTGAATCATGCTCCTCCTCAAACTTTTAATAAACCAGGATATCGTCTATAAACACCACGACGATTGATCCAGATAGGGTTGAAAAACCCAGTTCATCATATCCATAAACACTGCTAGAGTATTAGTTAACCCGAACAGCATCACCAAAAATTTGTAGTGACCATAGCGAGTATGAAACATCGTCTTATGAATATCTGCCTCCTTGACCTTAAGTTGGTGATAGCCCAGTCTCAAATCTATCTTGGAGTAGACTGATGCTCCCCTAAGTTGGTCGAACAGGTCGTCTATTCTTAGTAACGGTACTTTTTTTTATCGTCAACTTATTCAACTGACGGTAATCAATGCACATACGCATTGATCCGTCCTTCATCTTAACGAATAGCACCGGTGCTCCCCAAGGTGATACACTTGGTAGAATAAAACCCCGGTCCAATAATTCCTGAATCTACGCTTTAAGCTCCATTAACTCCTTCGGCGCCATTCTATATGGGGCAATAGACACTGGTGCTATTCTCGGTAGAAGATCAATACCAAACTCCACTTCGCGATCCGAATGTAATCCTGAAAGCTCTTCTGGGAAAACATCATAATATTCCTTCACCGTTCGAACATTTCCCACCGTCGATTCCCTAACCTCCAAAGTACAAATGTAAGCCATAAACACCTTACATCCCTTTCTCACAATTCTCTCAGCCTTTAAAACGGATACCATATTAGATAGGTAGTTTCTCCTCTCACCTATCACCACTACCTCTTCACCCTCGACAGTTCTTAACACCAATTGCTTGGCTACACAGTCTAAATTTGCCTGATATTTCACTAGCCAATTAATCGTGTCAAACAGTCAAGTTTTAATATTTATAAAAGAATGATCGAACCTGTAGACTAACTATGACAACGATAGAGGCAAGTGCACCTATCGAACAGTAGTATAGTTTAGGCAAGAATATCTTATCAAACCCAAGGAAACCTAAAAGTACTACTACTCACTTTCTTTCTATTATTTAGCATAAAATATGGAGTGATTGGTTTATTAAACTAACTAAAAACTAAAACTAAAAGCAAAAACAAAAGAATAAATTGGAGAATGACTTTAGGAAAACTCAGTTGATGAAGACGATACCCTCAGGAAGAATCCACCTATGACTTCACTTATTATTTATTTCCCAAACCATATGATTCCTTTACTTAGCTTGATCCGTAAGACTCCCTAACCTATATTAAACCCTCTCTCGAGGCGAATAACATCTAACCTTAAGTTAATTAGTGGAACTCTCATTCTCTTAAAATAACCCCCTAAGGAAGCAGTAAATCGATCAATGGACTCCCATATTAGGTTTCACCCTAATTTGGCAAAATCTCATAACCCTATTTCTAGGCGCCCGATCAACTCCGCTTAATTATGCTATATCTACTCTTAGGCAGGGTCTATTCCTCCTCCACCTAAGCACATCAGATTAAATTAAGCAACATAATTAAGAACAAACTAAGTATTTATCATATAATTTAGAAATCAAATAACAAAATCCACCATAGGTTTCATCCCCTTCAGGTATCTGAAGGGTTTAGTTCATAACTAAATAAGAAAACATCTCAAGAGAAAAGATAAAAAAAAACATAAAAATCCCTAAAACCTCCTGAAGGAATTGAAGAGGAGACCTCCATCTTGAATAGAACTTGACTTCTTGAGATGAATCAACTGGCTATCTTCAAGTGATTCCCTAAAAGATGAAAGCTTGACAAAAGCCTCTGTAAAAGCCCCCTTCAATGTCTGCCTTGGGTTCTTTATATAGGCTTTGGGATGCTATACTTGGCTCCTAAGTACCTCCTTCAAATAGAATTACTATTAGGGTGTCTAAGTAGACTTAGGAGTATATTTCTTTGGCTTCAAGCATCCAATTCCAAGTGAAATTGCTCATTCCTATGGCAGGGGCACGCCCATGGCACACGCTCGTGTAATTCGAGGTTGGGCCATGCCTTGATTCTTTGTTTGGAGCACGGTTGTGTAAGTTGGGATTCAAGCCGTGCTTCAGGTCTATCGATTTGGACACGACCATGTAGATCACCAGGCACGTCTGTGTGATAAATGGATGATGCACGGTCGTGTGTCACAGAGTTGAGACGATGCTCTAGGTAATCGGCGAGGCATGATCGTGTGGGCTTTGGGCCAGGCCATGTTGATTTCTTGCTAAGGCTCAATTACTCTATTTTAAGCCCGTTTTGTGTTCTTTTTATCCTCGAGTGCTTTCTTAAGTATAAGACATGAAAAGAAAGGATTACAAGCACGTTTTATATAAAATCAAGGGCTAAATCATCAAAAAGCATACTAAATGTGGGATTAAAATATGTTAGTTTTATGGTTTATCAAATACCCCCACACTCAAGCTTTTGCTTGTCCTCAAGCAAAATTCTTAACTTGTAATTAAAACGATCTTTCCATAATTCATAATTCCTATTGACAATGTCTCATCATAATTCATAGATAATTTACACATGGATAATTCACTTCAAAGAGTCCTAAAGATTCAATTACGATAGGTCATGCCTTTGTAATAGTATGAAAACATAGGTGTCTCCCCTTATCTAAGTAATTACCTTTAATTCAAAACCAACAAGGATTGACATCCTCACTGAAGGTTCACTCAAACCACTCAAAGGTGTTTAAGGTTCACAATAAGGCACTCAAGAGTCGAACCTGAAAAGTTAATCCCATAGGCTTGCTTGAAAATCAAATCTCCACCACTGTATATGATGTGATACACAGATCAAAAGGTCTTTATCAGGGTTATAACGGGGCTAAGGTTAAGGGTGTGGATAAAGGCTAAATTAGAAGGTTAAAAATTGAGACTAACTTGACAAATTACCTAACTAGATGCACTAAACTAAATATGAATATTTACTTCGAATGAAAATAAATAATATCACTATTGATAATTACTCTATAAGGAGTATTTTCATTACTTGAAATTTGGATAAAACTTTAATACGAACTTTTTCTTCAATAATTGGAGTTTAAATGCTCTAAGCTCTTTTATATATTACTAATATTGAATAAATTTGGATTTTTTTTAGAACAAACTAAGAAAAACTTAATAGAAGGAACTTTGATAATTGAAATAACCTAGTTTGGCAACTAATCAAATCAATTCTCGATGGAGGGTAGTCAAGAGAGTGTTGATAACAAATATAAAGGGATTTTGGGTTAATATTAGTGGAGTGAGTCAATAAAAAGTTTGTTAGGATTCAACGGGGTTCACTAGGGGTTACTTATGTAGGTAGGCTTTTTAGTGGAGTGAACGGGTTAAACCCTAGGTGCCTTTATCATCTCAGTATATCAAATCATTAATGTGGTCTCGACATGTATAAACGAGGAAAGTTCTAGAATAATAGTTCAAAGTTGACACACTCATAATTAATAGAGTGAGCACGAAAAAGAATATATGCTCTATAAGGCTCAAAATCTCACAAAAATTATGGATGTTTTGACATCAATCCTTATAAATTTTGAACTTCAGGGTGATACTCAAATTCAGTTCAACAACCTATCAATTTTAATTTTTAGAAAGTAGACTTATCATGCTTGATTCTCTAGTATTTTTCAAATTTAATCATCAATGCACAATTAACTATGACTTATTCAAAGATATATCAATAAAATCATAAATCATTAGAAATTTCACCTAATTAATAATATGAGAAAATACTTAAGATCAAGACTAAATTCGGGGTTTGAGAATTATGCAAAAGTTAGGCATTATTACCCCACACTTAAGATGTACATTACCCTCAATGCACAAAGATAGATAGATAACAATTAATATAAGATTAAAAGAGAGGATAGAGTTGCACTTCTGAATTATGGATAAAATCTTTGGAGGATGTTCCGGACGAATGTGATGTCTAGGTATAAGTGATGTTTTCGTTCCTTGAATGATATATTTAATCATTTAATCTGCGAAGTCATCAAATAGATTTTAGGAATGGACTTTGTTATTGAAACACAGGGTTAGATAGCCGTTATAAGGGAAATCAATAGTTCTAATGAAACTTTTAGTCTTTAAGCAGTCAATTAAAATATAAGCAAAGTAAAATAAAAATAAAGGTAGAAATAAAAGTAGAAGTGACAATAACAATAAAAGTAAAAAAATTAATAAAGTAGAAAGAAAAGGACTCAGCGGTCCTCTGCATTGGCTGGGTCGTGCGGTGGTGGTGACGATGATGAAATGTGGAGGTGCTGGTATATTTGTTGGAGTGTCGCCTCTAATCCATCAAAGCACCGAGTGTTTTCAGTGAAGTACTGCTCAAACTGGTCGAGGCGTGCAAAAATATCTACCCATGATTTTACTGCATGGGATGGCTGCTGTCTCGGAGCTAGTGGGACATCGTCAGTAATGTCCTCAAGCTCCCCCTCATCTGTGGATGCCGCTAATCGGTATTGAAGGGGGTCAGTCCTTCGATGATGTTTAATCATCCCCATGTGTAGCATCGTCTGATGCCTTGAGGTACCATGTTACCCATCAGTGTAAGGGAGGTGATCTGATCGTTGGTGTTCCGGAGGTCGAAGTGTCGAGCCAGCCTAGTGATGTATGGCCCCATTGATAGAATCCCTTTACGTGTGGCTCGCTTTGGTCTTTGGATAGCACAGCGATGAAATATGCCAAATCGAAAATGTCCCCATCTGACATGCACGATAAGTAGTAGACATCGTGCTTGTTTACCACGGCAGTGCTTTTGCGTCGACCTGTGATAGTGTGGGCTAGGATGGCATGGATATATCTCAGGGGTGGGCCAAGGGCTGTTGCCTTCGATCGACTAGGGTTCTAAGTATTCGTGGTGGGTGCTGGGCTGCGCCAACAGTTAAGGGGGTTGTGGGGGAGTTCTCGGTCTAACTCGAAGAGGTTATTTTCCTCTCTAAATTCGTATGTATAAAGTTTGAGAGCTATGCCAAATTAGGGAATGCTTAATTGATGTAACATACCCTCTAAACAGAATTGCACTGTTCCTAGCTCTTCAAACCTTGCCATCAGTATTTGCAAAGTAAAAGTTGTGCAAAACTCTAGTGTTAGCTCCAGGTATGTGGGCTCGATGATTGAGAAGAACTGCTTCCATGGTTCAGTTGAAATGAGGGCCCGGATGTCATTTCCTAGTCCTATTTGTTCAACGGCGTTCCAGCCAATGCTCTTTCCGGTGCCTAAGGGCCGTTCTCGAAAGGCCTTGTAACGCTCTTCTTGGGTAGCTTGAGGGAATCAGAGAAAGAGGTGTTAGAGTTTGGTGAAGGCAGTTCCGGATGATGATCCGGGCCCCTTCATTTTCTTGCATAGGACAGATCATTTAATACGTAATGACGACATAATACCAGGAGCAGTGGTGGGTGAGGTGCACGAGTAAAGGGAACAGTGGTGGTGCTGGTTTCTTTAGTGTGGCACGGCCTGGTAAGGGCGTGGGGTTTTTGAGCACGGCGGTGTTGCAGGCGTGTGTGAGGTCTGTGGATGGTTTTTATGATGAAAATGGTAAAGGGAGGTGTTTCTGGGTGGAGGGGACCTTTGGGTAGCCGGATTGGGGGAGAAAAGGGTTTAAAAACTCAGATTTTTAGGGTTTGTAATTGGGGATGACAATTATATTTATATATAGGGG
The DNA here is from genome assembly GCA_025506655.1 of Gossypium rotundifolium. NCBI lineage: Eukaryota > Viridiplantae > Streptophyta > Magnoliopsida > Malvales > Malvaceae > Gossypium > Gossypium rotundifolium. The sequence goes on from CP106724.1 coordinate 148,789,975, forward strand.
CTGAGGCACAGTCTATCGCTGCACTCGTGTCATTTTGAATTTGCCTGTGCTTTTCGCGATTTTGGGTTTTAGGCTCATTCAGGTGGATTTGCCACGGCCATGTTGAAGCTTCAACTCCCGTGTGTTGATTCACACGGTTGGGTCAAACGGGCATATGTATCCCGTGCTCAATAAGTCAGTATGTTCGCGCGATCGTAGGGCACACCGTGTTCTACCCGTGCTTAATAAGTCAGTAGTTTCACACGGTCGTGGGGAACGGCCGTGTATAGCCCGTGCTTGATAAGTCAGCAACCTCACACGGTTGAAAGGCACGGACGTGTCTGATATCGTAGCCCGTGTTTGTTGAAAAGAATTTTTCCCTGTTTGTACACTGATCCCGCCATGCCCGTGGTGTGTCCCCTGTTTTGTACAGGTCATTGGCACGCCCATGTTCAAGGTTGTGTTAATAGTCCTGCATTTCTGTTAGATCATTTTAGAAAAATTTTAGAAAGACAAGGTCAATGTTAGTATGTTAGCACTCGGGTTGCCTCCCGAGAAGTGCTTGTTTATAGTCTTAAGCTAGACTTCCCCTATTTTCGATTCTAAAGGAGGGTTCGTGGAGTAGAAGCTCCTCTCTCATATCTCTAGAATCTGCACCATTATAAATTTTAAGTCGGTGACCATTTACCTTGATTATGCCTTTTGTGGGATGAGTTACCTCAATGGTGCCATATGGAAAGATTGTTTTGATCGTGAATGGGCCTGACCATCTTGACTTTAGTTTTTCCAGGAATAGTTTAAGCCTTGAATTGTATAGTAGGACCAGGTCTCCTACTTCAAATTATCTTGATCGCTTGAGATGAGCATCGTGGCATCGCTTTATTGCTTCCTTGTACAGTTTTGAGTTTTCTTAGGCTTCTGTTTTCCATTCATCCAGCTCGTTCATCTGCATCATTCTTCTCTTTCTTGCGATTGTGAGGTTAGTATTCAAAAATTTTGTTACCCAAAAAGCTTTGTGTTCTAGCTCAAATGGTAGATGTGACTTTTCCGTATACAAGTTTGTATGGGGATGTTCTAGAGGTGTTTTGAATCTTTGTTCGAGGCCCATAAAGCATCATCTACTTTAATCGCCCAATCTTTTCTATTTGATTCAACTGTTTTTTTTAGGATACGCTTAAGCTCTCGGTTTGCTACCTCAACTTGCCCGCTAGTTTGAGGATGATATGGGTTGGTCGTTCATGGCATACTCCATATTTCTTTAGAACTTTTCAAATTGTGTATTACAAAATGAGTACCCCTATCACTAATGATGGCTCTAGGTGTCCCAAATCGGGAGAATAGTTTCTTAAGAAATTTAACTACTACCCTAGCATCATTGGTAGGTAAGGCTTCCGCTTCTACCCTGCGTTCGAACAGGCTCCCGAGGACAGTCTTTGAACTAATGATCCTTAGACCCACATCTAAAACACCAACTAGTTCTTCTCTAGCACTCTTCTGAATGAAATTTCCTACATTCCACACAAGGTTGCAACCGACCCGTAGCAACTGGAACCCCAACTCGAACTGGCCCATCCAACCTAGGCCTCTTATGAAATCCCCCTAAAGGACCTGAAAACCCAGAATCTCTCTTATTCTTGCTCCTTTCCATGTCACGATTTTGTCTCTCAGAACGTTTCACTTCCTTAGTAATCTTTGCCTTTTCTACTAGGGCAACGAAGTCTCTTTCTCTCTGCGGGGCTATCAATACCCGTAACTCATCCTGTAGTCCATCCTCAAATCACACACAGCGCTCATAATCGGTTGCAACTATACCTCGAGCATACTAGCTCAAGCGTAGAAACTTTCCTGGACCAGATTCAAGAATTTTTTTCTCCGAATGTCCACATAACTTGCCCTGACATACTTCCCCTGGAAGGCCATTTTGAAGAAATCCTAAGTCACCCGATCAGCTGGTGTTCCTTCCCTTACTGTAAGCCACCATTGATACACCTCATCTCACAGTATGGACACTGCTCCTCTCAATTTTTATTGTATTGTGCAGTCTAGATCATCCATAATTCACTCCACAACCTCCAACCAGTATTCTGCTACATTCGGGGCTATACCAGAGACGCCCCTAAAGACTTCGGCCCCATTTGACTGGAGTCGCTAAGAAATAGACCCTCGGGCTATCGACCTAGTACTCGCTCTAGGAACCCATTCTAAAACCCGCAGCATTTCTTGGGACAAAGCATCATCCCCTCCAGTTCAGTCATAAGACCACGTTTCAGTCAATAGCGATGCCGGCGCCTCGCCTTTAGGTATATGCCCCGATGCTGAGGATCCAGCCCTAGCACCTCGGCCCCTACCATGGTCGCGTGTACCTCGTCCACGTCCTTTTGTACTCATATTACTGAATCGAGTTAATCTGATTAAGAATTTTATGAATCAGTCTATAGTTTCCATGATTATTAACAAGTGTTTTATGGGAAATAGTTATAAGAGTTGTTTTCGTGGATCGAATTTCATACTGTTTTAGTCTCTATAATCTTAGTTCCTATAGATAAAAGTTTTAGTGTACCACCACTATCTCTAGTAGTTTTCTCTCTTACAAGCATTTCCTCATATAATCAAATATAAAGTAATAAAACTTACAAATTTGGTGCCGGAGACTCGGTGTGCCATACTTCCCGTAATACTATCACTTTTTCTAAACCAAAGTTTAAGCAGATTTGGAAATATTTTTGAACCCATTCCACAGTTGAGCTTTGCAATCGGGCTCTGATACCATTAAATGTAACACCCCAAACCTGGCCTAGACGTTATGATCGGATCTAGCATGTCACATAGAAGGGTTGTTTAAAAAATACGCGTTCGTTAAAACTTCGTATTCTTTTTAAAACTCCAAACTTGATTATTTACGAAATTTAGATTAGTTCTAATTGTTTTCTTGTAAAAATGTTATTATTATTTTTGAAAACTTGGTTGTTACTGAAATTTAATTAAAAAATTGCAGAACATGACATTTTGGGAAAACGATTATTGTCGTTTTAAGAAAACCCGAGTTTAATCATTAATAGTTTAAAAATAGCTAAAATGAAAGTTTAAAAGAAAAATAAAATACAATGGCCTTATTACATAACATTAAACCCAAATTAAATAATCATAAATCAAGTAAAACGAACTTACTAATTTTCGTGAAAAGTAACTCCCATGTATGGCCACGACCGAGTCCTCCACAGCTCCAAATCCTCAATCGCTGGGGATTACCTGCAAGGTTAAGGGAACGGGGGTGAGTTACGAGAACTCCCCTAAGCTGTCACTATTTGGGCCTGAGCCCTTACAGCATCAATCTGGGCTTAAGCCCTATAAACATGATAATGCAAACAATAGGATGCAACCCAACCCAATCCAACCAATCACACCCCCGTACCAACCAATCGTCACCTGTGGGGATCAAGTCAACCCGCCCTGCCAATCACACCAATATTGCAGACCAGCTGCTAATTATGTATTTGTGGCTAAGCCACCAAAATAATAGTACATAGATATGTGGCATAGCCACTAAAACAGTATGTGGCAAAGCCACCAAGCTACACTTCTCTTCAGTCATTAAACCAGCCCCATGCAACATGATAAAATGCAATTTATCAAACATATAAAAGTGTAAATAAAATCATACACATGATATTCAACCACAATCAAGGGTATAACGGTCATTTTTACCCCTTTGGGGGTATTTCGATAATTTTACCCATCGAGGGTATTTCAATAATTTTGCAACCCAAGGGTATTTCGGTAATTTACCCTCTAAGGGTATTTTGATAATTTCTCAACCCAGGGGTATTTCAGTAATTTACCCTCCAAAGGTATTTTGGTAATTTCATAGCCCAAGGGTATTTCAATAATTTCTCGAAATTTAATGGCCTTTTCAGAGGCCTACTGTCGCCTCGAGCGACTCAAGACCCCTTTTTGGGTCTTTACGGTACAATTGGACCTAAAATCCATTTTAGGCCCAAACAGGCCCGCGCGCTGGTGTAGCCCATTACACGTGGTTTCGCTCTCAGTTTTATAGGTTTCGCAATCGCATCTATCATTTGATAGTTTTCCATCAATTTTTCCCATGTGGGCCTGTTAGCCCATTGGGCCCATTCAACCCGTCTCGGCGCGGTCAGGCCCGTTACAGCATCAATTTTGCGAGAGCGATCGCGACCCTCTCAATGATCTACTGCCATCATTCATGTCTCAATTTACCACCACAAGCTCTCCCATGCTCGAGTGGTCACGATTGCCAATTTTTTGGCTTTTCGACTTTTGGCCGATTCATAGAGCATCACATGCATCCTTCAAGGTGAGTGTGAGATTACACACCTGTTTACGAGCATTGATTGAAACTCTCGAGATTACGCACCTATGAAATCAATACACTTTGAACCATTAGTCTTAGTCTTAGTAAGACATATCCAATAGATTGAGATCGACAACTTAATCCACACCACTTACCACAGCCAAGAGATCTACTGCAAGGGAAAGGTGTTTAGTTGGCCCTCTGATTAAGCACGTCGAGACCCTAGCAGTGTTTCGTACGAAAAATAGATGTTAGCAACACCTTAATCATGGCCAAAAAAGAACTCAATACTACCTTTCGGCTTGAGTAAGAACCAACCGCTAAGTACAACCCCATCACCTATATTCGGCTTTAACCTTACTTACCAACCAACTTTCGAAATCAAAGGCTAGAAGAATAATGAGAGGGTATGCTAACTCTCCAACAGATTCAGCCCACACCAAAGAAACAAGAAAGATTGGAGGTAGAAGAGAATGAACTGATTTGGCCTTAGTAAAAAAGAAACAGGGTGAGAGATTCAGCTTTAGAGGAAAGAAAAAGAAAGAAAACTAGAGGAAGAGCAAACCATACCTTAAGCCAAAAATGAGCCGAATGGGAGAAGATATTTGGCACAAGCAGCAAACACACAAGACCAAGATTTGGCTATGAGGTTAACCAAAATGAAGAACCCAAATATGAGAAGAAACGAAGTAAGCCAATTGAGAACTAAAAGAAAAGGGAGTAGAGGTTTCAGCTATAGTGTAGAAAAGAACAAATGGAAGGTGATGAAAGGTGAGTTTCGGCCAAGAGTAATTAGGTAACAAGCAAAAGAAAGCAAATTATGAAGACCGAGCAAAAGAGAGAAAAGGTGAAACTAAAAAATTTGGCAATAGCAAAAATGAAGAGAAAAGACCCGAAATGAAAAAGTCAAAAACGTAAAAACAATACAATGGCACACACTAAAATTTCAGTTTTGCTACCTACACCAAATGTCGAATTTACTACTCAAACCAACCCCTAGCCAAAATTTTCACCCCCCACGCACTCCACATTCGTCCAAACACTACCAACCTCCCTATCCCATGATTCTCTCCTCTTTTTGCTCCACAATTCACTCTCCACCTCCCATTCAAAGTTGCTTGACCAAGTCTCCATCCACCTTGTAGAGTTCTAGTCTTGTAGAGTTCTAGTTCAACTCCACCTCTTCTCCCCCCCAAAGCATAAAATAAAACTCCCATATGCTTCTTGTGTGATTCGAACCCCTTCCCCCTTGCTTACCCATTGACGCCACAACCACCACACCACACACTTCACTTGTGTTAACAAAATGCGCCCAATTTACCTTAAGTCTTACTTCTACTAGCTCTCTCCACTGAAGGCCCCAAGAAACAAAATTTTTTTAGGGCTTGGCCTCGACTCCAGGCCTCCCTAGAGCCCCTAAACCCCCTCAAACAACCCGCAGAGTAAGCATAACATGTAATTACACAAATACTACAAACCCCTAAATTTTTTAATGTTACATCTAGGGTTTTAACCCATGATGAATATGTGTGTATTTTTGTGTTTATTGGTAGAAAATACATGTTTATCGTTAGAGAAACTACTTTTACTAAGTGATTTTCGATAAAAATGCTTAAAAGGACTAATTTGTAAAAGTTATAAAATTTGTCATAAAAGTGTGAATTAGTGGAAATTGTGGGCTATTGTAGTTATGAAAATGGTTTGGCTAGGCTTGAAATACAAAGAAATTGATTGAAAATCATTTTACGACCCAAGGGGTAAAAGTGTAAATATTTGAAACTTTAGGGGCAAAAACATAATTTTTCCATAATATGATTTTTGGATCACATTGAATAATGTGACTAATAAATAGACTAAATGTGATAATATAGATCAATGAAAATGAGGTTCGGACCTAGATCGGAGGAAAACAAAGAATATGACGAATAAGTCCTTTTCACCGATTGTGCTACCTAGGTAAGTTTGTATATAAATAACATATTGTTTTTTTATTTATGTTTTAATATTTTGTTATATTATATGAGATATGGTTGAATATGGAGTAATTATTTGATGTAAATTATGATTTGTGATTGATTATGGATGAATTGGTAAAATGTTGAAAAGTGAGAATTCCCAGTTGAACCTTCAGAATAGAAAAGATACGAATAAGATAGCTAGGCCACTATGTGTACAAGAGAGCTACGATATGGTTTTAGGTCACGTGTGCAGTACTAAGTGCAAGCTACTACGTGTACCAGACGAATAGGTCGCATGTGTAGTACTAAGTGTAGGCTACTATGCGTATCCGATAGCTTCGATCACATGTGTGGTACTAAGTGCAGGCCACTAGGTGTAAGTGATGGTTTTGGTCAAATGTGTAGTACTAAGTGCAGGCTACTATGGACACCAGATAGCTTCCGCTACGAGGGTGGTACTATGTGCAGGCCATCGTGCATCTGTTATTATTCCGACGAGTTCAACGGGAAATTAACTAGGTGAAAATACATGTGATCATGTAACGACTAAGTGTAATTGAATATGATTATGTGATGTATAAGTGTGAAAATTTATGAAAAATGTGCTTGATATTTGATCGAACCTTCGGTAAGATAAAATGGAGTAAGTAAAATTATGAAAGAGTAAATTTAATAAAAAAAAATAGTTTTGGATAGCAATAGTTGTGTGACTTTGAAAAATCACCAAAAATGGTGGAAATCGAATTAGAGGTTGAATAAGATATGAAATTAAAGCTTAATGAGTCTATTTTCACATAAAAGAAACGGCATAAATAAAATAATTTCATATTCTGTGATATTTGAATTTTTGTGAGATAGGGTTAGAATGATGATAGAATCCCCTATTCCAACTTTGGAAAATCACTAAAAATTGTATAAAAATAATTATAGTTAATGAGTCTATTTTCAAAATAAACAAACAATAACATCATCCTAATCTCATACGAGGAGAAAATTAATTTTTAGTGAAGACGGGAGGAACTGTCGGATAGTGGAACAAGGATAACTTTAAAGAATAAACTGTACTTATTGGCGGTAAGAAGATATATGAGTCTAGTTTCAGGAAAAATTAGCGGATCTTAATTTGGAGTTCAGCAGCTAAAGATATAAATAATTTAGTGACTATGACTCGAGTTGTAACACCCTTAACCCGAAACTATCACCGAAATAGGGTTAAGACGCATTATCGAACAATCGAAACATTTCATATCCCTTTCGCGGCACCAAGTCAATTTTCATTCAATTTTCATATTCAAACATGCTTTAGAATACGGCCGGGGCTAAACTGAACACTTACGAAAATTTCTGAAATTTAAACATTTTCTAGGTTATAGAAGTCACACGCCTGTGTGGGTAGGCCATTGGCCTCACACGGCCTCAGACACGCCCATCTGTCCAAGCCATGGAAAAATAGGGCATACCTACTGACTTGTCCACACGGCCTGAGGCATGCTTGTGTACCTCACCCATGGTCGAGCCTGACTTGCACCACACGGTTAGTCACACGCCTATGTATCCAGCCCGTGGTCGAGCCTGACTTGTTTCACTTAGCAAACTTAAACAACACAGTCGAGCCACACGCCCTTGTGCTCAACCATGTGGGTAGTTATAGGCCACTTTCAAGGCCAAACTTGCCTCCCACACCTTGAATCACCTACAAGCCTCAAACCTTATGCATTTATAGCAAAAATGGAAACCAAAACATACCAATATATATACACCAATTCTTCATCAAATATACCATCTATAACCATACTCAATTTCATCTCACATTGATTCATCCAAAGTACTAAAATTCACATATCAATCATATAGATCAAACATCTTATAAACCTTACCACCATTCACATTTAGACCACAATTTTTATTAATAATTTAAGCATGAAATACACCATATTCTTCCTTAATTTAACACACACATATACACATTAACATTATTCAACCTCTAAGCCATATCACATGGCAAAGATTATACATCACAAAACATTCCACATTATCTAGCCTATACATGCCATATACCACATTTATACACATCTTTTCAAAAGAACCGAAATAGAGAGCCGATAGTGTGATAGAGATCTTGATTTATCCACGAATCGAGGTAGCTTTTACTTGACAATTTGCAAAAGCAGAGAAAATACATCACATGGCTCAAAAGCTTAGTAAGTTTGTAATATAATACATCATACTCAATAAAACAACATTGAATCGTAATTAAACCATCACATAGATAGATTTACAACTATTCACAATATCATCCTCAACTATATACCCATACCTTTATCTATTCAACCTTGAACAATATCATCAACCACATAGGTTCAAAACATACCTTCGCCAACGCTTAGCTGACTAATATTCATGCTAATCAGTGCTCGATATTACACCTTAATCATAGTTCACTATCTCTTGAATTCAATCGCACACTAAGTGCCCAATTCATAGTCAAAATTGAAATCACATCGCACACTTAGTGCCTCAATACTAAACCAAACGTAATTCGATATCGCACACACAGTGCCAACCACAAAGCTGAAGCTTCTTTTATTCCACACACACTGTGCTAATCATCTCGGTCACATTTCCAAATATGCACACTTAGTGCCACGTAACTTGATTCCTTACATAGCATTTATAACTCAATAATCTCATAATTAAACGTTTTATTACATTTAAACATAGTTAAGTACATGTATTATATCCGAACTTACCTCGGATGTCGAAATACTGAGACTTGCCGATCAATCGTGTACTTTGTCTTTACCTCGATCTCGATCGAAATCTCTCCTTTATTGGTCTATACATGTTCAAATTTAGCTCATTCAATCATCAATTCATTCAATTTAGTCCAAACACGCATATTTAGGGCATTTTACAAAATAGCCCTCACATTTTCACATTTCGACACTTTAGTCCCTATTTAACAAAATATCAAACTATAAAAATTCCATATCACCCAAGCTTGGCCGAATATTCCCATGCTCAATACAAGTCTACACATTTCATTTATTTTAAATTTTAGTCCCTCAAAATATTATTTTCACAATTTAGTCCAAATTTCTCAATTTCACTAAAAATTCAAAGACAAAATGTGTTAATCTTCCACCTATCTTTTATATTTCATCATCAACTATCAAAAAGCTCATGAATTCATCCATGGAACAATTAAAATTCATCATCAGTTCACAAAATTTAAGCATGGGTTTTATAGAGCATGAAGCAACGATTACAAAAATGTAGAAATTATAAAAAAACCGAGTAAAAAACATACCTCAATCAAGCTAAGCCCTAGCCAAAAATATCAAAGCTTAAAAATCTTCTTTGGTTCTTATTTCGGTGGAAGATGGATTATCAAATGGCCACCAAATGTTGTTGTTTTGTTTAATATTAACTAAATTGACATTTTACCATTTTACCCTTAATGTATAACATTTAAAATAAACTAATATAAGCCCATTTTTGTCCATCTCCACTATCAAAGGTCTGATTACAACATAAGGACTTCCCCTTTTGAAGCCATGCCAAATGAGCACTTTAACAATCAGCACACAACTTTTACATTTTATGCGATTAAGTCCTTTTTGCTAATTAAGTATACAATCGGTAAAATTTTCACACGAAACTTTCACACATGCTCAATCACATATCATAAACATCAAAATTAATATTAAAATAGTTTTTAAACCTCAAATTTGTGGTCCTGAAACCACTGTTCTGACTAGGGTCTAAATCAAGCTGTTACAACTCTCCTGCCTTTGGGATTTTCGTCCTCGAAAATCTTACCAGTGAATAGGTTCGAATATTGCTCTCTCATAACATCTTTAGGCTCCCACATAGCCTCTTTTACTTTGTGTTTGTGCCACAACACTTTCACTAAGAAGATTTTCTTATTTCTCAACTCTTTGGTCTCTCATGCCAAGATTTGAATCGATTCTTCACTATACGACAAATCTGACTGAATTTAAACCTCAGTAGGAGTAATCACATGCGACGGATCAGATTTGTATCGTCGAAGCATTGATACGTGGAGCACATCATGAATTTTCTCTAATTCAGATGGCAACAGCAATCTATAAGCAATCGGTCCAATCCATTCAATAATCTCATACGGCCTGATAAACCTCGGACTTAGCTTGCCTTTTCGACCAAATCGAAGTATTTTCTTCCATAGAGACACTTTCAAAATACTTTCTTACCAACTTCAAATTCGATATCTTTCCGTTTCAAGTCTGCATAAGACTTCTGACGATCTGACGCTGCTTTCAAACTGTCACGAATCACTTTCACTTTCTACTCAGTCTCTTTTATCAAATCAACCCCGTGAATCTTGTTCTCACTCAGTTTTGTCCAATACAATGGAGTTTGGCATTTTCTACCATAAAGAGCCTCATAAGGTGCCATTTTAATCCTAGATTGAAAACTGTTATTGTCTGCAAATTCAATCAATGGTAATGCTTTTCTCTCGTACCTTCAAACTCGAGAACACAACATTTCAACATATCTTCGAGAGCCTAAATGATTTGTTCGGATTGGCCATCCATTTGTGGATGAAATGCAGCACTAAAATGCAGTTTCGTGCCTAAAGCCTCTTGCAATTTCTTCCAAAATCGCGAGGTAAATCTCGGATCTCTGTCAGACACAATAGATAGTGGCACCTCGTGCAATATCACAATCTCAGAAATATATAATTCAGCTAATCTATCAAGTGAATATTCTATTCTCACTGAAACAAAATGAACTGATTTCGTCAATCTGTCAACTATCACCCAGATTGCATCTTTCTTTCTCGGAGTTAATGGTAGTCCCAACATAAAGTCCATCGTAATTCTCTCCCATTTCCACTCAGGAATCATAATCGATTGTAACAAACTAGATGGAACTTGATGTTCAGCTTTAACTTGCTGATAAACTAAACACTTCGACACATAGTCAGAGATGTCTCTTTTCATACCATGCCACCAATAAAACTTTTTCAGATCATTATACATTTTAGTGCTCCCCGGGTGAACAGCTAACTGGCTACTGTGAGCTTCATTCAAAATCATCTGAATTAACTCTGAATTCCTCGAAACACAAATTCGATCTCTAAATTTCAAACAATCATTACTATTAATTCGAAATTCTGAATCGACATTCAATCAACATTGATCTCGTTTTACTATCATTTCATCATCACTTTTCTGAGCATCACAAATCTGACGTACGAACATCGGCTTCACTTTCAACTCAGCCAAAATCGCACTATTATCACACAGATCTATCTGAGTATTCGTTTCTCACAAAGCAAATATAAAATTTCAGCTCAAAGCATCAGCAACAACATTAGCTTTACCCGGATGATAATCAATTACAAGTTTGTAATCTTTTAACAATTCTAACCATATTCTCTGTCGTAAATTCAATTCTTTCTGAGTCATCAAGTACTTCAAGCTCTTGTGATCGGTATAAATATGAAATTTTTCACCAAATAGATAGTGACGCCAAATCTTCAATGCAAATACAATCGTAGTTAATTAAAGATCATGCATCGGATAGTTCTTTTCATGCGGCTTTAACTATCTCGAAGCTAAGCGATGACTTTGCCTTCTTGTATCAGCACATAACCCAAACCATTCAACGATGCATCATAGTAAACTATGAATTCTTTACCCGATTTTGGTTGAACTAACACTGACGCCTCTGTTAATAATGTTTCCAGTTGTTCAAAACTCTGTTGACACTTTTTCGACCACTCGAATTTAACATCTTTCTATAGTAACTCCATTAATGGAGTCGCAATCATCGAGAAGCCATTCACAGACCGTTTATAATATTCCACTAGTCCTAGAAAACTACGGACATCAGACACATTTCTTGGAGGCTTCCATTCTAAAATAGCAGAGATCTTACTCGGATCAACTTGTATTCCCGTAGCTGATACGATATGTCCCAGAAAACCAACCTCACGCCACCAAAATTCACATTTGCTAAACTTAGCATACAATTGCTTCTCACGCAGAGTCTGTAACACAATTCTCAAATGCTCGGCATGTTGCGTCTCATCACATGAGTAAATCAGAATGTCATCAATTATGGTCTGAATATCTGATTCATCAAATCCATAAATACCGCAGGAGTACTCGTTAGTGCAAAAGGCATAACTAAGAATTCATAATGTTCGTACCTTGTTCTGAAGGCAGTTTTTGGCACATCAGATTCTTTAACTCTCAACTGATAGTAGCCCAATCTCAAATCTATCTTAGAAAACATTGTAGCTCTTTTCAGCTGGTCAAACAAATCATCAATATGAGGTAACAGATATTTATTCTTTATCATCACTTTGTTCAACTATCGGTAGTCGATACACATCATCATAGTGCCATCTTTCTTTTTCACAAACAGCACAGCAGCACCCCAAGGTGAGAAACACAGTTGTGCAAATCCTCTATCGGTTAACTCTTGCAACTGAGACTTCAACTCTTTCAATTCTTTCGGTGTCATTCTATATGGAGATATTGAGATAGGAGTCGTTCCCGGTACTAAGTCAATACCAAATTCAACTTCTCGTATCGGAGGTAATCCCAGTAGTTATTCAGGAAACATATCTAGGAACTCACAAACCACAGGCACAGATTCAACTTTCTTTTCTGTCACTTTTGTATCAATCACATATGCAAGATAAGCTTCGCAGCCCTTTTTCACATAGTTCAAAGCTTTCATTGAAGATATAACAACTGGCAACCAATTCAACTCATTGGATTCAATTTGAACTATATTACCATTCTGACTTTTCAAATCAATACTCTTTCGTTTACAATTCACAATAGCATGATGCAAAGTGAGCCAATCCATACCCAGAATGATTTCAAATTCATCAAGTGGTAGCAACATCAAATTAGGCAGAAAGCATATATCCCAAAACATCAATGGGCAGTTCTTGCACACTTTATCAACCAATACACACTTGCCTAAGGGGTTTGATACTCTAATCACGAATTCAGTAGACTCAACAGGTAGAGTCTTACTTAATACTAAATTCACACACACATAAGAATGACTAGAACCTGGATCTATCAATGCAATCACATTAGTATCAAATAGAGTAAAAGTACCAGTGATGACGTTTGGAGATGACGCCTCTTCTCGTGTTCGTATAGTATAAGCTTGGGCAGGTACTCTCACCTCGGATCTCATAGCTGTATCTGTATTCCCTCTTTGGGTTCCACTAACATTTTCGGTATTTCTGGGTGGTCTACCCCTAGTCATCGTATTGCTCGGTCTTGCACTCTGAACATTGTCTTCCTCAGCTAATTTTGGACAGTCTCGAATGAAATGATCTCGAGATCCACACTTATAACAAATTCTATTATTGTACTTGCCCCAGTATTCTCCAACATGTCGGCTTCCACATTGTCTACACTCAGGCTTGTTGCTTTTAACACTACCAACATTGGATTCAATTGGAGCTTGAATTCTCGAGCTAACACTTTGTCTCACTCGGTCTCTATTTTAATGTCCAAACGTAGCATTTGAACGGATGCTTGCATCTTTAAATCTCTTTGTTGAAAATTGAGACAACTTACTCATCGATCTTTCTCTTTCATCTCTACCTCAGAATCTACTTTCTTATTTTCTTTCCTAAGTTCCTCGGCTTTGCAGGCTCTTTCTACAAACACAACAATTTCATTTATGTCAAGTATTCCAACCAATAATTTAATGTCTTCATTCAGCCCTTCAATGAAACATTTACACATAGTAGCTTTTGTTGAAACACATTCCCGTGCATATTGGCTCAATCTCACAAATTCTCGCTCATACTCAGTAACAGACATACGGCCTTGTTTCAGCTCAAGGAATTCTTTACGTTTCTGATCAATAAATCGTTGACTAATACACTTCTTTCTAAATTCAGCTTGAAAGAAATCCCAGTTGACTCTCTCTCTCGAAACCACGGATTTCAATGTCTTCCACCAGTTATATGTCGTATCTCTCAACAAAGAAACTGCACATTTAATACATTCATCAGGAGTCAACGACATATCATCAAACACTCAAATTATATTGTCGAGCCAAAACTCAGCTCGCTCGGCACCGTCATCAACTATGGCCCTAAAATCTTTGGCCCCGTACTTTTGGATCTTATCCACAGGTGGTTTATTCAATCGGATCAGATCTGTAACTTGGGCACAACTGGTACTTGTAGGGGTTAAGGTTGTGCAGCAGTCAGATTCGTTCGAACGAACTCCAAAAACCACTCACTCATCATCCGAAAAAGGGCTTGCTTAACCTCTCCTCCCTCACTACTATCATTCGGCCTAGATTTGGCCAGCGCTGTCCCTTTAGCGGGATTACTCTCACATCGTTAGTAACTACTCAATCGGGATCCATTTACTATACAAAAACACATTTTCAACTGTCAGGATTCATCATACTATTGTAATTATATATGGCATGTATAGCTAGACTCATACGCGCTATGTTAGTCCTAGAATCGACTACTGTAGCTCTGATACCAATAAAGTATAACACCCCTAACCCAAAATCGTCGCCAGAACAGGGTTAAGAGGCATTATCGAACAATCGAAACATTTTAATCCCTTTCGCGACAACAAGTCAATTTTCATTCAATCATATTCAAACATAATCATATAGTCCTTTAGTGAGGTAATCGAGACCTTAAACATGCTTTAGAATAGGGCCAGGTCTAAATCGAGCACTTACGAAAATTTTTGAAATTCAAACATTTTTCTAGGTTACAGAGGTCACACGCTCGTGTGGGTAGGCCGTGTGAGGCACGCCCATGTGTCCATGTCGTAGAAAACAGGGCATACCTACTGACTTGTCCACACGGCCTAAGACACGCCCGTGTGCCTCACCCGTGGTCGAGCTTGACCTGCACCACACGGCCCGTCACATGCCCATTTGTCCAGCCCGTGGTCGAGCCTGACTTGTTCCATTTAGCAAACTTAAACAACACGGTCGAGCCACACGTTCGTTTCCTCAACCGTGTGGGAAGTTATAGGCCATTTTCAAGGCCAAACTTGCCTCCCACACCTTGAATCACCTACAAGCCTCAAACCTTATGCATTTATACCACAAATGAAAACCAAAACATACCAATAAATATACACCAATTGTTGATCAAATATACCATCTATAATCATACTCAATTTCATCTCACATTGATTCATCCAAAGTGCTAAAATTCACATATAAATCATATAGATCAAACATCTTATAAACCTTAACACCATTCACATTTAGACCACAATTCTTATCAACAATTTAAGCATGAAATACATCATATTCTTCCTTAATTTAACACACACATATACACATTAACATTATTCAACCTCTAAGCCATATCACATGGAAAAGATTATACATCCCAAAACATGCCACATTATCTAGCTTATACATGCCATATACCACATTTATACATATCTTTTAAAAAGTACAAAAATAGAGAGCCGATAGTGTGACAGAGATGTTGACGATCCCCAAATACGAGCTAGCTTTACTGACACTGTAAAACAGATAAAACGCATCACACAGTAAGCTCAAAAGCTTAGTAAGTTCGTAATACAATACATCATACTCAATAATACAACATTGAATCATAATTAAACCATCACATAGATAGATTTACAACTATTCACAATATCATCCTCAACATTATACTCATACATTCATCTATTCAACCTTGAACAATATCATCAACCACATAGGTTCGAAACATACCTTTGCCAACACTTAGTTGACAAATATTCTTGTTAATCAATTCTCGATATTACACCTTAATCACTGTTCACTATCTCTTCAGTTCAATTGCACACTAAGTGCCCAATTTATAGTAGAAACTAAAATAACATCACACACTTAGTGCTGCAATACTAAACCGAACGTAATTTGGTATCGCACAAACAGTGCTAACCACAACGCCGAAGCTTCTATTATTTCGCACACACAGTGCTAATCATCTCGATTACATTTCCAAATACTTACACTTAGTGCCACATAACTCGATTCCTTACATAGCATTTATAATTCAATAATCTCATAATTAAACGTTTTATAACATTTAAACATAGTTAAGTACACGTATTATATCCAAATTTACCTCAAATGTCGAAATACCGAGACTTGCCGATCAATCGAGTACTTTGTCTTTACCTCGATCTCAATCTGAATCTCTCCTTTCTTAGTCTATACATATTCAAATTTAGCTCATTCAATCATCAATTCATTCAATTTAGTCCAAACACAAATATTTAGCGCATTTTACAAAATAGCCTCACATTTTCACATTTTGACACTTTAGTCCCTATTTAACAAAATATCAAACTATACAAAATTCCATATCACCCAAGCTTGGCTGAATATTCCCATGTTCAATACAAGTCTACACATTTCATTTATTTCACATTTTAGTCCCTCAAAATATTATTTTCACAATTTAGTCCAAATTACTCAATTTCACTAAAAATTCAAAGACAAAATATGTTAATCTTCCACCTATCTTTTATATTTCATCATCAACTATCAAAAAGCTCATGATTTCATCCATGGCACAATTCAAATTCATCATCAATTCACTAAATTTAAGCATGGGTTTTATGGAGCAGGAAGCAACGATTACAAAAACTTAGAAATTATCAAAAACCAAGTCAAAAACATACCTCAATCAAGCTAAGCCCTATCCGAAAATATCAAATCTTCAATCTCTCTTCATTGGTTCTTATTTCGGTGGAAGATGGATGATCAAATGGCCACCAAATGTTTTTGTTTTGTTTACTATTAACTAAATTAACATTTTACCATTTTACCCTTAATGTATAATATTTAAAATCAACTAATATAAGCCCATTTTTGTCCATCTCCACTATCAAAGGTCTAATTACAACATAAGGACTTCCCCTTTTGAAGCCATGCCAAATGAGTACTTTAACAATCAGCACACAGCTTTTACATTTTATGCAATTAAGTCCTTTTTGCTAATTAAGCATACAATCGGTAAAATTTTCACACGAAACTTTCACACATGCTCAATCACATATCATAAACATCAAAATTAATATTAACATATTTTTTTGACCTCGGATTTGTGGTCCCAAAACCACTATTTCGGCTAGGGTCTAAACCGGGCTGTTACAACTCTCCCCCTTTGGGATTTTCGTCCTCGAAAATCTTACTAGTAAATAGGTTCGAAAATTGCTCTCTCATAACATCTTGAGGCTCCCACGTAGCCTCTTTTACTCCGTGTTTGTGCCATAACACTTTTACTAAGAAGATTTTCTTATTTATCAACTCTTTGGTCTATCATGCCAAGATTCGAATCTGTGACAACAAATCTGACTAAATTTCAAGCTCAGTAGGAGTAATCACATACAACGGATTAGATTTGCAATCTACAAGCAACCGCTCCAATTCGTTCAGTGATCTCATACGGCCGGATAAACCTCGAACTTAGCTTGCCTTTTCGGTCAAATTGAAGTATTTTCTTCCACAGAGACACTTTCAAAATACTTTGTCTACAACTTCAAATTTGATATCTTTCCGTTTCAAGTCTGTATAAGATTTCTGACGATCTTACGCTGCTTTCAAACTGTCACGAATGACTTTCACTTTCTACTCAGTCTCTTTTATCAACTCAACCCCGTGAATCTTCTTCTCACTTAGTTTCATCTAATACAATGGAGTTCAGCATTTTCTACCATAAAGAGCCTCATACGGTGCCATTTTAATACTTGATTGAAAACTGTTATTGTATGCAAATTCAATCAATGGTAAATACTTTTCTCACGTCCCTTCAAACTCGAGAACATAACATCTCAACATATATTTGAGAACCTAAATGATTCATTCAGATTAACCATCCGTTTGTGGATGAAATGCAGTACTAAAATACAGTTCCGTGCCCAAAGCCTCTTGCAATTTCTTCCAAAATTGCAATTTAAATCTCAGATCTCTATCAGACACAATAGTTTGTGGCACCCCATGCAATCTCAAAATCTCATAAATATATAATTCAGTTAATCTATCAAGTGAATATTCTATTCTCACTGAAACAAAATGAACTGATTTCGTCAATCTGTCAACTATCATCCAGATTGCATCTTTCTTTCTCGGAGTTAATGGTAGTCCCGACACAAAGTCCATCGTAATTCTCTCCCATTTCCACTCAGGAATCATAATCGGTTGTAACAAACCAGATGGAACTTGATGTTCAGCTTTAACTTGCTGACAAACTAAACACTTTGACACATAGTCAGAGATGTCTCTTTTCATACCATGCCACCAATAAAACTATTTCAGATCATTATACATTTTCGTACTCCCGGGTGAACAGCTAATCGACTACTGTGAGCTTCATTCAAAATCATCTGAATTAACTCTAAATTCCTCAAAACACAAATCCAATCTCTGAATCTCAAACAATCATCACTATAAATTTGAAATTCTGATTTGATATTTAATCCACATTGATCTCATTTTTCTATGATTTCATCATCACTTTTCTCAACATCACAAATCTGACGTACGAACATCGGCTTCACTTTCAACTCGGCCAAAACCGCACTATCATCACACAGATCTATCTGAGTATTCATTGCTCGCAAAGCACATATTGACTTTCAGCTGAAAGCATCAGCAACAACATTAGCTTTACCCGGATGATAATCAATTACAAGTTCGTAATCTTTCAACAATTCTAACCATATTCTCTATCGTAAATTCAATTCGTTCTGAGTCATCAAGTATTTCAAACTCTTGTGATCGGTACAAAATTACATTTTTCACCAAATAGATATTGACACCAAATCTTCAATGCAAATACAATCGCAGTTAATTCAAGATCATGCGTCGGATAGTTCTATTCATGCAGCTTTAAATGTCTTGAAGCATAAGCAATGGCTTTGCCTTCTTACATCAGCACACAGCCCAAACCATTCAACAATGCATCACTATAAACTATGAATTCTTTACCCAATTCTGGTTGAACTAACACTGGCGCCTCTATTAATAATGTTTTTAGCTATTCAAAACCCTATTGACACTTTTTCGACCGCTCAAATTTAACATCTTTCTGTAGTAACTTCATCAACGGAGTCGCAATCATCGAGAAGCCTTTCACAAATCGCTTATTATATCCAGCTAGTCCCAAAAAACTACATACTTCAAAACATTTCTCGGAGGTTTCCATTCTAAAATAGCTAAAATCTTACTCATATCAACTCGTATTCCCGCAGCTGATACGATACGTCCCAAAAAACCAACCTCACGCCACCAAAATTCACATTTGCTAAACTTAGCATACAATTGCTTCTCACGTAGAGTCTGTAACATAATTCTCAAATGCTCGGCATGTTGCGTCTCATCACATGAGTAAATCAGAATGTCATCAATGAACACCACAACAAAACGATCAAAATATGGTCTGAATATCTGATTCATCAAATCCATAAATACTGTAGGAGTATTCGTTAGTCAAAAAGGCATAACTAAGAATTCATAATGTCCATACCTTGTTTTGAAGGTAGTTTTCGGCACATCAGATTCTTTAACTCTCAACTGATAGTAGCCCGATCTCAAATCTATCTTAGAAAACACTATAGCTCTTTTCAGCTAGTCAAAAAAATCATTAATACGAGGTAATGAATATTTATTCTTTGTCGTCACTTTTTTCAACTATCGGTAGTCGATACACATCCTCATAGTGCCATCTTTCTTTTTCACAAATAGCACAAGAGCACCCCCAAGGTGAGAAACGCGGTTGTGCAAATCCTCTATCGGTTAACTCTTGTAACTGAGACTTCAACTCTTTCAATTCTATCGGTGTAATTCTATATGGAGCTATTGAGATAGGAATCGTCCTCGATACTAAGTCAATACCAAATTCAACTTCTCGTATCGGAGGTAATCCCGGTAGTTCTTCAGAAAACATATTTGGGAACTCACAAACCACAGGCACAGATTCAACTTTCTTTTCTGTCACTTTTGTATCAATCACATATGCAAGATAAGCAACCCTTTTTCACATAGTTCAGAGCTTTCATCGAAGATATAACAACCAGCAACCCATTCAACTCTCTGGATTCAATTCGAACTATCTTACCATTTTGACTTTTCAAATCAATACTCTTTCGTTTACAATTCACAATAGCATGATGCAAAGTGAGCCAATCCATACCCAGAATGATATCAAATTCATCAAATGGTAGCAACATCAAATTAGGCAAAAAACATATATCCCGAAACATCAATTAGCAGTTCTTGCCCACTTTATCAACCAAGGTACACTTACCTAAGTGGTATACTCTAATCACGAATTCAGTAGACTCGACAGGTAGAGTCTTACTTGATACTAAATTCACACACACATAGGAATGAGTAGAACCTGGATCTATCAATGCAATCACATCAGTATCAAATAGAGTAGAAGTACCAGTGATGACATCTGGCGATGATGCCTCTTCTTGCGTGCGTATAGCATAAGCTTGGGCAGGTACTCTCACCTCGAATCTCACAGCTGTATCCGTAGTCCCTCTTTGGCTTCCAGTCACATTTCCAATATTTTTGGGTGGTCTACCCCTAGTCGTCGTATTGCTCAATCTTTCACTCTGAACATTGTCTTTCCCAACTAATTTTGGATAGTCTCGAATGAAATGATCTCGAGATCCATACTTATAACAAGTTCTATTATTGTACTTGCCCCAGCATTCTCCAACATGTCGTCTTCTACACTGCCTACACTCAGGCTTGTTGCTTTTAACACTACCAACACTGGATTCAATTGGAGCTTGAGTTTCCGGACCAACATTTTGTCTCACTCGGTCTCTATTTGAATGTCCAAACGTAGCATTTGAATAGTTGCTTGCATCTTTAAATCATTTTGTTAAAGATTGAGATAACTTACTCATCGATCTTTCTCTTTCATCTCTACCTCAGAATCTACTTTCTTCTTTTCTTTCCTAAGTTCCTCGGCTTTGCAGGCTCTATCTACTAACACAACAAATTAATTTATGTCAAGTATTC
The DNA here is from genome assembly GCA_025506655.1 of Gossypium rotundifolium. Taxonomy (NCBI): domain Eukaryota; kingdom Viridiplantae; phylum Streptophyta; class Magnoliopsida; order Malvales; family Malvaceae; genus Gossypium; species Gossypium rotundifolium. Next base: position 148,811,293 of record CP106724.1, read on the forward strand.
CAACCAACAATTTAATGTCTTCATTCAGCCCTTCAATGAAATGTTTACACATAATAGCTTCAGTTGAAACACATTCCCGTGCATATTGACTCAATCTCACAAATTCTCGCTCATCCTCAGTAACAGACATACGGCCTTGTCTCAGCTCAAGGAATTATTTATGTTTCTGATCAATAAATCTTTGACTGATATACTTCTTTCTGAATTCAGCTTGAAAGAAATCCCAGTTGATTCTTTCTCTCAGAACCACGGATATCAATGTTTTCCACCAGTTAAATGTCGTATCTGTCAACAAAGAAACTGCACATTTAATACATTCATCAAGAGTCAACGACATCTCATCAAACACTCAAATTGTATTCTCGAGCTAAAACACAGCTCGCTCGGTATCGTCAATAGTTGTGGCCCTAAACTCTTCAGCCTTGTACTTTCAGATCTTATACACAGAAGGTTTATTCAATCGAATCAGATCTGTAGCTTGTGGCACAACTGGTGCTTGTGGGGGTAAAGGTTGTAGAGCAGTCGAATTCGTTCGAACGAACTCCAAAAACCACTCACTCACCATTCAAAAAAAAGCTTGCTTAACCTCTCTTCCCTCACTACTATCATTTAGCCTAGATGTGGCCAGCGCTGTCCCTTGAGCGAGGGTAGGCACATTACTCTTTACATCATCAACAACTGCTCGATCAGGTTCTATTTACTAAACAAAAACACATTTTCAACTGTCAGGATTCATTACACTATCACAATTATATATATGACAAGTATAGCTAGACTCATACGTGCTATGTTAGTCCTAGAATTGACTAAACTGTAACTCTGATACCAATAAATGTAACACCCCTAACTCAAAATCATCGCCGAAATAGAGTTAAAAGGTATTATCAAACAATCGAAACATTTCATATCCCTTTCGCGACACCAAGTTAATTTTCATTCAATCATATTCAAACATAACCATATAGTCCCTCAGTGAGGTCACCGAGACCTTAAACATGCTTTAGAATATCGTCGGGACTAAATCGAACACTTACAAAAATTTTTAAAATTCAAACATTTCTGTAGGTTACAAAGGTCACACGCCCGTGTGGGTAGTCGTGTGCCTCACACGGCCTCAGACACACCTATGTGTCCAAGCCGTGGCAAAACAGGGCATACCTATAGACTTGTCCACACGGCCTGAGACACGTCTGTGTGCCTCACCTGTGGTGAAGCCTGACTTGCACCACACGGCCAGTCACACGCTTATGTGCTCAACCGTGTGGGCAGTTATAGGCCATTTTCAAGGCCAAACTTGCCTCTCACACCTTGAATCACCTACAAGCCTCAAACCTTATGCATTTATACAACAAATGGCAACCAAAACATACTAATATATATACACCAATTCTTCATCAAATATACCATCTATAATCCTACTCAATTTCATCTCACATTGATTCATCCAAAGTACTAAAATTCACATATCAATCGTATAGATTAAATATCTTATAAACCTTACCACCATTCACATTTAAAACATAATTTTTATCAACAATTTAAGCATGAAACACACCATATTTTTCCTTAATTTAACACACACATAACATTATTCAACCTCTAAGCTATATCACATGGAAAAGATTATACATCACAAAACATGCCACATTATCTAGCCTATACATGCCATATACCACATTTATACACATCTTTCAAAAGTACCGAAATAGATAGTCGATAGTGTGATAGAGATGCTGACGATCCCCGAATCTGATCTAGCTTTATTGACACTGTAAAACAGAGAAAACACATCACACAGTAAGCTTAAAAGCTTAGTAAGTTCGTACTATGATGCATAATACTCAATAATACAACATTGAATCGTAATTTAACCATCACATAGATAGATTTACAACTATTCACAATATCACCCTCAACTATATACTTATACATTCATCTATTTAACCTTGAACAATATCATTAACCAATGCTTGATATTACACCTTAATCACTGTTCACTATTTCTTCATTTCAATCACACATTAAGTTCCCAATCATAGTCAAAACTGAAATAACATTTCACACTTAGTGCCTCAATACTAAACCGAACATAATTCGATATCACACACAGTGCCAACCACAAAGCCGAAGCTTCTATTATTTCGCACACGATTGTGTCTGTCGATTCTTAAAAATTTATGAAAAGACTGATTGAACTTGGAAACTAACTAAGACAACAATAGAGGCAAGCGCATCTATCAAATAGTAGTATAGCTAGCGGGCAAGACCAGATTGTCAAACCCGAATGAACCAAAAGTAATAATATTAACTCTCTTTCTATTATTTAGCCTAAGAATTAAGGGAATTTTTATCTAATCTAAAAATGCTAAGACAAAGAAGGAATTGAGGAAAGACTTAAGGGGAAAGTCGATTGATTTAGACAATACCTACGAAAGAATCCATCTAGACTTCACTTGTTATCTAATTCTGAACCAGGCGATTTATTCACTTGACTTGATCCGTAAGATTCCCTAAGTTATATTAATACCTCTCTCGAGGCTATAACCCTAGGTTGATTAATTGAAATCTCTTGCTAATTAAAACCCCTAGAATTGCATTAACTCGATCTATGGACTCCCATATTAGGTTTGACCCTAATCTAGCAGATTTTCATCACCCTATCTCTAGGCGTGTGAGCAACTCCGCTTAACTACGCTAGATCTACTTTTAGATAGGGTCTCTTCCTCCTCTGCCTAAGCACATCACACTTGAATCAAAATTTCAGAAATACCAAAACAAGAATTAAGAACACATAGTTAAGAACAAATCAACTATTTATCATATAGCTCAAATAATAATAACAAGATCCGTCTTAGGTTTCATTCCCCTCAAGTATCTGAGGGCTTAGTTCATAATTGTAAAAGAAAACATCTCAGAAGAAAAGATAAAACAAAACATAAGAAAACCATAAAACCCCCTGAAGGAATTGAAGGAGAGTTCCTCCGTCTTGAGTATGATTCTGTCTTCTTGAGATGAATCAACTGGCTTTCTTCGAGTAAATCCCTGAATTTAACTATTCTAGCTCGGCTCTTTGTCCTAGCTGAATGCCCCCTTAAAGGTTGGCCTCTAGGGTCTTTATATAGGCTTTTGGAATGTCTTTCTTCGCCTCAAGTACCCTAATCCGAATAAAACTCTTCTATCCTGCGGCAGGGGCACGCCCATGGTACACGCCCATATATTTTGTGGTCAGGCCAAGTTTGAACCTGTTGATGAGGCACGACCGTGTTTTTCGGGGTCCAAGTCATGGTTGACTCTGGTCCATTTTCGTACTTCGGTCCATTTTCTCCATTTTCGGCCCGTTTCTCATTCTTTTCATCCTTCGGTGCTCTACTGTGTATAAAACATGAAAAAAAAAAGGATTAGGAGCACCTATTTCCATAATTAAAGGGATAAATTATCCAAAAATATGCTAGATATGGGATTGAAATATGTTTATATTATGGTTTATCAAATACCCCCACACTTAAGCTTTTGCTTGTCCTCAAGCAAAATTCTCAACTCACAATGTAAACGAACTTCCTCAATTCATAATATTCATCGATAATGTTTCATCATAATTCATAGATAATTTATACATGGATAATTTAACTAAAAGAGTCTTGAAGATTCAACCAATCAAAGTCATGAGTTTATAGCACAAAAACATAGGTGTTTTCCCTTTATCTGAATAATTACCTTTAATTCAAAATCGACAAGGGTTGACATCCTCACTTAGGATTCACTCAAATCACTCTAAGTGTTTGAGGTTCAAAATTAAGCTCTCAAAAGTCGAACATGAAAAGTTATTACCATAGGCTTGCTTGAAAATCAAATCTCCACCACTGTAAAATGAGATGATACACAAATCAAAAGGTCTTTTAAAGGTTATAACGGGGCTTGGGTTAAAGGTGTGGATAGAGGCTGAATTAAAAGGGTTAGAATCGAGATTGAATTGAAAAATTACCTAACTAGAAAAATGAACTAATACATAATTACATTAATTGAAAACTTGTAATACTAATAATACGAGCTTCTTCTTCAAGATGTTGAAATTAAACGCATAGGCTCGCTTAATCACATAACTAATAATAAGTATACTTTGATTTTTGATTTTCTTTTCCTTTTTTTCTTTTAAAAACAAATCAATATAAGATAAAACTTTAACAACTAAAATAATATAATTAGGCAACTAATCAAAACAAGTCTCCATAGAAGGGTAGTCAAAAGGAATGGTGATAACAAATACAAGATAGTTTCGGGTTAATATTAATGGGTTGAGTTAATAAAAGGGTTGTCAGGATCAAAGGGGTTCACTAGGGGTCAATTATGAGGGTAGGCTTTCAGTGGAGTAAGTGGGTTAAATCCTAGGTGCCTTAATCATACCTGTATATCAAATCAATAGTGTGGTCTCAACATGTATAATCGAAGCAAGTTCTAAAATAACAAATCAATGTTGACACACTCATAATCAATAAAGTGAGCATGAAAAGAATGTATGCTCTAAAAGGCTAAAAATCTCACAAAAATTATGGGTATTTTGATGTCAACCTCGTAAATTTCAAAATTCAAGGTAACAATTTAGATTCAGGTAGACAACCTGACAGAATTTTAATTTTTTTGAAAATAGACTCAACATGCTTTATTCTCTAGTATCTTAAAGTTTAAATCATCATTGCACAATTATAAATGACTTACTCTAAAACATATTATTAAAAATCATGAATTAACAAGAAATTCATTCTAATTAGTGATATGAGAAAATTACTTTAAGGCAGATTATCATTTAGGGATTTGAGAATAATGCAAAAAGTTAGGCACTTTTTCTAAGTAATTTTCACCCCCCACACTTAAGATGTACATTGCCCTCAATGTACAAAGATATATATCATATAAAAATAAAATCAAAAGAGATAGAGAAGTGAAACTTCTTGAATTTTGGATGAGATCCTCGAGTTGGCAATGGTCGTGGTGTGGTGGCCACTAACAATCTCTGCACTAGATGAAGAAATTGGGTAACTCGTGAAGAATTAGCCAGGAAATAGAAAATATAATTCTAAATATACTAATTATATATTTAAAGAAAATAAAAATAAAAGGAAAGAGTGTAAAAAGTAAAATATGACTAAAAGAACTGATTAATGGACCGAAAGGTCCTTATTGTTAGATGGTTCGCAAGGTGGGTGTGATTTCTAAGGCCGTGGTGTGTGATTCCCTAGCAGCCCTTAGAACCTAAAACCAAGAAACTAAAATGAAATAAACTTCATTAAGTATAAGAAAGTCAAAGAGAAGGAAAATAAAGGAGAAGAGAAAAGAAGAATAAAAGCTAAATGTTCTCAAAGACCCTTGGCTTGTCGAGTTAATGAAGCTGCCGACATGAACTTATGTTGATTGGTCTCGCACAAGGAGACAGGACTCGGATCTTTCCGTTTCTTTGACATTGTTGAAGTGTAGGTTGAGACTTTTATAGAATAAAGAACAAGGAGAGTGAAGATGGAAGGGAGTGGAGAGTGGATTGGGAATGGGTGAGAAGGGGAGAGGGGTGTTTTAAATAGAAATTTTCAGCTCTGGTACATCCCCACGCCCGTGTATCATGGGTGTGCTGTGTCACATGGCCATGTCACATGGCCGTGTGACGGTTCAATTGCTTCTCCCACTCCTGGTATTGAAGTTACCAGCCCGCGTTGGTTCAACAGTGTCAGCCACGGCTATGTCGCACGGCCGTGGTGTTAGGTGAGTCCGTGATTCAAAGATATTTTTCTTGTCCTGTCTCGTACTATCTCTGCCATGTCAGTATAAAAATCTGTAGCATCTACACAGCCACAGCCACGGCCATGTGTAAGGCTTTGTAATGTGAAAATATGCGCTTCATTAACTTGGTTAGTCTGTGGTTAGGTGTTAAAAGAAAAAGGAAATGAAAATAAATAGGCTTAATGCTTGGGTTGCCTCTCGAGAAGCACTCATTTGAAGTCTTAAGCTAGACTTACATCTTATTCACACCTTCACGGTGGTTTAAGGAGTGAAAAATCCTTTTTCATTATATCATCTATAATTTGAGTCAAGTGGAGTTTACTTTAAAAGTACTGAAAGTAGAATTACGTACCTTGACTGTTCCGTAAGGGAAAACATTAAGTACTGCAAAGGGGATCTCTTCGTTTATCTTCAGGTTTGATTTGGAGATTTGCAAGTTTGTTCTATCTAATAGTACTTGATCTCCTATTTTGAAGTGATTTGATGTTCCTTTAAGTTCTTATGGGGGTTCCTTCGGTTTCACTTCGTGTGGGTTTGATTCTTCCTTGAAATGTATCTCCTACTCATCTAGCTCATTAGTCTGAAGTCGTCATTCCTCATGAGATATTTCCTTGTTGGTACGAGGTATAGGATATAGCTATATAGTGTAATTCCATGGTGTTTCCTGAAAAGGGAGTTTAACTGAATGCTTATCAAGGGAATTTACGTCCTCACCTTTCTCACTCGATGTCCTAGCTGAGTCGAGAGCTTGAAGACTAATTGATTCATCACCTACATGAAGTATGAGTTCACCTGTGCTAACATCAATTTTAGATCTGGCAGTTGCTAGAAAAGGTCTTCCTAAAATTAATGGGATACTATTGTCTTCATCCATATCTAAAACAACGAAGTCTACGGGGAATATGAATTTGTCAACTTTAACTAGTACATCTTCAATTATACCCTTAGGGATGCAAATAGTCTTATCAGCTAGTTGAATACTCATCCTAGTTTACTTGGGTTTCCTTAGACCTAGTTGTTTAAACATTTTATATGGCATAACATTGATGCTTGCCCCTAAATTAGCTAAAGCATTCTCAAAAGATAAACTACCAATTAAACATGGAATTGTAAAACTCCTTCGATCTTTTCATTTTTGCGATAATCTGTTCTGTAACATTTTCAAGCATACTGCGTTTAGTTCCAAATGCGACTCCTCGTCTAACTTTCACTTGTTTGTTAAGAGCTCTTTTAAAAATTTCCTTGAATCTTGCATCTGCGAAAGAGCTTCAAGAAGCGGTAAGTTAATATGTAATTTCTTTAAAAGTTTAAGGAACTTACTGAACTGTTCTTCTATGTTGTCTTCCTTCATCGCATTGGGGTAAAGTATACGAGGTTTGGATTCTTTAATTATCGGTTGTGGCTTTTCTTGGCTTACCTTAATCTTACCTTCACTTATCACAAGTTCTCGCCTTGGCTTGGGTTCAGATTCGACTATCCTTTTACTGTTATGAGTTGTTATGGCTTGAATTTGCTCTTTTGGATTAGTCTCAGTGTTACTTGGAAAGCTACCTAATGGTTGTTCGGAGATCAGCTTTGCGAGTTGCCCTAACTGGTTCTCGATTCCTTTAATCGATGCTTGTTGATTTTTAAGTGTTGTCTCAGTGTTTTGAAATCGAATTTCAGACACCGCTATAAATTTTGTCAGCATCTCTTCAATGTTTAGTTTCTTTTCCTGAGGGCAGGGCTATTGTTGAAGGTTTGGAGGGGTGGTTGTTGTCTTTGATTTCCTTGGCCACCCCACGAGAAATTAGGGTGGTTTCTCTAACCTGGATTATAAGTATTACTATAGGGGTTATTTTGAGGTCTAAAATTATTACCCGTATAGTTTAATTGTTCACTTTCCATTCCCGGATTGTAGGGTAGGTACTCAGGATTCACCACACCTAGATTTGAATCACATTGCATAGCTGGATGTACCTGCAAAGAACTACACAAACCATCAATCTTTTTATTCATCATCTCTACCTGATTTGATAGCATGGTGATTGCGTCGAGATTGAAAACTCGCTACTTTAGTTGGTTTTATCCTTGTAACTTTCCACTGATAGTTATTCAGTGACATCTCCTCTATGAATTCATAAGCTACTTTAGGAGTTTTGTTATTCAGGGCTCCGCCGACAGCTGAGTCAATTAACTACCGAGTTGAGGGGTTCACACCGTTGTAAAACATTTGGACCTATAACCACAAGGGTAAACCATGGTGTGGGCACTTTCTCAACAGATCCTTGTATCTCTCCCATGCTACGTACAATGTTTCTAAATCCATCTACACAAAAGAATAGTTATCATTCCTTAATTTGGTCATTTTGGCAGGCGAAAAATATTTCAGTAAAAAATTTTCGGTCATTTGGTCCCATGTAGTGATTGATCCTCGTGGAAAAGAATGCAACCACTGTTTGGCTTTATTTCTCAAATAAAAGGGAAATAATCGAAGACGAATGGCATCATCAGAAACACCATTTATTTTGAAGGTATCACAGAATTCTAGAAAATTAGCTTAATGAGTATTTGGGTCTTCGTCCTACAAACCACCAAATTGAACGAACTGTTGAATCATTTGTATAGTGTTAGGTTTTAATTCAAAATTATTAGCGGCTATAGTAGGCCTAACAATACTCGATTCAGCTCTTATTAAATTAGGTTTAGCATAATCATACATAGTTCAAGGAGCATGATGATCGGCCACTTCCTGAGGTAGTGGATTATTCTCAGCCATCCTTTCGGTGGTATTGGTTTCATCATCTTGCTCTTCTTGAATGTAATCTACGCCTCGCCTTACTTCTCTATGATTTCTACGTACGGTTCCTTCAATATCACTGTCATAAAGTAGTGGTCCTGTCGGGTTCCTTCTAGTCATAAACTAGAGAGAAAAGAGAAAAAGAAAAATAAAATTTAGAAAAGTAAAAATAAAATTTAATTGTAGAAAAATATAATATGGCTAAAGTAATAAAAATTGAGCGTTCTTAATATTTCAGTTCCCCGGCAACAGCTCCAAAAACTTGATAGTGTCTGCTGAGTCTTAAAAATTTATAAAAAGAATGATCGAACCTGGAAACTAACTATGACAATGATGGAGGCAAGCGCAACTATCGAACAATAGTATAGCTAGCGGCAAGACCAGATTGTCGAACCCAAAGAAACAAAAAGTACTAATATTAACTCTCTTTCTATTATTTAGCCTAAGAATTAAGGGAATTTTTATCTAATCTAAAATTAACTAATCAACTAAACTAAAGATGCTAAGACAAAGAAGGAATTGTGAAACACCCCAAACCCGACCCATAAGTCCTGACCGGATCTGGTATGCTTCTAGAGAAAAACCATTCAAAACTTATTTGGACTTTGCCAAAATCTTGTGTGTTTTTGAAGAACCATTGATCTAGGTTGGGTTCAAAATTAAAAACGGTGTTGATTAGGTGTCAAAACATTTAATATTTATATTTAAGAAAAATTAACTTTAACTTTAAATTAATAAAAATCGTATTATACTAAAATAATTTAAAGTGCATGCATAAACTATTTAATACTTATGGCCTTATTACATCAAAATAAAACTCGAAATAATTCAAAATATTTAAGTATGGAAAATTCAAAATGAAACAAATTCGGAGCTGAGCATGGCCACCATTAAGCTCCTACCGACCCGGTCCATTACTGTGTGTCACCTGAAAAATAATCCCACAATGGGGTGAGTCAAGCAAACTCAGTGTGTAACAACCAACACAAATCTCAATCAATTTAGGCATGTCAAATCATACATAATAAACATATATAATCAATGATGCAAACCCGAACCCAAACCTAGATAACCATCCACTACACATCACCCGTACCAACCACCACACCGTGGGGACTACTAAGTCGACCCTCCATCCGCTACACATCATCGAAGGCAGTTGCTACAGACAACATGCTCATCGCCCTTATAATTTCATGGCATAGCCACCAGATAATTATTTTGTGACATAAGTCACCACATTCAGATTTCGTGACATAAGTCACCACATTCAGATATTGTGGTATAAAACCACCAGATCACTTCCCCTTAACATATCACCCATATGCTCCATGTCATACAAATCATGCAATAACATGCCTTATTCTTTATTTCACATTCTTATTAATATTCACGGATGGGCCATAACAGATATTCATGCTATCATAACTACAGTAGTAGTAAGTTACGTACCTGAGTACTTCGTACCATTGCATGGTACTCATAGCCATATCTTACGTATTCTTATTAACACATTTATCAAAACATAACCATAAATCTTTTAAGGCTTAGTGTGGGGTACACACCTGGTATTAATGCTTTACTGAAATCCCGAAAACTCGATCTAATGCTTTAGACCCTTAATTCCTACATTCGACCAACACTACACATTTTAGCTAAAGGCCATTTTGCCAAATGATCAAATCCCAAAGGATTTATCACAAGTTAAATCTTACCTTGCTGTCGATTTGATTACTAATCAAATCCCGGAATGTCGTGATACTCCTTCCTTCCAATCGGCCAATGCTACACATTTGACTTGGTTAGTTTCGACTTTTGAACAGATGAGAAACAGATTTAGAATTACTAAATATGACCTTGGCCGATTGTTCAGGTTCACTTACCTTGTGGATCTTAAATCCCGAAAAATACCACTTGCTCCTAAAATTGACGAAATCCCTACATTCCACATGTTAGATTTGGCTTTAACCTTAAGCCCATGACGGTGGCCCATGGCTGAATGTTACATATCACTTACCTCGATCACTTCAAATCCCGAAAGACTCCTTCACGCTAGCTACAACCAAAACACGAGATTATGGCTTAATACCCATTTGGCCATCCTTAGAAATCAAGGCTTAACAATTGATTTTGGCACACTAAAAGAGATAGAAGAAACGATTAGGAGAGAACTCTTACCTACTATAGAGGATCAATTGGAGCAACTCACAACCAATGGCACTTCCGACTTCTAAAACTTACGACAGAAGAAAAAGAATGAGGCCCCTTTGAGATTCGGCTCAAGCTTCAAATGGTGAAGAAAGAAATCGCAAGAGTGGGGAGAGTTGAGTGCTTAAAGGATTCGGCCAAAAATAAAACTAGATCAAGTGGTCAAGGTTTCGGTTTTGAAGAGAAACGAGAGAAGAAACAAAATAGTGGGAAGGTTCAATGGAGAATTTGGCAAGAGAGATTGAGAAAGAAATAAAAAGATGAACACACTCCCTAATAAAATTTGGCACTTATCCCCTCCCATATGACCGAATTTTGCCAACCAAAGAGTCCCTTGGTCGGCCACTATATCCTTTCTTTTCAAATCCCAAATTACTCTCCTATTTTTCCTCCATGCTACTCATTCAAAATAAATTGAATAAGCCAACCTTATCCTACTCTTTTAGCCAAATTTTTAAAAGAAAACCAAAACTTATCTTCATCTTTTCAAAGCTCTTATGCCGTCCAACACTCCCCCCTCTCTCTTGATGCCAAACTGCAAAATAAAAGCACACTCCATACTGCCAACATGACTCAAACCTGAGCCCCTTACACCTTGCATATGGCATCACATACTGAGGCCCTAAGTGGGGCCTCCAAGCCACTTAAACAAGCCCATTCTTGTGTCACATTTCCCCTACTAATTTTCTTAAGGCCTATCAGGCTTAGCTCCCTCTTTGAAATTTAAAATCAAGTAATTCTTAAGGCATTTTCTACACTTTAAAGTTTCCAAAATTCATGCAACACAATTCAGAACACACATAGGCATGCTACCTCATACAATTTAGTATTAATGCATAAGCCATAAATCTGGATATTACAGTTCTACCCCCTAAAAATAATTTCAACCTCAAAATTACATGGCTAGAATAGGTGGGGGTATTACTGTCGTATTGCTTCCTCTGGCTCCCAAGAAGCTTCCTTCGATCCATGGTTACGCCACAACACTTTGACCAGAGGGACCGACTTCCTCCGAAGCACCTTCACATCTCGTTCCAGAATCTGAATCGACTCTTCCTCATAAGGCAGATCTGGTCTCAGCTCCACCTCTTCAACCGGAACTACGTGAGATGGATCCGATCGTTATCAACGTAGCATGGAAACATGAAATACATCGTGCATCTGCTTCAATTCCAGAGGCAACTCTAACTGGTATGCTACCGGTCCAATTCGCTTCAATACCCGATAAGGTCCTATAAACCTTGGACTTAATTTCCCTTTGCGACCAAATCTCATCACCTTCTTCCAAGGTGAAACTTTAAGAAACACTTGATCTCCCACATCGAATTCTATTTCCTTCCGTTTGAGATTAGCATGCGACTTCTGCCTGTCAGATGCCTCCTTTAACCGTGTCCGAATTACCATAACCTTTTCCTCTGATTCTGGCACAATTTCGGACCCAAAATCTGACGTTCCCCTAATTCCGTCTAACACGTAGGAGTGCGACACTTCCGTCCATACAACACCTCGTACGGTGCCATTTTAATACTTGCCTGATAACTGTTGTAGTATGCAAACTCAGCTAAAGGCAAATATTCTTCCCAACTTCCTCTGAAGTCTATCACACATCCCCTTAGCATATCCTCTAACACTTGGATTACTCGTTTAGATTGACCGTCCGATTGTGGATGGAAAGTCGTACTGAAGTCTAATCTTGTGCCTAAAGCCTGATGTAGTGCTTTCCAAAACTGAGACGTAAACCTCGGATCCCTATCCGAGATAATCGACACCGGTACTCCGTGCAACCTTATAATTTTCGCAACATACAACTTTGCTAGCTTCTGGAGAGAATAGTCAACCCGCACTGGAATGAAATGCACGGACTTTGTCAATCGATCCACTATCACCCATACCGAGTCCTTTTAGTAGGCGTAAGGGGAAGCCCACTAACGAAGTCCATGGTAATTCTCTCCTACTTCCACTATGGAATCTGTATTGGCTGAAGTAACCCTGACGGAACTTGGTGTTCAGCCTTAACTTGCTGACACGTTAAGCACTTCCCTACAAATTCGGTAAGTTCCCACTTAAGATCAGGCCACCAAAATTGTTCCCTCAGATCTCTATACATCTTACTGCCTCCAAGATGCATAGCATAAGGACTACTATGTGATTCCTGAAGAATTCTCCACCTTAAGTCCTCGTTCTTCGGCATACAGGCCTTTCCCTTGAAACACAATACTCCATCGCCGTTAACACCATAATCCTTCAACTCCCCACTCTGTACTTGCCGTAGCTTAGTACTTAGATCATCATCCGCCAACTGACTCTTTTTCACCTTAGTCAACCACGTCGGCTTAACTTACAACTCACAAGAGACTTCCATCGTCATACAAGCTCGGATGCAAAACATCACCCTTAGATCGACACTACTTTCGACTTAGAGCATCTGCCACTACATTCGCCTTGCCCGAGTGATACTCTATGGAACAATCGTAGTCCTTCAACAATTCCACCCACCTTCGCTGTTTCAGGTTCAACTCCTTCTGAGTCAGTAGATATTTGAGGCTTTTGTGGTCTGTGTAGATTACGGACTTCTCTCCATATAAGTAGTGCCTCCACACCTTAACGGCAAAGACCACTGCTGCCAATTCCAAGTCATGCGTTGGGTAGTTAACCTCGTGTGGCCTTAGTTGTCGAGACGCATAAGCAACTACTTTCCCGTCTTGCATAAGGACACCTCCCAAACCTGTATGGGAAGCATCACAATACACCACAAAATCTTTCCCTACCTCAGACTGAATCAAAACTGGAGCTTCAGTCAAGACCCTCTTAAGCTTTTCAAAGCTCTCCTGTTGCTTATCGGTCTATATGAAAGGTACCTCCTTCCTCAGCAGCTTGGTCAAGGGTGCCGCGATCGACGAGAACCCCTCTACAAAGCTTCTATAATAGCCTGCCAATCCCAAGAAGTTACGAATCTCAGCACAGACTTAGGTGGCTTCCAATCTAGCACTGCTTCAATCTTCCTAGGATCCACCCTTATTCCTTCTACAGATACCACATGCCCTAAGAATGCAACTTCCTTCAGCCAAAATTCACACTTGCTAAATTTGGCATAGAGCTTCTTCTCCTTTAACACCTGCAACACTATCCGGAGATGTTCATCATGTTCCCCCTCGGACTTGAAATACATTAGGATATCGTCGATGAACACAACAATGAACCTATCCAAGTAAGGTTGAAAAACTCGGTTCATCATATCCATGAACGCAGCTGGGGCGTTCGTCAAACCGAACGGTATTACTACAAACTCAAAATGCCCATATCTTGTCCGAAAAGTGATCTTATGGATATCTGCCTCTTTCACTTAAGCTGATGATATCCAGACCTTAGATCTATCTTTAAGAATACTGCGGCCCCCTTAAGCTGATCAAACAGGTCTTCAATCCTTGGCAAAGGGTACTTGTTCTTGATGGTCAGCTTATTCAACTGACGATAATCTATACACATGTGCATAGTTCTGTCCTTCTTCTTCACAAACAAGACCAGTGCTCCCCATGGAGACACACTGGGTCGATAAACCCACGATCAGCAACTCTTGGATCTGAGCCTTGAGCTCAACTAACTCCTTTGGTGCCATTCTATACGGGCAATTGACACAGGAGCTATTCCCAACAACAAGTCAATTCCAAACTCCACCTCCCTGTCCGGGGGTATTCCTAGTAATTCCTCCGGAAAGACATCCACAAACTCCCTTATGGTTCTAACTCCACTAACTCCCCCTCCTTTCGCATCCAAAGCACTAACAAAAGCCAAAAATGCCTTGTACCCTTTCCGAACCATCTTATCAGCCTTTAACGTCGAAACTACGTTAAACAAGTAGTTTCTTCTTTCTCCTGTCATAATTATCGCCTCATCCTCTAGAGTTCTTAACTCCATTCGTTTAGCTCACAATCCAATACAGCCCGATGCTCTACTAGCCAGTCCATGCCAAGAATAAGATCGAATTCTCCGAAGGGTAGTTCCATTAAGTTGGCAGGGAATATCACTCCCTAAATCTCTAGAGGTACTTTCCGAAATATCTTGTTCACCACTATAGTTTGACCTAATGGGCTTACTACAGTTATCTCCCTGTTAGATAGTTCAGAGGCTATTCCTAGAGTTTCAACTACTCTACATACAACATAAGAGTGGGTAGAGCCCACATCAATCAAAGCAAAGTAAGGCTTGCCAAACATAAGAAACGTACTGGTTATGACGTCCGGTGTGTCTCCGTCCTCCCTCCGATGTACCGCATAAACCAAACCCAGCTGCTTGGCCTCCGTGTTACCAACACCTCAGCCTGGTATTCCCCGTCCTCTACCAGCACCGTTACCTCTGCCAGCCAAACCACGGCCTCGCGATGGCTGCTGTCCTCCTCTTCTAGCCTGGTTAATACCTTGGCTTACTGGTTGACCCCCTTCTGTTCTCATAGGATAATCCTTAATCATGTGGTCCTTGGACCCACACTTAAAGCATCCTCCCGTCTTTTTCCAACACTCCCCCAAGTGCATCTTTCCACACTGGCACAAGTACGACATCGCCTCCAAGAGGCGACTTCATCGACCTCATGGTCCATCAACTCTAGGCCTCTTTTGCTCATTCCTTGAAGGCCCTGATGATCCAAAGCCTCTCTTTTGCCTACTCTGGTCTGAATTCTGTCTCACCGAGTCCTTAATCCTTTGGCTACCTTAGCCTTCTCCGCCAATACGGCAAACTCTTGCTCCTGCTGTGGAGCTATCAATAACCTCAGATCATCCCCTAGTCCATCCTCAAATCGGACATACCGCTCATGCTCCGTCGACATAATACCTCGAGCATAACGGCTCAGCCTTAGGAATTCTGCCTCGTATTCCACTATGGACTTATTCCCCTGAACCAACCTCAGAAATGCCTTCCTCTGCGCATCAACATAGCTAGTTCCAATGTACTTCTTCTGATATGCCGCCTTGAAATATTCCCAAGTAAGATCGTCTGCGGCATCACCTTTCTGAACTGTGAGCCACCATTGGTATGGCTCATCACGAAGTAGTGACACTATCCCTTTCAATTTCTCCTCGACAGTTAGGTCCAAATCGTCCATAATCCGTTCCGTCACCTCTAACCAATACTCAGCCGTATTGGGTGCCACACCAGATACTCCACAAAAAAACTCAGCTCCATTGGCTCGAAGTCGCTCAGGTACCAACTTCCGAGCTCCCATGCCTCCACCTGCTCCAGCCACCCTTTCCAAAACTCACAGCATCGCCTGTGATACTACATCATCCCCCGTCTGATCCTGATATTCCACATCAACGGCTGGTGGTGGTGGCATCTCATTTTTGGACCCTTGTCCTGACCTAACGGGTTTCGACATGATCATTCAGCCTCTACCACTATCTCATACGTTACG
Source organism: Gossypium rotundifolium (assembly GCA_025506655.1). NCBI lineage: Eukaryota > Viridiplantae > Streptophyta > Magnoliopsida > Malvales > Malvaceae > Gossypium > Gossypium rotundifolium. The sequence continues at coordinate 148,827,453 of CP106724.1, forward strand.
ACCACGTCCCTTTAAATTCATGCTTCTGAATCGCGTTTATCTGATTAAAGAATTTTACGAATTAGTTTTGTTCCACTGATTTATCGCGAACAGTCTTATGTTTAATAGTTCTAAGGAGTAGTTCTTCCGATTTCATACACATACGTCTCAATTCATTCATTCAATCACATTCATGAACTTGCGTTCATTACAGAGAAATGTTGTAGTTGTCATTGTTAGTTGTTTTCCACCACCTAGGGGTACTTTCGTAATTTTATCCTATAGGGGTATTTTGGTAATTTTCCAAATTAGGGTATTTAAAAATGTTGCAAAATAGAGATTTTTGGTATTTTTACAAAATTGAAATACTTGGTAAGAAAATTTTAAGGGTAAACTGGTAATTTTATAAGCTGAGGGTATTTTCATAATTTTTCAAACCAGGGTCATTTCGGTAATTTTTCGTAAAATATGGTTCCTAGTGACTTTTCAAAACAAGGGTATTTTTAAAAATTTTAATTTGAGGGCACTTCGATAACTTTCCACACTGAGGGTATTTTGGTCATTTGTTAGGGGTAATTTGGTCAATTTGCAAATCAATGGTATTTGGTCATTTAATTTTTTTAAAACGAGGGTACTTGGAATTTTAAAAATTATGGTTTGAATTTTGAGTTTCACAAAACAAGGTGATGGTCCCTTTTGGGTTTTAATTATTGGGTTTAGCCTGTGTTTGAGTCCTCTTGGCTAAGGTGAACCGTCACTACGCACCAGGTAGGATTCGAGCAGTGAGGAGGTAAGTCACTAGGACTACTTAAATACCAAGCTCCCACTGAATCCAATCCTATACATGTGCACAACGGTTGCCACACCCTAACTCGGTGACTTAGACACAGGTTTGTTTAATTAGGCTTTAAAGTTTTATGCAGTTCTGTGTTGGAGTAAGCTAATCCTAGGGTTTAATAACTTAATATACTAATCTACGCTCCCTTTGTACCCATATACAAATCATATAATAAATCACACAATAGTTAGGGGCACTTACTTGGTGGACTTCGGGTCGGTGACTTAGGTGTCATGCCGGAAAACCTGCTCATTTCACAAGACTTTCACAAAATTCATTTGGGCCAAATTTTAAAAATATCGTAGGCTTTAAACCCAAGGCCGAGAGTTTAAAATTGTGCTCTGATACCAAGCTAAAACACCCCAAACTTGGCCCACAAGCCCTGACCAGATTTGGTATGCTTCTAAGAAAAACCATTCAAAACTTATTTGGACTTTGCCAAAATCTTGTGTGTTTTTTAAGAACCATTGATCTGGGTTGGGTTCAAAATTAAAAACGGTGTTGATTAGGTGTCAAAACATTTAATATTTATATTTAAGAAAAATTGACTTTAACTTTAAATTAATAAAAATATTATCATACTAAAATAATTTAAAGTGTATGCATAAACTGTTTAATACTTATAGCCTTATTACATCAAAATAAAAACCGAAATAATTCAAAATACTTAAGCATGGAAAATTCAAAATGAAACAAATTCTAAGCTGAGCATGGCCACCATTAAGCTCCTGCCGACCCGGTCCATTACTGTGTGTCACCTGAAAAATAATCCCACAACGGGGTGAGTCAAACAAACTCAGTGTGTAACAACCAACACAAGTCTCAATCAATTTAGGCATGTCAAATCATACATAATAAACATATATAATCAATGATGCAAACCCGAACCCAAACCTAGATAACCATCCGCTACACATCACCCGTACCAACCATCACACCGTAGGGACTACTAAGTCGACCCTCCATCCGCTACACATCATCGAAGGCAGTCACTGCAGACGACATGCTCATCGCCCTTATAATTTCGTGGCATAGCCACCAGATAATTATTTTGTGACATAAGTCACCACATTCAGATTTCGTGACATAAGTCACCACATTCAGATATTGTGGTATAAAACCACCAGATCACTTCCCCTTAACATATCACCCATATGCCCCATGTCATACAAATCATGCAATAACATGCCTTATTCTTTATTTCATATTCTTATTAATATTCACGAATGGGCCATAACAGATATTCATGCTATCATAACTACAGTAGTAGTAAGTTACGTACCTGAGTACTTCGTACCATTGCACAGTACTCCTAGCCATATCTTACATATTCTTATTAACACATTTATCAAAACATAACCATAAATCTTTTAAGGCTTAGTGTGGGGTACACACCTAGTATTAATGCTTTACTGAAATCCCGAAAACCCGATCTAATGCTTTAGACCCTTAATTCCTACATTCGGCCAACACTACACATTTTAGCTAAAGGCCATTTTGCCAAATGATCAAATCCAAAGGATTTATCACAAGTTAAATCTTACCTTGCTGCTGATTTGATTACTAATCAAATCCCAGAATGTCATGATACTCCTTCCTTCCAATCGGCCAATGCTATACATTTGACTTGATTAGTTTCGGCTTTTGAATGGATGAGAAACATATTTAGAATTACTAAATATGACCTTGGCCTATTGTTCAAGTTCACTTACCTTGTGGATCTTAAATCCTGAAAACTACCACTTGCTCCTGAAATTGACGAAATCACTACATACCACATGTTAGATTCGGCTTTAACCTTAAACCCATGACGGTGGCCCATGGCCGAATGCTACATATCACTTACATCGATCACTTCAAATCCCAAAAGACTCCTTCACGCTAGCTACAACCAAAACATGAGATTATGGCTTAATACCCATTCGGCCATCCTTAGAAATCAAGGCTTAACTATTGATTTTGGCACACTAAAAGAGATAGAAGAAATGATTAGGAGAGAACTCTTACCTACTATAGATGTAACATCCTAGATTAGGGGTTATGCATTTAGTGCATAATTCATGTGTTAGTGGGCTAGTGAGGGTGTTTGGAGATGTTTGAGGGGCTTTGGAAATTCTAGGATGAAGATGGAAGCTTTAGAAAATTATTGGTTTTTAAGTTAAAAAGGGGGAGCTGGGGTAAGGTAGCCTTAAGAAAAGTATTGGCGAATATAGGACACAAGAAGTGATGTGGAAAAGTGGTAAGGGATGCCACCTAAGGTGCAAGGGTGGTTGCGTCAAAGGGGGTGCCAAGGGGAAGGGGTTCGAGCTGCAGGAATCGCAATTGGGAGTTTTTATTTTTGGCATTGGGCTAAGGAGGCCTCAAGGAAAATTTTGGGAGTGTTTGGACATGAAACTAGGCCTTGGTAAAGTGGGTTCCATGCGCCACTTAAGGGCCTGGAAAGGACGCCTGGACAAGGGTCTTGGTTCGAATCCCGTTAGCGGCATGGGCGTGTTTTTATTTTGCTTTGGCGTTAAGATAAGAGGGAGCTAGGGAAGGAGGCTTTAAAATAAATTGTGGCGAGCTTATGTCATAAAAGAAGGCCATGGCAGTGTGGCTTGGGACGTTATATGTGGCTTGCGGCAATGAGGGCCCAGGTTCGAGTTGCGAAGGAAGCAAGAAAGGGCATTTTATTTTTGTGCGACAAGAAGGCACTTGGGCTAAGTAGGTCTTAAAAGAAATTGTGGTGAATTATGTCACAAAAGAACCAGCAGCAGAGTGGTACAGCGTTACTGCATTTTGCTTCAAAGGGTTCCAAGAGGTCCCATGTTCGAACCATCCAGCAAAGAAATGAGTTGGGTTTTATTTTATTTTATTTTTCCTTGAGACAGGGAGTAGTGGGACGACATATGGACTCTCAAATGATAAGGATAATGCTTGGTTTTATTTTTATTAATTTGGCTAAGAGTAGGATAAGTGTAGTTTTATTTATTTATTTTAAGATGGTAGATATAAGATAATTATAGTTTTATTTATTTATTTTAATTATGGTTTTATTTTATTTAGATTAAATGAGATATTAGTAAGGGATATTATTGTTTATTTTATTTATTTAAGTGGGTGATAAAGAGATAATAATGGAGAAAATTTTGGGATGTGATAAGGGGGAGAGGTAGTGGCCGATTGAGGGGCTCTTGGTGTTGGTAAATTCGGTCATAAGGAGGGGGTTAAGTGCCGAAAATTGTTAGTTTTTTCTTTAGTGTTGCTTTGCCGAAATTCTATTACTCCTCTCCTCTTCTTTTTTTTTTATTTTCTTTCAACCCCAAATCCTTTCTTTTTATTCCTTGAATAGCCGAATACCCCATCTTCTTTTGAGAGCCATAGCCAAATGTGTAGTCACCATTTAGAGCATAAGTCGAATCATCAAAGAAGGTGACGTCGACTACTTTCTTGTAGTCTCTCTAAACAAACGTTGGTAAGTACCCCTATTAAGCAGTTAGTTTCGTCTCTCTTTCTTGTGGTATGCCGAAATCAAGGGTAGGCCTTGATTTCTAAGAATGGCCGAATATGCTCAAGGCCATATTAATGTGTTTCTTTTGTGCCAACGTGAGGGAGCATTAAAGGAGTCTTTCAGGATTTGCAGAGATTAAGGTAAGCAATTGGTAATATTCGCCAAGGGCCATCTTTAGAGTTTTCATGTGCCAAGCCGATTCTAATGGTTGCTAAGCAGGGATTTCGACTATTCAAGGAGCAAGTGGTGATTCGGGATTTAGTTTAGTAAGGTAGGGAGGCTTGTGTTATTCGGCCATAGGCCATATTTGGGTTTAAAAGTGACCGATTCTATCTATGGATGTTAGGGGTAAATTGGCAGAGATAATCAAAGCCTCCGGGATTTGGTAGGAGACCAAATCGGCATTAAGGGAGGAGGAAAAACCCCGTTCATCGTGTTAGAATCAAATAGTTCGGGATTTCACTAAATAGTCAGGTGTGTGATTAACCCACCGTTTTTCGGGTTTTTGCTATATTTACGTGTGTGGATTATGTGCTAACCAATGCAGTGGCAGTTATGTGGTGGTTACCCTAAAAAGGGGTATATCGATAATCATGTTAGTATTATCTGTTGATACGAATGTGAAAGTGCCGATGTGAATGTGACTATGCCTATGGAAATATGATGGTCAGCCTTAATAACATGTGCATGCATTTATTATTATTATGCCACTATTACACGTTGCATGTGCATGGGTTGGGATATGAAAGAAGGTACGGGTGTACTTCGAGTACGTGGTTTGATGTTAGCCTTGAGCTACATCGTGGATTGACGTTGACTGAGGTCACGTTGTGGATTAATTGCGATTTAGTTCACGTGGCTTGATGAGTGGCTATGTGGCTCATCGTGGTTGATATAGGCTAAGTGTCATATCGTGGTTGATGAGTGACTATGTGTCCCATCGTGGTTTTGGTGTTAGCTATGACTACATCGTGGATTGGCGCCGATCGAGGTCACGTTGTGGATTTTGTGCTTTATTGCACGTGGGCGGCATTGATTGCCTTTTGGAGTGAAAAGGAGAGGTGATTTATTAATCCCCGGTGTGTGGTAAATTTGGGTAAGGGGTGTGTAGAGGATGGACCCTAGGTTTGGGTTGGGTACACTTTGCATAATTATATCGATATGTGAATTTAATGTGAAAGTGGGCCAAGCCCAATTGATATGTGGACTAATGTGGAAATGGGCCAAGCCCAGTGTGTGAATGTGGATTTGAATAAGAAATGGGCTAAGCCCGATGTGAAAAGTATGTGGTTAATTACCTGTTACGATAAGTGTTATGAATATGGGCCAAGCCGAATGTGGTAAATTGTGAATATGATATCTTGTTATCGATATATGGGTTAATATGTGTTAACATGTGGGTGGAATTGATGGTTTAATTACACACCGAGTCTGTATGACTCACCCAATTTTATCAACATCACGGTGATGCTTGGACCGGTTTGGAGTGGATACGAGGTGGCCCATGCAGAAGACATTTTATTTAATTAATTAAGTATTTATATTTTCAGATTTTGATTAAGCGTTTATTGTAATAAGGCCCATTAAAGTATTTAAGTATCTTTATTGTTATGTTTTATTATGGATTCACAATTGAGATATCTTTCACCAATGGTTTTATTTTCTTAAATCTATATATGATAAAGTTTTTATTTCGGATATTTTTATCAAACTTATATTATTTAAAATTTTTAAATGGACATGGTTTTTGAATAAGAACAAAATTTTCAAGTTCCACCACAAGTCAGGATATTTTCAAACGTTTTTTGCAGTGGCATTTCAAATTCGGTCGTAACGAATGGGCTGGGTTTAGGGTGTTACAATAGAGGATCAATTGGAGCAACTCACAACCAACGGCACTTTCGGCTTCTAAAACTTGTGACAGAAGAAAAAGAATGAGGCCCCTTTGAGATTCGGCTCAAGCTTCAAGTGAAGAAAGAAAACGCAAGAGTGGGGAGAGTTGAGTGCTTAAAGGATTCGGCCAAAAATAAAACTAGATCAAGTGGTCAAGGTTTCATTTTGAAGAGAAATGAGAGAAGAAACAAAATAGTGGGAAGTTTCAATGGAGAATTGAGCAAGAGCGACTGAGAAAGAAATAAAAAGATGAACACACTCCCTAATAAAATTCGGCACTTATCCCCTCCCATATGACCGAATTTTGCCAACCAAAGAGTCCCTTGGCCGGCCACTATATCCTTTCTTTTCAAATCCCAAATTGCTCCCCTATTTTTCCTCCATGCTACTCATTCAAAATAAATTGAATAAGCCAACCTTATCCTACTCTTTTAGCCGAATTTTTAAAAGAAAACCAATAATTATCTTCATCTTTTCAAAGCCCTTATGCTGTCCAACACTCCCCCCTCTCTCTTGATGCCAAACTACAAAATAAAAGCATACTCTATGCTGCCAACATGACTCGAACCTGAGCGCCTTACACCTTGCATATGGTGTCACATACTGAGGCCCTAAGTGGCGCCTCCAAGCCACTTAAACAAGCCCATTCTTGTGTCACATTTCCCCTACTAATTTTCTTAAGGCCTATCAGGCTTAGCTCCCTCTTTGAAATTTAAAATCAAGTAATTCTTAAGGCATTTTCTACACTTTAAAGTTTCCAAAATTCATGCAACATAATTCAGAACACACATAGGCATGCTACCTCATACAATTTAGTATTAATGCATAAGCCATAAATCCGAATATTATAAATTGGGGAAAGACTTGAGGGGAAAACTGATTGATTTAGACAATACCTGAGGAAGAATCCACCTAAACTTCACTTGTTATCTAACTCTAAACCAGAGCGATTTATTCACTTGACTTGATCCGTAGGATTCCCTAAGTTATATTAATACCTGTCTCGAGGCTACTAACGTCTAACCCTAGGTTGATTAATTGAAATCTCTTTCTAATTAAAACCCCTATAATTGCATTAACTCGATTTATGGACTCCCATATTAGGTTTGACCCTAATCCGATAGATTTTCGTCACCCTATCTCTAGGCACGTGAGTAACTCCGCTTAACTATGCTAGATCTACTCTTAGACAAGGTCTCTTCCTCCTCTGCCTAAGCACATCACACTTGAATCAATATCCCAGAAATACAAAAACAAGAATTAAGAACACACAGTTAAGAACAAATCAAGTATTTATCATATAGCTCAAATAACAATAACAAGATCCGTCTTAGGTTTTATCCCCCTCAAGTATCTGAGGGTTTAGTTCATAACTGTAAAAGAAAACATCTAAGAAGAAAAGATAAAACAAAACATAAGAAAACCCTAAAACCCCCTGAAGGAATTGAAGGAGAGTTCCTCCATCTTGAGTACGATTCCGGCTTCTTGAGATGAATCAACTGGCTTTCTTTGAGTAAATCCCTGAATTTAACTACTTTGGCTTAGCCCTTTGGCCTAGCTGAATGCCCCCTTAAAGGTTGGCCTCTAGGGTCTTTATGTAGGCTTTTGGAATGTCTTTCTTCACCTCTAAGTACCCTAATCCGAATGAAACTCTTCTTTCCTGCGGCAGGGACACGCCCATGGCACACGCCCGTGTATTTCGTGGCTAGGCCGTGTTCAAACCTGTTGATGAGGCACGACCGTGTTTTTTAGGGTCCAGGCCATGGTCGACTCTTTTCACGGGCACAGCCGTGTGGTCTTGGGCCCAGGCCTTGTGGATTTTGTACTTTAGCCCATTTTCTCTATTTTTGGCCCGTTTCTCATTCTTTTCTTCCTCCAATGCTCTACTGAGTATAAAACATGAAAACAAAGGATTAGGAGCACCTTTTCCATAATTAAAGGGATAAATCATCCAAAAATATGCTAAATGTGGGATTAAAATATGTTTATATTATGGTTTATCAGCACACATAGTGCTAATCATCTCGGTCACATTTTCAAATACGCACACTTAGTGCCAATTCCTTACATATCATTTATAACTTAATAATCTCATAATTAATCATTTTATAACATTTAAACATAGTTAAGTACACGTATTATATCCAAACTTACCTCGGATGTTGAAATACCGAGACTTGTCGATCAATCGGGTACTTTGTCTTTACCTCGATCTTGATCTGAATCTCTCCTTTCTTGGTCTATACGTATTCAAATTTAGCTCATTCAATCATCAATTCATTCAATTTAGTCCAAACACACATATTTAGGGCATTTTACAAAATAGCCCTCACATTTTCACATTTTGACACTTTAGTCCCTATTTAACAAAATATCAAAATATAAAAAATTCCATATCACCCAAGCTTGGCCGAATATTCCCATGCTCAATATAAGTCTACACATTTCATTTATTTCACATTTTAGTCCCTCAAAATATTATTTTCACATTTTATTCCAAATTACTCAATTTCACTAAAAATTCAAAGACAAAATATGTTAATCTTCCACCTATCTTTTATATTTCATCATCAACTATCAAAAATATCATGAATTAATCAATGGTACAATTCAAATTCATCATCAATTCACAAAACTTAAGCATGGATTTTATAGAGCACGAAGCAACGATTACAAAAACATAAAAATTATAAAAAGCCGAGTAAAGAACATACCTCAATCAAGTTAAGCCCTAGCCAAAAAATATCAAAGCTTCAAACTCTCTTCTTTGGTTCTTATTTTGGTGGATGATGGATGATCAAATGGCCACCAAATGTTTTTGTTTTGTTTAATATTAACTAAATTAACATTTTACCATTTTACCCTTAATGTATAACATTTAAAATCAACTAATATAAGCCCATTTTTGTCCATCTCCACTATCAAAGGTCTAATTACAACATAAGGACTTCCCCTTTATGAAGCCATGCCAAATGAGTACATTAACAATCAGCACACAGCTTTTACATTTTATGCGATTAAGTCCTTTTTGCTAATTAGGCATACAATCGGTAAAAAATTCACACGAAACTTTCACACATGTTCAATCACATATCATAAACATCAAAATTAGTAATAAAATACTTTTTAACCTCGGATTTGTGGTCCCAAAACCACTGTTCCGACTAGGGTCTAAATCAGGCTGTTACACAAGTAGACAGCTTGAGATGGACATGAATAAATAGTGGAACTATGTGCAATTATGATTGTATTATCTTGAGAACATATTGTGAGGATTGGTAAAAACATATTAATTAATTGCTTACTATTTACATGCTAACTAACTAAGCTATATAGCTTACACCCCTTCTTTTTTAATTCCTATAGTGTCATAGATGCTAGCTCGAGTTGAAGGTCGTTGGAGATTCTATCACACAAAGAAGCTATGGATTGGTATTGATGATTTTTATTCTAGCTTTTTAAGTATATGGCATGTATAGGGACTTGGTCATTTATGTACATGTTATTATGAGTTGGCCTAGAATATTGGCCTATGCTAATTGAAGATCATTATTGTATAAGGCCATTTGATTTGTTATGTTATAAGTCTATGATGAAGCATTACATGGATGTGCATGCTTGTTTCGGTTGGATGAGTGAATGTGTGATAATTATGTGTGGAAAATGCAAAATGTGAATGGTTGAGTAAGTTATATGCTATGATTAGTTAAGTGTGTGTGCGATTGTGCATGATGAATGTGATTTATAAATGGTGTACAAATGCAATGATGTGGTTATTGGGATGCCTAAAAAAATTCCATGTGTGTGTTGACAAACTTAGTGTAAGCGTGCAAGAGTTTTTGGATGGAACAGGCTTGGTAAATAGCCTAACTTTCATCCACAAGGATGGCCATATGGCCTAGCACATGGGCATGTGACTTGATCGTGCGACCCTAAATGGTTGATGACATCATAAACAAAGAGTTACTGGGTCGAGGACACGTGCGTGTCCCAAGCCACACAGGCGTATGGCCTTGTTTTGTGGTGAAATTTTTTAAGTATTTTAAAGTTCTCAGTTTAGTCCCGAACCACTCCCAATATATGTTTTGGGTCTCGTAGGCCCATATAAGGTACAATATGATTATGAATGAAAATTTTTAAATTTGAATGGAAACTTGTGACTTAGAAATGATCGGTTATATGTGATTAGGTCCGATAATACCTCATAACCTATTCCGGCGAAGGATACGGGTAAGGGGTGTTACACATATTCTCAATAGGTAAAGGTGAAGAGTTGAATATTAAAATTATGGTTTCATATTCTACTCCATGAGACCTTTACAAGGGTATATCATATGTTTAAAATGATTGAGTGATGAATGGGAAATTGATGCTCAAAGTAAGCTACTTGGAAATATTATTGAGGAAAAGTAAAGGCTTAGATCCCACATTGGTTAAATACCAATTGTGAGATGTGTTTATATATGGGAACCCTCTTGAAAGTTGATTGAAAGACTAAGCTTGGAACCTTGCCTTGCACGCAAGGGGGTGTAGGTCCAAACCTGACGATAACGTGAGCGATGCGAAATGTCCAGATTAGTCGGGCCCATAATGGGCCTACAGATATTTTAGCCCAACACAAAATTATTTTTTCCTCAGTAGACATAATTTGGTTATTTAAGGACACTTATCTTATTTATTTGATTCCAATCAATTTTATTTAATTTTTTAATCAAATTGATTTATTGGCTGCTTTATGGCATTTTGTGGAAATTTCTCCATAATTCCAACATTCTCAATGCCTATAAAATGCTATGAATTATTAAGGTTTTTACACACTCTCATATTCTCTCACACTAATTTTATGTTGCTCTTAAAACTCTTCTTTTCCTCTTCGTATTTTTCAAACATTCCGGTGATAGAAAAAAGGAATAGTTTGTTCGTTGATCACTACAGAGTATTGTAGGAGCAGTCGAATCTGTCTTAAGGAGACTGTGTTAAACAGGCCTCAACGTTTAGTAAAATTTCTATTCTTCCTTTTGATTGCAACTTTTGTTATAGTTTTGATTGTTTTTTCGTATTTGACAAACTAAATATAAATCATTCTATTTATTTTTTATTTTATATGTCTTTATTTATATTTAATTATTTTGTTCGCTAACATGTTTTGTCCAACAACATATGTAATAACTTTAACCAATGTTGATTAAGAGAATTTTCAATAATATCAAAGTCCAAAACATATGTCTAGAATTTAGAAAACTTATATATATAAACTGAAACCATCAAATAAACATATAAAACAACTAGTTTAATGATGACAAAGAACCAATGTAAGGTCACATATTATGATGAACTTTATGTCTTGATTAATAAAAATGATAGATAATATTATGAATCGTGATTTTAAAATCTATCAAATTATAACATTAAAATTAATCTATCACCATTCAGATATAATTACCAAGTAATTATCAAATAGCATATATAAAGAAAAACAATTTTTATGAACAAAATGTAGGTACATATAAGCATGTAATGTGATAAGTGGAATATACCTCAATTTCTTTTCTTCTACAAAATTTTAATGGAAACTTTCTTATTCAATGTTGAGCCTTAATGATTTTATCAAAAAGTAAGCAAATTCAAAATTCATCGATAGAAAACTTTTATTTCAGCATAAATTATGTGATACTAAGACACCCCAATGTCAAAAGCACCCAATCAAAATCCATACCAATACTAAATCTTTCACCATCTGTCTAAGATTATAAAAATAAAATAAATTAATCAAAACAATTATAATTGATCATGAATTAGGTAAAAAATATAATCAGATATGAAACATTAAATAAAAGAAACTTCCTATAAAAAACGTTGCTTGTTGCCATCTAAGATCTTGAAAACCATAGAGGGTAACTTTGATCGTTGATAAAAGGAACTATCACTTTGAGCAAGATCATGATAATAAACATTATCAATAGTAAAATAATCCAATTATTTAAACCAAATTAATGGAATAATAATATGTATGTCAAATATTGGCGTAGAGAGAAATAGTCAAAATAATAGCTTAAAACAAATTGAAATAATGAAATTTCTTTTAGTGACTTTAAAAAAATGGTGAATAAACTAAAATAGTTTAGAAAATAAAAAATTGATTTCTATGCTTTGAATATTTCTCTTTCTATAAAAATATGATGAACACATTAAAGCAATGGTGAAAATACGTATACCGTATATAGTTCAACGGGAGCTTTACAGGCAATTTATATATTGTCACAAAGACGAGAACTTCACTATGAACATGTAGAGGCTCATGCTAATAACATATTATAAAACTTAAAAGAAATATAGAATGAACAAGAGAGAAGAATAAAAGTTGAAAGGATGATTCAACTTTCTCATTGGCATCCAATAACCTTGTACATGCCCTCTATTTATAGGAATTCAAACACCTTAAGTTACAAAGCATTAATGACCACTATTAAGGTAGCCTATAAATGATTTAGGGATTACAAGATAATGAATTTAGAAGCTATGAACATTTATCTTTTAGGGATTACAATACGATAAATTTAAGGGTTATGAATATTCATTTATCAATGAATTTACAATATGGACATTCATTTATCAATGAATTTACAACAATAATATAAATTTTAATTTGTGGGTTAAGAGAATATAATATTAAGTGAACTATAGTTTTTGTTGCAAAAGATTACACACAATGATACACACAAATATTTTGGCCGTAAATTAATATTGTCATATAAAAATTTTGATAATTATTCGACAATTGAATATTATTATTCAAATTAAATAAATTTTCATTGCAACATAAAACTTAGCAGTTAAAACAATAATATTATGCAGAACTTTTGACTGAATTACATAAAAATTTCAAAAATAATTATCAAAATAAGTCATTTTTTCAAAAATTACTGAATTAGGTCGAAATAACATAAATTTTAGTTGGAAGCATTTTCAGCTTATGCAGTAGAAATCGCTTCTAGCTGGAAGCTGTAACAGCCCAATATAGGGCCTAGTCAGAATAGTGGTTATGATACCACAAATTCGAAGTAGAAATATGTGTTTTATGGCTTTTATGAGGTCTATAGCATGTTTGCATAATTGTGTGAAAATTTCATGAAGAAAATTTATAAATTAGTGAAAATTTGTCTATTAGGACTAAATTGCAAAGATTGGAAAATAAGAAATTCTAGAAGATTTAAGTATGAAATAGCATTATAAAAATTATTAGAAGTCCTTATTTAGAAATTAGACCAATATATGTCAAGATTGACAAAAATGTACATGGGAAGGAAAAATCTCAAGAAAGGAGCCTTAAGGGCATTTTTGTCATTTGATTAATTAATGAATTAAAAGGGAAAATAAGTAAAAAAATGGTGTCCTTCTTCTCTGTTATTGGCCGAAAATCACAAGGACTCCATAGCTAGGGTTTCTTCAACTTTCAAACTTGATTGTAAGTATCTCCTAGCCCCGTTTTTAATGTTCTTCGTATTTTTTAGATCCTTGTAGCTCGATTTAGATATTTCTAGCTATATTTTGAGCTAGGTTTATGTTAAAAAATTTACACATGTATGACATGCATGTATTTTAATGATTTATGGAAGAATATGAAAGTTTGATGCATGATAAACATATTTTTCTTAGTGATTTTCATGATAAATTCATTAAAAGGACCAAATTGTAAAAGTCACGAAAATTGTCATACATGAGTGAATTAGTGAAAATTAGGGGCTATTGAAGTTATGAAATGATTCGACTGGGCTTAAAATGTGAAGAAATTGAATGAAAATCATTTTACGAGCCTAGAGGAAAAAATGTAATTATATAAAAGTTTAGGGGCAAAATCATAATTTTTCCAAAGTATGATTCATGGGTTAATTTAGTCAATGTGAGTATTAAATAAGTGAAATTGTTATTATAGATCAAGAAACACAAAGCCCGAACCGAAATTGAGGCAAGAACAAGGTTGTGACTAAATCGAATAACTATACGTATTTTGAGTATCGAGGTAAGTTAGGGTGAAATTAAAGCTACATAATGTTTTTATATTTTTAATTGCTTGATATTATGAGAAATGAATATTATTTATATGAAATTGACTAATGATGCTTCAACGAGAGTATGATGAAAATATGTTAAGTTGAAGTCACAGTTGAACATTCGGAATAGCAAGGATAACAGTGTCACAACATAAGATAAGGAAGGTCCCATATAAGACCATGTCTTGGACATGGCATCGGCACCAAATAAAGGAGGTTCTGTATAAGACCATGTCTGGGACATAGCATCGGCACCAAATAAAGGAGGTCCCGTATAAGACCATGTCTGGGACATGGTATCGACACCAAATAAAGGAGGTCCTGTATAAGACCATGTCTAGGACATGGCCTCGGTACCAAAGAAATATCTAGTGTAAGACCATGTCTGGGACATGGCATCAACATCTATATACGATCTCATATAAGACCATGTCTGGGACATGGCATTGACATCTATATACGATCTCGTATAAGACCATATCTGGGATATGGCATCGACATCGAGATATGAGATCCCGTGTAAGACCATATCTAGGATATGGCATCAGCATCGAGATGTGATCCCATGTAAGACCATATCTGGGATATGGTATTGGCATCTTGATACATGTATGATGAGATTAAGTAACCATCGATAATCTGAGTATTTGAATGGGCAAAGAGCTAAGTTTATGTACAGATGTCAAAGAGCTAAGTCTATGTTTAAAGAGTATAAAAGTGCTAAAGTTATGTAACGAAGTGATACAAGTACCCATGAGTAACTTACGAGAAATGAATGTAAAATATGATAAGTAATTTGGTAAGAGTATGCATGAGTAAGTTATGTTGATGTGTTTGAGAATATGTGTATTATTCAATGAGATGAATGGATGTTATCATTGTAAGAGCCCATTTATGCCCGGGGCCCAATAAAACCAAAAAATTTAAAATCAAAAGTCCATATAAGTCCATTACAAACAAATTCAAACCCAAAACTTTGCAGGCCCAAATGGCCTAATAACAGAGCAAGCCCGAAAAGCCCAAGAGGTTTCGCAAATAGAAACCCTAGGGCAGAACTTCCAGCGCCGCACACAAACAGCAAGCCACCCTCGTGCCTCTACAAGTGCCGCAGCCTCTATACACCACTCGTACAGCCTCCGTACAGCCACATCCACACCATACCTACACAAGGAAACAAATAGCAGCAAAGTAAAAAAAACGAAACAATTGTATTTTTTCCATTTTTTTCAGATTTCGGCTATAATAAACTGAAACAAACGAATTGTAAAGGGGGAACTTTTATGAAAAAATATAGACAGAGAAATAAAAATCAGAAACAGAATTTTAGAGGTTTTTCTCCGATTTCACCTTCTTCTTGTTCTTTTATCTATTTCAATAGCATTTTTTATTTTCTACACACAAATAGAAAGAGAAAAGAGGGGCATACCTTCGTTAACAAATCGTCGGGGCCTTCTCCTCCTTCGTCAAAATCGGGGTTCTGGTGTAACATCCTGAATTTATGGGTCTATGCGTTTATTATAGGAATATGTTTAATATGGTGAAAGGGGTTTAAATTTGGGCTTAGAATTAGGCAAAGGCCCATATTAAATTATTTTAAGGTGGCATCATTAACAATTAAAAAGGAACAAGTTTTGGGTTGCAAGGAGCCCATGTTTTTAGGCCAATTTCGGCACTTTAAATGAAAATAGGGTGACGCCACATACAAAGGAATTAGTGGCCCAAATATTAAGTTTAATGAGGCCCAAATCTTTTAATTTAAGTAAGTTAAATTTTGGTATTAGGGTTAGTAGAGGTGGACGGGTACAAGGCTCAAAAATAGAAGAAATTATGTGGATTTTATAAGTGATAATATCATAGATAAAAAGGAGAAAAGTTAGGAGCTTATCTTCAAGGGAGGTGTTGGCCAAAAATCCACTACCTAGAGGAGTGTAAAATTCGGCTAATGCATGGCAAAGAGGGTGCCGAATTTCCCCTCTCTTTTAGCTTGAATTTTAATTAATTAGGAAGGGCATTTTCAGTTTTATACATGAGGTGTCACAATATCTATAAATAGGGGGGATAGCTCCTTGATTCTGACATTGAAAACCCTAATTTCTTCTCCCATTATGCCAAAATTCCTTCGCCTCTCCCTCTCCAATTTCTTTTCTCCAATTTCTTCAAAAGCCGAAACTCTTCTCCACTTTTTCCTCCTTGTGCCGATTTCACTAAAAAGTCAAGCATCTATAGTCTTTTCTTTTATTCATCCTATTTGAGAATTAGTTCTAATATTCCGGCATTTAAAACTTTTCTTTGGCATTGTCGAATCTCCTTTCCAAGTGTTAGCCAAATTCCCTATACTAAGGTAAATACCGATTTATGTTAGATCTCATATTCTATTCTCAGTTTTTGAAAGGCAAAAGCTGAAAGCTAATAGTTTAATGATTCTATGTTGGGCGGTAATTCGGGATTTGAAGGAAGCTTGGTCAATTAGATCTAAAAGCCGAAAATAGCTATTCTCCACTTTCGGGATTTTTAAGGTAAGAAGATTTCCCTAGATTTCTATTAGATTTGATCATTATATGCGAGATCTTAAGGTTATAATGAGAATTAACGATTAAATATTGTGATAGTAGTTCTGATAAGGACTTGTGATGGAATTAAATATGGATCAGGCAAAGGAGAAAATCCCTAAGTTTAAGAAAAGAGCAGTATCTACCATTCGAGATTGGCCATTTGCTTGTGGACCGGCTTCTGAACAACACCTTAGGCAGATAGCAGTAGTGTCGACTAAGGATAGGGTCGACATAGAAAGCATCGTCTTATAGGTAATCAGGTGTGTAGATCTCCAACACACTAACAAACCTGTATGCATGACTATATATATGTTATGGGCTTAAAAGCGGAATGAGGCTGTTTAGACAGTCGAATAGAACCCTAAAAGGGTTAGGCAAGGATGCCAAGTACGTAAACATAGAACTCCCTATGTGTATCGAAAAATATATATGACTGCATGATGTTTTCTTTATGTGTATTCATGGGGTGGGAATATGATATTGAAAGGGAAGTGCATGATAGGTCACTTGGTGATCAGTGGTGGAAATCCCACATATACAAATGTTAGGTCACATAGTGATCGGTGGCTATGCCACATTCAATGATTCCTAATTAATAGGAATAGGCAGTACGGTTGTCGTTTTGGTGTGTAGCGGATGGAGGGTTGATTGTAGAAATCCCCAAGGTGTGATGGTTGGTACGGATTGGTGTGTAGAGGATGGAAACCTAAGATGGGTTGGGTTATTCATTATTTATTGTTTACCATGTGATTATAATTGTTGCCTTATGTATGGGCTATGGCCCATAATTTGTTTTTGGGCTCAGGTCGTTGTGTGTTTTGAGATTTATACACTGAGTCTTGATGACTCACACTTTCTTTTTCTCTACTCTTCCAAATGAGCAGTAGATCGTGGACATGGGAGCCGAGACGGACTCGAGGGCCATCAAGTTTTATTTCTACAAATTATTTTTTTGGGGATTTTTTAAATTTTATTTTATTTTATTTGGAAATATCTATGTAATAAGGCCCCTATTTTTATTCAACTAAGTAGTTTTTAATGTTATGCAACTTACGAAATCATGACAAGGTTTATTTATACGTAATAATAATACAAAGAGGTTTATTTCCAAAAAGTCACTTCTTTATTCAAATTTTAAATAATTAACTTGTGTTTTCAAAATCCGATAAAGTGTTATGTGTTCCATAACACGCCAGATCTGGTCGAAACGCATGGGCCAGTTTGGGGTGTTACATTTTGGTATCAGAGCCCAGTTAAAACTCGGGCTGTGAAATGGGCCTAGAGGTATTTTGGAAAAAAATTTTTAGAAAAATGACTGGTTTGAGGATATGGCTTTCGAGTCTACCGGCACCCGATCCATGCAGGTAAGTATTCTGAACTCTCTGTGTGTTATATATCTATGTGGGCTTGATGGGCTTTATGGGACGTAGACTAATTAGATTTAGAACTTGATGGACTCTAGACTTAGCTGAAACAACTTCTTAAATTTCATAAGACTTAACCTCACTAAACAAAACCCATGAACGAGTCGCAAGACTAGGGTGTGGCAACAGGCATACGCATGTCTAGGAATAGATCCGGAAGAGCTTGGTATTTAAGCAGTCCTAGTGACTCATCTCCTCTTCGCTGGAATCTTACCTGGTGCGTAGTGACGGTTCACCTTAGCCGCGAGGACTTGTTGATGGGCCAAACCTATAATTAAAACCCAAAAGGGACTAGCCACCCTATTTTGCAAACAAAAACCCCTAAGTTTTGTAAATTTCCAAAGGATTACACTTGATTTGTGAAAATTTCCAACCAACAGTGAATTTGTAAAATGCCTATGTTTTGAAAATTTACCCAAAAATCGTATGTTTACAAGAGTAACTAGATTTTTTTTTTAAAATACCCCTTCGGAATAATAAAAAAATAATAATAAAATGCAACGACAACAACAACATCAAAATATCCTAGATGTCAAAATTACTAAAATACCCTCGAATTGCAAAATTACTAAAATACCCTTATTTTACAAAATCACCAAGGAACCTTATTTTTAAAAAAAATTACAAAAATACCCTTGTAGGATAAAATTATTAAAATACCCCTGGGTAGTAAAACAACAACAACCACAACAACAACACTTTTCTGTGATGAACGTAAGTTCATGGATGTTGATGATTGAATGTATGTGTTTCTTAGAGGATACAAACTTGAGACTGAATTGTGAATGCGAATTCAAAAGAACTACTCTTAAAACTATTATTCATAAGACTTTTCGTGGTTAATCAGTGGAAGAAAACTACTATTTCATAAAATTTCTAATTAGATAAATGCGAATCGGTAGAATGAGTACAAGGGGGCGAGGACACTCTAGATGTAAATATTAGTGTGTACCCTATCATAGTATACTAAGTGTTTATTTTGGCTTTAGAATAAGAGTGCGCGGTGAAAGCATAGTAGTGAGACTTAGGTAGTTTGATTACTAGTTAATTGGAAATTTTGAGGACGAAATTTCTTTAAGGGGGTAGAACTGTAACATCCTGAATTTATGGGTCTATGCATTTAGTATAGGAATATGTTTAATATGGTGAAAGGGGTTTAAATTTGGGCTTAGAATTAGGCAAAGGCCCATATTAAATTATTTTAAGGTGGCATCATTAACAATTAAAAAGGAACAAGTTTTGGATCGCAAGGAGCCCATGTTTTTAGGCCAATTTTGGCACTTTAAATGAAAATAGGGTGATGCCACATGCAAGGAATTAGAGGCCCAAATATTAAGTTTAATGAGGCCCAAATCTTTTAATTTAAGTAAGCTAAATTTTGTCATTAGGGTTAGTAGAGGTGGACGGCTACAAGGCTCAAAAATAGGAGAAATTATGTGGATTTTATAAGTGATAATATCATAGAAAAAAGGAGAAAAGTTAGGAGCTTATCTTCAAGGGAGGTGTTGGCTGAAAATCCACTACCTAAAGGAGTATAGAATTCGGCTACTGCATGGCAAAGAGGGTGCCGATTTCCCCTCTCTTTTAGCTTGAATTTTAATTAATTAGGAAGGGCATTTTCGGTTTTATACATGAGGTGTCAAAATATCTATAAATAGGGGGGATAGCTCCTTTATTCTAACATTGAAAACCCTAATTTCTTCTCCCATTGTGCCAAAATTCCTTAGCCTCTCCCTCTCCAATTTCTTTTCTCCAATTTCTTCAAAAGCCGAAGCTCTTCTCCACTTTTTCCTCCTTGTGCAGATTTCTCTAAAAAGCCGAAGCATCTATAGTCTTTTCTTTTATTCATCTTATTTGATAATTAGTTCTATTCTTCCGACATTTAAAACTTTCCTTTGGCATTGTCGAATCTCCTTTCCAAGTGTTAGCTGAATTCCCTATACTAAGGTAAGTGCCGATTTCTGTTAGATCTCATATCCTATTCCCGTTTTTGAAAGGTAAAAGCCGAAAGCTAATAGTTTAATGATTCTATGTTGGGTGACAATTCGAGATTTGAAGGAAGCTTGGTCAATTAGATCTAAAAGTCGAAAATAGCTAGTCTCCACTTTTGGGATTTTTAAGGTACGAAGATTTCTCTAGATTTCTATTAGATTTGATCATTATATGCAAGATCTTAAGGTTATAATGAGAATTAATGATTAAATATCATGATAGTAGTTCTGATAAGGACTTGTGACGGAATTAAATATGGATCAGGCAAAGGAGAAAATACCGAAGTTTAAGAAAAGAGCAAGATTCGCCATTCGAGATTGGCCACTTGGTTGTGGACCCTTCAACAACACCTTAGGCGGATAGCGTGAGTGTCGACTAAGGATAGCGTCGACATAAAAGTATCGTCTTATCGATAATCAGGTGTGTAGATCTCTAACACACTAATAAACCTGTATGAATGACTATATATATGTTATGGGCTTAAAAGCCGAAATGAGGCTATTTAGACAGTCGAATAGAACCCTAAAAGGGTTAGGCAAGGATGCCAGGTGCGTAAACATAGAACTCCCTATGGGTATCGAAAAATATATATGACTGCATGATGTTTTCTTTATGTGTATGCATGGGGTGGTAATATGATACTGAAGGGGAAGTGCATGATAGGTCACTTGGTGATCGGTGGTAGAAATCCCACATATACAAATGTTAGGTCACATAGTGATCGGTGGCTATGCCACATTCAATGATTCCTAAATAATAGGAATAGGCAGTGCGACTGTCGTTTTGGTGTGTAGCGGATGGAGGGTTGATTATAGAAATCCCCAAGGTGTGATGGTTGGTACGGGTTGGTGTGTAGAGGATGGAAACCTAGGATGGGTTGGGTTATTCATTATTTATTGTTTACCATGTGATTATAATTGTTGCCTTATGTATGGGCCAGGGCCCATAATGTGTTTGTGGGCTCAGGTCGTTGTGTGTTTTGAGATTTATACACTGAGTCTTGATGACTCACGCTTTCCTTTTCTCTACTCTTCCAGATGAGCAGTAGATCGTGGACATGGTAGCCGAGACAGACTCGAGGGGCCATCAAGTTTTATTTCTACAAATTTTTTTTTTGGGATTTCTTTAAATTTTATTTTATTTTATTTGGGAATATCTATGTAATAAGGCCCCTAGTTTTATTCAACTAAGTAGTTTTCAATGTTATGCAACTTACGAAATCATGACAAGGTTTATTTATACGTAATAATAATACAAAGAGGTTTCTTTCCAAAAAGTCACTTCTTTATTCAAATTTTAGATAATTAACTTGTGTTTTCAAAATCCGATAATGTGTTATGTGTTCCATAACACTCCAGATCTGGTCGAAACGCATGGGCCGGGTTTGGGGTGTTACATCTGGAGAGGACTTCGGCGTCGAAATCGACCCATTGCATGAATCTGGGTTCTAAGTCAGACCCTTACGTGTCACCAGTCACCATTTCTGGTGGAACAATGGTGCTCGAGCGGGGATCCCTTGCGGCGCTAAGAGAGGGGGTTAAACCCTAACAAAGCAAAATGAAGCCCTACCTTTTTTTTTTTTTTTTTTTTGAGTGGCAACAGAAATGAAAGAAGAAAAGAAAAAAAACTTGCCTTTTATAAAGGGACAAAACGGCGTCGTTTAGGGCCGTTTCAGTGGCCTCAAAACGGCGCCGTATGGGGCCATCCGACCCGCGCAACCCAACCCGCACCATTCAAGATCCGCGTGTTTCCTATCAGTGGGGAATTTTTTCATTTGGTCCCTCTGTTTCACGCTGTTGTTCGATTAAACCTGCTATACATTCCTTTTAATTCTTAATTGGCCTCTATAATTTGTGCACTATTTCATTTTAGTCCCCGCTTAAACGCAACATTTTCAAGACTGAAATATTTGCTAGATTAATCCTTAACTATTTATGCATATTTTAATTTAGTCTTTTTTTCTCGTTTTATTTTCTTTAATTGTTTTCGTTATATTTTTATTATTTAAATATTATTATTGATACTACTATTGTTATTTTTAACATTATTATGAATATTATTTTTACTATTATTGTTATTATTACTACTAATTAACTTTAGTATTATTTTTATTGTTGTTATTATTTTGATAATATATTTTCATTATATCATTGTATTTTTTTTGTTATTATTATTATTATTGTTGCTTCACTATTTTCCAACTACTATCTATAGTATTTTATTCATTTATTAATTTACTATTAATTTCTATTTGTTTGTTATTAAATTATTCTTATGTATATATTATTGATTTCGTATTATTTTATGTATGTATATTCTTTTGAATTTATTTACTTATATGTACATATATATATAGATATTATTTTAAATTTATTTATGTATATAATTGGTTTCTTTAAAAATCCTATTTTAAATTATATATTTATTTATTCCAAACACTTTCATATGTCATTACTATTTTAATATACAATTATATTTCATCAAGTTTATTACGCATGTATTATTTAAGTTGACGCATATTATTCCTTATGTATTAGATGCTCATTTGTTTGTCATTGTACGTATTATATCTCTTAATTCGTGACCGTTAATTATTTACAACTTATCATTGTAATATTTGATGTATGGATTAATATATTGCTTTGTGTATTAGTATTCCATTGTATCTTACGAAAGGTGTAGTGTTTTAATGTCATTTCAGTTTTAAGATCACAAGGCAATGCTCGTGTTTAGGGGTTTCGAGAAAATCGTGCTCTAACTTACTGAGTTCTGATTCTCCTCGTTTAAAACCTAGTAACCGAGTATCCTTTCCCTCTTAAATCAAAATGCACGATTTTAAATAAAAAACTTATTCTCGGGAAGTTGAGATATTGCGCCCTAACTTACGGGTGTGATATTTTATCATCTCGAGATAAGAATTTGAAAAGAATAAAGGCAATATTCCGTATTTGGGAATTTTGAGAAATAGTGCCCTAACTTACTGGGTTGCAATTTTTCATTTGACCCAAATAATTGAATATCCTTCTTATTTTTAGATGTACGGGTATTGAATGTCAAAAGATAAACCTAATTTCGAGAATATAAGATGTGATGCCCTAATTTACTAAGTACGGCATTTTATTTCTTCGAAATACGGATCTATTGCATGCAATAGGATTCTGTCCAAATATATATTAAATAAATGGATCGTAATCTAGAATCTTTTCAAATTTTCGACATCAAGACATTAATTAACCAATTTGGTACCGATTTTGGGCGTTGCGAGGGTGCTAATCCTTCCTCGTGCGTAACCGACTCCCGAACCCATTTTCTTAAATTTCGTAGACCAAAATTATTGTTTTAATAGAAATGTTTTATTAAAATAATCCATCTCAAGGTTATCCGATCACACCTTGAATAAAAGATCGGTGGCGACTCCATTTCCATATTTTTAAAGTCGATCCCCGTTTTTCAAAACATCAAAAAAATGGTTTTGACAGCTTGGCGACTCCACTGGGGACTCACTAAAAGAGAGTCAAGCCGTAAAATTGATTAATTTGTCCTTTCGTCGAAAACTGAAAATTTGATTTGAAAAATTACAATCCTATTATTGCATTCATATTGTTGTGATTACTGTAAATCTTGTAAAATACTTTTACATCATATTGCATGACCGTCGGGTCACATCCTTTTTAGTGGGAGTGAGAAGCTACTCCTTCGTGAGGTTTTCACCTCCGTGCAGGATAGTGAATCACTTTCGAGATACATCCGTACCTATGTCTTCGTGAGATGTTCATCTCCATGCAGCCATAGGGAAATGTATTCCCCTAAACCGAAATTGTTCCATATGAGCCTATAATGGGTGAGGATCGAGGAATCTACTAGTTCAGGTACCCCCTCTTTAAAACCAAACCACATATAGAAAGAGATCTAGGAGCCCACCTTAAGTAGAGTCACGCCAAACCCTAGTGGTCACTCATTTAGGTAATCTATTTTGGTTATTTATGTTTCTTGTGCTAATGTGTTTTGTGTTGTTTATGTTTGCATTGCATTTCATGCATGTGCATTACATCATTTGCATTACACTATTTTCATTACATTGCATCATTTGTATTAGTTTTTACAAAATGACCCTGATTAGGTGAAATATTTTCAGTTAACCTAGAAGACATGGAACAAAGGTTGGAGAGATTAGAGCAAAGGAAAATACTGATGCAAGAGCAATTGGCCAAAATTCAACGGGATATGTGAGATTTGATGAATATGATGCACCAGTTAACCCAATTACTAGTCGAGGGCCTTGAAAAAAAGAGTTGCCCAGTGGGCAGTAGTGTGGATGATGATGAAGACATCGTTTATTCCCCGATAAGTATCCAGACTCAATCAAACACGCATTCACATGGGGTACCCGTCATTTTTGGGCCCCAATGTCAAACTGATGCTTCGGCCCTGTTCAACCTCCCGATAGGTTCAGGTTTTAACCTAGAGGATGATCGAGCCAAACCGGTTGTACTGATAGAAACAAAAGAAAAAGGAGAGTGGACTTTAAAAGCCCCGAAGAAAAAGGAAAATAAAATGAATAATACGAGAAGGTATAACAAGGGTCACTTGGGATTGATCATAGAGAGCCAACCAAGGACTGTAATTACTAGCCATCAGGTCTCCCCAAGGCAAGATCCCGATCCAAGATCGAACTCGAAAAAACTCTAGTTTGCGCCCATTTCAATCTCATATAGGGAGTTGTACCGAATTTTATTCGATGCACATGTTTTATCCCCTTTTCATATAGAACCAATATGTCCTCCATACCCTAAATGGTACGATGTGAACGCCCAATGTGAATACCATGCATGAGTTACGGGGCACTCGAAGGAAAATTACACCATTTTTAAGAAATTAGTCGAAAGACTCATCAGATTGGGTATCGTAAAATTCGATAATCTTTCTGGTGCAGAAAATTCGTTACCTTTCTGTTAAAGGGGTAAACATCATGAGTCCCATGATGGATAGGGGCATGAGGTCTAACGATGCATCGATCTTAGAGCCTTAGTGTAAGGCCTGATTGAAGAGATCAAAAACCCAAAGGAATAGTAGGGAATCTGAACATTAACGACATATTTGAAGAGAACTAGAAAATAGACTTTTCCAAGCTTCTACCTTTACGTACTTGGGAAGATTTTAGACAATGGGACTGTGGAGGGGATCCTTGTTTTTTTGGGCTTAATCTTGAGTAATATTCAAAACATTCTTGTTGCTTTAAGCCTAGAGGTAATAAGAGTCATTTTGTGAAATGGGCTTGTGTCCAGATTTTTTATTTCAATAAAATGCATCTTTTTAAGTAAATATTTTTTCATTCTTTACATTTCATACTATATATTCTTTTGTGTTTTAGAATATTCTTTCATAATCATACCATAAAAATAATTATCCTTAGAATCATTTATTCTTTGGATTGCCTTTGTACCTAGGTACCCAGATATCAATGACATGAGTGATGTTGTTACAGACTCCTTTTTGAATGAAATATGGGTCCAAGGGATCTCAAGACTTTGAAGATGACAAAAATTGTAACATATCTTCTAATTTGTTAATACTGGATGAAAAATAGATCCTACGTTGTGAGCCAAGGAAGGAGATGAAGATCAAAGCCTAGCTCAATGTAGAAATAAGATTTCCTATATGTGGGGCATGGATGTTACCAAGCCAGTCTCATCAAAAGCTTCTAGCCAACATCGATTCATTTTCGAGGATGTTGATTACTTCACTAAGATGGTAAAAATCGCTTCATGTGCTAATATTACAAAGTCAATAATCATTAGAACACAAAAAAAAAGAAGAAAAGAGAAAGAAAGAAAGAAAGAATACCGATAAAAAAATGTTAAAAAGATCATATTTAATCGCACAATGTCAAAAGTTTGCGGTCTGTTCAAAGATTAGCTACCACATCACAGTACAGCAAAGGCAGCCAAAAAGAAAAACAAAAGATCATAAAAAGACCAAGACTTGTAAGGATTGGCATATAGAAGTTACTATTTACCCTCTATGCTTATCAAACTTTGGCAAAGACTGTCACGAGGGCAACAAATTTCACATTGGTTTTGCCCATTGGAGTCGAAATTCTGTCAGAGCTGAAATTGGATGAGGCATAATAGATCCAATCTCAATATGATCAGTTGATGTTAAAAGCTATCTTTCACGGTCAGGTGATGTGGGCTCACAACAAAAAGGATTCGCCCTAGAAAATTTCATGATAAGGCATTGAAAAAGATTTTTTTTCCATGCAAAAGGGACTTCAGAAGAAAGAGGATGCCAAATTAGGAAGGACTTTAGGCAGCAAAGAAGGTCTGTTTTGGGGAAGTATGGTTATTGTCTGAGATAGATGACAAGGACCTGCCCAATCCAATGAATCCAAAAAAAATTCAAAAAAGAAAAAATAGAAATTTTCAGCAAAAAAAACAAGGAAAAAAAAGAAAGAAAAACGAAAACTTGCAAAAGCCACTTTGAGACCAAAGGGGATTTGAGTTGAAAACCTGAAAAGGGTGGCTCAAATTTTGATCAAAGGGGGCATACAGCAGTCTTGCTATGCCTGAATTAATAATGAAGAAGTATGGTACGTCTTGGGGCATCGACAAAGTACTCTAGATCCCCTAAACACATATTGAGCTTAAAATGGTCCTCAAGAAGTTTGAACAGAGAAGCTCAGGCTGCGATATCTGGGACACCTAGTTTCCATTTTACCCATTCTAAATTTGTTATTTGTGATTATATTATTCTTTTCAAAATATGACTCACAATAAATTTCTTTCTTGATTGCGATTTCTATCTTTGCATAACTTATTTGTTTCGAGCTATGCTCCTAATTAATTTCCTTCTTGTCCATGGTTATGATCTTTTTCAGGCATTTTGCATTGAAATAATGATTAGTGGACTAATAATATTTTCATAAAATGAGTTTCGCATATTACTCTGGAAATTTCTAAATAACACAGGAACTCGAAATAGGACTATTATTTAAAACTCACCAAGTTTAAGGAAGAGTCTATATTGAGGCTATCTCATTGGATTTTTTGTTAAAAATAGTTGGTGATACAATCTCGACGAAAATGGGCAATGTTAACCCAAGTGTAAAAGGGGAATCATTCACAAGAAAAATGATATTTTGCATCCTTGCGAGCATCATGCATACACATCTGGTTGGGTCACCCTGGGAGTGATCAATAGAGGGAAGCTGATACGGATCCTATACCTCTGAATAGTAATAGGATGGATTGAAGAAGAAACATACCTACATTTTGAAGTCGCAATGGGATAGATGGGAAAAGATTCAAATCTTATACCCCTAAGTCACAATGAGATGAACCTTGAAGTTATAATGGGGCAAATCTGTTGAGGAGGATATTTATTTTCTCGGGTTTTCTGTTGAGAATACCAGCTGAACAAGATCGCAGCATAAGACATCAGTGATATAGCCTTGATAAACAAAGAGCGATAACCACCTTAAACTTTTAAAAAGGGATCATTCTCATTAAATTCTGCATTCATGCAAAACACATGTAGTTAGGAGCATTATATTCATTCCGATCATTGCATCCTAATCATTGTAGGAAACCATTCTCATGATATTTTGCATTCATACAAATGTCATCCATAAGACATATTTAGTTAGGAGCATTAGATTCATTTCGATCATTGCATCCTAATCTTTGTAAAAAGGGATCATTCTCATGAAATTCAGTATTCATGCAAAATAGATTTAGTTAGGAGCATTAGATTCATCCCGATCATTGCATCCTAATCATTGTAGGAAATCATTCTCATGATATTCTGCATTCATATAAATGTCATCCATAAGACACATCTATTTAGGGGCATTTGATTCATTTCTATCATTGCATCCTAATCTTTGTAAAAAGACCATTCTCATGACATTCTGCATTCATGCAAATGTCGCCCATAAAACATTTAGTTAGGAGCATTAGATTCGTTCCGATCATTGCATCCTAATCATTGTAAGAAATCATTCTAATGACATTCTGCATTTATACAAATGTCACACATCTATTTAGGGGCATTTGATTCATTCCGATCATTGCATCCAAATCTTTGTAAAAGACCATTCTCATGCATTCATGCAAATGTCATCCATAATACATTTAGTTAAGAGCATTAGATTCATTTTGATCATTGTATCCTAACCATTTTGCATAAACACAAAACTAATTTTACATGGTAGGTCTCCTAGAGGACGTTGTCGCAACATCGGTGAGTTCGAAGATCTTGCATTCCTGAGCAAAACGGATCGAAGATAGCAGATCTGGCAATCCTGAAGTTGCAGGAGCAGATTAAAGCCATACAAGTCTTATTTCCTCGAAGTTCCAGCGGAGTAGGTTGAAATTACAAATCCCTCCTCCCTGAGTTTACAATGAGGATTAGTCCGTATTTCTTTGAAGTTTTAGCAGAGAAGATTGAAACTATGAATCTCTTCTCTCTAAATTTCTATCTCCCAAAGTTCCAGTGGAGTAGGTTGAGGCTACAAATCCCTCCTCCCTGAGTTTACAATGAGAATCAATCCTTATTTCTTTGAAGTTTCAGCGAAGAAGATTGAAACTATGAATCTCTTCTCTTTGAATTTCTATCTCCTCGAAGTTCCAATGGAGTAGGTTGAGGCTACAAATCCCTCCTCCCTAAGTTTACAATGCGGATTAATCCTTGTTTCTTTGAATTTCAACAGAGAAGATTGAAACTACGAATCTCTTCTCTCTGAAATTTTTATCTCCTCGAAGTTCCAGTGGAGTAGGTTGAGGCTACAAATCCCTCCTCCCTGAGTTTACAATGAGGATCAATCCTTATTTCTTTAAAGTTTCAGAAGAGAAGATTGAAACTATGAATCTCTTCTCTGAATTTTTATCTCCTCGAAGTTCCAGTGGAGTAGGTTGAAGCTACAATCCCTCCTCCCTGACTTTACAATGAGGATCAATCCTTATTTCTTTAAAGTTTCAGTAGAGAAGATTGAAACTACGAATCTCTTCTCTCTGAATTTCTATCTCCTTGAAGTTCTAGTGGAGTAGGTTGAGGCTGTAAATCCCTCCTCCTTGAGTTTACAATGAGGATCAATCCTTATTTCTTTGAAGTTTCAGCAGAGAAGATTGGAACTACGAATCTCTTCTCTCTGAATTTTTATCTCCTCAAAGTTCCAGTGGAGTAGGTTGAGGCTACAAATCCCTCCTCCCTGAGTTTACAATGAGGATCAATCCTTATTTCTTTAAAGTTTCAGTAGAGAAGATTGAAACTACGAATCTCTTCTCTCTAAATTTCTATCTCCTCGAAGTTCTAGTGGAGTAGGTTGAAATTACAAATCCTGTCTCCCTGAGTTTACAACAAGGATCCAACTTTATTTTGAGAAGTTTCAGTAAGAATATTGAAGTTACAAATCTCTTCTCTCTGAATTCTTATCACCTCGAAGTTCCAGCGGAGTAGATTGAAATTATAAATCCCGTCTCCCTGAGTTTACAACGAGGATCCAACTTTATTTTCAAGAAGTTTCAGTAAGGAGATCGAAGTTACAAATCTCTTCTCTCTGAATCCCTATCACCTCGAAGTCCCAGTTGAGTAGATTGAAGCTACAAATCCCTCCTCTCTCAGACTACGTTAAGGATCCATCCTTATTTCTGAGAAATTTCAGTAAGGAGATCGAAGTTACAAATCTCTTCTCTCTGAAATTCTGGTGGAGCAAGCTGAGACATCATTTCCCATACCTCAGAAGACACAGTGAGGCTATTCAAAGAAGAAAAGCATCGAAAGAAGTCAAAGATTTGAAAACCGGGCAAAAATGGTCCTTTTTGAAGTCTTTACTCTATTCTCGTTACACGAAAATTAGTAAAGAGGGGCAGCTGTAAGAGCCCATTTATGCCCGGGGCCCAATAAAACCAAAATAAAATTAAAAATCAAAAGTCCTTATAAGTCCATTACAAACAAATTCAAACCCAAAACTTTGCAGGCCCAAATGGCCCAATAACAGAACAAGCCCGAACATCCCAACAGGTTTAACAAACAGAAACCTTAGGGCAGAACTACTAGTACTGCACACAAATAGCAAGCCACCCTCGTGCCTCCACACGTGCTGCGGCCTCCGTACACAGGTCGTACAGCCTCCGTATAGCCACGTCCACACCATACCTACACAAGGAAACAAATAGCAGCAAAGCAAAAAAAAGGGAACAATTGTATTTTTCCATTTTTTTCAGATTTCGGCTATAATAAACCGAAACAAACGATTGTAAAGGGGGGAACTTTTACGAAAAAATATAGACAGAGAAATAAAAATCAGAAATAGAATTTTAGAGGTTTTTCTCCAATTTCACATTCCTCTTGTTCTTTTATCTATTTCAATAGCATTTTTTTTATTTTCTACATGCAAATAGAAAGAGAAAAGAGGGGCATACCTTCGTTAACAAATCACCGGGGTCTACTCCTCCTTTGTCAAAATCGGTGTTCTGAGAGGACTTCAGCATCGAAATCAACCTATTGCATGAATCTGGGTTCTACGTTGGACCCCTATGCATCACCAATCACAATTTCTGGTGGAACAATGGTGCTCGAGCGGGGATCCCTTGCGGCGCTAAGAGAGGGGGTTAAACCTAGCAGAGCAAAATGAAGGCCCCCCTTTTGTTTTTTTTTTTTTGACTGGCAGCAGAAATGAAAGAAGAAAAGAAAAAAAACTTGCCTTTTATAAAGGAACGAAACGGCCCAGTTTAGGGCCGTTTCAGCGGCCTCAAAAGGCGACATATGGGGCCATCTAACCCACGCGACCCGACCCATGCCATTCATGATTCGCGTGTTTCCTATCAGTGGGGAATTTTTTCATTTGGTCCCTCTATTTCACACTGTTGTTTGATTAAACCTGCTATACATTCCTTTTAAATCTTAATTGACCTCTATAATTTGTGCACTATTTCATTTTAGGCCCCGCTTAAACGCAACATTTTCAAGACTAAAATATTTGCTAGATTAATCCTTAACTATTTATGCATATTTTAATTTAGTCATTTTTTTTAGTTTTATTTTCTTTAATTATTTTCGCTATATTTTTATTATTTAAATATTATTATTATTAATACTACTATTGTTATTTTTAACATTATTATGAATATTATTTTTACTATTATTGTTATTATTACTACTAATTAACTTTAGTATTATTTTTATTGTTGTTATTATTTTGATAATATACTTTCATTATATCATTGTATTTTTTTTGTTATTATTATTATTATTGCTTCACTATTTTCCAACTACTGCCTATATCATTTTATTCATTTATTAATTTACTATTAATTTCTATTTATCGTTATTAAATTATTCTTATGTATATATTATTGATTTCAGATTATTTTATGTATGTATATTCTTTTGAATTTATTTATGTATATGTACATATATATATATATATTCTTTTAAATTTATTTATGTATATAATTGGTTTCTTTAAAAATCCTATTTTAAATTATATATTTATTTATTCCAAACACTTTCATATGTCATTACTATTTTAATATACAATTATATTTCATCAAGTTTATTACGCATGTATTATTTAAGTTGACGATATTATTCCTTATGTATTAGATGCTCATTTGTTTGTCATTGTACGCATTATATCTCTTAATTCGTGACTGTTAATTATTTACGACTTATCGTTGTAATATTTGATGTATGGATTAATATATTGTTTTGTGTAATAGTATTCCATTGTATCTTACGCAAGGTGTAGTGTTTTAATGTCATTTCGGTTTTAAGATCACAAGGCAATGCTCGTGTTTAAGGGTTTCAAGAAAATCGTGCTCTAACTTACTGAGTTCCGATTCTCCTCATTTGAAACCTAGTAAGCGAGTATCCTTTCCCTCTTAAATCAAAATGCACGATTTTAAATAAAAAACTTATTCTTGGGAAGTTGAGATATTACGCCCTAACTTACCGGGTGTGATATTTTATCATCTCGAGATAAGAATTTCAAAAGAACAAAGGCAATATCCCGTATTCGGGAATTTTGAGAAATAGTGCCCTAACTTACTAGGTTGCGATTTTTCATTTGACCCAAATAATTGAATATCCTTCTTATTTTTAAATGTACGAGTATTGAATGTCGAAGGATAAACCTAATTTCGAGAATATAAGATGTGGTGCCCTAACTTACTAAGTACGACATTTTATTTCTTCGAAATACGAAGCTTTGGCATGCAATAGGATTCTGTCCAAATATATATTAAGTAAATGGATTGTAATCTAGAATCTTTTCAAATTTTTGACATCAGGACATTAATTAACCAAATTTTAGTTGAGGCTGAATACTTTTGTATGTTGTTAAAGTTTATCAAATGTAGTCGTAAACCACAACCTTATACAATCTTGGTTAATAAGGTTCTTTGGGTAACGCAGATATCTACAAGAAGTTGATCGTTGCTAACGATTAGTGAGGATTTAGGGAAGCTCGATCGAGTAGGGTTTGGTGCTAGCGATTCGTGGCACGCTTCGTAATCAAGGTGTGTAACAGTACCTTGTATTCGATAGTCAGCGAGAAAGCCGATAGAGTGTGTGTAACCACTGTAACAGTCTGATTTAGGGCCTAGTCAAAATAGTGGTGCAAGGCCATGAATCTGAGGTAAATTTATGAGTTTTTAAGGTTTATGCCATGTTTGCATGCTAGTGTGAAAGTTTCATTAAGCAATTTTGTTAAATTGAGGTTGAATTGTCCAAAAGGGACTAAATTACAAAAGTTGCAAAATATGAGTTTCTAGAAGCTTTTTGTATGAAATAGCTTTAGAATATTAATTAGAAGTCCTTAAAGAGAAATTTCCCCAAATTATAATTTTTGGACAAAATTAGGCATGAGTTAGTAAATTGTGAATTTTTAAAGAGAAAGGCATTTGTGTCATTTGTCTAATAAATGAATAAAAAGGATGAAATAAGTCAAAATTATGTTCACCTTCTTCCCCACCTTGTCGAAATTTTAAAAGAACCCATAGCTAGGGTCTGTTCATCATTCAAGCTCCTAGTAAGTGCATCTTAGTCCCGTTTTTAATATTCTTCGTATTTTTAAGTTCTCGTATTATGAATTAGCTATTTTTAGCTATAAAATGAGCTAAGATGTATGTTCAAAAATCTACCCATGTATGACATGCTTGTTAAATGATGTTTTATGGAAGATTATGACAGTTTGATGTTAGATAAACATCTTTTTCTAAGTGAATTTCATGAGAAATGCTACTAGGGACTAGTTTGTAAAATTTATGAGATTGGTCAAATATGGTAGAAATAGTGAGAATTTGCTATTTCTATAGTTGAGATAATGAATTAGCTAAGCATGAAGCTTAATAAAGTTGAATGAGAATCATTTTACAAGCCTTGGGGCAAAAAAGCAAATATGAGAAAGTTAGGGGCAAAATAGTAATTTTACCAAAGTATGAGTTAAGAGTCAATTTAGTCAATGTGAGTATTAAATGGTCTAGTTATGATTATAGATCAAGAAAAATAAAGCCCAGATCGAAACCGAGGCAAGAACAAAGTCGAGGACTAAATTGCATATCTACATACATTTTGTATATTGAGGTAAGTTTGTATGATTTCTAAGCTTTATGATTTATAACATTGAAATGCTTATTGTAATGTACAATATTATCATGAAAATGTTTAATGTTATGTTAAACAAAGATATTAATAAGATTAAGCATGAGAAAGCCACGATTGAAATTAAATAACTTAGGATACTCTATCTACCACACGAAATGAGAAAGTCCGTATAAGACCAAGCCAAGGCATGGCATCGGCAAGCAAGCAAAGTTATCATGTAAGTCCAAGACAAGTCTTGGAATTGAAAAGTTATCATGTAAGTCCAAGACAAGTCTTGCCATTGAAAAGTTATCATGTAAGTCCAAGACAAGTCTTGGCATTGAAAAGCTATCAAGAGATAGAGATTCCATGTAAGTCCAAGCCAAGGCATGGAATTGGTGAGAATAAGGATGATTTCATGTAAGTCCAAGCCAAGGCTTGGCATTAATTAATTCATGAGCAAAGATACCAAGTAAGACCATGTCAAGACATGGCAATGGTAAGTTCCTAAGGGAATCCAAGAGAAAGACTTCGTATAAGTCCATGTCAAGACATGGCCTCAACACCAAGATGAGAAATTCCATGTAAGAGAGTATCTAGGATATGGCTTTGGCATCAAGTTATATGTGGGTCGAGATCTAGTATCCTTGGTTATTCACAAAAATTCATCGAGTAAACGAGTAAAGCTCAAATGAGATAACAAGAAAGTTAAGTAAGCAAGGCTACTTTCAAGTTGGAAATGAGTATTGTCGTGTTATGAATGATGAATTAAAGATTATGATTATCATGTTAAAGTATACTGATCAATATGATCAAGTGATACAGGTACCTTATCTATCTCACGAGTATGAGACTAGTAAGTATCATGAGATATGTAAGAATCAGTATGAGTAAGTAAGCTTTATAGCTGGAATTATGATACCCTTTATAATGTCAAATGGTTCATATTAAGCAATTATGTTTCCATGTTTATTATATTCAAACTTACTAAGCTAAATGCTTACGTCTTTTATTCTTTCTTTCCATGTAGTTTCGCCAAGCTAATCTCGAGGATCATCGTCATCGGAGCTCGAGGCACACTATCAATCGCTATTTTGGTATAGCCAAGTTGTTTTTATTAAGTATGGCATGTATAGGAAGCATTTCATTTTGGTATATGTTTTATGAAGAGCCATAGTTTAGGCTATCAAGTTTAATATTCTTTTTTATATGGCTAAGTAATTGGCCAAGATTGGCCAAGTATGTATGTTTATAAAAGTCAATGAAGTATATATATTATTGTTCATGTTAGATGAAATGTTTGAGTTGGTAAATGAAGTTTGATATTGATCTTTAATTCCAGGGTGGCAATTGGCTTGGAAAATAGCCTTCATGTGCCCACACAGGTAGACACACGGGCATGTGTCTAGGCCGTGCATACCCTACACCTTTCCACTTTAAGTTAGAAAATATCACGGGTCAATACCACGGCCGTTTGTTTAGGCCGTGGCTATGACACGATCCGAACATGGGCGTGTGCCCCAGGTCGTGTGAACAAGTCAGTATATCAAGGTATAGAACACGGTCTAAGTCCACGGTCATGTCAAGACCGTGTGAGTTAAGTCAGTGTCGACCACGGTTGGAAAACATGGGCGTGCATTAGAGATACACGGACGTGTCTCAAGTCCCATTGGCGTGTGACCCCTGTTTTAAGAGAAAGTCCCGATTAAGTTTTGAAAGTCTCCAGATATGTGTTTAAGGCCTCATAGGCCCATGAAAAGTATGATTAGGCTAAGAATGAGAAGTTTTTAATTCGAAACAAAATTTTATAGCTCGTAAGTTCATGTTTAAGCATGTTCAAGCATAGTAATGTCTTGTATCTGGTCTTAGTCTCGGACTCGGGTATGGGGTGTTACATTTAGTGGTATCAGAGTTATGGGTTAGTCGATTCTAGGACTGACGTAGCTCGAGCACGAGTTTAGCTATACATGCCATACGTAAGAATGTTTTTATAATGATAGTGTGACGACTCCTGACGACTTAAATTATGTTTATACATATAGTAAATGGATCTCGATAGAGCTATGGCGGATGACGTAGAAAGTAACGCGCCAACTCCCGCTGAAGGGGCGGTGCTAAATGAGAATGATAATAAACCCACTACGGTGGGTTAGGGAGGAGGAGAAAAGGCTAGAGATGCCTTCCTCCACATGATGAACACATGGTATACGGAGTTTGCTCGTACGAATATCAATGCACAACCCTTTCACCCCCACCTATTCCTCAACATATTCTAGTAACCCCTCAAGTAGTTGAGGTGGTAAGAGGGGTTAAGCCTCCAGTTGATAGAATTAGGAAACATGAGGCAGAAGAATTTTGGGCTAGAAAATATGATGATCCGAAAAAGGCTGAGTTCTGGATAAAAAATACCATATGGGTATTTAATGAGTTGTCTTGCACACCTGAGGAATGTATGAAGTGTGTAGTCTCTCTTTTAAGAGATCCTGCTTACCAATGGTGGAACACGCTTGTGTCGGTGGTACCAAGGGAAAAGGTCACATAGGAATTTTTCCAAGAAGAGTTCAAGAAAATGTATATCAGTCAAAGGTTTGTGGATCAAAAAGAAAGAAAATTCTAGAGTTAAAGTAAGGCAAAATGTATGTTATTGATTATGAACGTGAGTTTGTATTACTCAGCAAGTACGCGCGAGAATGCGTATCCACTGAAGCCATCATGAGTAAAAGATTTGAAGATGGGTTAAATGAAGACATCAAATTGTTTGTTGTTGTCCTAGAACTAAAGGAATTCATTATGCTAGTAGAGAGGGCTTGTAAAGCTAAAGAACTGGTAAAAGAGAAGAGAAAGTTGGAAATGGAGTCTCGTGACTCTATAAAGAGACAGTGG
Source organism: Gossypium rotundifolium (assembly GCA_025506655.1). Classification (NCBI taxonomy): domain Eukaryota; kingdom Viridiplantae; phylum Streptophyta; class Magnoliopsida; order Malvales; family Malvaceae; genus Gossypium; species Gossypium rotundifolium. The sequence continues at coordinate 148,864,139 of CP106724.1, forward strand.
AATAAGTCATTCCAATCTTCATCCAAGAAGTCAAGAGATTTCCCTACCCGATCGGCTACTTCCACTAGATTTTCAAAGAAAGATAAGAGTAAATAGTATTCAAGGAATAAAGCACAGACTACTTCAGTTGCAAGTGTGGAGAATATTAGATCTGACAGACCCGAATGCCCACAGTGTGGCAGACGTCATCTTGGAGAATGCCGAGCACATAAAAATGCATGTTTTAGATGTGGTTGCCAAGACCACTATATAAAAGATTGTCCAGAGACGATGAAAGAAGAGAGAGTTCAGAACCCGAGATCTAGGAGTATGGTCAGAGGAAGACCGCAGAGAAACTCGGGAAGTAGGGCAAGTGGAAGAGGTAACCCTTGAAAGCAGGCCGTGAGACCCGAGGGTAGAGCACCTACAAGGACTTATGCCATTCGTGCTCGCGAAGAGGCATCTTCCCATGATGTTATTACGAGTACCTTTTCTCTTTATGATACCAAAGTTATTGCTTTAATAGATCCCGGATCTACACACTCTTACATTTGTATGAAACTAGTATTTGATATGAGCATGCTGAGCACCTACGGACAGTTTTACAGATTCTTCGAGAAAATCAATTGTATGCCAAATTCAGTAAAAGTGAATTTTGTCTGAAGGAAGTAGGATTTTTGGAACATATTGTCTCGGGAGAAGGAGTTCGAGTAGACCTCAGTAAGATTTCAACTATATTGGACTAGAAGCCACCGAGGAATATTCTTAGATTAGGAATTTCTTAGGCCTAGTCGGCTATTACTGACGATTTGTCAAGGGGTTTTCTATGATTGCAACACCAATGACTAAATTGTTACAGAAAAATATGATGTTTGAGTGGACAGAAAGATGCCAACAAAGTTTTGAGAAATTGAAGGCATTGTTGACAGAAGCCCCGATTTTAGTACAACCTAATACGGGAAAAGAATTCATAGTTTACAGTGATGCATCCTTGAATGGTTTAGGTTGTGTGCTTATGCAAGAAGGCAAAGTGATTTCTTATGCCTCAACACAGTTGAAACCTCATGAGAAGAATTATCCGACACACAACTTAGAATTGGCTGCAATAGTCTTCGCATTGAAGATATGGAGACACCATCTTTATGGTGAGAGATGTTAGATATTCACCGATTACAAAAGTCTGAAGTACTTGATGACCCAGAAAGAATTGAACTTAAGGCAGCGAAGATGGTTAGAGTTATTAAAAGACTATGAGTTGATCATTGACTACCATCTAGGAAAGGCGAATGTGGTTGCCGATGCTTTAAGCAGAAAGTCCTTATTTGCATTAAGGGCAACGAATTCACAGATGACTTTATCTTACGATGGTTCTATTCTAGCTGAGTTGAGAGCTAGACCAGTATTCCTCCAAGAGATCTTTGAGGCTCAGAAAGAAGATAGCGAATTAAAGTTAAAAGGGCTCAGTGCAAACAGATGTTGGATCTGATTTTTGGATTAATTCTGATGGATGTCTGATGTTTATAGATAGAGTTTGTGTACCGAGAAAAGAAGAGCTTATTCAAGAAATCTTGCGTGAGGCACATCACGGATGTTTATCTGTACATCCGGGTAGTACTAAAATGTTTAATGACTTGAAACAATAGTATTGGTGGCCAAGAATGAAGAAAGATATTTCAGAGTTTGTTTCCAAATGCATGATTTGTCAGCAAGTAAAGGTTGAACGCCAAGTACCTTCGGGTTTACTTTAACCCATTATGGTATTAGAGTAGAAGTGGGACCGTATCACTATGGATTTTGTAATGGGTTTACCGTTGTCTCCAAGTAAGAAAGATGTTGTATGGGTTGTGGTTGATAGACTCACGAAATTAGCCCATTTTATACCTGTACAAGTGGATTATTCACTCGACAAGCTGGCAAGCTTGTATGTTTCTAAAATAGTAAGGCTTCACGAAGTTCCTTTATTAATCATATCGGATAGAGATCCGAGATTCACCTCCAGATTTTGGAAGAAGTTACAAGAGGCCCTTGGTACAAAGTTAAACTTTAGTACGACCTTTCATCCTTAAACTGACGGTCAGTCGGAGAGGTTAATTCAGATACTCGAGGATATGCTCCGGTGTTGTACTCTTGAATCCAAGGCAGTTGGGAAAAGTTTCTCCCATTGGTAGAATTTGCCTATAATAATAGTTTCCAGTCGAGCTTAAAGATGGCACCTTATAAGGCTCTATATGGGCGTAAGTGCAGGACGCCTTTATATTGGACTGAACTAAAAGAAAACCGAGTTCACGGGGTTGATTTAGTTAGAGAAAATCGAAGAGAAAGTGATACGAAAGTGTTTAAAAGTTGCTGCAGATAGACAGAAATCCTACTCAGATTTAAGAAGAAAAGAAATAGAGTATCAAGTTGGAGATAAAGTTTTCCTAAAAGTGTCACCGTGGAAAAAAATTCTCAGGTTTGGCCGAAAAGGCAAGCTAAGTCCACGTTTTTTTGGACCTTATAAGGTTATTGAGAAAGTTGGGCCAGTAGCTTACCGTTTGGCTTTCCCATCAGAGTTAGAAAAGATACATGATGTATTTCACGTGTCTATGTTACAACGCTACCGATCAGACCCTTTACATGTAATTACCCCGTCAGAAATAGAGATTCATCCCGACATGACTTATAGTGAAGAACCAGTAAAAATTTTAGCTTGGGAAGTCAAGCAACTAGAAATAAAAGTATTGTCCTAGTGAAAGTATTGTGGAAAAGACATAGAATAGAAGAAGCTACATGGGAACTAGAAGAAAGCATAAGAAACCAGTACCCAAACCTTTTTGTCGGTAAGATTTTCGAGGACGAAAATCCCTAAGAGGGGGAGAACTTTAACAGCCCAATTTAGGGCCTAGTCAGAATAGTGGTGCAAGGCCACGAATCCAAGGTAAACTTATGAGTTTTTAAGGTTTATGCCATGTTTACATGCTAGTGTGAAAGTTTCATGAAGCAATTTTGTTAAATTGAGGTTGAATTGTCCAAAAGGGACTAAATTATAAAAGTTGCAAAATATGAGTTTCTAGAAGCTTTTTGTATGAAATAGCTTTAGAATATTAATTAGAAGTCCTTAAATAGCAATTTGCCCAAATTATAATTTTTGGACAAAATTGGGCATGAGTTAGTAAATTGTGAATTTTTAAAAAGAATGGCATTTTGGTCATTTGTCTAATAAATGAATAAAAGGATGAAATAAGTCAAAATTATGTTCATCTTCTTCCCCACCTTGACGAAATTTTCAAAGAACCCATAGCTAGGGTTTGGCCATCTTTCAAGCTTGCTAGTAAGTGCATCTTAATCTCGTTTTTAATATTCTTCGTATTTTTGAAGTTCTTGTATTATGAATTAGCTATTTTTAGCTATAAAATGAGCTAAGATGTATGTTCAAAAATCTACCCATGTATGACATGCTTGTTAAATGATGTTTTATGGAAGATTATGATAGTTTGATGTTAGATAAACATCTTTTTCTAAGTGAATTTCATGAGAAATGCTACTAGGGACTAGTTTGTAAAATTTATGAGATTGGTCATATATGGTAGAAATAGTGAGAATTTGCTATTGCTATAGTTGAGATAATGAATCAGCTAAGCATGAAGTTTAAGAAAGTTGAATGAGAATCATTTTAGGAGCCTTGGGGAAAAATGCAAATATGAGAAAGTTAGGGGAAAAATAATAATTTTACCAAAGTATGAGTTAAAAGTAAATTTAGTCAATGTGAGTATTAAATGGTCTATTTATGATTATAGATCAAGAAAAACAAAGTCTAGATCAAAACCGAGGCAAGAACAAAGTTGAGGACTAAATTGCATATCTACATACATTTTGTATATTGAGGTAAGTTTGTATGATTTCTAAGCTTTATGATTTATAACATTGAAATGCTTAGTGTAATGTACAATATTATCATTAAAATGTTTAATGTTAAGTTAAACAAATAAATTAATAAGATTAAGCATGAGAAAGCCACGATTGAAATTGAATAACTTAGGATACTCGATCTACCACACGAAATGAGAAAGTTCGTGTAAGACCAAGCCAAGGCATGGCATCGGCAAGCAAGCAAAGTTGTCATGTAAGTCCAAGACAAGTCTTGGCATTGAAAAGTTATCATGTAAGTCAAAGCCAAGTCTTGCCATTGAAAAGTTATCATGTAAGTCCAAGACAAGTCTTGGCATTGAAAAGCTATCAAGAGATAGAGATTCCATGTAAGTCCAAGCCAAGGCATGGCATTGGTGAGAACAAGGAAGATTTCATGTAAGTCCAAGCCAAGGCTCGGCATTAACCAGTTCATGAACAAAGATACCAAGTAAGACCATGTCAAGACATGGCAATGGTAAGTTCCCAAGGGAATCCAAGAGAAAGACTTCGTATAATTCCATGTCAAGACATGGCCTCGACACCAAGATGAGAAATTCCATGTAAGACCGTATCTAGGATATGGATTTGGCATCAAGTTATATGTTGGTCGAGATCTATTATCCTTGGTTATTCACAGAAATTCATTGGTAAATGAGTAAAGCTCAAATGAGATAATAAGAAAGTTAAGTAAGCAAGGCTACTATCAAGTTGGAAATGAGTACTGTCATGTTATGAATGATGAATTAAAGATTATGATTATCATGTTAAAGTATACTGATCATTGTGATCAAGTGATACAGGTACCTTATCTATCTCACGAGTATGAGACTAGTAAGTATCATGAGATATGTAAGAATCAGTATGAGTAAGTAAGCTTTATAGCTGAAATTATGATATCCTTGATAATGTTAAATGGTTTATATTAAGCAAGTATGTTGCCATGTGCATTATATGCAAACTTACTAAGATAAATGCTTATGTCTTTTATTCTTTCTTTCCATGTAGTTCTGCCAAGCTAATCTCAAGGATCATCGTCATCGGAGCTCGAAGCACACTATCAATCGCTATTTTGGTATAGCCAAGTTGTTTTTATTAAGTATGGCATGTATAGGAAGCATTTCATTTTGGTATATGTTTTAAGAAGAGCCATAGTTTAGGCTATCAAGTTTAATATTCTTTTTTATATGGCTAAGTAATTGGCCAAGATTGGCCAAGTATGTATGTTTATAAAAGTCAATGAAGTATATATATTATTGTTCATGTTAGATGAAATGTTTGAGTTGGTAAATGAAGTTTGATATTGATCTTTAATTTCAGGGTGGTAATTGGCTTGGAAAATAGCCTTCATGTGCCCACAGGGGTAGACACACGGGCGCGTGTCTAGGCCATGCGTACCCTGCACCTTTGCACTTTAAGTTAGAAAGTATCACGGGCCAATACCATGGTCGTTTGTTTAAGCCGTGGATATGACACGGTTCAAACATGGGCATGTGCCCCAGGTCGTGTGAACCAGTCAATATATCAAGGCATAGAACATGGTCTTAGTCCACGGGCGTGTCATGACCGTGTGAGTTAAGTCAGTGTCGACCACGACTGGAAAACATGGGCGTGCGTTAGAGATACACGGGCGTGTCTCAAGTCCCATGGGCGTGTGACCCCTGTTTTAAGGGAAAGTCCTGATTAAGTTCTAAAATTCTCCAGATATGTGTTTAAGGCCGCATAGGCCCATGAAAAGTATGATTAGACTGAGAATGAGAAGTCTTTAATTCGAAACAAAATATTACAGCCCGTAAGTTCATGTTTAAGCAAGTTCAAGCATAGTAATGTCTTGTATCTGGTCTTAGTCTCGGACTCAGGTATGGGGTGTTACAACCACACTCCTTCTGATCATAGATCGACAAATGCCAAAAAGCCAAAATGCCGGAGAATGATGCCACACGAGGTGCGATCGCACGTGTGGTGGATCGAGCCCACGAAGATGGGCATAAGATGTTTAAGGCCACCATGAGCGTTTTCATGGGCTTAGGTCATTTTGGGCTGCGTTGGGGTCGAAATGGGCCGTGTGGGCCCAATAGGCCTATGGGTCCTACACAGATTAAATTTGCATATTATGGTAAATGTTAGACCGAGTCGTGTAGTCCATATGGCTAGGGTCATTTTTGGGCAATGGTTTGTGTGGGCCACTATGCTGATAGGCCCCACGTGGATAAAATGCGTGTTATATGGTTTCTATTGGTTTGAACTGCATTGTTCGTATAGCCGAGGCTATTTCTAGGCTGATTGGGCCACACGAGCATGTGGGCCCACTTGGGCCGAGTAATGGGCCTTAGGCCCATTTACATCATTGTGACTGTTTAGGTTACTTAAGTCGCTCGAGGCGACGGTGGACCTTCTGTTGGGTCGTTGAGACCCTTGATTTGCAAAACTATTAAAATACCCCCGATTTGTAAAATTACTAAAATACCCCTGTTTGTAAAATTACTAAAATACCCTCAGTTTGTAAAATTACTGAAATACCCTCGATTTACAAAATTATTAAAATACCCCTAATTTGTAAAATTACTAAAATACCCCTATTTGAAAAATTACCGAAATACCCTCGATTTACAAAATTACTAAAATACCCTCAATTTGTAAAATTACTAAAATACCCCCAGTTTGCAAAATTACCAAAATATCCCCAATTTGTAAAATTGCCGAAATACCCCTACAGGGTAGAATTATCGAAATACCCTTGTAGGGTAGAATTATCAAAATACCCCTGAAGGGTAGGATTATCGAAATACCCTTATAGGGTAAAATAACTATTTTGCCCTTGTGGGTAAATGACTGACTTAGACTATGAATTTGACTGATTTGACTATGATCATATGACTGTGTTTTAACTGATTTGACTGTGGTTGTGTGACTAATATGCTTTTAGTATATGTTTAAATGACTGTTATTGAGCATGGCCATTTTGCATACACGTGTAATGATTGAGCATGACATACACAACATATTGCATGGGGTTGGGACATTGATTCGGAGGAAGTTTTGATAGGGTCACAGGTCGCATGAGACGACTGTGGACCGATTTAACAACTTAAAGCGCGAATCGATTATGGCTCTGTGCCAACCTAAATATGGCTCTGTGCCATCTTGATTATAGCTTTGTGCCAGTCGTATTTACCCGTGGCTATGTGGTTAACATATATATTGATGACTCTTTGTCAATCATAATTATCTGTGGCTGTGTGCCGATTATATTACCGTTGTTGATGGCTATGTGCCAAACTCATTATAGTTACTGATAGCTTTGTGACATCCTGATTATGACTCTATGGCATCCTGATTATGGTTTGTAACCATTTTGTTTATGGCTCTTGGCCATTCTTTTTACTAGCAGCTTTGCTGTGATTTTGGTTAGTGTCATAATCGGTGCTAACATTGGGAGTGTAGGGATGGCGTGGGTCATTTATTCCACGCAGGTAGTGCAGGGTTGGACAGAGGCAAGTGCAGGGTTGGATGGGATGGGTTAGTATGCATCACACATTATGCATATGGAATTGATTCTAATATGGGCTAGGCCCAATTGATTCTGAAAAGGGCTGAGACCCAAGTGAAATTGTACTGGGCTTAGACCTACACACATTGTTCTATTACTGTATTGGGCTTCGACCCAGGCTAGTTCTAAATTCTATCTGTCTTACTAACTATTTTTAGTTAAGAGGGGATTACACACTGAGTTTTCATAAACTCACCCCGTTTTTAACTGTGCAGGTAATCCCCAGCATTAGGAGAATCGGTGCTGCGAGGGACTTGGAGATGGCCACACGACTGCCTTTGGACTTCATTTATGCTTTAGATTCCATTTTGGGTTTTAATTTTTGTAATAAGGCCTATTTAAGGTTCTGGGTTTTAACTTTGGGTTTTTGTTTACTTTGAATTATATTCGTTAGAAGTAAATTACGGTTTTCCAAAATGTTAACTATTTTTAAAACAACACTACATTTTCACAACATTTTCGAAATGGTTTCGCGGCTTAATCTTTTTCGTAAATTAATTACTCTCAAAATTAGCTTCCACAACTTCAATGGTTTTCGAAAAGCACTTCAATGTGACACGCTAGATTCGGGCCTAACTTCTAGGCTGAGTTTGGGATGTTACAAATACCCTATAAAGAACCACTAATCATCATTCAAACACTTTACAATTTACTTTATCATTTGCATAAGCTTTTCCTTCATAAAACTTATCATCATTAAGATATGAAACTTGACAAATATTGGCCAATTCCCTATGACCATATACAGAACAAGTGTATAACATTAGTAGCCAACACTTTGGCTTTCAAATATGACATAGTACAAAATGACCCAGTTCCTATACATGGAATACCCAAATAAATCAACTTTACTATACAAAAAGAATGATTGATACTGTGATCCGAGCTCTGACGTTCTACGATCCCTAAGCTAGCTTGGCGATACTACAAGGAAAAGGGAAAAGAGAGAGGCAAGCATACAGCTTAGTAAGTTTGCATGAATTAATATAGCAACATAAATACTCATAGTAAAATCCATTAATCATGGAACAATAGCAACACAAGTTCTCAAGTACTTTGTCATACTTACTCATTCTTATTCTTACCCATCATATGTCACATTACGGATTTCATAACTCGTATTTTACTCATGGTACTTGTATCACTTCAGCACATAATTTAGCACTTATACTACCTTGATCATAGAATTAAATCATTAACATCCTTAACTTAAATGGAACTCTTTGTCATCCTTATATAATATTTAGCTCATTGTCATCTTTACATACTTAGCTCTTTTGCCCATTGAACTACTTGAAATATCGGAGGATACTCAATCTCATCATACATGTATCATGATGCCAATGCCATATACCAGATATGGTCTTACATGGGATCACCTCTTGATGCCGATGCCATATCCCAAACATGGTCTTACATGGGATCTCTTAGCCCAATGTCGATGCCATGTCCTAGACATGGTCTTATATGAGATCGTACATAGATGTCGATGCCATGTCCCAGACATGGTCTTACACGAGATCTTCCTTTGGTGCCGAAGCCATGTCCCAGACATGGTCTTATACGAGACCTTCCTTATTCGATGCTGATGCCATGTCCCAGACATGGTCTTATACGGGATCTATATTCGGTGCCGATACCATATCCCAAACATGGTCTTATACGAGACCTGCATTTGGTGCTAATTCCATGTCCCAGACATGGTCTTATACGGGACCTTCCTTATCTCATGTTGTGACATAGGTATCCTCGTTATTCCGAAATTTCAACCGGGACTTCACTTAGCATATTTTCATCAGTTTCTCATCAAGACATCAATAATCAATTTTATAAAAATGATACGCAATCCTCAAAATAATAAATAATTTTAACATAATAACACATGTAACCTTAATTTCACACAAACTTACCTCGGTACTCAAAATGTGTGTAGATGTTCGATTTAGTCCAACACTTTGTTCTTGCCTCAGTTTCGGTCTGGGCTTCATTTTTCTTGATCTATAATAATAATTTCACTTGTTTAATACTCACATTGACTAAATTAACTCATGAATCATACTTTGGAAAAATTATGATTTTGCCCCTAACTTTCACATAATTACACTTTTGCCCCTAGGCTCGTAAAATGATTTTCATTCAACTTTCTTGTATTTTAAGCCTAGCCAAATCATTCTCTTAACTATAACAGCCTTCATTTCCGCTATTTCACTCATGTATGACCATTTTTAGAACATTTACAATTTGGTCCTTTTATGTATTTTTCATGAAAATCACTTAGAAAAAGATGTTTATTCTACATCAAATTTTCATATTCTTCCATAAAACATCAAAACACATGCATGTCATACATGGGTAAATTTTTGAACATAAACCCTAGCTCAAAATATAGCTAGAAATAGCTAAATCGAGCTACAAGTATCTCAAAAATATGAAAAATAATAGAAACGGGGCTAAGGTGCACTTACTATCAAGCTTGAAAGTTGAAGAAACCCTAGCTATGGCTCCTTAGTGATTTTCAGCCATGGGGTAAGAAGATGAACATAATTTTGACTTCTTTTTCCCTTTTTAATTTATTAATTAACTAAATGACAATAATGCCCTTAAGGTCCTTCCTTGAGATTTTTCTTTCCCATATCCATTTTTGTCCATCTTAACATATAATGGTATAATTTATAAATAAGGAATTCTAATAATTTTTATGATGCTATTTCATACTTAAATCTTCTAGAATCTCATATTTTCTAATCTTTTCAATTTAGTTATAATGGACAATTTAATCACTAATTAATAAAATTTCTTCATGAGATTTTCACACAATCATGCAAACATATCATAAGCCTCGTAAAAATCATAAAACACATATTTCTACTTCAATTTGTGGTCTCGCACCACTATTCCAACTAGGCCCTAAATCTGGCTATTACACTCAGTGGATGTTTATTTGTACATCTGGGCAGCACAAAAATGTATAATGACTTGAAGAAATGGTATTGGTGGCTAAGTATGAAGAAAGATATTTCTGAGTTTGTATCAAAATGCTTGATTTTCCAACAAGTGAAGGCTGAACACCAAGTACCTTCAGGTTTATTTCAGCCTATTATGGTTCCCGAGTGGAAATGGGACCATGTTACTATGGAATTTGTAACGAGTTTACCGTTGACACCGAGGAAGAAAGATGCCGTATGGGTTGTGGTAGATAGACTTACGAAGTCAGCCCATTTCATACATGTACGCATTCATTATTCACTTGATAAGTTGGCAGACTTGTATGTTTCAGAGATTGTAAGACTACATAGAGTGCCGTTGTCGATTATTTCGGATAGAGATCTGAGATTTACATCACGATTTTGGAAAAAGTTACAAGAGGCCTTAGGCACAAAGTTGAGTTTTTGTACAGCTTTTCACCTACAGACTGACGGACAATTGGAGAGATTAATACAGATACTTGAGGTTATGCTTTGGTGTTGTGTTCTTAAGTTTCAGGGCAGTTGGAAAAAGTACTTACCGTTGGTAGAGTTTCCCTATAATAACAGTTTTTAGTTGAGTTTGAGAATGGCACCTTATGAGGCATTGTATGGGCAGAAGTGTCGAACGCCTTTGTATTGAACCGAACTCAAAAAAAATTAGACTCACGGGGTTGATCTGGTTAGAGAAACTAGGGAGAAGGTAAAAATAATTTGTGATTGTTTAAAAGCTACTTTGGATAGACAAAAGTCCAACTCAGACTTGAAAAGGAAAGAGATCAAATTTCAAGTTGGTGATAAGGTATTCTTGAAAGTGTCATCGTGGAAGAAAGTTCTCAGATTTGGCTGAAAAGGAAAATTGAGTCTGTGTTTTATCGGATTGTATAAGATCACAAAGAAGATAGGGCCAGTAGCTTATCGATTAGCTTTGCCATCTGAGTTGGAAAAGATTCATGATGTGTTCCACGTGTCTATGTTACGTCGTTACTAGTTAGATCTTTCGCATGTGATTACACCGATAGAGGTTGAAATTCAACTTGATGTGACTTATGGCAAAGAGCCGATTAAGATTTTGGCACGGGAAGTCAAACAGTTAAGGAATAAAAGTATAGATCTTGTGAAAGTATTCTGGCAAAGATATGGGGTAGAAGAGGCTAAATGGGAGCCTGAGGAGGCTATGAGAAACCAATATCCAAACTTTTTTATCGATAAGAATTTCGGGGATGAAAATTCCTAAGGAGGAGAATTGTAACAGCCCAATTTAGGGTCTAGTCATAATAGTGGTTGCGAGACCACAAATTTGAGGTAAAAATATGTGTTTTATGGCTTTTATGAGGTTTATAGCATGTTTGCATAATTGTGTGAAAAATTCCTAAAGAAATTTTATAAATTAGTGAACAATTTGTCTATTAGGATTAAATTGTAAAGATTGGAAAATATGAAATTCTAGAAGATTTAAGTATGAAATAGCATTATAAAAATTATTAGAAGTCCTTATTTAGCAATTAGACCAATATATGTCAAGATGGACAAAAAAGGACATGAGAAGGAAAAATCTCAAGAAATGGGCCTTAAGGGCATTTTTTTCATTTAGTTAATTAATGAAATAAAAGGGAAAATAAGTCAAAAATGGTGTCCATCTTCTCTATGCTTGGCCAAAATCACAAGGACTCCATAGCTAGGGTTTCTTCAACTTTCAAGCTTGATTGTAAGTATCTCCTAGCCCCGTTTTTAATGTTCTTCGTATTTTTGAGATCCTCGTAGCTTGATTTAGTTGTTTCTAGCTATATTTTGAGCTAGGTTTTATGCTAAAAAATTTACACACGTACGACTTGCATGTATTTTGATGATTTATGGAAGAATATGAAAGTTTGATGCATGATAAACATCTTTTTCTAAGTGATTTTCATGAAAAATTCATAAAAAAAGGACCAAATTGTATAAGTCACGAAAATGGTCATACATGAGTGAATTAGTGAAAATTAGGGGCTGTTGTAGTTATGAAAATGATTTGGCTAGGCTTAAAATGCAAAAAAATTGAATGAAAATCATTTTACGAGCCTAAGGGAAAAAGTGTAATTATGTAAAAGTTTAGGGGCAAAATCATAATTTTTCCAAAGTGTGATTCATGGGTTATTTTAGTCAATGTGAGTATTAAATAAGTGAAATTGTTATTATAGATCAATAAACACGAAGTTCAGACCGAAACTGAGGCAAAAATAAGGTTGTGGACTAAATCAAACAACTATACGTATTTTAAGTACCGAGGTAAGTTTGGGTGAAATTAAAGCTACATAATGTTTTTATATTTTTAATTGCTTGATATTATGAGAAATGAATATTATTTCTATGAAATTGACTAATGATGCTTCAATGAAAGTATGATGAAAATATGTTAAGTTGAAGTCTCGGTTAAACATTCGGAATAGCAAGGATACCAGTGTCACAACATGAGATAAGGAAGGTCCCGTATAAGACCATGCCTAGGACATGGTATCGGCACCAAATAAAGGAGGTCCCGTATAAGACCATGCCTGGGACATTGCATCGGCACCAAATAAAGGAGGTCCCGTATAAGACAATGTCTGGGACATGGCCTCGTATAACACCCCATACCCGGCCCATACGCCATGACCGGATCTGGTATGCTACGGGTTGAATCTTGAAAACTTTGCTCTAAAGGGTTTTGGAAAATCTTAGTTAAATATAGCCGATTAGTCAAATAAATGTGAAATTTTTGAAACAACTTTAAACATTTGCGTTGATCGTGTTTCAAAAGCCCATTTATCATTTCATTTTATGATTAAGACCTTGGAAGAAAAACATAAGTTTATAAAAACTTAACATAACAAAAAAATCGAAAACCTAAGTTATGGAGGCCTTATTACAAAAATATTCCTAAAAATTAAAACTCAAATGAGAAACCGAAAATAGTCTATGTAGATAATAGTCTTGATGGCCCCTCGAGTCCGCCTCGGCTCCCATGTCCACGTTCTACTGCTCATCTGTAAGGTGGGGAAAAATAGAAGGGTAAGTCACCAAGACCCAGTGTGCAAATAGCAAAAACACAAAAAAGCCTTGGGCCCACAAACACATTATGGGCCTTGGGCCATAACAATGCAACAGAATATATTTTCATGCAACATGGCCCATCCCAAACCTAAGAGTCCATCCTCTACACACCCCTGTACTAACCATCACAACGTGAGGATTTCTACAATCAACCCTCCATCCGCTACACACCATATCGACAGCTGTGCTGCCTGTCATAAAGACCGATCACTATGTGACCTATGTGGCAAAGCCACCGATCGCTATGCGACCTTAATAATATATATATCGACAGTTGCACTGCCTGTCATAAAGACCGATCACTATGTGACCTATGTGGCAAAGCCACCGATCGCCTCGCGACCTGCTCCCCTTCATCATATCAATCATGCATACATACATACAAGAATCAGAACATTAAACTATCTAAACAGATCACATACTTTCACATACTTCGATACACATAGAGAAGTTTCTATGATTACATACCTGGCATCCCTTGCCTACCCTTTTTTGGTATTATGACTGTTCATACAGCCTCTTTATCCGACTTTTAGCCCAAACATACATATAATACAGATTAACTAGTGTGATAGAGATCCACACATCTGATTATCGATAGGACAGTCCTTTCTATGTCGACACTATCAGTAGCCGCTACGACTGCTAACAGTCTAAGATTTTATTCTGAAGCTGGTCCACAACCCGGTGGCCAATCCTGAACTGCTGACACTGCTCACTTCTTAAATCTAGGGGTTGGATTTACGGATCTAATTCCCTCTTTCGTTTGATTAGCGTTTGTATCCATAGAACAGATCTTAGTCAACAAATTGGATTAAAACATTGTATCGAATACTGACACGAATGTATATTCATAGAGTAGAGATCCCTTACCCAAAAATCCCGAAAGAAGAGATATAGTTCGAAAGTTAACAGTTCTTGGCTTAAGAACCAAAAAGATCAGGTCTCCTACAAATCCCAAAAGGCCGCCCAAAACGTAAAAAAGATAGGAAATATTAGCCCTATCGACAGCCTTAACAAACCAAGTGGCTATTCGTCCCTGGCTCCTAAAAACTAAAAGAGATCTTAAGGAATAACAATAGTCGACACTTACCTCAATATGGGAGATTCGACTTTTAATGAAGAAATCGGTAAGAAGGTTTCGGCTTTTAATGAAGAAATCGGCAGGAAGAAAAAGAATGAATGGATACTAGGGCATTCGGCTATAGCAGAAGAGAGTAAAGAGAAGGAATACTTAGGGTTTTAGCTTATAGAATAAATCAAAAAAAAAGTGTAGAGAAAGGCTATGAGGTTTCGGCTTTAGCAGAAGAGAAGAAGAAGATGAAACTTTTAGGAGTTTTCGGCTTTTTGAGAAAAGAAACAATTAAGAGAAGAGAATGGGAATAAATGCCAAAATTAAGAAGTGCCCTATTTTCTAATCCAATTTTCGGCACACACACTAACCAAAAGTCAGAATTGCCCTCTTTTGAAAACTAAAACTAATTAGTGAATAAGGGAAATTTCGGCACCCCTTTAGCCTCATCAAAACTGATTTCCTCCTTCCCCTAGAGTTGGAAATTCGGCCACTACTGTGACTAGCAGATCAGATCCTAAATTTCCTCCCTTTATCTTCCATATTATCTTTATTATCCACTCAAAGAAATCCTCCTATATTTAAGCCTTGTTGTCGTCCAACTCTACCTAATTCATTGTCAAACTTTAGCTAACTTTAATTAAAAGAATTGGGCTTCATGTAACTTAAATGTGGGCCTCCTCAGTTGACACCACCTTCTTGCTCTCTAAGTGGCGCCACTTTGCCACTGGGCCACAAGCCCACTTGTATTTAAAACACAGATAACATCTTTTAAGCCCTATCTTATCAGGCTTTGCACTAGAGTGTCTAATCAGAGAATTCAATTAAGGCATTGGCCCAATTCCTGAGCCCATTCTAGACCCCTAACACTCTCATTAAACATAACCACACATTAAATGCATTGGCCCATTAATGCAGGATGTTACAGTTCTACCCCCTTAAAGAAATTTCGGCCTCGAAATTACCTGATCAGAATAGATGTGGGTACTACTGCCGCATCGTCTCCTCTGGTTCCCAAGTAGCCTCCTCAGAACTGTGATTCTGCCATAGAACCTTAACCAACGGAACCGTCTTTCTTCGCAACACTTTGACATCACGATCCAAGATTTCCACTGGTTCCTCTTCAAAGGATAGGTTAGATCTGACCTCGATTTCTTCCACAGGCACCACATGAGACGGATTTGAACGATAACATCTTAACATAGAGACGTGGAATACATTGTGAATCTGGCTTAGCTCAGAAGGTAGCTCTAGCTGATAGGCTACTGGCCCTACTCGCTTCAACACCTGATAAGGTCCGATAAACCTGAGACTTAATTTACCCTTCCGTCCAAACTTCAGCACTTTCTTCCATGGCGACACCTTCAAGAACACCTTGTCACCCACCGCAATCTCTATGTCCTTACGCCTCAAGTCTGCATAGGACATTTGTCGGTCCGACGCTTCCTTTAGTCGAGCTCGAATTAACTCAACCTTCTCCTCTGTCTCGGTAACCAACTCCGGACCCAAAATCCAACATTCCCCTAATTCTATCCAACAAGTAGGAGTACGACACTCCGCCCGTACACTGCCTGCAATACTTCATAAGGCGTCATCTGAATACTAGACTGGTAGCTGTTGTTGTATGCAAATTTTGCCAACAGTAAAAACTCTTCCCAACTACCTCTGAAATCAATGACACATCCCTCAACATGTCCTCCAAGGTCTGAAACACCAACTCAAACTGTCCATCGGTCTGAGGATGAAATGCTGTATTGAAATCCAACTTCGTGCCCAATGCTTAATGCAAAGCCTTCCAAAACCGTGACGTGAACCTAGGGTCCCTATCCGATATAATTTATACTAGTACCCCATGCAATCTCACTACCTCCGCTACATATAGCTTAGCCAATTTCTGCAAAGAGTAATCGACCCGTATTGGTATGAAATGAGCAAACTTCGTCAAGCGATCAACAATTACCCAGACTGAATCATTCTTAGTAGGCGTGAGGGGTAGCCCACTAACAAAGTCCATTGTGATCTTTTCCCACTTCCATTGGGGAATCTTCACCGGCTGCAACAACCCTACTGGTAACTGATGCTCCGCCTTTACCTACTGACAGGTCAAACACTTACTCACCAATTCAGTTACCTCACGCTTCAAGCCCGGCCACCAGAACTGATCCCGCAAATCCCTATACATCTTACTCCTTCTGAGGTGCATAGTATATGAACTTCCATACACTTCTTGCAAGATCCTATGCCTCAATTCTGGATCTTTTGGTATACAAACTCTCCCTTGAAAACATAACAGTCCTTCCTCATTCACACTGAATTTCGTTGATCCATCACTTGATCCTACCTAAAACTTCTCCTTTAGCAACTCATCGGTCTGCTGCCTCTCCTTAACCTGACTGACCCATGAGGGTTTCACTTGAAGTTCAGCCAATAAATTCCCATTATCATACAAACTAAGGTGAGCAAACATTTCCCTCAAGTCAAAGATTACTTTACGACTTAAGGCATCAGCCATCACATTAGCTCTACCCGGATGATACTCAATCAAGCAATCATAATCCTTTAACAACTCGATCCACCTCCTCTGCCGTAGATTCAACTCTTTCTGGGTCAAGAGGTATTTTAGGCTCTTATGATATGTATAAATAATAAATTTCTCGCCGTACAGATAATGTCTCCAAATCTTTAAAGCAAAAACCACCGCCGCCAACTCCAAATCATGGGTGGGATAATTTGCTTCGTGCGGTCTTAACTGCCGAGATGCATACACAACAACCTTTTCATCTTGCATCAACACGCATCCTAGTCCCATGTGTGACACATCATAGTAAATCACGAATTCTTTCCCAGCCTTCGGTTGAAGCCTCCATCAAAATCCTTCTCAACTTCTCAAAACTCTCCTACTGCTTACTAGACCAAATAAACGGAACTCCTTTCCGTAATAACTTAGTCAATAGTGTTGCAATTGAAGAGAATCCTTCAACAAACCTTCTGTAATATCCGGCTAGACCAAAAAAACTCTGAATTTTTGCCACAGACCTAGGCAGCTTCCAATCCAACACCGCTTTAATTTTTCGAGGGTCAACCCTAATTCCCTCTGCCGACACAACGTGGCCTAAAAACGTAACTTCACTTAACCAAAATTCGCACTTACTGAGTTTGGCATACAACTGCTTCTCCCTCAGAATCTGGAAAACCACTCGCAGATGTAAATCATGCTCCTCTTCCGATCTTGAGTAAACCAGGATATCATCTATAAATACCACGACAAACCGATCCAAGTAGGGTTGAAACACTCGGTTCATCATATCCATAAATGCTGTTGGTGCGTTGGTCAATCCAAACGGCATCACCATAAATTCGTAATGACCATAGCGAGTTTTAAAAGCCGTCTTATGAACATCCGCCTCCTTGACCTTAAGCTGATGGTACCCTGACCTCAGATCTATCTTCGAAAAGACTGAAGCCCCCTTCAACTGATCGAACAAGTCATCAATCCTTGGCAACGGGCACTTGGTCTTGATTGTTAACTTATTCAACTGACGATAGTCAATGCACATATGCATTGATCCATCTTTCTTCTTAACGAATAACACCGGTGCTCCCCAAGGCGACACACTTGGTCGAATAAATCCTTTATCTAGCAACTCTTGAATCTAAACTTTCAATCTCACCAACTCCTTCGGCGCCATTCTATACGGAGTAATAGATACTGGCGCTATTCTCAGAAGAAGATCAATTCTAAACTCTACTTCACGATCAGAGGATAATCTTGGAAGCTCTTCTGGAAAAACATCAGGAAATTCATTTACCGTCCTAACATCCTCGACAGTTAGGTCCTTGGCTTCCAGAGCCCGAACAAACATTAAAACTGCCTCGTATCCTTTTCTCACCATTCTTTTTCTGCTCTTAGGGCAGTCACCACATTCGACAAGCAGTTCCCCCTTTCTCCTATCACGACACTACACCACCCTCGGGGGTTCTTAACACCATACGCTTGGTTGCACAATCTAAATTAGCTTGGTACTTCACCAACCAGTCCATGCCTAATATTAAGTCAAACTCCCCGAACAGTAATTCCATCAGATTCGTTAGGAAAACTATTCCCTGAACTTCTAAGGGTACCTCTCGATAAAGTTTATCTACTAGCATAGATTGTCCTAATGGGCTAATTACAATCATCGGGCTAGGGGTAATCTCGAAATCTAAACTTAAAGTTCCAGACACACTACTAGCAACATATGAATATGTCGACCCAATGTCAATTAATGCAGTGTAAGGCAAACCAAATATTAGAAATGTACCGGTTGTAACATCTGGTGTGTCGGCCTCCTCTCGACGTCTGGCAGCATAGGCTAACCCTGGCTGTCTCGCCTCAACATTTCCTGTCCCTAGGCCTGGTGCTCCACGACCCCGACTGAAATTATTACCACCTCTAACTGGACCACGACCCCTTTGCGGCTGCTGACCTCCTTTGCCTGGCTAAGCATTGTCCTGTCCTGCGGGTCCTACATTGTTTCGTGGCTGTGGATAGTCTTTAATCTGATGGTCCAAAGATCCACACCTAAAGCACTTCCCACTGCCTGCCCAACACTCACCTACATGGAATTTACCACATCGAGCACACTTCCGTGTTTGGCTAGCAGCAGAAGGTCTCTCAGCCCGTCTCGGTCCATCCGATCTAGGTCTTTTCTGAGTGCTCCCAGTTGTCCCTGATGATCTAAAATTTCTCTTACCTCCACCCCTATCTCTATCCCGGTTCAATTTTTTCGTCCGTCTCACCTCCTCAGCTATTTTAACTTTCTCCACAAGCACAGCAAATTCTCTCTCTCCTGTGGAGCTATCAAAACAAGTAGGTCATCCTTCAGGCCATCTTCAAATCGAACACACCGTTCATGTTCTGTGGCCACCATCCCTCGAGCATAACGGCTCAAACACAATAATTCTGCTTCATACGCTGCCACTGACCTACTTCCCTGAACCAGATTCAGGAATGCTCTACGCTGCACATCCACATAACTCGTTCCAATGTACTTACTCTGGAACGCCGTTCTGAAGTAATCCCAAGTGATACGGTCAGCCATGGTACCATCCTTAACCGTAAGCCACCATTGATACACTTCGTCCGGAGAAGAGACACTACTCCTTTTAGCTTCTCTTCTCCCATGAAATCTAGTTCATCCATTATGCGTTTGACCGCCTCTAACCAATATTCAGCTGTACTCGGGGCTATCCCAGAAACTCCCCTAAACACTTCTTCCCCATTAGCTCTAAGTCGCTCCGACACAGATTTCTAGGCTCCTGTGCCCATGCCTGCCCCAGCTACCCTCTCTAAAACCCTCAACATCACCTGAGATACAGCATCATCTCCGGCCGTCTGATCCTAAAATTTTGCCTCCACAGTTGGTGGCACTGGTACCTTATTTTCTGACTCGTGACCAGACCCTATAGGTTCCGACACAACAATCTTGCCTCTACCTCGACCACGCACACCACGTCCTCTAGTGCTCATTCTACAGATTCGTGTTTATCTGATTACGAATTTTATGAATTATTAATTTCTTTCACTGATTATTAATGAACAATCTTATGGAAAGTAGGTTTAACAGTAGTTCTTTCAAATTCGAATTCTATCTACAAAGTTCAGTTCTCAAGTCTATATTTCCTAGTTCTAGAATACACATTCAATCGACATCCATCACACATCAACATACAAGCAGCAACCATGAACTCACA
The DNA here is from genome assembly GCA_025506655.1 of Gossypium rotundifolium. Classification (NCBI taxonomy): domain Eukaryota; kingdom Viridiplantae; phylum Streptophyta; class Magnoliopsida; order Malvales; family Malvaceae; genus Gossypium; species Gossypium rotundifolium. The sequence goes on from CP106724.1 coordinate 148,884,393, forward strand.
TTCATTACCTAGGGGTATTTTCGTCATTTCACTACCCAGAGGTATTTTTGTAATTTTATCCTACATGGGTATTTTGGTAATTTTCCAAAATAGGGTATCTTGGTGATTTTACAAAATAAGGGTATTTTGGTAATTTTGAAATTAGAGGGTATTTCGGTAATTTTACAATCCAGGGGTATTTCGGTAATTTTTTCAAACTAAGGGTATTTCGATAATTTTTTCAAACCTAGGGTATCCTGGGTAATTTACAAAATTAGGGGTTTATAAGCAATTTCATAAAGACAGGGTGATGGTCCCTTTCGGGTTTTAGTTATAAATTTTGGCCCGTCAACAAGTCTTTGTGGCTAAAGTGAACAGTCACTACGCACCAGGTAGGATTCCAGTGAAGAGGAGGTGAGCCGCTAGGGCTGCTTAAATACCAAGCTCTCCCTGGATCTAATCCTAGACATGCATATGCCTGTTACCATACCTTAACCCTGTGACTTGTTTACAGACATGTTTAATTAGAATTAAGTCTTATGGGATTTGAAGAATTGCTTAATCTATGCCTAAGGTCCATTAACACTATCATACTAGTCTACGTCCATAAAGCCCATCAAACCCAACATACATATCATACCAAGAGTTTAGAATACTTACCTGCGTGGATCGTGTGCCAGTAGACTCGAAGGCCATATCTCAACCAAACTTTTCTCAACTTACATCACCTTTACAAATCACTACTAGACCCATTTCACAGCCCGAGTTTTGAATTGGGCTCTGATACCAAAATGTAACACCCCATACCCGACCCATACACCATGACCGGATCTGGTATGCTATGGGTTGAACTTGAAAACTTTGCTCTGAAGGGTTTTGGAAAATCTTAGTTAGTTATAGCCGATTAGTCAAATAAATGTGAAATTTTTGAAACAACTTTAAACATTTGCGTTGATCGTGTTTGAAGGCCCGTTTATCATTTCATTTTATGATTAAGACCTTGGAAGAAAAACACAAGTTGATAAAAACTTAACATAATAAAAAAAATCGAAAACCTAAGTTATGGAGGCCTTATTACAAAAATATTCCCAAAAATTAAAACTCAAATGAGAAACTGAAAATAGTCTATGTAGATAATAGTCTTGATAGCCCCTCAAGTCCGCCTCGGCTCCCACGTCCACGTTCTACTGCTCATCTGTAAGGTGGGGAAAAATAAAAGGGTGAGTCACCAAGACTCAGTGTGCAAATCCCGAAAACACATAAAAGCCTCGGGCCCACAAACACATTATGGGCCTTGGGCCATAACAATGGCAACAGAATATATTTTCATGCAACATAGCCCATCCCAAACCTAAGAGTCCATCCTCTACACACCCATGGACTAACCATCACACCGTGGGGATTTCTATAATCAACCCTCCATCCGCTACACACCATATCGACAGCTGTGCTGCCTGTCATAAAGATCGATCACTATGTGACCTATGTGGCAAAGCCACCGATCGCTATGCGACCTTAATAATATATATGTTGACAGCTGCGCTGTCTGTCATAATGACCGATCACTATGTGACCTATGTGGCAAAGCCACCGATCGCCTCGCGACCTGCTCCCCTTCATCATATCAATCCCATCCCATGCATACATACATACAAGAATCAGAACATTAAACTATCTAAACAGATCACATACTTTCACATACTTCGATACACATAGATAAGTTTCTATGATTACGTACCTGGCATCCCTTGCCTACCCTTTTTGGGTATTACAACTATTCATACAGCCTCTTTATCCGACTTTTAGCCCATAACATACATATAATACAGATTAACTAGTGTGATAGAGATCCACACACGTGATTATCGATAGGACAGTACTTTCTATGTCGACACTATCAGTAGCCGCTACGACTGCTAATGTCTAAGATTTTGTTCTGAAGCTGGTCCACAACCCGGTGGCCAATCCCAAACTGCTGACAATGCTCGCTTCTTAAATCTAGGGGTTGGATTTACAGATCCAATTCCCTCTTTCGTTTGACTAGCATTTGTATCCATGGAACAGATCTTAGTCAACAAACTGGATTAAAACATTGTATCGAATACTAACACAAATTTATATTCATAAAGTAGAGATCCCTTACCTAAAAATCTTGAAAGAAGAGATATGGTTCGACAGTTAACAGTTCCTGGCTTAAGAACCAAAATGATCAGGTCTCCTACAAATCCCGGAAGGCCACCCAAAACGTAAAAAGATAGGGAATATTAGCCCTGTCGATAGCCTTAACAAACCAAGTAGCCATTTGACCTTGGCTCTTAAAAATTGAAAGAGATCTTAAGGAATAACAAGAGTTGACACTTACCTCAATATGGGAGATTTGGCTTTTAATGAAGAAACCGGCAGGAAGGTTTCGGCTTTTAATGAAGAAATTGGCAAGAAGGTTTTGGCTTTTAATGAAGAAATCGGCAGGATGAAAAAGAATGAATGGATACTAGGGCATTCAGCTATAGCAGAAGAGAGTAAAGAGAAGGAATACTTAGGGTTTCAGCTTATGAAAGAAATTGGGAAAAAGTGTAGAGAAAGGCTATGAGGTTTCAGCTTTAGCAGAAGAGAAGAAGAAGATGAAACTTTTAGAAGTTTTCGCTTTTGATAAAAGAAACAACTAAGAGAAGAGAATGAGAATAAATGCCAAAATTAAGAAGTGCCCTATTTTCTAATCCAATTTTCGGCACACACACTAACCAAAAGCTGAAATTACCCTCTTTTGAAAACTAAAACTAATTAGTGAACAAGGGAAATTTTGACACCCCTTTAGCCTCATCAAAATCGATTTCCTCCTTCCCTAGAGTTGGAAATTCGGCCACTACTGTGACCAGCAGATCAGATCCTAAATTTCCTCCATTTATCTGCCATATTATCTTTATTATCCACTCAAATAAATCCTCCTATATTTAAGCCTTGTTTCCATCCAAATCTATCTAATTCATTGCCAAACTTTAGCTAACTTTAATTAAAAGAATTGGGCTTCATGTAACTTGAATGTGGGCCTCCTCAGTTGATGCCACCTCCTTGCTCTCTAAGTGGCGCCACTTTGCCACTGGGCCACAAGCCCACTTGTATTTAAAATATAGATAACATCTTTTAAGCCCTATCTTATCAGGCTTCCCACTAGAGTGTCTAATCAAAGAATTCAATTAAGGCCTTAGCCCAATTCCTGAGCCCATTCTGGACCCCTAACACTCTCATTAAACATAACCACACATTAAACTCATTGGCCCATTAATTCAGGATGTTACACCTTAGTACCAAAGAAAGATCTCGTGTAAGACCATGTCTGAGACATGGCATCTAAATCTATATAGGATCTTGTATAAAACATATATGGGATATGGCATCAGCATCGAGATGTGATCCCATATAAGACCATATCTGGGATATGGCATTGGCATCGTGATACATGTCTGATGAGATTGAGTATCCGTCGATATTCTGAGTAATTCAACGGGAAAAGAGCTAAGTTTATGTACAGATGTCAAAGAGATAAGCCTATGTTTAAAGAGTATAAAAGTGCTAAATTTATGTGACAAAGTGATACAGGTACCCATGAGTAACTTACGAGAAATGAATGCAAAATGTGATAAGTAATTTGGTAAGAGTATGCATGAGTAAATTATGTTGATGTGTTTGAGAACTTGTGTATTATACAATGAGATGAATGGATGTTATCATAAGTCTTTATGTTGCTATTTATTTGATGAAAACTTACTAAGCTTTATGCTTACCTTTCTCTTTTCCCTTTTCCTTGTAGTATCGCCAAGCTAACTCGAGGATAGTTGAACGTCGGAGTTCGGATCACACTATCAACTGTTCTTTTTGTATAGTAAAGTTGATTTATTTTGGGTATGGCATTTATAGGAACTTGGTCATTTTGTTATGTCATATTTGCTAGCCAAAGTGTTGGCTATTATTGTTGCTCATTCATTTTGTAAATGGCCATTGGGAATTGGCCAAGACTTGTTAAGTTATATATATATATATATATATTCCAATGATGAATATTCATGAAGTGCAAGTTCGTGTAATTGATCGAGTAAAATGTGAAGAGTATGCATGATGAATTAGTGATTCTTCATAGTGTATTATTGTTAGGTTATGTGTTGCTTGTGGAGGTGTAAGTGTGTTTGTTTTTCAGGGTGGCAATTGGCTTGGTAAATAGCCTTTTAATTGTCCACAAGGGTAGACACACGGGCGTGTGTCTAGGCCGTGTGTGACACACGATTAGCCCCATGGGTGTGTTGATAGGCCGTGTGTCCCCTGCATCAAATTTGCAAAAATTGAGTTCGTCACACAAGCCAGCACACGGGCATGTGATTAGGCCATGTGCCCCTAAGTGTTTCCTGACGTCATAAATAGAATACCAAGGTTTTCACACAAGGGTGAGGGCACGAGCGTGTCTTGGCCGTGTGAGGGACACGGGCAATTGACACGGGCGTGTGCCAGGCCGTGTAAAAACTCCTATAGGTTTGAAATGAAAAATAAAAATCTACAAGGGCTAGGAACATAGGCGTGTGTGACCACACGGGCATGTTCCATTCCACACGGGCGTATGGCCCTGTTTTAAGTAAAAATTATCTTAGTGTGCAAAGTTTCGATTTAGTCCCCAACTATTCTGTATGTATGTTTAGGGTCTCGTAGACTCATAATAGGGACGCTATGAATATGAAAGAAAAAGTTTTAAGTTAGAACGAAATTTTATGACCCGATGATGTATGTTTGAGTAAGTTAAGTTTGGTAATGCCTCATATCCGGTTCCAGCGCTGAATATGGGTAAGGAGTGTTACAGAAGCATTTTCTTTGTATTTTTTTAGGGTTAGGGTTTTATTTTTTTAAGTAGGATTGATTTTTTAAAGTAGGGTTTAGGTTTTTTTGTTGATATTTTTTAAGTTTAATATATATTTTTTATTTTTTTATAAATTTTTAGATATAAAGTTAAAAATTATTTAATTTGATATTAAAAACATCGTATTTACACCAACCATATATTTGAATTGTAAATTTTAATTCGATGCATAATCAAAACTCGAACTGCTCGGCTAGGATTAAATTTATAACTATTTAAAAACATAAGGATGTACAACATCAATATGATAAAAATATTTCATATTTATTTAAAATTAAACATAAGAAGTACAAAAATAGAATAAATCAATCCAATCCGGTTATAATGTGTGTTGCATCAAAGTGGTTGATGGTTGCAAGTCGGATTCCTTCTTGGTTCAACCTCCGGTACAGGTTGTGGTTTTGGCCTCTCACCTTCTTCACCTTTGTCCATAGTTGGTTGTGATCAGTAGCTCCTCGGTTGTCATCGTGCATCCTTTGGTCCAGAAATGGGTGGTTGCGAAATAATAGGTGGTTGTGAAGATGATCCACCTTGGTAGAAAAATGATCCCGGAGGTGTTTCCGAAACCATCGGCATAGGGGTATAATTGTTTTGTGTCCCATACACTAATGGCATAATGATTGGACTCCTAGTCGATGCCTCAAACATAAATGGCCTATACATCATCGTTGGCATAATTCATGAGATAGTGGGATCGATTAGGTGTGTTGGATGTGTTCGAGTTTCAAGAAAAGATGTCAATGGCATCGATGTGTAATAAGGAAATGTAAGGAAATGTAAGGAAATGTAGGAAATGTAAGGAAATCTTTAATGTTGAATTTAAGAGCCCAAAGGGAACTTAGGGCCAAGTGACCCTAAAAATATAAAGTACATGAAATTTGACCCAATAACGGACTTGGAAATGTGGCTCAAGATGCCACCTAAGACCTTAGAAAATGGCCCACATGCAAAAGGTTTTAGGCTTGAGTTCGAGTCACATAAGAAGCAAATAAAATAAGTTTTATTTTGCTTCTAGAAGCCCAAGAGATGGACGGCACAAGCTTGCAAAAGAGGAGTTTCATTCTCTTTAAAACTCAGCTAATTAGAAGATCATAAGGACTCTTAAGGGAAGAGTTTTATTCTCTTTAAAATTCAGCTAAATAGGTGGATAAATGAAGAATTATTCTTTAATTAGGAAAATAAGGAAGAGTGGTGGTCAAGTAAAGGATTCTTGGCCTAGTAAATTCGGCTATAAAAGGAGGGGACTAGGGCCATTCATTATTCATTCTCCCTCTCTTTTCCTCTGCCAAATATTCTTCTTGAGCATCCATTCTTTTTCTTCTTTTCTTTTAGCCTCCTAGCCGATTTCCTTCTAAGCCTATTATTCCTCTCTTCTTTCATCTTTGAAACCAAATACATAAGGGAATCATAGCCGATTGTTCATCAAGTCTCTAAGCCGAATCTCTGAAGGTTGAAGTGAATGTGCAATCGATTCCTTCAAATAAGGGTAAGATCCAAGTTTAGTTTTCCATTCTTTTATATTCTAGACTTATTGAAATTTAGAGACTAATTTCGATTATTAATCTTGGCGAATCATGGAAGAAGAAATTCTTTTCGAAGGTACACCATAGGCCACGTGTTCCCTAGTTATTCGGTGAATTTCGGATTTAAGATCCACAAGGTAAGTACCTAAAAGTATTCGCCAAAGCTTGTATTATTATCTAGATCGGTTCTTTAATTATTAAAAAGCGAAAACTAACCCATATTGAAATACAAGGTTGGCCGAATATCAGGTAGAGGAAAAACCAAACTTTCGAGATTTGTATAAACACCCAATCGGCAAATGTGAGTCTTTTTACAAATCCTACTAGGATTTGGTTTTGTTTTAAGACAAAAGGGTTTATTAATGTGTTTTATTTGGTGGGCGAATATAGGAATTATTAGATCTAAAGATTAGATCGGGATTTCGAGATCTCAAGGAACTTTTAATAAGCAAATCGGTGTGTACCTTACTAACCTTCAATATTTCATATGGCTATTATTTAATATATGAATATGTATGAGAATGTGAATGTGTCTAAGTACCTCAAATGTGGCAAAAAGTACCCAGGTACGTTTCCTACTTTGGATAGGATTGTGAAATATGTTATTTTATAACATGCGAATATATGTATATAAACATGAAATTAAGTAAGTTATGCATTATATATATTTTTGGGGCATTCGGATTTATGTGAAAGGGAAGAGTAGTTGTTGACTTCGGTCTCACCAACGAAGGTGTTGACTTTGGTCTCACCAACTAAATATAGGTGTTGACTTGGTCTCACCAACGAAGGTGTTGACTTGGTCTCACCAACTAAATACGTGTGTTGACTTGGTCTCACCAACTAAGGTGTTGACTTCGGTCTCACCAACTAAATATGTTGGCTACGGTCACATTGCTAAATTTTGGTAACTTCGGTTACAATAGTGTCTAATGACACAACGATATGGGCGAATGCCTTTGATGGAGAGTAGCGGATGGAGGGTTGACTTAGTAGTCCCCACGGTGCAAAGTGTGGATGGCACGGGAGTGTAGTGGATGGCTAATTAGGATTGGGTTTGGGTTGCATCATAATTTCATTATTGTATGGACTTAATGATTTAGACATGAATGCCCGATTTATTGAATGATGGTATTGTGTGCACATTGAGTCTGCTGACTCACCCCATTGTGGGAACTATTTTCGGGTGATGAATAAAGGACGGACCGGGCGGTAGACGTTGAGGTGGCCATGCTACATTTGGAGATTTTATTTTATTTGGACTTTATTTCGTGCTGTACCCTTAATTATATTTCTTTTGGGTTTTATTTGATGTAGTAAGGCCATAAGGCCCAAAGGATTATTCTTTATTTCCGCTTATTCATGTTTGATTGTGTTACAATTTATTTTTAATTAAAGTTAAGAAAAACAAAATTTATTTATTTCAAAATAATAAACCCTAAAATTGTTTTGTCACCTCACTTAAGTTGGATTTTCAAAATTTAATAAATGGGTTTCCAATCTAAGCCCAATCCACAACAATATTTTAAAATATTTTTTCAAATTTCTCTAATCGAAAATTTTCAAAACCTACACTTTAGGAACATACCAGATCCATCCATTCTCGTGGGCGGGGGTGGGGTGTTTCAATTTGGTATCGAGCCCGCTTTAAACTCTCGGCACGTGGGCTAAGGCCCAAAACGTTTTCAAAGCAAGCCAAATGATTATCTTTAAAAATAAGCGGGTTTTCGGCATGGCACCTAAGTCTCCAACCCATGATCCACCGTAAGTACTTCTATCCATTGTGTGATTTATATTATGATTTGTAGAAGGGTAGAAATGGAATGGAACGTAGAATAGAGATTAAGTACTTGAACCTCAGGACTAGTTACCCCAACAATTACATAAGACTTAAATGCCTAATCAAACAAACCTATGATTAAGTCACCGAGCTAGGTGTCGAATCATGTCTAGCGCATGTCTAGGAGTGGATTCAAGAAGAGCTTGGTATTTAAGCAATTCACCCTAGTGACTCACCTCCTCTTTACTCGAATCCTACCAGTGCGTAGTAACTGCTCACCCTAATCAAGAGGACTTAGTCACTGCTAAACCTAATAACTAAAACCCAAAAGGACTAGCCAGATTTTTATGGAAACCCTAATTTTAAAATTTATAAATTACCCTCTTGATTTGAAAAGAATATTTTATAAATTTTCCTAAAATATTTCGATTTACAAATTTACTAAAATACCCTTAGTGGTAAAATTACAAAATGCCCTTGGTTTATAAAATGTTCAACTACTCAACAACTTTACCAAAATTTCATTATTTTATAAACATTCAAAAACCCTAATTTGTAAAATATCAAAATACCTTGATTTTGGAAAATTACAAAATTGCCCCTAACTTAAAAATTACCAAAATGACCCTAATTTCTAAAATTTTTGCAACTTCATCGTGTCGGAAAATAAATTTCTCAAAAAGAACCCTCAAAGTTTTGAAACTTCGAAATATCCCCGATTTATTAAAATTTTACAATTTACCCGATTTGTGGAAAAATTACCAAAATACCCCTAATGTCCAAAAATTTCGAAATACCCTCGGTTTCAAAAATTTTCCAAAATACCCTGTGAACTTAAAAGGACCAAAAATACCAACCCTAAGATGAAAGAAAATGAAAGGAAATGTAAGGAAATGTAAGGAAAAGAAAGGAAATATAAGGAAAAGTAAGGAAATGTAAGGAAATGTAAGAAATGTAAGGAAATGTAAGGAAATGTAGGAAATGTAAGGAAATATAAGGAAAATGTAAGGAAATGAAAGGAAATGAAAGGAAATGAAAGGAAATGTAAGGAAATGAAAGGAAATGTAAGGAAATGTATGGAAATGTATGGAAATGTATGGAAATATATGGAAATGTAAGGAAATGTATGGAAATGTATGGAAATGTGTGGAAATGTAAGGAAATGCTTTAGAAATGTTAAGTTTTGGAAACTAAACTAAAATAGGAAAGTGACCATTTGGAAACTAAATTAGGAAAGTGAACATTTTGGAAACCAAGCCAAAAGAGGAAACTAAACATTTTGGAAACCAAGCCAAAATAGGAAACTAAACATTTTGGAAACACTGAAAATACAGAGCATGCGAAAATTTTAGGAAACTTAAAATTGACCCCTAATGTTGAATTTAAGAGCCCAAAGGGGAACTTAGGGCCAAGTGACCCTAAAAATATAAAGTACATGAAATTTGACCCAATAACGGACTTGGAAATGTGGCTCAAGATGCCACCTAAGACCTTAGAAAATGGCCCACATGCAAAAGGTTTTAGGCTTGAGTTCGAGTCACATAGAAGCAAATAAAATAAGTTTTATTTTGCTTCTAGAAGCCCAAGAGATGGACGGCACAAGCTTGCAAAAGAGGAGTTTCATTCTCTTTAAAACTCGGCTAATTAGAAGATCATAAGGACTCTTAAGGGAAGAGTTTTATTCTCTTTAAAATTCAGCTAAATAGGTGGATAAATGAAGAATTATTCTTTAATTAGGAAAATAAGGAAGAGTGGTGGTCAAGTAAAGGATTCTTGGCCTAGTAAATTCGGCTATAAAAGGAGGGACTAGGGCCATTCATTATTCATTCTCCTCTCTTTTCCTCCGCCAAATATTCTTCTTGAGCATCCATTCTTTTCTTCTTTTCTTTTAGCCTCTGGCCGATTTCCTTCTAAGCCTATTATTCCTCTCTTCTTTCATCTTTGAAACCAAATACATAAGGGAATCATAGCGATTGTTCATCAAGTCTCTAAGTCAATCTCAAGGTTGAAGTGAATGTGCAATCGATTCCTTCAAATAAGGGTAAGATCCAAGTTTAGTTTTCCATTCTTTTATATTCTAGACTTATTGAAATTTAGAGACTAATTTGATTATTAATCTTGGCGAATCATGGAAGAAGAAATTCTTTTCGAAGGTACACCATAGGCCACGTGTTCCCTAGTTATTCGGTGAATTTCGGGATTTAAGATCCACAAGGTAAGTATTTAAAGTATTCGCCAAAGCTTGTATTATTATCTAGATCGGTTCTTTAATTATTAAAAAGCAAAAACTAACCCATATTGAAATACAAGGTTGGCCGAATATCAGGTAGAGGAAAAACCAAACTTTCGAGATTTGTATAAACACCCAATCGGCAAATGTGAGTCTTTTTACAAATCCTACTAGGATTTGGTTTTGTTTTAAGACAAAAGGGTTTATTAATGTGTTTTATTTGGTGGGCCGAATATAGGAATTATTAGATCTAAAGATTAGATCGGGATTTTCGAGATCTCAAGGAACTTTTAATAAGCAAATCAGGTGTGTACCCTTACTAACCTTCAATATTTCATATGGCTATTATTTAATATATGAATATGTATGAGAATGTGAATGTGTCTAAGTACCTCAAATGTGGCAAAAGTACCTGTGCGTTTCCTACTTGGATAGGATTGTGAAATATGTTATTTTATAACATGCGAATATATGTATATAAACATGAAATTAAGTAAGTTATGCATTATATATATTTTTGGGGCATTCGGATTTATGTGAAAGGGAAGAGTAGGTGTTGACTTGGTCTCACCAACGAAGGTGTTGACTTCGGTCTCACCAACTAAATATAGGTGTTGACTTGCATCGAAATAAAAGAAAAAAAACGTGGTGCAATATGTGGTGCTTGTGTAAAAATGACAGGGTTAGTATACACATTTGAATAAGTCAAGTCATATTGACCAGGGGTGCTGTGGCCATGTCGGTTCTTGCGTAGGTGTTGACGATGGACCCACCTTGCCAAACCTTGGATGTCTAAGTGCCCATCGTGGCCTCCTCGTATACAGTTTTCGACCCTTCACCTCTTCTGCTATCAGGTATTGTAATAGCCCATTTTTAGTCAAATCAAAACAGTGGTTTTGGGACCACAAATCTAAGGTCAAAATATTTATTTTATTATTATCTTGAGGTCTACAACATGATAGTATGATTGTGTAAAAAATTCGTTAAGAAATTTTATCGTTTGAGTGTTCAATTTGATAAAAGGGACTAAATTACGTAAAGTGAAAAAGTAGTGTTCTAATAGCTAAAGGTGTCTAATAACTATAGAATATTAAAGTGGAGGTCCTTATGTGGTAATTATACCATTTTTAATATGAGTGGACAAATATGGACATTAATTAAGTGTTTTTAATGGTTTAATGTTAAGGTTAAAAATATAATTGAATAAGATAAATTAAGTAAAATAACTATAAACAAAGTCATCATCTTTGTTGTTTACATCTTCCACCAAAAATAACTAAGGAAACAATGTTTGAAGCTTGAAATTTCAGCTAGCGTTCATCATTGCATGTAAGTGATTTTTTACTCAATTTTTAATGATTTCTATGTTTTCGGAGTCGTTGTAGCTTAATGTAGCTAGCCCAAGGTCTAATTCACAAAACTGTTAAAGGTTTAGGGTTTTTCCATTGATGAATGCATATGTATTTTGATGTTAGATGATAGAAAATGTATGGTTGTAGTTAGATAAACAACATTTGTAAAGTGATTTTTGGTAAAATTGTCAATTTGGGGTTAAATTGAAACATGTGAAATTTTTTGGTAGAAATGTGAAATAAATGAAAAATATGGGTTGCTATTGTAATAAGGGAAATTTGGCTAGCATGGATAGGGACTTAATTGCATGAATTTGTATTTTTATGAGCTAAGGACTAAATTGTAAAGATGTTGAAATATTAGGGGCAAAAGTGTAAATTTACAATAATATGTATTTAGGGCTAAACTGAATAGAATGAATAATGAATGGATTGAATTTGATTATATAGATCAAGAAAAGCCTCGTTCGGATCAAGATCGGGGGAAAATTAAAGTTTTGGACTAGTCGATCCTATTACGTCATTTTTTTTTTTGCGATCGAGGTAAGTTCGTATGGTAATAAGCATTAATATAATTGTGATTTAAATGTTGTATTTTGAATTAATTATGAATACGACCTTACGGATACATTCGATAATGATTCGGTAATGTGAAATCCCAGTTGAACCTTAGGAATAGATAGGATATAAATGACATGTCATTAGGGGTTATGTGTTTGGGTGCTGGCCCGTACGTCCTACCAGTGGCTAAGTTATCCGGCATGTGTTGCAGATTCTCGTCAACTTGTGTGAGCAGCACCGTGTAGCTACTTCATGACCGTCAGCTTGTGTGAGCAGACCCGTGAATAGCTCGAGAGTGAGCATTATATGAGATGTGAGATTGAGATAGCTTCGGCTATGTATTGGCACATAAGTGCGAGATTCCCGAGTATTCAATATTATTCCAAATGGTTCATGGGTGTATTGAAGATATGAAATGGTTAGAAATAGATACGTATCAGTACAGGTATGTACGGAAACCATATGAACATTGAACCTATGAAAGTTGTGAGTTCATGATTACTTATGTGATTGAATATATGTTAACATTAAGTTTTAATGATTTTGTAGTATATTATGTTCATACTATTTACTTGGTGAATGAATGGCAAGTTTAACTTATTAACTGTGCGAGCTTACTAAGCTTTATAGCTTACTTTGTTTACTTTTCTGTGCTTTATAGTAATTATCAAAGCTTGCTCGAATTTGGGAGTCGTCAGAGATCTCGTTACACTATCCGCTATCACTTTGGTATTTTTAAACTTATGTATTTGGTTATATAGCATGTATAGGAATTATGGTCATTTTGGTATATGTTAGTAATGGATTTAGCCATTTGAGTTGGCTTGTAAATGATGAATGGTTTTTTCTGTGTATAGCCATGTGATTTGGCTTATTTTAGCATGTTTGGTGATGTATGTATATATGTGAAAAAGGCCTTTTGATAAGTTGTGTATAATTTCCATTTATATGCTTGTTGTGAATTAGTATTTGAAGAATCAAATGGTTGAATTTGAGATTGATATGTTTGTGATTTTAGGTAAAGTGATGCATAATTGAAAGTAACCATATTGATGATTTGAGAATATGGATTTGGTATGTTTTGAATTGGTAAAATATGATGTAATGAGTCATATAATTCTTGGTATGGAAATAGTATGAATTAGGCTTGTGAGATTGGTTTGAATGCCTATTTATGCCATGTTATATGCCTTTTGGTTTGGTGTAGGTGAATGCATTTTGGTTGAGAAAGATGGCTTGGTAAATAGCCTATTTTTGTCCACACGGGCATGTGTTTCAGCCGTGTGCGACACACGGTCAGGTGACACAACCGTGTGTCCCCTAGTGTTTAATTAGAAACCAAGTCAGTATGCTCCATGCGGCCCAGCACACGGGCATGTGGCATAAGTCAGTATACCCTACAGGTTTGGCACGGCCTAGCACACGGCCTGGCACCTGGGCATGTATGGCCATTTCAAAGGGCACACGGGCATGTGAGTCGGCCGTGTGACCCAAGTCAGAGAGTTACACGGGGTCAGACATGGGCTGGGACATGGCCTTGTGATCCCATTTTGAATGTTCACACGGCCTGTGACACGGGTGTGTCTTTGGCCGTGTAAGACAGACGGCTGGACCACACGGGCGTGTGTCCCCTGTATTTTGAAAAATTTTCTAAGTTTTCCAAAAATTTCCTAAGTTATCGATTTAGTCCTGAACCACTTCTAATGCATGATTTGGGCTTTGTAGGCTCGTATTAGGGATATTATGAATGTTTGTGAATGATTTTATTTGAAATGGAAAAATGTATGAGAAATGTATGTTCATTTGTGTAATAAGTCCGATAATACTCTATAATCCTATTCCGGTGATGAATACGGGTTAGGGGTGTTACAGGTATGGCTTGCCATAGACCCTAAACCATGGCATGTACTCTGGATCGCAGGCTAACTCTAGAGCAAAAATGGCCTTGCTAGTAGGTAAAAACTCGTACCTATTGTTACAAATGTTGATATATTGTGCATGGAATGTAGGTCAATTCTCATCCTTTCTCCCTTGCAGGTCGATATGATGCAGATCTTCGATGTCTTCTGGTGCGGTGGAATCGATTTTCTAAACCTGAATTGCCACAATACTCTATTCGACTCATGCATCTCCATAATAGCATACACCACTAATGACACATTCACGTGCCAGATGTTGGGATTGATCAAGAATTCAGACGAGATGCATTCTTAATTTCTATATTGGAGTATGAAGTCCATTCAAACAATATTAAAATAATAAAAATTGTAGTTATATATGTATTACTAATTTTCAAATCAACTACATTAATATTATATAATTCAAATTTAAAAAATACATACCTCCGCTTCCATTCATTGGTCTAACAGAAGTAGTATATCTCGAAGCTCATCTAGTAGTCTCGCGTAACTCAGCCCATGGTTCCACCTATTGAAATAATTTGTCAGCACAATAATTTAAATTTTAATTAATTTTATTATGGTAAATATATTATCTAATGAATTTTACCTTGTTACAAGTGAGAATGTATAAGGGTAGTTCGCTCAAGGACGTAAAAATGGCAATCGGTATCACACCCATGATTGCAGTAGTAGCAAGCAACCACCAACTTTAATTTTTCGTGGTTCCGTTGCCCGAAACATCTCCCGGTACAACGTTGCCAACACAGCAGACCCCCAAATGAGTTCATCCGCTTCTCTAAAGTTGACGAGTTTTAGTAGCCACCTTAGATGAACAAGATTTCGGTACTTATCGGGCATTAGGACACTCCCGATGATCAGGAGGATGTACACAAAAAAGCGTTATTCTTTTTGGACTTCAGTTGAATCCTCATCAAACCCACCTGAATTCGTTCTTAACCAATCCATATCTATCCAGGGTGCATAAATCATTTCAAGAAGCCTCCTTAAAAGTTCCTCATATACGTCTCTCCAACAAGCTGCGTGAACTGACCCAGTTACTACCGACCCATCCACTGATAACCAAGCTATAACTGCATGTCATGCAGAGTTATAGTACACTTGCCGCATGAAAGTTGGAATGTATGTGTCTCGGGTCTCCACTTTTCCACCAACGTGTTTACGAGTGTCGGTCCAACTTACACCCCCTCCCTATAAGGGCCACGTGCAAAAATCTAGTATCTCTCAAGTAGGGTTTGATTAAAAGTGATGAAGGATCGGGTAGATTACGAATATACGTCTCCAAAATTTGATCTTCTGCCTATTTATAAAAAAAACATATAAAATATTAAATTCAAATATAACAAGAAAATAAATTTCTTTAAATTAAACTATAGTTCAATATAATAAAAAAAGTTTCTTACCATTTGCAATTGATTGGTCGAAATGTGATTGACATCAATCTGATTATATATTTTGCCATTGCTAATTTCAAAAAACACCGAATAAATTGTAATAGAAAAATTAATATAGGAAAATCTTAAGATAGTTTTAATAATAATAAAAAAAGAAATTTGAGAGAAAAAATTGAGTGAAAATTAAGACGGAAATGAGAGAAATTTGAGAGAGGTTTGAGAATTTGAGAGAGAGTTGAGATTGAATTGGAAAAATATGAATTGAGGGGATTATATAGGAAAAAAATTTAGACAATTGGGGGGGGCAACGACAATTTTTTTACAAATCAACTGAAAATGCTTTCAACTAAAAGCGTTTTCGTTATTTCGTCCTAATCCGATTATTTTTCAAAAAAACGACCTATTCTGGTAATTATTTTTTTCCTAACATTTTTAAGTAATTCAGTCAAAAGTTTTGGCAATTAAAATATATTTTCGGTAAAATAAATTTTGCATTAACATTTATTTATTTACTTTTAGCATAGAATATGCTATAATATTCGGTTGGTTTACAATATGTTATGCAATATTATTATTTTTATTATTTATATTTATTTTATCATCCATATTCGGAGTTTATAAATACTCTTCACAATAATGTTTAACTTTAAAGTTTTAATTTATATTTTCTATTAAAATGTAACGTATCCTAACATTAAACCCAACCACACATTATTTTGCAATATCATACATAATAGTTAGAAGTATGAAAATTATTGTGTTGACGGTAAGGATTAAGATTCAAGTTTGATAATTCGTTCCCTTCCTCAAATTTATAATATATAAAAAAAATTCCTTTCAGTTGATCTGGAAAGAAAAAAAAAAACAGTCCAATATTTGTAAGATTCTCTCCGAACAATGAAAACAAAGGAGAATAAGAGAAGCCAACGACTTGTTCAAATTCTTTCAAAGTTGACTATAAAATTGTTGAAATACAAGCAAATGAATTAAGAAAATGGCAAATCTTTCTAATTTTTGCACTCACTTAATTTTCAGTAATTTTCTATAGCAAATTCAACAACTGCCTCAATAATTGAAGTTCAAGAGACAAACAAACAAACTAGAAAAGAAATATAAAAGAAAAAAAAAATCTTTAGCTACTTTAAATCATCCATCTTAAATAGAAAGATCCAAAAATTAAAATGAGGTAATAGTAATAGAAATATAGCCCAATGCTTCCTCCAACTTCAAAATCACTTGCTAATACTCGAGACTAAACTATTACTATTGTTGGTGTTATTAGTAGAATTTGTGGAAGGGGATGATCTAATTTTAATACAATAAACCAAAGCAGAGGCAGCCAACAAAGCCAGACCCGTGACCCCACAAACCAAGCTCCCCAACAGCAGAACCTGTCTCACGTGATCACTTCCCCGCCGATTGCCACCAGCACCCCACCACGAGGTGTCGCTGGAATTCGTGGCCTTGGGAAACGCCATCGTAGACAGCGTGGATGATGAGGACGAATTGGATGTTACTCCGAAGAAGGACATCGTGTCCGATGAGTTCAGCCCCACCGCTGGCTGGCTTTGGTACCCCAAACCGTGATCGGAGGGGCGTAGCTCCCTAGCCGTTGATTCCCTGAGAAGGAGGAGGATGGAGATGGCAGCAGCAATTCGTATCGCGCGGAAAGAGGGCATAGCTGCTTATTAAAGCTTTGCTTCTTTTTTTGGTCGGAAAGGCTTTGTTTTTCCTTTTAGCTTTTGAGTGAAATAGAAGGTAAGGGCATTTTAATTTGCATGTTTGAGAGGATGTTAAAAAGATACAAGTTAAGAGTAATATAATTAAGGAAGCTGACCGACGTCGTTTGAGTGTTATACTACTTTATTTTTCTTTTTATTAGGGATTAATACAAGTTTTTAAACTTCACAAGTAGAATTAATAAGTTGATAAGTTTCTTGGGTAAATTACGAGAAAATATTTTTTTTTATAAAATTTATGGAAAAAGACCTATTTTCTAATTATTTACTGGAAAGTGTTATTTTTCCCGAAAAGACATTCACGTCAGCGAGATTTCAGTGGATGCAGCAGGAAAACGTGTCCTTGAGGGAGTATTTTTGCCACATCAGCAGAAAACACTTCCTTGAGGGCGCACTTTGCTGATGTGGCAAAAACGCTTCCTCTAGATACGCATTTTAGCCCGTGTTTTTTTCAAAAAAAACTATTCTCGATTTAAATTTTAAAAAAAAGTAATTTTTTAGATATTATAAAATAAGACCAATTTTTTAAAAAATTTACGAGAATAAACTTTTATAAAGGCTCAAAGTGACAACAACAATTTTTTTTAAAGTGTTTCCAATTAATATGGAAATATAACTTACAAAGCAAATCTTTATATAGACCCAAAGTCTCATTTGTCTTTTTTTTTAAGCAATGTGGGATATGAGATATATGTATATATAGACTCATGAATAGTTTTGCAGCTTGTTCCTAAACAATGTGGGATTCCTTCCTTTTTTAACTAACAACAAGAGATTAAATGCTACACTATATTTAATTTTTTTTACAAAACAATTTCTATTTTTAATATTTTGTTAACATTTTTCATATTATAAAATTATCTTTTGAGATCATTAATTTTATTGCATTTTAGAATTGTTAACATATACAAAAGAACTATTAAAAAGAGAACAAATTTCACATATGAAACTTGTACATACAATAATCTTTTATTCAATTTTAAATGTTTGAAGTTAATATCAACGCAATTTTAATTTTTAAAATAATTTTCCATTGTTTAAATTTAGAAGTTATACTTTTAAATTTTTATTATTTATTTTATTTTATATTATGAATGTTTGATTAATAAATAAATGATAAATATTTGATACTCAAATAGTATTTTTTGTAATTTTAAAAATTGATATATCTTTTAAATATTTATTTATTTTAATATTTTACTATACTAATTAATTTTTTAATTCTAATTTTAATTTAATTTTCATCACCTAATGAATGCCGATAAATTTATTTCAGATATATTTTGACTAGATATATAGATAATCTATTTAAACATAGTATATAATTATGTTAAATAAGTTTTTATATAGAAATATATAATATACATAAAATATAATAATTATTTTTCATATTTTATGTCTAGATTAAATTACATTAATAGTCACTTAACTATATTTTTTAACTATCGAATTATAAAACTTACAAAATGATCACTCAACTATTAGTAATTTTTAAATATTTATTTTAATATTTTACCATCTTGATCATTTTATATTTATATATATATTTTTTACTTAGAGTTTAAAAGTTTTATTTATAATGTAACAAATGTTAACTTTTTGTAAAAAATTTAAACTCT
Organism: Gossypium rotundifolium; assembly: GCA_025506655.1. NCBI lineage: Eukaryota > Viridiplantae > Streptophyta > Magnoliopsida > Malvales > Malvaceae > Gossypium > Gossypium rotundifolium. The sequence continues at coordinate 148,903,389 of CP106724.1, forward strand.
AAGTAAAAAATATTAAATATAGTGTAGCATTTAATCTTATGTTGTTTAGTTAAAAGAGGAAGAAATCCCACATTGTTTAGGAACAAGCTGCAAAACTATTCATGAGTCTATATATACACATATCTCATATCCCACATTACTCAAGAAAACAAGGCAAATGAGACTTTGGGTCTATATAAAGATTTGCTTTGTAAGTTATATTTCCATATTAATTGGTGAGACTTTAAAAAAAAATGGTATTGTCATTTTGAGCCTTTATAAAGGTTTATTCTCGTAAATTTTTTAAAAAATTAATCTATTTTTATAATATCTAAAAAATGGCATTTTTTGAAAATTTAATTCGAGAATAGTTTATTTTGAAAAAAACACGGACTAAAATGTGTCCATGGGGGAGCGTTTTTGCCACATCAGCAAAGAGCACCCTTAAGGAAGCGTTTTCTGCTGATGTGGCAAAAACACTCCCTCAAGGACGCATTTTCCTACTGCATCCCCTGAAATTACGCTGACGTGGACGCCTTTTCGAGAGAAATGACACTTTCCGGTAAATAATTAAAAAATAAGTCTTTTTTTCATAAATTTTGTAAAAAAAAAAGTATTTTCTCGTAATTTATCCAAGTTTCTTATAGTAAAATGTTTTTAAAAAAAGCACATGAGAATCTTTTGTATTACTTGTGGAATAAAAATAAGAATGCATTATCACTCTATTAAATATTAATTTTTATTATTAAAGGATAAATATATTAGAGATGGAATCTTAAATAATTTTTTATTCAAATATATTTATTAAATTAGGTTGAAATTTAAATTAATGAGACTTGATTATCAGTTGTATCATTTAGAGTAATTAGATGTATTAAAATTTTTAGGATAAACTATAAATTTAATAATTTACGTATAGTTTAAATTATCTTTTTTATTAAAACTTATAAAATTAAGATATATTCATTAACATTATTGATATGTTATATTTTAATTACTAAACTTATTAATAGTGTAATAACAAGTTAAACTAACATATTATATATTTATTTTAAACGAAAATTTCTAAGTCAAAATTCATAGCTAGTTCCTATATATTTTCTTCTTTTAAATAATTTATTTTTTTCTTTTATTTATTTATTTTTCTTATCTTTTCCTTTTTCTCTCTCTTCTCCTTTGTCTAAAGTGCTCATTCTCCATTAAATACTTTGGGGTTTCTAATCCAACCTATTAAAAATTATAAAAATAAATATAAAATTAAATGAATTTGGCTAATTTGATTTTAATGAAAACATTGGTTTCATAATATACTATCAAAATCATATTCAATAATATCTTGAAAGACCCATTTCATCTAAATTTTAATTTTCTCAACATGTTAAGAAAACATAGTTCAACATTTTATTGTACAGTATGTGATTATGATGTTATGAGTATGATCAATATGTAAAAACTTCCTCATTAATATATATAAATTTAATTTGCATTAAATTCAAATTATTAAAAAACTAAACAAATTAAAGTTAATAATAATAATAATAATAATAATAATAATAATAATAATAATAATAATAATAATAATAATAAGACTTAATGATAAATTCGCTACTAACGTTTACATATTTTGTCAAAATAACCCTAATTGTATTTTTAAGCAATTTTGGCAATTAACCTTTGTTTTATTTCAATATGCATTTTCTAACAAATTTAATGAATAAATTTAAAGTTTCAATACTTTTTCTTTCAAAATTTCAATCTTTCATACGTTTGTTTCTTGAGAAGTTTTTTATTGAATTATTTTTTAGATAATTACGCTTATTTTCTTTAAATAAGAGTTATTTTTAAATTTAATGTATTATTTATTTATTTTATTATTTTTCACATGCAATTATCTTATTAGGTTATCTAAACAATATATTATATCTCATTAAAATATTCCGCATTATCCTCATTAACTTTTTTAATAGTATTTTCATTAAATCTCTTAGAAAAAGCATTTTGAAAAAAGAATCAAGGTTGATGACAAAAAAGTTCAAAAATACATTTAAGGTCATTCTAACAAAATATGCAAATGTTATTGGCCAAATTTTTCATTAAACCTAATAATAATAATAATAATAATAATAATAATAATAATAATAATAATGGTGAAACGGAATGCCCTTGTCTTTAAGGGAGACTAAAACAAGTCCTTTTCTTTTTAAATATTGTAACGCCCCACATTTGTCCTAATGTCTAATAGGAATGGAAGATGTTTTGGAGCACAAACGTAAATGATGATTTTGGAAATACTTAATATTTTAAACTTTGAAACAATTTAATAAATTCATATCAATGAGGTAAAAATCAATTTGTTAATGTTTAGAGATGTCCATGACTGAATACAAGCTTCAGAGAGCCCAAAACTCACAAAACAGTTTAGTGACACTACTTAGGGGGATATGAATCGATATATAGCCCCCGTTGGAACAATTCCAGTTTGAAAATGGTTTTCTTCCATAGTAGCAAATTAAAATTATGAAAATTGACTTAGTTTGTGATACTTACAGCAGTAAACCTAAACTAAATTCGCACATGTGTTTTCAAATAAGTGGATCCTTGATGTCTTACAACTTTCAACCAAACGATCTTCCCCACTATTCTTGTACCATAAATTGCTTCGAGTGTGGGCTCGAATAAATTGAATCAAAACATATAACTAAAAAAAAAACTCCTTTTTGGGTTAAAACAAAAATTCTATCTTCTTTATTAGAAATCGGTAAAACTGTTATTCTGGAAAAATATATTTAAAATTTGAGAATAAATTCTCTTTATTTTTTTTGGTAGAAAACAATCTCTCAAAAGTTTTGTTAATAACTCTACCCGTGCCATCTATTTATAGGAAGAGAACGTAGAACCTTTGTAGAGTTCTAGAGATTTATTCTAAATATAAAAGCAATGTCATACTTAGAGTAGGAGAGGGGTGAACATCCCACCCTTGTATTTCTACTAGGGTTGTCACCCCCTTCATGGTATATGAGGGGTTTTGGGTCTCTCTCACATCGAGTCCAATTATGAATACTTATTGGGCCTTTTTAACCTAGTACTTTGTAATATGATCCAAAATTACTCAATTTTTCTATTTTTCCAAAATAAAATTTAATATTTACATATTAATTAATTTTGTCATCTCAATTTTTCCTCAGTAAAATTTTAACGATTTTACCCCCGGTAAAATTTTGCGAAAATTTATTCAATATGTCACAACTCAACATGTTCACTATGACCGAATGATTTATTTTCATTTTTAGACTTCAAAGCAGTCCAAAAATATAAATTTATTCTTCCATCATCTTTTTAAGTAACCATATATAGGATTGCAAATTTCCAAATTCATTTCTATTTCGTTTTTTGGAAAACTACATTCATTTCCAAATGATTTCATTTCTCCATTTTAGAGAAAACCATAATCATTCCTGAATGTTTCCTACTTCACTTTTTCCATTCATTTTGTTCATTTCTATTCAACACGCAATTCATTTCTAGTTTTAACGAGCTACTGGAGGGGCCAATTGGACATATGTAGTTGAGGCTCAAATTATTTATAATTAAGTCTTTTCGCCTATTAACAATAAACTCATTTAGTCACGAATTCATTCCAATGTAGTATTGTGACTGAGCTCTGCCCAATGACATACCATTACCAAAACAACTATTAAGTACTCATCCAATAACCTTGTCATAAGTGTGTTACCCTCATAAGATATCATTGATCTCTTTAGGATAATATCCGCTCTCCCAATATGATCCTATTTTATCTCATGGTAACCATTACATTTTCTTTCATGAAAAGTCAATCACTATCAAATAGTGATCAAGTCATCCATCATAAATACAGACGACCCTTGACCACGATTACTTTTCATCAACCATGTAATTCCAATGAGAGGATATCATTTACCCATGCTTTGGGCTACGAATTCCACTATAGTGATTGACTCTACATACTATAGAAGTCTTATACCCAACGCAGCAGCTTTTGGTTCCTTATCTATTTGAACTCAGGTTTTTCCTTACATCAAAGTGGATGAGTCACACATACATAATTTGCCATCCACTTAGGATTTAGGTATGCCACACTTTAAACGTCACAATGGAATAAATTCATAAATGGATTTAGGATCTATTATGCTTGTGTCTTGTCCAATGTACTGTTAGTCTAGCTAGTCATATCTATGTCTCTATCTTTGATGGTCACTAAACTAACTATAAATACGACTAAGGCAATCGCACCTATCGAACAATAGTATAGCTATGGTGAGTAGAGAATTTCCTATCCACAAGGACTAAAAGTACCAGTAATTACTATCTTTTTATTATTTAGCCGACAAATTGGAGTGATTGTGTTTTAATCTAAAATTACTAAACTAATTTATCTAGGAACGCAACAAAGAATGAAATAGAAAAAAATCGAAGATAACCAATGAGATAGATAACACTCAAGAAAGAATCCACCTAGACTTCACCTATTATTATGGATCTCAATTAAACGATTTATTCACTTGCTACTTGATCCATAGAAATATCTAAATTATGTTAATATCTCTTTTGAGAGTAAGAACAACTGACTCTCGATTGATTAATTGAAATTTCTTTCTAATTAAAACTCCTATTGTCACATTAACTCAATATGAATTTCCCTATTAGATTTGACTCTAATCTGATAGATTTATGTCGTCCTATTTCTAGGATTGCATGCAACTCCACTTAATTATGCTAGATCTACTCTTAACTAGGGACTTTTGCTCCACTGAAAAAAGCACATTAAACATGAATTAATATTCCAAAATATTAAAACAAGAAATAAGCATACATAATTGAGAACAAGAATCAAGTATCTATCATATAAAACAGAAATTAAATAATAGAATTCATCATAGGTTTCATCTCCATAGGTATCTAAGGAATTAATTCATTGTAACACCCCTTACCCGTAGCCGAAGCCGGAACTGGGTTTGAGGCATTACCTAACTTATCCCACATAACTCCTCAAATCGGGCTATAAAATATCGTTGTTAAACCTATCACAAAGCTTAATCTTGGCCTACGAGGCCCTAAACATACCTCCGAGAGGCTTCGAAAACTAATCCCGAAACAATTATGAACCCGAGAAAGTTTTCATCAAAGCAGGGGCCACACGCCTGTGTTGGTCTAAGAACACACCCGTGTATCATCTCACACACCCGTGTTCGATGCCCGTGGATGACACTAACTAATTCACACGGCCTAGACACACCCATGTCTTCTACCCGTGGAGCTCTCTGACTACGATATCATCAACCCTTAATTTGCACATGGCCAAAGCACACACCCGTATGGCTGGCCTGTGGTCGCCTCTGATTAATCTACACCGGTTATCGCATGCTTGTGTGCTTCTACCGTGTGGCAGTTTAAATTCCAAATCCTAAGTGCAGGCTTCACACGGCCTGGGCACACGCCCATGGACTGACCTGTATGTCACACACGGCCTAGACATACGCTCGTGTGCCTATCTATGTGGACAAGAACGAGGCTATTTGACAAGCTCTTTGCACCCCTCTAGTTCACACCACATGAACCCATTCAACATATCAATAAACAACTCATAACTTGCAACATGAACTTTCATGAATAACTTCATATTTTCATAAATGACAAAGTGAGTCATCAACCATGGCAATACACAATATAATTATCTTAATAAGGGGCCAACACACCTTCGGCCAAAATAACAAAATAATCTAACTAGTCTAGCCCCTATACATGCCATATACAAAATCACTAAGTCTAGATATACCGAGGTGAGCTGAGAGTGTGGACGATCTTCTGGTTATCAGCGTATCCCAGCTCGGCTCTTAAGCTCTATAAAACAAGGGAAAAGAGAAGGGGAGTAAGCTTTAATCTTAGTAAGCTTACATGTAAACAATATAACAAGATAGTATGTGCTAAATAATTATATAGCATTATACACTAAACAAGAAACAATCCATATTCACAATCATGCTTACTCATTTATTCCATTTCAACATTCCAACCATATCACAAGCTTAATGTATACACTCATTAGCATGCCTCCCTGCACTTAGCACCACAATGTCACATAATACAACACATCACAATCTCTTAATCAACCACTCATGATCGAATTACTTTATGGTTTCGCACTTAGCCCACCATCGGTCTTTATTAGGGTGGTATCGCACATAGCCCACCAAAAAGGTTAGTTACGGTGGTATCGCACGTAGCCCACCAAAAAGGTTAGTTACGGTGGTATCGCACATAGCCCACCAAATGATAAATAGTCGATGGTATCGCTCATAGCCCATCATGATTAAGTATCAAGGTGGTATAGCACTTAGCCCACCGTCAAGTATTGATATACCATACTTACATATCCATTCTATCATTCACACAAGTGTTATTGTAACACCCAAAACCCGGCCTAGAAGTTAGGCCCAGATCCGGCATGTCACATTCAAGTGTTTTTGCGAAAACCTTATTTTCATTGAAAACCCTTCTAAAGAAAAGTTAAGTAAACTCCATTTTGCTTTCAAAACGGGGTGTAGCCAAAAACCATTTCCTTGTTACTATGTAAAAAAAAAAATTTTCTTTGACAGCGGAAGCTCGTTCTTAAAACACAATTATTTTTAAAAACTTGAAATATGCTTAAAGGAAATCAAACCAGGTTCCGTTTCAAAGTTATAATACATAGTGGAAGTAATGGAATACTAACTAGAGGGAAAGCCTTTTTACAATCCGAAATAAAATAACTTAAAATAAATAACTCAAAATCTAGAATTTAGATATTAAGAAAAGCAGGTCTAATCGTCTTGCTAGTTTGCCACCTCTGAGTCCCTCCATCTATCGAATCGCCTACTGTGTATCCTGAGAAAAACAAAAGAGGGAGTGAGTTTTCGAAAACTTAGTGTGCATGACCCTTATCAAACAAATAGCATACATACCATATTATTAACATAATAATATCATACATTCAATGCTGTGCAAACCCTCCCCAAATAATCCATCCGGAGACTTCGTCTCATTCAACCGAAAACTTCGTGGGATTTCTAAATCGACCCATCCATCCGATACACTTCAAGGGTAGCCCGGTTGCGGTACTACCTAACATTGCAGCAAAGCTGCTAATCATATAATAGGCTTAAAAAGCCATCGGTGGATCCAAAGTCGTCAAGCAACCATGCGATCCTCGTATACTTCCTCCGTTCCATAATTCCCACCCATATGCATCCTAAACAGAATATCATATGAATGCAGCAAATATACGAGTAACATCCATAAAGTTTACATTCAACACATAGGGGTATTTTAGTCATTTCACAAATTAAGGGTATTTCAATAATTCTTAACAGTATGGGTCTTAATTACGAACCTTGACCCGTCAACAAATCCCCGCGGCTAAAGTGAACAGAACTACGCACTAGGTAGGATTCCAGAAAAGAGAAGGTGGGTCATTAAGACACTTAAGTGCCAAGCTCTCCCTAAATCTAATCCTAGACATGCATATGCCCGTTGCCACACTTAAACCTTATGACTTGTTCACAGTCGCACTTAATAGATTATTAAAGTTTTATGTAAGGTTAAACAATTTACCAAATACTGAGCCCAAAACCCCTTACAAAGCCCAAACAAATTCATATATGTTCATATGGCCCACCAGGCCCAATCTCATTCGTATGGCCCATTAGGCCCAAATCACATTCATATGGCCCGTATGGCCCAATCACATTCGTATGGCCCATCTGGCCCAAATCAATTCCAAGCCATGTAACCAGCATGACTAGCTCATCACTTATTACCAAATCATCAAATTCGCCTATTTTGAGTCCACGGCCCATTGGGCCCATTTTGCCCATTCTGGCCCAGCTGGCCATAACACAACCCAAGTCCATGAGATCGCTTATGGGGTCTTTGTTATCGATTCCATTTCCCTCATATGAGTGCTCGACACATGCAAGACTACCAAGCCAAACTTTCGGATTTTGAGATTTTCAATCCATTGTGTGTATAGTACACACTTGACAATAAAAGCAATACTGCGATCTCCTTAGCCACGATCCTACAAATGATGTCACTCAATGATTAATCACATATACTTATCGAATACTTTACCAAAATCCAAAGTCTCACATTAACCTTACTTGAAACACCAAGCCTTAATAGCTTTCCCTCGATCACTAATCACAAGTACTTCTTAAATTTGTATCAATCTTAATTATTAAAAACTGAACCATAAGTGACTTATATCCATCTTAAGTCACCCTTACATTACTTACGACCATTCGGCCAACCTTCAAAACCAAAAGTGAGGAATACTTACCCAAATCCCGAAACGCATAAAGAGTAATTCGATAGGGATCCGAAGAACAAAGATTCGATATCAATCCCCTACCAAAATCAATTTAGAAAGAGTGAGGGAGAGGAGAAGTCGATTCTAGCAAGATCAATTGAAAACGTAAAGTACTTACACAAGAATCGGCTAGGTTGAAGAAATAGTGATGGCACAAAAATAATTTTGACAAAGAGAGGGTGGAATTATTCGGCTTTAGAGGGTTTGGAAAAGGTAACAAGAAGAAAAGAAAAAGATCAAATGTGCTTGTGTGAGGGTAACTACAGGATATTCGGTAAAGAAAAGAAAGGCTGACCTATTGCAAAACTCTCCAAATGCCAAAAGTGAATTTATACACTTTCCAAATTTATACCCCCTAAAAGACCAAAAAATGGCACTCATTTACCCTCCTAAGCCGAATTTATACACTTTCCACTTCCCAAATCAGCACCAACTCTTCACACTTCTCAGCTCCTAACTTTTCTCCCTGATAACTCCTCAATCTCATCCTAAATTTTCTCTAAGATAAGCTCCTACAACCTCTCCTTGATTTCCTCCACAACCATCTAACAAGACCAATTCAAACTCTCCAAAGCTAGAGTTCAAATCCAACACAAACTCTGGCCGTCCAATCTGCAAAATAAATACCCTAATAAAATACTATGCCATTACTCGAACCTTGGACTCCCTTACCTGCTAATGACGCCACCTCTGTAACATCCTGAATAGGGCCTATGCATTTCCAGTTTAATGGTATGAAATGACAAGTTTCAAGTACTATGAATAAATTTTTGATACTTTTGGAAACCTAGAAATGCATGGAAATGGAAATGAAAATGAAAATGGAAATGGAAATGGACATTTTGGAAACTTAGACATTTTGGAAACTTAGACATTTTGGGAAACCCTGAACATTTTGGAAACCCGAACATTTTGGAAACTTGAACATTTTGGAAACCCGAACATTTTGGAAACTTGAACATTTTGGAAACTTGAACATTTTGGAAACTTGAACATTTTGGAAACCTAAACATTTTGGAAACACGAAAAAATACAGAGCCATGCTGAAAATTTTAGGAAACTTAAAATTGACCGGAATGTTGAATTTAAGAGCCTAAGGGGAACTTAGGGCCAAGTGACCCTAAAAATATAAAGTACATGAAATCGACCCATAACAGACTTGGAAATGTGGCTGAAGATGCCACCTAAGGTTTTAGGAAATGGCCCAAATACAAGAGGTTTTGGGCTGAGTTTGAGTCATCCAGGAAGCAAATAATGAAGGCTTTATTTTGCTTCCCAAGGCTAGGGGTGGACGGCACTTGTTTGCTTAAAAGGGAAGAGTTTTATTTTTATTAAAACTTGTCAAAATAAAAGATTTTCTCTACCAAGATAAATGAGGAATTAAAGGATGGATTAAAGACTTTTAATTTAATTAAGTGATAATTAATGGAGATTAAATTATCACTTGGGAGAGTAGTGGCCAAGTTTTGGACTCTTGGTCTAGCAATTTCAGTTAAAAGAGGAAAATTGAGACTTTTCTCTCATTCACTCTCTTTGTCAAATTTTGCTCTCTCTTCCCTCTCTTGTCGAATTTTCCCTAAGCAAGGACTCCATCTTTGCTTTTCCTTCCCTTGCCATTGCCTAGTCAAAACCTTTCTCTTCCAATCTCGATTAAATCTCCATAGCCGGATCTCAGCCACTCAAGACAAGGAAAAAAGTGATTAAAGGCATCAAGGTAAGGATTAGCCATTCAATTTTCTTTCTTTCTTTTCTAGTTGCTGAAAGTAAAAGGCCTAATCCCCATTCTTTTTATCATGGCCGAATATACAAGGGATCTCAAGTTTCCAAAACTACCAATACAAAGATCAAGGATTTTAGGTAAAGACACTTGATTCTTGTTCCTTTAAATCGCTTAATCAAGGTTTAAGATAATAACCTCTCTTATGTCTATGGTCGAATGTCAAAGGAGGAGCTTCGGATTTGATTCGAGGAAATTAAGGTAAGACATATTCGCCTAAGGCCAATTACTACTTATTAAAATTAGATCGGATCTAACTTCTAAATACTAGGATTTTCGATGATATTCAAGATAAAGGAAACTTTCGGGATTTGGAATCGTAAGGTAAGCCTCTAAAATATTCGCCAATGGTTGTAAGATTATCTAGATCAATTCCTTAATTTGTGAAAAGTCAAAAACTAACCCATATTGAAATACAAGGTTGGCTTAATATCGGTAGAGGAAAACCAAACTTTCGGATTTGTATAAACACCAAATCGGCAAGAAGGTGAGTCTTTTTACAAATCCTACTAGGATTTGGTTTTGTTTTAAGACAAAAGGGTTTATTAATGTGTTTTATTTAGTGGTAGAATATAAGAATTATTAGATCTAAAGATTAGATCGGGATTTTCGGATCTCAAGGAACTTTTATTTAAGCGAATAAGGTGTGTACCCTTACTATCCTTCGATATTTTATGGCTAAATATTTTAATATATGATATGAATAATAATGTGAATGCTGCTATGTACCACAAATGTGGCAAAAAGTACCTGTGCGTTTCCTACTTACGATAGGATTGCGAAAATGTTATTTTATAACATGCGAATATATGTATATGAACATGAAATTAGTTATGCACAATATATATATTTTGGGGCATTCGGGATTTATGTGAAAGGGAGAGAACAGGTGTTGACTTCGGTCTCACCAACGAAGGTGTTGACTTCGGTCTCACCAATGAAATATGTTGACTACGGTCACATTGCGAAATTTTGGTAACTTCGGTTACAATAGTGTCTAATGACACAACGTATAAATTTGATTATAGTGTCTAATGACACAACGTATATGGGCGAATGCCTTTGATGGAGAGTAGCGGATGGAGGGTTGACTTAGTAGTCCCCACTTGTACAAAGTTGGTACGGGAGTGTAGTGGATGGCTAATTAGGATTGGGTTTGGGTTGCATCATAATTTCATTATTTTATGGACTTAATGATTTGAACATGAATGCCCCGATTTATTGAATGATAGTATTGTGTACACATTGAGTCTGTTGACTCACCCCATTGTGGGAATTATTTTTCGGTGATGAGCGTTGGATTTTGACCGGTAGGTGGACCAGGAGGAGGCCATGCTACATGCGAAAAATTTCATTTAGTTTGGACTTAAATTTTATTTTTAGTTACTTTTATTCTATTTTGGGTTTTACTTGATGTAATAAGGCCTTAAGGCCCAGTGGATTATACTTTATGTTTGCTTCTCGTTAAGTTTCATGCTAAGAACTTTATTGGATGTATTTAATTAAATGGGCTTACAAGATCAAATAAATGGGTTTCAATCTAAGCCCAACCTAAAATAATAGTTTTTCCAACAATTTACAATTTTCACTAAGTATCGAAAATGATTTTGAAATCGGTTTACTTTAGGAACATACCAGATCCGGTTCGGGCTCGTGGGCGGGTGTGGGTGTTTCGATTTAATATCGAGCCAGTTTTAAACTCTCGGCACGTGGGCTCAGGCCCAAAACGTTTTCAATGCGAGCCCAAATGATTTTTCTTTGAAAATAAGCAGGCTTTTGGCATGGCCCCTAAGTCTCCGACCCGCAGTCCACCAGGTAAGTACCCCTAACTCTATGTGTGATTCTGTGATTTATATAAGGGTAGAAAAGGCATGGAACGTAGAATAGAATGATAGGAACTTGAACCCTAGGATTAGACTACTCAAAACACAAACCACATAAGACTTAATGTACTGAACAAACCTATGGCTAAGTCATTGAGCTAGTGGTGTGGTAACCCTTATGCGCATGTCTAGGATTGGATCCGAAAGAGCTTGGTATTTAAGCAGTCCTAGTGACTCACCTCCTCTTGCAGAATCCCACCAGTGCGTAGCTTCGGTTCACCATAACTCGTAGGGCTCAGTGGTGTGGCAACCTCTCGCTTGCATGTCTAGGAATGGTTTCGGTGGGAGCTTGGTATTTAAGCGATCAGTGACTCACCTCCTCTCCACACGAATCCTGCACAGTGCGTAGCTTTGGTTCACCACGACCAAGAGGGCTCGGTCATAGGCTAAACATAATGACTAAAACCCGAAAGGGAACTAGCCATGTTTTTTTTAAAAAAAAAAAAAGGAAAAAAAAGAGAACAAAACAACAAACCCTAGTGCTTCAAAATTTTAAAACTTTCTTTTAAATCTGAGAAAATTATTTTTACAACATTTTCTAAAAAACTCCTGATTTGCGAAAATTACAAAAATGCCCTTAGTAGTAAAAATTACCAAAATGCCCCTGGTTTGTAAAATGTTCAACTACTCAACAACTTTACCAAAATTTCATGATTTCATAAACATTCAAAAACCCTAATTTGTAAAATACCAAAGTACCGTGATTTTGGAAAAAATTACAAAATTGCCCTAACTTACAAAATTACCAAAATGACCCTAATTTCCAAAATTTTTGCAATATCCCTATTTTTGAAGGAACAATTTTCGAAAAGAACCCTCAAAGTTTTACAACTTTTGAAAATACCCTAAATCTATAAAATTTTACAAATTCACTCCGATTTGTGAAGAATTACCAAAATACCCCGAATTTTAAAATTTTTCAAATCACCCCTAGACTTCAAAATTTTCAAAAAAAATAAATAATAATAATAATAATAATAATAACTTTTGACAAAAACCCCAAGAACTGTTTTCTCTGAAAAATTACGAAAATACCCTATAGGACAAAATTACGAAAATACCCCCGGGTAGTGGAAAACAACAACAAACAACAAAAACTACAACGTTTCTCTGAATGAACGGAAGTTCATACTTGTTTGATGAATGAATGGAAGAATGGAAAAGACTGTGTGTTTGTATGATACGAAAGAACCACTCTAAAATCCCTTCTCATAAAACGCGTCACCGATAAATAAGTGGAACATTGACTAATCCATAAAATTTCTTAACCAGATCTCGACGTTAGAAAATGAGCTCTGAGAGTCGTGGTCGCCGTAGTCGAGGAAGAGGAAGGATGACCGTGTTTGAACCCGTTAGGTCGGGTCAAGGGTCCGACAATGAGATGCCACCGCCACCACCACCCCCAGCTGTTAATGTTGAGCAGCAGGCTCAGACGGGGGAAGAGGCTGTGTCGCAGGCTATTCTGCGAGTTTTGGAATTGGTGGCCGGTGCAGGTGGAAATGGAGGAAATCGAAAGTCGGTACCCGAACGGCTCCGAGCTAATGGAGCAAAAATGTTTCGAGGAGTATCCAATGTGGCACCCAAGATCTGTTTGAGTCTCGTTAGAAACAACGAGCGTATCATGGATGAGCTTGATCGACTCGGAGGAAAAGTTGAAAGGGATGGTGGCGTTATTCTGCGATGAAGCGTATCGATGGTGGTTGATTGTTCGTGATGGTACCACACCGAAAATTTGACACAGGGAGTGTGTTAAAGAGGCCTTTCGGAAGAAGTATGTGGGAACCGTATCTGAGATGAGCAGAGGAAGGCTTTTCTAGGGTTGGTGCAAGGGAGTAAGTCCGTCGCAGAATATGAGGCGAAATTTCGAGGTTGAGCCGCTATGCTCGAGGGTAGTGGCAATCGAGCATGAACGCCGTGTCCGCTTTGAGGACGAATTTGAGAGATGATTTAAGACCATTAATAGCATCGCATCAGGAACGGGAATTCTCTATTTTGGTAGAAAAGGCCAAGGTGGCCGAGGGGATTAAGGATGCTACTAAGCAGACTGTGGATAAGAATAAGGCCAAAAGAGGGTTTGGGTCATCGGAAAGGGTTACAAGAGGCCTCGGGTTGACGAGCCACGAAATCAACAAGCTGTACAAAGTAGCGATTCGTCCTTGTGAGTATTGTGGAAAGAGGCATCTAGGGAGTGTTGGAAAAGATAGGAGCATGTCTTAGGTGTGGGTCCAAGGACCATATGTTTAAGGATTGTCCCAAACAATCGGGCGAGCCGACCGGTAGTTCGTAATGCTAGCCGCATTAGAGGTGGACGGACTGACCTCAGCGGGGTCGTGGTTCGAGTAACCGTGGTAGTGGTACAGCAGAGGCCGTGGCACATGTGGTCGAGGTACTAATGCTAATGCTGATGCAAGACAATCGGGTTTGGTTTATGCGGTTCATAGAAGGAAGATGGAGACGCCACGGATGTTATAACCCAGCGTTCTTTATTTTGACAAACCCTACTTTGCTTTGATTGATATGGGCTCGACCCATTCCTATGTTGCAAGTAGTGTAGTGAAAACACTAGGCCTAGACTCTGAACTCTCTGATAGGCAAATGACTGTAGTAAGACCATTAGGCCAAACTATAGTGGTAGACAAGATCTTTCGGAATGTACCCAAGAGATTGTGGAGTGAACTTTTGAACGGACTTAATGGAGTTACCCTTCGGAGAGTTTGAGCTTATACTCGGAATGGATTGGTTAGTAGAACACCGAGCCGTGTTGGATTGTGCTGACTAAGCATATGGAACTAAGAACCCGGAAGATGAAGTGGTAATAATGATCGGAGAAAGGAGGAACTATTTATCTAATGTAGTTTGACCTTTGAAGGTCGAAAGATGGTTAAGAAAGGTTGCAAAGCGCTCTTAGCTTTTGTAAGTGCGATAGGTGGAAAGGAGGAAGGGGTTAATGGAGTTAGGACGGTAGGGACTTCGTAGATGTGTTTCGGAAGAGTTACGGAATACCCCTGCACGGGAGGTGGAATTTGGGATTGATTTGCTACGGGGATAGCTCGTGTCAATCGCTCCATACCGAATGGCACCAAAGGAGTTAGTGGAGCTCAAGGCTCGATACAAGAACCTGTTGGACTGTGGGTTCATCCGACCCAGTGTGTCTCCGTGGGGAGCACCGGTCTTATTTGTGAAAAAGAAGGACGGAACTATGCGTATGTGCATAGACTACCGTCGATTAAATAAGTTGACCATTAAGAACAAGTATCCCTTGCCAAGGATCGATGACTTGTTCGATCACCAAAGAGCCGCAGATGTTTTCGAAGATCGATTCTGATCGGGATACCATCAGTTGAAGGTGAAGGAGGCGATATCCATAAGACCACTTTTAGGACAAGATATGGTCACTTGAGTTTGTGGTGATGCTGTTTGGGTTGATGAACGCCCAGGTAGCGCTTCATGGACATGATGAATCGGGTTTTCAACCCTACCGGATAGATTTGTCGTGGTGTTCATCGATGACATTTTGGTGTATTCAAGCCCGAGGAGGAGCATGATGAGCATCTCCGAGTCGTGTTGGAAGTGTTAAGGAAAAAAGCTTTATGCCAAATTCACAAGTGTGAATTTTGGCTTAAGGAGGTGGCATTCCTAGGACATATGGTATCTGCAGAAGGAATAAGAGTAGATCCTAGGAAGATCAAAGCAGTGTTGGATTGGAACCCACCTTGGTCCGTGGCTGAAATCCGAAGTTTCTTAGGCCTGGCAGGCTATTACAGAAGGTTCGTGGAAGGATTCTCGTCAATAGCCGCGCTTTAACCAAGTTACTAAGGAAGGAAGTACCCTTGAATGGACTACTAAGCGAAGAGAGCTTTGAAAAGCTTAAGAAGGTCTTGACAGAGGCTCCAGTGTTAATTCACGAGGCGGGAAAAGAATTTGTGGTGTCTTGTGATGCGTCGATACGGGGTTAGGTCGTGTGTTAATGCAAGAGGGCAAAGTAGTCGCTTATGCGTCCACGGCTAAGGCCTCATGAGCTGAACTACCCAACTCATGACTTAGAGCTAGCGGCGGTGGTTTTCGCCTTAAGGTTTGGAGGCACTACCTTTATGGAGAAAGGTCGATTATCTACAGACCACAAGAGCCTTAAGTATTTATTAACTCGAAGGAGTTGAACTTGAGGCAACAAAGGTGGGTGAAATTGTCAAGGACTACATTATTCAATAGAGTATCATCCGGCAAGGCGAACGTAGTAGCCGATGCCCTAATTCGAAGGTTGTATCGGATCTACGGGCTTTGTTCGCTCATATAAGTCCGTATGATGATGGAAGCTTTGTTAGCGAGTTGTAAGTCGAGGCCCACATGGCTAAAGGAAGTGAAGGAGGACACGGTTGGTGATAATGACTTAAGTACTAAGTTGCGCAAGTACACAGCAGGGGATTAGAGGATTATGATGTCAACAATGAAGGAGTATTGTGCTACAAGGGTAAAGTCCAGATATCTCAAGAATAAGGAGTTGAGACAAATGATTCTTCTGGAAGCGCATGGTAGCCCTTGTGCTATGCATCCCGAGGCATCAAGTCAGTATAGAGATCTAAGGGAACAATTTTGGTGGTCCGACACAAAGCGAAGTGACCGAATTTGTGGGGAAATGTTTGACATGTCGACAAGTTAAGGCGAACACCAAGTCCCATCAGATTGCTTCAACCAATCGAGATTCCCCAATGGAAGTGGGAGAGAATTACCATGGACTTTGTTAGTGGGCTTCCCCTTACGCCTACTAAGAAGGACTCGGTATGGGTGATAGTGGACCGTTTGACCAAATCCGCACA
Organism: Gossypium rotundifolium; assembly: GCA_025506655.1. NCBI lineage: Eukaryota > Viridiplantae > Streptophyta > Magnoliopsida > Malvales > Malvaceae > Gossypium > Gossypium rotundifolium. The sequence goes on from CP106724.1 coordinate 148,920,228, forward strand.
CTTTATCCCAAATAATGGATTATTCTCTTCAAAAGTTGGCTAAGTTGTATGTAGCGTAAATTGTGAGATTACATGGAGTACCAATGTCGATCATCTCCGATAGAGACCCAAGGTTTACATCTCGATTTTGAAAGCACTTCATCAAGCTTTAGGCACTAAGCTAGACTTCACTCTACTTTTCATCCACAATCGACGGCGGTCGAGCGAGTTATCTAAGTGTTGGAGGATATGTTGAGAGGCTGTGTAATGGATTTTCGAGGAAGTTGGGAAGATTACTTGCCTTTAGCTGAATTCGCCTACAACAATAGCTATCAAGCTAGCATTCGGATGGCACCGCATTTAAGCATTGTATGGAAGGAAGTGTAGAACACCTACTTGTTGGACCGAGTTAGGAGAACGCAGAGTTTTGGGTTCGAGTTGGTGGCGAACCCAAGAGAAGGTTGAGTTAATTAGACGCGGTTGAAGGAAGCTTCGATAGGCAAAAGTCGACGCATGACCTTAGGCGAAAGGAAATAGAGTTTGAAGTGGGAGACCAAGTATTCCTAAAAGTCTCGCCTTGGAAGAAGGTTATGAGGTTCGATCGCAAAGGAAGTTAAGCCCAAGGTTTGTAGGGCCCTATCAAATCATGAAGTGAGTTGGGCGATGGCATACCAATTAGAGTTGCCACGAATTACGAGATGCATGACGTATTTCATGTGTCCATGTTACGTCGCTATCGATCGGATCCATCTCATGTGGTACCGGTTGAAGAGGTGGAATTAAGGCGGACTTATCCTATGAGGAAGAACCGATTCGGATCTTAGAACATGATGTGAAAGTACTACGAAAAGAAGATTCCTCTAGTCAAAGTGCTATGGCGCAATCATGGAACGGAAGAAGCCGTCGGAGCTTAAGAGGCGATGAGACAAAGAATACCCTCAACTATTTTAGTTAGGAAATTTCGAGGACAAAATTTTGTTTAAGGGGTAGAAGCGTAACATCCTGAGTAGGGCCTATGCATTTCCAGTTTAATGGTATGAAATGACAAGTTTCAAGTACTATGAATAAATTTTTGATACTTTTGAAACCTAGAAATGCATGGAAATGGAAATGAAAATGAAAATGGAAATGGAAATGGACATTTTGGAAACTTAGACATTTTGGAAACTTAGACATTTTGGGAAACCCGAAAATTTTGGAAACCCGAACATTTTGGAAACTTGAACATTTTGGAAACCTAACATTTTGGAAACTTGAACATTTTGGAAACTTGAACATTTTGGAAACTTGAACATTTTGGAAACCTAAACTTTTGGAAACACAGAAAAAAATCTGAGTCATGCTGAAAATTTTAGGAAACTTAAAATTGACCCCTTAATGTTGAATTTAAGAGCCCAAAGGGGAACTTAGGGCCAAGTGACCCTAAAATATAAAGTACATGAAATCGACCCCATAACGGACTTGGAAATGTGGCTGAAGATGCCATCTAAGGCCTTGGAAATGGCCCAAATACAAGAGGTTTTGGGCTGAGTTTGAGTCATCCAGAAGCAAATAATGAAGGCTTTATTTTGCTTCCCAAGGCTAGGGTGGACTGGCACTTGTTTGCTTAAAAGGGAAGAGTTTTATTTTATTAAAACTTGTCAAAATAAAAGATTTTTCTACCAAGATAAATGAGGAATTAAAGGATGGATTAAAGACTTTTAATTTAATTAAGTGATAATTAATGGAGATTAAATTATCACTTGGGAGAGAGTGGCCAAGTTTTGGACTCTTGGTCTAGCAATTTCAGCTTAAAAGAGGAAAATTGAGACTTTTCTCTCATTCACTCTCTTTGCCAAAATTTTGCTCTCTCTTCCCCTCTTGCAGAAATTTCCCTAAGCAAGGACTCCATCTTTGCTTTTCCTTCCCTTGCCATTGCCTAGTCAAAACCTTTCTCTTCAATCTCGGTTAAATCTCCATAGCCTGGGATCTCACCACTCAAGACAAGGAAACAAGTGATTAAAGGCATCAAGGTAAGGATTAGCCATTCAATTTTCTTTCTTTCTTTTCTAGTTGCCAAAGTAAAAGGCCTAATCCCCATTCTTTTGATCATGGCCGAATATATAAGGGATCTCAAGTTTCCACAACTACCGAATACAAAGATCAAGGATTTTAGGTAAAGACACTTGATTCTTGTTCCTTTAAATCGTTTAATCAAGGTTTAAGATAATAACCTCTCTTATGTCTATGGCCGAATGTCAAAGGAGGAGCTTCGGGATTTCAGATTCGAGGAAATTAAGGTAAGACATATTCGGCCTAAGGCCAATTACTACTTATTAAAATTAGATCAGATCTAACTTCTAAATACTAGGATTTTCGATAGATATTCAAGATAAAGGAAACTTTCTGGATTTGGAATCAGAAGGTAAGCCTCTAAAATATTCGCCAATGGTCGTAAGATTATCTAGATCAATTCCTTAATTTGTGAAAAGCGAAAAACTAACCCATATTGAAATACAAGGTTGGCGAATATCGTAGAGGAAAAACCAAACTTTCGGGATTTGTATAAACACCAAATCGGCAAGGTGAGTCTTTTACAAATCCTACTAGGATTTGGTTTGTTTTAAGACAAAAGGGTTTATTAATGTGTTTTATTTGGTGGGTAAATATAGGAATTATTAGATCTAAAGATTAGATCGGGATTTTCGAGATCTCAAGGAACTTTTATTTAAGTGAATAAGGTGTGTACCCTTACTATCCTTCGATATTTTATGGCTAAATATTTTAATATATGATATGAATAATAATGTGAATGCGGCTATGTACCACAAATGTGGCAAAAAGTACCTAGGTACGTTTCCTACTTCTGATAGCATTGCGAAAAATGTTATTTTATAACATGCGAATATATGTATATGAACATGAAATTAGTTATGCACAATATATATATTTTTAGGGCATTGGGATTTATGTGAAAGGGGAGAAACAGTGTTGACTTCGGTCTCACCAACGAAGGTGTTGACTTCGGTCTCACCAACGAAATATGTTGACTACGGTCACATTATGAAATTTTGGTAACCGGTTACAATAGTGTCTAATGACACAACGATAAATTTGATTATAGTGTCTAATGACACAACGTATATGGGCGAATGCCTTTGATGGAGAGTAGCGGATGGAGGGTTGACTTAGTAGTCCCAGGTGTGCTGAGTTGGTGCGGGGAGTGTAGTGGATGGCTAATTAGGATTGGGTTTGGGTTGCATCATAATTTCATTATTTTATGGACTTAATGATTTGAACATGAATGCCTCGATTTATTGAATGATAGTATTGTGTGCACGTTGAGTCTGTTGACTCACCCCATTGTGGGAATTATTTTTCGGTGATGAGCAAAGGATTTGAATGGGCCGGTGGACCGTGAGGAGGCCATGCTACATGCGAAAAATTTCATTTAGTTTGGACTTAAATTTTATTTTTAGTTACTTTTATTCTATTTTGGGTTTTACTTGATGTAATAAGGCCTTAAGGCCCAATGGATTATACTTTATGTTTGCTTCTTGTTAAGTTTCATGCTAAGAACTTTATTGGATGTATTTAATTAAATCGACACAAGATCAAGTAAATGGGTTTCAATCTAAGCCCAACCGAAAATAATATTTTTTCCAAAAATTTACAATTTTCACTAAGTATCGAAAATGATTTTGAAATCGGTTTACTTTAGGAACATACCAGATCCGGTTTAGGCTCATGGGCCGGGTGTGGGGTGTTTCAGTTTGGTATCAGAGCCCAATTTTAAACTCTCGGCCTGTGGGCTCAGGCCCAAAGCGTTTTTAATGCGAGCCCAAATGATTTTCTTTGAAAATAAGCGGGCTTTTGGCATGGCCCCTAAGTCTCCAATTCATGATCCACCGGTAAGTACCCTAACTCTATGTGTGATTACGTGATTTATATAAGGGTAGAAAAGGCATGGAACGTAGAATAGAATGATAGGAACTTGAACCTAGGATTAGACTACTCAAAACACAAACCACATAAGACTTAATGTCTTGAACAAACCTATGGCTAAGTCATTGAGCTAGTGGTGTGGTAACCCTTATACGCATGTCTAGGATTGGATCCGGAAGAGCTTGGTATTTAAGCGGTCCTAGTGACTCACCTCCTCTTCGCAAGAATCCTACAGTGCGTAGCTTGGTTCACCATAACTCAAAGGGCTCAGTGGTGTGCAACCTCTGTCGCATGTCTAGGAATGGTTTGATGGGAGCTTCGTATTTGAGCGGTCTGCGTGACTCACCTCCTCTCACGAATCCTCGCCTGCGTAGCTTTGGTTCACCCTGACCAAGAGGGCTCGGTCATAGGCTAAACATAATGACTAAAACCCGAAAGGGAACTAGCCATGTTTTTTTTAAAAAAAAAAGGAAAAAAAAAAGAGAACAAAACAACAAACCCTAGTTCTTCAAAATTTTAAAACTTTCTTTTAAATCTGAGAAAATTATTTTTACAACATTTTCTGAAAAACTCCTGATTTGCAAAAATTACAAAAATGCCCTTAGCAGTAAAAATTACCAAAACGCCCCTGGTTTGTAAATTGTTCAACTACTCAACAACTTTACCAAAATTTCATGATTTCATAAACATTCAAAAACCCTAATTTGTAAAATACCAAAGTACCGTGATTTTGGAAAAAATTACAAAATTGCCCTAACTTACAAAATTATCAAAATAACCCTAATTTCCAAAATTTTTGCAATATCCCCATTTTTGAAGGAACAATTTTCGAAAAGAACCCTCAAAGTTTTACAACTTTTGAAAATACCCTAAATCTATAAAATTTTACAAATTCACTCCGATTTGTGAAGAATTACCAAAATACCCGAATTTTAAAATTTTCAAATCACCCTAGACTTCAAAATTTTCAAAAAATAAATAAAAAATAATAATAATAACTTTTGACAAAAACCCCAAGAAATGTTTTCTCGAAAAATTACGAAAATACCAGTAGGACAAAATTACGAAAATACCCCGGGTAGTGGAAAACAACAACAAACAACAAAACTACAACGTTTCTCCGAATGAACTAAGTTCATACTTGTTTGATGAATGAATGGAAGAATGGAAAGACGTGTGTTTGTATGATCTGAAAGAACCACTCTAAAATCCCTTCTCATAAAACGTTTTACCGATAAATAAGTGGAACATTGACTAATCCATAAAATTTCTTAACCGATCTCGACGTTAGAAAATGAGCTCTAGAGGTCGTGGTCGCCGTGGTCGAGGAAGAGGAAGGATGACCGTGTCGAACCCGTTAGGTCGGGTCAAGGGTCCGACAATGAGATGCCACCACCACCACCACCCCATTTGTTAATGTTGGTAGCGAGGAGCTCGACGGGAAGAGGTCAGGTCGCAGTCGCTCGCGAGTTTTGGAATTGGTGGCGGTCAGGTGGAAATGGAGGAAATCGAAAGTCGATACCGAATGGCTCCGAGCTAATGGAGCGAAATGTTTCGAGGAGTATCCATGTGGCACCCAGTCACCGTGATCGGTTAGAAGCAACGGAGCGATCATGGATGAGCTTGATCGACTCGGAGGAAAAGTTGAAAGGGATGGTGGCGTTGTTCTGCGATGAAGCGTGTCGGTGGTGGTTGATTGCTCGTGATGGTACCACAGACTAAAATTTGACTGGGAGTATGTTAAAGAGGCCTTCGGAAGAAGTATGTAGGGAACCGGTATCTGAGATGAAGCAGAGGAAGGCTTTTCTAGGGTTGGTGCAAGGGAGTAAGTCCGTCGCAGAATATGAGGCGAAATTCGAGGTTGAGCCGCTATGCTCGAGGGTAGTGGCAATCGAGCATGAACGCCGTGTCCGCTTTGAGAATGAAATGAAAGATGATTTAAGATCATTAATAGTACCGCATCGAGGACAGGAATTCTCTTTTTGGTAGAAAAGGCCAAGGTGGCCAAGGGGATTAAGGATGCTACTAAGCGACCGTGGATAAGAATAAGGCCAAAAGAGGGTTTGGGTCATCGGAAAAGGGTTACAAGAGGCCTCGGGTTGACGAGCCACGAAATCACCAAGCCGTACAAAGTGCGTATTCGTCCTTGTGAGTATTGTGGAAAGAGGCATCTAGGGAGTGTTGGAAAAGATAGGAGCATGTCTTAGGTGTGGGTCCAAGGACCATATGTTTAAGGATTGTCCCAAACAATCGACGAGAGCCGAACAGTAGTTCGAATACTAACTGAGCCAGGTAGAGGCGGACAGCTGACCTCAACGGGTCGTGGTTCTAGTAATCGTAGTAGTGGTAATGCAGCAGAGGCCGTGGCACACGTGGTCGAGGTACTAATGCTAATGCTGATGCAAGACAATCGGGTTTGGTTTATCACGGTTCCCGAAGGAAGATGGAGACGCAGCCGGATGTTATAACCCAGACGTTCTTTATTTTGACAAACCCTACTTTGCTTTGATTGATGTGGGCTCGACCCATTCCTATGTTGCAAGTAGTGTAGTGAAAACACTAGGCCTAGACTCTGAACTCTCTGATAGGCAAATGACTGTAGTAAGCCCATTAGGCCAAACTATAGTGGTAGACAAGATCTTTCGGAATGTACCCCTAGAGATTCAGGGAGTGAACTTTCGAACGGACTTAATGGAGTTACCCTTCGGAGAGTTTGAGCTTATACTTGGAATGGATTGGTTAGTAGAACACCGAGCCGTGTTGGATTGTGCGGCTAAGCGTATGGAACTAAGAACCCCGAAAGATGAAGTGGTAATAATGATCGGAGAAAGGAGGAACTATTTATCTAATGTAGTTTCGGCACTGAAGGCTGAGAAGATGGTTAAGAAAGGTTGCAAAGCGTTCTTAGCTTTTGTAAGTGCGATAGGTGGAAAGGAGGAAAGGGGTTAATGGAGTTAGGACGGTAAGGGACTTCGTAAATGTGTTTCGGAAGAGTTATGGGAATACTCCTGATGTGGAGGTGGAATTTGGGATTGATTTGCTACGGGGACAGCTCTCCTGTCAATCGCTCCATACCGAATGGCACCAAAGGAGTTAGTGGAGCTCAAGGCTCGGATACAAGAACTGTTGGATCAGAGGTTCATCCGACCAGTGTGTCTCCGTGGGAGCACCCTGGTCTTATTTGTGAAGAAGAAGGGCGGAACTATGCGTATGTGCATAGACTACCGTCGCTTAAATAAGTGACCATTAAGAACAAGTATCCCTTGCCAAGGATCGATGACTTGTTCGATCACCAAGGGAGCCGCATGTTTTGAAGATCGATTACTGATTGAGATACCATCGATTGAAGGTGAAGGAGGCTGATATCCATAAGACCGCTTTTAGGACAAGATATGGTCACTTGAGTTTGTGGTGATGCCGTTTGGGTTGTGACGCCCTCCGCTGCTTCATGGACATGATGAATCGGGTTTTCAACCCTACCGGATAGATTTGTCGTGGTGTTCATCGATGACATTTTGGTGTATTCAAGTCTGAGGAGGAGCATGATGAGCATTTCAGTCGTGTTGGAAGTGTTAAGGAAAAGAAGCTTTATGCCAAATTCAAGAAGTGCGAATTTTGGCTTAAGGAGGTGGCATTCCTAGGACATGTGGTATCTGCAGAAGGAATAAGAGTGGATCCTAGGAAGATCGAAGCAGTGTTGGATTGGAAACCACCTAGGTCCGTGGCTGAAATCCGAAGTTTCTTAGGCCTGGCAGGCTATTATAGAAGGTTCGTGGAAGGATTCTCGTCAATAGCGCGCCTTTAACCAAGTTACTAAGGAAGGAAGTACCTTGAATGGACTACTAGCGTGAAAGAGAGCTTTGAAAAGCTTAAGAAGGTCTTGTGAGGCTCCAGTGTTCATTTAGCGAGGCGGGGAAAAGAATTTGTGGTGTCTTGTGATGCGTCGACACGGGTTAGGGTGTGTGTGTTAATGTAAGAGGGCAAAGTAGTCACTTATGCGTCATGCAGCTAAGGCCTCATGAGCTGAACTACCCAACTCATGACTTAGAGCTAGCAAATGTGGTTTTCGCCTTAAGGTTTGGAGGCACTACCTTTATGGAGAAAGGTTAGTTATCTACATGACCACAAGAGCCTTAAGTATTTATTAACTCGTAAGGAGTTGAACTTGAGGCAACGAAGGTGGGTGGAATTGTTTGAAGGACTACGATCGCTCAATAGAGTATCATCCGGGCAAAGCGAACGAGTAGCCGATGCCCTAAGTCGAAGGTTGTATCGGATCTACGGGCTTTATTCGCTCATATAAGTCTCAGATGATGATGGAAGCTTTGTTAAGGCGAGTTGCAAGTCGAGCCCACATGGCTAAAGGAAGTGAAGGAGGAGACGGTTGGTGATAATGACTTAAGTACTAAGTTGCGCAAGTACAAGAAGGGGATTAGAGGATTATGATGTCAACAATGAAGGAGTATTGTGCTACAAGGGTAAAGTCGTATGTCAAGAATAAGGAGTTGAGACAAAGGATTCTTGGGAAGCGCATGGTAGCCCTTGTGCTATGCATCCGGAGGCATCAAGTCAGTATAGAGATCTAAGGGAACAATTTTGGTGGTCTGACCTGAAGCGAGAAGTGACTGAATTTGTGGGGAAATGTTTGACATGTCAGCAAGTTAAGGCTGAACACCAAGTCCCATCAGGATTGCTTCAACCAATCGAGATTCCCCAATGGAAGTGGGAGAGAATTACCATGGACTTTGTTAGTGGGCTTCCCCTTACGCCTACTAAGAAGGACTCGGTATGGGTGATAGTGGACTGTTTGACCAAATCCGCACTTTATCCCAAATGTAATGGATTATTCTCTTCAAAAGTTGGCTAAGTTGTATGTAGCGGAAATTGTGAGATTACATGGAGTACCAATGTCGATCATCTCGATAGAGACCCAAGGTTTACATCTCGATTTTGGAAAGCACTTCATCAAGCTTTAGGCACTAAGCTAGACTTCACTACTGACTTTTCATCCACAATCGACAGGCGATCAACGAGTTATCTAAGTGTTGGAGGATATGTTGAGAGGTCAGGTAATGGATTTTCGAGGAAGTTGGGATGATTACTTGCCTTTAGCTGAATTCGCCTACAACAATAGCTATCAAGCCAAAGATTCGGATGGCACGTGCACGAAGCATTGTATGGAAGGAAGTGTAGAACACCTACTTGTTGGACCGAGTTAGGAGAACGCCGAGTTTTGGGTCCAGAGTTGGTGGCGTAAACCAAGAGAAGGTTGAGTTAATTAAGACGCGGTTGAAGGAAGCTTCGATAGGTAAAAGTCGTGACGCAGACCTTAGGCGAAAGGAAATAGAGTTTGAAGTGGGAGACCAAGTATTCCTAAAAGTCTCGCCTTGGAAGAAGGTTATGAGGTTCGATCATAAGCGAAGTTAAGCCCAAGGTTTGTAGGGCCTATCAAATCTTCAAGTGAGTTGGGCGGTGGCATACCAATTAGAGTTGCCACGAATTGTAGCAGATGCATGACGTATTTCATGTGTCCATGTTACGTCGCTATCGATCGGATCCATCTCATGTGGTACCGGTTGAAGAGGTGGAATTAAGGCCAGACTTATCCTATGAGGAAGAACCGATTCGGATATTAGAACATGATGTGAAAGTACTACGAAAGAAGACAGTTCCTCTAGTCAAAGTGCTATGGCGCAATCATGGAACGGAAGAAGCTTCGTCGGAGCCAGAAGAGGCGATGAGACAGGTGTTATTGTAACACCCAAAACCCGGCCTAGAAGTGTATTGATATACCATACTTACATATCCATTCTATCATTCACACAAGTGTTATTGTAACACCCAAAACCCGGCCTAGAAGTTAGGCCCAGATCCGGCATGTCACATTCAAGTGTTTTTACGAAAACCTTATTTTCATTGAAAACCCTTCTAAAGAAAAGTTAAGTAAACTCCATTTTGCTTTCAAAGCGGGTGTAGCCAAAAACCATTTCCTTGTTACTATGTAAAAAAAAATTTCTTTGACAGCGGAAGCTCGTTCTTAAAACACAATTATTTTTAAAAACTTGAAATATGCTTAAAGGAAATCAATCCAGGTTCCGTTTCAAAGTTATAATACATAGTGGAAGTAATGGAATACTAACTAGAGGGAAAGCCTTTTTACAATCCGAAATAAAATAACTTAAAATAAATAACTCAAAATCTAGAATTTAGATATTAAGAAAAGCAGGTCTAATCGTCTTGCTAGTTTGCCACCTCTGAGTCCCTCCATCTATCGAACCGCCTACTGTGTATCCTGAGAAAAACAAAAGAGGGAGTGAGTTTTCGAAAACTTAGTGTGCATGACCCTTATCAAACAAATAGCATACATATCATATTATTAACATAATAATATCATACATTCAATGCTGTGCAAACCCTCCCCAAATAATCCATCCGGTAGACTTCGTCTCCGTCCAACTGAAAACTTCTGTGGGGATTTCTAAATCGACCCATCCATCCGATACACTTCAAGGGTAGCCCGGTTGCGGTACTACCTAACATTGTAGCAAAGCTGCTAATCATATAATAGGCTTAAAAAGCCATCGGGGATCCAAAGTCGTCAAGCAACCATGCGATCCTCGTATACTTCCTTCGTTCCATAATTCCCACCCATATGCATCCTAAACAGAATATCATATGAATGCAGCAAATATACGAGTAACATCCATAAAGTTTACATTCAACACATAGGGGTATTTTAGTCATTTCACAAATTAAGGGTATTTCAATAATTCTTAACAGTATGGGTCTTAATTACGAACCTTGACCCGTCAACAAATCCCCGCGGCTAAAGTGAACAGAACTACGCACTAGGTAGGATTCCAGAAAAGAGAAGGTGGGTCATTAAGACACTTAAGTGCCAAGCTCTCCCTAAATCTAATCCTAGACATGCATATGCCCGTTGCCACACTTAAACCTTATGACTTGTTCACAATGACTTAATAGATTATTAAAGTTTTATGTAAGGTTAAACAATTTACCAAATACTGAGCCCAAAACCCCTTACAAAGCCCAAACAAATTCATATATGTTCATATGGCCCACCAGGCCCAATCTCATTCGTATGGCCCATTAGGCCCAAATCACATTCATATGGCTCGTATGGCCCAATCACATTCGTATGGCCCATCTGGCCCAAATCAATTCCAAGCCATGTAACCATCATGACTAGCTCATCACTTATTACCAAATCATCAAATTCGCCTATTTTGAGTCCACGGCCCATCGGGCCCATTTTGCCCATTCTGGCCCAGCTGGCCATAACACAACCCAAGTCCATGAGATCGCTTATGGGGTCTTTGTTATCGATTCCATTTCCCTCATATGAGTGCTCGCACACTCGCAAGACTACCGAAGCCAAACTTTCGGGATTTTGAGATTTTCCAATCCATTGTGTGTGTATAGTGTATGTACACACTTGACAATAAAACGCGCTGCGATCTCCTTAGCCACGATCCTACAAATGATGTCACTCAATGATTAATCACATATACTTATCGAATACTTTACCAAAATCCAAAGTCTCACATTAACCTTACTTGAAACACCAAGCCTTAATAGCTTTCCTTCGATCACTAATCACAAGTACTTCTTAAATTTGCATCAATCTTAATTATTAAAAACTGAACCATAAGTGACTTATATCCATCTTAAGTCACCCTTACATTACTTACGACCATTCGGCCAACCTTCAAAACCAAAAGTGAGGAATACTTACCCAAATCCCGAAACGCATAAAGAGTAATTCGATAGGATCCAAGAACAAAGATTCGATATCAATCCCCTACCAAAATCAATTTAGAAAGAGTGAGGGAGAGGAGAAGTCGGTTCTAGCAAGATCAATTGAAAACGTAAAGTACTTACACAAGAATCGGCTAGGTTGAAGAAATAGTGATGGCACAAAAATAATTTTGACAAAGAGAGGGTGGAATTATTAAACTTTAGAGGGTTTGGAAAAGGTAACAAGAAGAAAAGAAAAGATCAAATGTGCTTGTGTGAGGGTAACTACAGGATATTCAAAAGAAAAGAAAGGTGACCTATTGCAAAACTCTCCAAATGCCGAAAGCTGAATTTATACACTTTCCAAATTTATACCCCCTAAAAGACCAAAAAATGGCACTCATTTACCCTCCTAAGCCGAATTTATACACTTTCCACTTCCCAAATCAAGACCAACTCTTCACACTTCTCACTCCTAACTTTTCTCCCCGATAACTCCTCAATCTCATCCTAAATTTTCTAAGATAAGCTCCTACAACCTCTCCTTGATTTCCTCCACAACCATCTAACAAGACCAATTCAAACTCTCCAAAGCTAGAGTTCAAATCCAACACAAACTCTGCCGTCAATCTGCAAAATAAATACCCTAATAAAATACTATGCCATTACTCAACCTTGGACTCCTTACACCGCTAATGACGCCACCTCTCAGAACATCCCGAATAGGCCTATGCATTTCGGTTTAATGGTATGAAATGACAAGTTTCAAGTACTATGAATAAATTTTGATACTTTTGGAAACCTAGAAATGCATGGAAATGGAAATGAAAATGAAAATGGAAATGAAATGGACATTTTGGAAACTTAGACATTTTGGAAACTTAGACATTTTGGAAACTTAGACATTTTGGGAAACCCGAACATTTTGGAAACCCGAACATTTTGGAAACTTGAACATTTTGGAAACCTGAACATTTTGGAAACTTGAACATTTTGGAAACTTGAACATTTTGGAAACTTGAACATTTTGGAAACCTAAACTTTTGGAAACACGAAAAAAATCTGAGCAGCTGAAAATTTTAGGAAACTTAAAATTGACCCCTAATGTTGAATTTAAGAGCCTAAAGGGAACTTAGGGCCAAGTGACCCTAAAATATAAAGTACATGAAATCGACCCATAATCGGACTTGAAAATGTGGCTGAAGATGCCACCTAAGGCCTTAGGAAATGGCCCAAATACAAGAGGTTTTGGGCACGAGTTTGAGTCATCCAGAAGCAAATAATGAAGGCTTTATTTTGCTTCCCAAGGCTAGGGGTGGACGGCACTTGTTTGCTTAAAAGGAAGAGTTTTATTTTATTAAAACTTGTCAAAATAAAAGATTTTCTACCAAGATAAATGAGGAATTAAAGGATGGATTAAAGACTTTTAATTTAATTAAGTGATAATTAATGGAGATTAAATTATCACTTGGGAGAGTAGTGGCCAAGTTTTGGACTCTTGGTCTAGCAATTTCAGTTAAAAGAGGAAAATTGAGACTTTTCTCTCATTCACTCTCTTTGTCAAATTTTGCTCTCTTTCCCCTCTCTTGCTCGAAATTTCCCTAAGCAAGGACTCCATCTTTGCTTTTCCTTCCCTTTGCCATTGCCTAGTCAAAACCTTTCTCTTCAATCTCGGTTAAATCTCCATAGCCGGATCTCACCACTCAAGACAAGGAAACAAGTGATTAAAGGCATCAAGGTAAGGATTAGCCATTCAATTTTCTTTCTTTCTTTTCTAGTTGCCGAAAGTAAAAGGCCTAATCCCATTCTTTTGATCATGGCCGAATATACAAGGGATCTCAACTTTCCACAACTACCTAATACAAAGATCAAGGATTTTAGGTAAAGACACTTGATTCTTGTTCCTTTAAATCATTTAATCAAGGTTTAAGATAATAACCTCTCTTATGTCTATGGTAGAATGTCAAAGGAGGAGCTTGTGATTTCAGATTCGAGGAAATTAAGGTAAGACATATTCTACCTAAGGCCAATTACTACTTATTAAAATTAGATCGATCTAACTTCTAAATACTAGGATTTTCGATGGATATTCAAGATAAAGGAAACTTTTGGGATTTGGAATCAGAAGGTAAGCCTCTAAAATATTCGCCAATGGTTGTAAGATTATCTATATCAATTCCTTAATTTGTGAAAAGCCAAAAACTAACCCATATTGAAATACAAGGTTGGTAGAATATCGGTAGAGGAAAAACCAAACTTTCGGATTTGTATAAACACCAAATCGGCAAAGGTGAGTCTTTTACAAATCCTACTAGGATTTGGTTTTGTTTTAAGACAAAGGGTTTATTAATGTGTTTTATTTGGTGGGCGAATATAGGAATTATTAGATCTAAAGATTAGATCGGGATTTTCGAGATCTCAAGGAACTTTTATTTAGCGAATAAGGTGTGTACCCTTACTATCCTTCGATATTTTATGGCTAAATATTTTAATATATGATATGAATAATAATGTGAATGCGCTATGTACCACAAATGTGGCAAAAAGTACCTGTGTATGTTTCCTACTTACATAGGATTGCGAAAAATGTTATTTTATAACATGCGAATATATGTATATGAACATGAAATTAGTTATGCACAATATATATATTTTTGGGGCATTCGGGATTTATGTGAAAGGGGGAGAACAGGTGTTGACTTGGTCTCACCAACGAAGGTGTTGACTTGGTCTCACCAACTAAATATGTTGACTACTACCACATTGCGAAATTTTGGTAACTTCGTTACAATAGTGTCTAATGACACAACGTATAAATTTGATTATAGTGTCTAATGACACAACGATATGGGCGAATGCCTTTGATGGAGAGTAGCGGATGGAGGGTTGACTTAGTAGTCCCCACGGTGCACAAAGGTTGGTACGGGAGTGTAGTGGATGGCTAATTAGGATTGGGTTTGGGTTGCATCATAATTTCATTATTTTATGGACTTAATGATTTGAACATGAATGCCTCGATTTATTGAATGATAGTATTGTGTGCACATTGAGTCATTGACTCACCCCATTGTGGGAATTATTTTTCGGTGATGAGCGGATGTTAATGGGCGGTGGACGGGAGGAGGCCATGCTACATGCGAAAAATTTCATTTAGTTTGGACTTAAATTTTATTTTTAGTTACTTTTATTCTATTTTGGGTTTTACTTGATGTAATAAGGCCTTAAGGCCCAATGGATTATACTTTATGTTTGCTTCTCGTTAAGTTTCATGCTAAGAACTTTATTGGATGTATTTAATTAAATGGGCTTACAAGATCAAATAAATGGGTTTCAATCTAAGCCCAACTGAAAATAATAGTTTTTCCAAAATTTACAATTTTCACTAAGTATCGAAAATGATTTTGAAATCGATTTACTTTAGGAACATACCAGATCCGGTTCAGGCTCGTGGGCCGGGTGTGGGGTGTTTCAACCTCCCTGCTCCCTAAGTGGTGCCACTTTGCCACTACATGTCACAAAACACACATAATTTTACATAAGTCCTACTGCTAACTGCCAGTTTCCCCTTATGGGCAAAAACTAAAATTTTTCCACAGTTTAGACTAGAACCCAAGCCTCTTTAGAACCCCCAAATACACTCAAATAGCTAGCCGTTCAAGCACAACATGGAAATTAAGCAAAACTACCAACCCCTCATTTTTGGGGCGTTATAGTTATTCAATAACTACCACATTCTATCCACTTGAATCATACATATTCTCAATTGTGCCATGCACTAATTAGGAACACAAATGTATATAAAATGCATTGCTTACACATAAACTTACATCGGTGCAAAACTCGTCAACTAATGGTTTAATCCGTAACCTTACTTTTCCTCAATCAAGGTTAATTCTGCACTCTTCTTGATCTATAACAATAAAATTCATTAATTTAGATCCTTCTATGATCGTAATGCGTCAAAATTTACACTTAGGCAAAAGTGACCATTTTTCCCTTGTACTTTGGCAAAAATTACGATTTTGTCCCTAGACTCGTAAATTATTTTTGAACACATTTTCTCATTAAACAAGCCTAGCTGAACATTTATTTCTCTTACAACTACTCACAATTCCAACTATTTCATGCATTTATGATATAATCTCACTCTTTACATTTAAGTCCTACTTAGGTGTTTTCATGCAAACATCTTTCACAAAAGTTGTTTCTCATCTCCCTAACATTCATTTTCTTCCATAAAAACTCAGTTAACAACATAAATACTCTCATGGCAAGTCCTTAGACTTTCAACCATATTGCAAATTGGTCCCCTTATTAGCTAGCTTAAGCTTTGGGGACTTTAAAAATACAAAAATCATCATTTAAAACCATCTAAATCACTTACTTGCAAGGAGATAGCTTGGATAATAGTTTGAACCCCCAAAAGCTCTATTTTTCTCTTCAATTTTTGGTGGGAAGAAGGAGGGTGAATAGTGAAAGATGATAACATCTTTTACTCATCTTATTTTATTCATTTTATCACCTAATTTCCACCAAGTTTGACAAAAAATTAAATGCTCTTATCCCCCTTGTCTACATGGCCGGCCATCACACTCCAAATGACCTAATTGCACTCTAAAGACCTCCAAGTTACACTCTATAGCTATTAGGTACCTCTACCTTGAAAAATAAAATTTTTGCACTTTATGCGATTTAGTCTTTTCTCACAATTAAGCATGCTATCACTCAAATTAAAGCACCAAAATTTTTATACATCCATATAATTATGCTACAACACATAAAATAACATCAAAACAATTCTCCTCGACCTCAGTTTAGTGGTCTCAAAACCACTATTTTGACTAGCCCCTAAATTGAGCTGTTACAACTCCCCCCTTTAGTGATTTTCGCGAAAATCTTACCGGTAAAGAGGTTTGGATATTGCTCTCTCATGGCTTCTTCCGGTTCCCACATAGCTTCTTCTACACCATGTTTTTGCCATAACACTTTTACTAAAGCTATGTCCTTGTTCCTTAACTGTTTTACCTTTCGAGCCATGATTTTAATTGGCTCCTCTTCATATGTCACGTCGGATCGTATCTCAATTTCTTTTGGAGGAATCACATGCGAAGGATAGGAGCGATAATGCCTTAACATCGATACATGGAATACATTGTGTATTTTCTCTAACTCTACTGGCAAAACCAACCGATATGCCACTGGTCCAATTCTCTCGGTAATCTCATACGACTCTATGAATCGTAGACTCAATTTCCCCTTTCACCCAAATCTCAATATTTTCTTCCACGGGGACACTTTCAGAATGACCTTGTCACCACTTTAAACTTGACTTCCTTTCTTTTCAAATCCGTATACGACTTTTGTCGATCTGAAGCAGCTTTCAGACTGTCCTGAATCACTTTCACTATCTCGTCGATCTCTTTAACCAGATCGACCCCATGAATTTGCTTCTCACGTAGCTCGGTCCAATACAAAGGAGTCTGACACTTACGACCATACAGGGCTCCATACGGTGCCATCCGTATACTCGACTGATAATTATTGTTGTAGGCAAACTCAACCAAAGGTAGGTATCTCTCCCAACTACCTTCAAATTCCAACACATAGAATAGGAGCATATCTTCAAGAACTTGAATCACTCTTTCAGACTGGCCATCAGTTTAAGGATGGAATGCAGTACTAAAATTCAACCTTGTACCTAAGGCCTCTTACAACTTCTTCCAAAACCTCAAGGTAAATCTCAGATCTCTATCTGAGATAATAGATACAGGCACTCCATGTAATCTTACCACCTCTACAATATATAACTCGGCTAACTTATCCAGTGAATAATCAACACGCATCGGTATAAAGTGAGCCGACTTCGTTAATCTATCAACGACAACCCACACAACATCTTTCTTTTTTAGAGTCAAAGGTAACCCCGTCACAAAATCCATAGTGATCTGATCCCACTTCCACTCGAGAACCATTACTGGTTGAAGTAATCCGGAAGGTACTTGATGCTCAGCCTTCACTTGTTGACAAATTAGACATCTTGTTACAAACTCAGAGATGTCCCTTTTCATTCCTGGCCACTAATAAAATTTCTTCAGATCATTATACATTTTCGTACTGCCCGGATGTACTGACAAATGACCATTGTGTGCTTCATTTAATATCTTTCAAATCAATTCATCATTCTTAGGTACACAAATCCTATCATGAAACATCAAACAACCATCCGAACTTATCCGAAAATTAGAATCATCTTCCAATTCACACCTAGCTCTCTTAGCTTGCATCTCATTATCATTCTTTTGAGCTTCACATATCTGTTGAACAAATAGTGGCCTAGCTCTCAACTCGGCTAATACAGCACCATCGTTAGACCATGCTAAGCTCGTGCTCATAGCTCTCAAAGCATACAAGGATTTCCTACTTAGGGCATCCGCAACCACATTCGCTTTCCCCGGGTGGTAATCGGTTACTAGCTCATAGTCCTTCAATAGCTCAAGCCACCGCCATTATCGCAAATTCAATTCCTTTTGATCCATCAAGTACTTCAAACTCTTATGATCCGTGAAGATTCGACACTTCTCACTATATAAATAATGTTGCCAAATTTTTAACACGAAAATAATTGTGGCCAAATCCAAGTAATGAGTCGGATAATTCCTTTCATGCGATTTTAGCTGCCTCGAGGCGTAAGTGACTACCTTACCCTCTTGCATCAACATACAGCCGAGACCATTTAACGATGCGTCACTGTAGACCACAAACTCTTTCCCCGAATCAAGTTGCACTAAAATCGGTGCCTCAGTGAACAATGTTTTCAATCTCTCAGAACTTTGTTGACATTTTTCAGTCCATACAAACTTAACATCCTTATGCAACAGTTTTGTCATCGGAGTGGTAATCATAAAAAACCCCTTTACAAATCGTCTGTAATATCCTGTAAAACCCAAAAAGCTTCTGACTTTTGACACATTCTTCGGCGCTTTCCACTCCACAATAGTCAAGATCTTACTCGGGTTAACTCTAATACCATCACCCGACACGATGTGTCTTAGGAATCTGACTTCTCGAAGCCAAAACTCGCTCTTGCTAAATTTAGCATACAATTGGTGTAACACCCGAAACCCGGCCCAAACGTTATGACCAGATCTGGTATGTCACAGGGTGATTTGAAAACGATCTTTCAGTGATTTTGGAAAAACTAAAAAAAAAAACTTACTGATTTAAAGCGATGACTTTGTGTTTAAACAATCAGCTCAATTGACTTTCAAGAAAAAGGTTACTTTGACAAAAGTTATCGTTGTTAAGAAAATCCCGAGTTTATCACAAATAACTTGTAAAGCATTCGTTAATATTTTTGAAAGATAGTTGTTTAATCGCTTTAAGTAAAATCCCGACTTGAGCATTTATTAATAATAAACAACCAAAGTAAATACTAAAACCAAATTAAAAATTACCAAAGGCCTTATTACAAGAAAATCCCCAAATAAAACCAACTTTAAGCAGTAGAAAGTTCATATAATAAATATAATGACTTTTATGGCCTCCACGAGTCCACCTCGACTCCCATATCCACGATCTATTGATTACTTGAAAAATTAGGGAAAAGGGTAAGTCACAGAGACTCAGTGTGTAAAACCATCAACACATAAACTAGCCCACGGCCCACAATCTTGTATTTAGCTCATACCCAATGTCATACAATCACAAGTAATGCATCATGCCTGGCCCAACCTAGTTTTCCATCCTCTACACACCAACTCGTACCAACCATTACACCGTGGGGATTTCTACAATCAACCTTCCATCCGCTACACACCATCATCACAGTCATATTGTCAGAAAAATGTGGCAGAGCCACCGATCACTATGTGACCTTATAACAACTGTGGCATAGCCACCGATCATGATGTGACCTCATAAACAGATGTGGCAGTGCCACCGATCACTATGTGACATTAAAATCAATGTGGCAGAGCCACCGATCACCATGTGACCTTAAGAGCAATGTGGCAGAGCCACCGATCACAATGTGACCTTATCACTTCCCCTTTATCAACATTACCGTATCCCATGCACAACATTTATATCATGACAGATGTATCATGCTAGTAACAAAGCAATAGATTATCACATACAACCAACTCATATCAAGTAATCACGGATACGTACCTGGCACTTCCTGCCTTACCCCCAAGGGTATGTTGACTGCATTTACCATCTTTTCTGGCTTTTCAGCCCATACAATTAACAATACAAATAAGTAAAGTGTGTTAAGGTTTACACACCTGGTAACACGCAAAACGACACTCTCTATGTTGACACTATCGTTAGCATAAATGACTGCTATCTTCCTACGACTCTACTCGAAGCCAGTCCACAACTCGGTGGCTAATCTCAGACTGCTGACACTGCTCGCTTCTTAAACTTAGGGGCTGGGTTTTCGAGTCCAACCCCCTCCTTTGCCTGATCGATGTTGGATTCCATCAAAAGATCTTGGTCAGAGATATTATAAGGAAACAGGAGTTAAGGTAGCAGATACGAAAGTGAACCTAATCAAATCTCTGAAGGGGAAACCTTTACCTTGAAGTCTCGAAAAGGGATTTATGGCTCAAAGATTTGACTAGCAACCCTTAATAGACCAAAACAAAGAATGATCCAAAGTAGATGTCCAACACTTAATCCCTTGATCGATAGAACCCAGAGAAAGAAGAAACATATTAAGGTATCAGTCAAGATAGATTCAGCCTTACCAAGAGATAGGGAATACGGGTTTAATCAAAGAGAAAACAAAGGGAATGATCTTACCTTATCACAGAGAATCTTAATAACACTCTAGAGAATTCGGCACAAGCACAGCAGTGGACAAGATTCAGCAATGACTATGGTAGAAGAGAACTAGATGAAAGAGCCGAAAACAAAAATAAAGAAACTTCAAATAGAGGCTTAGAAGTTTCGGCTTTAGAAGACTCACAAGAGAAAGGATGTAGGAAAGAATGGCTAAGAGATTCGGCCTATAGAAGAGGTTTAGAGAAGAGAAAAGTGGGCAAGAGACATTCTGCTTTAGCAACCAAATGGAGAAGAGGATGGGAGTTTAGGGGTTTCAGGTTTGAGATAGATCAAAAAGCAAAAAGAGAAAAGATATGAACATATTTCGGTTTTGCAAGGAAAATAAGAAGAAGAAAAGTGGAGAACCTTAAGTTGGTAGATGAGAAAATAAGTGAAAAGAATAGGATTTGAAGCTACAAAATTCGACACCTATACCTCCCCAAAGCCGAAAATGCACCAAAGAAGTCTACAGGGTCCTATGGCCTAAGTGAATTTCGGCACTTCCCAACACAACCCAAAAACTGATTCCCCCCTCCACCAAGAGTTTGAAATTCGGCCAACACCAAGATCACATGCTCATCCCTTATTTTCCTCCTTAAATTCCTCCTGATCACCCATTTGAAATATTTAAACACTTCAAACTCCCCTTTTCCTTCTCTGCCACACGTTCAAACTATTTGACTCAGTCCACTCCCCTATCTTGAAGTGTCCCAGTCAAGCTCTGCCTCTACTCTTCTTAACGCCAAAAAGAACTCCCCAAAATGAGCTCCTTGTGATTCGAACCTGCTCCCTCTGCTTCTCCCTGTGGCATCACTTACCAGCACCTTAAGTGGCGCCTCCTTGCCACTCTACCACCTCTTTACTTATGCCAACCAAACACTATGACAGTCCCTTAATTCCTACTCCTGCCAGCTCCTCCACTGAAGTGCTTAAAAAGGAAATTTTTACTAGGGCTCTGGCTTTTCACCGGGCCTCTCCTAGACTCTTATACACCCTAAACAAGCACATTACTCAAAGCATACACACAAAACACATCAAGCGCCTAACCCTTAAATTAGGATATTACAACAGCTTGTCTTTTAAAGTCTGCAAAACAATCCTCAGATGCTCTGCATGATCACCCTCATCCCGAGAATAAATCAATATGTGGTCGATAAAGACAACTACATACTTGTCTAAATACGGTTGGAAGACACGGTTTATTAAGTCCATAAAAATTGCAGGAGCATTTGTTAAACCAAATGGCATGACAAGGAACTCATAATGACCATACCTCATCCGAAATGTAGTTTTCAGAACATCTTACTCCTTAACCCTCAACTGATACTAACCGGACCTCAGGTCAATCTTGGAGAACACCGTAGCTCTCTTTAGTTGATCAAATAGATCATCTATCTTTGGTAAAGGATACTTGTTCTTCATAGTCACTTTGTTAAGCTATCTGTAGTCTATACACACAATCTCATCGATCCATCTTTCTTCTTTACAAATAGTACTGGAGCACCCTACTGTGAATAGCTCGGTCTTGTAAAACCCTTATCCGTCAACTCTTGTAATTGAACCTTCAATTCTTTCAACTCTAAGGGTGCCATCCTATACGGAGCAACCGAAATAGGTGCCGTTCCTAGAACTAACTCATCCCAAACTTGACCTCTCTAACTAGAGGTAATCATAACTCTTCCGGGAATACATCCGAATACTCATATACAATCGAAATTGTTTCAATCTTTACTTCAGACTCTTGAGTATTTAACACGAAAGCGAGCTAAGACTCGTACCCTTTTCTCAAATATTTTTCAGCCACCATGGAAGAAATCATCACTGGTAAACTATCTGACCCACTTGATTCAACCCGAACAACATCTCTATTTTCACATTTCAATTCAATAAATTTACTACCATAGTTCACTAAATCACTATGGGTAGTCAACCAATCCATACCAAGAATCAAATCAAGTTCATCAAACGGTAACAACATAAGGTTTGTTGAAAAACAATGACCCCTAATTGTAAAAGGACAATTTCTACACACCTTGTCAATAGCACATGTTTACCTAATAGGTTTGACACCTTTACCAAAAATTTTGTAGACTCAACAGTCATACTCAAAGTAGATGCCAATCTCATACAAGTATAAGAATGGGTAGACCCCAGGTCAATCAAAGCAATAACAAAGGTGTCATGAAGAGAGAAAGTACTGTTGTTACATCTAGCGATGATGCCTCTTCTCGAGCGCGAATAACATAAGCCCTTGCTGGCGTCCGACGCTCTGGCCTCACAGTAGAGTCTCGTGATGCACCTCTACCACTAGTCATACCTCTTGGTTTCTTTTGTGGCATACCTCTAGAGGATACACTACTTGATTTTATCTTTTGCTTCCTCTCCTTGTCATCCCTTTCGGGTAGTTTCGAATGACATGGTTAGGGGACCCACACTTATAAAAATTTTGATTGTTTCCCAACACTCCCCAGTGTGATATTTGCCACAACTTGGGCACTCGGTTTGGACTTTGGATTGCCTACACTTGCCATCGAGGTGGCCTAAACTCTTGAACCCGAGTACATGTTACCTCACTCTCTTTGCGAATACCCGACTGATGTAGTGGTCTAAGGGTTCACTTCCTTGGACCTCTTCGATTGAGCTTGGTAGGATTTACTCATCGGCCTTTTCTTTGCATCCTAGGCCTCACTCACGTCCTTCCTCTTTTCCTTACTCAATTCTTGACCTTACTGGCCCTATCCACCAATACCATAAATTCCTTTAGTTCTAAAATCCTGACTAAAACTCTGACATCCTCATTCAGCCCATCTTCAAACCTCTTGCATAAAATAGCTTCTGTTGACACACATTCTTGTGCGTATTTGATGAGCCTAACAAATTTGCGCTCATATTCCGCCACTGTCCTTTTTCCTTACTTTAACTCAAGGAATTCCTTCTGTTTCTAGTCCATAAACCTCTAGCTTATATACTTCTTTCGGAACTCTTCCAAAAAGAAGTCCCACGTCACTCTCTCCTTTGGAACTACGGATGTCAATGTCTTCCATCAATGGTATATTGAGTCCCTCAGCAAGGACACGGCACATTTTAAGCTCTCCTCTGCTGTATAGGAGAGTTCATCAAACACTCTCATTGAGTTCTCAAGCTAGAACTCTGCCCGTTCAGGGTCATCATCTATATTAGCTCTAAACTCCTCAGCCCCTTGCTTCCGAATTTTGTCTACCAGGGCTTAGTTGTCCTTACCAATTCTATACCTTGGGGAGCCACAGGAACTGGCTGAGGTATAGGAGGTGGTGGAGGAGGTTGAGCATTGGGTTTTGCTCGTACATATTCTGTGTACCAGTTACTTATCATTAGGAAGAAAGGCTTCTCGGGCTTTTTCTCCTTGACCCCTAGTCTTGGGTCCATTCTGCACAGTCGCGGTCCCTTGCGCAAGAGCCGACGCATTACTAGCTGTATCATCAGCAGCTGATTGATTGGGATCCATATACTACATAAAAACAAAGTTTAGAATCATCAGAAGCCGCCACACCATCTTTATACGTTTATGGCATGCATAGCTAGACTCTTACACACACTATAGCAGTCCAAGAACCGGCTAAACCATAGCTCTGATACCACTAAATGTAATGCCCCTTACCCGTAGTTGAAGCCAGAATTGGGTTTGGGGCATTACCTAACTTATCCCACTTAACGTCTCAAATCGAGCTATAAAATATCACTGTTAAACCTATCGCAAAGCTTAATCTTAGCCTACGAGGCCCTAAACATACCTCCGAGAGGCTTCAAAAACTAACCCCAAAACTTTTACGAAGCTGAGAAACTTTTCATCAAAGCAGGGGCCACATGCTCGTGTTGGTATAAGAACACACCCGTGTATCATCTCACACGCCCGTGTTCAATGCCCGTGGACGACACTGACTAATTCACACGGCCTAGACATGCCCGTATCTTCTACCCGTAGAGCTCTCTGACTACGGCATCATCAACCCTTAATTAGGACACGGCCAAAGAGCACACCCGTATGGCTAGCCCATGGTCACCTCTGATTTATCCACACGGCTGTCGTACACCCGTGTACTTCTACTGTGTGGCGATTTAAATTCCAAATCCTAAGTGTAGACTTCACACGGCCTGGGAACACGTTCATGGACTGACCATGTGTCACACACGGCCTAGACACACGCCTATGTGCCTATCTATGTGGACAAGAATGATTTTCCAAGCTCTTTGTACCCCTCTAGTTCACACCACATGAATCCATTCAACATAACAATAAATAACTCATAATTTTCAACATGAACTTTCATGAATAACTTCATCTTTTCGTAAATGACAAAGTGAGTCATCAACCATGGAAATATACAATATAGTTATCTCAATAAGGGGCCAACACACCTTTGGCCAAAATAACAAAATAATCTAACTAGTCTAGCCCCTATACATGCCATATACAAAATCACTAAGTCTAGATATATCGAGGTGAGCTGATAGTGTGGACGACCGTCTGGTTATTGGTGTATCTAGCTCGGCTCTTAGGCTCTATAAAACAAACAAAAGAAAAAGAGGAGTAAGCTTTAAGCTTACTAAGCTTACCTATAAATAATATAACAAGATAGTATGTGCTAAACAATTATAAAGCATTATATACTAAACAAGAAACAATCCACATTCATAATCATGCTTACTCATTTCTTCCATTTCCACATTCCAGCCATATCACAAGCTTAATGTGTACACTCATTAGCATGCCTCTCTGCACTTAGCACCACAATGTCACATAATACAAAACATCACAATCTCTTAATCAACCACTCATAATTGAATTACTCAGGGGTATCGCACTTAGCCCACCATCAGTCTTTATTAGGGTGGTATTGCACATAGCCCACCAAAAAAGTTAGTTATGGTGGTATCGCACATAGCCCACCAAATGATAAATAGTCGATGGTATTGCACATAGCCCATCGTGATTAAGTTTCAAGGTGGTATCGCACTTAGCCTACAGTCAAGTATTGATATACCACACTTACATATCCATTCTATCATTCACACAAGTGTTATTCAATAACTACCAGATTCTATCAACTTGAATCATACATGTTCTTAATTGTGCCATGCACTAATTAGCAACACGAGTGTATATAAAATGCATTATTTACATATAAACTTACCTCGGTGCAATACGCGTCAACTAATGGTTTAATCTGTAACCTCTCCGGTCAAGGTTAATTCTGCACTCTTCTTGATCTATAACAATAAAATTCATTCATTTAGATCCTTCTATGATCATAATGCATCAAAATTTACACTTAGGCAAAAGTGACCATTTTGCCCTTGTACTTTGGAAAAATTACGATTTTTCCCTTAGGCTCGTAAATCATTTTTCAACACATTTCCTCATTAAACAAGCCTAGTTGAACATTTATTTCTCATATAACTACTCACAATTCCAACTATTTCATGCATTTATGACTTAATCTCACTTTGTGCATTTAAGTCCTACTTAGGTGTTTTCATGCAAACATCTTTGACAAAAGTTGTTTCTCATCTCCCTAACATTAATTTTCTTCCATAAAAACTCAGTTAACAACATAAATACTCTCATGGAAAGTCCCTACACTTTCAACCATATTGCAAATTGGTCCCCTCATTAGCTAGCTTAAGCTTTGAGGACTCTAAAAATACAAAAATAATCATTTAAAACCACCTAAATCACTTACTTTCAATGAGATAGCTTGGCTGAAAGTTTGAACCCCCAAAAGCTCTATTTTTCTCTTCAATTTTCAGTGGGAAGAAGAAGGGTGAATAGTGAAAGATGATAACATCTTTTACTCATCTTATTTTATTCATTTTATCACCTAATTCCACCAAGTTTGACTAAAATTAAATGCTATTGTCCCCCTTGTCTACATGGCCGGCCATCACACTCCAAATGGTCTAATTGTACTCTAAAGACCTCCAAGTTACATTCTATAGCTATTAGGTACCTCTACCTTAAAAAATAGAATTTTCGCACTTTATGCGATTTAGTCCTTTCTCACAATTAAGCATGCTATCACTCAAATTAAAGTACCAAAATTTTCATACATCCATATAATTATGCTACAACACATAAAATAAAATTAAAATAATTTTCCTCGACCTCGGTTTAGTGGTCTTGAAACCACTGTTCCGACTAGCCCTTAAATCGGGCTGTTACATTCAAAATCCTGAATAAAAGCATCTCAAAGTCAGAAAAACCTCAAGACATAAAGAAACTCAATAAAACTTCAAAAGAAATTAAAAAGAGATCTTTAACCTTGATGGAGATCCGCTTTCGAGTTGGCTTCGATGGTGTTCTTCGGGTGTTTTCTTCAATCTTCTCTGATTACCCTATTAGGTCTTCTTCTAATTGGTATTTATAGGCTTTAGAATGCTCAGGAAGCCTAAAAATTGAGTTTTTCTGGGCATTTGGGAAGTAGGTTGCAAAATTGACACGGCTTGGCACATGGGCATGTGGCCAGGCCATGTGGATCCTGAAAATAGCTCTATTTGTCCAATTTTGGCTCTTTTTTTGCTCCTTTTGCTCCCAAATACTTTCCTTAGTATAGAAACATGAATTTAAAGGATTAGGAGCATAAAATTCACTAATTTCCATAATTTAATCATCCAAAAATGCATTAAGAATGAAATTAAAATATGTTACTGTTATAGCTAATCAAATATCCCTACACTTAAGCGTTTGCTTGTCCTCAAGCAAAATCCTTAACTCGCATTAAAATTTAACTTTCTCAACTTGTAATTCCCATCAATAATGTCTCAAAATAATTCAAAAATAATCATCCATTGACAATTAAACTAAAAGAGCACTAAAGATTCAAAAAATCTAAGTCAAAAATTTTTAAAGTAAAAAAACATAGGTATTTCCCCTTATCTAAGTAATTGTAAAAATCGACAAGAATCAACATCCTTACTAAAGATTCACTCAAATCACTCAAAGTGTTTAAGGTTCAATAATGCGCACTCAATAGTCAAACAAGAAATGCTATTACCATAGGCTTGCTTGAAGATCAAATCTCCACCACGATAAAATGATATGATACACAAATCAAAAGGTCTTTAAGAGGTTGTAACGGGGCTTAGTTTAAGGGTTTGGAGAAAGGCCAGAAAAGTTGGTTATAATCTAGATCGAATTGATAAATTACCAAACTATAAAAAAATAAACAAATGATGAATTAAAAGCAATTACATCAATCGAGAACTATTCAAGAATAAAAATAAGCTTATTCTCAAAATATGAATTTAACTGTTCAAGCTCAATCAACATAGAACTAAATAGTAATCAATATTTTTTTTCTTTCAAAATTTTTGATTGATTTTTTTATCTAAAATAATCAGAAATAATTCAGCAAATCAAACAGAAGAGCATAGTTAAGCAAATAACCAAATCAAATCTCGATAAAAAGGGAGTCAATAAAACGGGAAAAACTTTCAACAAAAAGATGAGTTATGGTTTAACATTAATGGGTAAATCAAGAAACGGTGTGTTAGGCTCAACGGGGTTCACTAAGGGTTAATTTTGTAGGTAGGCTTTTTATGGGATCAGTGGGTTAAAACCTAAGTGCCTTTATCATCTCAGTATATCAAATCAAAAGTTGTGGTTTCGACATGTATAATCGAAGCAAGTTGTAAAATAACAAATCAAATTGACACACTCATAACCAATATATAACCAATAATAAAATGAACAAGAAAAATGTATGCTTTAAAGGCTCAAAATCTCACAAAAAATCATGATTTTTTATGTCAAATTTGCAAATCTCGAACTTCAAGATAATACTTCAATTTAGGGAAACAACCTAAAAATTTTTAAATTCTGAAAAAACCTTATCATGCTTGATTCTCTCATGTCTTCAAGTTTAAATCAATCAATGCACAATTATCCAAATTAATCTAAAACACATCAACAAAAGTTCAAAATTGACAAAAATTCGTTCTAATGGAAGTATGAGAAAATTACTTAAATACAAGATATAGTTTAGGGATTTTCTAATAATTATATAAATAACCTCCCCACACTTAAGATGTATATTGCCCTTAATGTACAAACATATATAATCACAGTATAAGCAGAATATCATAAAAGAGTGAGAAGACTGAAACTGCCCTAAATATTGGATGAAATTGCCAGAATGGTGAAAAACGGAATCGTCTACAAATCTAGATGTAGTGCATGATTCTGGCCAAACTAATAAGAAAATAAACACAAATAGTGAATAAGATTAAAAGGTTACGAACTTGATTAGGAACAACCATAAAGATAAAAATATAGTTCAAAAGATAATGAATGAAATAAGTCTACGAAAATAACAATAAAAACAACTAAAAATAAAAGAAAAATAATCATAAAAAACCAAAAAAAAAACTCAATGGTCCTCATCATCAGAAGCGTCGGTGTCGTGAGTCGCCGCTGCTGACGAGGAGATATAGAGCTGTTGGCAGAGCTATTGCAATGTGGCATTAATACTGGTAAACCTCTAAAAGCAGTGCTGCTTAAAGCAAGTGAACCGCTCGGAGAGGTCCTCTAAGGTAGCATTGAACACCCATTACCCATATCCGATGCCGAAATAGGGTACGAGGCATTACCGGACTTATTCACAAGCAAGCATTCAAAACTGAGACATGAATTTCTATTCAAATTTAAAACTTTTCAAAACATTCATATCATCCTTATTACGAGCCTACGAGACACAAAACATGCATCAGAAGCGATTCAGGACTAAATTGAGAACTTTAAAATTTTTTACAAAACTTAGAAAATTTTTTCATGATACAGGGCTCACACGCCTTTGTGACCATTAGACACGCCCGTGCTATAGGCCGTGCTTGATTTAGGGGTGCTCTCTGACTTGTGCCACACGCCCGAGTGCTACACATGGCTGAGACACACACCCGTGTCTCTGCCCGTGTGGTCAATTCTGGACATTCTATTTTTTAAAATTAAAGTAGAACGAACACACGGCCAGAACACATGCCCGTGGGTCAGACAGTGTGTCACACATGGTCTAGACACATGCCCGTGTGTCTACCTGTGTGGACAAAAACAAGGCTATTTACCAAGCCATTTTGTCACCTCACTTGCACACATCTACACAACATATCATGGCACAAAATAAAGCATGTGAGAGCAACCACCAAGACAATAACATGTCATTCTTAGACCATCACTTATCATACTTAGAACATCAAACTCTCCACATATACAAACATTTCACATTCTTGCCTTAAATCACATTTCTATCATTTTCCAAGCATACCATGACCATATCACCAAAGTCATTAGCACACATATATATATACTTAGGCTTACAACCATGATAGCCTAAATAAACCAATCTATATGGCTAATTATCAAAACAAGAATTTGATAATCACAAGCCAACTCATTAGCTACCATCACCATGGCACATTTAACAAATGACTAAGTCCATATACATGCCATAGACTTAAAATACTTGAATTTATTTATACCTAAAATGATAGCTTAATAGTGTGATAGGATCTCCGGCGATCTCCAACCCAAGCTAGATTAATAACCTTAAAGGACATGGGAAAGGAAGGGGGTAAGCTATATAGCTTAGTAAGTTCATATGCAAATAATACAAAACATTATTCATACACTTGACATACAAATAACTTAATAAATATTAACATAAATGTCATTAATTATTCACAAACACAACTTACTCAATCCCAATCTTACCAACAGCTCATCATATAAATAACACAACATATTTTCACATGAATGTCATTAAACTTCATGAGTATAATTTACTCAATCACATTCTTGCCTATAGATCATCATATGAATAACATAACATACATCAATATAAATGTCATTAAACTTCATAAATGTCATATGAACATAAATGTCATTTAATTTCAACATAACACATGTCAACATAATTTTCATATACTAATGGCTCATCACATGAATCTCATAACACATGTCAACATAATTGTCTTATGCCAATAGCTCATCATGTGAATAACATCACACATATCAACATAATTGTCATTTAAGTTTCATAAGCACAACTTGCTCAATCACAATCTTACCAATTGTTCATCATATATTGAGTTCATTTTCTTTGATTTTTTCGTACATACCTATACCAACTCGAAACATAATCACATACTTTCTCGTCTTTGACATACCCATTGAATTTTTTGTTGAACCATTTGGAATACTAAAGGATACTCGGGGATCTTATACACACAGTACCGTACCAAAGCCATATCCCAGATATGGTCTTTCATGTAATCTCGTATTGTAACACCCCTTACCCGTATTCAACACTGAAATCGGATATGAGGCATTACCGACCTTAACTTGCTCAAACATACAACATCGGGTCATAAAATTTTGTTCCAACTTAAAACTTTTTCATTCATATTCATAACGTCCCTATCATGGGTCTACGGGACCCTAAACATACATAAGGAATGGTACGGGACTAAACAGGAAACTTTTACACACTTAGAAAATTTTTACTCAAAATAGGGATACACGCCTGTGTGGAAAGGAACACGCCCGAGTGGGTAGGGCATGTGGTTACACATGCCTATGTTCCTAACCCGCGTGAATTTTATTTTTCATTTCAAACCTAAAGAGGTTTTCACACGACCTGGCACATGCCTGTGTCTATGGCCCGTGTCTTTCACACGGCCAAAACACATCCGATGCCCTCACCCGTGTGTAAAAATCTTAGTATTCTATT
The DNA here is from genome assembly GCA_025506655.1 of Gossypium rotundifolium. NCBI lineage: Eukaryota > Viridiplantae > Streptophyta > Magnoliopsida > Malvales > Malvaceae > Gossypium > Gossypium rotundifolium. The sequence continues at coordinate 148,951,475 of CP106724.1, forward strand.
TATGACGTCACCAAATACTTAGGGGCACACGACCTAGTCACACACCTCTGTGCTGGCCCGTGTGACAAATTGAATTTTCAAAATTTTGATGCAGGGGACACATGACCTATCAACACACCCATGGGGCTGACCGTGTGTCAGACACAACCTAGACGCACGCTCGTGTGGCTACTAGTGTGGACAATTATAAGGCTATTTACTAAGCCAATTGCCACCTTAAAAAGCAAACACACTTATACCATCACAAGCAACACATAACATAACAATAATACATTATGAATAATCATTAATTCATCATGCATACACTTCACATTTCACTCAATCAATTGCATGAACTTACACTTTGTGAATCTCATCATAATTGAATATATGAAACTTAACAAGTATTGACCAATTTCCAATGGCCATTTACAACATGAATGAGTAACCATAATAGCCAACACTTTGGCTAACAAATATGACATAACAAAATGACCAAGTTCCTATGCATGCCATACCCAAAATAAATCAACTTTACTATAACAAAAGAATAGTTGATAGTGTGATTCGAACTCCGACGTTCTACGATCCCCGAGCTAGCTTGGCGATACTATAAGGAAAAGGAAAATGAGAGGGGTACGCAATAAGCTTAGTAAGTTTGCATGAAATAAATAGCAACATTAAGAATTATAATAACATCCATTCATTTCATTGAATAATACACAAGTTCTCAAACACATCAACATAACTTACTCATGCATACTCTGACCAAATTACATATCACATTTTGCATTCATTTCTCGTAAGTTACTCATGGGTACCTGTATCACTTCATCACATAACTTTAGCAATTTTATACTCTTTAAACATAGACTTAGCTTTTTTTCATCTGTACATAAACTTAGCTCTTTACCCATTGAACTACTTGGAATATCGAAGGATACTCAATCTCATCATACTTATATCATGATGCCAATGCCATATCCTAGATATAGTCTTACATGGGATCACATCTTGATGCCGATGCCATATCTCAGTTATGGTCTTATACGAGATCTCATATCTTGATGTCGATGCCGTATCCTAGATATGGTCTTATACAAGATCGTATATAGATGTCGATGTCATGTCGCAGACATGGTCTTACACGAGATCTTATATCTCGATGTCAATTCCATATCCCAGATATGGTCTTATACGAGATCGTATATAGATGTTGATGCCATGTTCCAGGCATGGTCTTATATGAGATCTTCCTTTTCGGTGCCGAAGCCATGTCCTAGACATGGTATTATAGGGGACCTATGTTCAGTACCGATCCTATGTCCCAGACATGGTATTATACGGGACCTACATTGTAACATCCAGGATTTAGGGGTAATGCATTTACTTTGTATCTGTGTGTTTGGTATACTTTCCATGTTGTTTGAGCGTGTTTGGGGTCTCTAGGAAGGCTTGGGGTTAAGTTAGAATCTTGGCCAGAATTTCAATTTTGGGCACTTTAGGAGGGAAGCTAACTTGGGAAGGACTTAAAGTTTATTTTTTGTGTTTGGTGACATAAGAATTAAAGTGGCAAGGTGGCAAAGAGGCGCCACTTAAGAGGTAGGAGAGTGATGCTACAAGGAGCAGGGAAGGAGTAGGTTCGAGGTGCACAGTTCACATTTTGGAATTTATTTTGGCATCAGGATGAGTAGAGTTGGATTCGGCAAGGGACCTTAAAGAGGGGGTGTGGAATTGGTCAAACATTTTGAATTTGAGGCTATGAGAGAAAGGTGGGTGTTGACTTGTTCAAATCAATTCAGATGGGAGGTTGTGAGTGAAGATAGGAGAAAATCAAGGGGAAGAAAGTGGAGAAGGGTGTTAGCCAAATTTTTGAAGCTTGATGTAGGGGAGGACGTCGATTTAGGTTTGATGAGTTTAGGTGCCGAAAGTTTAGAAGGGTTAGCTTTTAGATGTAGTGAGCTCTCTCTTTTCGACTTTTAGAGTGTTGGGCATTTTGGTAGCTTTGTTCTTTCTTTGTATAGCGAAACCCCTAAGGTCTTTGTCCATTCTTCTTTTAGCCTAAATCGAAACCATTTCTCTCCCTCTCTTTTGTATTTTTGGTAACTTGAGTTCTTTGCCTCACCATCAAAATCGAAACCTGTAGCACCCTTCTCGTCTCCCTTCTCTTCTCTCTACTTTGCTCCACACTTTCTCTATTACTTCTTCAAAAGTCGAACCCCAATCCTCCCTTCCTCTCCTTTTCTCTTTTTGTTTCTTTTGTTCACATTTTGTTTCACACCTCTAAACCCCTTAGCCGAAACTTATCACCACCCACACCACTTCATTATTTCTCCCTCATCTATTTTCCTTAGTCGAACCTTTACCCCCTTACCCTAAAGGATTCGTCTCGTGTTCTCTTTTTTTCTCAAGCCAAAATCTATTTGTTTTTTCTTTTGGTTTTTCAAAACTGAAACTTATCTCTCACGTTGAGGTACCATCATTAAGTCGAATCTTCTCTACTTTGATGACTTGTGCCGAGTCTCTAGGGGCATCTTTCAGTTCCGGTAAGGGATCTTCTTCACTTTACTATCCATTCTCTTCCTTTTCTCTTTGGGTTGTTTAACCAAAAGTGTTAATGTGGTGTCATGGTGCTTTTGCCGAATGTAGGAGAGACTTCGCATTCATACTCCTATCTGCATCTAATCAGCGGTTGGTAGATTTTGTTAGTAGTGTTGGCCGAATGGTGGTAGAAGGGTTCATGTATCTCGTTTGGCCGAAAGGCCATATCTCCTAATCTATTTTCTTTCAATCGGTTCTCACTTAGTATTTGCATAGGTACTCAATCGGCTCCATCTCTGGATTATATCGATCTAGGTAAGAAAACTTCGCTTGGAACGTATATTTTTATTTTCTCTGTTCCAATGTTTTAACTCGGTCTTCTAACCAAGACCTTTTCATGGAATCAAATACCAGCCAAGCAAAGGAAAGAGTTGGACACATAGTACCTACCCCTAAATTTAAGAAGCGGGCAGTATCGACAGTTTGAGACTGGCCACCGTGTTGTGGGCCGACTTCTGAAAGGGATAAGCAGATTGCTGTGATCCCTGTGAGTGAGGACATTAGTGAGATCGATAGTTTAGTTCTTCGGGTTTACAGGTGTGTAATTACCACACTATCTCTTAATTGAATAAATGTGTATGTGTTATGTTTGAAAGCCAAAAATTGCGACAATGGTGATTAACCTACCCATGTTGGGTAAAACCGAAACCCCAGGTCAGTATATTATAAATCAAGCCTTATAATTATTGTTGATAGCATGATTTTGTGTGTACGCTAAGTATTTCATGTATGACATCATATAACCTGTCTATTATACTATGTTGCATGTGCATGGGATATTGGGATGATAACGATATGAAGGGGAAGTGTATATCGGTGACATAGTCACACTAAATGATGGCTTGGTGCCTCATTATCGTATCGGTGATTTGATCACATGTTGATCTGTGGCTAGACCACGTTATATTGACTTTGAATAGTGTGTCTGTCAGCATGACTGCTAAAGAGGTGTGTAGAGGATGGAGGGTCGATTGTAAAAATCCCCACAGGTGTGTTGAGGATGGACTTATGGAGCGGTGTATAGAGGATGGAAAATTAGGCTCGGTTAGGCTATCATGTTGATTATTTGTTTATACTGTGATGATTGGGCTTCAGTCGATGGTGTTTTGGGCCACAGGCCCACTTGTGGATTTTGTGGACTAATTGCACACTGAGTCTGGTGACTCACTCTATTTTCTTAAACAACTTGCAGGTAACTCATAGTTCTTTGGACTGGGCTGGAATGGACTCGAGGTGGCCATGCATGGGTTACTCTATTAAACTTTATTTTATTTATCGTTTGAAACTTTTGGGGATTTTTTATTTGTAATAAGGCCACTTTAATTTTGGTAAATTTTCTATTGGATTTTAATTTTTGGACACATAAATTACAAACTACTTAATAGGATGTTTTGATAAAATACAAAACTAGGTTTCTCTACAACTTGTTAAACAACATTTCTTATAAAAAGTGGATCTTGTTAATAATCTAATAATCGAATAATCAATAAGTGTTTTTGGATGTCACCTAACTGCAAGGTGTGGCTATTTAAATTTTATAACATAAATGAATAACGAGATTTCAACTGAACTACAAAATTTGAGTTTTTCTAAAATGTCTTAGGAATCAACTGAAGCTTGTGCTTTCTAAACTTTTTTTCTAGTAACATGCCAAATCTGGTCGTGGTGTTTGGGCCGGGTTTGGGGTGTTACAATTTGGTATTAGAGTCGGGTTTAAAAAGCTCGGCCTTGGGTTTTGGGTTCAAAATGTTTCTCGAATGTATTTAAAATGGTTTAGAATATATATATATATATAGGAACCTATTTTCTGGAAAGGTGGCACCCGAGTTTCCGGCCTAAGTCTGCCAGATAAGTTTTCTAACTGTTAGGTAATTTGCATGAGGTAGCTATGTGTTATGGATATATAGCTATGGATAATAGGATTTAGAAACTCTATGGTAGAGATGAAAACCGTTAGGTATGCATGTGCTTGCTGAAAAAAAAAACTACTCATAATTCTATCTTTATAAAACTACTTGTTAATGAACAGTGGAAGGAAATACTGACGCATAAAATTTGTAATTAGAGTAAGACGGAGTGGTAGACATGAGTGGTAGAGGATGTGGACATGTTACACGCGGCCATGGAAGAGGTCGGGGTACTGAGGTTGAACTTTCAGAAGCGAGAAATGAGCCTGAGGGCGAAGCGCCATCATCACCTATGGTAGAAGCAGGATCGCAGGACATAATTGGTGGAGATGATGCCCTGTCTCAAGCAATGCTACGTGTGTTGGAACGAGTGGCTGGGGCAAGCACTGAAACAGTAACTCGGAAGTTCATCACTGAGCGACTCCGAGCTAATGGAGCTAAAATGTTTAGGGGTATCTCTAGGGTAGCTCCAAACGTGGTTGAGTATTGGCTAGAGGCATTTGAGAGAATTATAAATGATATGGACTGCACGACAAAGGAGAAGCTGAAGGGTGCGATGTCTCTACTTCGAGATGAGGCATATCAGTGGTGGCTCACCATAAGAGAGGGTACTCCGTGGACCGAGTTGATTGGGATTTCTTTAAGACGATGTTTCAAGAGAAGTACGTTGGGGCCAGTAATGTGGATGCTTAGAGGGAAGCATTCTTGAATTTAGTTCAAGGAGGTAAATCGGTAGCTGAGTATGAGTCAGAATTCCTGCGGTTGAGTTGGTACGCACGAGGGATAGTTGCGACCGATTATGAGCGTTGCGTGTGATTCGAAGATGGGCAGCGAGATGAGTTGTGAGTGTTGATAGCTCCACAGCGGGAGAGAGATTTTGCTATCCTGGTGGAAAAGGCTAAAATAGCCGAGGAGGTAAAACAGACTGAGAAGCAAAATAAGGACAAGGATAGAGGTAGAAATAAGAGGAGTTATGGACCGTCAGGGTCATCTGGGGGTTTTCAGAAGAGGCCTAGGGTTGATGGACCGGGTTGAGCTGCAGCGCCAGTTGTTGTTGGGAAATTTCGACAGTGTGCCTAGTGTGGGAGTGTAACAGCCTAATTTAGGGCCTAGTAGGGATAATGGTGCGAGGCCACAAACCCAAGGTGTATTTATGAGTTTTTCAAGTTTATGCCATGTTGGCACGTTAGTATGAAAGTTTTGTAAAGCAATTTTATTAAGTTGAGGTCAATTGGCCTAAAAAGGACTAAATTGCAAAAGTTGTAATATATGAGTTTCTAGATGCTTTTTGCATGAAATAGATTTAGAATAATAATTATGAGCCCTTAAATAGAAATTATCCCAAAAATAAAATTTTGGACAAAATTGACCTTGAGATAGTGATAAATAGAATTTTTATGAGGAAGGGCATTTTGGTCATTTTTCTATTAAGTGTTTTAAATGGGAAAAAGATGAGAAAAATTCACTCATCTTCTTCCTTATGCTGTCGAAAATTTGTAGACACCATAGCTAGGGTTCTTCATTTTTTTTAAGCTTATAGTAAGTTCATCTTAGCCCCATTTTTAATATTCTTCGTTTTTTAAAGTTCTCGTATTATGAATTAGCTAATTTTAGCTATAAAATGAGCTAAGATGCATGTTAAAAAATTTACCCTTGAATGATATGCTTGTTAAATGATGTTTTATGGAAGTTTAAGAGAGTTTGATGTTAGATAAACATCTTTTCCTTAATGAGTTTCATGAAAAATGGTAGTAGGGACCATTTTGTAATAGTTATAAAATTGGTCATACCTACTAGAAATAGTGAGAGTTGATGATTGTTATAGAAGAGAAAATAATTTAGCTAAGCATGAAGTTTAAGAAAGTTGCATGAAAATCAGTTTACGAGAATTGGGGCAAAGTACAAATATTAGATAGTATAAGGGCAAAATAGTAATTTTTCCAAAATATGAGTTATGTGTTAATTTAGTTAATATGATTATTAAATGATCTATTTATGATTATAGATCAAGAAAATGAAGCCCGGATCGAAACCGAGGCAAGAAAAAGTTGTGGACTAAATTACATATCAACATACATTTTGTATATTGAGGTAAGTTTGTATGATTTCTAAGCTTTATGATTTCTATCATTAATTTGCTTAGTATAATGTACAAAAATTGTATGAAATGGTCATGTTATGTTCAAGCACGAAATCATGATAATAAGTACGAGCATGTCCCGATTGAAGATGAATTCCCCAGGATACTCGATCTACCACACAAGATATCATGTAAGTCCAAGGCAAGCTTGGCATTGATCAAGATATCATGTAAGTCCAAGGCAAGCTTGGCATTGATCAAGATATCATGTAAGTCTAAGGCAAGCTTGGCATTGATCAAGTTATGTAAGTCAAAGGCAAGCAGCAAGTTATTATGTAAGTCCAACGCAAGCTTGGCATTGAGTATGTTATCAAGAGCAAGACTTCATATAAGTCCATGTCAAGACATGGCCTTGAAACCAAGATGAGATATTCCATGTAAGACCATCACCAACATATGGCTTTGGTATCAAGTTATGTGGGTTGAGATTTAGTATCCTCGGTTATTCACAGAAATTCATCGGGCAAACGAGTAAGTCAAAAAGAAGATATCAAGAAAGCTAAGAAAGCAAAGTTAGTGTCAAGATAAAATTGAGTATTATTCATGTTATGAATGAAGAAGTAAAGATTATGATTATTATTATTAAAGTATACTGATCAATGTGATCAAGTGATACAGGTACCATGTTTAACTTACAAGTATGAGAATGTTAAGTATCATAAGACATGTAAGAATCATGTATGAGTAAATAAGCTTTATAGCTGAAATTATGATACTATTGTAAGCTAATGGTTTATGTTAAGCAAGTATATTGATATGTGTTGTACATACAAACTTACTAAGCTATATGCTTACGTTATGATTCTTTCTTACTATGCAGTCCCGCCAAGCTAACTAGTGGATCATTAAAGTCAGAGCTCGCAGCACACTATCAACTCTTGTTTTGGTATAGCCAAGTTATTTTACTAAGTATGGCATGTATAGGAAGCATTCACTTTGTGTATATATGTTAAGAAAGGCCATTGTATAAGCCATCAAGTTCATTATTCTTTTGTATTTGACTAAGTATGTATGTTTATTGAGATCAATGAAACATGTAGTATTATTCATGAAAGATGGGTTGTTATTGCATTATTCATTTGAGTTTAAGCATGATGTTCTTTTCAGGGTAGCAAATGGCTTGGTAAATAGCCTTTAAGTGCCGGCACAGTTGGACACACGGGGGTGTGTCAAGGCCGCGTTAACCCTACACCTTAGTATTATTAATCAGAATAGGCCATAGGCAAATCCCACGGCCGTGTGTGTATGCTGTGTAAGACACACGGTTTGGACATGGGCGTGTGCCCAGACTGTGTTAATTTAATTCAGATATTAATGATTAGCACACGATTTAAGCCCATGGGCGTGTGATGGCCATGTGAAATCAGTCAGAAACCTCTCACAGTTGGAAGACATGTGCGTGTCTAAGCCGTGTAGAAATAGTCAGTAGCTCTCCACGATTTGAGGGCATGGGCGTGCTTAAGGGTACACGGGCGTGTTCCAAGTCACATGGGCGTGTGAACCCTGCTTCAAAAATGAGTTATTTGATTTAATTCCGAAAGTTTTCTGACATGAGTTAAAGGCCTCGTAGGCCCTTGTTATATGTGTTGACTAAGAAAGTGAAGTTTTTAAGTCGAAACAAAATTTTATAGCTCATAAGTATATGTTTCAGTGAGTTCAAGCATAGTAATGTCTCATATCTAGACCTAGTATCGGTCTTGGGTTCAGGGTGTTACAGGGGATCGCATGTAGGAGTGTGCTGGGGAAGAGTTAGAGAATGTTTCAAGTGTGGGTCAAAGGATCATTTGTTAAGGAATTGCTCGCTGAAAATGACCAGGGCTCGTATGGTAGGTCAGGGGTATGTGCAGCCAGGAAGGGGTGGACAGCAGATGCCGAGAGGTCGTGGTCCGAACAGAGGAGGGAATGGTTCTAGTCAGGGTTGTGGAGCACTTGGCAGAGGTGCTAGAAATATAGAGGCAAGACAGCCGGGTTAGTTTATGCAGCCAGACGCCGAGAAGAGGGGGATGCACCAGACGTTATAACGGGTACGTTCCTCATTTTCGGTTTACCCATTACTGCATTAATTAATGTTGGGTCGATGCATTCCTATGTTACAAGTGAGGTGTCTGGAACCTTGAACATGAACTCTGAGTCTGCTCTAGGGAGATGACTGCATTTAGTCCTTTAAGGCAATCTGTAGTAGTAAACAAACTCTTTAGAAGTGTGCCTCTAGAAGTACAAGGGTTGATTTTCCCGACTGATTTGATGAAACTACCGTTCGGGGAGTTTGATTTGATCTTAGGCATGGATTGGTTGGTAAGATATCGTACAAAATTGGATTGTGCTGCTAAGCGCATGGTGTTAAGGACCCTAGAGGGTCATGAAGTTTTGGTGATAGGCGAAAGGAGAGACTACTTGTCCAATGTAGTGTCTACTCTTAAGGCGAAAGAATGGTGAGAAAAGGGTGCGTGGCTGTCCTAACTTTTGTCAGTGCATTGGATGCAAAGGAAGTGACCGTGAATGAGGTTATAACAGTGGAAGAATTTGTGGATGTTTTTCCTGAAGAGCTTTCCGGGTTGCCTCCGGATCATGAGGTGGAGTTCAGGATTGAGCTACTTCCGGGTATGTGTCCATTGCTCCTTATAGGATGGCGCCGAAGGAGCTAGTTAAACTAAAAGCTCAGATCCAAAAGTTACTAGATCATGGTTGTATCCATCCCAGTGTATTTTCGTAGGGAGCGCTAGTACTATTTGTGAAGAAGAAAGATGGGTCCATGTGAATGTACATTGATTACCGCCAGTTGAATAAGTTGACGATTAAGAACAAGTACCCGTGCTGAGGATAGATGATCTGTTTGATCATCTCAAAGGGGCTTCGGTCTTTTCAAAGATAGATTTGAGGTTGGGATAACATCAGCTTAAGGTCAAGGAAGTAGATATTCACAAGACAGTTTTTCAGACTCGCTATGGCTACTATGAGTTCTTGGTGATGCCGTTTGGGTTGACAAATGCACCGGCTGCGTTCATGGATATGATGAACCGAGTTTTCCAACCCTATCTGGACTAGTTTGTTGTAGTGTTCATAGATGACATTCTGGTTTATTCCTAGACAGAAGAGGAGCACGATTCGCATCTTCGGGTGGTTTTGCAAATTTTGAGGGAGAAGCAGCTGTACGCCATGTTTAGCAAGTGTGAGTTTTGGTTGGAGGAAGTTACCATTCTGGGTCATGTGGTATCTGTAGAAGGGATTAAGGTTGATCCCCAAAAGATTGAAGCTGTGTTGGACTGGAAACGGCCTAAGTCCGTGGCGGAGATCTGAAGTTTCTTGGGATTGGCAGGTTATTACAGAAGTTTTGTTGAGGGTTTCTCCTTAATTGCAGCACCCTTAACCGAGTTATTGTGAAAAGGGTACCATTTTTTTTGGACTGGTAAGCAACAGGAAAGTTTTGAGAAGCTGAAGAGGATTTTGACAGAGGCTCCGGTGTTGATTCAGCTTGAGGCCGGTAAAGAGTTCGTGGTTTATTGTGATGCTTCTCACACGGGGTTAGGTTGTGTGTTAATGCAGGATGGAAAGGTTGTTGTGTATGCATCTTGACAGTTAAGACCGCATGAGATTAATTATCCCACGCATGATTTGGAGTTGGCTGCGGTAGTTTTCGCTCTGAAGATCTGGAGACATTATTTGTATGGAGAGAAGTCCATTATCTACACCGACCACAAGAGTTTGAAATATCTTCTAACTTAGAAGGAATTGAATTTAAGGTAGCGAAGGTGGATTGAGCTGTTGAAAGATCATGACTGCTTTATCGAATATCATCCAGGTAAAGCTAATGTGGTGGCGGATGCGTTAAGCAGAAAGGTAATATCAGATTTGAGAGCAATGTTCGCCCATCTCAGTTTATATGATGACGAAAGTCTATTAGCTGAAATTCAAGTGAAGCCAATATGGGTAAACCAGATTAAAGAGAAACAGTTATTGGATGATGTCTTGAGTGCTCAACTTCGGAAGTACAGAATGATGGGGTAGGAGATTACAGTTTGAACAGTGACGGGGTTTTGTGTTTTCGTGAGAAGGTTTACATGCCGAAGGATGTGAAGTTGAGGCAGATGATTCTTCAGGAAGCGTATATTAGCCCTTACGCTATGTACCTGGAGGGAGTAAGATGTACCGGGATCTGCGTAAACAGTTCTAGTGGCCTGGATTGAAGCGGGAAGTTATGAAGTTTGTGGAAAAGTGTTTAACGTGTCAGTAGGTAAAAGTGGAGAATCGGTTGCCTTTGAGGTTATTACAGCCAGTGAAGATTCCATAATGGAAATGGGAGAGGATTACTATGGACTTTGTTAGTGGGCTACCTCTTACGCCTACTAAGAAAGATTCGGTGTGGGTGATCGTGATTCGGTTGATGAAGTCTGCTCATTTCATACTTGTTTGTGTTGACTATTCTCTTCAAAGGTTGGCTAAGTTGTATGTGGCAGAAATCGTGAGGTTGCATGGGGTACCAATATCGATCATATCAGATAGAGACCCTAGGTTTATGTCGCGATTCTGGAGGGCACTACATCAGGCTTTGGGTACAAGATTAGACTTCAGCACAACATTTCATCCACAGACTGATGGTCAGTCTGAAAGAGTAATTCAGATCTTGGAGGATATGTTGAAAGGGTATGTCATTGACTTCAGGGGTAGCTGGGAGGAGTTTCTATCATTGGCAGAATTCGCATACAATAACAGCTACCAATCTAGTATTCAGATGGTGCCCTATGAAGCATTGTATGGGCGGAGGTGTCATACTCCTACCTGTTGGACAAAATTGAGTGAACGCCAGATTTTGGGGCCAGAATTGGTTATAGAGTTAGAGGAGATGGTTAAGTTAATTCGGACGCAGTTGAAGGAAGCGTCCGATAGGCAAAAGTCATATGCAGATCTGAAGCGAAAGGAGATAGAGTTTACAGTGGGAGTCGGGTGTTCTTGAAAGTTTCACCGTGGAAGAAGGTGATGAGGTTTGGACGGAAGGGCAAGCTAAGTCCTAGATTTACCAGGCCTTATCCGGTTTTGAAACGTGTTGGACCAGTGGCGTATCAGCTGGAGTTACCTTCAAAATTAAAACAGATGCATGATGTGTTCCATGTTTCAATGTTAAGACGCTACCAATCAGATCCGTCTCATGTTGTGCCAGTGGAGGAAATTGAGGTGAGGTCAGATTTTTCTTATAAGGAGAAACCAATTTAGATCTTGGAATGAGACGTCAAGGTGCTAAGAATGAAATCAGTCCCTTTAGTCAAAGTTTTGTGGCGAAATCATGGTTCAGAGGAAGCTACGAGGGAGCCAGAGGATGCAATGCGACAGTAATACCCTCATCTCTTTTGACCAGGTAATTTCGAGGCCAAAATTTCTTTAAGGGGGTAGAACTGTAACATCCGGGATTTAGGGGCTTTGCATTTACTTTGTATCTGTGTGTTTGGAATACTTTGCATGTTGTTTGATAGTGTTTGGGGTCTCCGAAAAGGCCCGGGTTAAGTCAGAATCTTGGCCAGAATTTCAATTTTGGGCACTTTAGGAGGGAAGTTGATTGGGGCAGGGCTTAAGGTTTATTGTTTATGTTTGGTGACATAAGAATTAAAGTGACAAGGTGGCAAGGAGGCACCACTTAAGAGGCAAAAGAGTGACGCCACAAGGAGCAGGTTCGAGGCGCACAGTTCACATTTTGGAATTTATTTTGGCATCAGGATGAGTAGAGTTGGATTCGGCAAGGGACCTTGAAGAGGGGGTGTGGAATTAGTCAAACATTTTGAATTTGAGGCTATGAGAGAAATGTGGGTGTTGACTTGTTCAAATCAATTCAAATGGGAGGTTGTGAGTGAAGATAGGATAAAATCAAGGGGAAGAAAGTGGAGAAGGGTGTTAGCCGAATTTTTGAAGCTTGATGTAGGGGGGAGGAGGTCAGTTTAGGTTTGATGAGTTTAGGTGCCGAAAGTTTGGAAGGGTTAGCTTTTAGATGTAGTGAGCTCTCTCTTTTCGGCTTTTAGAGTGTTGGGCATTTTGGCAGCTTTGTTCTTTCTTTGTATAGCCGAAACCCCTAGGGTCTTTGTCCATTCTTCTTTTAGCCTAAATCGAAACCATTTCTCTCCCTCTCTTTTGCATTTTTGGTAACTTGGGTTCTTTGCCTCACCATCAAAACCGAAACCTATAGCACCCTTCTCGTCTCCCTTCTCTTTTCTCTGCTTTGCTCCACACTTTTCTATTACTTTTTCAAAAGCCGAACCCCAACCCTCCCTTCCTCTCCTTTTCTCTTTTTGTTTCTTTTGTTTACATTTTGTTTCACACCTCTAAACCCCTTAGCCGAAACTTATCACCACCCACACCACTTCATTATTTCTTCCTCATCTATTTTCCTTAGCCGAACCTTTACCCCCTTACCCTAAAGGATTCGTCTCGTGTTCTCTCTTTTTCTCAAGTCGAAATCTATTTTTTTCTTCTCATGGTTTTGGTTCTTCAGAATCAAAACTCATCTCTCAGTCTGAGGTATCATCATTAAGTCGAATCTTCTCTGCTTTGACGACTTGTGCCAAGTCTTTGGGGGCATCTTTTGGTTTTGGTAAGGGATCTTCTTCACTTTACTGTCTGTTCTCTTCCTTTTCTCTTTGGGTTGTTTAACCAAAGGTGTTAATGTGGTGTCATGGTGCTTTGGCCGAATGTAGGGAAGACTTCGCATTCATACTCCTATCTACATCTAATCAGCGGTTGGTAGATTTTAGTAAGTGGTGTTGGCCGAATGGTGGTAGGAGGGTTCATGTATCTCGTTTGGCCGAAAGGCCATATCTCCTAATCTATTTTCTTTCAACCAATTCTCACTTAGTATTTGCATAGGTATTCAATTGACTCCATTTCCGAATTATATCGATCTAGGTAAGAAATCTTCGCTTGGAACGTATATTTTTATTTTCTCTATTCCAATGTCTTAACTCGGTCTTCTGACCAAGACCTTTTCATGGAATCAAATACCAGCCAAGCAAAGGAGGGGATTGGACACGTAGTCCCTACCCCTAAATTCAAGAAGCGAGCAGTATCGACAGTTTGAGGCTGGCCACCGGGTTATGGGCCGACTTTTGAAAGGGATAAGCAGATCACTGTGATCCCTACGAGTGAGGACGTTAGCGAGATCGATAGTTTAGTTCTTCGGGTTTACAGGTGTGTAATTACCACACTATCCCTTAATTAAATAAATGTGCATGTGTTATGTTTGAAAGCCGAAAATTGCGACAATGGTGATTAACCTACCCATGTTGGGTAAAACCGAAACCCCAGGTCAGTATATTATAAATCAAGCGTTATAATTATTGTTGATAGCATGATTTTGTGTGTACACTAAGTATTTCATGTATGACATCATATAACCTGTCTATTATAATATGTTGCATGTGCATGGGATATTGGGATGATAACGATATGAAGGAGAAGTGTATATCGGTGACATAGTCACACTAAATGATGGCTTGGTGCCTCATTATCGTATCGGTGATTTGATCACATGTTGATCTATGGCTAGACCACGTTATATTGACTTTGAGCAGTTTGTCTGTCAGCATGACTGCCAAAGAGGTGTGTAGAGGATGGAGGGTTGATTGTAGAAATCCCCACAGGTGTGTTGAGGATGGACTTATGGAGCAGTGTGTAGAGGATGGAAAATTAGGCTGGGTTGGGCTATCATGTTGATTATTTGTTTATACTGTGATGATTGGGCTTTGGTCGATGGTGTTTTGGGCCACAGGCCCACTTGTGGATTTTGTGGACTAATTGCACACTGAGTCTGGTGACTCACTCTATTTTCTTAAACAACTTGCAGGTAACTCATAGTTCTTTGGACTGGGCTGGGATGGACTTGAGGTGGCCATGCATGGGTTACTCGATTAAACTTTATTTTATTTATCGTTTGAAACTTTTGGGGATTTTTTATTTGTAATAAGGCCACTTCAATTTTGGTAAATTTTCTTTTAGATTTTAATTTTTGGACACATAAATTACAAACTACTTAATAGGACCTTTTGATAAAATACAAAACTGAGGTTTCTCTACAACCGGTTAAACAACATTTCTTATAAAAAGAGGACCTTGTTAATAATCTAATAATCGAATAATCGGTAATTGTTTTTGGATGTCACCTAACTGCAAGGCATGGCTATTTAAATTTTATAACTTAAATGAATAACGAGATTTCAACTGAACTACAAAATTTGAGTTTTTCTAAAATGTCTTAGGAATCAACTGAAGCTCGTGAAACTTTCTAAACTCTTTTTCTAGTAACATGCCAGATTCGGTCGTGGTGTTTGGGCCGGGTTTGGGGTGTTACATACATTCGGTGCCGATGCCATGTCCCAGACATGGTCTTATACGGGACCTTCCTTCATTTGGTGCTGATGCCATGTCCCAGACATGGTCTTATATGAGACCTTCCTTATCTCATGTTGTTATATTAGTATCCTTGCGATTCCAAAAGTTCAACGGGACTTTAACTTAACATGATCTCATTATAATTTCATCCAGGCACCATTAATCAACTTCATGGAAATAATATACATTTCTCATAATATAAAGTAATTAAAAACATAATAACATTATGTAGCTTTAATTTCACACAAACTTACCTCGGTACTCAAAATACGTATAGTTGTTCGATTTAGTCCACAACCTTGTTCTTGCCTCGATTTCAGTCCGGGCTTCATGTTTCTTGATCTATAATAACAATTTCACTTATTTAATACTCACATTGACTAAATTTACCCATGAATCATACTTCTAAAATTTACAATTTTGCCCCTAAACTTTTACATAATTACACTTTTGCCCCTAGGCTCGTAAAATAATTTTCATTCAATTTCTTTGCATTTTAAGACTAGCTGAATCATTTTCTTAACTAAAGCGGCCCCCAATTTCCTCTAATTCACTCATTATGACCATTTTCATAACTTTTACAATTTAGTCATTTTTATGAATTTCCCATGAAAAATTACTTAGAAAAAGATGTTTATCATACATCAAACTTTCATATTCTTCCATAAATCATCAAAATACATGCATGTCATACATGGGTAAATTTTTGAACATAAACCCTAGCTCAAAATATAGCTAGAAATAGCTAAATCGAGCTACGAGGATCTCAAAAATATGAAGGACAATAAAAATGGGGCTAGGAGGTACTTACAATCAAGCTTGAAAGATGAAGAAACCCTAGCTATGGAGAGCTTGAAAATTTCAGCTAGCATGAAAAAGATGGGCATGAATTTTTGACTTCTTTTTCCCTTTTAATTCATTAATTAACCAAATGACAAAAATGCCCTTAAGGCTTTTTCTTGAGATTTTTCCTTCCCATGTCTATTTTTGTCCATCTTGACATATATTGGTCTAATTGCTAAATAAGGACTTTTAATAATTTTTATAATGCTATTTCATACTTAAATCTTCTAGAATCTCATATTTTTCAATCTTTGCAATTTAGTCGTAATGGACAAATTGATCACTAATTAATAAATTTTCCTCATGAAATTTTCACATAATCATGCAAACATATCATAAGCCTCATAAAAAATCATAAAACACATATTTCTACTTCAGATTTGTAGTCTCGCAACCACTATTCTGACTAGGCACTAAATTGGGTTGTTACACGTATCGATGCCAATAGCCCAGCTATGGTCTTACACGAAATCTCACATCGATGCCATATCCCAGATATGGTCTTACATGAATTCTCACATTGATGCCATATCCCAAATATGGTCTTACATGTAATCTTATTGACCCTAATGTCATGACATCTGTATCTTATCATTCTTAAGGTTCAACCAGGATTTTCTAGCTTATCAAACTTTGTCGATTTCGTTCAAGGATTCGGTCATAATTCATATAATATTAAAACATTCAAAACATAAATTAAACAATGCGTTATTTACATACGAACTTATCTCGGCATCAAAAAGGCAAAAGGACTTAAATCGTTAATTACTCGTTTTTCCTCCGTTCTAAGTCCGAACCTCATTTTTCTTGATCTATAATATCACATTCATCTCATTTAATCATTATACTATTCAAATCAGCCCAAAGTCACATTATGGCAAAAATTACATATTTGCCTTAAACTTTGACACATTTACAATTTAGTCCCTAGGCTCGAAAATGAAATCTATCCATTTCCTTGAATCCCAAGCCTAGCCGAACCTAAATCATGCTTATAATAGCCTACATTTTTCATCAAATTAGATTTTTACTACCCATTTTACAACTTTTACAAACAAGTCCTTTTTATGTTTTATTGAAAATCACTTAGCAAAAGTCGTTATCATACATTAAACTTTCATTTTCTACCATAAAACATCAAAAAACATGCATGTCATACATGGGTAAAATTTTAAACATGAACACTACTTCAAAACGATGGTAGAAATAGAAAGATCGGGTGAATATGACTTCAAAAACATAAAGAGCATTAAAAACGAGGCTAGGATGTACTTACAATCAAGCTTGAAAGTGGAAGAAAACCCTAGCTATGGTGTCTTGAAATTTTCGGCCAAGGGGAGAAGATGGACACCAATTTTGACTTGATTTTCCCTTTTTATTCTTTTATTAACCAGATGACCAAAATGCCCCTAAAGCCTTTCTTTGAAATTTTTCCTAAACATGTCCATTTTTGTCCATAAAAATAGAAATTGGTCAAATTTCTATTTAAAGACCTCTAATTAAGAATCCATAACTATTTCATACTTAAAGCTTCTAGAACACATATTTTGCAACTTTTGCAATCTAGTCCTAAAATCAAATTGGACACTTTACCAACAAAATTTCTCAACAAAACTTTCACACAACCAAGAAATCATATTATAAACCTTAAATAAATCATAAAATAAATATTTCCACTTCAGATTTGTTGTCTCGAAACCACTATTCTGACTAGACCCTAATTTGGGCTGTTACATAGTAGTAGAAGAAGCAGGATGGTGACTCGAAGATGAAGGATGAGGTGGATCCTCGTGATGGAAAGGAACATCATCAGTGAATTCCTCGGGCTCATCCTAAGGGTCAAAATGAGATAATCGGTACTGAGGAGGATCCACTCCACAAAGTCAATCCATCATCCTTATATGGGTCATGCTCAATATTTCTTGTGAGGACATCTGGCTGGCGAATGTAAGCGAGGAGAATTGCTTGATGTGTCGAGGAGACCAAAGTATCGATCGAGTCGAGTCACATAACAGCCTAAACATATAGGACCCTTCCTGCTGCGGTCTATCTGATGGCGAAGGCGAGAGCGATGCAGTAGGCTAAATAAAAAAGATGTTCTATGGCCATGCTCCAGAGAAAATATGCATCGGTGGTACTGATGAATCCGGTGATCTCTCTTTTATCGATCAAATTGTGAGCCAAAAGGGCATGAATATTAATTGACTGTTTAACGTTACAGCAATAATGTGCAAGCGTACACTGTCGATGCAAGTATAGTAGACAGATATGAGTCTGTCCCGATATCGATCCTACAAGGATAGGTGCCTTTTGTCTATTAATGTCGGTACAATAACTAGGATATAAATGAGATGAATTGTGAGTATAGTTGTCGATGCAATAACTTTAAAAACAACAAAATAAAATATGATTACGATAAACTAGGATCCCCAACATGAATCTTCAGTAGAATACTAAGTGCTCACAGGTATAAAAGTATAGGTGATTGTCGATGTGATAAAATTCAATGTATATCTAACTTAGCATTACTCCTCACATTTAATTTCAGACTTAACTACGTATATTAACCTCCCCTTCCGATGATGGCAGAATGACACTATTAAGAACAAGTGGACTAAATTTCTCTAATCCTCACTCAACTTCCGTTGTAATGGTTGTTGGCTAAAACTGTCACTGCACTTTCCAATGTCAGTGACTGCAATAACACTTCCGTTGAAAAAAATACAAACCCCAAGATTAAACAATAAAAGCAAAATTAAATAAGATAACATTTCACCAAGAATTCAACAGTACTTCCATACAACCAGAAATTAGAGAGTAATCACTAGCATTTAGAAAGAAATAAGAAAGACTCGAATGGAGAATACTATCCCTAGGAAACTCACTGAATCTCTCTATTCCCTCTTGTCACACATTTATGTCTCCTTGTCAGGATCTAGTCTGCATCTGGTTTTCACGTTGGCTTGCCTGTGAGAGGTTTAAGTTGTCATGGCTATAACACCCCTTTCTCGTATTCTATATCGAAATCGAGTACGAGGCGTTACTGTACTTAACTCATATGGTCATACAACTTTGGGCAATCAAATTTCATTCTAAATTAAAACCTTTCCATACATAACTCTAACATCCTTATAATGGGCTTACGAGGCCTTAAACGTGTTTCTAAAAGGTTTCAGAGATAAAATGGAAGCTTTTACGCACTTAAGGAAAATTTTGCCTAAATAGGGCCTACACACATGTGAAGTGGGACACGCCCGTGGGGGAAGGCTGATGGTCACACACGCCCATGTCCCTCACCCGTGGTCATCACTGACTTATTTCACATGGCCGAACACATGCCCGTGTCCCTGGCCCATGTCCCTCATACGGCCATGACATGCCTGTGTGCCAAAACCTTGGCATTCTGTTTATGATGTCATCATCTCAATAAGGTCACACGGCCAAGGCACACGCTCGTGTCCTTAGATTGCTTGTCGAATTAAATTCCAATTTCAAGGTGCAAACTTCACACGGCCTGGGCACTTGCTCATGTTCGTGGCTGTGCCTTCCACACGGCTGAGACACAAGGTCGTGTCTCTGCCCATGTGTTTACTACAAGGTTTACTGACTTGGAAAACTAACATACAGGGGACACACGACCTGGTCACACACCCGTGGGACTGACTGTGTGTCACACATGGTCTAGACACATGCTCGTGTGCCTACTCGTGGGCAGAACAAGGCTATTTTCCAAGCTCTATTGTCACCCTATCCCACATAACAGGATCCCATACAACAAATCATCAATAAAATCAATTTTGCAACAACCAATTTCTTGAATAACCTTATATTTCATAAATTAATCATAATGAGCCATCAACTATGGCAATATACAAAACAGGTTCATCCATAAGGGAGCCAATACACACATGGCCAAAATAACAAAACAATTGACCTAGTCTAGCCCCTATACATGCCATACTTAATATGCTAATTCTAGATATACTGAGATTTGCTGATAGTGTGGGTTAATTTCCAATTAGCTTCGTATCCTGACCCGGATCTTTGACACTATAAAACAAGGGAAAAGAAGAGGAGTAAGCTTAAAGCTTAGTAAGTTTACATGTAAAAAATAAGTATTACAATATATGCTAATCAACAAATAGCATTATACACTAAGTAAGAACTATCCACATCCCATAGTCATGCTTACTCATTTCATCTCTTACAACATTCCAACTATATATACCAAGCAATATGATCCCATTTAATAGCATACATTTTCTGCACTTGTCACCACATAACCACATGAAACAAACACTTAAATGGTTTTACAATAAATCATCGAGATAATACCAAACACTAGGTGGTTTTGCACATAGCCTACCAACAAGAATATTTTCGGTGGTATCGTACATAGCCCACCAAATGATAATAAAGACAATGGCAAAATAGAGCATACATACTAACTTGTCCACACGGTCGGAGACACACCCGTGTTCCTTGCCCGTGGTTGACACTGACTTGCACCACACGGCCAGTCACACGCATGTGTGTGAGCCTGACTTGATTCAATTTGCAAACTTAAATGACACAGTCGAGCCATAAACCCGTGTGCTCAACCATGTGGGCAATTATAGGCCATTTACAAGGCTAAATTGCCATCCACACCTTGGAATCACCTTCAAGCATCAAACCAATTTCAAATTATGCCTCAAATGTAATCAAAACATACCAACTAAACACCTTTTTAACCTCTTAATATTACTACTCAATTCACATTCACATTTCAACTAAAACTTACCAATTCAAGGTATCAAATTCACAACCAAAACATATATTTCATTCATCATTCAATCTTTACCAAATTCTATCATGAAGCATACCATTCCATTTTGCTAATTTATACCAAAATGATCACTCACATAGAACACACATACACATCTTTAACCATCCTTTACACATACCCAAGGCATATACCAAAATCATGAAACTATCATACCATATCACATGGCAAGATTTATACACTTCAAAACATGCCATATTCACTAGCCTATACATGCCATATTCTAAATATAGACAACTTCCAAATGTACCAAAATAGATAACTGATAGTGTGATTATGTCGCAGACGATCCCTTGATTTGAGCTGGCTTTAAATACACTGTAAAATAGAGAAAACTTCACACAGTAAGCTTTAAAGCTTAGTAAGTTAGTCGTAATATACATTTAACTCAATAATTAAATTTCAATATACAAAATAGCCATCACATAGATCAATTCACAAATATACACAATTTTATCTTTAGCTAATATGCTCACTCATCCATCCATAAATCCATTTACAAAATCATCAACCACATAGGTTCCGTACATACCTTTTCCAACACTTAGTTAATGATTATTCTTGCTACTCAGTGTTCAATACCACATTCGATCAATCTTCATATTCATTCGATTTAGTTGCACACTTAGTGCCAATATCTTAGCCGAAGCTTAAATATCATCGCACACTTAGTGCCTTTACTTCAAATCAAATTTAACTCGGTATCGCACACACAGTGCCAATCGAAGTAGTCGATACTTTCTTTACTTCGCACACGCAGTGTCGTTCTCTATTGTATTAATTCTATACCGCACACTTAGTGCCACATCTCTCAAAATCACATTTAACATTACTAATTCATCAACCATATAGTCTTTCATTACATAACACATGAGTATAATTTAAACAATTCGTATTATAAATGAACTTACCTCGGACGTAGAAATACCGAGACTAGTCTATCAATCAAGCACTTTGTTCTTGCTTTGATCTCGATCCGAACCTCTCTTTTCTTTATCTATATATATTCAAATTTAGCTCATTTATTCACCAAATCATTCAATTCAATCCAAACACACATATTTAGGGCCTTTTACAAAATAGCCATCAAATTTTCACATTTCAACACTTAAGTCCCTATTTCATAAAATCATCAAATACCATAATTTCAATTCACACATGCCTAGCCGAATTTTCCTTATGTTCATACAAGCCCACATATTTCATTTATTTCACATTTAAGTCTTCCAATTTCTCATTTTCACAATTGAGCCCAAATTACTCAAATTTACCAAAAATTCAAAGACAAAATATGTTGATCTATTACATATCTTTCATATTTCATCATCAACTATCACAAAACTTAAACATTCATCGATGGAATATCTCAAAATCTTCATCAAATTCTAAAATTAAATCATGGTCTTGATAATACACTAAGCAACGATCATAAAAACGTAGAAATCATCAAAAACTGAACTCAAAACATACCTCAATCAATCCTTGTATGTGCCGAATAACAAAAACTCAAAAACCCTATGTGTTCTTCCTATTTTCACTGGAAATAAGATGATAAAATGGCCACCAAATGTTTTTGTTTTATTTAATTTTAACTTAATTGACATTTTACCATTTTACCTTTAATGTATAACATTTAAATTCAACTAGTATAAGCCCATTTTTGTCCATCTCCACTATCAAAGGTCTAATTACAATACAAGGACTTATCATTTATAAAGTCATGCCAAATAAGCACTTTAACAATTAGCATATAAATTTTCCATTTTATGCGATTAAGTCCTTTTTCTCAATTCGATGCACAAACGATAAAATCTTCACACATAATTTTCACACATGCTCAATCACATACTATAAACACAAAAAATAATATTAAAATATTTTTTTTACTTTTGATTTGTGGTCCCAAAACCATTGTTCTGACTAGGGTCTAAACCATGCTGTTACAAATATGGAATTAACTCATACAACGACATTAATGCAATAAGATATCAAAATTAAGGATAACATAGGCTAGGATTCACTGAGTTATAAAATGCGATTTACTGAACTAAAAATGCTAAAATGTATGCTAAGGATAACTAAATAGGAACAATTTAACCAATAAGTAAGGGGAAAACCTATGTTCTTTTTAGTGTTATCACACCTCTAGACTTGAGTTTTTACTTGTCCTAAACTAAAACAGAAACTAGCAAGGCTACAAAAAAAATTACGAAGGCAAATGATCATTCTAGCAACTTGAAACGCTCTAAACTCCCAATGGATGAATCACATTCAGATGAAAGAATATTACATCGAAAATCCATAAGCATGAATAAATAAGGTTGCAACTTCATCAATGCTACCATCATGCTTCAAACCCTAAGTTCTATCTACCATTACAACATTTATTATATAGTACTAAGTATATATATACTTTTTTCGGAATAAGGGATATCATTGCATTACTGTACCATTGTTCCTAAAAAGTAACAATGGGGTACAACAAACCCCCATGGAGTACATAATTGCACCGACACACACTCATGCAACGATAGCCTTTGCTAGATTGGTTTGTCTAATGCTTGTATTGGAGTGTTCCCTTTTTACCATTCCATACTACACCCACTTTGGAGTGTCTCTACTTTATAACTATATATACATATAAGCAGTTGTAAAAAGCAGATTCATTCAAGAGTTAATGAATGATAGCAATCATCCATTTCTAATGCAACCTAATCAATTCATCAAAGAATTGAAACTACAATCTTCTATAAAATTTATCTAACTCATTCATTGCTAATTTACATGATTCAAGAATTAAGCATCGAATGTAACACAATTTTTTTGAACAATTTTCATTAATTATAATTAAACCTTGCATGCTTCATTTTCAAAAACAAAAATTTTGAAATGTGGGTGCATTTTAAGCCCTATGTGTATTCCCCCAAACTTAAAGTTTGCATTGTCCCTAATGTACTAACACAAAAATGTAATGACAATGAAAATGCAATGACAATGTATACTTATCAAAATAAAACCTATAGTTACATGCAATGCATGAATATATAACCAAAGCTTAAAACAAACTAACTCAATTATCCACAACCATTGATGTGGCTGTATGATGTTTCTTTCTTCTTTTTTTTAAATCCTTGAAGCACTTCCTTTTCTTTTCTTTGGGCTTTGCCCAGTCGTCGGATTGCTCTTCAATTCCTAGCTCAGCCCCGTCATCATCGACTGTTGTTTGTGTAGAAGAGGCCACGTGGAGTGGTCTAGTGTAGACCACTATTGCCCATGAATTACATTGCTCCTAACTGGTGACTTCAGCAGCTTCTGTCAATCTCACTCCAGTTCACTCCAAATTATCAATATTTGCACCCATAGACTCAGGTGCGGTGATAGCCTTCTCAACAACATCTTCTTCTTCTTCTTTTTTCTCATTTTCAGCAACTTCCTCTTCTTCAACAACAACTTCCTCTTCTGCAACAACTTCTGCTTGTACAACATCAACTTCCTTCTCAACAATAGTATTTTCTTGATTAGCAAAAATACCATCCTCAAACAAGTTATCAATATTTCTTAAGCATTCTTCGATGTACCTAGATTCTTTTGTTTCTCATTATTAGAGACCTGCATAATGGGTGGGGATGCCACTGGTCTATCTTGGTCCTCTAAGTCATCATTCCAGGAAGAGAGGTCATAATTACGAATGATTGGTGGAAACACAAGGAATTCCAATAATGGAGATAGGTTCAGTTGTCCTAATGTGGCTATAATAGAACTGTTCCAGGCTCTGGTATAAGCATAAAACAAAATTTGAGATCTCTCCATATCTTCTACACTAGCAACAAGCTTAATCTGCCTATTCTTGATAGAATTTACCAATTTTTTGACATCTTTCAGTTTGCGACATAAAAATGTCTCTGTATTGCCCTTTCTTGTCTTGCTGGTCTCTGCCTCTTTCAGTATTGGTGTGTCCTTGCCTCGAGTCATTCTTTCTATAGAGGGTTCAGTGATTGGGCCCTTATTTTCCAAGATTTCCTTACTAGCACGGGGCACGATTCCTCTTTGCTGGCATAATAACATCACCAGTGATGGTAAAACTAAGATCCCAATCTACTTTTTAGCATAGTCAGCTATTTCGTGGTAAAGTATTACGCCCACATAAATTTTACGGCCCTTGACGATAGAATGTATCAGACACATTCTATCTAGGTGACTGTGGTGCTGTGAGTGGAGGGCTTTAGTTTGTAGTTGACAAAGTGAAACCAAATTTTACCTTACAGTGTCAGGAAATGATGGTGCATCGTATAGTTATTTTTATGGGAACCCGTCCAAACTCGACACACAAGTGTCTCATGAACAAGTCTCATTTTTTTATCTTAGATGTTATCCATGAACTTAGAGTGTTCGTCGACATGGACCTTAGTGTTGTACAGCTCGTTGATGTTTGCAGTGTCCCACGATATTAAACCTTCTCGAACGAAAATAATTTCTAACTCATGATCATAGAGACTGGCATAGAGCTCACATACCAATGAAGGTGAGTAGCTTCTAGGATGGTTGCAAAAAGTTTCCCACTTTAACTTTGAGATGGTTTTGGAGACTTTTTTTTGTAACACCTCTTACCCATTTTCGACACTGGAACTGGGTACGAGGCATTGACTTAACATACTTCATCATACCAAATTGAGCCATAATTTTTTCATTCAATCTTAAAGACCCTTCATTCGTAATCATAACGTCCCTATTATAGGTCTACGAGACTTGAAACATGCCTATAGAATGGTTCGGGATTGAACTGAAAACTTACAAACACTTAGAAAATTTTTGCTTAAATAGGGCCACACGCCCATGTCTATGGCCCGTGTCCCTCACACGGCTATTACACGCCTGTATCTTAGCCCGTCTGTGAAAACCTTGACATTCTATTTATGACGTCAGCATAGCTTTAGGGCCACACGGCCAAGTCACACGCCCGTGTCCTAGCCTGTGTGATGAACTAAACTTTCGCAAATTATGTGCAGACTTTACACGGTCTGGCATACGCCCATGTTCTGAGACGGTGGCCTTCACACGGCTGAGACACATGGCCATGTCTCTGCACATGTTCTTACTACTAAGCATTCTATTTTACTAATTTTGGATGTAGGGGAACACACAACCTATCAACAAGCCCACAGGGACTAAAATGAGAAATTGAGGGACTAAATGTGAACTAAATGAAATATATGGGCTTAAATGAACTCTATGAAAATTTGGCTAAGCATGAAAAATGTGAAATTTTGTGTATTTTATGATTTTTTGAAATGAGGGCTAAAATGTTAAAATATGGATATATGAGGGCTAATTTGTAAAATTCCCTAAATATGTGTATATGTATTGAATTGAATGATTTGGTGAATAAAGGAGTTAAATTTGAATGTGTATAGATCAAGAACTAAAAAAAACAGAATTAGATCGGGGGAAATCAAAAGTAGTTGAATAGTCATTCATTTCTGTTTTTTCTCGTACGAGGTAAGTCTATATACAAATAAATGTGTTTGAATTGAATTATTATTATTTATATGTGAAACCCGGGAAAGTTTCGTTAATGTGATGACGTTCAAAAAGCCCCGTACGAACCTTAGGAAGTAGTTAGGATACGTATGTCATGACATAGGATTACAATATGAGTTATCATGTAAGACCACATCTGGGATGATGGCATCGATTTGAGATTTACGTGTAAGACCATGTCTGGGACATCAGCATCGTATTTGATTTTGTGTAAGACCCTATCTGGGACAGTGGCATCGATATTGATTACATGTAAGACCGCATCTGGGACATTTGCTTTGTACGAGCTTTACAAGTTATCCGAGTATCCCTATTGGTTCTGAACGGTTCAACGGGCATTCCGAGATATGATTGAATTTGTGAATATGTATCCGTTTCAGGTAAGTATGAATTATATATGAAATTTGGCAATCGAAGATAAGTATGATTATGAACATTTGTTATGTGAGCTACATGAAAATGTGATATGTTTATAAGAAAGTGGTTATGAACAAATGAGCTAACTGAAAAATAAGAATTTGCTATTGTGTTATGCCATATTTCATATGAATGAAATAGTTTATAATTGATTATGTGATAAGTTTATTTGTATATGGCTTACTATGCTTTTGAAAGCTTACTTTGCATGTGTTTGCATTTTTTATAGATTATCGAAGCTACTAGAAGCTCGGGGATTGTCGAGGATCATCACCACACTATCAAACTATATTTTGGTACTTTTTGAAAATGTACATATTGAAGTATGGCATGTATAGGCTAGAAATGTTAAGATATGTTTTGGTACATGTATATAAAGCCATGTGTTATGGCTTGATAATGAATGTGATTATGGGTTAAATTAGTGTATGCTATGTGATGCAAAAGTTGGTATGTTTTGTTGTGCTCATGAATGAAATGTTTTTGATGTGAGGATGGTACTTTGAATCGATATGTTTGAGTTGGATTTGTATATGGAAATGAATGATGTTGTTACTGGTTAAATTATGCATAATTTGGTATGTTTTTGGCTGCCTTCAGGGCATGAATTGATGCTTGTTTGATGCTTATAGGTATGACCCAATTTTGGGTGGCAATTTGTCCTTACAAATGGCATATATTTTCCCACACGATTGAGCACATGGTGTGTGTCTTGATCATGTCTTTCAGGGTTGCAATTCGAAGCAAGTCATACTTGCACATGGGTAAGACACACGGACGTGTGATAGGCCATGTGATTCAAGTCAGTGTTACACATGAACCAGACACATGGGCGTATGACAGGCCGTGTGATTCAAGTCAGTTTTGCACACGGGCAGAGACATGGTCCAAGGCATGGCCATGTGAGGTACACGGCCTAGCCACATGGGCGTGCGCCCTATTTTGAAAGAAAAATTTTCTGAATTTTGCAAAGTTTCCATATGAGATCGGTTTAGTCCCAAACCTTTTCTAAAGCATGTTAAAGTCTCATAGACCTCCTAAAGGGACTATATGAATATGAATTATTATGAAATGATGATGTATGATTAAAATTGTGAAATGAGAGTAAAATGTTCTGGTATGTCCGGTAATGCCTCTTAACCCTAGTCTGAAGATGGATATAGGTTAGGGGTGTTACAATGTACATTTTCAAAAGGTACCAAAAATATAGTTTGATAGTGTGGTGATGATACTCGACGATCCCCGAGCTTCCAATAGCTTCGATAATCTATAAAACAATGCAAACACACACAAAGTAAGCTTTCAAAAGCTTAGTAAGCCATATACAAATAAACTTATCAAATAAACAATTACAAACTATTTCATTCATGTCAACTATGGCATAACACAATAGCAAATTCATATTTCTCATCTAGCTCAATTGCTCATAACCACTTGCTTATAAACATATCACATTTTCATGTAGCTCACATATCAGATGATCATATTCATACTTATCTTCCATTACCAAATTTCATATACATTTCATACATACCTAAAACGGATACTTATTCACATATTCAATCATATCTCGGAATGCCCGTTGAACCATTCGAAATCAATAAGGATACTCAGATAGCTCGTAAAGCTCGTACAATGCCAACATCACAGACGTGGTCTTACATGTAATTAGATATCGATGCCTCTGTCCCAGATAGGGTCTTACACGAAATCATATAAGATGTCAATGTCCTAGACATGGTCTTTCATGTAAATCTCTAATCGATGAAAACGTCCCAGACGTGGTCTTACACGATAACTCATATCGGAATCCTATGTCATGACATATGTATCCTAACTATTCCTATGGTTCGTACGGGGCTTTTCGGACGTCATTATATTATCAGAACTTTCCCAGATTTCACATATTCAGCTCAAATAGCCATACATCACAATACATTCACATAAAAACAATAATAATTCAATTCATACTTATTTATTTGTATATTGACTTACCTCTTACGGGAAAGAACGGAAACGAATGACTATTCAACTACTTTCGATTTCCCCCGATCTAAGTCCTTTTTCTTTGGTTCTTGATCTGTACACATTCAAATTTAACAGTTTTATTCACCAAATCATCCAATTCAATCCATTTACACATATTTAGGGCATTTTACAAATTAGCCCTCACATTTTCACGTTTTGACATTTAAGTCTCTAATTCACAAAATCACAAAATATACAAAATTTCATTACACCATAGCTTGGCCGAATATTCACTTGGCTCAAATAAACCTATATATTTCATTTATTTCACATTTTAGTTCTTTAATTTCTCATTTTCAAAATTTAGCCCATAATACTCAAATTCATCAAAAATCCAAATACAAAACATGTTAACCCAACACATATCTTTCATTTTTCATCAACTAACATCACATAGATCACAATTTCATCAATGGCATAACTCAAAATCTTCATCAACTTCAAAAATTGTGGCATGGGCTAGCTAGTACACTTAATAACAATCACAAAAACATAAAAATCATCAAAAACTAATCAAAGAACATTCCCTAATCACCCAATTTCCTAGCCGAACCCTAGCTTGCTCTTAAGCTTTCTTTCTTTTCCAATTTTCGACAAGAACAAGTGAAAGATGATGAATGAAAATGGTTTTATTTTATTTAACTTACTTTATTTACTAATTGACATATTTACCCTTAATGAAATGATATGAAAACTTTATTATGGTTGTCCATTATCGTCCATTTACCTCTATAGTGGCCAAATTTCATTTTAAGGACTTATCAATTAATAAACCATAGCAAATTAGTACTTTAACAAATAGAAAGTCACTTTTTCAATTTACGCGATTAAGCCCTTTTCTCAAATTAAACAACCAATCGAGAAAATTAATTCATGAAACTTTCACACATACTTAATCACATACTATAAAGACAAAAATAATATTAAAATTTTTTTGACTAGGATTTGTGGTCATGAAACCACTATTCTGACTAAGGTATAAACCGGGTTGTTACAACTCTCTCCCCTTAGGGATTTTCGTCCCCAAAAATCTTACCGTTGAACAAATTCGGATATTGCTCTCTCATAGCATCTTCGGGTTCCCACGTAGCTTCTTCGACCCCATGTCGATGCCATAATACTTTTACTAATGAAAATCTCTTATTTCTCAATTCTCTAATCTCGCGAGCTAAGATATGGATCTATTCTTCTTCATAAATCATATCAGACAAAATTTCTATTTCAGACGGAGAAATTACATACGAGGGATCAGATTTATA
Source organism: Gossypium rotundifolium (assembly GCA_025506655.1). NCBI lineage: Eukaryota > Viridiplantae > Streptophyta > Magnoliopsida > Malvales > Malvaceae > Gossypium > Gossypium rotundifolium. Next base: position 148,981,379 of record CP106724.1, read on the forward strand.
TTGTCAAAGCATCGATACGTGAAACACATTATGAATCTTTTCTAGCTCAGGTGGTAGCGAATAATCCGTTCTCACCGGAATAAAATGAGGTGATTTCGTCAATCTTTTAATTATAACCCAAATTGCATCTTTCTTCCTCGGAGTTAAAGGCAAACCGGAAACAAAATTCATTATCACTCTATCCTATTTCCACTCGGGAATCATAATCAGTTGTAACAAATCGGATGGCACCTGATGTTCAGCTTTAACTTGGTGACCGATCAAACATTTCGAAACAAAATCAGAGATATCTCTTTTCATTCCAGGCCACCAGTAAAGTTTTTTCAAATCATTATACATCTTTGTACTCTCTGAATGAACAGTTAAGCGACTGCTATGCGCTTCTTTCAAAATCAATTGAATCAACTCTGGATTTTTGGAATCTCAAACAATCATCAACATCAACTTGAAATTCAGAATCAGAGTAATCACACTAAGCTTGTTTCGCCAACATTTCATTATCAACTTTTTGAGCATCACAAATTTACTGTAAGAATGGTCTTGCTTTCAATTCGGCTAAAACCAAACCATCATCAGATAGAACTAAATGAGCGTTCATCACACGTAGCACAGACAGTGATTTTTGACTCAAAGCATTAGCAACAACATTTGCTTTTCCCAAATGATAATCTATAGATATCTTGTAGTCTTTTAACAGTTCTAACCATCTTCTCTGATGTAGATTTAAATCTTTTTGAGTCATCAAATATTTCAGACTTTTATGATCTGAAAACACATGGCATTTCTCATTGAAAAGATAGTGGCGCCAAATTTTTAGAGCAAACACGATCGTAACTAACTCAAGGTCGTGCGTCGGATAATTCTTTTCATGCGGTTTCAATTGTCTCGGGGCATAAGCTATAACTTTGCCTTCCTGCATCAAAACACAACCCAGACCATTTAACGAAGCATCATTATATATATCACAAATTCTTTACTAGATTTTGGTTGTACTAGCATTGGAGCTTTAGTCAATAGGACTTTCAATTGATCAAAGCTTTTCTGACACTTTTCAGACCATTCAAATTTCACATCTTTCTGAAGCAATCTCGTCAACAAAGTTGCAATCATCAAAAAGCCTTTTACGAATCGTTAGTAATAACCAGCAAGTCCTAGAAAACTATGAATTTCAAACACATTTTTCAGAGGCTTCCACTCTAAAATAGCTAAAACCTTGCTCGGATCAACTTGTATACTGGATGCTGACACAATATGCCCCCAAAAGCAAACTTTGCGCAACCAGAACTCACATTTACTAAAATTTGCATACAATTGCTTATCACACAAAGTTTGTAGCACAATTCTAAAATGTTCGGTATGCTTAATTTCATCATGTGAATAAATCAAGATGTCGTCAATGAATACAACAACAAACGGTCTAAAAATTCTGTTCATCAAGTCCATAAAGACAGCAGGAGCATTTGTTAATCTGAAGGGCATAACTAAAAACTCATAGTGTCCGTACCTCGTTCGGAAGGCAATTTTTGGAATGTCTAAATCTTTTACTCGCAACTGATAATATCCCGATCTCAGATCTATCTTTGAAAACACAGAAGCTCCTTTCAACTGATCAAACAAGTCATCAATTCTAGGCAGAGGATATTTATTCTTAATGGTCATTTTGTTTAACTGACGATAATCAATACACATTCTCATCGCGCCGTCTTTCCTTTTCACAAACAAAACGGGAGCACCCCAAGGTGAGAAAATTGATCATACAAATCCTCTATCGGTCAACTATTGCAACTAAGACTTTAATTCTTTCAAGTCTATCGGAGCCATTCTATACGGAGCTATTGAGATAGGGGTAGTCTCCAGCACTAACTCAATGCCAAACTCAACTTCTCGTATCGGGGGTAATCCCGGTAATTCTTCGGGAAATACGTCAGGAAACTCACAAACCACAGGTACAATTCAACTTTCTTTTTAGTCACTTTCAAATCTATCACATAGGCAAAATAGGCTTCGTGACCCTTTTTCACATAACTCTGAGCTTTCATCACTGATATCACAGCTGGTAACCCATTCAAATCATTAGATTCGATCTGAATTATCTCATCATTCTGACATCTCAAATCAATAGTCTCTTGTTTGCAGTTCACAATAGCATCATGCAAAGTTAGCCAATCTATACCCAGGATTATATCAAATTCATCAAAAGGTAATAACATCAGATCAGCAGAAAAATAGATATCTCGAAACATCAACGGACAATTCTTGCACACTTTGTCAACCAGAAAATTTTTGCCTAAGGGGTTCGATACTCTAATTATAAATTTAGTAGACTCTATAGGCAAAGTCTTACTGGATACTAAGTTCATGCATATATATGAATGAGTTAATCCTGAGTCTATCAATGCAATAACAGAAGTATCATAAAGAGTAAATGTACTCGTAATAATGTCTGGAGACGAAGCTTCCTCACGAGCTCGAATGGCATAAGCTCTGGCAGGTGCTCTCGCCTCAGATCTCGCAACTGTATCTTTCGTAGCTCTCTAGCTACCACTCATATTTCCCGTGTTTTTGGGAGGCCTACCCCTAGCTGAAGCGTTATTCGACTTTAGATTCTGTACAATTACTTGCTCAACAGACTCAAGACAGTCTCAGATAAAGTGATCTAAAGATATACATTTGAAACAAGCTCGACCATTTAATCGACAATTGCTCGGATGTCTTTTACCACAATGTCTACACTCAAGTGGCTCAGATTTGACATTTCCAACACTTGCAATTGAAATAGCTGGAGCTCGAAAGCTCGAATGTGATCTTTCATGATCTCTACTCGAATGTCCCACATTAGCCTTTGAACGGCTATACTCATCTCAAAATTTCTTTGATGCCAACTTATATGACTTATTTGCACCTCTCTAGCTTCCAAATCAGCTTTTCTTTTCTCTTTCCCGAGTTCTTTAGCTTTATATGCTCAGTCAACCAGCATAACAAATTTTTTTATTTTCAAAATTTTGACTAACAAACGGATATCTTCATTCAAGCTGTCTTCGAACCTTTTACACATTATTGCCTCAGTCGAGACACATTCTCGTGCATATTGGCTCAGTCTCACAAATTCTCACTCGTATTCTGTAACAGACATATGGCCCTGTTTCAATTCAAGAAGCACTTTTCTCTTTTGATCAATGAATCTCAAACTAATATATTTCTTCCAGAATTTGGATTGAAAGAAATCCCACTTAATTCGTTCTTTTGGAATAACGGAAGTCAAAGTTTTGGTAAGCTACATCTCTCAACAAAGAAACGACACATTTCACACATTCATCAGGGGTACACGACATCTCATCAAATACTCGAATTGTATTCTCGAACCAAAACTCATCCCTCTCAGCTTCATCATCATTAGTGGCCCTAAACTCTTCGGCCCCATATTTATAGATTTTATCGACCAGAGGCTTATTCAATAGATTCAGATTCATAACTGGAGGTACAACAAGAGTCTAAGGGGAATTAGGTGGAGGTGGAGGTTGAGGAACAGCTGGATTTGCTCTAACATACTGAGTGAACCACTCATTCATCATTTGGAAGAAGGCTTGTTTAGCCTCTCCTTCCTGACCCCTAGTAATCGGTCTAGAATCAGACGACGCTGTCTCTTGACCGGGAGTAGGTGCATTACTTTCAACATCGTCGACTACGGCTCGTTCATGATCCATTTACTATACGAAAAACACATTTTATCTGTAAGGACTTATCACACTATCACAATTCACATATATATGGCATGTATAGCTAGACTTTCACACACTACGTTATTCATAGAATCGACTAAATCGTAGCTCTGATACCAATAAATTATAAAACCCCTAGCCCATATCCATTACCAGACTAGGGTTAAGAGGTATTACCAGACATATTGGAATATTTTACACTCATTTCATAATGTCAATAATGTAACACCCTTACCTGTGTCCAACGCTGGGACATGATACGAGGCATTACCATACTTAATCTTACTTGAACATGCATTATCGGGTTATTAAATTTTGTTCTGACTTAACACTTTTCCTTCTTAATCATAACATGCTTATTATGGGCCTTGCATAAGTACACAGCCCAATCCACTTAAGGATGCATCGCTGTAGTTCACAAATTCCTTTCCCGACTCACGTTGTACTAGAACTGGAGCCTCTGTCAACATTGCCTTTAATTTTTCAAAACTCTGTTGGCACTTTTCTGTCCATTCAAACTTTACATTTTTCTGTAACAGTTTCATTATTGGGGTCGCTATCATGGAAAACCCCTTGACGAACCACCTATAGTAACCAGCTAAGCCCAGAAAACCTCTAACCTTAGATACATTTTTAGCGATTCCAATCAATAATAGCTGAAATCTTACCTGGGTCAACTCGAACCCCATCTCTCAGACAATGTGTCCCAAAAATCCAACTTCCTTGAGCCAGAATTCACTTTGACTGAAAACTGATTACCTCGTAAAATTTGCAAAACTGTCTTCAAGTGCTGAACGTGCTCATGCTCATCTCGAGAATATATTATTATATCATCAATAAAAACCACAACAAATTTGCCCAAAAATGGCCGAAAGATGTGGTTCATCAAATCCATAAACACTACAGGGGCATTAGTTAAACCAAAAGTCATAACTAAAAGTTCATGATGCCCATACCTCATCTGAAATGCTGTTTTCGGCACATCTGAATCTTCTACTCTCAACTGATATTATCCAGACCTCAAGTCTATATTGGAGAACACAGTGGCTCCCTTCAATTGATCAAACAAATCATCGATCCTTGGCAATGGGTACTTGTTCTTCACTGTTACCTTATTAAGCTTTCGGTAATCTATGCACAATCTCATGGAGCCATCTTTCTTTTTCACAAATAGCACTGGATCACCCTATGGAGAACAACTCGGTCTAGCAAAACCTTTGTTCGTTAACTCTTGGAATTGTGCCTTCAATTCCTTTAACTCCATTGGAGCCATTCTGTAAGGAGAAATTGATATCGGTACTGTACCGAGAGCTAACTCAATACCGAACTCAACCTCTCTAACGGCGGTAGTCCTGACAATTCATCGGGAAAAACATCTGGGTACTGGCATACCATCGGGATTGATTCAATTTTTAATTCGGTTTCTTTGGCATTCATCACAAAAGCAAGATATGCCTCATAACCTTTTCTAATATACCTCTGAGCCGACATGTGGGATATTACTACCAGTGATCTGTCTTGTTCATCTGATTCAACATGAAGAGTGTCCCCATTTTCACATCTCAACTCAATATATTTCTTTCCACAATTTACTGTCACATCATGAGCAGTTAACCAGTCCATACTGAGAGTAATATTGAATTCATCAAATGGAAATAACATGAGGTTTACTTAATATAATTACCTCTAATCATCAATGGACAATCTTTGCATACTTTATTAACTAATACACTTTTGCCTAAAGGATTATACACCTTTTCACAAATTTTGTAGACTCTATAGGCATACTCATTCTAGATACTAATTTCATGCAGATGTATGAATGGGTAGATCCCAGATCTATTAAAGAAATAACTTTAGTATCATGGAGAGAAAAAGTATCCGTAATCACATCAGGAGATGATGCCTCTTCGAGAGCACGAATGGCATAGGTCCTCGCAGGCACTCTACCCTCAGATCTCGCAGCCTACTCTTTCTGCGTATTCTTACTACTTGCCCCGCTTTCAGGGTTTCTCTATGGTCTTCCTCTGGCAATACCTCCCGGTCTTGCATCCTGAGGTTTCTCTTTCTCATTCCCCTCTGGACAATCTCTAACAAAATGGTCTAGAGACCCACACCTAAAACAAGCTTTCTCATTTGCTCGATATTCGAAGGAATGCAGTCTGCCACATTGCGGGCACTCCGGTATACTCGGTCGAGCGTTGCCAACACTAGCAACTAATGTAGTCTAAGCTTTAGACCTTGAGTATCACTTGCTCTTACTTTTGCTTGAGAACCTTGCTGAAGTAGATGATCGAGTAGGAAAATATCTTGATTTCTTGGATGAGGGCTGAAATGATTTACTAAATTGTCTCTTTCTTAAGTCACATGACTCCATCTCAACTTTTCTTTTCTCTTTCACTAATCCCTCGGCCTTACAAGCTCGGTCCACTAACACAACAAATTTCTTTAACTCGAGGACACCAACAAACAATTTAATATCTTTATTTAGTCCGTCCTCAAACCTCTTACACATGATAGCTTCAGAGGACACACATTCCTGAGCGTACTTGAAGAGTCTCACAAACTCGAGCTGGTATTCAGTTATCACCATCTTTTCTTGTTTCACTTCAAGGAATTCCTTTCTCTTTTGGTCAATAAACCTCTTACTGATATACTTCTTTTGAAACTCTTCTTGAAAGAACTCCCATGTGATCCTTTCCCTTGGTTCTACTAACACAAGGGTATTTCACCACTGATAAGCGGAATCTCTCAAAAAAGAAACCACGAACTTCATACACTCTTCTAGTGTGCAAGATAATTTATCAAATACCCTGATGGTATCTTCAAGCCAAAATTCGGCTCTTTCCGAATCATCATTTTTACTAGCCCTAAATTCTTCGGCTCCTTGTTTCTAAATTCTATCAACTGGAGGATTTTCTCTTCTTACAACTTCTACCACTTGGGGCGCTACATGAGTAGGTTGAGGAATAGGTGGGGGTGGAGGAGGTGGAGCATTTGGATTTGCCCGAATGTACTCTGTGTACCAATTGCTCATCATACGGAGAAAGGCTTCCCGGGCCTCTTCTCTCTGACCCAATGTATCGGGTCTACTCTTTACTTGCGCAGTCCCTTGCGCGGGGGCCGGCATATTACTTGCAGCATCATTGACTGCAGCTCGGTCAGGATCAGGATCCATTGACTATATAAAAACACAATTTAAATCATCAGGAGTCATCACACTATCATTATATAAATACTCTTATGTATGGCATGTATAGTTAGACTCATGCTTACGCTACGTTAGTCCTAGAATCGGCTAAATTGTAGCTCTGATACCACTAAGTGTAACACCTTTTACCCGTGTCCGATGCTGGGATAGGATACGAGGCATTACCGTACTGTATCTTGCTTGAACATGCATTATCGGGCTATCAAATTTTGTTTCTACTTAACACTTTTCCTTCTTAATCATAACATACTTATTATGGCCCTACGAGGCCTTAAACATACATCCGGAAGCTTTCAGAGTTCAACCGAAAAAATTTACACTATTTGAAAATATTTGCCTAAATAGGGGTCACACGCCCGTGTGATATGAGACACACCCGTGTGGGCAGGCCGTGTGGTCTCACACGCCATGTCCCTAGCCTGTGTAGAATTTATTTTTCCTTCGAGCCTATAGGCATTTTCATATGATCGGACACACGCCTGTGTCAATAGCCTGTGCCCTTCACACGGCCTAGACACGCCCGTGTCCTTCACTCGTGGAGCTCTCTGTTTATGACATCATCAAACCCATAATGGCACACGGCCAAGGCACATGCTTGTATATTGGCCCGTGTAACAAATCAAATTCTCGCAATTAAAATGCTGGGGACACACGGCCTATCAACACACCCATATGGGTTGGTCGTGTTTCACACACGACCTAGACACACGCTCATGTGTCTACTCATGTGGACAATTGAGGCTATTTTCCAAGCCCCCTTGCCACCCTGAAACTTAAAATCGATCACTTCATCACAAGAAGCACTTAATATAACGATGTCAAACTTTAAAAATCCTTAAATTATCATTCATTCCATCCACATTTTTACTCAATATCTTGCATGAATATTCATTTCATTATACCCATCAACCTTAGAACATGAATTTTCAAATATTGGCCAATTCATCATGGCCATTTACAAAATGAGAGTGAAACATTGATAGCCAACTCTTTGGCCTACAAACATGACATGACACAAAATGATAAAGTTCCTATACATGCCATACTCAAAATGAATTAACTTTACTATACCAAAAGAACGGCTGATAGTGTGATCCGAGCTCTGACGTTCTGTGATCCCTGAGCTAACTTGGTGAAACTACAAGGAAAAGGGAAAAGAGAGTGGTAAGCATATAGTTTAGTAAGTTTGCATGAAATTCTAAAGCAACATAATTGCTCAAACCAAATTCATCCATTTCATGAAACAATAGCAACATATGTCTGAAATGCTTAAACATACTTACTCACATTCATTCTTACCTATTTCATATCACATTATGATTTAGTAACTTGTACTTGCTCATAGTGCCTGTATCACTTAATCACATTACTTAGCACATATGCTAACATAAACATAAACTCAAATCTTCATCATTTTTATCATGAATGAAACTTAAGGTCATCCATAAATGGATTTGGCTCTATACCATTTCACATACTTAACTTTTTTTCCTATAAACGAATCAGATTATCGTAGGATATTCGAACTCATCATGCATTAATCTTGATGCCAATGCCATATCCTAAATATGGTCTTACATGGAATCACCCCTTGATGCCGATGCCATATCTCAAATATGGTCTTACACGGGATCTTATAGCTCGATGTCGATTCCATGTCCCAGATATGGTCTTATACGAGATCATATTTGAATGTCGATGCCATGTCTTGGACATGGTCTTATATGAGATCTTTCTTTGGTGCTGAGGCCATATCCCAGACATGGTCTTACACGGGACCTTCTTTATTCAATGCTAATACATGGGTATTTTTATTATTTCGAATCTTTATCCGGAATTTCACATAGCTTATTTACACCATTACCCCACGAGGCTTCATCACTCGATTTTCATAGCAAAAACATACATTATCATAATATTAAATAGTTTCAAATGTCAGAACATTATGAAACTCTAACTTCATAAAAACTTACCTCGATTCTCAAAATGTGTATCGATACTCGATTTAGTCCTCAGTTTTGTTCTTGCCTCAGTTTCGATCCGGGCTTCGTGTTTCTTGATCTATAATAATAATTTCACTTGTTAAATACACACATTGACTAAATCGACTCAAAATTCATATTATAGCAAAAATTACAACTTTGCCCCTAAACTTTTACATAATTACATTTTTACCCCTAGGCTCGTAAAATGATTTTCATTTAACTTTCTTGTATTTCAAGCCTAGCTGATTCATATTCTCAATTGTAGCAACCTTCAATTTCCACTATTTCACTCATGTATGACCATTTTTATAACTTTTAGAATTCGGTCATTTTATGCATTTTTCATGAAAATCACTTAGAAAAATATGTTTATCATACATCAAACTTTCATATTATTCCACAAAACATCAAAATACATGCATGTCACACATGAGTAAATTTTTGAATATGAACCCTAGCTCAAAATATAGCTAGAAATAGCTAAACTAAGTTACGAGGGTTACAAAAATACAAAGAACATGAAAAATGGGGCTAGGATGCACTTACTATCAAACTTTGAAGCTGAAGAAACCCTAGCTATGGAGAGCTTGAGAAATTCGGCTATGGTGAAGAAGATGGACATCAATTTTGACTTTATTTTCCCTTTTAATTATTTTATTAACCAAATGACCAAAATGCCTTTAATGGTCTTTTCTTGAGATTTTTCCTTCCCATGTCCATTTTTTTCCATCATCAAATATAATGGTCTAATTGCTAAATAAGGACCTCTAGTAATTTTCATAATTCTATTTCATACTTAAATTTTCTAGAATCTCACATTTTCCATTCTTTACAATTTAGTCCTAATGGTCAATTTAATCACTAATTAATAAAATTTCTTCATGAGATTTTCAAAAAATCATGAAATCACCTCATAAACCTTATAGAAATTATAAAACTCATATTTCTACTTTAGATTTATGGTCTTGCGCCACTATTCCAACTAGGCCCTAAGTCGGGCTATTACAAATCATATAACATTATTACATAATAATTCATATTCATATAGTCCCTTTAGAAGGTCTACGAGACCTTAACATGCTTTAGAGAAGGTTCGGGACTAAACTAATCTCATACGGAAACTTTACGGAATTCAAAAATTTTTCTTTCAAAATAGGGCACACGCCCATGTGGCTAGGCCGTGTACCTCACACAACCATGCCTTAGACCATGTTTTACCCCGTGTGCAAAACTAACTTGTGTCACATGGCCTATCACACACCCGTGTATCTGGCCCGTGTGCAAAATTGACTTGGGTCACAGGGCCTGTCACACACCGTGTGCAAGTCTGACTTGCTTCGAATTGGGATATTGAAGGACACAGTAGAGACACACGCCCGTGTGCTCAACCGTGTGGGCAATTATAGGCCATTTGCAAGGCCAAATTGCCACCCACTTCAGGTCATACCTACAAGCATCAAACAAGCATCATTTCATGTTTCAAAAGTAGCCAAAACATACCAAATTATGCACAATTTGACCTTTAACAACATCATTCATTTCCATATACCAATCCAACTCAAACATGCCAATTCAAAATACTAACCTCACATAAAAAACATGTGTTTCATACATCATATATATATCCTTATCAATTCATAGCATTTCTCATCATTTCAATTTCTCAAATCAACCATGAAACTTACTAAAATTGACCATCTCTTTTGGCCATTCATGAGCACATCAAAACATAGAAACTTTTGCATCACATAGCATGCAGTAAATTCACCCATAATCAAATTCATTATCAAGCCATATCACATGGCTTTATATATACATGTCCCAAAACATATCTTAACATTTCTAGCCTATACATGCCATACTTCAATATGTACATTTTCAAAAGGTCCCAAAATATAGTTCAATAGTGTGGTGATGATCCTCTACGATCCCCGAGTTTTCAGTAGCTTTGATAATCTATAAAACAATGCAAACACATACAAAGTAAGCTTTCAGAAGCTTAGTAAGCCATATAAAAATAAACTTATCACATAAACAATTACAAACTATTTCATTCATGTGAACTATGGCATAACACGATAGCAAATTCATATTTCTCATCTAGCTCAATTGTTCATAACCACTTGCTTATAAACATATCACATTTTCATGTAGCTTACATATCAAATGATCATATTCATACTTATCTTCCATTGCCAAATTTTATATACATTTCATACGTACCTGAAACGGATACTTATTCACATATTCAATCATATATCGGAATGCCTGTCAACCGTTCAGAATCAATAAGGGTACTCAGATAACTCGTAAAGCTCGTACAATGCTAATGTCCCAGATGTGGTCTTACATGTAATTAAATATCAATGCCTCTGCCCTAGATAGTGTTTTACATGAAATCATATACAATGCCGATGTCCTAGACATGGTCTTACATGTAAATCTCAAACCGATGCCAACGTCCCAGACGTGGTCTTACACGATAACTCATATCGAATCCTATGTCATGACATATGTATCCTAACTATTCCTATGGTTCGTACGGGGCTTTTTTGACGTCATTATATTATAAGAACTTTCCCGGATTTCACATACATATAAACAATAATAATTCAATTCATACATATTTGTATATCGATTTACCTCGTATGGGAAAGAACGAAAACGAACGACTATTCAACTACTTTTGATTTCCCCCGATCTAAGTCTGTTTTCCTTGGTTCTTGATCTATACACATTCAAATTTAATCTTTTATTCACCAAATCATCCAATTTAATCCATTTACACATATTTAGGGCATTTTACAAATTAGCCCTCACATTTTCACATTTTGACATTTAAGTCTCTAATTCACAAAATCATAAAATATACAAAATTTCATTACACCATAGCATGGCCGAATATTCACTTGGCTCAAATAAGCCCATATATTTCATTTATTCCACATTTTAGTCTTTTAATTTCTCATTTTCACAATTTACCCCATAATACTCAAATTCATCAAAAATCCAAATACAAAACATGTTAACCCAACACATATCTTTCATTTTTCATCAACTAACATCACATAGCTCATAATTTCATCAAAGGAATAACTCAAAATCTTTATCAACTTCAAAAATTGTGGCATGGGCTAGCTAGTACACTTAACAACAATCACAAAAAATTAAAAATCATCAAAAACTGATCAAAGAACATATCTTAATCACCCAATTTCCTAGTCGAACCCTAGCTTGCTCTTAAGCTTTCTTTCTTTTCCAATTTTTGGCAAGAACAAGTGAAAAATGATGAATGGAAATGGTCTTATTTTATTTAACTTACTTTATTTACTAATTGACTTATTTACCTTTTGATGAAATAATATGAAAACTTTATTACAGTTGTCCATTACCGTCCACTTACCTATATAGTGGCCAAATTTCATTTTAAGGACTTATCAATTAATAAACCATAGCAAATTAGTACTTTAACAAATAGAAAGTCACTTTTGCAATTTACGCGGTTAAGCCCTTTTCTCAAATTAAACAACCAATCAATAAAATTAATTCACAAAACTTTCACACACACTTAATCACATACCTGTAAACACGAAAAATAATATTAAAATATTTTTTTGATTTAGATTTGTGGTCCCAAAACCACTATTTAGACTAAGATATAAACCGAGTTGTTGCAAGTATGATAAAATCAGGCGAAAAAATAAATTTATCCACATGAACTAAGATGTCTTTTATTTGCCCTTCAGGTTGAGCCAAGGATCGATTGACAAGTTATAATGTCACTATAGTTGATTTAATGTGACCAATTCCCAACTTTCTGAAAGTAGGCAGTTAGGTTAATGCTAGCTCTCAAGTCGAATAAAGCCTTACCCAAATAATGATTTCCAATTGAACATGGGATGGTAAAGCTGCCAGGATCCTTCAATTTACGGGGCAACTTGTTCGTCAAAATAGCACTACAACGTTCTGTGACTGCAATAGTTTCAATATTAGTGAGCTTTTTCTTCTTAAACAAGAGGTTTTTCGTAAATTTCCCATAACTTAGAATTTGTACTAGAGCATCTACTAAAGGAATATTGATCTGCAGTTGCTTCAGTGTGTCCAAAATTGCTGATATTTCTTGTCATGCTCATTCTTCCTAAATCTTTGTGGGAAAGATAAAGGTATGGATATATTTTCTTGTACCGACACCTTTTATTGCGTTGACAGTTTCGAAGGTCGGATAGTAGGCATTTGAGTTATAATTTATCAAACTTTTTTGTCTAATGCATTGATAAATTCTTCAGATTCAACCTTCTTACTAGTGATCACGCAGTCCGCATCTTGAGGTGCTATAGTGGAGTCGATAAACAGTTCGCTAGTTTGTTTACCACTCCTAAGAGTGGTAACCTTACAATGTTCTTTCCCTTCCAGACTAGGATTTTTCGTGTCACTAGATAATGAACCTGATGGTTGCGTATCCAGATTGGAAGCAAGTTGTCCTAACTGTGCCTCCAATTCTCGAATGAAGATGAATTCCCTTGGACAATAGCTTTCGTGCGAGTAATATGCTCCGTATTAATGCCTCAAGAGTTGCTAAAGGGTCAGAAGTAGAAGCTTGAGTGTACGGTTGCTGTCGATGGCCTTAAACTTGTTGATTTGGTATTGAAGAGTGTTACGGCTACATTGAATTTTGGTGTGGATGTGTCTGGCCTAGTTGTGGATGCATCTAAGTGTGCTAATTGTAGTTCTACTACTGTCGATTATAATTTCCTTGTCTAGGATTATAATTTCCCTGAGTTGATGTATTCCCATATCTGAATGTTGCAGCATTTTGTCCAGCATTCTGAGTTCCCCAAAATGGTTGGTTGTAAGAATTTCCATAAGAATTGTTGTGGATGTTACTAATATAACAGCCATTCTCTGCATGTTGTGGACAGTCTTATAACTATGGTTGTCACTACAAATCTCACAAGAAAAAGTAGGAACATCAACTTGCTGATCGACTTGTATAGGTGCAGCGCCACTTGTCCCTTGCATATTTTTAATCATGTTTGTGAGAGAAGAAACTTGAGCACTTAGTGCAGTTATTGCATCCAATTCAATAACTCGTGGAATAGTTTTTTCTTGTGCAGCTCTGGAAATAGGGCATTGATAATCATTTTGAGCAATTCTCTCTAGAATTCTCACAGCATCATTATAAGTACAATCCAGCGAGGTCCATTGGCTGATGCTTTGATAAAATTTCTTGTATGCGAATTCAACCCATTATAAACAATCTCAATTTGCATTTCTTGTCGAATGTCGTGCATGGGACAACATCAGAGTAAAGTTTTATAACATTCCCATGTGGTGTGAAGATTTTCATTATCCAGTCGATGATAAGCAGTAATATCATTTTGAAGACAAGCATTCATTGTCTGTGGGTTAGATCGCAAAACAAACTGTGTTGCTAGTGCATCCCAAGAAGTAATTGATCTGGTAGGTAGTCCAAAAAACCAAGTACGTGCTCTTCCCTGTAAGGAATAAGGAAATAATTTCATCTTCAAGGCATCATCAGGATCACCTTTTTGACTAAAGGGAGTACAAATCAATAAAAAGGATTTAAGATGTTCTCTCACATTTTCATTTGGCATTCCAACATATTGTCCATTAGAATTCAACATTTGAAACATTACTGGCTTGAGTTCAAAATACCCAGCTTGGATTGCTGGCCTAACAACTCCTAGTTATAAATCATCCAAGACAGGTACTACAAAATCTCATATAGTTCTATTTTGTATGCGCGCATCTTATGGCAACAATGGTTTATTAACATTTTGCTGTTGCATCAGAGGTATGGCTGCATTGTTCCCTGATAGAGCCATATTTCTTTGTTCTCGAAGTGTATTCTGAACAGTCCTTTCAATTTCTGGATCAAATGTGGCAAGAAAGTCTGAATTTCTTCAGATCATAAAACACCTATCATGAAGTTAAAGAAATAGAAACAAAGAAAAAGAAATAGTTAGTGAATACTAAATATTATACAAGGAAAATCAAGTGCAAACCCCCCCAAAAAATAAGCATCAAACAAAAACCATCTCTGGCAACGGTGCCAAAAACTTGATCTACTGTTTAACGTCACAACAATAATGTGCAAGTGTACATTGTCGATGCAAGTATAGTAGACAGATGTGAGTCTGTCGGATATCGATCCCATAGGGATGGGTGTCTTTTGTCTATTAATGTCAGTACAATAATTGGATATAAATGAGATGAATTGTGAGGATAATTGATAATGCAATAACTTTAAAAGCAACAAAATAATATATGATGATGATAAACTAGGATCCCCAACATGAATCTTCAACAGAATACTAAATGTTCACAAGGTATAAAAGTATAGGTGATTGTCGATGGAATAAAATCCAATGTATATCTTACTCAGCGTTACTCCTCTATTTAATCTTAGACTTAACTATGCATATTAACCTCACCTTCCGATGATTGTAGAATAACACTATTAAGAACAATTGGACTAAATTCCTCTAATCCTCACTCAACTTCTATTGTAATGCTTATTGGCTCAAACTGTCACTGCACTTTCTAGTGTCAGTGACTGCAATAACACTTTCGTGTGAAAAATTTCAAACCCCAAGAATAAAAAATAAAAGCAAGATTAAATAAGATAACATTTCACCAAGAATTCATCAGTACTTCCATACAACCAAAAATCAGAGAGTAATCGCCATCATTTAGAAAGAAATAAGAAAGACTCAAATAGAATACTATCCCTAGACAACTGACTGAATCTCTCTATTCCCTCTTGTCACACACTTAGGTCTCCTTGTTAGGAGCTAGTCTACATCTGGTTTTCACGTTGGCTCACCCATGAGAGTTTAAGCTGCCATGGCTGCAATCTTCAAGGTTGGATGATGAAGATGATGATGGAGAAAAACCACTCTAGAGCCTCTTTTTCTTCTCATGTCCACCTTTTATGGCCCCCCATAGTACAGATGTTCTTTCCCTAAAATTATTTTGTCCTTGTTCGTATAGGTTGGTTATACCAGACTGGAAAGCTCATGCAATCTTGGTTCTTGTAACTCCCCAAACCCAACCTAGAAGTTAGGCCCGAATCTGGCGTGTCACATTGAGGTATTTTTTCGAAAACCACGTTTTCATTAAAAACCCCTCTTGATATTTAAAAAATAAACTCCCAGTTTGCGATTGTTATTATTAATCGACATTTATTAAGAAGTCATTACCTTTAAAACCTTGTTCGTTGCGGAATCTTAATTTAAAATAACTGACTTATAAAACGTGATATTTACAACTTGGTTGCAAAAACGTAGTGTTTTGAAAACAAATATTGTTTTGGAAAAATCGCGATTCAATGTTGAGCAGATTTAAAACATAATAAACTAAAAATCCCAAACTATACCAGAATTTAAGAGAGGCTTCATTACAACCCAATAAAAATGGTTTAATAAAGTAAAGTAGAATACTAAAATCCAAAGCTGCTCGTAGTCTGGCCACCTCTGAGTCCTCCAATACGTCGAACAGCCTACTGAGGGTTACCTGGAAAAATTAAAAGAGGGGGTGAGTTTGCTAAAACTCAGTGTGCAATTCCCTTTTCGAACAGAATTGGGACTAAGCCCACAGAAGCAAATTGGCTGAAGCCCATACAAAAACAAATTGCGCCAGAGCCCTATCAACTTGGTATAACAGATAATAAATGTAATGCAACCCAGCCCATCTAGTATTCCATCCGCTACACACCTCCTGTATTCAACCTAACACACCTGTGGGGATTTCTACAATCAACCCTCCACCCGCTACACTCCTCGATGGCAGTCACACTGCTCATTGCCAAAATATGAAATGTGGCAGAGCCACCGAAATACACTTCCCCGATCATCAAATATCATGTCCCACGCCCATGCAACATAATAACACATGAATGCATCATACAATAATAAACGTACAATAATAATCATAAATCGCATACAAGAATAACCATATAACATGTAGGGGCGTTTCCTTCATCTTGCCCTTCAGGGACATATCGGTCATTTTACCCATAGAGGGTATTTCGGTAATTTTGTAAACTAGGTGTATTTCGGTAATTTTACAAACCAGGGGTATTTCAGTAATTTCACAAACTAGGGGTATTTCGATAATTTCACAAACCAAGGGTATTTTAGAAAATTCATAAACTAGGGGTATTTTGATAATTTTGTAAACTACGAATATTTCAATAATTTTGCAAACTAGGGGTATTTTGGTAATTTTGCAAACCAAGAGTATTTCGGTAATTTTACAAACTAGGGGTATTTTAGTAAATTTACAAACCAGGGGTATTTTGATAATTTTGCAAACCAGGGGTATTTCGATAATTTCACAAACTAGGGTATTTCAGTAATTTTGTAAACCAAGGGTATTTCAGTATTTTTGCAAACCAGGGGTATTTTGGTAATTTACCCATCAAGGGTACTTTGGTAATTTTACATTTAATAACCTAAATGGTCATAACAGTGTAAATGGGCTCGAGGCCTCTTATTCGGCCCATATGGGCCCACATGCTCGTGTAGCCCACTTAGCCCAAATCTAGCCACAGATACGAGATTCCCATAGTCCAGTTCACTATCTACTACCAATCATACAATTTATTCATATGGGCCTACTTGGCCCCTTTCGGCCCATCGTGGCCCAAACAGCCTAAATGCACAAGAACACTCAAGCTGGCCTCAACTATCGCGTCGAAGCTCCTACACATGCGCTAGCACGCTCATGTGGCTACCATCGCCGTGTGACCGGTATTTCATCATTTGCCGCTCTATAGCTAGAGTAGAGAGATACGCACCTAATAGTAGTCTAAAGCTAATCCGCACTCTGAATGCTCCTATCCCCAAACGCCCACCAAGGTATGCTTCCTCTCTTTACAGGCAGCTCTAGATATAGCCAGCTTCTCACCTTCCCTCTCGCTATCTTTCCAATGTGGGATCCCTCCGTCAGCAGAGTTTAAATCCAACTCAAACACTGGTTGTCCAATCCGTAAAATAAATACTCCCCTGCTTGTCATGAGATTCGAACCCAGGCTCCCTTGCACCCTTAATGACGCCTTGCCACTTTACCACTCACTTCCTTATGTCCAACATCATGCGCAACTAAATATAAATCTATGGGCCAAAGTCCAAGTCCACTTAAAAATAAATCAAAATGAAATGCCAGCGCCAAGGCTTGAACCTTGGACCCCTTACTTCCTTGTGGCATCACCTTCTTGCTCCCTAAGTGGCATCACTTTGCCACTACACCACAAGCTCTTCTTGTGTCATTTCTTCCCACATTTTATTCTTAAAGCCTACTTACTAACTCTCAGGGTTTTATTCACCTAAAATCAAAATTTTTCTAAAGCCCAAGTTTGATATTGGGACTTTATAGAAGCCCCCTAACCTTCTAACATCACCTTCCTAACAGGTCCAACTTGAAATAATGTCGTTCTCATAATCCCAAAAATTTTAAAATGCTCTCATGGCCAAGGCCCAATAGGCCCAATCCTACTAGGCCCAAATTCAGGTGTTACAAATCTACTCCCTTAAAGAAATTTTGTCCCCAAAATTTCCAACTAACGGAACCGTCGCACACCCTAACCTAGCACACTATAACAGTAAATAGCACACCCTAATTGCAACCTAAGTAAATAGCACATTACAGATAAAGTACGTACCAGTATCTACCTACAGTATAACAGTTAAAAACAGATAAGAGAACTTACTTAGTCCGACGCCGGAGACTCGGTGTGCCACACAAAAATCCTCCAAAAACAACTTTAAAATCATTTGTAAACATATTTAAAATAGAAACTAAAGCCCATTTCACAGCCTGAGTTTTGCAATCGAGCTCTGATACCATAAAATGTAACACCCCAAACCTGACCTAAAAGTTAGGCCCGAATCTGGCGTGTCACATTGAGGTGTTTTTTTGAAAACCACATTTTCATTGAAAACCCCTCTTGATATTTAAAAACTAAACTCCCAGTTTGCGATTGTTATTATTAATCGATATTTATTAAGAAGTCATTACCTTCAAAACCTTATTCATTGCGGAAGCTTAATTTAAAACAACTGACTTATAAAACGTGATATTTACAACTTGGTTGCAAAAATGTAGTGTTTTGAAAATAGATATTATTTTGGAAAAATCGCGATTCAATGTTGAGCAGATTTAAAACATAATAAAATAAAAATCCCAAACTATACTAGAATTTAAGAGAGGCATTATTACAACCCAAGAAAAATGGTTTAATAAAGTAAAGTAGAATACTAAAATCCAAAACTGCTCGTAATGTGGCCACCTTTGAGTCCTCCAATACGTCGAACCGCCTACTGAGGGTTACCTGGAAAAATTAAAAAGAGGGGGTGAGTTTGCGAAAACTCAGTGTATAATTCCCCTTTTGAACAGAATTGGGCCTAAACCCACAGAAGCAAATTGGCCGATGCCCATACGGAAACGAGTTGGGTCAGAGCCCTATCAACATGGTATAACAGATAATGAATGTAATGCAACCCAGCCCAACCTAGTACTCCATCCGCTACACGTCACCCGTATTCAACCTAACACACCTGTAGGGATTTCTACAATCAACCCTCCATTCGCTACACACCTCGGTGGTAGTCACGCTGCTCATCGCCGAAATACAAAATGTGGCAGAGCCACTGAAATACAAAATATATGCAGAGCCACTGAAATATGTGGCAGAGCCACCGAAATACACTTCCTCGATCATCAAATATCATGTCCCACGCCTATGCAACATAATAACACATGAATGCATCATACAATAATAAAGATACCGTAATAATCATAAACCGCATAAAAGAATAACCATATAACATGTAAGGGCGTTTTCGTCATCTTGCCCTTTAAGGGCATATCGGTCATTTTACCCATAGAGGGTATTTCAGTAATTTTACAAACCAGGAGTATTTCGGTAATTTTACAAACCAGGGGTATTTCGATAATTTTACAAACCAAGGGTATTTCGGTAATTTCACAAACCTGGGGTATTTCGATAATTTTTCAAACCAGGGGTATTTTGGTAATTTTGCAAACCAAGGGTATTTTGGTAATTTCGCAAACCAGAGGTATTTCGGTAATTTTACAAACTAGGGGTATTTCGGTAATTTTGCAAACCAATGGTATTTCAGTAATTTTGCAAACCAGGGGTATTTTGGTAATTTTGCAAACCAGGGATATTTTAGTAATTTTGCAAACTAGGGGTATTTTGGTAATTTCGTAAACCAGGGATATTTCGATAATTTACCCATCGAGGGTACTTTGGTAATTTCGCATTTAATGACCTTTCCAAAGGCTCTACATACTTAGTGACTCGAGATAACCTAAATGGTCATAATTTGTAAATAGGCGAGGGCCCTTATTCGACCCACGTGGCCCACACGCTCGTGTGGCCCACTTAGCCCAAATCTAGCCACATATACGAGATTCCCATAGTCCAATTCACTATCTACTACACAATCATAAAATTTATTCATATGGGCCCACTTGGCCCCTTCCTATTACATTAATGGCTGAAATAGCCTAAACCCATAAGAATGCTCCTATGCCTACACGCCCACCAAGGTATGCTTCCACTATTCACAGACAGCTCCATATATAGCCAACTTCTCACCTTCCCTCTTTCCATATTTTCGATGTGGGATCCCTCCGTCAGCAGAGTTTAAATCCAACTCAAACTCTGGCTGTCCAATCCACAAAATAAATACTCCCCTGCTTGTCATGAGATTTGAACCCAGGCTCCCTTGCACCCTTAATGACGCCTTGCCACTAGACCACTCATTTCCTTGTGTCTAACATCATGCGCAACTAAATATAAATCTATGGGCCAAAGTCCAAGTTCACTTAAAAATAAATCAAAATGAAATGTCAGCGCCAAGGCTTGAACCTTAGACCCCTTACTTCCTCGTGGCATCACCTCCTTGCTCCCTAAGTGGCGTCATTTTGCCACTATACCACAAGATCTTCTTGTGTCATTTCTTCCCACATTTTATTCTTAAAGCCTACTTACTAACTCTCAGGGTTTTATTCACCTAAAACCAAAATTTTCCTAAAGCCCAAGTTTGATCCTGGGACTTCATAGAAGCTCTCTAACCTTCCAAAATCACCTTCCTAACAGGTCCAACTTGAAATAATGCCGTTCTCATATCAAAAAATTTTAAAATGCTCTCATGGCCAAGTCCCAATGGGCCCAATCCTACTAGGCCCAAATTCAGGGTGTTACAGTTCTTATCCAAACAACTATCAAGTGCGACGATAATTCTGAACGCAATCTAGAATTGACCCATGCAGCGACATGCAGACAAATGTCAGGTGCAGTGACAATTCTAGATGCAATCTTGAATTAACTCATGCAGCGACATTAATGCAATAAGCTAGCAAAATTAAAAATAAAATATGTAACACCCCTAACCCATATTCATCGCCAAAATAGGGTTACAGAGCATTACCAGACTTATTACATAAATAATCATCAATTTCTCATACATTTTTCATATCCAAATAATAATCATTCACACTCAAACATAATGTCCCTAATACGAGCCTACGACGCCCAAATCATGCATTAAAAGTGGTTTGGGACTAAACCGATAACTCAAGAAATTTTTAGAAAACTTAGAAAGTTTTTCAAAATATAGGGGACACACGCCCGTGTGGCACGGTCGTGTGGACTTTCGAAATGGAATCACATGGCCGTGTCTCAGTCCGTGTCCTACCCCATGTAACTCTTTGACTTGGGTCACACGGCCAACCACACACCCGTGTGACTAGCCTGTGTACCCATCGAAATGGCCACACATGCCCGTGTGCCAGGTCGTGTGCTAGGCCGTACCAAAACTATAGGGTATATTAACTTATGCCACACAGCGAAGTCACACGCCCGTGTACAGGGCCTTGTGGAGCATACTAACTTGGTTTCTAATTAAACACCAGGGGGAACATAGCCATGTCATCTGACCGTGTATTACACACGGTTGAGACACACGCCCTTGTGGAAAAAAATAGGCTATTTTCCAAGCCATATTTCTCACCCAATCTTGCATTTACCTACACAAACCAAATGTCATATAACATGGAATAAATAGGCATTCAAACAAGTCATAACCAAGCCTAATTCATGCTAATTCCATACCAAGAGCTATAATGTTCATAACATCATAATTTACCTATTCAAAACTTACCAATTTCATATTCACAAATCACCTAATTGGTTAACTTCATATATATATTACCTTGCCTAAAATTACAAGCATGCCATATCTCCAAATTTCAACCATTTGGTATTCAACATACCAATTCACAACAAGCATTCACCTAGCAATTACCAATCACATAATGTGAGTTTTGCCATCTTATGTTCCTCAAAGTAACCTTGCTCAAATTCATTCAAT
This sequence comes from Gossypium rotundifolium, assembly GCA_025506655.1. Taxonomy (NCBI): domain Eukaryota; kingdom Viridiplantae; phylum Streptophyta; class Magnoliopsida; order Malvales; family Malvaceae; genus Gossypium; species Gossypium rotundifolium. The sequence continues at coordinate 149,003,718 of CP106724.1, forward strand.
ACTTTGAAAAATGTGAGTTTTGGAAGATAGCTCGTTGTGGGTTGGGCTTGAGTTGAAAACAAATTTATTTTATAACAAAAACCCATTTGCTTCAAGTGACAAAATATTTAAACTTATTTCATACTAAGTGGGCTTACTCTTTATAAAGCCCTAAATTCATAACATAGTAATTATAGTAGAAATAAAATGTCTAAATCACTATTACATAAAATGAAACCCAAAATAATAAAATGTACAAGATTTAAAATAAAATAAATATTCAAATTAAACTGAACTTCAAGTCGATCATGGCCACCACAAGTTCTGCCAGTCCGGTCCATTACTTGCCATCACCAAACATATTCCCACAACGGGTGAGTCGATAGACTCAAGTGTGTAACCAACACTAAACATAATAGAGATAGGCACACCATAAAAATCATATGCATATAAAATTTAAGATCATGATGCAAACCCAACCCAAACCTATATGCCATCCGCTACACTCCACCCGCATCAACCTCTGCATAACCGTGGGACTACTAAGTCAACCTCCTTCCGCTACACTCCATCGAAGGCGTCATTGCAATGACGTGCTCATCGCCCATCGATAATATTGTGGCATAGCCACCACTGAAATGTAACCGGTTACCACTTAGTGAGACCAAGTCATCACATTCACTTAGTGAGACCAAGTCATCACATTCACTTAGTGAGACCAAGTCATCACTTTCACTTATAATGTTGGTGAGACCGTAGTCAACACCTTCTTCCCTTTCACATAAATCCCGAATGCCCCAAATTATAAATATCATGCATAACATATTTTTATTTCACTTTCACATCACTTTTCACTTGTATAACATTTATTTCAAATCCTAGTAGAAGTAGGAAAACGTGCATTCAATACTTTGCACCATAATATGGCACTTTAGCCACTTTCTTTCACTTTCACATTAACATATATAACATATTTAAACCATAAAACTATTAAGAATAGTGTGGAATACACACGGTACCTTAGCCATATTCTTACACTTTCATATTAACACATATAATGAATTAAAGTCAGAATCTATCAAGATTTAGTGTAGGGTACACACGATACCTTAACCACTTATATATTCTTAATATCACATATGTTAATTAAACGTAGCCATAAAACATATTATGAGATAGTGTGGGTACACACTGATTTGTTTAACGATTCCTTGAGATTCAAAAGCTAGATCTAAAGTTTAGATCCTTAGTTCCTACATTTGATTCATCGCTTATTACTTAGCATAAATTTATTTGGCTATGATATCCAAATCCTAGTAGGATTTGTAAAAGACTTACCTTTGATGCCGATTTGGTGTTTATTCAAATCCAAAAACTTGGTTTTCCTTCACTTGATATTCGCCAACCTTGAATCTCAATATGGGTTAGTTTTCGCTTTTTAATAATTAAAGAACTGATCTAGATAATCATACAAGCCTTGGCGAATACTTTTAGGTGCTTACCTTGTGGATTTTAAATCTCAATTTCACCGAATAACTAGGAACACGTGGCCTATGGTGTACCTTCGAAAAGAACTTCTCCTTCCATGATTCGCCAAGATTAATAATCAAAATTAGTCCCTAAATTTCAATAAGTCTAAAATATAAAAGAATGGAAAACTAAACTTGGATCTTACCCTTATTTAAAGGAATCGATTGCACCGTCACTTCAACCTTCGTAGATTCTACTTAGAGACTTGATGAACAATCGGCTATGATTCCCTTATGTATTCGGTTTCAAAGATGAAAGAAGAGAGGAATAATAGGCTTAGAAGGAAATCGGCTAGGAGGCTTAAAAGAAAAGAAGAAAAGAATGGATGCTCAAGAAGAATATTTGGCGGAGGAAAAGAGAGGAGAATGAATAATGAATGGCCCTAGTCCCTCCTTTTATAGCCGAATTTACTAGGCCAAGAATCCTTTACTTGGCCACCACTCTTCCTTATTTTCCTAATTAAAGAATAATTCTTCATTTATCCACCTATTTAGCGAATTTTAAAGAGAATTAAACTCTTCCCTTAAGAGTCCTTATGATCTTCTAATTAGCCGAGTTTTAAAGAGAATGAAACTCCTCTTTTGCAAGCTTGTGCCGTCCACCTCTTGGACTTCTAGAAGCAAAATAAAACTTATTTTATTTGCTTCTTATGTGACTCAAACTCAAGCCCAAAACCTTTTGCATGTGGGCCATTTTCTAAGGCCTTAGGTGGCATCTTCATCCACATTTCCAAGTCCGTTATTGGGTCAAATTTCATGTACTTTATATTTTTAGGGTCACTTGGCCCTAAGTTCCCTTTGGGCTCTTAAATTCAACATTCCGGGTCAATTTTAAGTTTCCTAAAATTTTCGCTGCTCAGATTTTCCGTGTTTCCAAAATGTTTAGTTTCCTATTTTGGCTTGGTTTCCAAAATGTTTAGTTTCCTCTTTGGCTTGGTTTCCAAAATGTTCACTTTCCTAATTTACTTCGGTTTCCAAAATGGTCACTTTCCTATTTTAGTTTAGTTTCCAAAACTTAACATTTCTAAAGCATTTCCTTACATTTCCATACATCTCCTTACATTTCCATACATTTCCATACATTTCCATACATTTCCTTACATTTCCATATATTTCCATACATTTCCATACATTTCCATACATTTCCTTACATTTCCTTTCATTTCCTTACATTTCCTTTCATTTCCTTTCATTTCCTTTCATTTCCTTTCATTTCCTTACATTTTCCTTACTTTTCCTTACTTTTCCTTACATTTCCCTACATTTCCTTACATTTCCTTACATTTCCTTTCATTTTCTTTCATCTTAGGGTTCTTAAAACTCTTCGAACACATCCAACACACCCACCGATCCCACTATCTCATGAATTATGCACGAACGCATAACCCCTAATCTAGGATGTTACGCTTCTACCCCTTAAAAATAATTTCGTCCTCGAAATTACTTACTATCGCTCATCCGCATACCTAACTCACCACACTACGCTATTGTCACAAGACTCGATCTTAAAGAACTATCATACTTTCTAGGCACATTCTCTAAGTTCACGTTCCTTAGAGCTCATTTCTAACGTCGCGATTTAATTAAAAGTTTTATGAATTAGTCCTTGTTTTACTTGATTACCCGAAGAAGTTTTATGGAAAGAATTTTTAGAAGTGGTTCTTTCAGATTCATACATGCACACGATCTTTTCATTCATTCACGATCCATCAAACAATTGTGAACCTTAGTTCATTCAGAGAAACGTTGTAGTTTTTTTTCATTTGTTGTTTTTCCACTACCCGGGGTATTTTCGTAATTTGTCCTACGTGGTATTTTCGTAATTTATCAAAATAAGGTTCCTTGGTGATTTTGTCACAAGGTATTTTTGGTCCTTGTAAGTTCTGGGTATTTTGGAAAATTTTTGAAATCGAGGGTATTTCGTAAATTTTTAGACATTAGGGGTATTTTGGTAATTTTTCCACAAATCGGGTAAATTGTAAAATTTTAATAAATCGTGGATATTTGAAGTTGCAAAACTTTGAGGGTTCTTTTGAGAAATTTGTTTTCCAAAGACGATGAAGTTGCAAAAATTTTGGAAATTAGGGTCATTTTGGTAATTTTGTAAGTTAGGGCAATTTTGTAATTTTCCAAAATCAAGGTATTTTGATATTTTACAAATTAGGGTTTTGAATGTTTATAAAATAATGAAATTTTGGTAAAGTCATTGAGTAGTTGAACATTTTATAAACCAAGGGCATTTTGTAATTTTACCACTAAGGGTATTTTAGTAAATTTGTAAATCGAAATATTTTAGGAAAATTTATAAAATATTCTTTTCAAATCAAGAGGGTAATTTAGAAATTTTAAAATTAGGGTTTCCATAAAAATACTGGCTAGTCCCTTTCGGGTTTTAGTTATTGGTTTAGCCCGTGACTAAGTCCTCTTGATTAGGTGAATCTACATTACGCACTGTAGGATTCGAGTAAAGAGGAGGTGAGTCACTAGGACCGCTTAAATACCAAGCTCTTCATCAATCCACTCCTAGACATGCGCACAACAAGCCATTTACACCCTAGCTCTATTGACTTAATCATAGGTTTGTTTGATTAGGCATTTAAGTCTTATGTAATTGTTGGGGTAACTAGTCCTAGGGTTCAAGTACTTAATCTCTATTCTACGCTCCATTCCATTTCTACCCTTCTACAAATCATAATATAAATCACACAATGGATAGAAGTACTTACCGGTGGATCATGGTTGAGACTTAGGTGCCATGCCGAAAACACGCTTATTTTTTCAAAGATAATCATTTGGCTCGCTTTGAAAACGTTTGGGCCTTAGCCCACGTGCCGAGAGTTTAAAACGGGCTCGATATTAAAATCAAACACCCCAAACCCGCCCACGAGAATGGACGGATCTGGTATGTTCCTCAAAGTAACCTTGTTCAAATTCATTCAATACTTTAAAAACGTGAGTTTTGGAAGATAGCTCGTTGTGGGTTGGGCTTGAGTTGAAAACAAATTTATTTTTATAACAAAACCCATTTGCTTCAAGTGACAAAATATTTAAACTTATTTCATACTAAGTGGGCTTACTCTTTATAAAGCCCTAAATTCATAACATAGTAATTATAGTAGAAATAAAATGTCGCTCACGGTGGCCTTATTACATAAAATGAAACCCAAAATAATAAAATGTACAAGACTTAAAATAAAATAAATATTCAAATTAAAATGAACTTCAAGTCGATCATGGCCACCACAAGTTCTGTCATTCCGGCCCATTACATCACCAAACATATTCCCACAACGGGTGAGTCGATAGACTCAAGTGTAACCAACACTAAACATAATAGAGATAGGCACACCATAAAAATCATATGCATATAAAATTTAAGATCATGATGCAAACCCGAACCCAAACCTATATGCCATCCGCTACACTCCACCCGCATTCAACTCGCATACACCGTGGGGACTACTAAGTCAACCCTCCTTCCGCTACACTCCATCGAAGGCGTCATTGCAATGACGTGCTCATCGCCCATCGATAATATTGTGGCATAGCCACCACCGAAATGTAACCGGTTACCACTTAGTGAGACCAAGTCATCACATTCACTTAGTGAGACCGAAGTCATCACATTCACTTAGTGAGACCAAGTCATCACTTTCACTTATAACGCTGGTGAGACCGTAGTCAACACCTTCTTCCCTTTCACATAAATCCCGAATGCCCCAAATTATAAATATCATGCATAACATATTTTTATTTCACTTTCACATCACTTTTCACTTGTATAACATTTATTTCAAATCCTAGTAGAAGTAGGAAAACGTACTTGAATACTTTGCACCATAATATGGCACTTTAGCCACTTTCTTTCACTTTCACATTAACATATATAACATATTTAAACCATAAAACTATTAAGAATAGTGTGGAATACACACGGTACCTTAGCCATATTCTTACATTTTCATATTAACACATATAATGAATTAAAGCCGTAAATCTATCAAGATTTAGTGTAGGGTACACACGATACCTTAACCACTTATATATTCTTAATATCACATATGTTAATTAAACGTAGCCATAAAACATATTATGAGATAGTGTGGGGTACACACCTGATTTGTTTAACGATTCCTTGAGATTCCGAAAAGCTAGATCTAAAGTTTAGATCCTTAGTTCCTACATTTGATTCATCGCTTATTACTTAGCATAAATTCTATTTGGTTATGATATCCAAATCCTAGTAGGATTTGTAAAAGACTTACCTTTGATGCCGATTTGGTGTTTATTCAAATCCAAAACTTGGTTTTCCTTCACTTGATATTCGCCAACCTTGAATCTCAATATGGGTTAGTTTTCGCTTTTAATAATTAAAGAACCGATCTAGATAATCATACAAGCCTTGGCGAATACTTTTAGGTGCTTACCTTGTGGATTTTAAATCCGAATTTCACCGAATAACTAGGGAACACGTGGCCTATGGTGTACCTTCGGGAAAAGAACTTCTCCTTCCATGATTCGGCCAAGATTAATAATCAAAATTAGTCCCTAAATTTCAATAAGTCTAAAATATAAAAGAATGGAAAACTAAACTTGGATCTTACCCTTATTTAAAGGAATCGATTGCACCTTCACTTCAACCTTCAGAGATTCGGCTTAGAGACTTGATGAACAATCGGCTATGATTCCCTTATGTATTCGGTTTCAAAGATGAAAGAAGAGAGGAATAATAGGCTTAGAAGGAAATCGGCTAGGAGGCTTAAAATAAAAGAAGAAAAGAATGGATGCTCAAGAAGAATATTTGGCAGGAAAAGAGAGGAGAATGAATAATGAATGGCCCTAGTCCCTCCTTTTATAGCCGAATTTACTAGGCCAAGAATCCTTTACTTGGCCACCACTCTTCCTTATTTTCCTAATTAAAGAATAATTCTTCATTTATCCACCTATTTAGCCAAATTTTAAAGAGAATTAAACTCTTCCCTTAAGAGTCCTTATGATCTTCTAATTAGCCGAGTTTTAAAGAGAATGAAACTCCTCTTTTGCAAGCTTGTGCCGTCCACCTCTTGGGCTTCTAGAAGCAAAATAAAACTTATTTTATTTGCTTCTTATATGACTCAAACTCAAGCCCAAAACCTTTTGCATGTGGGCCATTTTCTAAGGCCTTAGGTGGCATCTTCAGGCCACATTTCCAAGTCCGTTATTGGGTCAAATTTCATGTACTTTATATTTTTAGGGTCACTTGGCCCTAAGTTCCCCTTTGGGCTCTTAAATTCAACATTCGGGTCAATTTTAAGTTTCCTAAAATTTTCATGCATGCTCAGATTTTCCAGTGTTTCCAAAATGTTTAGTTTCCTATTTTGGCTTGGTTTCCAAAATGTTTAGTTTCCTCTTTTGGCTTGGTTTCCAAACTGTTCACTTTCCTAATTTACTTTGCTTTCCAAATGGTCACTTTCCTATTTTAGTTTAGTTTCCAAAACTTAACATTTCTAAAGCATTTCCTTACATTTCCATACATCTCCTTACATTTCCATACATTTCCATACATTTCCATACATTTCCTTACATTTCCATATATTTCCATACATTTCCATACATTTCCATACATTTCCTTACATTTCCTTTCATTTCCTTACATTTCCTTTCATTTCCTTACATTTCCTTTCATTTCCTTTCATTTCCTTACATTTTCCTTACTTTTCCTTACATTTCCTACATTTCCTTACATTTCCTTACATTTCCTTTCATTTTCTTTCATCTTAGGGTTCTTGAAACTCTTCGTAACACATCCAACACACCCATCGATCCCACTATCTCATGAATTATGCACGAACGCATAACCCCTAATCTAGGATGTTACACTACTCACACAAGCTAATGGTCAAGACATAACTACACGGTGCTGCTCACACAAGCTGACGAGAATCTGCAACACATGCCAAAAAACTCAGCCACCGGTAGAACGTACAGACCAGCACCCAAAACACATAACCCCTAATGAAATATCATTTGTATCTTATCTATTCCTAAGGTTCAACTAGGATTTCACATTGCCGAATCTTCGTCGAACAATTTCGTAGAATTTTATTCACACTTAATTCAATAATAAAGCATTTAGAACACAATTATATTAATACTTATTAACATACGAACTTACCTCGATTCATAAAAACGACAAAATGGATCGACTAGTCCAATACTTTGTTTTTCCCCTGATCTAGATCTGAACTTCATTTTTCTTGATCTATATAATATCAAATTTAAATTATTCAATTATCATTCTATTCAATTTAGCCCAAAAATCACATTATTACAAAATTACACTTTTACCCCTAATAGTTTAACATCTTTACAATTTAGTCCCTAGCTTATAAAAATACCAATTCATGCAATTAAGTCCCTACCCATGCTAGCTGAATTACCCTTATTAACATAGTAGCCCATATTTTTCATTTATTTCACATTTCTATGATAAAACTTTCATATTTCACAAATAAATCCCTAATCGGCAATTTTATAAAAAAATCATTTAACAAATGTTGTTTATTTAACAACAACCACTCATTTTCTATCATCAAACATCAAAATACACACATATTCATCAATGGTAAAACCCTAAACCTTTAACAGTTTTGCAAATTAGTCATTGGGCTAGCTAGATTAAGTTACAACAATCTCAAAAACATAAAAATCATTAAAAACGAGACAAAAATCATACCTAATTGGAAAAAAATGCCTTGGCCGAACGTAGGTCTCTGAAAATGGCTTCTTCACATTGAATTTTAGGTGGAGAAAATAAAAAAAAAAAAGATGACAACCTCTAATCTTATGTTATTTCACTTAAGTTTATTTAATAATTTACTAAACTAACCTTGGCTATTAACATTAAAATCACTTAATCATGTGTCCATCTTTGTCCACTCAAACAAATAATGGTATATTTACCATTTAAGGGCCTTCACTTTAAAGCTATATAGCTATTAGACACCTTTAGCTAATAGAACACAACTTTTACACTTTACATGATTTAGTCCTTTTTATCAAATTAAGCTATCAAACGATAAATTTCTTAATGAAATTTTTAGACAATTGTTCTATCATGCTGTAGACCTCAAAAAATAATAAATAAATAAATCTTTCACACTCAGATTTGTGGTTCCAAAACTACTATTCTGATTTGACCTAAAATGGGCTGTTACAACCCTCCCCCTTAAGAATTTTTGTCCTCGAAAATCTTACCAGAAAATAGGTTATGTAACACCCCTAACCCGTATCTATTTTCGAAATAGGGTTTCATAGGATTACCAAAATATACAGAACATTTATCGATCAATTCAAGTAAGTTGCTATTCATTCATCGAGGTCATTCATAATGTCCCTTAAATGGACCCTCAAGGCCCATTACGAGCATTAGAATCAAGTCGAAACTCAGGGAATTTTTCGCAAAATTCCAAAATTTTCTAAGGTGTAGGGGTCAGACACCTGTGTGGTCCAAGGGACACGCCTGTGTGACTCTAGGACACACTCTTGCTATAGGTCGTGTTCAAAACTAGGTAGCTCCCTCACCTGCGCCACATGGCCATGCCACACACTCGTGTGCTAGGTTATGTGGTTAATTAATTCAATTCAAATTAGGTGCAAGTTTCACACGACCAAGACACACTCCCTTGTAGACAAAATAAAGCCATTCCTAGCTTCATTTCTCACCACAATCTTTGCCATAATCCTACACCACATCTTGTATTCATAACCCAACAAATCCAAGCGTTTTATTCAAGTTAATTCTATCATTTAACATGATATATCATCACATACAATTACTAACCAATTTAAGAATTTTCTAATCAAGCATGTTCCATCCATCATCATGGCATATCATTTTGTGCATACATGTTTACAATCTTACCTTGGTTATGATTTCATGTTAGACATAATTTGATCAATTACTTAACATATATGTGGCTAACTTAATATGACAGTACAAGTATATCAAAACAATCATTACTAGCCATTCCAATGGCTAGATTACAAGCATCGTTTATGTTTACATGCCAATATGGCCAACGTATCCTATACAAGCCAGTACAACGCAATTAAATTACCATACTACACTGACATGGGCCGATGGATAGTGTGAGTGATCTACGCTAAGCTTCCAATCCAACGAGCTTTCGATTACTCTAAAACAGGGGAAAGTAAAAGGGGGTAAGCATTCCATGCTTAGTAAGTTCGTATAACATGGTACTTAATTTACCATTCATTCTATTTCGAGGTAACTAAGTAAGGCATATTCAATCAATTTGACCTCAAGCCCTACACACATTGTCATTGCCCTTGTTGGTAATATATTCCATAACAACATCAAAACATATATATAAATTCATCAATACTTGGATTCTTATACACACATGTTTTTCCACAACATGTATTCATATAACATATATGATTCATCTCATTATTAAAAGTATAATTTCATAATAGTTCACTTTGAGTTCAGATCATTTCACATTAGAACTTTACTCATTTTACTCGGAATATCAAGGTCACGACTACACACTCAAGGTGTACAAGTCTATAATTAAGAATGCACATATTCATCCATAGAGTCCATGTACAAATAACATCATCTTATGCTTTCATGTATCATTTGTTTTGTATCCTCATTTTATTGTATTTTAGACGGATAAGTAGAATAACTCATTTCTTATACATATTGATAAACCATAAAAGTAACACATTTTAATCCCACGCTTAGCGTGTTTTTAGATGTTTATTTATATAATTTTGTGAATTCGATGTTCCTAATCCTTTAATTTTGTATTTCTATCTTAGGAGAGCATAGGGAAGCGAAATGAGTGGAAAATAGGCCAAAACTGGACATAACGGGCCATCTTAAGGATCCACACGGCCAAGGCAGAACCACATGGGCTGCACACATGCCCGTGTGCCAGCCCGTGTCGATCGTGAGTCACCCAAATTTCCACACGGCTTGGGCACCCTCACACGGGCTGAGCACACACCCGTGTCCCTGTCGCACCCTTTTTTTTCACGCGAAAAAAGCTAATTTTTAGGGTTTCTGAGCCTTTTAAAGTATATAAATGCACGCCAGAGGAAGACTTAATGGGGCACGTAGAGTAGATTGAAGAAATTACTCGAAGGAAGCCGTCGAAAACATCTCAAAAGTGGACTCACTCCAAGATTAAAGATCTCTATCAAGTTTTTTAGAAGTTTTTGGGTTTTTTTATGTCTTGTTGTTTTCTTAATTCTCAGATGTTTTCCTTCTACGTTATGAACTAAACTCTCTAAATACCTAGGGAGGATGAAACCTATGATGAATCTTATTATTTAATTTTCTAAATTACACGATAAATACTTGTTCTTGTTTTTAATTATGTATTCTTAACCCTTGCTTTAATATTTTTAAGATATTAAGTCAAGATTGATGTGCTTATTTAGTGGAGCAAAAGTCCCTATTTAAGAGTAGATCTCGCGTAATTAAGCGAAGTTGATTGTAACCCTAGAAATAGGATGACATAAATCTGCTGGATTAGAGTAAAATCTAATAAAGGAATCCATAGATCGAGTTAATGCGACAATAGGGGTTTTAATTAGAAAGAGATTTCAATTAATCAACATAGAGTTATTTGTTTTTAGTCTCGAAATAGATATTAACATAATTTAGGGATTTCTATTGATCAAGACAAATGAATAAATCGATTAATTTAGAGTCAGAATAATAAGTGAACTCTAGGTGGATTCTTCCTTGGGTATTGTCCTTATTCATTGGTTTATTTGATTACTTTCTTCACTCTCTGTTGCATTCATAGTAAATTAGTAAGTTAAATTTTAGATTAAAACAAAACCCCTTAACTACTAGGCTAATTAATAAAAAGATAGTTATTACTAGTAATTTTAGTCCTTGAGGATACGATATTCCAGACTCATCAAAGCTATACTACTGTTCGATAGGTGTGCTTACCTTTGTCGAAATAGTAGTTAGTTTTGAGGCCATCAAGTTTTTGGCGCCGTTGCCGAGGACTAGAATATTAGGAACGCTTAATTTTTATTACTTTAGTCATTTTTATTTTATTGAAATTTATTTTTGTTTTTATTTTAATTTACTAACTTTTCTTTTATTTGCTTCTGGCATGTATTTTTAGTTTATGACTAGAAGAAACCTGTCAGGACCATTACTTTTTGACAGTGAGATAGAAAGTACCGCTCGCAGAAATCGTAGGGAAATAAGGTAAAGTCTATAGTATATAGAGGAAGAGAAAGATAATGATATCGATATCACCGAGAAGATGGCTGATAATAATCCACTACCCCCGGTGGTTGCCGAAAGTCCTACTCCTCGTACTATGTATGACTATGCTAAGCCTAATTTGACTGGTGATGAATCAAGTATTGTGAGACCTACTATTGCTGCAAATAACTTCGAGCTGAAACCGAACACTATACAAATGATCCAACAATGTGTTCAGTTCGATGGTTTATAGGATGAGGATCCAAATACTTATTTAGCAAACTTTCTAGAATTCTGTGACACTTTTAAAATTATTGGCATTTCTAATGATGCCATTCGTTTACAGTTATTCCCTTTTCATTGAGTAATAAAGCTAAATAGTGGTTGAACTCGTTACCACGAGGTTCCATCACTACTTGGGAATAGATGACCGAAAAGTTTTTATTAAAATATTTTTCGCCGGCTAAAACAGCAAAGTTGAGGAATGATATCTCTTCTTTTGTGCAGATGGATTTAGAAACTCTTTACGATGCATGGGAGAGGTATAATGACTTATTGAGAAGGTTCCCTCACCATGGGTTACCTATATGGCTACAGGTTCAAACCTTCTACAATGGTTTGAACCCCTCAACTAGGCAACTGATTGATGCAGCCACCGGTGGTACTCTATAACAAAACCCCTGAAGCGGCTTATGAGTTTATAGAGGAGATGTCACTGAATAACTATCAATGGCAAGTCATGAGAACAAAGCTGACGAAAGCTGCTAGTGTTTTCAACCTTGACGCAGTCACCATGTTATCTAACCAGAAAAACTTTTAAATAAAAAAATTAATGGTTTATGTGTTTCTACGTAGGTACATCCGGTGATGCAATGCGACACAAATAGAGGAGGGATGCATACTACAGAATATCCGTCCTACAACCCGAGCACTGAAAATGAAAAATTTTACTATATGGGTAACAATTCTAGACCTTAGAATAATCCCTATGGTAACACTTACAACGCAAGTTGGAGGAACCATCCAAATTTCTCATGGGGTGGTCAGGGAAATCAGAGACAACAACCCCCTTTAGGCTTTCAACAACAACCCTACCAACAGGAGAAGAAGACGAACCTTGAGAAGATCCTAACAAAGTTCATCTCGATGTCAGAAACTCATTTTCAAAACACCGAAACAACACTAAAAAATCAGCAGGCATTGATTCAAGGGCTCGAGAACCAAATAGTCAGCTTGCTAAGCTGATCTCAGAACGACCACAAGGTAGCTTGCTGAGTAATACTAAACCTAACCCAAGGAAGCAACTCAATGCCATCACCGTGCGTGATGAAGAAGGGTTAGTGGAATTTGAATCTAAACCTAGGCAAGAATTTGTGGTGAGTAAAGGTAAGGTTGAGGTAAGCCATAGTCACAGAAATCGGTATGCAAAGAGCATATACCTCGTGTGCCATACCTAACGTGACGAAGAAAAACCATACTAATGAGCAATGCGGTAAATTTCTTAAACTCTTAAAAAGCTACATATTAACTTACCGTTTGTCGAAGCTCTTTTGCAGATGCCCAACTAAGTTAAATTTTTAAAGGAGCTTCTAGCAAACAAACGAAAGCTAGATGATGCATTGCACGTGGAGCTAAATGCAGTTTGCTCAGCCATTTTACAGAATAAACTACCTAACAAATTAAAGGATTTAGGGAGTTTTACTATTCCTTGTTTAATCGGTAACTTAGATGTTAATAATGCTTTGGCTAATTTAGGGGCGAGTATTAACGTCATGCCCTATAACATGTTTAAGCAACTAGGTCTTGGGAAACCTAAACAAACTAGGATGAGCATTCAACTAGTAGACAAAACTATTAGATTTCCTAGGGGAATTATTGAGGATGTGCTTGTAAAAATTGATAAATTTACATTCCCAGTTGACTTTGTTGTTCTAGACATGGATAAGGACAGTGACACACTTTTAATCTTAGGATGACCCTTTTTAGCAACTGCTAAAACTATAATTGATGTTGGTATAGGTGAATTATTACTTCGTTTAGGTGATGACATGGTTAAACTCCAAGCTCGTGATTCTGTTAAGATATCTAGCGATCGAGATGATTTTACGAGTTCTGTTAATAAAAGTAACATTGTAGCTCAAACTTCTTTCCAGGAAATACCTAGGAAGAAAGTGATGGAGCCACATTCTATCCTTTATGAAAAATATAGAACGACCCATGATGAGCGAAGGCTTCAGATCGATGAACTAGACGAATGGAGGACACTTGGCAAGGAGAACCTAGGAATACACAAAACAAAACCAAAACAACTCCATGAGGAGCTTAAAGGTGGGATGAATCACTTCAAGGTTGGGGACCAGGTACTGTTAGATGCGATTGACCCCCGAATAACCACTTTAGAGCTAAATACAAATGGAGCAACTCCTTTTACGGTACTCAATAGCTTTCTATACAGGACAGTCGAAGTAACTTATTCTAATTTTAGCACTTTTAAGGTAAATATTACTCGACTCAAACCGTATGTTGATAATAGAATTGATAGTGAAAAAAAGGAGTCTCGACTCCGCGAACCACCGTAACAGAGCGAAAACAAAGTAAGTCGAGTTTAGACTCTAAATAAGCGCTTCTCGGGAGGCAACCCGAGCATTAACAAGCCTAATTTACTAATTATGTTTTATGATATTTTCGTCATTAAATAAATAAATCAATAAATAAATAATGTGTTTTAAAACCCACACAGCCTAGACACACGGGCGTGTCCTTGGCCGTGTGGATCTTGGGACTTAGTTTTTAAATTTCAAAGAAATCAACAGAGGGCTACACGGCTTGGACACACGGGCATGTCCTTGGTCGTGTGGATTTTGGAGCTCAAAATCCCAAAACATCGATAGAGACACGGCCTCACTATAGCCCACACGGGCGTGTACGGGCATGTCATAGGCCGTGTGAAATCTGGAGCTTAATTTTTTTAAATTTTAAAATTTAAAACAAGTTAGGGGGCTCCACGGGCAAGACACATGGCCGTGTGTGCGATCACACGGGCGTGTGGAATTCTACACGGGCGTGGGAGAAGCGAAGGAATTTGAAAATAGCCTGGACATACGGGCGTGTCCAAGGCCGTGTGAAGGATAGACTCAAAAATATCACGATGAACACGGGCTGGGGATAAGACCACACGTGCGTGTGACACGCCGTGTGGCACAACACGGGCCGTTACATGACTGTGTCACCTATAAAACCCCCTTTTTATTTTTCTTTTTTCTTTCTTCTTCCTCCAAAACTCCCTTCAAACACTAACCGCCACAACCTTCCCCCTGCCACCTCCAGCCACCGCCGATTTCCCCCTTTGCTTCTCCTTCCCCCTTCTTCCCCAACCCGAAACACCCCATTCCCTCTTCCTTCCCTTTTGTCTCTTCTTCTTTTCCCCCTTATTTCTTCAAAACACCACCCCACGCCCACACCCACCATCGCCGACTTCCCCCTTACCGTTGCCCAACCGCGCTACCGACCATCGCCCCACCGTCGGTCACCCTTTTTTCCCTCCATTTTTAGTTCTTTTTTTATTATTGTTTATTTTATTGTATTGTTTAACTTTATTTATTTATTTATTTTGTTTATTATTATCTTTATTGTTATTTTTATATAGATTAGGCTTTTGTTGTTATTTTTATTTAGTTATATTATTTGATTATTATTTCCATTTAGATTAGGTTTATTATTATTATTATTATTATTATTATTATTATTTTATTCTCTTTTATTTAGTTACTTTATTCCTATTACTAATTCCTAATATCTTGTTAGCTAATTAATCTTTCTTTTCCCCATATATCTAATTTTTACTATTATTCTTTAGTCACTAATTATTAATATTGATTTTTTAGTTATGATGAATTTTTAGTATATTGTTTAAATTTCTTTGCTTACTAGTTTTTAATTTGTTAGGTTATATGATGTGTTCTTAGTTTTGGGCATTAGGATTATTTATTTATTTTTGATTTTTATTACTAGAATATAATGATTCGTTCTTGTTTTGGCAGTACATTACTATTTCGGACTAATGGGATTTTCCATCCTTGACTTTGGTCTTTGGTGATGCTTGATTTATTTATTGAAAATCTTTTACGTTTTCAGGTACACCATGACAAATACTCGTGGTAAGACTAAGGTCGCCGTCCCTGCTTCGAAATAGCGGAAGGGTCCGAGTGCGACCTCCTCGAGCTTCTCCGCTGAAGTACGCCACCCTTACCTTAGATTTATCGCAGACCTACTGGAGGACCTATTTCAGTTTCTTCAAATACGACCCTAGATTTGGGCCGCTGCATTGATTGGGCCACGTTGGAGCAAGTCCACCTCACTGACGAGGTTCACGCCTTCATCATCACAGCACCATGGGATCGCTTCTTTAGTATCGTCGATCCCACATATATCGTCGAGCCCACTTTTATGGAGGTTACTTTAGAGTTTTGCTAGAGTTTCCACCTTCAAAGCGTCATGTTAGTCCATGACGAGCCTGGCACCATCATAGTTTGCCTCGGCGATTTGGTGCATCACATGAGCATCCCAAAATTCGGTGCTACTTTAGGACTATACACAGAGGAGTTCATGAGCGCCGAGGAGTTTCTTCAGCTACAACGCCATATTCATTACTCGCCCTCACACTGTTGGAACAATATCACGGGCGGCCTGACGACCTATGATGCTAGTCACTCAAAGGCAGCTTCTCTTTCTCCAGCCCTACGGTATATTCATGCCCTCTTAGCTCATACTTTGACAGGACGGAGTGAGAGCCCCGGCGTCGTGAGCACACACGATGCCTACTACTTATGGAGCATGGCGCATGGTCATATTATCGACTTGGTGTATTTCATCACCTTATCCTTTTGCCATCAGACTGACCACCACAGGAGTGGCCCTATCTTCTTAGGTCCTTACGTGACTCGCCTAGCTCGACACTTAGGTCTTCTCGACACACCGGAGCAGTCCTCCATGCTCACACTTGTTGGCCAGATGTCCCATCAGGGCATCTTGAGCATGCTACATATGATGATGATCAAGTGACGTCGTGGATTTGATCCTCCCTAGTACCGATTGTCTCACCTTGATGATCAGGATGATCCCGATGACATCACTGAGGATATCCCTCTCCTTCATGAGGGTCCACCTCACCCTCTACCTCCGAGTCACTGACCTCCTTCTTCTGCTACTACCTTGAATGACATATTCAAGCGTCTCACTCATTTCAAGCAGCAGTGCTATCAGTGGTTCGACAGTCTCGAGGCCACCTTACAGCAGATCTGCCATCATCGCCATATTTCACCTTGACAAAGACCATTTCATGACGATCTCGACGATGAGGACCTTTGAGTCCATTTATTTTATTTTAATCTTTATTTTTATTTTTATTTTTCTTTTTCTTTTCTTTTTCTTTTTAGTCTATTTTCCTTTATGTTTCGTATCATATTTTCAAAGGACTTATCTTTTATGTTTTGAACTATATTTTATTTTTTTATAATTATTCGTAATCGAGTAATCCCTTGATCTTATTCCACAGTTGTGTTTATTTTTCTTAATAGTTGCTCAGAATCATGCACTTCACTTTGTTATATCTACAATTTCGATTCACTTTTCCACGGATTTCATCCAAAATTCAAGAAGTTTCACTTCTCTCCTCTCTTATGTTATTTTTATTATATTGTCACTATCTATTTTGGTACATTGAGGAAAATGTACATCTTAAGTGTGGGGAGGTTAATTATATCATTATTAGAAAATCCCTAAATTATATCTTGTTCTTAAGTAAATTTTCTCAGATTACTATTAGAATGAAATCTTTATTGATTTATGATTTTTATTGATATGTTTTGGATTAAGTCATAGGTAATTGTACATTATTGTTTAAACTTTAAGACACTAGAGAATCAAGCCTGATAAGTCTATTTTCAGAATTAAAATTTGTTAGGTTGTTTTCCCTAAACTTAAATATTACCTTGAAATTTGAGATTTACAGGATTGACATCAAAAATCATAATTTTTGTGAGATTTTGAGCCCTTATGAGCATACACTTTTCTTGCTCACTTTATTATTGGTTATGAGTGTGTCAATATTGTTTTGTTATTCTAGAACTTGCTTCGATTATGCATGTCGAGACCACACCTTTGATTTGATATACTGAGATGATAAAGGCACCTAGGTTTTAACTCACTTATTCCATTAAAAGCCTACCTTCATAATTAACCCTTAGTGAACCCCTTTGAGCCTAATAAACTGTTTCTTGATTTACCCTAAATATTAACCCAAAACTTATTCTTTTTGATTCATTGAGAATTTTTCCTATTGTATTAACTCTCTTTTTGTCGAGATTGATTTGGTTAGTTGCCTAACTATGTTCTTATTTCAGTTGTTAAAATTCTTTCTTATTATTGTAAAAAAAAAAAGAGGAAATATATATATATTCATTTATTTTAATTATTACTAGTTCTAAGTTATTTGAGCTTAAGCGGTTAATTTCACATTTTGAGAAGAAGCTCGTGTTATTTCGATTGATGTAATCATTCAGTATTAATTTATTTTTCTAGTTAGGTAAATTATCAATTCGATCTCGATTCTAACCCTCTAATTCAACCTTTATCCACTCCTTTAAGCCAAGCCCCATTACAACCCTTTTAAAGACCTTTTGATTTGTGTATCATCTCATTTTATAGTGGTGGAGATTTGATTTTCATGCAAGCCTATGGTAATAACTTTTCATGTTTGACTTTTGAGTGCTTAATTGAACCTTAAACACTTTGAGTGATTTGAGTGAATCTTTAGTGGGGATGTCAAATCTTGTCGGTTTTGAATCAAAGGTAATTATTTAGATAAGGGGAAACACCTATGTTTTCATGCTATAAAAATTTGTGACTTGGATTGTTTGAATCTTTAGGACTCTTTTAGTTAAATTATCAATGTATGAATTATTTGTGGATTATGATAAGACATTATTGACAAGGATTGTGAATTGATGAAGTTTAATTTTAATTGTGAGTTGAGGATTTTGCTTGAGGACAAGCAAATGCTTAAGTGTGGGGATATTTGATAAACCATAAAAGTAACACGTTTTTATCCCACACTTAGCATGTTTTTGGATGTTTATTTATATAATTTTGTGAATTCGATGCTCTTAATCCTTTAATTTTGTATTTTTATACTTAGGAGAGCATAGGGAAGCGAAAGGAGTGGAAAACAGGCCAAAACCGGACAAAACAAGCCATCTTAAGGATCTACATGGCCAAGCCAGAACCATACAACTAGGGGCTGGACATACGCTCGTGTCCCAACCCGTGTCGATTGCGAGTCACCAAAATTTCCACATGGCTTAAGCACCCTCACACGGGCTGAGCACACTCCCATGTCCCTGTCCCACCCTGCTTTGATTTCATGCGAAAAAGGTAATTTTTAAGGTTTCTGAGCCTTCTAAAGTCTATAAATATACGCAATAGGAAGACTTAATGGGGCATGTAGAGTAGATCGAAGAAATTACTCGAAAGAAGCCGTCAGAATCATCTCGAAAGCAGATTCACTCCAAGATTGAAGATCTTTATCAAGTTCTTTAGAAGTTTTTGTGTTCTTTATGTCTTGTTCTTTTCTTAATTCTAGGATGTTTTCCTTCTACGTTATGAACTAAACTCCCTAAATACCTAGGGAGGATGAAACCTATGATGAATCTTATTATTTAATTATCTGAATTACACGATAAATACTTGTTCTTTTTTTTAATTATGTGTTCGTAACCCTTGCTTTAATATTTTCAGGATATTAAGTCAAGATTGATGTGCTTATTCAGTGGAGCGAAAAGTCCCTGTTTAAGAGTAGATCTCGTGTAATTAAGCGGAGTTAATTGCAACCCTAGAAATAGGGTGACATAAATTTGCTGGATTAGAGTCAAATCTAATAAGGGAATCCATAGATAGAGTTAATACGACAATAGGGTTTTAATTAGAAAGAGATTTCAATTAATCAACCTAGAGTTAGTTATTTTTAGTCTCAAAAGAGATATTAACATAATTTAGGGATTTCTACGGATCAAGACAAGTGAATAGATCGGTTAATTCTGAGTCAGAATAATAAGTGAAGTCTAGGTGGATTCTTCCTTGGATATTGTCTTTGTTCATTGGTTTATTCGATTACTTTCTTCACTCTCTGTCACGTTTATAGTAAATTAGTTAGTTAAATTTTAGGTTAAAACAAAACCCCTTAACTACTAGGCTAAATAATAAAAAGATAGTTATTACTAGTAATTTTAGTCCTTGAGGATACGATATTTCGGACTCATCAAAGCTATACTACTGTTCGATAGGTGACCTTGCCTTTGTCGAAATATTAGTTAGTTTCGAGCCTATCACATATCTTCTCATAAAAAGATTTCTACCCATTGAATTTATCTAAAATATCAATGGTTACTCAGATATTACACTCGAGGAATACAAATCAAGATCCGTCAATTCATATTCAATGGTACCCATAAAGTACTATCTCATAGAGTACACTCTCGAGCCACACATGTATACAACAGGATTACCAGTCTAGGCTAAATCTTTTTTATGACATATGCTCTAAGGAGCTTGATTTGGATTACCCATCCAGGCTAAATCAAATTCATAATATATGCTCGAGAGGACTTATATTAGGATTATCGGTCTGGGCTAAATCCTATCAGAATTGAGGTCGAAGGATTACTCATCCGAGCTAAATCCTATCAGCAAGAAATGCAAGACCTCTTTCGTTTTGGGAAATCACATATCCATCGATTTTCCATTTATTCAACCGGGATTTAAACACTTAAAAAACATTGTCGGGCATTTTATTATTTCATACCTCCATAACATTTATGAAATTCGAGTAAAACACATTCCACATTAATGTCAAGCATACAAGTAACATTTTATTCATTTACCATTTTATCGGGCATTTTCATTTATCAGGCTATATCGAGTAGGTGATCATTTCACATATTATGAGATTGATAAAATTCACAAACACAACATTTAAATCAGACATAAAAACATATACAATTTAGTTACACGAACTTACCTCGATAAAGGTTCGTGTACAAACATCTACTAATCGACATTTTCATCTTTTCCTCGTTCTAACTCTGAATTTGGTCTATCCAGATCTATACGAGTAAATTTAACATAAATTTATCACAGTTCATATTTAGGTAGACTTAATTTTCATCGTAGACAAAATTAACATTTTTGCCCCTAACTTTTCCATAAATTCCATTTTTATCCCTAGGCTTGGAAAATGAAACTTGTGCAAATTACTCTCTATTCCAAGCCTAACCAAAGCCCCATCACAAATTTACAGCACATGTTTTCATAAAATTTCAAAATTTTTCCTTCAATTTCACAAGTTTACATTTTAATCCCTAAATAATGTTTTCATCAAAAACCACTTTGTAAAAGTTGTTTATCTATCAATAATCTTTCATTTTCTACCATGAATTTCTAATTTCCAGCATATACATCCATGACCCATTTTCATACTTTGATAAGCTTTCAAATTAATCCCCCAAATAGAGAGATTAAGCTATGCCGATTCCAAAAATATCAAAATTACTAAAAACGGGACAAGAAAACTTACCCAATATGGCCATGAAAGTCTCTTCTCTCTCTCCTAAGGTTTCCATGTTTATTTTGGGGAAGAAGATGAGAAAATAAGAGGATATCTATTTTATCATCTTTTAATTAATTAAAATTTTCACTTTCCAATTTAGTCATTACACTTTTTCTATATTTCCATGGATGAGTCACCAAGAAAGATCTACATACTTTTCTTAATGGCCTAATTACCATATAAGGACCTTAAGTTTTGAATTCCATAGCTATTCGATCCTTTTAGCTACTAGAATCCAACTTTTACATTTTATACGATTTGGTCCTTCTCGTAATTAAGCACATAATCGGTAAAATTTTCTTTTCAAAATTTTCACATGACATTTCTAGTATAATATGGATCATATAATAAAATAAAATAAATTTATTTTTTGGCTCGATTTGTGGTCCCGAGACCACTGTTCCGATTTCACTGAAATTGGGCTGTTACAACTCTCCCCCTTAAGAAATTTTCGTCCTTGAAAATTTTACAAGTAAGAAGATTCAGGCATTACTTTCTCATGTTTCTATCCGGTTCCCAAATAGCTTTCTTTATTTCATATCATTGTCCAAGAACTTTCACTAAAGGTACCTTTATACTTTTCGTTTCTTTCACTTCACATGCCAGAATTTCAACCAGTCACTCATTGTAAGTCATGCCAAGCTGAATTTAACATTTATCAAAACAATAATAGATGATGGATCTGATCGGTTTTGTCATAACACATATACTCACAAAAACATTATGAATTCTATAGAACTCTAATAATAATACGTATCAATACGAAACCAGTCCAATTCTTTT
Source organism: Gossypium rotundifolium (assembly GCA_025506655.1). Classification (NCBI taxonomy): domain Eukaryota; kingdom Viridiplantae; phylum Streptophyta; class Magnoliopsida; order Malvales; family Malvaceae; genus Gossypium; species Gossypium rotundifolium. The sequence goes on from CP106724.1 coordinate 149,025,913, forward strand.
CAATAATATTTATGACCTGATAAACCAAAAACTTAATTTTCCTTTACGGGCAAACTGGGGAACTTTCTTTCATGATGAATCTCCAGAAATACTTTGTCACCATCAGAAACTCTATTTCTTTTCATTTTAGACCCACATCGATTCTTGACGATCAAATATTGCTTTTAAACTATCTCAGGTCCCTTTCATCTCTATTTGAGTTCAACGAATCAAAACTACCACATGTATCTTTTCTCACTAAACTCCATCCAAAACACTGGAGTTTTGCATTTGTGATCATATAAAGCCTCCTACAGTATAATTTTATATGTGACTATTAACTGTTATAAGTAATTTCAACCCAAACAAAATACTTTTCTTAGTTACCTTCAAATTCAAGTACACAACATCGAAACATATCTACCAAAATCTAAATCATATGTTTAGATTGATCATCCCATTTGAGGATGAAATGCCATACTAAAATGTAACCATGTACTATAGTTTCTTGTAGCTTGTTTCAGAATCAAAATAGATCTCTATCAAAAATAACAAAAGATGGTACATCATATAATTTGACAATCTCAAAAGGAAATCATTCAAGCAATCTATCAAGTGGGAAATCCACTCATACCAGGATGGGATGTGCAGGCTTCGTCAAACAATTACTCAAATAGTATCTTTCTTTTCATAGATAAGGAGAATCCTAATATAAAATTCACAGTAACTAAGTCCCATTTCCATTTCACTATTTTCACTAATTATAACTGTAACATCCTAAAATTTGAGTATTGATGCGATGCATGTTTTGGTGCTTAACTTGTATATAATTAAAATTTTCATGATTAGTATAGTCTTGAGAAGACTTGAGAATTAATGAGTTCTTAATTGAAGTGGATCAAGTGACTTTGAGGTTTAAGTAAATTTAAGTGTCAAAAACTACCATAAGATGAGCTAGTAGCAAGGTGGTGTTGGCGCATGTATGTTTGCTTGAGGGGAGAGGTTCGAATCTCCTAGCATGCAATTTGAAAGCTTTTATTTTTTCTTTAGCATGTGTCGGTCATGGATAAGGATTAGGATGAGTTGGATTAAATTTTTATGGCAAGAAGACCATGGGAAAAAGGCAAGTGTTAACTTAAGGAATAGAATCATATGGAAAAGGCATGTAAGGGGGACATAAGGCTTAAAACAAGGGGAGATGTTTTGGAAAGTTTGCGGTGACTAAAGTTTGACCATTTGACTAATGTACTTGGACGGTTTAAGGGGGCTAGGGGAGATAGCTGAAATTTTGAAGGCTCTGGTAAGGTTTAGGTGTTAGTTGGTCATTTTGGCATTTGGACATTTTGTGTTTTTCTCCAACACTTTTCTCGCCATTTCCTCTCCTTAGCCGAATGCACTTGAAGCAATAGGTAAACAATTGTTTTCTTTTGGCCAATTCACATTTTGACCATTTCAGTCTTATTGCTCCTTTTCTCTTCAAACCATTTCTCCCTAGTGCCGAAATCACCAAGACATTGGAAGGCCATTTTCTTTTCTCTTTTATTTTCACCCTTGACGAATGCACACAAGCCTCAAACTCATTTCTTTGTTCATCTTCTATTCTTGAAAAGAACTGAAACCTAAACACCTTATTTTCCTTTACCTTTCTTCATCTTTTTCTCCTTACAAAAATCTCTCAAACATTTTTCTCCCTTTTATTTTCAACATGGCCGAATGTTACTAAGCACCATCCCTTTCAACTTTTCCTTCATATCCGAATCTTCTCTTATACATAAGTATTCTTTTCAATCTTTTCTTTTTCTTCTTTGAAGCCTTGGACAATAGTGTGATAGTGGAGGTGAAACTCAAGTGTTCAGAACGTCAGAAATCGTTGGAATCGAATTAAGGTGTTAAGGTAAGGGATTATTAAGGATTTTCATATTACTCGACATATGGATATAAATGGTTTATTAATCGATTTCATTTTAGGGGATGTTATCGCTCGATTGTCATATTGTGGAACGAGGATATTTGTGGTAAGTTAATCTCGCTTTTAAAATCGTTAGTCAAAATTTTGATAATTTATTAGTCAGACTAATGATCTTTTGTCAATAGAGACAATCAAGATATGGACAAAAAGGGCAGTAAATAGTGTTCGGAAGAGTGGTGGTTCCGCTATTGCCTCTAAGCTTAGCATTAGAATAGTTTTTCTTAAATATTACTAAAACTTAGGAAAGTCTTTTAAAACTTTTCGATGAAATATTTCGACTAAATAAATCCAAAGTTTTAATCAATTACTACTCTATAGATCAAATGATAAATTCTTGTATTTTTAATTATGGTTTTTAATGAACTTTGATTTTTTGATAAAGTCACTCTCGTAATCGTTTTGGAATTTGATTCCTACATCATTAAAGGATTTGAATGTACGTTTAATTTGTGTGGCATGCCAAAATCTGGACTTAATGCATAGGCCGGGTTTGGGGTGTTACATTTTATGGTATCAGAGCCCAATTTCAAAACTCGGCTATGGTTTGGGTTCAATAATGATTTTTGTTTAAAAACTACTTAATTTTTTTCTAGACTTTACATTTTAAAGGTAGTATGGCACCACGAGCATCCGACACCAAGTCAAGTAAGTATTTGTTTATTAAATGTTTATTATTGTGATGGGACCTTAGGAACACTCTAGAACTTCTAGTTTTAGGTGTTGAAAATGATAGAGATCGAGACTATAGGATGTGATTGCGAAAACAACCCTATCTCTTATATCTCATAAAATATCATTAATAAACACTGAAATAATATTCTGATTCATAAAACTTGTAATCAGATTAAAAGTAAATTAGTCAATATGAGCACTAGAGGACGTGGTCGTGGATGTGGTAGACGTGGCCGTGGTAGAGGACGAGGTGCTGCGTCTGAAGCGCCGGGTCATATACCGAAAATGGATGCACCTGCATCATTTGAGAGCGAAACTGGATCTCATGATCATGCGAATGAGGATAATGCTTTGACTCAAGCAATGTTGTGAGTCCTAGCAAGAGTAGCTGGGGCCAGAACTGGGCTAGTAGCTCGCGGATCAATATCGGAATGACTCAAGTCTAGTGGTGTAAAAATTTTTAGAGGTGTCTCTGGTGTAGCTCTGAATGTGGCAGAATATTAGCTTGAGGCTGTAGAATGAATTATGGATGATTTGGAGTGCACTGTCGAGCAGAAGCTGAGAGGAGCCGTGTCTTTACTAATAGACGAGGCGTATCAATGGTGGCTTACTGTTTGAGAAGGCACCGAGGCTGCATTGGTTACTTGGGATTTCTTTAAAGCTTCTTTCCAAGGGAAGTACATTGGGACAAGTTATGTAGATGCCTAGAGGAAGGAATTCCTGAATTTGGTTCAAGGAAGTAAGACGGTGGCAGCTTATGAGGTAGAATTTCTTCGTTTGAGTCATTATGCTCGTACTATAGTGCAAACTGATCATGAGCGCTGTGTACGCTTTGAGGATGTGCTGAATGATGAGTTGCGGGTACTGATAGCCCCACAACAAGTACGGACTTTTACCTCGCTTGTAGAGAAAGCTAAAATAGCCGAAGAGGCTAAGAATTCAGAATGCCAGAATCGGGAAAAGGTCAGAGGAAAGAGGGATTTTAAGTACTATGGTTCTTCTAAAAGGTTTCAAAAGAGGCCACGAAATGATGAGCCAGTTCAAGCTAGAGCACCTGTGACTACAAATCAGAGTCGAGAATATACCGATTGTGGAAGACGACATCCCGGAGAATGTTGGAGAAAAATTGGACCCTATTTTAAATGTGGATCCAAGGATCATCAGTTTAAAAATTGCCTTCGAAGGACTGATATGACTCAAGAAGCTCGTAACCCTGATGCTCATCCAGCTAGAAGTACTCAGCAGCCACCGAAAGGCCGTTGGCCAGGTCATGGTGGTAATGGTAACAGACGTGGACAAGGTGCATCGGGTCGAGGTAATGGTGTTAGAGGTAACACGGAGGCAAGACAGCTAGGATTGGTTTATGCTGTCAGGCATCGTGAGGACGGCGATGCACCTGATGTGATAACTGGTACGTTCTTCATTTCTGATGTACCTATTATTGCTTTGATCGATATCGAGTCTACCCACTCGTATGTTGTTAGTGCCATATCTAGAAACCTAAATATTAGATCTGAGGTTACCGATAGAGAGATGATGATAATTAGTCCTTTAGGATAGTCGGTAATAGTGAATAAATTATTTAGAGATGTGCCTTTGGAGATTCAAAGAGTGGTATTTCTAGCGGACTTGATGGAATTACCTTTCGGTGAGTTTGATCTTATTTTGGGCATGGATTGGTTGGTGAAGCATCGAGCGCAATTAGATTGTGCTGAAAAGCGGATGTCAATGAGGACTGTGGATGATGAGGTAGGCGAGCGAAGAAATTTCTTGGAAAATGTGGTATCTGCTTTGAAGGCAGAAAAGTTGGTACAGAAAGGGAATAGATCATTCCTAGCATTCATCAGTGCTTTGGATGCCAAGGAATTATCGGTAGAAGGTGTGAGAACGGTGAAAGAATTTCCAGATGTCTTTCTCGAAGAACTTTCGGGTCTACCTCTAGATCGGGAAGTAGAATTTGGCATTGAGTTTTTGCCCGGAACTGCTCCGGTGTCCATTGCTCCTTATAGAATGGCGCCAAAAGAGTTAGCAGAGCTTAAAGCTCAAATTCAAGAACTGCTATATCAGGGATTTATTCGACCAAGTGTGTCTCCGTGGGGAGCACCGGTTTTGTTCGTCAAGAAAAAGGATGGGTTGATGCGTATGTGCATTGATTATAGGCAGTTGAATAAGTTGACAATCAAGAATAGGTATGCATTGCCGAGAATCGATGACCTGTTTGATCAATTAAGAAGAGCTTCAGTCTTCTCCAAGATTGATTTGAGATCGGGTTATCATCAACTCAAGGTGAAAGAGGCAGATATTCATAAGACGGCATTTCGAACTCGTTATGGACATTATGAGTTTTTAGTGATGCTGTTTGGTTTGACCAATGCACCAGCTACATTTATGGACATGATGAACCGAGTCTTTCAACCCTATTTAGACCGGTTCGTAGTAGTGTTCATAGATGACATCTTGGTATATTCGAGGAATGAAGAAGAGCATGACTCACATTTGCGCACTGTGTTGCAAATTTTGCGAGATAAGCAACTTTATGCCAAATTCAGTAAGTGTGAATTTTGGTTAAAAGAAGTGATTTTCTTGGGTTATGTAGTGTCAGCCAAAGGTATAAGAGTTGATCCTCGAAAGCTACAGGCTGTGTTGGATTGGAAACCGTTGAAGTCAGTAGCTGAGATTCGAATTTTCTTGGGTTTGGCTGGTTATTATAGACGCTTTGTTGAGGGATTTTTGTTGATTGCTGCACCCCTAACTAAGCTATTGCGAAAGGAAGTACCGTATGTATGGACCGATAAACAACAAGAAAGTTTCGAGAAACTGAATAAGATCCTAACGGAAGCGCCAGAACTGATTCAACCAGAGGCCGAAAAAGAGTTTACCGTTTATTGTGATGCGTCACACACGGGTTTAGGATGTGTACTGATGCAAAGTGGAAAAGTGGTAGCTTATGCTTCTAGATAGTTGAGGCCGCATGAAGTCAATTATCCTACTCATGATTTGGAGTTGGCTGCGGTGGTGTTTGCATTAAAGGTTTGGAGGCATTATCTCTACGGTGAGAAGTCAATCATTTATATGGACCATAAGAGTCTTAAGTATCTCCTTACCCAAAAGGAGTTGAATTTAAGACAACGGAGATGGGTGAAGCTGTTAAAGGATTATGATTTTTCAATCGAGTATCATTCTAGAAAGGCTAACGTTGTGGCAGACGCGTTGAGTCGTAAGGTTGTATCGGAGTTAAGAGCAATGTTTGCTCATCTCAGTTTGTATGAGGATGGCAGTCTGCTAGCGGAACTTCAAGTGAAGCCTCGTGGTTAGAGCAAATCAAAGAAAGTAATTACCCGATGGAAAGTTGGGTCCTTTAATACAACAAGTTGAAAGTGGTATAATAGGGGATTTTGGTTTAAACAAAGATGGTGTACTGTTCTTTCGTGGAAGGGTTTGTATGCCCAAGGATTCGGATTTGAGGGAAATGATTCTTCTTGAGGCGCATAGTAGCCCTTATGCTATGCACCCCGGAGGAAATAAGATGTATCGAGATCTTCGTGAATAGTATTGGTGTCCAAAGCTAAAATTGGAAGTTACTGATTTAGTAGGAAAGTGTTTGACTTGTCAACAAGTAAAGGCGGAACATCAATTACCGTCGGGATTGTTGCAACCAGTAAAGATTACATTATGGAAATGGGAGCGGATAACGATGGATTTTGTTAGTGGGTTACCCTTAACATCTACTAAGAAAGATTCTGTCTAGGTGGTAGTAGATCGATTAACGAAGACTGCTCATTTTCTACCAGTTCGTACGGATTACTCATTGCAGAAGTTTGCTAAACTGTATGTATCTGTAATCGTGAGGTTGCATGGGGCACCAGTGTCTATCATATCGGACAGGGATCCTAGGTTTATATCACGATTTTGGAAAGCTTTGCATGAGGCTCTGGGTACAAAGTTAAACTTCAGCACAGCTTTTCACCGTCAATCAGATGGTCAGTCGGAAAGAGTAATCCAGATTTTGGAAGACATGTTAAAGGGTTGTTGATTGACTTCAGAGGTAGTTGGGAGGATTTTCTACCATTGGCAGAGTTTGCGTATAACAACAGTTATCAATCCAGTATTCAGATGGCACCCTATGAAGCGTTATATGGTCGTAGATGTAGTACCCCTACTTGTTGGACTGAATTGGGGGAACGATAGCTTTTGGGTCCTGAATTGATATCAGAGACGGAAGAAAAAGTAAAGGTAATTCGAGCGTGATTAAAGGAAGCTTCGGATAGACAAAAGTCGTACGCAGATCTGAAGCGTAAAGATATTGAGTTTGTGGTGGGAAATCAGGTTTTTCTAAAGGTCTCACCTTGGACGAAGTTCTTCAGATTTGGAAGGAAAGGCAAGTTGAGCCCTAGGTTCATTGGACCGTACCGTGTGTTGAAGCGTGTAGGACCAGTGGCCTATCAACTTAATTTACCTCCGGAGTTGAGTCAGATTCATAGTGTCTTTCATGTTTCTATGCTGAGACGCTATAGATCGGATCCATCGCACATAGTACCGATAGAAGAAGTGGAATTAAGGCCAGATTTGTCTTTCGAGGGGGAACCAGTGAAAATTTTAGATCACGATGTTAAGATGTTAAGAAAGAAGACTATGCCATTGGTTAAGGTTCTTTGGCATAATCACAGAGCAGAGGAAGCTACGTGGGAGCCTGAGGATGCAATTTGATAACAAGATCCTCATCTCTTTTAGTCAGGTAAATTTCGAGGACAAAATTTTCTTTAAGGAGGGTAGAGTTGTAACATCCTAAAATTTGAGTATTGATATGATGCATGTTTTGGTGCTTAACTTGTATATAATTAAAATTTTCATGATTAGTATAGTCTTGAGAAGACTTGAGAATTATTTGGAATTAGAATAAATTTTTGTAATGAGTACTTAATTGAAGTGGATCAAGTGACTTTGAGGTTTAAGTAAATTTAAGTGTCAAAAACTAGCATAAGATGAGCTAGTAGCAAGGTGGTGTTGGCGCATGTATGTTTGCTTGAGGGGAGAGGTTCGAATCTCCTAGCATGCAATTTGAAACTTTTATTTTTGCTTTTCCTTAGCATGTGTCAGTCATGGATAAGGATTAGGATGAGTTGGATTAAATTTTTATGGCAAGAAGACCATGAGAAAAAGGCAAGTGTTAACTTAAGGAAAAGAATCATATGGAAAAGGCATGTAAGGGGGACATAATGCTTAAAACAAGGGGAGATGTTTTGGAAATTTTAGGGTGACTAAAGTTTGACCATTTGACTAATATACTTGGATGGTTTAAGGGGGCTATGGGAGATAGCCGAAATTTTGAAGGCTTTGGTAAGGTTTAGGTGTTAGTTGGTCATTTTGGCATTTGGACATTTTTGTGTTTTTCTCCAACACTTTTCTCTCCATTTCCTCTCCTTAGCCAAATGCACTTGGATCAATAGGTAAACAATTGTTTTCTTTTGGCCAATTCAAATTTTGACCATTTCGGTCTTATTGCTCCTTTTCTATTCAAACCATTTCTCCCTAGTGCTGAAATCACCAAGACATTGGAAGGCCATTTTCTCTTCTCTTTTCTTTTCACCCTTGCCGAATGCACACAAGCCTCAAACTCATTTCTTTGTTCATCTTCCATTCTTGAAAAGAGCCGAAACCTAAACACCTTATTTTCCTTTACCTTTCTTCATCTCTTTCTCCTTACAAAAATCTCTCAAACATTTTTCTCCCTTTTATTTTCGACATGGCCGACTGTTACTAGGCACCATCCCTTTCAACTTTTCCTTCATAGCTGAATCTTCTCTTATACATAGGTATTCTTTTCAATCTTTTCTTTTTCTTCTTTGAAGCCTTGGACAATATTGTGATAGTGGAGGGCCGAAACTCAAGTGTTCGTAAACGTCGTAAATCGTTGGAATCGAATTAAGGTGTTAAGGTAAGGGATTATTAAGGATTTTCATATTACTCGACACATGGATATAAATGGTTTATTACTTATTTCATTTTAGGGGACGTTATCGCTCGATTGTCATATTGTGGAACGAGGATATTTGTGGTAAGTTAATCTCACTTTTAAAACCGTTAGTCAAAATTTTGATAATTTATTACTCGGACTAATGATCTTTTGTCATTAGAGACAATCAAGATAGGGACAAAAAGGGCAGTAAATAGTGTTCGAAAGAGGGGTGGTTCTGCTATTCCCCCTAAGTTTAAGAGAAGGTTTGTTTCGAGAATCTGAGACTTTCCACCGGGTTGTGGACCCTCATTCGACGAAAATCAATTATTCGAAGTTGTACGAACCCCCTAACCATTGTTTACTCATGGTTCTGAACCTTTGATCGGAGATAAATCGCAAATAGTGGTTGTTCAAGATTCCGAGGGTAAGATCTAGATCGCATAACATTATAATAGTTTTATATTAAATATTAGGGTTCTAATCTATCGTGATGTGTGTTTAGATATCGACGAGTGGGAAAGTGTAGTTCTCACCATAATCAGGTGTGTAATCTCATACCGTATCTCATGGGTTAGATGACTATATCATATTAATCGTCGGATGAAATCACAAGTTAGTGAAATCGGGAAAGATAGCATAGTTATCACCTAAATGATAAAAATTTTGAAATTGGTATTAAAATCATGAAAATTTTGAAATTTTCCTTAATAGGCTAATTCGATAAAAGTGATAAATGGGCCATATGTGATAATTGACAATTGGGCCATATGTGATATTTGATAATTGGGCCATATGTGATAATTGACAATTAGGCCATATGTGATATTTGATAATTGGGCCATATGTGATATTTGATAATTGGGCCATATGTGTTAATTGATAAGTGGGCCATATGTGATATTTGATAATTGGGCCATATGTGATAATTGATAAGTGGGCCATATGTGATATTTGACAATTTGGGCCATATGTGATAATTGATAAATAGGCCATATGTGATGTTGATAATTGGGCCATATATGATAATTGATAAATGGGTCGATGTGATATGAGATTTAAATGGCCAAAATGTGAAATGGGCAGATTGTAATAACTTTTATAATGGGCCTTATCTTTGGAATAATTATATGAATGGATTGTTATGCATATTATATACATGATTGCATAGGTTGGGCTATTTGACGAAGAGAAGTTCGGTAGCTTTGCTACAAAATTTTGATGGCTCGCCACAATTACGAAAAATGGAAAATGCCATGTAAACTCAGAAATCTAGTGGCTTGTCCACGAAATTTGAAATCTGACTTAATGCCTACTTTGGTGTGTTGGCGGGGTGGGTGACTAAAGCTCCCCACGGTGTCTTTGGTTGAATGCAATTGGTGTGTAGCGGATGGAAATCTAGGTTTGGTTTTGGGAGTTGCATATCACTTGCATTTCATACATGCTAAATTATTATATTTGTAATGGGCTTAGGCCCAAATAAATGCTTAAATGGTTTTGGCCCAATGGACTAAGGTAAGTGAGTTACACACTGAGTTCTAAGTAACTCACCCCATTTTTTTTACCCCTCTCAGGTAATAATAATTGATGGAGACTTGGGTCGGAGATGACTTCGTGTGGAGGCTATACTACAAATGGTGGTTTATAAAACTTTAAGACTTCTTTAATAATTTTTGTTAAGTACTATTTTTATGGCGATGTAATAAGGCCTCTTTAATTATGGATTTTATTATGTGGATGAAATTTATTTTGTTTTAGTTTTTCTAAGTTGGATTGGTTTGGTTTTTATAAATGTTTTTTCTATAACTCTCGTATAAAATAAAGGTTTTTCTTAAATATTACTGAAACTTAGGACAGTCTTTTAAAACTTTTCGATGAAATATTTCTACTAAATAAATCCAAAGTTTTAATCAATTACTCTTGTATAGATCAAATGATAAATTCTTGTATTTTTAATTATGGTTTCAATGAACTTTGATTTTTTGATAAAGTCACTCTCTTAATCATTTTGGAATTTGATTCCTACATCGTTAAAGAATTTGAATGTATGTTTAATTTGTGTGGCATACCAAAATCAGGACTTAATGCATAGGCCGGGTTTGGGGTGTTACAATAACCATCTTGAAAGTATCATCTCTATCTTGCTGATACATCTAGCATTTAAATATAGATTCAAAAATATCACCTTTCATTCCGAGCAACTAATACATTCTTTTCAAATCATTATGCATTTCATCATTCCCCAGATAAACAAACATAGTACCACTGTGACAATTCATGTAAAATTTTCAATACAAGCTTTAATTTCTTTAGTACACAGACTATATCTCTGAATAACAGACATTTACTGAATCTATTCTAAAATTCTGAATCAGAAATTATTTCACACTATATTCATTTAACTTACAACTCATTATCACTTTTTTGAGTTTCACAATTCTGTTGTAGAAACATAGGTTAAGCTCTATACTCAGCTAAAATTAAGTTATTATCAGACAATCATATTCGATATCCATGACTTGCAAAATATAAAGATATTTTCTACTCAGAACATCTGTAACCACCTTTGTTCTTTCCTAGTGATACAAAATTATCAAATCATAATCTTTCAATATTTCAGACCATATACGCCATCTCATATTCAAATCTTTTAGCAACATCAGATACTTCAAACTTTTATAGTCGGTGAATATACAACATTTTTCACCAAACAAGAAATGTTGTCAAATTTCAATACAAAAACAATAACTGTCAATTCTAGATCATGTATCGAGTAATTCTTTCCATGTGAATTTTAACTGTCTAAAAGCATAGGCTATTACTTTGCCTTACTGCATCAAAACATAGTCTAATTCCATTCAATAATACATCTCTGTAATAGCAAACTCCTTACCCGATTTAGGCTAAACTAGAATTAATACTTCGGTCAACAGAGCTTCCAACTGGTCAAAACTTTACTGATATTTATCGGTTCATTCAAGTTTTACATTTTTTTGGTAATAACTATGTCATCAATGTAGCTATTTCAATTATTAACATTGAAGCTTTGAGTTTTTCCAAAGCCAGAACCATCAAATAGATTCAAAACCATAGTGCTATATTTGACCGACATTTCAGTCGTACAGAATAAGCAACACTTCAATATCAATAGTGTACCTCAATTTATAAGAGGGAGAACCAAATGTGGCCCTAATAATAACCAATGCAGTAATGCAGTTTCTATAATCTGTGATCCCTATCACCATACCTCATGATCAATTCAATATTTATATCAGTAATAAATGTAATTACCTCCGATCAAAGAATATATTTCACAGATAACCCATGTTTACATAATAAAGAGATTGATGATATCTCAGAGAAAATTTAGAAGAGTAATATCACACATACTCAGTAGAAACATCCGTGATAAAGATAATAAAATTTGCATATTTATAATTTAGGGTTTCAATTAGTAGAAGTAGATAATAATATCATATGAACCTTATCATCAAATCTCATATCAATCATTACAAATTAACAACCCAAGTAAAATAGAGCAATACTGCTCATGAATCAACTGGACTTTCAGTAATTCAATCTATCATAATTTACTAGTCTTTCAATACGATAAATATTGCATCTGTACATACACAATTTCATATGCCTCTGAAAATAACAGAACATATAGAATACCTAGAAGATGTCCTGTAATATACTCAATTATAACAGCTGTATTCAAATATCTTTGTAGTTTTTTTCACTATTCCACTAACCAATAAAGTCATCAATAATCTTACATTATTCAGTTTACTGAAAGAGTCAATTTGGAAGAAATTTTTGGCTAATCCGTTATGTAATTATCATATCTGGATAAGTCAATTACTCATGAATAAGTTCTTCCTTAACAATGACATCACATATTCAGAATAATCTTCAAAAAAATCTGATATCTCTTTTAATACCGTCTTTACTTATTAACCCATTCTTAATTCTAACTACATCATTAATCATTCAGCCTTTGAACTTTTCTTTCAAACTTATGAACTTAGTCAACATAAATCTTGTGAATTTTCATCGTATAAAACTATACTGGTAAGGGGGTAGAGATCGTAAGCCACAAAATTTAACTTTCATATATATACTCATATAACATAACACTTATCATTATCATGTACTATAAAACATTTATCCGTACCTTTTCAATTCTATTTCATCATCAGTAACATTTTACTCAGATACTTGAGTATTTCTTTTAGATTCATTGGAATTAGCTCGATTGGAAAGCATCTCTGTCAATTTGTAAAACAATTTTCATCAGAGTCGGGAGATATCACACTATCACAGGTTATATAATGGCATGTATTTCTAGACTCCACATATGCTACGTTCAGTCTGAGAACTAACTAAACCATAGCTTTGATACCACTAAATGTAACACCCCTAACGCATATTCTTCTTCGGAACAATGTTTCAGAGCATTACTGAAACATTCAAAACATTTATCGATTAATTCAAGTACATTACTATTCATTCACCGAGGTCATTCATAATGTCCCTTAAATAGACCCTTGAGGCCCAATACAAACATTAGAATCAAGTCGAGACAAAATTAGGAACTCAAGGAATTTTTCATGAAATTTTAAAATTTTCTAAGGTACAAGGCTCACACGCCCGTGTGACCCTAGGACACGCCGTGTGACCCTGGGACATGCCCATGCTACAGGCTGTGTTCAAAACTAGGTAGCTCTCTAACTTGCGCCACATGACCATGCCACACACCTGTGTGCTAGGACGTGTGACGTAGCTCCTAATACAGCTGAGTATTGGTTGGAGGCAGTGGAGCGTATAATGGATGATCTCAACTTCATGGAAGAGGAAAAGCTGAAAGGAGTAGTGTCTCTTCTCTAGGATGAGGCGTACCAATGGTGGCTTACAGTTACGGATGGATCAGTGGCTGACCACGATTTCTTCAAGTTGGCATTTCAGAGTAAGTACATCGGATCGAGCTATCTGGATGCACAGCAGTGGAATTTCTGAATTTGGTCCAGGGAAATAAATCGGTGGCTAAATATGAAGCGAAATTCCTGCGCTTGAGTCGTTATACCCGGGGGATAGTGGCCACAGACCATGAATGTTGTGTTCGATTTGAGGATGGTTTGAGGGATGACCTGCGTGTGCTGATAGCTCCTCAGCGAGAAAGGGATTTTACGGTCTTAGTGGAAAAGGCTAAGATACCCGAGAAAGTTAAGCGATCCGAGAAGTGGAATCAGGATAGGGATAGGGATAGGAATAAGAGGAGTTTTGGATTATAGGGGTCAATAGGGCATTTCTAGAAAAGACCTAAGATGGATGGGTCGAGTCGGGGTGTGAGATCTGGGGGTAATAGTCAGCCTCAGAGGTGTGGCTAGTTTAATAGATTTCATTCGGGCAAATGTTGGATGGGTGACAGAAGATGTTTCAGGTGTGGGTCTACTGATCATCAGGTTAGGGATTGCCCACAAGATCGGGGTGGTGCAGGGCTGGTAGGACAGGCTAACGCTCATCCAGGTAGAGGAGGTCAACAACCGCAGAGAGGTCATGGTCTAGCCAGAGGGGGAAATGGTTATGGTCGAGGCCGTGGAGCACCAAGCAGAGGTGTAGGGAACACTGATGTGAGACAACCAGGGTTGGTCTATGCATTAGACGTCAAGAGGAGGGGGATACACCGGATGTCATAACTGGTATGTTCTTGATTTTTGGTTTGCCTTTTTCTGCATTAATTGACATTGGATCGACGCATTCTTATGTTTCTAGTGTAGTATCTGGAACCTTAAGTATAGACTCTGAGATTATTTCTAGGGGGATGATGGTAATTAGCCCGCTAGGTCAGTCGGTAGTGGTGAACAGATTGTATAGGGATGTGCCTCTAGAGGTGCAAGGGGAAGTTTTTTTGGCAATTTAATGGAAATACCGTTTGGGGAGTTTGACCTGATCTTAGGTATAAACTGGTTAGTGAGATATCGGGAAAATTTGGACTGTGCAGCCAAGCGTATGGTACTAAGGATCCTTCAAAATGATGAAGTGGTGATAATAGGGGAAAGGAGGAACTACTTGTCCAATGTAGTGTCCGCTCTAAAGGCTAAAAGAATGGTGAGAAAAGGATGTAGGGCATTCGTAGCTTTTGTTTGTACTCTGGAGGTCCAAAATTCAACTGTGGGGAATGTTAGAATGGTGAGGGAATTTTCTGATTACTAATATAGTCTAGCCTTTGCTCTTCTTTAGATCCTTCAGATAGTATAATTAAATCGAATTCGATCGAAGAAATGAATGCATTTTCATACTATTAAGATAAGAAAGTAAAAAAAACTAAAATCTAATTTGGATTATGCCAAATCACTTATTCTATTGGATCTTACGGAGCCTATTTATACACAACATCGTGTGTCTCGATCATAGAAAAGATTCTCTTCAAGCGAACCAGCCTATCCTTTGTATGGGGCTTACGGTGGTTGAAACAAAGACACATTTGGTTGTGAATTCCAATGTAGCGAGATAAAGGCATATTTACGCCCAATCAATAGTTCAAGTCACACTCCCATAATCCATTTCTCTTGGAATTCCTTCAACTATTCATGTCATATCAAATAAATAATAGAATATTGTTGTAGTTGAAAGAAATATCCAAAATTCAACTGTGGGGAATGTTAGAATGGTGAGGGAATTTTCTGATGTTTTCCCAGAAGAACTTCCAGGACTACCTCAAGGATCGCGAGGTGGAGTTCAAAATTGATCTTCTTCCGGGGACAGCACCAATGTCCATTACACCATATAGAATGGCACCGAAGGAGTTGGTGGAACTGAAAGCTCAGATTTAGGAACTGTTGGATCGAGGTTTCATCTGACCAAGTGTATCACCTCTGGGAGCGCCAGTGCTATTTGTTAAGAAGAAGGATGGATCAATGCGTATGTGCATTGACTACCACCAGCTGAACGAGTTGATTATCAAGAACAAGTATCCGTTGCCAAGGATTGATGACTTGTTCGATCAATTGAAAGGGGCGCCAGTTTTCTCAAAGATAGATTTGAGATCAGGATACCATCAGCTTAAGGTCAAGGAATCAGACATTCATAAGACAGCTTTCAGGACCCGTTATGGCCATTACAAATTTTTGGTGATGTCGTTTGGGTTGACCAACGCACCAGCAGCATTTATGGATATGATGAACCGGGTTTTCCAAACCTATTTGGACCAGTTTGTCGTAGTATTTATAGATGATATCCTAGTATATTCAAGGTCAGGGGAGGAGCACGATTCACATTGTAACATCCTAAAATTTGAGTATTAGTTGGTTGCTTGTGTTAGCTCAGGTAGTATTGTTTGTGTGCTTAGCATAGCCTTGTGAAGGCTTGATTTTATTTATGAAACTAGAATAATTCTTAGTATTTAAAATTTAATGAAGTGGACTAGGTGATCTTGACACTTAAGATAATTTAAGTGTTAAATTCAAGCACATGAGGAGTTAGTGGCAAGGTGGTTATGATGCATGAAGGGTTGCTTGAGGGAAGAGGTTCGAGTAGCATGGGTTACATTTGGAAAACTTTATTTTATGCACCTTTGCATCAAGTGTCGGCCAAGCTATTCTTATGGTAGGTTGGACTTTCAAATTTTGGCAAGTTGAATATTAGAATAGGAAAGCTTGTATTTTGGGATAAGAATCTTAAGACTTATGGAAGGTTGGGGGGACAAAGGGCTTGGATGATGGAGAGTGTTTTGGAAACTATCCTAAGGCCATTAGTCCATGAATGTGGACGGCATGTATGGCTAGGGGGTGGCCGAATGTTGATAGGAAGTTGGGGGGTTTGGTTGGCCAATTTTAGCTTTTGTGCACCATTTGGCATTTCTTCTTTTCCTCTCCAAAAGTTTTCTTCCTTAGCTGAATAAGGTGAATTTTGTTTTACTTTTAGCATTTGTTTTCTTATTTTGTGTCAAAACTGAAAAGACCATAGTGGTTTGCCAAATTTTCTCTTAGGCATTTGGCCGAATATACAATTGAGTCTCTCACATATTTTTATTCTCCTTATAGCCTATAACCAACCCTCTTCCCTTTCATCTTTTTCTTCATCATTAGTGGTTGGCCGAATCTTCCACCTCCCCATTTCATCTTTTTCTTTCTTCCACTTTTGCTCAAAATCGAAAGTACCATCTCCTCCCTTGCATCTTTTTCTTTTTCTTCTCTAAAACTTTTGTGTCAAAATCCTCTCCACCTTCCTTTGTCAAATCCCTCTCTTGCATTTCACTTTCTTTTTCTTTCTTTTTCCCCACTCTAATCGAATCTTCCTCCATCATTTAACACCATAGTCGAATCTTCTTTTTCTCTTTTGGTGTTATCTTGGCCGAATATCATCAAGGGTAGATTTTATAAGTGTTCATCTATAATTGGTTTTAGAGGATAGGTAAGTGTTCATGGCTGATTTTTCTTATTTTTCTATTTTTTATATTGATTTTCATGAGGATAAAAGCCAAATTTTGGGCACTTGTTAACAAGGTTCTAATCATTCTTAGAAACCAATCTCTTCTAGGCTCTTTGGGACTTTGGATGTAATCGATCTAAGACTTATTTCTCTAGCAATCAAAGTTGGTAAGTCAAGTGGTAAGGATTCATGTGGATTTATTATTCTTTTAATGGTTGAAAAGCTAAAGGCTATTGGAATTAAGGTGTGATGTTGGCCGAATGGTCTTGATTATAGTTTTGTGGTTTGGTCGAATGTAGGATAAGGTAATATAGTGCGGTAGATCGGGTCTTCGAAATTTAGTACTTGCGTTTGTGACAGGTGTGTACCTTATACACTTTATAACTCAGTTTATATATATATATATTAACAAACTAATCATGTTACAAAAGTGGAAGGCTATGAGATCTTGATATGATACCTTGATGGGTATGAACAAGGACTCGGGTAAGTCCGTTTCGATATAATGTTGTTATATGTTGATCTATATCATGATTTAAGATATATATGTTTGTTATATGATCATATCACAAATGAGCATGATGGCATGATTTACTATTGTAAGACATTGGTTTGGGTGATTTGAGAGGAGGGGGAAGGATTTGATATCCGTGTCTTTGGGACACCAGAGGTTTGGCACCTCCAGTGGTTTGGTACCACAGTTATTTCGTGTCTTTAGGACACTATAGGTTTGGCACCTCATAGCGACTCGTCCCAGTGGCTTAATACCACCGTGGGTTGGCCCCACTTTTGATATATTGGGATCGTCGCCAGTGATTTGGTATCACACGTGGGTTGGACCCATAACTTGATTATTTGTGACTTTGGGTCACCAGTGATTTGGCATCACATTATTGGATATCGTGACTTTGGGTCACAATGGTTTGGCACCACCAGTGGTTTGGCACCACACGGGGTAGAAAAGGAGTTATGGATGGCTAGGTTGGGTGCATTATATATATTGCTTGGTTATGAATTGTGTAAGAATGTTGCATTAATCGGGGGAAGGATTTATGCACTGAGTCTTGGTGACTCACCTTCTCCTTTATCTTTTCAGGTGATTCTTGATCGCGGAGGAGGAGCCGGATGAACTCGAGGAGGCCATGCAAATAAAAATTCAATTTTATAAGAACTTCGATTTGGGTACTATATTTTATCTTAATTTGGTTTATATTTTTAATTGGGTTTGTAATAAGGCCTTTTTAATTATGTTTTTGGATTATTTATATGTTTTGGACTTGTTTTAAATATGGCTTAGAAATTACATGGTTGATATATTAATTTGAGCACAAAGATTTCTGAACTATAAAAACGCAATAGTTTTCAAAATCTTACCATCGGGTAAACAAAATCGTTTGATAGTAAAATTTTAACTTAAATGTTTTCGACAACTTAAATGATTTCCAAATTGAAGTTTCTATATTCAAATGCAAACGGTTTTCAAAGTAATAATTCGGGTTTTACTTAAAATGATATAAATGTTTTCTAACCTATGAATTGTCAATTAAGTTTTAAAAAGATTTACTTACGGGATTTTAAAAAGTAAACTATCAATTTTTAACTAATCATGCACTTATTTTCTTTAATTAAATCGAAAACTAGATTTTTCTTCAAAATGTTTTTTCTCTATGGCATGTCAGATTCGGTCATGGCGTGTTGACCGGGTTTGGGGTGTTACACGCATCTTGGAGTGGTTCTACAAATCCTGAGGGAGAAATAATTGTATGCAAAATTTAGTAAGTGTGAATTTTGGCTAAGTGAGGTTACTTTTCTGGGACACGTCGTGTTGGCGTAAGGGGTCAGAGTTGATCCTTGGAAAGTTGAAGCTATCATGGATTGGAAATCACCCAGGTCTGTGATAGAGATCCGGAGTTTCCTTGATCTTGCTGGATACTACAGGAGGTTCGTTGAGGGATTCTCCCTAATTGCGGCACCTTTAACCAAGTTGTTAAGGAAAGGAGTACCTTTTGTGTGGGGTGGTAAGTAGTAGGAAAGTTTTGAGAAGCGGAAGAGGGTGTTGATGGAAGCTTTAGGTTTGATTCAACCAGAGGCTAGAAAGGAGTTCATGGTTTACTGTAATGCTTCACACACGGGGTTAGGATATTTGTTGATGCAAGGTGGGAAAGTTGTTGCTTATGCGTCTCAACAGTTAAGACCGCATGAGCTAAATTATCCCACACACGATTTGGAGTTGGCAGCGGTGGTGTTTGCCTTGAAGATCTGGAGACATTATCTGTATGGAGAGAAATTCGTCATTTATACAGATCATAAGAGTTTGAAATATCTCCTTACCCAGAAGGAGTCGAACTTGAGGCAGAGGAGGTGGATTGAGTTATTAAAAGATTACGATTGTTCGATTGAATACCATCCGGGTAAAGCGAACGTGGTGGCAGATGTGCTAAGTCGGAAGGTGATCTCGGACCTGAGGGCGATGTTTACCCATCTGAGCCTGCATGAGGATGGGAGTTTATTAGCTGAGATTCAAGTGAAGTCGATGTGGGTAGATCAGATTAGAGAGAAGCAGTTGCAGGATGAAGATTTAAGTGCTCGATTATCTCAAGTGCAACATGGAGAAGTAGGGGATTATAGTCTGAACGAGGATGGGGTCCTGTGTTTCTGAGGGACGTGGAATTGAGGCGGATGATTCTTCAGGAAGCGCATAGTAGCCCATACGCTATGCATCCGGGAGGAAGTAAAATGTATCAAGATTTACGAGAACAATTTTGGTGGCCAGGTCTGAAGCGAGAGGTAACCGAATTTGTGGGTAGATGTTTGACATGTCAGTAGGTAAAAGTGGAGCATCAGTTGCCTTCGAGGTTATTGCAGCCGGTAAAGATCCCACAATGGAAATGGAAGAGGATCACTATGGATTTTGTTAGTGGCTACCCCTTACACCTACTAAGAAGGATTTGATATGGGTAGTTGTTGATCGATTGATGAAGTTCGCTCATTTTATACTGGTTCGGGTTGATTACTCTCTTCAGAAGTTGGCTAAGTTGTATATAGCAGAGATTGTGAGGATGCATGGAGTACCTGTGTCCATCATCTCGGACAGAGATCCTAGGTTTACGTCAAGATTTTGGAGGGCAATGCAACAGGCTTTGGGTATGAAGTTAGATTTTAGTACGGCATTTCATCCGCAGACGGACGGACAGTTAGAAAGGGTGATTCAAATCTTGGAAGACATGCTAGGAGGTTGCATCCTCGATTTCAAGGGTAGCTGGGAAGAATTTCTTCCATTGGTGGAATTCTCATATAACAAAAACTATCAGTCCAGTATTCGGATGGCGCCATATGAGGTGTTGTATGGGCGAAAGTGTCGTACTCCTACGTGTTGGACAGAGTTGGATGAGCGTCAGTTATTGGGTCTAGAATTAGTGTTGGAAACTGAGAATAAGGTTGAGTTGATCCGGGCTAGGTTGAAGGAAGCTTCTGATAGGCAGAAATCTTACGCTGACCTGAAACGGAGGGACATAGAATTTGCAGTGGGTGACCAGGTATTCCTAAAGGTGTCACCGTGGAAGAAAATTCTAAGGTTTGGACGGAAGGGTAAGCTAGGCCCCAGGTTCATCATGCCTTACCGTGTAATAAAGCGTGTAGGAACAGTTGCTTATCAGCTCAAACTACCTTCGGAGTTATGTAAGATTCATGATGTGTTTCATATATCAATGTTGAGACGCTACCGTTCAGACCCATCCCATGTGATACCATTGGAGGAACTCGAAGTAAGGCCTGATTTATCCTTTGAAGAGGAAGCAGTTCAGATCTTAGAGCGGTATGTTAAAGTTTTGCTAAGGAAATCGGTTCCTTTGGTTAAGGTTCTATGGCAGAATCACGGTCAGAGGAAGCTACTTGGGAGTCGGAAGATGTTATGCAACAGCAATACCCACATCTCTTTTGACCAGGTAATTTCGAGGCTGAAATTTCTTTAAGGGGGTAGAACTATAACATCCTAAATAGGGGGCTTTACATTTGTACTGTGTTATGGGTGTACGCTGTGCTATGTGTGTTATTCTGGTGTGTTTAGAGGTTTTGGGGAGGCTCGAGGTTAAGCCTAAGCCTTGGTAGAAATTTTGTTTTTAGGCACCACAAGGGAGAACTAGTTGACGTGGGCCTTAAAGATACTTAAGTGGGGAAGTTGACATAAGAATCTAATTGGTAAAGTGGCAAGGAGGCACCACTAAGGGTGTAGGTAGGTGACACCACAGTAAGGTGGAGAGGGAGCAGGTTCGAGTTGCGTTGACAGCAACTAGGAGTGTTTTTTTTATTTTATGTGCCTAGGAAGTCTGAGAGGTGGTTTTGGTTGGGACTTTGCATGGGTGAGTGTGGATTAAGTCAGAAGATATGAAGATGAGGATAAGAGGAGAATGTGGGATAGGATGTGAGTGTAGGTGGTGGCCGAATGTTGGACACTAAGAGCAAGGGGGAGAAATCGGTTTTGGTGTGGCTAGGATGTGCCAAATTTTTACTCTGATGTATGGGTTTTTGTTCTAAAAAAATAGTGCATTTTCGGCTTTTGGGTTAGTAGGTGCCAAAATTTGTTTGGTAAGGTGAGAGTTCTCTTCTTATTTTCGGCATTTGAGGGTTCTTTTCTTCTCTTCTTTTCTGCCAAAATTGAAACCACTTTGGACTTGCCAAAATTCTTTTTCTTTACCCTTCTTAACACTTCTCCCTATCTTGTTCTATTTCTCTTCTCCCAATTATTTCCTTCTCTGAAACAAAACCCCTAACTCCATGCTATAGCCGAATGTCCCTTGCCCACAGTTCTCTTCTCTGTTTCTTCCACAAGCCAAATCTTCATAGCCTTTCTTTTGTTCATCTTCTCTTCTAATCTCTTCTAAAATCGAAAACCCCTAGATCTCATCTGTCGTTTTGTTTTATTTCTTTTGGCTTCCAATCTTCTTCCTTGTCATTGCCGAATCTACTCTTAAGTGGTAGCCGAATCTCCTGTGTTGAGGTAAGCCTCGACTCCTGTTAATCCTTCATGTTCTCTTCCGGGTTTTAGAAGCCAAAACCGAATGGCTACTTGGTTTGGTAAGGCCATCGTTAGACTGATATTTCTCACTGTTTCTTATGTTCTCTTTGGGGCGCTATTCTGGGAATTGAAGGAGGTCCGATTATCAAGGTTCATAAGCTAGAAACCGTTAACCTCTGAACCATATCTCTTCTTTCGGGATTTCAAGGTAAGGGTGTTCTCTTTGGATTGTATTTAGGATTCATTATCTTAATCGGTACCTTAACCCTACCTTGTGGTTTAATAACCATATTTTGTTATAGTAACATCTGACCCGATCTTTGATGGAATCCAATATCGATCAGGCAAAGGAGGGGGTTGGACTCGGGAACCCAACCCCAAAGTTTAAGAGACGTCAATGTCTGCTTTTTCTAGATTATTGCCACCGGTTGTGGGGCAAAGCTTCGAAAGCGAATAGTAGGCGATAGTAGTGGTTCCTATTAGTGATAGTGTCGACATAGAAAGCGTGGTATTGCATTTATCAGGTGTGTAGACTTTCACACACTTTATTTTATTTGTGCTAACAATTGTGTGGGCTGAAAAGCCAGAAAAGGTATGTGAGCGATCGTGATGCCCTTATGCCTAGGAATGCCAAGTACATTACTGTATCGTTTTCTTTACATGGACTGATATATGTGTGGTAATCTATTGTGTTATGGATAGCATGTTGCATTCGCTAGGATATGTATGTAGTTCATGGGGTTTGGGTTTTACATGAAGGGGAAGAGCATGATTATTTGGTCACGTAGTGACCGGTGGCTATGCCATGATATATATGTACATACAATAATTGGGTCACATAGTGATCGGTGGTTAAGCCATGATATATATATTATTTGGTCACATTGTGATCGGTGGCTAAGCCACGATGTATTATTTGGTCACCTAGTGATCGATTTATAACTGGCAGCATGACTGTCGAAATGGAGTGTAGCGGATGGAGGGTTGATTGTAGAAATCCCCACGGTGTGATGGGCTTGTATGGGTTGGTGTGTAGAGGATGGAAAAGCTAGGTTTGGGTTAGGCTTATTGCATTCATGTGTTTTTATGTTTATATATATATATGGGCCAAGCCCCAACGTATGGTTGTGGGCCATGAGCCATCTGTATAATGTGGGAGGATTTACACACTGAGTCCTGGTGACTCATCTCTTTCTTTAATTTTTCAGGTAATCAGTAGATCGTGGATGTGGGAGTCGAGGCGGACTCGTGGAGGACATAAAAGATGTTATCTTTATTCTATGAACTTTTCACTGCTTAAAATTGGTTTTTATTTAGGGTTTTCCTTGTAATAAAGCCTTTGGAGATTTTAAATTTGGTTTAGTATTTACTTTGGTTACTAGTTATTAATAAATGCTCAAATCAGAATTTTTCCTAAAATGATTAAACAACTATCTTTCAAAAATAGTAACGAATGGTTTCCAAAATATATTGATAAAACTCTAGTTTTTCTTAACAATGATAACTCTTGTCTCAGTAACATTTATCTTGAAAGTCACCTTAAACTGATTGCTTAAACATAAAGTCGTTGCTTTAACCGGGAAGTTTTAAAAAAAATTATGGTTTTTTTTTTCCAAAGTCACTGTAAGATCGTTTCTAATTCACCCTGTGGCATACTAGATCCGGTCGTAACGTTTGGGCCGGGTTTGAGGTGTTAAATAATTTTACATTTTCTCAATTTAATCCCTTTTTGACATTTTTTTCAAAAATCACTTTACAAAAACTATTAATATAACGTTAAACCTTCCAAATCTATCATAATTCATCAAATTACTAAAGCATTCAACAATGGAAACATGATAAATCTTTAACAATTTCGAAATCTAGGGTACGGGCTAGCTAGAATACGAAGCAACGATTACAAAAGCATAGAAATCATTAAAAACCAAGTCAAAATCACTTACCAAATTAACCATGTAAGTGCCGAATGTTAAAACCCTAGAATGGCTTTCTCTTCTATTTAATTTCGGCAAGAGATAAAGATGAAAGCATTAAAGTTTCTTTGTTTGTTTTATTCTTATTAACTTAGTACATAATTTACTATATTAACCTTAAGTATATAGAATTAAAATTCATTTATACATGTCTATTAATGTCCACTTACCTTTCAAATGGCTATATTACATTTTAAGGCCACCATAATTAAAATCCAAAGCTATTTCACACCTTTAACTAATAGAACATGTATTTTACATTTTACGCGATTTAGTCCTTTTTCTCGAATTAACCATTCAAACAGTAAAATTTTTTTACAAAACTTTCACACAATAATTCTATCATGCTGTGAACTTTAATAAAATAATAAAATGATAAAATAAATATTTTGACCTCAGATTTGTGGTCTCGAAACCACTATTTTGATTTGACCAAAAATGGGCAATTACAAATATGGCCAACATATACTATACATGCCATTACAACCGTAATTAAATTACCATAATATACCGACATGGGCTGATGGATAGTGTGAATGATCTCCGCTAAGCTTCCAATCCAACGAGCTTTCGATTACTCTAAAATAGGGGAAATAAAATAGGGTAAGCATTTCATGCTTAGTAAGTTCGTATAACATTACCATTCATTATATTTCGAGGTAACTAAGTAATGCACATTCAATCAATTTGACCTCAAGCCCTACACACATCTTTATTGACCTTGTTAGTCATATATTTCATAACAACATCAAAACATATATATGAATTCATCAATATTTGGATTCTCATACACACATGTTTTTCCACAACATGTATTCACATAGCATATATGGTCCATCTCATTATTACAGGTATAATTTCATAATAGATCACTTCGAGTTCGGATCATTTCACATTAGAACTTTACTCATTTTACTCGAAATATCAAGGTCATGACTAGTACACTCAAGGTGTACAAGTCTATAATCAAGAATACACAGATTTATCAATAAAGTCCATGTACAAATAACATCATATCATGTTTTCATGTATCATTTGTTA
Source organism: Gossypium rotundifolium (assembly GCA_025506655.1). Classification (NCBI taxonomy): domain Eukaryota; kingdom Viridiplantae; phylum Streptophyta; class Magnoliopsida; order Malvales; family Malvaceae; genus Gossypium; species Gossypium rotundifolium. The sequence continues at coordinate 149,050,947 of CP106724.1, forward strand.
TGTATCCTCATTTTCATGTATTTCAGACGGATAAGTATAATAACTCATTTCTTATACATATCTTCTCATAACAAGATTTCTACCCGTTGAATTTATCTAAAATACCGATGGTTACTCAGGTAGTACACTCAAGGTGTACAAATCAGGATCCGTCAATTCATATTCAAAGGTACCCATAAGGTACTATCTCATAGAGTACACTCTCGAGCCACACATGTAAACAACATGATCACAAGTCCATGCTAAATCCTTTTTATAACGTATGCTCTAAGGAGCTTGATCTGGATTACCCGTCGGGCTAAATCCAATTCATAGTATATGCTCGAGAGGACTTATATCAGGATTACCCGTTTGGGCTAAATCCTATCAGAATTGATGTAACACCCCTTTCTCGTATTTAATGCCGAAATAGGGTACGAGGCATTATCAAACATAAACACAAGCAAACATACATTTCTGAGTCATAAATTTCCATTCAAATTAAAACTTTTCATTCAAATTCATATCATCCCTAAAACAAGCTTACGAAGCTCAATATATGCATTAGAAGAGATTCGGGACTAAATCGAGAACTTTAGAAAAATCTACAAAATCTAGAAAATTTTTCATGTTACAAGGCTCACACGCCCTTGTGGTCCAAGGGACATGCCCATTCTATAGGCAGTGGTCAAAATAGGGTGCCCTCTTACTTGTGCCACACGGTTATGCCACACGCACGTGTGTTGGGCCATGTGGTCAATTTAATTTTCATAATTTTTCATAAAATAGGTGCAGAGTTCACACGACTGAGACATAGGCCCGTGTCTAAGGCCGTGTAGCAAACACGGTCGAGACACACGCCCATTCTCTGCCCGTGTGCTATATTCTAGACATTTTGTTTCCCAAAATTTAGGTGCAGGGGACACACGGCTGGAACATGTGGCCGTGGGGCAGGCTGTGTGTCACACACGCCCCTGTGGACAAAAATAAGGCTATTTGCCACTCTTTAATGTACAAACCTACACAACATAACATAGCACCAATCCAAGCATATATATACAATGAAATCAACCACAACTAAGACAACAACACATCATTTACATGCTACCATCTATCATACACAAACATCACTTACTTATAAACTCAAAGATTCCAACATACATGAAAGGGATTATCATATGAATATGCTTAACCAATAATAGCCAATTTCCAATGGCCTTATACAAAATGAGCTTTCAAACAATATAAGCCAACACATTTGGCCAAATCAATTATGAAACATAACAAAATGACCAAGTCCCCTATACATGCCATAACTTAAAATGTTGAATTCATTGGTACCAAATAATAGTTGATAGTATGAATGGATCTCCGACTATCTCCAATTTCGAGCTAGCTTTGTGACACTATAAGACAAGGGAAAGAAAAGGGAGTAAGCTCTATAGCTTAGTAACTTCATATGCAAATAATGAACAACATTAACCATACAATGTCCATATAAGTAACATACGTATTTCAACCTAAATGACATTAAAACCTCATGAGCATAACATACTCAATCACATTCTTACCAATAGTTCATCATATACCGAATTCATTTCCTTTGAGTTTTTCGTACATACCTGTACCAACTCGTATTTTCAATGCTTTCTTTTTCCATATGCCTAGATGAAGATGTATTCCAATTCAACTCGTCAACTTTATCTTCTTTCCCCTTTTCTTGAATAAGGCACATTTCCATCGTGTCATCATGTATGATTTCCTGGAATGAGTTTTGAATGATATGATCAGTAGTATCAACAAAATAACATGAATCATGTTGTTCTCTAGAATATCGCATGGTATCATAAATTTGAAAAATAATTTCCTCATCGCCTATTCTTAATACAAGCTTACCATCTCCTACATCGATAATAGCCCTAACAGTAGCTAAAAAAGGGTGCCCTAAAATTAAGGGAACCTCAATGTCCTCATCCATGTCAAGCACAAAAAAATCAATAGGGAAAATAAATTTATCAATTTTTACCAAGACATCTTCGATAACTCCTCTAGGATATGTAATAGATCTATCGGCTAACTGAATACTCATCCTAGTGGGTTTTGGTCCCCAAGATCTAGTTGTTTAAATATTTTATAAGGCATTAAATTAATACTGGCACCTAGATTAGCTAATGCTTTCTTAATATTTAAACTACCAATTAAACAGGGAATAGTAAAACTTTCTAGGTCTTTTAATTTGGTTAGTAACTTGTTTTGGAGGATGGCTGAACATTCTCCATTAAGCTCTACTGTTGATATTTCTTCAAGCTTCCTTCTATTCGTCAGAAGTTCTTTTAAGAATTTTGCGTACGTTGGCATCTGTGAAATGGCTTCAACAAAGGGTAAGTTAATATGTATTTGTTTAAAAAGTTCAAGAAATTTACCGTATTGGGCATTTAATCGGTCTTTCTTCAACTTTGCTGGATATGGGATTTGTGGTTTACTTTCATTGCGTACTGGAGTTACATCCTCAACTCCCTCATCCTTTACTTTATTATCTTCGTGTGGTATTTTTTCTTTGGTTCGACTAACTCCTTTCCACTTCTCAGTGTAACTACCTTTACCTGTTTGGTTCCTTTAGAAAAAAATCTTTGATCGAATTTCAAAAACTATCTTAGTAAGTTGTCCAACTGACTTAGTAAGTTCCCCAACTTGGTTCTCGATCCCTTTGATCGATGCTTGTTGATTATTGAGCGTTGTCTCAATTTTTTCGAGACGTGTATCTGTGGCTCCCATGAATTTTGTCAACATTTCTTCGAGGTTTGGCCTTTTTTCCTGTGGATAAGGCTGATTTTGGAAATTTTGAGGGGTTGTTGTCTTTGATTTCCTTACTTTCCTTGATCTCCCCATGAAAAATTTGGGTGGTTCCTTCAACTTGGATTATAAGTATTACTATAAGGGTTATTATTAGATCTGAAATTATTACCTATATAGTTCATCTGTTCGCTTTCTATGCCCGGTTGGTAAGGTGGGTACTCAGGATTTGCCACAGTTCCACTTGCGTCGCACTGCATTATTGGATGTACCTACGAAGAAAAAACTGTCAAGCTTTTTATTCATCATCTCTACCTATGTTGATAGCATGGTTACTGCGTCGAGGTTGAAAACTCCGGCTGATTTTGTTGGTTTTGTCCTTGTAACCTGCCACTGATAGTTATTCAGTGACATCTCTTCAATAAACTCATAGGCTGCTTCAGGAGTTCTATTGTTCAGGGTTCCACCGGTGGCTGAATCAATTAGTTGCCTCGTTGAGGGGTTTACACCATTATAGAAAGTTTGGACTTGGAGCCATTAAGGTAAACCATGGTGCGGACACCTTCTCAAGAGATCCTTGTATCTCTCTCATGCATCGTATAATGTCTCTAAATCCATCTGCACAAAAGAAGAGATATCATTCCGTAATTTGGCCATTTTAGCTAGTGGGAAATATTTTAATAAAAATTTTCGGTCATTTGATCTCATGTGGTGATTGACCCTCGTGGTAACGAGTTCAACCACTGCTTGGCTTTATTCCTTAATGTAAAGGGAATAACCAATGACGTATGGCATCATCAAAAACACCATTTATTTTGAAGGTATCACAGAACTCTAAAAAATTAGCTATATGAGTATTTGGGTCTTCGTCCTGCAAACCATCAACTTGAACAAATTGTTGAATCATTTTTATAGTGTTAGGCTTTAATTCAAAATTATTACCAGCTATAGCAGGCCTAACAATACTTGATTCTGCTCCTATTAAATGAGGTTTAGCATAATCATACATAGTACGTGGAGCATTATTTTCTACACATCTTGTGGTGGTGGATTATTCTCGTCCATCCCTTCAGTAGGATTGGATCCGCCTTGTTCTTTTTCTCTGTAATTTAGGGCTCGCCTAATTTCTCTACGATTCCTACGAGCGGTAGCTTTAATATCACTGTCGTATACTAGTGGTCCTTTTGGGTTCCTTCTAGTCATAAATTTGTGGTACTTGTGTTGGAAAAGAAAGAAAGAAAATTAACAAGGTTAAAACTAAAATAAAAATAAAAATAAAAATAAATTGCAAAAATAAAATAAAATAAAAATAATGGCTAAAGTAATAAAAATAGGGCTTTCTTAATTTTTTTAGTTCCCGATAATGGCGCCAAAAACTTGATCGTTGTTTTATCGAGTTTTAAAATTTATAAAGAGAATGATCGAACCTGGAAACTAACTCTGACAACAATTTAAGGCAAGTGCACCTATCGAACAATAGTATAGCTTAGGCAAGACCGGATTGTCAAATCCAAAGGAACTAAAATTACAAATACCAACATTTTTTCTATTGTTTAGCCTAAATATTAAGTGATTGATTATTTAATCTAAATTAACAACTACTAAGCTAAAGACGCAAAACAAAAAAAAATGAATTGGGGAAATACTGTTGGGAAAACTTAGTTGATTAAGACGATACCCTTAGGAAGAATCCACTTAGACTTCACTTGTTATCTAACTTTAAACCAGACAATTTATTCACTTGACTTGATCCGTAGGATTCCCTAATTTATATTAAACCCTCTCTCGAGGCTAATAACGTCTAACCCTAGGTTGATTAATTGAAATATTTTTCTAATTAAAACCCCTAGAATCGCATTAACTCGATCTATGGACTCCCATATTAGGTTTCACCCTAATTCGGTCAAATCTCGTCACCCTATCTCTAGGCGCGCGATCAACTCCGCTTAATTATTCTAGATTTACTCTTAGATAGGGACTTTTGCTCCACCATCTAAGCACATTCAACTTGAATCAATATCCCGAAAATATTAACACAAGAATTAAGCACACATAATAAGAACAAATCAAATATTTATCATATAGTTTAGAAAACAATAACAAGATCCGTCTTAGGTTTCATCCCCTTCAGGTATCTGAAGGGTTTAGTTCATAACAATAAAAGAAAACATCTCAGAAGAAAAGATAAAACAAAACATAAGAAATCCCTAAAACTCCCTGAAGGAATTAAAGGAGAGATCCACCGTCTTGAGTTGAATTTCGGCTTCTTGAGATGGATCAACTAGCTATCTTTGAGTGATTTCCACAAATCTGACCTTTTCGGCTTGGCTCCTTGGCCTAGCTAATCGTTCCCTTTCAGGTTACCTTAGGGTGTTTATATAGGCTCTTGGAATGCTTTACTTGGCCCCTAAGTATCCTAATTTGAGTGGAATTCCTACTAGGGTGTTTGAATAGGCTTTGGAATGTGTTTCTTTGCTTCTAAGTACCCTATTCCAAATGAAATTGCTCTTTGCCACGGCAGGGACACGGCCATGGCACACGCCCGTGTGAATCGATTTCAGGCCATGGTTGAGTCTACTGAAGAGACACGCCTGTGTGTTTCAGGGTCCAGGCCGTGTTAGAGTAAATTAGGGATGCACAGTCGTGTGGTCTTGGGCCCAAGCCGTGTCGATTTCTTCTTTGGCCCAAGTTGGTTCATTTTGAGCCCGTTTCGTATTCTTTTCATCCCTAGGTGCCTTCCTGAGTATAAAACATGAAAAGAAAGGATTAAGAGCACCATTTTACACAATTCAGGGAATAAATCATCCAAAAGTATGCTAAACATGGGATTAAAATATGTTACTTTTATGGTTTATCATAAGACTTTGCCTATAGAGTCTCCTGAATTTGTAATTAGAGTATCGAACCCCTTAGGCAAGTGTGTTCTGGTTGACAAAGTGTGCAAGAATTGTCCATTGATGTTTTGAGATATCTGTTTCCCAGCTAATCTGATGTAATTACCTTTTGATCAGTTTGATATAATTCTGGGTATGGATTGGCTAACATTGCATGATGCTGTTGTGAATTACAAACGGAAGACTATTGATTTGAGATGTAAGGATGATAAAATAATATAGATTGATTCTAGTGATTTGAATGGGTTACCAGCAGTGATATCTTCTATGAAAGCTCTAAATTGACTGAAAAAGGGTTGTGAAGCTTATCTTGCGTATGTGATTGATACGAAAGTGACAAAAAGAAAGATGGCACGCTGAGAATGTGCATTGATTACCGTCAGTTAAACAAAGTGACTATTAAGAAGAAATATCCTCTCCCAAAATCGATGATTTGTTTGATCAGCTGAAAGGAGCTAGTGTGTTTTCAAAGATAGATTGGAGATCGGGATACTATCAATTGTGAGTAAAAGATTCAGATATTCCGCAAACTACTTTCAGAATGAGGTATGGGCATTACAAATTTTTAGTTATGCCTTTCTGACTACCAAATGCTCCTGCTGTCTTTATGGACTTGATGAACAGAATTATCATACCGTATTTAGATCCATTTTTGTTGTATTCATTGACGACATTTTGATTTATTCACGTGACGAAATTGAGCATGCCAAACATTTGAGAATTGTGCTACAAACTCTACGTGATAAGCAATTGTATGCAAAGTTTAGTAAATGTGAGTTCTGGTTGTGCAAAGTTGGCTTTTTAGGGAATATTGTGTCAGCATCCGGTATACGAGTTGATCCGAGCAAGATTTCAGCTATTTTAGAGTGGAAGCCTCCGAAAAATGTGTCCAAAGTCTGCAGTTTTTTGGGACTTACTGGTTATTACCGATGGTTTGTAAAAGGCTTTTTGATGATTACAACTCCGTTGATGAGATTGCTTTAGAAGGATGTGAAATTTGAATGGTCTGAAGAGTGTCAGAAAAGCTTTGATTAGTTGAAATCCCTTTCGACTAAAGCTCCATTTTTTGTACTTCCAGAATCAAATAAAGAGTTCATGATTTTTAGTGATGCTTCGTTGAATGGTGTGGGATGTGTTTTGATGTAGGAAGGCAAATTTATAGCTTATGGCTTGAGACAATTGAAATCGCATGAAAAGAATTATGTGATGCACAACCTTGAATTAGCTGTGACTGTGTTGCTCTAAAAATTTGGCGCCACTATGTTTTTGGTGAGAAATGTCATGTGTTTTCAAATCATAAAAGTATGAAATATTTGATGACTCAGAAAGACTTGAATCTACAATAGAGAAGATAGTTAGAACTATTAAAAGACTATGATCTAGTTATAGATTATCATCTGGGAAAAGCAAATGTTATTGCTGATGCTTTGAGTCAGAAATCACTATTTGTGCTACGTGCAATGAGCGCTCATTTAGTTCATCTAATGATGGTTTGGTTTTAGCCAAATTGAAAGCAAGACGGTTGTTTTTACTGCAGATCTGCGATACTTAGAAAGTTGATAATAAAATGTTAGCAAAACGAGCTTAGTGTGAATTGAACTTTGATTCTGAATTTTGAGTTGATGTTGATGATTGTCTGAGATTACGAGATCGGATTTCTGTATCGAGAAATCCAGAGTTGATTCAGTTGATTTTGAAAAAGTCGCTTATTAGTTCATCCAAGAAGTACAAAGATGTATAATGATTTGAAACAACTTTACTGGTGGCTTGGAATGAAAATAGGTATCTCTAATTTTGTTTCGAAATGTTTGATCTGTCAGCAAGTTAAAGCTGAACATTAGGTGTCATCCAATTTGTTGCAACCGATTATAATTCCCAAGTATAAAAAGGATAAAGTGACGATGGATTTTGTTTTCAGTTTGCCTTTAACTCCGAGCAAGAAAGATGCAATATGGGTTGTAGTTGATAGATTGACAAAATCAGCTCATTTTATTCCGGTGAGAATAGATTACTCGCTTGATAAGTTGGCTGAGTTATACATTTCTGATATTGTGAGATTGCATGTGGTGCCACTATCAATTGTGTCTGACAGAGATTCGAGGTTTACTTCGCGATTTTGGAATAAACTGCAAGAGTCTTTAGGTATGAAATAACACTTCAGTACTTCTTTTCACCCGCAGACGGATGGTCAATCTGAGCGGATTATTCAGATACTCGAGGATATGTTGAGATGTTGTTTTTCTTGAGTTTGAAGGTACATGGGAACAATATTTGCCATTGATTGGATTCGCATATAATAATAGTTTTCAATTGAGCATTAAAATGGCACCGTATGAAGGTTTGTGATCATGTCAAACAGTCGAGTTTTAATATTTATAAAAGAGTGATCGAACCTATAGACTAACTATGACAACGATAGAGGCAAGTGCACCTATCAAATAGTAGTATAGTTTAGGCAAGAATATCTTATCGAACCCAAGGGAACCTAAAAGTACTACTACTCACTTTCTATCTATTATTTAACCTGAAATACGGAGTGATTGGATTATTAAACTAATGAAAAACTAAACTAGATGCAAAGACAAAAGAATGAATTGGAGAAAGACTTTTAGGAAAACTCAGTTGATGAAGACGATACCCTCAGGAAGAATCCACCTATGACTTCACTTATTATTTATTCCCCAAACCATATGATTTCTTTACTTAGCTTGATCCGTGAGACTCCCTAACCTATATTAAACCCTCTTTCGAGGCAAATAATGTCTAACCTTAGGTTAATTAGTGGAACTCTCGTTTTCTTATAATAACCCCCTAAGGAAGCAGTAAATCGATCAATGGATTCCCATATTAGGTTTCACCCTAATCCGGCAAAATCTAGTAACCCTATCTCTAGGCGCCCGATCAACTCCGCTCAATTATGCTAGATCTACTCTTAGGTAGGGTATATTCCTCCTCCACCTAAGCACATCAGATTAAATTAAGCAACATAATTAAGAACAAACTAAGTACTTATCATATAATTTAGAAATCAAATAACAAAATTCATCATAGGTATCATCCCCTTCAGGTATCTGAAGGGTTTAGTTCATAACTAAATAAGAAAACATCTCAGGAGAAAAGATAAAACAAAACATAAGAAATCAATAAAACCCCCTGATGGAATTGAATGAGAGATCCTCCGTCTTGAGTAGAACTCCGGCTTCTTGAGATGGATCAACTGGCTATCTCTAAGTGACTCCCTAAAAGATGAAAGTTTCGGCAAAAGCCTCTACAAAAAGTCGTCCCCTTAATGTCTGCCTTGGGTTGTTTATATAGGCTTTGGGATGCTATACTTGGCTCCTAAATACCTTATTCAAGTAGAATTACTATTACGGTGTTGGAGTAGACTTAGGAGTATGTTTCTTTGGCTTCAAGCATCCAAATCTGAGTGAAATTGCTCTCTCTCATGGCAGGGGCACGTCCATGGCACATGCCCGTGTAAATCATGGTTGGGCCGTGTCTCGATTCTATCATTTTGGGCACGGTCGTGTAAGTCAAGATTTAGGCCGTGCTTCAGGTCTGTCGATTGGGACATGGCCATGTAGATCACCATGCATGTCTGTGTGGGAAATGGATGATGCACGGTCGTGTGTCACGGAGTTGAGGCCGTGCTCTAGGTAATTGTCGAGACACGGTCATGCAGGCATTGTGCCAAGCCGTGTTGAATTCTTGCTAACTCCGAATTACTCTGTTTTAAGGCCGTTTTGTGTTCTTTTGATCCTCGGGTGCTTTCCTGAGTATAAACATGAAAAGAAAGGATTAAAAGCACCTTTTTACATAAATCAAGGATAATTTATCCAAAAGCATACTAAGTGTGCGATTAAAATATGTTACTTTTACGGTTTATCAAATACCCCCACACTTAAGCTTTTGCTTGTCCTCAAGCAAAATTCTCAACTTACAATTAAAATGAACTTTCCATAATTCATAATTCTTATCGACAATGTCTCATCATAATTCATAGATAATTTATAATGGATAATTTAACTCAAAGAGTCCTAAAGATTCAAATTCGATAAGTCATACCTTTATAGCACGAACACATAGGTGTCTCCCCTTATCTGAATAATTATCTTTAATTCAAAACCGACAAGGATTAACATCCTTACTGAAGGTTCACTCAAATCACTCAAAGTGTTTAAGGTTCAAGAATAAGCACTCGTAAGTCGAACCTGAAAAGTTAATCCCATAGGCTTGCCTGAAAATCAAATATTCACCACTGTATATGAGATGATACACAAATCAAAAGGTTGTAAATCAGGGTTGTAAAGGGGCTATGGTTAAAAGGTGTGGATAAAGGCTGAATTAAAAGGTTAGAATTGAGACTGACTTGACAAATCACCGAACTAGAAACACTGAACTAAATATGAATATTTACTTTGAATGAAAACTAATAATACCACTATTGATAATTACTCTATAATAAAGAGTATTTTCATCACTTGAAATTTTATAATACTCTAATACGAGCTTTTCTTCAACAATTGGAGTTTAAATGTTCTAAGATCTTTTATATACTACTAATATTGAATAAACTTGGATTTTTTATAGGAACAAACTAAAATATTACATCATAAATAATAACTGTAACTACTGAACTAATATAATTCGGTAATTTAATTAAATCAAACCTCGATTAAAGGGTAATCAAAAGAATGCTGATAACAAATACAAAAGGATTTTGGGTTAGTATTAGAGGGTGAGTCAATAAAAAGGTTGTTTGGATTCAACGGGGTTCACTAGGGGTTAATTTGTATGGGTAGGCTTTTTAGTGGAGTGAATGGGTTAAAACCTAGGTGCCTTTATCATCTTAGTATATCAAATCTTTAATGTGGTCTCGACATGCATAACAAGGCAAGTTCTAGAATAATAGTTCAAAGTTGACACACTCATAATAGAGTGAGCACAAAAAAGAATATATGCTCATAAGGCTCAAAATCTCACAAAAATTATGGGTGTTTTGACATCAATCCCTATAAATTTCAAATTTCAAGGTAACACTCAAATTTAGTTCAACGACCTATAAATTTTAATTTTTAGAAAGTAGACTTATCATGCTTGATTCTCTAGTATCCTTCAAATTTAATTATTAATGCATAATTATCTATGACTTATTTAAAGACATATCAATAAAAATAATAAATCATTAGAAATTTCACCCTAATTAATAATATGAGAAAAATACTTAAGATCAAGACTAAATTCAGGGTTTTGAGAATTATGCAAAAAGTTAGGCACCATTACCCCCACACTTAAGATGTACATTGCCCTCAATGTACAAAGATATATAATGATAATTAGATGCCAAATAAAAAAGATAAGTGGGGAAAGTAATACTCCCTGAAATTTGGATGATCCTGGCGTCTTTGGTGGCGGTGATGGTGTTTTCTATGGGCCTGGTGGAGTGGCTACCGAAAAGCCAATTTGCTAGATGAAGAAATTGGGTAGCCTGAGAAATATAACCAAGAGATCTAGAGAAATAATAATACTATACTAATAATATAATTAAAGACTAAGAAAATAAAGATAAGGAGACTAAGAAGAAAACTAAAATTTAAAGAAAAAGTCTAGTGGACTAAGAAGTCCTTATTAACAAGTCGTTCGTGAGGTGTGTATGATTTCTAAGGCTACGGAGTGTTGGTGATGGTGGAAGTGGCGTGATTCCCTAGCAGCCTTTAGAACCTAAAACCAAGAAACTAATATGAAATAAACTAAATTAAGCAGAAAATAAGTGTAGATAAGGAAAATAAAGGAGAGGAGAAAAGAAAAATAGAACCGAAAAGGTTTCCGAGACCCTTGGCATGTCAATTAAGTGAAGCTGCTGGCATGAACTCATGTTGAGGAGACATTGCTTTCCTTCTTATGTTTCTTCGGCATGATTTTTGTGTTGCTCAAGAGTCTTGGACCTTTTCTATGAACAGAGAAAAAATTGAAAGGAAGAGAAGGAAGAGAGAAGATGGAGAAAAGGGAAAATACTGTGGGGATTTAAATAAGATTTCAAATCTGGCACATTCCCACGCCCGTGTACCGAGGGTGTGTTGTTTCACATGGCAGCATCGCACGGCCATGTTGTGGAGTGTGTAGTTCTTCCATGCCCGTTTGTCGATTGGCACGCTCGTTTTTAGAAAGCCAATATGTGAGCACGGTTGGAATGCACGAGCGTGGTCTGTCCGTGCTCAATAAGTCAGTATCTTAGCACGGTTGTGCTATTTTTGTCGATGCCCGTGCTGTGGGTGGTTGGCTTGACTTGCACGGCTACAGCTCTGCTTTATCGGTGTGGTAGTTCCAGTGGTCCACACGGCCATGGGCACGGTCGTGTGTAAGGTCGTGTGGCTTGGAAATCTATATTTTTGTGTTTTAAATGTTGAGAGAAGAGAGAGAAGGAAAGAAAACAAAAAATAATTTTGAAAATAAAAAGTGTTAGCGCTCGGGTTGCCTCCCGAGAAGTGCTTGTTTATAGTCTTAAGCTAGACTGTCCTAGACTTTGAAAATTTTAGGGAGGTTTAAAGGTTTGAATATTTTCCCTCTTACTGACAGTTTTATTTTCGTGACAAAGTTTAGGTCAAGAAGTGTTTACCTTGAAACTGCCGATTATTGGATTACTTACCTCAATTATTTCGTGTGGGAAAACATCGTGTACCTGAAGGAGTATTTCTTCCTTCTTCTTCACGTATGTTGAAGTGATGTGAGGATCGGCTTTGTCTAATAGCACCTGGTCTCCTATTTTAAAGTGATTTGATGTCCCCATGAGCTCTTCTAGTGGCTCCTTAGGTTTTACTTCGTATGGATCCTGCTTTTCTTTGGTGTATATCTTCTGCTCTTTTAAATTGTCGGTCTTCTGATTTTGTTTCTGGTGTGATTCTTCTGTGATGACTTCATCTTCTGTTGTTTTGGCTGAGTCGAGAGCTTGAAGATTGACCGATTCTTCTCCTACACGAAGTATGAGTTCTCCTATGGAAACATCAATTTTAGTCTTGGCAGTCGCAAGAAAAGGTCTTCCTAAAATTAAAGGTATTGAATTTTCCTCATCCATGTCTAAAACAACAAAATCTACTGGGAAAACAAATTTGTCAATTTTTACTAAAGCGTTTTAATAATGCCCCTAGGAATTCTAACAGTTTTATCAGCTAGTTGAATACTCATCCTAGTTTGTTTGGGTTTCCCTAGACCTAGTCGTTTAAACAGTGCATAAGGCATAACATTTATACTTGCCTCTAAATCAGCTAACGCATTATCAATAGTTAAACTACCAATTAAACATGGAATCGTAAAACTCTCTGGATCTTTTAGTTTCTGTGGTAGTCTATTCTGTAGCATTGCTGAGCATGTTGCGTTAAGTTCCACATGGTGCTCTTCATCTATTTTGCATTTGTTCGTCAATAGCTGTCTTAAAAATCTCCTTGAGTCGGGCATCTGAAAAAGAGCTTCAAGAAGAGGTAAGTTAATATGTAAATTATTTAAAAGTTTTAGAAACTTACTAAATTGTTCCTCTGAATTATCTTTTTTCAATGCTTCGGGATAAGGTATGCGAGGTTGGTATTCTTTGATTATCAATTTTGGCCTCTCTAGTGCTACCTCTATTTTACCTTTTTCTTCCTTAGTTTCTGGTACTGAGGTGGGCTCGTCTACCTTTGTACTCTCTTGAGCTGTGATGGCTTGGACCTACTCATTTGGGTTTATTTCTGTGTTGCTTGGTAGACGCCCTTGTTGACATTCAGAAATCAGCTTTGTGAGATGTCCCACTGACCTAGTATGTTCTCCAACTTGATTCTCGATCCCCTTGATCGATTTTTGTTGTTCATCAAGTGTTACTTCAGTCTTTTGGAGACGAGAATCTGTAGCTGCCATGAATTTTGTCAGCATCTCTTCAAGGTTTGATTTCTTTTCCTGTGGATAGGGATGATTTTGCTAACTTGGAGGAGGTTGCTGCCTTTGATTTCCTTGATTTCCTTGTCCTCCCAACTAAAAATTTGGGTGGGTCCTCCAACCTGCATTATAAGTGTTACTATAGGAATTATTATTAGATCGAAATTGTTACCTATATAGTTTGTCTGCTCATTTTTTTGCTCTTAGTTGGTAGGGTGGGTACTCAGAATTCTCCACATTCCCACTTGCTTCGCATTGCATGAGTGGATGTACCTGTGAAGAACATAAATTATCAAGCTTTTTATTCATTAACTCCACCTGTGTTGACAGCATTGTCACTGCGTCTATGTTAAAAACCCCGACTGATTTTGTCGATTTAGCTCTTGTAATTTGCCTTTGATAAGTGTTCAACGACATCTCCTCAATAAAGTCGTAAGCCGCTTCAGGAGTTTTATTATTCAAAGTTCCACCGCCGATGAATCAATCATTTGCCTAGTTAGAGAATTCAAACCATTGTAGAAAGTTTGGACTTGAAGCCAGAAAGGTAATCCATGGTGTGGGCATCTCCTTAGGAGATCCTTGTATCTTTCCCATGCATCATATAATGTTTTACGTCTTTCTACACAAAAAAAGATATGTCATTCCTAAATTTAGCCGTTTTGGCTGGTGGAAAATATTTTAAAAGAAATTTTTAGGTTATTTGATCCCATGTGGTGATTGACCCTCGTTGTAACGAGTTCAACCACTGCTTTGCTTTATTCCTTAATGAAAAAGGAAATAACCAAAGACATATGGCATCGTCAGAAATGCCATTTATTTTAAAGGTATCACATAATTCTAAAAAATTAGATATATGAGTATTCGGATCCTCATCCTGCAAACTATCAAATTGAACAAACTGTTGAATCATTTGTATTGTGTTAGCCTTTAATTCAAAATTATTAGCAGTTATAGTGGGCTTAACAATACTAGATTCTGCTCCTGACAAATTAGGTTTAGCATAGTCATACATAGTATGCGGAGCATTCTGTTCTTGCACATTTGGCGGTGGATTGTTTTTGTCCATCCCTTCAGTAGGATTGGATCTTTGCTATTCTTCTCTTTGGTAGTCTAGGGCTCGTTTAATTTCTTTGTGTTTTCTGCGAGTGGTAGCTTCAATGTCACTTTCGTATTCTAATGGTCCTCTCGAATTTCTTCTAGCCATAAACTAGAGGTACCTGCTATGAAAAGAAAGAAAGAAATTTAGTATAAATAAAAATTATATGTAGAAAAATAAGAAAAAAAATTAAAAATAAATAAAAATAATGGCTAAAGTAATAGAAATAGAGCTTTTTTAATATTTTAGAGTTCCCCGGCAACGGCGCCAAAAAATTAATCGTGTCAAATAGTCGAGTTTTAATATTTATAAAAGAGTGATCGAACCTATAGACTAACTATGACAACGATAAAGGCAAGTGCACCTATCAACAGTAGTATAGTTTAGGCAAGAATATCTTATCGAACCCAAGGGAACCTAAAAGTACTACTACTCACTTTCTTTCTATTATTTAACCTAAAATATGGAGTGATTGGATTATTAAACTAATGAAAAAATAAACTAGATGCAAAGACAAAAGAATGAATTGGAGAAATACTTTTAGGAAAACTCAGTTGATGAAGACGATACCCTCAAGAAGAATCCACCTATGACTTCACTTATTATTTATTCCCCAAACCATATGATTTCTTTACTTAGCTTGATCCGTGAGACTCCCTAACCTATAGTAAACCCTCTCTCGAGGCGAATAACCTTAGATTAATTAGTGGAACTCTTGTTCTCTTATAATAACCCCCTAAGGAAGCAGTAAATCGATCAATGGATTCCCATATTAGGTTTCACCCTAATCCGACAAAATCTAGTAACCCTATCTCTAGGCGCCCGATCAACTCCTCTCAATTATGCTAGATCTACTCTTAGGTAGGGTCTATTCCTCCTCCACCTAAGCACATCAAATTAAATTAAGCAACATAATTAAGAACAAACTAAGTACTTATCATATAATTTAGAAATTAAATAACAAAATTCATCATAGGTTTCATCCCCTTCAGGTATCTAAAGGGTTTAGTCCATAACTAAATAAGAAAAAATCTCAAGAGACAAGATAAAACAAAACATAAGAAATCCCTAAAACCCCCTGAAGGAATTGAAGGAGAGATCTTCCATCTTGGGTAGAACTCCGGCTTATTAATATGGATCAACTGGCTACCTTCAAGTGACTCCCTAAAAGATGAAAGCTTCGACAAAAGCCTCTACAAAAAGCTGTCCCCTTAATGTCTGCCTTGGGTTGTTTATATAGGCTTTGGGATGCTACACTGGACTCCTAAGTACATCCTTCAAGTAGAATTACTATTAGGGTGTTGGAGTAGACTTAGGAGTATGTTTCTTTGGCTTCAAGCATCCAAATCCGAGTGAAATTGCTCTCTCCCGCGGCAGGGGCACGCCCATGGCACACGCCCGTATAAATCATGGTTGGGCCGTGTCTCGATTCTGTCATTTTGGGCAGAGCCATGTAAGTCGAGATTTAGGCCGTGCTTCAAGTCTGTCGATTGGGACACGGCCATGTAGATCACCATGCACGTTCGTGTGGGAAATGGATGATGCACGGTCGTGTGTCACGGAGTTAAGGCCGTGCTCTAGGTAATTATCGAGATAAGGTCATGCAGGCTTTGTGCCAGCCGTGTTGAATTCTTGCTACGGCCCAATTACTCCATTTTAAGCCCGTTTTGTGTTCTTTTTATCCTCGAGTGCTTTCTTGAGTATAAACATGAAAAGAAAGGATTAAAAGCACCTTTTTACATAAATCAAGGATAATTCATCCAAAAGCATACTAAATGTGGGATTACAATATGTTACTTTTACTATTTATCAGTTTGTATGGTAGGAAATGTTGAGCACCTCTATGTTGGTCTGAACTTAGTGAAAATAAAATGCACGGGGTTGTTTGATTAAAGAGACTGAACAAAAAGTAAAAGTGATACAAAATAGTCACGAAAGCGTCGATCGATCGGCGAAATCATCTGTGATTTGAAACAAAAAGATATTGAATTTGAGATTGGTGATAAAGTATTTTTGAAAGTGTTTCCGTGGAAGAAAATACTTCGATTCGACAAAAAAGACAAATTGAGTCCGAGATTCATCAGACCTTATGAGATCATCTAGTACATTGGGCAAGTCGCGTACCGATTGTCGCTACCACCTGAGCTAGAAATGATTCACAATGTGTTTCATGTATCGATGCTTTGACGATACAAATCAAGTCCCTCGCATGCAATTTGTCCAACTGAGATAGAGATTCAGTCCGATATGACTTATGAAGAAGAATCGATTCGTATCTTAGCTCACGAGGTTAAAGAATTGAGAAATAAGAAAATTCTATTAGTAAAAGTAATGTGGCATCGACACGGTGTTGAAGAGGCTACGTGGTAGCCTGAAGATGCTATGAGACAGCAATATTTGAATCTGTTCAACGGTAAGATTTTTGCGGATGAAAATCCCTAAGGGGGAGAGTTGTAACAACCCAGTTTAGACCCTAGTCAGAATAGTGGTTTTGGGACCACAAATACGAGTCAAAAAAATATTTTAATATTATTTTTAGTATTTACAGTATGTGATTAAGTATGTGTGAAAGTTTCCTATGAAAATTTGATTGTTTGTGTGCACAAGTTGATAAAAGGACTAAATTATAAAAAATACAAAAGTTGAGTGCTACTTGGTATGTGTGCCGAATTAATATGGCTTATTAGATGGGAAGTCCTTATAATGCAATTTGACCATTGAATTTATGAATGGACATATATGTTTATGGGATGGTGGGTTTTAAATGTTTTAAAGAAAGGGTAATTTCGTAAATGATGTATAAATTATGATTAAAGTAAATAAAATGAAAAAATGATGTTCATATTTGTTGTTTCCACCTAAAATAAGAAGAGAAAATAAGGTTTATACACTTAGAAGCATTCGACACTCATTTTGGTTAATTAATGTATGGTTTTTTATTTGTTTTCGATAATTTCTACGTTTTTGTGATTGTTGTTAAGAGTTCTACCTAGCCCATGTCACAATTTTTGAATTTGATGAAGATTTTGAGTTATGCCATCGATGAAATTGTGAGCTTTGTGATGTTAGTTGATGAAAAATGAAAGATATGTGTTGGGTTAACATGTTTTTTATTTGAATTTTTGATGAATTTAATTATTGTGGACTAAATTATGAAAATGAGAAATTAAAGGGCTAAAATGTGAAATAAATGAAAGATATGGCTGCTAGGGACTAAAATGATATTTGTCAATGCATGGGTGAAATGAAATTTTATTTGTTTGATGTTGTTTTGAAATAGGGACTTAAGTGTCAAAAATGTGAAATTATAGAGGCTAATTTGTAAAATGCCCTAAATATGTGTAAATGGATTGAATTGAATGATTTGATGAATAAAAGAGTTAAATCTGAATGTATATAGATCAAGAACCAAAGAAAACAAAATTAGATCAGGAGAAATCGAAAGTATTTGAATAGCCGTTCGTTTCTGTTCTTTCCCGTACGAGGTAAGTCTATAAACAAATAAATGTGTTTGAATTGAATTATTATTGCTTATATGTTAATGAAATGTGATGAATGGATATTGGAGCTGAATATGTGAAATCCGAGAAAATCTTGATAATGTGATGATGCCTGAAAAGCCCCGTACGAACCATAGGAATAGTTAGGATACATATGTCATGACATAGGATTCCAATATGTGTTATCGTGTAAGACCACATCTGGGATGTTGGCATCGAATTGTGATTTACGTGTAAGACCATGTCTGAGACATCGTCATCATATTTGATTTTGTGTAAGACCCTGTCTGGGACAGTGGCATCAATATTAATTACATGTAAGACCACGTTTGGGACGTTGGCATTGTAGAGTTTTCTGAGCTATCTGAGTATTCTATTTGATTCTGAATGATTCAACGGGCATTCTGAGATATGATTGAATATGTGAATATTTATCCGTTTCAGGTATGTATGAAATGTATATGAAATTTGGCAATGGAAGATAAGTATGAATATGATCATTTGATATGTGAGTTACATGAAAATGTGATATGTTTATAAGCAAATGGTTATGAACAATTGAGCTAGATGAGAAATATGAATTTGCTATTTTGTTATGCCTTAGTTCATATGAATGAAATAGTTTGTAATTGTTTATGTGATAAGTTTATTTGTATGTGGCTTACTAAGCTTTTATAAGCTTACTTTTTATGTGTTTGCCTTGTTTTATAGATTATTGAAGCTACTGGGAGCTTGGGGATTGTCGAGGATCATCACCACACTATCGAACTATATTTTGGTACCTTTTGAAATATACATTTGAAAGTATGGCATGTATAGGCTAGAGAACTTTGATTATGTTTTGAAATGTGTAAATAAAGCCATGTGATATGGCTTGATAATGAATGTGATTATGGAGTAAATTTAGTGCATGCTATGTGATGCAAAATTTGGTATGTTTTGATGTGCACATAAATGACCAAAAGAAATGGTCGATTTTGGTAAGTTTTATGGTTGATTTGGGAATTTGATATGATGAGAAATTCTATGAATTGAAATGGGTTAATATGATGTAGGAATCACATGTTTTTTATGTGAGGTTGGTATTTTGAATTGGTATGTTTGAGTTGGATTTGTATATGGAAATGAATGATGCTATTACAGGTCAAATTGTGCATAATTTGGTATGTTTTGGCTACTTTTGGGACATGAATTGATGTTTGTAGGTATGACCCAAAATAGGTGGCAATTTGGTCTTGAAAATAGCCTATAGTTGCCCACACGGTTGAGCACATGTGTGTGTGTCCCGACCGTGTTCTTCAATGTTCTAATTCGAAGCAAGTCAGACTTGCACATGGGCCAGACACACGAGCGTGTGACAGGCCGTGTGATTCAAGTTAGTTTTGCACACGGGCTGAGACATGGTCTAAGGCACGACCACGTGAAGCACACGGCCTAGCCACACGGGTGTGTGCCCTGCTTTGAAAGAAAATTTTTCTAATTTTTGTAAAGTTTCTATATGAGACCTGTTTAGTACCGAACCATCTCTAAAGCATGTTCAAAGTATCGTAGACCTTCTAAAGGGACTATATGAGTATGAATACTTATGAAATGATAATGTATGATTGATGTTGTGAAATGAGTGTAAAATGTCCGATATGTCCGATAATTCCTCTTAGCCCTAGTCTGGCCTCGGATACGGGTTAGGGGTGTTACACACACGGCTGTGTAACAAGACCGTGTGTCGTACACGGCTGAGACACACGCCCGTGTCTCTGACCGTGTGGACAAAAATAGGCCATTTGCAAGGCCAATTTTCCATCCCATTTTGCACATACCTACATAGTACAAATGGTGCCATTTCAAGTCACAAACATGTAGCCAAATCAATCCAAATTCATACATATTTAATGCTATTCAATTACAACTATTTCACTTACTCAAATATAAACCAAAACAACATAAACAATATAGTTCATTTAGCATAATTCACATATATGATTCAACTTCAACCACAGAATATAGGTCAATTACCAAACTTAAAATAGAACTATTTGCATATTTATAAACATCATTAACTTTCATTATCATAAGCCAACCCAAATGGGTCAAAATACATGTTCATCAAACATACTAAAATGACTCAAGCCTATACATGCCATATACCATGTATGTACAACTCAAAAGTACCAAGTAGATGGTTGGATAGTGTGACGTAGACTCTGATGATCCCCGAATCCGAACTAGCTTTGATTTCACTATAAAACACGAGAAAAACAAACAAAGTAAGCTAAAAAGCTTAGTAAGTTCGTACTAAATACACTCAACAATTCATAAAATACAAACCATCAATTTGAACAAGTTAATGTATAATTCATGATAATGTCAAACCTTCCATAAGCTTATTCATATACTTATATGCAAAGTCATAACCTTTTCTATTTGAACTTCATACTTACATGTACATACCTGAAAAAATTCATAACGAACTCATACCTTCCCGTAACACTGTCAAATACTCGATGTTTTGCACATTAAGTGCTATCGCATAGCTGAAGCTATTATAATCCCGTACACTAAGTGCCTTATATAGCCGAAGCTATTCCAAATCGCACACTAAGTGCCAAACATAGCCAATTTGTAGTCAAACATGACCGTAGTCTCGTACATACAATTTATGCAATATCAAAACATTAAAAGTATAATTGTAACAATGTTTATTACTTACGAACTTACCTCGAATGCTAAAACGGCAAATTGAGTCGATTAGTCGATAACTTTCATTTTTCCCCGATCCTGATCCGAATTTCATTTTCCTTGATCTAAATATATTCAAAATTAACTTATTCAATCATCTACTCATTCAATTTAATCCAAAACACACATTTAGGCATATTTACACTTTTGCCCCTAAAATTTCATAATTTTTACAATCTAGTCCTTATTACATAAAATCACAAATTAATGGAATTCAAATTAAACCCATGCTAGCTGAGTTACCACTATACCCCTAGCAACCTATAATTTTCATTTATTCACACTTTTAACCACCACTTTTCACATTTTCTCAATTTAATCCCTATTTTACCTTTTCACCAAAAAAATCACTTAAAAAAACTTTTAAAACTACCATTAAGCTTTCATATTTCAAAATTTAACATCAAAGAACACATAGAATCAATAATGGAAACTCTCAAAATCTTTAACAGTTCTGCAAATTAATCCCTGGGCTAGCTAGACCTAGTTGCAACGATCTCAAAAACATAAAAGTTATTAAAAACGAGACAAAAATGGTACCTAATTGAGCATAAAGAGAAAGGTCAAATGGAAACGTAATTTGAAAGCTTTTCTTATCTTCAAAATTTGGCAATGAAGAAGATGATAACACACAAATTTTGTTTGTTTTATTTATTATCATATTAATTACCAAATTACAAAAATAACATTATTAATTAAACATTAAAATCATATAATGGTTGTCCATAATTGTCCACTTACCATTATAATGTTCTAATTACAACATAAGGACCTTTACTTTAAGGTTCTATAGGTATTTAATACCTTTAGCTAATAGAACAACACTTTTGCACTTTACGCGATTTAGTCCTTTTTCTCAAATTGACCATTTAAACGATAAAATTTCTTCACGAAATTTTCACACATAAATGCTATCATACTATAAACATTAAAATTATAATAAAATAAATATTTTGACCTCATATTTTTTGTTTCAAAACTACTATTTTGATTTGACCAAAAATGGGCTGTTACAACTCTCCCCCTTAGGGATTTTCGACCCAAAAATCTTACCAATGAATAGGTTTAGGCACTATTTTTGTATAGGTTCCTCGAGTTCCCACGTAGCTTCTTCAACCTCGTGTCGATGCCATAATACTTTTATTAATTTGATTCTCTTGTTTCTCAACTCTTTGATCTCACCGACTAAAATTCGAATCGGTTCTTCAACATATAACATATCAGACTGAATTTCAACCTTGGCCAGGGAAATGACATATGAAGGGTCAGATTGGTATTATCAAAGCATCGACACATGAAACACATTATGTATTTTCTCTAACTGAGATAGTAAAGATAGTCGATATGCCACTGGCCCAACTTGCTCAATAATTTCATACGGTCTGATGAATCGCGGACTCAATTTCCCTTTCTGACCAAACTATAATATCTTTTTCCATGGTGACACTTTCAAAAACACCTTATCCTCGACTTGGAATTCAATATCTTTTCGTTTTAAGTCTGTGTACGATTTCTGTTGATCTAAAGCTGCTTTCAAACTATCGCGAATTACTTTCACTTTTTCTTCAGTCTCTCTGATCAGATCAACCCCATGAATCTTGTTCTCACTAAGCTCAGTCCAGTACAATGGTGTTCGAAATTTACGACCATATAGATCTTCGTACAGAGACATTTTAATCTCAATTGGAAGCTATTATTCTAAGTAAGTTCAATCAGTGGTAGATATTTCTCCCAGCTACCTTCAAACTCAAGAATGCAACAACGCAACATATCCTAAAGTATCTAAATAAATCGCTTGGATTGACCATCCATTTGCAGATGAAACGCAGTGCTAAAATGCAAATTTGAACCCAAAGCTTCTTACAATTTCTTCCAAAATCGCGAAGTAAGTCTTAGATATCTATCCGAAACAATAGATAGGGGAACACCATGTAATCTCACAATTTTGGAAATATACAGCTCGGCTAATTCATCAAGCAAGAAATCTGTATGTACTGGAATAAAATAAGCTGATTTCGTCAATCTGTCAACAACACCCAGATTGCATCTTTCTTTTTCAGAGATAATTGCAAGCTCGATATGAAATCCATTGTTACTCTATTCCACTTCCACTCAGGAATCATAATAGTCTGTAATAAACCTGGCGGCACTTGATGCTCAGCTGTTTCAAACATTTTGAAATCACTGTATTGAGATATCACGTTTCATGCCGTGCCACCAATAAAGGTGTTTCAAATCATTATACATTTTCGTGCTTCCCAAATGTACTGATAAACAACTACTATGTGCTTCCTTTAAAATCTTTTAAATAAGCTCGATATTTCTCGGTACGCAAATTCTACCTCGGAACATCAAACATTCATCAGGCCCTTTTCAAAACTCTAAATCAGAAGTCGACTCACATTGAGTTCATTTTTCTTGCAATTCATTATCAAATTTTTGAGCCACAAAAATCTGTTGTAAAAATAGTTGTCTCTCTTTCAACTCGACTACTATCAAATCTTTGTCAGACAAAGATAATTGTGTGTTCAAAGCACGTAAAGCAAATAAGGACTTTCGGCTCAAAGCATCATCAACTACATTAGCTTTCCCCGGATGATGGTCAATCACTAATTCATAGTCTTTTAGCAATTCTAACCATCTTCGTTGTTGCAGATTCAAATCTTTCTGAGTCATCAGATATTTCAAACTTTTGTGGTTGGTATAAACATGACACTTCTCACTAAACAAATAATAACGCCAAATTTTCAATGCAAACACTATCGTGGCTAACTCTAGATCGTGCATTGGATAATTATTTTCATGTATCTTCAACTGTCTCGAGGCATAAGCTACAACTTTACCTTCTTGCATCAATACACAACCCAAGCCATTTAATGATGCATCACTGAAAACTAAAAATTCTTTACCCGACTCAGGCTGAATTAACACTAGTGCCTCTGTTAATAATGATCCCAATTGATCCAAACTTTGTTGACATTTCTCAGACCATTCAAACTTTCCATCTTTCTGTAGTAATCTGGTCATTGGTATAGCAATCATCGAGAACCCTTTAACAAAGCGTCGATAGTAACCAGCCAATCCCAGAAAACTTCTAACCTCAGATGCATTTCTAGGTGATTTCCAATCAATAACTATAGAAATCTTGCTCGGATCAACTCGAATACCATCCACCAAGACTATATGTCCCAAAAATCTAACTTCCTAGAGCCTGCTGAATTTAGCATACAATTTCTTATCTCTCAAGGTTTGCAATACAATCCTCAAATACTCGGCATGCATAGATTCATCTTACGAATATATCAAAATGTCATCAATGAACACAACAACAAATCTATCTAAATACGATCTAAAAATTCGATTCATCAAATCTATTAAAATGGCAGGAGCATTAGTCAAACCAAATGGCCTAACAAAGAATTCATAATATGCATACCTCGTTCTGAACATAGTTTTCGGTGCATCTAAATCTTTAACTCACAACTGATAATAACCCGATCTCAAATCAATCTTTAAAAACATTGTTGCACCTTTCAACTAATCAAACAAATCATCTATTCTCGGAAACGAATATTTATTCATTATCATAACTTTGTTGAGCTGATGATAGTCTATACACATTCTCATTGATGGACAATACAGGTGCACCCTAGGGTGAAAAACTGGGTCATGCAAAACCTCTATCCATTAACTCTTGTATCTGAGCTTTCAACTCTTTCGGAGCTATTCTATACGAAGCTATTGATATTGGCGTTTTCCTCAGTACTAATTCAATACCAAACTCAACCTCTGTAAGAGCCCAGTATAGACCCTTGTCAGAATAGTGGTTTCGAGACCAAAAATCTAAGGTTAAAAAATATTTTAATATTATTTTTCGTGTTTACAGTATGTGATTAAGCATGTGTGAAAATTATGTGTGATAATTTTATCGATTGTGTGCTTAATTTGTGAAAAGGACTTAATCGCATAAAATACAAAAGTTGTGTGCTGATTTTTAAATTACTTATTTTGGCATGGCTTATTAAATGTGAGTCCTTATGTTGTTATTATATGATATGCTAAATGGATGGACAAAAATGGACTAAGTTAGTGGAGTTTAAATGTTATACAATAAGGGTAAAATGGTAAAATGTCCATTAATGTATATTAAATAAAACAAAATCAAATGCTCATCTTTTTCATACCTTTTTATCACTGAAAATTGAAGAATAGATAAGGGTTTGAAGCTTTTATAATTTTGGCACATACAAGGCTTGGTTGAGGTATGTTTTGAGCTCTGTTTTTGATGATTTCTACGTTTTTGTGATCGTTGCTTAGTGTATTGTTAAGCCCATGCTTTAATTTTAGAATTTGATGGTGATTTTGTAAAATGCCATTGATAAATGCTTGATATTTGTGATATTTGGTGATGAAATATGAAAGATATGTGATAGATTAACATATTTTGTCTTTGAGTTTTTGGTGAATTTGAGTAATTTGGACTAAATTGAGAAAAGTGTAAATTAAAGGACTAAAATGTAAAATAAATTAAATATATGGGCTTTTTGAGCATAAGGAGAAATCGGCTAGGGATATGTAAGGTGAAATTATGTGAATTTGATGATTTTATGAAATAGGGACTAAAGTGTCAAAATGTGAAAATGTGAGGGCTATTTTGTAAAATGCCCTAAATATGTGCTTTTGGACTAAATTGAATGATTTGGTGACTGAATGAGATAAATTTGAATATGTATAGATCAAGAAAAGAGAGATTTGGATCAAGATCGAGGCAAAGACAAAGTGCTCGATTAATCGACTCGTTTTGTTATTTCGACGTCCGAGGTAAGTTCGAGTATAATACGAATTGTTAAATTCATATCTATGTGTTATGAAATGAATGAACATGTGGTTATTGAAATAGAAATGCTATATGTGTGGAATTGTGTAACACCCCTAACTCGTATCCAACGCCGGATTAGGGTTAAAGGCATTACTGGACAGATCAAAAACAATCGCATTTGTTTCATATCATTATTCAACGAATCAAATCAAAGAGTCCCTTGGTTAGGTCAACGAGACCTTAATCATGCTTTAGAATAAGGTCGGGACTATACCGAGCACATACTAAAATTATCAGAAATTTAAAATTTTTCAAAGTTATAAAGGTCACACGCTTGTGTGGGCAGGCCGTGTGCCTCCCATGGCTACTAGACACAACCATGTGTCCTAGCCGTGCCAAAATAGAGCATACATTCTGACTTTCCCACACAGCCATTAGACACGCCCGTGTGCCATGGCCGTGTAAAATTTGGCTAGCTACTGATTTATTCACACGGCTACCAGGCACACACTACTTGCAAAGCTAAAGTGCCACCCACACTTGGGTCATACCAACAAGCATATACAAGCCTATTTTCACACACAATTTGGAACCAAATACATGTCATATAATCAACAAATCTTCACATTCATTCTCATTTCTCAACATGCCAATTTGCACAATCAATTCACATGTAAATCCAAGCATATTTCATCCACACTTCACTAAATCAATATGGCATCAACGTATCAATAAGCTTACCATTCATAAAACCATTTCACCACCATCAAATCGTATTAAAACATGCATCATATATCATATTCTCTCATGCATATTACCAACATTTATCTAGCTAAATCACATGGCTATTTACATCTCAAACATATACCAAATGACTAGCCTATACATGCCATATATAATATATACATTTCCAAAAGGTCCCAAAATGAGCTTAGGTAGTGTGATGACGATCCTCGATAGTCCCGAGCCTTCAGTAGCTTTGACGATCTATAAAACAAAACAAACACACACACAGAGTAAGCTTTCAAAAAGCTTAGTAAGCCATATACAAATAAACTTAACATATAAGCATTCAAAACATATAATCAATATGGATTCACTAATAGCTCAATTGCATAGCCATAATTCTTCTTGGCACATTCACTTAGCCATTCATCTTTCAATCTTGCATATCACCATACACTTTATTGCATCATTGCTTGTTCATTCATATTACACAATTTACTTTCTCTTATTCAAATACATAACTCATCTAGGTAAGTTTATTAATATATTTACCTTTTTATTCACACAATGTGTACATATCAAACGTACCTGAAACGGATATACAAATCACATAGTCGTTTATTTCTCGGACTTGCCCGTTCAACCATTAGGAATCTAATAGGATACTCAAAATGCTCGAAATAGTCGTACAATGCCAATGTCCCAGACGTGGTCTTACATGTATCCAGATATCGATACCACTGTTCCTGACAGGACCTTTGTAACACCCCAAACCTGACCTAGAAGTTAAACCCTAATCTGGCGTGTCACATTGAAGTGTTTTTCAAAAACCATGTTTTCATTGAAACTCTTCTTGTTTAAATCTCTTTACCATTTAAAAACCTCGGATTTCATTGCTTACTAACAAAATAAAATTTGCTCAAAGTCATTCCCTTGCCAAAATATTATTATTTTTAAAACCTTGTTTGTTGTGGAAGTCTGACTTAAACAGTTGCGAAAACGGGATATTTTGAAAATAGTAGTTATTGTTTTAAAACCCGTGTTTAATAGACTAGCAGTTGTAATTAAAAGAAGTACCAAATAAAAGTTAAAAAAAATCCCAATGGCCTTATTACAAAAAATTATTAACCCAATAATTTAAATAAAGTAAAAATAAAGTCACTAAGTTCAGCTTTAAACCATGTCGGTCGTGTGGCCACCTCTGAGTCCCTTGTAGCTCCAAATCCTTCAAGTCTGGGGATTACCTGCACAGTTAAGGAGAAAGGGTGAGTTACGAGAACTCAGTGTGTAATCCACTATTACTGGGCCTGACCCCATACGCTAATAATCTGGGCCTAACCCTATACGCTAATAATCTGGGCCTAAGCCCTATTCGGTAACAATTTGGGCCTAAGCCCCAAAATCATATCAATACAATGGACATGTAACCCAACTTATACCAACCAAACTCTCCACCGAACCAAACTCTCCATGTGGGGACCTTGTCGACCCACCCAGCCAAACTCTCTAATGGTGTAGCCTAGCTATTAACAACGGTATATGTGGCTGAGCCACTTGAATCATAATACGTGGCGATGCCACTATAACGGTACTTCCTCCAAATTAGAAAAACCCAACCCAATGCAATATGTTATGTATGCAGTGTATCACGATCATATACAGTTATATAAAAATCACATAAACATCATTTAAACTACCACTAAGAGTATAACGGTCATTTTGTTGTTTAGGGGTAAAACGATAATTTCACCCCTCAGGGGTATTTCAGTAATTTTAACCATCGAGGGTATTTCGGTAACTTTACCCATAGAGGGTATTTCTGTAATTTCAACTATGAATGGTATTTCGGTAATTTTACCCGAATAGGATATTTTGGTAACTTTATCTCTATCACGGCCTTTTCGAAGGCCTATTGTTGCCTCGAGTGACACGGATACCCTTTTGATCGAATCGGTGCAATTGGGCCCAAGCCCAATTTTCGTCCTAAGTGGGCCCACACACTTGTGTGGCCCATTCATCCCATTTCCAGCTACTTTTCTACGAACCTCGCAGCTACATCTATCATCCGACACTTACAATAGATTTTTCCCCTGTGGGCCCGTTAGCCTATTCAGCCCACTTCGGCTCAATAAGGCCTATTATAGCCTCAGTCCCACGAGAGAGTTCGTGACACTCCCAAAAGTCTAATGCCAACACTTGTGGCTCGGTTTATCTCTACGAGCGCTCGAATGCTCGAGTGATCTCAGATGCCGATATTTTGGCTTTTCGGTATTTTGGGTTTTAGCTGATTCACAGAACATCACATTAACAGAATAAAAAGTGGTGTGAGATTACACACCTTATCATGTAGAGTAGTAAATAAACACAAGCG
This sequence comes from Gossypium rotundifolium, assembly GCA_025506655.1. NCBI lineage: Eukaryota > Viridiplantae > Streptophyta > Magnoliopsida > Malvales > Malvaceae > Gossypium > Gossypium rotundifolium. The sequence continues at coordinate 149,079,766 of CP106724.1, forward strand.
CCTTCACCTATACAAAACATAACACCCATTTAACTCAATTAGCAAAAGAATTGGGAGATCTCTATTCTAAACACCTAACCATGAGATTTACTATCACTTACCTTTACTAGAACGATCAACTGCGATTTGCCCAGTTAAGCCAAAGTTTGATGCCTATGCCCTTCCGCATCCAGGCGAAAAGTTCCGACCCGCTGACACCCTACGCTACTTTAACTTGGGAGTGGAGGTTATGTGCACAGTCTCGGTTGGCACCCATGTTGCCACCCTATGGCTAGAATCCCCTTTGCTCATCAAGAACACGATCTTATAGAACTGGAGTTAACACGAATGCTTAAATCACAACCACAAAGTAACCAATCACCCTAACAGGAAGAAATGAGATAACGATGCGATTGGTCCTAGGGCCCATTCTCGGCCCAAATGGGCCCACACGCTTGTGTGGCCCATTTAGCCCAAATCTAGCCACAGATATGAGATTCACATAGTCCAGTCCAATATCTACTACACAATCATACAATTTATTCATATGGGCCCATAGGCCCATTGGCCAATTTCGGCCCATCGTGTCCTAAATAGTAAACCCACAAGAACACTCATGATGACCTCAACTATCGCGTCAAAGCTCCCACACATGCACTCGCATGCTCGTCTGGCTAGCATCGTCGTGTGACCGCCATTTCGTTATTGCCGCTATACAGCTAAAGTAATGCTAAATACACACTTGATAGGAATTTGAAGCTAATCCGCGCTCCGAACACTCCTATACCCAAACACCAACCAAGGTATGCTTACTCTCCTTATAGATTGCTCTATTTAAAGCTAGCTTTTCACCTTCCCTCATTCTAGCTTCCCGATGTGAGATCCTTCCTTCAGCAGAGTTTAATTCCATCACAAGCACCTATAGCCCCAACTTAGCAAAATAAATATGCCTTTTTGCTTGCAATGGGATTCGAACCCTTACCCTCTCTTATGCTCCAGATGCTACATGCCACCACAACACAAGCTTCTTTTGTGTTATAAAACAAGCACAACTAAATATAATCCTATGGGCCAAAGTCTAAGTTCATTTAAAAGGAAAATCAAAATGAATTGCAAGCGCCAAGACTTGAACCTTGGATCCTTTGCTTCGTTTATGGTGTCACTTCCTTGTCTCCCATGTGGCGTCATTTGCCACTAGACCACAACTCTTTTTGTGTCTTATTTTACCCTAATTTATTCTTAAAGCCTGCTTACTTAGTCCCAGGGTTTTATTCACCTAAAACAAAAATTTTCCCTAAAGCCCAGATTTGATCCCTAGACTTCATGGAAGCCCCCTTCAACCTTCCAAAATCACTCACCTAATAGATCCAACTTGCATTAGTGTCATTCTCTTGTTCTCAAAAATTTTAAATGCTCCTACGCCCAAGGTCCAATAAGCCCAATTCTACTGGGCCCAAATTTGGGGCATTAAAAATCTACCCCCTTAAAGAAATTTCATCCTCAAAATTTCCAACTATAGGAACAGTCGAACATCCTAACCTAGTACACTACGCTCTCGCTATGCACTCTGATTGTAATATCCCTATCATATTTTCACTAGAATTTGGAACTCCCTACACATACTGAAAACACCTAACCATTAAAGCAAAGAGATATCTCATACCCAACCAATTTCTATATCCAAACATCACATCCAAACCAAACACACACAAAATAAATACCAAAAATACAGTCCAATACGTAAAGAAATCACTGTATTTCTAAATCACTATATTTAAATTTCTAAATAGAAAAAAGTATTCATAAAACTTATGGATTCAGAGTCGAAGACTCGGCGTACCACACTTTCAGAAAATGGTCAATACAATTTCAGAACTTTAAATCTTCTCAAGACTTTTTGAAGCAATACTTTCAAAAATTCATTTTGAAAACCCAATCCACAGTGGAGTTTTGTAATTAGGCTCTGATACCACTAAATGTAATACCCCAATCTTAGCCTAGAAGTTAAACCCTATTCTGGTGTGTCACATTGAAGTGTTTTTTGAAAACCATGTTTTCATTGAAACCCTTATTGTTTAAATCTCTTTACCATTTAAAAACTTTGGATTTTGTTGCTTACTAACAAAACAAAATTTGCTCAAAATCATTCCTTGCCAAAATATTATTATTTTTAAAACCTTGTTTGTTGTAGAATTTTGAATTAAACAGTTGTAGAAACAGGATATTTTGAAAATAGTAGTTATTGTTTTAATACCTGTGTTTAATAGACTAGAAATTGTAATTAAAAAAAGTATAAAATAAAAGTTAAAAGAAAATCCCAATGGCCTTATTACAAAAATTTATTAACCCAATAATTTAAATAAAGTAAAAATAGAGTCACTAAGTTCAACTTTAAAGCATGTCGGTCGTGTGGCCACCTCTGAGTCCCTCGCAGCTCCAAATCCTCCAAGTCTAGGGATTACCAGCACAGTTAAGGAGAAAGGGTGAGTTACGAGAACTCAGTGTGTAATCTGCTATTACGGTCACAGACTGGGCCTACGCCCATACGGCGGCAACAATCTAGGCCTAAGCCCTATTCGGTAACAATCTAGGCCTAAGCCCTATTTGGTAACAATCTGGGCCTAAGCCCTATTCGGTAACAATTTGGGCCTAAGCCCCAAAATCATATCAATGCAATAGACATGTAACCCAACCCATACCAACCAAACTCTCCACCCGTACCAACCAAACTCTCCATGTAGGGACCATGTCGACCCACCCAGCCAAACTCTTTGATCGTGTCAAACAGTCAAGTTTTAATATTTATAAAGAATGATCGAACCTGTAGACTGACAGTGACAACAATAGAGGCAAGTGCACCTATCGAACAGTAGTATAACTCAGGGAAGAATATCTTATCGAACCCAAGGGAGCCTAAAAGTACTACTACTCACTTTCTTTCTATTATTTAGCCTAAAATATGGAGTGATTGGATTATTAAACTAACGAAATACTTAAACTAAATGCAAAGAAAAAAGAATGAATGGGAGAAAGACTTTAAGAAAACTCAGTTGATAAAGACGATACCCTTAGGAAGAATCCACCTATAACTTCACTTATTATTTATTCCCCAAACCATATGAAATTTTTACTTAGCTTGATCCGTGAGACTCCCTAACCTATATTAAACTCTCTCTCGAGGCGAATAACGTCTAACCATAGGTTAATTAGTGGAACTCTTGTTCTCTTATAATAAACCCCTAAGGAAGCAGCAAATCAATTAATGGATTCCCATATTAGGTTTCACCCTAATCTAGCAAAATCTCGTAACCTTATCTCAAAGCGCCCGATCAACTCCGCTAAATTATGCTAGATCTACTCTTAGGCGGGTATATTCCTCCTCCACCTAAGCACATCAAATTAAATTAAGCAACATAATTAAGAACAAAACAAGTACTTATCATATAATTTTAGAAATCAAATAACAAAATCCATCATAGGTTTCATCCCCTTCAGGTATCTGAGGGGTTTAGTTCATAACTAAATACGAAAACATCTCAACAGTAAAGAATAAACAAAACATAAGAACTCCCTAAAACCCCCAGAAGGTATTAAAGAGGAGATCCTCCATCTTGAATAGAGTTCCGACTTCTTGAGATGGATCAACTGGGTATCTTCAAGTGACTCCCTAAAAGATGAATGCTTCAGCAAAAACCCTCTTCCAAAAAGCTCTCCCCTTTAATGTCTGCCTTGGGTTGTTTATATAGGCTTTGGGATGCTATACTTGGATCCTAAGTATCTCCTTCAAGTAGAATTAATATTAGGGTGTTTGAGTAGACTTAGGAGTATGTTTCTTTGGCTTCAAGCATCCAATTCTGAGTGAAATTGCTCATTCCCGCGGCAGGGGCACGACCATGGCACACGCCCGTATAAATCATGGTTGGGCCGTGTCTCGATTCTATCATTTTGGGCAAGGCCGTGTGAGTCAGGATTCAGGTCGTGCTTGAGGTCTGTCGATTTGGGCACGACCATTAAGATCACCAGGCACGTCCGTGTGTGGTAAGTGGATGATGCACGGCCATGTGTGATGGAGTTGAGGCTGTGCTCTAGGTATTTGGTGAGGCACGGTCGTGTGGAATTTGGGCCAGGCCGTGTTGATTGCTTGCTAAGGTCCAATTACTCTGTTTTAAGCCCGTTTTGTGTTCTTTTTATCCTCGGGTGCTTTCCTGAGTATAAACATGAAAACAAAGAATTAAAAGCACCATTTTACATAAATCAAGGGCTAAATCATCCAAAAGCATACTAAATATGGGGTTAAAATATGTTTTACGGTTTATCACTCTCCAATGGTGCAGCCTAGCTGCTAACAATGGTATATGTGGCTGAGCCAATAGAATCAGAATACGTGGCGGTGCCACTATAACGGTACTTCCTCCAAATTAGAAAAACCCAACCCAATACAATATGTTATGTATACAGTGTATCACGATCATATACAGTTATATAAAAATCACATAAACATCATTTAAACTGCCACTAAGGGTATAACGTTCATTTTGTCATTTAGGGGTAAAACAGTAATTTAACCCCTCAGGGGTATTTCGATAATTTTACCCATCGAGGGTATTTCGGTAACTTTACCCATCGGGGGTATTTTGGTAATTTCACCCATGAAGGGTTTTTGGTAATTTTACCCGTAGAGGGTATTTCTTTGGCTTAAGTGGGCCCACACACTTGTGTGGCCCATTCAGCCCATTTTCGGCTACGATTTTGTGAACCTCGTAGCCACATCTATCATCTGGCACTTACCATAGATTTCGTCCTTGTGGGGCTGTTAGCCCATTGGGCCCACTTAGCCCACTTCGGCTCAACAAGAACCATTACAGCCTCAGTCCCACGAGAGAGCTCGTTACACTCCCAACAGTCTAACGCCAACACTTGTGGCTCGGTTTATCTCTATGATCGCTCGCATGCTCAAGTGATCTCAGATGTCGATATTATGACTTTTCGATATTTCGGCTTTTAGCCGATTCACAGAACATCGCATCAACAGAATAAAAAGAGGTTTGAGATTAAACAACTTATCACGTAGAGTACTAAATAATCACAAGCGCCTTCACCTATACAAAGCATAACACCCATTAATCTCAATTAGCAAAAGAATTGGGAGATCTCAATTCTAAACACCTAACCATGATATTTACTATCACTTACCTTCACTAGAACGATCAAATGCGATTTGCCTAGTTAAACCAAGGTTTGATGCCAACGTCCTTCCACATCCAGGCAGAAAGTCCAGAACCGCTGACACCTTACGCCGCTTAAACTTAGGAGCAGAGGCTATATGTATAGTCTCAACTGGCACCCTTATTGCCCCTTATGGCTAGAATCCCCTTTGCTTATCAAGAGCACAATCTTATAGAACCGAAGTCAACATGAATGCTTAAATAACTACCACAAAGTAACCAATCACCCTGACAGAAAGAAACGAGATAACGATGTGATTGGGCTTAGGGCTCATTCTCAGCCCAAATAGGCCCACACGCTTGGGTGGCCCATTTAGCCCAAATCTAGCCACAGATATGAGATTCACATAGTCCAGTCCAATATCTACTATGCAATCATACAATTTATTCATATGGGCCCATGGGCCTATTTCGGCCCATCGTGGCCCAAATAGCCTAAACCCACAAGAACACTCATGATGGCCTCAACTATCGCGTCGAAGCTCCCACACGTACGCTCGTATGCTCGTGTGGCTACCACCGCTGTGTGACCGAATTTTGTCATTTGTTGCGCTACAGCTAGAGTAATGCGAAATACACACTTAATAGAAATCTGAAGCTAATCCGCGCTCCGAACACTCCTATACCCAAACACCAACCAAGTTATGCTTACTCTCCTCATAGATTGCTCTATTTAAAGATAGCTTCTCACCTTCCCTCATGCTAGCTTCCCGATGTGGGATCATTCCTTCAGCAGAGTTTAATTCCATCATAACCACCTGTCACCCCAACTTAGCAAAATAAATATCCCTTTTTGCTTGCAATGGGATTCGAACCCTTGCCCTCTCCTATGCTCCAGACGCTACATGCCACCACAACACAAGCTCCTTTTGTGTTATAAAACAATCATAACTAAATATAAGTCTATGGGCCAAAGTTTAAGTTCATTTAAAAGGAAAATCAAAATGAATTGGAAACGCCAAGACTTGAACCTTGGATCCCTTGCTTCCTCTATGTCATCACTTCTTTGTCTCCCATGTGGCATCATTTGCCAATAGACCACAAATCCTTCTGTGTATTATTTTACCCCAATTTATTCTTAAAGCCTACTTACTTAGTCCCAAGATTTTATTCACCTAAAACAAAAATTTTTTCTAAAGCCCAAGTTTGATCCTTGGACTTCATGGAAGCCTCCCAAACCTTCCAAAATCACTCACCTAATAGATCCAACTTGCATTAGTTCCATTCTATTGTTCTCAAAAATTTTAAACGCTCCTACACCCAAGGCCCAATAGGCACAATTCTACTACGCCCAAATTTGAGGCATTACAAATCTGCCCCCTTAAAAAATTTTTCCTCGAAATTTCCAACTATAGGAACAGTTGAACATCCTAACCTAGCACACTATGCTTTCACTGTGCACTCTGATTCTAATATCCCTATCATATTTTAACTAGAATTTGGATCTCCCTACACATACTCAAACCACCTAACCATTAAAGCAAACAAATATCTCATACGCAACCAATTTCTATATCCAAACATCACATCCAAACCAAACACACACAGAATAAATACCAAAAATACAATCCAATACCTAAAGAAATCACTGTATTTCTAACTCACTGTATTTAAATTTCTAAATAGACAAAAGTATTCAGAAAACTTATAGATTCGGCATCGGAGACTCGGTGTACCACACTTTCAAACAATGGTCAATACAATTTCAGAACTTTAAATCTTTTCAAGCCTTTTTGCAACAATACTTTCAGAAATTCATTTTGAAAACCCAATCCACAGCCGAGTTTTGCAACCGGGCTCTAATACCACTAAATGTAACACCCCAAACTCAGACTAGAGTTAGACCCGAATCTGGCGTGTCACATTAAAATGTTTTTCGAAAACCATGTTTTCATTGAAACCCTTCTTGTTTAAATCTCTCTACCGTTTAAAAACCTCAGATTCTATTGCTCACTAACAAAACAAAATTTACCTAAAGTCATTCCCTTGCAAAATATTATTATTTTTAAAACCTTGTTTGTTGTGGAAGTCTGACTTAAACAGTTGCAAAATGGGATATTTTGAAAACAGCAGTTATTGTTTTAAAACCCGTGTTTAATGGACTAGCAGTTGTAATTAAAAGAAGTACCAAATAAAAGTTAAAAGAAAATCCCAATGGCCTTATTACAAAAATTTATTAACCCAATAATTTAAATAAAGTAAAAATAGAGTCACTAAGTTCAGCTTTAAAGCATGTCTATCGTGTGGCCACCTCCGAGTCCCTTGCAGCTCCAAATCCTTCAAGTTTGGGGATTACCTGCACAGTTAAGGACAAAGGGTGAGTCATGAGAACTCAGTGTGTAATCCCCTATTACTGTCACAGATTGGGCCTGAGCCCTTACAGTATCAGTCTGGGCCTAAGCCCTATTCTGTAACAATCTAGGCCTATGCATTATTCGGTAACAATTTAGGCCTAAGCCCCAAAATCATATCAATACAATGGACATGTAACCCAACCCATACCAACTAAACTCTCCACCCGTACCAACCAAGCTCTCTATGTGGGGACCATGTCGACCCACCCAGCCAAACTCTCCAATGGTACAACCTAGCTGCTAACAACGGTATATGTGGTTGAGCCACTAGAATTAGAATACGTGGCGATGCCACTATAACAGTACTTCCTCCAAATCAGAAAAACCTAACCCAATGCAATATGTTATGTATGAAGTGTATCACAATCATATGCAGTTATATAAAAATCACATAAACATCATTTAAACTACCACTAAGGGTATAACAGTCATTTTATCGTTTAGGGGGTAAAATGGTAATTTCACCCATCGAGGGTATTTCAGTAATTTTACCCATCGAGGGTATTTCGGTAACTTTACCCGTAGAGGGTATTTTGGTAAATTTATCTCTATCATGGCCTTTTCGAAGGCCTGCTGTCTCCTCGAGCAACACGAATACCCTTTTGATCAAAACGGCGCAATTGGGCCTAAGCCCAATTTTTGGCCCAAGTGGGCCCACACAATCGTGTGGCCCATTCAGCCCATTTTCGACTACAATTCTGAGAACCTCGTAGCCACATCTATTATTCGACACTTACCATAGATTTCACCCCTGTGAGCCCGTTAGCCCATTAGGCCCACTTAGCCCACTTCGGCTCAACAAGGTCCATTACAGCCTCAGTCCCAAGGGAGAGTTCGTGACACTTCCAACAATCTAACGCCAACACTTGTGGCTTGGTTTATCTCTACGAGTGCTCGCACGCTCGAATGATCTCAGATGTCGATATTTTAGATTTTCGGTATTTCAGCTTTTAGCCAATTCACAGAACATCACATTAACAGAATAAATAGAGGTGTGAGATTACACACCTTATCATGTAGAGTACTAAATAATCACAAGCTCCTTCACCTATACAAAACATAACTCCCATTTACCTCAATTAGCAAAAGAATTGGGAGATCTCTATTCCAAACACCTAACCATGAGATTTACTATCACTTACCTTTACTAGAATGATCAACTGCGATTTGCCTAGTTAAACCAAAGTTTGATACCAATGCCCTTCCGTATCCAGGCAAAAAGTCCCAAATCGCTGACACCCTACGTCGCTTAAACTTGGGAGTGGAGGCTATGTACACAATCTCGACTGGCACCCTTGCCACCCCCTATGGCTAGAATCCCCTTTTCTCATCAATGACACGATCTTATATAACCGAAGTCAACACGAATGCTTAAATCATAACCACAAAGTAACCAATCACCCTAACAGGAAGAAACAAGATAACGATGCAATTGGGCCTAGGGCCAATTCTCAGCCCAAATGGGCCAACACGCTCGTGTTGTAACATCCCAAATTTGGGCCTAGAAGAATTGGGCCCAATGGGCCTTAGGCATAGGAGTGTTTAAAAATTTTTTAGAACAAGAGAACGCTCAATTGCTAGTTGGACCTATTAGGTGAGTGATTTTGGAAGGTTAGATGTCTTCTATGAATTCCTGGGTTCAAACTTTGGCTTTAGGGAAATTTTGGATTTAGGTGAATAAAACCCTGAGAGTTAGTAGTAGGCGCTTAAGAATAAAATGTGGAGAAAAATGAAACAAGTGGAGTGTGTGGTGTAGTGGCAAAGTGATTCCACATAAGAGACAAGGGGGTGACGCCACAAGGAAGGAAGGAGGTCCAAGGTTCAAGTCTTGGCATTTGTATTTTGTTTTTTTTAAAAGGACTCTAGAATTTTTCCATAGGGTTATATTTAGTTGCGCATGATTTTAGACACAAGAAAGTGAGTGGTCTAGTGGTAAGGCGTCATTAAGGGTGCAAGGAAGCTTGGGTTCGAATCTCATGACAAGCAAGGGAGTATTTATTTTACGGATTGGACGGGAAGAGTTTGAGTTGGATTTAAACTCTGCTGACGGAGGGATCCCACATCGAAAATATACACAGAAGGAAGGTGAAAAGCTAGCTATATATATATATATATAGCATTCTATGAGGAGAGTTAATATACCTTGGTAGGCGTTTGGGTGCAGATCTAGAGGATAATCGCCAATAGTAGTGAAGGAAGGGCTTCTATAACGTGAGGTACACGGTAAGGGTACGGTGAGGTTTCAGTTTTTGATAAGTATGTGTTAAAGCTTTGGTTACTCGCTAGTAATGTCAATTGTAGGTTCGTGACTAAGGGGTTTACAGCACGCGAGGTTACCAGGTTTGTACAAACACTACACACACGATGTCGGCGATGCCAAAAAGCTGAAAGTAGCTAAATGGGTCCGGTGGGCCCTGAGGCTAAGCTTGATGAAATGGTTTGGTTGGTTATACGAATTGAATTAGTCATGCATGATACATGAATTGGATTTGTTTTGGGCCTAATAGGCCATATGATGAGATTTGGGCCTAATGGGCCTTAAAGAAGTGATTTGGGTTTGATGGGCATATGGGAATGTAGACATGTATGTTAGGGTTTATGAACCTTAGGTCTAGTTTGAACAAATCTTAAATTCCATAAGACTTAATTTTAATTAAACATGTCTGTGAACAAGTCGCAGGGTTGGAGTGTGGCAACGAGCGTACGTATGTCTAGGATTGGATCTAGGGAGAGCTTGGTACTTAAGCGGCCCTAGTGGGCCACCTCCTCTTTTCTGGAATCCTACCTGGTACGTAGTGTCTATTCACTTTAGCCGCGAGGACTTGTTGATGGGCCAAAGTTCATAGCTAAAACCCGAAAGGGACCGAATACCCCCTAACTTGTGAAATTACCAAAATACCCCCGATTTGTGAAATTACCAAAATACCCCTGATTTGTGAAATTACCAAAATATTCTCGGTTTGTAAAATTACTGAAATACCCCCGACTTGTGAAAATATTGAAATACCTTCGATTTGTGAAATTATCGAAATACCCCTGATTTTTAAAATTACCGAAATACCCATGATTTACGTAATTAGCAAAATACCTCGATTTACAAAATTATCGAAATACCCCCGATTTGTGAAATTACCAAAATACCCCAGTTTGCAAAATTATCGAAATACCCCTAATTTGTGAAATTACCAAAATACCCCCAATTTATGAAATTACCAAAATACCCTCGATTTGCGAAATTATCAAAATACCCTCGATTTGCAAAATTACCAAAGTACCCCGATTTGCAAAATTACCGAATACCCCTGATTTGCAAAATTATCAAAATAGCCCTTAAGGTAGAATTACGAAAATACCCTGGTAGTGAAATGACGAAAATACCCCTATGTGACGAATATGAGTTTGTGGATGTTACTTTTGTGTTTGATGCATTCATATGATATTCTGCTTAGGATGCATATGGGTGGGAATTATGGTACGGAGGAAGATTTGAGGATCGCATGGCTGTATGGTATGGATCCAGGATCGCATGGCCGTATGGTATGGATCCACCGCAGGCTTTTAGCCACCGAGCAGCCATGCTGCACCGATAATGTTACCGAGGGTTGTGTGCCATTAATATGGGCTTCGTGCCGTAATTATGGGCTTTGTGCCAATACCAAAGGCTTTGTGATGTTATTATGGCTTTGTGCCAATCATATTTACCGTGGCTATGTGCCTAACATATATATATTTATGACTCTATGTTAATATTTGAGGATCGCATAGCCGTATGGTATGGATCCAGGATCACATGGCCGTATGGTATGGATCCACCGGAGGCTTTAAGCCCAATATATGTGATTAAGCATCTTTACTGCAACGTTCGGTAGTACCGCAACCGGGCTACCCTTGGTGTGTAGCGGAGGGGTGGGTCGAGCTAGAATTCCCTACAAGAGTTATAAGGTTGGAAGGAAATGGTGTGTGTAGCGGATGGATCTTTGGAGTGGGTTTGCATTATTTGTTTGTATATGATGCGATATGATATGATATGAGATCATGGTTGGATAAGGCCTAAGACCACTGATATTGATAGGGCTTAGGCCCAATGTGAATATTTCTATGCGATTTGTTTGCCAGGGTTGTGCACACTGAGTTTCGAAACTCACACCCCTTTAATTTAATGTTTCAGATAATCCCAAATAGACGACTCGACGTGGGAGAAGACTCATAGATGACCACACTACAATAAGCTTGAATTTTCATTTATTTTTTTCAAAAGACATGTTTTATTTACTTAATTTTCAATGGACGTAATAAGGCCTTGTACTTTGTTTTGACTTCAAATTTAATTTGGGTTTTGAGATTAAATGTTTATTTAATTATTAAACCTAAGTAAGCTCTTATGTTCAAACTTGGTTTACTAAGAGCTTAAAATAATAAAATAGGGTTTTTTTGTCTTTAATTAATAAGTCTATTAGATTTTGGGCTTTTGGGCCTTAAATTCTTAATTAGCAAAACCGTTTTGAATTGTGTCTTTAATGTGACATTCTGGATTCGGGCCTAACTTCTAGGCCGGGTTTGGGGTGTTACACGTGTGGCCCATTTAGCCCAAATCTAGCCACATATATGAGATTCACATAGTCCAGTCCAATACCTACTACACAATCATACAATTTATTCATATGGGCCCATGGGCCCATTGACCCATTTCGATCCATCGTGGCCCAAATAGCCCAATCTCACAAGAACACTCATGATGGCCTCAACTACTGCGTCAAAGCTCCCATACGTGCGCTCACACACTCGTGTGGCTACAATCGTCATGTGACTGACATTTTGGCATTTGCCACTCTACAGCTAGAGTAATGTGAAATACACACCTGATAGGAATCGGAAGCTAATCCGCACTCCGAACACTCCTATACCCAAATGCTAGCCAAGGTATGCTTACTCTCCTCATAGATTGTTGTATTTAAAGCCAACTTCTCACCTTCCCTCATGCTATCTTCCCGATGTGGGATCCTTCTTTCAGCAGAGTTTAATTCCATCACAACCACTTGTCGCCCCAACTCAGTAAAATAAATATCCCTTTTTGCTTGCAATGGGATTTGAACCATTGCCCTCTCCTATGCTCCAAACGCTACATGCCACCACAACAAGAGCTCTTTTTGTGTTATAAAACAAGCACAACTAAATATAAGCCTATGGGCCAATGTTTAAGTTCATTTAAAAGGAAAATCAAAATGAATTGCAAGTGCCAAGACTTGAACCTTGGATCCCTTGCTTCCTCTATGGCATCACTTTCTTGTCTCCCATGTGGCGTCATTTGCCACTAGACCACAACTCCTTTTGTGTCTTATTTTACCCCAATTTATTCTTAAAGCCTACTTACTTACTCCCAGGGTTTTATTCACTAAAATCAAAATTTTTCCTAAAGCCCAAGTTTGATCCCGGGACTTTATGGAAGCCCCCCAACCTTCCAAAATCACTTACCTAATAGATCCAACTTGTATTAGTGCCTTTCTCTTGTTCTCAAAAATTTTAAATGCTCCTACGCCCAAGGCCCAATAGGCCCAATTCTACTAGGCCCAAATTCAGGGTGTTATAGTCTTACACGATTCAAATACGATGTCAATGTCCCAGACATGGTCTTACACGTAAATCTCATATCGATGCCAACATCCCAGACGTGGTCTTACATGAAATATCGAATCAACACCAATGTCCGAGACGTGTTCTTACATGATATCACGTAACAGACACCTATGTCATGACATATGCATTCCTATCTATTCCTAGGATCATACGGGACATCCCGGACTTTAACATTTTTTGGACTTATTCGTAAACTCAGATTTCACATACATTCCATCTCAATGGATATTCATAGCAATTCAAATCCATATGTACACAAATAATTCAATTCAAATACATTTATTTGTATATCGACTTACCTCGGATTCAGATATTTGATCGGATTTGGTTATTCAACTACTTTTGCTTTCCCGCGATCTAAATCCGTATTATTTGGTTCTTTATCTATACATATATAGATTTAACCGATTCATTCATCAAATCATTCAATTCAATCACAAACACATATTTAGGGTAATTTACAAATTAACCCTCACATTTTCACATTTGGACAATTTAGTTTATTTTCTCAAATCATCAAATATACAAAATTTGTTCACACACATGCATAGCCGAAATTCTCTAAGGACCATACAAGTCCATATTTTTCATCAAATTCATAATTTAATCCTCCAAATTAATTATTTTCACAATTTAGCCCTAATTAGCTAAATTCACCAAAAATTCAAGAACAGAACATGTTCATTAAACACATATCTTTCATTTAACACCAATCCTCATCACAAAGCTCACCATTTCATCAATGGCGCATCTCACAAACATCATCAATTCTTCACATTACAACATGGGTTTTCTAGCATACGAAGCAACGATTGTAAAAACGTAAAAATTATCAAAAACCAAGCAAAACTCATACCTCAATCAAGGAAGACAAAAGCCAAAACCTAGCTTATTATTTCTTTTTTTTTTTTGCTAATTTTTAGCACAAAAGATGATAACTATCCCATTTTCATGCTTTTGTTTCCTTTAATTATCTTTGATTATGAATTTACCCATTTAGCCTTTTAATAAACATATAAGACAAAATAAACATTAAGGTTATTTTGTAATTTACCCATCCACTAACCTTAACATTGGCTTAATTGCCACATGAAGCCTCCATACTTATAAAGACATAACAAATAGGTATCCTTTCATAAAGCATGGAAGTTTTATATTCAATGCAATTTAATCCATTTATCAAATTAAACATGCAAACGATCAAATCAATTCACAAAAATTTCACACATGCTAAATTATATACTGTAGACATCAAAAATAATACTAAAATATTTTTCAGACTTAGATTTGTGGTCCCAAAACCACTATTCTGACTAGGGTCTAAACTAGACTGTTACAAATTGAGAAATGTGGCACTAAGTGTGTGAATTTAGAATTGAGACAGGGGTGAATAGCACTGTGCGTGCGAAATAAAGGAAGCCTCAGCTATATTGATTGGCACTATGTGTGCGATACCGAGTTAAAGTCAGTTTAATATAAAGGCACTAAGTGTGCAATGATATTAAAGCTTCAGCTAAGAAATTAGCACTAAGTGAGCGAGTAAACCGAATGATTACTGAAGATTGATTGAAATGTGGTATCGAGCATTGAGTAGCAAGAAAGTTCATAACTAAGTGTTGGCAAAGGTATGTACGGAACCTATGTGGTCGATGATTTTGGGTGTGGATGATTGGTTGGTTATGTGAGTATTAACTATGGATGAAATTATGTAATCTCTTGAAATAATCTATGTGATGGTTTAATTTGTATATTGATTTTAAGTTATTGAGTTAAATGTATTATATTGCAAACTTACTAAGCTTTAAAAGTTTACTGTGTGAAGTGTTTTTCTGTTTTACATTGTCTTTAAAGCTAGCTCGGATCTAGGGATCGTCAGCGACTCAATCACACTATCGGCTATCTATTTTGGTATTCTTGGAAAGATGTATATATATTTGAGTATGGCATGTATAGGCTAGTGATTATGGCATGTTTTGAAGTGTATAAGCTTAGCCATGTGAGTTGGCTTGGTAGTTTAATGGTTGGTATATGTTTTGATCATATGAAAAGAATGACTTATATGTGTATGAGTATGTTCTATATGAGTGGTCATTATGGTATAAATTAGCGTAATGAAAATGGTATGTTTCATAATAGATTTGGTTGGATTAAATGATGAGTAGATTATATGATTTGGGATGAGAAATTGATATTTTAGATGGACTTATTTGAGTATGGAAATAAATGGTGTGGTTGATGATCAATTAGTACATATATTGGTATGTTTTGGTTGCCATTTGAGGTATAAATTTTATTGGTTTGATGCTTGTAGGAGATCCTAAGTGGGGATGGAAAATTTTGCCTTGCAAAATGGCCTATAATTTCCCACACGGTTGAGCGCATGGGCGTGTGGCTCGACGGTGTCATTCGAGTTTACAAATTAAAATAAGTCAGGCTCACACATGGGCATGTGACTGGTCGTGTGGTGCAAGTCATTATCGACAATGGGTAAGGTACACGGGCGTGTCTCAGGCCGTGTGAACAAGTCAGTATGTATGCCCTATTTTGCCACGACTTGGACACATGGGTGTGTTCGAGGCCGTGTGAGGCATACGGACTACCCGCACGGGCGTGTGACCTTTGTAGTTTGGAAAAATGTTTAATTTTCAAGAATTTTTATATGTGTTTGGTTTAGTCTCAACTCCTTTCTAACCCTGTTTAAGGTCTTGTAGACCTATTTAAGGGACTCTATAATTGTGAATGATTTAGTTAAGATGATAAATGTTTATAAATGTTCCTAATGTTTAGTAATACCTCTTAACCCTATTTCGGTGACGATTATAGGAAAGGGGTGTTACATTTTATTGGTACCAGAGCTACGGTTTACTCGATTCTAGGA
Organism: Gossypium rotundifolium; assembly: GCA_025506655.1. NCBI lineage: Eukaryota > Viridiplantae > Streptophyta > Magnoliopsida > Malvales > Malvaceae > Gossypium > Gossypium rotundifolium. Next base: position 149,095,836 of record CP106724.1, read on the forward strand.
CTAACATAGCGCGTGTGAGTCTAACTATACATGTTATATATATAATTGCGATAGTGTGATGAATCCTAATAGTTAAAAATGTGTTTTCATATAGTAATGGATCCCGATCAAGCAATTACTGATGATGTAGAAAGCAATGCACCTGCTCCCTCTCAAGGGACAGTGCCGTCTGAGTGTAGGCCGATTACTAGTAGCCACGAGGGAGAGGCTAAGCAAGCCTTCTTCCAAATGATGAGTGAGTGGTTTTCAGAGTTCGTTCGAACAAATCCGATTGCTCAAAAACCTCTACCCCCACAAGTGCCTATAGTGACACAAGTTTCTGATCCGATTCAATTGAGTAAGCCTCTTGTGGATAAAATTTGAAAGTCTGGGGCCAAAGAGTTTAGAGCCACAGTTGATGATGATGACGAGTGAGCTGAGTTTTGGCTTAAGAATACAATTTGAGTGTTTGATGAGATGTCGTTGACTCCTGATGAATGCTTAATTGTTGAGAGATACGACATATAATTGGTGGAAAATATTGGTATCTATGGTTCCGAGAGAGAGAATCACCTGGGATTTCTTTCAAGTTGAATTCCAGAAGAAATATATCAGTCAACGATTCATAAATCAGAAATGTAAAGAGTTTCTAAAGCTGAAATAGGGCCGTATGTCTATTACTAAGTATGAACGGGAGTTTGTGGGATTGAGCCAATACACGCGGGAATGTGTTTTGGCCGAAACTATCATGTGCAAACGATTTATTAAAGGTTTGAATGACGACATCAAATTTTTGGTTGGAATATTATATTTGAATGAATTTGTAGTGTTAGTTGAAAGAGCCTACAAAGCCGAGGGCTTAGTAAAGAAAAGAAGAAAGCGGATTCTAAGGCTAGAGATGAAAGAAAAAGATCGATGAATAAGTCGTATCAACCTCAGTTAAAGAGATTTAGAGATGCAAGCAATCGTTCAAATGTTTTGTTTGGACATACAAGTAGAGATCGTGTGAAACAAAATGTTGGTCTAAAACAAAAATTCCAATTGAATCGAGTGTTGGCAGTGTAAAAGGCAACAAGCCTGAGCATAGACAGTGTGGAAGACAACATGTTGGAGAATGTTGGGGAAAGTATAATAATAGAGTTTGCTATAAATGTGGTTCACAAGATCACTTCATTCGAGATTTTTAGAGTTGGTCGAGAGAGACAATGTTCAAAATGTGAGGCTGAGTAATACACCGGCTAGGGGAAGGCCACCTAAAAACACTAGAAATGTGAGTGAAAGTCATAGGGGGACAATATATACAATTGTAAGATTTGAGGTGAGAGCACCTACCCGAGCCTATGCTATTCGCGCTCGAGAAGAAGCGTCATCTCCAGACGTCATTACTGGTACTTTTACTTTATTTGGTAATGATGGGATTGCATTGATAGATCTAGGATCTACTCATTCATATGTGTGTGTGAATCTAGTCTCTAGTAAGACTCTGCTTGTTGAGTCTACTTAATTTGTAATTATAGTATCAAACCCCTTAGGCAAGTGTGTTCTGGTTGATAAAGTGTGCAAGAACTGTCCGTTGATGTTTCAGAATAACTGTCTTCTGGCTGATTTGATGCTGCTACCATTCGATGAATTTGATATAATTATGGGTATGGATTGGCTCACTTTGCATAATGCTATTGTGAATTGTAAATGAAAGAGTATTGATTTGAGAAGTCAGAATGGTGAGATAGTTCAAATTGAATCCAGCGATTTGTATGGACTACCGACTGTTATATCACCGATGAAAGCTTTGAATTATGTGAAAAAGGGCTGCGAAGCATATTTTGTATATGTGATAGATACAAAAGTGATTGAAAAGAAAGTTGAATCTATGATGTGGTATTTGAGTTCCCAGACGTATTTCCTGAAGAATTATCTGGATTACCTTCGATACGAGAAGTTGAGTTTGGAATTGATTTAGTTCCGGGAATGACTCCTATTTCAATAGCTCTGTATAGAATGGCACCACCAGAATTGAAAGAGTTGAAGTCTCAACTGCAAAAGTTGACAGATAGAGGATTTGCACGACCTAGTTTCTCGCCTTGGGTGATCCTATGTTGTTTGTCAAAAAGAAAGATGGCATTTTGAGGATGTGTTCAACAGTTGAACAAAGTGACGATAAAGAATAAACATCCTTTGCCTCGTATTGATGATTTGTTTGATCAGCTGAAAGGAGCTATAGTGTTTTCTAAAATAGATTTGAGATCGGGCTATTATCAGCTACGAGTTAAAGAATTAGATGTGCCAAAGACTGCTTTCAGAATGAGGCATAGGCATTGTGAATTCTTAGTTATGCCTTTTGGACTAACGAATGCTCCTACAATGTTTATGGATTTGATGAATCGGATATTCAGACCGTATTTGGATCGATTTGTTGTGGTGTTTATTAATGATATTTTGATTTATTTTATTGATGAGACACAACATGCCGAGCATTTGAGAATCATGTTACAGACACTGTATGAGAAGCAATTGTATGCAAAGTTTAGCAAATGTGAATTCTGGTTGTGTGATGTTGGTTTTTTGGGACATATTGTATCAACTGCAGGAATACGAGTTGATCAAAGCAAGATTTCAACAATTTTAGAGTGGAAACCTCCGAGAAATGTGTCTAAAGTCTGTAGTTTTTTGGGACTAGCGGGATATTATAGACAGTTTGTGAAAGGATTTTCAATGATTGTGACTCTGTTGATGAAACTACAAAAAGAAGTTAAATTTGAGTGGTCAGAAAAGTGCTAGCAGAGTTTTGAATAGTTGAAAGCATTGTTGACAGAGGCAGTGTTAGTCCAACCTGAATCGAGTAAAGAATTTATAGTTTACAGTGATGCATCGTTGAATGGTTTGGGCTGTGTGTTGATGCAAGAGGGCAAAGTTATTACTTATGCTTTGTGACAGTTAAAGCAGTATGAAAAGAACTATCCGATGCATGATCTTGAATTAGCCGCAATTGTATTTGCATTGAAGATTTGGCATCATTACCTATTTGGTGAGAAATGTCACATATATACTGATCACAAGAGTTTGAAGTACTTGATGACTCAAAAAGAATTGAATTTGAGACAACGAAGATAGTTAGAATTACTAAAAGACTATGAATTAGTAATTGACTATCATCCGAGTAAAGCTAATGTTGTTGCTGATGCTTTGAGCCAAAAGTATTTATTTACTTTGCGAGCAATGAATACTCAGATGGATCTGTGTGATGATGGTTCGATTTTAGCTGAATTGAAAGTGAGGCCAATGTTTATACGTCAGATTTGTGATGCTCAGAAAGATGATGCTGAGTTGATGACAAAACGAGGTCAGTGTGGTTTGAATGCTGATTCTGAATTCCAAATTGATAATGATGATTTTTTGAGATTTTGAGATTGGATTTGTGTTTCGAAGAATCTAGAGTTGATTTAGTTAATTTTGAACGAAGCTCATAATAGTCGTTTGGTTGTTCATCTGGGAAATACAAAAATGTATAATGATCTGAAATAATTTTATTGGTGGCATGGTATGAAACGGGATATCTTAGAGTTTGTTTTGAGATGTTTATTATGTCAGCAAGTTAAAGTTGAATATCAGGTTCCATCCGATTTACTACAACCGATAATGATTCTTGAGTGGAAATGAGAGAGAATCATGATGGACTTTGTGTCGGGATTGCCTTTATCTCCAAGAAAGAAAGATGCAACCTGGGTGATAGTTGACAGATTGACGAAGTCAGCTCATTTTATTCCAGTGAGAACAAATTATTCACTTGATAAGTTAGCCGAATTGTATATTTCTGAGATTGTGAGATTGCACAGGGTGCCACTATCTATTGTATCTGACAAAGATCCGAGATTTACCTCGCAGTTTTGGAAGAAATTACAAGAGGATTTAGGTACAAAGTTGCATTTTAGTAATGCATTTCATCCTCAAAAGGATGGTCAATCCAAGCAGATCATTCAGATTCTTGAGGATATGTTGAAAAGTTGTATTCTTGAATTTCAAAGTACGTGGGAAAAACATTTGCTGTTGATCAAATTCGCGTACAATAATAGTTTTCAATCTAGCGTCAAAATTGCACCATATGAAGCTCTTTACGGTAGAAAATGCCGAACTCCATTGTATTGGACTGAGCTTAGTGAGAATAAGATTCACTGGGTTGATTTAATCAAAGAGACTGAGCAGAAAGTGAAAGTGATTCGTGATAGTTTGAAAGCGGCCTCAGATCGTCAGAAATCTTATGAAGATTTGAAACGAAGACATTGAATTTGAGGTCGGTGATAAAAAAAATTTTGAAAGTGACTCCGTGGAAGAAAATACTTCGATTTGGTCGAAAAGGCAAATTGAGTCTGAAGTTCATCGAGCCGTATGATATCATCGAACTAATTGGGCTAGTTGCTTATAGATTGATGTTGCCACCTGAGTTAGAAAAGATTCATAATGTGTTTCATGTGTCGATGCTTCGACAATACAGATCTGATCCATCGCATGTGATTGCTCCTACTGAAGTTGAGATTCAGACAAATTTATCGTATAGTGAAGAATCGATTTGAATTTTAGCACGTGAGATCAATGAATTGAGAAATAAGAAAATTTATTTAGTGAAATTGTTGTGGCACAAACACGAAGTTGAAGAGGCTACGTGGGAGCCTGAAGAAGTTATGAGAGAGCAATATCCAAACTTATTCACTGGTAAGATTTTCAGGGATAAAAATCCTTAAAGGGGGAGAGTTGTAACAGCCTGGTTTAGACCCTAGTCAGAATAGAGGTTTTAAAACCACAAATTTGAGGTCAAAAATATTTTAATATTATTTTTGGTGTTTACAGTATGTGATTAAGCATGTTTGAAAATTCTGTGTGAAAATTTTATCGATTGTGTGCTTAATTTGTGAAAAGGACTTAATCGCATAAAATGAAAAAGATGTGTGCTGATTTTTAAAGTACTTATTTTGGGTTGGCTTATTAAATGTGAGTCATTATGTTCTTATTATACCATATGCTAAATGGATGGACAAAAATGGACTAAGTTAGTGGAATTTAAATGTTATACAATAAGGGTAAAATGGTAAATGTCCATTAATGTATATTAAATAAAACAAACCAAATGCTCATCTTTTTCATACCTTTTTATCACCGAAAATTGAAGAATAGATAAAGGTTTGAAGATTTTATAATTTCGGTACATACAAGGCTTGATTGAGGTTGTTTTGAGCTCGATTTTTGATGATTTCTACGTTTTTGTGATCGTTGCTTAGTGTATTGTTAAGCCCATGCTTTAATTTTAGAATTTGATGGTAATTTTTAAAATTCCACTGCTGAATGCTTGTGCTTTGTGATAGTTGGTGATGAAATATGAAAGATATGTGAGAGATTAACATATTTTGTCTTTGAATTTTTGGTGAATTTGACTAATTTGGATTAAATTGAGAAAAGTGTAAATTGAAGGACTAAAATTTGAAATAAATGAAATATATGGGCTTGTATGAGCATAAGGAGAATTCAGCTAGGCATATGCAAGGTGAAATTATGTGAATTTGATGATTTTATGAAATAGGGACTAAAGTGTCAAAATGTGAAAATGTGTAAAATGCCCTAAATATGTGTGTTTGGACTAAATTGAATGATTTGGTGATTAAATGAGATAAATTTGAATATGTATAGATCAAGAAAAGAGATATTTGGATCGAGATCGAGGCAAAGATAAAGTGCTCAATTAATCAACTTGTTTTGTTATTTCGATGCCCGAGATAAGTTTGAGTATAATACGAATTGTTAAATTCATATCTATGTGTTATGAAATGAATGAACATGTGGTTATTGAAAAAGAAATGCTATATGTGTGGAATTGAGAAATGTGGCATTAAGTGTGCGCATTTAGAATTGAGATAGGGGTGAATAGCACTGTGTGTGCGAAATAAAGGAAGCCTCGGCTATATTGATTGGCACTGTGTGCGATACCCAGTTAAAGTCAGTTTAATATAAAGGCACTAAGTGGCGATGATATTAAAGCTTCAGCTAGGAAATTAGCACTAAGTGTGCCAGTAAATTGAATGATTACTGAAGATTGATTGAAATGTGGTATCGAGCATTGAGTAGCAAGAAAGTTTATAACTAAGTGTTGGCAAAGGTATGTACGAACCTATGTGGTCAATGATTTTGGGTGTGGATGATTGGTTGGTTATGTGAGTATTAACTATGAATGAAATTGTGCAATCTCTTGAAATAATCTATGTGATGGTTTAATTTGTATATTGACTTTAAGTCATTGAGTTAAATGTATTATATTGCAAACTTACTAAGCTTTAAAAGCTTACCATGTGAAGTGATTCTCTGTTTTACAGTGTCTTTAAAGCTAGCTCGGATCCAGGGATCGTTAGAGACTCAATCACACTATCGGCTATCTATTTTTGTTTTTTTTTTTTTGGAAAGATGTATATATATTTGAGTATGGCATGTATAGGTTAGTGATTATGGCCTGTTTTGAAGTGTATAAGCTTAGCCATGTGAGTTTGCTTAGTAGTTTGATGGTTGGTATATGTTTTAATCATATGAAAAGAATGACTTATATGTGTATGAGTATGTTTTATATGAGTGGTCATTATGGTATAAATTAGCATAATGAAAATGGTATGTTTTATAATAGATTTGGTTGGATTAAATGATGAGTAGATTATATGATTTGGATGAGAAATTGATATTTTAGATAGACTTATTTGAGTTGAAATTGAGTATGGAAATAAATGGTGTGGTTGATGATCAATTAGTGCATATATTGGTATGTTTTTGTTACCATTTGAGGTATAAATTGTGTTGGTTTGATGCATGTAGGAGATCCTAAGTGGCGATGGCAAATTTGGCCTTGCAAATGGCCTATAATTTCCTACACAGTTGAGCACATGGGCGTGTGGCTCAACCATGTCATTCGAGTTTGCAAATTGAATATGTTAGGCTCGCACACGGGCTAGACACATGGGCATGTGACTGGCCTTATGGTGCAAATCATTGTCGAGAACGGGTAAGGCACACGGGCGTGTCTCAGGTTGTGTGGACAAGTCAATATGTATGCCTTGTTTTGCCACGGCTTAGACACATGGGCGTGACCGAGGCCGTGTGAGGCACAAGGACTACCCACACGGACGTGTGACCTCTGTAGCTTGGAAAAATGTTTAATTTTCAGGAATGTTTGTATGTTTTTGGTTTAGTCCCGACTCCTTTCTAACCCGTGTTTAAGGTCTCGTAGACCTATATAGGGACTCTATGATTGTGAATGATTTAGTTAAGATGAGAAATGTTTATAAATTTTCCTAATGTTTAGTAATACCTCTTAACCCTATTCCAGTGATGGTTATAGGTTAGGGGTGTTACAACCTCTAATAGGTGGCAATCTTAGTAGTTCTTCAGGAAATACATCCGGATATTCACAAACAATTAGCACTAATTCAACCTTCTTTTCAGACACTTTAGTATCTAAAACATAAGCGAGATAAGCTTCACAACCTTTTCTCACATACCTCTGAGCTGTCATCGATGAAATCACTATTGGTAAACCACCCGACTCATCATATTAAATTCAGAGAATTTCATTATTCTGACATTTTAGTTCCATAATCTTTCATCTACAGTTCACAACAGCATCATGCAAAGTCAACCAATCCATTCCCAGAATTACATCAAACTCATCAAATGGAAAAGCATCAAGTCAGTCGGAAAGTAATAACCCCAAGTCATTGAAGGACAGCTTCTTGCATACTTTGTCAACTAGAACATACTTGCCTAAGGGGTTCGATACTTTAATAAAAAAATTAGTAGATTTGATAGGGAAACTCTTATTAGATACCAAATTCATACATATGTACAAATGAGTAGATCTAGGATCAATCAATGCAATTACATTAGTGTCGTAAAGAGAAAATGTATCGGTAATGACATCAGGTAATGACGCATCTTCGCAGGTGCGAATAGCGTAAGCTCTAGCAGGTATTCTAGCCTCAGATCTCATTGTAGAATCTCTCGTTGTACCACGATTACCACTAGCATTTTTCGTATTTCTTGGTGGCCTCCCTCGAGTAGCTGTATTGCTCGATCTTGCATTCTGATATTTATCTTTTTCATTTAGCTCAGGACAATATTTGATAAAATGATCTCGTGAACCACAACTATAACAAGTTCTATTATTATTTTTCATCCAACACTCTCCAAAATGTCGTCTTCCACACTATTGACACTCGGGTTTAACATCTTTCAAATTTTCAACACTTGATACCGATGAAGTTTGAGCTTTAGGATTGGTATACTGCTTTCCACGATCCTGATTAGAATATCCCACTGAAGTTGTCGATCGGTTAAAATAGTCTTTGGATTTCTTCGATGAAGATTGATACGGCTTACTCCTCGATCTTTTTCTCGAGTGTCTAGATTTTGAATATGCCTTTCTCTTTTCTTTGCTAAGATCCTTGGCTTTACAAGACCTTTCAACAAGAACGACAAATTCTTTCAACTCTAAAATTCCAACTGGTAGTTTAAATATTTTTTCAATCCATCTATGAATCGCTTGCACATAATTTTTTCAGTGGAAACATATTCCTGAGCATACTTGCTCAACTATACAAATTCTCTTTCATACTCTGTTACAGTCTTTTGGCCCTATTTAAACTCTAGAAATTATTTATACTTCTGATAGAGAAATCTTTGACTAATGTATTTCTTTCAAAATTCAGATTGAAAGAACTCCCAAGTAACCCGTTCTTTCGGAACTACAAATATCAACGTGCTACACCATTGGTACGCGGTGTCTTTCAGTAACGATACAACACATTTAATACATTCATCAAGAGTACAAGACAATTCATCAAATACTCAAATCGTATTTTCGAGCCAGAACTCAACTCTCTCTGCATCATCATCAACAGTAGCCCAGAACTCTTCAGCACTAAGTTTACGTATCTTATCTATTGGAGGCTTCTTCAATCTTAAAAGTTCAACTCCTTGAGGAGCTACAGGTACATGTTAGGGAATATGAGGGGGTGGAGGTTGTGAGCATCTAGGTTCGTATGAATATATTGAGTGAACCACTCATTCATCATTTGGAAGAAGGCTTCTTTAGTCTTTCCTCCCTGGCTACCTATCACAGGTCTAAAATCGGATGGCGTTGTCCCTTGCATGAGAGCAGGTGTATTTCTCTCAACCTCATCAACTATAGCTCGATTGGGATCCATTACTATATGAAAAATAATTTACAACATTAAGAGTCATCACACTATCACAGTTTATATATGGAATGTATAGCTAGACTCTTACACACGCTACATTAGTCCTAGAATTGACAAATATGTAGCTCTGATACCAATAAATACAACACTCCTTACCCATATTCAATGACGAAATAGGGTTACGAGGTATTACCTATCAAATTAAAACATGTATAACAAACATTCATGCAACAATAAGAATTCATTCTCATAAATAATCCAACACAATCACATTGTCCCTTATAAGGGCCTACGAGGCTTAAACATGCTTTAGAAGTGGTTCGGGACTAAACAGATAACATACAAAAATTTTGAAAACTTAGAAATTTTTCATGTAAACAAGGGTCACATGCCCGTATGAACAGGCTGTGTGCCTCACACGGCTAGTAGACACGCACGTGTCTTAGGCCATGTAAAAACAGGGCATACATGCTGACTTGGGTCACACGACTGACCACACGCCTGTGTGTCTAGCCCGTGTACCCTTCGAAGTGACCACACACGCTCGTGTGCTAGGCCATGTGCTAGGCCCTGTCAAAACTGTAGGGTATACTGACTTATGCAACACGGCCAAGTCACACGCCCGTGTGCTAGGCCGTGTGCCAATTAAGGGGTATATTGACTTGTAGCACATGGCCAGTCACACGCCCGTGTGTGAGACTGTGTGGAGCATACTGACTTCAATTTAATTTCAACACTAGGGGACACACAGTCGTGTACCATGACCATGTGTCACACACGGTTGAGACACACGACCATGTCTCTGATCGTGTGGATAAAAATAGGCCATTTGCAAGGCCAATTTGCCACCCTATTTTGCACATACCTACATAGTACAAATGGTACCATTTCAAGTCACAAATATACAGCCAAATTAATCCAAATTCATACACATTTCATGGTATTCAATTACAACTATTTCACTTACTCAAATATAAACCAAAACAACATCAATAATTTGGTTCATTTACCATAATTCACATATATGATTCAACTTCAACCATACAATATTTACCAAACTAAAAATAGAGCTATTTTCATATTTATAAACATCATCAACTTTCATTATCATAAGTAAACCCCAATGGCTCAAAATACATGTTCATCAAACATAATAAAATGAATCAAGCCTATACATGCCTTATAACATAAATACACAACTCGAAAGTACTAAGTAGATGGTTGGATAGTGTGACATAGACTTTGACAATCCCCGAATCTGAGCTAGCTTTGAATTCACTATAAAACACAGGAAAAACAAACAAAGTAAGCTACAAAGCTTAGTAAGTTGATACTAAATATACTCAACAATTCATAAAATACAAATCATCAATTTGAACACGTTAATGTATAATTCATGATAATATCAAACCTTCCATAGCTTATTCATATACTTATATGCAAAGCCATAACCTTTTCTATTTGAACTTCATACTTACATGTACATACTTGTACAAATTCATAATGAGCTCATACCCTCCCGTAACACTGTCGAATACTCAATGTTTTGCATACTAAGTGCCATCGCATAGTCGAAGCTATTATAATCCCGCACACTAAGTGCCTTACTTGATGTTTCGCACACTAAGTGCCATCGCATAGCCGAAGCTATTATAATCCCGCACACTAAGTTCCATCGCATAGCCGAAGCTATTATAATCCCGCACATTAAGTGCCTTATATAGTCAAAGCTATTCCAAATCGCACACTAAGTACTAAATATAGTCGATTTGTCGTCAAACATGACTGTAGTCTCGTACATACAATGTTTATTACGTACGAACTTACCTCGAATGCTAAAACGAAGAATCGAGTCGATTAGTCGATAAGTTTCATTTTCCCCCAATCCTGATCTAAATTTTGTTTTTTATCTTAATATATTCAAAATTAACTTATTCAATCATCTATTCATTCAAGTTAATCCAAAACACCCATTTAGGCACATTTACAATTTTACCTCTAAACTTTCGTATTTTTCATAATTTAGTCTTTATTGCATAAAATCACAAATTAATGGAATTCAAATTAAACCCATGCTAGCCAAATTACCACTATGCCCCTAGCATCCCATATTTTTCATTTATTCACACTTTTAGCCACCACATTTCACATTTTCTCAATTTAACCCCTATTTTGCATTTTCACCAAAAAAATCACTTAATAGAACTTATAAAACTATCATCAAGCTTTCATATTTCAACATTAAACATCAAAGAACACAGATTCAACAATGGCAACTATCAAAATCTTTAACAATTTTGCAAATTAGTCCCTAGGCTAGCTAGACCAAATTGCAACAATCTCAAAAACATATAAATTATTAAAAACGGGACAAAAATCGTACCTAATTGAGCATAAATAACAAGGCCGAATGAAACCCTAAAATGAAAGCTTTTCTTCTCTTCAAAATTTAGCAATGAAGAAGATGATAACATGCAAATTTTGTTTGTTTTATTTATTATCATATTAATTACCAAATTACAAGAATAACCTTATTAATTAATCATTAAAATCATATAATGGTTGTCCATAATTGTCCACTTACCATTATAATGGTCTAATTACAACATAAGGACCTTTATTTTAAGGTTCTATAGCTATTTAATATCTTTATCTAATAGAACAACACTTTTGCACTTTACACGAGTTAGTCTTTTTTTCTCCAATTGACCATTTAAACGATAAATTTTCTTCATGAAATTTTCACACATACATGCTATCATACTATAAACATTAAAATAATGATAAAATAAATATTTTGACCTCAGATTTGTGGTTTCAAACCCACCATTTTGATTTGACCAAAAATGGGCTATTACAGAAATAGTACTTCACATCGTGAAGAAACTTTTTCTTTTGTTGATACGTCTGATAGCACTAGAAAGGACATAGTTTTTCACCTACTTATAAGTTAAATTGTTCCCACTTAGTTATCCTTAGCATACATTTTAGCATTTTCTATTTAGTAAATTGCATTTTATAACTTAGTGAATCGTAGCCTATTTTATCCTTAATTTTGCTATCTTATTGCATTAATGTCATTGCATGAGTTAATTCCATATTGCGTCTAGAATTGTCGCCGCATGTAAAAGATGTCCATAATGTCGCTACATGGGTTAATTCCAGATTGTATTCAAAATTGTCGCCACACCTGATAGCTATTTGGATAAGAAGAAAAATTGCATGAGCTGTCCAATTTGGTATAACTAACTTGTATGAACAAGGACAAAATAATTTTAGGGAAAGGACACTTGTACTGTGGGAAGGCACAAAAGGTGGGCATGAGAAGAAAAAGGGGACTCTTTTGGGTATTGGCTCATCATCATCATCTTCTTCATCCGGCCATGGCAGCTTAAACCTCTCACGGGTGAGTCAACGTGAAAACCAGATGCAGACTAGCTCTTAACGAGGAGACCTAAATGTATGACAAGAGGGAATAGAGAGATTCAGTCGAGTTGTCTAGGGATAGTATTCTCCATTCAATTCTTTCTTATTTCTTCCTAAATGTTGGTGATTACTCTTTGATTTTTGATTGTATGAAATTATAATGAATTCTTGGTGAAATGTTATCTTATTTAATCTTGCTTTTATTGTTTAATCTTGGGGTTTGAATTTTTTTTTAACACGGAAGTGTTATTGCAGTTACTGACACTAGAAATTGAAGTGACAGTTTAAACCAACAAGCATTACAATGGAAGTTGAGTGAGGATTAGAGGAATTTAGTCCACTTGTTCTTAATAGTGCCATAGTGCCATCATCGAAAGGTGAGGTTAATATGCATGATTAAGTCTGAGATTAAATAGAGGAGTAATGCTGAGTAAGATACACATTGAATTTTATTGCATTGACAATTAGCTATACTTTTATACCTTGTGAGCACTTAGTATTATGCTAACGATTCATGTTGGGGATCCCCAGTTTATCATTATCATGTTTTATTTTATTGTTCTTAAAGTTATTGCAATGAAAACAATCCTAACAATTTATCTCATTATTATCCAATTATTGCAATGACATTAATAGACAAAAGACTACCATCCCTATGGGATCGATATCCAAAAAACTCACATCTTTCTACTATACTTGCATCGACAGTGTACGCTTGCACATTATCTATGACGTTAAACAACCGATCAAGTTTTTAGTGCCGTTGCCGGGGATGGTGTTTGTTTGATGTTTATTTTTGTTTTTGTGTGTTTTTGCACTTTATTTTCCTTATATAATATTTATTGTTCACTAATTGTTTCTTTTTTTGTTTCTATTTCTTTCACTTCATTTTCGGAGTTTTATAACCCGAAGAAATTTAGACTTTCTTGTTGCTTTTGATCTAAAAATTGGAAGGACTATTCATGTAACAGTTCGATTTATACCCTAGTCAGAACAGTGGTTTTGAGACAATAAAGCTGAGTCTGTATAATATTTTAATATTATTTTTTGTGCCGTTGATATGTGATTAAACATGTGCTAAATTTTCGTAAGTTAATTGGTCTGTTTCTGTGTTTAATTTGATAAAAGGATGAAATTGCATTGAATGTGAAAGTTGCTTGCTATTTGTGAAAGTACCAATGTGTTGTGGCTTTGTAAAGTGGTGGCCCTAAGTGGAAAATAGACCACTATTTAGATAGTGAATGGTAAATGGCCTATTATACCCTTGTTGTCTAATAATGCCAAATATCTTTTAAATGGCTAAAAAGGTAATTGTTTTATTATCATAAAATTTATTAAACAAAAGATGAAAGTGTTCATCTTTATTTTTTTATGTTTTGACCAAAATTAGTAAAAGAAAAAGAAAGGATAAGCTTGCTAAGGGTCGGCCATTTGAGAGGTTAAATTCAAGGTATGTTTTCGATCGGTTTTCCATAATTTCTACGTTTTTGCAATTGTTTCTTTGAGAGCTACAAAACCCATGTATTAATTTTGTGAATTGATGATGTTTGTGTGATAAGCCATTGATAATATGGCAAGCTTTTTTATTATTTTTGGTGTCAAATGAAAGAAATGAGCTAGATGAACATATTTTGTTCATGAATTTTTGATGAATTTTGCTAAATAGGGCTAAATTGAGAATATGGTAATTTGAGGGGCTAAATAGCAAATTTGATGGAAAATATGGACTTGTGTGAGATGTATATGCATTCGACTAAGCATGTGTATGTATGGATTTTTTGAAATTGATGTTTTGAGAACAATGGACTATATCGATAAAATGTGCAAATATGAGGGTTAATTTGCAAATAGCCCTAAATGTGTATCCATGGATTGAATTGAATGAATTAGTGAATAAAATGGTTACTTGAATATGTTTAGATTAAGAACCGAAGAAAACAGACTTAGATCGTGGGAAAGCGAAAGTGACAGAATAGCCGTTTTCATTCCGATAAACCGAATCCGAGGTAAGTCACTATGCAAATAAATGTACTTGCATGAAATTTTAGTTGTTTATATGACTACTGTTGATAATGGATGCTTATGAGAGGATTATGTATATAATTTTTGTGATAAGTTTAATATAGTAAGTAAGTTTGAATATAATACAAGTTGTTAGTTTATATCTATGTGATGGGAATTGAATGATAGTTATTGAATTAGAAATGCTACATGTATGATGTTGAGAAATGAGGCACTAAGTGTGCATATTTGAAATTATGATGGAGTTAAATAGCACTGTGTGTGCGAAGTACTGGATGCTTTGGCTTTTATGATTTGCACTGTATGTGCGATATCGAATTAAGTTCAATTTTGTATTAATGCACTAAGTGTTCGATTTCATTTAGGTCTCGACAATGAATCACGACACTAAGTGTACGATTATAAGAAGTGAATAGCACTGTGTGTGCGATGATATGAAAGCTTCGGCTTATTGAATTGGCACTGTGTGTGTGATATCGAGACAAGTCGATTAAAAGAATAGGCATTAAGTGTACGATTATAAGAAATGAATAGCACTGTGTGTGCGATGATATAAAAGCTTCGGCTTATTGAATTGGCACTGTGTGTGCGACATCGAGACAAGTCTATTAAAAGAACAGGCACTAAGTGTGTGATGATTAATATGCTTCGATTATGTATATAGCACTGAGTGTGCGATTAGGTTGAATGAATACTAAAGGATGATCAACATGTAATATCGAGCATTGAATAGCTTGGAAGTTGAATAATTATGTGTTAGATAAGGTATATATTGAACCTCTGTGGTTGATGAGTTATAAGCAAGCTATGAATGAGTGAATGAGTATTTTAGCTATGTCTGGGATGTTGGTATTGTACAATCATTCTGAGTTTATGAGTATCTTATTAGATTCTAAACTGTTCAATGAGTAAATCTGAGCTATGAACAATTACGAGAATGTATATTAGTTTCAGATACGTTTGGCATGTACATTAAGGGTGTATAAAAGGTAAGAACCTACATAACTTTGATTTGAAGAAAGGTATGATTGAATATTAGAACGAGAATGAGATACAAGAATGTTTAAGAAAGAGTTGTTTATATATATATGATTCTTGTATGAATGGATGTGGCAATTGTGTCCAAGTATATGAACCAAAGAAATATGTGATAGTCTGCTAAGTAAATGTTATGTGTCAATGTAATTTATGCATATATGCCTTTATGCTAAGTTTATTTGTATTATGACTTACTAAGCTTTGTAAAGCTTACTCTCTGTGTGTGTTATTCTCTGTTTTTTAGGTCGTCAAAGCTACTGAAGGCTTAGGGCCATCAAGGATCATCATCACACAACTAAACTCATTTTGGTACCCTTTTGAAAATGTATATAGCTAATTATTGGTATGTGTAGGCTAGATATGTGCATATGTTTAAGAAGTGAATTTAGCCATGTGTTTTCGCAAGTTTTGGGTTATTTTAATGTTTGAATGAATGATTCATATGATTTATGTGTTGGTATGGCTTGATGTAGATGAAATGGTCATTTTGGTATGTATTTGGTTGCCATATATGCATGACATGTGATGAGAATGGTTGCTTATAGGTATGACCCATTTGGGTGGCATTTGGTCTTACAAATGACCTATATATGTCACGCGGTTGGGGCACACGGGCGTGCCTCTGACTGTGGGTAAATTGGTAGAATGTGGCTTAAACTGCACACGGCCTCGACACGGGGGTGTCATCTAACTGTGGTGCACAAGTCAGTAGCTGGCTTTAATAGTACACGGACATGGCACGGGCGTGCCTATAAGTTGTGCGAGAAATGGCAGTATATGACCTTATAGGACACGACCTTAGCACACGGGCGTGCTTGTTAGCCGTGTTGATTTTGGCAGTATGTAACCACGGGGAGGTCACACGGGTGTGTCATGTAGCCGTGGGAGAGGCACGGCCTACCCTCACGGGCGTGTCTCCCCTGTATTCTAGAAAAGTTTCAATTTTTCATGAAATTTTATATGTGTTTTGGTTTAGTCCCGACTCGATTTATAAGCATGCTTAGGGTCTCGATGACTCGTTTAAGGGACACTATGATTATATATGAATGTGTTTGATGATGATTGACTTTGTGTCGACATTTAGAGGTTAAATGTTCTGATTGATTGGTAATACCCTTAATCCTATTCCGGCGACGGTTTCGGGTTAGAGGTGTTACAATTCAAAACAAACTTCGAGAATAAAGAAATATGGCTCTACCAGGGAACAATGCTGCCATACCCCCATTGCAACAAAAAATGTTAATAACCAATTATTGCCGCAAGATGCTCGCATACGGAATAGGACTATACGAGATTTTTTTAGTACGTGTCTTAGATGATTTGCAACCAGGAGTTGTTAGGCCAGCAATCCAAGCTAAGAATTTCGAACTCAAGCTAGTAATGTTTCAAATGCTGAATTCTAATGGACAATAAGTTGGATTTCCATATGAAGATGTGAGAGACAATCTTAAATCCTTTAGTCAACAAGACGTTCTTGATGATGACTTGAAGATGTAATTATTTCTTTATTCCTTAACGTTAAGAGCACGTACTTGGTTTTTTGGACTACCTGCCAGATCAATTACTTCTTGGGATGCACTAGCAACATAGTTTGTTTTGTGATTTAACCCACCGACAATGAATGATCATCTTCAAAATGATATTACTGCTTATCATCAGTTGATGATGAAAATCTTCACACCACATGGGAATGTTATAAAACTTTACTACGACATTGTCCCATGCACGACATTCAACCAGAAATGCAAATTGAGATTTTTTTAATGGGCTAAATTTACATACAAGAAATCTTGTCGATGCATTAGCCAATGGACCTCTGATAGATTGTACTTATAATGATGCTGTGTGTAACATTCCAAACCCGGCTTAGACGTTATGACCGAATCTAGCATGACACATAGAAGGGTAGTGTAAAAACTAAGCGTTCGTTGAAAATGTTTGCCCCTCTTTTGAAAACTCTGAGTTACATTGGTTGTTTATAAAAATCCTATTTCCTCGTGTCCATTTTAGAAAAGTTGTAATTAACTTGAAACTGCCTTTGTAATGAAAATCGATTTTGAATATTTGCAGTAACGTGATATTTTTTTGAAAGTGATTATTAATGTTTTAAGAAAACCCCGTATTTATGAGTTTAATAATTATAATTGAAAGGTTAAAAGAAAAATATACCAATGGCCTTATTACTAAATATCAACCCAAAATAAATAAATAATCTTGAAGAAAACGTAAAAATTGAATTTACTAAAGATTGAGAGAAATCTCCGTTGTATGGCCACAACTGAATTCTCCATGGATCCACATCCTCTATCACTGGGGATTACTTGCGAGGTTAAAGAAAAAGGGGTGAGTTACAAGAACTCAGTATCCCCTAAACGACATTAACTGGGCCCGAGCCCATGGACATCAATCTGGGCCTAAGCCCTATAATCGTGAAAGTGCAAATGAAATAGTGTAGCCCAACCCAATCCAACCAACACACCCCCTACCAGCCAATCACACCTGTGGGGATCAAGTCAACCCACCCCGCCAATCACACCAATATTGCAGACAGGCTGCTAATCACAATATTTGTGGCTGAGCCACTAGAGTCATAAATATGTATATATATAAATATATTGTGGCTAAGCCACCATGCTACATTGCTATTCAATCATTAACTAGCCCCATGCAACATGATAAAATGCAACATACATATTGACATATACAAGTGTGATGTAAACATACAAATGTTACTAGACAATACTGAGGGTAAAACGATCATTCAACACATCGAGGGTATTTTAGTAATTTCACAACCCAGGGGTATTTCGATAATTTACCCCAAGGGTATTTTAATAATTTCTCAGCCCAAGGGTATTTCAGTAATTTACCCCCAAGGTTATTTTAGTAATTTCACATCCCAGGGGTATTTCGATAATTTACCCCCAAGGGTATTTTAGTAATTTCACAACCCAGGGGTATTTTAGTAATTTACCCATAAGGGTATTTTAGTAATTTCTCTTTCATGGCATTTTTGAAGGCTTACTGTCACCTCGAGTGACTCGGGACCCTTTTGGGTCTTTACAGCACTATTGGGCCTAAAACTCGTTTTAGGCTCAAATTGGCCCACACGCTTGTGTGGCCCAAAATGCATTGTTTCGGTTACAGATTTGTAGATTTCACATTCGAGCCTATCATTGGCTAGTTTTTCGACAGTTCTGTCCAAGTGGGTTGATTAGCCCGTTGGGCCCATTTGGCCCGTTTCAACCCGGTTAGGCCCATTATAGCCTCGGCATTACGAGAGTGTTTGTGACACCCTTAACGACCCAGTGTCATGATTCGTATCTCGGTTTACCACTACGAGCGTTCACACCCTCGAGTAGTCACAACTGTTTTCGACTTTTCGGCTTTTCACCGCTTCATAGAACATCACAAGCAACCATCGAAGTGGGTGTGAGATTACACACCTGTTTGCGGTTTCTGAGAGAACTACTCCTCGCTTGCCCCTAGAATAATAACGATCGACACTTAGCCCTAACTTCTTAAAAGATTGCATAAACCAAAAGTATTACTCCACTAGAGTCACTTACCACAATCGTGATCTTCCCTACAGAGTTCTAAGGATCCGGCCTTGCACCTTGGCTATTTGCAACGAGTTCCTAAAAGTGAATAAGTGATGTTCCAAAGGGTCAGCCTTAATTCAACATTCGGCCATCCCACAAGAGCAGGAAGCCAATATCATCACCACCAAACGGAATCACAAGAATGCCACTAATCATTGAAATAAGAGAGTATTTGCATACATTCACCCTTACTGAAGTCAATGCTAACGATCTTTGCCCATTGTTAATAAGAGGAATCGGCCTAACTTCAAGAAGAATGTTTTGGCTTTACCACACCAAAAAGATTCCCAATAGGAACAATGAACCAATATAGCCTTGACCAAAAAGTGAAAGTTCGATATTAGCAGAGAGAGAAAGAAAGAGAAAAGTAGAAAAGAATTAAGAGGAAACGAACCCCCTACCTTGATCTATGGAAAATCGAATAGAGGTAGATTCAGCAGTCAAAGGACCCCCAAGCTTCAGTCTACAAGATGTTTGGCTATTGATAATAGAGAAGAAGAACCGATTCAAAGAGGTTCGGTTGATGGTGAGAAAGGTAGAAAATGATAAAGAAGAAAGAAGAGTTCCAACTATGGTGTAGAAGAAAGATGCAAATGGGGAAGATGGGAGGTGAGTTTCGCCAAACTAATCAGACAATACTAAAATAAAGAAAAAGTTTTTGAAGAAGATGAGAAAATGGGAGAATATCAATAGTGGTTTCGACAAAGAGAATGAAAGCAATGTTCCCCAAAGTGCTAATACCAAAAATGCAAAAAGGGTAAAAACTCACAATAGACACTAATGAAACAAACAACACACTCACTACCCATTACTGAAAATGATACCAAGTGACCCCTTGCTCATGCTTTCATCTTTTGACTGAATTCTCCCCTATGCACATCCCATTTTCGGCCAAACTCCTTAACTCCACCATATCCCACAATTTTCTCCACAAATCACTCCACCATTCACTCCCCACCTCTCATGTGAATATTTGACCAAGTCCTCCCTCTCTCCTGCAGAGTTTAGTCTTCACTCAGCTACATCCCCTTCCTGAGCACAAAAATAAACTCCTTTTTGTAGCATGTGGGATTCGAACACTCTCCCCTCCATGCTCCCTTGTGACGCCACCTACTAGGCCACCTTGCTCCTTGTGTTATCAAAATACAATCAATTATGCTTAAGTCTAGCCTTCACTGGCTCACCTCACTAAAATGCCCAAAACCAAAATTTCACCAGGGCCTGGGCTCGAACCCGAGCCTCCCTAGGACCCCCAAACACACCCAAATAACAAGCTTATCAAACAAAACACATGCAATAACACAGTTCTACCCCCTTAAAGAAATTTTAGCCTCAAAATTTACCTGATTAAAAAAGGTGAGGGTATTGTTGTCGCATTGCCTCCTCTGGCTCCCACGTGGCTTCCTCTGAACTGTGATTACGCCACAGCACTTTGACCAATGAAATTGATTTCCTCCTCAACACTTTCACACCTCGATCCAAAATCTACACTAGTTCTTGCTCAAATGGCAGATTGGGTCAAACCTTGATTTCCTCCACCAGCACTACATGAGATGGATCTGAATGGTAGCACCTCAGCATCGATACATTGAATACATTATGGATCCGGTTCAACTCAAAGGGCAACTCAAGCTGATATGCGACTGGTCCAACATGTTTCAACACCTGATAAGGCCCGATGAACCTAGGACTTAACTTGCCCTTCCACCCGAATCTCAAAATCTTCTTCCAAGGTAAGACCTTCAAGAAGACATAATCCCCCACCGAATACTCTATCTCCTACGCTTCAGATCCTTATATGACTTCTATCTATCGAAAGCTTCTTTCAACTAAGCCCGAATCAACTTCACCTTCTCTTGAGTTTTTGAAATTAGTTATGGACCCCACAACTGTCGCTCACCCAATTTTGTCCAACAAGTAGGGGTATGACACCTACGACCATATAACACCTCGTAGGGTGCCATCTGAATGCTGGATTAGTACCTGTTGTTGTATGCAAACTCTGCTAACAGTAAATAATCTTCCTAACTACCTCCGAAATCAATCACAGAGCCCCTTAACATGTCTTCTAGGATCTAAATTACCCTTTCCGATTAACCATCAGTCTTTGGGTGAAACGCTATGCTAAAGTCCAATCTTGTACCCAAAGCTTCATGTAATGCCTTCCATAATCAGGATGTGAACCTTGGGTCCTTATCCAAGATAATAGACACTGCCACCCCATGTAGCCTCACAATTTCTGCCACATATAGCCTAGCCAACTTCTGTAGTGAATAGTCAGTGTGAGTCGGTATGAAGTGAGCAGACTTAGTCAACCGGTCAACAATCACCCACACTGAATCTTTCTTAGTAGGTGTTAGAAGTAGCCCACTAACAAAATCCATGGTTATTCTCTCCCACTTCCAAAGTGGAATCTTCACCGGCTGCAACAACCCCGAAGGCAACTGATATTCGCCTTCACTTGCTGATATGTCAAACACCTGCTCACAAAGTCGATAACCTCACGCTTCAAACCTGGCCACCAGTACTATTCTCGTAGATCTCGGTACATCTTACTTCCACCGGGATACATAGCGTATGGGCTACTATGTGCTTCCCATAGAATCATCTGTCTCAACTCAGAGTCTTTTGGCATACAAATTCTGCCACGAAAACATAACACCCCTTCACTATTCAAACCAAGTTCTACTATCTCCCCACTTTTCACTTGCTAAGCCGAGAGCCCAACGTTTCATCCAACAACTGCTTTTCCTTAATCTGATTAACCCAAGACGGTTTCACCTAAAGTTTTGCCAATAAACTACCATCCTCATAAAGACTGAGGTAAGCAAACATTGCTATCAAATCAAATACCACCTTGTGACTTAGTGCATCTGCCACTACATTAGCTTTACTCGGGTGATACTCAATCGAGCAGTCATAGTCCTTCAGCAACTCTATCCACCTCTGTTGCCTTAAATTCAACTCCTTTTGGGTAAGGAGATATTTAAGACTCTTATGGTCCGTATAGATAATCGACTTTTCTCCATATAGGTAATGTCTCCATATCTTTAGGGTGAACACCATAGCAGCTAGTTCCAAATCATGAGTGGGATAGTTCACTTTATGTGGCCTTAGTTGACGTGATGTGCATGCCACTACTTTCCTTCTTGCATCAGCACACAACCCAAACCTGTGTGCGATGCATCACAATAAACGACAAATTCTTTCCCTGCCTCAGGCTGAATCAACACTGGTGCTTCAGTCAGAATCTTTTTCAGTTTCTTAAAACTCTCTTGCTGCTTATCCGTCTGCACAAACGGTACCCCCTTATGCAGCAATTTGGTTAAGGGTGTGGCAATTAAGGAAACCCCTCGACGAATCGCCTGTAGTACCCAGTCAAACCCAGAAAACTTTAGATTTCTGACACTGACTTCAGTGGCTTCCAATCCAATACAGCTTCAACCTTTCGAGGATCAATCCTAATTCCATTGGCAGACACCACATGCCCTAAAAATGTCACCTCTTTCAACCAAAACTCACACTTACTGAATTTGGTGTAAAGTTGCTTCTCTCACAATATCGTAAAACAATCCAAGATGCGAATCATGCTCTTCCTCCATTCTTGAGTACACTAAGATGTCATTTATGAATACCACCACGAACCGGTCTAGATAGGGTTGGAAGACATGGTTCATCATATCCATCAATGCGGTTGGTACGTTCGTTAATTTGAACGGCATAACCAAAAACTCGTAATGCCCATAACGATTTTGAAAACTATCTTATATATGCATGCCTCATTGACCCTTAGCTAACGATATTTCGATCTTAAATCTATCTTCGAGAAAATAGGAGCTCCTCATAACTGATCGAACAAGTCGTCAATTTTAGGTAGCGGGTATTTATTCTTAATAGTTAGCTTGTTCAATTGATGATAGTCAATACAGATATGCATCGACCCATCCTTCTTCTTTACGGAACAATACCGGTGCTCCCCACGACAATGCACTCGGTCTGATAAATCCTTGGTCCAACAACTCTTGGATCTGAGCTTTTAGATCTACCAGCTCTTTCGTCGCCATCTTATAAGGGGCAATGGACACCGGAGCCATTCTTGGTAGCAACTCAATACCAAATTTGACCTCGCGACTCGGAGGCAATCTCAAAGATCTTCAGGAAAAAACATCTGAAAACTCCTTCACAATTCTAACATCCCCAAGAGACAATTCCTTGGCATCAGACATGTTGACAAAAGCTAGAAACACTTCACACCCTTTTTGCACCATCTTCTCTGCCTTTAGTGCCGAAATCACATGAGACAAATAATCCCTTCTTTCTCCTATCATCATCACCTCCTTATCCTCTAAAGCCTTTAATACCACCCACTTAGCAACACAATCCAAATTTGGACGGTGCTTAACTAGCCAGTCCATGCCTAAGATAAGATCAAACTCATTGAATGGTAGTTCCATCAAGTCTGCCAGGAAAATAATCCCTTGCACTTCTAAAGGCACACCCCTAAATAGCTTGTTCACTACTATAGATTGTCTTAAGGGACTAATCCTAGACATTTCTCTAGCAACAACCTCAGATTTTATACCTAGAGTCCCAGATACAATACAAGCAACAAATAAATGGGTAGATCTAATATCTATCAAAGCTATAAATGGCACATCTAAAATGAGAAATGTACCAATTATAACGTTCGGTGTGTCGCCATTCTCTCGACGTCCTACCGCATAACCAATCTTGGCTGTCTTGCATCTATGTTACCCGCACTTATGCCCGGTGCTCCACAACCTCGTCCAAACCCATTCCCACCTCTGGCCAAACCGTGACCTCTCGGTGGCTGCTGACCACCTCTTCTTGGCTGCACAAACCTCGACCTACTACTTGTGTCCGAATAGGCTCTCGAGGACAGTCTCTAAATCGATGATCCATAGACCCGCATCTAAAACATCCGCCAGTTTTTTTCCACCACCCTCTCAGTGCAATTTCCACATTCCACACAAGGCTGTAATTGACTAGTAGTAAATGGAACACCCACTCGAGTTGGCCCATCAAACCTAGGCCTCTTATGAAATCCCATTGAAGGACTTGAAAACCCAGAATCTCGCTTGTTTTTGCCCCTTTCCTTATCTCAGTTCTGTCACTCAGAGCATTTTACCTCCTCATCAATTTTATCCTTTTCCACCAACGTAGCAAAAATCTCTCTCCCTCTGCGGGGCTATCAGTACCTGCAACTCATCTCGCAGCCCATCTTCAAAATGCACACAATACTCATAATCAGTTGAGACTATTCCCCGAGTGTACCGATTCAAACGCAAAAACTCTGCCTCGTATTTTACCACAGATTTGCCTCCTTGAACCATATTCAAAAATTCTTTTCTCGAGCATCCACGTAGCTAGCCCCAACATATTTTCCCTAGAAGGCCACTTTAAAGAAATCCCAAGTGATACGATTTGCTTGTGTACCTTCCCTCACAATGAGCCACCACTTGTATGCCTCGTCTCTCAGTAATGACACAACCCATTTCAGTTTTTGTTTAGCCGTGCAATCCAAATCATCCATAATTCGTTCCATAGCCTCAAGCCAGTATTCGGCTACATTCGGGGCCACACCAAAAATGCCCTTAAAAACTTCGGCCCCATTCGACCTGAGTCACTCAGAAATAGACCCACGTGCTGTCAACCCAGTACTTACTCCAGCAACCCATTCCAAAACTCGAAGCATAGCTTGGGATAGAGCGTCGTCCCCTCTAGTTCGATCTTGAGACCTGCTTCTACCACTGGCAATGCTGGCACTTCGCCCTCCGACACATGCCCTGATCCTGAGGACCCAGCCTCAGCACCTCAGCCCCTACCACGGCCGCGTGTACCATGTCCACGTCCTTTAGTACTCATATTACTAAGTCGAGTTAATCTAATTAAGAGTTTTTATGAATCAATTTATAGTTCCAATGTTGATTAACAAATAACTTATGGAAAAAGATATAAGAGTTATTTTCGCAAAACATATCTCCTGATGTCTCAGCCGCTATAGTCGTAGCCCCTAAAGCTAAAAGTTTCTAACAGTTTTCTTACTGCAGTCATATCATCATCATATCAATAATCATAAAATAAGGGCACTTATGAATTTGGTGCCGGAGACTCGTGGTGCCGGAGACTCGTGGTGCCATACTCCCAATAAAGACATACATTTTCTAAATCAAATTTTAAACAACATTGAAAAAAAATGTCTTCGAACCCATTCTACAACCAAGTTTTGCAACGTGGCTCTAATACCATAAAATGTAACATCCCAAACCCGACCTAGACATTATGACCGGATCTAGCATGACAAATAGAAAGGGTAGTTTAAAAACTAAGCTTTCATTGAAAATGTTTGCACCTCTTTTGAAAACTTCGAGTTACATTGGTTGTTTATAAAAATCCTATTTACTCAGTTTCCATTTTAGAAAAGTTGTAATTAACTTGAAACTACCTTTGTAATGAAAATCGATTTTGAATATTTGCAGTAACGTGATATTTTTGAAAGTGATTGTTAATGTTTTAAGAAAACCCCGTATTTATGAGTTTAACATTTATAATTGAAAGGTTAAAAGAAAAATATACCAATGGCCTTATTACAAAATATCAACCCAAAATAAATAAATAATCTTAAAGAAAACGTAAAAACTGAATTTACTAAAGTTTGAGAGAAATCTTCGTTGTATGGCCACCACTGAGTCCTCCACAGCTCCACATCCTCTATCGATGGGGATTACCTATGAGGTTAAAGAAAAAGGGGTGAGTTACGAGAACTCAGTGTGAAATCCCCTAAACGGCATTAACTGGGCCCGAGCCTTTAAGACATCAATCTGGGCCTAAGCCCTATAATCATGAAAGTGCAAATGAAGTAGTGTAGTCCAACCCAATCCAACCAACACACCCCCATACCAGCCAATCACACCTGTGGGGATCATGTCAACCCACCCTCCCAATCACACCAATATTGCAGACAGGCTGCTAACCATAATATTTGTGGCTGAGCCACTAGAGTCATAAATATATATATATATAAATATATTGTGGCTATGCCCCCAGGCTACACTTCTCTTCAATCATTAACCCGCCCCATGCAACATGATAAAATGCAACATACATATCGACATATACAAGTGTGATGTAAACATACATTTGTTACTAGACAATAGTTAGGGTAAAATGGTCATTCAACCCATTGAGGGTATTTTAGTAATTTTGCAACCTAGGGGTATTTTGGTAATTTACCCCAAGGGTATTTTAGAAATTTCACAACCCATGGGTATTTCGATAATTGACCCTTAAGGGTATTTTAGTAATTTTACAACCTAGAGGTATTTCGGCAATTTACCTCCAAGGGTGTTTTAGTAATTTTGAAACCCAGGGGTATTTCGTTAATTTACCCCTAAGGGTATTTTAGTAATTTCTCTTTCATGGCATTTCCAAAGGCCTATTGTCACCTCGAGCCACTCGAGACCCTTTTTGGGTCTTTATAGCACTATTGGGCCTAAAACTTATTTTAGGCCCAAAAGGGCCCGCACGCTCGTGTGGCCCGAAACAAATGGTTTCGATTACAAATTTGTAGATTTCACATCCGGGCCTATCATTGGCTAGTTTTTTGACAATTCTGTCCAAGTGGGCCAGTTAGCCTGTTGGGCCCATTTGGCTCGTTTCAGTCCGGTTAGGCCCATTATAGCCTCGACATCGCTAGAGTGTTCGTGACACCCTCAACGACCCAGCATCACGATTCGTATCTCGATTTACCACTATGAGTGTTTGCACACTCGAGTAGTCACAATTACCGACTTTCTGGCTTTTTGCCGCTTCATAGAACTTCACAAGTAACCTTCGAACTGGGTGTGAGATTACACACCTGTTTGTGGTTTTCGAGAGAACTACTCCTCGCTTGACTTTAGAATAATAACGATCGACAGTTAGCCCTAACTTCTTAAAAGATTCCATAAACCCGAAAGTATTACTCCACTAGAGTCACTTACCGTAATCATGATCTTCCCTACAGAGTTCTAAGGATCCGGCCTTGCACCTTGGCTATTTGCAACGAGTTCCTAAAA
Organism: Gossypium rotundifolium; assembly: GCA_025506655.1. NCBI lineage: Eukaryota > Viridiplantae > Streptophyta > Magnoliopsida > Malvales > Malvaceae > Gossypium > Gossypium rotundifolium. Next base: position 149,123,205 of record CP106724.1, read on the forward strand.
GTGAATAAGTGATGTTCCAGAGGGTCAACCTTAATTCAACATTCGGCCCTCCCACAAGAGTAGAAAGCCAATATCATCACCACCAAACAGAATCACAAGAATGCCACTAATCATCGAAATAATAGAGTATTTGCATACCTTCACCCTTACTGAAGTCAATGCTAACGATCTTTGCCCGTTGTTAATAAGAGGAGTCAGCCTGACTCCAATAAGAATGTTTCAGCTTTACCACACCAAAAAGATTCCCAATAGGAACAATGAACCAATATAGCCTTGACCAAAAAGTTAGAGTTTGGTATTAGTAGAGAGGGAAAGAAAGAGAAAAGTAGAAAAGAATTAAGAGGAAATGAACTCACTACCTTGATCTATGGAAAACTAAATAGAGGTAGATTCAGCAGTCAAAGGACCCCCAAGCTTCAGTCTACAAGATGTTCTTCTATTGATAACAGAGAAGAAGAACTGATTCAAAGAGGTTCGGTTGATGGTGAGAAAGGTAGAAAATGATAAAGAAGAAATAAGAGTTCTGACTATGGCGTGGAAGAAAGATGCAAATAGGAAAGATGGGAGGTGAGTTTCAGCCAAACTAATCAGACAATACTAAAATAAAGAAAAAGTTTTTGAAGAAGATGAGAAAATGGGAGAATAGCACTTGTGGTTTTGGCAAAGAGAATGAAAGTAATGTTCCCCAAAGTGCTAATACCAAAAATGCCAAAAAGGGTCAAAACTCACAATAGACACTAACAAAATAAACAGTACACTCACTACCCACTACCAAAATGATACCAAGTGACCTCTTGCTCATGCTTTCATCTTTTAACTAAATTCTCCCCCATGCACATCCCATTCTCGTCTAAACTCCTCCACTCCACCATATCCTACGATTTGCTCCACAAATCACTCTACCATTCACTCCCCACCTCTCATTCGAATATTTGACCAAGTCATCCCTCTCTCCTCAAGAGTTTGGTCTTCACTCAGCTACCTCCCCTTCTTGAGCACAAAAGTAAACTCTTTTTTGTAGCATGTGGGATTCAAACACTCTCCCCTTTCCATGCTGCCTTGTGACGCCACCCACTAGGCCACCTTGCTCCTTGTGTTATCAAAATACAATCAATTATGCTTAATTCCTACCTTTACTGGCTCATCCCACTAAAATGCCCAAAACCAAAATTTCACCAGGACCTGGGCTCGAACTCGAGCCTCTCCAGGACCTCCGAATACACCCAAATAACAAGCTTATCAAGCACAACATATGCAATAACACAAAAAGACTAGACCCATATTTTTGGGATGTTACACTGTGAAAATTCTTAGGAGAATTACTTAGAATGATTATCAATACCCTGTCTCCAAAGCTATACAAGCAAAAACTACTCCAAGAGTTATTGAATTGGGTGTAATAACCGCACTAAGTGCTCAAGTTTCTTATCTCACAAACATGATTAAAAATATGTAAGGGACGAGTGGCGTTGCCCCTATACAAGTCACTCAGCAAGTTGATGTTCCTACTTTTTCTTGTGAGATTTGCATTTACAACCATAACTATGAAGACTGTCCACAACATGCAAAGGATACCTATTATATTAGTAACATCCACAACAATTCTTAAGGAAATTCTTACGACAACTCTACATGCAACCAATCTTTTTGGGGAACTTAGAATGCTGGACAAAATGTTGCGACAATCAGATATGGGAATACATCTACCCAGGGAAATTATAATCCCAAACAAGGAAATTACAATCACCAGTAGTAGAACTACAATCAGCACACTTAGATGCATCCAAAACAGGGCTAGACACATCCACACCAAAATCTAATGCAGCCACAACCCTCTTCAATACCAAATCAATAGGTTCAAGGCCATTGAAAGCAACTTTACATTCAAGCTTCTACTTATGACCCGTTAGCAACTCTTGAGGCATTAATGTAGGAGCATATTACTCACACAAACCAATCGTCCAAGGGAATCCATCTTCCATTGGATCATTGGAGGCACATTTAGGAAAAATTACTTCAAATCTAAATACTCGACCACCAGGTTTATTACCTAGTGACACGAAAAATCCAAGTTTGAGGGGGAAAGAACATTGTAAGGTTATCACTCTTAGGAGTGGTAAACAAACTAGTGAACCATTTATCGACTCTAATATAGCACCTCAAGATGTGGATGGAGTGACCACTAGTGAAAGGTTGGATTCGAATAATTTGTCAATGCATCATAGAAAGAAGGTCCACAAATTGCAACTCATATACCTACTGTCTGACTTTCAAAATTGTTGATGCAATCAAAGGTGTTGGCGCAAGTAGATATATCCCTACCTTTACTCTTTCCACAAAGATTTAGAAAGAATGAGCATGACAATCAGTATTAGCAGTTCCTAGACACAATGAAGCAACTGTAAATCAACATTCCTTTAGTAGATGCTCTGGCACAAATTTTGAGTTATGGAAAATTTATGAAAGACCTCTTGCCCAAGAAGAAAAAGCTCGGTGATATTGAAACTATTCCACTCACAGAAGGCTATAGTGCTATTTTGACAAACAAGTTACCCCCTAAATTGAAAGATCTTAGGAGCTTTACCATCCCATGTTCAATTTGCAATCATTATTTGGGTAAAGCTTTATGTAACTTGGGAGCTAGCATTAACCTAATGCCACTATCTACTTTTAGAAAGTTGGGAATTGGTCACATGAAATCTACTGCAGTGACATTACAACTCGTCGATTGATCCTTGGCTCAACCTAAAGGGAAAATAAAATACATCTTAGTTCGTGTGGATAAATTCTTTTTTCGGTTGATTTTATCATACTTAACTGCAAGGTAAACAAGGAGGTTCCCATAACCTTGGGACAACCATTTTTAGCCACCGGCAAAACTCTGATTGATGTGTATAAATGTGATCTTTCAGCAAGTTAAAGCTGAACATCAGGTGCCATCTGGTTTGTTACAATCGATTATGATTCCCGAGTGAAGTGGGGTAGAGTAACAATAGAATTTGTGTCAGGATTGCCCCTATCTTCGAGAAAGAGAGATGAAATTTGGGTGATAGTCGATAGATTGATGAAATCAACCCATTTTATTCCGGTACGATTTGATTACTCACTTGATAAGTTAGCTGAGTGATATATTTCCAATATTGTGAGATTGCACAAGGTGCCACTATCTATTGTGTCGGACAGAGATCTAAGGTTTACTTTGCGAATTTGGAAGAAACTGCAAGAGGCTTTAGATATGAAATTACACTTCAACATTGTTTTTCATCCACAGAAGGATGGTCAATCCGAACAGATTATTCAGATACTTGAGGATATGTTGAGATGTTGTATTGTTGAGTTTGAAGGTACGTGGGAACAATATTTTCCATTGATTGAATTTGCATATAATAATAGTTTTTAATCGAGTATTAAAATGGCACTGTACGAAGCCTTATACAGTCACAAATGTCAAACACCTTTGTATTGGATTGAACTAAGTGAGAATAAGATACATGGGGTTGACTTGATAAAAGAGACTGAGCAGAAAGTGAAAGTAATTCGTGATAGTTTGAAAGCAGTGCCCGATCGACAGAAATCATATGCAGACTTGAAACGAAAAGATATTGAGTTTGAGATCAGAGATAAAGTGTTTATAAAAGTATCTCCGTGGAAAAAAATACTACAATTCGGTAAAAATGACAAATTGAGTCCAAGATTCATTGGGTTGTATGATATTATCGAGCGTGTTGGGCAAGTTGCTTAAAGACTATTACTACCACCTGAGCTAGAAAAGATTCATAATGTGTTTCACATATAGTTGCTTCGACAGTACAAATCTGATCCCTCGCATGTAATTTCTCTGTCTGAGATAGAGATTCAGTCCGACATGACTTATGAAGAAAACCCACTCCAAATTATAGCTCGAGAGGTTAAAGAATTGCGAAACAAGAAAATTTTGTTAGTAAAAGTAATGTGGCATCGACATGGTGTTGAAGAGGATACATGGGAGCCCGAAGATGTTATGAAACAACAATATCCAAATCTGTTCAACGGTAAGATTTTCGGGGACGAAAATCCCTAAGGGGGAGAATTGTAATAGTCTAGTTTAGACCCTACTCAAAATAGTGGTTTCGGGACCTCAAATTTGAGTCATAAAAATATTTTAATATTATTTTCTTTGTTTACAGTATGTGATTAAGCATTTGTGAAAATTTTGTGATTTAATTCGATCTTTTGTGTTCTTATTTGTGAAAAAGGACTTAAATTGCAGAAAATGTAAAAGTGGCCTTCTATTCAATTAAGTGCCGAATTGATGTGTCTCTTTAAATGTGAGGTCCTTATGTAGTTATTAAACCATTTGAATGTTGGATGGACATAAATGCCTAAGGTTAGTGGATTTTGAATGTTATTAAAAGGGCTAATTTGGTAATTTATGTATTAATGAATAATAAATAAAACAAATGCATTTTCATCTTTATTTTCTCTTCATCCTAACCGAATAAAAAAATAAATAAAGCCATATGAGAACATTAGGGTTCGACACACTTTTGATCTTGATTGAGGTATGTTTTGAGCTCAATTTTTGACGATTTCTACGTTTTTGTGATCGTTGCTAAGTAATTTATCAAGCCCATGTTTTAATTTTTGAATCTGATGAAGATTTTGAGATATGCCATTGATGATTTTGTAAGCTTTGTGATGATAGTTGTTGAAATATAAAAGCTTGTTGTTAGATTAATACGTTTTGTCTATGAATTTTTTATGAATTTGACTATTTTGGGATAAATTATGAAAATGAGAAATTGAGGGACTAAATTGTGAAATAAATGAAATATGTGGGCTTATATGGACTAATAGAATATTCGGCCAAGCATGTGTATAAAGAAATTTTGTATATTTTGTGATTTTGTGAAATAAGGACTAAAGTGTCAAAATGTGAAAATGTGAGGGCTAATTTGTAAAATACCCTGAATATGTGTTATGGATTGAATTGAATGATTTGGTGAATGAATGAGTAAAATTTAAATGTGAATAGATTAATAACCAAAGAAAACGAAACTAGATCAAGAGAGCCAGTTTCCATCCGTTCATATCTGTACGAGGTAAGTCTATATACAAATAAATGTGTTTAAGCTAATTTATTCATGCTTATATGAAATTGAAATATGATGAATGACTATAGAAGATGTATGTGTGAAATTTGAGAAAGTCCGACAATGTGTCAATATCCGAAAAACCCCGTATGAACCTTAGGAATAGTTAGGATACATATGTCATGACATAGGGTTCTGATATGTGTTATCGTGTAAGACTGTAACATCCTGAATTAATGGGCCTGTGCGTTCAATGTGTGGTTATGTTAGTATAAGTGTTAGGGGTCCAGGATGGGCTCAGGAATTGGGCCGAGGTCTTAGTTTAATTTTCCTTGGGCACTTTAAAGGAAGCTGTTAGAATGAGGATTAAAAGATATTATCTGTAAAATTAAGACATAAATGGGCTTGTGGCCCAGTGGCAAAATGGCTCCACTTAGAGGGTAGGGAGTTGGCGTCAATTGTGGAGGCTCAAGTTAGAGTCACATGAGGCCCAATTATTTTAATTTAATTTAGCTTATTTTTGACAATTAAGTGGAAGAGGTTGGACAGCAACAAGGCTTAAAAAAATAGGAGATTTAATGAATGGGATAATGTAGGTAATATAGCTGATAATGTGGCAGATAAAGGGAGGAAGAGGTGGTGATATTTGGGTCACTTGTGGATGAGAGATCAGGTAATGATAAGGGAGAAAAGTTAGGACTTATCTATTGGTCAAGGTGGTGGCCGAATTTCCAACTCTAAGGGGAGGCGGAATCGATTTTTGTTATACTATAGGGGTGCCAAAATTTTCCCTCATTAGTTGATCAATTTTAAGTTATCGAAAGGGGCATCTTCGGTTTTTGAGAAGTAATTGCCAAATTATGTTTCAGTGAGGGGAAGATCTTTTTATTTTCGACATTAAGGTTTCTCTATTCTCCCATTCTCTATAAAAGCTGAAATTCGTAAGCCTATTCTCTCATCTTCATTTCTATGCAAAAGCCGAAAGTCGATGATTCTTTCTCTGCATTTTTCTACAAAGTCGAAATCACCCAATTCTTCTTAACATCTTTCCCTTCAAAAGCCAAAATTCTGAACTTTCTTCACATCTTCATAGCCGAATACCTCCTATTCTCTTTTGCCGATCTCTTCACTAAAAGCCAAATCTATATAGATTTCTTCCTATCCTCTTCTCTTTTTGATTTTTAGCAAGAAGTCAAAACTTCTAAGGGTAGCCGAATCTCTTGTGATAGGGTAAGTGCCGATTTCTTCTGTTCCCTTCTTTCTCTTTCGGGTTTTGGAAGAAAAAGTTGAAAAGCTAATGGATTGTTGGTTTCTTGTGTTTTCTTGTTGGACGACATTCAGGAATTGAAGTAGATCATCTAGATCTAAAAGTCAAAAACTACTAGTCTCTAACTTCGGGATTTCAAGGTAAGGGGTTCTCTTTAGATTTTCGTTAGATTCGCTATCGTAATCGTGATCTTAACCATATGTTGATGGTAGCAACTGATAAGGTCTTTTGATGGAATCAAATATCGATCAGGCGAAGGAGGGGATTGGATCTGTTAAACCAATCCCTAAGTTTAAGAAGCGAACGGTATCAGCAGTTCGGGATTGGCCACCGGGTTGTGGATCGACTTCAAAACAAAATATTAGACTGTTAGCAGTCGTAGCGGCTACTGATAGAGTCGACATAGAAAGTACTATCCTATCGGTAATCAGGTGTGTAGATCTCTATCACACTCATTAATTTGTACTATATGTATGTTGTGGGCTAAAAGCCAGAAAGAGAGGCTATGTGAACAGTCGTATTACCCAGAAGGGGTAGGCAAGGGATGCCAAGTACGTAATTATAGAAACTTCTCTATGTGTATCAAAGTATGTGAAAGTCTAAGACCTGTTTAGATGGCTTAATGTTTTGATTTTTGCATGTATGTATGCATGGGATGGGATTGATTGATATGAAGAAGGGGAGCAGGTCGCGAGGCGATCGGTGGCTTTGCCACATAGGTCACATAGTGATCGGTCTTTATGACAGGAAGCTAGCTGTTGAAATACTATAATGTATTACTGAGGTCGCATAGGATCGGTGGCTTTGCCACATAGGTCACATAGTGATCGGTCTTTATGACAAAAGACAAATTTGTCGATATGGTGTGTAGCGGATGGAGGGTTGATTGTAGAAATCCCCACGGTGTGAAGGTTGGTACGGGGTGTGTAGAGGATGGACTCTTAGGTTTGGGATGGGCCATGGTGCATGGAATATTCTGTTGCCATTGTGTGGGCTAAGGCCCATAATGTGTTTGTGGGCCCATGGTTTTTATGTGTTTTTGGGATTTGCACACTGAGTCTTGGTGACTCACCCTATTATTTTTCCCCAACTTTTTAGATGAGTAGTAGATCGTGGACATGGGAGCCGAGGCAGACTCGAGGGGCCATCATGATTATTATCCACATAGACTATTTTCGAATTTTCATTTGAATTTTAATTTTCAGGAATATTTTTGTAATATGGCTTCCACAACTTAGGTTTTCGATTTTTTTTTTGTTAAGTTAAGTTTTTATAAACTTTTGTTTTTTTAAAGTCTTAATTATAAAATGAAATGATAAATGGGCTTTTCAAACACAATTAACGTGAATGCTTAAAGTTGTTTCAAAAATTTCACAATTATTTGATTAAACGGCTATAATCAACTAAGATCTTCAAAACCCTTCAAGGTAAAGTTTTTCAAGTTTCAACCCATAGCATACCAGATCCGGTCATGACGTATGGGTCAGGTTTGGGGTGTTACATTTTTGGTATCAGAGCCCAGTTCAAAACTCGGGCTGTGAAATGGGTCCAGTAGTGGTTTGTGAAATTGAAATGTACTTGAGAAAAGTTTCAATTGAGATATGGCCTTCGAGTCTACCGGCACTCGATCCACGCAGTTAAGTATCCTAAACTCATTGTGTGATATACATGTTGGGCTTGTTGGGCTCCATAGGGATGTAGGCTAGTATGATTAGAGCTTGATGGACTTTAGGTTTAGTATAAACAATTCTTCAAATTCCATAAAACTTAATTTCTAATTAAACATGTCTGTAGACAAGTCACAGGGTTAGGGTGTGGTAACAAGCGTACGCATGTCTAGGATTGGATCCAGGGAGAGCTTGGTATTTAAGCGGCCCTAGCGGCTCACCTCCTCTTCATTGGAATCCTACTTGGTATGTAGTGACTGTTCACCTTAGCCACGGGGACTTGTTGACGGGCCAAAATTTAAAACTAAAACCCGAAAAGGACCATCACCCTTTATTTGTAAAATTGCTTATATACCGCTAATTTTGGAAATTACCCAGAATACCCTAAGTTTGAGAAAATTACCTAAATACCCTTTATTTGTGAAAATTTCCCGAAATACCCCTAGTTTGCAAAATTATTGAAATACCCCTAAATTTTAAAATTACCAAAATACACCTATTTTGTAAAATCGCCAAGATACCCTATTTTGGAAAATTACGAAAATACCCCTATAGGATAAAATTACGACAACACCCCTAGGTAGTGAAATGACGAAAATACCCCTAGGTGATGAATGTAAGTTCATGGATGCTGCTTGTATGTTGATGTGTGATGGATGTTGATTGAATGTGTATTCCAGAATTAGGAAATATAGACCTGAGAACTGAACCTCGTAGATAAAATTTGAATTCGAAAGAACTACTGTTAAAACTACTTTCCATTAGACTGTCTGTTATTAATCAGTGGAAGAGAGTATTAATAATTCATAAAATTTTTAATCAGATAAAATGCGAACGGTAGAATGAGCACTAGGGGACGTGGTGTGCGTGGCCGAGGTAGAGGAAAGATTGCTGTGTCAGAACCCGTAGGGTCTGGTCACGAGTCAGGGAATGAGGTACCAGTGCCACCAGTTGTTGAGGCAAAATTTCAAGATCAGAAGGCTGGAGATGATGTTGTATCTCAGGCAATGTTACGAGTTTTAGAGAGAGTTGTGGGAGCAGGCATGGGCACAGAAGCCCAGAAGTTTGTGCCGGAGCGACTTAGAGCCAATGGGGCAGAGGTGTTTAAGGGAATTTCTGGTGTAGCTCCTAGCACAGCAGAGTATTGGTTGGAAGCAATAGAGCGTATAATGGATGATATTGACTTTACGGAAGAGGAGAAGCTGAAAGGAGTAGTGTCCCTTCTCAGGGACGAAGCCTATCAATGGTGGCTTACGGTTAAGGATGGTACCGTGGTGGTGGCGTATCACACGGGATTACTTGAGCGGTGTTCCAGAGTAAGTACATTGGAACGGGCTATGTGGATGCGCAGCGTAAACCGTTCCTGAATTTGGTTCAGGGAAGTAGGTCGGTGGCGACGTATAAAGCAAAATTCTTACGCCTTAGTCGTTATGCTTGAGGGATAGTGGCCACAGAACATGAGTGATGTGTTCGTTTTGAGGATGGCCTGAAGGACAACCTTACGTGTTTTAATAGCTCCATAGTGGGAGAGGGAATTTGCTGTGCTTGTGGAGAAAGCTAAATTAGCTGAGGAGGTGAGACGGACAGAAAAACTAAATTGAGATAGAGATAAGGGTGGAGGTAAGAAAAATTTTGGATCATCAGGGACAACCGTACATACTCAGAAAAGATCTAGGTCAAATGGACCAAGATGGACTGAGAGATCTGTTGCAGCTAGCCAAACACGAAAGTGTGCTCGATGTGGTAAGTTCCATGTAGGTGAGTGTTGGGCAGGCAGTGGGAAGTGCTTTAGGTGTGGATCTACGAATCATCAGATAAGAGACATCCCCTCGACCACGGGATGAGGTAGGACCCAGTAGGTGGAAATGCTCAGGGTAGAGGAGGTCACAGCCACGTGAGGGTTGTGGTCCACCAGAGGTAATGTGAGTTCGATCGAGGTAGAAGAGCACCAGTAGAGGCGAGAAACACCGAGGTGAGGCGGTAGGGTTGGTCTATGCTGCCAGACATCGAGAGGAGGCTGATGCATCAGATGTTATAACCGGTACATTTTTAATATTTGGTTTGCCTTACGCAGCATTAATTGAAATTGGGTTGGGTCGCATTCATATGTTGCTAGTAGTGTGTGCGAATCGTAAGTTTGGATTTCGTGATTACCCCTAGGCGATGGTACCGTAATTAGCCCATTAGGACAATCTGTGGTAGTAGTAAACTTTATCGGGAGGTACCCTTAGAAGTTTAGGGAATAGTTTTTCGGATAGATCTGATGGAATTACCGTTCAGGGAGTTTGACTTAATATTAGGCATGGAATGGCTGATGAAGTACCATTAGATTGTGCAACCAAGCGTATGGTGTTAAGAACCCCCGAGGGAGGTGAAGTATTGGTGATAGGAGAAAGGGGGAATTGTCTGTCAAATGTGGTGACTGGCCTAAGAGTGAAAAGAATGGTGAGAAAAGGATGAGGCAGTTTTAATGTTTGTACGGGCTTTGGAAGCGAAGCACCTAATTGTTGGGGACGTTAGGACGGTGAAGGAATTTCCTGATGTTTTCCCAGAAGAGCTTCCGGGATTACCTCTGGATCGAGAAGTGGAGTTTGGAATCGATCTTCTTCCGGGAACAATGCCGGTATCTATTGCTCCTTATAGTATGGCACCGAAGGAGTTGGTGGAATTGAAAGCACAAATCTAGAGGTTGTTGGATAGAGGGTTTATTCGACCAAGTGTGTCACCTTGGGGAGCACCGGTGTTATTTGTTAAGAAGAAGGATGGTTCAATGAGTATGTGCATTGACTACCGTCAGCTGAATAAGTTGACTATCAAGAACAAGTATCCATTGCCAAGGATTGATGACTTGTTCGATCAACTGAAAGGGGCGTTAGTGTTCTCAAAGATAGATCTAAGGTTAGGATACCATCAGCTTAAGGTCAAGGAGGCGGATATTCATAAGACAGCTTTTAGAACTCGCTATGGACATTACGAGTTCATGGTGATGCCATTTGGGTTGACTAATGCACCAGCAGCATTTATGGATATGATGAACCGAGTGTTCCAACCCTACTTGGATCGGTTTGCTATGGTATTTATTGATGACATCTTGGTTTACTCAAGATCGGAGGAGGAGCATGATTCACATCTGTGAGTGGTTTGCAGATTCTGAGGGAGAAGCAGCTTTATGCCAAATTCAGCAAGTGTGAATTCTGGCTAAAGGAAGTTACTTTTCTAGGTCACGTTAGGTCAGCAGAGGGAATTAGGGTGGACCATCAAAAAATTGAAACGGTGTTGAATTGGAAGCCACTTAGGTCTGTGGCGAAAATTCAAAGCGGTGTTGAATTGGAAGCCACTTAGGTCTATGGCAAAAATTCAGAGTTTTCTTAGTTTGGCCGGTTGAGGGATTTTCTTCAATCGCGGCACCATTGGCTAAGTTGTTACGGAAAGGAGTTCCGTTTCTCTAGTCTAATAAGCAGCAAGATAGTTTTGAGAAGTTAAAAAGGATTTTAATGGAGTCTCTGGTATTGATTCACTGAAATTTGGAAAGGAATTGTAATTCTTGTGATGCATCACACACGGACTAGGATGCGTGTTGATGCAGGATGGAAAGGTTGTTGCGTATGCATCTCGTCAGTTAAGACCGCACGAAGCAAATTATCCTGCCTATGATTTGGAGTTTGCGGCAGTGGTTTTTGCCCTAAAGATTTGGAGACACTATCTGCACGGGGAGAAATCGGTTATTTATACATATCATAAATGCCTAAAATAACTTTTGACCCAGAAGGAGTTGAATTTAAGGCAGAGGAGGTGGATCGAGTTGTTGAAGGATTATGATTGCTCGATCGAGTATCATCCGGGTAAGGCTAATGTGGTGGCAGATGCTCTAAGTCGTAAAGTAATCACTAACTTGAGAGCGATGTTTGCTCACCTTAGGTTGTACGATGATAGGATTTTATTGGGCGAACTTCAAGTGAAACCCTCATGGGCCAGTCAGGTTAAGGAGAAGCAGTAGACCGATGAGTTGCTAAAGGAGAAGCTTTATGTAGGATCAAGTGATAGATCGACGAACTTCAGTATGAATGAGGAAGGACTGTTATGTTTTTAAGGGAGAGTATGCATGCCAAAGGATCCGGGATTGAGGCATAGGATTTTGCAAGAAGCGCATGAAAGTTCATACGCTATGCACCCCGGAGGGAGTAAGATGTATCGAGATTTGCGAGATTAGGTCTGGTGGCCGGGATTAAAGCGTGAGGTAACTGTATTGGTGAGTAAATGTTTGACCTGTCAGCAGGTAAAGGCAGAACATCAGTCACCATCAGGGTTGTTGCAGCCGGTAAAGATTCCACAATGGAAGTGGGAAAGGATCACAATGGACTTTGTTAGTGGGCTACCTCTTATGCCTGCTAAGAAAGATTTGGTTTGGGTGATAGTTGATCGCTTCACGAAGTCTGCTCATTTCATACCGGTACGAGTCAATTACTCTTTACAGAAATTGGCTAAGCTATACATAGCGGTGGTGAGGTTGCATGGAGTACCAGTATCGATCATATTGGGCAGAGACCCTAGGTTCACATCATAATTTTGGAAAGCATTGCATCAAGCGTTGCGTACGAAGTTGGATTTTAGTACGGCATGCCATCCTCAGACTAATGGTCAGTCTGAGCGAGTAATTAAGGTCTTAGAGGACATGTTAAAGGGTTGTGTCATTGATTTCAGAGGTAGTTGGGAAGAGTTTTTAACGTTGGCGGAATTTGCTTACAACAACAGCTACCAGTCTAGTATTCAAATGGCACCCTATGAAGCATTATACGGCGAAAGTGTCGTTCTCCTACTTGTTGGACGAAATTAGGGAAAAATCAGATTTGGGGTCCGGAATTGGTTACAGAGACAGAGGAGAAGATTGAGTTAATTCAAGCTCAACTAAAGGAAGCCTCGAATAGACAAAAGTCCTATGCTGATTTGAAGCGTAAGGACATAGAGTTTGCAGTGGGTGACAAGGTGTTCTTGAAGGTGTCACCATGGAAGAAAGTGCTGAGGTTTGGACGGAAGGGTAAATTAAGTCCCAGATTTATCGGACCAGTGGCCTATCAGCTTGAGCTACCTTTAGAGTTAAGCCAGATTCACAATGTGTTTTATGTCTCTATGCTAAGACGATAGCATTTGGATCCGTCTCACGTGGTGCCTGTGGAAGAAATTGAGGTGAGACCTGACCTCTCCTTTGAAGAGGAGTCAGTGGAAATCCTGGATCATGATGTCAAAGTGTTGCGAAGGAAGACGGTTCCGTTGGTTAAGGTTCTATGGCGAAATCACAGTTCTGAGAAGGCTACATGGGAACCAGAAGAGGCGATGTGGCAGTAGTACCCCCATCTATTCGGATCAGGTAATTTTGAGGCTAAAATTTCTTTAAGGGGGTAGAACTGTAACATCCTGAATTCATGGGCCTGTGCGTTCAATGTGTGGTTATGTTAGTATAAGTGTTGGGGGTCCAGGATGGGCTCAGGAATTGGCCCGAGGTCTTAGTTTAATTTTTTGCTTGGACAATTTAAAGGGAAGCCTGTTAGAATGAGGATTAAAAGATATTATCTGTAAAATTAAGACATAAATGGGCTTGTGGCCCAGTGGCAAAATGGCGCCACTTAGAGGGCAGGGAGTTGGCGTCAATTATGGAGGCTCAAGTTCGAGTCACATGAGGCCCAATTATTTTAATTTAATTTAGCTTATTTTTGGTAATTAAGTGGAAGTTGGACGGTAATGAGGCTTAAAAAATAGGAGATTTAATGAATGGGATAATGTAGGTAATATAGCTGATAATGTGGTAGATAAAGGGAGGAAGAGGTGGTGATATTTGGGTCACTTGTGGATGAGAGATCAGGTAATGATAAGGGAGAAAAGTTAGGACTTATCTATTGGTCAAGGTCGTGGCCGAATTTCCAACTCTAAGGGGAGGAGGAATCGGTTTTTGTTATACTATAGGGGTACCAAAATTTTGCCTCATTAATTGATCAATTTTAAGTTATCGAAAGGGGCATCTTTGATTTTTGAGAAGTAGTTGCCGAAATTATGTTTAAGTGAGGGGAATACCTTTTTATTTTCGACATTAAGGTTTCTCTATTCTCCCATTCTCTGTAAAAGCCGAAATCCCTAAGCCTATTCTCTCATCTTCACTTCTATACAAAAGCCGAAAGTCGATGATTCTTTCTCTGCTTTCTTCTACGAAGCCGAAATCACCCAATTCTTCTCAACATCTTTCCCTTCAAAAGCTAAAATTCTGAACTTTCTTCTCATATTCATAGCTGAATACCTCCTATTCTCTTTTTTCGATCTCTTCACTAAAAGCCGAATCTATATAGATTTCTTCCTATCCTCTTCTCTTTTTTATTTTTTTTGCAAGAAGCCGAAAACTCCTAAGGGTAGCCGAATCTCCTATGGTAGGGTAAGTGTCGATTTCTTCTGTTCCTTTCTTTCTCTTTCAGGTTTTGGAAGAAAAAGTCAAAAAGCTAATGGATTGTTAGATTCTTGTGTTTTCTTGTTGGATGACATTCGGGAATTGAAGTAGATCGTCTAGTTCTAAAAGCCAGAAATCGCTAGTCTCTAATTTCGGGATTTCAAGGTAAGGGGTTCTCTTTAGATTTTCATTAGATTCGCTATCGCAATCGTGATCTTAACCATATATTGACGGTAGCAACTGATAAGGTCTTTTGATGGAATCAAATATCGACTAGGCGAAGGAGGGGATTGGATCTGTTAAACCAATCCCTAAGTTTAAGAAGCGAGCGGTGTCAGCAGTTTGGGATTGGCCACCGGGTTGTGGACCGGCTTCAGAACAAAATCTTAGACTGTTAGCGGTCGTAGTGGCTACTGATAGTGTCGACATAGAAAGTACTATCCTATAGGTAATCAGGTGTGTAGATCTCTATCACACTCATTAATTTGTATTATATGTATGTTGTGGGCTAAAAGCCGGAAAGAGAGGCTATGTGAACAGTCGTATTACCTAGAAGGGGTAGGTAAGGGATGCTAGGTATGTAATCATAGAAACTTCTCTATGTGTATCGAAGTATGTGAAAGTCTAAGATCTGTTTAGATGGCTTAATGTTTTGATTTTTGCATGTATATATGCATGGGATGGGATTGATTGATATGAGGAAGGGGAGCAGGTCGCGAGGCGATCGGTGGCTTTCCCATATAGGTCACATAGTGATCGGTCTTTATGATAGGTAGCATAGCTGTCGAAATACTATAATGTATTACTGAGGTCACATAGTGATCGGTGGCTTTGCCACATAGGTCACATAGTGATCGGTCTTTATGACAGGCAGCACAGCTGTCGATATGGTGTGTAGCAGATGGAGGGTTGATTGTAGAAATCCCCACGGTGTGAAGGTTGGTACTGGGGTGTGTAGAGGATGGACTCTTAGGTTTGGGATGGGCCATGTTGCATAAAATATTCTATTGCCATTGTGTGGGCCAAGGCTCATAATATGTTTGTGGCCCCAAGGCTTTTATGTGTTTTCGGGATTTGCACACTGTGTCTTGGTGACTCACCTTATTATTTTTTCCCAACTTTTTAGATGAGCAGTAGATTGGGGACATGGGAGCCGAGGTAGACTCGAGGGGCCATCGAGATTATTATCCACATAAACTATTTTCGAATTTTCATTTGAATTTTAATTTTCGGGAATATTTTTGTAATAAGGCTTCCACAACTTAGGTTTTCGATTTTTTTTTTTGTTAAGTTAAGTTTTAATAAACTTATGTTTTTTTTAATGTCTTAATTATAAAATGAAATGATAAATGGGCTTTTCAAACACAATCAACGCGAATGCTTAAAATTGTTTCAAAAATTTCACAATTATTTGATTAAATGGCTATAATCAACTAAGATCTTCTAAACCCTTCAAGGCAAAGTTTTTCAAGTTTCAACCCGTAGCATACCAGATCCGGTCATGACGTATGGGCGAGTTTGGGGTGTTACAAAGACCACGTCTAGGACGTTGGCATCGATTTGAGTTATACGTGGAGGACCATGTTTTGGGACATCGACATCATATATAGTTTCGTTCAAGACACTGTCTGGGATAGTGGCATCGATATTTGATTACACGTAAAACCACGTCTGAGACGTTGGCATTGTATGAGATTTTAGAGATATCCGAGTATCCTTATGAATTCCGAATGGTTCAACAGGCACTATGAGAAATGAATGTCTATGTGAAATGTGTATTCGATGCAAGTATGCCTGAAATGCTAAAAAGTTTGAGTATGAAGAGTAAGTATATATGGAAATATGGAATTGAGATATATGAATAAGAAGTATGAAAATTGCTAATGTGTTATGTCATAGTTTATATGAATGAAATGGTTTATAAATGTTCTATATGATAAGTTTATTTTTATATGGCTTACTAAGATTTTGAAAGCTTACTTTGTATGTGTTTGCATTGTTTTATGGATTATCGAAGCTATAGGAAGTTCGGGGATCATTGAGGATAATCACCACACTATCTAACTACACTTTGGTACCTTTTGAAAATGTATATATTGAAGTATGGCATGTATAGGCTAGAGAACTTATGTTATGCTTTTAAATATGTAATTATATATGTAGCCATGTGATGTGGCTTATTATTGAATGTAATTAGTGATGAATTTAGGCCATGTTGTGTGATTCAAAGATTAGTTATTTTGATGAGAGGTTAGAATAATGAAAATGAATGTTTTGGTTGCTTTTAGGTCATATAATGATGCTTGTAGGTATGACCCAAAGTGGGTGGCAAGTTGGCCTTGCAAATGGCCTATAATTGCCCACATGGATGAGCACACAGGCGTGTGACCCGACCATGTCCTTGATTGTCCTATTTCATAGTAAATCAGTGTTGCACACGGGCCAGACACACGGGTGTGTGACAGGCAGTGTGATTCAATTCAGTATTGCACACGGGCCAGAAACACGGGCGTGTGACAGGCCGTGTGGTTCTAGTCAGTTTTGTACACGATCTGAGACACAGGCCATGGCACGGTCGTGTGAGGCACACGGCCTAGCCACACGGGTATGTGCTCTGTTTTGAAAGAAATTTTTTATGTGCTCTGCAAAGTTTCGTATGTGCTCAGTTTAGTCCCGAACCCTCTTTAAAGCATGTTTAAGGTCTCATAGACCTTCTAAAGGGACAAAGTGATTATTTGATGATGATGTTTTGTTGATGTGAAATGCATGTTTGTGAAATGTTCGATATGTCCAGTAATGCCTCTTAACCCTAGTCTGGCGATGGATACGGCTTAGGGGTGTTAAAACGCAGCTCAAGAAGAGAAATTGGTCCATATTCTCAAGCAACATAAAAGAGGTATTGCTTGGAGTATTGTCGACATTCAAGGTATTAGTCCTTCTTTTTACATGCACAAGATCAAGTTGGAAGATGAAGGCAAGCAATCGATTGAACAACAAAAAAGATTAAACGAGAAGATGAAGGAAGTTGTCAAAAAGGAAATCATAAAATGGCTTGATGCTGGAATTATTTACCCAATTTCTGATAACAATTGGGTAAGTCCAGTGCAACACGTGTCTAAAAAGAGTGGCATCAATGTGTTTCACAACGATAAGGACGAATTAATTCCTATACGTATTCCCAGGGGATGGCGAGTTTGTATGGATTACCGCAAATTGGATGCAGCCACAAAGAAGGATCACTTCCCACTTCTTTTCATAGACCAAATGTTGGATCAGCTTGCTGGAAAAGCCTATTGTTGCTTTTTAGACAGTTATTCTGGGTACAATCAAATTGCTATTGCACCGAAGGATCAGGAGAAAACAATCTTCACCTACCTTTTTGGTACTTTCGCTTTTCATCGTATGCCTTTGGACTTTGCAACGAACCAACCACATTTCAAATGTGCATGATGGAAATATTCTAAAATATGATCGAAGACTCTTTGGAGATGTTTATGGATGATTTCTTAGTCTATGGGAATGATTTTGATCATTACACTAACAATTTGGATAAAGTACTAAAGTGATGTGAGGACACATATCTTGTCCTAAATTGGGAAAAATCTCATTCATAGAAATTGAAGGCATTGTGTTAGGACACCACATTTCTTATCAAGGCATTCAAGTAGACAAAGCTAAGGCGGAAATCATTGAGAAATTACCTCTACAAACAAACGTGAAAGATATTTGCAGTTTTTTGGGACATGTGCGGTTTTACCAATGGTTTATTAGAGATTTTTAAAAAAATTGCAAAGCCCTATGCTTATTGCTAGAACAGAATTGAAAATTCTTATTGGATGATACATGTATGGATGCCTTTATTCAGTTAAAAAAGAAGCTAGTGAATGCACCCATTGTCGTTACACTCGAATGGTCTCAACCTTTGGAAGTTATGTGCGATGCAAGCGACTTTGTTGTGGGTGAAATTGTAACACCCCTTACCCGTAATGCCCGCAGGAATCGGGCTCGAGGCATTATCGAATTAAAACCATATGATCGCCACTTAGGCTCATTGTGACTACTTACTTAAGTCACCTCAACAACCTCATTCTCTACTTACGAGACCTCACACAAATACACGAGAGTTCTCGAGACCTTATCAGAAACTTATACGATTTTAAATTTTCTTCACTTAAACAGGGACTACATGCCCGTGTAAGGTGAGACACGCTCGTGGAGGACACCCACGTCCATGCCCTCAACCCATACATGAAAACCAAAGCATACTACCAATGCTCCACGGCTAGGGCACGCGCCTGTGCTCACCACCCATGGTGAACACTGACTACACCACACGGCCTGAAGTCTAGACACATGCCCTTGTGGCTAGCCCGTGGCCTAAATTGCTTGAATCTGTCAAAGATACATGGCCAATGCACACGTCTGTGGGCTAGCCGTGTGTCACACATGGCCTAGACACATGCTCGTGTGCCTATCCACATGGACAAGAACAAAACTATTTGCCAAGTTCTTCTTACTCCCCAATCATACACAACATGCACTCATCTAATTCATCTATAAACAACTCATATTGAAACACAAAATCATATGGTTAACTACATCTTTTCATATAATAAAATAGCCAACAATTATGGCATTATACAAAATAAATTATCCATCTAAAGGCCAACACATCTTAGCCATTTACACAAAATTTACTAACTTGTCTAGCCTCTATACATGCCATATACAAAACATCAAGTCTATCGTACTAGAGTAAGCTAATAGTGTGGACGATCTTCTGATTAATCCACATATCTTGATTCAACCCTCTTTCTCTATAAAACAAGGGAAAAGAAAAGGAGTAAGCCTTGAGCTTAGTAAGTTAGCAAATAAACAATTTAAGCATTCTAGTATAAACTAAACAACAATTAGCATTATACTACCAAATAAATTCACATCCACAATTATGCTTACTCTTTCTATCCCTTACCACATTTCGAACACATTATGAGTCACATACTCATAATCATTGATATCCACCCCTGCACTCAATATCACATTTACTCAATATACAACACATCATTATTCTTAATAATACATCCACACAGCTAATTTCTCTGTGATTTCGCACTTAGCCCACCACAATCAATTTATAGGGTAGTATCGCACTTAGCCTACCAACAAAGGTATTCATAGTGGATTCATACATAGCCCACTAAATAATATACTTAACTATGGTATCGCACATAGACTATCATTGTTAAGTATTAAGGTGGAATCGCACTTAGCCCACCATCAAGCATTATCACTACACATTTATATATCTACTTGTAATCCATTCACAATACCTACTACATTCATTCCACTTGAACCACATCGATTCTCAATCATTCTCAATCATGCTATACACTAGCTAGCATCAATAAATTGTAAGTATGAATGCATTATTTACGCATAAACTTACATTGGCACTCAAAAGTATAGAGATGTGCAATTTACCATCAAGCTCGTAAAGTGATTTTCATTCAACTTTCTAATCTTTCATGCTTAGTGAACCATTTATTCAACTAAAGCAATCATCAGATCTCTCTAAATCACACATGTATGACCAAACTCAAAATTTTCACAAACAAGTCCCTACTTGCATTTTTCATTGAAATCACTTAGCAAAAGATGTTTCTACTACATCAAGCTTTCATATTCTTCCATAAAACATCAAAATACATGCATGTCATACATGAGTACATTTTTGAACATCCATCTTAGCTCAACATGTAGCAAAAAATAACTTACTCATGCTACTAGGACTTCAAAAATACGAAGAATATCAAAAACGGAGCTAGAATACACTTACTAGCTAGCTTGAAAAGTTGAAGAGCCCTAACAATGGCTTCTCTATAATTTCGGCAGCTTGGGGAAGAAGATGAATGAAATACTATCATATTTTCCCCGTTTTAATCATTTAATTGACAAATGACTAAAATGCCCTTTTGTCAAACTTTCAAATTTTAACCCATTCAAGCCCAATTTTGTCCAAAAATTAGAATTTGGGAAATTACTATTTAAGTGCCTCTAATTGGTAATCCAAACTATTTCACACGAATAGCTTTTAGAATATCACATTTTGCAACTTTTTCAATTTAGTCCTTTTGGACAATTCAACTGTAATTTAACAAAATTTCTTCCTGAAACTTTTACACTACTATGCAAACATGGTATAAACCTCAAAAACTCATACATGTACCTTGAATTTGTGGTCTCGCACCACTATTCTGACTAGGCCCTAAATAAGGATGTTACAACTCTCCCCTTTTAGAGATTGTTGTCCCCAAAAATCTTACTAGTAAAGAGATTTGGATGTTGCTCTCTCATAACTTCTTCTGTTTCCCACGTAGCCTCTTCCACACTGTGTTTTTGCCACAACACTTTCACTAGGACTATGTTCTTATTTCTCAACTTTTTCACTTCTCGAGCCAAGATCTTAATTAGCTCCTCTTCATAAGACATATCCAGTCTTATCTCAATTTCCTCTGAAGGAATCACATGTGAAGGATCGAAGCGATATTGTCGCAACATCGACACATAGAACACATTATGAATCTTTTCTAATTCCACCGGCAAGGCCAAACGATAAGCCACTGGTCCAATGAATCTTGGACTTAATTTCCTTACTTTAAAGACATAGTGTCCAAATCTCATGATCTTCTTCCATGGAGATACCTTCAAAACACTTTGTCACCCATATTTTCTACCCCGGTGGTACCAAACCACTGTGGTGCTAAACCACCGGTGACATATAGTCACAATGTGTTACTAAAACACCGGTGTCCCAAAGACACAATATCCGTCAATGTGGTGCCAAACCACCGTGTCCCAAAGACACGCTTTGTGCTACCAAAGCACCGGTGACCAAGTCACAACCGATGATGGGGCCAACCCATCGTGTGATACCCAATCACTAGCAGACGATCCCATATCTCATGTGGGGCCAACCCACTGTGGTTAAACCATAGGGACAAGTCGCAATGAGGTGCTAAACCTCCGGTGACCCAAAGTCACAAAGTTGTGTTACCAAAACACCGGTGCTCACAACACAAAATATCACCGCCTCCACTCATATCACCCATACATGTCATATCGACTCATGTACAATATGCAATCATGTAACTCATGCAACCATGTCCAACATTGCATCTCATAGCATATATATATAGTATAGATCATCATATTCAAAGTATCCATAATAGGACTTGTAATAAAATAGACTTACCCTGATCCGTACACATACCCCATTTGGGTATCCAATTATCCATCATATTGGTATCGCTTTTTACAGCAAACAGTTTATTAATAACATTACTAGGTATCGATGTGTTAGTTTACACACCGTAAATACGAGTCTAGAAATCCTCGACAAAAGCAATCTAAGTCCCTCGAGTACTAGCTTCTACAATCGGCCAAAACATAGGGTTAGACATCTACACATTCGCCAACACCATTTAGACCAAAAGGGTTTGTCGAAGCCCTTACCTTTCACCGATTTGGTTTCCTACCAAATCCAACCAAAAGTGGTTCCTTAGACAATCGGCCCACCTATCAAGAAGGAAATATTAATCTCTTAAAGCTTTGACTAACCAAGAACTAAGAGAATGAACTAACAACAACCAATCACTTAACCTCCACTTACTAATCAACCCTGACGTAAGAAAACGGCTCCTCTTGCTTGCTTTGAAACCTTTGATGTCCTATAATGAAGAGATTAACAACGATTAACTCACTTCAATCCACAACCATCATAAGCTTTAATCTAATCGAAATCAATCATAAAACTAGAGAAAGAAAACATGACCATTCGCCAAGGACTTACCCCAACACCAACCACCAAGAATTCGCCACAAGAACCCCTAGAGAAAAGGGACATTCGCCCAAGAGCTTTTGAAATGGAAGATAAAAAAAATTATATGAAATGGATGGGAACAAATACTTACAGCTTTGAAAGAAATCGGCTTAATGAAATGGTAAGGCACAAATGAAAGATTCAACTAGGATTATTGAGAAAAGCAAATGAGAGTTTGAGGAAGAAGATGATATGGTTTCGCTTACTAGTAATGGAGAAGTCAAAATAGAGAACTGGGTTTAGAAGTAGTATGATTTCGGCACAAGCATGACAAGAGAAAATGAATGAAAGTGTGAGAAGAAAAGATACCCATTCACTTATTTAAATGAAGAAAGAAGGATAGATGCAACAAATTCAATTTCTTTTCTTTTTAAATCGCATGCGACTTACAACTCGATTTGAAGCGACTTCTTCAGGACTATCACGGATCATTTTCACTTTCTCTTCAATTTCTTTCACTAGATCGACCCCATGGATTCACTTCTCACTAAGCTCTGTCTAATATAAAGGAGTCCGACACTTATGACCATAAAAGGCCTCATACGGAGCCATCCGTATACTCGATTGACAATTGTTGTTGTAAGCAAATTCGACCAAAGGTAGATATCTCTCCCAACTACCTTCAAATTCTAACACACAGCATCGAAGCATATCTTCAATGGCTTGAATCACTCTTTCAGACTGACCATCAGTTTGCAGATGGAACGCAATACTGAAATTTAGCCTCATACCCATGGCTTCTTGCAACTTCTTCCAAAACCTCGAACTAAACCTCGGATCTCTATCCGATATTATAGACATAGGCACACCATGCAATCTCACTATCTCTATAACATACAATTTAGCTAACTTATCCAGTGAATAATCAACATGTACTGGAATAAAGTGAGTCGACTTCGTCAATCTATCTATAACAACCCACACAACATCTTTCTTTTTCGGAGTCATCGGCAACCCCATCACAAAATCCATGGTAACCCGATCCCATTTCCATTCAGGAACAATCATTGGCTGAAGCAACCCAGAAGGCACTTGATGCTCAGCTTTTACCTGTTGACAAATCAGGCATTTTGCCAGAAAATCTGAAATGTCTCTTTTCATACCCAGCCACCAATAAAACTTTCTCAACTTATTGTACATTTTTGTACTTCTTGGATGGATTGACCAATAACCACTATGCGCCTTATGCAAGACTTTTCGGATCAACTCATCATCTTTGGGTACACAGATTCTATCATGATACATCAAACAACCGTTCGAGTCCATTCGAGAATCAGAATTACTTCTTGATCCGCACTTAGCTCTCTTAGCTTGCATCTCACTGTCATTTCTCTGAGCCTCACTTATTTGTTGAACAAATAGTGGCCAACTCTCAACTCGGCCAATATAGTCCCATCATTAGACAATGCCAGACTCGTGCTCATGGCTTTCAAAGCATATAAGGATTTCCTACTCAGGGCATCCACAACCACATTAGGTTTTCTCGGGTGATAATAAATGACTAACTCGTAGTCTTTCAATAACTCGAGCCACCACCTCTGTATCAAATCCAGATCCTTCTGATCCATCAAATACTTCAAACTCTTGTGATCTGTAAAGATTTGGTACTTTTCCCCATACAAGTAATGTCTCCAGATCTTTAACGCGAAAACAATTACAGCCAACTTCAAATCGTGATTCGGATAATTCTTCTCGTGTGGTTTTAACTTCCTCGAGACGTAAGAGACTACCTTACCCTCTTTCATCAACACGTAACTAAAACCATTAAATGATGCATCACTATAAACCACGAACTCTTTTCCCGATTCTAGTTGAACCAAACTCGGTGCCTCAGTCAATAATGTTTTCAACCTCTTGAAACTCTGTTGACATGTCTTAGTCCAATCAAACTTTACATCCTTATGTAACAGTTTCGTCATCGGGGTAGCAATCACAGAAAATCCTTTTACGAAACATTTGTAATATCCCACTAAACCTAGAAAGCTTCTGACTTCTGATACGTTCCTCGGCTGTTTCCAATCCACAATAGCCAAAATCTTACTCGAGTCAACTCTAATGCCATCACCCGACACAACGTGTCCTAGGTATTCTACCTCTCGAGCCAAAACTCACTCTTGCTAAACTTAGATACAACTTCTTATCTCTTAAAGTTTGGAAGACAATTTTCAAATGTTCTTCATGATCGTTCTCATCCCGAGAATAGATCAATATGTCATCAATGAAGACAACTACAAACTTGTCCACATAAGGTCTGAAGACACGGCTCATCAGATCCATAAAAATCACAGGTGTATTCGTTAAACCAAACGGCATGATCAGAAACTCGTAATGGCCATACCTTGTTCGAAATGCAGTTTTCAACACATCTTGCTCTTTCACTCTTAGCTGATAATAACCAGACCTTAGGTCTATCTTGGAGAACAATGAAGCGCCCTTCAATTGATCGAAGAGATCATCAATCCTTGGTAAAGGATACTTATTCTTCACCGTCACTTTATTGAGTTGCCTATAGTCTATGCACAACCTCATATACCCATCTTTCTTCTTCACAAATAATACCGGAGCACCCCACAGTGAGTAGCTTGATCTCACAAAGCCTTTATCCATTAACTCTTGCAATTGAACCTTCAGTTCTTTCAACTCTACAGGTGCCATCCTATACGGAGCAATTGAAATAGGTGCTGTTCCCGAAATTAACTCAATCCCAAACTTGATCTCTCACTTGAGGTAATCCGGATAACCCCTTTGAGAATACATCCCAGATACTCGCATACCACTGGCATTGATTCAATCTTCACCTCAAACTCTTAAGTATTCAATACAAATGTGAGATAGGACTCACATCCCTCTCTCAAGCATTTCTCTACCACCAAGGAAAAAGTCATCACTGGTAGACTATCCGATCCACCTGATTCAACTTGAATAGCATCTCTACCTTCACATTTCAGCTCGATAAACTTACTACCACAGTTCACTAAGACACTATGCGTAGTCAACCAACCCATGCCAAGGATTAAATCAAACTCATCAAACGACAACAATATCAGGTTTGCCAGAAAACATTGACTCTCAAACATCAAAGGACAATTCGTACACACCGTGTCTAGTAACACATGCTTACCTAACGGGTTTGACACCTTAACCATAATGTCCGTAGACTCAACGGTCATACTCAAACTAGATGCCAGTCTCATGCAAAATAGGAATGGGTAGACCCTAGGTCAATTAAAGCAATAACAAAGGTGTCATGGAGAGAAAAAGTACCCGTTATCACATCTGGGGAGGATGCCTCTTCGTGAGCGTGAATGGCATACGTCCATACAGGTGCCCGACCCTCCGGTCTCACAACAGAATATCGTGATGCACTTTTACCACTAGTTCCCCCTCCCGGGTTCTTTGGTGGCCTACCCCTCATAGGTACATTGCTAGATCTTATCTCTTGCTTCTCTTCCTTGTCATCCCTCTCAGGGCAATTTCAGATAAAATGGTCAGGGGAACCACACTTATAACAGTTTCGACTATTACCCTAACACTCTCCAGTGTGATATCTACCACAACTTGGACACTCTGGTTTGTTCTTCGAATTGCCCACACTTTCCATCGACGTGGCTTGGACTCTCGAACCCGAACGAGTGTTGCCTTAATCTCGAGGTGAATATCCTACTGATGTAGTGGTCCAAGGATTCGCCTCCTTGGATTTTTTTTGATTGAGCTTGGTGTGATTTGCCCATTGGTCATTTTCTTGCATCTCAAGCATCATTCACTACCTTCCTCTTTTCCTTACTCAGTTCTTCGGCCTTACTTGCTCTATCAACTAGCATTACGAACTCTTTCAATTCTAGAATACCAACTAGGAGTTTGATATCCTCATTCAGTCCATCTTCGAACCTTTTACATAAGTCGGTCTCCATCGACACACATTCTTGAGCGTATGTGCTAAACCTAACAAGCTCGCGCTCATATTCTACTACTGACATTCTTCCTTGCTTCAACTTAAGGAATTCCTTCCTTTGTTGATCGGTAAATCTTTGGCTAATATACTTCTTTTGGAACTCTTCCAGAAATAAGTCCCACGTCACCCACTCTCTTAGGACTACCGATGTCAATGTCTTCCACCAATGGTATGTCGAATCTCTTAACAAAGATACATCACACTTCAGGTTCTCTTCAGTGTACATAAGAGTTCATCAAACACTCTCATCGAGTTCTCCAACCAAAACTCTGCCCTCTTAGGGTCATCATCTACCTTAGCTCTAAACTCCTCAGCCCCGTGTTTCCTAATCTTATCCACCGGGGGCTTCGTTACTCTCACTACTTCTATACCTTGAGGAGCCACTAGAACTGGATAAGGTATAGGAGGAGGTGGAGGAGGTTGAGCATTAGGGTTTGCTCGAACATACTCTAAGTACTAGTTACTCATCATCTAGAGAAAGACTTCTCGAGCCTCATCTCCTTGACCCTAAGTCTCGGGTTCACTCTGCACAGGCCTAGTCCCTTGCACGGGAGCCGGTACATTACTAGCTGCGTCATCAGCCACGGTTGATCGGGATCCATACACTATATAAAACAAGTTTAAAATCATCAGAAGCCACCTCACTATCATTATACACTTATGGCATGTATAGCTAGACTCTTACACCTACTACGGTAGTCCTAGAACCGACTAAACCATAGCTCTGATACCACTAAATGTAACACCCCTTACCCATAATTCCCGCCAAAACCATAGCTCGGATTAAAACCATATGATCGCTACTTCGGTTCATTGTGACTACTTACTTAAGTCACCTCAACAACCTCATTCTCTATTGACGAGACCTCACACAAATACACGAGAGTTCTCGAGACCTTATCAGAAACTTCTCTGATTTTAAAATTTCTCCACTTAAATAGGGACTACATGCCTGTAACACCCCAAACCCGGCCCACAAGCCTTGACCGGATCTGGTATGTCACTGCGGAAAATCATTTGAAAAGATTTTTCACTTAAAAGTGAAACTTAATAATTTTTCTATCTTTTATGAAACATTGTGTATTTAAAATTCTAAGCAAAAATTTGAGGTTACAAAATATCCGAATTGAAAACTTTATTATACATTTTCACGATGTAAGTTGCCGAAATTAAAAACATTTTCAAATAATAATTAAGTTGTCAATCCACCTTAAAAATAATAACAATGCTTAAATACTTTAGAAGGCCCTTATTACAATAAACAAATGCTTAAAAGTACTGAATTATAAAATACTTAAACAATTAAAATATTTTCTGCGTGGGCCACCTCGCATCCACTCCAACCCGGTCCAAGCTTTATGCATCACTTGCGATGTTGGAAAAAAATTTGGGTGAGTCAACAGACTTAGTGCATAGTTATTTCACATGTCTCCACATATGGGTTTGGCCCATATCCACACAGTCCACTTACATAAATATGCAACATGAAGCCCAACCCAACCTAGTGTCAATCCGTAACACCTACCTTGGCGCACCCACCCAAGGCCGTAATAATCCACCGATCCACCAAGTGATCCACATATCTTACCTTTGCAAACTCTCACAAGGTAGTGGTGAGCCACCGATCACATAAGTGATCCCACATATCAATCACCCACGGTGATGCACACAACTATCAACCGAGATGTGGCACCTAGCTAACACCTCCCTTGATGAGGCACATAGCCAACATCAAGTGCCAATGTAGCACAAGGCTAACATTAGACCACGTACATAAAGTACACCTTTTCCTTCGATAGTCACATCCCAAGTCCCATGCAAACATATATATCATGGCAACATATCACTTGAACAATTATACATCACATGCCATCACATTTCATACATATATCAAATGTATATCAACGTCATAAAATACTGACCTGGTTGAACGATTACCCATCATGGGTATCCACCATTTTAGCCATTACTTCGGCTACCATTCACATCATATCACATATACATAAATATAACACATATACACAACAAAAGAACAGTGTGATATCTACGCACCTGTTTTGGCACAGTCTACTCAATCCCAAAACTTCCTTATGTCTGTCGATATCTTCCTTACTTATCCAAATCTCGAATACTTGCCCTTAAAACCAAAGTACACAATCGGTCACATTTATACACCTAAAATATGGCCTTAGGCCGAAAGTCCTAGATCACTTACCTTGCTAACTAAATTTTGAAAACCACTTCTTGTTCTTGAAACTGTCAAAATCCTATACATCACATGTTAGAATCAGCTACAAGTAATAATCTAGAAAAGATGGCCCTTGGCCGAATATTACACTACTAACCTTGAGCACTCGATCCCGAATGAATCCCTTAATGCTCCCTAACGTTGGCACCAAAAGAAACACATCAATATGGCCTTAAGCATATTCGGCCATTCCTACAAATCTAGGTCCAACTACCGATTTCGGCATACTTATGAAAAAGAACTCAAAATCGATTACCAAGGGAGAAAAATACTCACCACTTCATGAATAGTCCACTAGCTCCAAATGTCGACAGGCTAAAAAGATGTTGACCTTCGATTTTTGAGAATTGCGATAGAAGAAGGAGAATAAGGACACTTTGATATTCAGCTATGATTCTTATTAAAATACAAAATACGAATGGGAGAAAGAGCATTTACAAGGTTCTGCTAAGCCTTCAAATACTGATGGAATATTGGGCCACAAGAGCAAGGTGTATTCAGCTATTCAAGAAAGGGTGTAGAATTGGGGTTGAAAGAAAAGAAGAATGGGAGGACCTAGGAGGATTCGGCAATGGTGTTTCCCAAATAAAGATGTAATATTCGATAATAGCAACTTTAAAAGAGATTTTGGTTTAAGCAAAATAAAATAAAAGAAAGAGATGTGAAAGAAAATACATGCACAAATGGTTCTAACTTTCGGCTCTTGTCAAAGGAAAATAAGATGCAAATTTCGGCTCACACACACTTCCTATATTCTTCAAAATCGAAAATGCCACCCTAAAGAGTCCTATATTCGGCCATTGCTCATCCCCCTCTCCAATCCCATTTTCTTCTCATTTATCACTTTAATAAATAATAAAAAAATAAAACAATCCAACATTAATCCCTTATCAATCTCCTCATTTATCATTTTATCACCCATTTAAACTAAAATAAATAAAATAAAATCACATTATCCTACTCTTAGCCGAATCTAAAAAAACAAAGCTTATCCCATCCTTTTGGAAGCCCTCATGCCGTCCAACTCTTCCCCTCTCTTCTTTGACGCCAAAACAAAATAAAAACCACTTAATGCTGCCAACAAGGCTCGAACCTGAGCCCTCTTGAAGCTCCCTTTGTCGCAAGCTTCCCTGCTCCTCATGTAACGCCCCAAGCCATTTTGCTGCTAGTTCTTTTGTGTCATAAACTCCCCAATATTTCTTTTAAAGCCTCCTTAGCCAAGTTTCCCCTTCTTGACGCAAAGATCAAAAATAAAAACACACTCCCATGCCACCAACGTGATTCGAACCAAAGCCCTTGCCCACTGCTCATGCGTCATCACCAAGGCCCTAAGTGGCGATCCACCACTTTACCAAGCTCACTTCCATGTCCAAAAGCGCTTATAATTTTCCTTTAAGGCCTCCCAGCCTTGCTCCCTTACTAACTCAAAATCTAAAATTTTCCAATGCATTCCTTTTATCCTAAAGTTTTAAGAACCCCTAAATCACATCCAAACCACTCACTGAGCCTATTAACACATGAATTATTCACCAAATGCATAACCCCTAATCTAGGATATTACAACGCCCGTGTAAGGTGAGACACGCCCGTGGAGGTCACCCACGCCCATGCCCTCAACCAGTGCATGAAAACTCAAGCATACTGCCAATGCCCCACGGCTAGGGCACATGCCTGTGCTCACTATCCGTGGTGAACACTGACTACACCACATGGCCTGAACTCTAGACACATGCCTGTGTGGCTAGCTCGTGGCCTAAATTGCTTGAGTTTGTCAAAGAGACATGGCCAATGCACATGCCCGTGGGCTGGCCGTGTGTCACACATGGCCTAGACACATACCCGTGTGCCTATCCACATGGACAAGAACAAAGCTATTTGCCAAGTTCTTCTCACTCCCCAATCATACACAACATCCACTCATCTAATTCATCTATAAACAACTCATATTGAAACACAAACTCACATGGTTAACTACATCTTTTCATATAATAAAATAGCCAACAAGTATGGCATTATACAAAATAAATTATCCATCTAAAGGCCAACACATCATAGCCATTTACACAAAATTTACTAACTTGTCTAGCCTCTATACATGCCATATACAAAACATCAAGTCTACTGTACAAGAGTAAGCTGATAGTGTGGGCGATCTTCCGATTAATCCACGTATCTTGATTCAACCCTCTTTCTCTATAAAACAAGGGAAAAGAAAAGGAGTAAGCCTTGATCTTAGTAAGTTTACGCATAAACAATTTAAGCATTCTAGTATAAACTAAACAACAATTAGCATTATACTACCAAATAAATTCACATCCACAATTATGCTTACTCTTTCTATTCCTTACCACATTTCCAACACATTATGAGTCACATACTCATAATCATTGATATGCACCCCTGCACTCAATATCACATTTACTTAATATAAAAACATCATTATTCTTAATAATACATCCACACAGCTAATTTCTTGGTGATTTTGCACTTGCCCCACCACAATCAATTTATAGGGTAGTATCGCACTTAGCCTGCCAACAAAGGTATTCATAGTGGTTTCATACATAGCGCACTAAATAATATACTTAACTATGGTATTGCACACTGCCCATCGTTGTTAATTATTAAGGTGGTATCGCACTTAGCCCACCATCAAGCATGATCACTACATATTCATATATCTACTTGTAATCTATTCACAATATCTGCTACATTCATTCCACTTGAACCACATCGATTCTTACTCATTCTCAATCATGCTATACACTAGCTAGCATCAATAAATTGTAAGTATGAATGCATTATTTATGCATAAACTTACCTCAGCACTCAAAAGTATGGAGATGTGTAATCTAGTCCACCACCTTGCTCTTACCTCAGTTTTGATCCGGGCTTCGTCTTTCTTGATCTATAATTACAAATCAACTCATTCAATACACACATTTATTAAATTGACCATTATCTCATACTTTAGTGAAATTACCATTTTACCCCTAAACTTTCTCATATTTACACTTTTGGCCCAAGGCTCGTAAAGTGATTTTCATTCAACTTTCTAGTCTTTCATGCTTAGCCGAACGATTTATTCAACTAAAGCAATCATCAAATCTCTCTAAATCACACATGTATGACCAAACTCAAAATTTTCACAAACAAGTCCCTACTTGCATTTTTCATTGAAATCACTTAGCAAAAGATGTTTCTACTACATCAAGCTTTCATATTCTTCCATAAAACATCAAAATACATGCATGTCATACATGAGTACATTTTTGAACATCCATCTTAACTGAACATATAGCAAAAAATAGCTTACTCATGCTACTAGGACTTTAAAAATACGAAGAATATCAAAAACGGAGCTAGAATATACTTACTAATTAGCTTGAAAAGTTGAAGAGCTCTAACAATGGCGTCTCTAAATTTTTGGTGGCTTGGGGAAGAAGATGAATGAAATTCTATCATCTTTTCCCCTTTTTAATCATTTAATTGATAAATGACCAAAATGCCCTTTTGTTAAACTTTCAAATTTTAACACATTCATGCCCAATTTTGTTCAAAAATTAGAATTTGGGAAATTACTATTTAAGGACCTCTAATTGGTAATCCAAAGCTATTTCACATGAATAGCTTTTAGAATATCTTATTTTGCAACTTTTGCAATTTAGTCCTTTTGGACAATTCAACCACAATTTAACAAAATTGCTTCCTAAAACTTTCACACTATTATGCAAACATGGCATAAACCTCAAAAACTCATACATATACCTCAGATTTTTGGTCTCACACCACTATTCTAACTAAGCCCTAAGTCGGGATGTTACAACAGTGCTAGGACAACAACAGGGAGAAATATTTCATGCAATCTATTATGTTAGCAAAACTTTTACAGAGGCTCAACAACCACAGAGAAAGAATTACTTGCTGTAGTCTTTGCTTTCGACAAGTTCCATTCCTATCTTGTCAGCGTAAAGGTTACTGTATTCACTGATCATTTGGTGTTGAGATATCTCTTTGAAAAGGATGCCAAACCAAGACTGATATACTGTTGCAAGAATTTGACATCGAGATTAAAGGCCGTAAGGGTTCAAAAAATCAAGTTGTCGACCATCTATCTCGATTGGAAGTTGGCAAAAAAGACCGAAACATACTTGAAATTGTTGACACATTCCCAAATGAAAAGTTATTTGCTGTAGATACAACCCCTTGGTATGCAAATTTTATTAATTATCTAGTGTGTGGAAACTCCATTGGGTGTCACAGGCCATAAAAAAGAAAGATTTATTCGTGACGTAATGAAGTATAATTGGAACGAGCCGTATTTATTCAAGGTATGCAATGACAACATTACTAGACATTGTGTTCCAACAGAGGAGATTCTTTCAATCCTGAAGCATTGTCATGATGCTCCTTATGGAGGTCATTTCGGTGGCATGAGAACTACCTCTAAAGTTCTCCAATTAGGATTCTACTGGCTGACATTATTCAAAGACGCCTACAATTTTGTGAATCAATGTGATAAGTGTTAGCGTATCGGTTTATATCCTGACGTAATGAAATGTTACAGCATCTAATTATAGAGGTTCAATTATTAGATGTTTAGGGTATGGATTTTATGGGACCGTTTCTAAGTTCATTTGGAAATCTGTATATATTAATAGCTGTTGACTACGTCTTGAAATGGGTGGAAGCTATTGCAGTCCCAAAGGATAATGTAAAGACAGTGCTAAAATTTTTTATAGGTATATACTCACCCGATTTGTCACATCAAAGGCATTGATTAGTGGTCAGGGTACACACTTTCATTACAACCAAGTGGCAATCACACTGAAGAAATATGGAGTTAATCATAGAATGACTACTACTTATCATCTGTAAACCAATGGACAAGCCGAACTATAAAATTGACAAATTAAGAACATCCTTGAGAAGGTTGTAAACCCTTCGAGGAAAGATTGGTAATTTTGATTGGATGACACTTTATGGGTATTGCAGACAGCATACAAAACTCCTTTAGGGATATCACCGTATCAATTGGTTTTTGGGAAAGCATGTCACTTGCCATCAAACTGGAACAAAAAGTAGTATGGGTAATTAAACAAGTGAACATGGACTATGAAGCGGCTGGAAAGAAAAGATTGTTGGATATCACTTAACTAGAAAAGATTAGGAGAAATGCTTATGAAAATGCTGCAATTTACAAGGAAAAAGACCAAATGATGGTATGATAAGATTATTTTACAGCGACAATTTATCGTGGGTCAACATGTTTTATTATTCAATTCTCGACTCAAATTGCACCCAGGTAAATTGCGTTCACGTTGGTCTAGATATTTTGAATTTGTCACCGTATTTCCTCATGGTGTAGTCACAATACGTGATTTAGATGATGGACACCAGTTCAAAGTAAATGGAAAGAGGCTGAAACACTACTTTGGCAACAATGATCGAAAGCAAGTAGAGACGATTAACTTGGTCGAAAAGTTTTAATTTTTACTCCATGATTTTATTTTATTTATGTTTTGTTAAAGTTTGTTTTCCTTCTTTTTTGCAGAATAATTAGGTACCATTGTTGACGTATTGAAGTCTTACTATTAGCGCATCCCTTACGTTTGAAATACCTTTTATAACTCCTCAGAATTAAGAGAAAGTCAGATTCCACCATTGGATAAAAACTCACCCAGCTGTTTGATCCTTATAAGTGGGTACAATTTCTATTGGACACAACTCTTCCCGCCAACCCTATACTCTCTACAAAACAACACCCCCTCCATCTTCCTCTTCCACTCACTATAAATTCTCCCTTACTGTACCAACTGTAAAACATTCAAGCAACCATTTTTATTTCTTTTTCTTCTAAAAATCCTATCTTTTTACCTTTAAACCATTTTCCCTCAACAAAAGATGGAAAAACATGAGGCTTGGTCAAGAAAGCCGCCAAATATACTGGGGAACATGCATCCTCTGCGACCACAATGTAACACCCCTAACCCATAACCATCGTCGGATTACGGTTAAGAGGTATTACGGGACAATTTGAAACTTTTACAAACATTTCACATCATAATTTATCATCATCATATCATTGCAAAACACAAACATATAGTCCCTTAATGAGGTCTACGAGACCTTAAACATGCATTAAAAAGGGGTCGAGACTAAACT
This sequence comes from Gossypium rotundifolium, assembly GCA_025506655.1. Classification (NCBI taxonomy): domain Eukaryota; kingdom Viridiplantae; phylum Streptophyta; class Magnoliopsida; order Malvales; family Malvaceae; genus Gossypium; species Gossypium rotundifolium. The sequence continues at coordinate 149,157,885 of CP106724.1, forward strand.
GGGCACTTACGAAATTTTCCAAAAAACTTGTCATTTTTCAAAGCTACAGAGGTCACATGCCTGTGTGGGCAGGCCGTGTGACACGCCCGTGTGTCTAAGCTATGGCAAAACAAGGCATACATACTGACTTGTCCACACGGTCTGAGACACGTCCGTGTACCTTACCCATGGTCGACACTAACTTGCACCACAGGGCCAGTCACACACCCGTGTGTCCAGCCCGTGGTCGAAACTGACTTATTTTAAAATGCAACCATGTAGGACACGGTCGAGCCACACGCCCGTGTGCTAAACTTTGTAGGCAAATATAGGCCATTTTCAAGACCAATTCGCCACCCACACTTTTGTTATCCCTACAAGCATATACAAGCATCATTTCAAACACCATAAACAACCAAAACATACCAATATGACCATCTTTTCTAACCATTCAAGAACATATCAAAGACACCAACTTTTGTGCCATTTAGTTCAATCTAATCACAAGCACTTCCAAGCATAATCCATCCACAAACTTACCAATTCAATATGACATCTTTTCATCTATAATATACCAACTTTGCATCACAAAACATAGATAAAATATTACCATATGCACATCCATTTACAAGCCATATCACATAGCTTATAGATACAACTCAAAAATCAACCTTTTCAACTAGACTATACATGCCATACTTAAATATGTACACATTCAAAAGGTATCAAAATAGAGTTTGATAGTGTGGTGATGATCCTTGATGATCCCCGAGCCTTCCGTAGCTTTAACGATTTATAAAACAATGCAAACACACAGAGAGTAAGCTTTCAAAAGCTTAGTATGCCATATACAAATAAACTTAACATACAACATTCATAAACATATCAAATATAAGGTCATTAATATATCTCAATTGCAAATTCATAATTCTTCTTTGGCTCATTTATTTAGCCATTTCTTACTAACAATTCATACTTCAAAGTATCTATTTTGCTCATACCACAATCATACATATACCACATTTTGTCTCATTGAATCTATGCACATATCTCACTTGTGCACAATCACATATACTTACCTTTCATACTCAATCATAGTATACATTTCAAACGTACCTGAATCAATTACATATTTCACATAGCCTTTCATTTCTTGAAATTGCCTATAGAACCATTCAGAATCAAATAAGATATTCAGATACTCAGAATACTCGTACAATGCCACTGTCCCAAACAGGGTCTTACACGAATCAAATATGATGCCAATGTCCCAGACATGGTCTTACACGTAAATCTCAAATCGATGCCAACGTCCCAAGCGTGGTCTTATACGAAATTCTCATATCAATGCCAACGTCCCAGACGTGGTCTTACATGATATCATATATCAAAATTCCTATGTCATGACATATGAATCTTATCTATTCCTAAAGTTCGTACGGGACTTTTTGGACCTTGCAACCCTGTCGATACTTTCTCAAATTTCACATGTATATCATCCAAAACCTTTCAATACAATTCAAAATTAAATGAACATGAATAATTCAACTTAAATACATTTATTTGCATATAGACTTACCTCGTACGGATATAATCGGACAGATTTGACTACTCGTTCACTTTTGACTTTCCTCAATCTAAATCCGTTTTCTTTGGTTCTTGATCCATACATATTCAAATTTAACCCATTTATTCACCAAATCATTCAATTCAATCCAAAAACATACATTTAGGACAATTTACAAATTAGCCCTCATATTTTCACATTTTAACATTTAAGTCCCTATTTCACAAAATCACAAAATATACAAATTCCTTTGTACCCATGCTTAGCTGAATTTTCATCATGATCATACAAGTCCATACATTTCATTTATTTCATATTTTAGTCCCTAAAAATTTTATTTTCACAATTTAGTCCAAATTACTCAAATTCACCAAAAATCCAAAGACAAAACATGTTAATCTAACACATATATTTCATATTTCATCAACATCATAAAGCTTAAACATTCATCAATGGAAAATTTCATAATCTTTATCAAATTCTAAAATTAAGGCATGGGTTTTGTAGTACACGAAACAACGATTACAAAAACGTAGAAATTATCAAAAATCGAAACCAAAACATACCTTAATTTTGCTTAAACATAGCCGAATATTCAAAGCTTTAAACCCTTGTTTATTTTTCCTATTTTCGATTCAAAAATATGAGCATAATGGCTTTCATCCTTTTGTTTTATTTAATAATCATATTAATAACTCAATTACCAAATTAACCTTTTAATTAAACATATAAAACATTTATAATGGTTGGTTATAAATGTCCATTAACCATACTAATGGTTTATTTACCTCATAAGGCCACCACATTCAAAAATCAACTCAATTAAGCACATTAACATATAGATTGTCACTTTTACCTTTTATGCGATTTAATTTTTTTCTCAAATTATGCTCACAAACAATAAAATTAATTCACGAAACTTTCACACATGCTCAATCACATATTGCAAGCATAGAAAATAATATTAAAATATTTATCTATCTCAGATTTGTGGTCCCGAAACCACTATTCTGACTAGGGTATAAACGAACTATTACACACAGTCCATGAATAGGAATCCCCTAGGCTAGAGCAGACAAAGGAGCCAGTAGTCTTTTTGAATAAAGTGACAAAGAATGATTTCACAACAACATTTTGAAGCACAGCTTTCATCCAAAGTAGGGCATTTCTCTTTCGCCACAACAAGATTTGGGTAAACAAGTCTCCAAAACCATCTCAAAGTTAAAGTGGGAAACTTTTTGCAACTACATTGGAAGCTACTCACCTTCATTGGTACTAGAGTTCTACATATATCTATGATCATGAGTTAGAGTTTATTTTTGTTCGAGAAAGATTAATACTATGGGACGATGTAAACATCAACGAGCAGTACAACACCTGTGGTTAATACAAATGTGTTTGAAAATTTTTGTTACATTCGATGCTTAATTCTTAATCATGTGAACTATCAATGAATGAGTTGGATAACTCTGACTTAATGTTGTATCTTTAATTCTTTGATGAATGATTTAGGTTGCATTAGTAATGGATGACTAGTAGCATTCCTTAAATCTTGAATTAATCTGCCTTTTACAACTGTTTATATGTATATATAGTTATGAATAAGAGACACTCCAAAGTAGGTGTATTGTGAAATTTTAAAGAGGGAACATCCAATGCAAGCATTAGAAAAATGAATATGGCCAAAGGCTGTCACTGAATGAGTGTGTGTCAGCGCAATTAGGTACTCCCTAGGGGTTTGTTGCACTCCATTGTTACTTCTCAAGAACAAGGGTACAAGAAGGCAACGATATCCCTTATTCACAAAAAAAGAGAGACATATATTTTATAATAAATATTGTACTGGTAGATAGAATTTAGGATTTAAAGCATGATGCTGGTTTTGATGAAGTTCCAATCATATTCATTCATACTTATGTATTGTCGATGTTATATTCTTTCATCTAAATGTGACTCATTCATTGGGGTTTTAGGTGATTTAAGTTACCAGAATGATCATTTGCCTTAGTGAATTTTTGTGTAGCCTTGCTAGTTTCTTTTACTTGAGGACAAGGAAAAACTCAAGTTTTGGGGTGTGATAATACTAAAAAGAACATATGTTTTCTCCCTACTTATTGGTTAATTTTTACCCATTTAGTTATCTTTAGCACATATTTTAGCATTTTTAGTTCAGTAAATTGCATTTTATAACTTAGTGGATCTTAGCCTATTTGTCCTTAATTTTGTCATGTTTCAGTACCAATGTCGTTGCATGAGTATTTTTAGATTGTGCCTAGAATTGTCGTCACATCTGACAACTGTCTAGATAATAAAAAAAAAGTCTAGTACACCAACTTGTACGTACAGAGGCAGCATGATTCTGATGAAAGGACACCTATGCTATTTGGATAACTATTAATATTGACATGAAAAGGAGAGAGAAAGGGGTATTATCTTCTTCAACCTATATTTTGAAGCTTTTCAGGGATGGTGGCTTAAACCTCCTATGGGTGAATCGATGTGAAAGGGATGCAACTTAGCTCTTGACGGGAGCCCTAAATGCGACACAAGAGGGAGTTCATAGATCAAGTCAAGATTTTCTAAGAATAGTACTCTCCACTTGTTTCTTTTATATTTCTTTTCTAAATGATGGTGATTACTTTCTATTTTATGTCTGTCTAAAAGTATACATGATTTCTGGGTTAAATATTTTTTACTTCCTATTTTATGTCTGTATAGAAGTATACATGATTTTTGGGTTAAATTTTTTTTATTCAATCTTGTTTTTACTGTTTAATCTTTGTGTTTGAATGTTTTTAGCATGGAAGTGTTATTCCAGTCACTGACACTGAAAAGTGCAGCGACAGTTCAAGCTAACAAGCATGACAATGGAAGTTGCTTGAGGATTAGAGGAATTTAATCCACTTGTTCTTAATAGTGTTCCATAGCCATCATTGAAAGGTATGGCTAATGTGCAGGTTTATGTCTTAGATTAAATATAGAATTTAAGCTTGGTAAGATATTCATTACAATTTAATGCATCGACAATCACCTATCCTTTTATACATTGTGAGCACTTAGTATTTTGTTAAATATTCATGTTAGGGATCCCAGTTTATCATTATCATATTTTATCTTATTGTTTTCAAGTTATTGCTTCGACAACTACTCTCACAATTTATCTCGTTTCTATCTATTTATTGTACTGACATTGATAGATAAAAAACAACCATCCTCGTGGGATCGATATCCAATAGACTCATATCTGTCTACTATACTTGCATCGATAGTGTACGCTAGCACATTATTGTTGTGACGTTAAACAGCCGATCAATCCCTAACGAGCTTCCAACCCGATCGAGCTTCCAATAATCTATAAAGTAAGAGAAGATGACTGCATAAGCAATGAATGCTTTGTAAGTTCGTACAAACTTGAAACATAACTTATCACTTAAACTATCATACATAGATTAAACATGACACAAGATCATACTTTAACTTAGTATAAACCTATTGAACACCATACAACTCACCATGGAGTATATTTATAAACATCACATAGACCTTCCATTCATAACATAATAAGGTCTTATAAATTGACTTACATAATTAACAAGCTATCCTTAAAATGGTGAATCATTTCATTTACTTAATTACCATTTCATTCACTTAGCATTAACTTAGATAACATCATTAATTCACTAATTATTATATTTGTTTATGAATTAGGTAACTTCATGTATAGCATACTTATAAGTACATCATTGAACTCATCAATCCCTTTTTCATCATATTACAATTCAACTATGAACTTACCATTTCATTACCTTTCCTCACCCGTTTCATACGCATAACATACAAGACATAAACGTAACATTAACCATACTCACAAGCTAGTGCATTTAAACTACACAATAAACCATTTCATGAGAAATTACATACTTTGATTCTTACCACTCTTGCATGCACATGAGTATCTTTCCATTTAGCAACTTATCATTCCAATGCATATCTTTAAAACTAACATAATACAACCAAACCAATAGCTTGACACAAGCCTAAGCATCATCAACAACACATGTTAGTGTATCAATTCATAATTCACTTGAATTAATGTAAGATAAGTCATTAAACATGAATAACCTCACTTAAATCATCAATTTCATGAACATAGACATACTTTCATTTAGCATTTCCTTTTCATTCCTTTTCATAGTTTTCATGATATAAGTCATTTTAATACCTACCGTTTCTTCCCTTTTCATGCCCATTGAACCACTTAAAATAATATTTTTAAGCTCACACAAAGTGTGCTAAACAAATGGTCAAAACCATTCCTTTTCCTTTTCCTTTTCATATATGCTCATATGAGCCATAAATGGGTCTGCTTACACAAGCTGTTAGTCAAAATGTAGCTACACGGTGCTACTCACACAAGCTATTGAGAATCGTAACAAATGTTGGAGCTCAGCCACCAGTAGGGACATTCAAGACCAACACTTGAAACATGGTAACCCTAATGACATGTGACAAACCATAATTTACACATATTTTAAACCTATGCTTGGCTTATTTTTGGATGAATTTTCAATTGATTTGATGAATATGATGCTCCTAATCCCTTATTTTCATGTTTTATATTCAAGAGAGCTTAGAAAGTCGAAAAAAATGAAAAATAGGCCAAAAAGGGACAAAATGGGCCTACATCAGAAATCACATGGCCTGGACTATCGACCACGGGCAGATCACACGGCCGTGTGTGGCATGTAGAATCAACCACGGCCAAAGGAGTCCACCACAGGCATGTCACACGGGCGTGTCCTTGCCATAGCAAAGAAGAATTTTACTCGGAATAAGCTACTTGTGGGCCAATAGAGGTGTTCCAAAGCCTATATAAACACCCTATGGGGCAACCTAAAAGGGGACATTGAATAGACGTCGAATAGGAGGCAGAAAAACCAAAGAGAAGGATCTCCATCAAGACTGAAGATCTCCCATCAAGTTCTTTAAAGGTTTTTGGGTTTTCATTATGTTTTGTGGTTTTCCCTATTTTATGATGTTTCCTTCTATTAGTATGAACTAAATCCCTTAAATATCTAAGGGGATGAAACCTAGATGAATCTTATTATTATTTGATTTATAAGATAAATACTTGTTCTTATTCTTAATTGTGAGTTTTTATTCTTGTTTTAATAATTCAACTTATTGATCCAAGTCGAATGTGCTTATTCAGTGGAGCAAAAGTCCCTGTTTAAGAGAAGATAAACACAATTAAGCGGAGTTGATTGCAACCCTAGAAATAGGGCGACAAAAATCTGCCGAATTAGTGTCAAATCTAATAAGGGAATTCATAAATCGAGTTAATGCAACAATAGGGGTGTTAATTAGAAAGAAACTTCAATTAATCAACCTAGAGTTAGTTGTTTTTAGTCTCGAAGGAGATATTAACATAAATCAGAGATTTCTACGGATTAAGTCAAGTGAATAAATCATATGAATCAAAAGTAATAAATGAAGTCTAGGTGGATTTCCTTAGGTATTGCCTATCTCATATAAGTTGTCCAAAATTATTTTCCCAATTCACTCTCTATCACGTTCATAGTCATTTAGTTAGTTAAATTAGTTAGTTAATTCTAGATAAAAATAAATCTCCTTAATTATTAGGCTAGATAATAAAAAGATAGTTATTACTAGTAATTTTAGTCCTTGAGGATACGATATTCCGGACTCGTCATAACTATACTATTGTTCGATATGCGCGCTTGCCTTTGTCAAAATAATAGTTAGTTTCGAGCTCCATCAAGTTTTTGGCGCTGTTGCTGGGGACTAAAATATTAGGAACACTTAATTTTTATTACTTTAGCCATTCTTTTTTTATTACAATTTAATTTTACTTTTTTATTTTTTTTACTTCTCTAATTTTTCTTTTTATTTGCTTCTGGCAGGTAATTTTAGTTTATGACTAGAAGAAACCCATCAGGACCATTACTATTTGAAAGCGATATAGAAGCTACCGCCCGCAAAAACCAAAGAGAAATAAGGAAAAGCTTACAATACATAGAAGAAGAGCAAGAAGACGAAACCAATAATACCGAAGAGATGGCTGATAATAATCTGCTACCTTCTGTGGTTGCCGCAAATCCAGTGAATCAAAATCATGCTCCTCGTACTATGTATGATTATGCTAAACCTAATTTAATAGGAACTAAATCAAGTATTGTTAGACCTACTATTGTTGCAAATAATTTTAAACTAAAACGTAACACTATATAGATGATTCAGCAATTTGTTCAGTTTGATGGTTTGTAGGATGAGGATCCAAATAATCACTTGGCAAATTTTCTAGAGTTTTGCGACACTTTCAAAATTAATGGCGTTTCTGATGATGCCATTTGCCTTCGGTTGTTTCCCTTTTCATTGAGGAACAAAGCTAAACAGTGGTTAAACTCGTTACCATGAGGACCAATTACTACATGGGACCAAATGACCAAAAATTTTTTGTTAAAATATTTTTTGCCGGCTAAAATGGCTAAGTTGAGGAATGATATTTCTTCTTTTATGCAGATGGATCTAGAAACACTCTACAACGCATGGGAGAGATATAAAGATCTACTAAGGAGATGCCCTCACCATGGGTTACCTTTGTGGCTACAGGTTCAAACCTTTTATAATGGTGTGAACCCCTCAACTACACAGTTGATTAATTCAGCCGCCGGTGGAACCCTAAATAACAAGACCCCTGAAGCGGCTTATGAGTTTATAGAAGAGATGGCACTGAATAACTATTAGTGGCAAGTTATAAGGACAAAGCTAAAAAAAGTCGCCAGTATTTTCAACCTCGACGTAGTGACCATGCTATCAAACCAAGTAAAATTGTTAAATAAAAAGATTGATGGTTTGTGTGGTTCTTCACAGGTACATCCAGTGATGTAGTACGATACATACGGGGGAGGGACAAACAATATAGAATACCAACCCTACAACCCTGGCATAGAGAACAAACAGATGAACTATATGGGTAGTAATTCTAGACCTCAAAATAACCCTTATAGTAACACTTACAATCCAGGTTGGAGGAACAACCCAAACTTCACATGGAGTGGCCAAGGGAGTCAAAGACAACAACCTCCTACAGGCTTTCAACAGCAACCCTACCCACAAGAGAAAAATCTAAACCTTGAGGAGATGCTAACAAAATTTATCGCGTTGTTAGAAACCCATTTCCAAAACATCGAAACAACACTCAAGAATCAGCAAGCATCGATTCAAGGGATTGAGACCAATTAGGACAACTCGCTAAGCTCATATCTGAATGGCCACAAGGTAGCTTGCCAAGCAACAATGAAACTAACCCAAAGGAGCAACTTCATGCCGTTACTGCTCACGATAGTGAAGGTTTAGATGAGCCAAAATTGAGGCAGGAGAATATGGTAGAGGAAGGTAAGGTTAAGGTAAGCCATGATCAACCAAAACCGGTAATTACAGAGTACCAACCTTGTGTACCATACCCCAATGCGATGAAGAAAGACAGCACAGATGAACAATTCGGTAAATTTATTAAACTTCTAAAGAAATTACATATTAACTTATCATTTCTTGAAGCTCTTTCACAGATGCCCAATTCAAGAAAATTTTTAAAGTAGCTTTTGACAAACAAACGGAAGTTAGACGAGGCGTCGCATGTGGAGTTAAATGTTGTGTGCTCAGCAATCTTAAAAATAGACTACCACAAAAGTTAAAAGATCCAGGGAGTTTTATGATTCCTTGCTTAATTGGTAGTTTATCTATTAATAATGTTGTAGCTGATTTAGGGGCAAGTATCAATGTTATGCCTTATAAAATGTTTAAACAGCTAGGTCTCGGGAAGCCTAAACAAACTAGGATAAGCATTCAATTGGCTGATAAAACTATTAGAGTTCCTAGGGTATAACTGAAGATGTACTAGTAAAAATTGATAAATTCATATTCCCAGTAGACTTTGTTGTTTTAGACATGGATGAGGACAACAATGTTCCTTTAATTTTAGGAAGACCCTTTTTAGCAACTACTAAAACTAGAATTGATGTTGGTACAGGTGAACTCACACTTTGTGCAGGTAACAAACGATCACTCTTCAGGCTCTTGACTCAGCTAAGACATCGAGTAATAAAGGTGAGAACATAAATTCTATTAATGACCATTTGGTTCAACCTTCTTTTCAGGAAGCACCACAAAATTACACAACTGAGCCAGATCCTAGACCTCATGGTAATAAAGAAATAACTGATAAGGAGTGAAGGCTTCAAATCAATGAACTAGACAAGTGGAAGACAGATGACAAGGAGGAACCGGGGAAACACAATGAACTAAAGCAACTCCATGACAAGCCTGAGGATGAGCGAAACCAATTTAAGGTTGGAGAGTAGGTATTGTTGGATAAAACAGACCATTCGGATTGCCACTTCAGACCTTGATACAAACGAAGAGATCCCTTTTAAGGTACTCAATGTCTTCCAATATGGAACAGTCGAGGTGACTAATCCTACATTCGACACTTTTAAGGTAAACACCACTCGACTTAAACTCTATATCGATAACCGAATTGATAGCAAGAATGAGGAGTTTCAACTCTTCAAACCACCATGATTATGCGAATGAGAGGTAAGTCTAGATTAAGACTTTAAACGAGCGCTTCTCGAGAGGCAACCTGAGCATTAACCCCCTTAATTTTCATATTTTCAATTTTAGCACCTAACCAGAAGCTAACAAATTCAATAAAGTGCAGGTTTCCTTACCAGATGGCCTTGCACACGGGCGTGGCCATGGCTATGTGGACACCACGATTAGGCACATTGGCATGGCAAAACCGTGCAAACCAAGGAAAAAACATCCCCAAACCACGGACAGAGAGAAAATGCCACGACCATGCGATATGGTCGTGGTTGACACTGAGAAAGTAACATGGGTGTGCGACACGCCCGTGTCCCCAAATCATGGTCAACAATGATTAAGCAACATGGGCGTGGAAGCATATACACAGGCATGGGAGAAACGAACGAGATACCATACGGCCGTGCGATACGCCTGTGTGACCTAACACGCCCATGCAACACAAGCGTGGGCAGCCACCAGATCCCTGATTCCTATTTAAAACCCTTTTTCTTCTCACTTTCTCTCAAATTTCTTCTTTTCCCAAACCTCAACCACCATCCCATGTCGAAGAAGTGAAAGGATCCTAGCACAGTTTCCCCGTGCGCGACCACTCAACATAAGTTCATGCCAGCTTATTCATTCCCTCGACAAGATAAGGATTTTTGAGTCCATTTAATTTTTATTTTTCTTTTCTCTTCTCCTTTGTTTTCCTTCTCTTTATCTCTCTTGTGCTTAATTTATTTTATTATATTTTGATTTCTTTAATTTAGGTTCAAAAGGCTGTTAGGGAATCACCACACCTCCACCGGAGTATCCACCTCCACATTCATCTATGCCTAACTACCATTTCTTTTCTTTGACCCCCAATTTCTAAGGGTTCAGGGCTATTACGGAACGATTACACCATCGGAGTATCCTCCTCGAACTTGGCTCGATTTCCCCTATTTCCTTTATTTAACTCCATCCAAAAATTCAAAAAGTTTCACTTCCCTCCCTATCTTATGTTTTTCTTACTTCATTATCATTTTTATCTTTGTACATTGAGGACAATGTAAATTTTAATTGTAGGGAGGTGTCAACAATACTCGTATCAGAAAATCCCTAAATTTTGTTGTTCTTAAGTAATTTTCTCATATTACTATTAGAATGGAACTTCTATTGGTTTATGATTTTTGTGATATGTTTTGAAATAAGTCATAGGTAATTGTGCATTAATGATTTATACTTTAAGATATTAGAGAATCAAACATGATAAGTCTATTTTCAGAATAGAAAAAATTTTGGTTAGGTTGTTTTCCTAAATTTAAATATTACTTTGAAGTTTGGAATTTGCATGATTGACGTCAAAAACCATAATTTTTGTGAGATTTTTTAGCCTTTAGAGCATATATCTTTTCTTGCTCACTTTATTGATTATGAGTGTGTCAACATTGATTTGTTATTCTAGAACTTGCTTCGATCATGCATGTCGAGACCACACCTTTAATTTGTTATACTGAGATGATAAAGGCACCTAGGATCTAACCCACTTATTCTTCCAAAAAGCCTACCTTTATAATTAAGCCCTAGTGAAACCTTTTTGAGCGTAATAGACCATTTCTTGATTCACCCATCAATATTAACCCAAAACTAAATTTTTGTTTCTTCCATTTTCTTGACTCCCCTTATGTCGAGATTTGATTTGATCAGTTGCCTAACTATGTTCTCTATTTCAGTTGTTAAGTTCTTTCCTATTATTGTAAATACTTATTCAAAAAAATAAATAAAATTCATTATTAGTTCTATGTTATTTGAGCTTAAGTAGTTAATTTCATATTTTGAGAAGAAGCTCATGTTATTATTATAAGTTTTCAATTGATGAAATTATTCAGTATTAGTCTATTGTTCTAGTTAGGTAATTTGACAATTCAATCTCGATTCTAACCCTTTAATTCAGCCTTTATCCACACCTTTAACCTAAGCCCCATTACAACACTTTTAAAGACCTTTTGATTTGAGTATCATCTCATTCTATAGTGGTGGAGATTTGATTTTTCAAGCAAGACAATGGGATTAACTTTTCATGTTTGACTTTTGAGTGCTTAAATTGAACCTTAAACATTTTGAGTGATTTGAGTGAATCCTTAGTGAGAATGTCAATCCATGTCAGTTTTGAATCAGACGTAATTATTTAGGTAAGGGGAAACACCTATGTTTTCATGCTATAAAAAATGATAACTTAGATTGTTTGAATCTTTAGGACTCTTTGAGTTAAGTTATCCATGTATGAATTATCTATAAATTATGACGAGGCATTATTGATGAGAATTGTGAATTGAGGGAAGTTAATTGTGAGTTGAGAATTTTGCTTGAGGATAAGAAAACGCTTAAGTTTGGGGATATTTGATAAACCATAATTTACACATATTTCAACCCCATGCTTAGTTTATTTTTGGATGAATTTTCATTTAATTTGATGAATTCGATGCTCCTAATCCCTTAATTTCATGTTTTATATTCAGGAGAGCTTAGGAAGTCGAAAAGAATGAGAAACGGGCCAAAAAGGGACAAAATGGGCCTACATCAGAAATCACACGGCCTGGACTATCGACCACGGGCAGATCACACTGCCGTGTGTGGCGAGCCGAATTGACCATGGCCAAAGGAGTCCACCACAGGCATGTCATACAGGCGTGTCCTTGCCGTAGCAAAGAAGAAATCTATTCGGAATAAGCTACTTGTGGTCTAATAGAGGTGTTCAAAAGCCTATATAAACACCCTATGGACAAACCTAAAAGGGGATGTTGAATAGACACCGAATAGGAGGCAGAAAATACTCGAAGACAACCATCGAAAGCAGCTTAGGAGAAGGATCTCCATCAAGACTGAAGATCTCCCACCAAGTTCTTTAGAATTTTTAGGTTTTCGTTATGTTTTGTGGTTTTCATATTTTATGATGTTTCCGTCTATTAGTATGAACTAAATCCCTTAAATATCTAAGGGGATGAAACCTAGATGAATCTTATTATTATTTGATTTATAAGATAAATACTTGTTCTTATTCTTAATAGTGAGTTTTTATTCTTGTTTTGATAATTCAGGTTATTGATCCAAGTTGAATGTGCTTATTCAGTGGAGCAAAAGTCCCTATTTAAGAGAAGATCAGCACAATTGAACGAGTTGATTGCAACCCTAGAACTAGGGCAACGAAAATCTTCATGATTAGAGTCAAATCTAATAAGGGAATCCATAGATTGAGTTAATGCGACAATAGGGGTTTTAATTAGAAAGAAATTTCAATTAATCAACCTAGAGTTAGTTGTTTTTAGTCTCGAAAGAGATATTAACATAAATCAGGGATTTCTACGGATTAAGTCAAGTGAATAAATCATATGAATCAAAAGTAATAAGTGAAGTCTAGGTGGATTCTTCCTTAGGTATTGTCTATCTCATATAAGTTGTCCAAAAGTATTTTCCCAATTCACTCTCTGTCACGTTCACAGTCATTTAGTTAGTTAAATTAGTTAGTTAATTTTAGATAAAAAATAAATCCCCTTAACTATTAGGCTAGATAATAAAAAGATAGTTATTACTAGTAATTTTAGTCCTTGAGGATACGATATTCTGGACTCGCCATAACTATACTACTGTTTGATAGGTGCGCTTGCCTTTGTCGAAATAATAGTTAGTTTCGAGCTCCATCTGCATGTCATTTGTATCCTATATCTTCCTACGGCTCAAACGGGGCGATAGTCGTTGAAACGTCATTGAATTTCCATTGTTTCTTTACAGGATAAATTGCATAATAACACATATATATTGATTCAATCACAATAGAACCACATATTAAAATTCAATTTAATCAACATTATACTGAATACGTTCATACAAACTTACTGACTAAATTGTAGAAATAACAAAGTATAGGGGCATTTTGGTAATTTTCTATTCTCCTAGATTTTCCTCTCGATCTTGATCTAAATTAATAATAACATTCCATTTATTAATTTAGATAGTAAAACAATTTATCTTATGCAATTTAGTCATTTTTAAATTTTTTACAAAACTATCCCTAACATTTTACTTTTATTCAATTTAGTCCCTAAGCCTAAAACATGCAATTTAACCATTTTTATTACAATTTCCCACTATCCAAATATTCATAGCCTCCATTTCATCCCATTTTTACAACAATTTCACACCAAGTCCTTGAACTATTACTATTTTAACAATTTAATCCCTAATTAGTAAATTCATCAAAAATCACTTAACAAAATACTTTTAAATACAAACTAACACTTCAAATTTATCATTGAACATCTAAAATCACAAGGTTCATCAATGGAAAAATTCAAAATCTTTAACAATTTCAAAATCGAAGGTACATGCTAGCTAGACCTAATTGTAACGATCTCAAAAATATAAAAATTATTAGAAACGGATGAAAATGGCTTACCATGCATCATCTAAAGAAGAACCGAAGCTTAAAGCTTACCTATGGTGTATTTCAGTAATGAACAAGTCAAAATGAAGAAAAAACCTTTTTTCATTATTTTAATGATAAAATAACTTATAAAACTTAAAAATTAAAAAAACTTTAAGCCTCCACCGTCCTACTATTTTAAGGATGGTTTATTTATCCATTAAGGCCATCCAATTATAATTCTTTAATCAATTAACACCTTTACACTAATAGCGATTAACTTTTTCAACTTATACGATTTAGTCCTTTTTGCTTAATTAACTATTGAAACATTAAAATTTCTTAATGAAACTTTAATACAATCTTTGTAATGCCCCTAATTTGGGCCTAGAAGGAATGGGCCTTGACTATGGGATTAGCTAGGAGACTGCACATAAATATTTATGTGTGCAAGGAAATGACACAAATACTTGTTTGCTTTAGTGGATAAGTGATTTGGGTGTGTTTAGGAGTGTCTGAGAAGTATTGGGATCAAGCCTATGCTCTAGCAAAATTTTAGTTTTTCTCTTAAGTGAACCTTGATTCTAGCCTAGAGGCCTTAATAATAATTATGGTGAATTTATGACACAAGGGGAGCTTGTGGCATAGTGGCAAGTGGCGGGTTGTGTAACTATGAGGTCTGAGATTCAAATCCTAGGATAAGCAATGGAGTGTTTATTTTGCTGGTTGAGCTGGGAAGGTAGAAGAGTTGGATTGAAACACTGCTGATGAGGTGTTTGAATTGGTCATTGAGAGACTGTAGGAGCAAATCATGGAGAGGTTTAAGGGGTGGAAGTGTGTAGGAGTGTGGGTGTCGAATTGGGGGATAGGAAATTCGACTAAGGGGTTTTTCTCTCAGTTTTTGGTCAGTTTGTCACCGGTTTCCTAAAACTATTAAGGTTTTTCTTTCTCTGCTCTCTTGTGTCGAATTTGCAAGTGGACAATGGTGCATTTTGGGTATTTGACTTCGACCATTCTTGAAAAGTAAACCATTTTGTTTTCAAGTCTATTCCTCTCCCCTCTTTTGCACCAACATCTACCGAAACCTTCCTTTTTCTTTATTCTTTTCAAGTCTCGGCCAACTACCTGTTCCATCTCTTCTTGTCTATTGACTCTTTCAGCTGAATCTTACACTCTATCCCTTGTGTGTAACACCCCTTACCCGTGTCTGACGCTGGGACAGGGTACGAAGCGTTACCGTACTTAAATTTACTTGAACATGTATTATCGGGCTATAAAATTTTGCTCTGACTTAAAACTTTTCCTTCTTAATCATAAGATGTATATTATGGGCCCACGTGGCCTTAAACACCCATCTGGAAGATTTCGGGGTTCAACCAGAAACTTTTGCACTTTTTGGAAATTTTTGCCTAGACAGGGGCCACACGTCCGTATTATCCAAAGGACACACCTGTGTGCCCCTAAGACATGCCTGTGTTCTCAACCCGTGGTCGACACTGACTTATTTCACATGGCTGAGCTCACGCCTGTGTCTACAACCCGTGTCCTTCACATGGCCTATACATGCCAGTGTCCTCTGCCCATGGAGCTCTCTATTTATGACGTCATCATACCTTTAATAACACACGGCCAGGGCAGACACCCGTGTGCTAGCCCGTGTGACGAATCATATTCTAGTAAATTAGTGAAGGGAACACACGGCCTCTTAACACACCCATGGGACTGGCCGTGTGTCACACACGGCCTAGACACACACTCGTATGGACAATTTGAGGCTATTTTCCAAGCCAATTGCCTCCCTAAAACATCAACACACTTATACCGACTTAAGAAATACATATCATAGTATTTATACACTATGCATAACCCTCAAACATCACTTGTAAAACTCATAAAACTCTTCATCAATAAGATATGGAACATAACAATATTAGTGAATTTCTTTGGCTATACATAAGAAGAATGCATAATCCTAATAGCCAAGCCTTTAACTCACAATATGACATAACTCAAAATGATCAAACTCCTATACATGCCATACTCAAACTAAATCAACTTCACAATACCAAAATAGTGGTTCACAGTGTGATCCGAGCTCCGACGTTCTTTGATCCTTGAGCTAGCGATACTACATGGAAAAAGGAAAAAGAGAAGTAAGCATAAAGCTTAGTAAGTTTGCATGAAACTTATATACTAACTTTTTTACTCAATTAACTTCTATTCATCTTATGAAACAAGAATAATATAATCTCTAGTGCTTAAGCATGCTTTCTCATACTTACTCTTACCCTTCACATGTCATAATATGATTTCATAACTTGTATTTTTACTCATGGTACCTATATAACTCAATCACATGATTTAGCACTTTTGCTAATACGAACATAAACTCATCTTACTATCTTTATTAACTTATTAAATCGCACTATCATCTTATTTAGCTTAACTTGTTATCCTCTTTACTTATTTTGCTCTTTTGTGCCTTTATACACTTAGCTCTTTTGTTGCCTCTTTCACTCTTGGCTCTTTTGCCCATTGAATTACTTGGAATACCAGAGGATACTCAATCTCATCAAACATGTGTCTCGATGCCAATAACATATTCCAAATATGGTCTTACATGGGATCGCCTATTAGTGCCGATGCCATATTCCAAATATGGTCTTACACGGGCTTCCATAGCTTGATGTCGATGCCATGTGCCAGACATAGACTTACACGAGACTTTCCTTAAATGGTGTCGATGCCATGTGCTAGACATGGACTTACACGAGACCTTCTTTAAATAGTGTTGATGCCATGTGCTAGACATGGACTTACACAAGACCTTCCTTAAATGGTGTCGATGCCATGTCCCAGACATGGTCTTACACTGGCTTTCCTTGTCTCATGTTATGACATATGTATCCTCATTATTCCAAGACTTCAACTAGGACTTCCATTTACTTGTTCTCTTTGATTTCCTTATTAAGGCATTATTAATCATCTTCATGAAAATAATGTACATAGTAAGTAATTTAACGATAATACACATGAAACATTAAATTCGTACAAACTTACCTCGGTACTCCAAAATATGTGTACATGTGTAATTTAGTCCTCGACTTTGTTCTTGCCTCGATTTTGGTCCGAGCTTCATGTTTATTGATTTATAATAAAAATTTAACATGTTTAATACTTACATTGACTAAATTGACTCATAGTTCATACTTTAGCAAAATTTACAATTTTGCCCATAAACTTTCTTAAAATTACACTTTTACCCCTAGGCTCATAAAATGATTTTCAGTTAACTTTCTTGCATTTCAAGCCTAGCCAACTTATATTCTCAACTATAGGAACTTTCAATTTTTAATATTTCATCCATATATGACTATTTTTATAACTTTTACAATTTTGTCCCTTTTATGGATTTGTCATGAAAATCACTTAGAAAAATATGTTTATCCTACCTCAAACTTACATATTCTTCCATAAAACATCAAAATACATGCATGTCATGCATGGGTAAATTTTTGAACATAAACCCTAGCTCAAAATATGGCTAGAAATAGCTAAATCGAGCTACGAGGATCTAAAAAATACAAAGAACATTAAAAACGGGGCTAGGATACACTTACTATCAAGCTTGGAAGATAAAGAAACCCTAGCTATGGCTCCCTTGTGATTTTCGACCAAGAAGGAAGAAGATGGACATGATTTTGGCTTATTTTTCCCTTTTAATTCTTTAATTAATGAAATGACAAAAATGCCCTTAATGACCCTTTCTTGAGATTTTTCCTTCCCATATTCATTTTTGTCCATCATAATTCTTAATGGTCTAATTGCTAAATAAGGACCTCTAATAATTTTTATTATGCTATTTCATACTTAAATCTTCTAGAATTTCATAATTTCTAATCTTTGTAATTTAGTTCTAATGGACAATTTATTCACTAATTAATAAAATTTCTTTATGAAATTTTCACACAATCATGCAACCACCTCATAAGTCTCATAAAGATCATAAAAAATTATATTTCTACTTCAGATTTGTGGTCTCGCACCACTATTTTGACTAAGCCCTAAGTCGGGCTGTTACATTGTGACTCTATTTTTGACTTGTGATCCAAAAGTTCTCCCCCTCTCTGTTTCGATTCTGCAACAGCTCTGACAATCGATAAGGGATCAAAGGCTATTCTTTGCTTTTCTATTAAAACTGAATGCACCGTGTTCTTCTTTTCTTTTTCAAAACTGAATAACCCCACTAACCAATTGTTATTTCATTCTTCTTGTACTGCACCCTTTGCGATTCCAAGGTCTTCCTCAAGGAGTGGTAAAGTGTGAATAGTTTGGAGGAGTCACACTCTCATTCTCAAATGTCCAGTAAGGTAATAAGTTTACCTCCTATTTTGGGGATGGCTGAATATGCCCTACCATTTTCTAATCAGTTTTTTACTGTCCTTTAGGAAAGCAACAAAGGCGTGTGATCATTTTTAAACCATGAGCATTGACGGATTAAGATCACCCTCATTCAAATAGGGTAAGAAAGATATTTCGGATTAAGTGCTATTAAGAGGGTGTTACCCTAACAATTAAGGACTAACATCGGATCTCGAAGATTCTAGGTTGGGTGCTTGTAAATCTTGGAATGACTCCGTAAAAAGGTGTGTAATCACACTATCGCTTCTGTGAGTTAGCAAAAGCCGAAAAGCTAAAACTGGATTGGGCTATGTAGTTCACATAGCCGTGATTGAATTTGGGCCAAATGGGCTACACAAGCATGTGGGCCTATTTGGGTCAAACATTGGGCTTTGAGCCCGTTTCACTATTTTGACCAAATGGATTATCTGAGTCGATCGATGCAACTGTAGGTCATTAACTATATCGAGACCCCAAAATAAGTAAAATGACCGTAATGCCTCCGTAGGATAAATTGACTGTAATGCCCCGTAGGTAAATTGACTGTAATGCCTCCGTAGGGTAAATTGATCGTAATGCCCCTGTAGGGTAAATTGAACATAATGCCCCGTAGGGTAAATTGACCATAATACCCCTGAACAGTAAATTGACCGTAATACCCCTATAGGGTAAAAAATCGTAATACCCCTGTAGGGTAAAATGATCGTAATACCCCTATAAGGTAAAATGACTAAAATACCTATATAAGATACCCTTGTAGGGTAAAATGATCGTGATACCCCTGTAGGGTAAAATGACAGTGATACCCTTATAGGGTAAAATGACCGTGATACCCTTGAAGGGTAAAATGACCGTGATACCTCTATAGGGTAAAATAACCCTGATGCCTCTGTAGGGTAAAATAACCGTGATGCCCTTAGGTAAATTGCTATAATACCTCTGTTAGGTGACATGACCGATATACCCCCAAAGGGTAAAATAACTATTTTACCCCTGGGGTAAATGATTGATTTGTCTGCGATGTAAATGATTGATTTGTCTATGACGTAAATGACTGTTTTGTTTGTGATTTGTGTGACTGATTCTGAGCATGGCATTTTGCATACACGACATACTGCATGGGGTTGGGATACTATTATGGAGGAAGTACTATATTGGTGGCTCTGCCACAATCACTGTTACTGGTGGCTTTGCCACATATACTGTTGCGATACTACTGATGGCTGTGTGCCAATCATATTACCGTTATTGATGGCTTTGTGCCGATCATATTATCGTTACTGATGGTTGTGTGCCGATCATACTACTACTACCGATGGCTTTGTGCCAATCATATTACTATACTTATGGCGTTATACCTATCCTATTTACGGCTCTTAGCTATTCTGATTACTGGCAGCTTTGCTACGATACTGATTAGTGCCACAATTGGCGCTAATATTGGTGTGTTGGCTGGGTGGGTCAATTTTATCCCCACATAATGTGTTGGTTGGTACGGGTGGTGTGTTGGTTGCATCGGGATGGGTTGCATGATTGCATTGTTGCATTTTTGTTACTGATACTGTCACTGTATTGGGCTTAAGCCCACATGTATTCTGTTTCTAATTCTAATACTATAATAGGCTAAGGCCCACACTACACTGTTACTGTTTTGGGTTAAAGTCCATAGTGTTCTGTTACTGAAAAGGGCTCAGGCCGAGACTGTTACAACATATATTACTGACTGAATGATAGGGGATTGCACACTAAGTTTTCATAAACTCACCCTTTCTTTTAATCATACAGGTAATCCCCAGCCTTAGACGATTTGGTGCCACGAGGGACTTAGAGGTGGCCACACGTTCGCTGATGGTTGTTTTAGACTTATATATTTCTTTTATATTAGACTATTAATTTTGGTAATAAGGCCTGTGAGGGATTTAATTTTCTTTTGATCGGGTTTTTAATTTCTTATTTTGAGCTGCCAACCTAATCCGAACAAGTTTTAAAAAATAATAACTGTTTTGAAGACAAACACGTATTTTCAAATTGTAGGATGATTTTAATTAGAGTAGTTTTCGCGAATTTTAATTAACTAAGAAACAAATGATAACAAACATGGCAATCATTTTAATAAGCGATTTTTCAAACTAAATAACTTAATTTGCCAAAATTTTTCTCAAACAATAAAAACTAAATGGGTTTTTACTTAAAAACGGTTTTCTATCAACAAGCCTTGATTTTGAAAGGCACTTCGATGTGACACGTTAGATTCGATCGATACGTCTAGGCCGGGTTTGGGGTGTTACATTTAGTGGTATCAAAACCAAGCTACAAAACTCGACTCTGGAATGGGTTTTCAAATTTTTGGATTTCAAAAGGTTGTTTTCAAATATATGAAGTGTTTTGAGATACTTCTTTTGAAAAGTGTGGCACATCGAGTCTCCGGTGTCGAATCCGTAAGTTTTTTGAATACTTTTGTCTGTTTAGAAATTGAAATGCAGTAAGTTAGGAAATACTGTGACTACTTTAGAAATTAGACTATACCACTCTAGATAGAGCAAACTGAAGCTAAAGGGGATTGAAACTGTAGTAAAACTTTGATCTGTATAAAACTATTAGTTCTGATAACACGCGAATAGACAATAGGCACAAGAGATACACGCGGACGTAATTCAAGAGGCTGTAATAATGTTTTGAAATCAGAGTGCGTACCGGAAGCATGATGGTGGGGAAGTCTGTGTTGTGCGACTATTCTGACAGTTGGAAATTTTGAGGACAAAATTTTTATAAGGAGGGGTGAATTGTAATGCCCTGAATTTGGGCCTAGAAGGAATGGGCATTGAGTGTAGGATCAGCTAGGAGACTACACATAAATATTTATGTGTTCAATGAAATGACACAAATACTTATCTACTTTAGTGGATAAGTGATTTGGGTGTGTTTAGGAGTGTCTGAGAAGTCCTGTGATCAAGTCTAGACTCTAGCAAAATTTTAATTTTTCTCTTAACTGAACCTTGATTCGGGACTGGAGGGATTAAGGCTAATTATGGTGAATTTATGACACAAGAGGAGCTTGTGGCCTAGTAGAAAGTGGTGGGCCATGTAACTATGAGGTTTGAGGTTCAAATCCTAGGATAAGGAATGGAGTGTTTATTTTGTTGCTTGAGTTGGGAAGGAAGAAGAGTTGGACTGAAACACTGCTGATGAGGTGTTTGAATTGGTCATGGAGAGATTGTAGGAGCAAATCATGGAGAGGATTAAAAGAGAGTATTGTGGAGAAAATCAAGGGGTGAAAGTGTTGTAGGAGTGTGGGTGCCGAATTGGGGGATGGAAAATTTGGCTAAGGGGGTTTTCTCTTAGATTTTGGTCAGTTTGTCACCAGTTTCCTAAAACTGTTAAGGTTTTTCTTTCTCTGCTCTCTTGTGCCAAATTTGCAAGTGGTCATTTTTGCATTTTGGGTATTTGACTTCGTCCATTTTGGAAAAGAAAACCATTTTGTTTTTAATTCCATTCCTATCCCCTCTTTTGCACCAACATCTACCAAAACCTTTCTTTCTTCTTTATTCTTTTCAAGTCTCGGCCAACTGCCTATTGCATCTCTTCTTATCTATTGATTCTTTCGGCTGAACCTTGCAGTCTAGCCCTTGTGACTCTTTTTTGGCTTGTGACCGAAAGTTCTCCCCCTCTCTGTTTCGATTCTGCAATGGCTTTGACAATTGGTAAGCGATTAAAGGCTATTCTCTGCTTTTCTTTTAAAACTGAATGCACCGTGTTCTTCTTTTCTTTTCCAAAACCAAATAACCCCACTAACCGATTGTTATTTCATTCTTCTTGCACTCCACCCTTTGCGATTCTAGGATCTTTCTCAAGAGTGGTAAAGTGTGAACGGGTTTGGAGGAGTCACACTCTTGTTCTCAAACGTCCAGTAAGGTAATAAGTTTACCTCTTGTTTTGGGGATGGCCGAATATGCTCTACCATTTCTAACTGGTTCTTGATTGTCCTTTAGGAAAGCAACGAAGGCGTGTGATCGTTTTTGAACCACGAGCATTGAGGGATTAAGATCACCCTCATTCGAACAAGGTCAGAAAGATATTTTGGATTAAGTGCTATTAAAAGGGTGTTACCCTAACAATTAAGGACTAACATTGGATCTCGATGATTCTAGGTTGGGTGCTTGTAGATCTTGGAACGACTCCATAAAAAGATGTGTAATCACACTATAGCTTCTATGAGTCAGCAAAAGCCGAACAGCTGAAAAGCCGAAACTTTGATAATTAAGGCCTCACGAGTGTGCGATCGCTCGTGTGGTAAAACCAAGCCCACAATCATGGGCGGTAGACTGAAAAGGCCACCACGAGTGTTCTCGTGCACTTGGGTCGTTATGGGCCTCGTTAGGCCAAAATGGGTCGTATGGGTCTAACGGGCTCGTGGGCCCCACATAGATAAAATTTGCAAAAAGTGGCAAAACCGGATTGGGCTATGTAATTCGTATAGCCATGATTGAATTTGGGCTAAATGGGCCACACGAGCGTGTGGGCCCATTTGGGCCAAACATTAGGCTTTGAGCCCGTTTCCACTGTTTTGACCAAATGGATTATCTGATTCACTTAAGGCGACTGTAGGTCATTAATTGTACCGAGACCCCAAAATAAGTAAAATTACTGTAATGCCCCCATAGGATAAATTGATTGTAATTCCCCCGTAGAGTAAATTGACCGTACCGTAATGCCCTTGTAGGTTAAATTAATCGTAATGCCGCTGTAGGGTAAAATGACCATAATACACCTATAGGATAAAATTACCGTAATACCCTTGTAGGGTAAAATGACCGTAATATCCCTTTAGGGTAAAATGACCATAATACTCCTACAGGGTAAAATGACCGTGATACCCTTGTATGGTAAAATGACCGTGATACCCCTGTAGGGTAAAATGACCGTGATACCCATGTAGGGCAAAATGACCATAATGCCTTTGTAGGTAAATTTACTATAATACCTCTGTAAGTTGAATTGACTGATATACCCCCAAAAGGTAAAATGACTATTTTGCCCCTCGAGGGTAAATGATTGATTTGTCTGTGATTTGTGTGACTGATTCTGAGCATGGCATTTTGCATACACGACATACTGCATAAGGTAAGGATACTATTATAGAGGAAGTACTATACTGGTGGCTCTACCACAATCACTATTACTGGTGGCTTTGCCACATATACTGTTACTGCCAGCTTTGCTGCAATACTTTACTAGCATTTTTACTGCGATACCGTTGCTGGTAGCTTTGCTACGATGCTACTGATGGCTATGTGCCGATCATATTACCGTTACTGATGGTTTTGTGCCAATCATATTACCATTACTGATGGCTTTGTGACGATCATATTACCAATACTGATGGCTGTGTGCCGATCATATTACTACTACCGATGGCTTGTACCAATCATATTACTGTACTCATGGCATTATAGCTATCCTGTTTACTTTTAGCTATTTTGATAACTGGCAGCTTTGCTGAGATACTGATTAGTGCTGCAACCGGTGCTGATATTGGTGTGTTGGCTGGGTGGGTCAATTTTATCCCCACATAGTGTGTTGGTTGGTACGGGTGGTGTGTTGGCTAGATTGGGTTGGGTTGCATGATTGCATTGTTGCATTTTTGTTACTGATACTGTCACTGTATTGGGCTTAAGCCCACATGGATTTTGTTTCTGATTTTGATACTGTAATAGGCTAAGGCCCACACTACACTGTTACTATTTTGGGTTAAAGCCCACAGTGTTCTGTTGCTGAAAAAGGCTCAGGCCCATACTATTACTGCATATATTACTGACTGAATGATAGGGGATTACACACTGAGTTTTCATAAACTCACCCTTTCTTTTAACTGTACAGGTAATCCCCCGCCTTAGATGATTTGGAGTTACGAGGGGCTCGGAGGTGGCCACACGTTCACTGATGGTTGTTTTAGACTTATATATTTCTTTTATATTAGACTATTGATTTTGGTAATAAGACCTTTAGGAGATTTAATTTTCTTTTGCTCGGGTTTTTAATTTCTTATTTTGAACTGCCAACCTGATACGAACAAGTTTTAAAAAAAATAATAACTGTTTTGAAGACAAACACGCATTTTCAAACTGCAAGATGATTTTAATTAGAGTAGCTTCCGCGAATTTTAATTAACTATGAAACAAAAAATAAAAAACATGCCAATCGATTTAATAAGTGATTTTTCAAACTTAATTCCTTAATTTGCCAAATTTTTCTCCAGCAATAAAAACTAAATGGGTTTTTACTTAAAAATAGTTTTCAATCAACATGCCTTGATTTTGGAAAACACTTCGATATGACACGTCAGATTCGGTCAAAACATCTAGGCCAGGTTTGGGGTGTTACATTTAGTAGTATTAGAGTCAAGTTACAAAACTCGGCTGTGGAATGGGTTTTCAAATTTTTGGATCTCAAAAGGTTTTTTTCATATATTTGAAGTGTTTTCAGATACTTCTTCTAAAAAGTGTGGCATACCGAGTCTCCGGCATCGAATCTGTAAGTTTTCTAAATTCTTTTGTCTGTTTAGAAATTAAAATGCAGTAAGTTAGGAAATATTGTGACTACTTTAGAAATTAGACTATACCACTCTAGATAGAGCAAACTGAAGCTAAAGGGGATTGAAACTGTAGTGAAACTTTGATCTGCATAAAAATGTTAGTTCTGATAACACGCGAATAGGAAATTGGAACAAGAGATACACGCGAACATAGTTCAAGAGGCTATAATAATCTTTTGAAATTAGAGTGCGCAGCGGAAGCATCATGGTGGGAAGTTTGTGTTGTGCGACTATTCTGACAGTTGAAAATTTCGAGGATGAAATTTCTATAAGGAGGGGTGAATTGTAACGCCCCAAATTTGGGCCTAGAAGGAATGGGCCTTGAGTGTGGGATCAACTAGTAGACTGCACATAAATATTTATGTGTGCAAGGAAATGACACAAATATTTGTCTACTTTAGTGGATAAGTGATTTGGATGTGTTTTGGAGTGTGTGGGAAGTCCTGAATCAAGCCTAGGCTCTAGCAAAATTTTTGTTTTTCTCTTAAGTGAACCTTGATTCTGGCTTGGAGGCCTTAAGAATAATTATGGTGAATTTATGGCACAAGAGAAGCTTGTGGCATAGTGGCAAGTGGCGGGTTATGTAACTACGAGGTCTAAGGTTCAAATCTTGGGATAAGCAATGGAGTGTTTATTTTGCTGCTTGAGCTGGGAAGGTAGAAGAGTTGGACAAAAACACTGCTGATGAGGTGTTTGAATTGGTAATGGAGAGATTATAGGAGCAAATCGTGGAGAAGATTAAAGGAGAGTATTGTGGAGAAAATCAAGGGGGTGGAAGTGTTGTAGGAGTGTGGGTGCCGAATTGGGGGATAGAAAATTTGGCTAGGGGTTTTCTCCCAGTTTTTGATAAGTTTGTCACCGATTTCCTGAAACTGCTTGAGGTTTTTCTTTCTCTGCTCTCTTGTGCTGAATTTACAAGTGGTCATTTGTGCATTTTGGGTATTCGGCTTGACCATTCTGGAAAAGTAAACTATTTTGCTTTCCAGGCCATTCCTCTCCCCTCTTTTGCACCAACATCTGCCGAAACCTTCCTTTCTTCTTTATTCTTTTCAAGTCTCGGCCAACTGCCTATTTCATCTCTTCTTGTCTATTGATTCTTTTGACCGAACCCTCCACTCTATCCCTTCTGACTCTCTTTTTTGGCTTGTGACTGAAAGTTCTCCCCTCTCCGTTTCAATTTTGCAACGGCTTTGAGAATCGGTAAGTGATCAAAGGCTATTCTCTGCTTTTCTTTTAAAATCGAATGCATCGTGTTCTTCTTTTCTTTTCCAAAACCCAATAACCCTACTAACCGATTGTTATTTCATTCTTCTTGTACTTCACCCTTTGTGATTCTAGGGTCTTCCTCAAAGAGTGGTGAAGTGTGAACAGTTTGGAGGAGTCACACTCTCATTCTCAAACGTTCAGTAAGGTTGTAACACCCCAAACCCGGCCTAGAAGTTAGGCCCGAATCTGTGTGTCACATTAAAGTCTTTTATTGAAAACCTTCTTTTCATTGAAAACCGTTCTAGAGAACAGTTAAGTTAAACCCATTTTGCTTTCAAAATGAGGTGTAGCGAAAAACCATTTCCTTGTTACTATGTAAAAATTTTATTTGATAGTGGAAGCTCGTTCTCAAAACACAATTATTTCCAAAAAAACTTGAAATATTCTTAAAGGAAATCAATCCAGGTTCCGTTTCAAATTTATAATGCATAGTGGAAGTAATGGAATACTAACTAGAGGGAAAACCTTATTACAATTCGAAATAAAATAACTTAAAATCTAAAATTTAGATATTAAGAAAAACAAGTTTATTCGTCTTGCTAGTTGGCCACCTCTGAGTCCCTCCATCCGTCGAACCGCCTACTGAGGATCACTTGAGAAAAATAAAGAGGGAGTGAGTTTTCGAAATCTCAGTGTGTACGACCCTCGTCAAACAGATAGCATACATATCATATTGTTAACATAATAATATCATACATGCAATACTGTGCAAACCCTCCCCATATAATCCATCTGGTACATTTCGTCTCCGTCCAACCGAAACACTTCTGTGGGGATTTCTAAATCGACCCACCCATCTGCTACACTTCAAGGGTAGCCTGGTTGTTGTACTACCTAACGTTGCAGCAAAGTTTCTTATCATATAATGGGCTTAAAAAGCCATCGGTGGATCCACGGTCGTCAAGCAACCATGCGATCCTCATATACTTCCTCTGTTCCATAATTCCCAACCCATATGCAACCTAAACAGGATATCATATGAATGCAGGAAATGTACATGTAACATCCATAAATCTTACATTCAACAAATAGGGGCATTTTAGTCATTTTTGCCCTCAGGGGCATTTCAGTCCTTTCTCATTGTTATGGGTCTATTACTTACCTTGGCCCATTTTCAAGTCCTCGTTGGCTAAAGTGAACAAATACTATGCACCAGGTAGGATTCTAGAGAAGAGGAGGTGAGTCATTAAGACCGCTTAAGTACCAAGCTCTCCCTAGATCCAATCCTAGACATGCATATACCCATTGCCACACCTTAACCTTATAACTTGTCCACAGTCACAATTAGTTAATTATTAAAGTTTTATGCAAGGTTAAGCAATTTACCAAATACTAAGCCCAAGACCCCTTACAAAGCCCAAACAAATTCACATACGTTCATATGGCCCACTAGGCCTAATCTCATTCGTATGGCCCATTAGGCTCAAATCGCATTCTTATGGCCCATTTGGCCCAATTACATTTATATGGCCCATCTGGCCTAGATCATTCAGATCACATTCATATGGCCCAGATCACATTCATATGGCCCAAATCAATTCCAAGACATGTAACCAGCATGACTAGCTCATCACTTTTTACCAAATCATCAAATTCACCTATTTTGCCTACGGCCCATCGGGCCTATTTGCCCATTCTAGCCCTGTTGACCACAACACGACCCAAGTTCATAAGATCGCTCATGGGGTCTCTATTATCGATTCCATTTCCCTCATACGAGTGTTCTCACACTTGCAAGACTACCGAAGCCAAACTTCCGGGATTTTGAGATTTCCCAATCCACTGTGTGTCTATAGTGTATGTACACACCTAATAACAAAACGCACTGCGATCTCCTTAGCCACAATCCTACAAATGATGTCACTCAATGATTAATCACATATACTTATCGAATACTTTACCAAAAGTCGAAGTCTCACCTTAACCTTACTTGAAACACCAAGCCTTAATAACTTTCCCTCGATCACTAATCACAAGTACTTCTTAAATCTACATCAATATTAATTATTAAAACTTAACCATAAGGGACTTATATCCATCTTAAGTCACCCTTACATTACTTACGACCATTCAACCAACCTTCAAAACCAAAAGTAAAGAATACTTACCCAAATCCCTAAATGCATAAAGAGTAATTCGGTAGCAATTTGAAGAATAGGGATTCGATATCAATCCTTTACCAAAATTGATTTAGAAAGAGTAAGGGAGAGGAAAAGTCGGTTCTAGCAAGATCAATTGAAAGAGTAAAGTACTTATACAAGAATCGGCTAGGTTGAAGAAATAGTGATGGCACAAAAAGAATTTCAGTGAAGGGAGGGTGGAATTATTCAGCTTTAGAGGGTTTGGAAAAGGTAACAAGAAGAAACCAAAAAGATCAAGTGTGCTTGTGTGAGGGTAACTACAAGATATTCGGTAAAGAATGAAAGACTAACCTATTTACAAAACTCCCCAAATGTCGAAAGCCACAATGAAAAGTTCGTAATACCCTTAAAAGACCCAAAATGGCACTCATTTACCCTCCTAAGCCGAATTTATAAACTTTCCACTTCCCAAGACGGCACCAACTCTTCACACTTCTTAGCTCCTAACTTTTCTCCCTGATAACTCCTCGATCTCATCCTAAATTTTCTCTAAGATACTCTCCCCTTATCCCTCCTTGATTTCCTCCACAACCATCTCACAAGACCAATTCAAACTCTCCAAAGCTAGAGTTCAAATCCAATACAAACTCTGGTCGTCAATCTACAAAATAAATACCCCAATAAAATACTATGCCACTACTCGAACCTTGGACTCCCTTGTCTACTAATGACGCCACCTCCCTGCTCCCTAAGTGGCGCCACTTTGCCACTACACCACAGGCTCTTTTGGGTCACAAAACAAACATAATTATACATAAATCCTACTGCTAACTTCCAGTTTCCCCTTATGAGCAAAAACTAAAATTTTTCCACAGCTCAGACTTGAACCCAAGCCTCCTTAGAACCCCCAAATACACTCAAATAGCTAGCCGTTCAAGCACAACATGAAAATTAAGCAAAACTACCAACCCCTCATTTTTGGGGCGTTACAAAGGTAATAAGTTTACCTTTTGTTTTGGGGATGGTCGAATATGCCCTAACATTTTCTAATTGGTTCTTGATTGTCCTTTAGGAAAACAGTGAAGGCATGTGATCATTTCTGAACCACGAGCATTGAAGGATTAACATCAACCTTATTCAAACAAGGTAAGAAAGATATTTTGGATTAAGTGTTATTAAGAGGGTGTCACCCTAACAATTAAGGACTAGCATCAGAACTCAATGATTCTAGGTTGGGTGCTTGTAGATCTTGGAACAACCCCGTAAAAAGGTGTGTAATCATACAATGCTTCTGTGAGTTGGCAATAGACGAAAAGCTGAAAAGCCAAAACTTTGGCATTTGAGGCCTCACGATTGTGCGATCGCTCATTTGGTAAAATCGAGCCCACAACCATGGGCGGTAGGCTGAAGAGGCGACCACGAGTGTTCTCGTGCATTTGGGCTGAAATAGGCCGTGTGGGCCAAATGAGCTCGTAGGCCCCACACGAATAAAATTTGAAAAAGTGGCAAAAACTGGATTGGGCTATGTCATTCGCATAGCCATGATTGAATTTAGGCCAAATGGGCCACACGAGTGTGGGCCCATTTTGGGCCGAACATTGGGCTTTGAGCCCGTTTACACTATTTTGACCAAATGCATTATCTGAGTCGCTCGAGGTGACTGTAGGTCATTAACTGTACCGAGACCCTAAAATAAGTAAAATGATCATAATGCCCCCGTAGGGTAAATTAACTATAATGCCCCTGTAGGGTAAATTGACCGTAATGCCCCCGTAAGAAAAATTGACCGTAATGCCCCCGTAGGGTAAATTGACCGTACTGTAATGCCCCCGTAGGGTAAATTGACCATAATGCACCCGTAGGTTAAATTGACCGTAATGCCCCTATAGGGTAAAATGACCGTATACCCCGGTAGGGTAAAATAACCGTAATACCCCCGTAGGTAAATGACCATAATACCCTTGTAGGGTAAAATGACCGTAACACCCCTGTAGGGTAAAATGATTGTAATACCCCTGAAGGGTAAAATGATCATAATACCCCTGTAGGGTAAAATGACCGTGATACCCATATAGGGTAAAATGACCGTAATACCCTTGTAGGGTAAAATGACCGTGACAACCCTGTAGGTAAATTGGTTGTAATACCTCTGTTAGGTGAATTGACCGATATACCCCCAAAAGGTAAAATGATTGTTTTTCCCCTCGAGGGTAAACGATTAATTTGATTGCGATGTAAATGATTGATTTGTCTGTGACAGAAATGAATGATTTGTCTGGGATTTGTGTGACTGATTCTGAGCATGGCATTTTGCATACACGACATACTGCATGGGGTTGGGATATTGTTATGGAGGAAGTACTATATTGGTGGCTCTGCCACAATCACTGTTATTGGTGGCTTTGCCACATATACTATTATCGCGCCTTTTCTACGACATCATTCTCGGCGACTTTGCTTTGATATCAGTCTCGGTAGCTTTACTGCGATGCTACTAATGGTTGTGTGCTGATCATATTACTATTACTAATAGCTTTGTGCCAATCATATTACCTTTACTGATGGCTTTCTGCCAATCATATTACTACTAGCAATGGCTTTATGCCAATCATATTACTGTACTCATGGTGTTATAGCTATCCTATTTACGGCTCTTAACTATTCTGGTTACTGCCAGCTTTACTGCAATACTGATTAGTGCCGCAACCGGTGCTGATATGGGTGTGTTGGCTGGGTGGGCCGATTTTATCCCCACATTGTGTGTTGGTTGGTACGGGTGGTGTGTTGGCTTGATTGGGTTGGGTTGTATGATTGCATTGTTGCATTTTTGTTACCGATACTTTCACTTTATTGGGCTTAAGCCCACATGTATTCTGTTTCTAATTACGACATCAGAATGGGCTAAGGCCCACACTACATCATCTCGTTTTGGGCTAAAGCCCACGTTGTTCTCACATTGAAAAGGGCTTAGCCCGCACTATTACTGCATATATTACTGACTGAATTATAGAGGATTACACACTGAGTTTTCATAAACTCACCCTTTCTTTTAACTGTACAGGTAATCCCCATCCTTAGACGATTTAGAGCTACGAGGGACTCAGAGGTGGCCACACTTTCACTTACGGTTGTTTTAGACTTATATATTTCTTTTATATTGGGCTATTGATTTTGGTAATAAGGCCTTTGGAGGATATAATTTTCTTTTGATCGGGTTTTAATTTCTACTTTTGAACTGCTAACCTGATACGAACAAGTTTTAAAACATAATAATAACTGTTTTGAAGACAAACATGCATTTTTAAACTGCAAGATGATTTTAATTAGAGTAGCTTCAGCGAATTTTAATTAACTAAGAAACAAACGGTAACAAACATGGTAATCATTTTAATAAGCAAATTTTTAAACTTAATAACTTAATTTGCCAAAATTTTTCTCCAGCAATAAAAACTAAATGGGTTTTTACTTTAAAATGGTTTTCTATCAACAAGCCTTGATTTTGAAAGACACTTCTATGTGACTCTTAGATTTGATCGAAACGTCTAGGCTAGGTTTGAGATGTTACATTTAGTGGTATCAGAGCTAAGTTGCAAAACTTAACTGTGAATGGGTTTTCAAATTTTTGGATTTCAAAAGGTTGTTTTCGAATATGTGTAGTGTTTTGAGATACTTCTTTTGAAAAGTGTGGCACACCGAGTCTCTAGCGTCGAATCCGTAAGTTTTCTGAATAATTTTGTCTCTTTAGAAATTGAAATGCAGTAAGTTAGGAAATACTGTGACTACTTTACAAATTAGACTATACCACTCTAGATAGAGCAAACTGAAACTAAAGGGGATTGAAACTATAGTGAAACTTTGATTTGCATAAAACTGTTAGTTCTGATAACACGCGAATAGGAAATGGGCACAAGAGATACACGTGGACGTAGTTCAAGAGGCTATAATAATATTTTAAAATTAGAGTGCGTAGCGGAAGCATCGTGGAGGGGAAGTCTATGTTGTATGACTATTTTGACAATTGGAAATTTCAAGGATGAAATTTCTATAAGGATGAGTGAATAGTAATGCCCCAAATTTGGGCCTAAAAAGAATGGGCCTTGAGTGTGGGATCAACTAGGATACTGCACATAAATATTTATATGTGCAAGGAAATGACACAAATACTTGTCTTCTTTAGTGGATTAGTATTTGGGTGTGTTTAGGAGTGTCTGTGAAGTCCTGAGATCAAGCTTAGGCTCTAGCAAAATTTTAGTTTTTCTCTTAAGTGAACCTTGATTCTGGCCTAGAGGCCTTAAGAATAATTATGGTGAATTTATGACATAAGATGAGCTTGTGGCCTAGTGGCAAGTGGCGGGTTGTGTAACTATGAGGTCTGAGGTTCAAATCCTGGGATAAGCAATGGAGTGTTTATTTTGCTGCTTGAGTTAGGAAGGTAGAAGAGTTGGACTGAAACCCTATTGATGAGGTGTTTGAATTGGTAATGGAGAGATTGTAGGAGCAAATCGTGGAGAGGATTAAGGGAGTGTATTGTGGAGAAAATTAAGGGGGTTGAAGTGTGTAGGAGTGTGGGTGCTGAATTAGGGGATAGGAAATTCAGCTAAAGGGATTTTCTCTCAGTTTTTGGTCAGTTTGTCACCGATTTCCTAAAACTGTTAAGGTTTTTCTTTCTCTGCTCTCTTGTGCCGAATCATTTGTGCATTTTAGGTATTCGACTTCGACCATTCTGGAAAAGTAAACCATTTTGTTATCAAGTCTATTCCTCTCCCCTCTTTTGCACCAACATCTACCGAAACCGTCCTTTCTTCTTTATTCTTTTCAAGTCTTGGCCAACTGCCTATATCATCTCTTCTTGTCTATTGATTCTTGTTCGAAACTTGCACTCTAGCCCTTGTGTCTCTCTTTTCGGCTTCTGACCAAAAGTTTTCCCCTATCTGTTTCAATTCTACAACGACTCTGATAATCGGTAAGTGATCAAAGGCTATCAAAGGCTATTCTCTTCTTTTCTTTTCCAAAATTGAATAACCCCACTAACCGATTGTTATTCCATTCTTCTTGTATTGCACCCTTTATGATTCTAGGGTCTTCCTCAAGGAATGGTGAAGTGTGAACAGTTTGGAGGAGTCACACTCTTGTTCTCAAATGTCCAGTAAGGTAATAAGTTTACCTCTTATTTTGGGGATGACCAAATATGCCCTACCATTTTCTAATCGGTTCTTGACTGTCCTTTAGGAAAGCAGCAAAGGCGTTTGATCGTTTCTAAACTACGAGCATTGAGGGTTTAAGATCAACCTCATTCAAGCAAGGTAAGAAAGATATTTTGGATTAAGTGCTATTAAGAGGGTGTTACCCTAACAATTAAGGACTAACATCGGATCTCAATGATTCTAGGTTGGGTGCTTGTAGATCTTGGAACGACTCTGTAAAAAGGTGTGTAATCACACTATCACTTCTGTGAGTCGACAAAAGCTGAAAAGATAAAAAGTTGAAACATCTGCATTTGAGGCCTCACGAGCATGCGATCGCTTGTATGGTAAAATCGAGCCCACAACCATGGGAAGTAGACTTAAGAGGCCACCATGAGTGTTCTCATGCACTCGGGCTGTTATAGGCCTCGTTGGGCCGAAATGGGTCGTGAGGGCCCAACAGGCTCGTGGGCCCTACATGGATAAAATTTGCAAAAAATGGCAGAAACTAAATTGGGCAATGTAGTTCGCATAGTCGTAATTAAATTTGAGCCAAATGGGCCACACGAGCGTGTGGGCCCATTTGGGCCGAACATTGGGCTTTGAGCCCGTTTACACTATTTTGACCAAATGGATTATATGAGTCACTCGAGGCGACTGTAGGTCATTAACTGTATCGAGACCCCAAAATAAGTAAACTGACCATAATGCGCCCATAGGGTAAATTGATTGTAATGCCCCCGTAGGGTAAATTGACCATAATACCCAGGTAGGGTAAAATGACCGTAATACCCTTGTAGGATAAAATGACCGTAATATCCCTGTAGGGAAAATTGACAGTGATACCCCTATAGGGTAAATTGATCGTAATACCCATGTAGGGTAAAATGACCGTAATACCCCTGTAGGGTAAAATGACCGTGATACCCCTGTAGGGTAAAATGATCGTGATACCCCTATAGAGTAAAATGACCATAATACCCCTGTACGATAAAATGAGTGTGATACCCCTATAAGTAAATTGACTGTAATACCTCTGTTAGGTGAATTAACTGATATACCCCAAAGGAAAAATGACTATTTTGCCCTCGAGGATAAATGATTAATTTATCTGCGATGTAAATGATTGATTTGCCTGTGACATAAATTAATGAATTGTCTGTGATTTGTGTGACTGATTCTGAGCATGGCATTTTGCATACACGACATACTGCATGGGGTTGGGATACAGTTATGGAGGAAGTACTATACTCATCGCTCGCCACAATCATCATTCTTCGTGGCTTTACCACATATCTCATTCTCGAAGCTTTATCGTAATATCGCTGTCGGCAACTTTGCTGCGATACCGTTGCTGGCAACTTTGCTGCGATGCTACTGATGGCTGTGTGCCGATCATTTTACTACTACCGATGACTTTCTTCCATTCATATTACTATACTCATGGCATTATAGCTATCATGTTTACGGCTTTTAGCTATCCTGATTACTGCCAACTTTGCTGCGATATTGATTAGTGTCGCAACCGGTGCTTATATTGGTGTGTTGGTTGGATAGGTCGATTTTATCCCCACATGGTGTGTTGGTTGGTATGGGTGGTGTGTTGGCTGGATTAGCCTGGGTTGCATGATTGCATTGTTGCATTTCTATTACTAATACTGTCACTGTATTAGGCCTAAGCCCACATGTATTCTGTTTCTGATTCCGATACTGTAATAGGCTAAGGCCCACACTACACTATTACTGTTTTGGGTTAAAGCCCACAATGTTCTGTTACTGAAAAGGGCTCAAGCCCAGATTGTTATTGTATATATTACTGACTGAATGAGAGGGGATTACACACAGATTTTTCATAAAATCACCCTTTGTTTTAACTGTACAGCCAATCCCCATCCTTAGACGATTTGGAGCCGCGAGGGACTCGGAGGTGGCCACACGTTCGCTGATGGATGTTTTAGACTTATATATTTCTTTTATATTAGGCTATTGATTTTGGTAATAAGGCCTTTGGGGGATTTAATTTTCTTTTGATCGGGTTTTTAATTTCTTATTTTGAACTGCCAACCTGATACAAACAAGTTTAAAAACAAGTAATAACTGTTTTGAAGACAAACACGCATTTTCAAACTGCAAGATGATTTTAATTAGAGTAGCTTCCGCGGATTTTAATTAACTAAGAAACAAACAGTAACAAACATGGCAATCATTTTAATAAGCGATTTCTCAAACTTAATAACTTAATTTGCCAAAATTTTTCTCAAGCAATAAAAACTAAATGGGTTTTTTTACTTAAAAACGGTTTTCTATCAACAAGCCTTGATTTTGAAAGACACTTTGATGTGACACGTTAGATTTGGTCGAAACGTTTAGGCCGGGTTTGGGGGTGTTACAATCTTAATAATACTTTGTAAATATTTATAAAAATATTTACATCTCGGTTTATAGATACGAGGTCCTGATACCTCATTTTCTAAAACCACTTGACTTTAGGGTATTACCACTTAAACTTAATTAATCATTCAAATAGAATAAATCACCATATCAAAAACCTTTTAAAACCATAATTGACTTGTAAATGTTCTTAAATAATATTTACAAACTTACTCATCAAATTTGTGGCCCCAAAACCACTCTTTTTGACACCACTGAAAAATAGGCTGTTACATCAACAGAATGCTGCGAGTATACCACTTGGGTACAATCAATCTTTGCCACGAAAAAATGCCCAGAAAAATTTAACTTCAAGTTCATCATCTATGGAAGCTTTATTGAAAGAGTATATGGCCAACAATGATGTTACCATTTAGAGTCAGCCTGCATTTTAAGAGCTTTGTAAAATCAAGTAGGGCAAATTGCCATTGCATTGAATTTCAAACAACAATGAGCATTGCTGAGTGACACTGAGAGTTCTCAATCTTAAGGGAAGGAACAATGTAATACACTTTGAAGTGGTACTCAACTACTAGGAATTGTGAATGACACCATTCGTGATGAAGGAATTTCAACTTTTGAAAATGAAAAGAATTTAGAATCAGTGGGGGAGCAAGCTACAAAGGACAAGAGCTACCAGAAAGATACTGAAACAGATGCTACGTGTATTGCTAGAGGTGTTCACAGATCGGGTTGGGCCCAACTAAAAATTTAGGCTCGTTTGCTAGGCCCCCTGCCCAAAAAATGGGCCTAAAATTTTTCCCAAGCTTGGCTCGGATAAAAATGTTAAAACCTGAGCTCGGTCCGGCCCGCTTGTATTAATTTTTATATTATTTTTGTATAATTTTAAATATATATAATATATCAAAATACTAAAAGCATCAAAATAAATATTTCCCAACAAATTAAAAATAAAATTTTAAAAATATGTATACTTAAATAACACTAAGATAGATGCAATTAACAAGA
The DNA here is from genome assembly GCA_025506655.1 of Gossypium rotundifolium. Classification (NCBI taxonomy): domain Eukaryota; kingdom Viridiplantae; phylum Streptophyta; class Magnoliopsida; order Malvales; family Malvaceae; genus Gossypium; species Gossypium rotundifolium. The sequence goes on from CP106724.1 coordinate 149,195,365, forward strand.
AAATGCCTCTAAAATAATAACAAAATTAACAATAAAACAAGTTTTATACAATATCAACAAAATAATAGCACCATAATAGCAAAATGGTAGCGAAATAGGGAGAAAACAACAATAAAATAAGCATTGAAAAACAAAAAAAAATAGATTTTTTTGTCCTTTAGTGAATTCTACCCGTGCCCGAGCTAAAAATGCCTTATCCAAGGCCCGACCCATTTTTTAAATAGGCCTTATTTTTTTGTTCAAGCACATTTTTTGGGCCTACATTTTTGCCCAAACCCTCCCCCATTTTGGGCAGGCCTTCGAGTCGAGCTGGGTGGCCCGTCCCGTGAATAGGGTATATATTACTGATAAATATGCTACTATAAAAACAATTTAGACAAATAGAAGGAAGGCCACCGCCACCTTTTCCTCAGCGGTTCCAAAAATCTAAGCAAGATGTTTAATTCAAGAAATTTCTAGAGGTCCTGAAATAATTACATATTAATATACCATTGGTGGAATCATTGGAGCAAATGCCTAACTACGTGAAGCTCATGAAAGATATTCTATCAAAGTAAAGAATGTTAGGAGAATTTGAAATTGTTGCTCTCACTAAAGGGTGCACAGTAATGCTCAGAAACATATTGCCACCAAAACTAAAGGATCTAAGGAGTTTTGCTATACCTTGCTCTATTGGTAATCATTATGTAGGCAGAGCACTATGTGATTTACGTGCAAGTATAAATCTAATGACCATGCCTATTTTTAAGAAGCTTGGAATAGGAAAGGCGAGACCCATAATTGTCACACTGCAGTTAGCTGATAGATCCTATGCACATCTGGAAAGTAAAATCGAAGACGTGTTGGTAAGAGTTGATAAATTTATTCTTCCAATAGATTTTATTATTCTGGAATGTGAGGCTGATAAAGAGGTAGCAATCATACTTAGGAGACCTTTCTTAGCAATGGGTAGAACATTAATTGTGTCCAAAAAGTTAAATTAACTATTAGAGTTAATGATCAACAAATAACTTTTAATGTCTTTGATGCTATGAAGTGTGTAAATACTGATGAAGAATTCCATGCTATTGAGATTATTGATACAACAGTAAAAGAAAAAATTAAAATTTTTGTTCTTACAATTCAAAAAAAAGATGTAGATGTATGTGAGTTAATTGACGCAGGCATGATTATAGATCTTGATAAACTAATGGAAGTTCAACAAATTGGAACTAGATCAAGGAGAAGTTTTGAATCATTAAATATGTTTGACCATTCTTTTAAACCTCCTCAACCATCCATAGCAGATACCCATGCTGGAATTGAAGCCTTTGCCAGTACACTTGATGTACGCGTATCTGGGAGATAACAACACATTGCCAGTAGTTATCTCTGCTTAGTTAACATTAGATCGAGAGGATCAATTGTTGAAATTTTTAAGGAAATCTAAGAAAGCCTTGGGGTGGTCAATTGCAAATATTAAGGGAACCAGTCCAACAATTTGCATGCACACGATAATATTGGAGGATTGTCATGGCAAATCTATTGAGCAGCAGAAGAGACTAAATCCCTTCATGAAGGAAGTGGTGAAAATGGAGTGTAATACCCCTTACCCGTATTCGATGCTGAAACAGGGTATGAGGCATTATCGGACTTAAACACTAGCATTCATACCAAACCAAGACATGAATTTCCATGCAAATTTAAAACTTTTCATAAACATTCATACCGTCCCTTAAACGAGCCTATGAGGCCCAAAACATACATTAGGAATAGTTCAAGACTAAACCGAGAACTTTAGAAGCTTCTAGGAAACTTAGAAAATTTTCATCGTGAAACAAGTCCAAATGCCCGTGTGGCATGTAACACCCCAAACCCGGCCTAGAAGTTAGGCCCGAATCCAGCGTGTCACATTGAAGTGTTTTTATGAAAACCTTGTTTTCATTAAAAACCCTTCTAGAGAAAATTATGTAAAATCTAATTTGCTTTCAAAACGAGGTGTAGCCAAAACCATTTCCTTGTTACTATGTAAAAATTTCCTTTGACAGCAGAAGCTCGTTCTTAAAACACAATTATTTTAAAAAAACTTGAAATATACTTAAAAGAAATAAATCCAGGTTCCGTTTCAAAATTACAATGCATAGTGGAAGTAATGGAATAATAACTAGAGCGAAACCTTATTACAATCCGAAATAAAATAACTTAAAATCTAGAATTTAGATATTAAGGAAAACAAGTCTAATCATCTTTCTAGTTGGCCACCTCTGAGTCCCTCCATCCGTCGAACCACCTACTAAGGATCACCTGAGAAAAGTAAAAGAGGGAGTGAGTTTTTAAAAACTCAGTGTGTACGACCCTCATCAAACAAATAGCATACATATCATATTATTAACATAATAATATCATACATGCAATCCAGTGCAAACCTTCCCCAAATAATCCATCCGGTACACATCATCTTCATCCTGCCGAAACACATATGTCAGGATTTCTAAATCGACCCACCCATCTAATACACATCAAGGGTAGCCCCGTTACGGTACTCCCTAACGTTGCAGCAAAGCTGCTGATCATATAATGGGCTTAAAAAGCCATTGGTGGATCCACAGTTGTCAAGCGACCATGCGATCCTCATATTCTTCCTCCGTTCCATAATTTCCACCCATATGCATCCTAAACAGAATATCATATGAATGCAGCAAATGTACATGTAACATCCATAAATCTTAGAATCAACACATAGGGCTATTTTAGTCATTTAACAAATCAAGGGTATTTCGGTAATTCTACCCTGTAGGAGTATTTTAGCAATTCTTACCAGTATGGGTCTTAATTACGAACCTTGGCCCGTCAACAAGTCCTCGCAACTAAAGTGAACAGATTCTATACACCAAGTAGGATACCAAAGAAGAGGAGGTAGGTCACTAGGACCGCTTAAGTACCAAGCTCTCCCTAGATCCAATCCTAGACATGCATATATCCATTGCCACACTCTACCCTAGCAACTTGTCCACAGACATGTTTGATTATTAAATTAAGTTTTGTGCTTCTTAAGAATTCATCAGAACTAAGTCTAGAGTCCACTAAAACTCTAGCATGCATTTCTGAAATCCCATAAGGCCCACTAAACCCAATCATGTCCATATAGCCTATTAAGCCCAATCATATATGTAGCCCATTAGGCCCGATCATAATCAAATTATACGATCATCTATATCAATCCATCATTCAATTTCACATATCAACTCTTGACAATTTGGGTCAACGAGCTCGATAGGCCCATTTAGCCCATTCTAGCCCGATTGGCTAAACAGTGACCCGAGACCATGAGATCGCTCACTTGGTCTCGGTAGTCATATCGGTGTTCCCACATGAATGTTCGCATACTCGTGTGGTTGCTGGCACTAACCTTTCGGCATTTCAACTTTTTGGCATTCAAGTTTTTTGGTATTTCAGCTTTTACCAATATGTCGTGTGTGAGGTGTTTGTATACAGCTGGTAAATGAGACATGTTACACTATCCTCAGCCTTGAACCTACAACCAATACCAACCTCTAATCAATCACACACTTAACCATAATATTTACCAAAATCGAAGCTTTACCATAACCTTACCGTGTGCCACCAGTCCTAATAACCCTTCCTTAGCTACTACTCACGAATATCCCCTAAATCTGCATCAATCTTAATCATTAAAGACAAAATAATAGGTAACTTGTATCCACTTAAGTCACCATTTCCCTTACTATAGACTATTCGGTCAACTTATCCCAAAATCAAGAACACTTACCCAAAAGCCGAAATGTATGGATAACTTTTTGGCAAAGACTTGTAGATCCAAGCTTGATTCTGATTTTTCCAAGATCCGATCCACCAAAAATCAAAGGAATGATGACAGCACGACAGAGATTTGGTCACTAGAGTATTCGGCACAAGGTTTGGGGTGATAAAGGAAGCGGCTCCAAGAGCAAAGGTTTTCGACTTTTAAAGTTACGAATACTTCATCCCCAACAGTTGAGATGAAAGTGGGACGGCACGAGCAATGGAGAAAGAAGAGAATGATATTTGATTTAAGGCTTTAGGAGAGAAGAAAAGAAAACACATAAGGAAGAGGCGAGGTTTAGAACAAAAAAGTGAAGGAGAATTCGGCAGAGCACTATAGTTGCCGAAATAGCACAAAGGGAATTCCAATTGCCGAAATAGCATAGAAGGAATTCGGCACCCCCTATTTATACACAAAATTGAAACTCTGCCTACCCCCCTCAAAGTCCCAATCGGCTCCAACTCTTCCCTGTCTTATCTCCTCATTTTTCTCCCTGATATCTCCCCAATCCTTTTCCTAAATTTTCTCTTCTGATCACTCCCCTTAGAGTCCATTATCACACCACTTCCAACCTTCTAGAAGGCCAAAATTAAACTCCTAAGAAAAATTAAGCTAGGATTCGAACCTAGGAACTCCTTGCTAGCCCATAATGCCACCTTCCTATACCCTAAGTGGTGTCACTTAGCCACTCCACCACAAGGCTCTTTGATGCCATTTTCCCTATTTTTATTTAAAAGCCCAACCACTCACCGCCTTAGTTCCTTTAATAATTAATTAAAAATTCCCTCTCCTTAAATTTCGAACCCAAAACTTCTCCAATACCCCTAGACACTCCAAGTTTATTAAAACCTTAAAGTCATCATGTTAATTGTCATTTTCTTGCTTAAAAAAATTGTTATGAGACCCAAAGCCCAAAGCCCAACTTATCTAGGCCCAAAAATTTGGGGCGTTACAATTCTACTCCCTTAAAAAAATTTCGTCCTCAAAATTTCAAACTAACTATTAATCGCACAGCTCAAGTCACACCACTATGCTTTCACTGCGCACTCTGATTTTAGTAACACTAACACACTTTAACTCTAATTGAACCCTCTTACACTTAAGAGAAAACCTACCCACTGGATCAGATAAACATTGGACGCATACAGTTTCTACACCCAAAATATCGAATCCACACAAAACATACACATTATCAGATTTGGGCATCCCTGTCTTCCCGTGACGAGTAGCATAAACCAAAGCTGGCTGCCTTATTTCAGTATGACTTGCACCTCTGCCCAGTGCTCAACGTCAATGTCCATTGCCATTATCGACCCTTGCCTACCCATGGCCCCTTGGCGGCAGCTGACCACCCCTTGGTGGTTGATCATTACCCCGGCCGAAGGCTGGCACTTGAGTCGGTATTCTAGTGCAATTCCTTATCCTATGCTCTTTAGATCCGCAAGCTAGACAAGATCTTATCCTCTTCCAACACTCGCCGATATAACCTTTCCCACAACAAGCACAAGGTGGCACCCCTAGATTAGTAGCAGTAGGCCCCGCTTCAAATGGCCCATCAACTCTGGCCTTAGCTCTAGGCTTTTACCCAACACCAGAAAACTCAGCCTCCCTTTTATTCCTACCCTTCTCCGTTTCCCAGTTTAGGCACTCAGTGCGCTTCACCTCCTCTGCTATCTTTACCTTCTCCACTAACTCTAAGAAAACTCGCTCTCTCTAGGAGCTATCAACACCCTGATGATATCCTAAAGCCCATCCTCAAACCTTATGCAACGCTCATAGTCTGTTGCCACCATAACTCTTGCATACCTCCTAAGGCATAGAAATTCCCCCTCATAGTCCGCCACAGATTTGTTCCCCTGGATCAAGTTCAGAAATTCCTTCATTCTAGCATCAACATAGTTTGCACCCATGTACTTCCCTTGAAACACAGTTTTGAAAAACTCCCAAGTAATCTGCTCAGGTTGGGAACCCTCTTTCACTATCAACCACCACTGATATGCTTCCTCCCTAAGCAGCGACACTGCCCCTTTCAAATTTTACTCAAGTGAACAGTCCAAATCCTCCATTATCCTCTCAGTGGCCTCGATCCAGTATTCAGCCATGTTAGGAGCCACACCAGCAATACCTTTAAAGACATCGGCCCTATTAGATCGTAGTCGCTCCGAAACCAACCCATGACTACCCGTACCATTATTTGGCCCAGCGACCCTTTCCAAAATCCTTAGCATTTCCCATGAAAATGCGTCATCCCTCGCGGCCCGGTCATACAATCCAGTCTCAGCCTCGAGTGAAGTCGGAGCCTCTCCTACTTTAACGTTAGGCATATGGCCTGACACCGGTGATCCATCCCTAACACTTCAACGGCCTCTGCCGTAACCCCTTGCACCTCTTCTAACACTCATTATTGATTCTCTTATTATCTGAATTGGAGTTTTACGAAATTTTAGTTAGTTTCAGTAATTAAGCCAATGTTTTCTGATAGTATTAAGTAAAGAAGTTATTTTCGCAGTTGTAAATCCTCTACAGCCTCAGTTCTCTATGGGCTTTAGTTTTACTCTAGGCATATTCTAAAAGTAGCCCTCTATCTACAGTATAACAATTCAAAATAACTAAGTATCAAGAGAACTTACTTGGTTCGATGTCGGAGACTCGGTGTGCCACATCACAAGAATTTCTAAAACATTTTGATCCAATCCGAAAATAGTTTTTTTTTTAAAAACCCAAGTAATAAGGTCTATTTCACAGCTCAAACTTTGCAATTGGGCTTTGATACCACTAAATGTAACACCCCAAACCTAGCCTAGAAGTTAGGCCCGAATTTGGCATATCACATTGAAGTGTTTTTTGCGAAAACCTTATTTTTATTGAAAACCCTTCTAGATAAAAGTTAAGTTAAAACCAGTTTGCTTTCAAAACGAGGTGTAGCCAAAACCATTTCCTTGTTACTATGTAAAAATTTCCTTTGACAACGGAAGCTCGTTCTTAAAACACAATTATTTTCAAAAAAACTTGAAATATACTTAAAAGAAATAAATCCAGGTTCCGTTTCAAAATTACAATGCATAGTGGAAGTAATGGAATAATAACTAGAGGGAAACCTTATTACAATCCGAAATAAAATAACTTAAAATCTAGAATTTTGATATTAAGGAAAACAAGTCTAATCGTCTTGCTAGTTGGCCACCTCTAAGTCCCTCCATCCGTTGAACCGCCTACTGAAGATCACCTGATAAAAGTAAAAGAGGGAGTGAACTTTTGAAAACTCAGTGTGTACGACCCTCGTCAAACAAATAGCATACATATCATATTATTAACATAATAATAACATACATGCAATGCAGTGCAAACTGTAACATCCCGATTTAGGGCCTAATCAAAATAGTGGTGTGAGACCACAAATCTGAGGTACAAGTATGAGTTTTGAGGTTTATGCTATGTTTGCATGTTAGTGTGAAAGTTTCATGAAGCAATTTTGTTAAATTGTGGTTGAATTGTCCAAAAGGATTAAATTGCAAAACTTGTAAAATGTGAGATTCTAGAAGCTAATGGTATGAAATAGCTTTGGATTATCAATTAGAGGTCCTTAAATAGAAATTTTCCCAAATTCTAATTTTTGGACAAAATTGGGCATGAATGGGTTAGAATTTGAAAGTTTGACGAAAGGGCATTTTGGTCTTTTATCAATTAATTGATTAAAAAGGGGAAAAGATATAAAATTTCATTCATCTTCTTCTCCAAGCTACTAAAACTTCAAGAAGCCATTGTTAGGGTTCTTCAATTTTTCAAGCTTGCTAGTAAATGCATCCTAGCCCCGTTTTTAAAATTTTTCGTATTTTTGAGGTCCTAATAACATGAGTAAGCTATTTTTAGCTATATGTTGAGCTAGGATTGTTGTTCAAAAATGTACCCACGTATGATAAGCATGTATTTTGATGTTTTATGGAAGATTATGAAAGCTTGATGTAGTAGAGACATCTTTTGCTAAGTGAATTCCATGAAAAATACATGTAGGGACTAGTTTGTAAAAGTCTTGAGTTTGGTCATACATGTGTGATTTAGTGAGAATTGATGATTGCTTTAGTTGAGTAAATGAATCGTCTAAGCATGAAATACTAGAAAGTTGAATGAAAATCACTTTACGAGCCTTGGGAAAAAACTATAAATATGAGAAAGATTAGGGGCAAATTGGGGATTTTACAAATGCATGAGATAAAGGTCAATTTAGTCAATGTGTGTATTGAATGAGTTGATTTATCATTATAGATCAAGAAAGACGAAGCTCGGATCGAAACTGAGGCAAGAGCAAAGTAGTGGACTAAATTGCACATCTTTATACTTTTTAATACCCAAGTAAGTTTACGTATAAACAATGCATATATGTGTTTATATTCTTAATGCTAGTGTGTAGCTTGATTGAGAACCTATGTGGTTCTAGTGGAATGAATGAGATAGTAGTTATGAATGGATGAATGGATTACAAGTAGATACGTGAATGTGTAGTGATAATGCTTGATGGTGGGCTAAGTGCGATACCACCTTAATACTTAACAACGACGGGCTGTGTGCGATACCATAGTCAAGTATATTATTTAGTGGGCTATGTGCGAAACCACTATGAATACCTTTGTTGGTAGGCTAAGTGCGATATTACATTATAAATTGATTATGGTGGGCTAAGTGTGAAACCACCAAGAAATTAGCCGTGTGGATGAATTATTAAAAAATAATGATGTGTTGTATATTGAGTAAATGTGATATTGAGTGCAGGGGTGCATGTCCATGATTATGAGTATGTGACTCATGATGTGTTGGAAATGTGGTAAGGGATAGAAAGAGTAAGCATACTTGTGGATGTGGATTTATTTGGTAGTGTAATGCTAGTTGTTGTTTAGCTTATACTAGAATGATTAAATTGTTTATGTGTAAATTTACTAAGCTCAAAGCTTACTCCTTTTCTTTTCCCTTGTCTTATAGAGAAAGAGGGTTGAATCGAGATACATGGATTAATCAGAAGATCGCCCACACTATCAGTATGCTCTGGTATAATAGACTTAATGTTTTATATATGGCATGTATAGAGGCTAGACAAGTTAGTGAATTTTGTTGTAAATGGCTAAGATATGTTAGCCTATATATGGATACTCTATTTTGTATAATATGATAGTTGTTGGCTACTTTATTATATGCAAAGATGTAGATATCCATGTGAGTTTATGTTTCAAAATGAGTTGATTATGGATGTGTTGGATGAGTATATGTTGTATATGCATAAGGGGTGAAAAGAGATGGCAAATAGCCTTGTTCTTGTCCATGTAGATAGGCACATGGGCGTGTGTCTAGGCCATATGTGACACATGGCCAGCCCACAGGCGTGTGCATTGGCCTTGTCTCTTTGACAGAATTGAGAAGTGTAGGCCACAGGCTAGCCACACAAGTGTGTGCCAAGACTCAAGGCCATGTGAAGTAGTTAGTGTTCACTACGGGTGGTGGGCACGGGCGTGTACTCTAGCCGTGGGATTTTAGCATTATGGTTGAGTTTTGTGCACTGTTGGTGGACATGGGCGTGTGTGTCTACACACGATCCTGTGTGTCTGCCATCTAGCATGGGCGTGTAGTCCTATCTAGATGGAAAAATTTTAAGATCGTAAAGTTTTCGAATTAGTCTTGGGAGCCCTCGTGTGTACGAGTGAGGCCTCGTAACTCGAGAACGAGGTTGTTGTGGTGACTAAAAGAGAGTAGTCACATTGAGCCTAGGTGGTGATCAAGTAGTTTTAATCCGATAATGCCTCGGGCCCGGTCCCAGCGAGAAATACGGGTAAGGGGTGTTACACAAACCCTCCCCAAATAATCCATCTGCTACACATCATCTCCGTCCCACCGAAACACATATGTGGGGATTTCTAAATCGACCCACCCATCTAATACACATCAAGGGTAGCCCAGTTGTGGTACTACCTAACGGTGCATCAAAGCTGCTGATCATATAATGGGCTTAAAAAGCCATCGGTGGATCCACAGTTGTCAATAAACCATGCGATCCTCAGATACTTCCTCCGTTCCATAATTCCCACCCATATGCATCCTAAACAGAATATCATATGAATGTAGCAATTGTACATGTAATATCCATAAATCTTACAATAAACACATAGGGGTATTTTAGTCATTTCACAAATCAAGGGTATTTCGGTAATTCTACCCTACAGGGGTATTTTAGTAATTTTTAATAGTATGGGTCTTAATTACGAACCTTGGCCCGTCAACAAGTCCTCGCGGCTAAAGTGAACAGACACTACGCACCATGTAGGATTCTAGAGAAGAGGAGGTGGGTCACTAGGACCGCTTAAGTACCAAGCTCTCCTTAGATCCAATCCTAGACATGCATATGTCTATTGCCACACTCTACCCTAGCGACTTGTCCACAGACATGTTTGATTATTAAATTAAGTTTTATGTTGTTTAAGAATTCATCAGAACTAAGCCTAGAGTCCATTAAAACCCTAGCATGCATTTCTGAAATCCCATAAGGCCCACTAAGCCCAATCATGTCCATATAGCTCATTAAGCCCAATCATGTATATATAGCCCAATAGGCCGGATCATAATCAAATCATGCGACCATTCATATCAATCCATCATTCAATTTCATATATCAACTCTTGCTAATTTGGGCCCATGAGCTCGATAGGCCCATTTAGCCCCTTCTGGCCCAGCTGGCCAAACAGTGGCTCGAGACCATGAGATCGCTCTCTTGGTCCCGATAGTCGTATCAGTTTTCCCACACGAATGTTTGCACGCTCGTGTGGTTGTCGGTGCCAACCTTTCAGTGTTTCAGCTTTTCAGCATTTTGATTTTTCGGTATTTTGGCTTTTACAGATTTTTCGTGTGTGAAGTGTATGTACACACCTGGTAAATGAGACATGTTACACCATCCTCAGCCTTGAACCTACAACCAATACCAACCTCCAATCAATCACACACTTAACCACAATATTTACCAAAAACCGAAGACTTACCATAACCTTACTATGTGCCACCAGTCCTAATAGCCCTTCCTTAGCTACTACTCACGAATATCCCCTAGATCTGCATCAATCTTAATCATTAAAGACAAAATAATAGGTGACTTGTATCCACTTAAGTCACCCTTTCCCTTACTATAGACTATTCGGCCAACTTATCCCAAAATCAAGAACTGTAACACCCCAAACTCAATGTAGACGTTACGACCGAATTTGGAATGTCATATGGAAAGGTTGTTAAAAAATCTATGCGCTCGTTAAAAATATCAAGTTTTGTTGAAAATCCAATTTGTTTTATAGTTCTCTTTGCAAAAACATTTTCGTTGCTATTTTCGATGATCTTGTTTATAATTAATCCAACTCAATGAGTTTTAGAAAATGACATTTAAATTATTGTAGACATGCGATATTTTGAAAAGAGTTATCAATGTTAAGAAAATCCAGAGTTTTATCCATTATAATTTGTAAACTGTGTATTAATATTATAGAAAAACCGTTATTAATGTTTTAGAAAATCCCAAATTGAGCATTTAAAATTAATAAGCAGTAACCGAATTAAAAGCTAAAACCAAAACAAAATACCAAAGGCCTTATTACAAAACAAAAACCCAAATTTAAATAAAATCTATAGTACCGCGAAATGGAATTTATTAAGCTACGATGTATGGCCACCACAGAGTTCACCTCAGCTCCAAACCCAAAGCTAGGAATTATCTACAAAATTAAGCAGAGGGGTAAGTTACGAGAACTCAGTGTGTAATCCCCTATACGAATGATAACTGGGCCTAAGCCCACAGAAGAACATTGAGCCTTAGCTCTCACAGTAATGAAATTTGTCGAAGCCCATACGAGTCGAACTGGGCCGTAGCCCTAACAACATGGCATAAATAGTGAATGCAATGCAACCCAGCCTAACCTAGTATTCCATCCTCTACACTCCACTCCATATGTCCATCCTCAACACACCTGTGGGGATTTCTACAATCAACCCTCCATCCTCTACACTCCTCTTTGGCAGTCATGCTAACAGTCACACTGCTCAAAGTTGATATAATGTGACAGAGTCACCAATATATGTGGCACCAAGCCACTCGTGATTCCAGACCACCGTGATACTAGATCACCGTGACAGAGTCACTATTAACATATGTGGGGCCAACCCACCGTGGTATCAGGCCATCGTGACAATCTCTAATGAATGTATGTGGGGCCAACCCACTGTGGTACCAAACCACTGGGACTAGTCATCGAATCATAGATATATATACATGGTATTAAACCACCGTGCCTAGCCATCGAGACATGGTCATTAAATCAGATATATGTGGGGCCAACCCACTTGTGGTACCAAACCACCGTGACAATCTCTAACACTTCCCCTTTCGCATCACATACCAAACCCATGCAAAACATACATATCAAATGAATGCAACATACTCTCAACAAAGTGACAGATTATAGCATACATTTTCATACCATTAATAAAACGTTATAATCACTTACCTAGTATTCCAAGCTTTACCCACAAGGGTATAACGACTTTCTAACCAGTCACTTCGGCTTTTCAGCCCAAACAGTTAATAACACACATTAATAACAGAGTGTGAAATTTTACACACAATCACGCTAATCAACCCTAAGGGTATAACGGTATTTTTACCTACCGAGGGTATTTTAGTAATTTACCTACCAAGGGTAATTCGGTAATTTCATAACCCAGGGGTATTTCAGTAATTTTGTAAACCAGGGGTAATTCAATAATTTTTCAAACCAAGGGTAATTCAGTAATTTTACAAACCAGGGGTAATTCGATAATTTTGCAAACTAGGGGTATTTTGGTAATTTCATAAACTAGGGGTATTTTGGTAATTTTATAAACCAGGGGTAATTCGATAATTTTGCAAACCAGGGGTATTTTGGTAATTTCATAAAATAAGGGTATTTTGGTAATTTTACAAACCAAGGGTATTTCAGTAATTTTACAAACCAGGGGTATTTTGGTAATTTCACAAACCAGGGTATTTACGACCCAACAAAAGGTCCACTGTCGCCTCGAACGACTCAAGTATTCTAAACAGAGATAATGATGCGAATAGGCCTAAGGCCCATTCTCGGCCCAAGTGGGCCCACACACTCGTGTGGCCCATTTAGCCCAAACCTAGCCACATATATGAGATTCACATAGTCTAGTTCACTATCTACTATTCAATCCTACAATTTACTCATATGGGCCTTCGGGCCCATTGGGCCCACTTGGCCCCTTTCGGGCCATCGTGACCAAACAACCCACACCCACAAGAATACTCATAGTGGCCTCGACTATCGCGTCGAAGCTTCCACACGTGCGCTCGCACACTCATGTGGCTACCATCGCCGTGTGACCGGTATTTCGGCATTTGCTGCTCTACATCTAGAGTAGAGAGAATACACACCTGATAGGAATCTGAAGCCGCTAAACTGCACTCCGAGCACTCCTACGCCCAACGCCAACCAGGTATGCTTATTCTCCTCCTAGACAGCTCTATATATAGCTAGCTTCTCACCTTCCTTCCTTGTATCTTTCCGATGTGGGATCCCTCCGTCAGTAGAGTTTAAATCCAACTCAAACTTTTCCCATCCAATCCGTAAAATAAATACTCCCTTGCTTGTCATGAGATTCGAACCCAGGCTCCCTTGTAGCACAATCCACGCCGCTAGCCACTTAGTCACAAGCTCCTCTTGTGTCTAAAATCATGCGCAACTAAATATAAATCTATGGCCAAATTCTAAAGTCCATATAAAAAGAAAAGCAAAATGTAAGACCCAAGACTTGAACCTTGGACCTCCTTCCTTCCTTTTGGCATCACTCCATTGCTCCTTAAGTGGCATCACTTTGCCACTACACCACACACTCCACTTGTGTCATTTTCTCCAGATTTTATCCTTAAAGCCTACCTACTAACCCCCAGGGTTTTATCATCCTAAAACCAAAATTTTTCCTAAGGCCTAACTTGAACCTGGGACATCATAGAAGCCCCCTAACCTTCCAAAATCACTCACCTACTAGATCCAACTTTTAAAGTCGTTCTCTTGTTCCCAAAAATTTTAAACGCTCCTACGCCTAAGGCCTAATGGGCCTAATCCTACTAGGCCCAACTTTCGGATGTTACAAGAACACTTACCCAAAAGCCAAACGTCTGATAGCTTTTCGGCAGAGACTTGTAGATCCAAGGTTGATTCTGATTTTTCCAAGATTCGATCCACCAAAAATCAAAGGAATGATGATAGCACGACAGAGATTTGGTCACTACAGTATTCGACACAAGGTTTGGGCTAATAAAGGAAACGACTCCAAGAACAAAGGTTTTCGACATTTGAAGTCACGAATATTCTTTCCCCAACAATTGAGATGAAGGTAGGACGACACGAGAAATGGAGAAAGAAGAGAATGATATTCGATTTAAGGCTTTAGGAGAGAAGAAAAGAAAACACATAAGGAAGAGGCGAGGTTTAGAACAGAAAAAGTGAAGGAGAATTTGGCAGAGCACTATAGTTGCTGAAATAGCATAAAGAGAATTCCAATTGCCGAAATAGCACAGAGGGGATTCGGCACCCCCTATTTATACACAAAACCTAAACTCTGCCTACCCCCCAAAGGCCCAAACGGCTCCAACTCTTCCCCATCTCATCTCTTCGTTTTTCTCCCTGATAACTTCCCAATCCTTTTCCTAATTTTCCTCTTCTGATTACTCTCCTTAGAGTCCATCATCATACCACTTCCAACCTTCTAGAAGGCCAAAATTAAACTCCTAAAAAAATACTAAGCTAGGACTCGAACCTAGGATCTCCTTGCTAGCCCATAACGCCACCTTCCTATACCCTAAGTGGCGTCACTTAGCCACTCCACCACAAGGCTCTTTGATGCCATTTTTCCTTATTTTTATTTAAAAGCCCAACCACTCATCGCCCTAGTTCCTTTAATAATTAATTAAAAATTCCCTCTCCTTAAAGTTTGAACCTAGAACTTCTCCAACACCCCTAGACACTCCAAGTTTATTAAACCTTTAAAGCCATCATGTCAATTGTCATCTTCTTACTTAAAAAAATTATGAGACCCAAAGCCCAAGCCCATTTCATCTAGTCCCGAAAATTCGGGGCGTTACATGGCATACAGCACGCCCATGCTTCAGGCTGTGTCCATCTTAGGGTGCATTCTATTTATGACGTCATCAACCAAAAAAGGTCATACAGCCAAGGCACACGCCCGTGTCCTTATGCCGTGTCGCGAATTAAATTCTAAAAATCAAGTGTAGACTTCACATGGCCTGGGCACATACCCATGTCCTATGGTCATGTCTCTCACACAGCTGAGACACATGACCGTGTCTTGTGCCCGTGTGTTTACTACTAGGCATTTTATTTCTCAAAACTAAGGTGCAGGGGACACATGGCTGGAACACATGCCTGTGGGGCAGACCGTGTGTCATACATAGCCTAAACACACGCTCATGTGTCTACCCGTATGGACAAATACAAGGCTAATTTCCAAATTTTGTCACCCTTACTTGCACACATTCACACAACATCACATGGCACAAATCATAGCATATAAATGCCTTCAGAAACAACTACAATCAAGCAAATATAAACCACATCACAAAATATTGACATATGCACATACATACTTATATGGGCTTACAACCATTTAGCCAATATAAGCCAATTTGCATAGCTACACATTACATCCCACTTTTAAGCATCACAAGCTAATACATTTAGCCAAATCATAATGACTCATACACCAAATGACTAAGTCCCTATACATGCCATAAAGTCAAAGCAGTTTGCATTCACTTATACCAAACATGATAGCTTGATAGTGTGATAGCATCTCCGTGATCTCCAAACCGAGCTAGCTTAATAACCCTATAAGACATTAGAAAGGAAGGGGAGTAAGCTACAGAGCTTAGTAAGTTCGTATGAAAATAATAAGAATCAATAGACATACATTTTTCATACAACTAACATAACATAACACAACATAAACGTCATTAAATCTTCATAGGCATAACTTACTCAATCACAATGCTTACCCCTTTCAATTTATAAGCTTAATTTAATATATCTTAACATTTTCCAAACATTCATAATATCTCTAATATAACATACCATAATAATCATTAACAAAACATTTCAAGCCTCATAGTAACATGCACATTAATTATACATATTCATACTTTCAAGCCTAGAGCTTAACATCTTTCAATGATTTAACTCTTAACTTCTTATACTTTCAAAACCATTTTAATAGGCAATTATGCAAATCTTTCCTTTTTCACACATAACTGATAAATCACAATTCAAACGAAAAACATTTACTATCTCACCAATCGATTTGGCCCCAAAGCCTTACACATGTTCGTCAACCGAATCTACCATGAATTTATACATCATAAACATAAACACTTAATCACAAGATTTCATAAGTATTTTTAATAGATATTAATTCCAATCTTTCCTTCATTTCATACTCATTGAGTCACAATCAAGGAAATAAAACATTTCATATCTCAATTCCATTTGGCCTAAAAGCCCTTTTTTCATAAGTTTCAATCAACTTTACCATGCATTTATTCATCACACACATAAACCAATAATCACATGGTTAACTTAAAGTCACTTTCATAGTGATCATGAATTCATAATATCATGAAGCCAATGCTTATAAACTTTACGTACATACCTATACCAACTCATAACATAATAATTTACTTTGTCATCTTTGGCATAATATTTGAATTTCCCGTTGAACCACTAGGAATACTAAAGTATGCTCAGGAATAACATACTTATAGAATCATACCAATGCCATATCACAGATATGGTATTACATGGGGCCACATACCGATGCCAATAGCCCAGCTATTGTCTTACACGATTTTTATATTGATGCCATGTCGCAGACATGGTCTTACACAAAATCTCATATCGATGCCATATCCCATATATGGTCTTACACGCAAACTCATAACCCTAATGTCATGACATTTGTATCCTGTTTATTCCTAAGGTTCAACCAGGACTTCTTCGTTATTTTGGCATTATCAAACTTGCTCATAATATCAATCATACAGTTCATATAAAATTTTAAAGCAAATTAAAACATAAATATAGCATTGCATTATTCACATAAAAACTTACCTCAATACCAAAAATGGTAAAAATGACTTAACCGTCAAATACCTATTTTTCCCTCGTTCTAGGTCCAAACCTCATTTTCCTTGATCTATTATATCAAATTTAGCTCACTTATTAGTCACATTATTCAATGTGACCCAAAATTCACATTTTGGAAAAATTATGTTATTACCCCTAAAGTTTTACATATTTACAAATTAGTCCCTAGGCTCGTAAAATAAAATGTGTCCATTTTCTTTGTTACCCAAGCCTAGCCGAACCTAACACATGCTTATAACAGCCCACATTTTCCTTCGAATTAGATTTTTACTACTCATTTTACAACTTTTACAAAAAGGTCATTTTTAGATGTTTTCATAAAAAATCACTTAGTAAAAGATGTTTATTATACATCAAACTTTCATAATCTACCATGAAACATCAAAACACATGCATGTCACACATGGGTAAATTTTTAAACATGAACCCTAGCTCAAATAAATGGTAGAAATAGCTAGATCGGTTGATAACAACTTCAAAAACTTAAAGAACATTAAAAACGGGGCTAGGATGTACTTACTATCAAGCTTGAAAAGTGAAGCAACTCTAGCTATGGAGAACTTCAAATTTTTGGCCCTAGCTTGAAGAAAATGAGCAAATTTTGCTTCATTTTTCCCTGTTTAATCTTTTGTTAACCAAATGACCAAAATGCCATTTTTACTAAACTTTAAAATTTTAACTACTCATGCCCATTTTTGTCCATAAAAATAGAAATTGGGAAATTTCTATTTAAGGACCTTTAATTAATAATCCAAAGCTATTTCATACCTAAAGCTTCTAGAATCTTATATTTTGCAACTTTTGCATTTTAGTCCAAAAAGTCAAATTGGACACTTATTCACAAAATTTCTTCATGAAACTTTCACAGAATCATGAAAACATGTCATGGACCTTAAAGCAATCATAAAACAAATATTTCTACTTCAAATTTGTGGTCTCAAAACCACTATTTTGACTAGGCCCAAAATCAAGTTGTTACATAGAGAATATCAAATGGATGGATGTTGGAATTATATACCCAATTTCTGATAGTTCTTGGGTGAGCCCTGTTCAACTTGTACCTAAAAAAGGGGGTGTCACTATGGTAAGCAATTATAACAATGAACTTATTCCCATTCATACTATCAACGGGATGGAGAGTTTGTATGTATTAGTAGAAACTCAACAAAGCAATAAGGAATGACCATTTCCCTCTTCCATTTATCGATCAAATGGTGGATAGACTAGTGGGGAAAGCCTTCTACTGCTTTTTAGATGGATACTTAGGGTACAATCAGATTGCCAAAACTCCTTCTAATTAAGAGAAAACCATATTCACATGTCTGTATGGAAATTTTGTATTCCAAAGAATGCCATTTGGATTATGCAATGCCGCAACAACTTTTCAATTATGCATGATGGAAATATTTTCAAACATGGTGGAGAAATTCTTAAAAGTGTTTATGGACAACTTATTGGTGTTTGGAGATACATTTGAAGACTGTTTACAAAACCTGGAGTTAGTTCTTTATCAATGTCAAGAAACCAATCTTGTACTGAATTGGAAAAAATGACACTTTATGGTCTATGAGGGCATTGTTCTGGGACTTAAGATTTCACAACAAGGGATTTTCGTTGACAAAGCAAAAATTGAGGTTATTGAGAAATTGCCACTACGCACTTCACTAAAAGGTATCCAAAGCTTCATCAGTCATGCAAAATTCTATTGTTAATTTATCAAGAATTTTTCTAAAATATCCAAACCTCTTTGCACATTATTAGAATATAATAGATCTTTTAATTTTGATGTGCTGTAACACCCCAAACCCGGCACATACGTCATGACCGAATCTGGTATGCTACGGGTTGAATGTTGAAAACTTTGCTTGAAGGGTTTTGAAGAATTTCAGTTTATTTTAACCAATTAATCATTAATTGTGATATTTTGAAGAAACTTTAACATTTGCGTTGGACACATTTGGAAAACCCATTTGGTTTCACTTTATAATTAAGACTTTGGAAATATAGGTTTTTAAGACGTATAGAATAAATACAGGGACAAAAATGTAAAACGACAACCTAAGTTATGGGGGCTTTATTACAAAAATAATCCCAAATTTAAACTTAAAGAAAAAAATAGAAATAGTCTATAAAGATTAAAAAAAAAAACTTGATGGCCCCTTGAGTCCGCCTCGACTCTCATGTCCATGATCTACTGCTCATCTGGAAAGTTAGGAAAAAAATAAAAGGGTGAGTCACCAAGACTCAGTGTGCACATCCCGAAAACACATAAACGCCTTGGGCCCACAAACACATTATGGGCCTAGGCCCATTCATAATGGCACAGAATATATATTACATGCAACATGGCCCATCCCAAACCTAAAAGTCCATCCTCTACACACCCCAGTACCAACCATCACACCATGGGGATTTCTACAATCAACCCTCCATCCGCTACACACCATATCGATAGTTGTGCTGTCTTCATAAAGACCGATCACTATGTGACCTATGTGGCAAAGCCACCGATCTCTATGCGACCTTAATAGTATATATCGACAGCTGCACTGCCTTTCATAAAGACTGATCACTATGTGACCTATGTGGCAAAGCCACCGATCGCCTCGCGACCTGCTCCCCTTCATCATATCAATCCCATCCCATGCGTACATACATGCAAGAATTAGAAAATTAAACTATCTAAACAGATCACATACTTTCACATACTTCGATACACATAGAGAAGTTTCTATGATTACGCACTGCATCCATTGCCTACCCTTTTGGGTATTACATTGCTCATACTGACCTCAATTTTCACTTTTAGCCCATAACATATACATTATGCAGTTTAACTAGTGTGATAGAGATCTACACACGATTACCGACAGACAATGATACTTTCTATGTCGACACTATCGAAGTCGATCGATCGCTAATCGCCTAAGGTTTTGCTCCGAAGTCGTTCCACAACCCGACGGCCAATCCCAAACCGCTGACACCACGTGTTTCTTGATCTTTGAGGCTGAAACTACAGATCCAACCCCTTCCTTTGATTTGCTGACATTCGAGTCCATGAGTGATCTTTGGTCAGAAGATACTATGATGATTGCGTAACGCAACATTAGGTTAAGGCACGAATAATGAAAAAGAACCCGATTAAACAACATAGGAAGAATTGAACCCTTACCTTGAAATCTCGAAAAGAGATTGAGACTCCAAGACTAGCATTTTCGGCTTTTAAATCTAGGCGATCTACCTAAATGCCCAATACGAAATTATACAAAGCCATTAAACTATTTGCTTTTTGGCTTTGTCTTCCAAAAATTGAAAAAGAAAGTGAAGAGATAGCAAAATCGGCACTCACTTTAACACAAAGAATTCGACTACCCCTTAGAGATTCTGACTTTTGAGAAGATCAGAAGAAAAGATTATAGGCAGAAGTCTTTGTAGATTTGGCTTTAGTGAATAAATCGGCAAAAGGGAATTGGAAGCATTCAGCTATGGGGATGAGAAGAGAGTTTAGAGTTTCGGCTTTTGAAAGAAAAGATGTTGAGAACAATTTGGGAGGTTTCAAATTTTGAAAGAAAAAAGAAAAAGGAAAGAGAACAGAATAATGGACTTTTGACTTTTGCATAAAAGTGAGGATGAGAGAATGGAAAAAGAAAATAGGGACCAAATACAGGAATTGAAGAGATATCCCCTCTATTTAAAGAGAATTTCGGCACCCCCTAGAGTTGGAAATTCGGCCACCACTGTGCTTAGCAGATAACTCCTAAACTTCCTCCTTTATCTTTATCCGATCACTCCTTCAAAAGAGGCCCAGATAGCCCCACCTCTTCCTCCCTTTATCAGCACATTATCCACATGTTATTTTCCTCCTATTTTCAAGCCCCTATGCCGTCCCTCTCTATCCATTTAAAAGACAAAAATTAGCTAAAATTGTATTAAAAGAATTGAGCTTCAAGTGACTTGAACTTGGGCCCTCTTCATCTGTTAATGATGCCACCCCATGATTCCATGTAGCGCCATTTAACCTTGGGCCACAAGCCCATTTTGGCACTTTAAACGCTGATAACATTTTTAAAGTCCTAACTGAACTGGCTTTCCACTAGACTCTGTAATAACTAATTCTGCTAAGGCCTTAGCCCAGCCTCGAGCCCAGTCTGGACCCCTAACACTCTAATTAATACATTACACATAACCACACATTAAATGCATAGGCCCATTAATTCAGGATGTTATAGTTCTACCCCCTTAAAGAAATTTTGGCCTCGAAATTACCTGATCAGAATAGATGGGGGTACTGCTACCGCATCGTCTCTTCTGGTTCCTATGTAGCCTCCTCAGAACTGTGATTCTGCATAAAACCTTAACCAATGGAACCGTCTTCCTTTGTAAAACTTTGACATCACGATCCAGGATTTCCACCAGTTGCTCTTCAAATGATAGGTCAGGTCTCACCTCGATTTCTTCCACAGGCACCACATGAGACGGATCCAAATGGTAACGTCTTAACATAGAGACGTGGAATACATTATGAATTTGGCTTAGTTCAGAAGGTAGCTCTAGCTGATAGGCTACCGGCCCTACTCGTTTCAACATCCAATAAGGCCTGATAAATCTGGGACTTAATTTACCCTTCGGTCCAAACCTCAATACTTTCTTCCATGGCAACACCTTAAAGAACAACTTGTCACCCACCGTAAACTCTATGTCCTTACGCTTCAAGTTTGCATAGGACTTCTGTCGGTCTGACGCTTCCTTTAGTCGAGATCGAATTAACTCAACCTTCTCCTCTGTCTCGATAACCAACTCTAGACCCAAAATCGACATTTCCCTAATTCCATCCAACAGGTAGGAGTACGACACTTCCGCCCGTACAATGCTTCATAGGGCACCATCTGAATACTAGACTGGTAGATGTTGTTGTATGCAAATTTCGCCAATGGTAAAAACTCTTCCCAACTATCTCTAAAATCAATGACACATCCCTCAACATGTCCTCCAAGATGTGAATCACCTGCTCAGACTGTCCATCGGTCTGAGGATGAAACACTATACTGAAATACAACTTCGTGCCCAATGCTTGATGCAAAGCCTTCTAGAACCGCGACGTGAACCTCGGGTCCCTGTCCCATACGATTGATATTAGTACCCATGCAATCTCACTACCTCCGCTACATATAGATTAGCTACTTTCTACAAAGAGTTATCGACCCGTACTGGTATGAAATGAGCAGACTTCGTCAAGCAATCAACAATTACCCAGACTGAATCTTTCTTAGTAGGCGTGAGGGGTAGCCCACTAACAAAGTCCATTGTGATCCTTTCCCACTTCCATTGTGGAATCTTCACTGGCTGCAACAACCCCGATGATAACTGATGCTCTGGTCAAACACTTACTCACCAATTCAGTTACCTCACGCTTCAAGCCCGACCACTAGAACTGATCTCGCAAATCTCGATACATCTTACCCCCTCTGGGGTGCATAGCGTATGAACTTCCATGTGCTTCTTGCAAAATCCTATGCCTTAATCCTGGATCCTTTGGCATGCAAACTCTCCCTTGAAAACATAACAGTCCTTCCACATTCATACTGAAGTCCGTCGATCCATCACTTGATCCTACATAAAACTTCTCCTTTAGCAACTCATCGGTCTACTGCTTCTCCTTAACCTGACTGACCCAAGAGGGTTTCACTTGAAGTTCAGCCAATAAACTTCCATCATCGTACAAACTAAGGTGAGCAAACATTGCCCTCAAGTTAGAGATTACTTTACAACTTAAGGTATCCGCCACCACATTAGCTTTACCTAGATGATATTCAATCGAGCAATCATAATCCTTTAACAACTCGATCCACCTCCTCTGCCTTAGATTCAACTCCTTCTGGGTCAAGAGGTATTTTAGGCTCCTATGATCTATATAAATAACAGATTTTTCCTCATACAGATAATGTCTCCAAATCTTTAAAGCAAAAACCACTGCCGCCAACTCCAAGTCATGGGTTGGATAATTTACTTCGTGCGGTCTTAACTGCCAAGATGCATACGCAACAACCTTTCCATCTTACATCAACACGCATCCTAGTCCGTGTGTGACGCATCACAGTAAATTACGAATTCCTTTCCAGCCTCCAGTTGAATCAATACCGGAGCCTCCTTCAAAATCCTTTTCAACTTCTTGAAAATCTCTTGTTGCTTGCTAGACCAAATAAACGGAAATGCTTTCTGTAATAACTTAGTCAATGGTGCCGAGATTAAAGAAAATACTTCAACAAACCTTCGATAGTACCCCGCTAGACCAAGACAACTCCAAATTTCTGCCACAGATCTAGGCGGCTTCAAATCCAATACCGCTTCAATTTTTTGAGGGTCAACCCTAATCCCCTCTGCCGACACAACGTGGCCTAAAAACGTAACTTCACTTAGCCAAAATTCGCACTTACTGAATTTGGCATACAACTGCTTCTCCCTCAGAATCTGCACAACCACTTGCAGATGTGAATCATGCTCCTCTTCCGATCTTGAGTAAACCAGGATATCATCTATAAATACCACGACAAACCGATCTAAGTAGGGTTGAAACACTCGGTTTATCATATCCATAAATATTACTGGCGCATTGGTCAATCCAAATAGTATCACCATGAATTCGTAGTGACCGTAGCGAGTTCTGAATGCCGTCTTATGAATATCCGCCTCCTTGACCTTAAGCTGATGGTATCCTGACCTCAGATCTATCTTTGAGAACACTGACGCCTCTTTCAGTTGATCGAACAAGTCATCAATCCTTGGCAAGGGATACTTATTCTTGATAGTCAACTTGTTCAGCTGACGGTAGTCAATGCACATACGCATTGATACATCCTTCTTCTTAACAAACAACACCGGCGCTCCCCAAGGAGACACACTTGGTCGAATAAATCCTTTATCTAACAACTCTTGTATTTGTGCTTTCAACTCTACCAGCTTTTTTGGTGCCATCCTATATGGAGCGATAGACACTAGTGCTATTCTCGGAAGAAGATCGATACCAAACTCTACTTCACGATCCGAAGGTAATCCCGAAAGCTCTTCTGGGAAAACATCAAGAAACTCCTTCACCTTTCTAACGTCCCCAATAGTTAGGTCCTTGGCTTCCAGAGCTCGAACAAACATTAAAACTGCCTCGCATCCTTTTCTCACCATCCTTTCTGCTCTTAGGGCAGTCACCATATTCGACAAACAGTTCCCCTTTTCTCCTATCACCAACACTTCACCCCCCTCGGGGGTTCTTAACACCATTCACTTGGCTACACAATCTAAATTAGCTTGGTACTTCACCAACCAATCCATGCCTAATATTAAGTCAAACTCCCCGAACGGTAATTCCATCAAATATGTCAAGAAAACTATTCCCTGAACTTCTAAGGGTACCTCTCGATAAAGTTTATCTACTACCACAGATTGTCCTAATGGGCTAATTACAGTCATCGTCATAGGGGTAATCTCAGAATCTAAACTTAAAGTTCTAGACACACTACTAGAAACATATGAATGTGTTGATCCAATGTCAATTAATGCAGTGTAAGGTAAACCAAATATTAAAAATGTACCTGTTATAACATCCAGTGCGTCAGCCTCCTCTCGACGTCTGGCAGCATAAACTAACCCTGGCTATCTTGCCTCAGCGTTTCCTGTCCCTCAGCCTAGTGCTCCACGGCCCCGATCAAAATCGTTACCACCTCTAGCTGACCACGACTCCTCTGCGACTGCTGACCTCCTCTGCCCGACTGAGCATTGTCCTACGCTGCGGGTCCTACATCACTTAGTGGCTGTGGATAGTCTTTAATCTGATGGTCCAAAGATCCACACCTAAAGCACTTTCCACTGCCTGCCCAACACTCGCCTACATGGAATTTACCACATCGAGCACACTTCTGTGTTTGGCTAGCAGTAGCAGGTCTCTCAGCCCGTCTCGGTCCATCCGATCTAAGTCTTTTCTGAGTACTCCCAGTTGTCCCTGATGATCCAAAATTTCTCTTACCTCCACCCCTCTCTCTATCCCGGTTCAACTTTTTCGTCCGTCTCACCTCCTCAGCTATTTTAGCTTTCTCCATAAGCACAGCAAATTCCCTATCCCGCTGTGGAGCTATCAAAACACGTAGGTCATCCTTCAGGCCATCTTCAAATCGAACACACCGTTCATGTTCTGTGGCCACCATCCCTCGAGCATAACGGCTCAAGCGCAAGAATTCCGCTTCATATGCTGCCACCAACCTACTCCCCTGAACTAGATTTAGGAACGCTCTACGCTGTGCATCCACATAACTCATTCTAATGTACTTACTCTGGAACGCTGCTCTGAAGTAATCCCAGGTGATACGATTAGCCATGGTACCATCCTTAACCGTAAGCGACCATTGATACACTTTGTCCCAGAGAAGGGACATTACTCCTTTCAGCTTTTCTTCTCTCGTAAAATCCAAATCATCCATTATGCGTTCGATCGCCTCCAACCAATACTCAGCTGTACTCGGGGCTATCTCGAAAATTCCCCTAAACACTTCTGCCCCATTAGATCTAAGTCACTCTAGCACAAATTTTCGGGCTCCTGTGCCCATGCCTGCCCCAGCAACCCTCTCTAAAACCTTTAACATCACCTGAGATACCGCATCTTCTCTAGCCGTCTGATCCTAAAATTCTGCCTTCACAGCTGGTGGCACTGGTACCTCATTCCCTGACTCATGATCGGACCCTATTGGTTCTGACACAACAATCCTACCTTTACCTCGGCCACGCACACCACGTCCTCTAGTGCTCATTATATCGATTTGCATTTATCTGATTAGGAATTTTATGAATTATTAATTTTTTCCATTGATTAATAACGAACAATCTTATGGAAAGCAGTTTTAACAGTAGTCCTTTCGAATTCAAACTCTATATGCAAGGTTCAGTGCTCAGGCCTATATTTCCTAGCTCTAGAATCCACATACATTCCACCATCACACATCAACATACAAGTAGCATCCATGAACTCACATTCATCACGTAACGGTATTTTTGTCGTTTCACTACCCAAGGGTCTTTTCATAATTTTATCCTACAGGGGTATTTTTGTAATTTTCTAAAATAGGATTTCTTGGTGATTTTACAAAATAGGGGTATTTTGGTAATTTTACAATCCGAGGGTATTTCGATAATTTTGTCAATTGGGGGTATTTCGATAATTTTGTCAATCGAGGGTATTTCAGTGATTTTACAAATCCAGGGTATTTTGGGACGTTTTCACAAATCAAGGGGATTTCGAAAATTTTACAAAACTGGGGACATAAGTAATTTTTACAAAAATAGGGTGGCTGGTCCCTTTCGAGTTTTAGTTATAAGTTTTGGCCCATCAACAAGCCCTCTCGGTTAGAGTGAACAAACACTACGCACCAGGTAGGATTCAAGAAAAGAGGAGGTGAGCCGCTAGGGCCGCTTAAATACCAAGCTCTTCCTGGATCCAATCCTAGACATGCGTATGCCTGTTACCACACCCTAACCCTGTGACTTGTTCACAGACATGTTTAATTAGAGATTAAGTCTTATGAGATTAAGAGTTGTTCAAAACTAGGCCTAAGGTTCATAAATTCTAGTATACTTGTCTACGTCCCATAAAGACCATCAAATTCACATCACATAGTGAGTTTAGAATACTTACCTGCGTGGATTGGGTGCCGGTAGACTCGAAAGCCATATCTCAACTGAACTTTTCTTAACTTACATCACTTCTATAAATCACTACTGGACCCATTTCACAGCCTGAGTTTTGAATTGGGCTGTGATACCAAAATGTAACACCCCAAAACTGGCCCATACATCATGACCGGATCTGGTATGCTATGGGTTGAATGTTGAAAACTTTGCTTGAAGGGTTTTGAAGAATCTCAGTTTATTTTAACCGATTAATCATTAATTGTGATATTTTGAAGGAACTTTAACATTTGTGTTGGACAGATTTGGAAAACCCATTTGGTTTCACTTTATAATTAAGACTTTGGAAATATAGGTTTGTAAGACGTATAGAATAAATAAATGGAAACAAATGTAAAATGATAACCTAAGTTATGGGGGCCTTATTACAAAAATAATCCAAAATTTCAACTTAAAGAAAAAATGGAAATAGTCTATAAAGATAAAAAAAACTCTTGATGGCCCCTCGAGTCCGCCTCGGCTCCCATGTCTACGATCTATTGCTCATCTGGAAAGTTGGGAAAAAAATAAAAGGGTGAGTCACCAAGACTCAGTGTGCACATCCCGAAAACACATAAACACCTTGGGCCCACAAACACATTATGGGCCGAGGCCCATTCACAATGGTACAGAATATATATTACATGCAACATGGCCCATCCCAAACCTAAAAGTCCATCCTCTACACACCCCCGTACCAACCATCACACCGTGGGGATTTCTACAATCAACCCTCCATCCGCTACACACCATATCGACAGTTGTGTTGTCTGTCATAAAGACTGATCACTATGTGACCTATGTGGCAAAGCCACCGATCGCTATGCGACCTTAATAGAATACATCAGCAGTTGTGCTGCCTATCATAAAGATCGATCACTATGTGACCTATGTGGCAAAGCCATCGATCGCCTCGTGACCTGCTCCCCTTCATCATATCAATCCCATCCCATGCATACATACATACAAGAATCAAAACATTAAACTATCTAAATAGATCACATACTTTCACATACTTTGATACACATAAAGACGTTTCTATGATTACGTACCTGGCATCCCTTGCCTACCCTTTTTGGGCATTACGACTGTTCATACAGCCTCAATTTTGGCTTTTAGCCCATAACATATACATAGTACAGTTTAACTAGTGCGATAGAGATCTACACACCTGATTACCGACAGGACAGTACTTTCTATGTCGACACTATCAGAAGTCAATACAACTGCTAACTACTTAAGGTTTTGCTCCGAAGTCGGTCCACAACCCGACGGCCAATCCCAAACTGCTGACATCACGCGTTTCTTGAACTTTGGGGTTGAAACTATATATCCAACCCCTTCCTTTGATTTGCTGACATTCGAGTCCATGAGTGATCTTGTAACACCCCTAACCCGTATCCATCGTCGGAATAGGGTTACGAGGCATTACTGCACAAATCTGATTTCACACAATCATTTATTATTTTCCATACACAAGGTTATATCAATTTCTTTACTTATATAACTTCTAAATCCAATAGTAATCATCCACTAAAATCATATTAGTTACTTATAATACACATACAAACTATGCTTCAAATGTCAACCATATTAATATCATCTATATATATATATACATCCACATATTTGAATTTACTAATATGCAACAAAGCCATGTTACATGTACAATTCATATGACTCTAATATTAATGGCATTTGGATACTTATAACCCAATTACAACATATATCATTTCATTGCTTCTACCCAAGCACAAAATAAAACCATATTGCATTAATTATTACGCAATCTCATATGTGACCTTAGTAGCATTACAACATAGCCGAACATACTATTGATGCATATATATATATTAGCATTTTACCCTAAAACAAAACCACATTTAACATTAAAACACCAATAACATCTCAAGGTACACCTAATTAGCATATATATATATATATATATATATTAGTATACCTAATCTTTATATTTATTCAGTATTAACTAATCATTGATTCAATTACACCTAATCAAGATCATGTGCTTATCAAAATAAACCAATTCATCAGAATCAATTTACAACCATACATGTACACATACCTATATTAATATTAACATCAACTTGGCATTTTTAACTACCCAAAACTTACCTAAATCATGACCCTCGTTTAGCATTTTGAATTCATACTAGAACACTCAACAAAAACAGTCATGGAACATATTCACTCTTATCATTTAGCAACCGAACCTATATAACCATACATCACAAATTATATACCAAAACATGCTTTCAAAATAAGTCTAAGTTATGGCCACATACACACAACTTTAACATTATAATTAAGCCATATTCGCATGGCTATCTATATACAAATTTCCAAAATCAAACATATAAAAACCAGCCTATACATGCCATAGGTTCGTAGTTTAAGCTTTTAAAATACCAAAATAGCGATCGATAGTGTGGTCGGCTTTCTTGACGATCCCGTTGAGCAGGTAGCTCTTACCTAATCTATAAAACAGAGGAGAACATTACACACAAATAAGTTTACTAACTTAGTAAGTCCCAAGCTCAAAATGATACTACATTCAATTACTTAATCATTTAAATCATTCATCTCAACCATGTTATCATATTAAAATTTCTTACACCCTTAGCACTTCTATTAGGAAACCGAATATTCATTATAGCACATTCAAGCTCAAACTCACCACATAATACTTGTGTACATCAATCGAAATCTCAATATACATGTCACTTGTACTCATAGCATTAAATAATCTCTAGCAACATTAAAACATATCAAACCTTACTTACTTATCTCGAGTCTTTAACTAAGCACATTAGTTACGATTTACCTTGAACCACAATTTGGCTTTTCCTTGGTAAAACACATCACCAATAAAGCACGCTAGGCATTAAAGCCGAAATCAAACACCGCACAAGGCACGCTAGGCACGAAGTTCGAAGTAAGCTCGCAGGCACTAATATGTCACCTGAAGCAAGACTAAGCACGCTAGGCATGAAGCCCGAATATGTCACTAAGCACTAAGCACGCTAGGCACGAAGCTTGAATATGTCATTACCAACTTATACACCTTACAAAGAATGCTTGCCCAAAATAGCATAAAACACACATATTTGAGTCACTTTGACATACCATCTCGTTTAGAGATATAACAACATTTCATTTCAAATTCACTATCACTTATATAAAATTTCAACCACTCTCATACCAATACTTTCACATTCGGCTAACATAAGAGTTTATACAAAACTTAATTGAATAACATCATTTAGTACATTTATAATAATTCGATAATCTATAATTGCTTAAGGACTTACCTCGGTTGTCGATAGGCCGTGCGAATCAGCTATTCGATAACCTTCGTCTTTCCCCGATCTAACTCCGTTTTTCTTTACTCTTGATCTAAAACATATTAAATTAGCTTATTCAAGCACAATTCATCTCAATTTAGTCCCTAAGCACATAAATGGGTAAATTACTATTTTACCCCTAATATTTCACAGCTTTTCAATTAAGTCCCAAGCATACCATACACAATATGTGCTTAATTAAATTTTAATACTCCATGGCCGAATGCTATTTACCTTTATGCGAATCTATACAATTCAATCTTTGTACAATTTAACCTTTCATTAGTTAAAATGAATTAATATCACCCATATATACATAATTTATATAATCACAAATTTACCCCCTTAGTTTCGATTTCCTTGTAATTTAGTCCCCAAATAAAACACAAGAATTTCATGAAATTGGTCTAACCCTTAAGAGCCGAATCTCTTTCCTCATTCACAAGTTCATATTACTATTTATTTTATGCAATCATGTTCTCATCTATTCATTTCAAGAAAAATTCAAACCTTAACACATACCTATTATCTAAAATTTCTTATTCAACATGTAGATGTCCTAAATACTTTCAAGGTTCTCTCATCAAACATAACTAAACCATAATGCTCATCCATGGCGAACCTAGGATGAGCTTTAAACTCAAAATCTTTTTCATATATGTGATAGCATTCATGAAAATTAACACAACCAAGCAAGAATTTATCAAAATTAAGCTAAATACCTCACCTTAATGGCACATGCAATGGCCGGCCATGGAAGCTAAAATTGTCTCCCCTTCTACTCTTTTGTTTCGTGAAAATGGTGAGGAAGATGAAAGAGAGAAGTCAAAATGTATTTCTTATTTTCTTTAATTTACTTTATTCATTTTCATTATTTAAAATAATCATGTAAAATGCCATTAACATATAATCACTTATTATATATATATTTACTCATCATTGCCGTCCACTACCCACATTTTTGGGTTATTTGACATGCAAACCCCCTTCTATTTATATTACACTTAAATTAAACTTTTCAATTATTGAATGTTACTTTTATACTTTACCTATTAGATCTTTTCTCTTTATTCAAACACACCAAACAATCAAATTCATACAATTCAACATACATCACATAAAATAAAATAAATATCACTAGATTTCTGACTCGGATTCGTGGTCCCGAAACCACCGTTCCGATTAGGGTCAAATTCGGTCTGTTACAACTCTCCCCCTTAAGGATTTTCGTCCCTGAAAATCTTACCGATTAAACAAGGTCGGATATTGTTGCTTCATTGAATCCTCGTGCTCCCACGTAGCCTCTTCAACTCTGTGATTTATTCCACGTAACCTTCACTAACTAATTCTTTTATTTCTCAACTCTTTTATTTCCCGAGCTAAGATACGGATCGGTTTTTCCTCATCGTCATATCAGTTGTATCTCAATCTCGATTTGAGCAATCACATGTGATGGATCCGATCTGTATCTGAACATAGAAACATGAAATCGTCGTGTATCTTTTCTAATTCGAGGTAGCTTCAATCTATAAGCAACAGCCCAACGCGTTCAATGATTTCATACGGTCCAATGAACCTCGGGCTCAACTTGCCTTTCCTACCAAAGCGGAGCACTTTCTTCCATGGTGAAACCTTTAAAAGACTCGATCTCCGATCCGAATTCAATATCTTTACGTTTCAAATCAAGATAGGACTTTTGTCGATCGATGCGACTTTCAAATTATCTTTGATTATGACCACTTTTGTTCGGTCTCTTTAATCAAATCAACCCTGTATCTTATTTTCACCGAGCTCACCCAATATAATGGTGTTCGACACTTTCACCGTACAAGGCTTCATAGGCGCCATTTTGATACTAGATTGAAAGCTATTATTGTAAGCAAATTCAATCAAAGGTAGGTATCGTTCCCACGCACCTTCAAACTCAAGAACGCAACATCTCAACATGTCCTCAAGTATCCGAATAGTTTGCTCGATCGACCATCTGTGCTGCGGATGAAAGGTCAGACTAAAATGCGCTTAGTACCCAAAGCATCTTGCAACTTCTTCCAAAATCGCGGCGTAAATCTCGGTCTCTGTCGACACAATGGAACTTCGGTACACCATGCACCTTACAATTTGCGATACATACAATTCAAGAAGTTTATCGAGTGAAAAGTCCATGCGAATCGGCACAAAATGAGTGATTTAGTCGGTCTATCAACTATAACCCATCGGCATCTTTCTTACTTGGTGTCATAGGAAGACCGGATACAAAATCCATTGCAATTACATCCCATTTCCATTCGGTATCGAGATTGGTCAAGTAGTCCAGATGGCACTTGATGTTCAAATTTTACTTGTCGACAAATTAAGCATTTCAAACAAATTCGGATATATCCCGTTTTATGCCGAGCCACCAATAGAACTGTTTCAAATCGTTATACATCTTCGTACTACCGGATGTATCGATAGTCGACCACTATGAGCCTCACTCAAAATCATTTGTATCAAATCGAGTTCTTTGGAACACACATTCGATTTTAAAATTCAAGCAGTCATTTGCATCAATCAAAATCGACCTTGCACCTTTTCACATCAATTCGTTTAGCAATCATATCCTTGTCAACTTTCTGTGCATCACAAATTTGCTGGACAAACATCGGTCTTGCTCGTAACTTGGCTATGATCGAACCATCACTAGACATAGCTATCTGTGTATTCATTGCATGAAGAGCAAATAAAGATTTCTGACTTAACGCATCCGCAACAACATTAGCTTTTCCCGGGTGATAGTCAATCACCAATTCATAGTCTTTCAACAATTCTAGCCACCTGCGTTGTCTCAAATTCAGGTCTTTCTG
Source organism: Gossypium rotundifolium (assembly GCA_025506655.1). Taxonomy (NCBI): domain Eukaryota; kingdom Viridiplantae; phylum Streptophyta; class Magnoliopsida; order Malvales; family Malvaceae; genus Gossypium; species Gossypium rotundifolium. The sequence goes on from CP106724.1 coordinate 149,228,315, forward strand.
AGTCATTAGGTACTTCAGACTTTTGTGATCCGAGTAAACATGGCATTTCTCACCAAATAAGTAATGACGCCAAATCTTCAATGCGAACACAATGGCTGCCAGCTCTAAATCATGCGTCGGGTAATTTCTTTCATGCGGCTTCAATTGTCTTGAAGTGTAGGCTACCACTTTGCCTTCCTGCATCAAAACGCATCCCAAACCATTCAAAGAAGCATCAGAATAAACAACAAATTCTTTACCTGATTCAAATTTGAACTAACACCGGAGCTTCACATCAAAGGGCTTTCAACCGATTAAAACTTTTCGACATTTTTGACCACTCGAACGGACATCTTTCTACAATAACTTTGTCAGCGGGTAGCTATCATAGAAAATCTTTCACAAATCGTCGATAGTAACCCGCAAGTCCCGTAAAACTTGAATCTCAAAACATTTTTCTGGCTTCCAATCAAGTATAGCCAAGATTTTGTTCGGATCAACTCGAATGCCTGATGCTGAAACCACATGTCCCAAAAAACCGACCTCTTTCATCCAGAACTCACACTTACTAAACTTCGCATACAGCTGATGATCTCGCAAAGTTTGTAGTACTAACCTCAAATGTTCAGCGTGTTCAATTTCATCTTTGGAGTAGATCAATATGTCATCAATAAACACCACCACAAATCGATCTAAAAAGCGTCTAAAACCCGATTCATCAAATCCATAAAAATAGCAAGTGCATTAGTAAGCCCAAAGGCATTACCAAAACTCGAAATGTCCGTACCTCGTCCAAATGCGGTCTTTGCACATCTGTATCCCCGACTCAGAATCGATAATAACCCGACCTTAAGTCTATCTTGAAAATACTAACACCCTTTCAACCGATCAAACAAATCATCAATCCGAGGTAATGGGTACTTATTCTTTATAGTTACCTTATTCGATTCTTAGATAATCAATACACATTCGCATCGTTCCATCTTTCTTTCTCACGAAAAGAATGGTGCACCCAAAGGGAAAAACTTGGCCGTGCAAAACCCTATCATCAACTCTTGCAATCGCAATTTCAACTCTTTTAACTCAGTAGGTGCCATTCGACACGGAGCTATCGAGATCGAGTCGTTCTTTACTAATTCAATGCCAACTTAATCTCTCGTCTTGGTGGTAAACCCAGAATTCCTCGGAAACACGTCTGGGTACTCACACACAACCGGTACAGACTCAATATGCTCTTCAGACACTTTATTATCTAATACATAGGCCAAATAAGCTTCGCACCCTTTTCTCACATACTTCTGGACTAACATCGAAGATATTACTGTAGGAAACCCACTTAAATCACTAGATTCAATTCTGACGATCTCACCGTTCTGGCATTTCAAATCAATAAGCTTTCTTTTACAATTCACCACTGTGTCATGCGAAGTTAGCCAGTCCATTCCCAAAATTATATCAAACTCATCGAAAGGCAACAGCATTAAATCGACTGGAAAGTAAAAATCCCGAATCATCAATGGGCAACCTTTACACACTTTATTAACAAACACACATCTACCCAAAGGGTTGGATACACGAATCACAAACTCGAGAGACTCAATCGGCGAGTCTTCTTCAATACCGTATTTCACATACATATGAATGGGTTGAACCAGATCAATCAATGCAATCACATGAGTATCATAAAGGGTAAAAGTACCGGTAATAACATCTCGAGAAGCGATCCTCCCTAGCTCGAGTAACATAAGCTCTAGTGGAGCTCTAGCCTCGGATCGAGCTATTTGTTCTTCGTCCCTCTTTGACTACCACCTACATTGCGAGAATGCAGGGTGGTCTCGCCTCGTCTTGATGCCTTTGCTTCGGTCTAGAGTCTTGCGCCATATTTTGCTCATCTAACATCAGACACTCTCGAATAAAATGGTCTGAGGATCCACATTTAAAACAAGACCGGTCACGAACTCTACAACTCCCAGGATGCCATTTTCCACAATGTTTACATTCAACTCGATTCTGTGGGACGTTATCAACACTGGTCATCGAGGTAGCTCGGGAACCCACTGGAGGTCGATCACGTCTAGATGAATCTGAAGTAGCTTTGTGTCGACTGAAATCATCTCTAAACTTCTTAGGTGTGGAATGGAAATTCTTACCCGACGATCTCTTACGAGTATCTCTAGCTTCGGTCTCGGCCTTTCTTTTCTCCTTCCCGAGCTCTTGACCTTGCAAGCTCGCTCAACAAGTGTCACAAACTCTTTGATTTCAAGAATGCCAACAAGCAACTTTAAGTCTTCATTCAAGCCATCTTCAAACCTTTTGCACATAATGGCTTGGTTGATACACACTCTCGAGCATATCGGCTCAATCGACAAACTTTCGCTCATATTCATCCACGGTCATTTGCCCTGCTTTTAATTCAAGGAATTCTTTACGCTTCGATCGATGAACCTCTGGTGATATATTTCTTGCGAACTCATTACGAAAGAAATCCTGTGTGACTTTTCTTTTGGAACCACCGATACTAGTGTATTCCACCGGTGATAGGCGGTGTCCGGAGCAAAGATATAGCACATTTCAAACATTTGTGCAGGTGCGGGATAGCTCATCAAGTACCCGAATAGTGTTATCAAGCCACAATTCAGCTCGCTTTGCATCATCATTATCATTAGCCTTGAATTCTTATTTAAATTTCCTAATTTTGTCAGCAGAGGCCTACTAGATCTCATTGGATCTATCATTGGGGTTCTTGAAGGTACGAATTGGATTATTCGGGGTGGAGGTTGTTGTACAATCGGATTATTTTGAACAAATTGGGTAAACCATTCATTCATCATTTGGTAGAAGGCTTGTTTAGCCTCTCCTCTTAGTTACCGTGGCGGTTGAGAGTCTAATGGTGCTGATCCTGTGCAAGACCGGGCACAACACTCTCCACATCATCACTACGCTCTATCGGGATCGAAATCCATTTACTATATAAAATACAATTGAAATTGTCAAGTCACCACACTATCACATATAAAATTCTATGGCATGTATAGCTAGACTCTTACGTACTACGGTAGTCCTAGAATCGACTAAACCGTAGCTCGATACCAATAAATGTAACACCCTAACCCGTATCCGTCATCGGAATAGGGTTACGAGGCATACCAGACAAATACAGGTTTCACACAATCATTTATTATTTTCCATACACAAGGTTATATCAATTTCTTTACGATATAACTTCTAAATCAATAGTAATCATCCACTAAAATCATATTAGTTACTTATAATACACATACAAACTATGCTTCAAATGTCAATCATATTAATATCATCTATATATATATATACATCCACATATTTGAATTTACTAATATGCAACAAAGCCATGTTACATGTACAATTCATATGACTCTAATATTAATGGCATTTGGATACTTATAACCTAGTGCAACATATATCATTTCATTGCTTCTACCCAAGCACAAAATAAAACCATATTGCATTAATTATTACGCAATCTCATATGTGACCTTAGTAGCATTACAACATAGCTGAACATACTATTGATGCATATATATATTGCGCATTTTACCCTAAAAACAAAACCACATTTAACATTAAAACACCAATAACATCTCAAGGTACACCTAATTATATATATATATATATATATATATTAGTATACCTAATCTTTATATTTATTCATATTAACTAATCATTGATTCAATTACACCTAATCAAGGTCATGTGCTTATCAAAATAAACCAATTCTTCAGAATCAATTTACAACCATACATGTACACATACCTATATTAATATTAACATCAACTTGGCATTTTAACTACCCAAAACTTACCTAAATCATGACCCTCGTTTAGCATTTTGAATTCATACTAGAACACTCAACAAAAATAGTCATGGAACATATTCACTCTTATCATTTAGCAACCGAACCTATATAACCATACATCACAAATTATATACCAAAACATGCTTTCAAAATAAGTCTAAGTTATGGCCACATACACACAACTTTAACATTATAATTAAGCCATATTCGCATGGCTATCTATATACAAATTTCCAAAATCAAACATATAAAACCAGCCTATACATGCCATAGGTTCGTAGTTTAAGCTTTTAAAATACCAAAATAGCGATCGATAGTGTGGTGGCTTTCTTGGCGATCCCGTTGAGCGTAGCTCTTACCTAATCTATAAAAGCAGGAGAACATTACACACAAATAAGTTTACTAACTTAGTAAGTCCCAAGCTCAAAATGATACTACATTCAATTACTTAATCATTTAAATCATTCATCTCAACCATGTTATCATATTAAAATTTCTTACACCCTTAGCACTACTATTAGGAAACCGAATATTCATTATAGCACATTCAAGCTCAAACTCAGTCACATAATACTTGTGTACATCAATCGAAATCTCAATATACATGTCACTGTACTCATAGCATTAAATAATCTCTAGCAACATTAAAACATATCAAACCTTACTTACTTATCTGAGTCTTTAACTAAGCACATTAGTTACGATTTACCTTGAACCACAATTTGGTTTTTCCTTGGTAAAACACATCACCGGCATAAAGCCTGCTAGGCATTAAAGCCCGAAATCAAACACCGGCACAAGGCCTGCTAGGCACGAAGCCCGAATATGTCACCTAAGACTAAGCACGAATATAGGCACGAAGCCTAAATATGTCACCACACTAAGCACGCTAGGCACGAAGCCCGAATATGTCATTACCAACTTATACACCTTACAGTAATGCTTCCCAAAATAGCATAAAACACACATGTTTCAAGTCACTTTGACATACCATCTCGTTTAGAGATATAACAACATTTCATTTCAAATTCACTATCACTTATATAAAATTTCAACCACTCTCATACCAATACTTTCACATTCGGCTAACATAAGAGTTTATACAAAACTTAATTGAATAACATCATTTAGTACATTTATAATAATTCGATAATCTATAATTGCTTAAGGACTTACCTCGGTTGTCGATAGGCCGTGCGAATCGGCTATTCGATAACCTTCGTCTTTCCCCGATCTAACTCCGTTTTTCTTTGCTCTTGATCTAAAACATATTAAATTTAGCTTATTCAAGCACAATTCATCTCAATTTAGTCCTAAGCACATAAATGGGTAAATTACTATTTTACCCCTAATATTTCATGACTTTTCAATTAAGTCCCAAGCATACCATACACAATATGTGCTTAATTAAATTTTAATACTCCATGGTCGAATGCTATTTACCTTTATGCGAATCTATACAATTCAATCTTTGTACAATTTAACCTTTCATTAGTTAAAATGAATTAATATCACCCATATATACATAATTTATATAATCACAAATTTACCCCCTTAGTTTCGATTTCCTTGTAATTTAGTCCCCAAATAAAACACAAGAATTTCATGAAATTCGGTCTAACCCCTTAAGAGCCGAATCTCTTTCCCTCATTCACAAGTTCATATTACTATTTATTTTTATGCAATCATGTTCTCATCTATTCATTTCAAGAAAAATTCAAACCTTAACACATATCTATTATCTAAAATTTCTTATTCAACATGTAGATGTCCTAAATACTTTCAAGGTTCTCTCATCAAACATAACTAAACCATAATGCTCATCCATGGTTTAACCTAGGATGAGCTTTAAACTCAAAATCTTTTTCATATATGTGATAGCATTCATGAAAACTAACACAACCAAGCAAGAATTTATCAAAAATTAAGCTAAATACCTCACCTTAATGGCACATACAATGGCCGGCCATGGAAGCTAAAATTGTCTCCCCTTCTACTCTTTTGTTTTGTGAAAATGGTGAGGAAGATGAAAGAGAGAAGTCAAAATGTATTTCTTATTTTCTTTAATTTACTTTATTCATTTTCATTATTTAAAATAATCATGTAAAATGCCATTAACATATAATCACTTATTATATATATATATATTTACTCATCATTGCCGTCCACTACCCACATTTTTGGGTTATTTGACATGCAAACCCCCTTCTATTTATATTACACTTAAATTAAACTTTTCAATTATTGAATGTTACTTTTATACTTTACATATTAGATCCTTTCTCTTTATTCAAACACACCAAACAATCAAATTCACACAATTCAACATACATCACATAAAATAAAATAAATATCACTAGATTTCTGACTCGGATTCGTGGTCCCGAAACCACCGTTCCGATTAGGGTCAAATTCGGTCTGTTACAGATCTTTGGTCAGAAGATACTATGATGATTGCTTAACGCAACATTAGGTTAAGGCACGAATAATGAAAAAGAACCCGATTAAACAACATAGGAAGAATTGAACCCTTACCTTGAAATCCTGAAAAGAGATTGAGACTCTGAGACTAGCATTTCTGGCTTTTAAATCTAGGCGATCTACCTAAATGCCCAACACGAAATTATACAAAACCATTAAACCATTAGCTTTTCGGCTTTGTCTTCCAAAAATCGAAAGAGAAAGTGAAGAGATAGGAAAATTGGCACTCACCATAACACAAAGAATTTGACTACCCCTTAGAGATTTCGTCTTTTGAGAAGATCAGACGAAAAGATGATAGGAAGAAGTCTATGTAGATTCGGCTTTAGTGAAGAAATCGACAAAAGGGAATAGGAAGTATTCAGCTATGGGGATGGGAAGGGAGTTCAAAGCTTCAGCTTTTGAAAGAAAAGATGTTGAGAATAATTTGGGAGGTTTCGGCTTTTGAAAGAAAAAAGAAAAAGAAAAGAGAACAGAATAATGGACTTTCGACTTTTGCATAAAAGTGAGGATGAGAGAATGGAAAAAGAAAATAGGGACCAAATACCAGAATTGAAGAGATATCCCCTCTATTTAAAGAGAATTTCGGCACCCCCTAGAGTTGGAAATTTAGCCACCACTATGCTTAGCAGATAACTCCTAAACTTCCTCCCTTAACTTTATCCGATCACTCCTTCAAAAGAGGCCTAAATAGCCCCACCTCTTCCTCCCTTTATCAGCACATTATCCACATGTTATTATCCTCCTATTTTCAAGCCCCTATGTCGTCCCTCTCTATCCATTTAAAATCTAGAAATTAGCTAAAATTGTATTAAAAGAATTGAACTTCAAGTGACTCGAACTTGGGCCCTCTTCATCTGCTAATGACGCCACCCCATGGTTCCATGTAGCGCCACTTAACCTTGGGCCACAAGCCCATTTTGGAACTTTAAATGCTGATAACATTTTTAAGGTCCTAACTGAACTAGCTTTCCACTAGAGTGTCCAATAACTAATTCTGCTAACGCCTTAGCCCAACCTCGAGCCCAATTTGGACCCCTAACACCCTAATTAACACATTACACATAACCACACATTAAACGCATAGGCCCATTAATTCAGGATGTTACATGTGCCATGCTTGCAAGCATTTGAGGAATTGAAGAAGCAATTGATCACAACACTAATAGTCACTTTACTAGACTGGACTTTACAGTTCAAACTGATGTGTGATGTAAGTGACTTTGCCATAGGAGCAGTCCTGGGACAAAGAAAAGCCAATGTATTTCATGCTATATAATATGTCAACCGTACGTTGACAGATTTACAGCTTATTACACCACCACTGAGAAGGAGCTGCTAGATGTAGTATTTGCCTTCGACAAATTCAGAACTTATCTCGTGGGCACCAAAGTCACGGTGTATATGTGCCATTCTGCTATTAAGTACTTAGTGACTAAGAAAGATGCTAAACCCAAATTAATTCTGTAGATATTATTGGTGTAGGACTGGAGATTAGAGATAGAAAGGGCACAGAAAATCAAGTGGCTAATCATTTATAATGCTTGGAACTAGGGAATGAAGATGGTAATTTTCAAATGATTCAAAATGAATTCCCTGATGAGCAGTTGCTGGTTGCCATGGCATTATCATGGTATGCTGATATTGTTAATTTTCTAGCCAGTGGATTACTGTCACTCGAGCTTTCTAGTCAAGGAAGAAGGAAATTCCTCTATAATGTTAAGCAATACTACTGGGATGAGCCATTCTTATTCAAGTAGTGTGTAGACCAAATCATTCGAAGATGTATTATAGATGATGAAATTTAGAGCATCCTGCACCACTGTCACTTAACACCTTATGGAGGTCACTTTATGGACATGTGAACTATTGTAAAAATTCTCCAGTCTTGTTTTTATTGGCTGACAATGTTTAAAGACACTCATGAATTCTATAAGGCCTACAATCGCTGTCAAAGAACTTGAAATCTATCTTGGAGATATGAAATGCCCTTGTAAAATATTTTAGAAGTGGAACTATTTGATGTTTGGGGAATTGACTTTTTTGGTCCATTTCCACCCTCTTGGGGCAATATCTATATACTGGTCACTGTTGATTACATCTCCAAGCGGGTTGAAGCTTCTGCTCTACCAACAAATGATGCCAAATTGGTACTGAAATTTCTTCATAAAAATATTTTTACGCAGTTTGGTACCCCACATGCTCTAATCAGTGATGAAGGTTCACATTTTAATTGCAAGTTAGTTGCCAATTCTCTTAACAGATATGGAATGTGACAAAATTTTCACGGCATATAATCCCCAGATGAATGGACAAGCAGAAATCTCTAATAGAGAGATTAAACAAATTCTAGATAATGTAGTCAATCCCAACCGAAAAAGATTGCTTAGCAAGACTGGTGTGGGTATATCAAACAACTTTCAAGACACCATTAGGTATGTCACCTTTCAAGCTTGTTTATGGTAAACAATGCCATTTGCCTGTTAAACTGGAACACAAGGCATTTTGGGCAATCAAGAAACTGCATATGGATTGGAAATCTGTTGGAAATAATCCCTTACTGTAACTAAATCAAATGGATGAATTTTGAGCTCAAGCCTGTGAAATCACCAAGTTGCACAAAGAAAAGACCAAATGATGGCCTGGCAACAAAATTTTGCGATGACAATTTGTTCCTAGACAACAAGTCTTAATTTTCATTTCCAGGCTTAAATTGTTTCTGGAAAATTAAAGTCTCAGTGGTCGAGTCCATTCGAAGTTGTTCAGGTATATCCTCATGGAACAATAGACACCAAAGAAAAAAAAATGGGTCTACTTTCAAAGTCAATGGCCAGTGGTTAAAGCATTACTTTAGAGCTCCTATACTTCATGATAAAACTTCCATCATTTTTTCAAACTGATTAATATTTTCTCCTGCAATGTTTGTTCAATTATTTTATTTTTAATCTCTTTGTTTCAGTTGATTCAATAAATTTAATTAACTTTTATTTTCTTTTTGTTGTAGGTACGTTGCGACCCAGGTTTGTAGGCCTCAACCCACTCGTTCTATTAGCCACTTTTTAGTTTAATAAATTTACTTAGTATTTCATTTTTTTCCTACTTAAATATTTACTGTTACTTATGTTAAACAATGATTAAGGCCCAATATTATCACCCATATCACAGATTCTTTCCCCTCACATGTTTTTACCCTAGCCGATTCTGTTTCCTCTTCATCGTTACCTTCACTTTATTTCTCTGTTATTTTTCTCTCTATTTTCATTCCAAACTTTTAAAGGTTTCACCTTTTTCACTCTTACAGTTACCATCTTCTTTGTAATAGTTCGTCAAACACCATCTACTTCTACTGCTACACAGCCGCGTACATTCTTCAATAAGACAGCAGAAACAAAATACCACCAAAACATCTCCAAACGCCCTTTATGCATTGAAAAAGGAATCTTTTTTCAAGATGCTTCTTTTTTGGGCTATATTGAAGCCATTTCCTCAGTCGTGGAGCAACATGGATGACAGGTTTTCTGTCTCCATCTTAATGATGTTTTCCCTAAAGTAGTAAAGGAGTTCTACGCTCACCTTACCTCCCCTGAAAATGCCTTTATATATGTCCAGAGCGCTTTAGTACTATTTGATGCGGACTTGATAAATGCACAATACGGGTTGTCTGATGGTCCCGATGAACAAGCTGATTTTGTCAAGACAGTGACAGCAAAAAGATTAAACTACATGCTTACTGATGTTTGTGTTGAGGGCACAAAATAGACGATCTTAATGAATGATTGTTGCACCATTGATAGGGTAACTTTGAAGCCGCACTGCAGGGTTTGGTATCATTTCCTAAAAAATCGTCTCATTCCATCCACCTACAATTCTACAATCTCAAAAGACCATCTATTGCTAATCCATTCGATTATGGTGGGACGAAATATAAATGTTGGGAACATTATCTTTCAAGAGATCCACCGCTATGCTCAAGAAAACGTTGGTACCTTGAACTTTCCATCATTTATCACTGCGCTCTGTCGAAAGGTCAAGATTCCTATTCAAGTAAATGAAGACCGAACCCCTAACAAAGGTGCTATCACTAAGCATATTGCTCTAAAATTTTCTAGCGAGGAACTACTGTGACATTTGGATCCTTCCCCAACATCTTCTCTACCCATGCCTAATGATGCTGCTCCATCAACCTCTAAGAATGCATTTGAGCAGAAGGTGGTCAAGACTCTAAAGGTCTTGCAGCAACAATTTTAGAAACTGGAAAAGCAACAACATCTGATGGCCATTGATCATGGCAAGGCTCAAGAGGAAATGGCATATTCTGAGGCTATGTTAGAAGAAGGGACAAAGCTATTACGAAGTCCCTTCAAAAGAACTTTACCCGTTCAATAACCGTATTTCCTGTTTTTCCAAATGAATTATTTCTAGAACCAGATGATGAAGAATCTACCACAGCAAAAAAAAAAAAAGAGGGAGGAGAAGAGTGAACTAAATCTGTACATATCGAGTCCGAAAAAGAGGAAGATGAGCGACAACATACTTCTACACCACCTACTATAAAATCAAAATTATATAGGGTTTTTCTATTTGTTTTTACCACTTTTTTACTTAATTATTATGTTTATCTCGAGTAATTATTATTGAAATAAGTGAATTTTACTTAATTAGTAATTTTAGACATGAATTTGGAAAGTATGTGAAATTATGTTTAATTACATGATTTTCATCCATATTTTATATTAATTCATGTTTATTTATTAATGTATGTATTTTCGCTATGTAGGCAAGCTTTTGGAGACATGATTTAAATAAATAAAATATGGCCATGCACAAATTTTCCATGTGGACAGCAAGACAATGCAATTTTGGGCATGAGGTTGACTACTTGACCCAGTAAAAAAGGTGATAAAAGATGGACATGTCCGCTAAGTTATTGGACTGAAAAAACCGTTCAACAAGGAGCATTAAAAGTCCAAAATGTGTTTTGGGATATTTAATGGAAGGTCACTACAATTGGAAAATAATCAGAATTTGGCCCAATAACTTCCCTGTTGAAACCGTCCAGTCTATAGCTATTTTTATCTTGAAATTTGAATTCAAATTGAGAAGACTTGGTCATCCCTTTTCCTAGAATCATGGCAAGCCACATGAAAGAAAGAAGGAAGGAAATTTAAACCTACTTTTAGTAAACTCAAACCCTTACCTTCACCTATAAATACCTTGCCATTCTTCACTTTTCCCTCATCCCACATCCCTCATCACTCAACATTTCTCTCTGGCTCTCAATAGTTTTCTCTCAATTTTTTTTCCCTTTTTCCCTTGCATAGACGTCCATCCCTTCTTCATTCTTTAACCTCAAAAGCTTTGTCAAAAGCATTCTAGCTGACTACCTTCTAAACCCTTAGTAGAAGAAGCTTCAATCAGAATAAAGGAGCCTTCAGTCAGAATAGATCCGAAAGGCTACTGAGTTGAGCAAAGATGAGCGCATCAGTTAGAATATATACAAAAAGCTGCTGAATTGAGAAAAATCTTTCCTCTTTTCATTTATTTTAAGCATGTTCGCTTTGTGTTTTATGTTTTTGACATCAACTGTGAAGTTTTAATTCTTCTCTGCTAGGATGATTATATTAATTTAATGAGATTTATTTAATTCATGTTAACATGTTTTGTGCCTCAGCCAATTATGTTTTCAATTAATATCATGATGCATTTCATTCATATGTGATTGGGTGCACTCAGATTAGCTGAGCGATCCTAATCAGACGACGGTTAGTAGACAGATATTTGAAAAGTACAATGCTTAATTTAGGTCATTAAACCTAACTAAGTTGAGGTTCATTATCTTTAGTTAGCTTGATTATCTTGCATGGTTTTTAGATTTATGTAATTAAACTATTGCAAAGGTAAATGTCCCTATGACCTTACATAAATGCTATAAAACCCTTAGTCTAATATGATCAGTAACATGCATATTTAACTAAGTAAAAGATCCGAGAGGACTTAATTTTGTTTCCAAACCCATAAGAGATCTAGTTACCATGGAAGTAATTCCAAACATGTTAGTATCATGAAATTAAGTTGATTTGATTAATATAATTATCTTAGCCCATTTAATATTGATTTTTTTTTTTTTGCTAAAGCCTTCATTCATACACTTAGGTAAATTACATAAGGGATCACTCTTGCATTTAATTAGTCTAATCATCACTATCCAAATTTATTAAGTTTTTTCATCAAATTGTTAATTATAATTTTACAATTGATTTTTTAAGCTTATATAGTCCCAATGGAGGCGATAACTCATTTCTACTTACTTATTACTTGAACGAATATGTACACTTGCTTAGAGACGTTACAATTCATTACACCTACCACTTCCACCACACTAAGAGAGAAAGCACCTATGACCGCACAAGAACGTGTAATTCATCAACTAACTGATGAACTAACGAAATTAGATTCTGATGATAAAGTAGAGGTGCTTATTAATCAGCTTAAATGGGAGTGTTATAATACAACTGCTAGAAAAGTAGTCCAAGTTGATAGTGATGAAACAGAGAGGCCGTAGCTTACAAACGTGCATCCAAGAAGTCAACCAAACAAAATTAAGCGTAACAAATATTCTATCCAAGCTTTTATTTCTAATACATGCATTCAATTTTTTCCTGTCATTGCATTTCCATATTTGTAAATACGTGTTTTGTTTTCTAACATTTTTCAATTTTTTATGCATTGAGGACAATGCATCCCTTAAGTTTGGGAGTGTGTTGTGCATATAGGTTGCAGTAGATATGTATGTTAATATTTGTTGTTTTAACATTTATTTTTCCATGACATACAATTGCCAAATAATTGCCAGACTTTGCTAAGTATATTTGTGTCTATGATATTCGATGAGGATAATAACTCTTTGATAAATTTAGAAAATTGTTTGAGTAATTAGGTCTATTTAGCCTAAGATAGCTATTTGAAAATTGATCCTTAACAGTAGAATGTCCTATTTATAAGTGCAATTAGTTTATAGTAGGTTCATTTTAATACACTTAGTATTTTTTGAACCTAAAGTCAGTAAGCTAGCAGTAACAAATAATGTTTATCATGGTAAAATACATTAAACACTCTAATGTTTGGGATCTATTGAGTAGGTTAGTAATATTGTAACACCTTTAACCCGTACCATTGCAGAATAGGGTTACAGAGCATTACCGTAAAAACCTAACTTTAAAACATACACTTCAAACCACAACATAAACATATCATAAATCATTTATATGCATGCATATCATCCCTTAATCAAGCCTTCAAGGCCTTACAAACACTTTAGAAAAAATTCAGGACTAAACTGGAATCAATTAGAAAAATCAGGAAAAAGTTAGAAAATTTGAACTGTTTGAGTCAGTCACATGGCTAAGACACAATGTAACACCCCTAACTCATATTTGTCACCGAAATAGGGTTACGGAGCATTACCGTAAAACCATAACATAAAAACATACATTTCCAAACCCTTCAACCCTATATTTTCAAACCAGAACTGGTTCTATTTGGACCATCTTAAGACGTTGCTCTAAACTCTTCATGTAATGCTCCAAATTTTTTGTTTCTGCTTCTGTAAAATCTGACACAAATATCTGTCTGCTTTAGTGGTTAAGTGTTCTGGTGTGTGTGAGAGGTTCCGAGTTCAAGCCTTACCTTTAGCAAATTTTATTATTTTTTCTGACTTAAGCCGTATCTCTGTTCAGTGGGCTTATATTTAGTTGATTGTTAGACTACATCAGAATGGGCCTGTTGGTCTGCTAGTTAAGTTGAGTGTTAGTTTGCTGAAGGTATGGTGTTCGAATTCTTGCACGAGCATGGATATTATTTTTGCTTGGATTCTATGTTAGCATTTTGGTGGAATTAAAATTCTGAGTAGTGGGTGGTTAGGATTGTGGAAGTAGTGGGCATTAAGTGAAACTCATCTTTTCCCAAAAACCTCTCCCCTCTAGAAAAAAAATTGACGTCCTTTCTGTTCTCTGCCACTTTTATTTTCTTTTTCTTTTTCTTATTGCTGCCAAAGCTCGGTATTCTGTTATTCGGTACTATTTGTGCATTGCCGGTAAGTTTGGCAGATGCGTCTCTTATTTTGGCTTAGGAATCAGTAGGTAATGGATTCGTTTTATGTTTAGGAGAGGGTCAAGGAGCTGGGGTTTTCCAATCGATGCTGTAATTGTGTAAATTATCATTGCTCGTCCTAAGGTAAGGATTTTTAGGCATTTTAAAAGTTACTTTTCTTGATGTGGTTTAGTTTAATCGCACGTTTTAAGTGACTAATATGATTAATTGTTGTCAAATATAGTTTTTTTTTGGTCTAAGGATTGCGTTTGTTGCGGAACAGAATCAGGTGTGTACCTAAACGTAAAAAAAGATTTGGTAAAAGCCGAAAAACCCCATTGCCGATGCCACACAACCGTGTGGTAGGCCGTGTATGACGATACGGCTGTGTGATCGATAAAGGCCAGGTCTTGCACAAGACACAGTGTGATGGCTAGAGTGTGGCCGTGTGAGCCACACGGGCTAAGCCACATTGGGCGTGTGGGCCACATGAGCGTGTGGACCCACACTGACACGCCACACAGACCTGTGGTATCTAGACCAGGCTGTGTGATCCACATGGGCATGGCCAATCTGGGCGTATGGGCCCACACGAGCAAACCACACGGGTGTATGGGGCCATTTATATGAATTTTTCCCTATGGTTGCACGAGTCATCCCAAACGACTGTGGGCCTACTGTAGGGTCGGTAAGGGCTAATTAAACCTTAAGTTGTATGAACTGTCTATTTGATATTTTGATTTGATTAGAATTCTATTGCATATCTACTTGCACTATTATTTGCTATATGTATACGATCATAAGCATGTGAGCATGTTAGATTACTTTTCTTGTACTTGTATATTTCTGTATCTGATATTGGGGTTGGAATGTATATTGGAGGAAGTATTCTAAAAGGCAAATTTGTAACACCTCTTACCCATATCCGCCGTCGGAATAGGGTACGAGGCATTGCCAGACTTAATCACATATAACCGATCATTTTCGAGTCACAAATTTCCATTCAAATTTAAAACTTTTCATTCTTAATCATATTGTCCCTATTATGGGCCTACGAGGCCCAAAACATGCTTTGGAAGTAGTTCGAAACTAAACTGAGAACTTTGGAAAATTTCACATCACTTAAAATTTTTTTCTTCAAAACAGGGTCACACTCAATATGCATCATCAACAACTCTTGTACATGCATAATTATATCTAATTATCATACCATACCATTGAGCCAAACTTAGCGATTAGACATCAAGACTACTAGCACATTCAACCATTAGGTATTTAGGCCATAACCCACAACTCATCATGTATCATGTAAAAATAGCTCACATCACAAGACATTGGCATATAAATAATATATATAGGCTTACAATCAATTAGCCAATATAAGCCAATTAGCATGGCTACATACTACAATAACCTTTAACCATTACAAGCCAATACATTTGGCCAAAACATAATAACACATACACAAACGGACTAATTCCCTATACATGCCATAGACTTAAATTACTTGAAGGCATTGATACTAGTCAAAAGCTTGATAGTGTGATAGAATCTCCGACGATCTCCAACCCGAGCTAGCCTCTGTGACACTATAGGAAAATGGAAAGGAAGGGGGGTAAGCATTATATCTTAGTAAGTAGGTATGTAAATAATAAGTGATTTATTAAGTGATTTATTAACAGGCTTTTATAAATCTTCACAATATGTTCTTAGGATAATACAATCATAATTGCACATAGTTCCACTATTTATTCATGTTCATCTCAAGTTGTCTGCTCGAGTCATAGTCACTAAATTATTTATATCATGAGCTACAGAACTCTAAATTAAGATCTGTTAATTTTCCCTGAAAACATACTCACATATCTTATTACCATAAAATTTTTAGAATTTTTGGTTTAGCCAATAAGTACAATTTATTCTTTAAAGTCTCCCATGTTCTGCTGTCTGACAGTTTCGACCCTTCTTCACTAAAATTTAATTATCTCATTGTAAAGAATTTGGATAATGTTCTCATTTGTTTCTCTTGAAGTTATACTTATTAATAAATTTAATCATATAAATTATAAACCTTAATTATTTTTATACAATTTTTAATGATTTTCAAAAGTTGAAATAGGGGATTCTGACATCATTCTAACCCTGTTTCACAAAAATTTGAATATCATAGAATATGAAATTCTTTTGTTTACACCGTTTCTTTTATGTGAAAATAGACTCATTTAGATTTAATTTCATATCTTATTCAACCTCGAATTCGATTTTCACCATTTTTGATGATTTTTCAAATTCACACAACTACTGCTGTCCAAAACCTTTTTGTTGCTAAATTTACTCTTTCATAATTTCACTTACTCCATTTCATCATACTGAAGGTTCAATAAAATATCAAGCACATTGTTCATAAATTTTCACACTCATACCTGCATTTATTCATCAGATAATCATATTCAATTACACTTAGTTGTTAAATGATCACATGTATTTTCACTTAGTCAATTTCCCGTTGAACTCATCGGAATAATAATAGATACACGGTGGCCTGCACATAGTACCACCCTTGTAGCCGAAGCTATCTGGTGCACATAGTAGCCTGCACTTAGTACTACACATGTGATCTATCCGTCTGGTACACGTAGTAGACTGCCCTTAGTACTATACACGTAACCTAAAACCATCTCATAGCTCTCTTATACACATAGTGGCCTACACTTAGTACCACACATGTGACCTATCTTTTCTATTCCAAAGGTTCAACCGGGAATTCTCACTTTTCAACATTTTACGAATTCTTCCATAATCAATCACAATTCATAATTTACATCAAATAATTACTCCATAATCAACCATATATCATATAATATAACAAAATATTAAAAAATAAATAAAAAATGATCTATTATTTACATACAAACTTACCTCGAAAGCAAATTCGGTGAAAAGGACTTATTCGTTAATTTCTCGTTTTTCCCTTGTTCTAGTTCCAAACCTCGTTTTCCTTGATTTATAATATCACATTTAATTTTTTTATTTGTCACATTATTCAATGTGACCCAAAAATCATATTATGGAAAAATTATGTTTTTGCCTCTAAAGTTTCACATATTTATAATTTTGCCCCTAGGCGTGAAAATGACTTTTATTTAATTTCCTTGTATTTTAAGCCTAGGTGAACCACTTTCATAGCTATAGCAGTCCACAATTTCCATTTATTCACACACTTACACACATTTTACAACTTTTTACAAACTAATCCTTTTTGACAATTTCACCGAAAATCACTTAGTAAAAGTCGTTTATTACACACCGAGTATTCATATTCTACCATGAAACATCAAAACACAAGCATTTCTCATATGGTTAAATTTTCAAACATCAACCCTAGCTCAAATAAATGGTGGAAATAAAGAGATCATGTTACGAGGATTTCAAAAACTTAAAAATCATTAAAAACGGGGCTAGAACGGACGAACAATCGAGCTTGGAAGCTTGAAAAACCCTATCCATGGTTTCCCCTTGTGAAATTTTGCCATGGGGTTGAATATGGACAAAAATTATCTTTTAATTTTTTTAATTCATTTTAATTACTAAATGACCAAAATGCCCCTAACTTAAAAATATTATATTTCACCAACTTCATGTCCATTTTTGTTCAAACAACCAATGGTCTAATTATCATTTAAGGACCTCAAATTTAAAATTCCATAACAATTGGATACCTCTAACATGTAGAATTTAACTTTTTCACTTTTTACAATTTAGTCCTTTTGACTAAATTGATTGCCCAAACGTCGAAATTTTCTAACGAAATTTTCACAAAATCATTTCATAAAATCATAGACCATAAAAATGTAATAAAAATAAATTTGTCTTCATCGGATTTATGGTCCTGAAACCACTTTTCTGACTAGGACCAAAATCGAGTTGTTATAAAATTATGCCTATTATCTAGCAGCATGGTTGCATTATATCTATCTGTGCCGCATCAGTACTTTATGGTGTGTAGGGATGTGTGGGTGTTTTCAACCTCACATGGTGTGTAGGGATGGTCGGAGATGGTGTGTAGAGGATGGGGGTAGGATTCTGATTTTGATTTGTGTATTTGTATCTGTAATGGGCTTGGGCCTGAATCTGTATCTGACCGATTTTGTTTTACTGTATGTGTGTGCATGATCAATTCTATGGGATTTCACACTGATTTTACGTAAACTCACCCTTTTCTGTTTGATCTGTACAAGTAGTCCATAGACTTAGGCGGGCCGGTGCTGCGGAGCCCCTCGGTGACCACATGTTTGAACTGAGTATAGTTACAATTTAATTTTTACATTCTGGTTTTTATGTAGTTCAGAATTTAAGGACTTTTTTCATTTTAATTTGGGTTTGACTGCCATTTTAATTATTTTATAACTGCAACACGTGATATCACTCGGTTTTCACCAAAAGAAAGGGTTTTCTAAAATCTTGAACGGTTTTCAAAATACAATGATTTTAAAAGCTTCCGCTACAAATAAGTTATATCTCTAAGCGATTAAACGAATGAGAGCTTTGAAATTAATAATAGCGACATTGGCTAATGAACTGGTAAGGTTTTAACTTAACGACAACGGTTTCAAACCCATTTCATGTGACATTTCTAGATTCAGCCATAACGTCTAGGCCGAGTTTGAGGTGTTACATTTAGTGGTATCAGAGCTAAGTTACAAAACTCGATTGTAAATTTTGGGTTCCAAAATTTCATTTTAAAAGTATTGGATTTTAAATAATTTGAATAAATTGAGAAAGTAAGTGGTACACCGAGTCTCCGACGCTGATCTTGTAAGTATTTTTATATTTAGATAAAACTATTCTAAAACACTATAGTTAATATTCTATGAAAACTATAGTGAAACAAATAGAGACTGAAACTTTTGGAAACATTACTGAACTACTAATATTTACTACATATAACACTTGTTAATAAATATTGAACCGATGCATAAAACTCTTACTGTAGATAAAAATTTGAAATTAAAATGAGTGCATGAGGTATCCGTGGACGTGGTACTCGAGGCTGAGGTAGAGGCCATAGGGGGTCTCAAGCTGAGTCCTCATCTCAGGCAGCATGCCAAATCTGGACACTAGTGAGACACCTGTGTCACCTGCTACTGAGACTGGGTCTCAGAGTCGTTCAGCTGGCAACGATGCAATGTCCCAAGCCATGTTGAGGATATTGGAGAGGGTCGTTGGGCCTAATTCTAGATCTAGGGACCGAGGGTCAGTAACTGAACGAATCCAGTGTAATGGAGTTGAGTTATTTAGGGGTGTCACAAGCGTCGCCCCTAATGTGGCTAAGCATTGGTTGGAGGCCACTGAGAGAATTATGGATGATCTGGACTGTACCCTTGAGCAGAAATTAAAGGGTATAGTTTCCTTGCTTCACGACGAAGCATACCAGTGGTGGTTAATGGTTAAGGAGGGTACTTAGTCGTGATCGTCTAACTTGGGAATCCTTTAAAATCGTATTCCAGAGCAAGTATGTAGGAGCTAGCTACGTAAATGCTCGGCGACGTAAGTTTCTAAATCTCACGTAAGGTGATCGATCTGTGGCGGAGTTTGAGGTCAAATTTCTGAGGTTGAGCCACTACGCTCGAGGCATGGTGGCATCTGAGTACGAGAGATGTGTTTAATTTGAAGATGGCTTAAGGGATAATCTAAAAGTTTTGATAGCTCCGCAGAGGGAGTGCGAGTTTTCTGTTATTGTTGAGAAGGTGAAGATCACTAAAGATGTTAAGCGCGTGGAGCACCAGAATAGAGATAGGGAGAGAGGTAAGAACAAGAGGGATTCAGAACCCTCAAATTCTATGTAGAGGCCTAAGAAAAAGGTCAGATTTGAAGGGCTGATTAGAGTGGGGGCTCCTGTTGCTTTAGCTGGGTTATAGCCATGTGGTGATTGTAGTAAGAGCCATTAGGGTGAGTGTTGGAAGAGGATTGGTGCCTGTTTGAGGTGTGGATCTTTAGAGCACCATATTAGAGATTGTCCACAGCGAGCAGATCAAATGCAAGCTCTGGGTTTTGTGCAGCCTTGAAGGGCAGTTCAGCAGCCACCTAGGGGCCATGGTTAGGCTAAGGGTGGTAATCGTATGTGTCGAAGGAAGAGAGCACAGGGCAAAGGTGCTAGTTAGAAAAAGGCAAGGCAGCTTGCTTTGGTTTATGTTGCACGTACGTTCTTTATATTTGATGTACCTTACTTGGCTTTGATAGACATATGGTCTATCCACTAATACATAGCTAGTTAAATATTTGAAACTTTGGGGATTTTTGTGGAGAGCACTACTAGTGAGGTTACTGTACTGAGTCCGTTGGGGCAGTCTGTTCGGGTTAGTAAACTCTAAAGGGATGTTCCGTTAGAGGTGCAAGGGAATATTTTTCTAGCGAATCTGATGGAGCTTCCATTTGGGGAGTTCGATCTAATTCTGGGCATGGACTGGTTGGTAGAGCACCGAGTTAGTTTGGACTGCGCGACTAAGAGGGTCATTTTGAGGACTGAGGATGATAAGGAGGTGGTGGTGATTGGCAAGCATCGAAATTCTCTGTCCAATGTGATCTCCGCTCTTGTGGCTAAGAAACTAGTTCAAAAAGGGTGTGAGATGTACTTGGCTTATGTAAGTATTTCTAATTCTGGGGACTCTTCTGTTGGGAATATCAGAACAGTGAGGGACTTTCCAGATTTTTCCTGAAGAGTTACTGGGTTTACCTCGAAATTGAAAAGTCAAGTTTGGGATTAAGCTTCTTCTTGGTACGGCTCCGGTGTCTATCGCTCCCTACTATATGGCACCAAAAGAGCTTACTGAGCTTAAGGCACAACTGCAAGAGCTTCTGGACCGTGGTTTCATTTGTCCTAGTGTGTCTCCGTGGGGACCACCAGTTCTGTTTGTTAGGAAAAAAAATGGAACCATGAGGATGTGTATTGACTACCGGTAGTTAAATAAGTTGACTAAGAAGAATAAGTACCTACTTCTGAGGATCGATGACATGTTTGATCAGTTCTGAGGGGCTTCTGTGTTCTCCAAGATAGATCTACGATCTGGGTATCATCAGTTGAGGGTTAAGGAAGCTGATGTCCATAAGACCGCATCTAGGACTCGATATGGACATTACAAGTTCCTAGTTATGCCTTTTGGTTTGATGAATGCTCCAGCCGCATTCATGGATCTGATGAACCGAGTGTTCAAGCCTTATTTGGATCAGTTCATCGTGGTCTTCATCAATGATATTCTGGTATACTCTAAGACTGAGGAGGAGCATGATGAATATCTTAAGGTTGTGCTTCAGATTCTTCGAGAGAAGAAAATCTATGCTAAGTTGAGTAAGTGTGAGTAATAGTTGCGAGAGGTAACCTTCTTATTGCATGTGGTTTATATTGAGGGGATTCGTGTAGATCTGAGGAAGATTGAGGCTATACTGGATTGGAAATAGCCTAAGAATGTGTCTGAAATCCGCAGCTTTCTAGGTTTGGCAAGTTATTATCATCGATTTGTTTAGGGATTGTCTCTGGTTGTAGCTCCCTTGACTAAGATTATACGTAAGGGTGTGTCGTTTGTTTGGACAGATGCACAACAATCGAGCTTTGAGAAGCTCAAGTCTATTCTGATAAGCCTAAATCTGGTAAAGAGTTTGTAGTTTACAGTTATGCATCGCACGTTGGTCTGAAATGCATTGTAATGCAAGATAGGAAGGTTGTGGCTTATGTGTCCCGTTAGCTTAAGACACATGAAGGGAACTATCCGACGCATTATCTCGAGTTGGTTACAGTGGTCTTTGCATTGAAAATCTGGAGACACTATTTGTATAGTGAGAGGTGTATCATCTACACCTATTAAAAGAGTCTCAAGTATCTCCTTACTCAGAAGGAGCTGAACCTTAGGCAGCGTCGTTGGATTAAGCTGCTCAAAGATTATGACTGGACCATTGAGTTTCATCCGGGTTAGGCTAATGTGGTAGTCGATGCTTTAAGTCGTAGAGAGATGTCTGATCTGAAGGTGATGTTTGCTCTCCTTAGTCTGTTTGATGATGAGAGCCTGTTGGCCGAATCAAAAGTTAAGCCAACGTGGATTGATTAGATTCAGGATAAGCAATTAGGGGATGAGTCTCTGAGATTGTGGTTTCAACTGATTGAGAGTGGTACTACTACCGATTTTAGGTTTAGCAGTGATGGTGTGTTGTGTTTTTGAGGACGAATCTGTATGCCGAACGATTCTAATCTAACCCAGTCTATTTTAAGGGAGGTACATAGTATCCCTTATGCTATGCATCTCGGCGATAGTAAGATGTATCCTAATCTTCATGAGTTGTATTGGTGGTCAGGGTTGAAGCGTGAGGTTATGGATTTCATTGCTTATTGTCTAACGTGCCAGCAGGTCAAGGCTGAGCATCAGTTACCTCCTGGTTTGCTACAGCCGGTTAAGATTCCCCTTTGGAAATCGGAGCAAGTGACGATGGACTTCATTAGAGGATTGCCTTTAACACCCACTAAGAAGGATTTTGTTTGGGTCATCGTGGATCGATTGACCAAGTCTACCCACTTTATTCCGGTTCGAACTGATTATTCTCTACAGAAGCTAACAAAGTTGTACATTTCTGAGATAGTAAGACTGCATGGTGTTCCTATCTCGATTATTTCTAATAGAGATATTTACTTTACTTCTCGGTTCTGGAAGAAATTGCACGAGGCTCTAGGTTCAAGGTTGGAATTTAGTATTGCGTTCCATCCTTAGACCGATGGTCAATTAGAAAAGGTGATTCAGATACTGGAGGATATGCTTCGGAGTTGCGTGATTGATTTCTAAGGTAGTTGGGAGGATTATCTGCCTCTAGTTGAGTTCGCCTAAAATAACAGCTTCCAGTCGAGCATTCAGATGGCACCTTACGAGGCTCTGTATGGTCATAAGTTTGTATATCTCTATGTTTGACTGAGTTGGATGAACGTCGGGTTTTGGGTCTTAAGTTGGTCTTCGAGACTGAGGATAAGGTTAGACTGATTCGGGATTTTCTGAAAGCGACTTTGAATAGACAGAAATCGTATGCAGATCTGAAGAGGCGTGATGTTGAGTATGTTGTGGGGGACTTTATCTTCCTTAAGGTTTCACCATGAAAGAAGGTTCTGAGATTTGGTCGTAAGGGCAAGTTGAGCCCTAGGTTTATTGGGTCGTATCGGATTTTGAAGTGAATAGGGCAGATTGGTTATTAGTTAGAGCTACCTCCAAAGTTGGATCATATCCACGGTGTTTTTCATTTCTCGATGTTGAGGCGATATCGGTCATACCCATCTCACGTTGTCTCGGTTGAGGAGATCGAGGTTAGGCTTGACTTGACCTTTGAGGAGGAGTCGATTCAAATTCTGGATCGTGATGTTAAGATTCTGAGAAGGAATTCCATCCCTTTAGTGAAGGTGCTGTGGCAGAATCATAGCACTAAAGAAGCTACGTGGGAACCTGAGGACTCGATGCGTTAGCAGTATCCTCATATGTTCTGATCAGGTAAATTTTGAGGTCGAAATTTCTTTTAGGGGGTAGAGTTGTAACCCCCCAAAGTTTTTGTTTCTAATTCTGTAAAATCTGACACAAATATCTATCTGCTTCAGTGGTTAAGTGTTCTAGGTGTGTGTGACAGGTTCCAAGTTCAAGCCTTACTATAACACCCCTAACCCGTATCAGTTACCGAAATAGGGTTACGGAGCGTTACCAAGACTTTGCAGAACATTTTAAGATAAATCATGTCAATCACTATTTATTAACCTAGATCATTCATAACGTCCCTTAGATAGACCCTCGAGGTCCAATACGAGCATTAGAATCGATTCGAGACTTAATCGAAACTCTAAAAATTTTTAGTGACATTTTAAAAATTTTCCAAGGTGCAGGGCTCACACGCCTGTATGGTCCAAGGGACACATCCGTGTGACTCTTAGACATGCCCGTGCATCAGGCCGTGTCCAATTTAGGTTACTCTCTGACTTGCGCCATATGACCATGCCACATACCCGTGTGCTAGGCAGTGTGGTTAATTAATTTAGTTCGTATTGGATGCAGGTTTCACACGGCCATGACACACACCCGTTTTCGTCACCCACACGGCTGAGACACACTCCCGTGTCTCTACCCATGTGCTCAATTCTGAGCATCCTATTTCTAAATTTTAGGATGCAGGGGACACATGGCCAGACCACACACCATGTGCTAGGCCGTGTGTCACACGTGGTCAAGACACACACCCGTGTGTTTACCCATGTGGACAAAATAAGGCTATTTTCCAAGCCTTATTCCTCACCCTTTTTGCCTTATACTTGCACCAAAACTTAAACACATTCTCATGGCCATATAAACATTCAACCAATATGCCTATATGCACCATAATTTATTTCCATATCAATCTTGTACTCATATTTACCTATATACAATGGTCACATTTGTGCATTTTGTATCAATTATACTAATTTAATTCATTCATCCATTTTTCAATGTTATTTCTATCAATTAACCATTTTAAACATATACTATGATAGCTTTCATACATAAACACCAAAGCATGCCCATAACCAGCCATTCCAATGGCTAGTCATTATCAAATATTTACATATCATTCCTTGACCAATTTGACCTATACATGTCATTATAACCCTAATTGTTTCACCTTATATAATGAAATGAACTGTTGGATAGTGCAAGTGATCTCCGCCAAGCTTCCAATCCAACGAGCATTCCTATTTACTATAAGACAGGGAAAAATAAAACGGAGTAAGCATATAATGCCTAGTAAGTCCCTATAACTTGGTAAATAACTTACCAACCATTCACATTTAAGTTAAAAATTGCAAGGTATAACCAAACCATTTGGTCACAAGCCCTAACACATATTCTCAATACCCATGTTAAACACATATTTCATATAAACATCAAGAAACACATATATGAGTCCAACAATCTTCAGATTCTCATACACATATGTTTCTCCACAACATGCATTTACATAACATATATATAAATCATTTCCATGTATCTCTAATTTATTTCATATTAATTCATCTAGAGTTCCAGTATATTTCATGTCAAGACTTTACTCAACAATCAATTGCAATATTGATAATCACTCGGATAGTACACTTAAGGTGTACAAATCTATTCTCATAGATGAACGTATTCATCAAACCATTTCATGTAACATCATTTCATATTTTTCAAGTAAATATATATAAAAATCCCTTTTCTTTTCGTATCAGTATTTTACTGGTTGAATTATTGAAAACATCGATGGATACATAGGTAGTACACTTGAGGTGTAAAATTCCATAATCCGTCAATTCATATCCAGTAGTACCTTTTAGGTACACTTTTGAGCCACATATCATACAAAGAAAATAACCACCAAAGCTAAATTACATCAGAATATATACTCTAAGGGATTTGTTGGATTACCAGTCCAAGCTAAATCATTTATATGATAAAGAATTCCCTATAGATTCCATTCTGGATTACCAGTCCAGGTTAAATCCTAATTAAAACATATGCTCGAGAGGCTTATTTCAAGATTACCCGTCCGGGCTAAATCCATTTTGCAACACATGCAGTTTGATCAGGAAAAACATATTTATCCATTGACTTCCATTTATTCAAATGGGATTTAACATTTATCAGGCAATTGTCGGGTATATGTTCAATCTCATAAATTTATGTATTTATGTAATTCACATTTTCACATTCAACTCAAGCACAAAAATAACATTTTTATCATTTATCACTTATTTAGTATTATCATTTATCAGGATTTATTAGATATGAAATCATTTCATTTATATATTTATACAATCACATACACAATTCAATTTAAGCATAAAAACATGCATAGCTAAGTTATACGAACTTACCTTGATAAATGTTCGTATACATAAAGTCTATTAATCTGACATTGTCTTCTTTCCTCGTACTAACTCCGTATTCGATTTATCCGAATCTATATGAGCAAATTTCACATCAATTTGATGCAATTCAAACTCAAATTAGTCCAATTTACGTCTTCGACAAAATTACAAATTTGCCCGTAAACTTTTAATAAATGACAATTTTATCCCTAGGCTCGAAAAATGAAATTCATGCAATTTACTCCTTATTCCAAGCCTAACCAAAATTTCAATATAAAATTTACAGCACATATATTCCATAAAATTCAGAATTTTTCCATGGATTTCACATTTTTACAATTTAATCCCTAAATCAAGTTTTTATCAAAATTCACTTTGTAAAAGTTGTTTATCTATCAACAACCTTTCATTTTCTACCATAAATTTCATAATTTCAGCATATTCATCTACGGTAAAAATTCTATATTTTAATATATTTTCAAATTAATCGCCCAAATAGACAAATTAAGCTTTCTTGATCTCAAAATTATAAAAATTACTAAAAACAGGACATGAAAACTTACCAATTTGACCAACTTGCTTTCTCGTTCCTAGGGTTTCCATGGAATATTTGGGAAAGAAGATGATATAAAATGATTTTTATTTCTATTTAATTATTTATCATCTTTTAATTTTATCACTTTCCAATTTAGTCCTTAGCCTTTTTCTAATTTTCCATGGATGAATCATCCAAAAATATATACTAACTTTTCATTATTGGTCTAATTACCATATAAAGACCTCAAATTTTGAATTCCATAGCTATTTGATCCTTCTAGCTACTAGAATCTAACTTTTGTATTTTATGCAATTTAGTCCTTCTCATAATTAAGCACATAATCGATAAAATTTTCTTATCAAAGTTCTCACATGATATTTATATCATATTACGGACCATAAAATAAAATAAAAATAAATTTTATTTTCGACTCAAATTTGTGGTCCCGAAACCACTGTTCTGATTTCACCGAAAAATGGGCAGTTACAACTCTCCTACCTTAAGAAATTTTCGTCCTTGAAAATTTTACCAGTAAAGAGATTCAGACATTACTCTCTATCATAGTTTCCTCCAGTTCCTAGGTAGCTCCCTCTATATCATGTCACTATCAGAAACTTTTACTAAAGCTATCTTTTCATTTCTCAATTTTTCTCTTCTAGTGCCAGAATTTCAATCAATCTCTCACTGTAAGTCGTATTAGGCTGAATTTAACATTTATCAAAGCAATAACAAATGATGGGTCTGATCGATACTGTCATAATACATATACTCATAAAACACTATGAATTCTATAGAACTCTGATAATAGTATCAGTTAATACGCAATAGGTCCAATTCTTTTCATAATCTTATGTGACCCGATAGACCACGGGCCTGATTTGCCTTTATAGCGAAACCGAAGAAATTTCTTCCATGGCGAAACTTTCATAAATATTTTTTGCCAATCTGAAATCCATTTCTTTTCATTTTAGATTCGCATTGGATTTTTGACGTTCAATTACTGCTTTTAAACTGTCTTAGATCATTTTCATCTTTTTTTGGTTTCATAGAATCAAACCTACTACATGTATCTTTTTTCACTGAGCTCCGTCCAAAACACCGAAGTTTTACATTTATGACCATATAAAGCCTTGTACAATAAAATTTTATATTTGATTGTTAACTGTTATAAGTAATTTCAACCCAAGGAAAATACTTTTCTCAGTTACCTTCAAATTCAAGTACACAGCATCGAAGCATATCTTCAAAAATCTAAATCATATGTTCAGATTGATCATCCATCTGAGGATGAAATACCCTACAAAAATGTAACCATATACCTAGGGTTTCTTGTAACTTGTTTCAGAATCAGAATATAAACCGTAGATCTCTGTCAGAAATAACAGAAACTAGCACATCATATAATATGTCAATCTCAAAAATAGGTAATTCAAGAAATCCATTCATGTTAGAATAAAATGTGCAGGCTTTGTCAAACAATCAACAATTACTCAAATACTATCTTTCTTTTTCATAGACAGGGATAATACCAACATAAAGTTCATAGTAACTTTGTCCCATTTCCACTTCGGTATTTTCTCTAACTATAACCATCTTGAAAATTTTATCCTTAACTTGCTGGTACATCCATCATTTAGGTACAATTTCAAAAATACCACATTTCATTTTCAGGCTACTAATACATTTTTTTTCAAGTCATTATGCATTTTATCATTCTCTAATAAACAGGCGTAGTACCATTGTGGTCATTCATGTAAAATTTCCAGTAGAAGCTCTAATTTCTTCAATCGACAAACTATGTCTCTGATTAACAAACATTTACTGAATCTATTCTGTAATTCTAATTCAGAAATTATTTCACACTGTACTCATTTAACTCACAACTCATTATCACTTTTCTAAGTTTCACTGATCTGTTGTGGGGACACCAGTTTAGCTCTATACTCAACTAAAATTAAGTTATTATTAGACAATCATATTCGATATCCAAGGCTTGCAAAATATACAGATATTTTCTACTCAGAACATCTGTAACCACATTCGTTCTTTCCAAGTGATATACAATTATCAAATCATAATCTTTCAATATTTCAGACCATATACGCTATCTCGGATTCAAATATTTTAGCAACATCAGATACTTCAAACTTTTATAATCGGTGAATATACAACATTTTTTAACAAACAAGTAATGTTGTCAGATTTCAATACAAAAATAATAGTCGTCAATTCTAGATCATATATCGAGTAATTCTTTCCATGTGGTTTCTAACTATCTGAAAGTACAGGCTATTACTTTGCCTTATTGCATCAAAACAAAGTCTAATCCCATTCAATGTTACATTACTGTAATAACAAGTTCCTTACCCAATTCAGGCTAAACCAGAATCAATACTTTGATCAACAAAGCTTTCAACTGGTCAGAACTTTACTGATATTTATCAGTCCATTCAACTCTTACATCTTCTCTATAATAACTATGTCATCAATGTAGCTACTTCAATTATTAACATTGAAGCTTTGAGTTTTTCCAAAGCCAAAACCATTAGATAGATTCAAAACCATAGTATATTAATATGATTGACATTTCAACCGTATAGATAAAGCAACACTTTAATATCAATAGTGTACCTCAAATCAAAAGAGGGAGAATCGAAAGTGGCCCCAAGAATAACCAATGCAATAATTCAATTTCTATAATCTGTGATCTCTATCACCATACCTCATGATCGAGTCAATATTTATTATGATAATGAATGTAATTACCTCCGACCGATGAATATCTTTCTCAGATAAACCATGTTTAAATAATAGAGAGACTGATGGTATCTCAGAGAAAATTCAGAATAGTAATATCACATATACATTGGTAGAAACAACTATGATAAAGACAATATAATTTTCATATTCATAATTCAGGGCTTCAATTAGTAGAAGTAGTAAATAACATCATATGAACCTTATCATTAAATCTTATATCAATCATGATGAATTAGAAACCCAAGGTAGAGCGATACTATTCATGAATCAACCAGACTTACAGTAATTCCATCTAACATAATTTACTAGCCTTTCAATACGATAAATATTGTATCAGAACATGCACAATTTCGCATGCCTCTGAAAATAATAGTACATATAGAATACCCATACAAAATACCCAGAAGGGATTGCTGTAATATATACCCGATTATAACAATTGTATTCAATATTTTTGCATTTCATCACTATTCCACTAACATATATAGTCATCAATAATCTCACATCGTTCTATTCACTCGCGAAGCTTATTCGGAAGAAAATTTTCAGTTAGTCCATTTTGTAGATACCATATCTGAATCAATCAATTTCTCATAAATAACGTCTTTCTTTAATAGGCATTGTTTATCCTAAACAGTTTTCTAGAAAAATCTGACATCTCTCTTCCGAACTCATCTTTATTTACTAACCCATTCTCAATTCTAACTACATTATTAATCATTCAGCCATTGAACTCTTTAGTTTCACATTGATGAGTTTAATCCATATAAATCTTCTAACACCCTTTACCTATATTCAACGCCAGAACAGGGCTCGAGGCATTACCAGACTTATAACACAAGCATTCACACAATTTCGAGTCATAAATTTGCGTCTTAATTAAAACCATTCATATTCAATCATAAAGTCTCTTATACGAGCCTATGAGGCCAAAAACATGCTTTAGAAGTGGTTCGAGACTAAACCGAGAACTTTAGAAAATTTTACAAAACTTAGAATTTTTTTCATGTTACAAGGGTCACACGCCCGTGTGGTTCAAAGGATACGCCCGTGTGACCCTGAGACACGCCCGTGCTACAGGCCGTGTTCAATTTAGGGTGCTCTCTGACTTGTGCCACATGACTGTGCCATACGCCCGTGTGCTAGGCCATGTGGTCAATTTAATTTTAATTATTTCATAAAATAGGTGCAGACTTCACACGACCGAGGCACATACTCGTGTTCAAGGCCGTGTAGCACACAGGACCAAGACACACGTCCGTGTCTCTGCCCGTGTGCTCAATACTGGACATTCTGTTTCTCAAAATTAAAGTGCAAGGGACACACGGCCGGAACACATGCCCGTGGGGCGGACCGTGTGTCACACACGCCCTAGACACACGTCCGTGTGTCTACCCGTGTGGACAAAAACAAGGCTATTTACCAAGCCATTTCCCACCGTCATTTACACCTACACTTACACCAATTCAATGGCACAACTCATGGCATACTTAGGCAACCAAAACATCCACAACCAAGGTATTAACATCACATCCACATGCTAACCTCTAACATGCATAAACATCATGATTTATCAATACAAGTCATGCAAGTTTCCACATTCATGAATGATATCAACATATAAATATACTTCTACCACATAAGCCATCATTCATGGCCATATACAAAATGAAATCATTAACCACTATAAGCCAATACATTTGGCCACATTACCAATGACACATATAACAAAATGACCAAGTTCCTATACACGCCATATATTCAAAATGCTAAGACCATTAATACCCAAAATGAGAGTTTGATAGTGTGATCCGAATCTCCAACGATCTCTGACTCCGAGTTAGCTTGGCAACACTATAAAAACATGGAAAATAAACGAGGTAAGCTATATAGCTTAGTAAGCTCGTATGTAAGAAATAAGCAACCTTACCATGCATATAACATTCAATTATTATAACTTAATTAAATGTAGACTTACTATGATCTCATGATCATAATCTATTCCATCACAAAAACTTACCTCATATACATCATTTCACATATTTATTAAACATGAGCTTTATGTACATACCTGAGCCATCTCCAAATGAGCTTACACATATTCTCATCTTTGACATACCCGTGAACCACTCGGAATAACAATGTCGGATACTCAGGAAAATTTGCACACTAAGTGCCATATATGTAGCCAAAGCTACCTAAGTCTCATGTCACATAATCGCTCGCTCTCGAGCTATCGACAGGCCTGCTCACACAAGCTATCAAGCATCCGCAACATATGCCGGTATACTCAGCCACCGGTAGGACATACGAGACCAGCACCCGGATCACATAATCACATAACACATAATGACCCTATTGACATGTCACTTGTATCCTAACCTATTCCTAAGGTTCAAACAGGATTTCTTGCTTGTCAATTCGTCTTCGGACTCTTTCGAAGATTATACTCATTCACAAAGTCAAACATACAATTCATGCAATATTAAAGCATTTAAATACAATTATTCTAAAGCTTATTTTTAACATACGAACTTACCTTGGTACAAAATGGATAATTGTTCGATTTAGTCCACAATCTTGTTCTTTCCCTGGTCTAGGTCGAAACCTCGTCTTTCTTGATCTATAATATCGAATTTAGCTTATTCAATTATCACATTATTCAATTTAATCCCAAAAACACCTTATGGAAAAATTACATTTTGCCCCTATCTTTTCAACTTTTTACACTTTAGTCCCTAGGCTTGTAAAATGAAATATAGTCAATTTCTTCAAAACCCAAGCCATGCCAAACCATTTTCATACTCATAACTACCCACATTTTTCATTTAATTACACTTCTACTACATATTTTACAACTTTTACAATTAAATTCTTTTTGACAGTTTCATAAAAAATCACCTAGTAAATGTTGTTTATTTAATACCAAACATACATTTTCTACCATTAGACATCAAAATACAAAATATCTATCATGTTTAAAATTTTAGACTTTGACAATACTTCAAAATAGTCCTTGGAAAAGCTAGATTAGGTTACAAGGATCTTAAAAATATAAAAATCATTAAAAACGGGGCTAGAACGGACTTATAATCGAGCTTGAAAGTGGCCAAAACCTTAGCTATGCCTTCTCTTGCAATATTCGGCCATGGGGGACTAAATTGATGAAGATGAAGACTTTTATTTAGTTATTTTGGCTTTATTTACTAGATTACCAAAATGCCCTTCACCTAAACTTTGAAATTTTTCACTAACCATGCCCATTTTTGTCCATAGTAAAGTATAATGGCCTAATTATCATCTAAGGACCTCTAATTTAAAATTTCATAGCAATTAGACACCTCTAGCTTCTAGAACACACATGTTGGACCTTTTTCAATTTAGTCCTTTTAACTAAATTGAGTGCACAAACGTCAAAATTTTCGAACGAAATTTTCACAAAATCATTCCATAAAACTGTAGACAATAAAAATATAATAAAAAAATTTTTACTATGTCGAATTTGTGGTCCCAAAACCACTGTTTCGACTAGACCCAAAATCAGATTGTTACAAATCGTGTGAATTTCATTGTATAAAACTATACTGGTAAAGGGGTAGAGATCGTAAACCTCAAAATGTATCTTTCGTAAATACATACATATCACTTAACATTTATCATTAACAACGTTCACTATAAAACATTTATCCATACCTTTATAAGCCCCCTTTATCATATGTAACATTTTTACTCAAGCAAGTGAGTATCACTTCAAGCAGTATGTTGGAATTAGCTCAGTTGGAAAGCATCTCTATCTATTTGTAAAAAAAATTCATCAGCGTCGGGAGATATCACACTATCACAGGTTATATAATGGCATGTATTTCTAGACTCCATATATGCTACGTTTAGTCCTAGAACAGACTAAACCACAGCTTTGATACCACTAAATGTAACATCCCTAACCCGTATCCGTCGCCAGAACATGGTTACAGAGTGTTACCAAAACTTTTTAGAACATTTTTAGATAAATCATGTCAAATACTATTCATTAACCGAGATCATTCATAACTTTCCTTAGATGGACCCTCGAGGTCCAACACGAGCATTAGAATTGAGTCGAGACTTAAACGAAAACTCTAAAAAAATTTTGACACATTTTAAAAATTTTCAAGGTGCAGGGCTCACACGCACGTGTGGTCCTAGGGACACGCCCGTGTGGTCCTAGGGACACGCCCGTCTGACTCTTAGACACGCCCATGCATCAGGCAGTGTCTGATTTAGGTTGCTCTCTGACTTGCGCCCACGGCCATGCCACATGCCCGTGTGCTAAGCCTTGTGGTTAATTAATTTAATTCGAATTAGATGCAGGTTTCACACAGCCATGACACACGCTCAATTTCAAGGCCGTATCACCCACACGGCTGAGACACATGCCTGTGTCTCTGCCCATGTGCTTAATTCTGAGCATTCTGTTTCTAAGTTTTAGGATGTAAAGGACACACGACCAGGCCACATACCTATGTGTACACACCCGTGTGTTTACCTGTGTGGACAAAATAAAGCTATTTTCCAAGCCTTATTCCTCACCCTTTTTGCGTTATACCTACAACAAAACTTAAACACATTCTCATGGCCATATAACCATTTAACCAATATGCCTTTATACACCACAATTTATTTTCATATCAATCTTGTACTCATATTTACCTATATACAATGGTCATATTTGTGCAATTTGTATCAATTATACTAATTTAATTCATTCATCCATTTGTTAATGTGATTTCTATCAATTAACCATTTTCAACATATACTATGATAGCTTTCATACATAAACACCAAAGCATGTCCATAACCAGCCATTCCAATGGCTAGTCATTATCAAATATTTATATATCATTCCTTGACCAAT
The DNA here is from genome assembly GCA_025506655.1 of Gossypium rotundifolium. Lineage (NCBI taxonomy): Eukaryota > Viridiplantae > Streptophyta > Magnoliopsida > Malvales > Malvaceae > Gossypium > Gossypium rotundifolium. The sequence continues at coordinate 149,262,783 of CP106724.1, forward strand.
TTAACTTATACATGCCATTATAACCCTAATTGTTTTACATTATATATTGAAATGAACTGTTGGATAGTGTAAGTGATCTCCGCCAAGCTTCCAAATCAAAGAGCATTCTGATTTTCTATAAGACAGGGAAAAATAAAATAGAGTAAGCATATAATGCTTAGTAAGTCCGTATATCATGGTAAATAACTTACCAACCATTCACATTTAAGTTAAACATTTCAAGGTATAACCAAACCATTTGGTCACAAGCCCTAACACATATTCTCCATACCCATGTTAAACACATATTTCATATAAACATCAAGAAAAACATATATAAGTCCAACAATATTTAGATTCTCATACACATATGCTTTTCCACAACATGTATTTACATAACATATATAAAAATTATTTCCATGTATCTCTAATTTATTTCATATTAATTCATCTCGAGTTTCGGTATATTTCATGTCAGGACTTTACTCAACAATCAATTGCAGTATTGAAAATCACTCGGATAGTAAACTTAAGGTGTACAAATCTATTCTTATAGATGAACGTATTCATCAAACCATTTCATGTAACATCATTTCATATTTTTCAAGTAAATACATATAAAAATCCATTTTCTTTTCGTATCAATATTTTACCCGTTGAATTATTGAAAACATCGGTGGATACACAGGTAGTACACTTGAGGTGTACAACTCCATAGTCCATCAATTTATATCCAATAGTACCTTTTAGGTACACTCTCGAGCGACATATCATATAGCAAAATTACCAGTCCAAGCTAAATTTTGTCTGTAACATATACTCTAAGGGCTTTGCTGGATAACCAGTATAGGCTAAATCCTTTATATGACAAAGAATTCCCTATAGAGTCCATTCTGGATTACCAGTCCGGGCTAAATCCTAATTAAAACATATGCTCGAGAAGCTTATTTCAGGATTACCCGTCCGGGCTAAATCCATTCTACAACACATGCAGTTTTATCAGAAAAACACATTTATCCATCGACTTCCATTTATTCAAACGGGATTTAACATTTATCAAGAAATTTTTGGGTATATGTTCAATCTCATAAATTTATGCATTTATGTAATTCACATTTTCACATTCAACTCAAGCACAAAAATAACATTTTTATCATTTATCACTTATCGAGTATTATCATTTATCAAGCCTTATTAGATATGCAATCATTTCATTTATATATTTATACAATCACATACACAATTCAATTTAAGCATAAAAACATGCATAGCTAAGTTATACGACCTTACCTTGACAAATGTTCGTATACATAAAGTCTATTAATCTGACATTTTTTCCTTTCCTCGTTCTATTTCGTATTTGATTTATCCAGACCTATATGAGTAAATTTAACATCAATTTAATGCAATTGATACTCAAATGAGTCCAATTTACATCTTAGGCAAAATAATCATTTTGCCCCTAAACTTTTAATAAATGATGATTTTGTCCTTAGGCTCGAAAAATGAAATTCATATAATTTACTCCTTATTCCAAGCCTAACCAAATTTTCAATATAAAATTTACAGAGCATGTATTCTATAAAATTCAAAATTTTTCCATGGATTTCACATTTTTATAATTTAATCCCTAACTCAAGTTTTCATCAAAATTTACTTTGTAAAAGTTGTTTATCAATCAATAACCTTTCATTTTCTACCATAAATTTCATAATTTCAGCATATTCATCTATGGTAAAAATTCTATACTTTGATATCTTTTTAAATTAATCCCCCAAATCGTAACGCCTTGAATTTGGGCCTAGAAGGAATGGGCCTTAAGTGTGAGATCAGCTAGGAGACCGCACATAAATATTTATGTGTGCAAGAAAATGTCACAAATTTCTTGTTTGCTTTAATGGCTAAGTGATTTGGGTGTGTATGGGAGTGTGTGAGAAGCCTGGGTTCAAGTCCTGGCTCTTGCAAAAATTTTAGTTTTCTCTTAAATGAACCTGGACACTGGCACTTAGGCTTTATCAGTAATAATGTTTGTTTTATGACAGAAGAGAACTTGTTGTCAAGTGGTAAGTGGTGTGTTCAAGGTTGTAAGGGAGCTTAAGTTCGAGTCTCATGATGTGCAAGGGAGTATTTATTTTATTTCCTTGCAGCATGAGAAGTGGAGTTAGACCGAAACTCTGTCAGGTGAAGTTTGAATTTGTAACAGCCCAATTTAGGGGCTAGCCAGAATAGTGGTTCGAAACCACTAATCAGAGGTTGGATAAAATTATTTTTCATGATGTTTTATGAGTCAGAGCATGATTATATAAGTGCATGAAAATTTTGGTATTTTAATTTTAGCGATTTTATGTTTAAATGCGAAAAATGACTAAATCGCATAAAGTGCGAAAGTTCCATTTTATAAGAAAAGGGGTTTAATAGCTAAAGAACATAAATTAGAGGTCTTTAATGTGCAATTAGACCCTTGGAATTTGAGTGGCCGGCCATAGGTGACAAACATTGTCAAAATTGCTCAAAGTTGTTAGATTAGGTTGATTCAATTGAGGATTTATAATAAAATAAAGAAAGGAAAAAGATATCATCTTTCCTCTCTTCTTCTCCACCAAAAATAGCAAGAAAATAGGGTTTTGAAAGATCAAAATTTTAGCAAACTCTTCTCCATTCAAGTAAGTGATTTTAATGGTTTTTCTTGATAATAGTTGTACTTTTAGAACCCCTAAAGCTTAAGCTTTCTAAAGAATGGACTAATTTGCAATATGGTGAAAAGTTTAGGGTTTTTCCAAGAGAGCTTGTATGTGATTTTTTCATTTTTATGGAATAAAATAAGTCTTAGTTGTTAGATGAACAACTTTTGTGAAAGGTGTTGCCATGAAAACACCTAAATGAACCTTTTTGTAAAGGTTGTAAAATTGGTAGTAAATGTGTGAAATGTTGGGTTTTGATGATAGCCATAAGAGAAATAAATGGTCACCTAGGCTCATTAAAGGTAGAAATTTGATTAGAATTTATTTCCAAGCCTAGGGGTAAAATGGTCATTTTACTGACGTATGAGGGCAAAATAGTAATTTTGCTAAAGCATGATTATGAAAATGTTTTTATTAATGTGATGATTAAAATGAGATAATTTGCTATTATAAGCAAGAAGAACCAAGAATCAACCTCGATCGGGGAAAGAATAAAGTCTCGAACTAGATCGACGATCTAGCTTATTTTGAAATCAAGGTAAGTTTGTATGTGATAAATTCAACATTTATGGCATAAGTTTGAGAACGTTTGATATTATATTATTATACGATATTCTATGAAATTGTGTACTTGGTGTTGAATGAGAAAGTTGAGATGTTGAAGTCTCGGTTGGACTATAATGAATGTATGAATAATATCATCGAGACATGAGATATGTAAGGTCCCGTGTAAGACCATGTCAGGGACATGGCCTCGGCACCGAGTTGATATTTCTTATAAGACCATATCTGGGATATGGCTTTGGCATTGAACATGAGAATCGTATAAGACCATGTCTGGGATATGGCATCAATACTTGAGGTGAGGTTCCATATAAGACCATATTCGAGACAAGGCATCTGTAATCAAAGGTAATCCCATGTAAGACCGCATCCGGGATGTGGCATTGGCTTCGGGTTCATGATAGTGATAATGACTATGCATCTTTGAGTATCCCTAGTGAATTATTGGGATATAATCTAGCGGTAAATATAGAATTAAGATTGGTATTAAAGTTATGTGATTGAGTAAAAATAGGTATGCGTAAGTAATTCATGAGGGACGCTTACAATATGTGGCATGGTAAATGCTAGATAAGGGCAAATACAAGTAAGCTGTGGTAAAGAGCCTATGACACTGTGTATGGTTATCTAATACCATGGATGAGTATCTTTATAAGTTATTTATTGCTATTTAATTCCATGCAAACTTACTAAGCTTTATGCTCACCACTCTCATTTCTCTCTTCCTTGTAGTATTGCTAAGATAGCTCAAGAAATCTCAGACGTTAGAGTTTGGAGATCACACTATCGACTACTATTTGGTATAGCCCACTAGATTCATTTTGAGTATGGCATGTATAGGACTTGGTATTTTTGTCATGTCATATTTGTAAGCCAAGTGTGTTGGCTATTCTAGTTGTTCAATTTATTTTTTAAATGGTCATGGGAGGTTGGCCTATACTTGATATGTCCATATATTCAATAAAGATGAATTTCATGAAGTGTATGTTTTTGTGGATGTCTTGATTATTTTTGAGTTCTTAGAGGTACCATATGGTCATCTTAAATATTGAATTATTTTGGTATGAGTGTGATTTCTTGCTAGGGTGGCAAATGGCTTGGTAGATAGCCATATAATTGTCCACACAGAAAGACACATAGGCATGTGTCTAGGCTGTGTGACACATGGTCAGCCCCATAAGCGTGGTGCTCGGCCGTATGTCCCCTTGCATGCTAGAGTTTAATTCAATATGCTCTGTAGTAAACACACGGGCAGAGACACGGCTGTGTGTCTCATCCGTGTGAGAGGTACGACTAGGAACATGGGCGTGTGCCCAAGCCGTGTGAAGTCTACACCTAAAGTTAGGAATTTAATTCGACACACGCTAAGGACACAGGCGTGTGCCTTAGCCGTTGACCATAGTAAGATGATGGCGTCATAAACAAAATGCCAAGGTTTTGGCACACGGGCTAAGACACGGGCATGTCGAGGCCGTCTGAGGGACATGGGCCAGGGACACGGGCGTGTGTCCAGCCTTGTATATTAAGCTAGTGTCGACCACGGGTGAGGAGCACGAGCATGTTTCAGGGACACACGGACGTGTGGCCCCTGTTTAGGCAAAATTTTTCTAAGTGCGTAAAAGTTTCTGATTATTTCCCGAAAACTTCTGGAAGTATGTTTAAGGCCTCGTAGGCATAGGATGAGTATGTTATGGGTTTGAATGGAAAGTTTTTAAGACGAAACGAAATTTTATAGCCCAAAATGTCATGTTTAAGTAAGTTGAGTTAGGTAATGCCTCGTATTCGATTCCGGCTTCGAACATGGGTTTTGTGGAGCAAATCAAGGAGGAGATTGGGGAGAAAATCTAGGAAATTCAAATATGGGAGGTTGGTAGGGTGTTGTGGTTGATTGGGACTCTAAGGCTTAGTGACATTCGACTAAGGGAAGTAAGGGAGCATTTTCGGCACAAGGCAATTCTTTGTTCAGTTTTGAGAGGGTTGAAAAGAAAGTGCCGAATATTCTTTGCGATTTTTCTACCATTCGGAGCTCCTTTCGGGTTTGCGTTTTAGCTATTGAAGTGACCAAAATTTCCACTACTTCCCTCATTCCTACAATTGCCGCATAGGTAACCTTCTTTTTGGTTTCTTTTTCTTTATTTGCTTTGCCGAAATACCTTTCCTCCCTTACTCTTGCTTTTGCTTCTTCTTTTCCTTCTGAATTCTTGTCCTTTCGGCCTCCCTCCTAAATCGAACCTACTCTCCATCTTCTTCTTTTCTTCTTTTCACTCTCTTCCAATCATAGCCGAATTCTTTATAAGGCTTTTGTGTATGTTTAGTTTATCATCTTTCCCTATTGTGCTTGGTCGAATATACCTAACCTATTCCAACTTATTCCATTATCATCAATTTTGGTAAGTCTTCCAACTTTTCCAAGTGAGTTATTTCATTAGCAATGTGTAACACCCCAAACCCGGCCTAAACGTTACGACCGGATCTGGCATGTCACATGAAAGGAATGTTTAAAAATTGTACGTTCGTTAAAAAGTCCGTATTCTTTTTGAAACTCCACGTTTCGTGGTTTGTATATAAAACCTGATTCATTTAATGCCCATTTTGCAAAGTTGTTATTAGTTTGTAAAAATTGTATTTGTTGTGAAAATTGAGTTGAAGTAATTTTGAATAAGAAACGGTTTATTAACATTTTAGGAAAATCCAGATTAAACATTTAATAATAAGCAAGAACCAAATTAAAAGCTAAAACCAAATAAAATACCAAGGCCTTATTACAAATCCATAAAAATATGAAAACCAAATTAAAATAATTTAAAGTACCCCAAATCAAGTTCATGAAAATCAATGTTTATCGCATGGCCTCCTCGAGTTCATCCGGCTCCTCATCCGCGAATTTTATGCATCACCGAAAAAATAAGGAGAAGGTGAGTCACCAAGACTCAATACATAATCCCTCTCCGGGTAAATATCACATACTTACACAAATTATAACAAAGCAACATATATGTATAATGCACCCAACCTAACCATCCATAACTCCTTTTCTACCCCGTGGTACCAAACCACCGGTGGTGCCAAACCACCGTGACCAAAGTCACGAAATAAATATGATACCAAATCACTTTGGTGACCAAAGTCACGAATAATCCATCTATGGGGCCAACCCACGTGTGATACCAAATCACCGGCGGCGATCCCATATCTCAAAAGTGGGGCCAACCCACGGTGGTGTGAAACCACAGGGACGAGTCGCTATGAGGTGCCAAACCTCTGGTGACCCAAAGTCACAAAATATCAATATCCAAGTGTGGGGCCAACCCACGTGTGATACCAAATCACTGGCGACGATCTCGATATGTCAACTGGGGCCCAACCCATTTGTGGTGCTAAGCCACTGGGACAAGTTGCTATGAGGTGCCAAACCTCTGGTGACCCAAAGTCACAAAATAACATATGTGGTACCAAACCACTGGTGGTGCCAAACCACTAGTGACCTAAAGTCACAGATATCAATCTTCCCCCTCCTCTCATCAAACCCGTGCAATATGACATAATAATTCGTGTATGCAGTATGTCATGTATGCTAGACATATATCAAATATAAGTATAACATGAATTACCATCATAATCAGATAGACATAAAACAACATAATCATGCTAATCAACTTCTAAGTGTATAATCGTAATTTTACCTACCAAGGGTATTTTCGTAATTTACCCACCAAGGGTATTTTCGTAATTTACTCACCAAGGGAATTTAGTAATTTACCCACCAAGGGTATTTTCGTAGTTTACCCACCAAGGGTATTTTTGTAATTTACCCACCAAGGGTATTTTCGTAATTTACCCACTAAGGGTATTTTTGTAATTTACCCACCAAGGGTATTTTCGTAATTTACCCACCAAGGGTATTTTAGTAATTTACCCACCAAGGGTATTTTAGTAATTTACCCACCAAGGGTATTTTCGTAATTTACCCACCAAGGGTATTTTCGTAATTTACCCACCAAGCATATTTTCGTAATTTATCCACCAAGGGTATTTTAGTAATTTACCCACCAAGGGTATTTTCGTAATTTACCCACCAAGGGTATTTTAGTAATGTCGTACCTAGAATGGCCTTTCTAAAGGCCTAGTGTCGCCTTGAGCGACTCAACTACCATTTTCGATCTTTACCGGACTGTTGGGCCTAAAACTCGATTTCAGCCCATTCAGGCCCACACGCTCGTGTGGCCCACCTAACACAAATCTATCCACGTATATAAGTTCGACCTAGTCTAGTTCACTATATACTACATCATCATACAATTTATTCTATTGGGCCTCACGGGCCCATTGGGCCTACTTCTACCCATCGCGCCCAAGCAACCCTAACCCACATGAATACTCTCGATGGCCTCAACTATCGTGTCGAAGCCATACACACGCAGGCCGCCGCGCTCGTGTGGCTACTATTGCCATGACCTAGCGATTCGGCATTTGCCGCTCTACAACTAGAGAGAGAGTTACACACCGATAGGACTCGGTGCTAAATCACACTGCGACCACTCCTGTGCCCAATGCCCACCAAGGTATGTTAACTCTCCTCCTGGCATGCTCTTTATATAGCTAGCTCTTCACCTTCATTCCTTGTATCTTTTCGATGTGGGATCCCTCCGTCAGTAGAGTTTAAATTCAACCAAAATCTTACCATCCAATCCATAAAATAAATACTCCTTGCTCCTCATGATATTCGAACCCAAGCTCTCCTATAACATAATCCTCGCTGCTAGCCACTTTACCAACTAGCTCCTTTTGTGTCTTAAACCGTGCTCAACTAAATATAAACTCTATGGCCAAGGTCTAAATTCATTTAATAAAATAATCTAAAAGGAATGCAAACGCTACAACTAGAACCTTGGACCTCCTTCCTTCCTTGTGGCATCATTCCTTGTCCTTAATCAAGTCCACTTTGCCACTACACCACACACTCCACTTGTGTCATTTTTCTCCACATTTTATTCTTAAGGCCTACCCGCCAACCTCCAGGTTTTTTTTCACCTAAAACCAAAATTTTCCCCAAAGCTAATATTTGATCCCGGGACTTCATAAAAGCCCCCTAACCTTCCAAAATCACTTATCTAAAATGTCCAACTTGCACTTAAGCCGATCTCCTATTCTCCAAAAAAATTTAAACGCTACTACGCCTAAGGCCCATTGGGCTCAATCCTACTAGGCCCAATTTCAGGATGTTACAAATCTACCCTCCTTAAAGAAATTTCGTCCTCGAAATTTCCAACTAACTAACAGTCACACGTCCTAACCTACCACAATACGCTTACGTGCGCACTCTGATCTAATAACACAAATAAACCAAATCTTGAAACTTCTTTCTCACAACTAGATATCTAAACACAAAAGCAAATCGATATTTATACATACAATTTCTATATCCAAACCAACAGACACAAAATAAATACCAAAAATACAACATAACATTTTCTTAACAAACATAAAATAAGGAACTTACTGATTTGGATGCCGGAGACTCAAGGTGCCATACTTCCAGACAACATGTATTTTCAAACAAACTTTTGAAAACTTTTTTAAACCCCATAACCCACAGCCGAGTTTTTGAAACCTAGGCTCTGATACCAAAACTGTAACACCCCAAACCCGTCCTAAACGTTACGACCGGATCTGACATGTCACATGAAAGGAATGTTTAAAAATTGTACGTTCGTTAAAAAGTCCGTATTCTTTTTGAAACTCCACGTTTCCTGGTTTGTATATAAAACCTGATTCATTTAATGCCCATTTTACAAAGTTGTTATTAGTTTGTAAAAATTGTATTTGTTGTGAAAATTGAGTTGAAGTAATTTTGAATAAGAAACGGTTTATTAACATTTTAGGAAAATCCCGTATTAAACATTTAATAATAACCAGTAACCAAATTAAAAGCTAAAACCAAATAAAATACCAAGGCCTTATTACAAATCCATAAAAATATGAAAACCAAATTAAAATAATTTAAAGTACCCCAAATCGAAGTTCATGAAAAATCAATGTTTATCGCATGGCCTCCTCGAGTTCATCCGGCTCCTCATCCGCGAATTTTATGCATCACCTGAAAAAAATAAGGGAGAAGGTGAGTCACCAAGACTCAATGCATAATCCCTCTCCCGGGTAAATATCACATACTTACACAAATTATAACAAAGCAACATATATGTATAATGCACCCAACCTAACCATCCATAACTCCTTTTCTACCCCGTAGTACCAAATCACCAAACCACTTTGGTGACCAAAGTCACGAAATAAATGTGATACCAAATCACTGGTGACCAAAGTCACGAATAATCCATCTGTGGGGCCAACCCACGTGTGATACCAAATCACTGGCGACGATCTCATATCTCAAAAGTGGGGCCAACCCACGGTGGTGTGAAACCACAGGGACGAGTCGCTATGAGGTGCCAAACCTCTGGTGACCCAAAGTCACAAAATATCAATATCCAAGTGTGGGGCCAACCCACGCGTGATACCAAATCACTGGCGACGATCCCGATATGTCAACTGTGGGGCCAACCCACTGTGGTGCTAAGCCACTGGGACAAGTCGCTATGAGGTGCCAAACCTCTGGTGACCCAAAGTCACAAAATAACATATATGGTACCAAACCACTGGTGGTGCCAAACCACTGGTGACCTAAAGTCACAGATATCAATCTTCCCCCTCCTCTCATCAGACCCGTGCAATATGACATAATAATTCGTGTATGCAGTATGTCATGTATGCTAGGCATATATCAAATATAAGTATAACATGAATTACCATCATAATCAGATAGACATAAAATAACATAATCATGCTAATCAACTTCTAAGGGTATAACCGTAATTTTACCTACCAAGGGTATTTTCGTAATTTACCCACCAAGTATATTTTCGTCAATTTTTTACTCACCAAGGGTATTTTAGTAATTTACCCACCAAGGGTATTTTGTAATTTACCCACCAAGGGTATTTTGTAATTTACCCACCAAGGGTATTTTTGTAATTTACCCACCAAGGGTATTTTCAGTAATTTACCCACCAAGGGTATTTTCAGTAATTTACCCACCAAGGGTATTTTCGTAATTTACCCACCAAGGGTATTTTAGTAATTTACTCACCAAGGGTATTTTAGTAATTTACCCACCAAGGGTATTTTCGTAATTTACCCACCAAGGGTATTTTCGTAATTTATCCACCAAGGGTATTTTAGTAATTTACCCACCAAGGGTATTTTTGTAATTTACCCACCAAGGGTATTTTAGTAATGTCGTACCTAGAATGGCCTTTCTAAAGGCCTAGTGTCGCCTTGAATGACTCAACTACCATTTTGATCTTTATTGATTTGTTGGGCCTAAAACTCGATTTTGGCCCATTCAGGCCCACACGCTCGTGTGGCCCACCTAACACAAATCTATCCACGTATATAAGTTCGACCTAGTCTAGTTCACTATATACTACATCATCATACAATTTATTCTATTGGGCCTACAGGCCCATTGGGCCTACTTTGGCCCATCGCGGCCCAAGCAACCCTAACCCACATGAATACTACTGATGGCCTCAACTATCGTGTCGAAGCCCCATACGTGCGCTCGCACGCTCGTGTGGCTACTATTGCCATGACCGGCACTTCGGCATTTGCCGCTCTACAACTAGAGTAGAGAGAGTTACACACCTGATAGGCCTCTGGTGCTAAACCGCGCTGCGACCACTCCTGTGCCCAACGCCCACCAAGGTATGTTAACTCTCCTCCTGGCATGCTCTTTATATAGCTAGCTCTTCACCTTCATTCCTTGTATCTTTTCGATGTGGGATCCCTCCGTCAGTAGAGTTTAAATTCAACTGAAACTCTTACCATCCAATCCGCAAAATAAATACTCCCTTGCTCCTCATGAGATTGAACCCAAGCTCTCCTATAACATAATCCTCATTGCTAGCCACTTTACCAACTAGCTCCTTTTGTGTCTTAAACCGTGCTCAACTAAATATAAACCCTATGGCCAAGGTCTAAATTCATTTAATAAAAATAATCTAAAAGGAATGCAAACGCTACTACTAGAACCTTGGACCTCCTTCCTTCCTTGTGGCATCATTCCCTTGTCCTTAACTGGCGTCACTTTGCCACTACACCACACACTCCACTTGTGTCATTTTTCTCCACGTTTTATTCTTAAGGCCTACCCGCCAACCTCCAGGTTTTTTTTCACCTAAAACCAAAATTTTCCCCAAAGCTAATATTTGATCCCGGGACTTCATAAAAGCCCCCTAACCTTCCAAAATCACTTATCTAAAATGTCCAACTTGCACTTAAGCCGATCTCCTATTCTCCAAAAAAATTTAAAAATCACTGGTGACCAAAGTCACGAATAATCCATCTGTGGGGCCAACCCACGTGTGATACCAAATCACTGGCAACGATCCCATATCTCAAAAGTGGGGCCAACCCATGGTGGTGTGAAACCACAGGGACGAGTCGCTATGAGGTGCCAAACCTCTGGTGACCCAAAGTCACAAAATATCAATATCCAAGTGTGGGGCCAACCCGCGTGATACCAAATCATCGGGCGACGATCCCGATATGTCAACTGTGGGGCCAACCCATCGTGGTGCTAAGCCACTGGGACAAGTCGCTATGAGGTGCCAAACCTCCGTGACCCAAAGTCACAAAATAACATATGTGGTACCAAACCACCGGTGGTGCCAAACCACCGGTGACCTAAACCATTTGTCACCTAAAGATATCAATCTTCCCCTCCTCTCATCGCACCGTGCAATATGACATAATAATTGTGTATGCGATGTCATGTATGCTAGGCATATATCAAATATAAGTATAACATGAATTACCATCATAATCGATAGACATAAAACAACATAATCATGCTAATCAACTTCTAGGGTATAATCGTAATTTTACCTACCAAGGGTATTTTCAGTAATTTACCCACCAAGGGTATTTCAGTAATTTACTCACCAAGGGTATTTTAGTAATTTACCCACCAAGAGTATTTTCGTAATTTACCCACCAAGGGTATTTTGTAATTTACCCACCAAGGTATTTTCGTAATTTACCCATTAAGGGTATTTTGTAATTTACCCACCAAGGGTATTTTCAGTAATTTACCCACCAAGGGTATTTTCAGTAATTTACCCACCAAGGGTATTTTAGTAATTTACCCACCAAGGGTATTTTCGTAATTTACCCACCAAGGGTATTTTAGTAATTTACCCACCAAGGGTATTTTAGTAATTTACTCACCAAGGGTATTTTCGTAATTTACCCACCAAGGGTATTTTCGTAATTTACCCACCAAGGGTATTTTCGTAATTTACCCACCAAGGGTATTTTCGTAATTTACCCACCAAGGGTATTTTAGTAATTTACTCACCAAGGGTATTTTCGTAATTTACCCACCAAGGGTATTTTCGTAATTTACCCACCAAGGGTATTTTCGTAATTTATCCACCAAGGGTATTTTAGTAATTTACCCACCAAGGGTATTTTCGTAATTTACCCACCAAGGGTATCTTAGTAATGTCGTACCTAGAATGGCCTTTCTAAAGGCCTAGTGTAGCCTACTTGAGCGACTCAACTACCATTTTCGATCTTTACCGGACTGTTGGGCCTAAAACTCGATTTTAGCCCATTCAGGCCCACACGCTCGTGTGGCCCACCTAACACAAATCTATCCACGTATATAAGTTCGACCTAGTCCAGTTCACTATATACTACATCATCATAAAATTTATTTTATTGGGCCTACGGGCCCATTGGGCCTACTTCGGCCCATCGCGGCCCAAGCAACCCTAACCCACATGAATACTACTGATGGCCTCAACTATCGTGTCGAAGCTCCACACGCGCCAGACACTGTGTGGCTACTATTGCCATGACCAAGCACTTGGCATTTGCCTCTACAACTAGAGTAGAGAGAGTTACACACCGATAGACTCGGTGCTAAACTGCAACCGCGACCACTCCCCGTGCCCAATGCCCACCAAGGTATGTTAACTCTCCTCCGGCATGCTCTTTATATAGCTAGCTCTTCACCTTCATTCCTTGTATCTTTTCGATGTGGGATCCTCCAAAGAGAGTTTAAATTCAACTGAAACTCTTACCATCCAATCCGCAAAATAAATACTCCCTTGCTCCTCATGAGATTCGAACCCAAGCTCTCCTATAACATAATCCTCGCTGCTAGCCACTTTACCAACTAGCTCCTTTTGTGTCTTAAACCGTGCTCAACTAAATATAAACCCTATGGCCAAGGTCTAAATTCATTTAATAAAAATAATCTAAAAGGAATGCAAACGCTATAACTAGAACCTTGGACCTCCTTCCTTCCTTGTGGCATCATTCCCTTGTCCTTAACTGGCGTCACTTTGCCACTACACCACACACTCCACTTGTGTCATTTTTCTCCACATTTTATTCTTAAGGCCTACCCGCCAACCTCCAGGTTTTTTTTCACCTAAAACCAAAATTTTCCCCAAAGTTAATATTTGATCCCGGGACTTCATAAAAGCCCCCTAACCTTCCAAAATCACTTATCTAAAATGTCCAACTTGCACTTAAGCCGATATCCTATTCTCCAAAAAAATTTAAACGCTACTACGCCTAAGGCCCATTGGGCTCAATCCTACTAGGCCCAATTTCAGGATGTTACACAATGTGTTTCCAAGCCACACTTATTTTGTTCGTAGGGTTCTAAAATCTCTGGAAGAGAAATGGAGGTTTTTGATAATATGTTGCATAAATAGATATCAATGGTGACGAGTAGTAGCTATTATGAGGGAGGATCAGGAGTGGTGCCAGCTGAGAATGGGCAGTAGCCCCTGCCCCCAAATTTAAGCAGCGTAAAGTGTCAGCTATTCGAGATTTTCTCCGGGGTGTGGCAGGGTGGCTGCACCAATCTCTGGATCAAGTGGGCAAACCACAACCGACTGATCTAGTTAAGGGAGAGGTAATCTGTTGGACAAGTATTTTCGATAGAGGATGTTTTTGATAAGTTGATTGGGATTAGATTAACCCGATTGACAAGTGATTATTAGATTGCCTTGATTGAATGTAGGTTGGAGTTCTCGTGGGTCATTCGCACATTTTGCAATCAGGTGTGTAACCGTACCCTGCAAACAGTAATAGGCGTAAAAGCCTGTAAAGTGTGTAATCACACTATCTCTGGTGTGAATCGAAAAAAGCTGAAAAGCTGAAAAGCCGAAACTTTGACATTCGAGGCCTTATGAGCGTGCGATCGCTCGTGTGGTAAACTGAGCCTAAAAATCATGGGCGATAGACTGTAGAGGCCACTATGAGCGTTCTTGTGATCTTGGGCCTCGTTTGGCTGAAATGGGTCGTGTTTGCCTAATGGGATCGTGGGCCCCATAAAGATAAAATCCACGTTAAGTTGGCAAATACTGGACTGGACTATGTAGTTCGCATAGTCGTGATCAAATTTGGGCTAAATGGGCCACACGAAAGCGTATGGGCCCACTTGGGCTGAATATTAGGCCTTGGGCCCATTTACACGGTTATGACCGTAATACCCTTGTAGGAAAATGACCGTAATGCCCCTTTAGGGTAAAATGACTATAATACCCCTGTAGGGTAAAATGACTATAATACCCCTGTAGCATAAAATGACCGAAATGCCCCTGTAGGGTAAAATAACCATAATACCCCTATAGGGTAAAATGACTGTAATATCCCTGTAGCGGTAAAATGACCGTAATACCCCTATAGGATAAAATGACCATAATGCCCCTGTAAGGTAAAATGACCGTAATACCCCTAGAGGGTAAATGACTATTTTGCCCCTCGAGGGTGAATGATTGATTTGTGCTGCGATTTGACTGATTTGACTGTGATTGTATGACTATGATTTGATTGACTTAACTTTGAATGATATGATTGATTCTGAGCATGGCATACTACATACACGACATACTGCATGGGGTTGGGATCTTTTATAGGAGGAAGTGATTGATATGTGAGGGTCGCACAGGTCGCATGTGACGACTGTGGAACCATCAATGGCTTTAAGCCGATTATGTGATTGGCAGCTCTGCTGCATATTGGTTAGTGCCGCAACTGGTGCTACATAAAGAGTGTAGGGATGGGTGGGTCGATTTAATCCCCACAGGAGTACAGAGTTGGACAACAGATGGAATGTAGGGTTGGTTTAGGTATTTATGCATTGCATATACTGATTCTGATATTGAGATGGGCTTAGGCCCAGATAGATGTGATATGTGACATTTGATATGGGCTAAGGCCCAACCAAGGCTGATGGGGGCTAAGGCCCAATTGCCACCGTTACTGTATTGGGCTTAAGCCCACATTGATTACTATAATGGGCTAAGGCCCACACTATACTGTTACTGTTAAAAGGCTCAGGCCTAGGCTGATTCTGTTTCCTTATACTGACTGCTTCTTTAATAAGGGGATTACACACTGAGTTTTTGTAACATCTCGATTTAGGGCCTAGTCAAAATAGTGGTGCAAGACCACAAATCTGAGGTCTATGTATGAGTTTTTGAGGTTTATGTCATGTTTGCATGTTAGTGTGAAAGTTTCATGAAGCAATTTTGTTAAATTGAGGTTGGATTGTCTAAAAGGACTAAATTACAAAACTTACAAAATGTGAGATTCTAGAAGCTATTTGTATGAAATAGCTTTGGATTATAAAATAGAGGTCTTTCAATAGTAATTTTTCCAAATTCTAATTTTTGGACAAAATTGGGCATGAATGGGTTAAAATTTGAAGGTTTGACAAAAAGGGCATTTTGATCATTTATTAATTAAATGATCAAAAATGGGGAAAAGATGACAAAATTCATTCATCTTCTTCTCCAAGCTGCCAAAATTTAAAGGAAGCCATTGTTAGGGCCCTTCAACTTTTCAAGCTAGCTAGTAAGTATATTCTAGCTCCGTTTTTGATATTTTTCGTATTTTTGAAGTCCTAGTAACATGAGTAAGCTATTTTTAGCTATATGTTGAGCTAGGTGGATGTTCAAAAATGTACCCACGTATGACATGCATGTATTTTGATGTTTTATGGAAGAATATGAAAGCTTGATGTAGTAGAAACATCTTTTGCTAAGTGATTTCCATGAAAAATGCATGTAGGGACTTGTTTGTGAAAGTCTTGAGTTTAGTCATACATGTGTGATTTAGTGAGAATTGATGATTTCTTTAGTTGAGTAAATGATTCGGCTAGGCATGAAAGGCTAGAAAGTTGAATGAAAATCACTTTACGAGCCTTGGGGCAAAAGTGTAAATATAAGAAAGTTTAGGGGCAAAATAGCAATTTTGCTAAAGTATGAGATAATGGTCAATTTAGTCAATGTGTGTATTGAATGAGTTGAATTATCATTATAGATCAAGAAAGGCGAAGCCCAGATCGAAACTGAGGCAAGAGCAAGATGGTGGACTAAATTGCACATCTTTATACTTTTTGAGTACCGAGGTAAGTTTATGCGTAATCAATGCGTTATACTTATATGTTCTTATTGCTAGCTAGTGTGAAGCATGAATGAGAATGAATGAGAATGATTGAGAACCTATGTTGTTCAAGTGGAATGAATGTTGTAGATATCATGAATGAATGAATGAATGAGTAAGTAGATATATGGATGGATGTATAGTGATAATATTTGTTGGTGGGCTAAGTACGATACCACCTTAATACTTAACAACGATGGGCTATGTGCGATACCATAGTTAAGTATATTTTTTTGTGGGCTATGTGTGAAAACACTATAATTACCTCTTGGTAGGCTATGTGCGATAATACCCTATTAATTGATTGTGGTGGGCTAAGTACGAAACCAGAAATTAGTTGGGTGGTTTAGCTGTGTAGAAGTATTATTGAGTAATTTAGCTGTGTGGTTGTGTGGATGTATTTTTGAGTAAATTAACTGTGTGGATGTATTATCGAGAAATAATGATGTGATATTGAGTGCAGGGGTGCATGTCGATGATCATGAGTGTGTGACTCATGATGTGTTGGAAATGTGGTAAGGGATAGAAAGAGTAAGCATAATTGTGGATGTCAATTTATATGGTAGTATAATGCTAATTATTGTTTAGCTCATACTAGAATGCTTAAATTGTTTATGTGTAAACTTACTAAGCTCGAAGCTTACTTCCTTTCTTTTCTCTTGTTTTATAGATAAAAAGGGTTGATTTGAGATATGTGGATCAAACGGAATATCACCCACACTATCAGCACACTCCGATACATTACACTCAGTGTTTTGTATATGGCATGTATAGGAGCTAGACAAGTTAGTGAACTTTGTTATAATGGCTAAGATGTGTTGGCCTTTAGATGGATAATCTATTTTGTATAATGTCATGGTTGGTGGCTATCTTATTATACGAAAAGATGCAGTTAACCATGTGAGATTATGTTTTAATATGAGTTGTTTATGGATGAGTTGAATGAGTATATGTTGTATGAACTTGAGGGGTGATAAAAGCTTAGCACATAGCTTTGTTCTTGTCCATGTGGATAGACACACGGGCATGTGTCTAGGCCATTTGTGACACATGGCCAGCCCACGGGCATGTGCCATGGTCGTGTCTCTTTGACAGTTTCAAGTAGTATAGGCCACGGGCTAGCCACATGGGCGTGTGCCTAGACTCTAGGCCGTGTGAAGTAGTCAGTGTTCACCACGGGTGGTGAGCACGGGCGTGTGCCCCAGCCGTGGGGCATTGGCAGAATGCTTGGGTTTTCATGCACTGTTGGTGGACATGGGCGTGCTATCTAACACAGGTGTGTAGTCCCTGTTTAGGTGGAGAAATTTTAAAATCATAGAAGTTTCTGATATAGTCTCGAGAGCCCTCGTGTGTATGAGTGAGGCCTCGTAATTCGAGAATGAGGTTGTTGTGGTGACTAAAGAAGAGTAGTCACGTTGAGCCTAAGTGGCGATCAAGTGATTTTAGTCTGGTAATGCCTCGGGCGATTCGTGGGAAATACGGTGTGGGTGTTACAATTTTGTAACTCACCTGTTTTAATCTTCGGTAATCACCAATTAGGCGGTTCGGTCATGCGAGGACTCGGAGAGGGCCACACAACTGCAGATGTTTTATTCTGTTTTGCTCATTTACTTAAGCACTTTGATTTTGATTCGGGTTGTAATAAGGCCTCTATAATTTCTGGATTTAAATTTGGGATTTTCTTTATTGTGATTTATATCTGCTAGAAGTGGAACACAGTTTTCCAAAACAATAACTATTTTCATACGCTACGTTTTTGCAACTCAATTTTTAAATATCACATTTTCGTAAATCAATTTTTTTAATTAAGCTTCCGCAACAATAAGGTTTTGAAGGTAATAAATTTTTAATAAACCTCAATTGAAAATAAACAAATGCAAACTGAGGTTTTGTACAAGTTTTGAATGGCAAGAAGTTTTAAATTGCAAGAAGGGTTTTCAATGAAAACATGGTTTTGGAAAAACACTTCAATGTGACACGCCAGATTCGGCCATAACATCTAGGCCGGGTTTGGGGTGTTACACAAATAGAAAAATTAATCTTTCCCAATATCAAAAATATAAAAATTACTAAAAACGGGACATGAAAACTTACCAATTTCACCAAGAAAGCTTGCTTTCTCTTTCCTAGGGTTTCCATGGAATATTTAGGGAAGGAGATTATATAAAATGATTTTTATTTCTATTTAATTATTTATCATCTTTTTAATTTATCACTTTCCAATTTAGTCCTTAGCCTTTTTCTAATTTTCCATGGATGAATTATCCAAAAATATCTACTAACTTTTCATTAATGGTCTAATTACCATATAAGGACCTTGAGTTTTGAATTCCATAGCTATTTGATATTCCAGCTACTAGAATCTAACTTTTACATTTTATACGATTTAGTCCTTCTCGTAATTAAGCACATAATCGGTAAAATTTTCTTATCAAAATTCTCACATGATATTTATATCATAATACAGAACATAAAATAAAATAAAAATAAATTTTATTTTAAACGGATTCTGCTCCTAAACCACATTACGATTTCATAGAAAAATGGGTCATTACACTTATCTTTAGCAAATTTTATTATTTTTTCTGACTTAAGTCTTATCTCTGTTCCGTGGGCTTACATTTAGTTGATTGTTAGACTACATCAAAATGGGCCTGCTAGTCTGCTGGTTAAGTTGAGTGTTAGTTTGTTGAAGGTCTGGTGTTCAAATCCCTGCGCAAGCATGGATATTATTTTGCTCGAATTTTGTGTTAGCATTTCGGTGGAACTAAAATTCTGAGTAGTGGGTGGTTAAGATTGTGGAAGTAGTAGGAACTGAGTGAAACTCATCTTTCCCCAAAAACCTCTCCCCTCTAGAAAAAAAATTAACGTCCTTTCTGTTCTTTGTCACTTTTATTTTCTTTTTCTTTTTTGTTCCTTCTTACCACCGTCTTCTTTGTTTCTTTTTTGTTGCCAAAGCTCGATATTCTATTATTTTGGTACTCTTTATGCGTTGTCGGTAAGTTTGGTAGACACATCTCTTATTTTGGCTTATGAATCAATGGGTAATGGATTCATTTTATGTTTAAGAGAGGTTCAAGGTGCTGGGGTTTTCCAATCGATGTTGTAATTGTGCGAATTATCGTTGCTCTTCCTAAGGTAAGGATTTTTAGGTGTTTTAAGAGTTGTTTTCTTGATGTGGGTTGGTTTAATCGCATGTTTTAAGCGACTAATATGATCAATTGTTGTGAAATATAGGTTTTGTTAGTCTAAGTATTGAGTTTTCTGTGGAACAGAATCAAGAGTGTACCCGAAACGTAGAAAAATGAGATTCGACGAAAGCCGAAAAACCCCACTGTCGATGCCACATGGCTGTGTGGTAGGCCGTGTGCGATGACACGGCCGTGTGATCGATAAAGGCCAGGCTGTGCGCAAGACACGGCCGTGTGATGGTCAGAGTGTGGCCATGTGAGCCATAACTAGGCCAAATTGGGCGTGTGGGCCCACACGGACAAGCTACACAGGCGTGTGGTATCTGGGCCAAACCGTGTGATCTACATGGCATGGCCAATCTGGGCGTGTGGGCCCACACGAGTCTGTGGGTCCATTTATCTAAATTTTTCCCTAGGGTTACACAGTTCGTCCCAAACGACTGTGGGCCTATTGTAGGGTCGGTAAGGGCTAATTAAACCCTAAGTTGTAAGATCTTTCTATTTGATATTCTAATTTGATTAGAATTCTGTTGCATGTCTACTTGCACTATTATCTACTATCTGTATACGATCATAAGCATGTGAGCATGTTAGATTACTTTTCCTGTACTTATACATTTCTGTATCTGATATTGGGGTTGGGATGTATATTGGAGGAAGTGTTCTGAAAGGCAAATTATTCCTATTATCTGGCAGCATGGCTTTATTATATTTGTTTGTGCTGCATCAGTACTTTATGGTGTGTAGGGATTGGTGGGTGTTTTAAACCCCACATGGTGTGTAGGGATGGTTGGAGATGGTGTGTAAAGGATGGGGGTAGGATTCTAATTCTAATTTTTGTATCTGTATCTATAATGGGCTTGGGCCCGAATCTGTATCTGACCGATTCTGTTTTACTGTATATGTGTGCATGCTCAATTATGTGGGGTTACACATTGAGTTTACATAAACTCACCCTTTTTTGTTTGATCTATACAGGTAGTCCACAGACTTAGGCGGGTCGGTGCTACGGAGCCCCTTGATGACCACATGTTCGAACTGAGTATAGTTACAATTTAATTTTTACATTCTGGTTTATTCTGGTTTTTATGTAGTTCGGACTTTACGGACTGTTTTCATTTTAATTTGGGTTTGACTGCCATTTTAATGATTTTATAACTGCAACACATGATATAACTCAGTTTTCACCAAAAGCAAGGGTTTCCTAAAATCTTGAATGGTTTTCAAAACACAACGATCTTAAAAGATTCCGCTACAAATACGTTATATCTCTAAGTAATTAAATGAATGAGAGCTTTGAAATTAATAATAGCGACATGGGCTAATGAACCGGTAAGGTTTTAACTTAACGACAATAGTTTTCAAACCCATTTCATGTGACACTTCGGATTCGGCCATAACGTCTAGGCCAGGTTGGGGTGTTACACTTCAGCCCTATATTTACGGATTTTATTAACTGGAGGCTTGCTCAACTGTACTGGTTCCAAACCCTGAGGAACTACGAGGACCGATTGGGGAACAGGTAGGGTAGAGGTCATTGAGCCATCGGGTTCGTTCTTACGAACTCAGTAAACCATTCATTTATCATTTGGAAGAAGGATTCCTTAGCCTCTCCTCTCTAGCCCTCAGATATAGGCCAACTACCACTTGATGTTGCTCCGTGAACGGAGGCTTGCGTATTACTTTCAGCCTCATCGGGATCGGCTCGATTGGATGACATTATCTATATGAAAGCATAGTTCAAATCGAGTTAGGAGTTATCACACTATCACAGGTTATATAATGGCATGTATTTCTAGACTCATACACGCTACGTTCAGTCCAAGAACCGACTAAACCGTAGCTCTAACACAACTAAATGTAACACCCCTAATAAGTATCTGTCGCCAAAATAGGGTTACAAAGCATTACTGAAAAACTGTAACATAAAAACATACATTTCCAAACATTGATATAAACATAGCATAATACATTCATATACATGCATACTGTCCCTTAATCGAGCCCTCGAGGCCATAGAAACACTTTAAAAACGATTAGAAACTAAATCAAAAACATTTCGAACATTGAGGAAAACGTTAGAATTTTTAAACCAGCCTATGTCCATGCCCTTGTAACTCTCTGAGTTGGGTCACACGGCCAAGTCACATGGCCGTGTGCCAAGCTGTGTAACACTCAAAACGGCCTCACACGCCTGGGTGCCAGGCCGTGTGCTAGGCCGTGTAATTACCTGACTTGTAACCTTTGAAACCTACAAGGGACACACGACCATATTGCATGGTCGTGTGTCACACACGGTTGAGACACAATCTTGTGTCTTAGGCCGTGTGGACAAGAAATTGGCCAAAATCAAGCCATTTCTTTCACCCATTTCAAACACTTAAATACAAGCAATATACACATATAATCAAGGCACCAAAACATGCATAATAAGACCAAATCATTAGGCCATTAATTCATCTAACCAGTATGCCATATAGGCACCTCAATCATAATCAAGCAAATATACCTAAACTTATGCATAATTAGCAATAACTCATCTATACACATCTAGCTCAATTCTATACCAAAACATACCCTATTTGACCACATTGCGAACATACCATCACTTACCACTTTGGTCATTAAAGCATCAACTTAACCATATTAACAACCAACACAAGGTATTAAAAGTACTAAAAGTACCACAAATTCAAAGTAACATTTACATGCCAAAAATATCAACTAGCCATTAAACATAAGTCCACCTATACATGCCATTATAACATTGAACAAAACATCAAAACCTACCGATATAATTGTTGGATAGTGTGATAGGTCTCTGATGAGCTTTCAAACCGATCGAGCTTCTGATAATCTATAAAACATAGGAAAGAAAACTATGTAAGCATATAATGCTTAGTAAGTTCGTATAACATGAACATAACCTACCATTTCAATGCATAACTTTAAAATTAAACATGATACAATCCAACCAATAGCTTGGCACAAGCCTAAGCATCACCAACAACAATTGTTAGTGCATTAACACATAATTCACTTGAATTATCACATGGTTAGGTAAATTCACATCAACATAATTTCATTGAATTCATACTTTCCATAAACATAGATATACATTCATAGATCATTATGATTTCATACATATCCATACGTTCATAACATAAACATTGGAACATTTACCATTCCTTCCCTTTTCATGCTCGTTGAAATACTTAGAATAATATCGGATACGCGGGAAAGCTCACACAAAGTGTGCTAAACCTATGGTTAAAACCATTCATTTTCCTTTACATCGTTGCTCACTCGAGCCATAAAATGGGTCGTCTCACACAAGCTGATGGTCGGAATGTAAGCTACACAATGCCACTCACACAGTTGATGAGTATCCGGAACAAATGTCAAAACTCAGCCATCGGTAGGACATTCAAGACTAGCACCCGAAACATGGTAACTGTAATGACATGTCATTTGTATCCTATATATTCCTAAGGTTCAAACGGGGCTCGATAAATGTCAAAATGTCGTTGGATTTCTATTGTTTCATTATATGATATATAGCACAATTCACAAATATAAAAAAAAACATTACAACGTTATTTAAACATACAAACTTTCCTCGATTATAAAGATGTCGAAATAAGATCAACTAATTTGAGGCTTTAGGTTTTCCTCGATCTAGATCCGTACGAGGTTTATCTTGATCTAAATAATCAAATTCAATCCATTTAATATTCATACTATTCAATTTAGTCAAAAATTCATAGTTTAAAAAATTACACATTAGCCTCTAATATTTTAACTTTTTTACAATTTAGTCCTTAAGCTCGTAAATGGAAATTTATGCAATTTCATCCACATTTCATGCTAGCAGATTCACCTAGGGACTTATATCAACTCATACAAACCATCATTTCATAATTTTACTATGATATTTTACTACTTTTACAAATAAGTCCCTAAATGATAATTTTATCCAAAATCATTTTACAAAACTTGTTTATTTAACAAGGACTCATAATATTTCATTAAACTTCAAAAACCATACAAACATGTTCATGGAAAAACCCTAAACCTTTAACAATTTTGTAAATTAGTCCCTGGGCTAGCTAAACGTGTAACATCCTGATTTTAGGTCTAGTAGGAATAGTGGTTTTGAGACCACAAATTCGAAGTAAAAATATTTTTTTATGATTTTTTTTGAGGTCCATGACATGTTTGCATGATTGTGTGAAAGTTTCATGAAGAAATGTTGTGAATAAATGTCCAATTTTATTTTTTGGACTAAATTACAAAAGTTGCAAAATATGAGATTCTAGAAGCTTTAAGTATGAAATAGCTTTGGATTATTAATTAGATGTCCTTAAATAGAAATTTCCCAATTTCTATTTTTATGGAAAAAATTGGGCATGAGTAGGTAAAAATTGAAAGTTTAGTAAAAATGGCATTTTGGTCATTTGGTTAATAAAAGAATAAAAAGGGAAAAAGAAAAGCAAAATTTTCTCATCTTCTTCAAGTGTGTAGAAGATCCATAGCTAGGGTTTTTCTTTAACTTCCAAGCTTGACAGTAAGTCCATCCTAGCCCCGTTTTTAATGTTCTTTGCATTTTTGAAGTTGTTATCAACCGATCTAGCTATTTTTACCATTTATTTGAGCTAGGGTTCATATTTAAAAATTTACCCATGTGTGACATACATGTTTTTTGATGTTTCATGGTAGATTATGAAAGTTTGATGTGTAATAAACATCTTTTACTAAGTGATTTTTGATGAAAACACCTAAAAATGACCTTTTTTGTAAAAGTTGTAAAATTAGTAAAAATATGATTTGAAGGAAAATAGGGGCTGTTATGGCCATGTGTTAGGTTAGCCTAGGCTTGGGTAAAAATAAAATGGAAACATTTCATTTTACAAGCCCAGGGACTAATTTGTAAATATGTAAAAGTTTAGGGGCCAAACTATAATTTTGCCAAAGTATGGTTTTTGGACTGATTTGAACAATGTGATAATTAAATGAGCTAAATTTGCTATTATAGATCAATAAAAATGGAGTCTGGACCTAAATCGAGGAAAGAACAAGGTTGTGGACTAAATTTGAGATTATAAATCAATGAGATCTTGGTAAGAAGTGAATGAATAAATCATGATCATGAGTTTTATTGTACATTATGTAAATGACATGATTTAAAATGTATCTATGATACTTGATGACATTGTGATAGATTATATTATGTTATGTGTACAATAATGCATGGTTAATGTTGTTAATTATTTACATGCTAACTTACTAAGCTTTATGCTTACTCCCCTTTCTTTTCCATTTCCTTATAGTATTGCCAAACTAGCTCAGGGATCGAAGGACGTCGAGGACTCGATCATACTATCAATTGTAACCTTTGGGTATAGTTAGTCTCAACATTTTGAGTTTGGCATGTATAGGGACTTGGTCTTTTTGTTATATGTCATATTGGTCTAGCCAAATGTGTTGGCTTATAATGATATTTGATTCATTTTGTATAAGGCCATGAGATGTGGCTCATAATGATTATTTGGTTGTAAACCTATTCATATATGCATGCATGTGCCAATGCCATTATGATATGGCATATGGTTATTGATGGTTGAATGATGACGTGTTGCATGTAATTATGGATGTTTGATGATGGTGAAGCACTTAGTTATGCCATGTTAAGTGCCTTGAAGTCATATATATATATTTGGATTGGTGTAGTTTTGATGTTGTGTAGGTTGGTGCAAGTATGGGTGGCAAAAAGGCTTGGTAAATAGCCTTTTTTTGTCCACACAGGTAGAAACATGAGCATGTGTCTAGGCCGTGTGTGACACACGGCTTGCCCCATAGGGTGTGTTCTAGCTGTGTGTCCCCTACACCTTAGTTTTGAGAAACAGAATGCCCAGTAGTAAACACACGAGCTCGAGACACGGCCGTGTGTCTCCGACGTGTGAGAGACATAGCCATAGGACATGGGCATGTGCCCAGGCCGTGTGACCTTATTTGGTTGATGACGTCATAAACAGGATGTCCCCTATTTTGGACACGACCTGAAGCACGAGCGTGTGATATGCCACATAGGCGTGTGGACCTTTTTGATGAAAATTTTCTAAGTTTTCCCAGAAGTTTCTAAAGTTCTCGGTTTAGTCCTGAACTACTCCTAATGTATGTTTTGGGCCTCGTAGGCTCATTTAAGGGACGATATGAATGTTTATGAAAAGTTTTAAATTTGAGTAGAAATTAATGTCTCAGTTCGAATGTTTATTTGTGAATAAGTCCGGTAATGCCTCGTACCCTATCCCAGTGTCAGATATGGGTAAGGTGTGTTACAAAACGTTTCTATATTTTTCTTGAGCAAGTTTGAATGTTTCAAATGTTGCTATATTTTACTTGAGGTAAAAAAGTGAAAGGCACACAAAAGTGGAGGGGTTTGAATAGCATTTAGGGGAAGCTCAAGGGATGATTTGCAAGTATGAAAATCAGCTAAAATTAGCTGATTGGAGCAGCTATAGGGATGGGTTTTGGCTGCCCAATTGCTTGGTGGTTCATTCCTCTATACTTAGCACACTAGGCCACTTTCTTATTCAGACTTTATATTAATTTTTGACTTAATTAATGTTGGATAAAAATTAAATATAAAGTGTCTATAGTAATCATTATTGGTCCATCCTTGGCTAGAAAATAATTTAGCCATGCTCTTGATTCACTTGATACAAAAATTATCCTAATGGTTCGAGCCTTTCGAGGTATCTGTTGAACCAATTTTCAGCTTTTGTGCAAAACTGTCGAAAATAAACAAAATTTTTGAAAAATTTATTATACAAAATAATTAAAATTCAGTATATTAATAATTTAAGTACAAATTAAATATTTTATAATTAAAATATGAATTTTGACAAAAATTACTATGAAACTATATGAATTAGAGCTCAAAAGGTGCTGAAAAAGTCTATATATTTTTGTGTTTCTAGTATGCATAGTACACCAAACCTGTCTTAGTTTCTTAGGTGCGTTAAACCCTTATTCATATGGATTTTGTTTAGTTATGTTTAAAGACATTAATATGAGAATGGTAAGACAAAATGATGATTCATTCATGAAAATGGGTAAGATGTTACATGAAAAATAGAAAGAGAGGTACATGGAAAAATAAAAAAGAGTGTTCAATCATTCACTTCAATGGGTTGATATATGGGCTCAATAGGAACTTCATCTATCTAAGGATGAACTTTAGGGTTTTGGTTCACATCTATTAAGTTCTCTTTATTATCTTCAGCTCTAACATGGTGGGAGAGGAAAAGATGACTGATTATTTCCATCCTCTTGAAAGGCTTCCCATTCATCATCCTCTAGATGGTAGATGTCAAACTTGAGTGACTCAGTAGAGACGTCCTTCAGATAATCTAAGTCCAACTTGTTAAGATCAAGTGGACCTAGCTAAGACTCAGTAGAGCCTCAACAAGATATTTCTAAGTGCCCTCATGGTATTTTCTGAAGGCTTCCCCATGGGATTGACGTAGCCTTTCTAACTCTTCCTGATGGCTCTCCCTTTAAGCCTTGATTTTCTCCTCTAAGATAGATATATCATCCCTCGAGTGGTTGATTTCATCCTTCAGCTAATTATTTGCAGTTTGAACATACCCATGCTTGCTCATCAAAGTTGTAATCTAGGTAGATAACCTTGCGATCAAATTTCTAGAGGCGTGATACTTCCAACGAAGCCCAACCAAAGTGTTTTCACCAGATTTCACAAATTTCTCTAAATATGTTACTTTGTTGTTATAACACTTACTAGCCTCTCTGAGAGCCCCACTCCAAAGACTATGTTCAAAGACATGATCTCTGAGATTTGAGCCATGAGAGATAAAGGATCTTCTAAGGAATTGGGAGCAAGTTAAGATGAGAAGGCTTATCTTAACTATTAAGGCAACATGCTTAGTTGTTGAAAAATGGAACTAAGGGGTGTATGAGATGGTACTGACTCTATAAAACTGGGCCAAGGAAAGTTGCTACTTGACTCAGGAGGGGTAGCGCCTTATGTTTGAGAAGAAAGGCCCGTTGTCTAAATTGGAGGGACTATCTCCGAGGGATTCTCTGATAAGGAGGGATAGAAAATGTGCTTGGGAAGCCTGTTTGAGGGGTGGAGCCTTCAGGCACTAGAGGAGCATCGGGAAAACCAAGCATCCTCGTTTAACTTATGCCTCACTAATGGAGGGCATTCACTACTCCCAGATTCTCAAGCATCCTCGTTTGATCTGGCCCTTTACCTTATAGATATTTTTCTTGGTAGATTAATAGTGGTCTTCTCTTTGCCATGAGTCCTCTTAAGAATTAAGGAGATGTCCATGTCTTAAGGGTAGGAACTTGACAAAGATCCTACACCATCAACAGTCGAATTAGCTTGATCTAAAGAAATAATTATCCAATTCCTTGGGCGAAGACTACAAATACGATAAAAGTATAAAGGACGCTTTCTGGTGCACCCCAAAAAAATCTGCGCCAATTCGCTGTCTGAGCCACATGGCCAGGCTTTAAAGGCAGACAACACAAAAGGATCAATTCTTTGAGTGGTGGAAAAATTTGGACTGTAACCATTTGGATTTAGATTTTTTATCTGTCGTAATTCGGTGTAGCAGATTAAAATAATTTTCGAACTTGAAGAGCTTGAATACAAGCATTTTTATTATGTTTTAATTAAGTTTTCTTAGTTTTGTTTACATTCAATAAAAAGTGTAATTTAAGTCTTTTATTGACCTTAGGGGCCACATGAGGCTTAAGAGTGAGCTAATATACTTGGTGAGTGTGCAGGAGACAATTAGAAGGAGTACCAACTCAATATTGGTCGATGTGTTGCAACACGTGAGTTTGATGTCGCAACATAGGGAGCAGAGAAGAAGAATTTTAAGACTACCTTTAGTGTCACGTCACAACCAAGGAATGTCGCCACACACCCCTAAAGCTACCCTGAGTATGAGCACACTACCTTCGATGTCACGACTGGTCCTATACGAGAAATACTTACAAACCAGGGGTGTTTTCATCTGCACAATCAAATATTAAACACGAGAGCGTCAGTTGACTTAGGGTTGAGGACGACAACAACCTAAATCTATAAATAGGCTTATTTAACAATTGTTATAGACAACTTTTCATACTGTATAATTTTTTTATAGTTTCAATTTGTAGCTTTTTCCTTTTCTTAAGCTTTAGGTTATTTTTAATTTTGCATTTTTCGGGAGATCTGATATGTGGAACTTGATAAACTCTTTGTGGATTTTGTACTCAATTAAATACAATTCAGGTTTCTCTTAAACATTTATCTCTTGATTTTCTATTAATGTTTATTTTTTATATCAAGTTTATTATGGTTTTGAAATCTATGAGGAGCTAATCCTTTTGTGGGGGATTAGCAACTGGAGGTATGATTAATTGATTATTGTGTAGGGTTTTCTTAAGTGGATCAATTGTTTGGCACAACATAAGGTACTACCAAAGGTGCTACCTAAGTCATATAAATTGACTATCGTGTCACACCATAGACCTTGTATGGCACAACATAGGTTGACATGATTCCCAAGTATGCCAAGGCTATTTTTGTTCGCACAATCAACTTTATAAGAAGACCTAGGACCTAATCTGGTCTGCCAACACTCCTATAAATAATACCTTAGGAGTTTGATGTAACTACGTTGTCTTGGACTCATTCAAAAACCCTAGTAGTTTAGGAGTAGGATTAGATTTAGTTTTCTTTTGGCTTTTTTAAACTCTTTGTTATTGAAATATTTTACTTTACTTCTTCTTTATAAGGGATGTTATTCTTTATTCCGATCAAGAGATTTACTACTCCGTTCTTCATTCGACATCAATCCCAGGATTATTCTAATCTCTTTTTCTCTTCCGATTTATTTGTGTTCTTTACATGTTTATTTCAATTGAGATTAAGATTATGAATAACATGAGTGGCTAAATCCACTAGGAGAGATTAACGAGTGGACGGGGATGTGATTAACTGAGAATTTAAGGTTTCCTGAGAGGATTAGTTGGTATAAATTACACATTTTTAAACCCTAGGCTTGACAACCTTAAGAAGTAATCATAGGTTAGACAAGATCAAGAGATAAGTCGAACCAAGTAAATCATAGTTTATCCTGGCTGAGAAAGTGAGTTTGTAAGATAAACAAGTATCAACCAATCTATTAAGTAGTTTAAAGCTAGAAGGTAATAATTGTTTAATCAATAGCTAATCCATCCTAAACCTTAATTCGAAGTTAATTACAAACCCTGAAACGAGTTAATCTTCCTAATTGGTTTTATTAATTTAAGTTGTTTGTTTATTTTCTTGTTAACTTATTTAGTTATTTAATTTCTCTTATTAATCCCCTTTTATGATTTGTAGTAATATAGGATTTAATTATTACTATTTAGACTTATTATTGTAAAAGGATTTTCATTAGATATATTTCATCCTCCCTTGGGTGCAATTCTCAGAATATTTCCTGTGTTCTATTGTACACAATACTATGTTACAATTTGACCCGTATACTTGTGGATACCGTCGTTCTAATTATATATATTTTTGGTGTGCTATTTTTACTATAAGTGATAACACACTTATCGGCAGTCACGGACAAACTTCCGATCCCTTATCTATTCGAACTCAAGCTTTTACTTACATCAAAGTATACGATTCACGCATACATTGTCCGTCATCCACTCAGGATTTAGGTATGTCACACTATGAACGTCACAAGTGAATAAATCCATAAACAAATTCAATATTTGTTCTTCTTGGGTCCTGTCCGATATTCTATCAGTCCAGTCAGTCACATATATGTCTCTATCTTCTAAGAGTCACCTGCTCCAATGCCCAAGACAAATCATCTTCCCAATTGGACTTGATAGATGAAATATTAGTTTTTCAATCAGTTTGCTTATTTTCGATTAGACTAAGGACATGGTTCTACTAATACAACATATTTTTCTGTATTACGATCCGACCATATAATATCTCTTAATATTAGTTTAAACATTAGACAACCAATGAGTAACATTTGCTTCAATTTTGCTTTGCATACAAAAACCATATAAGGACAATTATACAAAGTATATTAATATAATCAATGAATTTGTTTTATTAACCAATTTGTTTGAAAAAATTACAAGTTTACAAATGAATATTCTACACTCAGGACACCAGATTTGTAGCACCCCTTACCCATATTCAACACCGGAACCGGGTACGAGGCATTACCGGACTTAACTTGCTTGAACATATGACTTTGGGCTATAAAATTCCGTTCCCATTTAAAAACTTCCCATTCTTATTCATAACATCCTTATTATGGGTCTACGAGGCCTTAAACATGTCCCTAGCCCGTGTGGGATTTATTTTTCATTTCGATCTTATAGGGTTTTTCACACGGCCGGATACGCGCCCGTGTCCTCACCCGTGTGTGAAAACCTAGGTATTCTTTTTATGACGTCAGCAACCTCATAAAGGGCACACGGCCTAGGCACACGCCCGTGTGTCTAGCCCATGGTCGACACTAACTTGCAACACTAACATGCAGAGGACACACGGCCCGATCACACACCCATAGAACTGACTGTGTGTCACACACGGCCTAGACACACGCCCATGTGTCTACCCGTGTGGACCAATTCAAGGCTATTTTCCAAGCCATTTAGCCACCGTCACTTGCACACATTCATACAACATCACATATCATTCTCAAATCATTGATAAACCGTAAAAATAACATATTTTAATCCCACATTTAGCATAATTTTGGATGATCTATTCCTTGATTTATGTAAAAAGGTGCTCTTAATCCTTTCTTTTCATGTTTTATACTCAGGAAAGCACCTAGGGATGAAAAGAATGAGAAACGGGCCTAAAAAGGACCAAATGGGCCATATCACAAAATCGACACGGCCTGGACTTAAGCCCACATGATCATGCCTCTTAAGAGAAGTCTGAACACGGTCTAACCACGATTCACACAGCCGTGCCTCCATCAATAGACCAGAACACGGCCTGAAGTCGATTAACACGGGCGTGTGCCCTAGGGCGTGTCCCTACCGCAGAAAAGAGCAATTCTACTAAGAATAGGATACTTTGAGGCAAAGAAACACATTCCAATGCCTATTCAAACACCCGAGTAGTAATTATACTTGAATTACGATACTCAGAGGCCAAGTAAGGTATCTCAAAGCCTATATAAAGATCCTAGAGGCCAACCTTTAGGGGACGTTCAGAGTTCAGCAGAAACCTTCTGCCAGAGTCGACAGTCAGTTAGGCAGTCAGCTAGGCCAAGAAGTCGAGCCAGAAGGCTAGATTCGTGGGAATCACTCGAAGATAGCCAGTTGATCCATCTCAAGAAGCCGAAATTCTACTCAAGACTACGGATCTCTCCTTCAATTCCTTCAGGGGGTTTTAGGGATTTCTTATGTTTTGTTTTATCTTTTCTCTTGAGATGTTTTATTTTATCATTATGAACTAAACCCTTCAAATACCTGAAGGGAATGAAACCTAGATGAATCTTGTTATTGTTTTCTGAGCTATATGATAAATACTTAGTTTGTTCTTAATTATGAGTGCTTAATTCTTGTGTTAATATTTCCGAGATATTGATTCAAGTTGAATGTGCTTAGGTAGTGGAGCAAAAGTCCCTAGTTAAGAGTAGATCTAGCATAATTAAGCGGAGTTGATAGTACGCCTAGAGATAGGGTGACGAGATTTTACCGGATTAGGGTGAAACCTAATATGGGAATTCATAGATCGAGTTAATGTGATTCTAGGGTTTTAATTAGAAAGAGATTTCAATTAATCAACCTAGGGTTAGACGTTATTCGCCTCGAGAGAGGGTTTAATATAAATTAGGGAGTCTTACGAATCAAGCTAAGTGAATAAATCGTTTGGTTCAGTGTTAGATAACAAGTGAAGTCTAGGTGGATTCTTCCTGAGGGTATCGTCTTAATCAACTGAGTTTTCCCAAAAGTTATTCCCTAATTCATTCTTTTTATCTTTGCGTCTTTACCCTAGTAGTTAGTTAGTTTTAGATTAAAACAACCAATCACTTAATTTTTAGGCTAAATAATAGAAAGAAAGTGAGTATTAGTACTTTTAATTCCCTTAGGTTCGACAATCCGGTCTTGCCTAAACTATACTACTGTTCGATCGGTGCACTTGCCTTAAGTCGTTGTCAGAGTTAATTTCCAGGTTCGATCATTCTCTTTATAAATTTTAAAACTCGACAAAACAACGATCAATCATCAATTGTAATACTTAAATTTTCACATTAAAACCATGGGAACTAAACTTCCTTCCCAAATACAAGAGAGTACTATCACTAGTATAATTACAATTGGTATAAGCCATCATCCATGGCTTGGCACCATTAAACCATAAACTATTTTAAGCCAACACATTTGGCTACAGTAACTATGACTTAAATTAAACAAAAGATAAGATCCCTATACATGCCATATCTCATGAAGACTTGAAAACTTATACCCAAGTGACTGCTCGATAATGTGAAAGCATCTCCGGCGTCTCCAACCCGAGCTAGTTGAGTTAACCTATAAGAGATAGGAAAGGAAGGGGAGTAAGCAATAACGCTTAGAAAGTTCATATGCAAATAAAAATCAATTATTGACGTTAGTTTATTTCACTCAACTGCAAAGGTATTATAATGAGATTTACACTCAAGCTCATGGTTACTCATTCAATCATTCATAACGCTTGCTCATTCCAAACCTTCACATATCACAAAACATCATTCACTTTTACTTGCATTGTAACACCCCTTGCCCAATTACCTTTGAACTCTAACACACAGCATCGTAGCATATCCTTAAGAACCTGAATCATCCTTAGGTACACAAATCCTATCATGAAACACCAAACAACCATCCAAACTCACCTGAAAATCAGAACCATTTCCCAATTCACACTAGGCTCCCTTAACTTGCAACTCGTTATCATTCTTTTGAGCTTCACATATCTGTTGAATAAATAGTGGTCTAGCCCTCAACTCGGCCAATATAGTACCATCATCAGACAATGCTAAGCTCGTGTTCATAACTCTCAAAGCATACAAGGATTTCCTATTCGGGGCATCCGCAACCACATTCGCTTTCCCCAGATGGTAATCCATCACTAGTTCATAGTCCTTCAATAATTCAAGCCACCACCGTTATCTCAAATTTAAATCCTTTTATCCATCAAGTACTTTAAGCTCTTATGATCCATGAAGACTCAACACTTCTCACCATATAAATAATGTCGCCAAATCTTTAATGCAAAATAATCGCAGCCAACTCCAAGTCATGAGTCGGATAATTCTTCTCGTGCGGTTTTAATTGTCTCGAGGCATAAGCGACTACCTTACCCTCTTACAGCAACACACAATCGAGACCATTTAACGACGCGTCACTATAGACTACAAACTCTTTGCCTAACTCAGGTTGTACTAAAATCGGTGCCTCACACAAAAATATTTTTAATCTCTCGAAACTTTGTTGACATTTTTCAGTCCAATCAAACTTAACATCTTTATGCAACAGTTTCATCATCGGGGTAGCAATTATGGAGAATCCCTTCACGAACCGTCTGTAGTACCCTGCCAAACCCAAAAGGCTTCTGACTTCCGACACATTTCTTAGTGGTTTCCACTCCACAATACCCGAGATCTTACCCAGATCAACTCTAATACCATCACCCGTCACAATGTGTCCTAAAAATTCGACCTCTCGGAGCCAAAACTCGCTCTTGCTAAATTTGGCATACAACTGCTTGTCCCTTAAAGTCTACAAAACAATTCTTAGATGCTCCGCATGTTCACTCTCATCCAGAGAATAGACTAATATGTCGTCGATAAAAATGACTACAAACTTGTCCAAGTACGGTCTAAAGATGCGATTCATCAAGTCCATGAAAATCGTAGGAGCATTCGTTAGACCAAATGGCATAACAAGAAACTCATAATGGCCATACC
Source organism: Gossypium rotundifolium (assembly GCA_025506655.1). Lineage (NCBI taxonomy): Eukaryota > Viridiplantae > Streptophyta > Magnoliopsida > Malvales > Malvaceae > Gossypium > Gossypium rotundifolium. The sequence continues at coordinate 149,297,736 of CP106724.1, forward strand.
TAGTCCGAAATGCAGTTTTCGGCACATCTTGCTCCTTAACCCTCAACTGATAATAACCAGACCATAGGTCTATCTTGGAGAATACTATAGCTCCCTTCAATTGATCAAATAAATCATCAATCATTGGTAAAGGATACTTATTCTTCACAGTCACTTTGTTGAGCTGTCTGTAGTCTATGCACAATCTCATCGACCCATCTTTCTTCTTCACAAAAAGCACCGGAGCACCCCACGGTGAATTGCTCGGTCTTGCAAAACCCTTGTCTGTCAACTCTTGCAGATGAACCTTCAGTTCTTTCAACTCTAATGGTGCCATCCTATACGGAGCAACCTAAATGGGTGTTGTTTCTTGAACTAACTCAATCCCAAACTTGACCTCTCTAACTGGAGGTAACCCAAGTAACTCTTCCGGAAACACATCCGGATATTTGCATACCACCGGTACTGATTCAATATTTAGCTCTGACTCTTGAGTATTTAACACAGAGGCGAGATAAGACTCGTACTTTTTTCTTAAATATTTCTCAGCCACCATGGAAGAAATCATCATCGATAAACTATCTAATCCACCTGATTCAACCCGAATGACATCTCCATTTTCACATTTCAATTCAATAAATTTACTACCATAGTTCACTAAAACACTATGGGTAGTCAACCAATCCATACCAAGAATCAAGTCAAATTCATTAAACGGCAACAACATAAGGTTTGCCGGAAAACAATGACACCTAATTGTCAAAGGACAATTCCTACACACCTTATCAACTAGCACATGTTTACCTAACAGGTTTGACACCTTTACTACAAATTCCGTAGACTTAACAATCATGTTCATATTAGATGCCAATCTCATACAAGTGTAAGAATAGGTAGACCCCGGATCAATCAAAGAAATAACAGAGGTGCCATGAAGAGGAAAAGTACCCGTTATCACATCTGGAGATGATGCCTCTTCACGAGCGTGAATGGCATAGGTCCTTGCAGGTGCCTGACCCTCCGATCTCACAGTAGAATCTTGAGGCGCATCCTTACCACTATACCCACCTCCTGGGTTCTTTTGTGGCCTACCCCTTGAAGATACATTACTTGATCTTACATCTTGCTTCCTTTCCTTATCATCCCTCTTAGGGAAATTTCAGATAAAATGGTTGGGAGAACCACACTTATAACAGTTTCTGTTATTCCCCCAACACTCCCTCGTGTGTTGCCTACCACAATTTGGACACTCTGGTTTGGGCTTCAGATTGCCCACACTTAACATTGAAGGGGCTTGAACTCTCAAGCTCGAATAGGTGTTACCTCGGTCTCAATGTGAATATCCAACTGGTACAGTCGTTTGAAGGTTTGTTTCCTTAGACCTCTTCGATTGAGCTTGATACAATTTACTCATCGACCTTTTTCTTATATCTCGGGCCTCACTCATGGCCTTTCTTTTTTCCTTATTTAATTCTTTGGCCTTGCATGCCCTATCCACTAATATCACAAATTCTTTTAGTTCCAAAATCCCAACCAAAAGCCTAACATCCTCATTCAACCCATCTTCAAACCTCTTGCACAAGATAGCTTATGTAGATATACACTCTTGTTCATACTTGCTGAGCCTAACAAACTCGCTCTCATATTTTGCCACAATCATTTTTCCTTGCTTCAGTTCAAGGAATTCCTTCCGTTTCTGGTCCACAAACCTCTTGCTTATATACTTCTTTCGAACTCTTCCAAAAAGAAGTCCCACGTCACTCTCTCCATTAGACCACCGACGTCAACATTTTCCACCAATGGTATGCTGAGTCCCTCAGCAAAGACACGACGCATTTTAAGCTCTCCTCAAGTGTGTGTAGGAGAGTTCATCAAACACCCTCATCGAGTTCTCAAGCCAGAACTCCGCCCTCTCAGGGTCATCGTATATATTAGCTCTAAACTCCTCAGCCCCTTGCTTCCGAATCTTGTCTACCAGGGGCTTGGTTATTCTCACTACATCTACACCTTGAGGAGCCACAAGAACTGGCTGAGGTATAGGAGGGGGTGGAGGAGGTTGAGCATTAGGGTTTGCTCGTACATAGTCCGTGTACCAGTTACTCATCATTTGGAGGAAGGCTTCCCGAGCCTCTTCTCCTTGACCCCTAGTCTTGGGTCCACTTTCTACAGGCACAGTCCCTTGCGGGAGCCGGAATGTTACTAGCTACATCATCAGCAGCCGTTTAATCGGGATCCATTTACTATATAAAAACAAAGTTTAGAATTGTCATAAGCCACCACACTATCAATATACGCTTATGGCATGTATAGCTAGACCCTAACACACGCTACGGTAGTCCTAGAACTGACTAAACCATAGCTCTGATACTATTAAATGTAACACCCCTTACCCATGTTTTATGCCGGATCCGAATACGAGGCGTTATCGTACTTAACTCACATGGTCATATAGCTTTGGGCTATCCAATTTCCATACACACCTCTAATATCATTATAATAGACCTACAAGGCCCTAAACATGCTTCCGAAAGGTTTCGGAGATGATTCAGAAACTTTTACGCACTTAGGAAAATTTTACCTAAACAGGGGCCACATGCCTGTGTGGAGGGAATGACACACCCGTGTGTCATCTCACACACTCGTGTTCAACACCCGTGGTCGAGACTGACTTGTATCACACGGCCTAGCATACGCCATATGGTTGACCCGTGGTCACCTCTGACTTAATCCACACGGCCTATCGCTCACCCGTGTGCTTCAACCGTGTGGCAATTTAAATTCCAAATTCAAGGCGCAAACTTCACCCGGCCTGGCACACACCTATGTCCGTGGCCGTGCCTTCCACACGGCTGTGTCTCTGCCTGTGTGCTTACTACAAAGCTTACTAACTTGTAGAACTAACATGCAGGGGACACACGGCCTAGTCACACACCCATGGGACTGACCATGTGTCACACACGGCCCAGACATATGCCCGTGTGCCTACCCGTGTGGACAGGAACAAGGCTATTTGCCTTTTGTCACCTTATTTCACATAATAAGATCCCATACAATAAATTATTAAGAAAATCAATTTATGTAACAACCACTTTATTGAATAACCTCATATTTCATAAATTAAGCCTAATGAGCCATCAACTATGGCAATATACAAAAAGGTTTATCCATAAGGGAGCTAATACACACTTGGCCAAAATAATAAAATAATTCACCTAGTCTAGCCCCTATACATGCCATACTCAAAAACACTGAGTCTAGATATACCGAGATAAGCTGATAGTGTGGGCGAATCTTCCAATTATCTTCGTATCCTGACCCGGCTCTTTAGCACTATAAAACAAGAGAAAAGAAAGAGGAGTAAGCTTTAAGCTTAGTAAGTTTACATATAAACAAATGACATCATAACATATGATATTCAGTATTTAGCATACAAACTAAGCAAGATCAATTCACATATCATAGTCATGCTTACTCATTTCACCTCTTACTATATTCCAACCATGTCACAAACATAATGCTCACATTCATTATCATACAACCCTGCACTTATCACCACATAACCACATGAAACAACACATCATAATAATACCAATCACTCAGTGGTTTCACACTTAGCCCACCATCAATGTTTAATAGGGTGGTATCGCACATAGCCCACCAACAGGGATAATTACGGTGGTATCGGACATAGCCCATCAAATGATGTTATAAACGATGGTATCGCACACAGCCCATCGTAATTAAGTAGCAAGGTGGTATTGCACATAGCCCACCGACAGGTATAAACAAGGTGGTATCGCACACCACCCACCAACAATTACTACGGACATTATTCCATAAGTACATGTCTATTTCAACGTTCATACAAGAATTATTCATTAACTATCGAATTCAATCCACTTGAATCATTATTGTTCTCAATCATACATTGCACCAATAAGCATCAACATGTATATATATATTTAAGATGTATTGTTCATACATAAACTTACCTCGGTGCAAAACGTATTGAACAACGGTCTATTCCATAGCCTTGCCTTTTCCTCGGTCAAGGTGAACTCCGCGCTCTTCTTGGTCTATAATAAAAAAATTCACTCATTTACAATATTGTACAATCATAATACATCACAACCTCTACTTAGGCAAAAATAACCATTTTGCCCTTGTACTATGGCAAAATTATGATTTTGCCCCTAGGCTCGTAAATTATTTTTCAACATATTTTCTCATTAAACAAGCCTAGCTAAACATTTAATTCTCTTACAACTACTCACAAATCTAACTATTTCATGCATTTATTACACATTTTTAATCTTTGCATTCAAGTTCTATTTAGGTGTTTTCATGACAACACCTTTCACAAAAGTTGTTTCTCATCTCCCCAGCATTTATTTTCTTCCATAAAAATTCAACTAGCAACATAAACCCTCTCATGGCAAGTCCCTAAACTTTTAACCATTTCACAAATTAGTCCCTTCATTAGCTAGTTTAAGCTTTGGAGACTCCAAAAGTACAAAAATTATCAAATAAAACTATCAAAATCACTTACTTGTAGGGAGATGGCTGAAATTTTAAAGCCTTCAAAACCCTTCTAAGCTTGAAATTTTTTATGGAGATGAAGAGTGAATAGTGAAAGATGATAGCTTTTCTTTTTACCATATTTTATTCATCTTTTCTCACCTAATTTCACCCAATTTGACTACAATTAATGTTTTTGTCCCCTTTTGCTATCTATGGCCAGCCAATACATTCTCTAGGGCCTAATTGCACTTTAAGGACCTCTAATTTAGTAATCTATGACTATTGGACACCTCTACCTTGAAAAGTAAAACTTTCACACTTTATGTAATTCAGTCCTTTTTCACAATTAAGCATGCTATCACTCAAATTAAAGCACCAAAATTTTCACATAGCCATATATTAATACCATAACACATAAAATAACATCATAATAATTTTCCTCAACCTCGATTTAGTGGTATCAAAACCACTATTCGACTAGCCCCAAAATCGGGCTGTTACATGCATCTATTCCCACAAAGCAACATGTAATTTCACTTAGTTAAATTTCTCGATAACACCTCGAAATAATAACAAATACTCGGTGGTTTTGAAGACAACCCACCATTTAATAATTAATAAGGTGGTATCACACACAGCCCACCATTAATACTAAATACGATGGTATCGCACACAGCCCATCAGTAACAAATAATAAGGTGGTATCACACACAGCCCACCAACGATAGTAATTACGATGGTAACGCACACAACCCATTGTAAACAAATATTAAGGTGGTATCGCACATAGTCCACCATTTATCACACTTTCCCGAATATTTATCCACATTCATTTTCCTATTTTGAATGTTCATTCGGGAATTTCCTCATACTCTATCATTTTTACATAACATATAACATATGCAATTAGGATGCATCGTTTACACATAAACTCACCATGGGTTCTTCATATACCGAATTCACCTCAAATGAGTTCTGGGCACATACATGTACCTCTCATGGCATAACCACATACTTTCTTATTTTCAACATACCTGTTGAATCACTCAAATACTAAAGGATACTCTTAAGTCTCGTACATATAGAATCATATCAACATCATATCTCCGATAGGGCCTTACATGAAATATCATATCGATGCCATGATTTGACATAGTCTTATATGAAATCTCACACCGAGGCCATATTCCAAATATGGTCTTACACGGACCTTAATTATCTTAGTATCGTGATATTTGCATTCCATCCATTCTTAAGTTCAATTGAAGATTTTCATTTCTTGACATCTTGTCAAAAATGTATTTAATATGTTCGTAGATACAATATACAATTCATACAACATCAAAATATTAAATACTTCACTTAAAGTTGCATTATTAGCACACGAACTTACCTCGATACCAAAAGGGTAAAAAGGGACCTAATTGTCCATATTTCTCTTATCTCCCGTTCTAGGTCTGAATCCCATTTGCTTTTATCTATAACAATAAAATTTACTCATTTAATCTCCACACAATTTAATACATTTCAAAATTTCTACTTTGGTAAAATTACCATTTTGCCCTTGGACTTTGGCAAAATTATGATTTTGCCCTTAGGCTCGTATATCGATCTTCATCCAATTTCTTTGTTAATAAAGCCTAGCCAATTCATATTTCCTCCTATAGCAACTCAAGATTTCAACAATTACACACATTTACCACTTATTTCACAACTTTTACAAAAAAGGTCCTTTTAGGTGTTTTCATGGTAACACCTTTCACAAAAGTTGTTCATCAAACAAATAAGACTTATTTTCTTCCATAAAAATACAGAAAAAACATGAAATCTCTCATGGCAAGTCCCTAAACTTTCAACCATTTAGCAAAATAGTTGTAACACCCCTTGCCCGTGTTCGAGTCGAAATAGGGTTTGAGGCACTACACAACTAATCTTGCTTCAACATCTAGAATAGGGTTATAAAATTTCATTTAACCTCATTGCCCGCACATACTCGGCCTAAGAGGCCTTAAACATACTTCCGAGAAGTAACAAAATCTTTCCAGGAACTTTCACGAGTTCAAGAAACTTTTTAATCAAAATAGGGGCTACACGCCCGTGTGCCCCTAAGGCACGCCCGTGTGCCCCTAAGGCATGCCCGTGTGCCCCACCCGTGGTCGACACTGACTAAAATCACATGGCCATGGCACGCCCGTGACCTTGGCCCGTGTATAAAACCTTAGCATTCTGACTTATCCATAAAGCCTATACACATGCCCGTGTACCCTAGCCGTGTGGTGATTTAAATTCCCAGTGCAAGGTGCAGACTTCACATGGCCTAGGTGCACACCCATGTGCTAGTCGTGCCTCACACACGGTCTAGACCCATGCCCGTGTGTCTACGTATGTGGGTAATTAGTAGGCTATATATTAAGCCCTAGCCACTCTAGAATGCACATATACACACTTCTACTCAAAACAATACAATTCCTATCCCATAAGAAAGTTTAAGAACTCATTCCAACATACAAGATAATTAAAGGGACATACACTTCATGAATTCCATCTTCATTTAACAAAAGAGTTTGCCAAGTATATGCATAACTCATAAGGCCATTTACAAAATGACTTTTACTAACTTATATAGTCAACACTTTGACTAACAATTACAACTTGACAAAATGCTTGAGCCCTATACATGCCATACTCAAAATAAGTCTAAAATTGTTACACCAAAGTGTTGTCGATAGTGTGATTTCCAAGCTCCTACGTCCATGATCCTTAAGTTACCTTGGCAAAACTACAAGAAAGAAGGGCAATGAAGAAGGGGTAAGCATAAAACTTAGTAAGTTTGCATGAGAATAAATAGTAATAATAAGCTCATAAAATAATCCATCCATGGTATTAACCAACCGTACACGAGTTAAGGCTTCTTGACAATACTTACTTACAATTGCCCTTATCTAGAACATACCGTGCCACATATATAACCCGATTCTTCGTGACTCATTCACATGACTTAATTATCACTCACATCTCTACTTCTAAATTCATCTACTTATCCCACTATTCACAAGGGATAGTCAAAGACATGTATTTATCTTCATTACTGTAAGTAATAAGCCACTGCCATATCCTCGATGTGGTCTTACATGGAGTCACCTCTAGATGCCAATGCCATATCCCGGATATGGTCTTATATGGGATAACCTCTAAGTGCCAATGTCATATCCCGAATATGGTCTTATATGGAATGTCCTATCATGTATTGATGCCATATCTCGGATATGGTCTTATACGATTTTCATATTCATTACCGAAGCCATATCCTGGATATGGTCTTATACGGGATCTCAACTTGGTGCCGAGGCCATGTCCCGGACATGGTCTTATACGGGATCTTATCTATTTCATATCTCCATGATAGCATTTCTTTAATTATTATGGCCCATTAGGACTTCAACATCTCATTCACATTAACTACTCAATATGGTAGTGCATCATGCATTAATATAATGCCAAGTATTTCTCGACATGTTAATATAAATGTTACTTAAATCACATACAAACTTACCTCATTTTCAAAATGAGCTAGTTCTTCGGTTCAGTCCAAGACTTTATTCTTTCCCCGATCGAGGTGAATTCTCGACTCCTCTTGATCTATAATAGCAAATTAGCTCATTTTAATCACTACATTAATAAAAACATTTCAAAAATCATGTTTAGGAAAAATTACTATTTTGCCCCTAGACTTTGGCAAAATGACTATTTTGCCCTTAAGCTTGAAAATAAATTCTAATCACATTTCTACCTTCAACAAGCCTAGGTGAATATTTAATGCTCTTAAATATATCATCAAAAATCAACATTTCACATATTAATCACAAACTTTATAACCTTTTCATTAAGGTCCAATTAGGAGTTTCCATGACAACACCTTTCATAAAAGTTGTTCATCTACCAACTAAGACACAATTTCTTCCATAAAAATGCAGCAAATAACTAAGATAGCTCTCATGGTAGAACTCTAAACTTTTCACAATATTGCACAATAGTCCCCTCATTTGAAAGCTTAAGCTTTAGGGGTCTCAAAAGTACAATTATTTCCAAGAAAAAGATCACTAGAACACTTACTTGAAAAGAGATGAGTGTGCTGAATTTTTTTGAAGCTTTCAACCCCTAATTGGCTGTAAATTTTCTATGGGAGAGATGATCAAGAAAGATGGATATCATCTTTTCTTTATTTTATTACTACTAGTCAAATTAGCCACCAACTATTACTAACTTTGACCAAATTTTGTCCGTTTTTGTCTCCCATGACAACATATGGCCGGCCACTCTAATCTTGGGGGTCTAATTGCCTTTTAAAGACCTCCAATTGTCAATCTATGGCCATTTGGTACTTTTAGCCTATAGAATGGAACTTTCGCACTTAATGCGATTTAGTCTTATTTCGCGATTAAACATGAAATCGCTAAAATTAAAACACCAAAATTTTCATGCACATATGCTATCATGTTCTAACTCATAATATAATATGAAAAAAAATTTCTCTAATCTCGTCTTAGTGATCCTGAGATCACTATTTTGACTAGCCCCTAAATCGGGCTGTTACAATAGCCCCTTCATTAGCTAGCTTAAGCTTTGAGGGTTCCAAAAGTACAAAAATCATCAAAAATAATCATCAAGATGACTTACTTGTAGAGGTGAGGAGTTGCTGAAAATTTTCAAGCTTTCATGGCTGTTTTTCTTGAGAAATTTCGGTGGAGAGAAGGGAAAGAAAAGATGATATTTTTTCTTCTCTTTATTTTATTTTATTCTAGACAATTTTCACCAAAACCTCACCTAATTCATTTAAAATTTATTTTTTTGTCCCCTATGATCAGCTATTAACCTTAGAAAGGTATAATTACACATTAGGGATCTCCAATTAATATTCATTAGCTATTAGACACCTTTAGCAAATAAAATAGAACTTTCGCACTTTATGCGATTTAGTCATTTTTCGCGATTAAGCATGAAATCGCTAAAATTAAAGTACCAAAATTTTCATGCACCCTTATAATCATGCTATAACCCATGAACTAAAATTAAAATAATTTTCTCTGACCCCAGATTAGTGGTCTCAAGACCACTGTTTCGACTAGCCCTTAAATCAGGCTGTTACAAGATCCAACAAACAACACATTTGTTTTTGTTCATATGAGTGTTATTTGATGTATCGAACTTTTTAAACCTTATAGCTTGTTTCTTAAAGCTTCTAAATTTCTTATTAAAGGCCTTTTTGAAGCTCTAAGTAAGTAGAGCAATCTACTCTTGGAGTTCTTCTATAGTAAAAGAATTGGGAATTGGCACTTTATCAACAACTTGGAGTGCAGTGCTCCTTTCTCCCTTAGACTTAACCTTCTTGCACTTATCCAAGTTCAGCTCGAAAGTTTGTAGGGATCTTATCAACTCATCAATCTTCAAGTTCTCTAAATATTTGGCCTCTACAATGACAATCACTTTGATAGATAATCTTTTTGGCAGTGACCTTAAGACCTTTCTTACCAATTCAGAGTTTTAGTACTATTCTCTAAGAGCAAATGCTTGATTTGACAGGTCACATAACTTAGCATAAAACTCATCAATTGTCTCAGAGTCTTGCATTCTCAAAGTCTCGAATTTGGTGGTCAACATTTCTATCTTGGATTGCTTAATAGTATTAGTTCCCTTATAAATAGTTTAGAGAATTTCTCAAGCTTCCTTTGTCATAGTACATTTGGAAATTTGTTTGAGCTATTGCATATGAATGTTACAAAATATGACATATAAAGCCTTAGAGTTTGCATTGGAAAACCTCTCTTCTTCTATAGTCCATTTAGCTTTATATTTAAAAACCTTTCTAACATTAGAATCAACAAAAGGAGCTTCTCATCCAATGAGTATAAAAAGTTGGGCTATCTCATCAATTGACTTAATATAGGTTTTCATCCTTACTTACCAGTAGGGATAGTTCCATTCTCAAGCATAGGGGGACGAGTAATAAAAAAAACGTTCCATGTTCAGCAAAACGTAACACCAGGATTCACCACTAGATACGTTAAGTGTCTACTCAAATACCAATTTTTGCTACCTTAAGTTGCTTTTTTTTCCTTAAAATAACAAGTGCAATGAAAGTGCTAGATTGTAGTGGCCACTACAGGTTGGCACTAAACAAAACTACACCAACAAAACGAAAATAACACCAAGGTTTGTACATTAGCAAGCCTAGCTCAGTGAAGTAATTCCACTATCCTTTATCACAAATACAACAAGTGATTCGACTCTATCACTCCCCAAGTATAAAGATCTTAGTTTTGTACCTAAAGACTAGAACACTCACCTCCAAATCCTACTCTGAGAACTTGGGCAATAAACACTCAACAATGTTTACAATTTAGTTTGTATCTCTTACAAGATAGTTCAATATTAAAAAGATTATAATTCACTCAATAAGCTATCATACACAACTATACAAGCCTCAAAATAAAATATTCGAATTCAACTTGCTAATATAGAATCTAAGTGAATACAAAGTAACTCCTTAAAAATAACTATTACATCAATGAAAATCAAAATAGAATCACTCGAAGATATGCTTTCCAAAATCACCAACACTATCTCAATCACATCTCCACATTCCAATGACTTAATTGATTCACTCGAATCCAATCCAATATTTTCAAATGCAAAGGATTAGTTTTCAGAAATGGACCATTTTATCTTTAAAAATACATCACATTAATAGGTTTAAATATTTTATTCATTAAATTGGAAAACAAATAGAGTAAATTTTTAACCACCTTAGCGGCAGTGTATAGTTGGCATTATCGATTGCCACTTAGCAACTCTCGGCTCATTTTGCCTCAACATCTTTGTACCTCAAAAATGAAGAAACGAATAATTAATCTTAGTGCATTTGCAAACAAACTCTCAAATGTTGATTTCACTATCAAAGAAGACAACAATAGGTAAATGGATAATTAAAGACACGGTTTTTTCCCCCTTACAAATCTATTGATTTCCCCTTTTTCCCTTTGTTTTCTTGGCAACCGAACAGAAAAGAGCCATGTAATCAAAGAATCCAAACTGTAGATGCATTGAAAAAATAAGCTCTTTCAAATCGCAGAAACTTAAAATCCACAAAATTGATTCACATGAGATATTTTAAAATTAAAAGTATCAATCAAATAGAAGATCCGCAGTTCCAGATATAATCTTCAAACTCAATTGATTTTTTCTTCGACCAATAAATATATATATATATATAATGGTGAGTTCTTGTTTCCATTTTTGAGGTATATAGAAGAAGAGAAAAAAAAAAGGTGTTTTAGAATAATTATAGAGAGGTCCTTAAACTTTAGTTGAAAGTTTAAAAAATATTGTATCATCATTTAATTGGTTAATATGTCACATAAGCAATTCATTAGTTGATTAATGAAATTTTTAATGACAATGATTAGTTTGAACAATTATCTTAATTAGAGTGATTAAATTGAGTAAAAATTTAGAGTCATCTTAGGTGTCCCTATTTTTGTTTTTATATAATTGGAGGAGAAGAATGATGTTGTTTAGAATTAAACCCAAACTCTCATATCCATAACATAATGTTCTTACCATTAGACTAAGAGTTTATTAGCGATTGTTATGTAATAGTTACGATAATTATCTTAGTGATAATTGTTTATATGATCATTAGAATTGATGTCATCATAATTTTACCATTAAAACGGTATAGTTTAACACAGTTAAACTTCATCCATAATTGATTATATTTTAAAGAATATTGTTGGATACATTATAACCTATGTAATGAGATACGAGGATTAAGGTAAATTTATCTGTTCTAATGTAATTAGAACGATTTAATTATAATAATATAATAACTATATTACAACTAGTTCGACACATATGGCTAACATCTGACTTGAATAATTATATTTACCAAAATTTTAAAATTAGTAAATTATATTCACTCCGACGCACATAAAAAAGCGAAAGATTTTGTCATTACAACTACGAAAAATGTCAGGAAAAAAAGGGCTTTAAATGGAAGTATTGATTTTGGGTCTTGGGAACTGGATAACAAAAAAAAATAAAATCTGTCGGTTTATTTTTAACCAACTCAACTCCATCTGTTAAAAGCAAACTTCATTGATTGGCCAACACAACAATATATTGCCCATTCTTCACTCCCATTCCTCCATTTCACCGCAAAACGCAAAGCAGGCAATCCATTTTTCCCAAGTAAAACGCCAAAGAAAAAAAAAAAATATGAGAGAAATCTTGCACATCCAAGGTGGTCAATGTGGGAACCAGATCGGGGCTAAGTTCTGGGAAGTCATATGCGACGAGCATGGAGTTGACAACACTGGAAAATATAACGGTGACTCCGACCTTCAGTTGGAGCGCATCAATGTCTACTACAATGAAGCCAGTGGTGGAAGGTATGTCCCACGCGCTGTTCTCATGGATCTGGAGCCGGGCACTATGGATTCCGTCAGATCTGGTCCTTTTGGACAAATCTTTCGCCCCGATAACTTCGTCTTCGGACAGTCTGGTGCTGGCAACAACTGGGCCAAGGGTCATTACACGGAGGGAGCTGAGCTCATTGATTCTGTTCTTGATGTTGTCAGGAAAGAGGCTGAGAATTGTGATTGCTTGCAAGGTATAAACCCTACAGCTTTGACCCTTCTTTTTTCTTTTCCCTAAAGCACTTTTAACCTATAGGTTTTGTTGAGATCTCTGTTTTTTCTTTCATTTTTTTAAAGTTAAATTTATCCTTTCACCCCCGTCGATTTTGGATCTCATAATTTATTTTTGTTCTGGGTTCAGTGAGCTATTTTGGGTGTTTTCGAGGAGATTTTCTTTCATTTTCCTTTCTCCTCTTTCGGTGGATTTTAGGGAGGTCTTTTATTTCATCTTCAGTGCTGATATATTTTCTCCTTAGTCTGGGTTATGTCTTCTTGTCTGTTATACCTATTGAACACTTCTATTTTGAAGTAAAATTGTTGTAAACAACATGGAGGTTTTATTAAGCAACGTGGGCTATTTCTTCATTGGCTTGGAGGGCATGAAATTTGTTTGAACTCTTTGAAGTGAATTGTGGTTGCGTTTAGCTTCTTTTTTTTTTTTTGATAGTAGGAGTTTCCATTTTCTTTTTGCAATTGCCATCAAAGCTTTAAGATGCATTGCGTTAAAGTGGTGTTATCACACATATTTAAAGTTAAACCTTCCCTATAGCCAATTGTTTTTAGGTTAGATGCTTAATATGCTATCGAAGCTAGGGTTATAATTTGTTGTTCTTGCTTGGTACTCTTGTTATTCTTTGTTAGATCGTCATATGATAGGCTCTTTTGTCTGGGTTTACTTACGATGGTAGATCAACATATGATTCCAAGTTTGTCCTCAATATTCAACCCATTTGTTTCTGTTTTCTGTAATTATTATGACTGGAAATGTATCTTGATTTATTGTGTTTTGGTTCCTTCATAGGCTCTTAACTTTCTGTTGTGAACTACTTGTTGCTTTAGCATCTCATTTCTTATTTGTTGCTTTTTGGTTAACAATAGATGGTCTAATCCCTGCACTGATAACGATTCCTAATTTCTCATCTTGGTCACCACCTTTCATTTTGTCTTTACATATCCACCAGAAAATGGCTATACCTCCAAATCTCACTTTATGGGCAATTGTGACAGGATTTCAAGTTTGCCATTCTTTGGGTGGTGGTACTGGATCTGGAATGGGAACCCTTCTTATTTCCAAGATCAGGGAGGAGTATCCAGATCGCATGATGTTGACATTTTCGGTCTTCCCTTCTCCCAAAGTATCTGATACAGTTGTTGAGCCATACAATGCGACCCTTTCTGTTCATCAGCTTGTGGAAAATGCTGATGAATGTATGGTGTTGGACAATGAGGCTCTATATGATATCTGCTTCCGTACTCTCAAGCTTGCCACTCCAACTTGTAAGTTCAAATCTATCGCTCTAATGCCTCGTTTGGTTATATAACACGAGGGAAAACTAAATTGTTACATAAGGATTAAAATTGTTTGTCGTAACATAAAAGAATAATTAGCATAGTTTTGAATTTGAAACTAGAAATATGAGTAAAACTTAGTAAAAAATAAGTCCACTTCAAAATAAGTAAGGCCTTGTTTAGTATTGTTTAAAAAAAACACTTTTGAAACAAAAGTTGTGCTAAACAAGTGTTTTTGGTCGAAATTTTTGAGTTTTCAAAAGTAAAATTTTTAGTTTTTCCTCTACCAAAAGTATTTTTATTGCTTAATTTATTTTTTACCCCTCTAACAACATAGTATTCTCCCTTTTCTTTTCTTGGTGTTTAATTATAAATGTGTTAAAATCATTAATTAGAAATAAAAAATATTTTTAAAATAATATAAATGTGTTAATATCTAATTACAAATATTTAATGGTTATATTTAATTATTTAAAATATAATTTATATATTCTAATTAAATTTTATAAATAATAAAAATAATAAAATTTATATTTCATATATTAAAATATTAACAATAAGTTATAATAAATTATTTTTATATTCTTACTAAAATATAATAATATAGCTAATTTGAACATTATTTAAATACATATTTGTTACTTGATAATATCATGTCTAAAATGAATATTTTATTTATCAAAAACACTTTTTGACATTATTGCTAAAGAGTCAAAACTTAAATCAGACTTTTCAAAATAGTTTTCAAAATATTTCTTAAAAGTACTTTTTCACAATATTTTTTAAAAACATTTTTTTCACGGTTGTTTTTAAAAGCACTATTCAAAAGTAATACTAAACTGGCCCTAAAAGTTACTTGATTTATTGCTAACTCATGTACTAAAATGTTTTGAAAAATTAATTCTACTGGCATATTAGCTCCTATATGTGTTACTTAGTCTTAGTTGGGTTTCTCATAAGTGACTTTCTTAATCAGAGATAAATCCACACGTGTCATGAATGAATGTTAGCATTGGTTTTCTACGACTTAGGGATAATAACTAGTATTTTCATGTCCTGCATCTTCTAAAATTTCGAGTAGCTTCTTTTAATGGAATTAATTTCCAGCGTATACATGCTCAGGTCTCTGTGCTTATGGTCTTCTTTTAATTTGACTCAGTTGGTGATCTTAACCACCTCATATCTGCTACCATGAGTGGTGTGACATGCTGTCTGCGGTTCCCTGGACAGCTAAACTCTGATCTCCGCAAGCTGGCCGTTAACCTTATCCCCTTCCCACGGTTACACTTCTTCATGGTTGGATTTGCTCCCTTGACATCCAGAGGATCACAGCAGTACCGGGCACTGACTGTGCCTGAACTGACTCAGCAGATGTGGGATGCAAAAAACATGATGTGTGCTGCTGACCCACGCCATGGCCGTTACCTAACTGCCTGTGCCATGTTCCGTGGTAAGATGAGCACTAAGGAGGTTGATGAGCAAATGATTAATGTCCAGAATAAGAACTCGTCGTACTTTGTGGAGTGGATCCCTAACAATGTCAAGTCTAGTGTGTGTGACATCCCACCTAAGGGTCTGAAAATGGCATCCACTTTCATTGGAAATTCGACCTCAATTCAGGAGATGTTTAGGAGAGTTAGTGAGCAGTTTACAGCAATGTTCAGAAGGAAAGCTTTCTTGCACTGGTACACCGGCGAGGGAATGGATGAGATGGAATTTACTGAAGCTGAAAGTAACATGAATGATTTAGTTGCTGAGTACCAGCAATACCAGGATGCAACTGCAGATGACGAGTTCGAGGATGAGCTGGAGGAGGAAGAAGAGGAAGTTGGAGCTTAACGGAGGAGTCTTTATAGTTTTTGTTTTAAATGGTCTGAGATTTGAGTTGTCCTTGGATTGAGTGTCGTTGGGTGATATATTTAAGTTGTGTTGGGGTCAAATTTAGATTGACAACTATATGTATGGATGTCGTGGCTCTTTGTATTTTGGATGGGTTCTTTTCCGACTTCTATTTGCCTTTTAAAGCTTGATGGTGAATGATGGATGTTTGTATTTACTACAATGCTGGGGAAGTATAACATTGTCAAAATCCGATGTGCTCAACGGATTTCAATCGAATGATTTTTCTCCGCTTAAATGATAGGGATGTGCGTTCGTCAATTCAACTGTTGCCATTTTTTATACGTTAAAAATTGAGTAAACCCATTAAATAACTAAAATTAATTAAACTGAACCGTTTAGAATTAAAATCAAATTAATTAAATTGAAAATTTTGTATTTCATCATTTTAGATTTATTTTATTAAGATTTATTTATAAAGAAAAGGCTTAAGAGTGTAAAAAGTTTTCAATTTTTTTCAAAAAAAGTAATTAAGCTATTATTATTATTTTTACTCAATTAGGTACTTAAATAGTCAAAATACATTTGTCCTTTTAACTGTTAACTTTAACAGTTGACTGTTAAAGTTAACTACCCCTAACTTTTTTAAATTATAGACACCATGAGTCACAACCATGACGTGACATGTGATAAAAATAATAAAAAATAAAAATTTATAAAAGTTATAAATTTATTAAATGTAAATGAAAAATATAAAATATATATTTATATTTTATTAAAAATTAAAAAACTATAAAATCGTAAAAAATAAAAAAAAATTGTAAAATTGTAAAATTTTATAAAAGCATTAAAATATAAAATATATAGAAATATAGAAAAATTATAAAATTATCGTACAAAAATAAGTATTTTATAATTTTTCTATAATTTATTATTTTTATTTTTATCATTTTTGCCACATATCACGTTGTGTTGCGACACGTGATGGCTTTAACTAAAATAAAATTGGGTGTTATTAATTTTAATGGTAAACGGTTAAACTTAATGGTTAAAGGGTCTTTTTGATGCATTTTATAATTTTTTATGATTTTATAATTTTTAATATTTTTTTATAACTGTTATTGATTTCTATTTTTTATAATTTTTTTACCACGTCACTTCATGATTATGACACGGGGTGGCTTCAACTGAAAAGATTTAGGGGTAGTTAATTTTAACAGTTAACTGTTAAAGTTAAAGGGCAAAGGGCTTTTTTTATGTATTTTGACAGTTCAAATAACCAATTGGGTGCAAAAAAAGGGGGGTTTTAATTACTTTTTTTTGAAAAGTTTGAAGGTCTTTTTAATGCATTTTAAAGTTCAAGTATCCAATTGAGAGCAAAAAAGAAAGCACGAACTTAATTACTTTTTTTAAAAAAATTTTGAGAATTTTTTATACCCTTCAGCATGAAAAAGCATAATCTCGTAAAAGTTTAAGAATTGATAGATTTTTTTTCTCCATGAATTTATCAAAATTAATTGATGATTTTTTATATATAATTTATAGCTTTGATTATGAAAACACAAAACCCATATATAAGAGAAAGAAAATTTCAATATGTGATTGAACATTTACTTACTATTGTGGTTGATTACATATACCACTTGAGCCAATATCATGAAACAAGAAATCAACAAAGGGATAATGGTAGATTTGGCCCTTTTACTTTGTCAAATCCATTATTGTGGTATTTCTATTTTTAAAATATCGATTTTAGTATATAATTTTGTTTACCCACTTTTATGTTGCTATATTACATTATTTTGTAGAAAAGATATCAACTAGCCAAATCAAAGGGCTTTGAAACTGTTAAACTAAATTTTCTCGGAAAAGATAAAGTATAGGGTAAAAAGTACATTGCAAGTTACCCAACTATGCTTAAATTATTTTTTGATCACCCAACTTTAAAAAGTTGCAAAAATGGCCATTCAACTAATATCGTTTGTCTTTTTTATCCAATTCTATTAACTGTCGTTAACTTTGGTGACGTGGCTATAACACCCTACTTCCAACTATGCTTAAGTTTATTTTGTAGGATTTCTGATGATCGCTTCTCCGTTGACTAAGCGGTAACAGCCTGTTTTTAGGTCAAATCGGAACAGTGATTTCGGGACCACAAATCTGAAGTAGAAATATTTATTTTATTAATTCTTTAAGGTCTACAGTATGATTGAATGATTGTTTGAAAATTTTGTTAAGAAATTTTATCGACAGAGTGTCCAATTTGACCAATAAGACTAAATTGCAAATGGTGCAAAATGTAAGTTCTAGAAGCTAAGGGTGTTTAATTGCTATGAAATTTTAAACTAGAAGTCCTTAAATGGTAATTAGACCATTATACTTTAAGATGGACAAAAATGGACATGGTTAGGTGAAATTTCAAAGTTATGCATTAAGGGCATTTTGGTCATTTGGTAAATAAAGACAAAATAACTAAAATAAAAGATGTCATCTTCTTCAATTTCATCCTCATAGCCAAAAATTAGAAGAGGAGACATAGCTAAGGTCTGGCCAAGCTTTCAAGCTCGATTATCAAGAAAGACGAGGTTCTGACCTAGACCGAGGAAAGAATAAGGTTGTGGACTAAATCGAACTATTAACCATTTTGTATAGAGGTAAGTTCGTATGTTAAAAATAAGCTTTAATATGATTGGATTTTATTGCTTTAATATTGCATGAACTATATGTTTAATTAATGTGAATGAGCTTAATCATATGAATGAGTCCAAAGACGAATCGACAAGCAAGAAATCCCGTTTGAACCTTAGGAATGGGTAGGATACAAGTGACATGTCACTAGGGTTAGTATGTGTTATGTGATTATGCGATCCAGGTGTTGGTCTTGTACGTCCTATCGGTGGCTGAGTATACCGGCATATGTTGCGAATACTTGATAGCTTGTGTGAGCAGGCCCGTTGATAGCTGGAGAGCAAGCAACTATGTGATATGAGTTTGAGGTAGCATTGGCTACATATGTGGCACTTAGCGTGCAAGAATCCCGAGTATCCAACATTATTATTTTGAGCGGTTCACGGGTATGCCAATGATGAGAATGTGTGTAAATTCATTTCGAGATGGTACAGGTATGTACATACAGCTTATAACTATTAAATGCTTGAAATAATGAATATGAGGTAAGTTTTGTGTTGGAATGAGTTATGATCATGAGACTATGGTAAATTTACATTTAATTATGTTATATTATTGAATGTTATATGTATGATAGAGTTGCTTATTTCTTGCATACAAGCTTACTAAGTTATATAGCTTACTCCGTTTATTTTCCATGTTTTATAGTGTCACCAAGCTAACTAGGATCGGAGATTGTCGGAGATTCGCCTCACACTATCAAAACTGTTATGTGGGTATTTATGATTTTAGTATTTTGAAAGTATGGCATGTACAGGGGCTTGGTCATTTTGGGTATATGTGTCATTATTATTTGGCCAAAAGTATTGGCTTGTAATTGATAAATGTTATATTTTGTATAAGGCCTTGAAAGATGGCCTATCTATGTTAATTTGGATGTGAGTTATGCATGGGCTAATGTTATTTGTGATATGCCTTTTTATGTTCTTGGTAGATGAATGATTGTGGCTAAATAATTTAGGTGTTAAATGGGGAGAATTGACTTGTTGGTAAGCTAGTGAAATTGGGCTAGACTATACATATTGAAAGTAATCATATTGAATGTTTGTGGATATGCTTGTGGTATGCTCGAGTTTGGCAAAGTATGATGTTTTCAAGCATGATAGGTGTTGGCTTGTAAATGACATGTTTAGGCCTTAGTTATGATGGTATTAGTTGCTTGTTTGTGTTATGAATTATGCCATTGAAGTTGTGTACAAGTGTGTGCAAATGAGGGTGGCAAATGGCTTGATAAATAGCCTTTATTTTGTCCATATGGGTAGACACATAGGCATATGTCTAGGTTGTGTGTGACATACGGCCTGTCCCACGGGCATGTATTTTGGCTGTGTGTCCCCTGCACCTTAATTTTGAGAAACAACATGCTCAAAATTGAGCACACGGGTAGAGACATGGGTGTGTGTCTCGGCCGTGTGAGGGACATGGCCTTAGGCACGGGCATGTGAAGTCTGCACCTATTTTATGAAAAATCATGAAAATTAAATTGACCACATGGCCTAGCACACGAGCGTGTTACTTGGCCGTGTGACTTTAATTTGTTCATGAGTTACAAATAGAGAGTTACACGGGTTAGGGACACAGGCGTGTGTGACCACACAGCCTGCCCACATGGGCGTGTGACCCCTGTTTCTAGCGAAAATTTTCTAAATTTTGTAAAAATTTCCTAAGTGCACGATTTAGTCCCAAACCACTACTAAAACATGTTTTGAGCCTCATAGGCTCGTATTAGGGACTTTTTGATTGAGTATGAATGGTTTTAATTTGGACGCAAATTTATGACTCAGAATTATATGATTACTCGTGTTGTGAGTTCTGTAATGCCTCGTACCCTATTTCAGCGTTGAATATTGGTAAGAGTGTTACATTTAGTGGTATCGAGCTATGGTTTAGTCGATCAGCGTGTGTAAAAGTCTAGCTATACATGCCATATATAAATTGTGATAGTGTGACGACTCTTGACAATTTAAACTGTGTTTTCATATAGTAAATGGATTCCGATCGAGAAGTAGCTGATGATGTTGAAAGTAATGCGCCGGCTCCCGCCCAAGGGACCACGCCGTCCGGAAGTAGACCTTTGACGATTAGTCAGGGAGGAGACGCTAGGGAAGCCTTTTTCCAAAGGATGAATGAGTGGTTTCCAGAGTTTGTTCGAACAAATCCGGCTGCCCAACATCCTCCACCCCTACCTAAACCCCAACCGATTCCTGTAGCTCCCCAAGATGTGGAACTGGTAAGACTGAATAAGACTCCAGTTGATAAGATTCGAAATAAGGGGCTGAAGAATTTAGAGCCAATATTGATGATGATCTCAAGGAGCAGAGTTTTGGCTAGAGAACTCTACCAGGGTATTTGATGAACTTTCTTGCATACTGGAAGAGTGTTTGAAATGTGCTATATCACTTCTGAGAGACTCGACATATCAGTGGTGGAATATTCTTATATCTATGGTACCGAGAGAAAGGGTTACTTGGGATTTCTTCCAAGATAAGTTCAGAAAGAAGTACATCAGTCAACGGTTTATTGACTAGAAACGCAAAGAGTTCCTAGAGCTGAAACAAAGCCATATGATAGTGACTGAATATAAGCGAGAGTTTGTTAGGCTCAGTAAGTATGCTCGAGAATGTGTTTCCACCGAGGCTATCATGTGCAAAAGATTCGAGGATGGGTTGAATGAAAATATTAGACTATTAGTTGGAATTTTAGAATTGAAAGAATTTGTTGTGCTAGTTGAACGAGCTTGCAAAGTCGAAGAGTTGAGCAAAGAAAAGAGAAAAGTTGAGTTCAAGGCTAGAGACTTAAGAAAGAGACCGATGAATAAGTCATTTCAATATTCATCAAAGAAATCGAGTGATTTGTATACTCGATCAAATGCTTTAGCTGGGTATCCCAACAGAGATCATGGGAAGCAATATTCGGGTTTTAAGGCCCAAACTACGTCGATAGCGAGCGTTAGTAATGCTAAGTCTAATAGACCTGAATGTCAGTACTGTGGTAGACGACACCCCAGTGAATGTAGAATGAATAACCGTGCTTGCTTTAAATTTGGCTCCCAATATCACTTCATTTGAGATTGCCCTGAAATGACCGAGAAAGATAATTTTCAGAATGTAAGGCTGAGTAACACTGCCACTAGAGGGAGGCCACTGAAAAATACTGGAAGTGGGAACAGTAGCAGAAGTATGATGAAAGAATTAACTGTGAGGTCGGAGGTCAAAACACCTTCCAGAGCCTACGCTATTCGTGCTCACGAAGATGCATCATGTAACACCCCTTACCCATAATCCCCACTGGAATCGGGCACGAAGTGTTACTGTACAAAACTACTTGATAGCCACTTAGGCTCACGTGACTACTCTACTTGAGTCACTACAACAACTTTATTTTGACTTACGAAACCTCACTCATGCATACGAGGGCTCTCGAGATTATATCGAAACCTTACGATCCATAAAATTTCTTTCCATCTAAACAGGGAGTACTTGATAGCCACTTAGGCTCACGTGACTACTCTACTTAAGTCACTACAACAACTTTATTTTGACTTACGAGACCTCACTCATGCATACGAGGGCTCTCGAGATTATTTCGGAAACCTTACGATCCATAAAATTTCTTTCCATCTAAACAGGGAGTACACGCCCGTGCTTGATGACACACACACCCATGTGCTCACACCATGCCCCAAAACCCCAACATTCTGCCAAAACTCCCACGGCTAGGGCACACGCCCATGTGAAATGGAACACGCCTGTGTACCCTCATAACATGCCCGTGGCTTTAAACCATGGGAGTTACTGACTAATTGAACACACCCGTGCGGGAAGTCCGTGGCCTATTCTAACTTAAATGTTAACATGCAGGGGACACACGACCAAGTCACACACCCGTGGGCTAACTGTGTGTCACACTTGGTCTAAACACATGCCCATGTGCCTACCCATGTGGACAGAACAAGGTTGTTTGCCAAGCTACTAGCACCCTTATATCTTACACTACATGTGTTCATTCAACAAACTAATAAACATCTCATAATTCAACATGCACCCATATTGATAACTTTGAAATTTCATAAATGATAAAATGTGCCATCATTATTGGCAATTTACAAAATAAATGTCTTAGCAAGAGCCAATACACCTTTGGCCAAAATAATAGAACAATCTGTTTAGTCTAGCCCCTATACATGCCATACACAAAATCACTAAGTCTGAATATATCGAGGTGAGCAGATAGTGTGGGTGGCCTCCTTGTTATCGACGTATCCTGGCTCGGCTTTTAAACTCTATAAAATAAGGGAAAAAGAGAAAGGGGAGTAAGCTTTAAGCTTAGTAAGTTTACATGTAAACAATATAACATTATAATATGAATTAAATAATTACATAGCATTACATACTAAACGAGAAACAATCTACATTCATGATCATGCTTACTCATTTTCTCCAATCCCACATTACAACCATATCACAAGCTTAATGCATGCATTCATTAACAAGTTCCCCTGCACTTAGCATCACAAAATCACATAGTACAACACATCACTATCTCTAATTTCATTACTCCTAGTTAAATTACTCGGTGGTTTCACACTTAGCGCACCATCAACTTTTATTAGGGTGGTATCGCACATAGCCCACCAAAAGATTAGTTACAGTGGTATCGCACATAGCCCACCAAAAGATTAGTTATGGTGGTATCGTACATAGCCCACCAAAAAGATATATAGACGATGGTATCGCACATAGCCCATCATCAGCCTTTATTAGGGTGGTATCGCACATAGCCCACTATCAAACATCGTCAATACATATTCATATAATTATTTCGCCATTCATACAATAATTATTCAATGACTATCACATTCAATCCACTAAAACCGCATATGTTCTCAATCATGCCATACTCTAATTAGCAACATAATGCTTACGAAAATATATTGCTTACACATAAACTTACCTCGATACAAACGTCTTAGCGAGCGATTTACTCAATCACCTTGCCTTTCCCACGGTCAAGGTTGATTCCGCGTTCTTCTTGATCTATAACAATGAAATTCATTCATTTAGATCATTCTATGATTATAATCCATCAAATTCTACACTCGGGCAAAAATGACCATTTTGCCCTTCTACATTGGAAAAATTATAATTTTGCCCCTAAGTTCGTAATTTATTTTCTTATCACATTTTCTAGATAAACAAGCATAGATGAACATTTATTTCTCTTACAACTACTCACCATTTCAACTATTTCATGCATTTATGACACAAACTAAATCTTTGCATTTAAGTCCTACCTAGGTGTTTTTTTGAAAAAAACCTTTCACAAAAGTTGCTTCACCACTCCCCAACATTCAATTTCTTCCATAAAAACTCAGCTAACAACTTAAACACTCCCATGGAAAGTCCCTTGACTTTCAACCATATCACAAATTAGTCCCCTCATTAGCTAGCTTAAGCTTTGGGGACTCCAAAAAAAATACAAAAATCATCAATTAAAACCATCTAAATCACTTACTTGAATGAGAATTGAGTGGCTAAAAGTTTGAGCTTCCGAGAGCTCTATTTCCTCTTCAATTTTCTATGGAAAGAGATGAGTGAATGTGAAAGATGATAACATCTTTTTCTTCTCTTATTTTATTCATTTCATCACCTAATTTCCACCAAATTTGACTAAAATTTAATGCTCTTGTCCCCCCTTTGTCTACATGGCCAACCATACCCTACTAATGGCCTAATTGCATTTTAAAATCCTCCAATTTATAATCTATAGCTATTAGGTACCCCTACCTTATAAAATAAAACTTTTGCATCTCCTGCGATTTAGTCCTTTTTCTCAATTAAACATGCTATTGCTAAAATTAAAGCACCAAAATTTCCATATAGCCATATATTAATACCACAACACATAAAATAATACTAAAATAATTTTTCTCAACCTCGGATTAGTGGTCCTAAGACCACTGTTCTGACTAGCCCCAAAATCGGGCTGTTACACGTCATCCCCTAATGTGATCATTGGTACATTTTCTCTCTATGATACTAATGTAGTTGCATTGATTGATCCTGGATCAACTCATTCTTATATTTTCATGAATTTGGTATCTAATAAGAATTTTCCTATTAAGTCTAATGAGTTTATGATTAAACTATCGAACCCCTTAGGCAAATATGTTTTAGTCGATAAAGTTTGTAAGAGTTGTCCTTTAATGATTCGGGGTCACTATTTTCCAGCTGACTTAATGCTTTTACTATTTGATGAGTTTGATGTAATTCTTAGAATGGATTGGTTGACTTTACATGATGTCATAGTGAATTGTAGACAAAATATTATTGGATTGAAATGTCAAAATAATGAAATTATTCGGATTGAACCGAGCGAGTCAAGTGAGTTGCCTATAGTGATTTCATCGATGACGGCTCAGAGGTATGTAAGAAAAGGTTGTGAAGCATTTCTTGCGTATGTACTAAATACAAAAGTGTTTGAATTAAAGATTGAATTTGCCCGTAGTTTGTGAATATCCGGATGTGCTCCCAAAAGAGTTGCTTGGATTACCATCGATCAGAGAGGTGGAGTTTGCTATTGACTTGGTACTGGGGACTGCACCCATATCGATAGGTCCATATAGAATGAATCCACCTAAATTGAGAGAATTGAAATCTCAGTTGCAAGAGTTGATAGATAAGGGTTTCGCGAGACCGTATTTTTCTTCCTAGGGTGCACCTGTGTTATTCGTCAAGAAGAAAGACAGATCCATGAGATTTTGTATTGATTATAATCATCTTAAAAAGTTTACGATAAAGAACAAGTATCCCTTACCAAGGATCAACAATTTGTTCGACCAGTTGAAAGGGGCAACAATGTTCTCGAAGATAGATTTGAGATTCGGCTATTATCAGTTGAGAGTTAAAGACTCAGACGTGTCAAAATCGCATTCAGAACGAGGTATAAGCATTATGAATTTCTTTTTATGCCTTTTGGATTAACTAATGCTCCTGCCATTTTTGTGGACTTGATGAATCGGATCTTCAGACCGTATTTGGTCAAGTTAGTAGTCATGTTTATTGATGTCATCCTGATTTATTCTCGAGATGAAACTGAGCACACCGAACATTTAAGAATTATATTGCAGACCTTGAGGGATAAGAAATTGTTTGCTAAGTTCAGAAAAAGTGAGTAATCAGAAATATAAAGCTCATCTAATTTATCAAGTGAGTAATCAGATCGTACTGAAATAAAATGGGCTGATTTTGTCAATCTGTCAACAATGACCCAAATTGCATCTTTCTTTCTCGGAGTCAAAGGTAACCTTGAAACAAAATCCATCGTCACTCTAACCCATTTCCATTCTGAAATTAAAATCGGTTGTAACAAACCAGATGCCACTTGATGTTCAGCTTTAACTTGATGACAAACTAAACATTTCGATACAAAATCTGAGATATCCCGCTTCATACCAGACAACCAATACAATTGCTTCAAATCATGGTACATCTTTGTACTTCCTGGATGAACAGATAAATGACTGCTATAAGGTTCTTTCAATATCAACTAAATCAACTCTGGATTCTTCGGAACACAAATTCGATCTCAATATCTCAAACAATCATCATTATCAACTCGAAATTTTGAATCAGAATTCAATTCACACTGAGCTCGTTTTACTAACATTTCATTATCAACTTTCTGAGCATCATATATTTTCTGTAAAAATAATGGTTTCACTTTCAATTCATCCAAAATTGAACCATCATCAGACAAGTCTAAATGAGCATTCATCGCACGTAATGCAAACATTGATTTTCGACTCGATGCATCAGCAACAACATTTGCCTTACCCGATGATAATCTATCACAAGCTCGTAGTTTTTCAATAGTTCTAACCATCTTATCTGTCTTAGATTTAGGTCATCCCGAGTTATCAAATATTTCAGACTTTTATGATCTAAAAACACATGACAATTTTCACCGAAGAGATAGTGGCGCCAAATCTTTAAAGCAAACACAATTGCAGCTTGCTCAAGATTATGTGTTGGATAATTCTTTTCATGCGGTTTCAATTGTTTCGAGGCATAAGCTATAACTTTGCCTTCTTGTATCAAAACACATCCCAGACCGTTCAACGAAGCATCGCTATAATCACAAATTCTTTACCCGATTCTGGTTGTATCAAAATTGGAGCTTTGGTCAAAAGAGCTTTCAACTGATCAAAACTTTTCTGACATTTATCGGACCATTCAAATCTCATATCTTTCTGAAGCAATCTAGTCAATGGAGTAGCAATCATTGAAAAACCTTTTACAAACCTTCTATAATAACCAGCAAGTCCCAAAAAACTACGAACTTCAAACACATTTTTCGGAGCTTCCATTCCAAAATAGCTGAAATCTTGCTCGGATCAACCCATATACTAGATGCTACACAATATGTCCCAGAAAACCAACTTCATGCAACCAAAATTCACACTTACTAAACTTTGCATAAAATTGCTTATCTCGTAGAGTTTGTAGCACAATTCTAAGATGTTCAGCATGTTCAATTTCATCACGGGAATAAATCAAAATGTCGTCAATGAATACAACAACAAATCGATCTAATTACGGTCTAAAAATTCTATTCATCAAATCCATAAAAATAGAAGGAGCATTTGTTAGTCCGAAAGGCATAACTAAAAACTCGTAATGCCCATACCTCGTTCTGAAAGTAGTTTTCAGAATATCTGAATCTTTTACTCGTAACTGGCAAAAGTGAGTGAAATAAATGAATGTCAATAGTTGCTTATTATCAGAATATATTTATGATTTATTCACTTATGACATTTATAGTATGGCATACTTAATCCTAAGTGGATGGCGCACTATGTATGTGTGACTCATACACTTAATCCATAGCTCGAGATATAGGTAATTGATATCCTTTCATTGGCATTACATGGTTGATGAAAAGTAAACATGGCTATAGGTTGTTCATCTTTGTGATGAATGACTTGACTATTATTCGATAGTAATTGACTTTTCATGAAGGAAGATGTAATTCTTACCATGAGATAAAATAGGATTATATTGGGAGAATGGATATTATCTCAAAGAGATCAAGGATATCCTATTAGAGTAACACACTTTGAAAAAGGTCATTGGATGAGCACTGAGTAGTTGCTTTCGTAATTGTATGTCGTTACGCAGAGCTCAATTATGATACCATAGTGGAACGATTTTGTGACTAAATGAGTTTATAATTAATAGGCGAAAAGCTGGAACTTAATTATAAATCATTTGAGCCCTAATTACATATGTCCAATTGGTCCCTCCACTACCATTTCCATTTCCATTTTAAGAAACCTACATTCGTTTCCAACTGATTCAATTTATCCATTTTAAAAAAACCATAATCATTCCTAAATGTTTCCCATTTCTCTATTTTTATTCATTTTTTCATTTCGATTCAAACATGCAATTCATTTTTGGTTTCAAAGAGATAATGGAGGGATCGATTGGACAAGCAACTAGGGCTCAAATGATTTATAATTAATTTTTGGCTTTTCTCCTATTAATTATAAACTCATTTAGTCACAAAATCATTTCACTATAGTATCATTACCGAGCTCTTCCTAATGACATACCATTACAAAAGCATATACTCAGTGCTCGTCCAATGACCTTATTATAAGTGTGTTACCCTCATAGGATATCCTTAATCTTTTGGGGATAATATTCACTCTCCAATATGATCATATTTTATCTCATGGTAATCGTTACATCTTCCTTCATAAAAAGTCAATTACTATTAAATAGTAATCAAGTCATTCATCATAAAGACAAACAACTCGTGCCCCCATTTACTTTTCATCAACCATGTAATGCCAATGAGAGGATACCATTTACCCATGTCTCGGGTTATGCATTCCACTATTGTGAATGATGCTATGTATTGCAGAAATCATTCAAGCACCAGCTTTCGGTTCCTTATCTATTCAAACTTAGGCTTTTACTTACAGCAAAGTGTATGAGTCACACATACATAGTTCGCCATCCACTCAGGATTTAGGTATGCCAACTATGAATGTAACAAGTGAATAAATCCATAAATGAATTCATGATCTATTCTACTTGGGTCTAGTCTGATGTGCTACCAGTCCATTCAGTCACATTTATGTCTCTATCTTTTAGGAGTCGTCCGTTTCGATGACCAAGACAAGATATCTCCCCAATTGGACTTGGTATACGACATATTAGTCTTTCAATCAATTTTCTTTTTTTCAATTAGACTAAGGTCATGTTTAGTTTCATATACTAATATAAGTTATCTTTTCGTATTACGATCTAACCATGTTGTATTACTTATTATCACTTTAAACATTAGACAACCAATGGGCAACATTTTATTCTATTTCACTTTGTGTGTAAAAACTACATGAGGAAAATAATACAAAGTATATTAATTGTAATCAATAAATTTTTTTATTAACCAATCTGTTCGAAAAAATTACTAGATTATAGACAAATATACTACACTCAAGGTACCAAATCCAACACCTAGTTCTCGTATTTGAGGTTAATGACTTCTTCTTAATGAACCCATTATATTAAAACCATTAACCAAAATTTAAATCTCTTGAACTTTTCCTTATCTTTGTTCCCTTATTACATTACGAAATAGACTTCAAGCCATAGATATTAAGGGTTTAGGTAGAGACATCTCAGAGGTTTTTAAAAAATATTGAGTGGAAAACATAAGAAACAATGATATAGCAAGTATAGGGTTCTTATAATTAAGTGCCTAAATGAAAAATATTGAGAGAACAAAAGAATTGGAATGGTTAAAAGCTAATCGAGAGACATAAAAGCATAGAACAAGCTAAAAGTAGTGTGAGTGAAAAAGAGCAAAATAAAGTGATAAAATAAAAACCACAAATACTTGGGAAATTTTCATTCATGTTGCAAAAAACTCACTAAGTTGACTGTACTTACCAATATCATGTTGTGTCTTACATATGGAGAAATAAGGAATGTGAAAGAAGGAGAAATAAGGGGTGAGACCTAAAAAGATAAAATCGTGGAAGAAAAGGGAACAATGCCATGTGCCTAATTGTTTCTAGTGTTATAAATTTGAGCCATAATTATTTGAACTCATACCGTCCTAAGCCTTTGAACTTTAGAAGCCTAGAAGACCTATGTGACTTAAGCATTCTCTTTGCATAATTTTCTAGAATTGCTAACAATTGAACTTAATGAATATTTTTTATTCGCATGATTGTATATGCTATATATTTGTATGAATCGAATTGATGGTAATAGAGTTAAATATTTGGTCATGGGAATTACTTCTAAGATTGTTAGTAATGCAACTTTGTAAACTAATCAGAATTTACTTTAAAAAATTTTCAAGTTATGAAAATTAAGTTGCATGTGAGATAAAAGTTGTTATAACTTTAATAATTGACAACCATGCTCTTAATAACTAAGATAATCCAAGAGACATCTTTTTGCATGCTATATGTCTAGACTTGGTTTGCTTAAGGACAAGAAAAAAGTTAAGTGTAGGGGAGTAGTTAAGTTCAATTGTAGGGGTGTGATATTCCACAATCTAGGTTTTCATTTACATCCAATTTCACTAACTCTAGCTTCTTTAAATAGAGAAATCAAGTCATTTTCTTATTTTTTCCTTATTTTATTGCATGTATGTGTTATGGTTTGCTTGAGGGCAAGCAAAAGGTTAAGTGTGGTGGAGTGATCTACCACGAATTACATTATTATCAACATCCCTTTTTCACATAACTTTAGCTTATTTAATAGTTAAATGAAATCATTTTAGTATGTATCTATGTTTTTATACTTTGATTAGTAATTTATGTTTTTTTATTAGTTTTTATTACATCTTAGATATCTAAATAGGGTTAAGTGGTTATGTAGGTCAAATCAAGAGCTAAAGATGCACATTCGGGTCTAAACTACAACTGCCCATGTTGTGACACTAAGACACCAATGTCACAACACCTAAGACAGAAGCAAAAACAAGGCTTGGGATGAAATTGCCTGTTGTGTCGCGACACTGACCTATATTGCAACATAACAGACAGATGTTGCAACACGACTTCTGAGCGGCCCAAAAATCCTTGCGCACTCCAACTAAGATTTTTAGAGGCAATTAGGGTCTTTTGCCAACCTAAAACCTTAATTAACATTATAAATGAAGGGACACTTTAATCTTTTGGATTTTAGCCTATATAAACAACATTATAACTAGATTCAAGGGGGATTGAACAGAGATTATTGTTTAGCTTTCAAATTTTATTCTTAGTTTTTAGTTAATTATTTTTATATTCGTTTAATTAGAGATTTCTATTCTGATGTTGAGATAGTTGTGAGTGGAGATTGTTCTGGATCTACACTTCCATTGATCTATTAGTAAGCATTCTCTTTTCCCTATTCTTTTATTTATATATCTTTCATTGGTATTATTGATCAAATGTTTGTATAAATATGAGAATAACTTGTGCTTCATCAATATCTCGCACGATGTAATTGTTAAACGAATTAATTGGCTAAGTAAATAATCATCTAAGATTAAGTATTTATTTAAGATAACTTATTATACTAGGAAGTGACGCCCTTAGTAGAAGATCTAGACAAGTGAGACTGAGAGGGTATCCTGCTAAGTAAAATTTGTGCCAAGCGGTGAGCCCGAGAGGGTATCCGTATGCTTAGATGAGATCGAGAGGGTCTCTTAGGTGGTAATTCTTAGTAGAGATGAGATTGAGAGGGTATTCATACCTAAGGGTGGTAAGTAATTAAATTAAGGGTAATTATTAACCTAGTTAATAATTAGGATTTCAATTTATTCTAGGCTGGAGAGCTCGCATTGTCAAAACTAAGAATATGAAAATCCAACAACTTAACCTAGAAGTAGCCTTTAGTTTAACTTAATTATTATCCTTATTTTATTCTGAATCAATACTACTAACTCTTGACTTAATTAGATTAGTATTTACTTTCGGTAATTGATTTAATAATGATTTTCTCCAATCTATAATCCCTTTTGTACTATCCTCGAAATACTTACCAAGTGTTCTTTGTAACACATATATATTACAATAAGACTTGTACGCTTGTAGAAACCATGTAACACCTTTAACCCGGTCTAGTCGTCAAACTCAAGCTATAAGATGTCACAATAGATAATAGAACATATAACATTTAAAAACTCAATTAAACTTAAAATATTTCATGTAAAGATCATAAATAATCATGTTTCATATCAATCGTAACCAAACAAGGTCTCAAATAAACTTGTAAAAGCCTTTAAATCAAATTGGGAACATATGAGGACTTAATCATAAACTAAACAAAAAGTATAGAAATTTTATAAATTAAAGGTTACATGGCCGTGTGATAGACTAAGGGTGTGTGTTCTAAAGTAACACAATTGTGTCGCCAAGCCTTGTATCTAACTAAAGCCATGCGGGAGGGAGTCACACAGTCGTGTCGCTAGGTAGTGTAAGAAGCTGATGTAGTGTACAACATACCACACGGGTGTGTGGCCAGCCCGTGTAGCTCTCTATGACCATATCAACTTGAAACCTTGTGGGATTTTTGCAAACTGTGCATAGTGACCGTGTGTAGTACAGACCGTATGAGATTGTGTATCCCATATGGCTAGGCTATGTGAGACACACGATCGTCTAGATCTTTACAGACCATGTGGGTGGACCATGTGGGCCACACGGGCTGGGTTTTTGGGTCGTGTGGGCGACACAGTTATGTGGGCCTTTTGGGCTAATTTCAAGGCCCAATTATGGGTTATTTATGGGAAGCGATATTTAGATCCGAGGACATCACGTGGGTTGAAAAACTGTAAGTTTTTTCCTAAAGTACTTTTGAACAGCTTGAAAAGAATGGCAAATATGTTAAATTGGATTTAAGACTAACGGTTTAAAAATGTATTCGGTAAGTTATGTGTATGAGTATGACATGTAATAAATGATATGTAACATCCTAAAAATTAGAATATTATCTTATTATTTGTGTTGGCTTGGGTATGAATTTTGTGTGTTTAGCATAGTATGGTGTAGGCTTGTTTTTATTAATGAAGCTAGAATAATTGTTAGTATTAAAAATTTAGTGAAGTGGATAAGGTGAACTTGACACTTAAGTTAATTTAAGTGTTAAATTTAGCACATGAGGAGCTAGTAGCAAGATGGTTAGAATGCATGAAGTGTTGCTTGAGGGAAGTGGTTCGAGTAGTATGTTTAGCATTTTGAAGACTTTATTTTTATGTATCCTAGCATTAATGGACGGTCAAGCTTGACATATGGAAGGTTGGACTTTCAATTTCTCTTTATGGCAAGTTGAATATTAGTTTAAGGTAAGCTTGTATTTTGGGATAAGAATCTTAAGATTATGGTATGATGAGGGGACAAAAGGCATGGATTATGGAGAATGTTTTGGAAACTCTTTTATGGTCTTTAGTTTGTGTATGTGGACGGCATTTTGGACTAGGGAGGGCTTGACCGATTTTGATGGAAGCTTTGGTAGGTTAGTAGCTAGTTGGCCATTTTCCTAAGCATTTGAGCATCAATTTCTTTTCTCTCCACAAACACTCCCTATAGCCAAATGTGTCTTGGGCATAAGGTGAGTTTTGGTGTTAGTTTTGGCCTTCAATATTTGTTTTGGTGTCAAAACCGAAAATCCTTTCTAGTTTTTGCAAGTTTCTCCCTAGTGCATCAAAGTGAAACAAAAACCGAAACCATTATTGTGCTTGGCTGAATCTCTTTTGTTCACAACTTCTTTTCCGTTCTTTCATACTTGTTCAAACCACATTTCTTCTACTTTCTCTTGGCTGAAACTTCCTTCTCCCCATTCCTCTTTACTTTCTTTCATTTTTGTTCAAAGCCATAAACATCCCTCTCCCATTGAAATCTCTTTCTTTTTCTTCCTTTTCCTTTCTCTTTCTCCACTCTAGTCAATCCTTTTGTTGTTAAAATCAACCATATTGTCAAACTTCCCATACTCTTTTTAAATTGACTTGGCGAATATCATCAAGGGTAGGATTTCATTTGGTTTTCTTCAATCGGTTTTGGAAGATAGGTAAGTGTTCATGGCCGAATTTCCTATTATTTCTTTTCTCTTTTCTATGCCGTTTTCTTGTGGACAAAGGCTGAACTTTTGGGCATTGTTTGCAAGATTCTAACTATTATTAGGAACCGATCATTCTTATAGGCTCTTTGGGACTTTGGAAGCATTTGATTTCAGCCCTTTCTCTCTAGCAATCAAAAGTTGGTAAGTCAAGTGGTAAGGACTCTTGTCGGTTCTTCATCTCTTTTGATGGTTGAAAAGCCATAAGCTTTTGGGATTTAGTGGTTTGGCCGAATGGCTTTTGTTTATAATCTAAGTATTGGCTGATTGTAGGACAAGGTGATCTAGTGTGGTAGATCGGATCTTCGAATTTTAGTACTTGCGTTAGTGTCAGGTGTGTATCTCACACACTTTATAATTCGGGTTATATATTTATATACATATTAACTAAACATGTTATTAAAGTTGGAATCTATGAGATTTTTGATAAGATACCTTGATGGGTATGTGCAAGGATTCAGGTAAGTCCGTTTCAATATGATGTTAATATATTTTGATTGATATCATGATCTATTATTTAAATATGTTATATGATCATATCAAAGTATGATGGCATGATTGATACTCTTAATACATTGGTTTGGGAATATGAGTGGAGGGGGAAGGATTTGATATCCATGTCTTTGGACACCAGAGGTTTGGCACCTCCAGTGATTTGGTATCACATTTGTGTCTTTGGACACCAGAGGTTTGGTACCTCATAGCGACTCCTCCCTGTGGTCTAGCATCACCGTGGGTTGGCCCCACTTTTGAAATATGGGATCGTCGCCAGTGATTTGGTATCACACGTGGGTTGGCCCCACAACTTGATTATTCGTGACTTTGGTCACCAGTGATTTGGTATCACATTATTGGATATCATGACTTTGGGTCACCAGTGGTTTGGCACCACCAGTGGTTTGGTACCACACGGGGTAGAAAAGGAGTTAAGGATGGCTAGGTTGGGTGCATTATATATTTATATATGTTGCTTGATTATAAATTGTGTGAGAATGTTGCATTAATCGGGGGAAGGATTTATGCACTGAGTCTTGGTGACTCACCTTCTCCCTTATCATTTCAGGTGATTCGTGAGATCGCGGATGAGGAGCCGGATGAACTCGAGGAGGCCATGCAATAAAATTTGATTTTTCATGAACTTCAATTTGGGGTACTTTAATTTATTTTAATTTGTTTTTTTTTGTTTTATTTTGGGTTTGTGATAAGGCCTCTTTAATTATGTTTTTGGATTATTTATATGCTTTGGATATGTTTTAAATATGGCTTATAAATTATTTGGTTAATTTAATAATTGAGTCCAAAGTTTTCTAAAATAATAAAACGCAATGGTTTTAAAATCTTACCATCGGGTAATATAAATCGCTTGATAGTAAAATATAGATTAAGTGTTTTCTACAATTTTAATGATTTCCAAATATTAAGTTTCTACATTCAAAATGCAAATGGTTTTCAAAGTAATAATTGAGTTTTCTTAAAATGATATAAATGTTTTCTAACCTATGATTTATCAATTATGTTTTAAAGTTTTATTTATGAAATTACAAAGTAAATTATCGTTTAAACTTATTATACACGATTTCTAGAAATATAGAATTTTCAAAGAGTTTTTCACAAAAATTTAATTATTATTCGATTCTTTTCAAAATTTTTTCCTCGGTGACATACCGATTCTATTGTGGCGTATTGACCGGGTTTGGGGTGTTACAAATTGGTATCAGAGCTAAGTTCAAAAGCTCGACTGTGGGCCCAAGGCCCAAAATGATTTAAAGTATAGTTTTAAAATGTTTTTGTTTAAAATTATATGGTTGGAAAAGCATGGCACCGAGTCTCCGGCACCGATCCGCCCGGGTAAGTACTTCAAATTGTTGATTTTGATATGATGATGGTATGATTGTATAGTAGTAGGAACTACTCTAGAGACCCAAAACTATAGGTTGGATGTACTCGCGAAAACAACTTCTTATTAAAAATTATTCATAAAACTGTGTTTTAAAGATAGTGGAATGATGTCATAAGCATAAAGCTTTTAATTCAGATAAGTCAAGATTTTAGACATGAGCACTTGAGGTCGGGGTCGTGTTATGCGTGGACGCGGTCGTGGTAGGATGGTTGTGTCTGAGCCAGTAAGGTCGGGTCAAGGATCCGAGAATGAGGTACCACCACCCCCACCACCAGCGGTTGGAGTTGAGTTCCAAGATCAAACGGGGGACGACGCAGTGTCTCAAGCAATGCTGAGAGTTCTTGAGAGGGTAGCTGGAATAGGTGGAGGCGCGGGAGCTCAAAAATCTATACCTGAGCGACTCCGAGCCAATGGAGCCGAGGTATTTCGAGGTGTTTCAGGTGTAGCTCCCAGTTCGGCTGAATATTGGTTAGAGGCGACGGAGTGAATCATGGATGATCTAGATCTGAATGCCGAGGAAAAGCTAAAAGGGATAGTGTCGCTTCTTCGTGATGAGTCATATCAGTGGTGGCTCACGGTGCGAAACAGTGTTGCGGCGGAGGATCTCACTTGGGACTATTTTAAGGTAGCGTATCAAAAGAAATATATTGGGTCCAGTTACGTTGATGCGCAGTATAAGGCATTTTTGAGTTTGGTCCAAGGGAGTAAGTCCGTATCAGAATATGAGGCTGAGTTCTTAAGATTGAGCCAGTATGCTGGAGGTATTGTGGCTTCGGAGCACGAGCGATGTGTCCGGTTTGAGGATGGTTTAAGAGATGAGCTGAGGTTGTTGATTGCTCCACATCAGGAGCGAGAGTTTGCTGCGTTGGTTGAAAAGACTAAGATTACTGAAGGAATAAAGGAATCTATAAAGCAGAATCACGACAGGAACAAACATAAGAGAAGTTTTGGATCATTCGGGTCAGCCGGTAATTCTCAGAAGAGTGCTAGGCAGAGTGGGCCGAATCAATCTGGGAGGCCTGTTACTGCTAATCAAGGACCAGCACAGTGTAACCGATGTGGAAAATATCATTGGGGCGAATGTTGGACCGGAGGGAAAGGATGTTTCGAGTGTGGCTCGCTGGATCATCGTGTGAGGGACTGTCCATGTAAGCAAGCCAAGAATCAGTCTGAGGTTCAAGGTCGTGCTCAGTTCAAAAAGGAGGGACCGTCACCATAGAGAGGTCGTGGTAATGGTAGAGAAAGTAATGGTTTTGGTCGAGGCCACGGAGCATCGGGCAGAGGTGCAAGTAACACTGAGGCAAGATAACCTGGTTTAGTGTATGCTGCGAGATGTCGAGAGGAGGGCGACGCACCGGACCTCATAACCGATACGTTCTTAATTTTTTGTGTTCCATATACTGCTTTGATAGATGTGGGTTCGACGCATTCGTATGTTGCTAGTAGCATAGTAAAGACCTTGAGCTTAGATTTTGAGACTGCTTCTAGGAGGATGACAGTACTTAGTCCTCTAGGTCACTATGTAGAAGTTAATAAGCTGTATAGGGATGTACCCCTAGAACTCCAAGGGGTAGTGTTTGTGGCTGATCTGATGGAACTGCCGTTTGGGGAGTTCGATCTGATTCTTGGGATGGACTAGTTGGTTAAGTACCAGGCAAGTTTGGATTGCACTGCTAAGCGCATGATTTTGAAGACAGCTGAGGGTGAAGAGGTGGTTATGATAGGTAATAGAAAAGATTATCTATCCAACATGGTATCTGCGTTGAAAGCAGTGAAGTTGGTCAGGAAGGGCTGTGAGGCATTTATAGTTCATGTGTGTGCTTTGGAAGCTAAGGAGTCAACTGTGGGGAATGCTCGAACTGTAAAGGAATATGATGACGTATTTTCAGAAGAACTTCCAGGACTGCCTCCGGATCGTGAAGTCGAATTCGGTATAGATCTGTTACCCGGAACGGCGCCAATGTCTATAGCTCCGTATAGGATGGCACCGAAGGAATTGATGGAATTGAAGGCTCAGATTTAAGAGTTGTTGGATCGAGGTTTCATTCGACCAAGTGTTTTGCCTTGGGGAGCGTCGGTACTTTTTGTCAAGAAGAAGAATGGTACGATGCGGATGTGTATAGACTACCGCCAGTTGAATAAGCTGACGATAAAAACAAGTATCCTTTACCGAGGATAGATGACTTGTTTGATCAGCTTAAAGGAGCAGCGGTTTTCTCCAAGATTGATTTAAGGTCTGGATATCATCAACTAAAGGTGAAAGAGGCTGATATCCATAAGACGGCATTTCACACTCGGTATGGGCACTACGAGTTTCTGGTAATGC
Organism: Gossypium rotundifolium; assembly: GCA_025506655.1. NCBI lineage: Eukaryota > Viridiplantae > Streptophyta > Magnoliopsida > Malvales > Malvaceae > Gossypium > Gossypium rotundifolium. The sequence goes on from CP106724.1 coordinate 149,336,100, forward strand.
CGTTTGGGTTGACTAATGCGCCGGTAGCATTCATGGACATGATGAATCGGGTATTCCAATAGTTTTTGGATCAGTTTGTTGTGGTATTTATAGATGATATTTTGGTATACTCAAAGTCAGAGGAGGAGCATGATGCGCATTTGCGAGTAGTATTGTAGATTCTGAGGGAAAAGTAGCTTTTTGTTAAATTTAGTAAGTGCGAGTTCTGGCTTAGGGAGGTGACTTTCTTGGGTCACGTTGTATCAACTGAGGGGATTAGAGTGGATCCTCGAAAGATTGAAGCGATGTTGGACCGGAAGTCGCCTAAGTCGATGGTCGAGATTCGAGTTTCCTAGGTCTCAGCGGGTATTACCAAGATTTGTAGAGGATTTTCTTTGATAGCAAAGATCGATGACCAAGTTGTTGAGGAAAGGAGTTCCATTTGTGTGGACTGAGAAGCAGCAAGAAAGCTTCGACAAGTTGAAGAAGATTCTGACTGAAGCTCCGGTTTTAATTCAACCTGAGGCAGGCAAGGAATTCACGGTTTACTGTGATGCATCACATACTGGTTTGGGATGTGTGCTGATGCAGGAAGAGAAGGTAGTGGCTTATGGATCCTGGAGGTAGCAAGATTTATTGGGATTTAAGAGAGCAATTTTGGTGGCCAGGTCTAAAATGGGAGGTAACTGAGTTTGTGAGTAAATGTCTGACGTGTCAGTAGGTCAAGGCTAAACACCAGTTGCCGTCTGGGTTACTTCAGCCGGTGAAGATTCCACTGTGGAAGTGGGAAAGGATCACTATGATTTTGTCAGAGGATTACCTCTTACACCTAGTAAGAAGGACTCGCTTTGGGTGATTGTGGATCATCGACTAAGTCACTCATTTCATTCCTAGTAAGGGTGGATTACTCGCTTCATAAGTTAGCTAAGTTGTATGTGACGGAGATAGTGAGGTTGCACGGTGGACCAGTGTCAATCATCTCGGACAGAGATCCTAGATTTACATCAAGGTTTTGGAGAGTGTTACATCGGGCTTTGGGTACGCGGTTGGATTTCGATCGCATTTCATCCACATCGACGGGCGATAAAAAAGTTATTCAGATCTTAGAGGATATGTTGAGAGGATGTGTTTTGGACTTCAGAGGCAGCTGGGAAGAGTTTTTGCCATTAGCTGAGTTCGCATACAACAATAGTTATCAGGCAAGCATTAAGATGGCACTATATGAGGCGTTGTATGGTAGGAGGTGTCGTACACCTACATGCTGGACAGAGTTGGGTGAGCGTCAAATGTTAGGACTAGAGTTGGTTGCTAAACCGAGGATAAGGTTAAGTTGATTCAGGCTCGTCTGAAGGAAGCTTCGGATAGGCAGAAGTCTTATGCCAATCTCAAGCGGAGGGATATAGAGTTTGCCGTGGGTGACCAGGTCTTTTTGAAGGTCTCGCCATGGAAGAAAGTGGTAAGATTTGGGAGAAAAGGCAAGTTGAGTCAAAGGTTCATTGGGCTGTATAAGGTGTTGAGACGAGTGGGACCTATAGCCTATCAGCTCGAGTTACCAGCAGAACTGAGTCAGATTCACGATGTGTTCCATGTTTCCATGCTTAGACGCTATCGTTCTGATCCATCGCATGTTGTGACAGTGGAGGAATTAGAGGTGAGTCTAGATTTGATAGTTGAAGAAGAACCTGTGCAGATTCTAGATCGAGACGTAAAAGTTCTGCGTAAGAAGTCAGTTCCTTTAGTGGAGGTCTTATGGCGGAACCATGGCATAGAAGAAGCTACGTGGGAACCGGAGGATGCGATGAGGCAGTAGTTTCCTCAACTCTTTTGATTAGGTAATTTCGAGGACGAAATTTTCTTAAGGGGGTAGAATTGTAACATCCTAAAAATTAGAATATTATCTTATTATTTGTGTTGGCTTGGGTATGAATTTTGTGTGTTTAGCATAGTATGGTGTAGGCTTGTTTTTATTAATGAAGCTACAATAATTGTTAGTATTAAAAATTTAGTGAAGTGGATAAGGTGAACTTGACACTTAAGTTAATTTAAGTGTTAAATTTAGCACATGAGGAGCTAGTAGCAAGATGGTTAGAATGCATGAAGTGTTGCTTGAGGAAGTGGTTTGAGTAGCATGTTTAGCATTTTGAAGACTTTATTTTATGTATCCTAGCATTAATGGACGGTCAAGCTTGACATATGGAAGGTTGGACTTTCAATTTCTCTTTATGGCAAGTTGAATATTAGTTTAAGGTAAGCTTGTATTTTGGGATAAGAATCTTAAGATTATGGTATGATGAGGGACAAAAGGCATGGATTATGGAGAATGTTTTGGAAACTCTTTTATGGTCTTTAGTTCATGTATGTGGATGGCATTTTGGACTAGGGAGGGCTTGACCGATTTTTGATGGAAGCTTTGGTAGGTTAGTAGCTAGTTGGCCATTTTTCCTAAGCATTTGAGCATCAATTTCTTTTCTCTCCACAAACACTCCCTATAGCCGAATGTGTCTTGGGCATAAGGTGAGTTTTGGTGTTAGTTTTGGCCTTCAATATTTGTTTTGGTGTCATAACCGAAAATCCTTTCTAGTTTTTGCAAGTTTCTCCCTAGTGCATCAAAGTGAAACGAAACCAAACCATCATTGTGCTTGGCGAATCTCTTTTGTTCACAACTTCTTTTCCATTCTATCATACTTGTTCAACCCACATTTCTTCTACTTTCTCTTGGTTGAAACTTCCTTCTCCCCATTCCTCTTTACTTTCTTTCATTTTTGTTCAAAGCCATAAACATCCCTCTCCCATTGAAATCTCTTTCTTTTTCTTCCTTTTCCTTTCTCTTTCTCCACTCTAGCCAATCCTTTTGTTGTTACAAATCAACCATATTGTCGAAACTTCCCATACTCTTTTGAATTGTCTTGGCGGATATCATCAAGGGTAGGATTTCATTTGGTTTTCTTCAATCGGTTTTGGAAGATAGGTAAGTGTTCATGGCGAATTTCCTATTATTTCTTTTCTCTTTCTATGCCTTTTTCTTGTGGACTAAGGCCGAACTTTTGGGCATTGTTTGCAAGATTCTAACTATTATTAGGAACCGATCATTCTTATAGGCTCTTTGGGACTTTGGAAGCATTTGATTTAAGCCCTATCTCTCTAGCAATCAAAAGTTGGTAAGTTAAGTGGTAAGGACTCTTGTCAGTTCTTCATCTCTTTTGATGGTTGAAAAGCCATAGGCTTTTGGGATTTCATGGTTTGGCGAATGGCTTTTGTTTATAATCTAAGTATTGGTGATTGTAGGACAAGGTGATCTAGTGCAAGAGATCGGATCTTCTGATTTTAGTACTTGCGTTAGTGTCGTGTGTATCTTACACACTTTATAATTTAGGTTATATATTTATATACATATTAACTAAACATGTTATTAAAGTAGGAATCTATGAGATTTTGATAAGATACCTTGATGGGTATGTGCAAGGATTCTGTAAGTCCGTTTCAATATGATGTTAATATATGTTGATTGATATCATGATCTATTATTTAAATATGTTATATGATCATATCAAAGTATGATGGCATGATTGATACTCTTAATACATTGGTTTGGGAATATGAGTAGAGGGGGAAGGATTTGATATCCGTGTCTTTAGACACCAGAGGTTTGGCACCTCCAGTGATTTGGTATCACATTTGTGTCTTTAGACACCAGAGGTTTGGTACCTCATAGTGACTCCTCCCTGTGGTCTAGCATCACCGTGGGTTGGCCCCACTTTTGAGATATAGGTTCGTCGCCAGTGATTTGGTATCACACGTGGGTTGGCCCCACAACTTGATTATTCGTGACTTTGGTCACCAGTGATTTGGTATCACATTATTGGATATCGTGACTTTGGGTCACCAGTGGTTTGGCACCACCAGTGGTTTGGTACCACACGGGGTAGAAAAGGAGTTAAGGATGGCTAGATTGGGTGCATTATATATTTATATATGTTGCTTGATTATAAATTGTGTAAGGATGTTGCATTAATCGGGGGAAGGATTTATGCACTGAGTCTTGGTGACTCACCTTCTCCTTATCATTTCGGTGATTCGTGAGATCGCGGATGAGGAGCCGATGAACTCGAGGAGGCCATGCAATAAAATTTGATTTTTCATGAACTTGATTTGGGGTACTTTAATTTATTTTAATTTGGTTTTTTTGTTTTATTTTGGGTTTGTAATAAGGCCTTTTAATTATGTTTTTGGATTATTTATATGCTTTGGATATGTTTTAAATATGGCTTATAAATTATTTGGTTAATTTAATAATTGAGTCCAAAGTTTTCTAAAATAATAAAATGCAATGGTTTTAAAATCTTGCCATCGGGTAATATAAATCATTTGATAGTAAAATATAGATTAAGTGTTTTCTACAATTTTAATGATTTCCAAATATTAAGTTTCTACATTCAAAATGCAAATGGTTTTCAAAGTAATAATTGAGTTTTCTTAAAATGATATAAATGCTTTCTAACCTATGATTTATCAACTACGTTTTAAAGTTTTGTTTATGAAATTACAAAGTAAATTATCAGTTTAAACTTATTATACACCTGATTTCTACAAATATAGAATTTTCAAAGAGTTTTTCACAAAAATTTAATTGTTATTCGATTCTTTTCAAAATGTTTTCCTCAGTGACATACCAGATTCGGTCGTGGCGTATTGACCGGGTTTGGGGTGTTACATGATATATGTGATTATGCCATCTATTTTGAGATTACGATATGTACAAAGCATGTGTATGATATGTATGTGTTGGGGTGGGATATGTATGACAGAGGCAGTGGTTACGACAGTTTATACTACAAATATGGCGGCCAAATCACAACATTATATGTGAGGCAGCTTAGCTGCGGATTTTTAAGTGGCATCCCGCCAGATATTGGTGTGATTGGATGGATGGACTTTTGTAGTCCCATGTGGTGTGATTGGTTGGACGGAGATGGTGTGTAGTGGATTGGGGTAGGTTTATGATATGTATGTTATGGTTTGATAAGTTGTGATCTAACATGTTACACTACTGTATGGATTTGATATCATATGAACATTTGGAACAAATGCATTGTGTGATATTTTGCTATAAAATTAATGTATATTAAATGCTTAAATTAGGGCAAAATCACTTACTGGGTTATTAGCTCACAATTTTGTATAGATTCAGGGAACCCTTCGGTCTATCATTGGACGGCGTCTTGGAAGGCTCAGGTTTTACATCCTCAACACAATATTTTATGGTTTTATTATGTTCATCTTAATTGGACATTATGAACTTTACTTTGGTTGTTAATTTTGGATACTTTATAGATCGCTTAGATCATTAGGACTCAGATGGCTCATTTTGCCAACACTCAAATGGTTAATAATCTTATTTAAGGTAACAAAAATTAAACGATAAGTTTTCAAGTAATAGCCACCGCAAGTTAATTTTAAGGTTTTCAATAAAACGAGTTAATATGATTTGGTTAAAGACTTTTTAACTTGGGATTTTACGTGATCAAAATGATTTTCTAATAACAAGATGGTGTAACTTCCAACTTACATAAAATTAATTTTTCTTCTTCTAAGCAAATTTGTTTTCTTGGTACTTTGTTTTGCAATGTGAGCCTATAATCTGGCCATAACGTCTAAGCCGGGTAAGAGGTGTTATATTTGGTAGTATCATAGCCAGGTTAAGAAACTCAGTTGTGCGTTTTTGGGTTCAATTTTTTAGAACAAAAATGGTTTAAATTGGGATTTTGTTGAAATTATTATTGAACTTTTGGATAAGTGAAACCGGGTACGAGGCATTACCAGACTTAACCCACTTGAACATACAACTTTGGGCTATAAAATTTCATTTCAACATAAAACTTCCCATTTGCATTGAAAACATCCTCATTATGGGCCTAAGAGGCCTTAAACATGAAAACGAAGGTCTCAGAATCAAACCGGGAACTTTCAAATACTTAGAAAAATTTTGCCTTAACAGGGCCACACACCCGTGTGAAATGGGACATACACGTGTGGCCAGGCCGTGTGGTCACACATGCCCATGTCCCTTGCTCGTGTGAAATTTATTTTCTAATTCGAACCTACAGGGGTTTTTACATGGCCATGCACACGCCTGTGTCCCTGGCTCGTGTCCCTCGCACGACCTCAACACTCTCCCTGTCCTCACCCGTGTGTGAAAACTTGGGTATTCTATTTATGACATCAACAACCTCATAAGGGAACACGGCCTGGGCACACGCCCATGTGTCTAGCCCGTGGCTGACACTGACTTGCAACACTAACATGCAGGGAACACACGACTCAATAACACACCTATGGGATTGACCGTGTCTCACACACGGCCTAGACACACGCCCGTGTGTCTACCCGTGTGGACCAATTCAAGGTTATTTTCCAAGCCATTTAGCCACCCTCACTTGCACACATTCACACATCATCACATATCATTCTCAAATCATCAATTATAACACTTGAATTTTCACATTTGAACCGTGAAAACAAAACTATCTTCCCCTATATGAGGGGGAACTATTACTAGCACAATTACAATCGACATAAGCCATCATCCATGGCTATACACAATCGAACCATAAGCTATTTTAGGCCAACACATTTGGCTACTTTAACTATGACTTAGTTAAACAAAATAAGATCCCTATACATGTCATATCTCAAGTAGACTTGAAACCTTATACCCAAGTGACTGCTCGATAGTGTGAAAACATCTCCGGCAGTCTCTAACCCAAGCTAGTTAAGTTAACCTATAAGAGATATGGAAGAAGGAGGAGTAAGCAATAATGCTTAGTAAGTTCATATGCAAATAATAAGAAACTATTGACATTCATTTATTTCAGTCAACCACGAAGGTATTATAATGAGATTTACATTTAAGCTCATGGTTACACATTCAATCATTCATAATGCTTACTCATTCCAAACCTTCACCTATCACAAAACATCGTTCATCTTTACTTGCATCTATACCCACAAAGCTACATGTAATTTCACTTAATTAAATCTCTCGATAACACCTCGGAGTAATAATAAATAATCGGTGGTTTTGCACACAGCCCACTATTTAATAATTATTAAGGTGGTATCGCACATAGCCCACCATTAATACTAAACACGATGGTATCGCACACAGCCCATCGGTAATAAATAATAAGGTGGTATCGCACACAGCCCATCGCTAACAATTAATAAGGTGGTATCGCATACAGCCCACCATTTATTACACATTCATGGATATTTATCGACATACATTTTCCTATTTCAAATGTTCATCCGGGAATTTCCTCACACTCTATCATTTTTAAATAGATTTCTATAATAATCATTCGCATTCACGTAATGCATTAATAAATATAATATATGCAATCAGGATGCCTCGTTTACACATAAACTCACCATGGGTTCATCATATACCGAATACACCTTAAATGAGTTCTGGGCACATACTTGTACCTCTCATGGTATAATCACATACTTTCTCATTTTCAACATACCTATTGAATCACTCAAAATGCTAAAGGATACTCTTGAGTCTCACACATATAGTATCACATCAACGCCATATCCCCGATATGGTCTTACTTGAAATATCATATTGATGCCATGTCCCTGACATGGACTTATACGAAATCTCATACCGAGGCCATATTCCAATATGTTCTTACACGGAACCTTAATTATCATAGTATCATGATATTTGCATTCCTTCCACTCTTAAGTTCAATTGAAGATTTTCATTTCTTGACATCTCATCAAAACATATTTAATATATTCATAGAGACAATATACAATTCATACAGCATCAAAATATTAAATACTTCACTTAAAGTTGCATTCTTAGCACACGAACTTACCTCAATACCAAAAGGGTAAAAAGGGACCTAATTGTCCATATTTCTCTTTTCTCTCGTTCTAGGTCCGAATCCCTTTTGCTTTGATCTATAACAATAAAAATTACTCATTTAATCTTCACAAAATCAATAAATTTCAAAATTTCTACTTTGGAAAAATTACCATTTTGCCCTTAGACTTTGGCAAATTACGATTTTGCCCCTAGGCTCGTATATTGATTTTCATCCAATTTATTTGTTAATCAAGCCTAGCTGATTCATATTTCCTCCTATAGCAACTCAAGATTTCAACTATGACACACATTTTACCATCTATTTTACAACTTTTAAAAAAAGGTCCTTTTAAGTGTTTTCATGGTAACCCCCTTTCACAAAAGTTGTTCATCTCACAACTAAGACTCATTTCCTTCCATAAAAAAATGTAGCAAACAAATTAATTGCTCTCATGGAAAAATCCTAGGCCCTTAACCATTTTGTAAAATAGTCCCTCAATAGCTAGCTTAAGCTTTAGGGGTTTCAAAAGTACAAAAATTTTCAAGAAAGGTCACCAAAATCACTTACTTGCAAGAAGGAAAGCTTGGCTGAAATTTTGAGTTCTTAACCCCCATTTTGGCTACTCATTTTCGATGGAGAGGATGGAGGAAAGGTGATTTTTTCTTTTTCTTTTTATTTTATGATAAAAATAAATTTTTATCATCAAATTTCACCTAACCAAATGACAAAGTCTATTCTTTGTCCCCTATGGCCGGCCATCACTCCCCCATGACCTATTTGCACTTTAAGGACCTCCAATTAATATTCTATGGCTATTTGGCACTTCTAGCAAATAAAATAGAACTTTCGCACTGTATGTGATTTAGTCCTTTTTTTGCGATTAAGCATAAAATTGCTAAAATTAAAGTACCAAAATTTTCATGCACCCTTATAATCATACTATAATCCTTGAAATAAAATTAAAATAATTTTCTCTAACCCCGTATTAGTGGTCCCGATTCCACTGTTCTGACTGGCCCCTAAACCAGGCTATTATAATTCTCCCCCATTAGGGATTTTCGTCCCCGAAAATCTTACCAGGAGAAGTTGCTTTCAACATTCATGAAACGTTTCCACCAACTTTTCAGATTCACAAATCGATTTTCCATCAAATATCTCTTGCCAAAGTCCTTTAAACTTTAGTACACAAGGTTGAAGCATAACTTTAAAATTTAAACCACTCTCTTTTTGAAACACATATACTCAGTAATCCGTCAAATAACATTTATGCACATGCTAACATGATCATACAGATCTTTATCAACCAATTTACCACAATCCAAATGATATCATTCTTTTTTTTTTGAGGATTATAACAGTCCAAAATCAAAATCATGTGGTATTAACAACTCATTTTCTCCCTGAAATCTTCACTGACTGTAATAGTCCTGAATACTCTTGAAATTTAGCTTAAACCTATCGACAAATCGATATCTAGATACAAACTCAAAAATATAGTGATATATATATACACTCAATCACCAAAACACCTACTCATAGGATTGCTCATTTCATTATTCTTGGACGAACAGACGTGCTACTAGTAGGCCTCGCACTAAATCTTCTACATAAGTTTTGGACTCATCAATACGCAAATTATATCTTGAGATAACAATATCAACAGAAATCATATCCGACCTAAATTTTAACATCAGAAGTAAACTCATTCTGGACTCATTAAAATTACCATTCACTATCACTCTTTTGAACTTCTCTGTTTCACAAGGAAAACTCGCTTTAGCATTTAACATCGATAAAATGAGGATATTATCAACTAAGATCTATCAAGTAACCAGCTCGTGTCGATTCAATGAGGGTTTTCCATCTTGATGTCTTTACTACATCTGCTACTTGAAAGGTAACTTAATAACTACACATACTCTTGCAATAGCTCAAACCATCGTCACTATCTTACATTCAAATTTTTCTGCAACATTAGATACTCTAGCTCATCAGGATTCAGAAAGCACATGACGTTTTCCACAGATCATACTATATCATCGAATTCACAACACAAGCATAAAAGTGATCATCTCTGAATCACCAGTCTAACTGTTCTTTTTTATGTAACTATAACCATCTAAAGATGCAAACTACCTCTTTACATTTCCGGTATTAAAACATATTCCAATTTATTCAGTAGCGCATCACTGAAGATCAAAAATTCTTTCTTCTCGATTTAAACTAAACTCAGATCTAGAACTTTCAATTAATAGTACCTTCAATAGCTTTCGACTTTGCTAACCTGCAATAGACCATTCAAACTTTCATAAAGATGATAACTTCTCAATCAAAACAACTTCAACTTGCAATTAACATCATTCTGTTAGGATTTTTCAATAGACATATCTTTGTATTATGCTTCCAAAAATCTAATTTCCTCATTTAGACTATCCGTCTTCATACTCGTGAATATACAGAATTTATTCTCTTTGTGGATGCACGCTTAAATATACACATAACTCAAATTATATCTCAGCAATCAATCTACTCTTATCTTCATACTGAGAATACAGTTTAACACACAATCTCTTGAAATCCTCTTGTTATGCTAATCAAAAACCTTTACTAACGTCTTAGCTCAGAGTAATCAGGATATCTCAATTGACTTTATTCGGCTTACTAAAAAAAAACCATCGCACAACTTGAAACTTGTGATTTCACTACTTATACTTTTGTCGATATTAACTTCTTATACAAGGTTTAGAGATATCAAAATACTAGAATCATCACTTTTCTATGTTTAAACTAAAAGCGTAATCATAGTAGATATAACTATCACCAACAGAAGAATACACTTTAAAGATAAACTGTGATCAGCAGAAACATAAGAATAGTCTTACATGAATTTTTTTATCACCGACTTCACCCCAAAATACCAAAATAGAATTACGAAGAGATAAAGGAATGTCGATCGCGAATCAACCAAATAGACAATAGTTTCGTCTGATTTTACAATCAGCTAACATTCTCACATGATCATAATTTCATAAAAATAAATGAAAATCCAGTTAACCCCTGAAGGGAAATAGATATCTATATAAAATACTCAAAGAGATCATTATAATCTATTCAACCATGATTGTCATAGGCAAACATTTTTACATCTTGAATATTGTTTCTCTGACCATTTTCGTCATCATAAACCCTTTATTATTCCTTTCACTAATGAAACATTAATTCGAGAATATCTCGGTAAGTACATACTTTAGGCTTCATACCCAAGATTAGCTTTTTTTTCTTTACTCATAACATTGCATAATCGATGTAATCTTTAAAACATTTAATATTCTTCTCAAAACTATTTTCACTTTCCAACTACTTTCATTTTTGTGTACATCACTAATAGTTTCACCACCGAACTCTTTAGTTTCACACTTATGAACTTATTCAACTCGACTCTCGTAAAAATCTCGTTATAAATCAACACTGGTAAGGAGGTGAGGTCGTAAAGCCCCTAACTTACCTTTCATGACTACACATATGACTTAACATTCATCATTAACGAAATATCATCGTAATTACACAACTCGCTCCAAGAGAATTTTCCACACTTACTCATGTTACAGTTGTTTCTATCATTCATGATTTCGAACAGTGATTTTACTTACTCAAACTCCATATTAATATCTATTGAAGTACTCATCATTTAACCCGATTTTCTCTTACCATTGCTTATCAAATTAGAGAACGCCTTATGGGTTTGAGTACGTCATTTACTTGATTGACATAGTCAGGCTATGGTCTTACTTGTATCACAATATCATAGCCCAATTATAATCTTACATGTCGTCATGATGCCATAGTCTCACTATGGTCTTACACGAGATCATACGTCGATGCCATGCCCCAAACATGGTCTTACACTATTTCATACCGAAACTAGGTCCTAGACGTGGTCTTACACAGAATCACTATTCAATACCGATGCCATATCTCATAAATGGTCTTACACAGGATCATGTATCGATGCCAATGCCATGTCTCAGACATGGTCTTATATGGGATCACATGTACTGTCATGGCCCAACCATGGTCTTATTCATCAATTCATCATTGAACGAATGTACTCATCTCCTGCGTTCTGCTTAATTTGACTTCCTAATTCAACTTCCATACTATTATAACATTTGTGGCTTCATAATAGAGTCATAAAACAAAACATTATATATCCTCTAATTTAACAGTTAAACATGAGATTCAACTATGTGGACATATTGAATGTACATTATTCAAACAAGTGTACATACACACATATCCCTTTCATTGGGTAAGTTCACTCATCATATTCACTTAATCAAATATGTTGAGCATATAACATCACATGCATGTCGAACCCACATGGATAAGCTTATCACATACAACTTTCATTTCATTCCACAATTTTCACCTTTCTCAACTTATGATTATCTCATTTCGTATCTTATCACACACATGTCATGAACTTTGATTCATACCTTTCTGAATTTAATCACATCATTAGCACATTCCAATTATATCATTATCATTTTCAATATTATCGAAAATAGCTTGGTTGGGAATCATCTCTGTCTTAACAAAATAATTTTGCTAAAGCCAAGAGATATTACACTACCGTGAGTAGTAATATGACTTGTATAGCTAAACTCTCGTACGCTAGGTTAGTCCAAGAATTGACTAAACTATAGCTCTGATACCACTAAATGTAACACCTCTTACTCGTATTCAACGCCAAAATCGGGTACGAGGCATTACCGGACTTAATGCACTTGAACATACAACTTTGGGCTATAAAATTTCATTCCAACATAAAACTTCCCATTCTCATTCAAAACATTCTCATTATTGGCCTACGAGGCCTTAAACATGCAAATGGAAGGTCTCAGAATCAAACCGAGAACTTTTGAATACTTAAAAAAATTTTACCTTAACAGGGCTACAAACCCGTGTGAAATGGGACACGCCCGTGTGGGCAGGCTGTGTGGTTACACACGCCCATGTCCCAAGCTTGGGTGAAATTTATTTTCTAATTCAAACCTACAGGGGTTTTCACACGGCAGGACACACCCCCGTGTCCCTCACACGACCTCGACACGCCCGTGTCCTCACCCATGTGTGAAAACCTGGGTATTCTATTTATGACATCAACCTCGTAGGGGCACAAGGCCTACACACCGTGTGTCTAGCCCGTGGTGACACCGACTTGCAACACTAACAACACTCATGGTCTGACAGGTTCCACAGCCATTTAGTGTCTCCCAATTCAAGGCTATTTTCCAAGCCATTTAGCCTCCCTCACTTGCAGACATTCACACATCATCACATATCATTCTCAAATCATTAATTATAACACTTGAATTTTCACATTTCAATCGTGAAAAGCAAACTATCTTCCCCTATACGAGGGGGAACTATTACTAGCACAATTACAATCGACATGAGCCATTATCCATGGCCATACATAACCGAACCATAAACTATTTTAGGCTAACACATTTGGCTACTTTAACTATGACTTAATTAAACAAAATAAGATCCCTATACATGCCATATCTCAAGTAGACTTGAAACCTTATACCCAAGTGACTTCTCGATAGTGTTAAAACATCTCCGGCGGTCTCCAACCCGAGCTAGTTAAGTTAACCTATAAGAGATAGGAAAGAAAGAGGAGTAAGCAATAATGCTTAGTAAGTTCATATGCAAATAATAAGCAACTATTGGCATTCATTTATTTCAGTCAACCACGAAGGTATTAAAATGAGGTTTACACTTAAGCTCATGGTTACCCATTCAATCATTCATAATGCTTATTCATTCCAAACCTTCACCTATCACAAAACATCGTTCATCTTTACTTGCATCTATACCCACAAAGCCTCATTTAATTTCACTTAATTAAATCTCTCGATAACACCTCAGAATAATAATAAATACTCAGTGGTTTCGCACATAGCCTACCATTTAATAATTATTAAGGTGGTATCGCACACAGCCCACCATTAAAACTAAACACGATGGTATCGCACACAGCCCATCGGTAACAAATAATAAGGTGGTATCACACACAACCCACCATTGATAATAATTGTGATGGTATCACACACAACCCATCGCTAACAATTAATAAGGTGGTATCGCACACAGCCCACCATTCATTACACATTCATGGATATTTACCCACAACCATTTTCCTATTTCAAATGTTCATCCAGGAATTTTCTCACACTCTATCATTTTGAAATCGATTTCTACAATAATCTTTCGCATTCATGCAATGCATTAATAAATATAACATATGCAATCAAGATACATCGTTTACACATAAACTCACCATGGGTTCATCATATACTGAAAACACCTCAAATGAGTTCTGGGAACGTATTTGTACCTCTCATGGTATAACCACATACTTTCTCATTTTCAATATACCTATTGAATCACTGAAAATGCTAAAGGATACTCTTGAGTCTCACACATATAGTATCATATCAACGCCATATCCCCGATATGGTCTTACTTGAAATATCATATCGATGCCATGTCCCTGACATGGTCTTATACAAAATCTCATACCGAGGCCATATTCCAATATGGTCTTACATGAAACCTTAATTATCATAGTATCATGATATTTGCATTCCATCCATTCTTAAGTTCAATTGAAGATTTTCATTTCTTGACATCTTGTCAAAACATATTTAATATATTCATTGAGACAATATACAATTAATACAACATCTAAATATTAAATACTTCACTTAAAGTTGCATTATAAGCACACGAACTTACCTCGAAACCGAAAGGGTAAAAAGGGACTTAATTGTCCATATTTCTCTTTTCTCCCGTTCTAGGTTCGAATCCCGTTTGCTTTAATCTATAACAATAAAATTTACTCATTTAATCTCCACACTAATCAATACATTTCAAAATTTCTACTTTGGAAAAATTACCATTTTGCCCTTAGACTTTGGCAAAATTATGATTTTTCCTTAGGCTCGTATATTGATTTTCATCCATTTTCTTTGTTAATCAAGCCTAGACGATTAGTTTTTACTCTTATAGCAACTCAATATTTCAACTATTACACACATTTTACTATCTATTTTACAACTCTTACAAAAAGGTCCGTTTAGGTGTTTTCATGTAACACCATTCACAAAAGTTGTTCATCACACAACTAAGACTCATTTTATTCCATAAAAATGTAGCAAATAACTTAATTGCTCTCATGGAAAAATCTTATACCCTTAACCATTTTGCAAAATAGTCCCCTCATTAGCTAGCTTAAGCTTTAGGGGTTCCAAAAGTAGAAAAATTTTCAAGAAAGGCCACCAAAATCACTTACTTGCAAGGAGGAAAGCTTGCCTGAAATTTTGAGTTCTCAACCCCCATCTTGGTTGCTTATTTTCGGTGGAGAGGATGGAGAGAAAATGCAAGGATAGTTGAGGAGGTCAAGTGCATTGAGTGCGAGAGGAAGGATCAAGAGAAAAGTTAAAATATGAACAAGAGGGATTAAGGTATTTCTAGTTCTTCTCAACGGCCCACGAAGCGGGCCATATTTGATAAGTTGATACAGACAAAACCAGTCACCATAGTGGAGCTAGCTGTTAGAGTTGAGTAGGTTTCAGTATGTGGTTATTGTAACAGATGTCATTCATGCGAGTATTGGAGAATAATTGAGGCTTGTTTTAGGTACGGTGCAATCAGGTACAAGATTAGTAAGTGTCCCCTCATGGTTTAGCTTGACCGAGCTCCGATTTAGGGTTAGATTCCACCTCAGAGAGTTGGTTAGTAACCTGTCAGGGATCGTGGTCTGATTCGGGGTGGTAATGGTAGTGGTCGTGGTTAAAGAGCACCGGGTAGAGGTGCAGGTCAGGTTGAGGCTAGACAACCAGCGTTGATTTATGTAGCGAAGCACTGAAAGGATAGAGATGCAGTTGATGTGATTATCAGTACATTCACTATTTACTCATTGCCTTATTTTACTTTAATTGATTGTGGATTTATGCATTCTTATGTATCTAGTGGTGTTGTGGGGAATTTGGGAATTGTGGCTGAGGACACTGGTAGAAAACTTTATGTGGTTAGTCCTTTAGGTCAATCAGTACGAGTTAGTAAAGTGTATAGGAGGTGTCTGCTGGACGTTCAAGGACTTATATTCCCTACTGATTTGATGGAACTACTCTTTGGGGAATTTGATTTGATTCTGGGTATGGATTGATTAGTGGAGCATCGGGTTGGATTAGATTGTGAGTCCAAGCGGGTGACTTTCCACATTAGGGATGATTTGGAAGTTGTGATGGTAGGTGAGCATTGGGATTATTTGTCTAATGTAATATCTACTTTAGTGGTTGAAAATTTAGTTCGTAAGGACTGTGAAGCATATCTGGCTTACGTACATGACACAAGTAGTGAGGTTCAATTATAGAAAAGATTCGCACTGTTCAAGACTTTTTGGACGTGTTTCTTGAGGAACTGCCAGGATTGCCTCCAAATAGAGAGGTTGAGTTTGGGATTGAACTTTTACAGGGAGCAGCTCCAGTGTCCATCACTCCTTATCGTACGGCACCGAATGAGTTAAAGGAACTTAAGTTACGACTTCAGAAACTTCTGGATAGGGGATTTGTTTGACCTAGTATGTTCACGTAGGTTGCACCAGTGCTTTTTGTTAATAAAAAAGATGGGTTGATGAGGATGTGTGTAGATTATCATCAGTTGAACAAGTTGACGATAAATGATAAGTACCCCCTTCTTAGGATTGAGGATATATTCGATCAGTTGCGAGGGGTATCTGTGTTCTCAAAGATTGATCTACGTCCTGGGTACCATCAGTTGAGAGTTAAGGAGGCTGATGCATACCAGAATGCTTTTAAGACTCGTTATGGTCATTACGAGTTTCTTGTGATGCCATTCAGATTGACTAATGCCCTAGCAGCATTCATGGATCTCATGAATCGGGTTTTTCAACCATATTTTGATCAGTTTGTCATTGTGTTTATCGACAATATTTTGGTCTATTCTAAGTCAGAGGAGGAGCATGATGGGCATCTTTGTACAGTTGTTCATATTCTTCGGGAAAAAGAATTGTATGTTAAACTAAGCAAATTCGAGTTCTGGTTGGGTGAGGTGACCTTTTTGGGACATGTGATTTTTACTAAAGGTATCTCAGTGGGTCCTAAAAAGATAGAGGCAATTTTGGAATGGAAGCAGCCTCGAAATGTAACTGAGCTTTGGAGTTTTCTGGGTTTGGCATGATCGAAGATTTGTGGAAGGGTTTTCTTTGATAGCGGCACCTTTGACTAAGTTATTTCATAGGAATGCTCTATTTGATTGGGCTGTTGAGTAGGAATTGAGCTCTGAGAAGCTCAAATCAGTTTTGACTCATGCACCTGTATTAATTTAGCCTAAGTCTGGGAAGGATTTTATTGTGTATAGTGATGCATCGCATACTAGTTTTGTAACTGCCCATTTTTAGTCAAATCAGAATAGTGGTTTTTGGACCACAAATTTGAGGTTGAAATTATTTTTTTTATTATTTTAATATTTACAGCATGATAATATGTTTGTGTGAAAGTTTCGTTTAGAAATTTTATCGTTTGAATGCTCAATTCGGTAAAAAGGACTAAATCACGTAAAGTGTAAAACTTACGTTCTATTAGTTAAAGGTATTAAATAGCTATCAAATATTAAAGTGAAGGTACTTATGTTGTAATTAGACCATTATAATGGTGATTGGACAATATTGGACATGGATTATGTGATTTTAATGTTTATTTACTAAGGTTAACTAAGTAAAATGTAAATAATCATAAAATAAATAAAACAAAACCTTTTTTTTTATCATCTTCATCATCTCTTTCACCAAAATTTAAAAGAGAAAGCCATGGAAGCATGCTAGGGCATTCAGCCAAGCTATTTACCTTGCATTGGTATGATTTTTCATCCTGTTTTTAATGATTTCTATGTTTTTAAGATCGTTCCAACTAGGTCTAGCTTGCCCAGGGACTATTTTGCAAAATTGTTAAAGATTATGAATGTTTGTTGCGAATTATACAAGTTCTATAAAGTGATTTTAGTCAAAATACAAATTAGGGATTAAATTGAGAAATGTTGAAAATTTGTAGTCAAAATGTGAAATATATGGAAAATATGGGCTGCTAGGTCATAATGGTAATTCGGCTAGCATGGGTTAGTATTAAATTTCATGAATTTGTGATTTTATAAAATAAATACTAAATCGTAAAAGGTGTGAAACATTAGGGGCAAATGTGTAAAATTACCTTAATGAGTGTTTTTGACTAAATTGAATAGAAAGATGATTAAATAAGTTAATTTTGATTACATATAGATCAAGAAAAGTGAAACTCAAATCCAAATCGAGGAAAAAATAAAGTTCTCGACCAATCGACCAGTTTAACTATTTTTACATCCGATGTAAGTTTGTATGTAATAAGCTTTGTTATAATTATGTTTTTAATGCTTTGATATTGCATAAACTGTGAATACGAGATTACGGACATATTCAAAAATGATTCGACGATGATTCAGCATTTAAATTCCGGTTGAACCTTAGGAATAGATTTGGATACTAGTGACATGTAATTAAGGGCTTTATGAGATTATGTGATCCGGGTGCTGTCCTGTACGTCCTACTGGTGGCTGAGTATATCGACATGTTTTGCAGTTACTTGACAGCTTGTGTGAGCAGCACCATGTAGCCACGTCTTGACCCACAACTTGTGTGAGTAGGCCCGTTGATAGCTCGAGAGTGAGCATATATGTGATATGTGATCGAGATAACTTTAGCTAGATATGTGGCACTTCATGTGTGAGTTTCCCATGTATCTGATAGTATTTTGAATAGTTCAATGGGTAAACGAAAGATGTGGTTGAGTATGAGATTGATACGAGATAGTACATGTATGTGCGTGAACCGTATAAACTTTAAATTGAAGAAGTTGTGAAGTGCACATATAAACATATGATTAAACATATGAAAGGTTTGTTACTTAAATGATCTAAATGTTGCTATATTCAATTGGTTGATATGAATATTTATGATTGAATTGAGTTTATTTCATATGAGCTTACTAAGCTATATAGCTTACTTTGTTTAATTTTTCGTGTTTTATAGTGAAATCAAGCTAGCTTGGATTCGGGAATCATTGGAGGCTATGTCACACTATCCTACTATCACTTGGTACTTTTAACCTTTGGTATTTTGGTATATGGCATGTATAGGGACTTTGGTCATTTTGGTATATTTTGTAATGTGTTGTGCCACATAAGTTGGCTTGTAAATGCTTATGTTGTAGTTTGTATATATAGCCATGAGTGATGGCTCATTTTAGGCTATTTTGGTATGTTTGAATCATATATCTATATTTGTGTCTAAGTCTTGTAAATGTGTTGAATGATAGTTGTATGATGCTTAATGGTAATAGGCATGATGAGTATCAAATGGTTGATTTGTGGATATTGATTTGCTTCTGAATTTTAGGTTAAATGATGCATATTTGGAAGTGTACATTTAATTGAATTGTATATGTAACTTTGGTCTAAATGGTACGGTATATTTTGTGTCTTGTGTGTATTGAGAAAAGTGGTATAGATTATCCATGAATTAAACTTGAATTGGTTGGTTAAAATGTAATGTTATGCTATGTTTTGGTATCTATTGGGTTGGTATAGGTGTGCACAAATTTGGGTGGCAAAATGGCTTGGTAAATAGCCTATTTTTGTCCACACAAGTAGAGACACGGGCATGTGTCTTAGCCATGTGTGACATATGGTTACGTTACACGGTCGTGTGTCCCCTGGTGTTGAAATTTAAGTTAAATCAGTATGCTCCACACAACTTCACACACATAAGTTAGTATACCCTACAGGTTTGGCACGACTTAGCACACGGCCTGCCGCACTGGTGTGTATGGCCAATTTTAGGGCACACGGGCTAGCCACACATGTGTTTGTGTTGGTTGTGTGACCCAAGTCAGAGAGTTACACGGGGTCAGACACGAGCTGGGACACGGCCATGTGATCCCATTTCGAGTGTCCACACGGCCAGTGACATGGGCATATCTTGTAACACCCCAAACCCAGCCTAGACTTTACGATCGGATCTAGCAAGTCACATGGTTGGGTTGTTTAAAAGATGTGTTCTCGTTAAAAACTTCGTATATTTTTATTTTAAGACTTGGGCTTTGTTGTGTGTGAAAATCAATTTCGCTTTTATGGTGTTGTTGTAAAAACGCTATTTGTTATAACTATTGAAACCTCTGTTTATAATAGAAATCAGGTTCAGTTATTTGCAAAGATGCGGTATTTTGAAAATGGTTATCGTCGTTTTAAGAAAACCACGTATCAAGAAATTTAGTAGTTATTAAAGTAAACTTAAAGAAAGTAAAGCAACAACCTTATTACAAAAATATTAACCCCAAAATAAAAAAAAAGACTAAAGTAAAGCAAAACAAAAATTTACTAAGTTGGCGGTAATAAATCCTGATGTATGGCTAGCACAGAGTCCTCCACAGCTCCAAATCCACTAATGATGGGGATTACCTACAAGGTTAAAACGGAGGGTGAGTTACGAGAACTTAGTGTGTAACCCCAATTTCAGTCACAGTCATAGTCTCAGTCGGGCCTAAGCCCCATACAGTATAAATTTGGGCCCACGACCCCAAAATCATGGTAATGCAAACAGAAAATGCAACCCAACCTAATAGTCCATCCGCTACACTCCACTCGTACCAGCACTACACTCCGTGTGGGGACCAAGTTAACCCACCCAACCCTACAATCCAAGAATGCAGTCGAGCTGCCAGTATAAACACAGTAAAGCTGCCAGTATCAGTGTATGTGGCTGAGCCACTGAAATCAGTATATTGTGGCATAGGCACCACTACAACACTTCCTCCATCATTACAACCCATCCCAATGCAACATGTCATGGCATAATAATTCAGTGTATGCAAAATGTATAACCATGGCAGTTAATCAAGTTATACACAATCATGCCAAATCTGCCCCTAAGGGTATAACAGTAATTTTACCCAATGAGGGTATCTCAGTAATTTACCCAACGAGGATATTTCAGCAATTTTATGAACTAATGGCCTTTCTGAAGGCCTACTGTCGCCTCGAGCATCATGAGACCTTTTCTGGTTCTTTACGGAGCTACTGGGCCTAAAATCCATTTTAGGCCCAATCGGACCCACACGTTCGTGTGGCCCATTTTAGGCACAATTTTCCATCAATTTCACCCATGTGGGCTGAATAGCCCATTGGGTCCGTTTGGCCCATTTCGATCCGGATAGGACTATTTCAGCCTTAGTATCGTGAGAGTGTTCTTGACACCCTCAATGACTTAACGTCACGTTTCACATCTCGTTTTACCACCAAGAGTGCTCGCGTGCTCGAGTAGTCACAGCTACCGGTTTTTTGGCTCTTTGGCATTTGGCCGTTTCATAAACATTTCACACAAACATTCAGAGAGGTGTGAGATTACACACCTATTTACGATTTGCGACACTTGGCACTATTTCCAGAATACCTTAGATCCATAATGACTAATGGTTAGGCTTAATACAATATCTCCAACATTGGAATTGATCAACACCCTACACCACTTACCCAAAAATCTGAGAATTTCACCATCAGGAAGATTTCATAAACGATTCCTTGGTTTAAGCCCACCGAGTCCCTTGCAACATTAGCCAATAAAACTCACATCAAATCTTAAAACATGGGAGCCTTTCGGTATGAAAAAGAAACAACCAAAGGCACCAATATTTGACCTTAAACCCACTTACAAACCAACCTTCGAAAACCAAGACTAGCAAAGCGATAAAGGGTATGCTAGCACTCCAACAAATTCGGCCTCAGATTAGAGATGAGTCGCATGAGAAGATGAGGTTCGGCCTTGCAAGAAGAATGAATTCGACTTTAAAGAGAAGAGACAAGAAAAAATCGATAGAAAGAAAATAAAAGAAAAGATATTACCTTGTTCATAATAGTGCTGAAAAGCCAAGGTAGATTCGGCAGACACAAATCCCTCACGCTTCAGGCTACTCGATTTCAGCTAATAGAAAGGAATAAAGAAGCCAATTCCAATTGGAGAGGAGGGAAAGATTTGGCTTATGGAGAAGAGAGTGTAGAAGAGGAACGCAAAACGAAAAAAGAGAAGAATTTGATGAAAAGAGAGAAAAGATAAGTAGGGGAGGGTTCGGCTATTAACAAGGAGTAGTAGAGAATAACCTCAAATTCGGAGAAGAGAGGGAGTAGATGAATTCGGCTATTGGGGTTTTGACAATCACAAATGAATGAAAAAAATACTTGAAAAGAAAAGAGAAAGAGTCTCTAGAATGGTTAAGGTTTTGGCAAGGAAAGATGAAACAAAATACCCGAAATGCTTGAGTAGCCAAAAATCAGAAATGTAAAAGAAAAAGCTAAGAACCACAAAGAATTTTGGCACACACACCAAGAGGTTTCGGTTTTCTCTTTTCTACCTACCAAATGCCAAATTTGTTACCTTACTCTCCCCTCTATCCGAAATTCTCACCCCCCATGCAATTCCCATTTTCGGCCAACTTCTCCACTCCACCACATCCCATGATTCTCTCCCCAAATCACTCCACCATTCACTCTCCAACACCCATTTGAAATATTTGACCGAGTCTTCCCTCTCTCTTATAGAGTTTGGTCTCTACTCACTTCCTCCTTCCCTGAGCACAAAAATAAAACTCCACTATGCTGCATGTGGGATTCGAACTCTCTTTCTTTTTGCTTCCCTTGTGACGCCACACCACTAGGCCATATGCTCATCTTGTGTTAGCAAACACACTTAATTAACCTTAAGTCCTACTTTCACTAGCTCACCCCACTTAAGTGCCCAAAAACCAAACTTTCACCAGGGCCTAAGCTCGAACCTGAGCCTTCCCAGGACCCCCATTCACACCCAAAAACAAGCTTATCAATCACAATACATGCAATACCGCAAAAATACCAGACCCTTATTTTTAGGATGTTACAGTTTACCCCTTAAAGAAATTTTAGCCTCGAAATTTACCTGATTAAAAGAGGTAAGGGTATTACTGTCATATTGCCTCCTCCGGCTCCCACGTGGCTTCCTCTGAACTGTGATTACGCCACAACACTTTGACCAGTGGAATGGACCTCCTCCTCAACACCTTAACATCCCGATCCAAAATCTGCACGGGTTCTTCTTCAAATGACAAATCAAGTCTAACCTCAATTTCTTCCACCGTATTATATGAGAAGGATCTGAGTGATAGCGTCTTAGCATCGAAACATGGGATACATCATGTATCCGATTCAATTCTGGGGGCAACTCAAGCTGATACGCGATCGGTCCCACGCGCTTTACTATCCGATAAGGCCCAATGAATCGGGTTCAACTTACCCTTCCGTCTGAATCTCAAAATCTTCTTCCAAGGTGAGACCTTTAAGAAGGCATAATGCCCTACTAAAAATTCTATCTCCTCACGCTTCAGATCCGCATACGGCTTCTGTCTATCAGAAGCTTTTTTTAACTGACCCCGAATCAACTTAACCTTTTCCTCAGTCTTTGAAATCAATTCCGAACCCAACAACCGTCGCTCACCCAATTCTATCCAACAAGTAGGGGTACGACACCTACGACCATATAACACCTCGTAGGGTGCCATCTGAATGCTGGATTGGTAACTGTTATTATATGCAAACTCTGCTAACGGTAAATAATCTTCTCAACTACCCCTGAAGTCAATCACACAGCCCCTTAACATGTCTTCCAGAATCTGAATTACCCTCTCCGACTGGCCATCAGTCCGTGGATGAAACGCTGTACTAAAGTCCAATCTTGTACCCAATGCTTCATGTAACGCCTTCCAGAACCGAGATGTGAATCTTGGATCCTTGTCCGAGATGAAAGACACTGGCACCGCATGTAGCCTCATAATCTCTACCACATATAGCTTGGCCAACTTTTGTAACGAGTAGTCAATACGAATAGGTATGAAGTGAACGGACTTAGTCAACCGATCAACAATTACCCATACTGAATCCTTCTTAGTAGGCGTTAGGGGTAGCCCACTAACAAAATACATCGTTATCCTCTCCCACTTCCAAAGTGGAATCTTAACCAGTTGCAGCAATCCCGAAGGCAACTGATGTTTTGCCTTCACTTGCTGACATGTCATACACTTTCTCACAAAGTCAGTAACTTCCTGTTTCAGTCCAGGCCACCAATACAGTTCACGTAGGTCCTGGTACATCTTATTTCCACTGGAATGCATAGCGTATGGGCTACTATGCGCTTCTCGTAGAATCAACTGTCTCAACTCAGAGTCTTTCGGTATACAAACTCTTCCACGGAAACATAATACCCCTTTGTTGTTCAGCCCAAAATCCACTGTCTCTCCACTTTTCACTTGCTGAAGCCGAGAACCCAACAATTCATCCAACAATTACTTCTCTTTAATCTGACCTACCCATGTCTGTTTCACCTGAAGTTCTACCATCAAACTACCATCCTCTAAAATACTAAGGTGAGCAAACATTGCTCTCAAATTCGATACCATTTTCCGACTTAATGCATCTGCCACCACATTGGCTTTACCCAGTGATACTCAATTGAGCAGTCATAGTCTTTCAGTAACTCTATCCACCTCTGTTGCCTGAGATTTAACTCCTTTTGGGTAAGGAGATATTTCAGGCTCTTATGGTTAGTGTAGATGATCAACTTTTCTCCATACAGGTAATGTCTCCATATCTTTAGGGCGAACACTACTACGGCTAGTTCCAAGTCATGAGGAGGATAGTTCACCTCATGTGGCCTTAGTTGGCGAGATGCATGTGCCAACACCTTCCCTTCTTGCATTAGCACACAACCCAAACATGTGTGTGATGCATCACAATAAATAACAAATTCTTTCCCAACCTCAGGCTGTATCAACACTGCTGCTTCAATCAGAATCTTCTTCAACTTTTCAAAACTTTCCTACTGTTTATCAGCCCGCACAAATGGTACTCCCTTTCGCAGTAACTTAGTTAGGGGTGCACAGTCAACGAAAACCCCTCGACAAACCTTTTGTAGTAACCAGCCAAACCCAAAAACTTGGATCTCGACATCGACTTGGTGGCTTCGGTCCAATCTGACTTCAATTTTATGAGGATCAACCCTAATCCCCTCGTTAGACACTACATGCCCCAAAAACGTCACCTCTTTTAGCCAAAACTTGCACTTACTGAGTTTAACACAAAGTTGCTTCTCTCTTAATATCTGCAGAATAACCCGAAAATGCGAATCATGCTCCTCCTCAGTCCTTGAGTACACTAAGATGTCATCTATGAATACCACCACGAACAGGTCTAGATAGGGTTGGAAAACCTGGTTCATCATATCCATAAAAGCGGCGAGTGCATTTGTTAATCCGAACAGCATTACTAGAAACTCACAATACCCATATCGAGTTCGAAAAGTAGTCTTATCATATCCATCTCCTTGACCCTTAACTGATAGTACCCCGATCTTAAATCAATTTTTGAGAAAATCGCACCTCCTTGCAGCTGATCGAACAGATCGTAAATCCTTGGTAGCAGGTATTTGTTCTTAATAGTTAACTTCTTCAATTGATGATAGTCAATGCACATATGTATTGACCAATCCTTCTTCTTTACAAACAATATTGGCGCTTACCACGGAGATATACTTGGTTGGATAAATCCATGGTCCAACAACTCTTAGATCTGAGCTTTAAGTTCCACCAGCTCTTTCGGTGTCATCCTATAAGGGGCGATGGGCACTAGAGCTATTCCCGATAACAGCTCAATGCCAAATTCGACCTGACGATTCGGAGGCAACCTCGGAAGCTCTTCAGGAAAAACATTCGAGAACTTCTTTACGATTCTGACATCCCCAACAAAAAATTCTTTAGCATTAGATGTACTGACAAAAGCTAGAAACTCCTCACACCTCTTACGCACGAGCTTCTCAACCGTTAATACCAAAATCATATGAGACAGATAATCCCTTCTTTCTCCTATCACCATCACCTCCTCATCCTCTGGAGTCCTTAATACCATATGCTTAGCAGCGTAATCCAAGTTCACACGGTGTTTAACTAGCCAGTCCATGCCCAGAGTAAGATCAAACTCACCGAACATTAGTTTCTTCAAATCTGCCGGAAATACCACTCCTTGAACTTCTAGAGGCATATTCCTAAACAACTTGTTCACTACCACAAATTGTCCTAGAGGGCTAATCACAGACATTTCTCTGGCAGCAATCTCAGATTTTATTCCTAGAGTCCCAGACACAGTACGGGCAACATATGAATGGGTAGATCCAATATCAATCAAAGCAGTAAATGGCACATCAAATATAAGAAACGTACTGGTTATGACATCCAGTGCATCACCATTCTCTCGACGTCTAGCCGCATAATCCAACCCTGGCTGCCTTGCATCGGTATTACCAATACCTCTACCCGGTGCTCCACGACCTCGTCCAAACCCATTTCCCCCTCTGGCTGGGCCACGCCCTCTCGGTGGCTGTTGACCACCTCTCTTTGGCTGAACATAACCCTATCTTGCAGCTGACGTCAGACCCAGTTTTAGCATATAGTCCTTAATTCTGTGGTCTCTTGACCCACACCTAAAGCAAACCCCAACTTTCTTCCAACATTCACCCCAATAAAATAACTCGCACACTACACAAGGCTGCAGTCTACCAGTAGCAAATGAAGCTCCAGTTCAGACTGGCTCATTAAATCTAGGCCTTTTTTGAAATCTATCAGAAGAATTGGAAGGCCTAAAATCCCTCTTATTCCTGCCCCTATCATTGTCACGATTCTGACGCTCAGTGCGTTTCACCTCCTCAGCAATATTGGCTTTTTCCACTAATATAGCAAAATCTCTTTCCGCTGCGATGCTATCAATACCCTCAACTCATCTCGCAGCCCATCTTCAAATCGTACACAGCGCTCATAATCGGTAGAGACTATTTCTCGAGCATATAGGCTCAGATGTAAGAACTTCGCCTCATATTCTACCACAGATTTATTCCCCTAAACCAGAATCGAGGATTTTTTTCTCCGAGCGTCCACATAACTTGCCCTGACACACTTCCCTGGAACGTTGTCTTAAAGAAATCCCAGGTGATACGATCTGCTTGAGTACCTTCCCTAATAGTGAGCCACCACTGGTATGCCTCATCTCTTAGTAGGGACACTGCCCCTTTCAGTTTTCTTTCAGCGGTGCAATCCAGATTATCCATAATCTGTTCAACTGCCTCCAACCAGTATTTGGCTACATTTAGGGACACACCAAAATGCCTCTAAAACCTTCAGCCCCGTTTGACCGGAGTCGCTCAAAAATAGACCCACGAGCTGCCGACCCAATACTTGCTCCAGCAACCCATTCTAAAACTTGCAGCATCACTTGGGACAAAGCATCGTCCCCTCCAGTTTAATCATGAGACCCTATTTCGGTCACCGGTGACGTAGATGCTTCTATTTCAGGCATATGCCCTAATGCTGAGGATCCAGCCCTAACATCTCGGCCTCTAACATGGCCGCATGTACCTCGTCCATGTCCCCTTGTACTCATGTGCTGAATCGAATTAATATGATTAAAAATTTTATGAATCAGTATGTAATTCAGTGTTTATTAACAAATACTTTATGAAAAGTAGATATAAGAGTTGTTTTCGCAGATCGAGTTTCCTAATGTCTCAGTCTCTACAATCTTAGCTCTTATAGCTAGTAGTCTCAGTATACTACCACTACTCTAGTAGTTTATTACTAAAGTCATTTCATCATATCATCAGATATAGGGTAAAAGAACTTATGGATTTGGTGCCAAAGACTCGGGTGCCATACTTCCACCAAAACATATATTTTCTAAACCTTATTTCAAACAAATTTTCAAAACATTTTCGAACCCATTCCACAGCCGAGTTTTGTAATCGGGCTCTGATACCATAAAATGTAACACCCCAAACCCAGCCTAGACGTTACGATCGAATCCAGTATGTCACATGGTTGGGTTGTTTAAAAGTTGTGTTCTCGTTAAAAACATCGTATATTTTTATTTTAAGACTTGGGCTTTGTTGTGTGTGAAAATCAATTTCGCTTTTATGGTGTTGTTGTAAAAATGCTATTTGTTATAACTATTGAAACCTCTGTTTATAATAGAAATCAGGTTCAGTTATTTGTAAAAATGTGATATTTTGAAAAAAGTTATCGTTGTTTTAAGAAAACCACGGATCAATAAATTTAGCAGTTATTAAAGAAAACTTAAAGAAAGTAAGCCAACAGCCTTATTACAAAAATATTAACCCCAAAATAAAAATAAGACTAAAGTAAAACAAAACGAAAGTTTACTAAGTTTGCGGTAATAAATCCTGATGTGTGGCCACCACAGAGTCCTTCACAGCTCCAAATCCACAAACGCTGGGGATTACCTGCAATGTTAAAACAGAGGGGTGAGTTACGAGAACTCAGTGTGTAACCCCAATTTCAGTCACAATCATGGTCTCAGTCTGGGCTAAGCCCCATATAGTATCAATTTGGGCTTACGGCCCCAAAATCATGGTAATGCAAACAGAAAATGCAACCCAACCTAATAGTCCATCCGCTACACTCCACCCGTACCAACCCTACACTCCATGTGGGACCAAGTCAACCCACCCAACCCTACACTCCAAGAATGCAATGAGTGCCGATAAACACAAAAAAGTCGCCAAGATGTCGATATAAATGGTCGAGCCAATCGAATCAAGATATTATGGCATAGCCACCAGTATAGCACTTCCTCCATCATTACAACCCATCCCAATGCAACATGTCATGGCATAATAATTTAGTGTATGCAGAATGTATCATCATGGCAGTTAATCAAGTTATACACAATCATGCCAAATCTACCCCTGAGGGTATAATAGTAATTTTACCCAACGAGGGTATCTTAGTAATTTACCCATTGAGGATATTTCAATAATTTTACCAACTAATGGCCTTTTCGAAGGCCTACTGTCATCTCAAGCGTCATGAGACCCTTTTTGGGTCTCTACGGAGCTATTGGGCCTAAAATCCATTTAGGCCCAATCGGGCCTACACGCGTGTGGCCCATTTCGTAATGTTACAGTCTTAGATTTCCAAATTTCATAATCGTACTTACTCTTTGCAGTTTTCCATCAATTTTTTCCATGTGGGCCGAATAGCCCATTGGGTCTGTTTGGCCTGTTTTGGCCCGGATAGGCCCATTTCAGCCTCAGTGAGAGTGTTCTTGACACCCTCAATAACTTAACGTCATGTTTCGCATCTTGTTTACCATCATGAGTGCTCGCGTGCTCAAGTAGTCACAGCTGGCTATTTTTTGGCTCTTTGGCATTTGGCCGTTTCACAAACGTTTCGCACAAACATTCAGAGAGGTGTGAGATTACACACCTGTTTGCGATTTTTGACACTCATCACTATTTCCAGAATACCTAAGATCCATAATAACTAATGGTTAGGCTTAATACAATATTTTCCAACATTGGAATTGATCAACACCCTACACCACTTACCCAAAAATTTGAGAATTTTGCCACCAGGAAGATTGCATAAACGATTCCTTGGTTTAAGCCCACCGAGTCCATTGCAATGCTAGAACCGGGAAGAACTATTAGCCATTAAAACTCACATCAAATCTTAAAACATGGGAGCCTTTCGGAATGAAAAAGAAACAACCAAAGGCACCAATATTCGGCCTTAAACCCACTTACCAACCAACCTTCGAAAACCAAGACTAGCAAAGTGAAAAGGGGTATGCTAGCACTCCAACAGATTCAACCTCAGATTAGAGATGAGTCGCATGAGAAGAAGAGGTTTGACCTTGTAAAAAGAATGGATTCGACTTTAAAGAGAAGAGATAAGAAAGAATCGATAGAAAGAAAATAAGAGAAAGATATTACCTTGTTCACAACAGTGCCAAAAAGCCAATGTAGATTTGGCATACACAAATCCCTCACGCTTCAGGCTACTTGATTTTGGCTAATAGTAAGGAAAAAAGAA
Source organism: Gossypium rotundifolium (assembly GCA_025506655.1). NCBI lineage: Eukaryota > Viridiplantae > Streptophyta > Magnoliopsida > Malvales > Malvaceae > Gossypium > Gossypium rotundifolium. The sequence continues at coordinate 149,366,032 of CP106724.1, forward strand.
ACCAATTCCAATTGGAGAGGAGGGAAAGATTCGGCCTATGGAGAAGAGAGTGTAGAAAGGGAAAGCAAAATAGAAAAAGAGAGAAGAATTGGATGAAAAGAGAGAAAGATGAGTAGGTGAGGGTTCGGCTATTAACAAGGAGTAGTAGAGAATAGCCTCAAATTTAGAGAAGAGAAAGAGTAGATGAATTTGGCTATTGGTGTTTTAACAATCACAAATGAAAGAAAAAAAATACTTGAAAAGAAAAGAGAATGAGTCCCTAGAATGGTTAAGGTTTCGGCAAGAAAAGATGAAACAAAATACCGAAACTTGAGTAGCCAAAAATCAAAAATGCAAAAGAAAAAGCTAATAACCACTAGAGAATTTCAGCACACACACCAAGAGGTTTCGATTTTCTCTCTTTGCTACCTACCAAATGCCGAATTTTCTACCTTACTCTCCCCTCTATCCGAAATTCTCAACCCCCATGCACTTCCCATTTTTGGCCAACTTCTCCACTCCACCACATCCCATGATTCTCCCCCAAATCGCTCCACCATTCACTATCTAACACCCGTTAGAAATATTTGACCAAGTCTTCCCTCTATCCTGCAGAGTTTGGTCTCTACTTAGCTTCCTCATTCTCTGAGTACAAAAATAAAACTCCACTAAACTGCATGTGAGATTCGAACTCTCTCCCTTTCTACTTCCCTTGTGACGCCACACCACTAGACCATATGCTCATCTTGTGTTAGCAAACACACTTAGTTAACCTTAAGTCCTACTTTCACTAGGTCACCCCACTAAAGTGCCCAAAAACCAAACTTTCACCAAGGCCTAGGCTCAAACCCGAGCCTTCCCAGGACCCCCATTCACACCCAAAAAAAGCTTGTCAAGCACAACACATGCAATATTACAAAAATACCAGACCCCTATTTTTAGGATATTACATTTTTGTGAAAATTTCTTAATTATTCAAAAAGTTTCCAAAGTTATCGGTTTAGTCCCGAACTACTCCTAACACATGTTTAGGGCGTCGTAGGCTCGTATTAGGGACTAATTGATTGATTGTGAATGAATTGTATATGAATTGAGAAATTGTATGTGAATTATATGTTTAAAAGTGTTACAAGTTTGGTAATGCTCTATAACCCTATTTTGGTGTTGAATACATGTAATAGCCTGATTTAGGGCCTAGCTAAAATAGTGGTTATGGGACCACAAATCTGAAGTAAAAATATGTGTTTTATGGCTTATATGAGGTCTATGGCATGCTTGCATGATTGTGTAAAAATTTCATGAAGAAATTTTATAAATTAGTAATCAATTTATTCATTAGGACTAAATTGAAAAGATTGAAAAATATGAGATTCTAGAATATTCAATTATGAAATAACATTAGAAAAATTATTAGAGGTCCTTATTTAGCAATTAGACCATTATATGTCAAGATGGACAAAAATGGACATGGAAAGGAAGAATCTCAGGAAAGGGGCCTTAAGGGCATTTTAGTCATTTAGTTAATAAACTAATAAAAAGGGGAAAAGAAGTCAAAAATGGTGTCCATCTTCTCCATGCTTAGCCAAAATTCTCAAGGACACCATAGCTAGAGTTTCTTCAACTTTCAAGCTTGATTGTAAGTACCTCTTAGCCCCATTTTTAATGTTTTTCATCTTTTTGAGATCCTCGTAGCTCGATTTAGCTATTTCTAGCTATATTTTGAGCGAGGGTTCATGTTAAAAAATTTACCCATGTATGACATACATGTATTTTGATGTTTAATGAAGGAATATGAAAGTTTGATGTATGATAAACATCTTTTCTAAGTGATTTTCATGGAAAATTCAAAAAAAGGACCTAATTGTAAAATTGATAAAATGTGAATTAAAAATCAATTTTGAAGGAAAATATGTGTTACTGTAAGCTTAAGATAGGTTTGGCTAGGCTTGGGTAACCAAGAAAATGAGTGTATTTCATTATACGAGCCTAGGGACCATTTTGTAAATATGAGAAAGTATAAGGGCAAAATCTTAATTTTTCCAAAGTATGATTCATGGTTTGATTTAGTCAATGTGATCATTAAAAGAGTGAAATTGTCATTATAGATCAAGAAACATGAAGTCTGGACCGAAACCAAGGAAAGAACAAGGTGGTGGACTAAATCGAACAGTTATACACATTTTGATAACAAGGTAAGTTTGTGTGTAATAAATTAAACTTATGTCATTATGTATTGAAATGCTTGAGATTACATGAAATGGACATTATTTCTATGAAAATTCATCAATGATGTTTGATGAGAATATGATGAAGATTTATGATGTGAAAGTCCCGGTTAACCTTAGGAATAGAAAGGATACCATCGTCAAGACATGAGGTTTATAAGGTCTCGTATAAGACCATATTTGGGATATGGCTTCGGCACCGAATTGAGATCCTGTATAAGACCATATGTGGGATATGGCATCGACATCGAATAGAAATTCCATGTAAGATCATGTCTGGGACATGGCATCGATATGCGATCTCGTATAAGACCATAACTGGGATATGGCATCAACATCAATATAAGATCCCGTATAAGACCATATTTGGGATATGGTATCGGCATCGACATGTGGTCCCATGTAAGATTATATCTGGGATATGGCATTGGCATCTTATTACGTGTAAGATGAATTTCGAGTATCCTTTGACATTCCAAGTGGTTCAATGGGTAAAGAGCTAAATTTTATGTTAAAGATAGTAAAGAGCTAAGTTTATGTTAAAGATGAAAAAGTGCTAAAGTTATGTGATGAGTGATACATGTATACATAAGAAAATCACGAGAAATAAGTCTGATATGTGATATATGATTGGTAAGAGAAAGCATGAGTAAGCCATGTCAATGAGCTTGAGAATTTGTGTTCTTACTTAAAGTAAAGTATGAATGTATCATAAGATTCTATGTTACTATTTATTGCATGCAAACTTACTAAGCTTTATGCTTATCCCCTCTCTTTTCCATTTCCTTATAGTATCGCCAAGCTAACTCGGGGATCGAAGGACGTCGGAGTTCGATTCACACTATCTATTCTTTGGGTATAGTAAAGTTTGATTATTTTGGGTATGGCATGTATAGGTACTTGGTCATTTTGTTATGTTATGTAACACCCCTTATCCGTGTCCGACACCGGGACAGGATACGAGGCATTACTAGACTTAACTTGGTTAAACATATAATATCTGGCTATAAAATTTCATTTCAAATTAAAACCTCTTATTCATATTCATAACCTTCTAATTATGGGCCTACGAGGCCCTAAACATACATACGGAAGGGTTCAAGAATAAATCAAAAACTTTTACGCACTTACAAAATATTTGCCTAACTAGGGGCCACACGTCTGTGTGGGCAGGCCGTGTGGTCACACACGCCCATGTTCATAGCCCGTGTGAAATTTATTTTCCATTTTGAACCTACAGGGGATTTTACACGGCTGGACACATGCTCGTGTCTTTAGCCCGTGTCCCTCATAGGGCCTAGACAAGCCTGTGTCCCCACACGTGTGTGAAAACCTTAGCATTCTATTTATGATGTCAGGAAACTCTTAAGGGGCACACGGCCTAGTCAAATGCCCTTGTGCTAGCCCATGTGACGAATCGTACTCTTGCAAATTTGATGTAGGGGACACACGGCCTATCAACACACCCATAGGGGTTGACCATGTGTCACACACGGCCTAGACATACGCCCCTGTGTCTGCCCGTGTGGGCAATTAGAAGGCTATTTTCCAAGCCAATTGCCACCCTGAAACATAAACACACATATACCAACACAAGCAACACATAACATGGCAATAATACACTATGAAGAACTGTAACATCCTGAATTAATGGGCCTATGCGTTTAATGTGTGTGGTTGTGCTTGTTATGCTTGATAGAATGTTTTAGGGGTCCAGAATGGGCTCGAAGTTGGGCCAAGGCCTTAGTCAAATTTTTTGTTTGGACACTCTAGTGGAAAGTAAGTTAGGACAGGGCTTAAAAGACATTACCTGTGAATTAAGACACAAAAATGGGCTTGTGGCCTAGTCATCAGTGGCGATATGCAGGGACTAGGAGTGGCGTGTCAAGCTGTTAAGGAGGTCCAAGGTTCGAGTCCCATAAAGCCCAATTCTTTTTAATTAAATTCAGCTAATTTTTGGCATTTAAGGTGATAGAGTGGGACAGCAATAAGGCTTGGAGATAGGAGGATTTATTTGAGTGGATAATGCAGATAATATGGCAGATAAAGGGAGGAAGAGGTAGTGTTATCTAGGATTCTTTTGGAGGTGTGATCAGATAAAGATAAGGGTGGAAATTTAGGATTTATCTGCTGGTCATAGTGGTGGCCGAAATTCCAACACTGAGGGGGAGGAGAAATCGGTTCTGATATGATCAAGAGGTGCCAAAATTTTCCTTGATTAATAGCTTAGTTTTAGTTTTAAAAAGGGGCATTTTCGGTTTTAAGCAGTAGGTGCCGAAATTTTTCTTAAGTAGGGGGATATCTCTTAAATTTTGGCATTTGACTCTATTCTCTTTTTTCTTTCCTCTCATCCCCACTTCTATGCAAAAGCCAAAAATTTCATTGTTCTCTTCTCTCATGTTTTCCTCCAAAAGTCGAAACTCATAACTCTTCTCATCTCTATTCTTTTCCTATAACCAAATGATCATTGTTCTTACCTTTATTCTCCCTTTTGCCGATTTCTTCATAGCTGAATCTTCATAGATCCTATTACACTGTCTTTCTTTTGATCTTCTCAGAAGCTGAAATCTGTCAGGAGAAGCCAAACCTATTGGTAAGTGCCAATTTCTTTTGATCTTTTATCTTTCAATTTTGGGGGCCATAACTGATTGGCTAATGGGTTGTAAGGCCATCATTAATTCGATATTCTATTCATTGATCTTGTGTCCTATTTGGGCGGCATTCTGGGATTTAAAAGAGATCTAACCGCCTAGGTTTCTAGGACAAAAATTGGCAACTTCCTAATCCTATTGTCTTCTTTCAGGATTTCAAGGTAAGGATTCCAATTCTCCCTAAGTTGATCTATCGGTTTCCTTTATTTATTGTGCCTTAACCTAATGCCTTGTTAAGCAATCATTATAGTATCCTCTGGACTAAAGTCATTCATGGACTCGAATGTCAGCAAATCGAAGGAAGGGGTTGGATCTGTAGTCCTAGCCCAAAGTTCAAGAAACGCTCAGTGTCAGCAATACGGGATTGGCCGTCGGGTTGTGGACTGACTTTAGAACAAAACCTTAGAAAGTTAGCAGTTGTATCGACTTCTGATAGTGTCGACATAAAAAGTACTGTCTTGTTGGTAATCAGGTGTGTAGATCTCTATCACACTAGTTAATCTATAATATATGTATGTTATGGGCTAAAAGCCAGAAAATGAGGCTATCTGAACAGTCGTATTACCAAGAAAGGGTAGGCAAGAGATGCCGGATATGTAATCATAGAAACTTCTCTATGTGTATCGAAGTATGCGAAAGTCTGTGATCTGTTTAGATAGTATAATGTTCTAATTCTTGCATGTATGTATACATGGGATGGGATTGATATGATGAAGGGGAAGGAGGTCGCATGATGATCGGTGGCTTTGCCACATAGGTACATAGTGATCGGTCTTTATGACAGGCAGCACAGCTGTCGAAATACTACAATGTATTATTAGGGTCGCATGGCGATCGGTGGCTTTGCCACATAGGACACATAGTGATCGGTCTTTATGATAGATAGCACAGCTGTCGATATAGTGTGTAGCGGATGGATGGTTGATTGTAGAAATCCCCACAGTGTGATGGTTGGTATGGGGGTGTGTAGATGATGGACTCTTAGGTTTGGGATGGGCCATGTTGCATGTAAATATATATTCTTGCCATTGTGTATGGGCCGGGGCCCATAATGTGTTTAATGGGCCTCAAGGCTTTTATGTGTTTTCGGATTTGCACACCGAGTCTTGGTGACTCACCCTTTCATTTCTCCCAACTTTTCGGATGAGCAGTAGATCGTGGACATGGGAGCCGAGGTGGACTCGAGGGGCCATCAAGTCTTTCATCTTCATAGACTATTTCCAGTTTTTCTTTAAGTTTTAATTTTGGGATTATTTTTGTAATAAGGCCTCCATAACTTAGGTTATCGAACTACATTTTTTTATGTTACATCTTATAAACTTATGTTTTCAAAGTCTTAATTATAAAGTGAAAGGAAAATGTGTTTTTTTCCAGCATGTTCAACGAAAATGTTAAAGTTTCTTCAAAAATGTCACAATTAATGATTAATCGGTTAAAATAAAATAAGATTTTCAAAACCCTTCAAAGTAAAGTTTTCAACATTCAACCCGTGGCATACTAGATCCGGTCATGATGTATGGGCTGAGTTTGGGGTGTTACATTTTTGGTATCAGAGCCCAGTTTAAAACTCGGGCTGTGAAATGGGTCCAGTAGTGATTTGTAAAAGTGATGTAAGTTTGAGAAAAGTTTGGTTGAGATATGGCCTTCGAATCTACCGGCACTCGATCCACGCAGGTAAGTATTCTAAACTCATTATGTGATATGCATGTTGGGCTTGATGGGCTCTATAGGGATGTAGGCTAGTATGCTAGAGTTTATGGACTTTAGGTTTAGTATAAACAATTCTTCAAATCTCATAAGACTTAATTTCTAAGTAAACTTATCTGTGAACAAGTCACAGGGTTAGGGTGTGGTAACAGGCATACGCATGTCTAGGATTGGATCTAGGGAGAGCTTGGTATTTAAGCGGCCCTAGCGGCTCACCTCCTCTTCACTGGAATCCTACCAGTGCGTGAGGATCGCTCACCGTAGCCACTGGGACTTGTTGACGGGCCAAAATTTATAACTAAAACCCGAAAAGGACCAGCCACCCTATTTCGCAAAATTACTAAAATACCATAGTTATGTAAAATTTTTGAAATACCCTCAATTTGTGAAAAATTACCCAAAATACCCTTGGTTTGCAAAATTACTGAAATACCCCCAGATTGTAAAATTACCAAAATACCCCTATTTTGTAAAATCACCAAGATACCCTATTTTTGGAAAATTATGAGAATACCCCTGGGTAGTGAAATGACAAAAATACCCTTATGTGATGAATGTAAGTTCATGGATGCTACTTGTATGTTGATGTGTGATGGTTGAATGTATGTGGGTTCTAGAGCTAGGAAATACAGACCTGAGAACTGAACCTTGTAGATAGAGTTCGAATTCGAAAGAACTACTGTTAAAACTACTCTCCATAAGATTGTTCGTTATTAATCAGTGAAAGAAATTAATAATTCATAAAATTCCTAATCAGATAAACGCGAATCGGTAGAATGAACACTAGAGGACGTGGTGTGCGTGGCTGAGGTAGAGGCAGGATTGCTGTGTCAAAACTGGTAGGGTCTGGTCACGAGTCGGGGAATGAGGTACCAGTGCCACCAGCTGTGGAGACAAAATTTCAGGATCAGACGGTCAGAGATGATGCGGTATCTCAGGCAATGTTGAGGGTTTTAGAGAGGGTTGCTGGGTCAAGCTTAGGCACAGAAGCCCGAAAATCTATGTCAGAGCGACTTAGAGCTAATGGGGCAAAAGTGTTTAGGGGAATTTCTAGGATAGCCCCGAGTACAGCTGAGTATTGGTTAGAGGCGGTCGAACGCATAATGGATGATCTAGATTTCTTGAAAGAAGAAAAGCTGAAAGGAGTAGTGTCCCTTCTCAGGGACGAAGCTTATCAATGGTGGCTTACGGTTAAGGATGGTGCGTGGTCGATCAGATCACCGGGATTACTTGAATAATGGCGCTCCAAAGTAATTACATTGGAATGAGTTATGTGGATGCACAGCGTAGAGCATTTCTGAATCTGGTTCAGGGAAGTAGGTCGATGGCGGCATATAAAGCGAAATTCTTACGCTTGAGCCATTATGCTCAAAGGATAGTGGCCACAAAACATGAACGGTGTGTTCGATTTGAAGATGGCCTGAAGGATGATTTACGTGTTTTAATAGCTCCACAGCGGGAGAGGGAATTTGCTGTGCTTGTGGAAAAGGCTAAGATAGCCGAAGAGCTAAAGTGAACGAAAAAGCTGAATTGAGATAAAGATAGAAGTGGAAGTAGGAGGAATTTTGGATCCTCAGGAGTAGTTGGGTGTACTCAGAAAAGACCTAGGTCGGATGGGCCGAACCGGGTGGAGAGACCTACTGCTAACCAGACACGGAGGTGTGTTCGCTATGGTAAATTCCATGTAGGTGAGTGTTGAGAAGGCAGTGGAAAGTGTTTTAGGTGTGGATCTTTGGACCATTAGATTAGAGACTGTCCACAGCCATGGAGCGATGTAGGACCCATAGGGTAGGGAAATGCTCAGCCAGGTAGAGGAGGTCAGCAGCTGCAGAGGGGTCGTGGTCCAACTAGAGGTGGTAACGATTTCGGTCGGGACCGTGGAGCACCAGGCCGAGGGGCAGGAAACACTGAGGCGAGACAGTCGGGGTTAGTCTATGCTGCCAGACATCGAGAGGAGGCTGACCATCGGATGTTATAACTGGTACGTTTTTAATATTTGGTTTTCCTTACACTGCATTGATTGACATTGGGTTGACATATTCATATGTTGCTAGTAGTGTGTCTGGAACTTTAAGTTTAGATTCTGAGATTACCCTAGGGCGATGACTGTAATTAGGCCATTAAGACAATCTGCGGTGGTAGATAAACTCTATCGAGATGTACCATTAGAAGTTTAGGGAATAGTTTTTGGACGAATCTGATGGAATTACCGTTTGGGGAGTTTGACTTAATATTAGGCATGGACTGGCTGGTGAAGTTTCAAGTTAATTTAGATTGTGCAGCCAAGTGTATGGTGTTGAAAACCCCTGAGGGTAGTGAAGTGTTGGTGATAGGAGAAAGGGGGAACTGTCTGTCGAATGTAGTAACTGCCTTAAGAGCAGAAAGGATGGTGAGAAAAGGATGCGAGGAAGTTTTAATGTTTGTTCGGGCTCTGGAAGCCAAGGACCTAACTGTTGGGGACGTTAGGATAGTGAAGGAGTTTCTTGATGTTTTTCCAGAAGAGCTTCCAGGACTACCCCTGGATCGTGAAGTGGAGCTTGGTATCGATCTTTATCCGGGAACAGCGCCAGTATTTATTGCTCCATATAGGATGGCGCCAAAAGAGTTGGCGGAATTGAAAGCGCAGATTCAGGAGTTGCTGGATAGAGGGTTTATTCGACCAAGTGTGTCACCGTGGGGAGCGCCGGTGTTATTTGTCAAGAAGAAAGATGGATCAATGCGTATGTGCATTGACTATCATCAGTTGAATAAGCTAACAATCAAGAACAAATACTCGTTGCCGAGGATCGATGACTTGTTCAATCAGTTGAAGGGGGCCTCAGACTTTTCAAAGATAGATCTGAGGTCAGGATACCATCAGCTTAAGGTCAAGGAGGCAGATATTCAAAAGATGACTTTTAAGACTTGCTATGGTCATTACGAGTTCATGGTAATGCCATTTGGATTGACCAATGCGCCTACAGCATTTATGGACATGATGAGTTGAATATTCCAACCCTACTTGGATCAGTTTGTCGTGGTATTCATAGATGATATCCTGGTTTATTCAAGATTGGAGGAGGAGCATGACTCACACCTTCGAGTGGTTTTGCAGGTCTTGAACTAGAAGCAGTTGTATGCCAAATTCAGTAAGTGTGAATTTTGGCTAAGGGAAGTTACATTTTTAGGCCATGTTGTGTCGGTAGAGGGGATTAGGGTTGACCCTCTAAAAATTGAAGTGGCATTGAATTGGAAGCCGCCTAAGTCCATGATGGAAATTCAGAGTTTTCTTGGACTAGCCGGGTACTATCGAAGGTTTATTGAAGGATTTTCTTCAATAGTGGCACCATTGACTAAGTTATTACGGAAAGGGGTTTTGTTTGTTTGGTCCAATAAGCAGCAAGAGAGTTTCGAGAAGTTAAAAAAGATTTTGACAGAGGCTCCGATATTGATTCAGTCGGAGGCTGAAAAGGAATTCGTAATTTACTGTGATGCGTCACACATGGGACTAGGATGCGTGTTGATGCAAGATGGAAAGGTTGTTGCGTATGCATCTCGGCAGTTAAGACCGCACGAAGCAAATTATCCCACCCATGATTTGGAGTTGGCAGCGGTGGTTTTTGCTTTAAAAATTTGGAGACATTATCTGTACGGGGAGAAATCTGTTATTTACATCGATTATAAGAGCCTAAAATACCTTTTGACCTAGAAGGAGTTGAATCTAAGGCAGAGGAGGTGGATCAAGTTGTTAAAGGATTATGATTGCTCTATCGAGTACCATCCGGGTAAAGCTAATGTGGTGGCGGATGCTTTAAATTGTAGAGTAATCTCTAACTTGAGAGCAATGTTTGCTCACCTTAGTTTATACGATGATGGGAGCTTATTGGCTGAACTTCAAGTGAGACCCTCCTGGGTCAGTCAGGTTAAAGAGAAGCAGCAGACCGATGAGTTGCTAAAGGAGAAGTTTCATGTAGGATCAAGTGATGGATCGACAGACTTTAGTATGAATGAGGAAGAACTGTTGTGTTTTCAAAGGAGAGTTTGCATGCCAAAAGATCCGAAATTGAGGCATAGGATTTTGCAAGAAGCGCATGGAAGTTCATATGCTATGCACCCCGGAGGGAGTAAGATGTATCAGGATTTGCGGGATCAGTTCTGGTGGCCTGGCTTGAAGCGAGAGGTAACTGAACTGGTGAGTAAGTGTTTGACGTGTCAGCAGGTAAAGGTGGAGCATCAGTTACCATCAGGGTTATTGCAGCCAGTGAAGATTCCACAATGGAAGTGGGAAAGGATCACAATAGACTTTGTTAGTGGGCTACCCCTCACGCCTACTAAGAAAGATTCAGTCTGGGTAATTGTTGATCGCTTGACGAAATCTGCTCATTTCATACCAGTACGGGTCGATTACTCTCTGTAGAAGCTAGCTAGGTTATATATAGCGGAGGTAGTGAGGTTGCATGGGGTACCAGTATCAATCATATTGGACAGGGACCAGAGGTTCACGTCGCGATTCTGGAAGGCTTTGCATCAAGCGTTGGGTACGAAGTTAGATTTCAGTACAGCATTTCATCCTCAGACAGATGGACAGTCTGAGCGGGTAATTCAAATCTTGGAGGACATGTTGAGGGGATGTGTCATTGATTTCGGAGGTAGTTGGGAAGAGTTTTTACCATTGGCAGAGTTTGCTTACAACAAAAGCTACCAGTCTAGTATTCAAATGGCGCCCTATGAAGCATTGTACGGGCGAAAGTGTCGTACTCCTACCTGTTGGATGAAATTAGGGGAACGTCAGATTTTTGGTCCGAAGTTGGTTACCGAGACAGAGGAGAAGGTATGAGTTAATTCGAGCTCGACTAAAGGAAGCGTCGAACCGACAGAAGTCCTATGCAGACTGGAAACGTAAGGACATAGAGTTTGTAATGGGTGACAAGATGTTCTTGAAGGTGTTGCCATGGAAGAAAGTGCTGAGGTTTGGATGGAAGGGTAAATTAAGTCCCAGATTTATCGGACCTTATCGGGTGTTGAAACGAGTGGGGCCGGTAGCCTATCAGCTAGAGCTACCTTCTAAGCTAAGCCAGATTCACAATGTATTCCACGTTTCTATGTTAAGACATAATCGTTCGAATCCATCCTATGTAGTGTCTGTGGAAGAAATCGAAGTTAGACCTGACCTATCCTTTGAAGAAGAACTGGTAGAAATCCTGGATCATGATGGAAAACAGTTCCGTTAGTTAAGGTTTTATGGCAGAATCACAGTTCTGAGGAGGCTACTTGGGAACCAGAGGAAGCGATATGGCGGCAATACTCGCATCTATTCTGATCAGGTAATTTCGAGGCCAAAATTTCTATAAGGGGGTAGAACTGTAACATCCTGAATTAATGGGCCTATGCGTTTAATGTGTGTGGTTGTGCTTGTTGTGCTTGATAGAATGTTTTATGGGTCCAGAATGGGCTCGAAGTTGGGCCGAGGCCTTAGTCGAATTTTCTGTTTGGACACTCTAGTAGAAAGTAAGTTAGGACAGGGCTTAAAAGACATTACCTGTGAATTAAGACACAAAATGGGCTTGTGGCCCAGTGGTCAGTGGCGATATGCAGGGACTAGGAGTGGCCTGTCAAGCTTTTAAGGAGGTCCAAGGTTCGAGTCGTATGAAGCCCAATTCTTTTTAATTAAATTCAGCTAATTTTTGGCATTTAAGTGGATAGAGTGGGACGGCAATAAGGCTTTGGATAATGCAGATAATATGGCAGATAAAGGGAGGAAGAGGTAGTGTTATCTAGGATTCTTTTGGAGGTGTGATCAGATAAAGATAAGGGAGGAAATTTAGGATTTATCTATTGGTCACAGTGGTGGCCGAAATTCCAACATTGAGGGGGAGGAGAAATCAGTTCTGATATGATTAAGGGGTGCCAAAATTTCCCTTGATTAATAGCTTAGTTTTAGTTTTAAAAAGGGGCATTTTCGGTTTTAGGCAGTAGGTGCCAAAATTTTGCTTAAGTAGGGGGGATATCTCTTCAATTTCAGCATTTGACCCTATTCTCTTTTTTCTTTCCTCTCATCCCCACTTCTATGCAAAAGCCAAAAATTTCATTGCTCTCTTCTCTCATCTTTTCCTCCAAAAGCCTAAACTCATAACTCTTCTCATCTCCATTCTTTTCCTATAACCGAATAATCATTGTTCTTTCCTTTATTCTCTCTTTTGTCAATTTCTTCATAGCCGAATCTTCATAGATCCTGTTACTCTATCTTTATTTTGATTTTCTCAGAAGTTGAAATCTGTCAGGAGAAGCCGAACCTGTTGGTAAGTGCCGATTTCTTTTGATCTTTTCTCTTTCGGTTTTGGAGGCTATAGCTGATTGGCTAATGGGTTGTAAGGCCATCATTAATTTGATATTCTATTCATCGATCTTGTGTCCTGTTTGGGCGACATTCCGGGATTTAAAGAAGATCTAATCGCCTAGGTTCTTAGGACAAAATTGGCAACTTCCCAATCCTGTTGTCTTCTTTCGAGATTTCAAGGTAAGGATTCCAATTCTCCCTAAGTTGATCCATCAGTTTCCTTTCTTTATTGTGCCTTAACCTAATGCCTCGTTAAGCAATCGTTATAGTATCCGTGACTAAGGTTATTCATGGACTCCAATGTCAGCAAATTGAAGGAAGGGGTTGGATCTGTAGTCCCAGCCCCAAAGTTCAAGAAACGCGCGTGTCGCTGATCGAGATTAGTCATTGGGTTGTGGACCGCTTGAAACAAAACCTTAGAAAGTTAGCGATCGATCGACTTACGATAGTGTCAACATAGAAAGTAATCGTCCGACAAAGAATCAAGTGTGTAGATCTCTATTACACTAGTTAATCAGATTATATGTATGTTATGGGCTAAAAGTCGTAAAATAAGGTCAGATGAATAGTCGATTACCCGAAAAGGGTAGGCAAGGGATGCAGTGCGTAATCATAGAAACTTCTATGTGTATCAAGTATGTGAAAGTCTGTGATCTGCTTAGATAGTATAATGTTCGATTCTTACATGTATGTATGCATGGGATGGGATTGATATGATGAAGGGAAAAGGTCGATGGCAATCGGTGGCTTTGCCACATAGGTCACATAGTGATCGGTCTTTATGACAAAAGACAAATTGTCGAAATACTACAATGTATTATTAAGGTCGCATGGCGATCGATGGCTTTGCCACATAGGTCACATAGTGATCGGTCTTTATGACAGACATCACAGCTGTCGATATGGTGTGTAGCGGATGGCGGGTTGATTGTAGAAATCCCCACGGTGTGATGGTTGGTACGGGGGTGTGTAGAGGATGGACTCTTAGGTTTGGGATGGGCCATGTTGCATGAAAATATATATTCTGTTGCCATTGTGTATGGGCCCAGGGCCCATAATGTGTTTGTGGGCCTCAAAGCTTTTATGTGTTTTCGGGATTTGCATACTGAGTCTTGGAGACTCACCCTTTCATTTCTCCCAACTTTTCAGATGAGCAGTAGATCGTGGATATGGGAGCCGAGGCGGACTCGAGGGGCCATCAAGTCTTTTATCTTCATACACTATTTCCAGTTTTTCTTTAAGTTTCAATTTTGGGATTATTTTTGTAATAAGGCCTCCATAACTTAAGTTATCGAACTATATTTTTTTTTTATGTTACATCTTATAAACTTATGTTTTCAAAGTCTTAATTATAAAGTGAAAGGAAAATGGGTTTTTTTCCAGCATGTTCAACGCAAATGTTAAAATTTCTTCAAAAATGTCACAATTAATGATTAATCGATTAAAATAAATTGAGATTTTCAAAACCCTTCAAAGCAAAGTTTTCAACATTCAACCCGTAGCATACCAGATCCGGTCATGACGTATGGGTCGGGTTTGGGGTGTTACAAGAACCACTAATCGTCATTCATACATTTCACATTTTACTCCATCATTTGCATGAACTTTCACTTCATGAAACTCATCATCATTAAAATATGGAACTTGACAAATATTGACCAATTCCCAATGGCCATTTACAAAATGAGTGTATAACATTAGTAGCCAACACTTTGGCTTTCAAATATGACATAACACAAGATGACCAAATTCCTAAACATGCCATACCCAAAATAAATCAACTTTACTATACTAAAAGAATGATTGATAGTGTGACCTGAGCTCCGACGTTTGACGATCCCCGAGCTAGCTTGGCGATACTACAATGAAAAGGCAAAAGAAAGGGGAAATCATATAGCTTAGTAAGTTTGCATGAATTAAAATAGCAACATAAGTACTCATGGTAAAATCCATTCTTCTCATTGAACAATAACAACACACTTTGACATACTTACTCATATTTACGCTTACCCATCACATATCACATTACGGTTTCATAACTCGTATTTTCTCATGGTACCTGTATCACTTCATCACATAATTTAGCACTTATGCTATCTTGAATATAAAGTTAAAGCATTATCATCCTTAATTTAAATGTAACTCTTTGTTATCTTTATATAGCTTAGCTTTTTGTCATCTTTGCATACTTAGCTCTTTTGCCTATTGAACTACTCGGAATATTGGAGGATACTCAATCTCATCATACATGTATCATGATGCCAATGCCATATCCCAGATATGGTCTTACATAGGATCACCTCTTGATGCCGATGTCATATTCCAAATATGGTCTTACGCGGGGTCTCTTAACTCGATGTCGATGCCATGTCCCAGACATGGTCTTATACGAGATCGTACATAGATGTCGATGCCATGTCCCAAACATAGTCTTATATGAGATCATCCTTTGGTGCCGAAGCCATGCCCCAGACATGGTCTTATACATGACCTTCCTTATTCGGTGCCGATGCCATGTCCCAGACATGGTCTTACATGGGACCTTCCTTATCTCATGTCGTGACATAGGTATCCTCGTTATTCTGAATCTTCAACCAGGATTTCAACTAAATATATTCTCATCATTTTCTCATCGAGGCTTCATTAGTATATTTTTATGAAATGATATTCATTATCGTAAGATCAAGCAATTTAAAATATAAAAAACAACTCTATGAAACTTTAATTTCACACAAACTTACCTCGGTACTCAAAATGTGTGTAGATGTTTGATTTAGTCCAACACTTTATTCTTGCCTTGGTTTCAGTCCAGGCTTCGTGTTTCTTGATCTAAAATTACAATTTCACTTGTTTAACACTCACATTGACTAAATTGACTCATAAATCATACTTTGGCAAAATTATAAATTTGCCCTTACACTTTCGCATAATTACACTTTTTCCCCTAGGCTCGTAAAATGATTTTTATTCAACTTTCTTATATTTTAAGCCTATCTATTTTATTTTATTAACTACAACAACCCCCAATTTCCACTATTTTAGTCATATATGACCATTTCTATAACTTTTACAATTTGGTCCTTTTATGCATTTTTCTTGAAAATCACTTAGAAAAAGATGTTTATCATACATCAAACTTTCATATTCTTCCATAAAACATCAAAATACATGCATGTCATACATGGGTAAATTTTTGAACATAAACCTTAGCTCAAAATATAGCTAGAAATAGCTAAATCGAGCCACGAGGATCTAAAAAATATGAAGAACATTAAAAATGGGGCTAGTAGGCACTTATAATCAAGCTTGGAAGTTGAACAAACCCTAGCTATGTCTTCCTTAGTGATTTTCGGCCATGGGAAAAGAAGATGGACAAGATTTTGACTTATTTTTCCCTTTTAATTTCATTAATTAACCAAATGACTAAAATGCCCTTAAGGCCCCTTTCTTGAGATTTTTCCTTCCCATGTCCATTTTTGTCCATCTTGACATTTAATGGTCTAATTGCTAAATAAGGACCTCTAGTAATTTTTATAATTCTATTTCATACTTAAATCTTCTAAAATCTCATATTTTCTATTATTTGCAATTTTTGTCCATCTTGATATTTAATGGTCTAATTGCCAGCCCCGAGGGCGTGTTGATAGGTCGTGTGCCCCCTACATCTAAATTGCAAAAAATTCAGTTCGTCACACGGGCCAGCACACGAGCATGTAACTAGGCTATGTGCCTCTAGGTGTCTACTAACGTCATAAACAAAATGTCAAAGTTTTCACACATGGGCTAAGACACGGGTGTGTCATGGTCGTGTGAAAACCCCTGTAGGTTCGAAATGAAAAATAAAATCCACACAAGCTAGGAACATGGGCATGTGTGACTACACGGCTTGCCCATACGGGCGTGTTCCTTTCCACACAGGCATGTGGCCCTGTTTTGAGCAGAAATTTTCTAAGTATTTGTAAGTTTTTGATTTAGTCCCAAACTACTCCATATGCATGTTTTAGGTCTCATAGACCCATAATAGGGACGTTGTTAATACGAATGAAAGGTTTTAAGTTTGAATGAAAATTTATGGCCCAATATTACATAATAAAGTATGTTACGTCTGGTAATGCCTCGTACCCGATTTCGATGTTGAATACGGGTATGAGGTGTTACATTTAGTGGTATCAGAGCTTTGATTTAGTCAATTCTTAGACTAACATAACATAAGCATGAGTCTAACTATACATGCCATACGTATGAGTATTTATATAATGATAGTGTAACGACTCTTGATAACTTAAATTATATTTTCATATAGTAAATGGATCCCGACAGAGTAATGGCGGATGATGTAGAAAGTAATGCACCAGCTCCCGCCCAAGGGACGGTGCCGACTAAAAATGAGAATAGACCAATGACCTTGAGTCAGAGAGGAGGAGAAGAGGCTAGGCAAGCCTTTCTCCACATGATGAATGCCTAGTATACGGAGTTCATTCGAATGAACCCGAACACGCAACGCCCTCCACTCCCACCTCTTCCTTAGCCTACCCCTGTAGCTCCCCAAGTTGTAGAAGTAGTAAGAAGAGAAAGTCCCTTTGTTGATAGAATCTAGAAACAAGGAGCTGAGAAATTTCGAGTTAATAAAGATGATGATCCATAAAGGGTAGAATTCTGGCTTGAAAATACCATCAGGGTATTTGATGAACTATCTTGCACACTGAAGAGTGCATGAAATATGTTGTCTCTCTCTTAAGAGATTCAGCTTACCAGTGGTGGAACACCCTTGTGTTAGTAGTACCAAGGGAGAAAGTTAATTGGGAGTTTTTCAAGAAGAGTTTCGAAAGAAGTATATTAGCCAAAGGTTCATCGACTAGAAAAGAAATGAATTCCTTGAGTTAAAGCAAAGTCAAATGACAGTAACCAAATATAAGCATGAGTTTGTAAAGCTTAGTAAATACGCTTGAGAGTGTGTATCCACTGAAGCCATTATGTGCAAAAGGTTTAAGGACGGGTTAAATGAGGATATCTGATTGTTTTTTGGTGTCTTAGAATTAAAGGAGTTTGTTGTGTTAGTAGATAGAGCTTGCAAGGCTGAAGAGTTGGCCAAAGAGAAAAGAAAGGCTGAAATTGAGTCTCGTGACTCGAAGAAGAGACAATTGGGCAAATCATTTCAATCCTCATCGAAGAAATCAAGAGATTTCACTACTCGATCAGCCACTTCAGCTGGGTTTTCAAATAGAAGTAAGGGTAAATAGTACTCCGGACTAAAGCTCAAACTACTTTAATTGCTAGTGTTGGTAACGCTCGATCAAGTAGATCAGAATGTCCATAGTGTGGGAGACGTCACCTCGATAAGAGCCGAGCAAATGAGAGAGCTTGTTTCAAGTGTGGATCCCCATATCATTTTATTAGAGATTACCCCAAGATGGTCGAAATAGTGAAATTTCAGAGTGCAAGATCGGGAAGTACTACTAGAGGGAGGTCCTAGAGAAATTTAGTAAATGGAATGAGTAGTAAGAATAAAGCTAGAGAGCAGGCTGCAAGATCTGAAGGTAGAGCGCCTACGAGGACTTACACCATTCGCGCTCACGAAGTGGCATCATCCTCTGACGTAATTACGGGTACATATTCTCTCAATGATACTCATGTTTTTGCTTTAATTGATCCGGGATCTACCCACCCATATGTTTGCATAAAATTAGTATCTAGTATGAAAATGCCTATAGAGTCTACAGAATTTGTGATAAAGGTGTCAAATCCCCTAGGCAAATATGTGTTAGTTGATAAAGTATAAAAGATTGCCCTTTGATGATTAGAGGTCATTATTTTTCGGCAAATCTCATGCTATTGCCATTTGATGAATTCGATGTAATTCTTGGTATGGATTGGTTAACTACTCATGATGTGATAGTAAATTGTGGAAGGAAATTTATTGGGTTAAAATGTAAAAATGGGGATGTAACACCTCTAACCCGTAACCGTCGCTGGTATAGGGTGGCATTACCGATAATTGAAAACTTTTACAGACATTTCATAATATAATTTCAACCAAACAAATCAAAGAGTCCTTAACTAGATCAACAAAACCTTTAACATGATTTAAAATCGAGTCAGGACTAAACCAAATACATACAGAAATTCTCTAAAATTTAAAAATTTTTCTAAGTTACAGTGGTCACACACCTGTGTGGGCAGGCCGTGTGCCTCCCATGGCCTCAGACACGCCCGTGTGTCTAAGCCGTGTGTCATAAGCCATGTCAAAATAGTGGCATACACCACTAACTTGCCCAAGCACTTGTTTTGAAATAAAACCATGGACACAATCGCCTTGTGCTCAACCATGTGGGCAAATATAGGCCATTTGCAAGGCCAAAATGCCTCCCACACTTGGGTCTTCCCTACAAGCACATAGAAGCATATTTCTAAATACATTTGAAAACCAAAAACACACCAAATGATAATCATTTCATCCCACTCAATCTCATTTCTAAGCATACCAACTTATATTCCAAATAGCACAACTAATTCACAAATAAACTAAGCATAATTCATACACAATTTATACTTATTTTGCATCAAAAATCTTATCATTACCTTGACCATTTCACAACCATGGAATCATACCAAAACCAAACATCATATGGCATGACTTTTCATTCATTACACAACCATTTAACTAGCCAAATCATGGCTATACACATATTTCAAACATAACTCAAGGTAACTAGCCTATACATGCCATATTTCGCTATATACACATTTTCAAAGGTACCAAAATCTGATTGAGTAGTGTGATGATGATCCTCGACGATTCCCCGAGCCTTCAGTAGCTTTGACGATCTATAAAATAGAGCAAACACACAGAAAGTAAGCTTTCAATAGCTTAGTAAGCCATACACAAATAAACACAACATAAAATGCACAAATCATATTGATACAATGTCATTAATATTTCTCATTTGCAATCTCATAGTATGTTCTTTAGCTCATTTGTTTATCCATAGAATGCCAACATATTACATCTCAAAGCTTCACTTATGCTCATACCACATTCAAGAAAATATCACATATTAACTCATCACATCCATACACATATTCACTTTGGTAAGTTCATATATACACTTACCTTTCATACACATACATAGTGTACCTTTTAGACGTACCTGACTCGTTATTATGTTTCACGTAATGTCTTATTTCTCAGATTTACCCGTTAAACCATTTGGAATCAAATAGGAAGCTCGAAATACTCAGAATGATCGTACAATGCCAAAGTCCCAGACGTAGTCTTACATGTAACTAGATATTGATGCACTGCCCCAGACATGGTCTTACACGTAAATCTCAAATCGATGCCAATGTCCCAGATGTGGTCTTACACGATATCAAATATCAGACAATTATGTCATGGCATTTGCAATCCTATCTATTCCTTGGTTCATACGAGGCTTCTTAGACATTGTTACACTATCGATACTTCCTCAGATTTCATATAATTATCATTCTCGTACGCACTCATCACAATGAGATTTTACAAGAACATACATAAATCAACACAAATACATTTATTTGTATATAGACTTACCTCATATTCGGATATACGAAACGAACTCGGCTACTCAATTACTTTTGATTTCCCGCAATCTAAGTCTGTTTTCATTGGTTCTTGATCTATACATATTCAAATTTAGCTCATTTATTCACTAATTCATTCAATTCAATCCAAAACACATATGTAGGGTAATTTACAAATTAGCCCTCATATTTTCACATTTTGACATTTTGGTCCCTATTTCACAAAATCACAAAATACACAAAATCTCAATATACCCATGCTTAGCCAAATTCTCTATAGGTCCCTAGCAATCCATATTTTTCATTTATTTCATAATTTAGTCCCTCAAAATATTATTTTCTCAATTAAGTCCAAAATACTCAAATTCATCAAAAATTCAAAGATAAATTATGCTAATCAAACACATATTATTCATAATTCATCTTCAAAGATCATAAAATTCATCTGTTCATCAATGGAACATTTCAAAATATTCATCAATTCACGAAATTGAAGCATGGATTTTGAAGAACGCTAAGCAACGATTACAAAAACGTAGAAATTATCAAAAACCAAATTCAAACATACCTTGAATTGAGCTTAGTAATGCCGAACACCATGAAAACTTAAAACCCTTCCTTTCTTTTCTATATTCGGTGATGGATGATGAAAATATAACATATTTTTAGCTTTGTCTTTTACTTATTATTACTTATTTACTATTTTACTTATTTAACCCTTATAATTAAATAAGAAAACCATTTAAATTATGTCCAAAATCGTCCATTAGCCATCCACTTTCTTATAAAATGGCTTAATTGCCTCATAAGGCCACTACATTTAAAAGCCAACTCAAATAAGCACTTTAACATATAGAATGTCACTTTTACCTTTTTCACGATCTAGTCCTTTTCTCAAATTTAACACATATACGGACAAATTAATTCACGAAACTTTAACACATGCTTAGTCATATAATGCAGGCACAGAAAATAATATTAAAATATTTTTGACTCAAATTTGTGGTCATGAAATCACTATTCTGACTAGGGTCTAAACCAGACTGTTACAGGGGATATTCTTCGTGTTGAATCAGATGAATAGGACAGATTGCCTATAGTGATTTCTCATATGTCTGCCTAAAAATATGTAAAAAAAGGAATATGAAGCTTATCTTGCCTTTGTGATGAATGCCAAAGAGACTGAGTTAAGAATTGAATCAGTGCCGATAGTTTGTGAGTACCAAGATGTATTTTCGGAAGAATTGCCAGGGTTACCTCTGGTTAGAGAGATTGAATTTGGAATTGAGTTAGCTCCTGGTACTGTAGCTCCTAGTACTGCACCTATTTCGATTGCTCCGTACAAGAATGCTCCAACCGTGTTAAAAGAGTTGAAGGCACAGTTACAAGAGTTGACGGATAAAGGCTTCGCAAGACCAAGTTATTCTTCATGGGGTGCTCGCGTATTATTTGTGAAAAAGAAAGATGGTTCCATGAGGCTATGTATAGATTATCGGCAACTTAATAAAGTAACCATAAAGAATAAGTACCCGTTGCCAAGGATTGATGATTTTTTTGACCAATTGAAGGGACCACTATGTTTTCCAAGATAGACTTGAGGTCTGGATATTATCAGTTGAGAGTCAAAGACTCAGATGTGTCAAAAACTGCATTTCAGACAAGGTATGGTCATTATGAATTTTGAGTCATGCCTTTCGATTTAACAAATGCCCCTGCCGTGTTTATGGATTCATCTTTCAGCCATATTTGGATAAGTTTGTTGTAGTCTTCATTGATGATATATTGATTTGCTTTCATGATGAGAATGAGCATGTTGAGCATTTAAGGACAGTCTTACAAATTTTATGAGATAATCAATTTGTGCCAAGTTTAGTAAAAGTGAATTTTGGCTTAAAGAAGTCAGATTTTTGGGGCATATTGTCTCGAGAGATGGAATCAGAATTGACCCGAGTAATATTTCAACAATTGTGGATTGAAAGCCGCCAAGGAATGTATCTGAGGTTAGAAGTTGTCTAGGCCTAGCTAGTTATTACAGACGGTTTGCCAAGTGATTTTCCATGATAGCTACTCCGATGATGAGACTATTACAAAAAGATGTGAAGTTTGAGTGGATAAAATAGTGGCAACAGAGTTTTGAGAAATTGAAGGCATTTTTGACTGAGGCTCTAATTTTAGTACAACCCAAACCAAGAAAAGAATTTGTGGTCTATAGTGATACATCCTTGAATGGATTGGGTTATGTACTCATGCAAGAAGGTAAAGTAATATCTTATGCCTCTAGACAGTTAAAGCTGCACAAGAAGAAATACCCGACCCATGATTTGGAATTAGTTGCCATTGTATTTGCACTAAAGATATGGAGACACCATTTGTATGGTGAGAAATGTCGAGTGTTCACTGATCATAAAAGGATAAAGTACTTGATGACTTAAAAGAAATTGAATATAAGGCAACAAAGATGGTTAGAGTTGATAATGGATTTCGAGTTAGTGATTGACTACTATCCAAGAAAGGAGAATGTGGTCGCCGATGCCTTGAGTAGGAAATCCTTGTTTGCATTGAAAGCCATGAATACACAGATGGCTTTAGCGGATGATGGTTGTATTCTAGCTGAGTTGAGAGCTAGATCGATGTTTCTCCAAGAGATTTATGAAGCTCAGAAAGGCGACAGCGAGTTGCAAGCCAAAAGAGTTCAGTGTGAGCTGGGTGTTGAGTTAGACTTTTGTATTAATTTAGATGGATGTTTGATGTTTCAAGATAGGATCTGTGTACCAAGAGATGATGAACTTATTCAAAAAGTTTTGCACAAAGCTCATAGCGGATGCTTATCTGTACATCTAGGTAGTACAAAAATGTATAATGACTTGAAGAAATGGTATTAGTGGCTGAGTATGAAGAAAGATATTTTCGAGTTTATATCGAGATGTTTGATTTGTTAGCAAGTGAAAGCTGAACACCAAGTGACTTCTGGTCTACTTCAGCCTATTATGGTTCTCGAGTGGAAATGGGACCGCATTACTTTGGACTTTGTGATGGGTTTGCCTTTGACACTGAAAAAGAGGGATGCCATATGGGTTGTGGTTGATAGACTCATGAAGTCGGCCCATTTTATACCGATACGCATTGACTATTCACTTGACAAGCTGGCGGAGTTGTATGTTTTAGAAATTCTGCAACTTCACAGGTACCGTTGTCGATTATATTGGATAGAGATCCAAGATTTACATCACAATTTTGGAAAAGTTGCAAGAAGCCTTGGGCACAAAGTTGAGTTTTAGTACAGCTTTCCATCCGCAAACTGACAGACAGTCAGAGAGGATAATATAGATACTTGAATACATGCTCCAGTGATGTCTTTTAGAATTTCAAGGTAATTGGGAAAAGTACTTACCATTAGTAGAATTTGCCTACAATAACAATTACCAGTCGAGTTTGAAGATGGTGCCTTATGAGGCATTATATGGGTGTAAGTGTTGAACGCCCTTGTATTGGACAGAACTCAGAGAAAATTAGATTCACGGGGTCGATTTGGTCAAAGAAACTGAAGAGAAAGTAAAAGTAATACGTGATTGTTTAAAAGCTACTTCTAATAGACAAAAGTCCTACGCGGATCTGAAACAGAAAGAGATAGAGTTTCAAGTTGGTGATAAGGTATTTTTGAAAGTGTCATCATGGAAGAAAGTTCTCAGATATGGCCAGAAACGCAAGTTGATTCCGCGCTTTATCGGACCGAGAGGATAGGACCGGTAGCCTATCATTTTGCATTGCCATTTGATGTATTCCACGTGTCTATGTTACGTCTCTACCGATCAGAACCTTCGCATGTGATTATACCGACAGAGGTTGAAATTCAACTAGACATGACTTATGGTGAAGAGTCTGTTAAGATTTTGGCACGAGAAGTTAAACCGCTAAGAAATAAAAGTATAGCCCTTGTGAAAGTTCTATGGTAAAGACATGGGGTAGAAGAGGCTACATGGGAGCCCGAGGAGGCTATGAGAAACCAATATCCCAACCTTTTTATAGGTAAGATTTTTGGGGATGAAAATCCCTAAGGGGAGAATTGTAACAGTCTGATTTAGGGCCTAGTCAGAATAGTGGTTGCGAGACCACAAATCCAAAGTAGAAATATGTGTTTTATGGCTTATATGAGGTTTATGGCATGCTTGCATGATTGTGTGAAAATTTCATGAAGAAATTTTATAAATTAGTGATCAATTTATTCATTAGAACTAAATTGCAAAGATTGAAAAATATGAGATTCTAGATATGAGATTCTAGAAGATTCAAGTATGAAATAGCATTAGAAAAATTATTAGAGGTCCTTATTTAGAAATTAGACCATTATATGTTAAGATGGACAGAAATGGACATGGGAAGGAAAAATCTCAAGAAAGGGGCCTTAAGGGCATTTTAGTTATTTGGTTAATAAACTAATAAAAAGGGAAAAAGAAGTCAAAAATGGTGTCCATCTTCTCCATGCTTGGATGAAATTCTAAAGGACACCATAGCTAGGGTTTCTTCAACTTTCAAGCTTGATTATAAGTACCTTCTAGCCCCATTTTTAATGTTCTTCGTATTTTTGAGATCCTCGTAGCTCAATTTAGCTATTTCTAGCTATATTTTGAGCTAGGGTTCATGTTAAAAAATTTACCCATGAATTATATACATGTATTTTGATGTTTAATGGAGGAATATGAAAGTTTGATGTATGATAAACATCTTTTTCTAAGTGATTTTCATGGAAAACTCATAAAAAGGACCTAATCCTAAAAGTGATAAAATGTGTAGTAAAAATTAGTTTTGAAGGAAAATATGAGCTACTATAAGCTTAAGATAGGTTCAACTAGGCTTGGGTAACCAAGGAAATGAGTGTATTTCATTATACAAGCCCAACGACCATTTTGTAAATATGAGAAAGTATAAGGGCAAAGTCGTAATTTTGTAAAAGTATGATTCATGGTTCGATTTAGTCAATGTGATCATTAAAAGAGTGAAATTGTCATTATAGATCAAGAAACACGAATTCTAGACCGAAATCGAGGAAAGAGCAAGGTGGTGGACTAAATCGAACAATTATACACATTTTGATAACGAGGTAAGTTTGTGTGTAATAAATTAACCTTATGTCATTATGTATTAAAATGCTTGAGATTACATGAAATGTATATTATTTCTATGAAAATTGATCAATGATTCGATGAGAATATGATGAAGATTTATGATGTGAAAGTCTCGATTGACCTTAGGAATAGAAAGGATACAATCGTCAAGACATGAGGTTTATAAGGTACCGTATAAGACCATATTTGGGATATGGCCTCGGCACCAAATTAAGATCCCGTATAAGACCATATATGGGAAATGGCAACGGCATCGGCTAGAAATTCCATGGACGACTATGTCTGGGACATGGCATCGATATGCGATCTCGTATAAGACCATATCTGGGATATGACATTGACATCAATATGAGATCCCCGTCTAAGACCATATCTGGGATATGGCATCATCATCGACGTGTATCCCATGTAAGACCATATCTAGGATATGGCATGGGCATCTTATTACGTGTAAGACGAATTCTGGGTATCTTTCGACATTCCAAGTGGTTTAACGGTAAAGAGCTAAATTTTATGTTAAAAATGATAAAGAGCTAAGTTTATGTTAAAGATGAAAAAGTGCTAAAGTTATGTGATTAGTGATACAAGTATACATGAGAAACTTACAAGAAATAAGTCTGATATGTGATATATGATTGGTAAGAGTAAGCATGAGTAAGCCATGTCAATGAACTTGAGAATTTGTGTTCTTACTTAAAGTAAAGTATGAATGTATCATAAGATTCTATGTTGCTATTTATTGCATGCAAACTTACTAAGCTTTATGCTTATCCCCTCTCTTTTCCATTTCCTTGATGTATAGCCAAGCTAGCTTGGGGATTGAAGGACATCGGAGTTCGATTCACACTATCAAGTTATTCTTTCAGTATAGTAAAGTTCGATTATTTTGGGTATGGCATGTATAAGTACTTGGTCATTTTGTTATGTCATATTGGTTAGCCAAGGTGTTGGCTATTAATGCTACTTAATTCAGTTGGTAAATGGCCATTAGAATTGGCCGATAATAGTCAAGTTGATAAAATTGCATGAGTAGTGTGTGAAGTAGATGTATGATGAATTAGTGAATGTCAATGGTGCATTATTGCTATGCTATATGTTGCTTGAATTGGTACAAATGTGATTTTTTTTTCCAGGGTGGCAATTGGCCTGGTAAATAGCCTTATAATTATCCACACGGGTTGACACACGGACATGTGTCTAGGCCGTGTGTGACACACGGCCAGCCCCTAGGGCGTGTTGATAGGCCGTGTGTCCCCTGCATCTAAATTGTGAAAAACTCAGTTCGTCACACGGGCCAGCACACGGGCGTGTGACTAGGCCGTGTGCCTCTAAGTGTCTATTGACGTCATAAATAGAAGTCAAAGTTTTCACATACGGGCGTGTCATGGTCGTGTGAGGGACATGGGCCATAGACACAGGCGTGTGCTAGGTCGTGTGAAAACCCCTGTATGTTCAAAATGAAAAATAAAATCCACTCGGGCTAGGAACATGGGCGTGTGTGACTACACGGCCTACCCATACGAGCGTGTGGCCCTGTTTTGAGCAAAATTTTCTAAGTGTTCGTAAGTTTCCGATTTAGTCCAGAACTACTCCAATTGTATGTTTTGGGTCTTGTAGACCCATAATAGGGACATTGTGAATACAAATGAAAGATTTTAAGTTTGAATGAAAATTTATGGCCCAATATTACATAATGAAGTGTGTTAAGTTCGGTAATGCCTCGTACCTGATTTCGGTGTCGAATATGAGTAAGGGGTGTTACAATACGGGTGAAGGGTGTTACATTTACTAGCACCAGAGCTACAGTTTATTCGATTCTTGGACTAACATAGTGTATGTGAGAGTCTAGTTATACATGCTATATATAACCTGTGATAGTGTGATGACTTCTGACAATTTACAATGTGTTTTCATATAGTAAATGGATCCCAATAGAGCTGTAGCTGACAATGTTGAGAGTAATGCGCCAGATACCGCTCAAAGGGCAGTGCCATCTGGATCTAGAAATGTATTAAGTAGTCATGGACGAGAGCCTAAAGAAGCCTTTTGCCAAATGATGAACGAATGGTTCATGCAATATGTCCAGACAAATTCGGCTGCTCAACAACCTCTACCCCTACTTAATCCTCAACCGGCTCCCATAGCTCTTCAAATTGTGGAACTTCAACGGATGAATAAGCCTCCAGTTGATAAAATAAAAAAATATGGAGCTAAAGAGTTCAGTGCTACTATTGATGACAATCTCGAGCTTGAAAACACTATTCGAGTATTCGATGAATTGTCGTGCACGCTAGTTAAGTGTTTAAAGTGTGCTTTTTCATTATTAAGAGATACAATGTATTAATGGTGGAATACTTTAGTGTATGTGGTGACGAGAGAAAGAGTTACTTGGAAATTCTTTCAAACTGAGTTTCGGAAGAAATATATAAGTGAGCGATTTCTCGATCAAAAGAACAAAAAATTTCTAGAATTAAAATAGAGTCGTATGACTGTGACTGAGTACGAAAGAGAATTCATAAGATTGAGTAAGTATGCTCGGGAATATGTTTCTACTAAAGAAATCTTGTGCAAAAGGTTTGTTGATGGGTTGAATGAAGATATTAAACTTTTAGTCAGAATTCTAGAATTGAAAGAATTTGTTGTCCTGGTTGATAGAGCTTGCAAAGCCGAGGAGCTTAGCAAAGAAAAGAGAAAAGCAAATTCAGAGGCTAGAGACTCGAGAAAAAGATTGATGAGTAAGCCATATCAATCTTCATCAAAGAAATCCAAAGATTCGTACACTCATCCAAATGCTTCAATTGGGCATTCAAACAGAGATTGGGGAAAACAGTAATCAAGTCCTAAAGCTCAAGCTACATCGGTATCGAGTGTTGGCAGTGTGAGAAATTATAGACTTGAATGTCAGCAATGCGGAAGACGACATCCCAGTGAATGTAAAATGAATAATTAGGCTTGTTTCAAATGTGGTTCACAAGATTACTATATTCGAGATTGTCTTGAGTTAAATGAAAAAGATAAATCCTAGAATGCAAGATCAAGCAATACAACTATTAGAGGGAGGCCACCAAGAAATGCGAGAAATGTGAGTGGTAATAGCGGTGCTACAAGAGATTCTACAGTGAGATATGAGGCTAGAGCACCTGCTAGAGCTTACGCTATTCGCGCTCGAGAAGATGTATCATCACCAGATGTTATCACCGGTACATTTTCTCTTTATGACACTAATGTTATTGCATTGATTGATCCTGGATCGACTCATTTGTATATATGTATGAATTTGGTGTCTAGTAAGAGTTTTCCTATTGAGTCTACTGAGTTTCTAATTAAAGTATCTAACCCCTTAGGCAAGTATGTTTTAGTTGATAAAGTTTGCAAGAATTGTCCTTTAATGACTCGGGGTTACTGTTTTCTGGCTGATTTGATTTTGATGAATTTATTGTAATTCTGGGTATAGATTGGTTGACGTTGCATGATGCTGTAGTAAATTGTAGATGAAAGACTATTGAATTGAAATGTCAGAAAAATGAAATCATTCAAATTGAATCAGATGAATCGAGTGACTTGCCTGTTATGATTTCATTTATGTCAGCTTAGAAATGTGTGAGAAAAGGTTGCGAAGCTTATCTTGCTTATGTTTTAGATACAAAAGTGTCTGAATCTAAAATTGAATCAGTTCCAGTTGTTTGTGAATATCCGGATGTGTTTCCAGAAGAATTGTCGGGGTTACCACCGATCAGAGAAGTTGAATTTGCTATTGAGTTAGTACTGGGAATTTCATCGATATCTATAGCTCCGTACAAAATGGCTCCAACAGAGTTGAAAGAGTTGAAAGCTTAGTTGTAAGAATTAACAGATAGAGGTTTTGCTCAACCTAGTTTTTTGCCTTGGGGTGCACCAGTATTGTTCGTAAAGAAGAATGACGGGTTAATGAGGATGTGTATTGACTCAACAAAGTTACAATAAAGAATAAGTATCCATTGCCGAGAATAGATGATTTATTTGATCAATTGAAAGGGGAAACCGTGTTTTCGAATATTGGTTTCAGATCTGGTTATTATTAGTTGCGAGTTAAATATTCAGATGTGTCAAAAACTGCTTTCAGAACGAGGTACATACATTATGAATTCCTTGTTATGCCTTTTGGATTAACTAATGCTCCTGCAGTCTTTATGGATTTGATGAATCAGATTTTTAGACCATATTTAGATAGATTCGTTGTGTGTTCATTGACAACATTCTGATTTATTCACGAGATTAGTCTGAGCATGCCGAGCATTTGAGAATTGTGTTACGAAACTTGAGAGATAAGCAACTCTATGCTAAATTCAGTAAATGTGAGTTTTGGCTCAGAGAAGTCAGATTTTTGGGTCATATTGTTTTAGCGGAAGGTATAAGAGTTGATCTGAGTAAGATTTCCACAGTTGTTGACTGGAAACCACCAAGAAATGTATCCGAAGTTAGAATTTTTCTAGGGTTAGCTGGTTATTATCGATGATTTGTTAAAGGATTCTCGATGATTGTTACACCGATACCAGATTGCTACAGAAAGATGTGAAGTTCGAGTGGTCAGAGAAATGTCAACAGAGTTTTGATCAGTTGAAAGCATTGTTAACTAAAGCACTAGTTTTAGTTCAACCTGAATCGGGTAAAGAGTTTGTGATATACAGTGACTTGTCATTGAATGGTTTGGGTTGCGTTTTGATGCTAGAAGGAAAAATTATAGCTTATGCATCCAAACAGTTAAAACCACATGAAAAGAACTATCCGACGCACAATTTAGAGTTGGCCACTATTGTTTTCGCATTGAAATTTGGTGTAATCATTTGTACGGTGAAAAATGCCATATCTTTACTGATCATAAGAGCTTGAAATACATAATGACTCAGAAAGATCTGAACTTGCAACAACGGAGATGGCTTGAGCTATTGAAAGATTACGAGTTAGTAATTGATTATCATCCGGGGAAAGCAAATGTAGTTGCAGATGCTTTGAGTAGAAAATCTCTATTTTCTTTGAGAGCAATGAATACGAGACTGACTTTTTCTGATGATGGTTCGATTATAGCAGAGTTGAAAGCTAAACCGATTTTTCTTCAGCAAATTTGTGAAGCTCAAAAGTGTGATAATGAGTTGCAAGTTAAAAATGTGCAATGTGAGTCGAATAGTAATTCAGACTATCAGATCGGATCCGATGATTGTTTAATGTTCCAAGGTAGAATTTTTGTACCAAAGAATCCTAAGCTCATTTAGAAAATTTTTCACGAAGCACACAGTATTTATTTGTCTATTCACCCGGGGAGTACTAAAATGTACAATGATTTGAAACAATTGTATTGGTGGTAGGGTATGAAACGAGACATTTCAAAGTTCGTATCGAAATGTTTATTTGTCAACAAGTCAAATCCAAACATCAAGTGCCTTCAGAATTATTACAGCCTGTAATGATACCAGAATGGAAATGGGATAGAGTTACAATGGATTTCGTATCGGGATTACCACTATCTCCAAAAAAGAAAGATGTCATTTTGGTTGTCGTAGATTGACTAACGAAATCAGCACATTTCATTCCGGTATGTACAGATTATTCACTTGATAAATTAGTTGAATTGTACATCTTTAAGATAGTTAGATTGCATGGGGTGCCAGTTTTGATTATTTCGGATAAAGATCCGAGGTTTACGTCGCGATTTTGGAATAAATTGCAAGAAGCTCTGGGTACAAGTTTAAATTTTAGTACAACATTTCATCCACAAACTGATGGTCAGTCTGAGAGAGTAATATAGATTCTCAAAGATATGCTCTGATATTGTGTTTTAGAGTTTGAAGGAAATTGGGAGAAATATCTGCCATTAGTTGAATTTGCATATAAAAATAGCTTTCAATCGAGTATAAAGATGGCACCGTATGAAGCTTTATATGGTCAGAAATACTGAACTCCATTGTACTAGAACGAGCTAAGTGAGAAAAAGATTTACAGGGTTGATTTGATTTGAAAGACAGAAGAAAAAGTGAAAGTAATTTGCGATAGTTTGAAAGCAGCTTCAAATCGACAGAAATCATACGCGGATTTGAAACATAAAGACATTGAATTTTAGATAGGTGATAAATTATTTTTGAAAGTATCTCCGTGGAAGAAAATCCTTAGATTTGGTCGCAAAGGCAAGCTGAGTCTGCGATTTATCGGGCCATATGAGGTCATTGAAAGAATAGGGCCAATGGCATATTGGCTAGCATTACCGTCAAAATTAGAAAAGATCCATAATGTGTTTCATGTGTTGGTGTTGCACTGGTATAGATCAAATCCATCACATGTAATATCTTCGGAATATATTGAGATTCAACATGATATGACGCATAACAAAGAACCAATCCAAATTTTAGCTCATGAGGTTAAAAATGTAACAGCCTGATTTAGGGGCTAGTCAGAACTGAGGTTTTGGAATCACTAATCCGAGGTCGAAGAAAATTATTTTTATGTTATTTTATGAGTTAGAGTATGATTATACAGGTGCATGAAAATTTTGATGATTTAATTTTAGCTATTTCATGCTTAATCGCGAAAAAGGACTAAATCGCATAAAGTGTGAAAGTTCTATTTTACAAGATAAAGGTGCCTAATAGCCATAGAATGTTAATTGGAGGTCCCAAATGTGCAATTAGGCCTTGTTTTAAGAGGTGGCCGGCCATAGGGGGATAAAAAAGTCAAAATTAGTCAAAGTGGGTGTAGTAGGTGGAATAAATTGATGAAATATAATAAAATAAAGAAAGAAAAGATATCATCTTTTCTTCTCCTTCCTTCCATCAAAAATTAGCAGAAAAAATAGGGGTTGAGAGCTCAAAAATTTTAGCAAGCTTCTCTCTTTACAAGTAAGTTATTTGCTGATCATTTCTTGATAAAAATTGTACTTTTAGAACCCCTAAAGCTTAAGCTAGCTAATGAGGGGGCTATTTTGCAAAATAGTAGAAAGTTTAGAGTTTTACCATGTGAGCTTTTAAGTTGTTTGCTGCATTTTTATGGAAGAAAATGAGTTTTAGTTGTTAGATAAATAACTTTTGTGAAAGGTGTTACCATGAAAACACCTAGGAGGACCTTTTTGTAAAGGTTGTATAATAAGAGGTAAATGTATGAAATGTTGAGTTTTGATGGTTTTCATAAGAGAAATAAATGTTCTCCTAGGCTCGTTAAAGAAAGAAATTTGATTAGAATTGATTTTTGAGCCTAGGGGTAAAATGGTCATTTTACAAAAGTCTAAGGGCAAAATAGTAATTTTTCCAAAGCATGATTATTCAAATGCAATTGTTAATGTGATTATTAAATGAGCTAATTTGTTATTATAGATCAATATGAACAAATAATTAACCTCAATCAAGGAAAGGGCAAAGTATCAAACTAGATCGACCATCTAGCCTATTTTGAAATCGAGGTAAGTTTGTGTGCAATAAATTCAACATCATGTTATTAAGTTTCTAAATGATTGATATTAGCAATGTTGTACAATATTTCTATGAATTCGAGTTATGATGTTGAATGATAAAAATGATGAAAATAGTGAAGTTGAAGTCCCAGGTGGACTATAGTGAAGGTGAGTATACTAATAACGAATCATGAGAATGGTAAGGTCCCGTATAAGACCATGTCTGGGATATGGCCTTAGTACCGAATGGAAATCCCGTATAAGACCATATCTGGGATATAGCATTGGCATCAAATATAAGAATTGTATAAGACCATATCCGGGATATGGCATCGACAATCGATACGAGATCCCGTATAAGACCATATCGGGGATATGGCATCGCCATTTAGAAGTGACCACACGTAAGACCACATCTGGGATGTGGCATTGGTGTCGTAATTATGTGAATGAGGATTATTATATATCCTAGAATATCTCAAGTAATTTCCATGTGGTAAATAGTTAAGCTGATGCTAGAGATGAGATTAATGCTAATACTAAGTGATGAGGTGACACAAGTATATGTGAGTAATTCATGAGAATGGTTCACGATATGTGGCATGTTATGTAATTGGTAAGAGTAAATATGAGTAAGTTATGGAAATGAACTTAAGACTTGTGTTTTATTCAATGAAATGGATGAATGACATTATGAGTTTTATGTTGCTATTTATTTCATGCAAACTTACTAAGCTTTATGCTTACCCCTTTCATTTCCCTTTTCCTTGAAGTATTGTCAAGTTAGCTTGAGATTTCGTGGAACGTTAGAGTACGAAAATCACACTATCAACTACTCTTTGGTATAGCCAAGTTAGATTCATTTTGAGTACGACATGTATAGGGCTTAGCCTCCTTTGTTATGTCACATTTGTTAGCCAAAGTGTTGGCTATTAATGTTACTAAATTAATTTTTTAAGAGGTATTTTGAATTGGGTCAAGACTTTAAAAGTTTATATATATTCAATGATGATGAATTTCATGAAGAATATGATTGTGTGGATGTATTAATTCTGAGTCCTTAGAAGTACTTTATAGCCCTGATATGTGTTGGATTGGATTGGTGCAAGTATGGTTGCTGTATAGGGTGGCATATGGCTTGGTAGATAGCCTTTTAAATATCCACATTGGTAGAGACACGGGAGTGTTTCTAGGCCGTGTGTGACACACGGTTAGCCCAATGGGCGTGTTGATTGGCCGTGTGTCCCATGCATGCTAGGCTTACAAGTTAGTATGCTTAGTAGTAAACACACGGGCAGAGACACGACCGTGTGGGAGGCACGACCATGGGCATGGGCATGTGCCCTGGCCGTGCGAGGTCTGCACCTGAATTTGGAATTTAATTCGCCACACGGTCGAAGGACACTAGCGTGTGACTGGCTGTGTGGTGTAAGTCAGTGTCGACCACGGGCCAGACACACGGGCGTGTGACAGGCCATGTGATACAAGTCAGTGTCGACCACGGGTTTGGAACATGGGCTTGCGATATGTCACATTGGTGTGTCCTTTCTTCCACACGGGCATGTGGCCCTGTTTTAAATGGAAATTTTCTAAGTGTGCAAAAGTTTTCGGTTAAATTTTGAAACCCTTCATATGCATGTTTGAGGCCTCGTAGGCCCATAATAAGAATGTTATGCATATGTATGAAAAGTCTTAAGTTGATAATGAAATTTTAAAACCCAAAGTTGTATGTTCAAACAAGTTAAATCCGGTAATGCCTCGTACCCAGTTCTGGAGTTGGCTATGGGTAAAGGGTGTTACAAAAAATTTGAGAAACAAATGTATAGCTTTGGTGAAAGTGTTATGGCAATGACATGAAGTCCAAGAGGTTACGCGGGAACTCGAGGAAGAAATGGGAAAACATATGGCTTATTTTTGTCCACACAGGTAGAGACACAGGCGTGTGTCTCAACTGTCTGTGACACACAGTTACGTTACACGGCCGTTGTCCCCTAGTGCTGAAATTTAAGTTAAGTCAGTATGCTCCACACGGCCTCACACAGGGGCGTGTGACTTGGCCGTGTGGTATAAGTCAGTATACCCTATAGGTTTGCCACGGCCTAGCACACGGCCTGGCGCACGGGTAGGTATGGCCAATTTTAGGGCACACGGGCGTGTGTATTGGCCGTGTGACCCAAGTTAGAGAGTTACATGGGGTCGGACATGGGCTGGGACACGTCCATGTGATCCCATTTCGAATGTCCACACGGCATGTGACACGGGTGTGTCTGTTGGGCGTGTGTCCCCTATTTTTGTGAAAATTTCTTAATTGTTCAAAAAGTTTCCAAAGTTATTGGTTTAGTCCCGAACCACTCCTAACGCTTGTTTAAGGCCCCGTAAGCTCGTATTAGGGACAAATTGATTGATTGTGAATGAATTGTATACAAATTGAGAAATTGTATGTGAATTATATGTTTAAAAGTGTTATAAGTCTGGTAATGCTCCATAACCCTATTCTAGTGTTGAATACGGGTGAAGGATGTTACAAGTTTGGTTGTGTATTAATACAAGATGGTAAAGAGGTTGTTTACGCGTCTAGACAACTTAAGCAGCACGAGGGTAATTATCCAACTCATGATCTTGAGCTTGCTACTATATATTTTACACTTAAGATATAGAGGCATTACTTGTATGGTGAGAGATGCATTATTTATACAGATCACTAGAGCCTGAAACATCTTCTCATTTAGAAATAATTAAATCTTAGGCAATGTCACTGGATCGAGTTGCTTAAGGATTATGATTGTTTGATAAAGTATCATCTTGTCAAGGCCAATGTGGTAGCCGATGCTCTTAGTCGGAGATCGATGATTGATTTAAGGGCGATGTTTGTTCGTCTAAGTTTATTCGACGATGGTGGAATTTTGGCTGAGTTTCAAGTTAAGCCATCTTTGTAACACCCCTAACCCGTATCCGTCACCGGAATAGGGTTTCGAAATGTTACCAGACTTATCAAATAAATAAACATATAATTCTCTTATCCAAGCAATTATCATTCAAATACAATCATATAATCCCTAACACGAGCCCTCGAGGCCAAAAACAACCATTAGAAATGGTTTGGGACTAAATTGACAACTCAGGAAATTTTTAGAAAAACATAGAAAATTTTCAAATTATAGGGGACACACGCCCGTGTGGCCCGGCCGTGTGTCTCACACTACCAAAGACACACCCGTGTTACAGGCCGTGTGGACATTCGAAATGGAATCACATGGCTATGTCCCAGCCCATGTACTACCCCGTGTAACTCTTTAACTTGGGTTACACAGCTAACCACACGCCCGTGTGACTAGCCCGTGTACCCTTCGAAATGGTCTCACATGCCCATGTGCCAGGCCATGTGCTAGGCCGTGCCAAAACTGTAAGGTATACTAACTTATGCCACATGGCCAAGTCACACGCCCGTGTGCTGGCCCGTTTGGAGCTACTGACTTGTTTTCTAATTAAGTACCAGGGGACACACGACTGTGTCACCTATCCGTGTGTCACACATGGCTGAGACACACACCCCTGTCTCTACTTGTGTGGATAGAAATAGACTATTTTCCAAGCCATCTTCCTTACCCTAAATTTACATCATCCTAAACATGTCAAATGGCATATAACATAACATCAATAAGCATTCAAACCAATCTCAACCAAGCCCAATTCATGCTATAATAATACCAACAACCACAAGGCACATAAGTAACACAATTAGCCATTCAATTTCATACCTATTTCACATCTAAAAATCACCTCAATGGTCACCTTCAACCATGCACTATTTTGCCTAAAACCACATGCATACCATATCTCAAAATGCAACCCTTTGGTATTCAAAATACCAATTCACAACAAGCATTCACATAGAAATTAGAAACCACATAACAAAAGGCCATTTACACATATATACATCACCAAGTATACCAAAATAAGCCAAATCGCATGGCTATACACATAACTAAAACATACATCACTTATAAGCCAAATCAATTGGCTATGTACATTACAAACTTATAGGCCATATTAACCACAACTCCTATACAGCCATATAACTAAAAACACAAGTTCAAAAGTAGGATAGTGTGATGAGATCTCTGACAACTCCCAACCCGAGCAAGCTTCGAAATCACTATAAAACACAGAAAAGCAAAAAGAGTAAGCTATAAAGCTTAGTAAGCTCGTATGCCTAATAATTAAAACTTACCATTCAAGTGCAATTCAAGTACTTAAACATCATATAATAAAATTCAATTTAAATCCAAAAGCCTAACACATATTCAATCCAAAGGTTAGACATGAATTTCATCAATTCTTCTATTCAAGGATTGTATAGTTCACGTACATACTTGTACTAATTCGTATCAATCTCTTACCCTTTCATATCTTCAATATACCCGTTGAACCATTTGGAATAATATTGAATACTCGATAATCTCACACCCTAAGTGCCAATACATGGTCGAAACCATCTCAATCTCATATCTCATATGTAAATGATCATCTCGAGCTATCACTAGGCCTGCTCACATGCTGACAGTCAAGACATAGCTACACGGTGTTGTTCACACAAGCTGACAAGAATCTATAACACATGCCGAAAAACTCAGCCACCGATAGAATGTACGGACCAGCACCCAAAATACAATAACCCCTAATGACATGTCATTTGTATCCTATCTATTCCTAAGGTTCAACCTAGATTTACACATTGCTGAATCTTCGTTGAACATTTTTGTAAGGTTATATTCATTAACAATACAATTATAAAGCATTTAAAACACAATTACACTAATGCTTATTAACATACTAACTTACCTCGAATTTATACGGAGAGAATTGAGCTATCAATCCACTATTTTATTTTTCCCTCGATCTAATTCTAAACTTCACTTTTCTTGATCTATATATAATCAAATTTAACTTGTTTAATTATCACTCTATTCAATATAATCCAAAAATCATATTATGGAAAAATTACACTTTTGCCCCTTAAATTTTGAATTCTTTGCAATTTAGTCCCTAGCTCATAAAAATGCAAATTCATGCAATTGAGTCCACACCCATGCTAGTTGAATTTCACCTATACTCATAGCAACCCATATTTTTCATTATTTTACACATTTACCACACAAATTATCACATTTCTCAATTTAATCCCTAATTGACAATTTTATCAAAAATCACTTAACAAATGATGTTTATCTAACAACAACCATTCATTTTCTATCATCAAACATTAAAAAATAGACATGTTCATCAATGGTAAAACCCTAGACTTTTAACAGTTTCACAAATTAGTCCTTGGGCTAGCTAGATTAAGCTACAACGACTCCAAAAACATAGAAATAATTAAAAACGGATAAAAAATTACTTACCTATTAACAAATTAGGGTTGGTGAAACAAGCTTCTTCAATGGCCATTTTAATCTTCCATTTTCGGTTGAAGAAGGAAATAAGGAAGAAAGCTTTTAATTTGGTTTTATTTATTTTATGTTTATTAACTAATTTACTTAATTAACCTTTCAAAATATTACAAATTTCAAATAAACCAATCTCATAAATGTCCACTAACACACTAATGGTCTAAGTACCACTTAAGGACCTCCACTGTAAATTTTATAGCTACTAGACACCTTTAGCTATTAGAACACAACTTTTGCACGTTATGTGATTTAGTCCTTTTTATCAAATTAAGCATTCAAACGAAAAAATTTCTTAACAAAATTTTTACATAATCATACTATCATGCTATAGACATTAAAATAATAATAAAATAATTATTTTGACTTTAAATTTGTGGACCCAAAACCACTGTTTCGATTTAATTAAAAACAGGCTATTACAATCTTGGTTGGGTGAGATTAGGAGCAAGCAGTCTCAGGATGAGTCTCTGATTAAGCAGGTCCAATTGATGGATAGAGGTAGGGCTACAGATTTTGGATATAATGATGATGAAATTCTATGTTTCTGAGGTTGTATATGTGTACCTAAAGATGTGGAATTGAGAAACTCTATCTTACAAGAAACGCATAGTAGCTCTTATGCTATGAATCATGGGGATAATAAGATGTATCGCAATCTTCGTGGTTTGTATTGGTGGCCGGGGTTGAAGCTTGAAGTGACTAAGTTCGTGTCACATTGTTTGATGTGTCAACAAGTTAAGACTAAGCATCAACTTCCTTCTAAGTTGTTGCAAACCGTTAAAATTTCGTTATAGAAGTGGGAACGGATAACTATGGACTTTTTTAGTGGGTTGCCTCTGACACCCACTAAGAAGGATTCAGTCTGGGTTATTATAAATTAATTAACTAAGTCTGCTTATTACATTCCAGTAAGGACTGACGACTCATTGCAGAAGTTAGCAAAATTGTATGTTTTTGAGATTGTCGGATTGCATGGGGTTCCAGTATCCATTATTTTGGACCGAGATCCTTATTTTACTTCACATTTTTTGGTAGAAGCTACATGAGGCATTGGGTTCTCATTTGAATTTTAGTACGGCTTTTCATCCTCAAACTGATTGTCAGTCGGAGAGGGTAATCCAGATTTTAGAATATATGTTTTGGAGTTGTGTTATTGATTTTCAAGGGAGTTGGGAGGAGTTTTTGCCGCTGGTTGAATTTTCTTATAATAATAGCTTTCAGTCGAGTATTCAGATGTTGTCTTATAAGGCTTTATATGGTTAAAAGTTTGGCACTCTTTTTTGTTGGACTAAGTTGGGGAAAGGAAAGTTTTAGGTACCGAGTTGGTGGCAGAACCGAGGATTTCATACTAGATCGACTTAAGGCCACTTTCGATAAGTAAAAGTCTTATGCGGATCTTAAAAGGCGTGAGATAGAGTATGAGGTTGAGGATTTTGTTTTTCTTAAGGTGTTTCCTTGGAAAAAAGTTCTCAAATTTGGTCGTGAGGGCAAGTTAAGCCCTCGTTTTATTAGGCCGTGTCAGGTTTTAAAGTGTGTTAGGCCGGTTGCTTATCAACTTGAATTACCTCTGGAGTTGAATCATATTCACGATGTCTTTCATATGTCCATGTTGAGACGTTATCAATCTGACCCTTTGCATGTGGTCTCGGTGGAGGATATTGGGTTAAGGCTAGATTTATCTTTTGAGGAGGAACCGATTCAGATATTGTACCGTAAAGTTAAAGTTTTGAGAAGGAAGACCATTCCTCTGGTTAAGGTACTTTGGCAGAATCATGGTTCTAAGGAAGCCACATGGGAGCTTAAGGACTTGATGCGCTAGCACTACCCTCACCTTTTCGAGCCAGGTAAATTTTGAGGCTGAAATTTCTTTTAGGAGGGGAGAGTTGTAATGTCCCTAAATTTGTAGATTTTTTAATGTGTTTTTTTGTCAGATAAGTTAACTTAGTTTTGTGGTTAAGTGCCTTGGGTGTTCGCATTGGGTCCTGTGTTCGAGTCCCATTGAGGGTGAATTGGGGGTTCCTTTTCTTTTGTGTGGTGTTGTTGATAATTAGAGTTTTGTTTAAATTTCAAAAGTTCAAAGTATGTGGAGATTTGGATAGATACTAGGATTATCAATAGATTTAATTATATTTTCATTAAATCAAATATCCCTTATTTTTTAGAAATCTTTTGTAGCTACCCAAAACCCTTCTTTTGGGGTTTCACGTTCCTTGTTTTTTGGCTGCCAATTTGCCACTTAAAATTTCCTTCTTTTGTTCATCTTTTTTTTGGCTACTGTACACTTTCATCTTACTTTCTTGTTGCCATTGCTTTGTTTCTTCTGTGCTTTTGATTTTGATTTTCGACACTTTCATCTTGTGGGTGCTTCACTATTACGGTTAGAAGGCTCAGTGGAATTTGTGTGGGCTGTGGGAAGATAAATTGGTGTAAGTTGTTGGGTATTCTTTTTGCATTGTTCATTTTTACTCATCTTTTTTTGGTAGTTTAACAATTAATTTCATGCTGTAAAAATATTTTCTTTTTAATACTTAGTGCGATTGGTTCATTCTTTCTAGGCGAAGGAGTAGTGAATCAAGATGCTCCGGTGGTGTAAGTATTAATTTTGATCGTTGTGCGTGAAAAGTAAGTGTTTGACGTCGTTCTTTGGAAACTATTTTGTATGGAAAAGAGGGAATTTTGAAGTATGCTTTTGTGAGGATTGATGAGTAATTAGTTCATTTTAATCATCGATTGTAGGTTTCTTGGGCTTTCGGTAGCATGGTTGATCATTTACGCAATCAGGTGGGTGAAAACCGCCTAAAAATCTATTTAAAATTTGATAAAAATTGCAAAGCAGTGGCTATTGCAAAACTGCCCAGTTTCCACACGGTCGTGTAGGATTTTTACAAACCATGCATAGTGGCCATGTGTAGTACACAGCCATGTGAGATTGCGTAGCCCGTGAGGTTTTATAGATCATGTGGGCCACAGGGGCTGGGTTTTGGGATGTGTGGGCCTTTTTGGCAAATTTCAAGGCCCAATTAAGGGTTATTTAGGGGAAGTGATATTTGGATCCGAGGACATCACGTGGGTCAGAAAGCTATAAGTTTTGTCCTAAAGTACGCTCGAACAGCCTGAAAAGCATGGTAAATATGTTAAACTAGGTTTAAAACTAATGGTTTAAAAATGTATTCGGTAAGTTATATGTATGAGTATGATATGTAATATATGCTATATGTGGTTATGCCATCTATTTTGAGATTACGATATGTATAAAGCATGTCTATGGTATGTATGTGTTGGGGTGGGATATGTATGACGGAGGTAGTGTTTTCAACAGTTTATAATGCAAATATGGTGGCCAGACCGCAACGTTATATGTGAGGCAGCTCAGCTGTAGATTGTTAAGTGGTATCTCACCACATATTTGTGTGATTGGATGGATGGACTTTTGTAGTCCCATGTGGTGTGATTGGTTGGACAGAGATGGTGTGTAGCGAATGGGGGTAGGTTTATGATATATGTGTTAACACTACTGTATGGATTTGATATGATATGAAAATTTGGAACAAATGCATTGTGTGATATTTTGCTATAAAATTAATGTAATAGTCCGATTTAGGGCCTAGTCGGAATAGTGGTGTGAGACCACAAATTCAAAGTAGAAATATGTGTTTTATGATTTTTATGAGACCTATGATTGTTTGCACAATTGTGTGAAAATCTCATGAAGAAATTTTATAAAATAATGATTAAACTGTCCATTAGGACTAAATTGCAAAGATTAGAAAATATGAGATTCTAGAAGATTTAAGTATGAAATAGCATCATAAAAATTATTAGAAGTCATTATTTAGAAATTAGATCATTATATGTTAAGATGGAAAAAAAAGGGCATGGGAAGGAAAAATCTCAAAAAAGGGCCTTAAGGGCATTTTAGTCATTTGGTTAATTTATGAATTAAAAAGGGGAAAATAAGCCAAAATCTTGTCCATCTTCTTCCTCTAAGTGCCAAAATTTGTAAGGAGACATAGCTAGGGTTTCTTTAACTTCCAAGCTTGATAGTAAGTGCATCCTAGCCTCGTTTTTAATGTTCTTCGTATTTTTGAGACCTTCATAGCTCTATTTTGAGCTACGGTTTATGTTCAAAAATTTACCCATGTATGACATGCATGTAATTTGATGTTTTATGGAAGAATTTGAAAGTTTGATGTATGATAAACATCATTTTCTAAATGATTTTCATGAAAAATGCATAAAAAGGACCAATTTGTAAAAGTTGTAAAAATGGTCATACATGAGTGAATAGTAGAAATTGAAGGCTGTTGTAGTTAAGATAATGTTTTGGCTAGGCTTGAAATACAAGAAAGTTGAATGAAAATCATTTTACGAGCCTAGGGGTAAAGTGTAATTATGTGGAAGTTTAGGGGCAAAATTATAATTTTGCCAAAGTATGATTCATGAGTCAATTTAGTCAATGTGAGTATTAAACAAGTGAAATTGTCATTATAGATCAAGAAACACGAAGCCCAGACCAAAATCGAGGCAAGAACAAAGTGTTGGACTAAATCGAACATCTACAAGCATTTTGAGTACCGAGGTATGTTTGTGTGAACTTATGGTTACATGTGTTATTGTGTTTAAATTACTTATTATTTTGAGAAATACATGTCATTTCCATGAAATTTATGAATAATTTCTTGATGAGAAAATGAATGAGAATATGCTAATTAAAGTCCCGGTTGAAAATTCAAAATAACGAGGATACCTATGTCATGACATGAGATAAGGACGGTCCCGTATAAGACCATGTCTGGGACATGGCATTGGCACCGAATGTAGGTTCCGTATAAGACCATGTCTAGGACATGGCATCAGCACCGAATGTAGATCCCTTATAAGACCATGTCTGGGACATGGCATTGACATCGAATAATGAAGGCCCCG
The DNA here is from genome assembly GCA_025506655.1 of Gossypium rotundifolium. NCBI lineage: Eukaryota > Viridiplantae > Streptophyta > Magnoliopsida > Malvales > Malvaceae > Gossypium > Gossypium rotundifolium. Next base: position 149,409,383 of record CP106724.1, read on the forward strand.
TGTAAGACCATGTCTTGGACATGGCTTCGGCACCAAAGGAAGATTTCGTGTAAGACCATGTCTAGGACATGGCATCAACATCTAAGTATGATCTCATATAAGACCATGTCTGGGACATGGCATCGACATCGAGCTAAGAGATCCCGTGTAAGACCATATCTGGGATATGGCATCAGCATCAAGAGGTGATCCCATGTAAGACCATATTTGGGATATGGCATTGGCATCATGATACATGTAGAGATTGAGTATCCTCTGATATTTTGAGTAGTTCAACGGGCAAAAGAGCTAAGTATGCAAAGATGCTATAGAGTTAAATTATACAAGGTTGATAATGAGTTCCATTTATGTTAAAGATGATGATGATTTAAGTTTATGTACAAGTTAGCAGAATTGCTAAATTATGTGACTAAGTGATACAGGTACCATAAGTAAAATTTCAAGTTATGAAACCATAATGTGATGTGTGATGGTAAGAGTGAGTATGAGTAAGTATGCCTGAGCACTTAAGAACTTGTGTTGCTATTGTTAAATGAGATGAATGGATTTTACCATGAATACTTATGTTGCTATATTAATTCATGCAAACTTACTAAGCTATTTGCTTACCCCTCTCTTTTCCCTTTTCCTTGTAGTATCGCCAAGCTAGCTCGGGGATTGTAGAACGTCAGAGCTTGGATCACACTATCAATTATTCTTTTGGTATAGCAAAGTTGATTTATTTTGGGTATGGCATGTATAGGACTTGGTCATTTTGTATTATATCATATTTGAGAACCAAAGTGTTGGCTACTAATGTTATTTCCTCATCTTGTATATGGCCATAGGGAATTGGCCAATATTTGTCAAGTTTCATATTTCAATGATGACAAGTTTTATGAAGTAAAATGTGAAATGTATAAATGATGATTATTGATCCTTTATAGTGTATTGCTTGAGTTGGTATAAGAGTGTTTATGTTTTAGGGTGGCAATTGGCTTGCAAAATAGCCTTTTAATTGTCCATACGGGTAGACACACGAGCGTGTGTCTAGGACGTGTGTGACACACGGTTAACCCCTATGGGTGTGTTAATAGGCCGTGTGTCCCCTGCACTAAATTTAAGAGAATTCGATTCATCACACGGCCGTCACACGGACGTGTGCTCTTTGAGAAGTTGCTGACGTCATAAACAGAATGCTAAGGTTTTCACACACGGGTGAGGACACGGGAGTGTCTAGGCCGTGTGAGAGACATAGGCAATTGACAGGGGTGTGTGTCCGGCCGTGTGAAAACCCCTATAAGTTCGAAATAAAAATTTAATTCCACACGGGCAAGGGACATGGGCGTGTATGACTACACGCCCTACCCACATGGGCGTGTCCCACTTCACACGAGTGTGTGGCCCCTGTTTAGGTAAAATTTTTCTAAGAGCGTAAAAGTTTCAGATTAACTCTGAAACCTCCTATAAGTATGTTTAGGGCCTCATAGGCCCATAATAAGGATGTTATGAATATGAATGAAAATTTTTAAGTTTGAAAAAAAATTTATATTCCGATAATTTATGTTTAAGCAAGTTAAGTTCGGTAATGCCTCGTATCCTGTCCCGGCTTGGACACGAGTAAGGGGTGTTACAATTAATGTATATTAAATTCTTGAATTGTGGCAATGGACCAAATCACTTACTGGGTTATTAGCTCACGATTCTGTATATTTAGATTTAGGGAATCCTTCAGTCTAGCAGTGGACGGCATCTAGAAAGGCTCGGGTTTCACATCCTCAACATAGTATTTTATGGTTTGATTATGTTCGTCTTAATTGGACATTACGGACTTTATTTTGGTTGTTAACTTTGGACAATTTATAGATCGTTTAGATCATTAGGACTCAGATGACTCGTTTTGCCAATGCTCAAATGGTTAATAATCATATTTAAGGTAACTAAAATTAAATGATAGGTGTTCAAGTAATTGCCATTGCAAGTTAAGTTTAAGGATTTCAATAAAATGAGTTGATATGATTTGGTTAAGGACTTTTTAACTTGGGATTTTAACATGATCGAAATGATTTACTAATAACAAGATGGTGTAACTTCCAACTCACATAAAAATAGTTTTTCTTCTACTAAGCAAATTTGTTTTCTTGGTACTTAGTTTTTCAATGTGACTCCTATAATCCGGCCATAACGTCTAGGCCGGGTGAGGGGTGTTACACAACAACCAATTCTTAAACCTATTCCAAGTACACAAAATCATACCAATGATATAACCAAATCTTATTTCTAACCAATATGCCTTAAGGCACCTCAATCACATTCAACACAAAGTGAAACATCTCAATTCATCTAAACATTTAATACCAAATATCTATTAATACCAATCATACATCAATATTCATTTCATTCCCTATATTCATCAATTAGCCATTTAACCATTCAAAAACACAACATTTATCAAAGCTTATAATGTGCCATATAACCTTTTATAAGTTTACACATTTGGACATTTTATACCATTTCCATTGAAATTTACCATCATTCAAAATGACTCAACCATTTAGCAAGACTTATAAACATATCATATCATGATCAAACTCAAGCATTTGGCACACATATCATAATCATTATCATTAAAAATGACTTTGTACATATCAAGCCTATATACATATCATATGCACATTCAAGGCAAGTATGATATATATATGGATCATTTCACTATCAATCGAAAATAAACTCATATTCACATTAAAACCTAGACACATGCCACATAACTGGTTCAAGTACGATTCAAAAATTTATCGAGTTTGAAGCTAGGTAGTGTGAACTCTAAAGTGATTCGACCAACACGTTCCACAAAAAGGTTAACTACAAACACAAAAAAATGAAATAGAGTAACCATTACGAATGCTTAATAAGTTCATAAGAATTAAAAGAGTAAACTCACATTGTTTACTAATAATATAACGAATTAACTACTATCCAACTTTCCTATTTCCACATTTAAACACAATAAGGTGAGATCATCAGAGGTAAGTCTCAAAGCAATTCAATGTCACTAAATCAATATCATTAATTATCTATATACTTTCATCATATTATCCACACATCTTATAACGTATTAATTTGGAACACACATCATTTGTTCAATCAAATAACATTTTCAATTATAAATTTCAATTCATAACAATGCTATTCTATCAAAACCTTTGAGCAAAGACAACATTTACATCATTTGTAACACCCCTTTACCCGTATTCAACACCGGAACAAGGTACGAGGCATTACCAGACTTAACATTCTTCATCATGTAATATTGGGCCATAAATTTTCATTCAAACTTAAAACCTTTCATTAGTATTCTCAATGTCCCTATTATGGGTCTACGAGGCCCGAAACATACATATTGGATCGTTCGGAACTAAACTGGAAACTTATGAACACTTAGAAAAATTTTTACTCAAAGCAGGGCCACAATCCCGTGTGGATAGGGATACGCCCGTGTGGGCAGGTCGTGTAGTCACACACTCCCATTTCACTAGCCCGTGTGGATTTTGCTTTTCATTTCGAACCTACAAAGGTTTTCACACAGCCTGACACACGCCCATGTCTATGGCCCGTGTCCCTCACACGGTCATGACACGCCCATGTCTTCTCCCGTGTGTAAAAACCTTGACATTCTATTTATGACGTCAGCAGACACTTAGAGGCACGCGGCCTAGTCACACGCCCGTGTGCTGGCCCGTGTGACGAACTAAATTTTTTGCAAATTAGATGCAGGGGACACACGCCCTTGAGGCTGACCGTGTGTCACACACGGCCTAGACACACGCCCGTGTGCCTACCCGTGTGGACAATTATAAGGCTATTTACCAAGCCAATTGCCACCCTAAAAAGCAATCAAACTTATACCATTTCAATGCAACACACATCATGACAATAAGGCATCTCTAATATCAAAGATCAAGACATCCACACCTTAATCCCACACTACATTCATCATGCATATATTTTACACATTACTCATTCAATTTCATAAGCTTGCACTTCATGAATTTCATCAACATTGATTAGATATAACTTAACTAGTATTGGCCAATTCCAATGACCATTTACAAAATGAATTGAGTAACAATAATAGCCAACACATTGGCTAACCATTATGACATAAACAAAATGACCAAGTACCTATACATGCCATACCCAAAATAACCAAACTTTACTATACCAAAAGAATAGCTTTGAAACACCCCACACCCGGCCCACGCGAATGGACCGGATCTGGTATGTTCCTCAAGTAACCCGATTCAAAATTCATTTTCGATATTTAGAAAATTGTAGATTTTCGAAAAAACTATTATTTTGAATTGAGCTTAGATTGAAACCTATTTATTTGATTTTGTAAGCCCATTTAATTAAACACAACCAATAAAGTTCTTAGCATGAAACTTAACAATAAGCAAACATAAAGTATAATCCACTTTGGGCCTTAAGGCCTTATTACATCAAGTAAAACCCAAAATAGGATAAAAGCAACTAAAAATAAAATTTAAGTCCAAACTAAATGATATTTTCCTCATGTAGCATGGCCTCCTCATGGTCCACCTACCATTCAAATCCGCTCATCTCCGAAAAATAATTCCCACAATGGGGTGAGTCAACAGACTCAATGTGCACACAATACTATCATTCAATAAATCGGGCATTCATGTTCAAATCATTCATCCATACAATAATGAAATTATGATGCAACCCAAACCCAAACCTAATGGTCCATCCGCTACTCTCCACCGTACGCCATTCACACCGTGGGACTACTAAGTCAACCCTCCATCCGCTACTCTCCACGTTGTGTCATTAGACACTATAATCAAATTTAAACGTTGTGTCAATTGACACCTTGTTAACCGAGGTTACCAAAATTTCATAATGTGACCGTAGTCAACATTTTTCGTTGGTGAGACCAAGTCAACACCTTCGTTGGTGAGACCAAGTCAACACCTGTTCTCCCCTTTCACATAAAACCCAAATGCCCCAAAACATATACATAGCATAACTTAATTAATTTCATGTTTATATACATATATTCGCATGTTATTAAATAACATTTTCACAATCCTATCGAGTAGGAAACGTGCACAGGTACTTTTTGCCACATTTGTGGTACATAGCCACATTCACATTATTATTCATATCATATATTAAAATATTTAGCCATATAATATCGAAGGATAGTAAGGGTACACACGATTTGTTTAGCGATTCCTTGAGATTCAAAAGCTAGATCTAAAGTTTAGACCCTTAGTCCCTACATTTGATTCATCCTTTATTACTTAGCATAAATTCTATTTGGCTATGATATCCAAATCCTAGTAGGATTTGTAAAAGACTTACCTTTGATGCCGATTTGGTGTTTGTTCAAATCCAAAACTTGGTTTTCCTTCACTTGATATTGACCAACCTTGAATCTCAATATGGGTTAGTTTTCGGCTTTTTAATAATTAAAGAACTGATCTAGATAATCATGCAAGCTTTGGCCGAATACTTTTAGGTACTTACCTTGTGGATCTTAAATCCCGAAATTCACCGAATAACTAGGGAACACGTGGCCTATGGTGTACCTTCGGGAAAAGAATTTCTTCTTCCATGATTCGTGAAGATTAATAATCGAAATTAGTCTCTAAATTTCAATAAGTCTAGAATATAAAAGAATGGAAAACTAAACTTGGATCTTATTTGAAGGAATCGATTGCACCTTCACTTCAACCTTGAGATTTGACTTAGAGACTTGATGAACAATCGGCTATGATTCCCTTATGTATTTGGTTTCAAAGATGAAAGAAGAGAGGAATAATAGGCTTAGAAGGAAATCGGCTAGGAGGCTAAATGAAAAGAAGAAAAGAATGGATGCTCAAGAAGAATATTTGGCGAGAGGAAAGAGAGGAGAATGAATAATGAATGGCCCTAGTCCCTCCTTTTATAGCCGAATTTACTAGGCCAAGAATCCTTTACTTGGCCACCACTCTTCCTTATTTTCCTAATTAAAGAATAATTCTTCATTTATCCACCTATTTAGCCGAATTTTAAAGAGAATTAAACTCTTCCTTAAGAGTCCTTATGATCTTCTAATTAGCGAGTTTTAAAGAGAATGAAACTCCTCTTTTGCAAGCTTGTGCCGTCCACCTCTTGGGCTTCTAGAAGTAAAATAAAACTTATTTTATTTGCTTCTTATGTGACTCGAACTCAAGCCCAAAACCTTTTGCATGTGGGCCATTTTCTAAGGCCTTAGGTGGCATCTTCGTGCCACGTTTCCAAGTCCGTTATTGGGTCAAATTTCATGTACTTTATATTTTAGGGTCACTTGGCCCTAAGTTCCCCTTTGGGCTCTTAAATTCAACATTAGGGTCAATTTTAAGTTTCCTAAAATTTTCATGGCTCTGTATTTTCCAGGTTTCCAAAATGTTTAGTTTCCTATTTTGGCTTGGTTTCCAAAATGTTTAGTTTCCTCTTTTGGCTTGGTTTCCAAAATGTTCACTTTCCTAATTTACTTCGGTTTCCAAAATGGTCACTTTCCTATTTTAGTTTAGTTTCCAAAACTTAACATTTCTAAAGCATTTCCTTACATTTCCATACATCTCCTTACATTTCCACACATTTCCATACATTTCCATACATTTCCTTACATTTCCATATATTTTCATACATTTCCATACATTTCCATACATTTCCTTACATTTCCTTACATATCCTTTCATTTCCTTTCATTTCCTTTCATTTTCCTTACTTTTCCTTACATTTCCCTACATTTCCTTACATTTCCTTACATTTCCTTTCTTTTCCTTACATTTCCTTACATTTCCTTTCATTTTCTTTCATCTTAGGGTTCTTGAAACTCTTCAGAACACATCCAACACACCCACTGATCCCACTATCTCATGAATTATGCACGAACGCATAACCCCTAATCTAGGATGTTACAGTTCTACCCCCCTTAAAAATAATTTCGTCCTCGAAATTACTTACTATCTAACTCACCACACTACGCTATTGCTGCGCACTCTGATCTTAAAGAACTATCATACTTTCTAGGCACATTCTCTAAGTTCACGTTCCTTAGAACTCATTTCTAACGTCGCGATTTAATTAAAAAGTTTTATGAATTAGTCCTTGTTTTACTTGATTACCCGCGAAGAAGTTTTATGGAAAGAATTTTTAGAAGTGGTTCTTTCGTATTCATACATGCACACAGTCTTCACATTCACTCATTCATCCATCAATCAATTATGAACCTTAGTTCATTCAGAGAAACGTTGTAGTTTTCATTTATTGATGTTTTACCACTACCCGGGGGTATTTTCGTAATTTGTCCTACAGGGGTATTTTCGTAATTTGTCAAAATAAGGTTCCTTGGTGATTTTGTCGCAAAGTATTTTGGAAATTTTAAAGTTCCCGGGGTATTTTGGAGAATTTTTGAAATTCGGGGGTATGTTGGAAATTTTTAGACCTTAGGGGTATTTTGGTAATTTTTCCACAAACCGGGGTAAATTGCAAAATTTTAATAAATCAGGGATATTTCAGAAGTTGCAAAATTTTGAAGGTTCTTTTTGAGAAATTTATTTTCCAAAATGATGAAGTTGCGAAAATTTTGAAAATCGAGGTCATTTTGGTAATTTTGGTGAGTTAGGGGCAATTTTGTAATTTTCCAAAATCATGGTATTTTCACGATAGTTTGCAAATTAGGGTTTTGAACATTTATAACAAAATGAAATTTTGGCAAAACTATTGAGTAGTTGGACATTTTATAAACCAAGGGCATTTTGTAATTTTACCACTAAGGGTATTTTAGTAAGTTTGTAAATCGAAATATTTCGGAAAATTTATAAAATATTATTTTCAAATCAAGAGGGTAATTTAGAAATTTGAAAATTAGGGTTTCCATAAAAATACTGACTAGTCCCTTTCGGGTTTTAGTTATTGGGTTTAGCAGTGACTAAGTCCTCTTGGTTAGGGTGAGCGGTTACTCCGCACCGTGTAGGATTCGAGTAAAGAGGAGGTGAGTCACTAGGATTTGCTTAAATACCAAGCTCTTCTTGAATCCACTCCTAGACATGCGCAACAATTGCCACACCCTAGCTCGGTGTCTTAATCATAGGTTTGTCTAGTGTATTAAGTCTTATGTATTTGTGTTTGAGTAGACTAATCCTAGGGTTCAAGTTCCTATCATGCTATTCTACGTTCCATTCCTTTTCTACCCTTCTATAATTCACATAATCACACGATAGTTAGGGGTACTTACGGTGGATTGTGTTTGGAGACTTAGGGCCATGTCTTTATACCGCCCATTTGTAAAAATACTTTCATAAAACTCATTTGGCCTTGTTTTAAAAACGTTTTGGGCCTTAGCCCACTGCCGAGAAGTTTAAAAGCTGGCTCGATACCAAATCGAAACACCCTTTTTGACCACGCGAATGGACCGGATCCGTATGTTCCTCAAGTAACCCGATTCAAAATTCATTTTCGATATTTAGAGAAAATTGTAGATTTTCAGAAAAACTATTATTTTGAATTGAGCTTAGATTGGAAACCTATTTATTTGATTTTGTAAGCCCATTTAATTAAACACAACCAATAAAGTTCTTAGCATGAAACTTAACAATAAGCAAACATAAAGTATAATCCACTGGGCCTTAAGGCCTTATTACATCAAGTAAAACCCAAAATAGGATAAAAGCAACTAAAAATAAAATTTAAGTCCAAACTAAATGATATTTTCCTCATGTAGCATGGCCTCCTCATGGTCCACCTACCATTCACAACCTTGCTCATCTCCGAAAAATAATTCCCACAATGGGGTGAGTCAACAGACTCAATGTGCACACAATACTATCATTCAATAAATCAGGCATTCATGTTCAAATCATTCAGTCCATACAATAATGAAATTATGATGCAACCCAAACCCAAACCTAATGGTCCATCCGCTACTCTCCACCCGTACCTGCCATTCACACCGTGGGGACTACTAAGTCAACCCTCCATCCGCTACTCTCCACGTTGTGTCATTAGACACTATAATCAAATTTAAACGTTGTGTCAATTGACACTTGTTAATGAGGTTACCAAAATTTCATAATGTGACCGTAGTCAACATTTTTCGTTAGTGAGACCAAGTCAACACCTTCAGTTAGTGAGACCAAGTCAACACTGTTCTTATAATTCCTTATGTATTTGGTTTCAAAGATGAAAGAAGAGAGGAATAATAGGCTTAGAAGGAAATCGGCTAGGAGGCTAAATGAAAGAAGAAAAGAATGGATGCTCAAGAAGAATATTTGGCAAGAATCCCTAGTCCCTCCTTTTATAATTTACTAGGCCAAGAATCCTTTAACCACTCTTCCTTATTTTCCTAATTAAAGAATAATTCTTCATTTATCCACCTATTTAGCGAATTTTAAAGAGAATTAAACTCTTCCCTTAAGCTAGCTTGGTGATACTACAAGAAAAGGAGAGAAGAGGGTAAGAACAATCGGCTATAATTCCCTTATGTATTTGGTTTCAAAGATGAAAGAAGAGAGGAATAATAGGCATGAAGCTTAGTAAGTTTGCATGCAATAGATAACAACATAAAATCTTATGATACATTCATACTTTACTTTAAGTAATAACATAAGTTCTCAAGCACATTACATAGCTTACTCGTGCTTACTCTTACCAATCACATATCACATATCAAACTTATTTCTCATGTGTATCTCATATGTACCTATATCACTTCAACACATAACTTTATCACTTTTATCATCTTGATCATAAGCTTAGCTCTTTACCCATTGAACCACTTGGAATGTTGAAGGATACCCGAAATTCTTCATACACGTAATAAGATGCCAATGCCATATCCCAGATATGGTCTTACATGGGATCACATGCCGATGCTGATTCCATATCCTAGATATGGTCTTATACGGGATCACATAGCGATGTCGATGTCATATCCCAGATATGGTCTTATACGAGATCGTATATCGATGCCATGTCCCAGACATGGTCTTACACGAAAACTCTTATTTGATACCCATGCCATATCCCAGATATGGTCTTACACGGGATCTCAATTCAGTGTCGAGGCCATATCCCAGACTTGTTCTTATACGGGACCTCATAAATCTCATGTCTTGACAAGGGTATCCTCTCATTTCCTAAGGTTCAATCGAGAATTCAACATCATAAATCTTCATCATTTTCTCATCGAAACATCATTGGTCAATTTCATAAAAATAATATACATCTTCACGAAATGTCAAGCATTTTAAAACATAATAACATGATGTTGGATTATTACACACAAAGTTACCTCGGTACCAAAATATATGTAGCTATTCAATTTAGTCCACCACCTTGTCCTTTCCTCGATTTCGGTCTAGACTGCGTGTCTCTTGATCTATCATGATAATTTAACTTATTTAATCATCACATTGACTAAAATAGCCCATGAACTATACTTTGGAAAAATTACAATTTTTCCCTTAAACTTTCTCATATTTGCAAAATGGTCCTTAGGCACGTATAATGAAATGTACTCATTTCCTTGGTTACCTAAGACTAGCCGAACATTTATTGAGCTTATAACAGCTCACACTTTCCTTCAAAATTGATTTTTACTACATATTTTATCACTTTTACAATTAAGTCCTTTTTATGAGTTTTCCATGAAAATCACTTAGAAAAAGATGTTTATCCTACATCAAACTTTCATATTCCTCCATTAAACATCAATATACATGCATGTCATACATGGGTAATTTTTTGAACATGACCTCTATCTCACAATGTAGCTAGAAATAGCTAAACTGACCTACGAGGATCTCAAAAATACGAAGAACATTAAAAATCAGGCTAGGAGGTACTTACAATCAAGCTTGAAAGATGAAAAAACCCTACCTATGGTGAGCTTGAAATTTTCGGCAATGGAAAGGAAGATGGACATCTATTTTGACTTCTTTTTCCCTTTTAATTAACTTATTAACCAAATGACCAAAATGCCCTTAAGGCCCTTTTCTTGAGATTTTTCCTTCCCATGTCCATTTTTTCCATCTTGACATATAATGGTCTAATTGCTAAATAATGACCTTTAATAATTTTTTTAATGCTATTTCATACTTGAATCTTCTAGAATCTCATATTTTTCAATCTTTGCAATTTAGTCTTTCTTCATGAAATTTTCACACAATCATGAAAGCATGCCATAGACCTCATATAAGCCATAAAACACATATTTCTACTTTGGATTTGTGGTCTCACAACCACTATACTGACTAGGCCCCAATTCGGTCTGTTACATCATTCCAATTTTTTCGGATAACAAATTTCAATCCATCATATATATTCATCATATATGACTTTTACAACAACCATATACCATTTGGACATTTCCACTTTCAATATTCCTTCCACTCAATCTTTTACTCAAGTCTCGTGCATCCGTTCAAAACATTTATCTCTTTTACTTAAACATATTAGCTCGATGAAAAATAGTAAAATAATCTCAGATACAAGGTATATAAATTGCTCACATGAGCTATGGGTCAGGATGGTAACTTTCACGATGCTTCTCACATGAGCTATGAAAGATTCGCAACAAATGCAGGACCTTAGGCTGTAACAACCTAATTTTCAGCGATGTTGGAAATAGTGATTTGAGATCACTAAATCTGACGAATGAGTTTGAAAAATTGCTTATTAATCATTATTTATTAGTTAAGTGTGATTTTAAAAATATTTTTGAATTAGTAAATTTTGTGTTTTAAAAGAATTATTGGATTAATTAATTTCAAAAATGAGGTATCGAGACCTCAATTTCATAAACCGAGCCATAAATATTTTTATAAATATTTACGAAGTGTTATTGAGTTAGTATTAAATTTTTGTTAGAAAATTTTAACGTTTTGGTACCTAATTAATTAAAAAGGATTGAATTGAAAAAGGTGCAAAACTTGTTAAAATGATTAAATAGCTTAAGAGGTAATTAAGGGAGGACCAAATAGATAATTATACACTTAGTATAAGGTTGGACAGCATGTCTGTCCAAGAAATAACAAAAATTAGTGTGAACAAGGGGTAAAGTTGGAAATTTTGTAAATAAAACAAATAAAACAAAGATTAAATTGAAAATCTTGATATTTCTTCATCATTCTTCAGCAAAAAATGCCATAACGAGTCTTCTAAGCTGGTTTTTCATATTTTTTACACCATGTGAGTTCAATGCTTTCTCTTTTCTTGAATTTTTTTTTTTTAAAACTTTTACAATTAGGTCCAACTATTTATTTCATTAGTTTTTTTATTTCATGGGTAATTTTGAAAGTTACCATTGATGAGAGCTAGATGTTTATTATGAATTAACATGGAATTGAAGCTCTAATTTTGTTATATGATGATTTTATTTAGTAATTTTGATAGATATTGATTTTAGAACCACATTGTGAAAAGGTTAAGAATTAGGGTTTGATATTGAAATTCTGAAGATTAATGGCTGTATGGTAGCCTAAAACAATTATATAAAGTGTTAATTGAGAAAAATTAGCTCAATTGATAGGAAAATTGATAAGGGACTAAATTATAAAAATTGTAAAATTTGGTGTAAATGTGTAATTTCAAAAATTAAAAGGTACAAATTGTAAAGTGAATTAGAATTGAATTAGATGCTAATGAATAAACAACTTTATATTATAGATCAAGAATCTGATGATAAATGTGAAAAAGAGAAATTAGCCGAATAGTCCCTGAATTACTACAACTTCCACAATTTACCCCAAGTAAGTTCGTATGGTTAAACTTTAATGTTTATATGTTAAATTGATGAATGGTATATATATATATATATATATATTATATATTTCTTGTTAAAAATAAATTAGTGTTGAAACTATGAAATTGAATTGAAATGATCGAAAAGAATGGAACGTCAGATTAGTATAGTCGAGTGCAAAGGATGAATTAACAGATAAGACCATGGTTGGACCATGGAAATGTTTAAGTGTAAGACCATAGGTAGGCTATGGCATTTTAATGAAAAGACCATAACTGGGTTATGGCACAAAGAAAATGATGTACTCATATTTGTAAGTCGTTCTCCAATTTGGAATGACTTGGTTAGTGACATGGAAAATTTATGTATATTCATGATTATGAATTGTTACTGAAATAAATATACACGAAATTCATAAAAATGATGGTACATGACTATTAATTGTTGCAATTATTATTTAATGTGTATGATAAGTGGAATGAGGTGATATTTTATATCATGATATTGAGTTGAATTCTTAATTATTTGTGATTATTAAATTGAAATGAATATTGATTGAAATTGAAAAGTGATTTTAAACCCTATTAAATGTATCGGGCTGAGTCGGATATAGTTGGCATGCCATAGGATTGGAAGTGTTTAAGGATTACTTCGACTTGAGTCAATGAGACATTGGGTGTCAAATTTGGATAAATTCGATGAGGTACTGGGTACCAAATTACTTTTATAACAGTCTGGTTTATACCCTACTCAGAACAGTGGTTTTGGGACCACAAATTCGAGTCCGTATAATATTTTAATATTATTTTTCGTGCCTATGATATGTAATTAAGCATGTGTGAAATTTCTGTGATTTAATTTGATCATTTGTGTGAATAATTTAAGCAAATGACTAAATCGCATAACTGGTAAAAAGGGCCTTCTATTTGATTAAGTGGTTAAATTGATGTGGCTTTTATTTGTAAGGGCCTTATGAGGCAATTTGCCTATTATTCTTGATAGTGGACAGTTATAGTCCATAATAACCTTGGAAATTATGTTTTGTAATTTTATATTATAAGGTTAAAATTGGAAATTATTTATTAATGAAATTATGATAAATAAAAGCATAAAATTTAGAAATTTTCTATCATCTTTTGGTCGAATGTGTTAAAGAAAAAGAGAGAACAAAAGCTTCAAGGGTTTCGTCCATTTCAAGCTTAAATTTAGGTATGTTTTGGCTTTAGATTTTGATGATTTTTATGTTTTTGAGATTGTTGCTTAGTTTACTATCAAGCCCATGTTGTAATTTGAAGAATTGATGATATTTGTGAGTTATGCCTTTGATTAAATGGTAAGCTTTATGATGAGTTTAGTTGTTAATGAAAGATATGTAATTGATGAATAGGTTTTGTTCTTAAATTTTTGATGAATTTAGCTAATTAGGGCTAAATTGAGATAATAGCAATTTGAGGGACTAAATTGTAATTTGATGGAAATTATGGGCTTGTATGATGTTCATAAGCATTCAGCTAAGCATGGTTAAATGATGATTTTGTAAATTTGATGTTTTCAGAAAAATGGATTAAATTGATAAAATGTGCAAATGTGAGGGTTAAGTTGCAAATAGCCCTAAATGTGTGTTCTTGAATTGAATTGAATGAGTTAGTGAATAAAAGGGTTAAATTTGAATATGTTTAGATCAATAACTGAAGAAATTGGACATAGATCGTAAGAAAGCTAAAGTAATCGAGTAGCCATTTTCGTTTCAGTTAAATCAAATCCGAGGTAAGTCATTATGCAAATAAACGTATTCGTATTGAGTTATGTATGTTTTTATGACTATTGATAACAATGAATTCTTACGAGATGCTATGTACATGAATTTTGAGATAATATCGACATAGTGACAATGTCCGAGAAGTCCCGTACGAACGTAGGAATAGATAGGATTAGCTATATCATGACATAGGTGTCTGTTCTGTTTTATCCTGTAAGACCACGTCTAGGACGTTGGCATTGATTTGAAATTTCGTGTAAGACCACATCTGGGACGTTGGCATCGATATGAGCTTTACGTGTAAGACCATGCCTGGGACATCGGCATCGTATTAATTCATGCAAGACCCTATCGGGGACAGTGGCATCGATATCTGATTACATGTAAGACCACGTCTGGGATGTTGGCATTGTATGACTATTCTGAGTATTCTGTATATCCTATTAGATTCTGAACGGTTCAACGGGCATTTTTGAGCTATGAACAATTACGTGAATGTATACCGGTTTCAGATATGTTTGATAAGTACACAAGGTGTGTATGAAAGGTAAGTATCTATATGAACTTACTAAATTGACTATGTGCAATGGAATGATGAGATGATATGTGAAATTATGCTTAGATGAGCTATGTGTATATGTGGTATTGAGTTGAAGTATGTAATAAGTTATGGCGAATCTATTGAGCCAAAACCTATGTGAGATGTATATGCCATGAGAACCATTATTGTCATTGCATAAATATGTTATGTGCATTTTATGTTAGGTTTATTTGAATATGGCTTACTAAGCTTTTGAAAGCTTACTTTGTGTGTGTGTTTTCTCTATTTTATATATCGTCAAAGCTACTGAAGGGCTCGGGACCGTTGAGGATCATCATCACGCTACCCAACTTGTTTTGGTACATTTTGGAAGTGTATAAAGCTAGATATGGCATGTATATGCTAGTTATTTTTGTAAGAGTGAGATTTTAACTTAGCCAACTGATTTGGCTAGTTATGTGGTGGTAATATGCTTTAATGAATGTGATTTAAGATGTATGTTTTGGTATGGTTTGAAAGCATAAGAAATGGTTAAGTTTAAGGTAAGTATGGATGAATTATGCTTGTACATACATAAGTTTTAGTCTTGTAAGTTGGCATGGTTGAAATTGGTTTTGAGTGTAAAGATTGAATGGATATTTTGGCATGTTCATGGTTGTTAAATGTGCATGGATTGTATTGGTATTTGCTTGTAGGTTTGACCCTATGGTGGGTGGCATTTTTGGCCTTGCAAATGGCCTATTTTGCCATACGGTTGTGGCACACGGGCGTGCCTAGTGACCGTGGAGTTAATTCAATAGGTAGCTAAGAGTACATGGCCTTGGCACACGGACGTGCCTGGTAGCCGTGTGGTTTCAACAGGATTGATCATGGCCAAAGTACAAGGGCGTGCTTGGTGGCCGTGGAGCCAAGTCAGAATTGACCACGGCCAAGGTACAAGGGCGTACTTGGTGGCCGTGGAGTAAAGTCAGGTTCGACCACAGGGAAGACACACGGGGTGTCTATCAGCCGTGGGAGGCATAGGGCCTGCCCACACGGGCGTGTAACCCCTGAAACTTAGAAAATTTTTAAATTTTTGAGAATTTTTTATGTGTTCGGTTTAGTCCCGACCCTATTTCTAAGTATGTTTTAGGTCTCAATGACCTATAGAGGGGACACTATGGTTGTAATTGATAATTTACTTTATGAATTGTTTAATAAAGTTTTCGATCTGTCAGGTAATGTCCTTAACCCTAATCTGACGATAGACACGGAATAGGGGTGTTACAACTTCAGCATAACCAATGAGACACTTGGTGTCAAACTATTACTTTGAATTATCCGATGAGGCATTGGGTGCCAAACTGGTGTGTTTTGGTTGGATCCGTGTATCCATCCAAGTCTGAGTCGTGTTAATAAGGGTAAATGAATAATAAAGTTTTATAATTGATATTGAAAGGGTATGATATGAGAAATGGAAGTGAAATAGTGAATTTAAAATAGAATGTGAAATATGTTGCAAATATATGGAATACGTGAGTTATATACTCATGAAATGATTATGGAATGGATATTGCAATTGTATAATGAAATGTGAAAAGCCATTTAAGATAACAAATTAATGTGAATTGAATGTACTATGAGTGATCGTAAATATTTATGAATTAATATTGAAAGACTTATGATTATTACCGATATATACTTGAAATACTTGGAAATGATATTTAATTGATATATTGAAGCGTGTCTTGGAAATGATATTTACATGACATATTGAAACATTACATGGAAATGGTATTTACTTAATATGTTAAAAAGTGACATGTAAATATGTGATTATCTTTGATTATTTTGATACAAGGAAAGCATGTATATGGTAACATGTCGAGAAAATAAGTTTATCAATATTAAATTTATATGTAAGATGTGAAAGTACGCTAACTATTGTTGTTGATTGATGTTTAGGCACCTGCCAAGCTATTAGCTGAATTATAATTTGATTATTTATTTGAAGCATTGAAATGGTAAGTATTTAAATGAAAATCAGTTAGTGTTCATGAAGGAACGGTAAGGTTTAGATTATGCAATTTTTTTATGGAACGAATATTATGTGTCCAATTAGAATAAGGCTTGGTTAAATGTATTAATTTGTAACAGTGGATGAATGATATGCATATGGAATAAGTGTGGAAGAACTAAAGTTATATAAAATTTTACTGAGCTTAAGGGTATAAGTTTATGTGTGATACTATGGATTAGTTCACCTTGTGAATTAGTGAGAATAGTTTATGACTATTACGATAACATTATTGGATTATTTTTATTTGTAAAGTTTTATAATTGAAATAAATTAGTATGATTAAAGACTGTATGAGCTTACTAAGCAATCATTGCTTACATATTTGTTTTATTTATTTATCTTACAGATTATCGGAAGCTCGAATAGGTTGGAAGCTTATCGGAGCTAATCACACTATCCATTGGTTTTATTGGTAATTATTGATGACCTGATTCTAGTTATAATGGCATGTATAGGTTAGTTTGACTAAAGGTTAGTCTATAGATGTTTTGTTAAAATTAGTCATGTATCTGGCTTGTGTTTGGTATTGTAACACCCCTTACCCGTATTCGACGCCGGAACAGGGTAGGAGGCATTACTGGACTTAAACACAAGCAAACATAAAATTTTGAGTCATAAATTTGGCACCAAATAAAAACTTTTAACAATAAATCATACCACCCCTAAAATGAGCCTACGAGCCCCGAAACATGCATTAGGAGTGATTTGGGACTAAACCGATAACTTACAACACTTGAAAATTTTTTCACTAAACAGGGATCACACGCCCATGTGGATATGGGAAACGCCCATATGGGCAGGCCATGTGGTCACACATGCCTGTGTCCCTAACTTGTATAACTCTCTGTTTGTCACCCAAGAGCAAATTGAAGTCACATTGCCAGGGCATCCGCCCATGTCCCCGAGCCGTGTCCTTCACACGGCTGAGACACACGCCCGTGTCTTTATAACGCCCCGAATTTGGGCCTAGAAGGAATGGGCCTTGAGTGTGGGATGAGCTAGGAGACTACACATAAGGGTTTATGTGTGCAAGAAAATAACACAAATATCTGTTTGCTTCAGTGGTTGAGTGATTTGGGTGTGTTTGGGAGGGTCTGAGAAGTCCTGGGTTCAAACCTGGGCATTAGCAAAAATTTTATTTTTAGTGAATAAAATCATTGGGATCTAGATAGAAGGTTCTTAAATATTTGTGGTTAAATTATGACACAAAAAGAGCATGTGGTCTAGTGGCAAGGTGACGTTAGGAGTACGCATGTGGTCCGAGGTTCAAGTCAGGGGGTGTACAGAATTTTTGGTTGTTCCTTGAATAAACCTGGATATTAGCATGAAGGCTTTATAAAATATTGAGGATAAGTTATGACGTAAAGAGACTATTGGCTTGATGGTTAGTGGCGTGGTGAAGCTTCAAAGGGGGATGGTGTTCGAGTCATGCCTAGAGCGAAGAAATATTTATTTTGCTAACATGGGATGGCAAGTGTTGGAAGTAGATTCGAACTCTGTTGAGTGAAAGTTTGAACTGGTCTTGGAGTTGTTATGGAGGATATACAGGAGAAAATCAAGGAGGGATAAGGAGAGAGAATAAAGGAGTCTGAGTGAGAGGAGAGTTGTGCCATTTAGGGGAACTCAAACTTTGACAATTCGGTTGGGGGGGATTGTTAGTCATTTTCGACTTTGGTCTAGTAGTTTCTGAATTCTCCTTGCTCTCCTCATATTTTTCGACTTTTGGGTCCTTTTTGGAATTATTTTGGTTGCTTTCTCTCGGTGATTGAATGTGTTAGGCACTTTTGCACTTTTCTTTTCCTCTACTGTCGAATCCCCATTTTCCTTCTTTCTATTCCTCGACTTTTGGTTCATAGCCAAACCTTCTTGTTCTCCTTTTCAACATTTCTTCCTTCCTCTATTTTTTTCTTCCTTTTGGTGTTCGTTTGTTTATGGGTGCTGGCCGACTGTCTCTATACTCTGCAGTGCTGTTTTGGTTTCAGTCTTGAAAGGGTTCTAACGAATCGGTAGGTATTGTCCCCTCCTTCGACTCTTTGTTGGTTCTTTATGTGTTCAATTTGTTTTCTTCTATCTTTCTTGAAAACCAAGTGCTTTCTCTTATGAGTTCTTTTACGTTCTTGTCTTCCTTGCGATGTGGAGGTTTGTTGGGTGCTAGGGGCTTAAGTAGAGTGAAGGGGTGCAAGTGACTGAAGCAATCTAAACCTTTTCGTTCATCTGTCAAGGCAAAAGAGTCATCTTGTCCTTTCTGTGCATAGGCCGAATATCCCTATGTTCTGCAAGTTTGATATATTCAAATTTAAGCCACTTATAAGGCCTATCATGTTTAAGAATCGGTGTTGTCATGTAGATATACCATAAAGGCATGTGATCACTTCTGGATAGTGGTTTTGGAGGACTAAAGTCGCCTCATTCAAGCAAGGTTGGGTGCTCGTGGAGCTTGGAGCGGTTTCGTAAACATGTGTGTAATCACACTATCGTTTCTGTAATTTGGCAAAAGTCGACAACCGAAATGCCAAAACTTTGGCATTTGAGGCCTCACGAGCGTACTATCGCTCGTGAGGTAAACTGAGCCCACAATCATGGACGATAGAATGTAGAGGCCACCACGAGCATTCTCGTGCTCTTAGGCTGTTATGGGCCTCGTTTGGTTGAAATGGGTAGTGTGGGCTCAATGGTCTTGTGGGCCTCACATGGAACGATAAGTGGCAATTACTGAACTGGGCTATAACGTTCGCATAGCCATGTCTGAATTTGGGCTAAATGGGCCACACGAGTGTGGGCCCACTTAGGCCAAATATTGGGCTTTGGGCCCAATTACACCATTTTGATCATATATGTTATATATGTCGCTCGAGGCGATGTAGACCTTTAGGAAGGTTGTAAAATGACTGTAATACCCCTCAAGGGTAAAAGGACCATAATGCCCCTAAAGAGTAAAATGACCATAATGCCCCTGTGACAAACCGTAATATATACATATTATAACCCTATATTTGGCATACTTTTGGATGATTTATCCCTTGAATTGTGGAATTTGATGCCTTTAATTTCATGTTTTATACTTAGGAAAGCATGGGAGGATGAAAAGAACGAGAAACGGGCCAAAAATGGAGAAAATGGGCCAAAGTAAGAAATCAACATGGCCTAGAGTTCACCACACGGGTAAACCACACAGCCGTGCCACTTTAGTAGACTTGAACACAGCCCTAGGCTCGATTCACACGGGCGTTTCACAGGTGTGTCCCTGTCGTGACCCGTTTTAATTCCACTTTGAATAGGATACTTATAGGCCAAGTAAGGCATCCCGAAAGCCTATATAAACACCCTAGTGGGCAACCTCAAAAGGGGAGTTTGACAGAAGGCTTCTTTAGGGCTGTTGACGAGGAGTGAAGCTAAAGAGGGCTGAATATAGGGAATTACTCAAAGAAAGCCAGTTGATCCATCTCAGAAGCCGGAGTCACACTCAAGACTGAGGATTTTCTTTTAAATTCCTTCAGGGGGTTTTAGGGTTTTTCTTTATATTTTGTTATTTAATTTCTTCTGAGATGTATTCTTTTATAAACATGAACTAAACCCCTCAAATACCTGAGGGGAATGAAACCTAAGATGGATCTTGTTATTGTTTTCTAAACTGTATGATAAATACTTGATTTGTTCTTAGTTATGTGTTCTTAATTCTTACTTTAATATTTTAGGATATTGATTCAAGTATTGATGTGCTTATTCAGAGGAGCAAAAGTCCCTGTTTAAGAGTATATCTAGCATAATTAAGCAGAGTTGATTGCACTCCTAGAGATAGGACGATGAAAATTTGCCGGATTAGTGTCAAGTCTAATATGGGAGTCCATAAATCGAGTTAATGCAACACTAGGGGTTTTAATTAGAAATAGATTCCAATTAATCAACCTAGGGTTAGACGTTAGTAGACTCGAAAGAGGTATTAATATAAATTAGGGAATCCTACAGATCAAGTCAAGTGAATAAATCGTCTGGTACAGAGTTAAATAACAAGTGAAGTCTAGATGGATTCTTCCTTGAGTATTGTCTTAATCAATTGTTTTTCTCAAAAGTATTTTCCCAATTCATTCTTTGTGTCTTGGCATCCTTAGTTTAGGAATTAGTTAGATAAACATCAATCCTCTTTATTTTAGGCTAGATAATAAAAAGAAAGTCAGTACTAGTACTTTTGGTTCCCTTGCGTTCGACATTCCGGTCTTGCCACTAAGCTACACTACTGTTCGATAGGTGCGCTTGCCTCAATCGTGGTGATAGTTAGTTTCTAGGCTCGATCATTGATTATATAAATATTAAAACTCTCAGACACGATCAAGTTTTTGGCGCCGTTGCCGGGGAACTGGAATATTAGGAACGCTCAATTTAAATTACTTTAGCCATTTTTCTTTCTTTATTTATTTATTTCTAATTTTTATTTTTAGTTTTCTAATCTCTCTATTATTGGCTCTGATAGGTTTTTCTATTTTATGAATAGGAGGAACCCGTCAGGACCATTGCTTTTTGATAGTGAGATCGAGGCAACCATTCACAGAAACCGAAGAGAAATTAGGTGAAGTTTACAATACTTAGAGGAAGAGCAAGAAAACATAACCAATCCTCCTGAAGAGATGGCTGAAAATCAGAATAATCCATTACCTTCGGTGGCTATGGAAAATTCGGTGAATCAAAATCCTACTCCTCGTACTATGTATGATTATGCTAAGCCTAGTTTAGCTGGTACTGAATCAAGTATTGTTAGACCTACTATTGCTACAAATAATTTTGAATTGAAACCTAACACTATACAGATGATACAACAGTTTGTTCAGTTTGATGGTTTGCAGGATGAGGATCCTAACACACACTTAGCAAAGTTTTTGGAATTATGCTATACGTTTAAAATCAATGGCGTTTCTGATGATGCCATTCGGCTTCGATTGTTTCCATTTTCATTAACCGAAAATATCATTGATTTGTTCTTTGATTATTTCTGATGATATTTCCATTTGTTCCCATGTGGTGATTGAACCTGTTGCCATAATCGATTGTTTCCTCCGGCTAAAACGACTAAGTTGAGGAATGATATTTCTTCTTTTGTGCAAATGGATCTAGAGACACTTTACGATGCATGGGAGAGATACTAGGATTTACTAATAAGGTGCCCTCATCATGGGCTACCATTATGGCAACAGGTTCAAACCTTCTATAACAGTGTGAACCCCTCAACTAGGCAGCTTATTTATGTCGTCACCGGTGGAACCCTAAATAACAAAACCCCTGAAGCGGCTTAAGAATTTATTGAAGAGATTTCACTGAATAACTATCAGTGGCAAGTTATGAGGACAAAGCCGACAAAAGCTGCCAGTATTTTCAACCTCGACGTAGTCACTATGCTATCAAACCAGGTAGAGCTTTTGAATAAAAAGATTGATGGTTTGTGTAGTTCTTCATAGGTACATCCAGTAATGCAGTGTGATGTGAAGCGAGGAGGGATGAGCAATACAGAATATCCACCTTACAACTCGAGGGTTGAAAACGAACAAGTTCACTATATGGATAATAATTCTAGACCTCAAAATAACCCTTATAGTAATACTTACAATCCAGGTTGGCAGAACCACCCCAATTTCTCATGGAGTGGTCAAGGAAATCAGCGAAAACAACCCCCTTCAGGCTTCCAACAACAACCCTACCCACAAGAGAAAAAGCCAAACCTCGAAGAGATGCTTATGAAATTTATCGCGGTGTCAGAAACACATTTCCAGAACACCGAAACAACCCTCAAAAACCAGCAAGCATCGATTCAAGGGATCAAAAACCAACTAGGTCAGCTTGCTAAGTTGATCTCAGAACGACCACAAGGTAGCTTGCCAAGCATCACTGAACCTAACCCAAGGGAGCAACTTCACGCCATCACAGCATGCGATGAAGAAGGGTTAGCGAAATCTGAATCTGAACCAAGGCAAAAACCTGTGGTCAATAAAGGTAAGGTTAAGGTAAGCCACGATACACAGAAACTTGTCATTAAAGAGTACCAACCCAGTGTGCCATACCCCAATGCGATAAAGAAAGACCGAATAGATGAACAATTCGGTAAATTTCTTAAACTTCTAAAGAAATTACATTTTAACTTACCATTTCTTGAAGCTCTTTTGCAGATGCCCAATTCAAGGAAATTTTTAAAAGAGCTTCTAACAAACAAACAGAGGTTAGACGATACGTCGCATGTAGAGCTAAATGCAATGTGCTCAGTAATTTTACAAAATAAACTACCACGAAAGTTAAAAGATCCAAGGAGTTTTACAATTCCGTGCTTAATTGGTAGCATATCTGTTAATAACGACTTAGCTGATCTAGGGGCGAGCATAAACGTTATGCCTTATAAAATGTTTAAACAGCTAGGTCTTGGGAAACCCAAACAAACTAGGATGAGCATTCAGTTAGCCGATAAAACTATTAGAATTCCTTGGGTATAATTGAAGGTGTACTCGTGAAAATTGACAAATTTATATTCCCAGAAGACTTTGTCGTTTTAGACATGGATGAGGATAATAATATTCTTTTAATTTTAGGAAGACCCTTTTTAGCAACTACTAAACCTAAAATTGATGTTGGTACCAGAGAACTTATACTTCGTGTAGGTGACGAGACAATCACTCTTCAAGCTCTTGACTCGGCTAGGACATCAAGTAATAAAGGTGAGAACATAAATTCTATTAATGACCATTCGGTTAAACCTTCTTTTCAGGAAGCACCACGGAACTACACAACTGAGCCAGATCCTAGACCTCATGCCAACAAGGAAATTACTCATGTGGAACGGAGGCTTTAGATCGATGAACTAGACAAGCAGAAAAAGCATTTCAAAGAAAAACTAGGAACACATAAAGAAAAACCGAGGCAACACCATAAGCCAAACCAATTTAAGATCAGAGATTAGGTATTTTTGAATAAAAAAGACCCTCGGATCACCACTTCAGACCTTGATACAAACTAAGAAATCCCTTTTGAGGTATTCAATATCCACCCATATGGAACAGTCGAGGTAACCAATCCTAAATTCAGCACTTTTAAGGTAAACACTACTCGACTCGAACTATATAATGATCATAAAATTGATAGCAGGGGAGAGGAGTTTCAACTCCTCAAACCACCATGAATGTGCGAATGAGAGGTAAGTCTAGCTTAAGACTTTAAATGAGCGCTTCTCGAGAGGCAACCCGAACACTAACCCCATTAATTTTCATATTTTTATTTTTACTTTTAGCATCTAACTACAAACTAACCAAATTAATGAAACATAGGTTTCCCTACCACACTGCCTTACACACGAGTGTGGCCGTGGCCGTGTGGACACCACAATTTACACACCGGCGTGGTAGAGATCGTACGAACCAAGGACAAAAATCTCCAAACCACGGGTAGCAATAAAATGCCACAGCTGTGCGATACAGCCGTGGTCGACACTGATTTATCAACATGGGCGTGGTGACCACTACACGGGCATGGGAGAAACGAATGAAGCACAACACGGCCGTATGATACAGACATGTGACCCAACACGCCCATTGTACATAGGCGTGGGCAGGAACCAGATCCCTGACTCTATTTAAAACCCCCCATTCTTCTCACCTTCTCCCCAAATTCTTTTCCAACTACCACACCGCTCTTCCTTTCTATTACCTTTATCCTTCCATTTTTCCTCTTCCCCTCCCTTATTCTTTCTCAAAACCACCATCTCCATGTCAAAGTAGCGAAAGGACCCTAGCACAGTCTCCCCATGAGAGACCAATCTCCATAAGTTCATGCCGGCCGCTTTATTCCCTCGACAAGACGAGGACCTTTGAGTGTATCTATTTTTTCATTTTCGTTTCTCTTCTCCTTTATTTTCCTTCTCTTTATCTTTCTTGTGCTTAATTTATATTATTATATTTTGTTTTCTTTGATTTAGGTTCAAAAGGCTACTAGGGAATCACTATACCACAACCCTAGTATCCACCTCCACTGGAATACCCTCATCCAACTCGGCCCAAATTTCCCCCGTTTCTTCTCTTTGACTCTATCCAAAATTCAGGAAATTTCACTTCTCTCCCTCTCTTATGATTTCTAACTATATTGTTATCATACATTTTTGTACATTGATGGCAATGTACATCTTAAGTGTGGGGGTGAATTTTATTCAAAAAGTTCCTAACTTTTTTTATTATTCTCAATTCCTTGAATTTTGTCTTTTCTTTCTCATATCACTATTAGAACAAATTCTGATTGATTTATGATTTTTATTGATATGTCTTGAATTAAAACATAGGCAGTTGTGCATTGATTGTTTAAACTTGAAGGCTTAAGAGAATCAAGCATGATAAGTTTATTTTTGAAAATTAAAAATTTGCTAGGTTGTTTTCCCAAGTTTAGGTATTACCTTGAAGTTTGAAGTTCACAGGGTTGACATCAAAAACCATAATTTCTGTGAAATCTTAGCCTTTTAGAGCATTTTCTTTTCTTGCTCACTTTTATTGTTGCTTGGAGTGAGTAAATATTGATTTGTTATTCTAGAACTTGCTTCGATCATGCATGTCAAGACCACACTTTTGATTTGATATATTGAGATGATAAAGGCGCCTAGGATTTAACCCACTTACTTTCCAAAAGGCCTACCTTCATAATTAACCCCTAGTGAACCCCTTTGATCCTAATAAACCATTCATTGATTTACCCTTAATATTAACTCAAGACTTGCTCTTTTTTAATTCATTAAGAATTTTTCCTATTATATTAACCTTTTTATCGAGATTTGATTTGAGAAGTTGCCAAACTATGTTTTCCATTTCAGTTGTTAAATTCTTATTATTGTACTTGATTTGTTCTTAATATATATATAATTTTGATAGTATATTCATTATTAGTTCAATGTTATTTAAGCTTAAGCAACTAATTTCACATCTTGAGAAGAAGCTCGTGTTTATTGCAATTATTCAGTATTAGTCTATTTTTCTAGTTAGGAAATTTGTCAATTCGATCTTGATTTTAACCCTTTAATTTAGCCTTTATCCACACCTTAAACCCAAGCCACGTTACAACCCTTTTTAAAGACCTTTTGATCGATGTATCATCTCAATTTATAGTGGTGGAGATTTGATTTTCATGCAAGCCTATGGTAATAACTTTTCATGTTGACTATTGAGTGCTTAATTTATTATCCCTTAAATACTTCGAGTGATTTGAGTGAATCCTTAGTGAGTATGTTAACTCTATGATATTTTCAATCAAAGGTGATTACTTAGATAAGGGGGAATACCTATGTTTTTCCACGAATAAAATGCTCAACTTGGATTGTTTGAAACTTTGATGTTCTTTTAGTTGAATTCTCAATGTATGATTACCTATAGACTATTTCAAAACATTATTGATAAGAGTTATAAGTTGAAAAGAATGAATTTCAATTGTGAGTTGAGGATTTTGCTTGAGGACAAGCAAATACTTAAGTGTGGGGGTATTTGATAAACCGTAATATATACATATTTTAATCCCACATTTGGCATACTTTTGGATGATTTATCCCTTGAATTGTGGAATTTGATGCTCCTAATCCTTTAATTTCATGTTTAATACTTAGGAAAGCATAGGAGGATGAAAAGAACGAGAAACAGGCCAAAAATAGAGAAAATGGGCCAAAGTAAGAAATCAACACCGCCTGGAGTTCACCACACGGGTAAACCACACGGCCTTGCCACTTTAGCAGACTTGAACACCGCCCTGGGCTCTATTCACACGGGCGTTTCACACGGGCGTGTACCTGTCGTGACCCGTTTTAATTCCACTCAGAATAGGATACTTATGGGCCAAGTAAGGCATCCCGAAAGCCTATATAAACACCCTAGAGGGCAACCTAAAAGGGGAGCTCGACAGAAGGCTTCTGTCAGGGCTGTTGATGAGGAGTGAAGCCAGAGAGGGCCGAATGTAGGGAATTACTCAAAGAAAGCCAGTTGATCCATCTCAGAAGCCGGAGTCACACTCAAGATTGAGGATTTTCCTTTCAAATTCCTTCAGGGGGTTTTAGGGTTTTCCTTTATGTTATTTTATTTAATTTCTTCTGAGATGTATTCTTTTATAAACATGAACTAAACCCCTCAAATACCTGAGGGGGATGAAGCCTAAGATGAATCTTGTTATTGTTTTCTGAACTATATGATAAATACTTGATTTGTTCTTAATTATGTGTTCTTAATTCTTACTTTAATATTTCAGGATATTGATTCAAGTATAGATGTGCTTATTCAGATGAGCAAAAGTCCTTGTTTAAGAGTATATCTAGCATAATTAAGTGGATTTGATCGCACTCCTAGAGATAGGATGACGAAAATTTATTGGATTAGGGTCAAATCTAATATGGGAGTCCATAAATCGAGTTAATGTAGCACTAAGGGTTTTAATTAGAAAGAGATTTCAATTAATCAACCTAGGGTTAGACGTTAGTAGCCTCAAAAGAGGTATTAATATAAATTAGGGAATCCTACGGATCAAGTCAAGTGAATAAATCGCTGGTTCAGAGTTAAATAACAAGTGAAGTCAAGTGGATTTTCCTCGGGTATTGTCTTAATCAATTGGTTTTCTCAAAAGTATTTTCCCAATTCATTCTCTGTGTCTTGGCATCCTTAGTTTAGGAATTAGTTAGATAAACATCAATCCTTTTTATTTTAGGCTAGATAATAAAAAGAAAGTCAGTACTAGTACTTTTGGTTCCCTTGCGTTCGACATTCCGGTCTTGCCACTAAGCTATACAACTGTTCGATAGGTGCGCTTGCCTCAATCGTGGTGATAGTTTGTTTCTAGGCTTGATCATTCATTATATAAATATTAAAACTCTCAGACACGATCACCCTGTAGGGTAAAATGACCGTAATGCCCTTGTAGGGTAAAATGATCGTAATGCCCCTATAGGGTAAAATGACCGTAATACCCCTGTAGGGTAAAATGACCGTAATACCCCTGTAGGGTAAAATGACTGTAATACCCCAGTAGGGTAGAATGATCATAATACCGTTGTAGGGTAAAATGACCGTAATGCCCCTGTAAGGTAAAATAATCGTAATACCCCTGTAAGGTAGAATGATTTTAATACCCTTGTAGGGTAAAATGATCGTAATGCCACTGTAAGGTAAAATTACCTTAATACCCCTATAGAGTAAAATAAACGTAATACCCCTGTAGGGTAAAATGACCGTAATACCCCTATAAGGTAAAATGATTGAAATACCCTCGTAGGGTAAAATGACCGTAATGCCCTTGGAGGGTAAATGACTATTCTGCCCCTCGAGGGTGAATGACTGATTTGTGCTACAATTTGACTGATTGACTGTGATTGTATGGCTATGATTGGATTGACTTAACTGTGAATGATATGACTGATTTTGAGCATGGCATACTGCATACACGACATACTGCATGGGGTTGGGATACTGTTATGGAGGAAGTGTACTGTTACTAGTGGCTTTGCCACATATACTGTTACTAGCAGCTCTGCTGCGTTATTATTACTGGTAGTTACGCTGCAATATTGGTTAGTGCCACAACCGGTGCTACATAAGGAGTGTAGGGATGGTTGGGTCAATTTAATCCCCACAGGAGTGTAGGGTTGGACAAGAGATGGAGTGCAGGGTTGGTATAGGTATTTATGCATTGCATATATTGATTCTAATATTGAGATGGGCCTAGGCCCAGATAGATATGATATGTGAAATTTGATACGGGCTAAGGCCCAACCGAGGCTGATGGGGACTAAAGCCCAAATGCCACTGTTATTGTAATGGGCTAAGGCCTACACTGTACTGTTACTGTTATAGGGCTCATGTAACACCTCACACCCAAGACCGATACTGGGTCTGGATACGAGACATTACTATGCTTGAACTTACTGAAACATGTACTTACGGGCTATAAAATTTTGATCCAACTTAAAAACTTCACTTTCTTAGTCAACACATATAACAAGGGCCTCTGAGGCCTTTAACTCATGTCGAAAACTTCGAATTAAAATCAAATAAGTCATTTTTGAGCGGGGTTCACATGTCGTGTGACTTGGAACACGCCTGTACCCTTAACGCCTATGCCCTCAAACCGTGTAGGGCTACTGACTATTTCCACACGGCTTAGACACGCCCGTGTCTACCAACCGTGGGAGGTTACTAACTAATTTCACACGGCCATGACACGTCCGTGGGCTTAGACCATGTGCTAATCCTTGATATATTGACTAAATCAACACGATCTGGGAACACGCCCATGTCCAAACCGTGTGCCTTACATGGCACACATACACGGCTGTGGGATTTGCCCATGCCCTATTCTGATTAATAATACTAAGGTGCAGGGTTAACACGGTCTTGACACACGTCCGTGTGTGAAACCGTGTGGGCACTTACAGGCTATTTACCAAGCCGTTAGCCACTCTGAAATGAAGATCATATCCATACACAATTCAACGATGCAATAACAACCCAATTTTATGAATAATACTACATGCTTCATTGATCTCAATAAACATACATGCTTAGTTAAATTTGGCCAATCACTTAGCCATATACAAAAGAATAATAAACTTGTTAGCCTTTACAAAGGCCCTTCTTAAAACATGTCCACAAAATGAATGTTTCCTATACATGCCATACTTAGTAAAGTAACTTGGCTATACCAAAATAAGAGTTGATAGTGTGTTGCGAGCTTCAACTTAAATGATCCACGAGTTAGCTTGGCGGGACTGCATAAAAATAAAGAATCATGACGTAAGCATATAGCTTAGTAAGTTTGCATGTAACAACTCTTAGCATCATCATTGCTTAATATAAACCATATCATATAAACAATGGTATCATGAATTTCGGCTAAAGAGCTTACTTACTCATATAGATTCTTACATGTCTAATGACACTTACTATTATCATATTTATAAGGTAACCATGATACCTGTATCACTTGATCACATTGATCAGTATACTATAATAACAATAATCATGATATCTACTTTCTCATTCACAACATGAATAATACTCAACTTCATCTAACTTCATCTTGATACTAACTTAACTTTCTTAGCTTTCTTGCTATCTTCTTTTAGCTTACTCATTTGCCCGATGAATTTCTGTGAATAACCGAGGATACTAAATCTCTTCCCATATAATATGATGCCAAAGCCATATCCTATACATGGTCTTACATGGGTTATCTCATCTTGGTTTCAAGGCCATGTCTTGACATGGACTTATATGAAGTCTTGCTTTTGATAACATACTCGATTGCCAAGCTTGAGTCCTTGGACTTACATGATAACTTGCTTGACTTACATAACTTGATCAATGCCAAGCTTGCCTTGGACTTACATGATAACTTGCTTGCTAACTTGATCAATGCCAAGCTTGCCTTAGACTTACATGATAACTTGCTTGAACATAACATGATCATTTCGTACAATTATTGTACATTATATTAAGCAATTTAATCATAATAATCATAAAGCTTAAAAATCATACAAACTTACCTCAATATACAAAATGTATGTAGATGTGCAATTTAGTCCTCGACTTTGTTCTTGCCTCGGTTTCGATCAAGCTTGCTTTTTCTTGATCTATAATCATAAATAGATCATTTAATAACCATATTGACTAAATTGACTCATAACTCATACTCGCAAAATTACTATTTTGCCCCTATACTTCTAATATTTGAACTTTTGCCCCAATTCTCGTAAAATGGTTTTCATGCAACTTTCTTAAACTTCATGCTCAACTGAATCATTTTCTCTTCTATAACAATCATCAATTCTCACTATTTCTAGTAGGTATGACCAATTTTGTAATCTGTTAAAATGGTCCCTACTACCATTTTTCATGAAATTCATTAAGGAAAAGATGTTTATCTAACATCAAACTCTCTTAAACTTCCATAAAACATCATTTAACAAGCATGTCATTCAAGGGTAGATTTTTGAACATGCATCTTAGCTCATTTTATAGCTAAAGTTAGCTAATTCATAATACGGGAACTTTAAAAATACGAAGAATATTAAAAACGGGGCTAAGATGAACTTACTATGAGCTTAAAAAAATGAAGAACCCTAGCTATGGTGTCTCCAAATTTTCAGCAGCAACAAGGAAGAAGATGAGTGATTTTTCTCATCTTTATCTTATTTTAATCACTAATGAGGCCAAATGACCAAAATGCCCTTCCTCTTAAAAATTTCCAAAAGTCTCTTAAGGCCAATTTTGTTCAAAAATTAAATTTTGGGCAAATTGCTACTTAAGGACTCACAATTATTAATCTTGAGCTATTTCATATAAAAAGCTTCTAGAAACTCATATTTTGGAAACTTTTACAATTTAGTCCTTTTTGGACCAATTGACCTCAACTTAATAAAATTGCTTTACAAAACTTTCATACTAGCATGCAAACATGGCATAAACACGAAAACTCATAATTTCACCTCGGGTTCGTGGCCTCACACCACTATCCCGACTAGGCCCTAAATCGGTCATTATTCACTCGAGCCCAAACCGATTACATTTACGTATCTTGACTATTTCTTTAATAAGGGATTACACACTGAGTTTTCATAAACTCACCCTATTTTTAACCTTTAAGTAATCCCAGTTAGGCAGTTCGAGTCATGCGAGGACTCGGATAGGGCCACACAACTGCACAAGTTATATTCTGTTTAGCTCATTTACTTAAGATTGAGCTTGTTGGTTTGGGTTGTAATAAGGCCTTTATAATTTCTAGATTTTAAATTTGGGAATTGATTTGATTGTGAATTATATCTGCTAGAAGTAGAACTCGATTTTCCAAAACAATAACTATTTTCTAACACTACGTTTCCGCAACTCAATTTTTAAATATCACATTTTCGTAAATCATTTGCTTTAAATTAAGCTTCCTCAACAATAAACTTTTGAAGGTAATAACTTTTTAATAAACCTTGATTGAAAAAAAACAAACGCAAACTGAGGTTTTGTACAAGTTTTAAATGGCAAGAAGTTTGAAATTTCAAGAAGGGTTTTCAATGAAAACATGGTTTTCAAAAACACTTCAATGTGACATGCCAGATTCGGCCATGACATCTAGGCCGAGTTTGGGATGTTATAGTCTCTACCCATGTGCTCAATTCTAAGCATTCTGTTTTGCAACAACAGGGGACACACGGCTGGATCACATGCCCAATGGGCTGACTATGTGTCACACATGCCCGTGTGTCAACCCATGTATACAAAAACAAGGCTATTTACCAAGCCATTTTTCCACACTTACTTGTGAACATCTACACAACATCACATGGCACAAATTCAAGCATGTAAGAGCAACCAAATAATCACAATAAAGACAATAACATGTCATTTTCATACCATTATTAATCATACTTAAAACATCAACCTTTCTACATCAAATTATGGAAGTTTCTACATTCACAAATGAAATTTATATAAATATCCTCATAACTAACATTAGCCAACTTCCAAGGATGTATATACAAAATGAACCATGAACCATTATAAGCCAACATATATGACCAAAACACCAAGTCCCTGTACATGCCATAAACTCAAAATACTTGAATTCATCAATACCAAAATGATAGCTTGATAGTGTGATAGGATCTCCGTCGATCTCCAACCCGAGCTAACTTGACAACATTATAAAACATGGGAAAGGAAGGGGTAAGCTAAATAGCTTAATAAGTCCGTATGAACATAATAAGCAACTCTTACCAATCATTTACCAAGACCAACAATATAGACACAAGAAAATATAAATTGCTATAAAGCTCACAGTTATAACTTATTCGGTCACATCATTTGCTCTATCAATTTGCAAGCATAGTTTAACATGTTTTGACATTAGCCTAACAACCGTAATCTCTCCAGTATAGTAGGTTACCACAATCAACCAATCATTTTAAACCTCATAATAAACATGCACATTAATTATGGGTATTCACATTTCAAGCATATATTTTGACATCTTTCAATTGTTTAAAGCTCATATCTTTTCATACTTCCATAATCATTTTGATAGGCAATTGTGCTAATCTTTCCTTTTTCTCATATCCGATTCATTCACAATTTGTGTGAATGAAACATGCTATCTCTTAACTCAATTTGGCCCAAAAGCCAATTACACGATCACCAACCTAATTTACCATATATTTCATACATCACAAGCATGGACCAATAATCACAAGGCTTTCACAAAAACATTCTCATGGGAACCATGAACTCACAATATCATGAAGTCAATGCTTATAAACTTTATATACATACTTGTACTAATTCATAAAACTTACATGCTCTTTCTCTTCTTTGACTTACCCGTGGAATTTCCAGTTGAACCACTTAGAAAACTATCAAATACTCGGGAATCTCGTACACACAGTACCTTACCAATACCATATCCTAGATATGGTCTTAAATGAAATCTCGTATCGATGCCAATAGCCTAACTATGTACTTACACGAAGACTCATATCGATGCCATATCCCAGATATGGTCTTACACGTAATCTCAGTAACCTTATTGTCATGACATTTGTATCCTATCTATAACTACGGTTTAACCGGGACTTTCGCTGTATCAAATCTCTATCGGTCATTTCCGTAGTATTGTATTCAATAGCATTCACATTTCATTTCAATAATATAGCATTTACCACAATTATATCAATTAAGCATTTATCCATTTATAATTTAATGCTTATTAAACATACGAACTTACCTCGGCATAAAAATGTCAAAAAGTTCTAATTTCGAACCTCATTTTTCTTGATCTATAATATCACGTTTAACTTATTTAATCATTATACTATTCAAAACATCCCAGAATCACATTATGGTAGAAATTACATTTTTGCCCCTAAAGTTTGACATTTTTATATTTTAGTCCCTAGGCTCGTAAAACAAAATGTATTCAATTTCTTCAATACCCATGCCTAGTCGAACCTTATACATGCTTATAGCGGCCCACATTTTTCTTTTATTCACATTTTAACACCCAATTTATAACTTTTTACAAATAGGTTCTTTTTAGGCATTTTCATCGAAAATCACTTAGCAAAAGTCATTTATCTAACAACTAACATGAATTTTCTACCATTAAACATCAAAATACATACATGTTCAGCATGGGTCAAACCCTAGACCTTCAACCATTTCTCAAATTAGTACTAGAAATAGGTAGATCAAGTTACAAGGATTTCAAAAACATAAAAATCATTAAAAACGGGGCTAGAATGGAGTTACAATCGAGCATGGAAGCTTGAGAAACCCTAGCCATGGTTTCCCCTTGTAAAATTTGGCCATGGGAGGAAGATGGACTAAAATTGGGTTTTATTTTGGCTTTTTAATTCATTTAATTACCAAATTACTAAAATGCCCTTAATGAAAAACTTTAGAAATATACCTAACCATGTCCATTTTTGTCCACTAACTTAACCAATGGTCTAATTACCATTTAACTTTTTAATTCATTTAATTACCAAATTACTAAAATGCCCTTAATGAAAAACTTTAGAAATATACCTAACCATGTCCATTTTTGTCCACTAACTTAACCAATGGTCTAATTACCATTTAAGGACCTCCAATTTAAAATTTCATAACAATTAGACACCTTTAAACTAAAGAACTCACATTTTTACACTTATTACAATTTAGTCCTTTTGACTAAATTGAGTGCCCAAACGTCAAAATTTTCAAACGAAATTTTCACGAAATCATTCCATAAAATTGTAGACCATAAAATATAACAAAAAAATTTTTCTATGTCAGATTCGTGGTTCCAAAACCACTGTTTCGACTAAACCCAAAATTGGGTTGTTACAACTCTCCCCCTTTAAGGATTTTTGTCCCTGAAAATCTTACCAGAAAAGAGATTAGGGTAATGTTCTCGTAGTTTCCTCTACCTCATCGAAGAGTCCTCTTCGAGGGCAGTACTTCTTAGAAGCACTCTGTCATCGATCTGGAATCCAATATCTTAAATTTTTAAATTTGTATACCACTTATGTTAGTCTGAAGTTGCTTTCAACTTTCTTGAATCATTTTCACCTTTTTCCTTAGAATCACAAATCAATTCCACCTCATATATCTCTTTCCAATCACCTTTGAACTCTGAAACATAGTGTCGAAGCATATCGTCAAAGATCTGAATTACTCTCTGAATGAACAAACGAGCTACTACTGAGTCTCGTACAACATTTTCTGCATAAGCTTCGGAAAATTCATTGCACAAATTCTATCTCGGAGTAATAATAACATAAATCATTATCAAAAGTCGTCTCATACTGTACTCGTTTAATTTACCACTCACTATCACATTCCTAAGGTTCTCAATCTTGCAAAGAAAACATCACTTTAACTTTCACAGTTAGCTAAGTTTAGACTTCCATCAAATAAGATTAATCATGTAACCAACACTCACAAAATGAACAAAGGCTTTCCATTCAAGTATATGCAACTATATCTACTTCCCCAAAGGTTAATCATTAATTATTCACAATCTTTCAATAGTTCAGGCCATCAACATTGTCTTAATTTCAAATTTTTTGTAACACTAAATACTTTTTACTCTTGGAATCAAGAAGCATATGACATTTTTCGCCGAAAAATGATGTCATCAATTTATCAACACAGACATAATAGTAGTCGACTCTAAGTCACTCGTCGAACAATTCTTTTAATGAGACTTTAACCGTCTGAAAGCATAAATTGTCACTTTACATTCTTGTATTAAAACACATTCCAATCCGTTCAATAGTGCACCGCTGAAAAATCATAAATTCTTTACTCAATTCAAACAGAACACAAAACCAGTGTTTCGGTTAGTAACACCTTCAATTGTTTTCAACTTTGCTAACATGCAACAGACCTTTCAAACTTTCACAAATGTGATAACTTTATCAATCAGAACAACTTTAACTCATAACAACATCATTTGTTTAGAACAAATCTAATAGGAATATCTCCGTATCATACCTTATAGAATATGAATTCTTCTTTCAAACTGTCCGTCTATTCACCCTTGAATGTACAAGATTTTATTTTCTTACCTAAGGATAAACTTAAATGTATATAACTTAAATTACCTTTCAACTGACCAGCTCACTCAAATAAAAACAACTAAGTCGATTTCAACTATCAAATAATAACATATCAAAATACTCATTTCTTCATGATGTTAAACAACTCAAACATACAATCTTTTATAATTTTCTTAACATGCTAATAAATGATCTTTACAACTGCATTAGCTCAAGGAAACAAAATATCCTGATTGAATTCATTGACCTTAATCAAACTTATCTGAGAGAATAAAACCATCAAACAATTTGAGCTTGAGCTTCCACTATCTATACATTTGCCGATGACAATTCCTTTCATGAAGATTAGAGAAATCTCGATACCAGAATCACCACGTTCCTATGATCGAACCAGGAATACACTCATAATAGACATAGTTACCACAAGCCAAAGAACATACTTTAAAGATCATCCATGATTGATAATTTATGAAATAAGGATGATAAGAAAATCAAGATAAAGAAATCCAAGATACGACACCACACCGGAAGTCCAAGAACATAACTCATAAGGAAATAATAAAGAACTTGGTGATTCCTCAAACAAAACCAGAAGAAAAACAATGCTTACACGCTCTGGAATCAATTGTAACAGAGATAATATAGTTTCCAAATATATATATATAAAACAAAATAATATCCAGTAGAAATAGAAGAATAGTCTCACATAAATTTTCACCATCAAATTTTATTTATGCTGATCATCAACCAACCAAACCAACAGTGCTTTCATCTAACATTATAATCAGCTCACATTCTCATACGATAAGAATTTCATCAAAAAATGAACAATCACATATATATCTCTAAAGATAAATGAATATATAAAATACCCAGGAAAGATCATCATAATCTGTTCAATCACAACTGTTACACTCAAACATCTTTACAATTCAAATATAATTTCTCTGATTAATTATGTCATCACTAATCCCGTATTATTTCAATTACTAACAAAAATCAATCCAGAAGAAACTCCAGCTAATACATACTTTAGACATCATACCTGAATGAGTCGATTAGCCAAGATTAACTATTTCCTTAACTGTGACATTGTGCAATATGGATGATCTTTAGAATAACCTGGCATCTTTTCCAAGACTGTATTCACTTGCCAAACTATTCTAAACTCTGACCACATTATTAGTTATTCCGCTATTGAACTCTTTATCTCTCACTTGTAAGCTTATTCAACATAAATCTCATGAAATTTCATTATAAAGAACCACATTGGTAAGAGGGTGAGGTCGTAAAGCCTCTAACTCGACTCTCATATATACACGCATGTGACTTAACATTCATCGTCATCATAATATCATCACAGTTATATAATTCACTTCAGGCAATTTAACATACATATTTATGTTACACAAACTTTCCAATTATCTTATTCAAACAAGTGCACTTATACATACATTCCATAAATTTTGAGTAAGTTTACTTATGGCATTCACTTAATCAAACAAGTCAAGAACATAACATCATATGAATGCCAAACAACATGGATGTTTATCACAATATAAATTTTCATTTCGTGTCACTTTTCCATATTTCAAGAATAATTCCCATTGAACTATTGTAGTTTTGATGGATACTCGGGTAGTATACTCAAGGTATGCATGTCAACAATCCGTTAATTCATATTCAAAAGTTCCCTTTTGGCACATACTCATAGAGCACACTCTCGAGTTACATATGATATAGCAAGATTGCCAGCCCAGGCTAATTCTTTTTGGTAACGTATGCTCTAAAGGGCTTACTCTGGATTACCCGTCCGGGCTAAATCCATTTCATAACATTTATAACATTTTATCTGTTTCATAAAATCACCATAATCCATCGAAATACAACGTTCAATCGAAACAATGACATTTTACCCATATTTCTCAACTTATAGTTATTTCATTTTATACATCATCACATACATATCATGAACCCTTATTCATACCTTTCCAAGTTTCAACTTATCATAAACACATTTTAAAATATCTTACTATCACTTTCAGCGTTTTCGAAAGTAGCTTGGTTGGAAAGCATCTCTTTCTCAACAAAACAATTTCATCATTGTCGGGAGATATCACACTATCACGGGTTACATATGGCATGTATAGCTAGAATCTCCCACATGCTAGGTTAGTCCGAGAATCGACTAAAATGTAGCTTTGATACCACTAAATGTAACACCCCTTACTCGTATTCGACACCGAAACAGGGTACGAGGCATTACCGGACTTAAACACAAGCGAACATAAAATTTCGAGTCATAAATTTGGCACCAAATAAAAAATTTTAAAAATCAATCATAATTTCCCTAAAAAGAGCCTACAATACCCAAAACATGCATTAGGAGTGGTTTGGGACTAAACTGAAAACTTTAGAAAATTTTACAACACTTGGAAAATTTTTCACTAAACAGGGGTCACACACCCGTGTGGATATGGGACATGCCCGGGTGGGCAAGCCGTGTGGTCACACATGCCCGTGTCCCTAACCCGTGTAACTCTCTATTTGTCACCTAAGATCAAATTAAAGTCACACAGCCAAGGCACACGCCTATGTCCGGGGGCCGTGTCCTTTACACGGTTGAGACACATGTCCGTGTCTCTGCCCGTGTGCTCAATTCTGAGCATTATGTTTTGTAACAATTTGGCTACAGGGGACACACGGTCAAATCACACGCCCATAGGGCTGACTGTGTGTAACACACGGCATAGACACATGCCCGTGTTTCTACCCGTGTGGACAAAAACAAGGCTATTTACCAAGCCATTTTGCCACCCTCACTTGAGCACATCTAAACAACATCACATGGCACAAATTCAAGCATGTAAGAGCAACCAAACAATCACAACCAAGACAATAACATGTCATTTTCATACCATTATTAATCATACTTAAAACATCAACCTTTCCATATCAAATTATGCAAGTTTCTACATTCACAAATGACATTTATATAAATATCTTCATAACTAACATTAGCCAACTTCCAAAGCTACATATACAAAATGAACCATGAACCATTATAAGCCAACACATATAACCAAAAAACCAATTCCCTATACATGCCATAAATTCAAAATACTTGAATTCGTCAATACAAAAATGATAGCTTAATAGTGTGATAGGATCTTTGGCGATCTCCAACCCGAGCTAACTTGACGACACTATAAAACATGGGAAAGGAAGGGGGTAAGCTAATTAGCTTAGTAAGTCCGTATGAACATAATAAGGAACTCTTACCAATCATTTACCAATACCAACAATATAGAAAAAATAAAATATAAATTTCTATAAAGCTCACAGTTATAACTTATTCGGTCACATTGTTTGCTCTATCAATTTGAAAGCATAATTTAACATGTTTTGACATTAGCCTAACAACCGTAATCTCTCCAGTAT
Organism: Gossypium rotundifolium; assembly: GCA_025506655.1. Lineage (NCBI taxonomy): Eukaryota > Viridiplantae > Streptophyta > Magnoliopsida > Malvales > Malvaceae > Gossypium > Gossypium rotundifolium. The sequence continues at coordinate 149,449,027 of CP106724.1, forward strand.
AACAGGTTACCACAATCAACCAATCATTTTAAACCTCATAATAAACATGCAAATTAATTATGGGTATTCACATTTCAAGCATATATTTTGACATCCTTCAATTTTTTAAAGCTCATATCTTTTCATACTTCCATTATCATTTTGATAGGCAATTGTGCCAAACTTTCCTTTTTCTCATATTCAATTTATTCACAATTTGTGTGAATGAAACATGCTATCTCTTAGCTCAATTTGGTCCGAAAGCCAATTACACGATCGCCAAATCGACTTTTCCTTGTATTTCATACATCAAAAGCATGGACCAATAATCACAAGGCTTTCGCAAAAACGTTCTCATAGGAACCATAAACTCACAATATCATGAAGTCAATGCTTATAAACTTTATGTACATACCTATACTAATTCATAATACTTACATGCTCTTTATATTCTTTGACTTACCCGTGTAATTTCCCGTTGAACCACTTGGAATGCTATCGGACACTTGGGAATCTCGTACACACAGTACCTTACCAATGCCATATACCAGATATGGTCTTACATGAAATCTCGTATCGATGCCAATAGCCCAGCTATGGTCTTACACGAAATCTCATATCGATGGTACATCCCAGATATAGTCTTACACATAATCTCAGTAACCCTAATATCATGATATTTGTATCTTGTCTATTCCTAAGGTTTAACCGAGACTTTCGCTGTATTGAATCTCTGTTGGTCATTTCCGTAGTATCGTATTCAATAGCATTCACATTTCATTTCAATAATATAGCATTTACCACAATTATATCAATTAAGCATTTATACATATATAATTTAATGCTTATTAAACATACGAACTTACTTCGACATATAAATGGCGAAAAGGACCTAACCGGTAAATACTTATTTTTTCCCCGTTCTAATTTTGAACCTCATTTTTCTTGATCTATAATATCACATTTAACTTATTTAATCATTATACTATTCAAATCAGCCCATAATCACATTATGGAAGAAATTAAATTTTTTCCCCTAAAGTTTGACATTTTTACATTTTAGTCCCTAGGCTCGTAAAATGAAATGTACTCAATTTCTAAAATAACCATGCCTAGCCAAACCTTATACATGATTATAACAACCCACATTTTTCTTTTATTCACATTTTAGCACCCAATTTACAACTTTTTACAAATAGGTTCTTTTTAGGCATTTTTATCAAAAATCACTTACCAAAAGTCGTTTATCTAACAACTAGCATGCATTTTCTACCATTAAACATAAAAATACATACATGTTCGACGTGGGTCAAACCCTAGACCTTCAACCATTTCTCAAATTAGTACTAGAAATAGGTAGATCATGTTATAAGGATTTCAAAAACATAAAAATCATTAAAAACAAGGGTAGAACGGACTTACAATCGAGCTTGGAAGCTTACCAAACCCTAGCCATGGTTTCCCCTTGTAAATTCTACCATGGGAGGAAGATGGACAAAAATTGGCTTTTATTTTGGCTTTTTAATTCATTTAATTACAAATTACTAAAATGCCCTTAATGAAAAACTTTAGAAACATACCTAACCATGTCCATTTTTGTCCACCAACTTAACCAATGGTCTAACTATCATTTAAGGACCTCCAATTTAAAATTTCATAACAATTAGACACCTTTAACCTATAGAATCACATTTTGCACTTATTACAATTTAGTTCTTTTGACTAAATTGAGTGCCCAAACGTCAAAATTTTCGAACGAAATTTTCACGAAATCATTCCATAAAACTGTAGACCATAAAAATATAATAAAAGAAAATTTTTCTTCGTCAGATTTGTGGTCCCGAAACCACTGTTCTGACTAGACCTAAAAACGGGTTGTTACAGGTATTGTGGTATTTGCATGATTGTCTTACAATATTGATGCGATTGAATGATGAGAAGTAAAATAGTAGTTGAATGTGCATAGAGATTCCTAAAGGCATATTAGTTGTGTGTAAACATATAGGTATATGATAATTGGTTTCAAGAAGATTATTTGGTAATAATTTGCACATACGTTTTTGGATAAATAGGTAAGTTTGGGTACAAAGATAAACATGATAATATTACATGATTAAAACATGATCCCATCTTTATTTGAATGTATTGAAATGGGTTATTGATTTGCAATTTGGATGAATTAGGTTGATAACAAAGTTTGGGTGAGAAATGTGGCCTATAAAATGGCCTATTGTTGTCCACACATGCAGAGACACGGGCATGTGTCTCAGCCATGTGTGACAGACGGTCTAGCACACGGACGTGTGGCTGGCTGTGTGACCTAAGTTAGAGAGTTACACGAGGTAGGACACGGTCTAAGACACGGGCGTGTCCTACGGCCAAATGGGTATGTCCTATGGCTACACGAGCGCGTGTGCCCTATTTGTAGGAAAATTTTTGAAATTTCACGAAAAATTTTTTGAATGTTCGATTTAGTCCCAATTTGTTTCTAACACATATTTTGGGCCTCGAGGGCTCATAAAAGGGACAAAATGATTAAATTATGATATGTAAGCTAGATGATTATATAATGTCCATATTTGATCTAAAAAGTCTGGTAATGCTCCGTAACTCTATTCCGGTGAAGGATAAGAGTTAGGGGGTGTTACATACCCATTGGTAAAACATCCAAGGCTAGCACCCAAAACTATATAAACCTTAATGACATGCCATTTATATTGTAATCGTTTACTAAGTTCAAATGGGAATTTATACAAAATTCATAATCTTGACATTGCCATAACATTTTCAATGGATCAGAATGTATATGATAATCATATCACAACTATTAAGCCTTTCACATGAATTGTCATTAGCATGTATACAAAACTTTAAAATTAAATCTGAACTCACATTTTATACCATTATGCTAATAGTTTCAAATATACTAAAATGTAAGTATTCGTAATTCAAATAGAAAACATTTAGAATATAAATACACCATATGAAATTACTTAATATAATCAGCTAGTGACTTGAGTTGTGGGGACTATTATGTAATTTTCCCTTTTTTTCCCAATTAGTCTCCGGTTGATTCAATCATTGATCTATATGATAATTAAGTTCAATTATCAATTCAAAAGTCTTATAGCATAAAAATACATGCTTATGACCTTTTAGTCTCATTTTACACAATTTCCTAATTTTTATTTTATTCAATTTAGTCCCAAAACCTAAATAGTTATATCTTTCAAATTCAAGCTTTGATTTTCAATCCAACTAAAATTAATCATTGTATAGCCTTATAAAACATAATTATTAGAAATTACATGCCAAATTTTACATTATTACAATTTGATCCTTATACTCAAAACTAACAAAATTTACTTAACAAACTAGTCCTATTTCATTTCTAAGATTCAAAATCTACCATAGACATTCAAAAACTTCAATTAACATCAATGGAAACTTTAGAAATCTTTAACAGTTTTGAAAATGGAGATATGGGTTAGTTGGACCTAGTTGTAGCGATCTCAAAAACATAAAAATTATGAAAAATAGGCATCCAAATAACTTACATGCAAGAAGTATAGCTTGGCTAAAACTTTAAATCTTTCAACCACATCTATTTTGTGGAGAGCAAAATAAAACATGAAGAATATGACTTTATTTTATGTTTTTCACTTGTCTTTTATTAAATTTAACATTAATTTAATTAAACTTTAATTATAAAATTAAATTAAAGATTGTCATGATTGAAACTAACATTTAAAAGGTTAAATTTCCACATAAAACCCTTAATTTTAATATATTCTGCCTTTTAACAAATAAAAACCAATATCGATTAACTGTTCCAATTTTTACAATTTAATCCTTTATCCTAATTAACAATCAAATACTCAAAAATTTTAGGTCAAACTTCAGTCCACTTATATACTTGATTTTTGTAATTCAGTGTAGCAAATTAAACTAGTTTTCACACTTTAGGAGCTTGAATACAAGCACTTTGGTTAAGTTTTAGTTAAGTTTTCATAATTTTATTTACATTCAATAAAAAGTGTAAATTGAGTCTCTTATTGACCCTTAGGGGCTGACTGAGGCCTAAGGGTGAGGTAATATGCTTTGTAAGTGTGTAGGAGTCCATTAGAGGGTGTGCTAACTCAATACTGGTCACTGTGTTGCAATACGGAGACTTGGATGTTGCAACGTAAGGAGTAGAATAGAAGAATTTGAAGATTGTCTTCGGTGTTGCAACATAGCCTGAGGATGTCGCAACACAACCCCTAAAGATACCCTGAAGAAGAGCATACTGCCTTTGATGTCGCGACACATAACCTGGTGTGTTGTGAAATTGTTGGGAAATGTGCCCATATTGTAGTAAACATGTAACTTTTTTCTATTTATTTGAACGATGAATAAATAAATCAAGTTAATTTCACATTTCAATATTATGTCTTTTGTATCTTTTTTCTTTCATATTTTGCATGCATAGCGAAATTGTGACAAGCAAATATTAGCTCATTGATTGTATATGTAACACCACAAACCCGGTCAATACACCACGACCGAATCCGGTATGTTACAGGGAGAAATCGTGTTTTGGTGAAGATAGGTTTCGCTTAAAAGTTTGATAAAACCCTTTGGTAAATTTCATACTTGCAGAAATCTTGGGCATGATTGTTTGAGAACTGATGTTTTGTTTGAAAACTCAGGAGTTTCGAAAACTTAATCGGTTATGAAGTTAAAAACATGTTTATTTCGTTTAGAAATTCAAGTCGTTCCTATTGTTACTAGAACATTTTGACTTAGTAGAAAATCGAGTTTACGTTAGAAAAACATTTGAGTCCCCTTTATTCCAAATCTTAGTGTGATACCCGATGGTATAGTTTAAAATATCGCTTTTGTAGTTTTGAAAACGTTGTCTTTCCAAGTTTTAGCAATTCTTAACCCAATTAATTTATTAAGGCATATTAAGGACCTATTTTAAACATAAACATAGCAAAACATAACTTTAAAAGGCCATTTACAACCAAAATAAAACCAAATATTAATAAATAAGCTTAAGTACCAAATTTTATAAAAGTCTGAGCAAATCCTTATTTAAGCATGGCATGAGCACCTCGAGTCCATCCCGGCTCCATGTCCGCGTCTAAGTGTCACCTGAAATGTCAAAGGAGAGAGTGAGTCGCAAGACTCAGTGTGTAAATTCTCCCTCCCGATAATACAACATGCTAACACACATCATAGCAAAGCAATACAATTAATGCACCCGTTCCTAACCATCCATTACGCCTTCTCTACCCCGTGTGGTACCAAACCACCGGTGGTGCTAAACCACCGTGACCCAAAGTCACGATATCCATAATGTGGTGCTAAACCACCGGTGACCAAGTCACGAATAATCCAATGATGGGGCCAACCCATCGTGTGATACCAAATCACTGGCGACAATCCCAGATCTCATAAGTGGGGCCAACCCACGGTGGTGTCAAACCACGTGGACGAGTCGCAATGAGGTGCCAAACCTCTGTGTCCCAAAGACACAAGTGTGATACTAAATCACCGTGACCGCAATACAAATCCGATGATGGGGCCAACCCATCGTGTGATACCAAATCACCGGGCGTAATCCCAGATAATCAATCGTGGGGCCAACCCACCGTGGTGCTAAGCCATTGGGGAGACGCCGAGGTGCCAAACCTCCGTGACCCAAAGTCACAAAATATCATTTGTGGTACCAAACCACCGGAGGTGCCAAACCTCCGTGTCCCAAAGACACGGATATCATACTCCTCTCATACTCTCATATTACCCATACATGTCATAATCGACTCATGTACAATATGCAAATCATGTAATTCATGCCAACATGTCCAATATTGCATCTTATAGCACATATATCATGGACCATCATATTAGATGTATCAACAATAGAACTCGTAAAGCTACGGACTTACCCGAATCCGTGAACATACCCTATCGGGTATCATGACAATCATCACCGTTTCACTTGTTACAACACAGGTTATTAACTTATTACTAAGAAATCGCAGTGTTAGCTTACACACCGGTATATCGCAAGTCTTAATCTCAAAGAACCCGATCCGAAACCCTCAATCCTCTTGCTCCTAAAACAATCGGCCAACCTTGGGTTAATCACTTAAACCATTTGGCCATAACCATTTAAACCAAAGGGTATATCGATTAACCCTTACCTTAAACTTGATTTGGTTTTCTACCAAATTTGGAACCAACAATGGTTCTTCCGACAATCGGCCTCACCCTAGAAAGAAAATGGTTAATCCCTTAACAGCTTGACTTAACGAAGACTAAATGAATAGTTTAAAAGAAACTACTCTTACCACCACTTACCAATTGCTTAACCGAGAAATAAGGCTCCTCTCAATTGTTCCCAACTCCGGATGTCCTATAATAAAATTGGTTTACATAATAGATTAATACCCTTCAACCAATAACAAAATCGGCCCTTATCTAAACCACAATATATAAGAACGAGAGAGAGGGAAAATGGCCATTCGACCAAGCTCTTACCCACTACCAAATTGATTGAAAACAAGCACCCAACAACAACCAATATTCGGCCAACAAAACACCACTAGGAGAGAAGAAAGATTCGGCCTAGATGTTAACACTCCTACTTTCGGCTTTGTGTGAAAAGAAAAGAGAGTATAGATGAGAAGAAATGGGTTGATATTCGGCTAGGAATCGAAATGGAAAGAGAAGAAGTAGAGAAGCACCTTCGATTTTTCTTGGAAAAGAAAAGGAAATGGAGAAGAAAGCTTTGGGGAGACTTCCGGCTATCAAGGTTTCAAAAGAGGAAAGAGATGAAAGTGGGATGCTAGGTTCGGCTTTGTTCAAATGAAGAAAGAGAAGAAGAAACAAGGCAAAATTTCGACAACACAAGTGTAGAAAAATAAAAGTGCAAAGTTTGGCAAATAAGGTTGCTTGGGGTTTCGGTTTCAAGAAGCAAAATGGAAGGGTTTTTCGGCTTAGGCTATTTGCAAGTGCAGAGAGCTTTTGCTTACCACTCTTTGACCAAAAATGTTCCAAAATGCCAACAAGAACATTCGACACACTACTCCCCAACACTTACCAACCGGCCACTCCCCCAAAACCTCTCCAACAACCGGCCAAACTTCCCCCAAACACTCCCAAGCCACCAATTCAAACTAGTTGAACTAGTCTCCTCCTACTTTCACTCTCCACCCATTATTTGAAGTTTTGACTTGGTCCAAGGCGAGTTCGAACCGCCTACAACTCCTCCCTCCATGTCACAAAATGGATGCAAAATAGGGATTTTCGCAGCTTGAACCTGTGACATCCTCCCTTGCACTTGACGTCACACACAAGCTCTAAGTGGCGATGCTTTGCCACTTTGCTAGCTCATCACTTGTGCAACAATTCACCAAATAAAATAAATAAGACCCACTCCTTCAAATTTCTATCACATAAAGCCCAAAACAAAAATTTTTTCCTACCACTGAGCTTACACCTAGCTTATAACTAAGCCCCAACAACATCGAATAACAACATAGCACATGCAAAGAAAGCCAAAATAAAATAGCCCTTAACCCGGATATTACAGCTCTACCCCTTAAAAATAATTTCGCCTCGAAATTACCTCGATCGTAAGAGTTGCGGTATTGTTTGTCTCATCATATCCTCGGGTTCCCACGTAGCTTCTTCCACGCCATGATTCCACCAAAGAACCTTAACCAAAGGCACAGACTTCCTACGCGTAACCTTCACATCCCGATCTAAAATCAGCAGTGCTCTTCCTCCATGGTCAAATCTGGTTTACCTCAATCTCTCCCATCGCTACCACATGCGATGGATCCGAACGATATCGCTTAAGCATCAAACGTGGAACACGTCGTGAATCGACTTAGCTCACCGGCAACTCAAGTCGATATGCAATCGTCCCACTCGCCTCGATTACCTTATACGGCCCAATAAACCTCGGACTTAGCTTGCCTTTCCTTCCGAACCTTAACACTTTCTTCCACGGTGAGACCTTCGAAAAACATGATCTCCCACAAGAATTCAATATCTCTCGCTTAAGATCGATATAGACTTCGCGGTCCAAGCTTCCTTCAATCGAGCTCAATCAACTTAACCTTGTCTTCGGTCTCAAGAACCAACTTTGGCCCCAACAACCGACGCTCACTTAACTCGCCCAACAAGTAGGTGAGCGACACTTCCTACCGCATAACGCCTCATATGGTGCCATCTTGATGCTTGCTTGGTAACTATTGTTGTAGGCGAACTTCGCTAATGGTAGATACTCCTCCCAACTACCCTCAAATCCAATACACAACCTCTTAACATGTCCTCCAAGATTTGTATAACCCTTTCCGATCGCCCGTCGATCATGGATGAAATGCCGTCTTTGAAATCCAATCGCGCACTCAGAGCTCGATGCAACGCTTTCCGTAACCTTGACGAATCTGATCCCTATCCGAGATGATCGACATCGCACCCGTGCGCCTTACTATCTCGACACATACAACCGCCAACCTCTCAAGTGAGTAATCCACCTCACCGAATAAAATGAGCTAATTTTGTCATCGATCCACAATTACCCAAATCAATCCTTCTTGCTCGGTGTAGCGGTAATCCACCGACGAAATCCATAGTTATCCTTTCCCACTTCCATCGAGGAATCTTCACCGGTCAAGCAACCTCGACGGCAATCGATGCTTAGCCTTGACTCGCCGACATGTCGACACTTCCCTACAAACTCTGCACTTCCTTTTTCGCACTCGCCACCAAAATCGCTTCTCGAGATCCCTATACATTTTGCTACCTCCGGATGCATAGCGTAGGGTCGCTATGTGCATCCCAAGAATCTTCTTGCTTAACTCGGTGTCTCTCGGCATACAAGCCTTCCCCAAAACACAAAGACCCCATCACTAGACAAATCAGAACCCTCCAAACCATCATTCGCACTTGTGTCCTCTCGCGACTCAAAACCTCATCCATCAACTGCTTTTCTCGATCCGCTCAACCCAAGTAGGCTTAACTGCAGCTCGCCGAGAATACTCCCGTCGTCATACAAACTCAAGTGGGCAAACATCGCTCTTAGATCCAAACAACCTTACGGCTCAACGCTGTCGCCACAATGTTAGCCTTGCCGGATGATACTCAATGGAGCAATCGTAGTCTTTAGCAACTCAACCCATCTGCTACTGTCTCGATTCAAGTCTTTCCGAGTCGTCGGTACTTCAGACTCTTATGATCCGTAGACTATCGATCTCTCTCCGCATAAGTAATGCCTCCATATCTTCAAGGCAAAGACTACGTACCGCTAACTCCAAATCGTCGCGTTGATAATTGACCTCATGTGGCCTTAGCTGCCGAGATGCGTAAGCCACAACCTTCCCTTCCTGCATCAGCACACAACCCAGACCTGTATGTGATGCATCGCAATAAACTGTGAATTCCTTCCCACCTCAAAGTTGAATTAGAACCGAGCTTCACCAAAATCTTCTTCAACTTGTCGAAGCTCTCCTGCCGCTTCTCACCCAAATGAACGGAACCCTTTTCTTAATAATTTAGTCATCTACCACGATCAACGAAAACCCTCTACAAATCTTCTAGTATCCCGCCAAACCCAAAAACTCCAATCTCAACTCGACCTAGGCGGCTTCCAATCCAAAATCGCTTCAATCTTTCGAGGATCCACTCTAATCCCTCACCAATACTACATGACCCAAGAACGCCACCTCCTAAGCCGTAACTCGCATTTACTAAACTTTGCATAAAGTCGCTTTCTCCTCAAAATCTGCAATACCACCCATAAATGCGCATCATGTTCCTCCTCGGTCCTTGAATATACCAAGATGTCGCCGATGAAAACCACTACGAATCGATCTAAATATCGCTGAACACCCTATTCATCATGTCCATGAAGGTCGCCGGTAGCGTTAGTCAACCCAAACGGCATAACTAAGAACTCAAAGTGCCCATACCGAGTACAAAATGCCGCCTTGCATATATCCGCCTCCTTCACCTTTAATTGGTGATACCTGCACCTTAAATCGATCTTCGAGAAAACCGACGCACCTTCAAATTGATCAAACAAGTCATCTATCCGAGGCAATGGATACTTGTTTTTGATCGTCACTTATTCACCAAGCAGTAGTCTATACACATCCGCATAGTACTGTCTTTCTTCTTGACAAAGAGTATCGGCGCTCCCCAAGGCAAAACACTTGGCCTGATAAAGCCTCGGTCCAATAATTCCTGGATCTAAGCCTTAAGCTCCACTAACTCCTTAGGCGCCATCCTCATGCGGAGTAATAGATATCGGCGCGAGCTCCGATAATGATCTATCCCAATTCTACCTCACGATCCGTGGCAAACCCGAAGCTCCTCAGAAACACATCAACAAATTCCCTAATCGTCCAACTGTCTCCACAAGAGACTCTTTAGCCTCCAAGGCATACACATGAACCACATATGCTTCACAAATTTCTTTCGACCATCTTCTCGGCTTTTAGAGCAGATACCACATTGGATGATAATTTCTCCTATTACCGATCGTAACCACCTCATCACCTTTAGCTATTTTTTGAACCATGCGCTTAGCACAAGATCCAACTTCGCTTGCTCGTACTTAACCACCAATCCATCCCGAGAATCGATCGAACTCCCCAAAAGGCAGCTCCATCGATCGACCACAAACACTACCTCTTGAGTTCTAGAGGTACGCCTCTATACAACTTATCTACAACTACAGAGTGACCTAAAGGGCTTATTACGGTCATCCGCCTAAAAGATATCTCGTAGTCTAAATCCATGGTCTTCACTATGCTACTTGCAACATATGAATGTGTTGAACCCACATCAATCAAAGCAAGAAATGGAGAACCAAAGATTAAAACGTACGGTTATGACGTCCGTGCGTCGCCCTCCTCTCGACGCCTCATCAGATACACTAGCCCCTACCGTCTGGCCTCAAGATTACTCGCACATCCGCCTTGCTCCACGGCCCCACTGTAACCATTACCTCCTCTTCCATTACCTCGGCCCTCTGCGGTGGTGGTCTCATATTCTGTCTTGAGTACGGCCCCGACTCTCGGATCAATCCTAGCCAACTTGCGCGGACAAATCCCTCACACAAGTGGTCTAGCGAGCCACACTCAAAACAAATTTTTTCCACCAGTCCAACATCCTCCCCAATGAGCTTTCCCACAATGGTTACATCATGGCGGTCCCCGCCTAGCAAAGAACAAACCTACCAGACTGATTTAGCCCACTCGGTCTAGTCCTTTTCTGCGGATTACCTGACGACCCAGAAGATCCAAAACTCCTCTTGTGTCGGTTCCTATCCATGCCTTGCCTCACAGACTCTTTAATACCCTTGGCTACCTTCGCTTTTCAACCGTAATCAACAAATTCACGCCCCTGCCGAGGCGCAATCAACAATCTTAATTCGTCTCACAGCCATCCTCAAACGAACACACCTCTCGTGTTCAAGAGCCACCATACCCACAGCATACCGACTCAACCTCGTAAACTCGCCTCGTACTCGACACGATTTACTCCTCGAACTAACCTCAAAAATGCTTTCCATTGCTCATTAATGTAGTTAGCTCCCACGCATTTTTCCGATAAGCGACCTCAAATAGTCCCAAGTCGATCTTCCACGCAGTCATTGTCCCGAACCGTGAGCCACCACCGGTATGACTCATCTCGAGAAGTGATACTATCCCTTTAACTTTTCTTCAAGCAATCAGTCTAGATCATCCATGATCCGCTCTGTCGCTTCCACCAATATTCAAGAAGCTAGGAGCAACACCCGAGACACCCCAAAAGAATTCGCCCTGCTTGTTCAAGCCGCCCTAACAGATTTTCGAGCTCTGCGCCTCCACCTACTCCAACTACCTCTCTAGAACTCGCGAAGATCACCGTGACAACTGCGTCATCCCCATCTATTCTCGAACTCACCACCTCCACCGGTGGCGAATCCCAGATCTCATTTTCTAACCCTTGACCAGATCCTACGGGTTCGAAACTGTCATCCTACTGCGGCCTCGTCCACGACCACGCCCACCTCTGTACTCATGACTAAATCTCGCCTCGATTTAAAGAATTTTATGTATCAAGAATTATTCCACTGCTTAAAAGCAAAGTCTTATGAATATTAAAGAAGCTTTGTTTTCATGAGTCCACTCACCCAATCGGCCAGCTTTCTAAAGTAGTCTTACTATCACTAGCCATCCAATCACATCTCATCAATATCATTATCTCAAACAATAGTAAGGGGTACTTACCTGGGCGGATTGGTACCGGAGACTCGGTGCCATGCCATTCACACTAAACTTTTTTAAAACATAACACTTAAAATAGACTTTTGAAAACATTTTGGGCCTCAGGCCCACAGCCGAGCCTTTGAACTTAGCTCTGATACCATAATTGTAACACCCCAAACCCGGTCAATACACCACGACCGAATCCGGTATGTTACAGGGAGAAATCGTGTTTTGGTGAAGATAGGTTTCGCTTAAAAGTTTGATAAAACCCTTTGGTAAATTTCATACTTGCAGAAATCTTGGGCATGATTGTTTGAGAACTGATGTTTTGTTTGAAAACTCAGGAGTTTCGAAAACTTAATCGTTTATGAAGTTAAAAACACGTTTATTTCGTTTAGAAATTCAAGTCGTTCCTATTGTTACTAGAACATTTTGACTTAGTAGAAAATCGAGTTTACGTTAGAAAACATTTGAGTCCCTTTATTCCAAATCTTAGTGTGATACCCGATGGTATAGTTTAAAATATCGCTTTTGTAGTTTTGAAAACATTATCTTTCCAAGTTTTAGCAAATCTTAACCCAATTAATTTATTAAGGCATATTAAGGACCTATTTTAAACATAAACATAGCAAAACATAACTTTAAAAGGCCATTTACAACCAAAATAAAACCAAATATTAATAAATAAGCTTAAGTACCAAATTTTATAAAAGTCTGAGCAAATCCTTATTTAAGCATGGCATGAGCACCTCGAGTCCATCCCGGCTCCATGTCCGCCTCTAAGTGTCACCCAAATGTCAAAGGAGAGAGTGAGTCGCAAGACTCAGGTGTAAATTCTCCTCCCGATAATACAACATGCTAACACACATCATAGCAAAGCAATACAATTAATGCACCTGCTCCTAACCATCCATTACGCCTTCTCTACCCCGTGTGGTACCAAACCACGGTGGTGCTAAACCACCGTGACCCAAAGTCACGATATCCATAATGTGGTGCCAAACCACTGGTGACCAAGTCACGAATAATCCAATGATGGGGCCAACCCATCGTGTGATACCAAATCACCGGCGATAATCCCAGATCTCATAAGTGGGGCCAACCCACGGTGGTGTCAAACCACGGGACGAGTCGCAATAAGGTGCCAAACCTCCGTGTCCCAAAGACACAAGTGTGATACTAAATCACCGTGACCGCAATACAACCGATGATGGGGCCAACCCATCGTGTGATACCAAATCACCAAGCGCTAATCCCAGATAATCAATGTGGGGCCAATCCACCGTGGTGCTAAGCCATTGGGACGAGACGCCGAGGTGCCAAACCTCCGGTGACCCAAAGTCACAAAATATCATTTGTGGTACCAAACCACCGGAGGTGCCAAACCTCCGTGTCCCAAAGACACAAAGGTCCCAAAGACACGGATATCATACTCCCCTCCTCTCATATTACCCATACATGTCATAATCGACTCATGTACAATATGCAAATCATGTAATTCATGCCAACATGTCCAATATTGCATCTTATAGCACATATATCATGGACCATCATATTAGATGTATCAACAATAGAACTCGAAGCTACGGACTTACCCGAATCAGGAACATACCCTATCGGGTATCATGACAATCATCATCATTTCACTTGTTACAATACAAGTTATTAACTTATTACTAAGAAATCGCAGTGTTAGCTTACACACCGGTATATCACAAGTCTTAATCTCAAAGAACCCGATCTGAAACCCTCAATCCTCTTGCTCCTAAAAACAATCGCCAACCTTGGGTTAATCACTTAAACCATTCTACCATAACCATTTAAACCAAAGGGTATATCGATTAACCTTACCTTAAACTTGATTTGGTTTTCTACCAAATTTGAAACCAACAATGGTTCTTCCGACAATCGGCCTCACCCTAGAAAGAAAATGGTTAATCCCTTAACAGCTTGACTTAACGAAGACTAAATGAATAATCTAAAAGAAACTACTCTTACCACCACTTACCAATTGCTTAACCGAGAAATAAGGCTCCTCTCAATTGTTCCCAACTCCGGATGTCCTATAATAAAATTGGTTTACACAATAGATTAATACCCTTCAACCAATAACAAAATTGGCCCTTATCTAAACCACAATATATAAGAACGAGAGAGAGGAAATGGCCATTCAACCAAGCTCTTACCCACTACCAAATAGATTGAAAACAAGCACCCAACAATAACCAATATTCGGCCAACAAAACACCACTAGGAGAGAAGAAAGATTCGGCCTAGATGTTAACACTCCTACTTTCGGCTTTGTGTGAAAAGAAAAAGAGAGTATAGATGAGAACAAATGGGTTGATATTCGGCTAGGAATCGAAATGGAAAGAGAAGAAGTAGAGAAGCACCTTCAATTTTTCTTGGAAAAGAAAAGGAAATGGAGAAGAAAGCTTTGGGGAGACTTTCGGCTATCAAGGTTTCAAAAGAGGAAAGAGATGAAAGTGGGATGCTAGGTTCGACTTTTTTCAAATGAAGAAAGAGAAGAAGAAACAAGGCAAAATTTCGACAACACAAGTGTAGAAAAATAAAAGTGCAAAGTTTGGCAAATAAGGTTGCTTGGGGTTTCGGTTTCAAGAAGCAAAATGGAAGGGTTTTTCGGCTTAGGCTATTTTCAAGTGCAGAGAGCTTTTGCTTACCACTCTTTGACCGAAAATGTACCAAAATGCCAACAAGAACATTCGGCACACTACTCCCCAACACTTACCAACCGGCCACTCCCCAAAACCTCTCCAACAACCGGCCAAACTTCCCCCAAACACTCCCAAGCCACCAATTCAAACTAGTTGAACTAGTCTCCTCCTACTTTCACTCTCCACCCATTGTTTGAAGTTTTGACTTGGTCCAAGGCGTAGTTCGAATCGCCTACAACTCCTCCCTCCATGCAGTCAAAATGGATGCAAAATAGGGATTTTACAGCTTGAACCTGTGACATCCTCCCTTGCACTTGACGTCACACACAAGCTCTAAGTGGCGCATGCTTTGCCACTTTGCTATCTCATCACTTGTGCAACAATTCACCAAATAAAATACATAAGACCCATTCCTTCAAATTTCTATCACATAAAGCCCAAAAACAAAAATTTTTTTCCTACCACTCGAGCTTACACCTAGCTTATAACTAAGCCCCAACAACATCAGAATAACAACATAGCACATGCAGCAAAGCCAAAATAAAATAGCCCTTAACCCGGGATATTACAGTATAAGTTCAAACTAAAGATAAGTGGCATTGTAAGAATGTTTACATTGCGAGAAAGACAACTTACTTTACTAGATAATCTAAATGAGTTCATAATCCCGTAAAAGAATCAAAGTGAGAATTTGATTCAAATACTGAGAAGGATTATTATGTCATTTACAATTCCAATTGGAAAGGCCAGTCTTGGCTATCGGAGCAGTTGACTCCACAGATAGAGATATAGATGTGTTCATTGGTAGAATGAAACATTCGACTGGACCCAAGATGAATTAATTTTGAATCCGTATGTGAATTAATTCACCTGTGACATTCATGGTGCGATTTACCTATATCCTGAGTTAGTTACAGACCATGCGTATGCAACTCATGTTCTTTGATATAAGTAAAGGCTTATGCTCTAAAGATGATCGAGCCCATAGCCAATATGTTGGGTACATGACTTGTGTATGGCATGGCTTTACTAGCAACAGTGGAATTCGTAACACAATTGAAAGAGTTAATGATATCCTCTCATTGGCATTATGTGGATTGATAAATATGGAACGTCGCCACGGGTAACTTGTTCTCTAACGAGTAATTTATCACAGTCATTTGTTGACAGTGATCATATTAATCATTAAGAAGACACAATGGTGACAATGAGATCAAATAGGATTGTATTGAGTGAACAAGTTTAACTCAAAGGAATCAAGGATATCATATGAGGGTAACACACACATGACGAGGTCATTGGACAAAGCAGTTGGATGAATTGCTTTCGTAAAGAGTGTACAATAAGGATTTTTCAATCATGGCACTTCTTATGGATTGACTCCATAATTAAGTAATTTCGAATTATCAAAATGATGCTTCTAGACATAATTGCAATTACTAGAGTGCTAATTGTATATGTCCAATTGGTCCCTCCGCTAGATCAACAAAAGCTCGATCGAACTCTTTTTAAATTAGAAGAAAATTCTACGACTTTGAAAATAATTTAGGTGGTCGTGAGAATTGTTCAACTAGAGAATTTGATTAAATAATTTTCTTGAAAAATTAATTTTGATCAAGAAAAATTAAATTAATCAAATTAATTAAAATTAATATGATATTTTTGGAAATTATTTTTCAAGTCAAACAATTGGCTCAATGGGTAAATGAAATTGAAAATTGGACCTGAGATTATAAATTGGGCTAGGAAGCCCAAAACCGAGACCAAGAACTAAAAATTGGTCGAACCAAGCCGATGGTCTAATTGGTTGCTAGGCTGGACCAGTGGGGTCGTCACTGACGAAGATCGAATTGGCAACAACCGAATCGACTCAGGGGGCCATACCTGCATCACTGGACATGGCGTGTCGGTGGTTGCGCTGGCAGCGTTCCAATGCCCGGCAGTGGTTGGTCTTCGATGGTTGAGCAGTGGAAGATTAACACTACTACTGGGACTCTACTAGAGAATCTGATTTCAGATTAACTATTCCAAAAATAATATTATTTTAATAGTTTAATATTAGATTTAATTTAATGATTATCTTAATAGTATTTTATTAATTTAATATTAAGTGATTATCTTAATATTAAATTTAATTTAATATTTATCTTGTAGATAAATATTCTATTATTTTAATAAGATTTAATATTAATAATATAATATTTATCCCGACAAATTAGTTGATAAATATTTATCTTGATAAATTTAATATAATATTAAATTAAATTAGTTGAACCATGTAAGCTCTCCTTATATAAAGAAAGTCTTGGGTCATTATTTTTCACACACTTGAATTCAAAAAAAAAAAAGTTGTAGAGAGAATTATTTGAAGAGATTATTTCAAAAAATTTCTAGAGATATTTTTTTGATTTACAACTTGACCGAAAATTTTAGAGAAATTGTGAAACTACCCCACCGATAATTTTTGTGAAAATTTTCTTATTCGAAGCGAGCCCACACTCGGCAGACGTGAGCTTAAGGATAGTGGAGAAGACTACTCGGTTGAAACACTCATCCTAGACGAATCGAAAAGGTATAGTTTTGATTAAGTGTTTATTACTTTAAATATCACAACCAAGATCTTATTTTTCAAAAAAGAATTAAAACTTTTTTTCCCTAAATTTATTTTTCGCTACATTTTCCAAACCCGATTTTCCAAAAGACACCGCCTCTGTACGGGAAATAATTACGAACCAGGGGCGTTTTGGTCCACATAATCAAAAATTAAACACAAGAACAACAACTGACCTAGGGCTAAGGACGACGACCACTCTAATTCTATAAATAGGCTCATTTAACATATGTTACGGACAACTTTTTATATTGTATAATTTTCTTCCTAGTTTTAGTCTTTAGCTTTTCTCTTTCTTAGGCTTTAGCTTTTTTTCAGTTTTGTTCTTTGCTTTTGTGGAAGAGATAAGATTTGTGAACTAGAGGATTCAGCATTTTATTCAATTCAAAGCAGGCTTCTTCTAAACTTTATATTCTTAAACTGTTACTCATGTCTATTTTATATATCAAGTCTATAATGTTTATGAGATTTATGACGAACTAATCCTCCTGTGGGGGATTAGCAACTGGAGGTATGATTAATTAACTATTTTGTAGGGTTCTCTCAGCGGATTAGGTGTTCAAGAAAGGAAGAACTTAAACCCTAAGCTTGACGACCCTAGGAAGTCATTAAGGTAGGAATTAACTCAAAATTCGTATGGCCTATCTTTGAACACCTTAACCTCGAACCAGTTTGAACTGTGAGGTCGAGAGATAAGTAGTTCTTGTTGACTTTTTATTCTAATGGATACTCGGAAGATCCTACTAGGGTATCGGCGAGTTGATTGAATAAGAAAACTCAAAACGACGATTGTGATTACAGAAGCCAGCTAATCACCCACGCTCAGATTTGATAGATTTTGCTATTTGATTTCTCGTTATTTATTTATTTATTTTCTTTTTACTATTATTATTACAAAATCCCAAAAGCCATTCTTTATATTTCATCGTAATATAATCTATCTAAAGTACTAATTAGATCTATTTGTGCTTAGGTTAGAGTTAAACTTAGTGCTCGCCTCTTTTAGGTACGATCCTCGGAGTACTCACCTACTCTGTTGTAACTATATTACAACCTAACCCGTATACTTGCGGATATCGCCTTCTTAATATATCTAGTGTAGACTTTCTACTTTGGAAATTGGTACTTCTAGAGGCGACCAAGGTGTTAGCGCTGTTGCAGGGGAGGATTAGGAAAATTTTAAATTATAGCTACGATTTTATTTTCTTATTTTTACTAACTTCTTTATTCCATTTGGGTTTAGTGTATGACTCATAGTAGGGGAACAACTATAAAGCCAGTCACAAATCTAGAAAGAATAATTCTTAGGAACCATCGACAACAACAACAACTATGAAATCAAGCCAGTTATGGTCTAGATGACCTAGAACAATTTGTAGTTTTGAGGAACAATGACGAAAGACCCGAGTTAGCATTTAAACCGGATCCTTCAGCTTTGTGACACTCTTAAATATAACGGGGTCACGAATGATGCTATTCATGTTTGGTTGTTACCCTTCTCATTAATAGATAATGTCTCTTCTTGGTTAGATTCGTAGGCATCAGTGTCCATCACAATATGGAACAAGCTTGTAGGAAAATTCCTAAAAAATCTCTTCCTTATTAACAAGATGGTCCAGCTAAGGAAAAAGATTGCAACTTTCAAGAAACTAGACGGTAGAGTTTTCATGAAGCTTGGGAGCATTTCAAATAACTAATCTAGAAATTCCCATATCATGGACTACCCGAGGACTACAAACATTTTATAATGGGTTGGATGCACACGCAAGGTTAGGATTGGATGGAGCAACAGGATAAGCCTTAATAAACCAAACATACGAGGATGCATAGAAATTAATAAAAAAATATGGAAATGAACTCCTACCAGTGCCTAAATGAACGATATACATATGGCCAGAGACCATTTACAGTAAAGGTTGTCCAAGAGGATGACAGATATCGACAATTAATGGACAGAATCAACCACATAGAGTCCACAAATTATGCATTATCCATATATGGAGGCGATAAACTACTTTTCTGTTATATCAACAATCCAACTGATGACATGAACTACATTAGAAATAGGGGTGGAAACCCTTATTGGAATACTTACAATCCTGGATAGAGAGATCACCCAAAACAGAGATGGGGAGGAAATAAAGGAGGATGTAATAATTCTAATCAAGTTAAAAATGCTAACTATCAACCTCCTTATTTACAGAAACCTCAAGAAAGGACCAACCCAACTGACCATACTGTATGTGGTCAATGTTTGGATCAGATAGAGGGGGCAATGTAGCCAATGAGAATAGATATGAAGCAAGTGCAGTCTAAGTGCAATAACTTGATAAAAACATTGACTAAGATGGAAGATTAGTTGAGCAAATTGATGTGTATGATGAGAGATATCAAAATACAAATTGGCACTGGCATACCTAGCAATACTAAAAATAATCATTGAAAGGAAGGAAGGAGCATGTGAAAGTAATCGCGCTCCGTTTGGGAAAAGTCTTGAGTAGCCCAAAAACTTTGACAAGAGAGAGTGTCGAAAACCTTCAAGAGGACCCCAGAGAGGCTGACAAAAAACTAAAACCAGAAGAGGTAACTGAACCAGCAGTTGAGCTGGAGAAAGAGTCGACTAAGGAACCTGCCATCACACACAAAAACGAGATGCAGACGAGTTTGTAAGCTTTTTGACGTTGTTTCAAATGTTAAACGTTAACTTGCCCTTAATAAAACTAATTGAGAAAGTCCCTGAGTAGGCCAAATTTTTAAAAGAAATCATATTTAGGCATAGGAAAATTAAGGCAGGTAAACTGTAAGACCCCAAACCCGGTCAATACACCACGACCGAATCTGGTATGTTACAGGGAAAAAGGTATTTGAGAGGTTTAGGTTTCCGTTTAAAAGTTTGATGAAAACTCTTTCATATGTTTTGTTCTTGTAGAAAACTTGAGCATGATTGTAAAAAAAACGATAGTGTATTTCAAAACCCAAAAATTTTGAAAACTTAATCAGATATGTAAGTAAAACAAGTTTATCTTTTTTAGAAATTTAAGTAATCCTTGTTGTTGCTTAAACACATCTCTAAGTTAATAAGAAATCACATTCCAGTTTGGAAGACAATTGAGTTTCATTTATTTTGAATTACAGTGTGATACCCAATGGTAACGTTTAAAACATCTCGCTTTGCAGTTTGAAGAAAACTTCATCTTTCCAAGTTTTAGCAAATTTCACCCAATTAGTTTGTTAAGGCAT
This sequence comes from Gossypium rotundifolium, assembly GCA_025506655.1. NCBI lineage: Eukaryota > Viridiplantae > Streptophyta > Magnoliopsida > Malvales > Malvaceae > Gossypium > Gossypium rotundifolium. The sequence goes on from CP106724.1 coordinate 149,469,789, forward strand.
ATTTGAAAGTAACTTTAAGCATAAGGATAACCAAAGTAAAATTTTAAAAAAGCCGTTTACAAACCCAACAAATCCAAATGAAAAATAAATAAAGCACAAGCATACAAGTTTAAAATCGATTGCAAATCGACTTTTATTCATGGCATGGGCACCTCGAGTCCACCCCTATCGTGATCCGCGATCTAAGTGTCACCGAAATGATAAGGAGAAGGTGAGTCGCAAGACTCAATGCATAAATCCCCTCCCAGATATGCAACATACTAACACACATCATAACAAAGCAATACAATTAATGCACCCGATCCTAACCATCCGTAACACCTTTTCTACCCCTGTGGTACCAAACCACCGGTGGTGCCAAACCACCGGTGACCCAAAGTCACGATATCCATCAATGTGGTGCCAAACCACCGTGACCCAAAGTCACAATAATCAATCGATGGGGCCAACCCACGTGTGATACCAAATCACCGGCGACAATCCAGTATCTCAACAAGAGGGCCAACCCACGGTGGTGTTAAACCACGAGGACGAGTCGCTATGAGGTGCCAAACCTCCGTGTCCCAAAGACACAAATGTGATACCAAATCACCGGTGACCGTAGTCACGAATCATATGATAGGGCCAACCCATCGTGTGATACCAAATCACTAGCGTCAATCCCAGAAATCAACCGTGGGGCCAACCCATCGTGGTACTAAGCCATTTGGGGCGAGATGCGGAGGTGCTAAACCTCCGTGACCCAAAGTCACAATAATCAATCTGTGGTACCAAACCACTTTGAGGTGCCAAACCTCCGTGTCCCAAAGACACGGATATCATATCCCCTCCTCTCATATCACCCAATAACATATCATACTAATGCAAATCGTGCAATCATGCTATCATGCTCACATGCTTAATATGACATCTCAACATACATACACCATAAATCATGATATCACATATCATCACAGATCTCAGAATGAAACGGACTTACCCGAATCAGATCCATACCTCATTGGGTATTATATCAGTCAACCATACTGTTTCACTTACACAATCAGGTTATTAACATATTACTCAGTAAGAAGGTGTGTTAGTTTACACACCTGTTAACATGCAAGCTTAACCCAACGAACCGATCCAAATCCCTCGATTATCTTGCTCCTAGAATCGGTCAAACATAGATTAGCACTCATACCTTTCGGCCAAAATAGAAACCAAAAGGGGTTAGCGTTTGAATCCTTACCTTGCGAATGGTTTGGTTTCCTACCAAACCCGAACCAATAATGGTTCTTCTGACAATCGGCCTCCCCCTAAAACACAATCCATTAGCCTCACTAGTCTTTGGTTTAACAACCTCTAAGGAAAGACCATTAAAGCAACCTCTTACCATCACTTACCCAGCGATTAACAGAGAAGGAAGACTCCTCTTGCTTGCTTCCGAAATCCAAAGGCCCTAACGAAATGATCAAACAACAGTTAACTCCTTTCAACCAAAACCAACATCAGCCTTAACCAAACCAAAATCGATAAGCAAACAAGGGAGAAAAGAGATGGCCTTTCGGCCACAACTCACCTTCTTCAAATGATTGAACCACCAAATGATATTATCACCACACTTAGATTCAGCCAAAGTGCAAAACTAGAAAGAAAAGGATTCGGCCAAGGTGTTTAACACTCCTATGTTTGACTTTGAGTGGGAAGAAAAGGGAGAGTAGAATGAGAAGAAAATAGAAGTTGCGACAATGGGGTTTGAGAGAAGAAAAAAGAGGTTTGAAGGGACAAGTTGAGAGGGTTTCGGCTTGAGAGAAATGGGAAGAACAAATGGTGACAATCGGCTAACAAGTTTTGGAAAAGAAAGAAAATAAAAGGTGAAGAGAGGGATAGTGCTTTCGGTTTGAAAGAAGAAGAAATGGAGGAAGGTGTTTTGGAGAATGGGGTTTCGACTAGCAAGGTTCCAAGAGAAGAAAAAGTATGAGAAGAAGGGGGATACTAGTTTCGGTTTTCATAAAATGAAAAATAAGAAGAGAATATGGCAAAGAGCATTCTACCACAAACACCAAAACAAGAGAAACAAAGAAGTTTGAAGCAAGCTCAAGGGGCTTTGGTCTTTCGGTTTCAAGAAGAAAATGAAGGAATCACTTGAGTTTCGCTTAGGCTATTGACAAAAAGAAAGGAACTTTGCTTACTAAGCTTGATCAAAATGTACCAAAATGCAAAGTGCATTTCGCACACTCCTACAACACCAAAATCGCCACTCACTCCCCCAAAATCTCTCCAAAATCCGCCACACTCCCCAAACACTCCAAGCCTCCCATTCAAACTAGTTTGAACTAGTCTCCTCCTAAATTCACTCTCCACCCACCATTTGAACATTTGACTTGGTCCAAGGTAGAGTTTGAACCGCCACAACTCCTCCCTCCATGCCAGTCAAAATAGAAGCCAAAATGGGAGCACTCTGCAGCTTGAACACAGGACCTCTCCCCCTGCAAGTGACGCCAATCCAAGCCCTTAGTGGCACCTAACTTGCCACTCCACTAGCTTATTTGTTATGCTAAAATTCACCTAAAGATATTTATAAACCCCAGCTCCTTCAGCTCCTCCCACCTAAGCCTAAAAGCAAAGATTTTTCCTACCACTCAGGCTTACACCTAGCTTATAACTAAGCCCCAAAAACATCAAAACAACAACATAATCAGACCACACACATGCAAACCATGCCATAAAAAAATGACCCCTAACCCGGGATATTACAGTTCTACCCCCCTTAAAAATAATTTCGGCCTCAAAATTACCTGGTCAGAAGAGTTGCGGGTATTGTTGTCTCACCATATCCTCGGGTTCCCACGTAGCTTCTTCCATGCCATGATTCCGCCATAATACCTTAACCAAAGGCACAGACTTCCTACGCAGAACCTTCCTACGCAGAACCTTCACATCTCGATCTAGAATCTGTACAGGTTCTTCCTCCATGGTCAAATCTGGATTTACCTCGATCTCTTCCATCGCTACCACGCGATGGATCTCAACGATATCGCCTAAGCATCAAAACATGGAATACGTCGTGAATCGACTTAGCTCTGCTGGCAACTCAAGTCGGTAAGCCACCGGTCCCACTCGTCTCGAAGACCTTATACGCCCAATAAACCTCGGACTTAGCTTGCCTTTCCTTCCAACCTTCACACTTTCTTCCATGGTGAGACCTTCAGAAAAACTTGATCTCCCACCGCAAATTCAATATCTCTCCGCTTAAGATCGGCATAAGACTTATGTCGATCCGAAGCTTCTTTCAATCGAGCCTGTTTCAACTTAACCTTGTCTTCGGTCTCAGCAACCAACTCTCCCAACAACTGACGTTCATCCAACTCCGTCCAACAAGTAGGTGAGCGACACTTCCTACCATATAACGCCTCATATGGTGCCATCTTGATGCTTTCTTGGTAACTATTGTTGTAGGCGAACTCAGCTAATGGTAGAAACTCCTCCCAACTACCCCTGAAGTCCAGAACACAACCTCGCAACATATCCTCTAAGATCTGTATAACCCTTTTCGATTGCCCATCGATCATGGATGAAACACCGTCTTGAAATCCAACCATGTACCTAGAGCTCGATGCAACGCTTTCCGAAACCTTGACGTAATCGGGATCCCTATCCGAGATGATCGACATCGCACACCGTGCGACCTCACTATCATCGACACATACAAACTTTGCCAACCTCTCAAGTGAGTAATCCACCTCACCGGATAAAGTGAGTGATTTAGTCGGTCGATCCATAATTACCCAAATCAATCCTTCTTGCTAGGCGTAAGAGGTAATCCATCGACGAAATCCATAGTTATCCTTTCCCACTTCCACTGTGGAATCTTCATCGGTCAAGCAACCACGACGGCATCGATGTTCACCTTGACTCTGCCGACATGTCGACACTTCCCTACAAACTCGCTACTTCCTCTTCGCACTTACCACCGTAATCGCTCTCGAGATCCTTATACATTTTACTACCTCCAGGATGCATAGCATAGGGGCTGCTATGAGCGTCCTGAAGAATCTTCTGCCTTAACTTAATATCCCTCGGCATACAAGCTCTCCCCTGAAAACACAGCACTCCATCACTCGACAAACTGCAACCCTCCAAACCACCATTCTGCACTTGTGACCTCTGCGCACTCAAAACCTCATCCATTAACTGTTTTTCTCTGATCTGCCCAACCCAAGTAGGCTTAACTCGCAGCTCTGCTGAATACTCCGTCGTCAGACAAACTCAAATGGGTAAACATCGCTCTTAAGTTCAAAACAACCTTACGGCTCAACGCGTCTGCCACTACGTTAGCCTTGCCCGGATGATACTTAATCCATCTGCGCTGCCTCAGATTCAAATCTTTCTGAGTCAAAAGGTACTTCAGACTCTTGTGATCTGTGTAGACTATCGATATCTCTCCGTACAAGTAATGCCTCTAAATCTTCAAGGCGAAGACTACAGTCGCTAACTCCAGATCGTGCGTCGGATAATTGACCTCATGTGGCCTCAGCTGCCGAGATGCGTAAGCCACAACCTTCCCTTCCTGCATCAGCACACAACCCAAACCTGTATGTGATACATCGCAATAAACTGTGAATTCCTTTCCTACCTCAGGTTGAATTAGAACCGGAGCTTCAGTCAAAACCTTCTTCAACTTGTCGAAGCTCTCCTGCTGCTTCTCAGTCCAAATAAACGGAACCCCTTTTCTTAATAATTTGGTCATCGGTGCTGCGATCAACGAAAATCCCTCTACAAATCTTCTAGAGTATCCTCGCCAAGCCTAGAAAACTCAATCTCACCATCGACTTAGGTGGCTTCCAATCCAAAATCGCCTCAATCTTTCGAGGATCCACTCTAATCCCCTAAGCTAACACTACATGACCGGAAAGTCACCTCTAAGCCGAACTCGATTTACTAAACTTTGCATAAAGTCAAGCTTTCCTCGAATCTACAACACAATTCGCAAATGTGCATCATGCTCCTCCTTAGTCCTTGAATACACCAAGATGTCATCAATAAAAACCACGACGAACTGATCCAAATACTGCTGGAACACTCTATGCATCATATCCAAAAATACTGCCGGCGCGTTAGTCAACCCAAACGGCATTACGAAGAACTCATAGTGCCCATACCAAGTCCGAAACACTGTCTTAAAGATATCTACCTCCTTCACCTTTAACTGGTGATACCCAGACCTCAAATCGATCTTCGAGAATACTGCCGTACCCTTCAGCTGATCAAACAAGTCATCTATCCGTGGCAACGAGTACTTATTTTTGATCGTTAGCTTATTCAATTGGCGGTAGTCTATACACATCCGCATAGTACCATCTTTTTCTTAACAAAAAGTACCGACGCTCCCCAAGGTGAAACACTTGGCCTGATAAAACCCCGTCCAACAACTCCTGGATCTGAGCCTTAAGCTCAACTAACTCCTTTGGCACCATCCTATACGGAGCAATAGACACTGGCGCGGTTTCGGGTAACAAATCTATTCCGAACTTTACCTCACGATCCGGTGGCAAACCTGGAAGCTCCTCAGGAAACACATCAGTAAATTCCCTAACTGTACGGACCTCCCCCACAGTAGACTCTTTAGCCTCCAAGGCACACACATGAACCACATATGCTTCACAGCCCTTCCTGACCATCTTCTCGGCTTTCAAAGCAGACACCACGTTGGATAGGTAGTCCCTCCTAATACCTATCATAACCACCTCATCACCCTCCGACGTCTTTAGAACCATGTGCTTAGCCGCGCAATCCAACTTCGCCTGGTACTTAACCAACCAGTCCATCCCCAGAATCAAATCGAACTCTCCAAACGGTAGCTCCATCAGATCAGCCACAAACACTACCCCTTGAAGTTCTAGAGGTACATCTCTATACAGCTTATCCACAACTATAGAGTGACCTAGAGGGCTAATTACGGTCATCTGCCTAGAAGATATCTCAGAGTCTAGATCCATGGTCTTCACTATGCTACTTGCAACATATGAATGAGTTGAACCCACATCAATCAAAGCAGTAAATGGAGAACCAAAGATTAAGAACGTATCGATTATGATGTCCAGTGCGCCACCCTCCTCTCGGCGCCTCACAGATACACTAGCCCAGCCTCGTCTGCACCTCGTAACTACCACTCGCATTACCTCCTCGCCATTACCACGGCCCTCTCATGGTGGTGGTCCATTATTCTCGAATCGAGTACGGCCCCGAACTCTTGGACCAATCCTAGCCAACTTACGCGACAATTCCCTCACACGGTGGTCCAAATGAGCCACACTCAAAACATCCTCTACCACCACCCAACATCCTCCCTAATAAGCTTTCCCACAACGGTCACATCACAAGGTCCCCGACTAGCAAAGAACAAACCTACCAGACCGATTTGGCCACTCGGTCTAGCCCTTTTCTCGAGGATTACCGATGACCCAAAAGACTCAAAATTCCTCTTATTCGGTTCCTATCCATGCCTTGCCTCACGAGACTCCTTAATACCCTCGGCTACCTTAGCCTTTTCAACCAGATAGCAAATTCACGCCCCGCTGGGAGAAATCAAGAACCTTAATTCATCTCGTAGGCCATCCTCGAAATGAACACACCTCTCGTGTTCGGAGCCACCATACCCCTAGCATACCGACTAAGCTCAAGAACTCGCCTCGTGCTCGACACGATTTACTCCTCGAACCAACCTCGTAAATGCTTTCCGTTGTTCATTAATGTAGTTAGCTCCAACGCATTTTTTCGATAAGTAGCCACAAAATAGTCCCAAGTCGATCTTCCACGCAGTATTGTCTCCAACCATGAGCCACCACCGGTATGACTCATCTCGAGAAGTGATACTATCCCTTTAATTTCTCTTCAGCCAGTCCAGATCGTCCATGATCCACTCTGTCGCTTCCACCAATATTCACCGTCTTTGAGCAACACCGTAAACACCTCGAAAAACTTCAAATTTCGCTTGCTCAAGTCGTTAAGCCTGATTTTCTAGCTCTCGCCCCACCTACTCTAACTACCCTTTCCGTAACTCAAGAAGATCGCTTTGTGACACTGCGTCGTCCCCGATCTATTCTTGAAACTCACCACCTCCAACTGGTGGCGATGCAGATCTCATTCTCGACCCCACCCGATCCTACGGGTTCAAAAATTGTCATCCTACCCCCACCACGCCCACGACCACGCCCACCTCGTGTACTCATGACTAAAATCTTGTCTCGATTTAAAGAATTTTATGCATCAAGAATTATTCCATTTGCTTAAAAAGCAAAGTCTTATGAATATTAAAGAAGCTTTGTTTTCGCAAGTCCACGAGTCCTATCGGTTTAGCTTTCTAAGGTAATCCACTATTGCTAGTCATCCACTCTCAACAACATCAAAATCACAAGCAATAGTAAGGGGTACTTACCTGGGCGGATTGGGGCCGGAGTCTCGGTGCCACGCCTTTCAAACCATATTCTTTTTAAAACAAAACACTTAAAACCAGTATTTAAAACTTTTGGGCCTCGGGCCCACAAAAGCCTTTGAACTTGGCTCTGATACCACAATTGTAACACCTAAACCCGATCAATACACCACGACCGAATCTGGTATGTTACAGGGAAAAAGGTATTTAAGAGGTTTAGGTTTCCGTTTAAAAGTTTGATGAAAACTCTTTCGTATGTTTTGTTCTTGTAAAAAACTTGAGCATGATTGTAAAAAAAACAATAGTGTATTTGAAAACCCAAAAATTTTGAAAACTTAATCAGATATGTAAGTAAAACAAGTTTATCTCATTTAGAAATTTAAGTAATCCTTGTTGTTGCTTAAACACATCTCTAAGTTAATAAGAAATCACATTCCATTTTGGAAGACAATTGAGTTTCATTTATTTTGAATTACAGTGTGATACCCGATGGTAACGTTTAAAACATCTCGCTTTGCAGTTTGAAGAAAACTTCATGTTTCCAAGTTTTAGCAAATTTCACCCAATTAGTTTGTTAAGGCATATTTGAAAGTAACTTTAAGCATAAAGATAACCAAAGTAAAATTTTAAAAAAGCCGTTTACAAACCCAACAAATCCAAACAAAAATAAATAAAGCAAAGTACCAAGTTTAAAATCGAGTGCAAATTGACTTTTATTCATGGCATGGGCACCTCGAGTCCACCCCTATTCGTGTTCGCGATCTAAGTGTCACCAAATGATAAGGAGAAGGTGAGTCACAAGACTGCATAAATCCCTCCCCGGTATATGCAACATACTAACACACATCATAACAAAGCAATACAATTAATGCACCGATCCTAACCATCCGTAACACCTTTTCTACCCGTGTGGTACCAAACCACTAGTGGTGCCAAACCACCGGTGACCCAAAGTCACGATATCCATCAATGTGGTGCCAAACCACTGGTGACCCAAAGTCACAAATAATCAATCAGGGGCCAACCCATGTGTGATACCAAATCACCGGCGACAATCCGTATCTCAACAAGAGGGCCAACCCACGGTGGTGTTAAACCACGAGGACGAGTCGCTATGAGGTGCCAAACCTCCGTGTCCCAAAGACACAAATGTGATACCAAATCACCGGTGACCGTAGTCACGAATCATATGAAGGGCCAACCCATCGTGTGATACCAAATCACTAGCGTCAATCCCAGTAAAATCAACCGTGGGGCCAACCCACCGTGGTACTAAGCCACGGGACGAGACGCGAGGTGCTAAACCTCCGTGACCCAAAGTCACAATAATCAATCTGTGGTACCAAACCAATCGGAGGTGCCAAACCTCTGGTGTCCCAAAGACACGGATATCATATCCCCCTCCTCTCATATCACCCAATAACATATCATACTAATGCAAATCGTGCAATCATGCTATCATGCTCACATGCTTAATATGACATCTCAAAATACATACACCATAAATCATGATATCACATATCATCACAGATCTCGTAATGAAACGGACTTACCCGAATCCGTATCCATACCTCATTGGGTATTATATCAGTCAACCATACTGTTTCACTTACACAATCAAAGTTATTAACATATTACTCGAAGAAGGTGTGTTAGTTTACACACTGCTAACACGCAAGCTTAACCCAACGAACCGATCCAAATCCCTCGATTATCTTGCTCCTAGAATCGGTCAAACATAGATTAGCACTCATACCTTTCGGCCAAAATAAAAACCAAAGGGGGTTAGCGTTTGAATCCTTACCTTGCGAATGGTTTGGTTTCCTACCAAACCCGAACCAATAATGGTTCTTCTGACAATCGGCCTCCCCCTAAAACATAATCCATTAGCCTCACTAGTCTTTGGTTTAACAACCTCTAAGGAAAGACCATTAAAGCAACCTCTTACCATCACTTACCCAAATGATTAACGAGAGAAGGAAGACTCTCTTGCTTGCTTCCAAAATCCAAAGGCCCTAACGAAATGATCAAACAACGCTTAACTCCTTTCAACCAAAACCAACATCACCTTAACCAAACCAAAATCGACAAGCAAACAAGGGAGAAAAAGATGGCCTTTCACCACAACTCACCTTCTTCAAACGATTGAACCACCAAACGATATTATCACCACATTTAGATTCGGCCAAAGTGCAAAACTAGAAAGAAAAGGATTCGGCCAAGGTGTTTAACACTCCTATGTTCGACTTTGAATGGGAAGAAAAGGGAGAGTAGAATGAGAAGAAAATAGAAGTTGCGGCAATGGGGTTTGAGAGAAGAAAAAGGAGGTTTGAAGGGACAAGTTGAGAGGGTTTCGGCTTGAGAGAAATGGGAAGAACAAATGGTGACAATCGGCTAACAAGTTTTGGAAAAGAAAGAAAATAAAAGGTGAAGAGAGGGATGGTGCTTTCGATTTGAAAGAAGAAGAAATGGAGGAAGGTGTTTTGGAGAATGGGGTTTCGGCTAGCAAGGTTTCAAGAGAAGAAAAAGTATGAGAAGAAGGGGGATACTAGTTTCAGTTTTCATAAAATGAAAAATAAGAAGAGAATATGGAAAAGAGCATTCGGCCACAAACACCAAAACAAGAGAAACAAAGAAGTTTCGGCAAGCTCAAGGGGCTTTGGTCTTTTGGTTTCAAGAAGAAAAATGAAGGAATCACTTGAGTTTCAGCTTAGGCTATTGACAAAAAAGAAAGGAACTTTGCTTACTAAGCTTGACCGAAAATGTACCAAAATGCAAAGTGCATTTCGGCACACTCCTACAACACCAAAACCGGCCACTCACTCCCCCCAAAATCTCTCCAAAATTCGGCCACATTCCCCTAAACACTCCAAGCCTCCCATTCAAACTAGTTTGAACTAGTCTCCCTCCTAAATTCACTCTCCACCCACCATTTGAACATTTGACTTGGTCCAAGGCAGAGTTTGAACTGCCTACAACTCCTCCCCTCCATGCCGTCAAAATAGAAGCCAAAATGGGAGCACTCTGCAGCTTGAACACAGGACCTCTCCCCCCTGCAAGTGACGCCAATCCAAGCCCTTAGTGGCGCCTAACTTGCCACTCTACCAGCTTATTTGTTATGCTAAAATTCACCTAAAGATATTTATAAACCCCAACTCCTTCAGCTCCTCCCACCTAAGCCTAAAAGCAAAGATTTTTCCTACCACTCAGGCTTACACCTAGCTTATAACTAAGCCCCAAAAACATCAAAACAACAACATAATCAGACCACACACATGCAAACCATGCCATAACAAAATGACCCCTAACCCGGGATATTACATAAACAAGTTAATATGAGTGCTTCCTGTAGTGCTATTATATCTAGATAAGTTCACTAAAAGCTAAATGATCCGAGAAGTTTTACAATTCCCATAGAGATAAGGAGCATCCATTTCAACAGAGCCCTATGTGATTTAGGAGCCAACATCAATTTAATGCCTTTATCTATATATGAAAAACTTGGGTTAGGGAACCTCAAGGACACACAAATTACACTACAGTTGGCTGACAGATCTTCAATGCATCTAAAAATAGGGGTGAGAAAAATCTGATTCGATTCAAAAAACTCGATAAAATTTTCAAATGTTGAATTAAATAGTTCTAGTTATTTGTGTTAATCAAGTTATTTGGATCAACTCAAATAAAAATTAAGTTTTTCGATTTAACTCAAATATGAATTACTCAATTTGAGTTATCCGAAAATCTGAATAAGAAAAGGCAAAACTACACCATTTTGATAAATGTTTACCTTTCCTAAAGTTAAAAGTCAAAACCATTAAGTTAAAAGGTAAAACTACATTGTTTTGATAACTATTTACTCATTATGTTAAAAGGCAAAACCATTATATTGTTTATGTAGTTAAATAATTTTATACTTCGTTTACTAGTTAAATAATCAATTTATGTAAACGCAACATTGAGTATAAATAATAGGATTCTTCAACTCGACTAACTCAAAATTTTTTGACTCGATTTGACTCAACTCGATCGAATACTCACCCCTATCTAAAAGGAGTATTAGAATATGTGTTAGTCAAGGTACACAGCTTTCTTATTCCAAAGATTTTGTAGTATTAGATTTTGAATAGGATCATGAGATGCTCATTCTATTAGGTAGACCTTTTCTAGCTACATCAAGATCCACCATTGATCTAGAAAAATATGAATTAACCATGAAGATTAATGGTGAAACAAAATTTTTATATGTGGTCACTGATCTATCGTAATTCAGGATAGCAGATTAAACTAGTTTTTCCATTTAAGAAGCTTGAATACAAGCATTCTTGTTATGTTTTAAGTAAGTTTATTTAGTTTTACATCCAATAAAATGTGCACATTGGGTCTTTTATTGACTATAAGGGTTGAATGAGGCCTAAGGGAGAGCTAACGTACTTCGTAAGTGTGCAGGAGACCATTAGAAGGCATGTCGAGTCAATACTGGATGCTATGTCACAACATGGGAGATCCAATGTCGCAACATAGAGAACTAAATAGAGAAACTGGAAATTGCCTTCAATGGCGATACCTCATTCCTCAAAACCATTGACTTTCGATACAAACCACTTATACCTTGACTAACTAACCAATTAATAAAATCTAATAAATCACGATTCACTATTATAATATACTTAACTCATAAATATTAATTAGATATATCTACGAACTCTCGCGTCAGAATTGTGGTCTCAAAACTATTGTTTCCAACACCACAAAAAAAATGGGCTTTTACAAACCACACTTAACTCTTACCTATATATTTTTACACGATTTTACACTCTTGACGTTCGCATGTCGAGAAAAGGTCATAGCTCAATTTTCAAAAATTTTAATTTTTTGCTATGATAGAAAATCATTTATTAAATCATATTTTCCAACAGAAATAGCGATAGTTACCATTGTTGGGTCGTCTATGAAAGGGTCATGGAGAAGGCTCTGCACTTCATTCCATCAGATACTCCTAGTATATTCATGTGGTTGCTATATTAGGCCAAGTGGTGTTCTGGATCCCCCAATCTGTTGTACAGGAACTTTCAAAACTTGGAAGAGTTGGAGATGTGGTTTTCCAAAACTTCGGGTGCAAATGGTTCATTGGAATAATTCCAAATAGATTCACTTGATCTTCTTTATTTTACTTCTTGCATCAGCTTTGCGTTGAAAAGCTTAAGTTGTTCTTTCACGGAGATGATATTGTTTCCCTTAGAGCAATAGGATGTTGTCGCGAGGTTGGCATTTTGGATGCGGAGACCTTCCAAATTGTTGCACTCATTACTTTCTCAGAGCACGGATTAAGCTTCATCCTCCCTATGCTCGATACTTTCCTGTCTCGACACCTTCCACGTAGCTCTCAGTTCCATGATAAGCTGCTTATTCTAAGCGTTTCTTTGGTCAAAGATATGTTGTTTCTCCTTGAAGCAACATCTTTTCTAGAGAATTACTCTTCAAGATGTCCTAATTTATCCTAAGTCTCTAAGTCATGAGGCTGAGGACCAAGTGTGTAACACGCCTAGCCCGTAATCGTCGCCGGCATAGGGTTAAGAGGCATTACCGATCATACCGAAACATTTACAATCATTTTACAACACAAAGTCAATCATCGTCAAAACATATCAAAATATATGCTTATAGTCCCTTAATGAGGTTTATGAGACCTTAAACATGTGCTAGAAAGGGGTCGGGACTAAATCGAACACATACAAAATTTTTTGAAAAATCAAACATTTTCCAAAGCTAAAGAGGTCACACGCCCGTGAGGGTAGGCCGTGTGCCTCACATGGCCTCAGACACGCCCATGTGTCCAAGTCGTGGCAAAATAGGGCATACATACTGACTTGTCCACACAGCCTGAGACACGCCCGTGTGCCTCACCCATGGTTGTCACTGACTTGCACCACATGGCCAGTCACACGCCCGTGTGTCTAGCCCGTGGTCGAACCTGACTTGATATAATTCACAAACTTGAAAGACACGGTCGAGCCACAAGCCCTTGTGCTCAGCCGTATAGGAAATTATAGGCCATTTTCAAGGCCAAATTACCATCCACACTTTGGGATCACCTACAAACATCAAACCAATATCAAATCATGCCTCAAATGTAATCAAAACATACCAAATATGCATCTCTTTAACCTCATAACATCTTCAATCATTTTCCTATACAAATCCCTCTCAACTTACTACCACAAGTATCATTTACACATTCAAAATCATGAAATTTTTGTATCATCAAATTTATATGTAACACCCCTTACCCGTGTCTGATGCTGGGATAGGAGACGAGGCATTACCAGACTTAACCTGCTTAAACATATATTATCGGGCTATAAAATTTCTTTTCAAACTTAAAAATTTTCATTCATATTCATAACATTCTTATTATGGGCCTACGAGGCCTTAAACATACATCCAGAAGGTTTCGAGATTAAATCGAAAACTTTTGTTCACTTAGAAAAATTTTGCCTAAACAGGGGCCACACGCCCGTGTGGGCAGGCCGTGTGGTTACACACGCCTATGTTCCTAGCCCGTGTAGAATTTATTTTTCATTTGGAACCTACAGGGGTTTTCACACTACTGGACACACGCTCGTGTCAATGGGCCGTGTCCCTCACACGGCTTAGACACACCCGTTCCCTTTCCCATGTGTAAAAACCTTAGCATTCTATTTATGAAGCCAACAACTTTTCAAGGGGCACACGGCCTAGACGCATGCCCGTGTGCTGGCCCATGTGACGAATTGAATTCTCCTAAATTTGGTGCAGGGGACACACGGCCTATCAACACACCCATAGGGGTTGACCGTGTGGACAATTAGAAGGCTATTTTCAAGCCAACTGCCACCCTGAAACATAAACACACTTAGATCAACTCAAGCAATACATGATATGGAAATAATACACTATAAAGATCCACTAATCATCCTTCAAACATTTCACTTCATAAACTTATCATCATTAAAATATGAAACTTGACAAATATTGGCTAATTCCCTATGGCCATATACAAAATGAGGGGATAACATTAGTAGCCAACACTTTGGCTCTCAAATATGACATAATAATAAATTACCAAGTTCCTATACATGTCATACCCAAAATAAATCAACTTTACTATACCAAAAGAATGATTGATTGTGTGATCCGAGCTCCGACGTTCTATGTATAACACCCCTAACCCGTATCTATCGCCATACTAGGGTTAAGAGACATTATCGAATATAACACAACTCAAAACAGGCTTATATATATATATATATATATATTTTTTTTTTTTAATAACATAACACATACATTCCATAATAAAATTAACCATTACATAACATATCAAATTAACATAATTAACATTCAAATCAAAACTAGTATTTTCATATTGAATCATCTAAACTTAGTAAACGCACATTTTAACAATACAACAAAGACATATTAATCCATGTAAATTCAAACATATATATATATATTTTATACAACGATGCAAATAGACATCTACTAATTCAATTTTCATTTGATAATTAATCACCAATTTAGCATATACTTAGTCAATTTGAATTTATTCCAAATCTATGCTCATAACCTATAATAATTCATACATGCATAATTCACTGTATAAGTAACATTTTTTGTACCTACATATGAATGAATTAATTATGTAAGGTCAATACCTTTACAAATACCCACATGATTTCCATTTATAAATTTATTCATATTGAGTCGAATACACATATATAATTACATGATTTTCTTATCCAAATTTCTATTATTTCATATAACCAAAATTTCATCTAACATTTACTAAAACCTAATTCATAATGTAATCATAAAACTAAGTACATTTGCATTACAAATAGTCATCCATTATAATTTACGCAATATGACCGAATATAAATATACATATATGCATATACAAAGACACATTTGATCATATTTCATTTAATAAGTAAATCAAACTTCACACAATACAAAACAAATATACCTTTACACATCACCTAATCGAATACAACATGTCCATAACATCATCACCTACCATAGCCAAAATATACAAGTACACATTCAATTCAAGTTCATATCTTCACTAATTCAATCCATCATGCAAATTATAACTAATATATATGTATCAATCACATTTCCTAATTCAGTAAAACTACTTATAAACATCATATATACATACCTACCATGAACATACTCTATCATCAATATGCATAAGTATAATCTCATTCACAACAACCATCACAAACCATCAGCAAAGATAGCAAATCAATCAATAAAGGATATGTAACATCCAAAATAATTGAGTATCATTATGTTGTTAAATGATAGTTCGGACTACTTGGAGTTAGAATAAATATTATTTATTTTTTTTAGTATATTTTAGAGCAAAGAATTTAAATGACCTTAAGACTTAGATTAATTAAAGTGCTAAAAGATGGCATAAATGAGTTAATAGCATAGTGGTGATGGCGCCATGACTTAGACATGAGGGAGGAGGTTCGAATCTTCTAGCTTGCAACTTGAAAAATTTTATTTTTTGCTTCCATCTATCAAGTGTCGGCCAAGAAACAAACATGGAAAGTTTGACTTCTTTATTTTTGGTATGATGGCTAAAGGATTAAGGAAATATCTAAGATGAGGAAAGAAATCATTAGGATAAGGAAAGTAAGGGGAACAAATGGCTTGAAAGGGGGAGTGTGCTATGGAAAGAAAAGGTGGCAATAGGTTGGCCTTTGTTAGCCAAGTATTTGGATGGCAATGAGGTAAAAAGGGGGTGGCCGGTTTTGGTTGAGAGTATGGTAGCTTGAATGTTAGAAGAAACTCTTTCATTTTGGTCATTTTCTTAACAAAGCATTTTCTCCACCCATATTCTCTCTAGTAGAAAATTTCCAAGATATTTGAGTACACAATTCATCTTTTTCTTCTTCTTTGAGACATTTTCTTGGGACCATTTCGTTGAAACTTTTCTCTCCCAAATCCTTTTTCTCTTTGTGACCGAAAGTACATAGACAAGCAAATAATTTTCTTCCTTTCATCTTCTCATTTTTTCCTCCTATGCCAATGCATTTTCTTCCAAACTAAGAATCTTTTTCTTCTCTTTTCTTTCTCCTTTCTTTTCCTTTCTTTTTCTCTTTCTCTCTTGAAACCGAACCATACCATCCTATCTCCCTTTTCTCCATTTTTCTTCTTCAATATAATTTTCTTCAATTTTAAATCACCCATGGCCGAATGTAATATGCTCTTGTGACAAAATCTCTTCATTTTCTCTTACTACAATCGATTTCAAGAATCAAGGTAAGGAGATTTTTATTTCAAGGATTTTTATTCAGTTAGTATAAGTTAGTTATTAATCGATTCATTTGTAGGATCAAAATCTTTCGATTGATTCTCGTGGAACGAAGACAAATCGTGGTAAGTAAAATCCCAAATCTTATTAACGTTCATCATTTTTCGATATTAATAAGTCGAACTAATAATCTTATGTCTTTAGAGACATTCAAGATAGGGAAGAAAAGGGCAGTCCATAGCCTTCGAAAGAGGGGCGGTTCCGCAAATCCCCCTATTAATAAACGAAGGGTTGTTTCGGGAATCCGGGATTTTCCACCGGGTTGCGAACCATCAACCGAGGGAAATTAATTATTTGAAGTAGTTCGTACTCCCGAGCCTTTGTACGTTAGTGGATTCTCAGCGAGCAACGAATCGATAAACGAGGAGAAACCAAAATAAAAGTGATTCAAAATCAAAGGGGTAAGGATTTGGATCGAATCCTAATAGAATATTTTTGATAAATGATAATGTTCTAATAGATCGTATTATGTTTAGGTGTTAAAGAGCGGGAAGGTTTAGTACTCACGATATCAAGGTGTGTAACTTCACACTTTTCTCGGGTTGGATGTCATTCGTGGTATTGAGTAAAATCGTAAAAACGACAAAATTGGTATAATACGAAATAATTGGTATTTTGGTGAAATTTCAGAAAAATTGTTAAAAATGTGAAAATTACGAAAATACCCTCGATGTGTAGGTAGTAAAATGAATACTAAAAATCTCATGTGTAAATGGGCCAAATATGTGTTAAATCGTAAAATGGGCCGATATCGTAAAATGGGCCGATAAGTTTGCTAGTTAGTAAATGGGCCGAAAAATATGCTAGTTAGAAAAATGGGCCAAAATCTTTGATATATAGTTAAATGGGCCAAAATCCCTGTTAAATTGTTAAATAGGCCGAAATCTCTGCTAGATCGATAAATGGGCCAAAATCCCTGTTAAATTGTTAAATGGGCCGAAATCTCTGCTAGATCGATAAATGGGCTGAAATCTCTGCTAGATCGATAAATGGGCCAAAATCTCTGTTAGATCGATAAATGGGCCGAAATCTCTATTAGATCGATAAATGGGCCGAATAGCCTGATAAATTGTTAAATGGGCCGAAAAGCCTGATAAATTGTTAAATGGGCCAAACTCTTAGCTAGATCGTAAATTGGGTTTAAGATGCTAGATTGCTAAATGGGCTAAATGCTATTTCGAAATTTTGGGCCTTAACAAAAAACTAGGAATATTGACTCTTATGTTATTTAAATCTTTTGATAAAATCATCATATAAACTTAGACAAATTTTTGCATACATGTTGCATGGGTTGGGATTAATAATGAAGAGAAGAAAGGCCTGTTGCCAAAATCTAGTTCGGTGGCTTTGCCACAAAATAATTAAACGGCTGATTGCCTCTAGTTCGGCTCAATGCTCTAGTTCACAATCTAGTATAAAAATGGCTTAATGCCTACGATTGGTGTGATGGCGGGGTGGGTTGACTTGATCCCCACAGGTGTGATGGTTGGTACGGGGGTGTGTAGTGGATGGAAATTAGGTTTGGGGTTGGGAACTTCATTTTGCATACATATTATTATTTATATTGTTAAACCTGTTGACGGGCTCAAGCCCAAAATAATGATTTGATGATCTGGCCCAATGAATAAGTAAGTGAGTTATACACTGAGTTCTAAGTAACTCACTCCCTCAAATTTTTCATCTCAGGTAATGGAAATTGATGTGGACTTGGGCCGAGGATGACTTCGTGGGGGCCATACTACAAATAAGGGTTAATTAATCTTTGAACTTTTATTAAAGACTTTCTATAATTTACTATTATGGGTTGATGTAATAAGGCCTCTATAAATATTTTATGGATTTTATGTGTGGATGGATTTAAATTATGTTTTTGGATTATTAATATGGGCTTATAATTATTTTGTTTTCTTAAAATAATTTGGGTTTTCAAATATATGAAATTCCTTTATCTAAATATTTAAAATTGTAAATATTTGAAACTCTTATCAAATTACTTTAAAGATTTTGATAATTTAGTATTAATGATATTTTCAACTAATGTTTTCTCTTATTCATCAAATTTAAAATACTCTTTTGGTTTTATTGAACCTTATAAATAAAACGATGATTTTTTTAAATTTCGATTTACTTTAAATTAAAGTTTCGAACTATGTAATAAACCAAATCTCGTCTTTACGCATAGACCGGGTTTGGGGTGTTACATTTAATGGTATCAGAGCCAGTTTCAAAAACTCGACTGTGGTTGGGTTCACAAATAATTTTTGCATGAAATCATTCAATTATGTTTTAAAGATCAGTATGGCACCACAAGCATCTGGCACCAAGCCAAGTAAGCATTCATTGTTAAATGATTATTATGATAATGATGATATGACCATAGGAACACTCTAGAACTTCTAGTTTTAGATGTTAAAAATCGTAGAGATTGAGACTATAGGATGTGTTGCGAAAAACAACTTTATCTCTCAAATCTCATAAAATATCGTTAATAAACACTGAAACAAAATTTCTGATTCATAAAACTTGTAATCAGATTAAATCAAATTAGTCATCATGAGCACGAGAGGACGTGGTCGTGGACGCGGTAGACGTGGCCGTGGAAGAGGACGAGGTGTTAGAGGTGCAACTGAAGCACCAAATCATATGTTGAAAATGGATGCACCTGCATCATTTGAGAGTGAGACAGGATCACGTGATCATATGGAAGAAGATAATGCCTTGACACAAGTAATGTTGTGAGTCCTAGAAAGGGTCGCTAGACCTAGAATTGGGCCAAAAACTCGTGGGTCAATTTCGGAACGACTCAAGTCAAATAATGCAAAAGTTTTTAGAGGAGTTTCCGGTGTAGCCCCAAATGTGGCTGAATATTGGCTCAAAGCTATGGAGCGAATTATGGATGATATGGAATGCAATTTGTTGAGCGTAAACCGAAAGGAGTCAGTGTCCTTGTTAAGAGACGAGGCGACGGTGGTGGCTTATCGCTCGAGAAGGCACCAAGTCGCACTGATTACTTGGGAATTCTTTAAAGCTGCCTTCCAAGGGAAATATGTTGGAACGAGTTATGTAGACACCTGAAGGAAGGAATTTCTGAATCTTGTCCAAGTGAGTAAGACAGTGGCAGCGTATGAGGCTGAGTTTCTATGCTTGAGTCGATATGCTCAGACAATAATGTCAACAGATCACGAACGTTGTGTGCGTTTCGAGGATGGGCTAAATGATGAGTTGAGGGTTCTGATTGCTCCACAACAAGTTAGAACTTTTGCCACGCTTGTGGAGAAGGCCAAGATAGCCGAAGAGGCTAAGAACTCAGAACGTCAGAATCGAGAAAGATTTAGAAACAAGAAAGAGACACAGCAGTCAGGTTCTTCAAAGAGATTTCAGAAGAGACCTCGGAATGATGAATCAGCCCAAGGTAGAGCACCTGTAACTAATAATCGAGGTTGAGATTGTGCTGAATGTGGGAAAAGGCATTCTGGAGAGTGCTGGAGGAAAACGGGCGCTTGTTACAAATGCGGTTCAATGGATCACCAGTATAGAAACTGCCCTCAACGTATGGATACGACTCAGGAAGTTTGTAATAATGATGCACAGCCGACCAGAGGTACTCAGCAGCCACCGAGAGGTCGTGGACCAGGTCATGGTGGTAACGGGGCTGGACATGGTCAGGGTGCACCGGGTCGAGGCAATGGTCCTAGAGGTAACACGGATGCAAGATAGCCTAGATCGGTCTATGCGCTAGACGCCATGAGGATGGCAATGCACGATGTAATAACTGTACGTTCTTCATATTCAATGTACATTTATCGCTTTAATAGATATTGGTTCTACCCACTCGTATGTTGCTAGTGCCATATCTGAAACTCGAATCTAGAATCTAAAATTATCGATAGTGAGATGACGAGAATTAGTCCTTTAGGACAATCGATAATTGTAAATAAACTGCTTAGAGGCGCACTTAGAAATTCAAGAGGAGGTATTCTTGGCGAATTTGATGGAGTTGCCTTTCATGGTTCGACTCATTTTGGGCATGGATTGGTTGGTTAAACATCGGGCGCATTTGGATTGTGCTGAGAAACGGATGTCAATGAGAACCTCAGATGATAAGGAAGTCATAATGATTGGTGAACGAAGGAACTACTTGGCGAACGTAGTATCGGCGTTGAAGGCAGAAAAGTTGGTGCAAAAAGGGTATGGAGCATTCCTAGCCTTTATTTGTGCTTTGGATGCCAAAGAGATATCTATGGATGATGTGAGAATGGTGAAAGAATTCTCAGATGTATTTCCCGAAGAACTTCCTGGTATACCTCTAGATCGAGAAGTAGAATTTGGCATTGAGCTTTTGCGGAATGACTCCAAGTCCATTGCTCCTTATAGAATGGCAATCAAGGAGTTGGCGAGCTTAAAGCTCAAATTCAAGAATTGTTGGATCGGGGATTTATTCGACCGAGTGTGTCTCCGTAGGGAGCACCAGTTTTGTTCGTCAAGAAGAAGGATGGATCAATGCGTATATGCATTGATTACAGATAATTGAATAAATTGACAATCAAGAATAGGTATCTTTGCCGAGAATTGATGACTGTTTGATCAATTGAAGGGAACTTCAGTTTTCTCTAAAATTGATTTGAGATCGGGTTATCACCAGCTTAAGGTGAAAGAAGCAGATATTTATAAGACAGCATTTCGAGCTCGTTACGGACATTATGAGTTTGTAGTGATGCCGTTTGGATTAACCAATGCACTAGCCACATTTATGGACATGATGAACCGAGTCTTCCAACCATACTTAGACCGGTTTGTGGTAGTGTTCATAGATGACATTTTGGTTTATTCAAGAAATGATGAGGAGCATGACACGCATTTGCGTTTAGTATTGCAGCTACTTCGTGATAAACAACTTTATGCCAAATTCAGTAAATGCGAATTTTGGCTAAAGGAAGTGACTTTCTTGGGTCATGTGGTATCAGCTGAAGGAATAAGGGTGGATCCTCGGAAGATTGAGGCTATTTTGGATTGGAAACCACCAACGTCGATAGCTGAAATTCGAAGTTTCTTGGGTCTGGCTGGTTATTATAGACGCTTTGTTGAGGGGTTTTCGTTGATTGCTGCACCTCTAACTAAACTATTACGGAAGGGAGTTCCGTATATTTGGACTGAAAAACAACAGGAGAGTTTCGAGAAATTGAAAAAGATTCTGACGGAAGCTCCAGTTTTGATTCAATTGGAGGCTGGAAAAGAATTCACTGTTTATTGTGATCGTCTCACACGGTGCAGGTTGTGTCTTCTTTGCAAAATGGAAAGGTGGTGGCTTATGCTTATCGTCAATTGAGACCGCATGCGAAGTAAACTACCCTACTCATGATTTGGAGTTAGTCATGCGGTGGTTTTGCTTTAATGATTTGGAGGCACTATCTCTACGGTGAGAAGTCTATTATCTACACAGATCACAAAAGTCTTAAGTACCTCTTTACCCAAAAGGAGTTGAATTTGAGACAAAGAAGATTAGTGGAATTATTAAAGGACTATGATTTCTCAATCGAATATCATCCTGGAAAGGCTAACGTAGTAGCTGACTCGTTAAGTCGTAAAGGCGATTCGATTTAATAGCAATGTTTGCTCATTTAAGTTTGTATGAGGATGGTAGTTTGTTAGCAGAACTTCAAGTGAAGCCTCTGTGGTTGGAACAAATCAAGGAAAAGCAGACATCAGATAAAAAGTTGGAACTTTTATTTCAGCAAGTTGAAAGGGGTGAAATAGAGGATTTTGGTATGAATATGAATGGAGTGTTGTGTTTTCGTGGAAGGGTTTGTATGCCTAAAGACTCAGAATTGAGACAAATGATTCTACGGGAGGCGCATAGTAGCCCTTATGCTATGCACCCCGGAGGAAATAAGATGTATCGAGATCTCCGTGAACAGTATTGGTGGCCAAGGTTGAAGCGGAAGATTTCTGAGTTTGTAGGAAAATGTTTGACTTGTCAACAAGTGAAGGCGGAGCATCAATTACCGTCAAGATTGTTACAACCGGTAAAGATTCCTCTTTGGAAATGGGAGCGGATAACTATGGATTTTGTTAGTGGGTTACCTTTAACACCTACTAAGAAAAATTCCATATGGGTAATAGTTGATCGTTTGACGAAGACTGCTCATTGTCTTCCAATTCGTACGGATTATTCGTTGCAGAAATTGGCTAAGCTGTATGTATCCTAAATCGTGAGGTTGCATGGGGTACCGGCGTCTATTATATCAGACAGGGATCCTAGATTTACGTCACGATTTTGAAAAGCTCTGCATGAAGCCTTGGGGACAAAGTTGAATTTCAATACGGCTTTTCATCCTCAGTCTGATGGACAGTCGGAAAGAGTAATTCAGATATTGGAAGACATGTTAAGGGGATGTGTGATCGACTTCAAAGGTAGTTGGGAGGATTTTCTACCATTGGCAGAATTCGCGGATAATAATAGCTATCGCCTAGCATTCGGATGGCACCCTATGAGGCATTGTATGGTCGTAGATGTCGTACTCCTACCGTTGGACCAATTGCTTAACGGATGTTGGGTCTGATTTGATTTTTGAAACAGAGGAAAAGGTAAAAGTTATTTGAGCACGGTTAAAGGAAGCTTCGGATAGACAGAAATCGTATGCTGATTTGAAGCGAAAGGATATCGAGTTTACTGTAGGAGAGCAAGTCTTCTTGAAGGTCTCACCTTGGAAGAAGATTTTCAGATTTGGAAAGAAGGGCAAGCTGAGCCCTAGGTTCATCGGGCCATATCGTGTGATGAAGCATGTTGGCCCAGTGGCTTACCAAATTGAATTACCTCCGGAGTTGGGTCAAATTCATAATGTTTTCCATGTTTCCATGCTGAGACGCTATAGATCAGATCCATCTCATATTGTACCGGTTGAGGAAGTGGAATTAAATGCAGACTTGTCTTTTGAAGAAGAACCAGTGGAAATTTTAGATCAAGATGTTAAGGTGCTAAGAAAGAAGACTATGCCATTGGTCAAAGTTTTATGGCGTAATCACGGAGCAGAGGAAGCTACGTGGGAGCCTGAGGAAGCTATTCGGTAGCAATATCCTCACCTCTTTTAATCAGGTAAATTTCGAGGATGAAATTTTCTTTAAGGGGGTAGAATTGTAACATCCAAAATAATTGAGTATCATTAGTTGTTAAATGATAGTTCGGACTACTTGGAGTTAGAATAAATATTATTTATTTTTTTTAGTATACTTTAGAGCAAAGAATTTAAATGACCTTAAGACTTAGATTAATTAAAGTGCTAAAAGATGGCATAAATGAGTTAATAGCATAGTGGTGATGGCGCCATGACTTAGACATGAGGGAGGAGGTTCGAATCTTCTAGCTTGCAACTTGAAAAATTTTATTTTTTGCTTCCATCTATCAAGTGTTGGCCAAGAAGCAAACATGGAAAATTTGACTTCTTTATTTTTGGTATGATGGCTAAATGATTAAGGAAATATCTAAGATGAGGAAAGAAATCATTAGGATAAGGAAAGTAAGGGGAACAAATGGCTTGAAAGGGGGAGTGTGCTATGGAAAGAAAAGGTGGCAATAGGTTGGCCTTTGTTAGCCAAGTATTTGGACGGCAATGAGGCAAAAAGGGGGTGGCCGATTTTGGTTGAGAGTATGGTAGCTTGAATGTTAGAAGAAACTCTTTCATTTTGGTCATTTTCTTAACAAAGCATTTTTCTCCACCCATATTCTCTCTAGCCGAAAATTTCTAGCATATTTGAGTACACAATTCATCTTTTTCCTTCTTCTTTGAGCCATTCTCTTGTGACCATTTCGGTTGAAACTTTTTCTCTCCCAAATCCTTTTTTCTCTTTGTGACCGAAAGTACATAGACAAGCAAATAATTTTCTTCCTTTCATCTTCTCATTTTTTTCCTCCTATGTCGAATGCATTTTCTTCCAAACTAAGAATCTTTTTCTTCTCTTTTCTTTCTCCTTTCTTTTCCTTTCTTTTTCTCTTTCTCTCTTGAAATCGAACCATACCATCCTATCTCCCTTTTCTCCATTTTTCTTCTTCAATATAATTTTCTTCAATTTTAAATCACCCATGGCCGAATGTAATATGCTCTTGTGACAAAATCTCTTCATTTTCTCTTACTACAATCGATTTCAAGAATCAAGGAAAGGAGATTTTATTTCAAGGATTTTATTTAGTTAGTATAAGTTAGTTATTAATCGATTCGTTTGTAGGATCAAAATCTTTCGATTGATTCTCGTGGAACGAAGACAAATCGTGGTAAGTAAAATCCCAAATCTTATTAACGTTCATCATTTTTCGATATTAATAAGTCGAACTAATAATCTTATGTCTTTAGAGACATTCAAGATAGGGCAGAAAAGGGCAGTCCATAGCCTTCGAAAGAGGGGCGGTTTCGCAAATCCCCCTATTAATAAACGAAGGGTCGCTTTCAGAATCCGGATTTTCCATCGGGTTGCGGACCATCAACCGAGGGAAATCAATTATTTGAAGTAGTTCGAACTCCAGAGCCTTTATGCGTTAGTGGATTCTCGTGAGCAACGAATCGATAAGCGAGGCGAAAATAGAAGTGATTCAAAATCAAAGGGTAAGGATTTGGATCGAATCCCAATAGAATATTTTGATAAATGATAGTGTTCTAATAGATTGTATTATGTTTAGGTGTTGAAGAGCGGGAAGGTTTAGTACTCACGATATCAAGGTGTGTAACTTCACACTTTTCTCGGGTTGGATGTCATTCGTGGTATTGAGTAAAATCGTAAAAATGACAAAATTGGTATAATACGAAATAATTGGTATTTTGGTGAAATTTCATAAAAATTGTTAAAAATGTGAAAATTATGAAAATGCCCTTGATGTGTAGGTAGTAAAATGAATACTAAAAATCTCATGTGTAAATGGGCCAAATTTGTGTTAGATCGTAAAATGTGTTAGATCGTAAAATGGGCCGATAAGTTTGCTAGTTAGTAAATGGGCCGAAAAATATGCTAGTTAGAAAAATGGGACGAAATCTTGGATATATAGTTAAATGGGCCGAAATCCCTGTTAAATTGTTAAATGGGCCGAAATCTCTGCTAGATCGATAAATGGGCCAAAATCCCTGTTAAATTGTTAAATGGGCCAAAATCTCTGCTAGATCGATAAATGGGTTGAAACCTCTGCTAGATCGATAAATGGGCTGAAATCTCTGTTAGATCGATAAATGGGCCGAAATCTCATTAGATCGATAAATGGGCGAATAGCTCGATAAATTGTTAAATGGTAGAAAAGCACGATAAATTGTTAAATGGGCCAAACTCTTAGCTAGATCGTAAATTGGGTTTAAGATGCTAGATTGCTAAATGGGCTAAATGCTATTTCAAATTTTGGGCCTTAACAAAAACTAGAATATTGACTCTTATGTTATTTAAATCTTCTGATAAAATCATCATATAAACTTAGCCAAATTTTTGCATACATGTTGCATGGGTTGGGATTAATAATGAAGAGAAGAAAGGCCTGTTGCCAAAATCTAGTTCGGTGGCTTTGCCACAAAATAATTAAACGGCTGATTGCTTCTAGTTCGGTGGCTCTACCACGAATATTAATGGCTCAATGCCTCTAGTTCGGTGACTTTGTCACAATCTAGTTCGGTGGCTCTGCCACAAATATAAAATGGCTTAATGCCTACGATTGGTGTGATGGCGGGGTGGGTTGACTTGATCCCCACAGGTGTGATGGTTGGTACGGGGGTGTGTAGTGGATGGAAATTAGGTTTGGGGTTGGGAACTTCATTTTTGCATACATATTATTATTTTGTTTTCTTAAAATAATTTGGGTTTTCAAATATATGAAATTCCTTTATCTAAATATTTAAAATTGTAAATATTTGAAACTCTTATCAAATTACTTTAAAGATTTTGATAATTTAGTATCAATGATATTTTCAACTAATGTTTTCTCTTATTCATCAAATTTAAAATACTCTTTTGGTTTTTATTGAACCTTATAAATAAAACGATGATTTTTTTTTGAAATTTCCGATTTACTTTAAATTATTAAAATAGTTCGAACTATGTAATAAACCAAATCTCGTCTTTACGCATAGACGGGTTTGGGGTGTTACATTTAATAGTATCAGAGCCAGTTTCAAAAACTCAGCTGTGGTTGGGTTCACAAATAATTTTTGAATGAAATCATTCAATTATGTTTTAAAGATCAGTATGGCACCACAAGCATCTGGCTCCAAGCCAAGTAAGTATTCATTGTTAAATGATTATTATGATGATGATGATATGACCATAGGAACACTCTAGAACTTCTAGTTTTAGATGTTAAAAATTGTAGAGATTGAGACTGTAGGATGTGTTGCGAAAAACAACTTTATCTCTCAAATCTCATAAAATATCATTAATAAACACTGAAACAAAATTTCTGATTCATAAAACTTGTAATCAGATTAAATCAAATTAGTCATCATGAGCACGAGAGGACGTGGTTGTGGACGCGGTAGACGTGGCCGTGGAAGAGGACGAGGTGTTAGAGGTGCAACTGAAGCACCAAATCATATGCCGGAAATGGATGCACCTGCATCATTTGAGAGTGAGACAGGATCATGCGATCATATGGAAGAAGATAATGCCTTGATACAAGTAATGCTGCGAGTCCTAAAAAGGGTCGCTGGAACTAGAATTGGGCCAACAACTCGTGGGTCAATTTCGGAACGACTCAAGTCAAATAATGTAGAAGTTTTTAGAGGAGTTTTCAATGTAGCCCCAAATGTGGCTAAATATTGGCTCAAAGCTGTGGAGCGGATTATGGATGATATGGAATGCACTGTTGAGCAGAAACTGAAAGGAGCTGTGTCCTTGTTAAGAGACAAGGCGTATCAGTGGTGGCTTACTGTTCGAGAAGGCACCGAAGCTGCACTGATTACTTGGGAATTCTTTAAAGCTGCCTTCCAAGGGAAATATGTTGGAACGAGTTATGTAGACGCCCGAAGGAAGGAATTTCTGAATCTTGTCCAAGTGAGTAAGACAGTGGCAGCATATGAGGCTGAGTTTCTATGCTTGAGTCGATATGCTCAGACAATAGTGTCAACAGATCACGAACGTTGTGTTCGTTTCAAGGATGGGCTAAATGATGAGTTGAGGGTTCTGATTGCTCCACAACAAGTTAGAACTTTTGCCACGCTTGTGGAGAAGGCCAAGATAGCCGAAGAGGCTAAGAACTCAGAACGTCAGAATCGAGAAAGATTTAGAAACAAGAGAGAGACATAGCAGTCAGGTTCTTCAAAGAGATTTCAGAAGAGACCTCGGAATGATGAATCAGCCCAAGGTAGAGCACCTGTAACTAATAATCGAGGTTGAGATTGTGCTGAATGTGGGAAAAGGTATTCTAGAGAGTGCTGGAGGAAAACGGGCGCTTGTTATAAATGCGATTCAATGGATCACCAGTATAGAAACTGCCATCGACGTATGGATACGACTCAAGAAGTTTGTAATAATGATGCACAGCCGACCAGAGGTACTCAGC
Organism: Gossypium rotundifolium; assembly: GCA_025506655.1. Lineage (NCBI taxonomy): Eukaryota > Viridiplantae > Streptophyta > Magnoliopsida > Malvales > Malvaceae > Gossypium > Gossypium rotundifolium. The sequence continues at coordinate 149,498,094 of CP106724.1, forward strand.
AGCCACCGAGAGGTCGTGGACCAGGTCGTGGTGGTAACGGGGCTAGACATGGTCAGGGTGCACCGGGTCGAGGCAATGGTCCTAGAGGTAACACGGATGCAAGACAGCCTGGACTAGTCTATGCAGTTAGACGCCGCGAGGATGGCAATGCACCTAATGTAATAACTGGTACGTTCTTCATATTCGATGTACCTGTTACTGCCTTAATAGATATTGGTTCTACCCACTCGTATGTTGCTAGTTCCATATCTGGAAACCTGAATCTAGTATCTGAAATTACCGATAGTGAGATGACAGTAATTAGTCCTTTAGGACAATCGGTAATTGTAAATAAACTATTTAGAGGCGTACCCTTAAAAATTCAAGAGGAGGTATTCTTGGCGAATTTGATGGAGTTGCCTTTCAATGAATCGACCTCATTCGGGCATGGATTGGTTGGTTAAACATCGGCGCATTTGGATTGTCTTTGAAAGCGGATGTCAATAAGAACCTCGAGCGATAAGGAAGTCATAATGATTGGTGAACGAAGGAACTACTTGGCGAACGTGGTATCAGCGTTGAAGGCAGAAAAGTTGGTGTGAAAAGGGTATGGAGCATTCCTAGCCTTTATTTGTGCTTTGGATGCCAAAGAGATATCTGTGGATGATGTGAGAACGGTGAAAGAATTCCCAGATGTATTTCCCGAAGAACTTCCTGGTATACCTCTAGATCGAGAAGTAGAATTTGGCATTGAGCTTTTGCCCGGAACAGCTCCAGTGTCCATTGCTCCTTATAGAATGGCACCAAAGGAGTTGGCAGAGCTTAAAGCTCAAATTCAAGAATTACTGGATCGGGGATTTATTCGACCGAGTGTGTCTCCATGGGGAGCACCAGTTTTGTTCGTCAAGAAGAAGGATGGATCAATGCGTATGTGCATTGATTACGCATAATTGAATAAATTGATGATCAAGAATAGGTATCCTTTGTCGAGAATTGATGACCTGTTTGATCAATTGAAGGGAGCTTCAGTTTTCTCCAAAATTGATTTGAGATCGGGTTATCACCAGCTTAAGGTGAAAGAAGCAGATATTTATAAAACGGCATTTCAAACTCGTTACGGACATTATGAGTTTGTAGTGATGCCGTTTGGATTAACCAATGCACCACCGCATTTATGGACATGATGAACCGAGTCTTCCAACCATACTTAGACCGGTTTGTGGTAGTGTTTATAGATGACATTTTGGTTTATTCAAGAAATGATGAGGAGCATGACACGCATTTGCGTATAGTATTGCAGCTACTTCGTGATAAACAACTTTATGCCAAATTCAGTAAATGCGAATTTTGGCTAAAGAAAGTGACTTTCTTGGGTCATGTGGTATCAGCTGAAGGAATAAGGGTGGATCCTCGGAAGATTGAGGCTATTTTGGATTGGAAACCACCAACGTCGATAGCTGAAATTCGAAGTTTCTTGGGTCTGGCTGGTTATTATTGACGCTTTGTTGAGGGGTTTTCGTTGATTGCTGCACCTCTAACTAAACTATTGCGGAAGGGAGTTCCGTATATTTGGGCTGAAAAACAACAGGAGAGTTTCGAGAAATTGAAAAAGATTACGTGGAAGCTCGGTTTGATTCATTTGAGGTCGGAAAAGAATTCACTTTTTATTGTGATCGTCTCACACAGTGCAGGTTGTGTCTTGATGCAAAATGGAAAGGTGGTGGCTTATGCTTCTCGTCAATTGAGACCGTACGAAGTAAACTACCCTACTTATGATTTAGAGTTAGCTGCGGTGGTTTTTGCTTTAAAGATTTGGAGGCACCATCTCTACGGTGAGAAGTCTATTATCTACACAGATCACAAGAGTCTCATGTGTAAATGGGCCAAATATGTGTTAGATCGTAAAATGGGCCGATAAGTTTGCTAGTTAGTAAATGGGCCGAAAAATATGCTAGTTAGAAAAATGGGCCGAAATCTTGGATATATAGTTAAATGGGCCGAAATCCCTGTTAAATTGTTAAATGGGCCGAAATCTCTGCTAGATCGATAAATGGGCCAAAATCCCAGTTAAATTGTTAAATGGGCGAAATCTCTAGATCGATAAATGGGCTGAAATCTACGCTAGATCTAGATCGATAAATGATCGATAAATGGGTCAAATCTCATAGATCGATAAATGGGCGAATAGCACGATAAATTGTTAAATGGGCCGAAAAGCCTGATAAATTGTTAAATGGGCCAAACTCTTAGCTAGATCGTAAATTGGGTTTAAGATGCTAGATTGCTAAATAGGCTAAATGCTATTTCGAAATTTTGGGCCTTAACAAAAAACTAGGAATATTGACTCTTATGTTATTTAAATCTTTTGATAAAATCATCATATAAACTTAGACAAATTTTTGCATACATGTTGCATGGGTTGGGATTAATAATGAATAGAAGAAAGGCCTGTTGCCAAAATCTAGTTCGGTGGCTTTGCCACAAAATAATTAAACGGTTGATTGCCTCTAGTTCGGTGGCTCTGCTACGAATATTAATGGCTCAATGCCTCTAGTTCGGTGACTTTGTCATAATCTAGTTCGGTGGCTCTGCCACAAATATAAAATGGCTTAATGCCTACGATTGGTGTGATGGCGGGGTGGGTTGACTTGATCCCCACAGGTGTGATGGTTGGTACGGGGGTGTGTAGTGGATGGAAATTAGGGTTGGGGTTGGGAACTTCATTTTTGCATACATATTATTATTTATATTGTTAAACTTTGTTGAGCTCAAGCCCAAAATAATGATTTGATGATCTGCCCAATGAATAAGTAAGTGAGTTATACACTGAGTTCTAAGTAACTCACTCCCTCAAATTTTTCATCTCAAGTAATGGAAATTGACGTGGACTTGGGCCGAGGATGACTTCGTGGGGGCCATACTACAAATAACAGTTAATTAAACTTTGAACTTTTATTAAAGACTTTCTATAATTTACTATTATGGGTTGATGTAATAAGGCCTCTATAAATATTTTATGGATTTTATGTGTGGATGGATTTAAATTATGTTTTGGATTATTAATATGGGCTTATAATTATTTTGTTTTCTTAAAATAATTTGGGTTTTCAAATATATGAAATTCCTTTATCTAAATATTTAAAATTGTAAATATTTGAAACTCTTATCAAATTACTTTAAAGATTTTGATAATTTAGTATTAATGATATTTTCAACTAATGTTTTCTCTTATTCATCAAATTTAAAATACTCTTTTGGTTTTTATTGAACCTTATAAATAAAACGATGATTTTTTTTTGAAATTTTCGATTTACTTTAAATTATTAAGATAGTTCAAACTATGTAATAAACCAAATCTCATCTTTACGCATAGACCGGGTTTGGGGTGTTACAGGATAAGTCATTTTCGCATGGCTATTAATTGTATACAAAGGTACTCGATTCATATCCACCCTTTTACTATGCTATACATGCCATATATTTGTAATTAACATGGCCAAAATACCAAAGTAAGCTGTCGATAGTGTGATAAGTCTTGCTGACGATCCCCGAGCTCGTAATGTATATCCAAAATCTATAAAACAGAGGTAGACAGAAAAACACAAAGTAAGCTATTTAAGCTTAGTAAGTCATAAGCAAGTTAATAACAACCAACTTAACAAGATCAATTATACAAAATTATAACAAGCACTTTAAATAATCCACATACACAAATACTTACTAAAGTTCAATATCAAATCACATTTAACCAAATTTGGCCGAATACATCAAATTAGAAACATATATATATATATATATATATATATATCACATGCTCAAACATTAGATTTGTGCAACAAACTACACATTTAACTTACCTTGCTTTTCACAACACAGTTTATATAAATACCTAAGTTCTTTTAATTCGAATTACATATTGGCCTTCACTTACACATGCCCATTGAACTATTCGAAATTAAAAAGGATACGTGGATATTCGGAAGCTCGTACAATGCCAACGTCCCAGACGTGGTCTTACATGTAATCACATATCGATGCCACTGTTCCGAACAAGATCTTACATGTAAAAACAAGTCGATGTCAATGTCCCAGGCGTGGTCTTACACGATAACACATATCGGATATCCTATGTCATGACATATGTATCCTATCTATTCCTAAGGTTCATACGGGGCTTACGGACGTCGAAACTCAATCGAATCAAGCTCGGAAGTTAGCCAAATCACAATGTTTACATTTGGCTATAGCATATATAAATTCAAATAATTCAATTTGATACATAAAAAATATATATTCATAGTTATATCAACTTTTAAATGCTTACGGACTTACCTCGGATGTCGACGACTACGAAATCAGCTATTCGACCACTTTTGTCTTTCCCCAATCTAGATCCGATTTCTTTAGTTCTTGATCTAAACATATTCAAATTAAGATTATTTAAATACAATTCTATTCAATTTAGCTTAAAAACACATAAATGGGTAAATTACAATTTTGCCCTAACATTTCACACTTTTTACAATTTAGTCCTTTTGCACAAAATACACAAAATTTGACTATACTCCTTAAGGGCCGAATATTCCTTGTGTCCATAAGAGCTCACACATTTCATTTATTTTACATTTTAGTCCCTCAAAAATTTATTTTTGCAATTTAGTCCAAATTACTCAATTTCATCAAAAATTCAAAGACAAAACTTGTTAATCTAACACATATTTTTCATATTTCATCATCAAACATCAAAAACCACAAGGTATCATCAATGAAAAACACAAAATCATCATCACAATCACAAATTGAGACATGGGTTTTGAAGTACACAAAGCAACAATCTCAAAAACATAAAGATTATCAAAAATCGAACAAAAACGAACCTTTAATCAAGCTTTTTATTCTTGGCCGAATGCTAGGTTTCCTTTTCTTTCTTTCTTTGATTTTCAGCTAGCTTAAGAAGATGAAGATAATGATTTTATTTTATGTTATTTTATCACATATTATAAGATATATTTAATTTACTATTTTAACCTTTTAATTTAAATAAATATAACATATATTTTAAGGTCAATTTTGGCACAAACCATCCACTTTCTTCTAAAATGGGCTAATTTCCCTTTAAGGACCCCATATTAAAAATCCACTATCAAATTGGCACTTTACACTTTAATTTGTAACTTTTATATTTTACGCGATTAAGTCCTTTTATTTAATCGGACACCTAAACGACAAAATTAAGTCACGAAAATTTAACACAAACAAATTCACATATAATAAATATGGAAAATAATTTTTAAATATTTTTCGGACTTAGATTTGTGGTTCCGAAACCACTATTTTGATTAGGGTCAAAATTAGGCTGTTACACTACGATCCCCAAGCTAGCTTGGCAATACTACAAGGAAAAGGGAAAAGAGAGGGGTAAGCATATAGCCTAGTAAGTTTGCATGAATTAATATAGCAACATAAATGTTCATGGTAAAATCCATTCATCTCATATAACAATAGCAACACAAGTTCTCAAGTGCTTAGGCATACTTACTCATACTCACTCTTACCATCACACGTCACATTATGGTTTCATAACTTGTAATTTTACTCATGGTACCTGTATCACTTAGTCACATAATTTAGCGCTTATGCTAACTTGGACATAAACTTGAATCATTATCATCCTTAACATAAATGGAACTCATTATCATCCTTGTATAATTTAACTCTATAGCATCTTTGCATACTTAGCTCTTTTGCTCGTTGAACTACTCAGAATATTAGAGGATACTCAATCTCATCATACATGTATCATGATGCCAATGCCATATCCCAGATATGGTCTTACATGGGATCACTTCTTGATGCCGATACCATATCCTAGATATGGTCTTACACGGGATCTCTTAGCTCGATGTCGATGCCATGTCCCAGACATGGTCTTATACGAGATCGTACTTAGATGTCAATGCCATGTCCCAGACATAGTCTTACACGAGATCTTCCTTTGGTTCCGAAGCCATGTCCCAGACATGGTCTTACACGGGACCTTCCTTATTCGATGCGATGCCATGTCCCAGACATGGTCTTACATGGGACTGTCCTTATCTCATGTCGAGACATAAGTATCCTCGTTATTCTAAAATTTCAACTAGAACTTTACTTAGCATATTCTCATTCATTTTCTCATCAAGACATTATTCATAAATTTCATGGAAATGATATTCATTTCTCAAAATAATAAGTAATTTTAAACACAATAGCATATGTAGCCTTAATTTCACACAAACTTACCTCGGTATTCAAAATGTGTGTAGATGTTCAATTTAGTCCGATACTTGGTTCTTGCCTCAATTTCGCTCCAGGCTTAGTGTTTCTTGATCTATAATAACAATCTCACTTGTTTAATACACACATTGACTAAATTGACTCATGAATCATACTTTGGTAAAATTATGATTTTGCCCCTAAACTTTCACATATTTACACTTTTGCCCCTGGGCTCGTAAAATGATTTTCATTCAACTTTCTTGTATTTCAAGCCTAGCCGAATCATTTTCTTAAATATAACAGCCTCTAATTCCCACTATTTCACTCATGTATGACCATTTTTATAACTTTTATAGTTTGGTTCTTTTATGAAATTTTCATAAAAATAACTTAGAAAAATATGTTTATCATACATCAAACTTTCATATTCTTCCATAAAACATCAAAATGCATGCATGTCATACATCGGTAAATTTTTTAACATAAACCCTAGCTCAAAATATAGCTAGAAATAACAAAATCGAGCTACGATGATCTAAAAAATACGAAGAACATTAAAAACGGGGCTAGGATGCACTTACTATCAAGCTTGGAAGTTGAAGAAACCCTAGTTATGGTGCTCTTGTGATTTTTGGCCAAGCTTAGAGAAGATAGACACCATTTTTGACTTATTTTCCCTTTTTAATTCATTAATTAACCGAATGACCAATTTGCCCTTAAGGCCCCTTTCTTAAGATTTTTCCTTCCCATGTCTATTTTTGTCCTTCTTAAGATATAATGGTATAATTGCTAAATAAGGACCTCTAGTAATTTTTATAATTCTATTTCATACTTAAATCTTCTAGAATCTCATATTTTCTAATCTTTACAATTTAGTCCTAATGGACAAATTAATCACTAATAAATAAAATCTCCTCATGAAATTTTCACACAATCATGCAAATACATCATGGGTCTCATAAAAATCATAAAATACATATTTCTACTTCATATTTTTTGGTCTCGTACCACTATTCCGACTAGGCCCTAAATCGGCTTGTTACATTATACCATTTCAAAGCATAAACACACTACTTCCATATTCCCAAGACTATTCATAAAGACCATTCACATAGTGCACACATACACATATTAACCATTCTTTTTACTCATCTAAGGCATATACCAAAATCATCCATCTTTCAAGCCATATCACATGGCAAGAACTATACAACTCAAAATATACCATATTTACTAGCCTATACATGCCATATACCAAATATATACATCTTCCAAAAGTACCAAAATAGATAGCCAATAGTGTGTTTGAATCGCTAATGATCCCGGATCCAACCTAGCTATGTAGACACTATAAAACAGAGAAAATTTCACACAATATGCTCAAAAGCTTATTAAGTTCGTAATATAATACATTTAACTCAATGATTCAAATCAATATACAAAATAAAACATCACATAGATTAATTCACAAGAATGTTCAACCTCATCTATATCCAATACTCACATAACCATCCATTCATCTATTTATAAATTCATCAACCACATAGGTTCCAATACATACCTTTGCCAACACTTAGTTAACGACCAATTTTGCTACTCAAAGCTCGATACCACATTTCATTCAATCTTTATTATTCCTTCAATTTCAATTGCATACTTAGTGCCAAATTTCATAACCGAAGCTTAAATATCATCGCACACTTAGTGCCTTTACTTTAATCCAAATATAACTCGATTATCGCACACACAGTGCCAATCAATATAGTCGATACTTTCTTTATTTTACATACACAGTGCCGTTCTCTATTGTATCGATTCTATTTCGCACACTTAGTGCCACATCTCTCAATTCACATTTAACATTACCAATTCATTAACCATATCATCTTTCATTATATAGCACATGAGCATAATTTAAACAATCCGTATTATAAACGAACTTACCTTGGACATCGAAATAACAAAACAAGTCGATTAATCGAGCACTTTATCTTTGCCTCGATCTCGACCAAAATCTATACATATTCAAATTTAACTCACCAATTCATTCAATTTAATCCAAACACACATATTTAGGGAATTTTACAAAATAGCCCTCACATTTTCACATTTTGACACTTTAGTCCCTATTTCATAATCAAATTCACATAATTTCTTTTCACACATGCCTAGTGGAATTTTCCTTGTGTTCATACAAGCCCACATATTTCATTTATTTCACATGTTAGTCATTCAATTTTTAATTTCCACAATTTAGCCCAAAATAGCCAATTTCATCAAAAATTCAAAGACAAACTATGTTAATCCAACATTAAATTTTCATATTCCACCAACTATCAACACAAAGCTCACATATTCATCAATGAAACATCTCAAAATCTTCATCAAATTCTAAAATTAAAGCATAGGTTTGATAGAACACAAAGCAACGATCACAAAAACGTAGAAATTATCAAAAACTAAGCTCAAAACATACCTTGATTAAGCTATGCAAGTGTCGAAACCCTTAAACTCTTTTTCTTTCTTTTTCATTAGCAATTTCGTAATGGAAGATGATAATGCATTTAATTTATGTTTTGTTTTATTATTTATGCCATTATTAATCAAATACCATATTTAGCCTTTGTAATATCATTTAAAATCCACTAGCCTTAGGCATTTTTATCCATCCAATCCATTAATGGTTTAATAACAACATAAGGACCTTTCATTTAATAATACATGGCATTTAAGCACTTTAACAATCGGCACACAACTTTTACATTTTATGCGATTAAGTCCTTTTTGCTAATTAAGCACACAATCGATAAAATTTTCACACATAATTTTCACACATGCTCAATCACGTACTGTAAACACAGAAAATAATATTAAAATATTTTTTGACCTCATATTTGTGGTCTCAAAACTATTATTCCGACTAGGGTCTAAACCGGGCTATTACATGGTGCCTTTTAGTGACAACCCTGGTCTAGTGGAATGGGAGTCATGGTTAGTGGAGGGGGTGCGGCTGTAAAACATTTTATTGCTTCTTGCAAGCAATGGACTATATGGTCAAAAGGCCCAAGAATAGTCGAGCTAGGTTACGATTGAGGCAATGCAGTTATTGGGGGAGTTGAGGTGACTGGAAGAGCGGTTCCTATTGGTGCAACATGAGTGGTAGGGTTGGTGTCTAAAAGGTTTTTCAAAGACTTCACCAACTGTTGTAAGGTGGTGAGAAGGATGCTTGGCCATTGCTGATAAGTTCCAACAGGAATGGAAGCAGAAAGAAGGGTTTATGTAGAGTTCAAGCCAGTAGAAATACTTAAGATAGACGGGATGTAAGTGTTGAGTGAACCAGAAGAGTTGACTTAGTCAGCTGGGCTATTGATCTGGTTGGTTTGATCAGCTAGGGTGCGATTTCGAGATTGAGAAGTCATGTTGTCTATGCTCACCGCATATATTGTTGATATAGTATACAACAGGGGATAAGTATGGAGGAGAGAAAGGTGGTGGCTATGGAGGTCGGTTCACCCTGTAGGGGTGAAGAGCTAGAGGTTGTTGATGGTGGTGAGAAGAGAATGTAAAGGATGAGGGTTGAAAGAGTGTTAACAGAGTGTAGGCTTAGTATTCTTGAAAGGTTGATCCATTCTTTATTGTTCCTGGAGGTATTTCTAAGTAGGGGTCTCATGTAGGATGGTGTTAACATGTTGGACATGCCATCTAGCCATCATTACAGAACGTGTGGGGGGATGTCTTCGATGGGACAAGGATATCTATGACAGGACAGATCCTGCCATTCATTCTTACTCTAATGCGATAAAGCAGTTGAGCCCGTGTAATGTTTGGTGACCGAAAACTTCATGTTCCCAATGAAGATTAGGCCATCTATTGCCCAAGTAGTCATCCTAGAAAGTGAGCTTACAGGTGACCTCCTCCTTGTTGGTGGCAGGCTTACTATTTAGTAGTCATCCCAGAATGGTGAGCTTGTGGGTGACCTCCCAACTTGCTAGTGGTAGGCTTATTGTTCAGGCATCTTCTTGGCTTGCCACGTAAACTAACATGGATGGGGATATAACATATATAATATCTTAAAAAATTAAAATATAAAAAATAAAAGGTAATATTTAATTTAAATTTTCTTAGAACATTTATTTATTATTGATCATAACTAAAACTCATTAAAATAAATATTTGTTTGGTATTAATATATATATATATATATATATATATATATATATATATATATATAGTTTGGTTTTCAAATAACTATTGGAGAGAAGGAAATGAAGGAAATTGTGGAAGCCGTAGGAATTTTAATAGCCCAAAACCCGACATATATCTAGGAATATCATTTATTGTTTATTGATTATTTTTCTTTTTTTTTTTAAAACGCTTGGATCGAATAATAAAAATTTTGATTTTCTCTAAGGTCTTGAGTTTGAATATTGTAGATGAAAAAATAATATTGGGAGAGCTTACCTCGCATTTAAAGTTTAACCTAATTCGACTTCATATTTAGTTAAAGCCCTTCTTGACTAATAGACAATAAATAAAAGGTAAATTGTAATATTAGACACTAAATTATGGGTATGTTGTTTTTATCACTTAACAAAAAAAAAAAAAAGTTATAATTTGGCCATTGAACTATTCAAAAGTTTTCATATAAGCCACTAGGCTGTTAAAACCAATACTACATTGCATGCACCAATTGAAAGCTCTCTTTCCCCTTGTCTAAAGTTTATTTTTTTCATGAAACAATTTTAGACGTGACAAATCTATGAGCCAAAATTCAAACAACTTTTTTATCCAATCTTTGACACTATCTATCAAATTGACTTGGATCCAGTACTCATACCGGCCATCAAATCGTCTCTTGAAATTCACTAGCATAACTTTAAAAAAATAATAATAGTCTAGTGAATTGAATAAATTTTTTTGAATAGTTTAATAACTTGAATGAAAATTTTCGAATAATTAATCAACATTACAACTTTTTTTAATAAAATAGCAAAAAAAGTTCACCCATAATTTTAGCGAGTAAGAGGTATAATATAGCTTAAAAAAACACTAAAACAACGAAAATACTAATTACTATGCATGCACAAAATTGAGTATTATTTGGAAATTATCTTTATTCTTTTTTTCTTAAAGTTGGGGGTGTTATGATTGGCGTGTTACTTTTTCCTCTGATCAAAATGGTCAGGATTTTGTACAAATGAACCAATGATGGGAGATTTGTTGTAGAAATTTGGAATAGCAGGAGGTCCAAATCAAAGAACTTGAAGAGTGAAAACCCACTCAAGCAATGGAATTGCGTTGTAAACTTTCTGATCAACATTTTGAATCAAAACTAAAATTCTATGAAGCAGAATTGTAATAAACCATTCGAGTATGGATTAAACAAAAATTTTAAATGTTTAAATATATGATGTGCTCAACTTCAACAGGATGTCTTAAAAGGACACTAATGACAAGTACAACAGCAAGATTATATCTATTTTATGTGCGAATCATCAAAATTTTGACATCTGAACAGACAAAAAGGGACAAACTTGTTACATCCGAATACCCAATTTTGGCTGTTTTCTCACCTTCACCTTGTAAATGTAAAGGAACAAAAGCCCGAGGGGGTGTTAAGGAAAAGGCAACAATGAATGAAAAACAAACAAACACCAAAAAAATATAAGCTTCTCTCACAAATTGCTTTATACGTGTTACTCTACATCTTCTCTGTAAAAATCAAAAATAAAAATTGGGTTCTTTGTCATACTGGTTGCTTGATGTGAGCCAAGAAACTTCAATCCATGTTCATTTCGTGTTTCGGCGAAGAAGGTGCATGCAGAAGAGGGTTCAATCATGGGTCATCCAATCTGCATGAATCATATAGCTATCAAAGCTGATCTAAATACCCAAAACTCACCTAATTTGTTCAAACCCGAATTAGAATCAATTTGATATGAGCAGAAGGAAAAAAAAAAAACACTAACGTTAGATCAACTCAAACCTAAATGATTTCAACTAAAAAAAATTAAATCCAAAATAATTCAAACCTAAATAAACTGGAAACGAAAATGATCCAAACCAAAATTACTCCAAACTAGCTAATATAAAATATATAAACCTTTGAAGATCATCTTTCTTAATCACAAGTATCCTTTTAATTATATAAATTCATTAAAAATATTATTATAAATTAAGTTCGGTTTACACAATTATATATTATAATTCTTTTTATTTTTCCAAATTATGAAACTACTTTTAAAAAATACAATCAACTAGTTTGGGCTCATATCCCAACATTTGCAATGTTACCTATGTTCTGATAAAATCTCACTTTGTCTACTCAATTCATTCAAAATGGAACAACTTAATTACAATTGATAAAATCTGACTTTGTCTACTCAATTCATTCAAAATAGAACTTACTTACTATTGATAAAATCTGGCTTTGTCTACTCAATTCATTCAAGATCCAATTTGGTTTGACTTTAAAAGTCAATGACTTAAGAATGATCCAATTCCAAAAAATTTGAGGGTCAAGCCTAAATGACTAGAATAAAAAATTACAAGAACCAAGATATGAACTGACGTCCATTAGACCCAAAATAACCCAACCTAAAGTAATCCAAACCAAACCCAAGACGGCTACTGATTCGGCATCTCTAATCAATCACCGAGAGAATCTGTTCATGTTATGGATACCATCTAAACATAAAACATTTCTTTCCTAACTCTTGTTGTAGAGATGGAATGATTTTCAGGAGCAAGGACAACAAATAAAAATCTGGAAAAACATATAGCATATGTTGCTTTGACTCTTCATTTTTCTTGAAGTACACTTGTCTTACACTAGTGTGTCAGGCACACATGACAATATGACCTCCAAATACATGGAAAACCTTAAAAAATCTAACCATACTCATATAAGATATACATCCATATTTTATACTTACCAGAACCCAGGTAACATAGCATATAGTAATAAATTAACACAAGCAAGCTATTAATTATGATCAAGTCATCAAGCCTCTTAAGTGTTTGCATTCAGGTTGGAACATACATATCAAACTTAGCACTGAATAAATTACAAATGAAAGAAGCAGAAAGAAGTGAAATCAGAAAGAGAATGAACTCACACTGCTTTCCATTCACTGCAGGAAGTCCATAATCGGCAAGCAGGTACGAGAGGAAAATTTCATTCCAGATATCAGGTAAGCCAGGAAGACACCAATGGCTACAATCAGGTACCGTTGGATTGTCACTCCACCCACCCACATGTGCATCTCTTCGGAAAGCTGACATGGAAGTTACTTGCAGAACGGTTATAGGAACAGTCATATTTTTTATCACCTCAAATATAGTCTCGGAAAAAATGCTTCGATCCCTCCCTTCAGTTTCTAACAATGGGTTCTGGGTCACATTGCAAAACCTACGGGATTTTTCACTGATGCAGAAACCAAAAAACAGTAATGGTTTATAAATTGACAAACACATTTCATTTGGAAATTACCCAAATAAGCAAATAATATAATAGATAATATGTAGATAATTGACCACATAAGGAACCCATGAAATAGACCCAACTCTAAAGCCTTTTTATCAGAAGAATGAAGAATGAAAACGAAATTAGGAAACAGTGAAGCAGATATCAAGTAGTGAAGTTGTTCAAATTGTACATACATGCCAATTCAGGGTTGTTTGCTGAAAAAGAGCAACATAATATCTGCTTGTGGGATGTGAAAGGGATAAAAGGGAGAGAATAGCTCATAATGGCATTCAAAAAATGAACATGTATATAAGCCACTGACAACAGGACAATCCAAAATAAGGATATAAAACTTATTTAATTTAGCAACTAAAAGGATTTCCTTTTGAGTGTGCTTTTTGAAATAGCATCATGGTGCAGCTGAAAATTCCACTCAGTCATTGGTACAAGCATTTTCCTGCTCAAAGAGCTGAGTTCAATTCCCCCTTCCCCCAAAATTATACTTGATGAAAGCAAAACAAAAGGACATAAGAAAGAGCATCATAGTATCATTGGTTACCTCCAGTGTGATGGCTCAAATGTTCTGAAAAAGACGAGTGTTCTGTTTGTGTCAATCGTGTTCCCAACCCATGATGCCCAAGTACCTAATGCCATTTTGAATGCAGCAGGAATTGTCATTCCAAGCTTTACTGAGTTCCCAACCTGGAAGTAGCAACCACTGCAAAAGAAGAAAATTAGGAAATTTTCTTACATGTGTATGTAAAACCATCTAGGAAATGTCTTTTGAGTTAGTCATAGTAAGTTAAAAGGATACTAAATGGTCAGAAAAACACATTTACAATACAACAAAGGCCGGTAAGGTCTGACCAGTATTCTCTTTCAGTTTAGAATATTATGAATTGAACCCTTCAAGCATTAGTTTAAATTGAAAAAGCTGCAAGTTAACAGTTGAAGAGATTCAAATTGAAAAAGAAGCACCATAAGAATTCATGTAGAAACTATGAAATATTCTCATTAATTATTGTTGTATAAAAGTTTAGTCCCAAACTCTTCACTTGCGGCCAAACCATACAGTACCAAATACTTGAATCATTGCAACCTAAAAAAGAGATAAATACTATAATTGAAGTAGACTAATCCCAATTCAGGTAGTCTCCTAAAAGTAAAAACACTAAAATGACTTATTTGCAGGGACAATTGTGGGTTTCATAATTTGCCCTAATTCTGAAGTGCAACAGGGTAAGTGTTCCTCCACTAAAGCATCCTTTCATAGTCAGAATTCAGACATCCATCGGAAAAAGTGACAATAGTATGAATGTTGCACAAAAAGTAAAAGATAGAAAGTACACATATAGGCGAACTATCTAGGAAACCTTCCACAAGCTGCTGCCACAGCTAATTTTCCCCTCTATAAGGTCTACAAAGGGAAGGTGGAGGAAAAAGGAAGGCAGAGAAAAGGGAAAAAAGAAACCTTTCCTTAAGATTCAATAATGCAGACTTTGAATTATGGAAAAACATATATAATCCAAAATACAGAGTATCATTTACACAAATTATATAAAGTTGGAAAATGACAAGAGATTACAGCAGTGATTTGTAAGTGCTACCAAATCACTCATGAGAACCCAGAAATTAGAGGATCTTTCTCTAGAAGTCAACATGAAATTGAATCTGTGTCATGATATAAGTTTATAGACAGACAGAAGGCAACTTACGTTTCAAAGAGCTTCCCCGGAACCCACCATTGTCCAGTGTTGAATATAAGAACATCTGCATTAATCCACTCATTGCTAACATCATCCAATTTATCCAACTTAAGGGTTGACCTAACACGCTTTGGTGCATGTCTAGGCATCCAACCATGTTGCACCAAGAACACCGAGCGAAAGAACTCAATGGTAAAATTGAAGGAAGTAAACCGAACACCTAGAAATCTGATCCGTTTTGTTATCTTATTGCCATTAACTTCATAAACACTCTTCTTATCTTCTACTCCGGTCATGAGCAAGCAAATCAATGATTCCCACTGCGTTCTACTCATAGAATCTCCAACAAAAACTATCCTTTTATCTCGGAGCATTTCCAGAACATTGTGAACATTAAACCTTGGAATATCACAACTTTTTGGTTTCCATCTCCATTTGAGATAATCTCTATCTTTCCGGCCATTTCCCAAGCAATTGAATCCTTGTTCTGCAAATGGACAATCTGAAGCATTGTATAATGGGTAATCATCATCTATAACCCAGCTTCCATCAAAAATATCACAAACGTTGCTTGAATCATTGAATTTTAACACGCCACGTCCATAAAATGCTCGACTCAGACTAGGGAGAACATATATATAACCCCCATGAAGTAGTATAATAAAAGAAATCAAAGCCCCAATGAGAATAAGGACAGGAAACAAGCGTGAGACCCAGCCCAACCTATGATAAACTCTAGAACTAGTGAAACACAAAGGTTTAGTGCTTAGAACATTCGAAGCTTTGGGGCTTGAAACATTCAAAACTCTCGGGCTTTCAGCATTCAACGCCCTTCGGTTAAATGATGTACTCCTACTAAAATTATTCACCATCTCAATCAATTCATAATGCCTATATATTCAAAGTTTTTGAAACTAGGCATCTTCCTTTTACCATCCTATCTCAGCAACATTCAACAAACTCCCAACCAAAAACAATGAAAACTTTACAACTTCAAGATCTTCAATAGCCCTTTTCTCTATAAACAACTTCAAACCCATTATAGAATTGATCCAATGTATATGCCAAACTAACGATTAAAAAAATTTCACCATCAGTTCAATCAATATTCCCCATTCGGCTCAGAGAAGTACAAGAGTTTCACAGTAGAGCAACACATCACATCAAAGTAAATCATTCAAGTACAAAGAAACCAACACATCTATGCATATTTAACACTCAAATTACAGCTTTTTCAAAAATTCAAGCTGAAAGCTATGATCTACATAACAACCCATTTCGCATCAGTGGCCAATGAAACAAAAGGGTTTCCCAAATCTCAAGAAAGCGGACCCTGATTCCCAAAAGAAAAGAATTCAACAATCTTGTTTTAAGAAGAAGAAAAAAGATCTTACTTAGCTGGCGGACGAAGGCAAAGTTAGAGAGAAATATAGCATTCAATGAGTGAGAAATGACAGAACGCTTGAATGGAAAGAGATGGGGGAGATGAGAGAGCTGTGAAGCGAAGGAGATCGGAGAGGTGGTTACGAGAAAAGGACAGCAATACATCAAAATCAAAAACGAAATGTACAAATAAATGGCTAGCGAATGGAACAAGTGTTATTATAAATATTTATAACCATAAATTAATATTAATACATGAACCAAAAAATATTGATCTTCTGATAAAAAAAATATTTAAAAAACAATATTTTTTCGGGTAAATATTTCATATATATCAAAAATTAAATTATTTACGTAAACGGGCTAGTTTAAAAAATATTTACGGAAAAGGATCGTTTCCCCAAAATCGTCCACTTGGTAGCGTTTTGAGGAAACAACAACGCGATTCTCGGGCGCTTTAGCCATCTGCGGTCAAATCCCAACGGCCAATTTTTTTTTTATCGTTGGGGGTCCAACGGTAAAAAAAAAACTATAAAAACCCCTCTAACCCTTTATTTTTTTCACACTTCAATCCTTTCTTAATATTCTCTCAATATTCTCTCAATTTTCTCTCAAAGTCCTTAAAATTTACGCTCAAATTTCAAAATAGTCCTTTACTATTTACGAAAAAGCCCTTTATAATTTTTAATATATTTTTTGGAAAATTTTAAAATTTTTATCGGATTACAATGGTAGGGAATTACTTAGCCTGACAACAAGCACATCTCCGTCGAGCAAATGCAAATGGTAAGTTTTAATTTTAATTTTGCAATATTATTTAATTTTTTTCAATTATGCAATTTTAATTAATTTTAATTTTATAATTTTTTAAGCGATCGTAGATCGGGTGTTAGAATGTTATATTACAACATGCATGGTCCCCCATCGCCGTTGATCGAGAATTACCTGCGGGAAGCGGGTTTTTGGCACGTGGCCACGATAGGCTGGGGGTTCAAGTTGGCCCGTGCCTTCGCACTGTTTATTTCTTGCAAGACCTTTGGGCTCCATACATGGCCTCCTTGCATCTGCCGTCTATAACTCGCTACTCTCTTCAGAAATAGTGCCGCTAAACGAAAATATGTCTCTCGCACAACCGATGTAATTGGAAAATGACGGGTTCCTTTTAGAACAGAATTTATGCATTCGGCCAGGTTTGTGGTCATATGACCATATCGTAGGCCACCGTCGTATGCTTGTGTCCACTGTTCGAAAGGAATATTGCACAGGTAGTTTGCGCCTTCGGCGTTATCTAAGCGCAAACTAGCCAACATCTCCTGAAAACGATCTTTATTGATCTCGTACCCTGCCAATATACATTGATAGCGAATATTACATACCACTCTTCAATTGAGAATAAATTGAATATTACAAACGAAATTATATTAATAGATATTTCATACCCATATCGGTCACTTGCCGTCGCTGTCTTTTAGATCGATGTTGCCCATAATAGTTGGATGAAACATGACTCAGGCAATATCGATGGTGTGTGTGATGCCACATGCTTCCCTGGCGTTCTATTGCCGCAAGTATTCTAGGGCCCCGATCCGATATAATGCATATGTCAGGTTGGGGGCAGACATGCCTTCTTAACCTAGATAGGAAGAAGTCCCAGTCATCAGTTGACTCCTCCGGTGTTATTGCGAATGCAATTAGAAGGATTCTCCCACAGCCGTCTTGTGCCACAGCTAGCAATAGTCGATGCGTATATCTACCATACATAAAGGTACCATCAATTTGTACCAATGGCTTGCAATATATAAAGGCATCTCGGCATTGCTTAAATGTCCAGAACAGACACTTGAACACTGTGCATCCACGGAGCAGACGATCGTTGTAATGCGCTGTTCGTTTCAAGGTCTATTGTCTTTGCTGGGACATATCTCTCGATGCGACACACCACCGCCACACTTCATTATATGAAGCGTCCCACCGACCGTGCAACTTTTTAACGCCTTTTATTTGGCTATCAAGCCTTTACAGAAGAGGCGTGTACCCCACTTAGCTACGAATATTGCCAATTAAAGTAAACACCGTAGTCTTGGGATCGGCCTTCACCGTCGAGATTATTAAGTCAGTCAACATGTCTGAATCCATCCTCGGATGATCTTGTGTTACACTTGTCAACGAAGTATGTTAAATAATGCAACATTACATAATATTAGTGTTATTCGAAATCATTAAACACATAGTGGTATTATACCGGCAAGACATGTATGTGGACCTTTGTACTTTTTGATCTCCCACAACCCTGTCCTTTTCCTCAACGATGCCATGATTTTCCATGAACATGTGCCGTCTTGCACTGCACACTTCGCCTCATACTTATCGATCTTGGATTTAACCATATTGTAGTTAACCCCGTTCCTTATGCTGTATTGTTTCAATGCAGCAAGAAAAGTATTCTTGTTGGAAAACTAGTTACCAACTTCTAATTGGTCTGAATCCAACGAAGAATTTGTACAGTCACGTGTCCGGTGTGGTAGTTCAGGAAACTCCAATGCATCAGCTTGAGATAGATCAACATTATGCATATGGGTTGGAGGCGAGTACGCCCTGAATAGCGGATCTTCTTCTTCTTCGTCTGAACCACCCTCAACGTCTTCAGGTACAATTGGAATGGGCTCCGGTTCAAAAAATAATCCAACTTCTGCACCATTGGGCCCTGGCTCCCGAGGTGGATCCATATCGGATTCATCGTCCGACCCTCCATAACCTACAACAAACGAGGGCCCCTCGCCGGAGGATGTCGTCGAGAGTATAGCATCCCTCCTTAAACATCTTTTGTAAAGATCCCAATCATATGTGGATTGCCAACCATTAGAAGTTGATGATGTCCCCCAATACGTATTTCTATCATCGGAAGTCGAAGGATGGATATGCATGTCCCATCCACCAACCGAGTGTCGTACAGGGGTTATGTTTTCCATACTACCACTGTACACGGGCACTTCTGTGTTTTGCCTCCCACTTACAGAGTGTCGGCTTGGGTCGTGTATTCCCCTCGAACGGCAGTAGATGTTGAGGTCGCAGAAAGATCACTTGGAGATGAAAATTCTACATATACCTCGAGATAGGGTAACCCACTGGCAAGATGAGTCTCCACCATTGCTTCAAAGCTCCGAGGACCTTTAATGTCGAATGAGTCATATCTCACCGGATCAATCGAAGCGCAAAATCTATACTTAATAGACTGAACTTTCATTGGCGTTGTTCCGAATATTTTATGGCTAATTCTTATGCGAAGTTCTACTAAATCGACGTTCCGATTAAAACTCAGTCGCGTTGTGTTCTCTGATAAGAAAACAACACCATTTTCGGTGTCACGAACTTCACCATCGTAGTAAATAACAGCATTAATATGTTCACTCATTTTTAGTTTTTTTTTTCTTTTGCCTCAATTTCCCTTATGCAACCTGAGAATGAAATTTGGCTTATTTATAGCCTAATTTTGCCGGAGACTACTGTAGCAAAAGAGCGTCCACGTGGGAGCTCTTTTGATACTCTATTGACAGTGCACCTATTTGAAGCGATTTTGCCATTGTTTGTTCGAAACGTCTCCTCAAATTAATTTTGCGAGACTCAGTAGCAAAAGAGTGTCCACGTGGGAGCTCTTTTCGATTACTCCTCTGACAGTGCACCTGCTTGAAGCGTTTTTGACCATTGTTTGTTGAAACCTCTCCTCAAATTAATTTTGCGGAGACTACTATAGCAAAAGCGTCCCACGTGGGAGCTCTTTTGATTACTCTATGACGAGTGCACCTTCTTTGAAACATTTTTAGCCACTGTTTGTTGAAGCGTCTCCTTAAATTAATTTTGCGGAGACTCATTGTAGCAAAAGAGCATCCACGTGGGAGCTCTTTTGATACTCTAGTGACAGTGCACCTATTTGGGCGTTTTTGGACACTTGTTTGTTGAAATGTCTTCTCAAAATTATTTTTAGGAGACTCATCACAAAATTCAATTAATTTTTATGCTAATATATTTTTCCCAAAACCCTATATATATTTTTCCCTAGCCCAAAATTCAATTAATTTTTCCTAGGGGAAGGGAGGGCAAAAATGGGTCCACGTCGTAGCGTTTTCTGTTATTCCTAGGGAAGGGGACGCGCGTTTATTTCCCCAAAGCTTGACATGGGCGCTTTTGGAAACCCCCTTTAAGTAAATATTCTTCAAACCGCCCATTTAGTAAATAATTTAATTTTTGGTGTATATAGGATATTTACCTGTTTTCTCTTACCCTTTTAAAAAATATGTTTATATAAAATCAATAAAAACTAAAAATAATATAATTTTAGGCATAATGATTTATTTAGCTTTCAAATTTACAAATATATAAATTTTAGTCATTAATTTATTTTTTTATATGTTTTAACTTTTAAACTTATATTGTTTGTCAAATCATCTCAAAATGATGAAAAATTAGCTTTTATTAACCGTTGATGCGGTATACCGTGAATTGACATATTAGTAATTAACTAACTTTTATAATTTAAAATTTTTAAAAATTAAAATTTTTAAAAATTAAAAATTAAAAATATTTTAATATTTTAATTTTAATTTTAAAAATTAATTAATTACTAACATGACATACACGTAAACTGTCACATTAGCAAAGTTAACAATCATTAATTTTTTCATCTATTTTTAGATAATTTAACAAAAAAAATCGAAGTTTAAGGGTTAAAAATGGTAAAATTTAAATGAAATACTAAAATAATTTTTTCATAAAATTGAAGAGCCAAATAAATTATTACACCTCATTTTAAATTTTAACTTTGCCATCTCAATTAATCAAGCTTCATTTGGTTTTAGATAAATTATTGATAAATACTACGATTAAAAATAGAAGTATATAAAAATATATTTATAAAAATAATATAAAATTTAAATGGAATTTTAGTTGAAATGATAAAATAAAAATGTTAAAAATTACAATGTTTTAGTTTCAAATGTCATTATATGTATTTTTTTAGTTTTTACAAAAGATATAAAAGTAAAAATACCCTCAAAATAATATAATTTACTTTGTAAAATAATTATTGTTTAGTCACTGACTAAGTTAGTACCCGATGAGCTTAATATATATTTTTTTGGGTACAACTCACACACCACTACTAAGAGTAAAGCAGTGTCACACACACAATTAGCAGACAATTTTTACAACTCGATCTCATGATTTGGGTTTGAGATAAACACCCTTGACTAATGAGTCAAACATTAGAGTTTATCTGAGGGCTTAATATATAACATAATTTTTCTTACATAAATTTGTTCTTTCACTCATGTCATGGAAATAC
Organism: Gossypium rotundifolium; assembly: GCA_025506655.1. Lineage (NCBI taxonomy): Eukaryota > Viridiplantae > Streptophyta > Magnoliopsida > Malvales > Malvaceae > Gossypium > Gossypium rotundifolium. The sequence goes on from CP106724.1 coordinate 149,520,226, forward strand.
CATAATCTATTTTAATATAATAACTTACTAAATAATTGGATATTTGGTAATATATTATTAATTTGTTATCTTATGCATCTTATGTAACACCATTCACCTGTCCCAACAATTGGTATGGACGAGAAATACCACTTGAACATTTATGAAACAAGATACTTGACTTTTTTTAAGAAAATATATATTAGAAAATTTGTATGAAATCATTAAAAATAGGTAAATCAATTTTTAGTATTCTAAAAATCATGTTAAGCGTTTAAAAAAGGTTTGGAAGTGTTTGGGGTCCAAAATAGCTCCCAAAGCAACTCCAATCATAATATGCATGAAACATGCTTTAAATTTAATCAAGGATCAATATCATAATGGTGAATTCTTTCATTACCTCGGTGATTTGTGTTCTTCAGATGCATCAAGCTTATTCATTCTTGTGACTTTTCGCACCAGTCACACCGCAAACTCTATTTTAAGCATTGCCTCCTCTCTTGATAAACTGATCTGCAGACCTTCCATTTGTGATCCCCATGTTTTACATCCTGGCGAACCTTCCCATATTTATTGTCCTAGCGGACTACCTCGTATTTAGTGTCCTAGCAAAGTACCTCGTCTTTAGTGTCCTGACAAACTACCTCGTGTTTATTGTCCTAGCAGACTACCCCATGTTTATTGTCTCGATGGACTACCTCGTGTTTAGTGTCTCGACGGACTACCCTGTGTTTAATGTCTCGATGGACTACTCTGTGTTTAGTGTCCTAGCAGACTCTGTTGGTTTCCATAGCCGATCTATGGTCTTATACATTAAACCTCTTTTGAGGTGTTACCCAATAGGACATTTTCACCGTTACGGTGTCGCCCCATAGAACCTACTGACCACCATCGTGGTGTTGCTCTATGGAACCTAATAACCGTTGTCGCATGTCACCTAGAAGAACCAGTCGAATCGTTCTATTTCTCATTTAACATTGATGCTCGAACATCGTAATGTCCCCTTCGCAAGGCCCGAAGCTTTGCACATCATGGGTGCACTTAGCAACACCGTATGGTAGAATCTTAACGAAATTCCATTCTCCTATTCATCCTCCCATACGTCCAGTTCATCATAACTACCTTGATGCTCGAACACCGAAATGTCCACTCCACAAGGCCCGAAGCTTCAAACATCACAGTTTGCACCCAGCAACACTGTATGGCGGCATGTAAAACACCCTTTCCTAGTCCTAACTTCATCTAACACATCAATTATTCTCCCCTCCATACTCCACCATTTTGAACATGCAATCCACATACTACGACACTATATACCCACACTGTAACAGCCCAGTTTAGACCCTAGTCAGAATAGTGGTTTCGAGACCAAAAATCTGAGATCGAAAAAATATTTTAATATTATTTTTTGTGTTTATAATATGGGATTGAGCATGTGTGAAAGTTCTGTGTGAAAATTTTATTGATTGTGTGCTTAATTAGCAAAAAGGACTTAATCGCATAAAATGTAAAAGCCGTGTGCTGATTGTTAAAGTGTCTATTTGGCATGGCTTATTAAATGAGAAGTCCTTTTGTGGTAATTAGACCTTTGGTAGTGGAGATGGACATAAATGGCCATTAAATTAATAAAATAAAAATGTTTTAACAAAGGGAAAAATGGTAAACTATGTATTAAGTTAATATTAATAAAAAAAACATGAAATTAGTGGCATTTTTATCATCCTATTCCACCGAAAATTGAAAGAAAAAGATCAAGGGATTGAGATTTTAACATTCAGCTATAGTCTAAGCTTCAATCGGGTATGTGTTTTTGATCCGTTTTTGATAATTTCTACATTTTTGTGATTGTTGCTTTGTGCTCTAGCTAGCCCATGCTTTAATTTTAGAATTTGATGGTGATTTTAAGATATGTCATTGATGAATGTTTGAGTTTTGTGAGAGTTGATGATGAAATATGAAAGATATGTGAATGATTAACATGTTTTGTCTTTGAATTTTTTGTGAAATTAAGTAAATTGTGAAAATAATATTTTGAGGGACTAAAATGTAAAATAAATGAAATATATGGAGTTGTATAAGCTCAAGGAAAATTTGGCTAGGCATAAGTGAAGAGAAATTTTGTGTATTTTTTGATTTTGTGAAATAGGGACTAAAGTGTTGAAATGTGAAAATGTGAGGGCTATTTTGTAAAATACCCTAAATATGTGTGTTTGGACTAAATTGAATGAATTGGTGATTGAATGAGCTAAATTTTAATATGTATAAACCAAGAAAGAAGATATTCGGATCGAGATTGAGGCAAAGACAAAGTGCTTGATTGATCGACTAGTCTCGGTATTTCTACGTCCGAGGTAAGTTCAGATATAATACGTGTTCTTAAATTTATGTTTAAGTGCTACAAAATGAATAACTATGTGATTATCGGGTAGAAATATTATATGTGTGGAACAGAGAAATATGGCATTAAGTGTGCGAAATAGAATTTATACAGAAATGAATGGCACTGTGTGTGCGAAATAGAGAAAGTATCGAATATATTAATTGTCATTGTGTGTGCAATACTGGATCAAGTTTGGTTTGATCTAGAGGCACTAAGTGTGCAATGTTATCTAAGCTTCGGCTATGATTTGGGCACTAAGTGTGCGACTGAATTGAAGAGATAACGAACAGTGAGTGAAATATGGTATCGAGCATTGAATAGCAAGAACGTTTGTTAACTAAGTGTTGAAAAAGGTATGTTTCTAAACCTATGTGGGTGATGATAGTTTTTAAGGTTGAATGGATAAATGTATGAGCATATGGTTGAGAATGATATTGTGTTTAGTTGTGAATCAATCTAAGTGATGTTTTATTTATGTATTGATATTGCATTATTGAGTTAAATGTATTATATTACAAACTTACTAAGCTCTTATGCTTACTGTGTGATGTGTTTCTCTGTTTTACAGTGTCAGTAAAGCTAGCTCAGATCCGGGGATTGTCATCAACTCAATCACACTATCGGCTATTTATTTTGGTACTTTTAAAAGATGTGTATATTTGAATATGGCATGTATAGGCTAGTTAATATGGTATGTTTTGAAATGTTTGGACCTTGCCATGTGATATGGCTTGGAAATTGAATGATGTTGGTTCTTATGTGTATGCCATGAAAATGATGAATGTGGTATGAAATAGTGAGAATGGAAATGGTATATTTCATGCTTGAATTGGTTAATGAGAATAAGGAATTATGATATGAATTGTATGATACTTGTCTTGTGTGATTTGGGATGTGAATTATGGTATCTTGGATGAACTAATGTGGGAAGAAATTGAGTATGATTATAGATGGTATAGTTGTTGATAGATTGGTACTTATTTTTGGTATGTTTTGGTTGCCAATTGAACTATAAATGCATGTGAATTGAGGCTTGTAGGTGATCTTAATTGTGGAAGGCAAGTTTGACCTTGTAAATGGCCTACAAGTGCCCACACGGTTGAGCACTCGGGCGTGTGGCTCGATTGTGTCCTTCGTGGTTGTGTTTCAAAAACAAGTCAGACCCACCATGTACTGGACACATGGGCGTGTGACTGGACGTGTGGTGCAAGTCAGTCTCGACCACGGGTGAGGCACACGGGCGTGTCTCAGGCCGTGTGGACAAGTCTATATGTATGCCCTGTTTTACCACGGCTTGGACGCACGGGCATGTCCAAGGCTGTTTGAGGCACACGGCCTATCCACACAGGCGTGTGACCTCTGCAGTTTAGAAAAATCTTTAAATTTCTAAAAATTTTCATATGTGTTCGGTTTGGTCCCAACCTCTTTCTAACACGTGTTTAAGGTCTCGTAGACCTCATTAAGGGACTATATGTTTATGTTGTGATATGTTTCAATGATGATTGACTTTGTATTGTAAAATGATATGAAATGTTCGAAAATGATTAGCAAATGCCTCCTAACCCTAGTCCAGTGACGGATACGTGATAGGGGTGTTACACACACAAAGTATTCCAAATATTCAAACATCGATAAGTATTTATAGACGAACAAAAATCGTTCATACAACATTCGCATTCTACCACTAGTCTATGCACTAATAGCATACCCATTCAACACTTTTCATTCACAACCACAATATGTAACAGGCAATAAAGTATTTCTATCTAGAAGCACAGCACCATAGATTAGCCAAAAAGTAGAGTATAGAAACTCACATTGCTTCCTTATCCTTGACAGCTTAGCTTGTCCAAATGCCAGAGCCTCCTTTGTCCTGACAGCTAAGCATGAAAACCATTTATTGGTTAAGTTAAAGGTGTTTAGCCCTTATAAACCCAGAATCTATAATTGTACAAAATATTTTAAAAGTTCTTACTTTGTTTCTTTCTTTAATCCACAAGTACAAAGAGGTAAGGAAGATTACCAATTCTTAAATTTTTCTACTACCAGAATTCAATTCACACAACTGTTGCGACATTTAGAGCTTCTTTTGGCTACATCCTTTTTTTTCTTTAGAGTGACTAAAGAAGATGATGCTATGGTGAGAAAAAGATTGGTAAACAGAATTGAGAAAATTTTGTCTCCACAAACACCTATATATACACCTTTAGAACAATTTTCACCAACCATGTCTACCATTCATCCTTAATCATGTCGTCTCACACTATGGAACTAGCCGGTTCCATTCTAACAAAACTATAATTAAGATCCAACTAATCGCAATTCAGCCGCTAAAATTTTTAAATTTCCTGGTGCAGTCCGACATTCACTACTCTTTTCAATTTAATCCCAGCTTTCCTTAGATTTTGGGTCAATAAAGATACTTGGGTGTTACATAAACACACATAGCTGACAATGGATTTTGACACCGATCGTTTTGAACACCAGGATGTTGAACATTATTTTCCAAAAAATTCAAGGAAAAATATTCATCTAGGAAAGGGGTTTTCATTCATCGTTGACTCTGTGCAATGAGATATGGAACTTAGCTAATTATCACGGGTGGGCTGATTTTTGTTTAACCCCAAAAGAATCAACTTTCATCCCCGTAATCCAAGAAATTTATGCTTCACTGAAATATTGGGAAAACACGAGACTACAGAGTGACATCCATGCACATGAAGCTGTTAGGGGTAGACAAGTCATTTTCACTCCTAAGGAAATATGTAAATATTACAATACTCCATATCATATGGATGATTTTATTGAAAGTGTTAATTTAAATTTTTTATAGAAATATTGATATGGATAATGTAATAAATTATCTAATAGAAGGGAGGGCTGAGTGGAAAAGTCACCCCCACACTAATAACCCACTCTCATTTAATCAAGTGATTATGTTCCCAATCACTAAAATTTGGATACAATTTTTATGTACTCAAATTTCACCTGACTTTAACATGTCTAATGTTAATTTTTTGAGCTATTTTTTTATGTTGTTTTGCAAAGGGAATAGATTTGCATTGGGACTGGATTCACCAGTCCATGGTAAAGTGCATTAGTGGCCCGAAGGCCAAGATATTCTTCCCACACCTTGTGACGACACTATTCTAGAAAGCAAAGGTTCTAATGATTGCCACCGTCTCACACTTGGTTCGGCGACCTAGATCGATTCAGAAGACTGCATCAGCGAAGACCACCTAAGTTGTGAGGCTTAGACCGTATAAGGTTGGTAACTTCAAGGTGGAGAACTTTGTAGAACTTCACTAATACTGCTGAATACCATTTCGAGTGATGGCGAGATTGTAGTTAAGGTGAGGACCTTATTATACGAACTTTCCCACTACTCATATTTTTAGTGTTGCTACTAAAGTAAGTATGATAGTTTGTGGGATACGTTTAAGTCTCCTAACATCCTAGTGGAGGCCATGTGCCAGCAACTAGGACACTTAGAGAGCCTTGTAGGATGTGATTAATTAACAGAAGCCTGCAAAAACAAGTAATGATTAGAGATAATCCTGATTGGGATTTGGATGTGAGTTATCTACAAATAGGATAGCATGATAGTGGAGAGAAGATTTACAATTCTTTTTCTCTACTAGACTTTGTTTTCATCGAAAAAACCAAGAGAGTTCTTATTTGCTAAAGAAGGTGTTGACTGTTAAAGATTAGAAGAGCTTCTGTGCTAGTTGTCTACTAGTAAATTCTTAAATCTTCCTTTAAGCATTACCATATAGATAAAAGCTAACATAAGAAAGGTTTGGGAAGATTTCTTTGAATACTGAGTATGAAGGAAACTTCTACTTAGAAACTGTTTGCATATCTATAAATTCTTACTATATTGTAAAGTTTTGGCCATTTTTTATGTTTAAAGAAGTTGTTTTATTATTTTAGCTAAAGAAATGTGAGAAGGTCCTGATATTAAAAGGAAGGAACCGATAGAGTAGAAAAAGCTCTGAGTAAAGTATTCTAGTGAGTTCCTCTACACCTTGTGTCTGGTACCTGTGTTAATTCGTTTACTCCTAAACATTGTACAACCAGGTAAGTGGCTCTGTCATTTGTCTCTGGTGTTCAAGTCTAAGGAAACATATTCAAAAAGCCAGTGCATGTAAGGTTATATACAGTTAAACAAACCCAAAAAAACTTGGTATGGGTTCTCCTTCCTTAGTGCACAAGCTCTATATCCAGATTAGGGTTAGGAGGTAACAGGGGGATGTTATGTATAATGGTAAAGAAGACACTGGATAAATTTTTTTGCCTTCGATATGACACTTTGATACAAATCGTGACTATTGAAAATCTAGCCTTGCAGGGGAACACTTATGTGTTTGATAACTCTTGAAAAGAGTTATATTATAGGCTTCTAAACTTGATTAATTGTTTGTACTTAAGTAGATATATTTGCATTTTTAGGATATTTTTATAACATTGCATCATGAAGCTTGGACTGTGCTTTCAATGTTACTATATGTTACTTTCGTTGGTGGAAGGAAGGAATTATTTGTGTTTGTAACAGGTGTAGGAAGGAAGAAGAGAAATGAATGAGTGAAGTATTATCATGGCAAAAGGTTAGACTAATTGCAAGCATAAATTCCATGGAAATTCCAAGAAGATGCTGATGCAACATTCAATCCTCATCACTCTCTACCAGATGAACGTGTGCCAGATAAATCCACCTGAAAAAAGGGAGAAAAGTGTGTGCTGAGAGAGGGGACCTACCCTATAAAAGAGGAAAGAGAGGAGAATTCTACACACAGAGTTTTTACATTAGAATTTAGGAGCAGTTTCTCTTCTCCAACAAACTCTTTGAAAAATCTAGAGAAAAAAATAGAGGGTAGCAGCTAAAGCACAGAGTAGAGACGCAAGGAAGGGGACGAAAATTCAACCCTAGGTCTTGTACAATATTGTAGCACTAGAGTTGGGAGCTAATTTGGCGAAAGATTTCTGAAGTTCTTCCTTCATTTTCTTGATCAATTTCTATGAATTTTAACTGTTAAATGATGTTGTTGAATGATACCTTTATTTTGGATGTTAATTTCCAACCCACGAGCTAATCTCATTGGGTTGGAATTACTTGATAAATCTTTATTTCCATTAATGTCCAGGCATTATCTTGATTAGATCTACTGTTTCTTTCAATTTGCATTATTTTGAATGCATGTGTGCAATCTCTAGATATAGATGAATGTATGGTATGTTCACAAACTTGATTTAATTCTGAAAAGGTTAGATGAGTTAGATTGTGATCGAATGATATTGGTGAGTACTCGAAAGAATATTCATAGCACTCTAGACATAGAGCTTTGCTTTTTATAGAGTAAAGAAAAAACAATATTGGGTAAGGAAAAAACAATATTAGGTATTATCCTTGAAGCTTATAAACATACAAATCCTTAGGTATGGTAGCTTGAAGTCTGACCCTCAAAAGAAGCAGACCACTGTAGCTAGAATCTAAATAGTAGACTGGTTAAAACTTTGCCATGGCATTATTGTGTTATAAGGATGTAATTTGAGTAATTCCAACCTTCCCATTCAACAACGTAGTTTCTCTCAACTTTGTCTCGTTAAATTTCCACATCATTTTAAGTTAGTTATCTGATTTTAATATTGGATATGTGATTATCCTTTACAAATTTGTTATTATATTTTTGCCATAGCCTGATTCATATAGTTCACAATGATAACTCAACCAAATTAACCTAAATGAACCAAATTAACCTAAATGATCCTTGTGGAGATGATCTTACTTACTATTTTATTACTTGATTCGACATGTACACTTGCACATTCGCATATCATTTCACACGCCTCAAATTTTTGGCGTCGTTTCTGGGGATCGGCAAATTGGTGAATTTTGGTTTGTTATTATCAATTTAATTTTTTTATTTTTCACTTAGTTTTTTTATTCCTTTTTAGATTTATTGCTAGTTTATGAGTAGAGGTATTCCCAAAAATGAAGAGTATTATTTTGATCTTGAAATTGAGAGAACCTTGAGGAGAAGGAGAAAGGAATTGCGAAATATGGTAAGGATTAGAAATGATCCAAACAAAGAAGATCCTTTATGTTTAAATGGTAGGGACACTGATATTCCTCGTGTGATAGATGATAGAGATAGATCCATTAGAGAACATGTAGCGCCTATCTTGGATGATTTGAATCCAAGGATTATCAGGCCACAAATTCAAGCTCAGCATTTCTAGTTAAAACCAGTGATTCTTCAAATGCTACAAATAGTAGGACAATCTAGTGGATTACCTACTGAAGATCCATAGCTACATTTAAGACTCTTTTTAGAGATTTGTGATTCATTCAGGCAATAAGGTGTTCCTAAAGATGCCTTGAGACTCAAGTTATTTTCTTATTTATTGTGAGATCATGCTAGAGCATGGTTAAATGCTTTTTCGTCAGGAACAGTGGCATCTTGGAATGATCTTTGTCAAAGCTTTTTGCTATGATATAATCCTCCTAATATGAGTGCCAAGTTAAGAAATGACATTACATCTTTTCGAAAATCAGAGGATGAGATGTTATATGAAGCTTAGAAGAGATTCAAATAATTACTTAGAAAATGTTCGACGCATGGTTTCCAATATTGGACATAAATGAAAATGTTTTACAATGGATTAAATGTGTAACACCCCTAACCCGAGACTGTCACCGGAATAGGGTTTAGAGGCATTACCGAACAATAGGATCATTTTACATCACATTCAAGACACAAAGTCAATCATCATCAAACACATTCATATACAATCATAGTGTCCCTTAAACGAGTCATCAAGACCCTAAGCATGCTTATAAACCGAGTCGGGACTAAACTGAAACACATATAAAATTTAATGAAAAATTGAATCTTTTCTAGAATACATGGGAGACACGCCCGTGGGGGTAGGCCGTGCCTCTCCCATGGCTACATGACACACCCGTGTGACCTCCCCGTGGTTACATACTGCCAAAATCAACACGGCTAACAAGCACTCCCGTGTGCTAAGGTCGTGTCTTATAAGGTCATCTACTGCCATTTCTCGCAGGACACGTAGGCACGCCCGTGCCATGGCCGTGTGCAGTTTAAGCCACTTTCTGTCAATTTACCCATGGTCCGAGACACGCCCGTGTGCCCCAACCGCGCGACATTATAGGCCATTTTTGCAAGGCCAACATGCCACCCACTTAGGGTCAAACCTACAAGCCAATCAACCAAACATCTCACGCACATATTGTCATCTAAAAGCATACCAATTTAGCAATTTAAAACATGCAATCAATACCAACTCTAATCATACCCAATTCAATACTAATACTTATTCTATCACAAGCATACTTCATTCCCAAATCTCACTACCCCTACTAGCATTTATCATCACAAAGTTACCACTCGATAGCAAATTTATTAATCTACAAATCATGCCAAAAGATGCATCATATATATACCACATTCATTCATGCCAAACATATCACATATCTAGCCACATATCATGGCTACTTGAAAATCTCAAACTTGATTCAATTAACTAGCCTATACATTCCATATCCTAGCTATATACATCTTTCCAAAAGTACCAAAATAGAATGCCGATGGTGTGATTGAAAAGCTGACGATCCCAGGTCCGAGCTAGCTTTACTGACACTGCAAGGTAGAGAAACAAATCACACAGTAAGCTTTCCAAAGCTTAGTAAGTTCGAATTATAAAATAATTAACTCATTGAACCAAGTCTATATACACATTTAACCATCACATAGATATTTTATCAATGGTACACAGGTTCAACTTTATTCAATACTCATATAACATTCCATTCTTTTACTTCAACTTTCACCAATCACATAGGTATCATACTTACCTTGCCAACACTTAGTTAATCACTAATCATACTATCCAACCATCACATAGATAATGACACAACTAAGCACAATATCACTCTCAACCACATGCTTAAATAACTATTCATTCAACTCTTAAATCTATCATCAACCACATAGATTCAAACATACATTGATCAACACGTAGTTACTCACCATTCATACAACTCAATTCCTCGATTTTACCTCTATTTCAACCTTTGCTATTACTCAAATGAATTTGCACACTTAGTGCCAATTTCACAACCGAAGCCTATTTGTCATCGCACACTTAGTTCCGATATGTTAAACAGAACTTATATCAGGAACACATACACAGTGCCATTTCGATGAGCCAAAACTTCTATTATTTTACACACACAGTGCTATACATTAAAGCTGTAGCTTCTATTGTTTCGCACACACAGTGCTAGTCATTCATTATAATCGCTAGTCATTCAACTTGCCTCGATGTCGCACATACAGTGCCAATTCAAAAAGTTGAAGCTTTCGTATCATTGCACACACAGTGCTATTCATTTCTTATAATCGCACACTCGGTGCCTTAATACAAAACTGAACTCGATTTGATATCGCACACACAGTGCCAATGACAAAGCCGAAACTTCTATTATTTCGCACACAAAGTGCTAATCTTCTCGATTACCCTCCCAAATGCGCACACTTAGTGCCACATAGATTCATTTCTCACATAACATTTATAAATCAATAATATCATAATCATTCGTTTCACAACATTTAAACACAGCTAAGTACACATATTTATACGAACTTACCTCGGATGTTGATATATGATTGCTGCAAAACAATCTAGTTTTAATATTTATAGAAGAGTGATTGAACCTGTAGACTGACTACGACAATGATAGAGGCAAGCGCACCTATCGAATAGTAGTATAGCTCAGGCAAGAATATCTTATCAAACCCAAGGAACCTAAAAGTACTACTACTCACTTTCTTTCTATTATTTAGCCTAAAATATGGAGTGATTGGTTTATTAATCTAAAATAAATGAAATACTTAAACTTAAATGTAATGACAAAAGAACGAAACTTTGGGAAAAGACTTTGAAGAAAACTCAATTGATAAAGATGATACCTTCGGGAAGAATCCACCTATGACTTCACTTATTATCTACCTTTTCAATCCATATGATTTCTTTACTTAGCTTGATCTCTGAAACTCCCTAACCTATATTAAACCTTCTCTCGAAGCGAATAACGTCTAACCTTAGGTTAATTAGTGGAACTCTCGTTCTCTTATAATAACCCCCTAAGAAAGCAGTAAATCGATCAATGGACTCCTATATTAGGTTTCACCCTAATCCGACAAAATCTTGTAACCCTATCTCTAGGCGCCCGATCAACTCTGCTTAATTATGCTAGATCTACTCTTAGGCAGGGTCTATTCCTCCTCCACCTAAGCACATTAGATAAATTTAAGTAATATAATTAAGAGCAAACTAAGTATTTATCATATAAGCCAAAAGAATTAAATAACAAAATCCATCATAGCTTTCATCCCCTTCAGGTATCTGAGGGGTTTAGTTCATAACTAAATAAGAAAACAATCTCAAGAGAAAATATAAAACAAAACATAAGAAATCCCTAAAACCCCGTGAAGGAATTGAAGAGGAGATCCTCCTCTTCAATCCCTAAGTATTTATCATATAAGCCAAAAGAATTAAATAACAAAATCCATCATAGGTTTCATCCCCTTCAGGTATCTGAGGGGTTTAGTTCATAACTAAATAAGAAAACAATCTCAAGAGAAAATATAAAACAAAACATAAGAAATCCCTAAAACCCCGTGAAGGAATTGAAGAGGAGATCCTCCGTCTTGAGTAGAATGTCGACTCTTCGAGATGGATCAATTGGCTATCTTTGAGATAATCCCTAAACGAGAAAGGCTTGGCAGAAACTCTGCTCAATGATTGCCCCCTTGAATAACCGCCTTGGGGTGTTTTTATAGAATTTTGGGATGTGTTACTTGTCTCCTAAGTACTCATAATTCATGTACAATTCGTCCTAGGTGTTTGAGTAGACTTAGGATTGCATTTCTTGGGCTCTAAGCATCCTATTCTGAGTGAAATTGCTCTTTCCAGCGGTAGGGGCACGGCTAAGGAACGCCCGTGTAAATTGAGGCTCAGCCCGTGTCTCTATTCTATTGATTTAGGCACGATCGTGGCACGCCCGTGCAAGTCGAGGGTCAGGCCATGCTTCGGGTCTATCGATTGGGGCACAGCCATGCAAATCAAGGATAGGCTGTGTTGGGCTTTTTGTCGACGAGACATGGCCGTGTAAATTGGTGACAGGCCGTGTTCTAGGTGGATAGTAAAACGCAGTAGTGTGGAATAAAGCCAGTAGTGTCGACTTTTTGGGTTGGCCCAATTTGATTCGTGTTAAGCCTGTTTTACGTTCTTTTTATCCTTAGGTGTTCTCTTGAGTATAAGACATGAAAAGAAAGGATTAAGAGCACCTTTTTACATAAATCAAGGATAAATTCATCTAAAAGCATACTAAATGTGGGATTAAAATATGTTACTTTTTCGGTTTATCAAACACCCCCACACTTAAGCTTTTGCTTGTCCTCAAGCAAAATTCTCAACTTACAATTAAAACGAACTTTCCATAATTCATAATTCCTATTAATAATTCCTCATCATAATTCATAGATAATTTATACATGGATAATTTAATTCAAAGAGCCCTAAAGTTTCAAACGAGATAAGTCATGATTTTGTAGCATGAAAACATAGGTGTCTCCCCTTATCTAAGTAATTTCCTTTAATTCAAAACCGACAAGGATTGACATCCTCACAAAAGATTCAGTCAAATCACTCAAAGTGTTTAAGGTTCAAGAAATAAGCACTCTAAGTCGAACCTGAAAAGTTAATCCCATAGGCTTGCCTGAAAATCAAATCTCCACCACTGTATATGAGATGATACACAAATCAAAAGGTCTTTAATCAGGGTTGTAACGGGGCTAGGGTTAAAGGTGTGGATACAGGCTGAATTTATGGTTATAATCAAGACTAACTTGACAAATTACCTAACTAGAAACATTAAACTAAATATGAATATTGACTTCGAATGAAAACTAATAATATCACTATTGATAATTACTCTATAGTAAGGAGTATTTTGATAATACTTTAACACGAGCTTCTTCAAAAATTAGAGTTTAAATGCTCTAAGCTCTTTTATATACTACTAATATTGAATATATACTTGCAATTTTTTTTTAAGAACAAACTTAAATAATCATAATAGAAGGAACTTTGGTGATTGAAATAACCTAATTCGGTGTTTAATCAAATCAATTCTCGATAAAGGGTAGTCAAAGGAATGTCGATAACAAATACAAAGGGATTATGGGTTAATATTAGTGGGTGAGTCAATAAAAAGGTTGTTAGGATTTAATGGGGTTCACTAGGGGTTAATTTGTATGGGTAGGCTTTTTAGTGTAGTGAACGGGTTAAAACCTAGGTGCCTTTATCATCTCAGTGTATCAAATCATTAATGTGGTCTCGACATGTATAAATGAGGCAAGTTCTAGAATAACAATTCAAAGTTGACTCACTCATAATCAATTAAAGTGAGCACGATAAAGGGTACATGCTCTATAAGGCTCAAAATCTCACAAAAATTATGGGTGTTTTGACTTCAATCCTTATAAAATTTGAACTTCAAGGTGATACTCAAATTAGGTTCAACAACCTATCAATTTTAATTTTTAGAAAGTAGACTTATCATGCTCGATTCTCTAGTATTCTTCAAATTTAATTATCAATGCACAATTAACTAAGACTTATTCTAAAACATATCAATAAAAAATATAAATCATTAGAAATTTCATCCTAATTAATAATATGAGAAAAATACTTAAGATCATGACTAATTTCAGGGTTTTGAGAATTATGCAAACAGTTAGGCACTATTACCCCCACACTTAAGATGTATATTGCCCTCAATGTACAAGGATAGATAATGAAATTTATGTGCCAAATCAAAAAGAGAAGTGGGGAAAGTAATATTCCCTGAAATCTGAACGATCCCTGGCATCTTTGGTGGCGGTGATGGTGTTTTCTATGGGCTTGGTGGAGTGGCTACCGAAAAGCAATTTGCTAGATGAAGAAATTGGGTAGCCTGTGAAGATATAACCAGGAGATCTAGGGAAATAATAATAATATACTAATAATATATTTAAAGATTAAGGAAATAAAAAGAAGGAGACTAAGAAGAAAACTGAAATTGAAAGAAAAGACTAATGGACTAAGGAGTCCTTATTGTTGGATGGTTTGCGAAATGGGTGTGACCTCAAAGGCTATAATGCGTGATTCCCAAGCAGCCTTTAGGACCTAGAACCAAGAAACTAATATGAAATAAATAAATTTAAGCAGGAAATAAGTAAAGATAAGGAAAATAAAGGAGACGAGAAAAGAAAAATAGAACCGAAAAGGTTTTCGAGACCCTTGGCGTGTCAATTAAGTGAAGCTACCGGCATGAACTCATGTTGAGGTCTCCTCTGAGGAGATGATGCTTACGTTTCTTCGGCATGATCTTTGTGTTGCTCAAGTGTCTTGGATCTTTTCTATGAGTAGGAAGAAAAATTTGAAAGAAAAGAGAGAGAAGGAATAAGGAAGAAGATGGGACAAAGAGGACGGGCTGTAGGGATTTAAATAGGATTTCAAATCTGGCACGTTCCCACGCCCGAGTATCGAGGGTGTGTCAATTCACACGACCATATCGTACGGTCGTGTTGTGGGGTGTGTTGTCCTTCCACGCCCGTTTTGTTGGTTTGCACGCCCGTTCCTAAAAAACAAGTATAGGGGCACGGTTGGACTGCACGGGCGTGGTCTTTCCGTGCTAAATAAGTCAGTATCTTAGTACAATTGTGAGGCACGACCGTGCTATTTTTGTCGATGCCGTGCTTCAGAATGGTTGGACTTGTGACGTCGGGGAGTGGTTGGACTAACTTGCTCGACCTTGCTTTTGTCAGTGTGGTGGTTCCAGTGGTCCACATGGCCACGAACACGGCCGTGTGTAAGGTCGTGTGGTTTGGAAATCTACACTTTTGTGTTAGTTTCCAACTAAATACTTAGGAAAGAAAAGAAACTAAAAACAAATTTGAAAATAATTAGTGTTAATGTTCGGGTTGCCTCCCGAGAAGCACTCGTTTATAGTCTTAAGCTAGACTATCCTCATGTTTGAAAAATTTCAGGGAGGTTTAAAGGTTTGAATATCTTCCCTTATGCTTGCGATTTTATTTTCATGACAGAGTTGGAGTCGAGAAGCATTTACCTTGAATTTATCAAATTTTGGGTTACTTACCTCAACTGTGTCGTGGGGGAAGATTTCGTGTACCTTGAGAAGAATTTCTCCCTTTGCCCCCAAGTCTGTTGAAGTGATGTTAAGATCAGCTTTGTCTAACAGCACTCGGTCTCCTATTTTAAAGTGATTTGATGTTCCTGTGAGCTTTTCTGGTGGTTCCTTAGGTTTTACTTCGTGTGGATCTAGCTTTTCTTTGGTGTATATCTTCTGCTCTTCTAAATTGTTGATCGTACGCTTTTGTGTTGGCTCAGTTTTAATGTTTCGTGATGTTTCCTGTGATGGAAGTTGAATAATTTGATTATCTATTGAAACGACTTTCTTACCTTCATCTTACGTGGTTACGGTGAGTCGAGAGCTTGAAGATTGATGATTCATCTCTACATGAAGTATGAGTTCTCCTGTAGCCACATCAATTTTAGTCTTGGCAGTTGCAAGAAAAGGTCTTCCTAAAATTAAAGGGATTGAATTTTCCTCATCCATGTCTAAAATAACAAAATATACTGGGAAAACGAATTTATCGATTTTTACTAGAACGTCTTCAATAATGCCCCTAGGAATTCTAACAGTTTTATCAGCTAGTTGGATACTCATCCCAGTTTGTTTGGGCTTCCCTAGACCTAGTCATTTAAACAGTGTATAAGGCATGACATTTATACTTGCCCCTAAATCAGCTAACGCATTATCAATAGTTAAACTACCAATTAAACATGGAATTGTAAAACTCCCTGGATCTTTTAATTTCTGCGGTAGTTGATTTCGTAGCATTGCTGAGCATGTTGAGTTAAGTTCCACATGGTGCTCTTCATCTATTTTGCGTTTGTTTGTTAAGAGATATCTTAAAAATTTCCTTGCATCGGGCATCTGAAAAAGAGCTTCAAGAAGAGGTAAGTTAATGTGTAATTTCTTTAGAAGCTTTAAAAACTTACCGAATTATTCTTCTGAATCATCTTTTTTCAATGCTTCGGGATAAGGTATTTGAGGTGGTACTCTTTAATTATCGGTTTTCTTGTGCTACCTCTATTTTACTGTTTCTTCCTTGGTTTCTTGTACTGGGGTGGGCTTGACTACCTTTGTATCCTTTTGAGATGTGATGGCTTGTATCTGTTCTTTTGGGTTTATTTCTGTGTTGCTTAGTAGACGTCCTTGTTGTCATTCTGAAACAAGCTTTGTGAGTTGTCGCACTGACCTAGTGATTTCCCTGACTTGTTCCTTGATTTCTTTGATCGATATTCCTTGGTTATCAAGCGTTGCATCAGTTTCTTGGAGACGGGCATCTGTGTCTGCCATAAACTTTTTCAAAATCTCTTCAAGACTCGGCTTCTTTTTCGGTGGATAAGGTTGATTTTGGTAATTTGGAAGAGGTTGCTGCCTTTGATTTCCTTATCCTCCCACAAAAACTTTGGATGGTTCTTCCAACCTAGATTGTAAGTGTTACTATAAGGATTATTATTAGATCTGAAATTGTTACCTATATAGTTTGTCTGCTCGTTTTCTGCTCCTGGTTAGTAAGGTGGGTACTCGAATTAGCCACATTCCCTTCGCTTCGCATTGCATGACCGGATGTACCGTGAAGAACATAAATTATCAAGCTTTTATTCATTAACTCCATTTGTGTTGACAACATTGTCATTTGCGTCTATGTTAAAAACTCCACTGATTTTGTCGGTTTAGCTCTTGTAATTTGCCATTGATAGGTGTTCAATGACATCTCCTCAATAAAATCGTAAGCCGCTTGGAGTTCTATTATTCGAGTTCCACCGGTGATGAATCAATTATTTGCCTTGTTGGAGAATTCACACCATTGTAAAAGTTTGGACTTGAAGCCACATAGGTAATCCGTGGTGTGGGCATCTCCTTAGGAGATCCTTATATCTTTCCCATGCATCATATAATGTTTCTCGTCATTACGCACAAAAGAAGATATATCATTCCTAAATTTGGCCGTTTTGGCTGGTGGAAAATATTTTAAAAGAAATTTTTCGGTCATTTGATCCCATGTGGTGATTGACCCTCGTGGTAACGAGTTCAACCACTATTTTGCTTTATTTCTTAATGAAAAAGGAAATAACCAAAGACGTATGGCATCGTCAGAAACGCCATTTATTTTGAAGGTATCACAGAATTCTAAAAAATTAGATATATGAGTGTTTAGATCTTCATCCTGCAAACCATAAAATTGAACAAATTGTTGAATCATTTGTATTGTGTTAGGCTTTAATTCAAAATTATTAGCAGCTATAGCGGGCCTAACAATACTAGATTCTGCTCCTGTTAAATTAGGTTTAGCATAATCATACATAGTACGTGGAGCATTCTGTTCTTGCACATTTGGCGGTGGATTGTTTTTGTCCATTCCCTCAGTAGGATTGGATCCTTCTTTGTTCTCTCTGTGATAGTCTAGGGCTCGTCTAATTTCTCTGCGATTTACTGACGGTAGCTTCAATGTCACTTTCGTATTCTAATGGGCCTCTCGGATTTCTTCTAGTCATAAACTAGATGTACCTGCTGTAAAAAGAAAGGAAGAAATTTAGAAAAACAAAAATATATGTATAAAAATAAGAGAAATAAAAAATAAAAATAATGGCTAAAGTAATAGAAATAGAGTTTTCTTAATATTTTAGGAGTTCCCAAACAGCGCGCCAAAAACTTGATCATTTGCAAAAGCAGTCTAGTTTTAATATTTATAAAAGAGTGATCGAACACAGTAGTATCATGCGACAATGATAGAGGCAAGCGCACCTATCAAATAGTAGTATAGCTCAGGCAAGAATATCTTATCGAACCCAAGGAACCTAAAAGTACTACTACTCACTTTCTTTCTATTATTTAGCCTAAAATATGGAGTGATTGGTTTATTAATCTAAAACAAATGAAATACTTAAACTTAAATGTAAAGACAAAAGAACGAAACTTTGGGGAAAGACTTTGAAGAAAAATCAATTGATAAAGACGATACCTTCGGGAAGAATCCACCTATGACTTCACTTATTATCTACCTTTTCAATCCATATGATTTTTTTACTTAGCTTGATCCGTGAGACTCCCTAACCTATATTAAACCTTCTCTCGAAGGAATAACGTCTAACCTTAGGTTAATTAGTGGAACTCTCGTTCTCTTATAATAACCCCCTAAGGAAGCAGTAAATCGATCAATGGACTCCCATATTCGGTTTCACCCTAATCTGGCAAAATCTCGTAACCCTATCTCTAGGCGCCCGATCAACTCCGCTTAATTATGCTAGATCTACTCTTAGGCAGGGTCTATTCCTCCTCCACCTAAGCACATCAGATAAATTTAAGCAACATAATTAAGAGCAGACTAAGTATTTATCATATAAACCAAAAGAATTAAATAACAAAATTCATCATAAGTTTCATCCCCTTCAGGTATCTGAGGGGTTTAGTTCATAACTAAATAAGAAAAAATCTCAAGAGAAAAGATAAAACAAAACATAAAAATCCCTAAAACCCCGTGAAGGAATTGAAGAGGAGATCCTCCGTCTTGAGTAGAATTCTGACTCTTTGAGATGGATCAATTGGCTATCTTCGAGACAATCCCTAAACGAGAAAGGCTTGGCAGAAAACTCTGCTCAATGATCGCCCCCTTGAATAGCCACCTTGGGGTGTTTTTATAGACTTTTGGAATGCTTTACTTGTCTCCTAAGTACTCATAATTCAGGCACAATTCATCCTAGGTGTTTGAGTAGACTTTGGATTGCGTTTCTTGGGCTCCAAGCATCCTATTCCGAGTGAAATTGCTCTTTCCCACGGCAGGGGCACGACTAAGGCACGCCCGTGTAAATTGAGGCTCAGCCCGTGTCTCTATTCTGTTGATTTAGGCACGGCCGTGGCACGCCCGTGCAAGTCGAGGGTCAGGCCGTGCTTCGGGTTTGTCGATTGGGACACAGCCATGCAAATCGGAGATAGGCCGTGTTGGGCTTTTTGTCAATGAGACACGGCCATGTAAATTGGTGACAGGCCGTGTTCTAGGTGGATAGCAAGGCATGGCCGTGTGGAATAAAGCCCAGGCCGTGTCGACTTCTTGGGTTGGCCCAATTTGATCCATTTTAAGCCCGTTTTACGTTCTTTTTATTCTTAGGTGTTCTCCTGAGTATAAGACATGAAAAGAAAGGATTAAGAGCACCTTTTTACATAAATCGAGGATAAATTCATCTAAAAGCATACTAAATGTGGGATTAAAATATGTTACTTTTACGATTTATCAATATATATCGAAACGATCAATTAATCGAGCACTTTGTCTTTACCTTGACCTCGATCCGAACCTATCCTTTCTTGGTCTATACACATTCAAATTCAATCCATTCAATTTAGTCCACACACACTTATTTAGGGCATTTTCCAAAATAGTCCTCCCATTTTCACAGTTCGACACTTTAGTCCCTAATTCATCAAATCACAAAATATATCAAGTTTCTATTCACATAAGCTTAGCCGAATTATTCCCATGCGAATACAAGCCCACACATTTCATTATTTCACATTTTAGTCCTCCAATTTACACTTTTCACAATTTAGCCCAAAACACTCAATTTCATCAAAAATCCCAATACAAACTATGTTAATCCAACACCAAGTTTTCATATTTCAAAATCAACTAGCACATAGCTCAAACATTCATCAATGGCTCATCACAACAACATCATCAATACATGGGATTTGAGCATGGGTTTTGTAAAGCACAAAGCAACAATCACAAAAACGTAGAAATTATCAAAAACCAAAGTCAAAACTCACCTTAATCAAAAAAGACAATAGCCAAATACCCTAACAAAATTTCTCTTTTCTTTCTTCCAATATTCGGCACCCAAAATAAGATGATAATGTTCATCTTTTCTTTTGTTTATTATAATATAGACATATATTATTCAATTACTAAAATATCCATTAAATTTTTAATTAAAACAAACATATAATAAGGGCATATTTGCCTTTCATTCATCCATTATCTACAAATAGGTATAATAACAACATTAGGCCTCTTCCTTAGTAAGCCAACAACATTTAAGTACTCACAAATCAGCACACAGCATTTTATTCTCTATACAATTTAATCCTTTCTCTTAATTCGAAACATGAATAATCAAATTATCACACAGACTTTTCACACAGACTATGTCACATATCATTCACATAGAAAATATCATTAAAATATTTTTACGTCCTCGGATTTGTGGTCTCAAACCACTGTTCCGACTAGGGTCTAAATTGGGCTATTACAACTCTCCCCCTTAGGGATTTTCGCCCCCGAAAATCTTACCAGTGAACAGGTGTGGATATTGCTCTCCTTTAATGTTCTCAGACTCCCACGTAGCCTCTTTAATTCCGCGTTTCTCATCATTTCAGTAATATACCCCAATCAATCAAGTGAATGATTTGTTCTCATCGGAATGAAATGAGCGATCTTCACCAATCTATCAACTATCATACAAATTGCATTCTTTCTTTCCCAGAGACGAAGGAAATCCCGACACAAAGTCTATAATAATAGATAAACTTGATGTTCAGCTTTAATTTGCTGACAAACTAATCATTTCCACACATAGTCGAGATGTCTCTTTTCATATCATGCTATCAATAAAAGCTGCTTGGATCGTTATACACTTTCATACTCTTGAATGCACAGTCAAACGATTATTATAAGCTTTATTCAATATTAACTGAATCATTTCTGAATTCATTGGAACATAAATCTGGTCTCTAAATCTCGAACAATTAGTACTATCAACTCAAACTCTAAATCCGAATTTAAATCGTATTAATTTCGTTTTGCTATCATTTCATCATCACTTTTATGAGCAATACTAATCTAACGTACAAACATCAGCTTTACTTCCAATTCAGCTATAACTGCACTATCATCACACAGATCTATTTGAGTACTCATAACTCGCAAAGCATATAACGATTTCCGACTCAAAGCATCAGCTACAATATTAGCTTTACCCGGGTTATAATCTATCACAAGTTCGTAATCTTTCAATAATTCTAACCATCTTCTCTGTCACAAGTTCAAATCTTTCTGAGTCATCAAGTACTTCAAACTCTTATGATCGGTATAAACACGACATTTCTCGCTAAATAAGTAGCGGTGCCAAATTTCTAACACAAACACAATTGCAGCTAATTCAAGGTGGTGTGTCGACAGTTCTTTTCATGCGTCTTTAGCTGTCTCGGAGCAATAATAATGATTTTGTCTACTTGCATCAGCCCACAGCCCAAACCATTTAACAATGCATCACTATAAACTTTAATTTTTCTTTGCCTGATTCAAGCTGAACTAACATTGGCGCTTTCGTCAATAACACTTTCAACGGCTTAAAACTTTGCTGACACTTTTCTGACCACTCAAATCTAACATCTTTCTGTAACAACTTCGTCAATGGAGTCGCAATCATCGAGAAGCCTTTCACAAATCGTCAATAATATCTTGCTAGTAAAAAAAAACTACAGACTTGAAATACATTTCTCGGAGGCTCCCATTCCTATAATAGCAGAGATTTTACTCGGATCAACTCTTATTCCCGCAGCTGATACAACAATGCTATGAAACCAATCTCACGCAACCAAAACTCACATTTACTACACTTAGCATACAGATGGTTCTCACGCAATGTCTGTAACAAAATTCTCAAATGCTCGAAATATTGTGTCTTATCACAATGCTACAACAAAGCAATCCAAATATGGTCTGAATACCTGATTCATCAAATCCATAAGCACTGCAGGATCATTCGTTAGTTCAAAAGACATTACTAAGAATTCATAATACCTATACCTCGTTCTAAAAATAATTTTTGACACATCAGATTCTTTAACTTTCTTTTCTGATACCTTTGTATCAATCACACATGCCAAATAGTCTTCGCAATCCTTTATCATATAAATCAACTTTCATAGAATGATAGCAATATCAAATCAGCGGAAAGTAAACATCCCGAAAATCAACGGACAGTTCTTGCATATTTTATCCACTAAGACACACTTGCCTAAGGGGTTCGATACCCTAACCACAAATTCAGTAGACTCAACAGGTAGAGTCATATGCAATATTAAATTCATACTCACATAGGAATGGGTTGATCCTTGATATATTTATGCAATCACATCAGTATCGAATAGAGTTACAGTACCGGCCATGACGTCTGGAGATGACACTTCCTCTCTTACTCGTATAGCGTAAGCTCGGGCAGGTGCTCTCGCCTCTGATCTCACAGCTATATCAATGGTCCCTCTTTGACTTCCATTAATGTTCCCGACATTTCTAGTTGGGCTACCCTTAGCCGTCACATTACTCTATCTCACATTCTGAACATTTTCTTCCTCAGTCATCTTTGGACAGTCTCTAATAAAATGATCTCGTGATCCACATTTATAGCAAACTCTATTGTTGTATTTGCCCCAACATTCTCCCACATGTCATCTTCCACACTGTCTACACTCAGGTTTGTTACTTTTGGCACTATCAACATTAGATTCATTTGGGGCTTGAATTCGTAAACCAGTACTTTGTCTCGAACGATCTTTACTTGGGTGTCCAAACGAAGCATTTGTACGGTTGCTTACATCTCTATATCTCTTTGTAGAAGGTTGAGAAAATTTACTCATTGATCCTTTTCTTTTTTTTCACGAGCTTCTGAATTGGCTTTCTTCGTTTCTTTACTGAGCTCTTCAGCTTTACATGCTCTTTCAACTAACACAACAAATTCGTTTATGTCGAGTATTCCAACCAACAACTTAATGTCTTTATTCAATCCCTCTATGAAACATTTACACATAGTAACTTCAGTAGAAACACATTCTCTATCATATTGGCTCAATCGTACGAATTCTCGCTCGTATTCAGTAATAGACAAACGACCCTGTTTCAGCTCTAGAAACTCTTTACGTTTCTAATCAATGAAGCGTTGACTGATATACTTCTTTTTGAACTCAATTTGGAAGAAATCCCGGGTGATTCTCTCTCTGAAACTATAAATGTCAACGTCTTCTACCAATTATAAGTTGAATCCCTCAGCAACGAAATAGTGCATTTAATACATTCATCCGGAGTCAACGACATCTCATCGAATACCCGACTTGTATTCTTGAGTCAAAATTCAGCTCTCTCAGCATCATCATCGGATGTGGCCCTAAACTCTTCGCCCCCATACTTGTGAATCTTATCCACAGGAGTTTTATTCAATCTGATCGGATCTACAACTTGTGGCACAACAGGTACTTGTGGGGGTGGAGGTTGTGGGGTAGTCAAATTTGTTCTAACAAATTTTGAAAACCATTCACTCATCATACGGAAGAAAGCTTGCTTAGCCTCACCTTCCTCACCACTATCATTTGGCCTTGATGTGGCCGGCGCTGTCCCTTGAACGGGAGCAGGCGCATTATTCTCTACATCGTCAGCAACTACTCGATCGGGATCCATTACTATATTAAAACACATTTCAACTGTTAGATTTCATCACACTATCGGAAATTTACTATATGGCATGTATAGCTAGACTCACACACACTACGTTAGTCTAAGAATCGACTAAATCGAAGCACGAATACCAATAAAATGTAACACCCCTAACCCGAGACCGTCACCAAAATAGGGTTTAGAGGCATTACCAAACAATAGGATCATTTTACATCGCATTCACGACACAAAGTCAACCCATTCATATACAATCATAGTGTCCTTTAAACGAGTCATCAAGACCCTAAGCATGCTTATAAACCGAGTCGGGACTAAACCGAAACACATATAAAATTTCATGAAAAATTAAAACTTTTCTAGAATACAAGGGAGACACGCCCGTGGGGGTAGGCCGTGCCTCTCCCACGACTACATGACACACCCGTGTGACCTTCCCGTGGTTACATACTGCCAAAATCAACACCGCTAACAAGCACTTCCGTGTGCTAAGGCCGTGTCCTATAAGGTCATATATTGCCATTTCTCGCACGACCTGTATTCACGCCCGTGCCATGGCCGTGTGCAGTTTAAGCCACTTTTTGCCAATTTACCCACGGTCCGGGACACACCCGTGTGCCCCAACCGTGCGACATTATAGGCCATATTTTGCAAGGCCAACATGCCATCCACTTAGGGTCAAACCTACAAGCCAATCAGCTAAACATCTCATGCACATATTGTCATCTAAAAGCATACCAATTTAGCAATTTAAAACATACAATCAATACCAACTCTAATCATTCCCAATTCAAGACCAATACTTATTCTATCACAAGCATAATTCATTCCCAAATCTCGATACCCCTACTAGAATTTATCATTACAAAGTTACCACTCGATAGCAAATTTATCAATCTACAAATCATGCCAAAAGATGCATCATATATATACCACATTCATTCATGCCAAACCTATCACATATCTAGCCACATCTCATAGCTACTTACAAATCTTAAACTTGATTCAATTAACTAGCCTATACATGCCATATCCTAGCTATATACATCTTTCCAAAAGTACCAAAAGAGAATGCTAATAGTGTGATTGAAAAGCTGACGATCCCAGATCCGAGCTAGCTTTACTGACACTGCAAGGTAGAGAAACAAATCACACAGTAAGCTTTCCAAAGCTTAGTAAGTTCTAATTATAAAATAATTAACTCAATGAACCAAGTCAATATACACATTTAACCATCACATAGATATTTTATCAATGGTACACAAGTTCAACTTTATTCAATACTCACATAACATTCCATTCTTTCACTTGAAATTTCACTAATCACATAGGTATCATACTTACCTTGCCAACACTTAGTTAATCACTAATCATACTATCCAACCATCACATAGATAATGACACAACTAAGCACAATATCACTCTCAACCACATGCTTAAATAACTATTCATTCAACTCTTAAATCTATCATCAACCACATAGATTCAAACATACCTTGATCAACACGTAGTTACTCACCATTCATACAACTCAATTTCTTGATTTTACCTCTATTTCAACCTTTGCTATTACTCAAATGAATTTGCACACTTAGTGCCAATTTCACAGCCGAAGCCTATTTGTCATCACACACTTAGTGCCGATATGTTAAACAGAACTTACATCGATAACGCACACATAGTGCCATTTCGATGAGCCAAAACTTCTATCATTTCACACACACAGTGCTATACATTAAAGCTGTAGCTTCTATTGTTTCGCACACACAGTGCTATACATTAATTATAATCGCACACTTAGTGTCTATTCTTTTATTCGACTTGCCTCGATGTCGCACACACAGTGCCAATTCAATAAGCCGAAGCTTTCGTATCATTGCACACACAGTGCTATTCATTTCTTATAATCGCACACTCAGTGCCTTAATACAAAACCGAACTCAATTCGATATCGCACATACAGTGCCAATCACAAAGCCAAAACTTCTATTATTTCGCACACAAAGTGCTAATCTTCTCGGTTACCCTCCCAAATGCACACGCTTAGTGCCACATAGATTCATTTCTCACATAACATTTATAAATTAATAATATCATAACCATTCGTTTCACAGCATTTAAACACAACTAAGTACACATATTATATCCGAACTTACCTTGGACGTTCGTATATATCGAAATGATCAATTAATCGAGCACTTTGTCTTTACCTCGACCTCGATCCGAACCTATCCTTTCTTGGTCTATACACATTCAAATTCAATCTGTTCAATAAAAAATTCATTCAATTTAGTCCACACACACTTATTTAGGGCATTTTACAAAATAGTCCTCACATTTTCATAGTTCGACACTTTAGTCCCTAATTCATCAAATCACAAAATATATCAAATTTCTATTCACATAAGCTTAGCTGAATTATTCCCATGCCAATACAAGCCCACACATTTCATTATTTCACATTTTAGTCCTCCAATTTACACTTTTCACAATTTAGCCAAAAACACTCAATTTCATCAAAAATCCCAATACAAACTATGTTAATCCAACACCAAGTTTTCATATTTCAATTTCAACTAGCTCATAGCTCAAACATTCATCAATGGCTCATCATAACAACATCATCAATACATGGAATTTGAGCATGGATTTTGTAAAGCACAAAGCAACGATCATAAAAATGTAGAAATTATCAAAAACCAAAGTCAAAACTCACCTTAGTCAAACAAGACAATAGCCGAATGCCCTAACAAAATTTCTCTTTTCTTTCTTCCAATATTTGGCACCCAAAATAAGATGATAATGTTCATCTTTTCTTTTGTTTATTATAATATAGACATATATTATTCAATTTCTAAAATATCTATTAAATTTTTAATTAAAACAAACATATAATAAGGGCATATTTGCCTTTCATTCATCCACTATCTACAAATGGGTATAATAAAAACATTAGGCCTCTTCCTTAGTAAGCCAACAACATTTAAGTACTCACAAATCAGCACACAACATTTTACTCTCTATACAATTTAATCCTTTCTCTTAATTCGACCCACGAATAATCAAATTATCACACAGAATTTTCACACAGACTATGTTACATATCATTCACATAGAAAATATCATTAAAATATTTTTTTGACCTCGATTTTGGGGTCTCAAAATCACTATTCTGACTAGGGTCTAAATCGGGCTGTTACAAAATGCACATACAAGGATGGTAGTTGATGCATCTACCAATGACATGTTGCTAGATAAATCATATAATGAGGAATATGAGATTCTGGAAAGGATAGCCAACAATGATTATCAATATCCAACGAAAAGAGTAGGAACAGGTAGAAGAGTTACTGGAGCAATAGAGCTTGATGCAGTCACCTTATTAACAACTCAAGTATCATCCTTAGCTAATATGGTTAAAACATTGAAGGGACTAGCTATAGTCCAGGATATGAAAGCAACTAAGCTAAAATGTGTTTACTGTGGGCAAGATCATGTTTTTGATGAATGCTCATCGAACCCAGCCTCAGTATATTACATGGGAAATTTCAATCGGAACAATAATCCATATCCCAATACATATAATCTAGGGTGGAAATAACATCCCAACTTCAGCTGGAGTAATCAAGGATTGGGAAATTCCAGTAATGTTTCTTGACGGAATGTCACAAGTGCACCACTTGGATATAATCAACCCAGGCCACAAAAAAATGTTCAACAAAGTTCAGCATCATATTCTTCATCGATGGAAGCTCCGTTGAAGGAATATATCGCAAAAAATGATGTTGTGATACAGAGTCAAGATGCATCCCTAAAAGCTTGGAAAATCAAGTAGGGCAGATTGCCAATGCATTAAATTTAAGACCTGAAGGAGCATTGCCAAGTGACAGTGAAAATTCAAGATCTCAAGGAAAGGAGCACTACAAGGCCATTATGCTCAGAAATGGTACTCAATTACTTGAAGTTGTTAATGATACTATTGCTGAAGAGGACAACTCAGATTTTTACAAATAGAATGAATCCAGGACCATTTGTCGAGTAGTCTACAACTAAGAAAAGCAAAAAAAAACTTGAAGTAGAGCCAGCTCGTGTCGCCAATAAAAATGCCACAGCGCAAAAATATCACTAATCTGAATGAAGGCCATTGCCACCTTTTCCATAGCGATTCCAAAAGTCTAAGCAAGATTTTCAATTCAAAAAATTCTTGGATGTCCTGAAGCAACTTCATATCAACATACCGTTGGTGAAAGCATTAGAGCAAATGCCAAATTAAGTTAAGCTCATGAAGGATATGTTATCACAGAAGTGACAATTAGGGGAATTTGAAACTATTGCTATCACTGACTAGTGCACAATAATGGTGATGAACAAATTGCCTCTAAAGTTGAAAGACCTAGGGAGTTTTACTATCCCTTGTTCAATTGGAAATCATTATGTTGGTAAGGTATTATGTGAGTTAGGAGAAAGTATAAATTTAATGCCTATGTATACTTTTAGAAAGCTAGGAATTAGGAAGGCAAGACCCACCACAATCACACTGCAGCTAGTAGATCGCTTCTATGCACATCCGAAAGGTAAGATTGAAGATGTGTTGGTAAGAGTTCATAAATTTATTTTTCCAACTGATTTTTTTTATTCTAGAATATGAAGCTAATAAAGAAGTACCGTTTATTCTTAGGAGACCTTTTATAGCAATAGGTAGAACACTAATTGATGTGTAGAAAGGTAAGTTGACAATGAGGGTCAATGACTAACAAATAAATTTTAATGTTTTGATGCTATGAAGTGTGCATATAAAAATGAAGAATGCCACGCCATTGGATTTCTCAAATCAACAGTAGAAGGAGAGTGTGCAAAGTTTTGTCATAGTAATTCTGATGATGATGGAGATCCATTTGAGCTGACTAAAGCAGAAATGATTGGTGAACTTATGGAGACCAAGTAATTTGAGTATCGATAGGGAGGAGTTTCGTATCTTTAGATTTTTCAAATTGTTCCTTTAAGTCTCCTAGACCTTCTATAGAGGACCCTCCTACTTTGGAGTTGAAGCCTTTGCCATTACACTTAAAGTATGCCTATTTGGGAGACAACAACACTTTGCCAGTAGTCATATCTGCAAAATTGACACCTGATCAAGAGAAGAAGTTATTAGAAGTTTTGAAGAAATCTAAGAAAGCACTGGGTGGAAAATTGCTGATATAAAGGGAATTAGTCCTACTATCTACATGCATAAGATTTTATTGGAGGATTTCCATGGCAATTCTATTGAGCAGCAGAAAAGGCTGAACCCCATTATGAAGGAAGTCGTTAAGAAGGAGATTATTAAATGGCTTGATGTTGGAATAATATACCCTATTTCTGATAGTTCGTAGGTGAGCCTTGTTCATTGTGTACCAAAGAAAAGAGGTGTCACCATAGTTAGCAATGACAACAACGAACTCATCCTAACTCGTACTGTCACGGGATGAAGAGTATGCATGGACTATCGTAAGCTTAGCAAAGAAATCAGGAAGGGTCATTTTCCTTTTCCGTTTATCGATCAAATGTTAGATAGAGTACCAAGGAAAACCTTCTATTATTTCTTTGATGGTTATTCAAGGTATAACAAGATTGCCATAGCTCCCATAGATCAAAAAAGACTACTTTCACATGTTCGTATGGAACCTTTTCTTTCAGACGAATGCCATCTGGGTTATGTAATGCCCCAGTAACATTTCAACACTACATGATGGCAATATTTTTAGATATGGTGGAAAAATTCTTAGAAGTTTTCATGGACAACTTCTATGTGTTTGGTGATGCTTTTGAGAGATGTTTGGAGAATTTGGAGCTAGTTCTTTGTAGCTGTGAAGAAACTAACCTTGTTCTAAATTGGGAGAAATTTCATTTCATGGTTTGTGAAGGCATTGTTCTAGGTCACAAAATTTTACAGCAAGGGATTGCCGTAGACAAAGCAAAGATTGAGGTTATTAAGAAATTGCCACCACCTACTAAGGTTAAAGGTATTCGAAGTTTCCTTGGCCATGTAGGATTTTATCGAAGATTTATTAAGGATTTTTTTGAAGATATCCAAACCCCTATGTGCTTTTCTAGAACACAATAGAACCTTCAATTTTGATGAAATTTGCCTAAAAGCATTTGAAGAACTAAAAAAGCAACCGGTGACAGCATTGATTGTCATAGCACCGAACTGGACTCTACCTTTTGAACTTATGTACGATGCCAATTATTTTGTTCTAGGAGCAGTGCTTAGGAAAATGAAGGATAAAATGTTACATGCCATTTACTATGCAAGTAGAACCATGACAGATGCACAGTTGAATTACACGACAATTGAAAAGGAGCTATTGGCTGTGGTATTTGCACTTGAAAAATTCAGATCTTATTAGTTGGTACCAAAGTTACAGTTTATACAAACCATTTTGTGATTAAATATTTGGTGATCAAGAAAGATGCCAAGCCAAGGTTAATTTGGTGGATCTTACTGCTGTAGGAATTTGATCTTGAAATTCGAGATAGGAAAGGAATTGAGAATCAAGTGGCTGATCACTTGTCTAGACTTGAAGCAGGCAATGAAGATGGCAATATTCAACTCATTAAAGAGTATTTTCCAAGTGAGCAATATTGGTTGCCATGACATTACCTTGGTATGCCGATATTGTAATAACCCAAATTTCAGTGATGTCGAAAATAGTGGTTCAAGACCACCAAATTTGACAAATAAATTTGTAGATTATATTATTTAATATTTACGAGCCAAATGTAGCTTTTAAAAGATTTTTGAAATAGTAAATTGTGTTTTATAAAGATTTATTTGGTCAAGAAATTGAGAAAAAGAGGGATTGAGATCTCGGTGTTATAAATTGAGCCATAAATATTTTTTATGAATATTTATGGAGTGTCAATAAGGTAGTATTAAAATTTCGTTAGAAAATTTTGACGTTTGGGTGGTTAATTAAATAAAAAGGACTAAATTAAAAAAGGTGTAAAAGTTGCTAGAAGGATTAAATAGCTCAATTGTCAAATGAGGAAGGACCTAAAGTGAAAATAAGCCCAAAAGAGATATTTTGGGCGGCAATAGCTGGGAAAAATCAGGAAATGGGTGAAATAAGGGCAAAATTGGAAAATTTTCAAATTTAGTTAAATAAAAATGGGACCAAATTGGAATATCTAGAATTCTCATCATTTTTCTTCATATTCATCAGCTGAAAAATAGCCATGGAAGAGGGTTCAAGCTGGTTTTCATACTATAGCTTCATGTAAGTTTAATTCTTGCTTTCTCCTTGAAATTTCTAAGTTTTTAGACTTTTACAATTGGGTCCAACTTACTATGTCATTAGTTTTTTATTCCATGGCTAATTTTTAAAGTTGCTATGGATTACTGCTGGAAGCATATGATGAAAAAATATAGAATTGAAGCTTTAATTTTGATATATGATGATTTTATCAAGTAAAATTGATGGAAATTGACTTTAGGACCTAATTGTGAAAGAGTTTGGAATTAAGGTCTAGTGCTTAAGTTTTGATTTCCATGGGTTATTAAGTAGTTTAAAATGATAGAATAAAGTATTAATTGAAAAAAATTAGCTCAACTAAAGGGTTAATTGAGCAAGGACTGAATTGTATGAACTGTGAAATTTGGGGTAAAATGAAAATCAACATTTTGCACTAAAACAGTTTTGGACAGTAGCAGTAGTCTAAGTTTGAAAAGTCACTAAAAATTTTAGAAATTGAATTAGAGGATGAATAAAACATGAAATTAAATCTTATTGAGTCTAGTTTCTTATAGAAGAAACAGTGTAAGCAATGGAGTTGTGAATCATGAGATATAATAAATTTTGTGAGACAAGGTCAGAATGATTTTGGGTTCCCCTATTCTAACTTTGGAAAATGATACAAAATTGGAAAAAATAAATTAGGGGCTTAAATTTATATGATTAAAATTTTGAATGAGTCTATTTTCAATAGAAACAAAAGGGAACATCATCCGAATCTCGTAAAAAGTGATAATTAATTTTTAGTGAAGAGGGGTCGGAACTGTCAAACAGATGAATAGGGGTGACTTTAAATAATAAACTGTACTTATTGGCTAAACCAAAAATTATGAAAATTATATGGTAAGAAGATATGTGAGTCTAGTTTCAGGGAAAATTAGCTGATCTTAATTTGGAGTTTTGTAGCTCAAGATAAAAATAATTTAGCGACTGTGACACGAATAGACAGCTTGAATATCCATATAAGTAAATAGTGAAAATTATAGATAATGTTGCTTACAAGTGTGTTATTTATACTAAGGATGTGGATGGAGAGGAGGAGGAGGAAAAATATATGAATGACTTGTGTACAAATTGATCACATGCCCAATTATAATCGATAAATGTTAAATTAGAAATGATATAATGTTTTATTTCGAATATTTACTATGAAATTGTGATTATCGTTATGATATAAAAATTGAATTTGTAAGTTCGTATGTTGATGAATGTTGTTGATTTGTGTTAATTAAGCACCATTATCATATATTTGATTAAATTGTGGAAATTTCAGTAAATGTTTGAATTGAGTAAAAATGTAGGATCAATCACGATCGTTACATAGTGAAATATGAATTGACGGTAAAAGACCATGGTTAAACTATGGCATTGTGCTAAGTGAAATAAGTCCATGGCATTGTGCTAAGTGAAATAAGTCCATGGCATTGTACTAAGTGAAATAAGTGATTCGGGTGCTGGTCCGTACGTTCTACCGGTGGCTGGGTAATCCGACATGTGTTGCGGATACCTGACAGCTTGTGTGAGCAGCACTGACAGCTTGTTTGGTTCAATGTAATAGTTAAACCATTACAATTCTATTCAATGGGCCCACCACAAACAGCAGTTTGGTTGAGTGGAATACCCTATTACGGTGTATTCCATTACACCTTATCTGAGAGAATAGAGAGCATTTTATTCCTCCTCCTCCTCACCGAATGGTCATTCGTTGTTTAGAAAATCATTCATCTCCCCAATTTTACCCACCCAATTTCTCACATTCCTTTCTTCCTTAAACTCCAACCAGTAGCACTCCTCTCACTCATCTCCTTCTGGTAAACATTTTCCTCTCTTCTTTTGTTCCTTTCGTTTTCCTCTCTACAAATTTTTCTTAGCCTAAGGCCAAGATTTTGGGACCAAAATAGCCTGGTTTCTTCTCCCCAAAATTCTGCTCCAGATTTCTTCCAACATTTATCGCCAAGGCGGATGGACAATCACCTTCATCGCAGTCGGTAAAACATTTTCTCCTCCATTCCTTCCATATTCCTCTCTTCCAATTTTCCGCCTCTTTTTCTGCTTTCTTTTTTTTTCTCTCAATAGAGTTTGTCTTTTCCTCTCTTCCGTTTCTTTCTTTTTTTTATCTATAAAATTCCATCGATTGTAGGAAAGAGCAAGAGAGGAAAATTAAATAAAAGGTTCTAATTCTTAATTTTATTTGAAAAATCATTTAAATCTCGATTTCGTTTTCTTATCTACTAATCATTTTGATCTATTTTTGTTTTAGATAAAATGGTTATTAGCAATAAAGGATGACAATGAAAACTGTGAAAGACTCGCCAATTTAGCTTTAGTAGCTTTACTTTTCTTTTCTTTTGATTGATTATTGGTTCATTTTAGTTTATTATTTAAATTTGTTTTGTTTTGAAAATTTTTTTGGACAATTTATGTTCAATTTCATTATTCAGTTGTTGAATTTAGTTAAATAGGAGAATAGAAGACTAGGTTAGCTACTTAGCTATAGTGTGCGGGTTTTATTTTCAAAGAAAAGAAGAGAATTGAAGGGATAGAACGATTTGGGTTGAAAATTGATTTTCTTTTAACCCTAGTATCTGGAATGTGTAATTTTGGGTAGAAATGTGATAGCTTTGTTGTTTGATGGTATGAATGATCAATGCTTTCTTTATGAAATGTTGGATTTTTGTAAAATTTAGAGCAATTACATAAAGAGAATAAAGTTGTGGCACCGAAAGTGGCAACCTCATCCACAATTGCATCTTCATCGGATTTAAGTGGGATATTATACTTGGCATCACTTATTACAAAGACCTCTGTCTTGCCCAAATGGTTATCTTATAATAACTGTAACTTCTAAATGGTTATCTTATATTATGTGTATTGTTGAGAATTTCCTTCTAATGCATGTTGATTAGAAAATGATAATGGGAAGACAGATAGGAAACTAGGATGCAATTTATGCAACTTCATGATATGCTTTTTAAGTTTAACCATGACTAAAGCACTTTTCATTTTTTGTATTAAAGCATAGCTGGTTCTTCGTTTCACCTCTGTTGGCTAATGATATAGTTTTAATGCACTGCTTCTTTGGATGGGATTCATCCACTTTGTTTAATGCATTTTTTAACTATTCAATTTGCAATTTTCAATATCAGATGTACTTTTCAGATGCTTTAAAGTTCACAGGCACTACGAAATAAGTCATTTTTTGGGAGCATTTTCTCCCTAATTTTCTTTTTAAAGTTAATAGAATACCAAGAACTTCGAGATTCACAATCAGTTTGTTTAGTGCATTTTTCCATTACACGTGATGATGATACTGGATAATCTATTTGGTTAATGCAGATTTGATTACACATAAATTTCATGTGTAAAGAAATTGATATTGCAAATTAGCAGGTTTATAGTTGTGAGGTTTTCTACTTCTACATAGTTATCTTCTATAAGTTGAATTTGAGATTAAACAACTCCATAGATGGATGGTTAACATGAACCTACAAGGATTTCAGCTGAAAAATGCAAGAGAGCCATTATATGAAATTTGAATGTGGAAAAAGGACACATAGAGCAAAGGAGAGCCCCAAGTGCTAGTTAAGGTTATCATGTAGCTTTTTTAATATTTCATTAATTCTTGTGTTAAAAACCAGTTCCTCTGAGACATTACAACTGCAATATTAGACTATTGCAGGTTAGCAAGATCACTAGCATGTGAAAATTTTATTGATGTTTATTTGAGCCTTGAAAGCTTGGGCTAAGTTTAATAATATGCTACTGACCCTAGTATAGATAACCCTAGGGATTTATATTCAGCAACACACACTTATGCGCACATTCTGGTATCTAGCTACCTATTATGTCTTAATGTTGTCAAATGTTAATTTATTTTTTTTGTTAAGATAATAATGTCAGGTTTTTTAGAATCAAATATTTCTTCCCAAAGTTCTCGAGGAACCAAAAGGAAATGGGTTCCAGAAGAAGATGCTGCATTGGTTTCTTGTATGCTCGACTTGCACAATGTTGGAACCTTTAATGCTGATAAGGGATTTAAAGCTGGTTATTTAAATGAGTTGGAAAGAATGTTAGAAAAAGTTTTACCCAATTCAATGTTGAAGGCTAAACCTAATATTGAATCGAGGGTTAGACTACTGAAAAGGGATTGGTCAATCGTTTATAACATGCTTAATGGAAAAAACAATAGCGGTTTTGGTTGGGATGAGCATAGGTAGCTCATTGTTGCTGAAGATGCGGTGTGGAACTCATATATAAATGTAAGAATTATTTCAAGTCTTTATTATCTTATTTTCACCAAACTTATAACTAATATGAATTCCTCTTTTTTATAGAGTCATAAAAAAGCTGGTCAATTTAAACATCGTAGTTTCCCTTATTACGACCAACTTACTTCCATTTACGTAAAAGATCGAGCCACTGGGAAAGATGCTCAAACAGCCGCTGATATCATTGAAGAAATAAATGTTGAGGATGTAGGTGCTACAAATATTCATGAAGAAAGAAAACAATTCTATGATTGTGAAACTAATATCTCTTTGGATGACATGGATGTTTTAGCTACAGAATCACAACCAGCTAGAAACCAAGGGGGTTCTACATCTTCAAAGAAGAAAAAAATGAATTCTGATTCGAGTGATCATGTTTCTTCTTCATTTCATGATGCTGCCACTTTATTGGCAGAAAACATGCGGGCTATTAGAGAACAAATCAGTAGGAGTATTGCCTCCGATGCGATAATTCAACAAAAGTCAGAAGAATTTCAGACCATCCAAGAAAAAGCTATAAATTTATATCCAACATTATGTGAAATAGAAGGTTTAATTGTGGATGATCGTTTTCGAGCATTGACAAAAATTCCAGATCATCCAATGCAAATGCTCATTTTCTTTACTTTACCTTCTTCTATACGATTGGAATGGGTCAGAAGATTTCTTGCTGAGCATTAAAAATCATAGTTGTATTGATGATATTTTGGTAACTTTTTGTGTTTGTAATATTTGGGACGGTATGTTTTAGCTTGGTATTATATTAATCTATTTCTTCTAATTATTTCTAAAAATCAACATGTCAATCATATGTTTCAATCCTTAGATAAGGTGCACAAAGCAAGATATAAAAACTATAGGGATTGCAATAGAAATGTATACTATACTATAATATAAAGCATGCAAGACATATACTTTAATCACATAAATTAATTAACTAATACATAGCAAGGATCGAGTTCATCTATTTTGATTAAAATTAGCCTTTAAAGATGCATGGCATAAGTTAAAATTAACTTACTTATATATGTTTCATGTAACCTTTTGTTAATATATGAATATCATGTTTATGCAAAATATAAATTCTCAAGTTATTTATTACTTCTAATATTTTTTATTGTAGAATAATTAAATTATTTGTTTCAATAATGATATTTTAGCACATTAAATATGCATTACAATTTAAAAATAATAAAATAGATTATATATATTTTTATAGTATTATATATTTTGATTTTTAATTCATATAATAAATATATTAAGAATGTTATTAAATTATTTTTATTAAATTATATTTAATAATAATTATGTTAAAATATGATTAAATTATTTATTATTTTATTAAATTATTTTCAATAATAATCTTATTAAAATTTAATAACAATAACAATAATCATCTACCTAAAAAATTACGCTAAGGGTATTCGGTCATTTTAGTTCTTTTCCTTATGCTATTACAACATCATTCCATTCAACCAAATACATGAATTACATTACACTTATTCCATTCCATTCAACCAAACAGTTGAATTACTTATTACAGCTCTATTCCATTACACCTCTATTCCATTACACCTCTATTCAATTACAGCTCTATTCCATTACAGTGAACCAAACGTGGCCTGAGTAGTTACGTATGACCGACAGCTTGTGTGAGCAGACCCGAGATTGTGACTATGTGAAACGGGTGCTGGTCTTATAAGTTCTACCAGTGGCTGGATAATCCGGCATGTATTGTGGATACCTGACAGCTTGTGTGAGCAGCACTGAGTAGTTACGTAATGACCGACAGCTTGTGTGAGCAGATGGTGAATGCGAATGGCTCGAGAGTGAGCTTCTATGTGATAAGTGATAAGTGGTCGCTTCGGCTACCTGATCAAGTGAAAAGTGGTAGATCCAGCTACCTAATCAGTGAAAAGTGGTAGCTTTACCTACAAGTGAATAGTGGTAGCTTCGGCTACAAGTGATAAGTGATATCCGTCTAAGTCCATAGCTGGGCTATGGCATTCTAGTGGAAAGTGATGAATTGACAAATAAGTCCATAGTTTCACCATGGCATAATGATAGTGAAGATGTAAGACCATAGCTGAGCTATCGCATTCTAGTGAAAAGACCATAGCTATGTTATGACATCAGTGATTATCAGTGAAATTCAGTGCATACCGGTGCAGACCTGTAACATCCTTAAAATGGGGTATCTACATTTTGCATGTGTTTGCATGTGACAGTATGCTTACTGTGCTAGTTTAGCATGTTTTGGGGTCTAGGCATGACCTCGGGTTAGGCCTGGGTCATGGCCAAAATTTTTTTTTAGTGCAAAGGAAGAGGGAGCTAGGAGAGTTAGGGGTTAAAAGAATATATTGGAAGGTTGTGATACAAACAACCTAGTGGCAAAGTGGCAAGGGAGGCGCCACTAAGGTGCTTGGTTGGTGACGCCACATGCAGGGAAGGGGGAGCTCAGGTTCGAGCTGCAGAAATCCCTTTTCTGCTTATTATTTTTGACGCCAAAGTGGGAAGAGGTGTGCTCAGGTAGGACTCTGTTGGAAGGATATGGATTAAGCTAACTTTAAGTGATAGGTGTAGGACTCATTCAAACTTGTTTGAATGAGTGGATAAGAGGAATTCAAGGAGGGATGAGAGGGACGGCAAGTGTTTGAGTATGAGTGGATGGAAGTCTTGAGGTGTTGGCTGAAAGTTGGACTGCGGGGAGGAGGAGTGATCGGTTTTGGTACTTGGGAAGGGGGTGTGCCGAATGTTTATGGTAGGTTAGGGAATATTTGGCTAGTTGGGAGAGTCTCTTTTCTTTGGTTAGTGTCAAACCGGAACCTTTTCTAGGTGACCTTTTTCATTTGGCCTTTGCTGCTTGTTGGCCGAACCACTTTGTTGTTTCAGTAAAAAGCCAAAACCAACACCCATTCTTCAGTTGACATCTTTTTCTTCCTTCAAGTCTCTTGTGTCGAAAGTTCTTTCTTTTTCTTTGCCGAATCTCTCTTTTCTATTTCATTTTCTTCCTCCATCTTTACTCTCTTCAGAAGCCGAAACCTTGTGAAGTCTTCTTCTTCTCTTCTTGCGATTCTCTTCATCATCTTAAGTGCTGAATCTATTTCTTTGGTTCTCATAGCCGAACCTCAATCCTTGGTGTGGTAAGTTTTCGTTACTCCATCTCTTCTTTTCCCTTTTTCTTTTTCTGGTTGCCGATTCCCTCATCTTTGGTGCTAGGGCCGAATCTTTTTAAGAGCCGAGGGGATCTCTTGTGTTGAGAAAGGGGTGACGCCAACTTGTAGGTTCTCGGGTTTCGTTTGGATCGTGGTTTGGATCTAGATCTTCTAGATCTTCGGGATTCGTCAACTAAGGTAAGGGAGTGTCAATCTCTTTTGGTTTCGAGATTCATGCTATGGCCGAATAGCCTTTAGATTCCTAATGATATGTCTAACCGATTGTAGGAAGGAGGTGGATCTCCGGGATTTGTTGGCTTGCGATTTAAGCCTAAAGGCTCGGGTGTAATCGATCTTGGTAAGGGTTTTATGGTGCGTTATTTCATCCTTCGGGATTGCTTGATGAGCCGAATGGGCTCTTGGTTACTAACAAGGTTTTGGCCAAATACAGGAAGGGAGGAAGTAAACGTTTCGGGATTTTCGGGTTCTATCGGTTTAGGAATAGATTGTAGTTTCGAGATTTCGCTAGATTCACAAATAGTCAGGTGTGTATCGCTTGCACACTTCGTTAGTATGATATAATTATTGTGTAACTGTTGTAGCCATTAGAACCGGTAGTTATGCCTTGTGGGCATGAGCATGGACTCCGGGTAAGTCCTCTGATTATAGATCTCGTTATATGCTATCATGTCATTGTTTAATGCTATGCCATGTGTTACTTGCATCATCATGTGTTATTATGCCACAATTGTTATGGACATGATAGTGGGATTGTTGAGAGGAGGGAAGAATTATTTGGACTGTCACAAGTGGTTTTGACCACACGACGGGTTGGCCTCGTCTTTGATATTATAATTTGTGACTAAGTCCCAGTGGTTTTGACCACCAGTGGTTTTGACCACATATGAATATTGTGACTCGTCCCAGTGGTTTGGTACCACAGTGGGTTGACCCCACATGATTAATTACGGGATTGTCATCAGTGGTTTTGACCACGCGATGGGTTGGCCCCCTCAATTGATTTGTGACTACGATCACCAGTGGTTTTGACCACACCGATATATATATTTGTGGCTACGGTCACCAGTGGTTTTGACCACCAGTGGTTTTGACCACACGGGGTAGATAAAGGAGAATGGATGGTTAGGTTATGGGTTGCATGATTTGCATGTGATACTGATGATCTATGTAAGTGCTTGTACAATCGGGTTGGGGATTTATACACTGAGTCTCGGTGACTCACCCCTTCCCTTATATTTTGCAAATGAGGTGTAGATTGCGGATATGGAGCCGGGGAGGACTCGAGGCGGCCATGCATGCTAGTTTTGGGTTTGACTTTAAAGTACTATTTCGGTTTTATTTACTTTCTTTCAATTTGGTTTTGGTTTTGTAATAAGGCCGTTAAGTATTATTTTTGGGTTTTACTTCTAGGTTTTATTTCACCTATCTTATGCGTGTGATTAATAGTTTGATATTGCTTAAGAAACTGGGATTAAATCGATGTTTGCAAAACTACACTCGATATTGGGTTTTTCAAACGTTACCATCGGGTAACATTTTTCACAAGGTAATAACAAAGTTAACATAGATGATTCCAAACCTAAAGTTTCAAACAACTCCAAATGCAAATGGTTTCAACTTGACTATGCTCATTTGTGTCGTATGATTTATAAAAAAAAAAAAACTAGTAACAACAAAATAGATTTTCAATAAAATTTAACCGGTAACTAGTTTATTCAAGTGTTTTCACTCCGTGACATACCAGATCTGGTCGTGGTGTACTGACCGGGTTTGGGGTGTTACAAGACCAATTCTGTAAGACATTCACTAATTTGACAAATTTTGGTAAGTGTTACATGGAATTATGTGATATAATAAAATACGAGTTGAAGAGACATGAACATAAATCCTGGTTGATGAATGAGTTCATTTGTGATTATATATTTGTACACCTTGAGTGTATTAACCGTATGAATTGGTATTCCAAATGAGTTAATAAGAAAATTTCTAATATGAAATAATCTTAATTCGAAATGAAATATTATGAAAACGTCTTGAAATACATTGGTATATCTTGTATATGTTATTTGAGTTCATAATGTGGAAAGTAAATGTATGTGGAAATTTGAGATGATGATATCTATACATGGAATCTATTGGTGGATATGTACATCCAAATTTATATGATAAATTTTAGTGAACATTGAAATTGGACTTAATAAGTGATTTGTCAATTTAAA
Organism: Gossypium rotundifolium; assembly: GCA_025506655.1. NCBI lineage: Eukaryota > Viridiplantae > Streptophyta > Magnoliopsida > Malvales > Malvaceae > Gossypium > Gossypium rotundifolium. The sequence goes on from CP106724.1 coordinate 149,561,193, forward strand.
TTGTGATTGGCAGAAAGAGTTAGTGAGTTGCATGTTTATGAATTGTTACACGTATTTGTCTGAAATATGAGGAAATGATGGTACTTAATACATGGAAATATGAGACCGTGATATATAAAAATATGGAATATGTTTAATAAATGTGTTTATGCATAATTATAAAACTATACACCTCAAGTGTACTATTTGTGTAAAGGTGATGTTCAAATGATTTGATGAGTAGAACTCAAATATGAAGTAGTTAGAAACCAAGACAAATTGTTATGAAAATGTATATGAAGTACAGAGGTATGATTATTATATGTGATTTGAATACATAATGTGAAAAACTATAGGTATAAGAGGAATTTAATAAGAATTGAGCCTATATACGTTTCTTATTATTTATATGAAGTGTACGACTAACAAATGGTAATAACTATAAGGCTTGGTTGAATATCTTAAATTGGTTCTTGACTGTATTAAAATATTGGTAAAGATAAAGGATCAAGTGAGTGAGAAATATGGCTTGGAAAATAGCCTAATTTTCGTCCACACGAGTAGACAAGGGCATGTGTCTAGGCCATGTGTGACAAGCGCTCTACCCCATGGGCGTATGGTTCAGCTGTATGTCCCCAGTCACACGGGCGTGTGACCTTTATATGCGAGAAAAATTTTAAAAGTCGCAAAAATTTTCCTGAGGATCCAGTTTAGTCTCGTCCCGATCTTAATGCATGATTTGGACTTTGAAGGTCCGTTAAAGGAACGTTTATAATTAGTCTCGATATTTGAACGATAATGATTTCAAATTATTTGTAAGTGTTCTGTACTCCTTGGTAATGCCTCATAACCCTGTTCCAGCGACGGATACGGGTTGGGGGTGTTGCAGATATAGTCAATTTCTTAGTAAGTGGATTGTTGCCACCTAAGCTTAACAGTCAAAGACGAAGGAAATTTCTCCATGATACAAAGAAATATTATCGGGACAAGTCATTTTTATTCAAACATTTTACAGATCAAATAATTCGAGGTGTGTTCGGACGACGAGATTCAGAGTATTTTACACCACTGTCATTCAGCACAGTATGGAGGATACTTTGGGGGAAGTTGAACTGACAAAAGTTCCGCAATCTGTCTTTTATTGGCCAAGCATGTTTAAAGATGCACATGAATTTTTTCAAGCTTGCTATTGTTGTCAACGAACTGGAAACTTATCAAAGAGGTATGAAATGTCATTGCAAAATATTCTAGAAATTGAATTGTTTAATGTGTGGGGAATTGACTTTATAAGTCCATTTCCACCATCTTGGGGTAATATATACATCCTTGTAGCTGTAGATTATGTCTCCAAGTGGGTTGAAGTTCTCGCTCTCCCTACGAATGATGCCAAATCGATACTAAAATTCCTACATAAGAATATTTCACCAGGTTTGGTACTCCTTGTGAATTGATTAGTGATGAAGGTTCTTATTTTGACTACAAATCAGTTGCTACTGCCTTTAATAGATATGGGGTTAAGCATAAAATTGTCACAGCATATAACCCTTAGACAAATGGACAAGCTGAAGTCTCTAATAGAGAAATTAAGCAAATTTTGGAGGAAGTTGTCAATCCCACCAGCAAAGATTGGTCATCTAGATTGGATAAAGCTTTGTGGGCATATCGTATTGCCTTCAAGACACCATTGGGAATGTTTCCTTTCAAGCTTGTATATGGAAAACCTTGCCATTTGTCTGTTGAACTTGAACATAAGAAATTTTGGGAAATCAAGAAATTGAACATGAATTGGATTAATGCTGACAATAATCAACTACTGGAGCTAAATGAGATAGAGGAATTTAAAGTGCAAGCTTTTGATAATGCCAAACTATACAAAGAAAGGACAAAGCGATGGCACGAAATGAAGATTTTTCCATGGAAATTTGAACTTGGACAACAGGTGCTGTTGTTCAATTCCAGGATGAAATTGTTTCCTGGAAAACTGAAGTCTCGCTGGTCAGGACCCTTTGAAATAGCTCATGTCTACCTTCATGGAGTTGTGGATGTTAAAGATAAGAAGACCAGACTTTCATTCAATGTCAATGGACAACAGTTGAAGCATTATTGGGGTGCCCCTATAACTCGGGATAAATATTCCATTGCTCTTCGAAATACATATGTAACACCCCCAACCTGTATTCGTTGCCGAAACAGGGTTACGAGGCATTACCAAAGAATACAGAACACTTTCAGATACTTTAAAATCATTATCTTTACACAAATAGTACACTTGATATGTACAGTTCGTTCTATAATTATGAATAAACACATTTATCAAACATATTCCATATTTTTATATATCACAATCGCATATTTTCATGTATTAAGTACCATTATTTCCTCGTATTTCAGACAAATACGTGTAACAATTCATAGACACACAACTCACTAACTCTTCCTGCCAACACAATTTAAATTGAAAAATCACTTATTGAGTCCAATTTCAATGTTCACTAAAATCTATCATGTAAATTTGGATGTACGTATCCACCAATAGATCCCATGTACCGATATTATCATCTCAAATTTCTTTTCACATTATGAACTCAAATAACATATACAAGATATACCAATGTATATCAAGTACGGTTTCATAATATGTCATTTCAAATTTCAGATTATTTCATATTAGAATTTTTCTCATTAACTTATTTGGAATACCAATTCATACGGATAATACACTTAAGGGTGTACAAATATATAATCACAAATGAACTCATTCATCAACCAAGTTCTGTGTTCATGTCTCATCAACTCGTATTTCCTTATATCACATAATTCCATGTAACACTTACCAAACTTTGTCAAATTAGTGAACGTCTTACAGAATTGGTCTTCTCACACAAGCTGTTGGCCATGACAAGCTTCACGGTGTTGCTCAGTGCCACATTTCACAACTCAGTATCGTTTTCCTCATTGAAATACCATACCTACATTTCACAACTCGGTATGGGAAATGCCATACCTACGTTTCTTAACTGAGTATAGTTAATACCATACCTACGTTTCACAATTCAGTATGGTTAATACCACACCTACGTTTCGCAACTCAGTATGGATGATACCATACCTACGTTTCACAACTCAGTATGGATGATACCATACCTACGTTTCACACTTTGCCATGGATCACTCATGGTCTTATCCGTCAATTCATCACTTATCACTAGAATGCCATAGCCTAGCTATGGTCTTACATCTTAAACATGTATCACACCGATGCCATATCCCAGATATGGTCTTACACAGAAATCACTTGTCACTTGTAGCCAAAGCTACCACTATTTATCGAATGTGGCCGAGCTACCATTTTTCACTTTCACTTGTCCTTGATCAGATAAGTGTAGCCGAAGCTATCACTTATCACGTGTTGTCATGGTTCATCCATGGTTGTTGCTGTCAATTCATCTTGTTACTGAACTGAAGTGCTCAATTTGGTTATTTATTCAATTTTCATGCTTTTACATTATTCATGATTATATCATCAATACATATGAAATAACACATCATGAAGTTCATAAAATTAACAAATGATCACTAAAATTTAGCCATAAAACTCACAAGTTCAATTTTTGTATTATAACGATAATCGTAATTTCATAATAAATATTCCAAATAAAACATTATATCATTTCTAATTCAACATTTATCAATTATAATCGAGCATGTGATCAATTTATACACAAGTTGTTCATATATTATTTTTCCTCCTCCTCCTCTCCGTCCACATCCTTAGTATAAACAACACACTTGGAAGTAACATTATTTATAAATTTTAATATTTATTTATGTGAATATTCAAGCCGTCCATCTGTGTCATAGTCACTAAATTATTTTTATCTTGAGGTAAAAAATCCAAATTAAGATCCGTTAATTTTATTTGAAACTAGACTCACATATCTTCTTACTATAATTTTTCCAAAATTTTTGGTGAGGCCAATTAGTACAGTTTATTAGTTAAGTTCTCCCATGTTACACAGTCCAACAGCTCTGACCTCTCTTCACTAAAAATCAATTATCTCATAGTAAGATTTTCATATAGTGTTTCCAATTATTTCTAATGAAAATAGACTCACTAAGGAATACAAAAATATAAATTATAACTCATAAATATTTTTTACAATTTTAGTGAATTTCTAAAGTAAGAATAGGGAATCACAAAGTTATTCTAAACCAGTCTTACAAAAATTTAAATATCTCAATATGTAGACTTCCTTTACTTGCTATGTTTATTTTATATGAAAATAGACTCAACAAGATTTAATTCTATATCTTACTCAACTTATAATTCAATTTCTACCATTTTTGGTGATTTTTCAAATTTAGATAACTGCTGCTGTCCAAAACTGCTTTAGTGTAACATGTTGATTTCTATTTTGTCCCAAATTCCACAATTCATACAATTCAGTCATTGCTCAATTAACCCCTCAATTGAGATAATTTTATCATTTAATACTTTTCTCTATCATTTTAAACTACTTCATAGCCTTTGAAAATCATAATTTTAACACTAGGCCTTAATGTCAACTCTTTCACAATTAGGTCCTAAAACCAATTTCCATCAATTTCACTTGATAAAATCATCATATAACAAAATTAAACTTCAATTCAATATTTATTCATCATATTCTTCTAGCACTAATCCACATCAACTTTACAAATTAGCCATAAAATAAAACTAATGAATTAATAAGTTGGACCCAATTGTAAAAGTCCAAAAACATAGAAACTTCAAGGAGAAAGCAAGAATTAAACTTACATGAAGCTTGAGTATGAAAACCAACTTGAACTCTCTCCCATGGCTGTTTTTCAGCTGAAGAAAATGAAGAGAAATGAAGAGAATTCTAGATATTCCATTTTGGTCCCCTTTTTATTTAGCTAATTTTGGCAATTTTCTAATTTTTCCCTTATTTCACCAATTTCTAATTTTTCTCATCTATTGCCGCCCAAAATATCTCCTTTGGGCTTATTTTCACTTTAGGTCCTTCCTCATTTGAAAATTAAGCTATTTAATCATTCTAGCAACTTTTATATTTTTTTTCAATTTAGTACTTTTTATTTAATTAACCACCCAAACGTCAAAATTTTCTAATGAAATTTTTATTCTACTTTATTGGCATTCCGTAAATATTTATAAAATATTTATGACTCGGTTTATAACACGAGATCTCGATACCTCTTTTCTCAATTTCTTGACTAAATAAATCTTTATAAAACATAATTTACTATTTCAAAAATATTTTAAAAGCTACATTTGACTTTTAAATATTAAATAATATAAGCTACAAGTTCATTTGTCAAATTTGGTAGTCTCGAACCACTATTTTCGATATCACTAAAATTTAGACTATTAGTTGCATTAGTTTCTTTATTTTATTCAGTTTTTCTTTATTTCTTTTTCTTTATTTGATTGGGATAACTAATTTTCTAATTTTTTCCTTTGCGGGTATACTAAGGATTGGGCTTGGTAGATTAGTAGTTAGCCTATTAGAAATACTTGCCAACTTTTACTTTATTTACCCCCAATAAATTTTTTATCTTCCCGCCTAAACGTTCTTTTACCCTGTCAGGCCATAATTTCAACCTTCTTATCACCCACGTCATGGCCTTTTTTTCTCTTTCTTTTGCCCTAATCGATTCATCTTCTTTCACAGTTACTATCAGTTTTTTTCTTCTTCAACATTTTCTTTATTTATTCCATAACTACAAAGTTCTTACCTTTTTCTTTTTACAGTTACTCTACCTTATTTTGAATGGCTCGACGTGCTCCTCCTTCATAGGCTAATGCACCACCAAGAATCTTTTTCAACCAAGCAAAGAAAAAAGATAAACCCATAATATCTCCAAGTGATCATTTTGTTTTGAAAAAGGATTCATTTTTAAAGATAAACCTTTCATGGGGTATGATGAGTAGGGGTGAGTATTCGATCGAGTCGAGTCGAATCAAGTCAAAAATTTTCGAGTTAGTCGAGTTAATAAATCCTATTTTAGCAACCGAATTCAATTTGAATTTTTTTGAATCGAATCGAATCGAATCAAAAAATTTCAAGTCAAATCGAGTCGAGTTAATAAATCCTATTATTTATACTTAATGTTGCGATTAGATGGACCGGTTATTTAACTAGTAGACGAAGTACAAGATTATTTAACTACATGAACAATATAATGATTTTGCCTCTTAACTTAAAGGGTAAACATTTATCAAAACGACATAGTTTTGCCTTTTAACTTAATTATTTTGAACTTTAACTTTTAAAAAAGTAAACATTTATCAAAACGACGTAGTTTTGTCTTTTCTTATTCGAATTTTTGGATAACTCGAATTGTGTAATTCATATTCGAGTTAAACCGAAAAACTTAATTTTTTATTCGAGTTGAACCGAATAACTTGATTAACTCAAATAACTCGAACTATTTAATTCAAAATTTGAAATTTTTATCGAGTTTTTCGAATCGAATCGGATTTTGCTCACCCCTAATGATGAGTCTATATCGTCCATCATTGAAAAGCATGGATGGCAAGTTTTTCGTGTCCATCCTGATGATGTTTTAACAAAGGTTTTCAGGGAGTTTTATCCCCATTTGACATCTCCCAACAATGTTTTTATCTATGTAAGGGGAACTTCGGTGCTTTTTGATCCATACTCCATTAATACCCAGTATGCCCTGCCTGACGAACAAGATGTACACACTTAGTTTGTCGCTACAATCACCACAGCTGGTCTAACTCGAGTTTTGCAAGACCTTTGTATTGCAGGAACAAAATGGACGGTGTGACAGCAAGACTGCTACATCGTGGAAAGAACCTCGTTAAAACCCAAATATCGAGCATGGTACCATTTCCTTAAATCCCGTCATCCCTTCAACTTACAACTCCACCATTTCTAAAGAAAGGATGCTACTGCTTCATTCCGTTATGATAAGAAGGAAAATAAATGTAGGAAAAATTATGTTCAAAGAAATCCACCACTACGCCTAGAAGAATGCCGGAAGCCTCAACTTTCCGTCTCTTATCACGGCAATGTGTTAGCATGTTAATGTTCCTGTTCAAGCCAATGAAGATACTATTCCAAATAAAGGGGCTATCACAAAGAACATTTTTATGAGGTTTTTAAGGAAGAAAATGCCATGTCATCCACCCCTGATTCTGCATCTACATCCTCCACTCCTACTTGTGCCCTAGCAACCCCTTCCACTTTTCACAATGCCTTTGAGCAACATGTGCTCAATTCCCATGATAAGTTGTACAAGTAGCTCAGTATGTTTAAAAAGTAACAAGTGCAAATTGCCATAAACTTAGGCAGAGCACAAGAGGAGATGGCTCTCTTTTGGGACTATGTAATGAAGAGGGACGCTGCTATCAAGAAGTCCCTTCAGAAGAATTTTACTAGGCCTATGCTTGCATTCCCCAACTTTCCTAAGGAACTGCTATCTGATGCAGAGGAAGGGGAAGAGGATGAAGCTGAAGCTGATACAACCGAACCTACCACCATCCATACTATCACTAATGAGAATGACCAAAAAGGACCAGAGGGAGAGGAAGAGAAGACAGAATCTGTGAACATTGAGTCTGACTAGGAAGGAAAAGAAACAAACCCAATTTCTACATCAATTGAACCTGCTACTGCACCTATCCCACCTCCATCGACTGCACCAATTATCAGAGCAAGATCATGAGATTAATAAGATGATTGAAGATCTCACCAAATCAGATGATGAGGAGGATGAGGTGCCAATCAATTCCTTGAAATAGAACAATCATTACATGTATGTTGCCCACAAAACCACTCTTCCAAACTGAAGTAACATCAATTTCTTTTCAAGCTTTCATTTTCAATTTCATTTCATTTCATCATGCATTTATAACTGTTGTCTTTATATTTTCTTTATATATATATATATATATATATGTGTGTGTGTGTGTGTGTGTGTCTTTGCATTTTTTTTTGTCTATTCATGCATTGAGGATAATGCATCCTTTAGGTTTGGAGGTGTGTTGTGCATTAGATAGTTGTTTTAGTATTTGTTCATTTTGTCATTCATTTTTCCATGACATACAAATGCCAGAAAACTGTTAGACTGCGATGAATATATTTTTACTGATGATGTTCGATGTGGAATTTAATTCTTCGGCATACATAGATATTTTCACGATGAATTAGGTGAGTCTAGCTTAGAATGGTTGCTTGAGAATTGGCCTCTAAAAATGGAATGCCCTAATTCAAATTACAATTAGTCTATAATTGGTTTCTTTTAATAAACTTAGAAATTCTTGAGGCTAAGTTCAGGATAATGGTAATTCTCAATTTAAATAAATAAATAAATGCCATAAGTTACTTCAATGCTTGAAATTTCCAAGTAGGTCAGCAATGTTTTGTTTGCTTCATTATGCTGTTGATTAGAAAAGTAAGTTTAAATAAGAGTAATTCAATAAAAGAAGTATTTTAGGGACATTCTAATGTAGTGCTAGGCTGAGTAGCTAATAAGGTAGTTGCCTGCTCTATCCATCTTCTAAGTTAAAAGCCTTAACTTCATGAGTGCATTTCATTCAAACTGTGACATGATGGAATACCTGGCAATTTAGCATATGCTCCATTAAGATTGTCAAGTAAAGAAACCACGCAACAAGATGAATCCCCTAGTAAAAATATTTGTTACTGAGTTATGCGAGGCCAAATTTAAAACAAAAAGAAAAAGAAACTGAGTTTAGATGAAAGATAAACTAAGTATATTAGGAGGTACTTACTATAGTCAAAATTGTTTGAGCAATTAGGAATTTTTATTTTTAGGGTAATATTTTCTGCACTTACTTTGCTAAATAAGCTTATGAAACTTGAACCAATTGTCAGAGATAGAAGATCGTTGAGAATGGAGGTAAAATAAATATGCTTCATACGGTTTGGTTGTACAAGAGATAATTATGTGTTATGGAAATTCTTCCATTCATACATACATGCATTCATACATATTTTGCTTGAAGACAAGCAATAACTCAGGTTTGGGGGTGTGGTAACTCTTGAAAAGAGTTATATTGGAGGCCTCTAAACTTGATTAATTGTCTGTATTTAAGTGGATATATTTGCATTTTTAGGATATTTTTATAACATTACATTATGAAGCTTTGACTGTGCTTTCAATGTTACTATATGTTACTTTCTTGCTGGAAGGAAATGAATTTTTTTTGTTTTAGTAGGTGTAAGAAGGAAGAAGAGAAATGGAGTGAAGTATTGTCATGGAAAAAGGTTGGATAGATTGCCAGCATAAATGTTATGGAAATTCTAGGAAGATGCTCACACAGCTCTCAATCCTCGTCACTCTCAGCCAGCTGGACGTGTACCAAATAAATCCACCTGAAAAAGAGGGAGAAAAGTGTGTACTAAGAGAGGGGACCTACCCTATATAAGAGGAAAGAGAGGAGAATTCTATACATGGGGATTTTACACGAGGATTTAGGAGTGGTTTTTCTTCTCTAACAAACTCTCGTGAAAAATTTGGAGAAAAGAAGAGAGAATAGCAACTAAAGCACAGAGAGAGATGCAAGAAAGGGGGCGAAGCATTCAACCCTGGGTCTTGCACAATATTGCAACACCGGAGTTGGAAGTTGATTTGGCGAAAGCTTTCTGAAGTTTTTCTTTTATTATCTTGATCAATTTCTGTGAATTTTAACTGTTAATTTATGTTGTTGAATGATTCCTTTATTTTAGATGTTAATTTCCAACCCATGATATAATCTCATCGGTTTTGAATTACTTGATGAATCTTTATTTCCATTAATGACAGGCATTATCTTGATTAGATCTACTATTTCATTCGATTTGAGTTATTTTGAATGCATGCAAGCAATTTCTAGACATAGATGGATGTATGGCATGCTCACAAACTTGATTTAATTCTGAAAAGGTTAGATGAGTTGGATTGTGATCGAATGATACAAGCGAGTACTCAAAATAATATTCGTGGCACTCTAGACATAGAGCTATGCTCTGTACAGAGTAAGAAAGAAACAATATTGGGTATCATCCTTGAAGCTTGTAGACATACAAAGCCTTAGGTATGGTAGCTTGAAGTCTGACTCTCAAAAGAAGTAGACTACTGTAGCTAGAATTTGAATAGTAGACTAGTTAAAAATTTTCTATGTTATTATTGTGTTATAAGGATGTATTCTAAGTAATTCCAACCTTTGCATTCAACAGCGTAGTTTTTCTCAACTTTGCCTCGTTAAATTGCCACAACATTTTAAGTTAGTTATTTGATGTTAAAATTGCATATGTGATTATCCTTTACAAATTTGTTATTCTGTTTTTGCCATAGCCACATTCATATAGTTCTTAGTGATAACTTAACCAAATTAATCCTAATCGATTCCTATGGAGATGATCTTACTTACTACTTTATTACTTGATTCGATGTGTACACTTGCACATTCGCATATCATTTCACACGCGACAGTGTTCAAACAAGAAGGGGAGTTGACCGCCTTCGAACGTAGTAACGTCCATAGTGTGACTACTCCAACTGAAGATATGAATTTGAGACGGTGTTCGCAAGTATACGAGCCAGGTTGTAATATAGTTTTTACAACGATGTAGGTGAGTACTCCAAGGATAGTACCTAATAGAGGAAAGTACTAAATCAATTCTAACCTAAATGCAAACATATCTAATTAGTACTTTTAAATAAATCATATTATGATTAAAAATAAATAGAAGAATTTTATTCATGAATCTTAGAAAATAAATAAGATGCATAAAATAATAATAGAGAACCTAATTTCTAAACTCAATCAAGTCTAAGCATGGGTGATTAGCTCGCTTCGATGATCATGACTAATTCCTATTTTAGGTTTCTATCCAATCAACTAGTTGTTATCCTAGCAGGATCTCTTAATCTTCCACTAAATTAATGAGTTGGCAAGAATTGCTTATCTCTCGACCTGAAAATCCAGACCAATTTGGGCTAATCTATTCTCGGATAGGCCATACCAATTTTAGGTTAATTCCCACCTAAATGACTTCTTAGGGTTGTCAGGCCTCGGGTTTAATTTCTTCCTCTCCCAAACAGCTTATGCACTAAGAAAACCCTACATAACAATTAATTAATCACACCTCCACTCACTAACCCCCATAAGAGGTTTAGTTTCTCATGGAATCCATAAACAATATATGCTTGATGAAAAAAATAAACATTAAGCACAAAACCAAGAATAAGAGTTTATAGAGAAATCTTGATTGTATTGATTCAAATGTAGAATCGAAAAAGAACATGATTGGATCTACAAATCAGATACCCCTGATGAACAAAAATGAAAAAAACTGCAAATAAATCTAAACCTAAAAGAAACTGAAAAATGGAAACTAAATTTTAGGGAAAATTCTAAATTGTGAAAACTGTCCTTCAACAAGTGTTAAATGAACCTATTTATAGAGTTAGGGTTAGCCATCGTCCTTAGCCCTAGGTTTGCTAATGTTTTCATGTTAAATTTCCTTGTGTGGTCCAAAATGCCCTCAACTCATAAATTGTTTCTGTATAAGGCCGGTGTCGTGACACCCAATGCCTGTGTCGCAACACTGAAGGTAGTATACTTTGGCTTTAGGCTCAGCTTTAGGGGTGTGTCGCGACATTTCCTGGCTGTATCATGACACCAAAGGAAATATTGGAATTCTTGTATTTTGCTCCCTATGTTGCGACATTAGACTTCTCGCGTTGCAACACGGCACCCAGCCTTGAGCTATTATGTGTTTGAATGATGTCCTGCACACTCACTAAGTACGTTATCCCACCTTTAGGCCTCTTTCAGCCCCTAAGGTCATTAAATAACTCAATATACACTTTTTTATTCAATTTAAAGCTAATATATAAAAACTAACTAAAACATAATAAAATTGCTCGTCTTAAGTATGAAAACTAGTTTAATCTGCTACATCAAATTTCAATAGATCAAACTCTGTCACACTTAAGTAATTGCTTGTCCTTAAGTAAGGAAAACTAAAAATGAAATAAAAGATGACCCTTGAACAAGTATGATACAAAGATTGGTTTGGAAACACATAACTAGGCATATTAGTATTTACACATAACTCTAGCATGATATGTAAAGGACTTACCACTTTTAATATCAAACACTTAAGTTCTATATTTTACAAAGTATACAATTATTAAGGTTTTCAAATATATGAATCCATCAATAAATCATTGTTGGTAGCACAACGAATATGCAAGTTGTGCAAGTATACACGTTGAACTAGTAATAAAGTGATGAGTGAGATCGTCTCCACAGAGATTAGATAGGTATAATTTGGTCGAGTTGTTATAGTTAAGTTTGATTAATGTTAAAGAAAAATAATAAGAAGAATGCAGTGGCAAAATGAGAAAATGATTATGTATAAAATGTGCAAAACAAAACAAGAATGTCTTGGTACAATCACTACGAAAAATGTTTGAGAAACTACAATGTTGATTAGGATGGTCAGGATTACTAATGAATCTACCTTCACTAACTATTGATGCCACAACAAAGTTGTGAATATTCTACTGCTCGATAGGTTTCTACAGTAGTTTGCTTCTTTCGAGAGCAAGACCTTGTGTTACCTTTCCTAGGGCATTATATCTCTATAGGCTTCGAGTTTGGCTACCACTAATATTTCCTACTTTTTTTCGTATGAGGAAAGGCTCTATATCTATGGTTGCTACAAATAACTAATTAATCATTCACTCATATTAACCAACTCCTACCCAGTTAGCCTACCCTATCAAAATTAAGTTATCTTTATAAACTTGTCACACATTCGTCAATGTACAACCTGCATATAACATGAAATACCATTAAATAAAATGATAGAACAAACCAAACTTAAACTTTAAACATTAATAAAAAAAATAAAGGTTTCACTAAAGAAATCCCGAACCTAAGAGATTTAGCTCATGGTTGAGTAAATCAATTTTGAGTTTAACATGATAGCCAACATCATCAATAACAAGTCATCTTTAAAAGAAGCACGATAAGAAACAAATGAGGAAATATGAGATGACGGCTTTTGCTTATCCAGCTCTCAACACAGGTAGTGCAATGTCTTGTGGTTTCGAAAGATGATTGCAGCCGTTTTCTCCTTCCTTTTTGCCCTTGTTCTTGGCCCCTACCCGATATTTTTTGTTTCATCCAAGGTTGTTGTCCCAGTCTCTCCCAGTATGCTCTAGGCTACTCCCTTCATTAGGGTTCCCTATTTTTCTTTTATAAGTTTCACATTCTAGGGTAGGTCTATCAGCCCATTATCCTTCATCTATTTTCCAGGTAGATATATTTGGTACATGTACATGTGGGGCCAAGAGTGGTATGCATTAAGTGCTGACTAGGCATAGTTTTGGAATTGTCACGACATTTGTGTTGGCAAATTGTCCATACCTTACCAAGACAAACCTTTGACCTTTTCCTTTTTTTACACTATGCACTTTCCAAACAATTTTCAAACAAATCCCTCCACAAGCAGTTAAAAGCAGCATGTAATAACAATCAAGCGCAATCCAAGCTCTTCAATGTAATGCTTTAAAAGTGCTAATGCAATATCCTAAAATGCAACTAAAAACATTTAAGTATAGGCAATTAACTACGTGTAAGGGCATGAAATATAACACTTTTAAAGAGTTATCACACCCCCAAACTTGATCCATTGCTTGCCCTCAAGCAAAGTATGCATGAATGCATGAATGCGAAAATTGCCACGACAAACATAACCACCTTTGTATTGCCCAACCATTTAGAGAGCATTTTATACTTCAGTTCTCAACAATCTTCTATGTCTAAATTTTTTTTCAAGTTTCATAAGTTTATTTAGCAAAGATAGTGCAAAAAATATTGCCCTAAAAGCAAAATTCCTATGTGCGCATGGGTGCGTTTTGACTATAGAAAGCGTATCCTAATTTACTTACTTCATCTTTTACCTAAACTCAGTTTTCTTTTTAACCTTAGCCCCTTTTTTTAAAAAATTACGGGGCTCAGCTCGTTCCATGGTTCTTTGACTCGACAATCATAGTGGAGCATATGCCAAATTGCCAGGAACTCAATCATGTCACGATTTGAATGGAACTCATGAAGCTAAGGCTTTTGACTTAGAAAATGGATGGAGCAAACAACCACCTCTTTAGCTACTCAGCCTATTACTTTAGTGGAGTGCCCTTAAATTTCTTTTTCTTTATTTCACACTCTTTTCTAAGCTCACTTTTCTAACCAATAACATGATGAAGCAAACAAAGTGTTGCTGATCAATTTAGCAATTCTAAACATTGGAGTGTTTTATGACATTTCTTTGGTTTTCCTTAAGCATCGCCACTTATTAATTGTCTGAGTATTTCCCTGGAAATTTTACTAAGTTTAGCTTCAAGAATCTCTAAATTTCTTAAAAGAAACTCACTATAGTCCAATTGTAATTGAAGATAAGACATCTCATGTTTAGGGGTCGATTCTTGGGAAAACTATCCAAAGCTAAATTTGCCTCATCCACTAACACATCTTTATAGGTTTATTGAAGAAATAAGCTCATCATTGAACATTACATGAAAAAAATACACCCATGATAGTCTAACCATGCCTTGGCAATTACGTGTGTCATGGAAAAATGAACATGCTTAACTAAATCGTAATGCATCCTAAATGCCCAAGACACCCCCAAACCTAAGGGATGCATTATTCTCAATGCATGAATATACATGTAATGTGAATGCAATGCTGTGGTAAAACCAATATATTTACAAATAAAATGTCATAGCAAAATATGAATGGATGATGTAATAAGGGGTAGAGAAATCCCCTGGCTTGGAGTTTGGTTATGGTTGCTTTAATATCTAGGGGTAGATCTATGTGTTGAATGCTTAAAACGCATTTTCTTTTTTAGTGATTGGAGTGGCACGTCCTCCTCTTCTTTGTCAGACTCGGTGATCTTAACAATGATGTGGTGGATTTCGCGGTCTTGTGCTAACATTGCTTCAATTGGAGTTGGTGGGACAACGTCAGTGCTGTCCTCCAGTGGTACAACTGTAGGGATTGCTTCTTCTGTCCCCTCGTGATCGGTCGCTATATTGACCGATTCAGTCTTGGTTGCTTCCTCTTCAAGTACTTGGTTTCTTTTTTGCAACAGCGGATTTGGTACTTGTAGGCTCAGCCTTCTATTATGTTCATCCTCTTGCTTCTTCTAAATAACATCTGCACTGTAAAGTAAAAAATTTATTAAATTGAAAAAAAAAGGTAAATAAAATAAAAACTTAAAAATTACAGAAATAAAACGAAAAAAAAAGTATCAAGATGGTGAGGTTAAACATCTCGAAGGTCAATGGACTATTTGTCTCGATCCACATGGGCACCCCAATAGTGCTTTAAACATGGTTCGTTGACTTTAAATGTGACCCCCATCTGCAAATCCTTGATGTATATTACTCTATGAGGGTATACTTTGGCTATTTCAAAGGGACCTAACCAGCGGGATTTTAGTTTGCTAGGAAACAGTTTCAACCTTAAGTTGAGTAACAACTCTTGGTGTCCTGGTTCAAATTGTAGTGGCATAATTCTCTTATCAAGCCAGTGCTTGGTCTTCTTCTTATAAAGTTTAACGTTCTCATACGCTTGTGCCTTAAATTCTTTCATCTCATTTATCTCTAGCAAACTTCTATTGGCAGCAGCTTTCCAATCCATGTTCAATCACTTCATAGCCTAGTATGCGTTATGCTCTAACTCAACCAGCAAATGGCATGGTTTTCCATAGACGAGCTTGAATGGTGACATTCCTAATAGAGTTTTGTAAATAGTGTGGTATGCCCATAAGGCTTCGTCCAATCTTAAAGACCAATCCTTAAATTTTGGACTAACAACCTTCTCTAAAATCTGCTTAATTTCCCTACTGGAAATTTCAGCTTGCCCTTTCGTTTATAGATGATATGTCATGGTAGTCTTTTGTTTTACTCTGTACCTTTAAAAAGTATTGGAAACTAGCTTAAAATTGAAGTGAAACCCTTCATCATTGATGATGGCTTGAGACGTACTGAATCTCATGAAGATGTTCTTGTGCAGGAACTTCAACGCTGACTTGGTGTCATTGGTAGGTAGAGCTATGACTTCTACCTATTTGGAGACATAATATACTACCAAAAGTATGTATAAGTTGCTGAACGAGGGTGGAAATGGACCCATAAATCTATCCCCCAAACATCAAACAACTCAATTTCCATAATATTTTACAGCGGCATTTCGTTTCTACTTGATAGGTTGTCTATTCTCTAACAATGATCGCAGGACTTACAAAATTCATGGGCATCTTTGAAAAAATTGACCAATAGAACCCATATTGGAGTACCTTTGTTACGGTTCTTACTCCTTCAAATTACCCTTCATACGAGGCTGAATGACAATGTTACAGTACACTGTTCATCTCTTCATCAGGAGTACATCTTCAAATTATTTGATAAGCACACTGCTTATATAGATAAGGCTCATCCCAGAAGTAGAATCTTGCATCGTGCAAGAATTTTTGCTTATGGATCTTATCAACTGGAAGTTTATTTAATCTTAAAAGCTCAACTCCTTGAGGAGCTATGAGAATCATTAGGAGGGGGTGGAGGTAGTTGAGCAGCTGGGTTCGTACGAATACATTGAGTGAACCACTCGTTCATCACTTGAAAGAAGGCTTCTTTAGCCTCTCCTCCCTGGCTACCCGTAACAAGTCTAGAATCAGATGGCGCTGTCCCTTGCGAGAGAGCAGGCGCATTACTCTCAACCTCATCAGCTATAGCTCGATTGGGATCCATTACTATATGAAAACACAGTTTAAAATGTCAGGAGTCATCACACTATCACAGTTTATATATGGCATGTATAGCTAGACTCTTACACATGCTACGTTAGTCCTAGAATTGACTAAATCGTAGCTTTGATACCAATAAATGTAACACCCCTCACCGTATTCAATGCCGGAATAGGGTTACGAGGTATTACCGATCAATTCACAACACATATAGCATACATTTATGCAATAATAATCATTCATTCTCATAAATCATTTAACACAATCTCATTGCCCCTTATAAGGGCCTACGAGGCTTTAAACATGCTTTAGAAGTGGCTTGGGACTAAACCAATATCATAGAAAATTTTGGAAACTTAGAAATTTTTCATGTAAACAAGGGTCACACGCCCGTGTGAAAATAGGGCATACATACTAATTTAGGTCACACAGCCGACCACACGCCCATGTGTCTAGCCCGTGTACCCTTTGAAGTAGCCACACACTCCCGTGTGCCAGGTCGTGTACTAGGCCGTGCCAAAACTGTAGGGTATACTGACTTATACAACATGACCAAGACACACGCCCGTGTGCTAGGCCATGTGCCAATTATTCGTTCAGCCCATCAACAAACCGCTTGCACATTATTTCTTCAGTAGACACATACTCTCTATAACAGCTCGATTTTAGGGCTAGTCAGAATAGTGGTTTCGAAACCACTAATCCAAGGCTGGAGAAATTATTTTTAATATTATTTTAAGTGTTATATCATGATTATATGAGTGCATGAAAATTTTGGTGAATTAATTTTGGTGATTGCATGCTTAATTGCGAAAAATGACTAAATTACATAAAGTGCAAAAGGCTTGTTTTACTAGTTAAAAGTTCCAAATAACTATATAACCTTAAATTTGAGGTCCTTAATGTGTAATTAGACCCTTAGGCAAGGGTTGGCCGGCCATAAGGGACAAGAAAATAAGAATTTGGTCAAAGTAGGTGAATTAGGTGACTAATTGATGAGATAAAATAAAATAAAGAGAAAGATGATATCACATTTCATCTTCATCTTCTTCCACCAAAAATATCATCCAAAAGGTTTTTGGAAGCTTGAAATTTTCAGCAACTTATCCTCCTTGCAAGTAAGTGATTTTGGTGGTCTTTCTTGATAATTTTTGTACTTTTGGGACCCTTGTAGCATAATCTAGCTAATGAGGGGATTATTTTGTAAAATGGTAGAGAGTCTAGGGTTTTTACATGTGAATTTTCATGTTGATTTCTGAAATTTTTGGAAGAAAATGAATCATAGTTGTTAAATACATAACTTTTGTGAAAAGTGTTTCCATGAAAACACCTAAAAGGACATTTTTGTAAAGGTTATAAAATAGGTGGCAAATGTGTGTAATAATTGAAACCTTGAGTTGCTATAAGAGGTAATATGAATTGGCTAGGCTTGGGTGTGTGAAAATTGAACACATTTCATTTTACGAGCTTAGGGGCAAAATTATAATTTTGTGAAAGTATAGGGGCAAAACGTTAATTTTTCCAAAATAGAAACTTTGAAATGTTTTGAATAATGTGGTGACTTAATAAGTTAAATATGTCATTATAAATCAAGAAGAACGAGGAATCAACCTTGATCGAGGAAAAGGCAAGGTTTCGGACTAAATTGCAAATTAACATATTTTGTATCGAGGTAAGTTTATGTGTAAATGATACATCCTTTTTACTTATGTTTTTACATATTAATGCATTGTGTGAAATGCAAATGAATATTATTGATATCTATTAGAATGATAGAAAGTGAGAAAATTCTTGGATGAACCTTCGAATTGAAAAGGATACGGATAAACCTCTATGGTTATATTATTATTGGTGGGCTGTGTGCGATACCACCGTATTCATTATTATTGGTGGGTTGTGTGCAATACCACCGTATTCATTATTACTGGTGGGCTGTGTGCGATACCACTGTGAATATGTAATTATTGGTGGGCTGTGTATGATACCACCTCGTTATTTACTAATGGTAGGCTGTGTGCGAAACCACCGTGTACCTAGTATTATTCTGAAGTGTTCATCGAGATACTTTGTATAAGTGAAATTACTTGTGGCTTTGTGGTGATAAGTGCAGGGTATAAGTGCATGTAAACGTGAGCTATGTTTTATGATATGTGTTTGGGATGTGGTAAGATTTGAAATTAGTAAGTATAATTATGAGGATCTAAATTGTTCTTAATTGATAAGTACGTGGTATGATGTTCATTGTTTACATATAGACTTACTAAGCTTAAAGCTTACTCCCTTCTCTTTTCCCTTATTTTATAGTGTCGAAGAGCCAGCTCGGGATACAGAAACCATCGGAGGATCACTCACACTGTCCACACATTTTGGTATAATTAGATTTAGCATTTTGAGTATGGCATGTATAGGGACTTAGTCTTTTATCAAGTGTCATATTGTTTTGGCCAAAGGTGTTGGCTTGTTTTGATGATAATTCTTTTGTATAAGGCCATAATTGATGGCTAATTCTCATTAATATATGAAAGTGATGATGTTTAATATGAATGTGCAAATTGTATGGTTGAGCAATTGGTATATTTTTATGTATGAATGAATAGATTGTGTGATGTAGTTTATATTGGTGTAAGTATGGGTGGCAAAAAGGGTTGGTAAATAGCCTTGTTATTGTCCACACGAGTGCGACACACGGTCTGCCCTATGGGCATGTGGTTTGGCCGTGTGTCCTCCTCCATTCTAAGTTGGCAAAACAAAATGTCCAGTAGTAACCACACAGGATGAGACACGGCTGTGTGTCTCATCCGTGTGGAAGACATGGCCATAGAACATGGGCATGTGCCCAGGCCGTGTGAAGTCTGCACCTGACTGTAGGAATTTAATTCACCACACGGTCTAAGGACATGAGCGTGTGCCTTAGCAGTGTGACATTATTAGGGTGATGACATCAGAAATAGAATGTTAAGGTTTTTACACACGGGCGTGTCATGGCCGTGTGAGAGACACGGGCGTGTGTCAGGCCATTTGAAAACCACTGTAGGTTCAAAATGAGAAATAAATCTACACAGGGGTGGAACACGGGCATGTGATATGCCACACGGTGTGTCCCTTCTTCCACATGGGCGTGTAGACTGTTTGATGAGAATTTTCTAAGTTTTTCTAGAGATCTTCTAAAGAATTTAATTTGATCTTGAACCGTTTGTAAAGTGTGTTTTGGACCATATAGGCTTGATTAAGGGGTGTTATGTAGGTTTATGAAAAGTTTTAAATTTGAGCGAAAAGTCATGTCTCGATTTTGAGTGATTGCTTGCGTACAAGCCTGGTATCACCTCGTACCCTATTCCGGCGTTGAATATGGGTAAGGGGTGTTACACTCTCGAGCGTACTTGCTTAACCATACGAATTGTAACACCCCAAACTCGGCCCACGAGTCCTGACCGGATCTGGTATGTCACGGCGTAAAATAATTTGAGTCACTTTGAAAACTTGATGAAAACTTGGTAGAATTTGGCTGAAGTATGAAAACGGGGTTTGAAAACTTAGTTGGGCTTTTATAAACATAGTTGGGTTGATAGACCCTTTTGAAAACATTGATCATGTATCATTTTAAAATCATCAAAGTGATAGTTGACTTAGTGAATTTTGTTACTCGATGGTAACTTCTTGGAAAACCCGTTAAATTTTGTTAAGTTTGAAAAGGTTACTTTTAACCGATTCAATTAATATTTATAAAATTCCATTTGTAACATAACATAGGTAAAATAAAATAGTGAAACAAACATCCAAAATAATAATAGCGGCCTTATTACAATCCCAAAATAAAAGACTTAGAAAATAATTAATTTTAACAATAGCAAAGTAAATCGAATCCAACAATAAGCATGGCCGCCTCGAGTCCTCTCCGGATCCATCTCCGCGATCTACTCATCTATAAAATGTTAAGGGAAGGGGTGAGTCACCAAGACTCAATGTGTAAATCCCCCACCCGGAAAATACAACTCATACACAATTCATTAATAAACATGCACATGCAACCCAACTAGCCATCCATACTCCTTTTCTACCCCGTGTGGTCAAAACCACTGATGACTTAAAGTCACAATTTAAATGATGGGGCCAACCCATCGTGTGGTCAAAACCACTGATGACCATAGGTCACAAATAATCAAGTGTGGTCAAAACCATTGGTGGTACCAAACCACTGGGACTTAGTCACAATTTATCAATCGGTGTGGTCAAAACCACTAATGACCATAGGTCACAAATAATCTGATGGGGCCAACCCATCTTGTGGTCAAAACCACTGATGACCATAGGTCACAAATAATCTGATGGGGCCAACCCATCTTGTGGTCAAAACCATCGCGACGATCCATAAAATCATCCCCCTCCTCTCATCAATCCCACCATCACATGCTTTTATATCAATTTTCATATATCATGTCATAGCATTTAATATCATGTGATAGCATGCAAATCATATATCAAAAGTCACAAGTTAGGGGACTTACCCGAAAACCATGATTATGCCACAAGCTAATCACAACCAAAAGATTAAGGGCAAACAATAAAGTCATGAAATTAATAAAGTGTGTATTGAGATCTTACACACCTGTTACTATCGAAATTCCTAGATCCCGAAAAGCCGATCTACGATGCTAGAACTTGACCCTACATTTGGCCAATTGTCAGTGTTAATACCAAAAGCCTATTCGGCCAAATTAGCAATACCGAAGGACTTAATCGCAACTTTAATCCAAATATGGCCCTTGGCCGAATATGGCTTATTCACTTACCCCACTTACCGTAATCCCGAAATATCACTTGAGTCTTCAAGATCCCTACCAAAACACATGTTAAAAAATCGACTTGTATAATCACACATAATCAAGGCCTATGGCCGAATGTCACTTACCTCCTTACCTTGGGGAATCAAATCCCAAAAGATCTCTCTACTCCTTTAATGGTGTCCTCTCTTGGCTACAAAACAAAGCATGAATCTAAGGCCTTAATAAGGTTCGACCAACCCAAAAATACATGGTTGAGCCTCAAGGTTTCGGCTGGTGATAATAATTAAAGAATTAACTTCGAGAGATCCCTTACCACACTTATGAAAATCGGCAGCACCTTATTGGGGATGTGAGATCCGGCCTAAGCACAATTGGAAGGGCTGGAATTTTTAGTGAAGGAGGAGGGTAGGTTCGGCTACTAGGGAAAGAAAAAGAAAAAGAAAAGATGTAGGGGAAGTGATGGTCTCGGCTTAATAGAAGAAAAAGATGCTGGAAATTTTGAACAATTTTGGCTATGCAACAAGGAAGATTCGGCAGCAGCAAAGGAAAAAGAAGAAGAAATTTCTTTGAATATTTTTCAAAGACTCCTTGTTTAATCATTAAACCGAAAATAGATGGCCCTAGAGAGTCCCTATTTCGGCCAACAACATCCCTCCCATGAGATAAAACTTCCATCTTTTAATTATCACAAAACAAAGCAAAATTATCTTACATTATCTCCTAGCTACTCTCAACAATTTAATTGAAAATAAAACACTAATAACTCCCCCTTCCAACCCGATTAAGTGCAAAAAAAATAAGCTTATGTTTATCCCATTAAGAGTCCAAAACAAAACAGACCATTAGCTCTCATTCTCCTTCACGCCAGCTTTGAGAAAAAAATAAAAACAAATTTGTTGCTACTCTGGTTCGAACACCAGGCCTCACTAACGTAGCCCCACCTTAAACGCCCCAGACCATCTCTTCCCATTTAACTTTCATGTCATATATCCTCTCCATTTATTTATAAAGCTTTCATACCTGGGCCCTTTTTCCTTTTAACGCCAAATCCTAAAAAAATAAACTCCTTACGCCTACCATGACTCGAACCCGAGTCCATGCACCAAGGTCCTTTAAGTGGCGCCCTAAGCCACTCCACCAGCCCGACTTTCATGCCATAAAACCCCATTCTTTAAATTTTAAAGCCTTCTTCATCTTAACACCCAAAAAGGAAAAATATTTCCCCCTTGTTACTGCCGAGACTCGAACCTCCTCCCTAGCAACCCCCTTAGGCGCACCAAGCCACTTGTGCCAAGCCTATTCTTTGTGCCATATTTTGCCCAAATTTTATTTAACCCCTATCCCCTAGCTTCTTTCCTTTTAAACCCTTAAAAAGAAATTTTAAATTCCAAATTTGATCTAATTCGGTTATGTCAAGACCTAAATATGCTTAGAAATCAAAATATTTATTTCTACCAAAGACATACATAGGAATTAATTAAATTACAAATAACCCCTAATTTAGGGTGTTACGATTCTACCCCTTAAAAATAATTTCGTCCTCAAATTACTTACTAACGAATAGTCGTACATCTTAACTCACCGTACCACACTTATGCTGCGCACTCTGATCTTAATAAAACTATCTTACTTCCTAGGCACAATCTTTAAGTTCTCAACCCAAGTTTCAGGCACTTCCCTATCAAAACAAGAAAACTCTACAATAATCAAAGCAATTAAGGGTATTCCAGAAATAAGGAACATACCCGTTGTCACATCTGGCACATCCTCCTCCTCGCGACGGCCAACTGCATAAACCAACCTTGGTTGTCTCGCCTCTGTACCTTCAGCACCTCGACCACGCCCGTTACCATTTCCATTACCCCTAACTACACCTCGACCCCTTTGTGGTTGCTGGTTATCCCTCCTGTTCGATGCACGATCCTGACCTTCTGTTCTCAGCCTAGCTGCCTTTTTGGATAGTCTCTGACACGATGCTCCATAGACCCACATTCAAAGCATCCACGATTACCATTCCAACACTCCCCCTTGTGAGACTTCCCACACCGATCACACTGTGGCGGCCATTGAGGTTTAGCAACAGCAGCAGGCCTAGCAGCTTGATCCGACCTACCAAACCTCGTCCTCTTCTGCTCATTACCCGAGAACCTTGAAGGTTCGAGCTCCTCTTATTCCAATTTCTATCTTTATTTTGTCTAACCGACTGCCTTACCCCTTCAGCGACCTTCAATTTCTCCACTAAGACAGTAAACTCCCGTTCCTATTGTGGAGCTATCATCATCCTCAGCTCATCCCTCAGGCCATCTTCAAATCTGACACAACGCTCATGCTCGGTACCCACAATACCACGAGCATACCTACTCAATCGAGGAACACGGCCTCATACTCAGCCACCGTCTTATTTCCCTGAACCAGGTTCAAGAAAGCTTTCCGCTGTGCATCTATGTAACTAGTTCCGATATATTTCTTCTGGTAGGCATCCCTGAAGAATTCCCAAGTAAGATTTTCTGCCACCGTTCCATCCCTTATGGTGAGCCACCACTGATATGATTCATCCCGTAGCAGAGAGATGATACCCTTTAGCTTCTCCTCAGCGGTGAAATCCAAATCACCCATAATTTTTTCAGTGGATTCTAGCCAATATTTCGCCGCACTGGGAACCACTCTGGACACTCCTCTGAATACTTCTGCTCCGTTAGCCCAGAGTCGTTCAGCCATAGATTTACGGGTTCCTGCACCCGCGCCAACCTCAGCTACTCGTTCTAACACTCGTAGCACCGCCTGGGATACTACGTCGTTACCACCCGTCTGATCTTGGAACTTAGTTTTCGCCGCCAGCAGATCCGGCATCTCATTTTCGGACCCATGACCAGACCTCGCGGGCTCCGACAAGGTCATCCTACCTTTACCACGGCCACGCGACGGACGTCCTCGACCTCTTGAACTCATTCTAACGATTGCGCTTATCTGTTTAAGAATTTTATGTATTAGTACATGTTTCACTGGATTATCCGCGAAGGAATTTTATGATAAGAGTTTTAAGAGTGGTTCTTTCGTAATCATACAAACACACAGTCTTTCATTCATTCAATCCAAAGAGACGTTGTAGTTTTCATGGTGATTGTTTTTCCACTATCCAGTGGTATTTTCGTAATTTATCCTACAGGGGTATTTTCGTAATTTTTTCACAAATTAGGGTGAATTTGTAAAATTTAATAAATCAGAGATATTTCAAGGGTTGTAAAACTTTGAAGGTTCTTTTTAAGAATTTTTTTTCAAGTTGATGGTGTTGCAAAAATTTTGAAAACCAAGGTCATTTTGGTAATTTTGCTGGTGAGGGGCAATTTTGTAATTTTCTAAAATCATGACGTTTTGAAATTTAAGATTTTTTTGGGAACTTTTTATGAGATGAAATTTTTTATTAAAACCATGGGTATTTTGGAATTTCATAATTCAAGGGCGTTTTCATAATTTTACCCCTAGGGGTATTTTAGTAATTTCACATAATCAGGGTATTTTCATAAAATGATTTCCAAAAATTGGGTTCTAAGTGATTTCACAAAAGAGGGATATTTTGGAAATTTCTATTCAAAATTTTTCATATGGAGGGTGTTCAAAATTTTCAAGCCGAGGGTATTTTGGTCATTTTTCAAAGCGAGGGTATTTTGGTTTTTTTAAAAAAACTAAGGTTTTATTATTTCCAAAACCAAAGCGGCTAGTCCCTTTCGGGTTTTAGTTATCAAGTTTAGCTTTGTGAGCTCATCGTCTCATTAGGATGAACAGATTACTACGCACTGTAAGATTCGAGTGAGTAGGAGGTGAGTCACGAGGATCGCTTAAATACCGTGCCCCACCGAATCCAATCCTAGACATGCGATAACGATTACCACATCCTTTGCTTAGTGACAACTCACAGGGTTGTTTAGGTAATTATTAAATCTTATGCATAGTTGAGGTATGCTAGCCCTAGGGTTCAATAATTTCTATTCTAATAGTCTACGTTCCCATTTTACCTTTCTACCCCTCATCAAAAGAATTCACAAAGAAATTGAATAGAAGTACTTACCTGGGCGGATAGGTGCCGGAGACTCGGTGCCATGCTGTTCAAGCCAAAACAGTTCCTCAAAACATCATAATAAGGCCTACTAGCAAAAACCAAAACATTTTGGGCCTTGGCCCCCCCACAGTCGAGTTTTGAACCGGGCTCTGATACCAAAATGTAACACCCCAAACCCGGCCCACGAGTCCTGACCGGATCTGGTATGTCACGGCGTAAAATAATTTGAGTCACTTTGAAAACTTGATGAAAACTTGGTAGAATTTGGCTGAAGTATGAAAACGGGGTTTGAAAACTTAGTTGGGCTTTTATAAACATAGTTGGGTTGATAGACCCTTTTGAAAACATTGATCATGTATCATTTTAAAATCATCAAAGTGATAGTTGACTTAGTGAATTTTGTTACCCAATGGTAACTTCTTGGAAAACTCATTAAATTTTGTTAAGTTTGAAAAGGTTACTTTTAACCTGTTCAATTAATATTTATAAAATTCCATTTGTAACATAACATAGGTAAAATAAAACAATTGAAACAAACATCCAAAATAATAATAGCGGCCTTATTACAATCCCAAAATAAAAGACTTAGAAAATAATTAATTTTAACAATAGCAAAGTAAATCGAATCCAACAATAAGCATGGCCGCCTCGAGTCCTCTCCTGCTCCATCTCCGCGATCTACTCATCTGCAAAATGTTAAGGGAAGGGGTGAGTCACCAAGACTCAATGTGTAAATCCCCCACCTGGAAAATACAACTCATACACAATTCATTAATAAACATGCACATGCAACCCAACTAGCCATCCATACTCCTTTTCTACCTCGTGTGGTCAAAACCACTGATGACTTAAAGTCACAATTTAAATGATAGGGCCAACCCATCGTGTGGGCAAAACCACTAATGACCATAGGTCACAAATAATCAAGTGTGGTCAAAACCACTGGTGGTACCAAACCACTGGGACTTAGTCGCAATTTATCAATCGGTGTGGTCAAAACCACTGATGACCATAGGTCACAAATAATCTGATGGGGCCAACCCATCTTGTGGTCAAAACCACTGATGACCATAGGTCACAAATAATCTGATGGGGCCAACCCATCTTGTGGTCAAAACCACCGCGACGATCCATAAAATCATCCCCCTCCTCTCATCAATCCCACCATCACATGCTTTTATATCAATTTTCATATATCATGTCATAGCATTTAATATCATGTGATAGCATGCAAATCATATATCAAAAGTCACAAGTTAGGGGACTTACCCGAAAACCATGATTATGCCACAAGCTAATCACAACCAAAAGATTAAGGGCAAACAATAAAGTCATGAAATTAATAAAGTGTGTATTGAGATCTTACACACCTGTTACTATCGAAATTCCTAGATCCCGAAAAATCGATCTACGATGCTAGAACTTGACCCTACATTCGGCCAATTGTCAGTGTTAATACCAAAAGCCTATTCGGCCAAATTGGTAATACCAAAGGACTTAATCGCAACTTTAATCCAAATATGGCCCTTGGCCGAATGTGGCTTATTCACTTACCCCACTTACCGTAATCCCGAAATATCACTTGAGTCTTCAAGATCCCTACCAAAACACATGTTAAAAAATCGACTTGTATAATCACACATAATCAAGGCCTATGGCCGAATGTCACTTACCTCCTTACCTTGGGGAATCAAATCCCGAAAGATCTCCCTACTCCTTTAATGGTGTCCTCTCTTGGCTACAAAACAAAGCATGAATCCAAGGCATTAATAAGGTTCGCCAACCCAAAAATACATGGTTGAGCCTCAAGGTTTCTACCGCCATAATAATTAAAGAATTAACTTGAGAGATCCTTACCACACTTATGAAAATCGGCAGACCTTATTGGGGATGTGAGATTCGACCTAATCACAATTGGAAGGGCTGGAATTTTTAGTGAAGGAGGAGGGTAGGTTCGGCTACTAGGGAAAGAAAAGAAAAGAAAAGATGTAGGGAAGTGATGGTCTCGGCTTAGTAGAAGAAAAAGATCTTGGAAATTTTGAACAATTTTGGCTATGCAACAAGGAAGATTCGGCGTGAAAAGAAAAAGAAAAAGAAATTTGCTGAATGTTTTTTCAGCACTCCCTTGTTTAATCATTAAACCGAAAATAGATGGACCTAGAGAGTCCCTATTTCGGCCAACAACATCCCTCCCATGAGATAAAACTTCCAGCTTTTAATTATCACAAAATAAAGCAAAATTATCTTACATTATCTCCTAGCTACTCTCAACAATTTAATTGAAATTAAAACACTAATAACTCCCCCCCTTCCAGCCGATTATGTGCAAAAAAAATAAGCTTATGTTTATCCCATTAAGAGTCCAAAACAAAACAGACCATTAGCTCTCATTCTCCTTCATGCCAGCTTTGAGAAAAAATAAAAACAAATTTGTTTGCTACTCGGTTCGAACACCGGACCTCACTAACGCAATTTCCACCTTAAATGCCCTGCACCATCTCTTCCCATTTAACTTTCATGTCATATATCCTCTCCATTTATTTATAAAGCCTTCATACACGGCCCTTTTTCCTTTTAATGCCAAAGCCTAAAAAAATAAACTCCTTGCGCCTACCATGACTCGAACCCGAGTCCATGCACCAAGGTCCTTTAAGTGGCGCCCCAAGCCACTCCACCAGCCCTAATTTCATGCCATAAAACCCCATTCTTTAAATTTTAAAGCCTTCTTCACCTTAACGCCCAAAAAGCCCAAAAAGGAAAAACATTTCCCCTTGTTACTACCGAGACTCGAACCTCCTCCCTAGCAACCCCCTTACGCGCACCAAGCCACTTGTGCCAAGCCTATTCTTTATGCTATATTTCGCCCAAATTTTATTTAACCCCTATCCCCTAGCTTCCTTCCTTTTAAACCCTTAAAAGAAATTTTAAATTCCAAATCCGATCTAATTCGGGGTTATGTCAAGACCCTAAATATGCTTAGAAATCAAAATATTTATTTCTACCAGCACATACATAGGGAATTAATTAAATTACAAATAACCCCTAATTTAGGGTGTTACACGAATTCTCTTTCATACTCGGTTACAGTCATATGGCCTTATTTTAATTCTAAAAACTCTTTATGCTTTTGATCCAGAAATCATTGACTGATGTATTTCTTTCGAAATTCAGTCTGAAAGAATTCCCAGGTATCTCTCTCCCTCGGCACCACCGATACTAACGTATTCCACCACTGATATGCGGTGTCTCTCAGAAGAGATATAGCACACTTTAAACATTTAGCCAGTGTGCATGAAAGTTCATCAAACACTCTAATCATATTTTCAAGCCAAAACTCTGCTCTCTCAGGGTCATCATCAACATTGGCTCTAAACTCTTCAGCCCTATGTTTACGGATCTTATCAACTAGAAGCTTGTTCAATCTTAAAAGCTCGACTCCTTGACGAGCTATGGGAACCGATTGGGGATTAAGAGGGGGTGGAGGTTATTGAACAGCTGGGT
Organism: Gossypium rotundifolium; assembly: GCA_025506655.1. Classification (NCBI taxonomy): domain Eukaryota; kingdom Viridiplantae; phylum Streptophyta; class Magnoliopsida; order Malvales; family Malvaceae; genus Gossypium; species Gossypium rotundifolium. Next base: position 149,590,337 of record CP106724.1, read on the forward strand.
TTGTACGAATATATTAAGTGAACCACTAGGTCATTATTTGGAAGAAGGCTTCTTTAGCCTCTCCTCCCTAGCTACCCGTAATAGGTCTAGAACCAGATGGCGCTGTCCCTTGCGAGGGAGAAGGTGCATTACTCTCAACCTCATCATCTATAGCTGGATTGGGATCCATTACTATATGAAAACATAGTTCAAAACGTTAGGAATCATCACACTATCACAGTTTATATATGGCATGTATAGCTAGACCCTCACACATGCTACTTTAGTCCTAGAATCGAGTAAACTGTAACTCTGATACCAATAAATGTAACTCCCCTCACTCATATTCAACGTTGAAATAGGGTTACAAGGTGTTACCGATCAATTCATAACACATATAGCATACATTTATGCAATTATAAGCATTCATTCTCATAAATCATTCAACACAATCTCATTGTCCCTTATAAGGGCCTACGAGGCCTTAAACATGCTTTAGAATTGGTTTGGAACTAAACCAATATCATACGAAAATTCTAGAAACTTAGAAAGTTTTCATGTAAATAAGGGTTACACGTCCGTGTGAACAGGCCGTGTGCCTCACACGGCTAGTAGACACGTTCGTGTCTCAGGCCATGTGAAAGCAAGGCATACATGCTGACTTGGGTCACACGGCCAACCACACTCCCGTGTGTCTAGCCCGTATATCCTTCGAAGTGGCCACACACGCCCGTGTGCCAGTCCGTGTTCTAGGCCGTGCTAAAACTGTAGGGTATACTAACTTATGTAACATGGCCAAGTCACACGCCCGTGTGCTAGGCCGTGTGCCAATTATGGGGGTATACTAACTTATACCACACGGTCAGTCACACATCCGTGTCTGAGACCGTGTGGAGCATATTGACTTCAATTTAATTTCAACACTAGGGGACACACAGCCGTATAACATGATCGTGTGTCACACGCGGCTGAGACACATGCTCCTGTCTCTGCTCGTGTGGACAAAAATAGGCCATTTACCAAGCCATTTTGCCACCCATTTTGCACATACCTACACAAGCACAAGTGGTACCAATTCAAGGTACTAATATGCATCCAAACAACATCGACCAATGTTCAAATCATACCATTTCTTTCCCATCAATATAATTTACAAATATACTACAATTTTTCATCTAATTTCACACCTAATTCACATATTCAATTCAATCAACTAAACCATTCCATACATACATTATCAATCATCAATTCTCAAGCACATAGCTTTCCAAATTACCTCATATCATTTAGCATTATAGAGTCAACTTCAACCAGACAATATAGGTCAATTACCAAACTCAAAATAGAACCATTTACACATTTATAAACATCATCAAATTCATTATCATAAGCCAACTCAAATGGCTCAAAATACATGTTCATCAAACATACCAAAATGACTCAAGTCTATACATGCCATATACCATATATACACAACTCAAAAGAACCAAGTAGATGGTTGGATAGTGTGACGTAGTCTCTGACGATCCCCGAATTCGAGCTAGCTTTGAATTCACTGTAAAACACAGGAAAACAAACAAAGTAAGCTATAAATCTTAGTAAGTTCGTACTAAATATAATCAACAATTCATAAAACACAAATCATCAATTTGAACAAGTTAATGTATAATTCATGATAATATCAAACCTTTCATAAGCTTATTCATATACTTATATGTAAAGTCATAACCTTTTCTATTTGAACTTCATATTTACATGTACATACCTGTACAAATTCATAACAAACTAATACATTCCTATAAAACTGTCGGATACTCAATGTTTCGCACACTAAGTGCCATCATATAGTCAAAGCTATTATAATCTCGCACACTAAGTGCCTTACATAGCCGAAGCTATCTCAATCTCGCACACTAAGTGCCATATATAGCTAAAGCTATTCCAAATCGCTCATTAAGTGCCATAAATAGCCGAAGTTATCTCGAATCTCACTCTAAGTGCTAAACATAGTTGATTTATTGTCGAACATGATCGTAGTCTCGTGTATAAAATTTATTTATTATCAAAGCATTAAAAGCATAATTGTAACAATGTTTATCACGTACGAACATACCTCGGATGTTAAAACGGCGAATCGAGTCGTTTAGTCGATAACTTTATCTTTTCCCCTATCCAAATCTGTATTTTGCTTTTCTTGATCTAAATATATTCAAAATTCAGCTTATTCAACCACTACTTTATTCAATTTAATCTGAAACACACATTCAAACAAGTTTACATTTTTACCCCTAAACTTTCATATTTTTTACAATTTAGTCCTTATTGCATAAAATCACAAATTAATGGAATTCAAAATTAAACCCATGCTAGCCGAATTACCACTATGCCCCTAGCATCCTATATATTTCCTTTATTCACACTTTAACCACCACATTTCACATTTTCTCAATTTAATCCCTATTTTGCATTTTTACTGAAAATCACTTTACAAAACTAGTAAATCTATCAATAAACCTTCATAGTTTATCATCAATATCAATTTACTCAAACATTCAATAATGGAAACATGTTAAATCTTTAACAGGTTCAAAATTTAAGTACGAGCTAACTAGGATACGAAGCAATGATCTCAAAAACGTAAAAATTATTAAAAACTGAGTCAAAAAATTACTTATAATTAAGCAAAATAATGGTCGAAAGTTTCAAGCTATTTCCAAGGCTTTTTCTTCTTCAAAATTTCGGCTAGATGAAAGATGGACACTATTTCATCATTATTTTTTATTTATTTTATGGTTAATTACTAATTTACATAAATACCCTTAATTATAAATCATGTAAAACATCCATTTAATGTCCATTATTGTCCACTTACACTAGGGATGGTCTAATTACAACATAAGGATCTTAACTTTAAGGTTCTATAGCTATTAGACACCTTTAGCTAATTGAACTCAAGTTTTACGCTTTACATGATTTAGTCCTTTTTACCAAATTAAACATTCAAACAATAAAATTTCTTAACGAAATTTTCACACCAACATTCAATCGTGCTGTAAAATTTAAAATAATAATACAATAAATATTTTGACCTCAAATTTGTGGTCTCAAAACCACTATTCTGATTTGACTAAAAATGGGTTATTACAACTGCTCCCACGGCAACTGACATCACACATGAGCTCGAATGGCAATGTCCACTCAAGAGCTATCATAATTGGTGCAGCCACCAGTCACTTTTTGAACTTCTCGAAAGCTAATAGACAAGGTTCACCAACAATGAAAGGTTTATTCTGCTCCAACAAAGTACACATGGGTTTAGGTATCTTTGAGAAGTCCTTAATGAGTCTTCTATAAAAACCTGCATGGCTTAAGAAACTTCTAATGCCCTTGACACTGGTAGGAGGCGACAATTTTTCTATCACTTCAATTTTTGTCTTGTCAACTTCAATTCCTTGCTCTGATACCTTATGCCCTTGAACAATGCCTTCATGGACCACGAAATGACATTTTTCCCAATTCAAGACAAGACTTGTTTCTTCACATCGGCGAAGAACCAATTTTAGATTTTTCAAAAAGCCTTCAAAAATTTTTCCACCATTTCAGAAAATATTGCCATCATATAATGTTGAAATGTTGTCGAGGCATTAGATAAATCGAATGTCATTATTCTAAATACGAAAGTACCATATGGACAAGTGAAGGTTGTCTTCTCTTGGTCACTGGGAGCTATAGCAATCTGATTATACCCCAAATATCCGTCCAAGAAGTAGTAGAAGGCCTTTCTAGTTACACTTTCCAAAATTTGGTTAATAAAAGGCAAGGGAAAGTGATCCTTCTGAGTTGCCTTATTGAGCTTGTAATAATCTACGCACACTCTCCATCCCATGATAGTGCGAGTTTGTATAAGCTCATTGTTATCATTATTGGCCACTGTGACACCTTCTTTCTTGGGCACAAGGCTCACCCACGAGCTGTCTGAGATTGGGTAGATGATACTTGCATCAAGCCATTTGATTATCTCTTTCTTAAAATCTTCCTTCATGATAGGATTCAATCTTCTATGCTATTCAATAGAATTGCCATAGCAATCCTCCAATAAAAGTTTAGGCATGCAAAAAGCAGGTTGATTCCTTTGATGTCGGCAATTTTTCGTCCTAATGCCTTCTTAGATCTCTGGAGAACATCCAACAAGTTTACCTCTTGATCGGGTTTCAACTCCGTAGAAATAACTACCGATAAAGTGTTATTTTCTCCCAAATAAGCATATTTCAAATGTAATGGCAAAGGTTTCAACTCTAGTGTGGAAGGCTTCTCTATAGATGATTTAGGAGGATTGAAGGTACTAGTCAATAAGTCCAAGGACTCAAATTTTTTTCCTAGTCTATCCACAATCTGCTTTGCCTCCATGAACTCACTGAATTCTCCAACAATCTCTGCTTCATTCAACTCAATCAAATCTGTATCACTATTTGAATTGCCATGGAAAAATATTGCAAACTCTTCTTCCATTATTGTTTCTAGCAAATCAATGGCATGGCAGTCTTCACTCTCATCAGCACATTTTAGGGCATCGAATATGTTGAAAGTGATTTGTTGATCATTCACCCTCATAGTTAATTCACCTTTTTGCACATCAATCAAAGTTCTGACTTTAGCAAGGAAACATCTTCCAAGAATAATCGACACATCTTTGTCAGCTTCACATTCTAAAATAATGAAGTCGGTTGAAAAAAATGAACTTATCTACTCTTACCAACACATCTTCAATTTTACCTTCTGGATGTGCATAAGATCAATCAACTAACTGCAACGTTACTGTAGTAGGTCTTTTTTTTCGAACTCCCAACTTCCTAAATATAGACATGGGCATTAAGTTGATACTGGCTCCTAAATCACACAGTGTCTTACCAACATAATGATTTCCAATTGAGCATGGATAGTAAAATTCTCTAGGTCCTTCAACGGTGGAGGCAATTTATTCGTCAACATAGTCGTGCACCCTTCAGTGAGAGTAACCATTTTGAAATCTCCTAATCTTATTGCAGAGAGAGTAATCTCTCTCTTTCTTTTCTTTTTTCCTCACAATCTGTGTGTTTGTTTTATTCTTTTTCCTCCTTTTATAAGGTAGATTTGTCCTTCTCAACACATATATTTTGCTCCTCTTTTTCAAGGTGATTTATCTGGTATACGTATAACTGGCTGAGAGTGACATGGATTAAGTGTTGCATCATCTTCCTGGAATTGCCATTGCATTTCTATTAGCAATCCATCCCACCATTTGTCGTGGTAGTGTTTCACCTCTTTCATTCACATTTCCTCTTCCTCTTTTCTTTCTTTTTGCGTCTTTTATCCTATTTGCACCTACAACCAAAGACTACCAAACCTCTATCCAGCCATTAAAAGTAATATAAATTTACAGTTAAAACATAAACCAAGCTTTAGTATGTAATGCTCTAATAATAAGTCTAAAGTGCAAACATATTTTCTTAATTACAAGAAAATACTTCAGTGAAGATGCCTAAAATATAACTCTTTTCAAGAGTTATCATGGCTCTAAAAGCATCCTCCCTCCAATAGTCACACGGTCGTGCTACCAGCTTGTGTCAGTCACACGACCATGTGTGGCCAGCCCGTGTGACTCAAAAATAGGTCACATAGTGTTGATTTCAAATCAACCTATCAAGTAGATTACAAAAATGCATTTAACAACCTTTAAACATGTTCAAAACATCCCAAAACCATGTCAAAACATATCATAAATCATGATCTTAAACATCTATCCCATATGCTTTATTGTCACCAATACACAACAAGTAACATGAACATTTGAGCCATTCAAGTACTTCACATGTAACTTACCACATTATTAACATGCACGCTTGTAACATGTTATATAAACAACATTCAAGCCAAAAACTATTTAAGTTCAACTTATGAAAAACCAAAGTAAAACATATACAAGTTTTCCTCTATTTACATGCCGCATGATTGAGTCCGGAACAATTGAAAACCTACCAAATCAAAGGCTGGACAGTGTGAGCTCCGAGGTGATCCAATTGTCTTATTCTGCAAAAGAAAACTATAGAAATGAAAAACAAGATAGGGTAAGCATTTCGTATGCTTAGTAAGTTCATAGGTTTTAAATAGTAAACTCACCTCAATTCACAATTAACATATTGAAATAGCTAAATAAATATACTCTTGTAACAACATTTCATGATAGCAAGGTAAGCTTATCGGATAACCAATTCATAAACATTTCAAACTGTGCATATCAATCCAATCTAGTACCAAACATTCATAACCATTAACTACATTTCATTTGTAACATTCCAATATCATATAAACATATCCAATTACAACATATAACATTATTTAGTCATTTCCTTTTTTACAGTAATCATTTAGTCCGATGAACGATAATAAATAGGTACAAATACGTGGGTAACTACACCAAACTAGTAGGCACCACAGTGCTAATCAATAGGCACTGCAGTGCTAATCCCAACAAGTGCGCAAACAACCTTATGGCATGCCATTTGTATCTTATCCTATCATGCGTTCATCTGGGCACATTTAATACATCCAAACAATTCTTTACAATTCAGTCCATTTCTCTTTTATACCATTTTGAATACAATTTGAAATACAATTATACAATATAAATTTACCAATCAAACACATAGAATACATTTATACATGTATTTACACCATATGAACTTACCAGACAAAAGCAATAATAAACGAATTCCTTTTTTCCTCAATTATCTATCGGTTGGTTCAACTTTAGATCTATATGGTAATTCATTTCGATTTATCAATTCAAACTACCTTATAACAATTTATTTCATGCATGTGACAGTCAATTTTATTTATAGAAATTCCCTAAAGTTTTGCCTTTTATTCAATTTAGTCCCCGAAACCTAAATGGTTATAACTTTCACATTTGAGCTTCATTTTACAATCCGTTTTCAAATAAATCCTTCTGTAACCCTCTACTGTCCATTTTTATAGAAATCTCATGATAGATTTACCATTTATTCAGTTTAGTCCTTAAGTACGAAACTAGCCTATAAACTTTATAGTTTAGTCCATTTTTCATTTCTAAGCTTGAAAGCTAACATAAAAACACCAAAAGCTTCAAAGTTAATCAATGAAAAATTTTATATTCTTTAAAAATTTTGAAAATGGAGTTACAACTTAGCTAAATCGAGTTACAACGATCTCAAAAATATAAAATTTATGAAAAACGAGCTTAGAAATCACTTACATGCAAAGGATGAATGCTTGGCTACAAAAATGGCTTACTCTCTCCTTTTTGGTTTGTGTGGACAGTGGAAAAAGAAAATAAGGAAGATGATGACTTGTTTCATCTTTAATTTATGTTTTAATTAACTTTAACTTTAACTTTTATTTTAATCAATCTTTTAACATGTAAGTGGCTAGAAACCATGCATGAGCTGTCCATATAAACCACAAAGTGGTTAATTGTCACATAAAACCTCCAATAATAACTTTTCAAACCTTTTTTTGCTACAAAAATCTATAGTGACAACTTTTACGATTTTTACAATTTAGTTATTTTACATTAATTACTAACCGATCAATAAAATTATCGGACCAAAAATCACTATAACACTATAAATGACTCGTAAATAGGAGTGTTCAATTGGTTGATCGACTCAAACTAGCAGTAATTGAATTAACCAAACTTTTTAAATCCTTAACGGTTAACTGAACCGAAATTTTTTCAAATAAAATTAACCAAACCAAACTTTTTCGATTAATTCGGTTAGTTAACAGAATTAATCAAAATTTATATGTTTTCTATTTTTTGGTTAAAACAAGTATAAAACATATCAAAAATTAACCAAATTTAATATATGTAAAATGTATAGAAAAAAATATAAATTTTCGGTTAATTCGATTAATTAACCGATTTCAAACCAAATTAACTGTTAATCGAACTTCCAAAAACTTATTATCCGACCCTGAACGAATTAATTTGATTCACCAAATGATTAACCTAATTAATTCGGTTCAATCGACTAAATCGGTTTTACCCAAAATTTGCACACCCCTACTTGTAAATATTAATAAATAATATTTACTGACTCAAGCATCGAAAAACGGGGTTTCGAAACTATCATTTTTTGTACCACTGGAAAACGGGCTATTACAGGGAAAATGCATATGATGTCTAATGTTGTGATGTCTATCCTTATTGTCCTAATTGTAATATCCCTAAACTGGGTCTAGTAGTTTCGAGTTCTTAGTGTGAAACTAGGAATTCATAGGGTTTCTAGTAATTCTTAATTTAATTTAGGAGGTTAATTTCATCTAAAATCAATTAAACAATAATCTATAAAATAAAAATATAAATAAATATTTTTTGGAAAATTAATTTTAAATATTTTAAATAATTATTAGTGAAAATAATCAATTTGGGTTGAAAAAGAATTTTAGAATAATTTTTATTAGGGGTAATTTGAGTAAAATTTAAATATTAATTAAATAGGATTTAATTGTAAAATAAGGAAAATTTAGAGTATTTACATGGAAAATAAACCTTAAAATTTGGAATTTTGGAGGGAAAGGATTAAATGGTAAAGTAAGTGGAATGTGGGAGTGGCCATTAGGAAATTTCCCAATTTTTAAATTTCTGGTGGGTGGTTTCAGTTTTAAAGCTAATGTATCTAGCCCACTTTTCACACATTTTATATCAAAGAGCTTTAAAATTCATTTTCTTTGCATGATTATAAATATCTATCATCAAAGAATAGATCCAACCAATTTTCTTTTCAAAATACTCTCTCAATTCATTTGAAATTATTCTCAAAAGTAGCCAAAAATATTCTAAAATTTTTCAAGTTTCCTGAATCAAGATTTTCAATCAAAGAATTTAGAGTGAATCAGAGGTAATCTTCAATCCTAAACTTGTTTTTATGATGATTAGAAATATTTTTTACATGATTTGAGAGTCAATTAGAGGATTCTTATCAATGTCATCTTCTTCCAAGAACACATGATTCTTTAATGGTGGATCTTAAATTTTGAGAGAAAATCCACAAATCAATGGATATTCCAACTCAAAATGGATCTATTAAAAAGGTTTTTGATCTTATTTATTAAGATTAAACATGATTTGTGAGGTAATTTAAAGAAATCTAAATTTCATCATCTTCATGAATCGATTTTCTGAAATTTTGTGAAATTGATTTAAAGGTGAAATTGATGCTTAGTATAAGTGTATTTGGTCTAGTATTGATGATTGAAAGTGTTTAAGAGGGTTGGAGGGATCGATTTTGTGAGGAATTGAGTTTTTGAATTTATGTTACAAATCCGGTATGGTAACTTTGTGAGATGATTTCGATTAGTATGGTTAATTAAAATTTGTGTGTAATATAGCATTGGAAAGGTGGTAATGTCTACTTTATCTCTGTTGAAGCTCTAAATCTTGAAGAGGATCGAGATAACCGAAATTGAAGCTTGAATTTGCTTGGTTGATCACTTGTTTGTGGTAGAATAAATTGTATGGTGAATGTTGCTAAGGGCAATTCGATAAATTGATCCTCATTTATGTTTAATTAGTAGCTTAATTGATTATTTTAATTGATTAGTTATGGTTGAATGGCTGATTTTTGCAAGATTGTTATTAAATGTACAATAATTGAATTTTTATTGAATAATGATAAGTAAGTTTTTGAGTGGTGTTGTGCTATTTAATTAGGTTAATTATAAGGATGATTAAAGTATATTTACTGGAGTTTTTGGTCATAATATGTTGGTGTTACAATTGATAATTGAATATTAGAAAATGACAAATGAAATGATTGATTTAATTGGATGTTAAATAGCTATGTTACATGTTACATATAAGCATTTTGTCATATTAAATTGAGCACAATAATGACTAATTTATATGCTATGTTTGATTGAATATATTGGCAACATGCATGGTGGATCCATTAGATATAGTTGGCATGCCATAGGTTTTGTGAGTACTCACCTTTATTTGTGACATTATGAGCATATGGCTCTAGGTGGACTGATTTGTTTGGAGTAGATAAGGGAGTGTTGAGCATGAGTCTCCACTAATTGGGTTATTTGAGGCGCTATAAGGGAGCGTGTGCTTCAACTCGCTCAACTCAGTGGATTGTATTTGATTTTTGTAGGAGTTTGGAGATCTGTTTATCTGATGTATGATCACCCGATTAATCCATAAAAAGTGTATGCCAATATATTTATGTGTGATTGTTGCTATATCATTCAATGTTTGTAAGCCATGAATGATTGAATTTTTATATTGATAAAGCATATGAAAATTTAATTGACATGTTTCATTATTATGGCTAATAATTGGTGATTAATTGGATGTAATTTGAGCATGATTTGGATGTTGATTTACTAGTAATTTTTTTAAACATTCACTGAGCTTTTTAAAGCTCACACCCTCACAATTCGTGCAGAAAATCGTCGAGCTTGAGGAGTTGAGGAGCCGAGCAAGAGAGTTCCAAAAGATTTAGGCTTCGTAGAGACTTTATTACATGTTCTAGAGACTATAATCGGGCATTGTGGAAATCCGGATTTAGATTAATTTTGGTTGTAATTGGACTTTGGACATTGGATATTTTATTTTGGATGGTTTTGTAATAATTTTGAAGCATGTTTGAGTTTAATTATGAATGATTTACGGTGTGTTGCTGCTTGATAACACAGTGATTAATAAACATGGTGTGAGAGGCATGAAATTTGTACTAATTATTGTTTAAATGAAGCTTTCATAGAGTGATTTACTAGCAACTAAGGTGCGCCACTTGTTTGATTTATTCATTGTTTGTTATGCAGGAAATTGATTGCTTAATTCTATATAATTATGAATTAATTGATGTCAATAAATTCAATTGAAGCTATATGTAAATGTATGTTAATTAATCGTAGTTAAATTAGGTTTAATTGGCCATTAAAATATGCAAAACCGGGTTTTAAAATGAGTTTTTTGCAAAAATAGATGCAGCAGTTTTCACACGGGCGTGTGAGGGGTTGCACACGGGCGTGTGGGTAAATGACAAGGGCTTGTGGGATTTCCACACGGGTGTGTGCGATCAGACTAAAAGTTTTTTCACAACGCAAACATAGTTGTTTAGTGATACACGGTCTGGGGACACAACCATATGGGTTTTGGGGGTTTGAATTTGTCTTTTTAAATTGGTATTCTAGTTTGTTTAAGTTACAATTTAGTCCTGAAAATTTATTAGTCTAATTAGAGCCTTAGATGATAAGGAAACTTGGTAAAATTTTAGCATCAGTTGCATAATGGGTAAAATTCGATAGGAACACACTTAATTTATGATTTGGAATAGGTTTTGATTGTTTGTATTTGTTACAATTTAGTCTCTAATAATAAAACTTGAATTAAACATAGTAAACGAGCTCAAATTAAGCTGAAATTTTTAGGTTTGCGTGATTTTGACTAAAAGGAGGTTGGTAAACACTTAGACCTAAAATTGGGTTAGTTTTACCATAGGTGGTAAAATGACAAAATGCCCTTTGGTTAAATTACCTAGGAAAAGTTTAAAATTGGCTCATAATTTGCTTCTGCATTAATAAATAACTAATAAGTAGATAAGATTTAGGTGTTATAAGGTTAGGGTGTGTCTTGGGTGGTCGTTAGCCGGAGAGTCACTTAGGTGGCTAATGTAACACATTAAATTCGGGTCAATCCGTCCTAGTCAGGTTTGGGGTGTCATACTAATTGCCGTTCTTATTTATTTTTGAAAATTTTTTTAACTTTTATTTGATTTCTAGAGGATTATATATTGAACTAAGTACTTTCAATGGATAGATTTTTTTTCATATATTGCATATTATGTCATTGTTCATTAACTTGCTTAGTTATAATTATGATTATTTGATTATTGATGCAAAATTCAGACTAAGATTAATGGTTAAATCACTTATTTACGTTCTAAGTTACTGGATTAAGGGGAATATGCTAAGGGGGAGCATTTGTTGACTGATGTTTAAGCTTCCTACATTGAATTTGTTTTGTTCAAAAAATTGCCAAATGGGGAGGTTGTTGAAATATTTGATGTTGCTACAATGAGCTAAGGTAAGTGTCTACTTCCTTCACCAATACGACAAAACAACTTCCTATATTTGGAAGATTATCAATTTATTGAACTAAATCTTTGGGTTATGCTGATATCCTAGAATGATCCAAGCCTATCAATAAAGATCATTTCAATTGGAGAAACAAGTTTAGAAGATTGGATCAAATTGGATAGAGTATATCAAATCCCTTGGATCGAGGAATTTAGATTGGATTAAAACTTTAAAGACTTATCTGCAAACAATCCATTTTACCTCGATTGTTAATGTAACACCTCTAACCCGAATCTCTCACTAAAATAGGGTTACAGAGCATTACTAGAGATTACAAATCAAACAGACTAAAAATACAAACATTTTATATCATATAGTATTCATGTCAAAAACCAATTAAATTCGTAAATGTAACAGCCCGGTTTAGACCCTAGTTAGAACAGTGGTTCGAGACAACAAATTCGAGGTCATAAAAATATTTTAATGATATTTTCTGTATGAATGATAGGTGACATAGCCTGTGTGAAAATTCTGTGTGATGATTTGATCGTTTTAGTGTCGAATTAAGAGAAATGACTTAATTGCATAAGGAGTAAAATGCTGTGTGCTGATTTTTGAGTACTTATATGTTGTTGGCTTTTTAAGGAGGAGGTCTTATGTTGTTAATAAACCATTTTCAAGTTAGTGGATGGCTAAATGACAAATTAGCCTTAATTTATATTTGTTTTATATGTTTAATGGAAGGGCAAAATGGTAAACTATGTGTTAATGTTATTATAACAAAAACAAAAAGGAATTAAATGGCCATTTTTATCATCTTCTTTGGCCGAATGTAACTAAAGAAAGAAAAGAAAGAATTGAGCTAGGTATTCGGCACTTACAAGGCTAAATTAAAGGTATGTTTTTGGTCGATTTTCGATAATTTCTACGTTTACGTAATCGTTGCTTCGTGCTCTAGCTAACCCTTGTTGTAATTTTATGAATTGATGATGTTTTGTGATGAGCCATTGATGAATGTGTGAGCTATGTGCTCGATGATAGTGAAATATGAAGACTTAGTGCTGGATTAGCATATTTTATCTTTGGATTTTTGATGAAATTGAGTAATTTGGGCTAAATTGTGAAAAGTGTATATTGAGGGACTAAAATGTAAAATAAATGAAATGTGTAGGTTTGTATGGACATTAGTAAAATTCGGCTAAGCTTGTGCTAGGTGGAATTTGGTAAATTTGATGATTTTGTGAGATAGGGACTAAAGTGTCGAAATGTGAAAATGTGAGGGCTATTTTGTAAAATGCCCTAAATATGAGTGTTTGGATTAAAATGAATGATTTGGTGATTAAATGGATTGAATTTAAATGTGTATAGACCAAGAACGAGAGAGGTTCGAATCGAGATCGAGGCAAAGATAAAGTGCTCGATTAATCGACTATTTCGGTATTTTGACACCCGAGGTAAGTTCGGATATAATATGTGTACTTAGTTGTGTTTAAATGTTGTGAAACGAATGGTTTTGATATTATTGATTTATAAATGTTATGTGAGAAATGAATCTATGTGGCACTAAGTGTGCGCATTTGGGAGGGTAACCGAGAAGATTAGCACTTTGTGTGCGAAATAATAGAAGTTTCGAATTTGTGATTGGCACTGTGTGTGTGATATTGAATCGAGTTCGATTTTGTATTAAGGCACTGAGTGTGCGATTATAAGAAATGAATAGCACTGTGTGTGCAATTATATGAAAGCTTTGTCTTATTGAATTGGCACTGTGTGTGCGACATCGAGGCAAGTCAAATAAAAGAATAGACACTAAGTGTGCGATTATAATTAACAACTAGCATTGTGTGTATGAAATAATAGAAACTACGGCTTTAATGAATAGCACTGTGTGTGTGAAACGATAGAAGTTGTGGCTCATCGAAATGGCACTGTGTGTGCGTTACCGATATAAGTTCTATTTAATACATCGGCACTAAGTATGCGATGACAAATAGGCTTCGGTTGTGAAATTGGCACTAAGTGTGCAAATTCATTTGAGTAATAGCAAAGGTTGAAATAGAGGTAAAATCGAGGAATTGAGTTGTATGAATGGTGAGTAACTACGTGTTGATCAAGGTATGTTTGAATCTATGTGGTTGATGATATATTTAAGAGTTGAATGAATAGTTATTTAAGCATATGGTTAAGAGTGATATTGTGCTTAGTTGTGCCATTATCTATGTGATGGTTGGATAGTATGATTAGTGATTAACTAAGTGTTGGCAAGGTAAGTATGATACCTATGTGATTGGTGAAATTTGAAGTGAAAGAATGGAATGCTATGTGAGTATTAAAATAAGTTGAACTTGTGTACCATTGATAAAATACTTATGTGATGGTTAAATGTGTATATTGACTTGGTTCATTGAGTTAATTGTTTTATAATTCGAACTTACTAAGCTTTGGAAAGCTTATTGTGTGATTTGTTTCTCCACTTTGTAGGATTAGTAAAGCTAGCTCGGATCTGGGATCGTCAACTTCTCAATCACACTATCGACATTCTATTTTGGTACTCTTGAAAGGATGTATATAGTTGTAATATGGCATGTATAGTGTAATATCCCAGACTATGGCTTATGCATAATTGCTTAATTGAATGTGAAAGCATACCGTTGTATGTATAAATGTGTTCTATGAACCTTAGTGAGTAGGTGAACGCTTTAGAAATTATTTAATTTTAAGTCTAAAAGAGGGAGTTAAGCCTGATAGGCCTTAAGAAAATAAATGGGGGAAATAAAACACACAAACAGGATTGGAAAAGTGGCCCGGAGGCACCACTTAAGGCCTCTGGGAATGACGCCACTAGCAGGGTAAATGGGCCAAAGTTCGAGTCGCATGGGAAGCTAAATGGAAGCTTTTATTTTCGGCAACAAGGAGCAATAGTGGACGGCAAAAGGAGTCTATGGGAGGAGTTTGAGATGAAGTCTAGTTCTCTTAGAAATTTCGGCTAAGGTAGGAGATAGGTGATGAATTATTTTTGGAAAGGGTAAGGAAGAGTGAATTAAGGGATTTGATAGTAAGAGGAAGAGGTGGCCGGCCAAGGGACTCTAGGTTTAGTAATTTCTGCAAGAGGAGGAAAAGTAAGGCTATTATTCTTTTCTCTTTTGAAACCTCTGCTGAATTCTCTAGCCACTCTTCTCCTTCTCTCTTTATTTTGCCAAAAGTCGGAAAACACAAGTAACCATTGCCGATTTCTTCACCTTTCTCTTCTTCTTTTTGCAAACTTTTCAAAAGCCAAAAGTAAGTTCCTCCTAAGCCATTACCGATTCTCTCTAAGTCCCATACACCTTTCTTCTCTTTTCTTTTCCTTGTTAAAGCCGAATCTCACATATTAGTGGCCATAGCCGAATACTCCCCTATCCTCTAGGAGCCGAATTTCTCTACTTCAAGGAAGGACATTTGATTAAATTGGTAAGGAATATCACCTATGTCAATCTACTTTCTTTATTTCTTCTCCTGACTGTTGAAATCGAAATCCAATCTCTCCTAATCTTGTTGGCCGAAACTTGGAAGGTGAATTTTGGGATTTTCCATATTAGCCGATTTCTAGGGAGATCATCCGGGATTTCAGATCTAAGGTATTTCGGCATCTTCATAAGCCAAGTGACAAGTTTTCGGGATTTTAGATTCACAAGGTAAGTGAATATTTTAATCGGCCAAAGCTAAATTTGGTAGTTCAAATCTATTTCTTGTTTATTCAAAAGCCGGAAACTAATTATTTAAGTAATCTAGTGTTGGCCGATTGCTAGGGGGCAAGATCACGAAATTTTGGGATTTGAGAAGTACTCAAATCGGCAAGCAAGGTAAGAAGTTGGTTATATTAAGCCTTCGGGATTTGGTTTTATAGCCGAATGGCTTTTTACTAACATGTTAGGGTTGGCCGAATATAGGAATTAAAGATCTAAAGCGATAGATCGAGTTTTGGATTTCAATAAATTGATAAGTATACCATGTGTGTACCCACACTAAGCTTTAATTAATTGACGGTTATGTTTTAATTAATATGTACAAGAATATGTTATGATGTGGCCAAAGTACCATATAATGGTACAGAAGTACTCAGTACGTTTTCCTACTCCTACTATGAGTATGATAAAATGACAATAGTGATAAGAATGTGAAACAAAGCATGTTTTGCATGATATGTTTGACATGGGGCATATGGGTGATATGTGAAGGGAAGTGAATTGGTGGTTTAATACCCCAATATCGAATGTGGTGACTTATGTCACCATATTCGAATGTGGTGACTTATGTCACAATATCGAATGTGGTGACTTATGTCACAATATATGAATGTGGTGACTTATGTCACAAAATAATTATCTGGTGGCTATGCCACGAATTTTATAAGGGCGATGAGCACGTCATTGCAATGACGCCTTGATGGTGTGTAGCGGATGGAGGGTTGACTTAGTAGTCCCCACGGTGTGATGGTTGGTACGGGTGATGTGTAGCGATGGATATTTTGGCTTGGGTTGGGTTTGCATCATGATTTATATGTGTTAATATGATTTGATATGCCCGAAATTAATTGAGACTTGTGATGGTTGTACACATTGAGTCCGTTTGATGACCCTTTGTGGGACTATTTTTAGGTGACACTCGATGATGGACCGAGTCGTGAAGCTCGATGATGGCCATGCACAGTTCGGGATTTTATTTCATTTTGGACTTATTATATTTTAAGTATTTTGGATTTAATTTGGGTTTTGATCTGATGTAATAAGGCCTTGGTTTGAACTATTATGCATGCATATTTAATTATCTAAGTATGACTCGATTTTAATGATACAAGGTTAAAGTCTATTTTTCTAAGTATAAATTTTAAACGTTTTGACACATAATCAACATGGGTTTTAACATTCGAGCCCAACCCAAATCAACTGTTTCAAAAACTCGCAAAATTTTAGCAAGGTTACAAACAAGATTCGAACGGTTTTTCCTAGGAACATGCCAGATCCGGTTAGGGCTTGTGGGTCGGGTTTGGGGTGTTTCAGTTTGGTATCAGAGCCCAGTTTTAAACTCTCGGCCTTGGGTTTAAGGCCCAAAACGTTTTCTGTCTTTTGAAATTGGATTTTTCTAAGAAGTAAGTAGGTTTTTCTGGCATGGCACCTGAGTCTCCGGCCCGAAGTCCACCAGGTAAGTACCCCTATCCCTTGTGTGATTTATGATATGAATTGTAGAAGGGTAGAAATGGAACGTAGATTAGCATGATAAGTACTTGAACCCTTGGACTAGGTTACTCCAACAATTACATAAAATTTTAAGTGCCTAATTAAACAAACCTGTGGTTAAGTCGCCGAGTTAGGGTGTGGCAACCATTGTGCACATGTCTAGGATTGGTTTTGGTGGGAGCTTGGTATTTAAGCAGTCCGTGTGACTCACCTCCTCTCCACTCGAATCCTACCTGGTGCGTAGCTTCGGTTCACCCTAACCAAGAGGACTCAGCCACAGGCTAAACCCAATAATTAAAACCCGAAAGGGGCTAGCCACATTTTTATGGAAACCCTAGTTTTAAAAGTCAACAAACTACCCTTTTGAATTGTGAAAATTATTATTTTGGAAAAAAAATTTCTAAGAATTTTTAATTTACAAAATTACCTAAATACCCCTAGTGGTAAAATTACTAAAATGCCCTTGGTTCTAAAATTTCCATATTACCCTTGATTTCAATAAAATTTCCCTATTTTGCAGGAATATCCAAAAACTTTACAAAATATCAAGACACCCTGATTTGGAAAATTTACGAAATTACCTCTGATTTGCAAATGACCAAATTACCCCTAACCTGTACAAATGACCAAAATACCCTCAATAAGGAAAATCAACGAAGTACCCTCAAATTAAAAACCCTTAAAAATACCCTTGTTTTGAAAAGTAACCAGAACCACATTTTGCGAAAAAAATTACCGAAAAGACCCTGGCTTGAAAAATTACAAAAATACCCCTAGTGTATAAAATTATCATTTCACCTTTGAAATTTTTTCGGCAAGTATTTTAATTTTGAAAACATCAACAATCTCCATTTTGCAACATTTTCAAATACCTTAATTTGAAAATTACCAAAATACCTCTGTAGGACAAACTTACAGAAATACCCACAGGTAGTGGAAAAGCAACAAACAACGACAACTACAACATTTCTCTGTAATGAGCATGAAGTTCATGTGTGTGACTAAATGAATGATGTGAGGCTGTATGTGTATGAATCGAAAGAACTACTTCTTAAAACTATTAAACATAAAACTGTTCGTGTTAAATCAATGGAACAAAACTAATACATAAAATTCTTTAATCAGATAAACGCTAAGCGGAAGTATGAATTCAAGGGGACGTGGTCGTAACGTGTGTGGCCGTGGAAGAGGCCTAATGACCGTGTCTGAACCTGTTAGATTGGGTCAAGGATCTGAGAATGAAATGCCACCACCGCCACCACCAGCCGCTGATGTGGAATATCAAGATCGGGCCAGGATCACGCAGTGTCACAGCGATCTTTGCGAGTTTTAGAAAGGGTGGTGGAGCGGTGGAGGCATGGGAGCTCAAAGTCGGTACTGGCGACTCAGAGCCAACGAGTGAGGTGTTCCGTGGTATATCGGTGTGGCACCAGTCACCGAGTATTGGTTGGAGGCGGTGGCGGATTATGGATGAGCTCGATTTAACCGACGAGGAAAAAGCGAAAGGATTGGTGTCGCTTCTTCGCGATGAGTCATATCAATGGTGGCTCACGGTGCGGGATGGTGCTACAACCGAGGAACTCACGTGGGAGTATGCTAAAGCGACATACCGGAAGAAGTATGTTGGCACTCATTATATTGATGCCCAAAGAAAGGCTTTTCTAGGGTGGTTCAAGGAAACAAGTCCGTGGTGAAATCTGGTGAATTTCTAAGGTTGAGCCGTTATGCTCGAGGCATAGTGTCGATCGAGCATGAGCGTGTGTCCGATTTGAAGATGGACGAAGGATGACTGAGGTTTTGATAGCCCATAACAGAGCGGGAGTTTACCGTGTTAGTGGAGAAGGCTAAGGTAGCCGAGGGTATCAAGGATTCTGTAAAGCGAACAACGATCGAAATAAGCGAAAAAGAGGTTTGGATCATCAAGGCCATCTAGGAATGAGCAAAAGAGGCCTAGAGTTGATGGGTCATGAGGTCGACAAGTCTTGCTAGAGGCGATGTCGTACTTGTGATCGATGTGGGAAAAACACTTGGGTGAGTGTTGGAAAAGACGGAGGATGCTTCAAGTGTGGGTCCAAGGACCACATGATTAAGGATTGTCTGAGAGAGAACCAGAAGAGGCGACCAATGAGGTCAAGGACCTAACCAGCGGAAGAAGGAGGATGCCAATGACCACCGCGAGGTCGTGGTTCGGTTAGCGAGGTAATGGTTCCGGTAGAGGATGAGAAACACCGAGCCGAGGTGTTGGTAACACGGAGGATAGGCAACCAGGTTTGGTTTACGCGATTCGTCAGAGGGAAGATGGAGACGCACCGGACGTCATAACCGGTACGTTCCTTATATCTAGCAAACCCTATGTTGCTTTAATTGATGTGGGCTCAACCCATTCTTATGTTGCATGCAGTGTAGTTGAAACACTAGACATAGCCTCTGAACTTTCTAGTAGGGAGATGACTGTAGTAAGCCCACTAGGTCAAATTGTAGTGGTGAATAAGATGTTTCGGAGGGTACCTTTGGAACTTCAAGGAGTGGTATTTCTTGCCGACTTAATAGAATTACCCTTCGGGGAATTCGATCTTATACTTGGCATAGATTGGCTAGTGGAGCATTGGGCTGTATTGGATTATGCAGCCAAACGAATGGAATTAAGGACCCCTAAGGATGAGGAAGTGGTTATGATAGGAGAAAGAAGGAACTACCTATCGAATGTAGTTTCTATTTTAAAGGCTGATAAGATGGTTCGGAAAGGATGCAAGGTGTTTTTGGCTTTCATTAGTACTTTGGATGAGAAAGAAGGGGGAGTTAGTGGAGTTAGAACTATAAGGGAGTTTAAGGATGTCTTTCCAGAGGAATTACCCGGAATACCCCCGGATAGGGAGGTGGAGTTTGGAATCGACTTGCTGTCGGGTACAGCTCCTGTGTCCATTGCCCCGTACAGAATAGCACCAAAGGAGTTGGTTGAGCTCAAGGCTCAAATCCAAGAATTGCTAGACTGTGGGTTTATCCAACCCAGTGTGTCTCCATGGGGAGCACCGGTCTTGTTTGTGAAAAAGAAGGACGAAACTATGCGCATGTGCATAGATTATCGTCAGTTGAACAAGCTGACCATCAAGAACAAGTATCCTCTGCCAAGAATAGATGACTTGTTCAATCAGCTTAAAGGAGTCGCGGTTTTCTCAAAGATAGATCTGAGGTCTAGATATCATCAGCTTAAGGTGAAGGAGGCTGATATCCATAAGACGGCCTTCTGAACAAGGTACGGGCATTATGAGTTTTTGGTAATGCCGTTCGACTTGACTAATGCCCCAGTCGCGTTTATGGACATGATGAACTAGATTTTCCAACCCTATCTAGACCGGTTTATCATTGTGTTCATAGACAATATCTTGGTGTACTCGAAGTCGGAGGAAGAACACGATGAGCACCTCCGAGTTGTGTTACAAGTGTTGAGGGAGAAGAAGCTCTATGCCAAATTCAACAAGTGTGAATTTTGGCTTAAGGAGGTTACATTTTTAGGACATGTAGTATCTGCTGAAGGAATAAGGGTGGATCCATGGAAGATTGAGGCAGTTTTGGATTGGAAACCCCCTAAGTCTGTGGCAGAAGTTCGAAATTTCTTAGGATTGGCAGGCTATTATAGACGCTTGTGGAAGGGTTCTCATCGATAGCCGCACCGCTGACAAAGTTGTTAAGGAAGGAAGTGCCTTTCGTATGGACCGATAAACAACAGGAGAGCTTTGAGAAGCTTAAAAGGGTCTTGACCGAAGCCCCAGTTCTGATTCAGCCGGAGGCAGGGAAGGATTTTGTGGTGTATTGTGACGCTTCCCATACAAGATTGGGATACGTATTAATGCAAGATGGGAAAGTAGTTACGTATGCGTCTCGACAACTGAGGCCACACGAGGTTAACTACCCGACGCACTACTTGGAATTGGCGGCAGTGGTCTTTGCCCTTAAGGTGTGGAGGCATTATCTTTATAGAGAAAAGTCAGTGATCTACACAGACCACAAAAGCCTTAAGTATCTACTGACTCAGAAGGAGTTGAATCTGAGATAGTGAAGGTGGGTGGAATTATTGAAGGACTACGATTGTTCCATAGAATATCATCCAGGCAAGGCAAATGTAGTGGCGGACGCCTTAAGTCGGAAGGTAGTGACTGATCTGAGGGCGATGTTCGCACATCTAAGCTTGTATGATGATGGAAGTCTGCTGGCAGAGCTACAAATTAAGCCAACGTGGTTGAATGAAGTCAAAGAAGGACAGTTGGTGGATGAGGATCTAAGTGTTAAGTTGCGACAAGTGCAGAATGGAGAGTTGGAAAATTATGGTATCAACGATGAAGGAGTATTGTGTTTCAAGGGTAAGGTCTGTATACCGAAGGACGAGGAGCTTAGGCAAAGAATTCTTCGGGAATCGTATAGTAGCCCTTATGCTATGCATCCGGAGGTAGTAAAATGTCTGAGACCTAAGGAGCAGTTTTGGTGGCGTGTCTTAGCGAGAGTTAACGAATATGTTGGCAAGTGTTTGGCGTGTCGACAAGTTAAGGTTTGAACACCAAGTTCCGTCGAGATTGCTTCACCAATCTGATTCCCCAATGGAAGTGGGAGAGAATTACCATGGAATTCGTTAGTGGGCTTCCCCTTACGCCTACTAAGAAGGACTCGGTATGGGTGATAGTGGATCGGCTGACAAAGTCCGCGCATTTTTTACCCATATGAGTTGATTATTCATTGCGGAAGTTGGCAAGGTTATATGTGGCAGAGATTGTAAGGTTACACGGAGTATCGATGTCAATTATCTCGGATAGGGATCCGAGGTTCACGTCTCGATTTTGGAAAGCTCTACATCAGGCCTTAGGCACCAAATTGGATTTCACTATGGCTTTTCATCCACAGTCAGACGGCCAGTCTGAACGAGTAATCCAAGTCTTAGAGGATATGTTACGAGGCTGTGTGATGGATTTCAGAGGAAGTTGGGAGGAATATTTGCCTTTAGCAGAGTTTGCCTACAATAACAGCTATCAGACAAGTATTCGAGTGGCACCGTACGAAGCACTGTATGGTCAAAAGTGTCAGACTCCTACATGTTGGACAAAATTAAAGGAACGTTGAGTTTTGGGTCCAGAGATTGTGGCTGAATCGGAGGAGAAGGTTAAGATAATTCAGGCACGATTAAAGGAGGCGTCTGATAGGTAGAAGTCGTATGCAGATCTCAAACGAAAGGAGATTGAATTTGATGTGGGAGATCAAGTGTTTCTTAAAGTTTTTCCTTGGAAAAAGGTAATGAGATTTGGTCAGAAAGGGAAGTTAAGTCCAAGGTTTATAGGACCTTATAAGGTTTTGAAGCGAATTGGACCAGTGGCATATCAGTTGGAGTTGCCACCGGAGTTGAAGCAGATGTACGATGTATTCCATGTTTCCATGCTACGTCATTATCGATCGGATCCATCTCATGTAGTGTAGGTTGAAGAGGTAGATATAAGGCCAGACCTGTCCTATGAAGAGGAGCCGATTCAGATCTTGGAGCAAGATGTAAAAGTGTTACGGAGGAAGTCAGTACCTTTAGTCAAAGTGTTACGGCGAAATCATGGATCAGAGGAAGCTTCTTGGGAGCCAGAAGAAGTAATGCGACAGCAATACCCTCACTTGTTTCAGCCAGGTAATTTCGAGGACGAAATTATTTTAAGGGGGTAGAACTATAATATCCCAGACTATGGCTTATGCATAATTGCTTAATTGAATGTGAAAGCATGCCGTTGTATGTATAAATGTGTTCTATAAACCTTAGTGAGTAGGTGAATGCTTTAGAAATTATTTAATTTTAAGTCTAAAAGAGGGAGTTAAGCCTGATAGGCCTTAAGAAAATAAATGGGGGAAATAAAATGCACAAACGGGCTTGGAAAAGTGGCCCGGAGGCGCCACTTAAGGCCTCTGGGAATGACGCCACTAGCAGGGTAAATGGGCCAAGGTTCGAGTCGCATGGGAAGCTAAATGGAAGCTTTTATTTTCGGCAACAAGGAGCAGTAGTGGATGGCAAAAGGAGTCTATGGGAGGAGTTTGAGATGAAGTCTAGTTCTCTTAGAAATTTCGGCTAAGGTAGGAGATAGGTGATGAATTATTTTTAGAAAGGGTAAGGAAGAATGAATTAAGGGATTTGATAGTGAGAGGAAGAGGTGGCCGGCCAAGGGACTCTAGGTTTAGTAATTTCTGCAAGAGGAGGAAAAGTAAGGCTATTTTTCTTTTCTCTTTTGAAACCTCTGCCGAATTCTCTAGCCACCCTTCTCCTTCTCACTTTATTTTGTCAAAAGACGGAAAACACAAGTAACCATTGCCGATTTCTTCACCTTTCTCTTCTTCTTTTTGCAAACTTTTCAAAAGCCAATAGTAAGCTCCTCTTAAGCCATTGCCGATTCTCTCTAAGTCCCATACACCTTTCTTCTCTTTTCTTTTCCTTGTTAAAGCCGAATCTCACATATTAGTGGCCATAGCCGAATACTCCTCTATCCTTTAGGAGCCGAATTTCTCTACTTCAAGGAAGGACATTTGATTAAATTGGTAAGGAATATCACCTATGTCAATCTACTTTCTTTATTTCTTCTCCTGACTGTTGAAATAGAAATCCAATCTCTCCTAATCTTGTTGGCCAAAACATGGAAGGTGAATTTGGGATTTTACATATTAGCCGATTTTAGGGAGATCATCCGGATTTGGATCTAAGGTATTTGGCATCTTCATAAGCCAAGTGACAAGTTTTCGGGATTTTAGATTCACAAGGTAAGTGAATATTTTAATCGGCCAAAGCTAAATTTGGTAGTTCAAATCTATTTCTTATTTATTCAAAAGCCGAAAACTAATTATTTAAGTAATCTAGTGTTGGCCGATTGCTAGGGGCAAGATCACGAAATTCTGAGATTTGAGAAGTACTCAAATCGGCAAGCAAGGTAATAAGTTGGTTACATTAAGCCTTGATTTGGTTTTATAGCGAATGGCTTTTACTAACATGTTAGGGTTGGTAGAATATAGGAATTAAAGATCTAAAGCGATAGATCGAGTTTTGGGATTTCATAAATTGATAAGTATACCAGGTGTGTACCCCACACTAAGCTTTAATTAATTGACGGTTATGTTTTAATTAATATGTATGATGTGGCCAAAGTACCATATAATGGTACGAAGTACTCAGGTACGTTTTCCTACTCCTACTATGAGTATGATAAAATGACAATAGTGATAAGAATGTGAAACAAAGCATGTTTTGCATGATATGTTTGACATGGGGCATATGGGTGATATGTGAAGGGAAGTGAATTGGTGGTTTAATACCCCAATATCTGAATGTGGTGACTTATGTCACAATATCTGAATGTGGTGACTTATGTCACAATATCTGAATGTGGTGACTTATGTCACAATATATGAATGTGGTGACTTATGTCACAAAATAATTATCTGGTGGCTATGCCACGAATTTTATAAGGGCGATGAGCATGTCATTGCAATGACGCCTTCGATGGTGTGTAGCGGATGGAGGGTTGACTTAGTAGTCCCACGGTGTGATGGTTGGTACGGGTGATGTGTAGCGGATGGATATTTAGGCTTGGGTTCGGGTTTGCATCATGATTTATATGTGTTATTATGATTTGATATGCCTGAAATTAATTGAGACTTGTGATGGTTGTACACATTGAGTCCGTTTGACTCACCCCTTTATGGGACTATTTTTCAAGTGACACTCGGTGATGGACCGGTCGTGAAGCTCGATGATGGCCATGCACAGTTCGGGATTTTATTTCATTTTGGACTTGTTATATTTTAAGTATTTTGGATTTAATTTGGGTTTTGATCTAATGTAATAAGGCCTTGGTTTGAACTATTATGCATGCATATTTAATTATCTAAGTATGACTCGATTTTAATAATACAAGGTTAAAGTCTATTTTTCTAAGTATAAATATTAAACGTTTTGACACATAATCAACATGGGTTTTAAAATTTGAGCCCAACCCAAATCAACTATTTTCAAAAACTCGCAAAATTTTAGCAAGGTTACAAACAAGATTCGAATGGTTTTTCCTAGGAACATGCCAGATTCGGTCAGGGCTTGTGGGCCAGGTTTGGGGTGTTTCATATAGGCTGGTCATTCGAATCATGTTTGATTTTGTAAGTAGCCATGGTATGTGGCTAGATATGTGCTAGTTTTAGCGTGAATGGTTTTGGTATATGTGATACATCTTTTGGCATGATTTGTGAATTGAGATATTTACTATTGAATGGTAACTTTGTGTTGATAATATACTAATAGGAATTAGTGAAATTGGGAATGAATTATGCTTGTGATAGAATAAGTAATGGTATTGAATTTGGTATGAATGGAGTTGGTATTGAATGCATGTTTTGAATGGCTAATTTGGTATGTTTTTGGTTACAATATGTGCATGAGATGTCTTGGTTGATTGGCTTGTTGGTTTGACCCTTGAGGGTGGCGTTTTGGCCTTGTAAATGGCCTATAATGTCATACGGTTGTGGCACACGGGCGTGCCTATAGACTGTGTGGAATTTGGCAGAATGTAGCTTGATAGCGCACGGACTCGACACGGGCGTGCTTGGTGGCCATGTGAGAATTGGCAGTATAAGACCTAGTAGGACACGGTCTTAGCACACGAGCGTGCTTGGTGTCGTGTTGGTTTTGGCAGAATTTGGCCACGGAAAGGACACACGGGAAGTGTCAAGTAGCCGTGGGTGAGGCACGGCCTACCCCCATTGGCTTGTGTCCCCTGTATTTTAGAAAAGTTTCAAATTTTTGTGAAATTTTATACGTGTTCCGGTTTAGTCCCGACTCGGTTTATAAGCATGCTTAGAGTCTCGATGACTCATTTAAGGGACACTATGATTGTATATGAATGTGTTTGATGATGATTGACTTTGTGCCGTGAATGCGATGTAAAATGATCCTATTGTTCGGTAATGCCTCTAAACCCTATTCGGGACTGTCTCGAGTCAGGGGTGTTGCAGTAAATATTATCCCTTATACGAGCCCTCGAGGCCCAAAATACGCATTAGAAACAAATCGGGACTAAATTGGAAACTTATAAAATAATTCAGAAACATTTAAAATTTTCAAAGCTGCAGGGGTCAAACAGCCGTGTGGCCAGACCATGTGACTCACACGGCCAAGAGACATGCCCATGTCTTAGACCGTGTGGGCATTCAAAATAGGGACACATGTCTATGTTCCAGCCCGTTTCCTTACACGTGTAACTCATTGGCTTGGGTCACACGGCCAAGCCACACGCCCGTGTGCTAGGCCATGTGAGCATACTGACTTGCGCTCTTTAAAAGATACAAGGGACACACGGCCATGTAACTTGGATGTGTGTCACACATGGTTGAGACACACGCCCGTGTGGACGAAAATAAGTCATTTTACAAGCCACATTTCTCACCCAATTTGGCATCCACCTACACTCAACATTTTGTATATACACAAGTCATAAATAGGCATCCTAAAATAAGCCAAAATCAAGCCTTTAACATGTAAAATCATCACATACAACCAATATGCCCTTAGGCACCTCAAATGACAACTTATAACATGTAAATATAAACATTCAATATATCCAATTGTTTAACTAACTTATATGCATATTTTTACCAAAACTTACCATGAAGATCATTAATCAAAACATAACATTTAGTACCATTTATGTACTTGATATCTAGCATCAAATGATCATATAAGTCACTTGTAACTTGTGCACTAAAAACAGCAATACAAGCCATTCAAAAACTAATATCATTTTACATATGTGCTTTCCACTACAAGCACTAAATCACACCAAATTATAATACATATTCATATGTATATTCAACTACCATTTAATTTTCATCCGTCAAACATAAATCAATTCACATATTAACCGCACCAAACCACACATCAAACATGGTAAGGCCATTTATATATACATAGCAAAATATACCAAAACACAAGCCAATTCAAATGGCTAAACACATATAAGCTATCGTTGGCCAAAATAACCTATACATGCCATTATAACCAAAATTAGATAGCCAAATGTACTAAAAAAGCCAATGGATAGTGTGATAAAGCCCCGACAAGCTTCCAACCCGAATGAGCTTCTGAATCACTATAAAATACGAAAAATAACACAGAGTAAGCATTTAAGCTTAGTAAGTTCGTATAACATAGAATTTAACTTACCATTTAACCACAATTTAGGTAAGTAAACCAAAGCATATCTCAACTCAATTTGGCCAAAATTCTAATGCATATTCATCAACCAAGTTAGCCATGTAATTCATATAAAAACCGAGAATCATGTATGAGTTCAACAACTATTCAAATTCCATATACATGTAACATCCATACCATGTATCCATATATCATATATAAACCATTTCCATATAATTCATATAAGTACTTGTACTAGTTCGTATCAAACTCATATAAAATCGTAATAGAATTGTACCCGTTAAACCATTTAGAATATTGTTGGATTCGCGGGTAGTACACACGAGGCATACTGAACTATAATCCGTCAATTCATGTACATGTATGCTCATACAAGTTGTAAACAGTAAGCTCCTCAGAGCTGAATAACAGTAAGCTCCTTCAAGCTGAATAATGGTAAGCTCATACGAGCTGAGTATCGGTAAGCTCAAAAGATCTAAAATCGGTAACCCTAATTACATGTCATTTGTATCCTACAAAATCCTAAGGTTCAAACAGGGCTCGGTAGTCGTCGTACGCCGTCGGATATGTAATCTGTACTCATATATGATGATAATGAAAATAACATACATCTTATTCAATCAAAGCATATAATTAGACAATTTAATTACACAAACTTACCTCGAGGAGTTTACGTAGATACTAAGGCGACTAATCCGATACTTTTCCTTTGCCCCAATATAACTTCGTACGAGGTCTAATAGGATTTATACGAATGAATTTAACTCAATTAAATATAATTCATATTCAATTTAGTCCAACAGATATTTTGGCAAAATTACCATTTCCCCCTATACTTTTAATCCTTTACAATTAAGTCCTTATCTCAGAAAAATGGAAATTTGCACAATTTCACTACGACCCATCATAGTCGAATTATATACATGCTTATAACAGCCCAAATTTATCACAAATTCATAATTTTACCATTCAATTTATCACATTTTTCAATTTAATCTCTAATTGATAATTTCATCAAAAATTCCTTTACAAAATTTGTTTATCTAACAACAACCATTTATTTTGTAACAGTCTGGTTTAGACCCTAGCCAGAACAGTGGTTTTAAAACCACGAATTTGAGTCAGTGAAATATTTTAATATTATTTTCTATGCCTTTGATAAATGACTAAGCATGTGTGAAAGCCTCATATAAAAATTTGATTATTTGAGTGTTTAATTGACAAAAGGATTAAATTGCATAAAGTATAAAAGTGGCTTTCAAATTGATTAAGTACCTATGAGTTGTGGCTTTTAAAGGTGGGGGCCTTATGAGGCAATTAGACCACTATTAAGTTAGTGGATGGATAAAGGACATTAATGCCCTTAATATATATTTTTTTATTTATTAATTGAAGGGATATTTTAGTAAATGGTATAATAATATGATTATAATGAAACAGTGCTCAAATAAGTTTTTAATTTAGTGTTCATCCACCGAAAATTTGAAAGAAAAAGAAGGGTTGGAGCTTTGTGAAATTCGGCACCTATTTGGCTTAATTAATGTATGTTTTGACTTTGGTTTTTGATGATTTTTATGTCTTTGAGATTGTTGCTTAGTCTACTATCAAGCCCATGTTGTAATTTGAAGAATTGATAATGTTTATGAAATGTTCCATGGATGAAATGGTGAGCTTTGTGATGAGTATTGGTGTTAAATGAAATATATGTGTTTAATGAACATGTTTTGTTCTTGAATTTTTGGTTATTTTAGCTAATTAGGGCTAAATTGTGAAAATAGCATTTTGAGGGACTAAATTGTGAAATAAATGAAATGTTTAAACTTGTATGAGATACATGAGCATTCGGCTAAGCAAGGGTATTTGGTGATTTTGTATATTTGATACTTTGAGAAAAATGAACTAAATTGATAAAATGTACAAAAGTAAGGGCTAAGTTACAAATAGCCCTAAATGTGTGTTTTTCAATTGAAATGAATATGTTGGTAAATAAAAGGGTTAAATTTGAATATGTATAGATCAAGAACCGAAGAAAATGGACTTAGATCGCGGGAAAGCGAAGGTAAGTCAATATACAAATAAATATATTTGTATTAAATTATGTATGTTATTATGACTATTGATAATGATGAATGTATATGAGATGATGTATACATGAATTCTGAGATAAGATTGACATAGTGTTAACATCCGAGAAGTCCCGTTCGAACCTAGGAATAGATAGGATTAACTATGTCATGACATAGGTGTTTGCTATGTGATATCATGTAAGACCACGTCCGGGACGTTGGAATTGATTTGAGATTCGTGTAAGACTACGTTTGAGACGTTGGCATCGATATGAGAATTTACGTGTAAGACCATGTCTGGGACATTGGCATCGTAATGATTCATGTAAGACATTGTCTGGGACAGTGGCATTGATATCTGATTACAAGTAACGTTGGCATTGTACGACTATTCCAAGAACTCTAGGTATCCTATTAGATTCCGAAGGGTTCAACGGGCAAATTTGAGATACGGATGACTATGTGATTAGTAATTTCCGTTTCAGGTACGCTTGTAATGTACACTAAGTGTGTATGAAAGGTAAGTATCTACATGAACTTACTAAGATGGATATGTGAAATGAAATGATAGAATGATATGTGAAAAGATGCTTAAAAGAGCTATGTGTATATGTGATATTTGAGTTGAAGAATGTGGTAAGATATGGCTAAGCAAATGAGCCAAATAATTATATATGATGAATTGGTTATGAGAACCATTAATGTCATAATATCCATATGGTTATGTACATTTATGCTAAGTATATTTGTATATGGCTTACTAAGCTTTTGAAAGCTTACTCTGTGTGTGTTTGCTCTATTTTATAGATCGTCAAATCTACTGAAGGCTCGGGGACCGTCGAGGATCGTCATCACACTACTCAAACTCATTTTGGTACTTTTGAAATATGTATATAGCTAGATATGGAATGCATAGGCTAGTCACTTTGAGTTATGCTTGAGATGTGTAAATATCCATGTGATGTGGCTAGGTTTGGTATTATGTTTGAATAAATATGATACAGGATGTTTGTTTGGTATGGCTTGATAGCTAATGGAATTGCCAAGGCTATGGTAAGCATATGAATGCATTATGAGTATATATGTTTGAGCAAAGAAATGGTCAAATTATGGTAAGTTTGGATGAAATATGTTTGAAAGTATATGTGTTTTAGTTGGGCAAAGTGGTATGATTGGAATTGAGTTTGTATATGAAGATATATTGATTGTTTGATTTGTTTTTGGATGTCAAGTGTGCATGAAAGGAATTGGTAATTTTGCTTGTAGGTTTGACCCTTGTGTGGTGGCATTTTGGCCTTACAAGTGGTCTATTTTACCTACACGGCAGTGGCACACGGGCGTGCCTAGTGGCCATGAGTATAAGTCAGTAGCTACCCTAAGTGTACATGGCCATAGGATACGGGCGTGCCTGGTAGCCATGTGAGTAAGTCGGTAGCTAGCCTCATGTTACACGGCCAAGACACACGGGCGTGTCTGGTAGTTGTGTAGAAAAGTCATTATACATGCTCTGATTTGGCACGGCCAGGCACATGGGTGTGTCTAGTAGCCGTGGGAGGCACACAGCCTACCCACATGGGCATGTGACCTCTGTAACTTAGAAGAGTTTTAAATTTCCTAGAATATTAGTATGTGTTCAGTTTAGTCCCGACATAATTCTAAAGTATGATTAAGGTCTCGTTGACCTATAAAAGGGACACATTGATTGCAATTGATGGATGGTTGTATGAAATATATGTAAAAGTTCCCGATCTGTCCAGTAATACCTTTAATCCATAATCCGGCGACGGATACGGTTTAGGGGTGTTACATTTGGTTGGTATTAAAGCTAGGTTTAGTCGATTCTCGGACTAATGTAGCGTGTGAGAATCTAGCTATACATGCCATATATCTGAACTGTGATAGTGTGATGAATCCTGATGTGTAAAATGTGATTTTCGTATAGTAATGGATTCCGAAAAAGCCATAACTGATGATGTAGAAAGCAATGCGCCTACTCCTGCGCAAGAGACAGCGCCCTCTAAAGAAGCTTTCTTCAGATGATGAGTGAATGGTTCACTCAATTTATGAGAAATAACCTGACTGTTTCACAACCTTTGCCCCCACCTAATCCCCCTCAGACATCTATTATGCCTCCGACTATGAATTTAAATCTATTGAATAAGCCTCCGGTCCACAAAATCCGTAAGTGTGGGGCTGAAGAGTTTAGGGATACTAGTGATGATGATGCCTAAAAAGCTGAGTTCTGGTTAGAAAACACTATCCGGGTATTTGATGAGATGTCCATGACTCCGGAAGAAACTATTAAATGTGTTGTTTCACTGCTATGAGATACATCTTACCAGTGGGGGAAGACTTTGATTTCTGTGGTTCCAAAAGAATGGGTCACTTGGGATTTCTTCCAATCTGAGTTCTGAAAGAAAAATATTAGTGAGAGATTCATTAATCAAAAATGAAATGAATTTTTGGAACTAAAATAGGACCGTATGTCTGTCACTGAATACAAAACGAGAATTCGTGAGGTTAAGTCAGTATGCCCGAGAATGTGTATCATCGGAAGCAATAATGTGTAAGAGATTTGAAGATGGCCTCAATGAAGACATTCGTTTATTAGTCAGGATTTTAGAGATAAAAGAGTTTGTTATGCTTGTTGATCGAGCGTGCAAAGATGAGGCACTCGGGAAAGACAAAAGAAAAGCTGAGTCTAAAGCTAGAGAGGTGAGAAAAAGATTTTCGAGTTAATCATTTCAGTCTACTTCGAAGAAATTTCGAGATGAGCATAGCCGTTTAAAAGTTAATGTGGGACATTCGAATAGAGATCGAGCTAGATCACAAATGAGCTCCAAAACTCCAACAACTTCAATAGTAAGTGTTGGAAATGTTCGATCCGAGAAACCTGAATGTAAGCATTGTGGAAAAAGGCATCCGGGAAGTTGTAGATTGAATGATCGGGCTTGTTTTAGATGTGGATCATTAGATCATTTCATTCGTGATTGCCTAGAGTCTATTGAACAAGAGACTACTCAAAATCGAGATCTGATAACGTCCCAGCGAGAGGTAGACCTTCTCAAAATGCAAGAAACGTCAGTGGTAGTTAGAGGTTTACGAGACACTATTGCAAGATCTAAAGCTAGAGCGCCTGCTAGAGCGTACGCCATCTAAGCTCGTGAGGAATCTTTATCTTCTGATGTTATAACGGGTACTTTTACACTTTATGATACTTCTGTGATTGCATTAATAGACCCTGGTTCTACTCATTCATATATATGAATGAACTTAGTATCCAGTAAGACTTTGCCTATAGAGTCTACTGAGTTTGTTATAAAAGTATCGAACCCCTTAGGTAAAAGTGTCCTGGTTGACAAAGTATGCAAGAATTGTCCGTTAATGTTTTGAGATATTTGTTTCCCTGCTGATTGGATGCTTTTTCCATTTGATGAGTTTGATATCATTTTGGGTATGGATTGGTTGACATTGCATGATGTTGTTGTGAACTGTAAAAGAAAGACTATTGATTTGAGATGTCCAAATGATGAAGTA
The DNA here is from genome assembly GCA_025506655.1 of Gossypium rotundifolium. Taxonomy (NCBI): domain Eukaryota; kingdom Viridiplantae; phylum Streptophyta; class Magnoliopsida; order Malvales; family Malvaceae; genus Gossypium; species Gossypium rotundifolium. Next base: position 149,623,447 of record CP106724.1, read on the forward strand.
GTTCGGGTTGAGTCTAATGATTTGAACGGATTGCCTGCTGTTATATCTGTATTGAAAGCTCAAAGTTATGTGAAAAAGGGATATGAGGCATACTTTGCTTATGTGATTGATTCAAAGGTATCTGGAAAAAAAGTTGAATCAGTGCCAGTTGTTTGTGACTTTTCTGATGTATTTCCTGAAGAATTGCCGGGATTGCCTCCGGTACTTGAAGTTGAATTTGGTATTGATCTGTTGTTGGGTATGACACCTATTTCGATAGCTCTGTATAGAATGGCACCAACAGAGTTGAAAGAGTTAAAGTCACAGTTGCAAGAGTTAACTGACAGAGGGTTTGCAAGACCGAGTTTCTCACCTTGGGGTGCTCATGTTCTGTTTGTGAAAAAGAAAGATGGCATGATGAGAATGTGCCTTGATTATCGCCAGTTGAATAAAGTGACTATAAAGAATAAATATCCGTTGCCCAGAATTGACGATTTGTTTGATCAGTTAAAAGAAGCTACTGTGTTTTTAAAAATAGATCTGAGATCGGGATATTATCAGTTGCGAGTTAAAGATTCAGATATTCTGAAAACTGCTTTCAGAATGAGGTACGGGCATTATGAGTTTTTAGTTATGCCTTTCGGACTAACAAATGCTCCTGCTATTTTTATGGATCTGATGAACAGAATTTTTAGACCCTACCTAGATCGATTTGTTGTTATATTCATCGATGACATTTTGATTTATTCTCGAGATGAAACTAAACATGCTGAACATTTGAGAATTGTGTTGCAAACTCTGAGAGAAAAACAATTGTATGTGAAATTCAGTAAATGTGAATTCTGGTTACGTGAAGTTAGTTTTCTAGGGCATATTGTGTCAGCATCAAGAATATGTGTTGATCCGAGCAAGATTTTTGCTATTCTGGAATGGAAGCCTCCGAAAAATGTATCTGAAGTCCGTAGTTTCCTGGGACTTGCTGGTTATTATCGAAGATTCGTAAAAAGACTTTTTGATGATAGCAACTCGTTGACTAGATTACTTCAGAAAGATGTAAGGTTTGAATGGTCCGATAAATGTAAGAAAAGTTTTGATCAGTTAAAAGCCCTTTTGACTGAAGCTCTAGTTTTAGTACAGCTAGAATCGGGTAAAGAATTTGTGATTTACAGTGATTCTTCGTTAAATGGTCTGGGATGTGTTTTGATGTAAGAAGACAAAGTAATAGCTTATGCTTCGAGACAATTGAAGCCGCATGAAAAGAATTAACCGACACACAACCTTGAGCTTGCTGCAATTGTATTCGCATTAAATATTTGGCGACATTATCTATTCGGTGAGAAATGTCTTGTGTTTTCGGATCATAAAAGTTTGAAATATATGATGATTCAAAAAGATTTGAATCTACGTCAAAGAAGGTGGCTAGAGTTATTGAAAGATTATGAACATGTAATTGATTATCATCCTGGTAAAGCAAATGTCGTTGCTGATGCACTGAGCAGGAAATCATTGTTTACATTACGTGCTATGAATGCTCAATTAGATCTGTTTGATGATAGTTTAGTGATAGCTAAATTAAAATCAAAATCATTTTTTTACAATAGATATGTAATGCTCAGAAAGTTGATAATGAAATGTTAGCGAAACGAGCTCAATGTGATCCGAACTCTGATTCTGAATTTTGAGTTGATAATGATGATTGCTTGAGATTTCAAGATCGAGTCTGTGTTCCGAGAAACCTAGAATTGATTCAGTTGATTTTAAATGAAGCACATAATAGTCGCCTATCTGTTCATCCAGGAAGCACTAAAATGTATCATGATCTGAAACAACACTATTGGTGGTCGGTATGAAACGAGATATCTCTGGCTTTGTGTCAAAATGTTTAGTCTGTCAACAAGTTAAAGCTGAACATCAAGTTCCGTCTGGTTTTCTATAACTAATTCTGACCCGAGTGGAAATAGGATAGGGTGAAAATGGATGTTGTTTTGGGATTGCCTTTGAATCCGATAAAGAAAGATGCAATTTGGGTTGTAGTTGATCGATTGATGAAATTCGCCCATTTTATTCCGGTGAGATCTAATTATTCACTTGATAAGTTAGCTGAGCTTTACATTTCTAATATTGTGAGATTACACAGGGTGCCACTATCCATTGTGTCTGATAAAGATCCGAGGTCTACTTCACAGTTCTGGAAGAACCTACAAGAAGCTTTAGGCACGGAATTGCATTTCAGTACCGCTTTTCATCCATAAATGGATGGTCAATCCGAGCGGATTATTCAAATTCTCGAGGACATGTTGAAATGTTGCATCCTTGAGTTTAATGGCTCGTGGGAACAATATTTGCCATTGATTGAATTTACATATAACAATAGTTTTCAGTTGAGAGTTAAAATGGCAACTTATAAAGCTTTATACGGACGTAAATGTCGAACACCTTTGTATTGGACTGAGCTCAATGAAAATAAGCTACACGGGGTTGATTTGATAAAAGATACTGAATAAAAAGTAAAAGTAATCCGAAATAGTCTGAAATTAGCATATGATCGTCAGAAGTCTTATGCGGACTTAAAACGAAAGAGATTGAATTTGAGATTGGTGACAAAGTGTTTCTGAAAGTGTCTCCATGGAAAAAAGTACTCTGATTCGGATGTAAAGGCAAGTTAAGTCTGAGGTTCTTCAGACCTTATGAGATTATCGAGCATGTTGGGCCAGTCGCATACAGATTGTTGTTGCCATCCGAGCTTGAAAAGATACACAATGTATTCCATGTTTCGATGCTCCATAGATATCGATCAAATTCGTCACATGTGATTACTTTGTCTAAGATTGAAATCCATTCTGATATGACTTATGCAGAGGAACCGATCCGTATCTTAGCTTGTGAAGTGAAAGAATTGAGAAACAAGAAAATTTCGTTAGTAAAAGTGTTATGGCATCGACACGGGATAGAAGAGGCTACATGGGAGCCTGAAGATTCAATGAGACAGCAATATCTGAATCTATTTAACTGTAAGATTTTTGAGGACGAAAATCCCTAAAGAGGGAGAATTGTAACAGTCCGGTATAGACCCTAGTCGGAGCAGTGGTTTATGAACCATGAATTCGAGTTAGTGAAATATTTTAATATTATTTTCTGTGCCTTTGATATGTGACTAAACATGTGTGAAAGCCTCGTATAAAAATTTGATTATTTGAGTGTTTAATTGACAAAAGGATTAAATCACATAAATTCTAAAAGTGGCTTTCAAATTGATTAAGTACCTATGAGTTGTGGCTTTTAAAGTTGGAGGCCTTATGAGGCAATTAGACCACTATTAAGTTAGTGGATGGATAAAGGACATTAATGCCCTTAATATATGTTTGTTTTATTTATTAATTGAAGGGGTATTTTAGTAAATGGTATAATAATATGATTATAATAAAACAAAGCTCAAAATAAGTCTTTAATTTAGTGTTCATCCACCGAAAATTTGAAAGAAAAAGAAGGGTTGGACCTTTGTGAAATTCGGCACCTAGTTGGCTTAATTAATGTATGTTTTGACTTTGGTTTTTGATGATTTTTATGTTTTTGAGATTGTTTCTTAGTCTAATATCAAGCCCATGTTGTAATTTGAAGAATTGATGATGTATATGAAATGTGCAATGGATGAAATGGTGAGTTTTGTGATGAGTATTGGTGTTAAATGAAAGATATGTGTTTAATGAACAAGTTTTGTTCTTGAATTTTTTGTGATTTTAGCTAATTAGGGCTAAATTGTGAAAATAGCATTTTGAGGAACTAAATTGTAAAATAAATGAAATTTTTGAACTTGTATGAGATATATGAGCATTCGGCTAAGCATGGGTATTTGGTGATTTTGTATATTTGATGCTTTGAGAAAAATGGACTAAATTGATAAAATGTACAAATGTGAGGGCTAAGTTGCAAATAACCCTAAATATGTGTTTTCCGATTAAAATGAATATGTTGGTAAATAAAAGAGTTAAATTTGAATATGCATAGATCAAGAACCGAAGAAAATGGACTTAGATCACGAGAAAGCGAAGGTAGTAGAATAACCGAGTCCGAACAAATATCCGAATCCGAGGTAAGTCAATATACAAATAAAAGTGTTTGTATTGAATTATGTATTTTCTTATGACTATTGATAATGATAAATGTATATGAGATGATGCATACATGAATTCTGAGATAAGATCGACATAGTGTTAACATCCGAGAAGTCCTGTTCGAACCTAGGAATTAATAGGATTAATGTCATGACATAGGTGTCTGTTATGTGATATCATATAAGACCACATCCGGGACATTGACATTGATTTCAGATTCGTGTAAGACCATGTCTGGGATGTTGGCATCGATATGAGAATTTACGTGTAAGACCATGTCTGGGACATTGGCATCGTAATGATTCGTGTAAGACCCTGTCTGGGACAGTGACATCTATATCTGATTACATGTAAGACCACGTCTGGGGCGTTAGCATTGTACGACTATTTCGAGCACTCTGAGTATCCTATTAGATTCCGAAGGGTTCAACGGGCAAATTCAAGATTCGAACGACTATGTGATTAGTAATTTTCGTTTCAAGTACGCTTGTTATGTACACTAAGTGTGTATGAAAGGTAAGTATCTACATGAACTTACTAAGATGGATATGTGAAATGAAATGATAGAATGATATGTGAAGAGATGCTTAAAAGAGCTATGTGTATATGTGATATTTGAGTTGAAGAATGTGGTAAGATATGGCTAAGCAAATGTTCCAAAGAAATATATGTGATGAATTTGTTATTAGAACCATTAATGCTATAGTATCCATATGGTTATGTACATTTATGCTAAGTTTATTTGTATACGGCTTACTAAGCTTTTGAAAGTTTACTCTGTGTGTGTTTGCTCTGTTTTATAGATCGTCAAATCTACTGAAGGCTCGAGGACTGTCGAGGATCGTCATCACACTACTCAAACTCATTTTGGTACTTTTGAAATGTGTATATAGCTAGTTATGGAATGTATAGGCTAGTCACTTTGAGTTATGCTTGAGATGTGTAAATATCCATGTGATGTGGCTAGGTAAATGTTGGTATTATGTTTGAGTAAATATGATACAGGATGTATGTTTGGTATGGCTTGATAGCTAATGGAATTGCCAAGGCTATAGTAAGCTTATGAATGCATTATGAGTATATATGTTTGAGCAAAGAAATGGTCAAATTATGGTAAGTGTGGATGAAATATGTTTGAAATTATATGTGTTTTAGTTGGGAAAAGTGGTATGATTGGAAATGAGTTTGTATATGAAGATATGTTGATTGTTTGATTTGTTTTTGGATGTCAAGTGTGCATGAAAGGAATTGGTAATTTTGCTTGTAGGTTTGACCCTTGTGTGTTGGCATTTTGGCCTTACAAGTGGTTGGTTTTACCTACACGGCAGTGGTACATAGGCGTGCCTAGTGGCCTTGGGTATAAGTAAGTAGCTATCCTAAGTGTACACAGCTATGGCATACGGGCGTGCCTGGTAGAGTGTGAGTAAGTCAGTAGCTAGCCTAATGTTACACGGCCAAGACACACGGGCGTGTCTAGTAGCCGTGTAGAAAAGTCAGTATACATGCTCTAGTTTGGCACGGCCAGGACACATGAGTGTGTCTAGTAGCGTGGGAGGCACACGGCACACGGGCATGTGACCTCTGTAACTTAGAAGAGTTTTAAATTTTCGAGAATATTAGTATGTGTTCAGTTTAGTCCCGACCCAATTCTAAAATATGATTAAGGTCTCGTTGACCTATAAAAGGACACCTTGATTGCAATTGATGAATGGTTGTATGAAATTTATGTAAAAGTTTCCGATCTATCCGGTAATTCCTTTAACCCTAATCCGGCGATGGATACGGGTTAAAGGTGTTACATATTTTCTATTATTAAACTTCAAAACCCTAACATGTTCATTAATGGAAAAAACTCAAATACTTTAACAGCTTCACAAATTAGTCCCCGGGTAGCTAGATTAAGCTACAACGATCTCGGAAACATAGAAATCATTAAAAACGAGACAAAAATCGTACCTAATTGGACAATGAAAGCTTGGCAGAATGTTGCTCAACAAAAATGGTGTTCTTTCTTCTTCACAATTGGTTGAAGAAGGAAGAAAAAATTATACTTGGCTTTTATTTTACTTAATTTTGTCTTTATTTACTTAATTACCTATTTAACCTTTTAAAACATTAATAATTACAAAATTGTCAAGCCATTATCATCCACTAACACAAAAATGGTCTAATTACCATAAAAGGACCTCCACTTTAATGTATTACAACTATTTAACACCTTTAACTATTAGAACTCCACTTTTGCACTTTATGTGATTTAGTCCTTTTTATCAAATTGAGCGTGTAAACGGTAAAATTTCTTAACAAAATTTGTATACAGTGCTTCTATCATGCTTTAAACCATAAAATAATATTAAAATAATTTTTCTAACTTCAGATTTTTTGTCCCGAAATCACTGTTCCAATTTCACTGAAAACGGGCTGTTACAGTTAATATTATATTGTATTCAACTATTTTAGTTGCTGTTTAGAATGAATCGTGGTAGATCTTCATTTCTTAGCAAGTCTTGAAAGCCTTATATCATTAAGAGAAATGTATAGGTTGATGAACTAATTTTTTTTTAGAGCATTTTTATGTTCACTAAGAAACTTTATTTGTGATAGTGCATTTGTGATTGTAAAACCTTTGTGTGGTTGATTGTATAAACTAAGTTTTCAGTGGAGAATTTAGTAGTGAGAAATCTAGTCTTTGAGATACAAGAGTGAAGATTCTTCATTGGGTGTGTTAGAATTATGATCACTAGTTGTATTTGATTTAAGGATAGTGGATTCTTCTCACTGAGCAAGGCTCCGTAGACGTAAGAAAATCGAACTACGTGAACAACTTCGTTGTCCACTATTTACAGTGTGCATGTAATAGTTTTTGCTAAAGTCCCCACTTTCGTAGTCACATCTGCTTAGACTTTGTCACATGCAAATTTAGCAATTTGTAGTCTTAGCAACTATTTCAGGTCAACACTAACAAATTAAAGTAGATTTCTTAGTGAAAATTGTTTTTAGCCAATTATTCTAATAATTCAATATCAATTCTTGGAAAGCCTTATGGTGAAACTTCTAAAATTTCACGAATTTTAACATCGGAATTTTCAAGACATTACAACAACTTTAATATCCAAATTTGAATATTATTTGAATTCACAATATTTGAAAGCAAAAAAATGAGATGGATATATCTAAATACTCAAATTCATAATCCGCATTGTCATTCTTAATTTTAGATTGAATTTATCTCAAGCTCAAAATTTCTCAAACTTGATTTGACATGACATACTTTTAAGTTTGAGTCTATTTTACCAACTTTATTTATAGAGGAGACAAAGTTCCCAATAAAGAGGACCAACTAGAATGATATTAAAAGTGTAATATTTCATATTTTTGAAGGTATTTTCATATACTTTAATTTTCTTCTCACTTAAATTTTCATTTTAGTTTTTAAATAATATCATATTTAAAGATATGTTCAATCCTTCACGCTGAAGCATAGGCAATGCATGAAGCGTTAAACTCATAACAAGCAAAATAGGCCAAAGCCTAAAAATTGCTTGTTTTGATTTAAGTTTATAAAGATCCGAACTCAAGAAAATTCAAGCTTGAGTTAATTCAAGTTGAGAGGATTCGAGCTCAAGCTTGAGATAAATTCAATTCAAACCTTAAAAACTTGAATTTATAAATATATAAACATTAATAATTAATATAACTATATGATAATAATTAAAATAAAAAACAATATAAATGATAATTATGTAATTTTGACACATTATTTTTGAAGATTAATGAAACATTTATAAATTAAAACTTTATTAACAACAAAAACAATTGATAATATATCTTTATGTTAAATTAAAAATGAAAAAAATATTTTTTCAAATATAGTAAGTTTTAAATTTAATTAATAAATGGTTGTTTATGTTTATTTAAAATTGAATATTTATTTGTCTAAGTTCATTTTAAATGTAACTTTTAAATTATAATTTTTATAAAATATATTAAAAAGTTGTAAAACATTATAAGAAAATGAGTAATGACTATAACAACAAAATAAATAATAACAAAAAGTTAAAAATATATAAAATATAAAAATGAAAATATGTAATTAAAAATTCTTAATTTTTAAATTTTAAAAATTTAAATAAATTTCAAAATTTTGAAAAAATTCAAAATGTTCTATGGAAGAAAATATCATTTGACATTTTTTCACAAATGGTATCCTATTACTTTTATATTTTAATATTTTTAAAAAAAATTGTAAAAATTAGTTTTACCAAAATATTCATTAAAACTATCATATTAAATTGGATTTTAAGAGAGAATACAAACTCGTATCTTGTAGGTAACATTATTGGAAAGGAAAATTAATCTTGGATATAGACCATAAAATAGACATGCATAATACAAAAAAAAAAAAACACTATTATTTTAAATCAAATACCAATAGATATAGATTCCTTGAAAAATTAACATTTTTAAAATTTTAGAAATCTATATAACTTTTAAATTTTTAAAATTTTTGATAATAAGTTATTTTGTTCAATTATTTATTATTTTAATATATATTTAAAATATTTTATAAATGTTTTGAGTTTTTGAATTCGTTAAAGATGTGAATTTTGAATTTTATTATTATAATTTTTAAAAGGTTCATTCTATAGTAGTTGGACAGGTAATATTTTAAGATGTAAGAAAATTTTGGTAAAGTTAATTAAATTTTTTTATAAAATTTTAAAATCTTAAGTGTTAATTCCTAAACACTAAAATCTTAAAACCTAAAATTATATTTATTTTAAATTTTTAAAAGAAAGTTGTTAAAACGAAAAAAAAAAAAAAACTGTTTGCAAGTTGCAAGGGACTAGCGGACCTTCATTCTACTATCTTTCTTTTTAATTATGTTTGTTTACTCACTATTAAATTGCTTCAACATATTTATACTAAATTAAATAATTATAATTAGGAGAGGTGTTATAAGTAGAGTTGCATTTTGTAGTTCAAATTTTTATATTAAAATTTGAATAAATTGAATTATTCATGTTATTCGAATAAATTGAACCAATTTAAGGAACAAATGGTAGATTTAGATGGGCGGTACATTTACCTACAGTTAATGTAAAAATAATAATTGCGGTGAAATTAAATACTATAATAATAATGTATCGTAGATAAAAAGTAAGTTAAATGTACTGCACCACAACCTACAGCCCATCCAAACCCACCCAAAATTAAATAAATCTAATCGAAAATTTTTGGTTCGGTTTAGTTCAGTTCAATTTGATTATTTGGTTTTTAACTTTTTTAGTTGAAAAATATTTCTAATTGAAGTACTTATAAATTTTTCACATAATTATCTTCATTCTTCAATTTAATATATCATATTACTTTTAATATTATTATTTCAAATTCATTATAAAAAATATTAAAAATTAAATCAAACACTTATATTGAAGTCAAAAATATTTATCTTTTTCAGGGAACATACAATTTTAATGTCTTCTACTGTTCTTAATAAATATATACCAATTTGAACTTTTTTATATTAAATAATAAAAATTAAAATGAATATCATAAAAAATTAAAATTATCAATTTGAATTTTAACTATTAATGAGTGTTGGATTTTAAATTTTATGAGTTTAAACTTTTAGATGATGTTTGGTTGAAAGTAATGACTATGTCATTATAAATCTATTCTGCAGTCCACACAAATTAAATGAAATATCCTATTATGAGTGTATTCCATTCCGAGCTTAAGTAGAGATATTTGTTGATTTCTATTCCCTTCACTCTTTACCTTTTACCCATTATTTACTTAATCCTATCTTACCCTTACTAAATTCTCACATCAAAAACACTCAATAGGCAGCCATTTCTTACTTCCTTCGACTCCAACATTCCTCTCCTTTATCCAAGGTTAGGTAACATTTTTCCTTCTGCTGTTCCTTTCATTTTCCTGTCTGCTATTTTTTCTTACCCACAAATTTTTCTGCCTCATTTTGTTACTACTTCTTTCACCATCATCTTTGATATTTTTTTAATAAACATAGTCTCAAATTTGAAATCACCTCGGAAACTTGGAACTGTGTTGATAAGTAACATTGAAGCTGTCCAACCCATTATCGAAAGAGAGAAGGTTTGTATTTTCTTCCACAACTGTAACTCTTATTTGGTATTGAAATGCGTGGGCTTTCTTGAAAGGTAGACTCAAATTTTTCAAAGGAAATACATGATTAATGGTGATTTAATGTTAATTTTTTACTCTTTTAATTTCAATCGTAGGTTTAGAATGGATCTCATGGAATTTTCCTAGATAAAAGTATTATGGATTTCATCAAACGTATAGGCTTTGAGCTTTATTGTCATTGATTGCCTGTTAAGAAATTTGAAAAGAAAATCGAACTGCATTTGAAACCTTACAGTTCGTTTCTTTCCAAGCTTAATTAATTAAATTAATGTAAATTGAATTCTTATGAAGTTGTTTACCGCAAGTAAGCAAAAAAATTCTTTCAAAGTTAGTCAACTAAATTAAATCATTATATTTGGACTATATAACAGAACAAGCCTATTTCTACAAACTATTCCTGTGCTACTCGGTAAAGCATATGTGCATCTTGAATGTTGTACCTTATTTTTCTGATGGATGTATATGTGCTTTGGTTTCATGCGGAAATGCAATGAGATGCTTTACTTATTTTTACAGTTTCTGTTGACAGAGGAAAACCATACTCACTTGAATCTTCATTTGCTTTGTCATACATGCCAGAAAGACACCATCAATGGAATCTGTTGATTCTTCTGGTGAAGAAGAGTAAGTTACTCTGCATTTGAAAACTTTCTCAGGCTTTGTGCTTTTGCAATTCTTGCTTAGCACAAGCATGAATCTTAGTCCATCTCAATCATTTGATAGTCAATTTTTTGTATGATCTGACTTTGAGATTGCAGCTAATGTGGGCTGGTTTTTTTAATCATTGCTGATTTGTATTGATAACATTTGGATCAACAAATTTCCCATCCTCACTACTTTCCACATCTAAATGATTGACCTATTTAAATACTAAACAATCTAACAGGTGATGGTAATTTCAATGAAACAAATCAACCCTTAAAATGGAATATAAATCATTTCCGCAAACAAAAGGTAAACAAAAGAATCAACCCCAAAAAATTCTATTATATAATAAGCAGTATCAATTATGAACTAAAACAAGATAAATCGATGCTTACCCACTTCAAGTATAGGAACAATGATTGATTCCCAGAATCTAGCTTTTGCTTTTTAGCTCATTTTCCAAGTTTTTTTCGCAGTTTTTTGAATGACATGTTAAGCAAAACAAAAAAAATTGTTTGTATGATTAAAGGAAAATTTTATAAGTTGATAGTTAGTTGTTTGTATGATCTGACTCTGAGATTGCAACCAATGTGGGCTGGTTTTTTTTTAATCATTAATGATTTGTATTGATAACATTTGACTTGAAGAAGTTTTGTTTATTGTGTGCATCATCAATGGAATTAATACGTCAATTTTGATCCAATGGTTGGCATCAATATATTGCTGTTTGTTTTTTAGATGTTTTGTTATTTACCTATCATTTGTTTTTACAGATGTTTTTAATATTTGGGGATTGGTATTTTATTTAGTTTTCTTTGTGAATTAGACATGATTTTTTTACTGGATTTTTTTAAATCAAAATAGGGTTATATGCTTACGAGAGTTACTCTTCTTTATTATCATGTTTTCAACATTGACTTAATTTTAGTTTATACATGTATATTTTGTTAATATATTATTGCTATTAATAGGAAGGGTTGCTGTTGTTTAATAATATTATGGTGGTTGAAGGTAGCAATAAGAAGGGGAAAGATATCATGCATTGAGCAAAATTCTGTGTGTAATTGGAATGGGTCAAAAGATTTTTTGTTGACCATTAAAAATTACGGTTATGTTGATGATATTTTGATAACTTTTTGTGTTTGTAATATTTGGATGATATAATGACATGATAGAATATCATTACAAAGTTGTAACTTTTAATATTATAAAATTTAATATATAGATTATGACATAAGCTAATGAAATCATGTAATTTTTTGTTAATATATGAATATTATGTTTGGATATGAAATATAATTCTCAAGTTATTTATTACTTCCAATATTTTTTTTGTAGAATAATTAAATTATTTATTTCACTAATGATATTTTAGCACATTAAATATGTAATGCAGTTTAAAAATAATAAAATAGACTATATATTATTTTAATAATATTATATATTATGGTATTTTAATTCATATAATAATTATATTTAGAATGTTATTAAATTTTATATTATTTAATTAAATTATATTTAATAATAATTATATTAAAATATGATTAAATTGTTTATTATTATTTTTAATAAAATATATTTAACAATAATTTTATTAAAATTTAATAACAATAATAATAATTATCTACCTACAAAAATTCAATTAAACAAAAGAATCTATTCCAAATTTATTCTATTACATTCAACCAACCAATTGAATTATTAATTGCAGCCATATTCTATTATAGTGAATCAAACATATTTTAAGAGTATTAAGTTTTAGTAGGTATTTAAGTTTAAGGTTTGAATTTAAGTTTGGGTATATAATTGGGTTATGGGCTTTTGGACTTATAGATTATGACTTATTCGTGTTATTCGATTTAAAATGTCAAAACCGTTGATTAAATAAATAAATTAAACTGAACATGAAAATCGGTTAAATTAAAAACCGAAAAAATTCAATATTTTTGTTCAATTCACTTTGATTTTCAATTTAGAATTTTTTCCACACCCATAATTGTGAATAATTCTATGCATTGTATAAAAATAATTATAATTAGATATAAATATCAAAATTACCATGAATTTTATTTTAATGTTCAATGTTATATCTAAATTTTTAATTTGTGGAATTTTATATATGAAAATATTATTGATATAACACAAATTTATGTTCATATATTACAAACAAAAACAACTATATTAATAAGAGAATAAACACGCTTTAACGCACTTAAACTTTCATATTCTAGTATTGATAATAATATTAATATCAATTGAATTAAGATTCAATCGATAATAAATATATTTATTTCTTTAAATATATACAATTAAACTAAAATTAAAGTCTAATTCATATATTTAAACCGGGTAACATAATTACATCAAATCGAATTTCATGTGTTAAATATTAAAACATAATATCAGCTTTCTTATAGAAAAGCCCTAGTCTTAAACCCTTGGTTCTCGTCTCCTTTGCATTTTGAAGAAACACTTCATTTATTTAGCTGTTTCTTCATCTCTGATTGTTGAACTATGAAGAGCAAGAATGAGAAGAAGCGGGGGACGTCGGCCACAAAAGGAGGCCCAAAGGGGAAGAAATTTTCGCTGAAAAATGATCCCTTTTTCGAGACGGAGAGTAAGAAGCGGCAGAAAATGGACTACGAGGATGATGACATTGAGTCAGGGGGTTCTGAAGGGGAGGCGGAGATTCAGGGGGCTTCTGAGGGAAACGGCGGAGAGGATGAGGATGAGAATGAGATTGAGGAGACTCCTGGTGAGATTCGGAAAAGAGTGGCGACGGAGCTTTTGGATAAGATGAAGGCAATAGCAAGGAAGGAGAAAGAGGGCAGGGATGGGGACGAGGAAGTGGAAGAAGAAGAGGCTAGGGATTCGCTTGTGGCCAAGATTTTGCAGCAGGAACAGCTTGAGGAGAGTGGCAGGATTAAGAGAGTCGTTGCTTCCAGGTAAAAACAATTTTTTTTCTATGTTTAAAACGTCTAATCACTGTTCTAGTTTTGGAATATCGTAGGAGCACTTTTGCTTTGTTATTGAGAGATTGCTTACATTGTTGAATGTACTCAACTCAGGCTTAAAAAGCCAGAAACTGCTGATGGATTTAGAGTCATGGTGAAGCATCGACACACTGTTACTGCTGTAGCTCTATCTGATGATGACTTGAAGGGCTTCTCAGCGTCCAAAGAAGGTACTATTTTACAGTGGGATGTAGAAAGTGGGAAGACAGAAAGGTACCAATGGCCTAGTGAAGATATTCTTAAAAGTCACGGGGCCAAGGATCCAAGGGGTCGCCTTAAAAAGCACAGTAAAAGTGTATTAGCCTTGGCTGTTAGTTCAGATGGCCGGTATTTGGCTAGTGGAGGCTTAGACCGCCATGTTCATCTATGGGATATTCGTACAAGAGAGCATTTACAGGTAATTCCGCCTTATTTATCAAACTTGGCAGATATACTAGATGATATTGACATATTGTATACCTTATTTTTGGGAAAAACCCAAAAGTAGAAGGAAAAAGATAACATATTTCTGTTTTTAGTTTAGTCAGTAATATGTAATCTCAGCAACTTAACCTATTCCTGTTTTTCAATGATGAAGTGTACAGTTTTCTCAATTTGGCCTTTCATATGTTCTCAACAGGCATTCTCAGGTCATCAAAAGCCTGTATCATGTTTAAGTTTTAGGCAAGGTACCACAGATCTTTTTTCTGGATCGTTTGATCGAACAATCAAGTATTGGAACATGGAAGACCGAGCTTACATTGACACAATATGTGGTCATGAAAGTGAAGTGTTGACCCTTGATTGCCTAAGGAAAGAACGAGTATTGACAGTTGGCCGTGATCGATGTATGATGTTGTTTAAGGTAAACATGATTTAGAAGTTTTAGTTCATCATCCGAGTAGACAATCATAGAAGGAAAAATAACAATGTGATGTGGAGTAATTCGATGTGGAGTAATGCTTGTGATAGAAGTTCACTTGTGTTTCCAGTACAATCAAAATTGTTGGATATCTTCTAATATGCACACCCTACTACCCTTCCACCCCCTATATTCTGAGCATATTATTGAACTACTAGTAGAATTTGTTCATTGAACTGTAGGCTAGGTGGATACTGGGATATTGCTTTTGTTCTCCATATCTGATACCCATCCCTTTTAAACCATGCTGACTAGGTTCTTGACCAGTCTCGATTGGTTTTTCGTCCCCCACCAACATCTTTGGAGTGCTGCTGCTTTATTAACAATGATGAATTCTTATCTGGCTCGGACGATGGAAGTATTCAACTTTGGAACGTATTAAGAAAGAAACCTGTATACATTGTGAAGAATGCTCATGCTCTGCTGCCTGCTGGCCAAAATGTTGAACAAAAAGGCAGTGAAAATATCCCTGATAATTGTTTAGGTAATCACAAATATTTCAATTAACCCTGTTTTTCATGCTTCTTAAGCCCAACCCGGCCACCCTAGATACACCTTTTATCATTTAAATACTTAAAAATATTTTAAATGAATATGTGCAGGACTTTTTTTAGACTTTGGTCTATGTATTTGATTTATGTTTGTAGTTTAGTTGGATTTTGTTTGGCAACCCCCCCCCCCCCAAAAAAAAAAAAATCAAATGAACTTTTAATCATTTTATATATTAGACTTAGTTTAAAACAAAACATCTGATTTGTTTAAAAATGTGATAACTTTACGATGGAATCAAGCTTAAAGTATCTTAGGCTGAGCTTTGCCTGAAGTAGCACTACCTCTGGATACCTCTTTCATTGTGTTTTTGTTCCTTAAAAGATTCTTTCTGTTTTTCAATTTTCTTTTAATTTACTTTATCAAAGTGCTGTTATGATATTGTTTTGACTCTAAAAAGGAACAGCCAAATTGACCAGGTTTTAAATATAATTTTAACTTCTCCGTACAGCTTGCTAGCCACTGTCGTTTAATTTGTTTCATGCCTACACTCTGCAGAAAATGGTGATCACAAAATTGAGGGCTATAATTTTTCATCGACATATTCATGGGTTAGTTCAATCAGTGTATGTCGAGGCAGTGACCTTGCTGCATCAGGAGCTGGTAATGGTTGTGTTCGATTATGGGCCATTGAGACTGGCAGAAAAGACATCCAGCCTTTATATGACGTTCCATTGGTAAGTTAAAGACACCTACTCAATACATTGGTTAACAGTTTACTACTCCTTTATACTGCACTTTTAGGCCTTTGAATTATCCATTTGGACCGGATCTTTTGCAAATACCTAATAGAAGTCACTGAAATAATTAACATTTTCATCATTTTATTTTCACTCTACTCAAACTTGTCTTTGGGAAATTCTCGTATTTGTTATTAAATAAGATGCATGTGAATAATTTTAAAAATAGATCCATTAAAAGAAAGTCTTTTAATGGAATTAAAATCTTGTAGGCTAGGTAAATTTTATTTATAATGAAAATTTGAAATAGAAATTTAGTGAATAACAATGTCCATTTTATGTCAATTCAAAAGTTCTCAACATTAGTAATGACTAGTATTTCTTCAGTGCTTTTAGCATTGAGGATTGATTTCATATCCAAAAAATTGGGGTTATGGAAGAATTTGCTTTAGATGTCTTGATTAGATGCTTTATACAAGATGAGTTTTAAGGGTGTGCTTGTTTGAGTTAAAAATGTAGAAGGATAGAAAGAGGAGAGTAGAGAAGTGGAAAGAAAATAAATTTTAGGTGTGCTTGGTAGGAAACCAAAGTGAGGAAAGAAAATATTAAAGATGACCATTTTCAATCCTAATGTGTAAAACCAAATCATTCAAAATTGGAATGATAAGAGTGAAAATGAGAGATATGTTAGTTAAGTGTGCATAAACTAATGCAATTTCTAAAAGATTCATTTTCTTTCCTTTCATTTTTCAGTCCACCAGGAAGTGGATGGAAAAAAAATAAATTACTTTCATTTTCTGTCTTTTCCATCAAGCATGCTAATGTCAAGAATGTATATATTTTTCACGTTTCTACTTTTTTGCTCCTTTTCTAGCTTTCGATTTTCTTTCCATCCAACCCAGCAGAAATTGAATTAGAACAGTGGGAGGATAGAGAACATATATATATTTCCATTAGCATGCTTGGTAAGAAAAAAAAAAATAAACAGAAACAAATAATTTTGTTTACACCAATTGCTTGGTATGATTTAAAAACGAAGGAAAAAAGTATGTTTTATCATTATATGCTTTGTAGTTAAGATGAAAACATAAAATTGGAAAATAATGGATAATCTTATAAATATACACAATTTTCTCACACCACTTGTGTTTTCCTTTCATTTTCTCTTTCCAATATGGATGATTTGTTTTTGTTAATAGGTAAGGGAAATGATTTCATTTTATCTTTCCAATTGTTGTTTTCTTTCTCACTTTCCTTTTTTATCAAGCGCAATCAAAATAATTTCTTTCCTCTCCTACCCCGCTCACACTTTTCCAAGTGATTGTTAATTCCTAGTTATAGTATCATTCCTTCATGGTGCTGGAATTGATCTGTGATTAAGCCATTTAACTTTAACACGTATCTGATAATAATGTATACATTTAAAACAATTAATCCATCTATTAAATCTTGTTTGACTTCCTCCGAGCTGGCTATAATGTACACCAAGTGCAAAAAGCTCAAGTAAAAGTTGACTGAGAGGTGACACTTTTTGGCCTTTCTAGCTTGTAGTCTAAGGCTAAGTAATCACTTCTATTAAACCTACATCACAAGAATGATAGCATACGGTTGAGAAAGGTGGAAACTACTGGTTAATTCTATTGAGTCCTATTTGATAATTTTTGCTTTTCTCTTGGAGTACTATTGACGTTGAGCCCAAATGGTTGTGTCCTTATTTCAAATAACCTTTCTTCTCATTTTTGTTACTTACCAAAACCCTTTCCATGATACAGATGGGATTTGTTAATTCCCTGGCTTTTGCGAAATCTGGACAGTTCCTAGTTGCGGGAGTTGGGCAGGTGACGTATTTCTCCTTAACAATATCTGGACAAATCTATTCTTTTAACGTTAATGGTTTTGTTGATTTTTTTTTTTTGGAACTTGGGATGAGGTTTGTCAATATTAACTTAAATCTTATCTTACATGAACTGAATTAGAAACAAAACATGATAATATAATTGCATCCTTCTGTGCTGATTCTGAGGTGGCCTTTAATTAAAGAAATTATTCCTAGAAAGGCATCTGCATCTTTCTGGGAACAGTATCTTTCAATTAATTAATGGTTTGGTGCCTTGTCTTATGTATAATACGTGCATACATTGAGAATTCCCCAAATTTTACATTTGTTGGTTTGTTACGTATATCCCTTAAGAACTATACCTCACTATCTCTTATACTGGCTAGCTGATTTTGTGTTAATAACATTTAGGCATTGCTTGGTAAAGTGGAATGAAAATTAGAAAGATGGAAATTGAACTGGTAGAAGAATAGAAGGATAGAAAATATAATTTCTTTCCATAGGTGTGCCTTGTAGGAAAGATGAAAAAATTGAAAGAGTAATTCTTTCCATCAATTGCTTGGTGGAGTTGAAAAATGAGAAGAAAGAAAATGGAACTTCTGAAAATGCACAATTTTGATTAACATACACCTTTTTTTTTTTTCTCTCCTTTTATCATTCAATTTGGAATGATTGGTTTTTATGCATTAGAATGAAAAATGATCATCTCTTCTAGTTTCTTTCCTACCGAGCACACAATTATTCTTTTTCCACTTTTCCACTCTCCTTTCATCCTTTCATTTCTTCACTCAACTAAGCACACCCTTAAAGATTTAACAGTATAGCTCTTTAATCATATATGATATATATATAGATACGTGTGTACATATATGCTTGAAAAAATAGGTGCTACTTCTGTTACAGTTTTAAGCTGAGCTGCTGAAAAATAGGTGCTACTTCTGTTACAGTTTTAAGCTGAGCTGCTGTTAGGCTTGGATATGTGTTTGTGTGTGTACAGATTTTCTTTTTTCTTTTTGGGGGAGTGGGTGGGTGCATCTGTATGTTTCTGATATCTTATTGGAAGTGTGTCTGGACACATTCAATATGATTGAATATAGCAACTGTGATATTGGAATGCATAATAGCATATTTATTTCCTTTTGGTAGTTTCATTGTCAGTCTTCTTATTGCTTAATAATACCTTGGTTGCTGCAGGAACCCCGACTTGGAAGATGGGGACGCCTTCCAACTGCTCGGAATGGAGTTGCAATTCAGCCCTTGAAGCTCTTGTAAGGCTGGACAAGGTTTTGCTTGCACCTCTAACCTCTTCAGTTTTGACTACTATTGGCCCAACAATCAGAGTAAACATACCAGTGTACCTTACAATTTAGTTTTTTTTTTTACCATCATATTATTATCAGTTTGAGTTATCTTTGTATCAAACTTGATGGCCTCTTGCAACAATTCACGCCCAGTAACAACTTTTTCTTCTTTCAATTGCAAAAGATAAAGATTATCTTTTTCCATCCAAATTTCATCATTTTTTATGAACGGACACTTTAACAAGAAAGCAAGTAAATCCTCATAAAAGCCAGGAACCTCTTTCTCTCTTCCAAAAGCATCAAACAACCAGCAACAAAAGAAAAAAGAGTTTGAGAGATTTTTTAAACTAATTTTACATTGGTCTCTTTTTATATTAACAACCAACAAGAAAGAGAATATGGGAGCATCTTCTATCCATATTCTTTCACCTCTCTTTCTCGGTCTTAAGGTTGTAAATGAGACATCGATGTTTGTAGGTATTCGAATTTGACTTAAAAAGAATTCAATTTGATTTGGTAATTATCAAGCCGAGCTCAAGCTATTGATCGAGTTGAATTCGAGTTTAGTAATACTTAAATGACTTACGAGTTTGATCGAGTTTTTTTATTATATTTTTATATATTTATATTATTAAATTATGTTGTTGCATTTCAATATATATTAACTCTAAGCTTAATTATTGAGTTGAGCTTGAGCTTGAGTAGTTTGATTAAATTTCGAATCAAGCTCAAACTTTAAAATATATATATTCGTTCAAGCTTGAGCCGAGTTTTGAGTTCCGAATTTCGAGTTGAGCTCGAGTTTGAGCTTAACAATATTCGGGCTCGGCTTGTTTGCACCTCTACTTAATCTATTCTTTGCCAGAGCAATCGAGAGGATAATAAATGAATCCACGTTGAATAAATTTTATTTTGGTTTAGGTTGTTTGTTTATTTTTAAGTTGGTTTGCGTTTGCTTTCATGTTTGTTAAGAATGTGTCCGATTGAGAAATTTGTAAGAAGGATTTCATTTGTATTAAGGTTCTTAAAATTATAAAAAGCAAGTTTATTTGTTTGATTTCTATCAAGATCAAAATAAGTTTTGATGTAATTTAAATTTTAATAGTCATTAGAAGTAGATTTCTATTTCATTTATACTTCTTATGCCTATAAATAGAGACTTTGGATAAGTTCTGTATAGATTCCGATTGATCAAGAAACATACGCTCTCTGTTTGCTCTCCTATTCACTTTGTTCTTTATTCCCTGTCTTTTATTTTATAACAAAAATCAATTTTTTATAATTGATAAAAAAATGAGTTAGATTAACATTATATATATATATATATATATATATAAAGATTATCAATAAATTGATAATCTAATCTATAATGTATAAATTTATTAATTTACTAATAATGTTTTCATTATCAATATAAAGGTTATTATCACTCAATTAGACTTTGGATCAATATTAAATTACACTTGTAATTTTTTTTATTAATTTTCACTTAATAAATTTTACAATTATATACCAATTAAAACTAATATTTAGCATTATAAATATATACATTAGCTAGACATTTTCATTTAAAATAAAACCTAAAAAATTAGTTGCAAAATTATATTTTACCATTTTGTAATAGGTTTTGTTCCCATCACTGAAAAAAAGTATGATTTTCACTTTTATTTAAGATTTTTCGTTTTTTTATTTGATATTAAATAGTTTTACTATTCCTTGTAGTAATATTTACATAATTGTTAATGTTGTTTATCATTATGTTGTGAAATATTATGTTAGAGACAATGTAATATTAAAGTAATGATTATTTGTAGGTGAAATTTTGACTAATTCAAATGACAAATTATTTTATCTAATTACATAATATTCTACTATTGGTTGTCTCCCATTTTTTTATTTTCATTAAATTTAAAATGTTATTTTATTCTATCAATTATTGTAATAAAATTAACAGACTTTATTATAAATTAGACCAATTCTCATTTAATTAGAAAATATATATTTTAAAATTATTAAAATATATATATTATTTAATAAATTTAAAAATAAACACATGAAATTATGTGCAACGTAAGTGACACAAGAACTAATAATATAAAAAAAACTTAATCTTCAAAAATTATTTTTATTTAATTATAATATATATTTTATATTTTATTTTCAATATATTTATAATTTTTCACAAATATATTAGTGTCCATATTGATTTTTTATATTTTATATTTTAATATAATTGTTCTTATTTTTAATTTGTAAAATCCTAATGATCTAATATTTTCTTAAATAAATTATTTATCCAAACAAAAAATCCTTAATATTAGCATTTTGAAGTAATAAATTCTAAAATGCTAGCATTTTTAAACTCTAAAAAAATTTCAAATTCTTCATCCAAATTATAACACCCCGTATTCGATTTGATTGTCGGGTCCAAGCTACAGGATGTCACATTCATTGTTGGAGCAACTACAGTCTATTACATTCAATTTATACCATTAAATACATAATTACGAGTCATATAAGTATGTAATACGATATATAATCATTTTCGGGTCTTAAGTGAGCCTATGAAAGCTCTATAGCTCACCTAAGGTTGAACTAGGACAAATTTGTAATGTTTTCAAAATCATGGGTTGACGTTGTGACTTCAGGGGTTCCTCGTTGCGGTGCAACATACCGACTTTGCCTCGTCGCAATGACAAATGCTCGACGTCGCGGCGTGACATACTGACTTGGCCTAGTCGCGACGACAAATGATCAACTTCGCAACATGACTGTTTGTTTCTAAATGATACAAATTGACACCAACCTGCATTTGCTAAACCAACCAAAACACATTTTCATAACACATTTCCAGCCAAAAACACGATTCTCATGACTCAATTACAAACCATAGCACTTTATTCACAAATGTACTAATGTCATACTATCATTTCTTCAATGCCGTACAACCTATAAGTGAATTACCTAGTACAATTCATTCAAGCAATTGACATATGTGCATAATCAATTAGGCCATGGATAAATCAACTTGGTATACAATTTCAAACCTTGCATTACACTCAAATACATATGCAACTATATGGCCATTTCCATATATCAAATTCTAACTTCAAATGTACACAAAATCATGTTATTACACCAACAATCAACTCAACCTAGGTACATGCCATACTTTTAAAAAAATGGAATTATCAAACTTTGCTGAGTCGAGGATCGTTTCTTGGATGTTGGATTGATTGCACACACTCTCAGGAATCAATTATACATGTGCACGGAGAAAACAAACCGTACGTTGAGTGAAAACGCTCAGTGGTATTTTTATGATTCAAGTCAATATAGTACAAGTATATATATTTCAATTCAAATATTTTACTCTAATTCAATTATATCCAAATCACATACATTTTCATGTCAAAACTTTCATGACCACATAACTTGCACATATCCATTTTTCAACTTTATCTTAAAAGAATCTTTGAGAAAAATTATTTAATTTTTCTACATATAACGAATTCACAATGACCAAATAATTTAATTCCATTTTCAAACAACAATTAATTAATAATTCAAAAAACCATACATTAATTTTTAGGTAATTTCCATACTTAGTGAGAAAACCACATTCATTTCCAAATATTATCCATTTCTCTAACTTTATCATTTCTATCAATTTATGTTCATTTGATTCAAGGTGCAATTCATTTCTAGTTTTAACGAGCTAGTAGGCAGACCGATTGGACATATGTGATTAGGGCTCAAATGATTTATAATTAAGCTCTAGATTTTCGCCTATTAATTATAAACTCATTTAGTCACAAAGTCATTCCACTATAGTATCATGACTGAGCTCTCCCCAATTACATACCATTACAAAGCTACTAGATCAGTGCTCGTCCAATGACCTTGTCATAAGTGTGTTACCTTAATGAGAGAGTAGTAAGGTCGTATTAAAATTTCATTAAGAAATTTCGACGTTTGCATGCTTAATTAAGTAAAAAAGACTAAATCGTAAAAAGTATAAAAGTAGAGTTCTATTAGTTAAGGGGGTTTAATGTTTATGAAACTTTAAAGTAGAGGACTTAGATCGTAATGAAACTATTTATATAGTTAGTGGATATTCATGGCAAGGTTTTATTGAAAATTTGAATTTTTAAAGGGTAAAAATGTAAATGAGTAAATAAAGGTTAAATTAATTAAAACAAAAGTGTTCATCTTCTTCATTTCATTACCCTAAAATTGATTTTGGCCATTGGAGAAGAAGGAGCATTCGGTTGAGCTTTGGTTGTGTGCATGGTGAGTTTTCAAACCCTATTTTTAATGATTTTTATATTTTCGGGATCGGTTTAGCTTAACCTAGCTAACCCGGGGATCAATTTGTAAAATTGTTAAAGGTTTATGGTTTTTCCATGAATTTTCTTGCATGATTCTTGATGTTCGATGGTAGATTATGAGTCCTTGTTAATAAATAAATAAGTTTTGTAAAATGATTTTTGATGAAAATAACATTTAGGGACTTATTTGTAAAAATGATAAAAGTTCACGAAAAGTTTGTGAAATGATGAATTTTATAGATTGATATAGGTCCCTAGAGAAATTGAATAGCTTGAGAAAAGGATGAAAATGCTTAGATTTCAATTTATGAGCTTAAGGACTAATTTGTGAAAAGTTAAAATGTTAGGGGCAAAATAATAATTTTGCAAAAATATGAAATGTGGACTAAATTGAATGCTAGGGTTATTAAATGAATTAAATTTGTCTATTTAGATCAAGATAGACCAAGAATAAATTTAGATCGGGGAAAAGCTAAAGCTTCGGATTAGTCGATTCTGTTTCTACGCTCTAATTGTCGAGGTATCTTCGTAGTGTTTTTAATACGTAATGAATTTTCTATTGTGTACTTGAATTATGATGTTTTAATTATTACATTATTAGAAGAATAATGATGAATTGCACAAACGTGCCCCTGTTTGTACTTTGGTACCCCTGAATTGCACATATGTGCCCTTGTTTGTACTTTGGTACCCCTGAATTACACATACGTGCCCCTATTCATACTTCAGTACCCCTGTATTGACAAACGTGCCCTTGTTTGTACTTCAATAACCCTGGATGTACTTTTATACTCTGTTTAGACTTCAGTAATTCTGAATTGAATAATATATGAACTATATTCAATTTATTGACAGATTAAACGATATGCTATGTTCTTACTAAGTTTTATATACTTATTTTTGATTTTGTGGATTATTTTGTAGATCATTGTAGCTGACACTTTGGACGGATCAAATCTTTAGCTCACACTATCCATCGACTTTGGTAGTTTTTGTATCTCCTAGGGTAGTGGCATGTATAAATTTATGTAGTTGAATTTTAGGTTGAAATATATTTTGGATGTTACAAAATGGTGTTTGATGAATATGTACATAATAACTAAATATATTTTTGTTTTGATGTCATGTATGCATAAGAGGTTATTTTGGCATGTACAAGTTGTTTTGGTACCATTTGATGTTTGTTAGTTTGTGTCATTTTAGTACTTATGATGTATGATAGGTACGGCTCAAATGGTAAGTTATGTTGAAGTGTTAGTAATCATATTTAAGGTATGATTTGGTAAAAGTTTTGTAATATCCCGGGTTAGGGGCTATTTATTATGGCTTTGTTTGCATGTGCCTGGTGTGCTATGTTGTTGTTTTGATGTTTTTGGGGCTTAGTTGTAAGCTAGGTGTAAGCCTGAGTGGTAGGAAAAATCTTTGCTTTTAGGCTTAGGTGGGAGGAGCTGGGGTTTATAAATATTATTTGGTGAATTTTAGCATAAAAATGAGCTGGTGGAGTGGCGTGATAGGCGCCACTTGAGGCTTGTGTGTGTGACGCCACTTGCAGGGGGAGGTCCTGTGTTCAAGCTGCAGAGTGCTCCTATTTTGCTCCCATTTTGACGGCATGGAGGGAAAGTTGTAGGCAGTTCAAACTTTGCCTTAGACCAAGTCAAATGATTTGAATGGTGGGTGGAGAGTGATTTGTGGAGGTGGACTAGTTCAAACTAGTTTGAAATTGTGGCTTGGAGTGTTTGGGGGAGTGATGGCCGAATCTTGGGGAGATTTTGGGGAGTGGGCGGCTTGGTGTGGGGGAGTGAGTGCTGAAATTCTTTTGGCATTTGGAGTGCATTTTCGGTCAAATTTGTTTAAGCCAAATTCTTTTTTTGTCAAAAGCAAGCCGAAATTTCAAGGGAGTTTTCTCCATTTTCTTCTTTGGGAACCGAAGTCTCAAGCAACCATATCTTGTCGACTTTTTCTTTTGGGCATCTAGCCGATTTTGTGCTTTTGCTTCCCTTGATCTTTTTGTTGTTTGAAACTAGCCACCTTCCTCTCCTCACATTTTCATCCTTTTCTCCCAAAACACTTGTGCCGAAACTCATAGTTGCTTTTAAACCGAATTCTTCAATTGTTTTCTCTATTTTTTTTGTGTGCCGAAACCCTCTTAACTTGTTCTCTCAAACTTTCTTTTTCTCCTCTCAAACCATATTGCCGTATCTTCCATTTCTTCTCATCTCTATTCTTCCATCCTTTCATTCTAAGCCAAACGTAAGTGTGATTAACTCCTAAGCCGAATCCTCTCCTCCTTCTTGTTTAAAGGGTTGGCCAAATCTCTCCTCTCTCCTAGTGGTTTTCTTGGCGAATATTGGTGTGGTGTGAATCTCTTCTAGTCTTGGTTCTAGTCGGGTTTAGAGGAAGGTAAGTGTTTGGCTGAATGGCCATTTCCCCTCTCCCTTGTTCTTGTTGATTTTGGCTGGTTAAGAGCCGATTTTGGGTTGGTTGAAAGGAGTTAATCTTTTGTTAATCATTGCATAATAGGGCCTTTGGATTTTGGAAGCAAGCAAGAGGAGTCTTCTTTCTCTGTTAATCGTTGGTAAGTGGTGGCAAGAGTTGATGTTATTAAGTCTATTCTCTTAGTTCTCGTTTAGTCAAAGTTGCAAAAGATTAATAATTCTTCTTAATAGGGTGTGTCGTTTGCTTAAGGAAAAACCATCGCTTGGTTCGGGATTTGGTAAGAAACCAAATCAAGTGTAAGGTAAGGGTTAAGCGTTAACCCTCTTAATTTAGTTGGTTTTGGCCGAATGGTATAAGTGACTAATCTATGTTTGGTCGATTTTAGGAGCAAGGTAATCGAGGGATTTAGATCGGTCCGTTTGGATTAAAACTTGTGTTTGACCAGGTGTGTAAACTGACACACTTTTTACTTAGTAATATGTTTAATAAACCTGATTGCCTTTGTAAGACCAAACAATATGATGATTGATATGGTACCCAATGGGGTATGTGCACGGATTTGGGTAAGTCTGTTTCATTACGAGCTTTGTTAGTGATATGTGGTATCATGACTTATGATGTATGTGTTATGGGATACACTATGAAACCCGGTTAGCATGATTCGCATGACTTGCATGATTTGCATCGATATGACATGTATGGGTGATATGAGAGGAGGAAATATGATATCCGTGTCTTTGGGACACGGAGGTTTGGCATCTCCAAAGGTTTGGTACCACAGTTGATTATTGTGACTTTGGGTCACGGAGGTTTGGCACCTCGGCGTCTCGTTCGGTGGCTTAGCACCATAGTGGGTTGGCCCCACGATTGATTTTACGGGATTGACGCTAGTGATTTGGTATCACACGATGGGTTGGCCCCATCATTTGATTCGTATCGCGATCACAAGTGATTTGGTATCACACTTGTGTCTTTGGGACACCGAGGTTTGGCACCTCATAGCGACTTATCCATGTGGTTTAACACCACCGTGGGTTGGCCCCACTTTTGAGATACGGGATTGTCGCCAGGTGATTTGGTATCACACGTGGGTTGGCCCCATAGATGGATTATTCGTGACTTTGGGTCACCGTGGTTTGGCACCACATTGATGGATATCGTGACTTTGGGTCACCAGTGGTTTAGCATCACCGGTGGTTTGGTACCACACGGGTAGAAAAGGTGTTACGGATGGTTAGGATCGGGTGCATTAATTGTATTGCTTTGTTATGATGTGTGTTAGTATGTTGCATATACTGGGAGGGGGATTTATGCACTAAGTCTTGCGACTCACCTTCTCCTTTGACATTTCAGGTGACACTTAGTTGCGGACATAGAGCCGGGATGGACTCGAGGTGCTCATGCCATGAATAAATACGGATTTGCTCTGACTTTTAAAACTTGGTACTTTATTTTATTTATTTCCATTTGGGTTTTATGTGGATTGTAAAAGGCCTTTTAACTTCATGTTTTTGTTATTTACATGCACGTATTGGATTTTAAATATGCCTTAACAAATTAATGGGTAAAATTTGGCTAAAACTTGGAAAGATAAGGTTTTCAAACTACAAAGCGAATTGTTTTAAACTTTACCATCGGGTATCACCAATTGTAATTTAAGATGAACGAAACTCGATGTTTTTCAAACTTAAGATTTTCCACCCTAAGTTCAGAATGCTTTTAAGCAACAAAAGAGTCACTTGATTTCTAAATGATGCAAAATAGAAAAAAAAGGTTTTATCTATGGATTCAACTAAGTTTTTTAAGTACAGAGTTTTCAAAATGAAATAGGAGTTTTAAATAATCATTTTTTTACAAGTACAAAATATAGCAAAGTGTTTTGATTAAACTTTTAAGCGAAAACCTATCCTCTCAAATACAATTTTCCCGTAACATGCCGATTCGGTCATGGTGTATTGGCGGGTTTGGGGTGTTACAATTGTGGTATCGAGCCAAGTTCAAAGGCTTTTGTGGTAGAGGCCCAAAATGTTTTTTTTAAAAGTTTGTTTTAAGTGTTTGTGTTTTATGTGGTGTGAAAAGGGCATGACACGAGTCTCCAAGACCAATCCGCCTGTAAATACCCTTACTATTGCTTGTGATTTTGATGTTGATGAAATGTGATTGGATGGCTAGCAATAGTGGATTCTTGTAGAAAGCCAAACCGATAGGATTACGTGAACTCATGAAACAAAGCTTCTTTAATATTCATAAGACTTTGCTTTTAAAGACGGTGGAATAATTATCGATGCATAAAACTCCTAAATCGGATAAGTCGAGATTTAGTCATGAGTGCTCGAGGTGGGCGTGGTCGTGGGCGTGGGCGTGGTAGGATGACGACTTGAACCCGTAGGATCCGGTCGGGTCGAGAATGAGATACTGCTATCACCACCGGTGGAGGTGGTGAGTTTCAAGATCGACCGGGATGATGCACGATGTCGCAGTGATCTTGCGAGTTCTGGAAAGGGTAGCTAGAGTAGGTAGAGGCGCAAGAGCTAGGAAATCGTGCTGGCGACTCGACAAGCGGGCCGAGGTATTCCGAGGTGTTTCGGTGTTGCTCCAACACGACCGAGTATTAATTTGGAGGCGACAGAGCGGGTTATGGATGATTTAGACCTGACTGCTGAGGAGAAGCTGAAGGGCATAGTATCGCTTCTTTGGGATGAGTCATACCAGTGGTGGCTCACGGTTCGGGACAGTGCTTCAGCAGAGGATCTTATGTGGGATTATTTCAAGGCTGCTTATCAGAAAAAGTACATTGGAGCTAGCTACATCGACGCCGCAATGAAAGGCATTTTGAGGTTAGTTCGGGGAGTAAGTCCGTGTTTGGTCGAGGCCGAGTTTTTGAGGTCGAGTCGGTATGCTAGGGGCATTGTGGCTCTTGAACACGAGAGGTGTGTTCGTTTGAGGATGGTCCGAGAGATGAATTAAGGTTGCTGATTGCTCCACAATGAGAGCGTGAATTCTTATCTGGTTGAGAAGGCTAAGGTAGCCGAGGGTGTTAAGGAGTCGGTAAGGCAAGGCATGGATAGGAACAGGACATAAGAGGAGTTTTGGATCTTACGGGTCGTCGGGTAATCCTTAGAAAAGGGCTGAGCAGTGGGCGAATCGATCTGGTAGGTTTATTCTTGCTAGTCGTGGACCGCCGCAGATGTAACCGCTGTGGGAAATCTCATTGGGAGGATCTTTGGACCGGTGGAAAAGGATGTTTCGAGTGTGGCTCTTTGGATCATCGTGTGAGGGACTATCCGCGTAAGTTGGCTAGGACTCGGTCCAGAGTCGAGGCCGTACTCGATTAGGAATAATGGACCGCCACCGAGAGGGCCGTGGTAATGGCGAGAGGAGGTAATGGTTACGGTCGGGCGTGGAGCACCGGCGGCGAGGTGCGGTAGTTCTGAGGCAAGATAGCTTGGATTGGTGTATGCAACAAGGCAGAGAGAGAAGGGCGACGCACCGGACGTCATAACCGGTACGTTCTTGATCTTTGGTTCTCCATTTACTGCTTTGATTGATGTGGGTTCGACGCATTCATACGTTGCTAGTAGCATAGTAGAGACCATGGACTTAGACTCTGAAACTACTTCTAGGCAGATGACAGTAATTAGCCCTCTAGGTCACTCTGTAGTTGTAGATAAGCTGTTTAAGGGTGTACCCCTAGAACTCCAAGGGGTAGTGTTTGTGGCTGATCTGATAGAACTGCCGTTTGGGGAGTTTGATCTGATTCTTGGGATGGACTGGTTGGTTAAGTACCAGGTGAAGTTGGATTGCGCGGTGAAGCGCATGGTTCTAAAGATGTCGGAAGGTGATGAAGTGGTTATGATAGGTAATAGGAGAGATTACTTATCCAATGTGGTATCTGCTCTGAAGGCTGAGAAGATGGTCAGAAAGGGCTGTGAAGCGTATGTGGTTCATGTGTATGCCTTGGAGGCTAAAGAGTCTACTGTAGAGAAGGTTCGGACAGTTAATGAATTTGCTGATGTGTTTTGAGGAGTTTCCAGGTTTGCCACCGGATCGTGAGGTAGAGTTCGGGATAGATCTATTACCCGGAACTGCGCCAGTGTCTATTGCTCCGTATAGGATGGCGCCAAAAGAGTTAGTGGAGCTTAAGGCTCAGATCCAGGAGTTGTTGGACCGAGGTTTTATTAGGCCAAGTGTTTCGCCTTGGGGAGCGCCGTACTCTTTGTCAAGAAGAAAGATGGTACGATGCAGATGTGTATAGACTACCGCTAGTTGAATAAGCTGATGATTAAAAATAAGTATCCGTTGCCACGGATAGATGACTTGTTTGATCAGCTGAAGGGTGCAGTGATATTCTCGAAGATCGATTTGAGGTCTGGGTATCACCAGTTAAAGGTGAAGGAAGCGGATATCCACAAGACAGCGTTTCATACTCGGTATGGGCACTACGAATTTCTGGTAATGCCGTTTGGATTGACTAACGCACCGGCAGCATTCATGAATATGATGAATAGGGTGTTTCAGCAGTATTTGGATCAGTTCATCGTGGTTTTCATAGATGATATCTTGGTGTACTCAAGGATAGAAGAGGAGCATGATGCGCATTTGCGAGTGGTGCTACAGATTTTGAGGGAGAAGCAGCTGTATGCTAAGTTTAGTAAGTGCGAGTTCTGGCTTAGAGAGGTGACTTTCTTGGGTCATGTAGTGTCAACTGAGGGGATTAGAGTGGATCCTCGAAAGATTGAGACAATTTTGGATTGGAAGCCGCCTAAGTCAGTGGCTGAGATTCGGAGTTTTCTGGGTTTGGCAGGATACTACCGAAGATTTGTCGAGGGATTCTCGTTGATCGCAGCACCAATGACTAAGTTGTTAAGGAAAGGGATTCCATTTGTTTAGGCTGAAAAACAGTAGGAAAGTTTCGACAAGCTTAAGAAGATTACGACGAAGCTCGGTTTGATTCAACTTTGAAGTCGGTAAGGAATTCACAAGATATCTTGTGATGCATCACATCTGGATTGGGTTGTGTCTTGATGCAGAAGGAAAGGTTGTGGCTTATGCATCTCGGCACCGAGGCCACATGAGGTCAACTATCCGCCTTACGACTTGGAGTTAGCGGTTTGTAGTCTTCACTTTGAAGATTTGGAGGCATTACTTATGCGAGAGAGATCGATAGTCTACACGGATCATAAGAGTCTGAAGTACCTTTTGACTCAGAAGAATTTGAATTTGAGGCAGCGCAGATGGGTTGAGTTACTAAAGGACTACGACTGTTTGATTGAGTATCATCCGGGCAAGGCTAACGTGGTAGCAGACGCGTTGAGCCGTAAGGTTGTTTCGGACTTAAGAGCGATATTTGCCCATTTGAGCTTGTATGACGATGGGAGTATTCTGGCAGAGTTGCAGGTTAAGCCTACTTAGGTTGAGCAGATCAGAGAGAAATAGTTAGAGGATGAGGTTTTGAGTGCACAGAGGTTGCAAGTGCAGGTTGGTGGGTTGGAAGGTTACAGTTTGTCTAGTGATGGGGTGCTGTGTTTTCAAGGGAGAGCTTGTATGCCAAAGGATGTTGAGCTGAGGCAGATGATTCTTCAGGACGTACATAGTAGCCCCTACGCTATGCATCCTGGAGGTAGCAAGATGTATAGGGATCTCGAGAGCGCGATTTTGGTGGCAGTGCGAAGAGAAAGTAGCGAGTTTGTAGGGAAGTGTCGACATGTCGTGAGTCAAGGTGAGCATCGATTGCCGTCGAGGTTGCTTCAACCAGTGAAGATTCCGCAGTGGAAGTGGAAAAGGATAACCATGGATTTCGTCAGTGGATTACCGCTTACACCAAGCAAGAAGGATTCAGTTTGGGTAATTGTGGATCGACTGACTAAATCAGCTCACTTCATTCCGGTGAGGGTTGACTACTCACTTCAGAGGTTGGCGGCTTGTATGTCGAGATAGTGAGGTCGCGGTGTACCAATGTCGATCATCTCGGATAGGGATCCCAAATTTACGTCAAGGTTCTGGAAAGCGTTGCATCAGGCTCTGGGTACGCGTTTGGACTTCAAAGACGGCTTTTCACCGCAGCTTTGATGGGCGATCGAAAAGGTTATTCGGATCTTAGAGGATATCTTTGAGAGGTTGTGTTTTGGACTTCAGAGGTAGTTGGGAGGAGTTTCTGCCATTAGCTGAGTTCGCCTACAACAATAGTTACCAAGCAAGCATCAAGATGGCACCATATGAGGCGTTGTATGGTAGAAAGTGTCGCTCACCTACTTGTTGGACGGAGTTGGGTGAACGTCAGTTGTTGGGACCCGAGTTGGTTGCTGAGACCGAAGACAAGGTTAAGTTGATTTAGGCTCGATTGAAGGAAGCTTCAGACTGGCAGAAGTCTTATACCAATCTTAAGCGGAGAGATATAGAATTTGCTGTGGGAGATCAAGTTTTTCTGAAGGTCTCGCTATGGAAGAAAGTGTTAAGGTTTGGAAGGAGAGGCAAGCTAAGTCCGAGGTTTATTGGGCCGTATAAGGTACTGAGATGAGTGGGACAAGTAGCTTACCAGCTTGAGTTTCCAGCAGAGCTAAGTCAGATTCACGACGTATTTCACGTTTTGATGCTTCGGCGTTATCGTTCAGATCCATCGCATGTGGTAGCAGTGGAAGAGATCGAGGTAAATCCAGATTTGACCATGGAGGAAGAACATGTGCAGATTCTAGATCGGGATGTGAAGGTTCTGCGTAGGAAGTCTGTGCCTTTGGTTAAGGTACTGTGGCGGAATCATGGCATGGAAGAAGCTATGTGGGAACTCAAGGATGTGATGAGACAGCAATACCCGCAACTCTTCTGATCAGGTAATTTCAAGGTCGAAATTATTTTAAGGGGGTAGAACTGTAATATCCCGGGTTAGGGGCTATTTATTATGGCTTTGTTTGCATGTGCCTGGTGTGCTATGTTGTTGTTTTGATGTTTTTGGGGCTTAGTTGTAAGCTAGGTGTAAGCCTGAGTGGTAGGAAAATCTTTGCTTTTAGGCTTAGGTGGGAGGAGCTGAAGGAGCTGGGGTTTATAAATATTATTTGGTGAATTTTAGCATAAGAATGAGCTGGTGGAGTGGCAGGATAGGCGCCACTTGAGGCTTGTGTGTGTGACGCCACTTGCAGGGGGAGGTCCTGTGTTTAAGCTGCAGAGTGCTCCTATTTTGCTCCCATTTTGACGGCATGGAGGGGAGAAGTTGTAGGCAGTTCAAACTCTACCTTAGACCAAGTCAAATGATTTGAATGGTGGGTGGAGAGTGATTTGTGGAGGTGGACTAGTTCAAACTAGTTTGAAGTTGTGGCTTGGAGTGTTTGGGGGAGTGATGGCCGAATCTTGGGGGAGATTTTGGGGGGAGTGGACGGCTTGGTGTGGGAGAGTGGGAGTGCCGAAATTCTTTTGGCATTTGGAGTGCATTTTCGGTCAAATTTGTTTAAGCCAAATTCTTCTTTTTGTTAAAAGCAAGCCAAAATTTCAAGGGAGTTTTCTCCATTTTCTTCTTCGAGAACCGAAGTCTCAAGCAACCATATCTTGCCGACTTTTTCTTTTGGGCATCTAGCCGATTTTGTGCTTTTGCTTCCCTTGATCTTTTTTGTTGCCGAAACTAGCCACCTTTCTCTCCTCACATTTTCATCCTTTTCTCCCAAAACACTTGTGCTTGAAACTCACAGATTGCTTTTAAACCGAATTCTTCAATTGTTTTCTCCATTTCTTTTGTGTGTCAAACCCTCTCAACTTATTCTCTCAAACTTTCTTTTTCTCCTCTCAAACCCTATTGTCGTAACCTCCATTTCTTCTCATCTCTATTCTTCCATCCTTTCATTCTAAGCCAAACATAAGTGTGATTAACTCCTAGGCCGAATCCTCTCCTCCTTCTTATTTAAAGGGTTGGCCGAATCTCTCCCCTCTCCTAGTGGTTTTCTTGGCGAATATTGGTGTGGTGTGAATCTCTTCTAGTCTTGGTTCTATTCGGGTTTAGAAGAAGGTAAGTGTTTGGCGAATGGCCATTTCCCTCTCCTTGTTCTTGTTGATTTTGGTGGTTAAGAGTCGATTTTGGGTTGGTTGAAAGGAGTTAATCTTTTGTTAATCATTGCGTTATAGGGCCTTTGGATTTTGGAAGCAAGCGAGAGGAGTCTTCTTTCTCTGTTAATCGTTGGTAAGTGGTGGCAGAGTTGATGTTATTAAGTCTATTCTCTTAGTTCTCGTTTAGTCAAAGTTGCAAAAGATTAATAATTCTTCTTAATAGGGTGTGCCGTTTGTAAGGAAGAACCATCGCTTGGTTCGGATTTGGTAGGAAACCAAATCAAGTGTAAGGTAAGGGTTAGCGTTAACCCTCTTGATTTAGTTGGTTTTGGCGAATGGTATAAGTGACTAATCTATGTTTGGTCGATTTTAGGAGCAAGGTAATCGAGGGATTTAGATCGGTCCGTTTGGATTAAAGCTTGTGTTTGAACAGGTGTGTAAACTGACACACTTTTTACTTAGTAATATGTTTAATAAACCTGATTGCCTTTGTAAGACCAAACAGTATGATGATTGATATGGTACCCAATGGGGTATGTGCACGGATTTGGGTAAGTCTGTTTCATTACGAGCTTTGTTAGTGATATGTGGTATCATGACTTATGATGTATGTGTTATGGGATACACTATGAAACCTGGTTAGCATGATTCGCATGACTTGCATGATTTGTATCAGTATGACATGTATGGGTGATATGAGAGGAGGGGGAAATATGGTATCCGTGTCTTTGGGACACCAGAGGTTTGGCACCTCCAGTGGTTTGGTACCACAGATTGATTATTGTGACTTTGGGTCACGGAGGTTTGGCACCTCGGCGTCTCGTCCCAAAGGCTTAGCACCACAATGGGTTGGCCCCACGATTGATTTTGGGATTGACGCTAGTGATTTGGTATCCACGATGGGTTGGCCCCATCATTTGATTCGTATTTGCGGTCACCGGTGATTTGGTATCACACTTGTGTCTTTGGGACACCGAGGTTTGGCACCTCATAGCGACTTATCCACGTGGTTTAACACCACCATGGGTTGGCCCCACTTTTGAGATACGGGATTGTCGCGGTGATTTGGTATCACACGTGGGTTGGCCCCACGATGGATTATTCGTGACTTTGGGTCACCAAAGGTTTGGCACCACATTGATGGATATCATGACTTTGGGTCACCGGTGGTTTGGCACCACCGGTGGTTTGGTACCACAGGGGTAGAAAAGGTGTTACGGATGGTTAGGATCGGGTGCATTAATTGTATTGCTTTGTTATGATGTGTGTTGGTATGTTGCATATCTGGGAGGGGATTTATGCCTTGAGTCTTGCGACTCACCTTCTCCTTTGACATTTCGGTGACACTTAGTTGCGGACATGGGTAGGGATGGACTCGAGGTGCTCATGCCATGAATAAATCTGGTTTGTTCGACTTTTAAAACTTGGTACTTTATTTTATTTATTTCCATTTGGGTTTTATGTGGATTGTAAAATGCCTTTTAACTTCATGTTTTGTTATTTACATACATATTGGATTTTAAATATGCCTTAACAAATTAATGGGTAAAATTTGGCTAAAACTTGGAAAGATGAGGTTTTCAAACTACAAAGCGAATTGTTTTAAACTTTACCATCGGGTATCACCACTGTAATTTAAGATGAACGAAACTCAGATGTTTTTCAAACTTAAGATTTTCCACCCTAAGTTCAGAATGCTTTTAAGCTACAAAAGAGTCACTTGATTTCTAAATAATGCAAAATAGAAAAAAAAAAGGTTTTATCTATAGATTCAACTAAGTTTTTTTAAGTACCCGAGTTTTCAAAATGAAATAGGAGTTTTTAAATAATCATTTTTTTACAAGTACAAAATATAGCAAAGTGTTTTGATCAAACTTTTAAACGAAAACCTATCCTCTCAAATACGATTTTCCCCGTAACATGCCAGATTCGGTCGTGGTGTATTGGCCGAGTTTAGGGTGTTACAAGTTTGAATTATGTTTGGCAGTAGAAATGTGATCAACATATGCATGTTTTTGGTAAGTTTATATGTTTCCAATTGAGGTGCCTTGTATGGCATATTGGTTGAATGGTTTTGAACTTTTGAATTGGTCATTTCATGTTGGTATTAGTCATATTTTGATTCTTTGATTAGGTGTTATAAAGGCCTTTAGATGGTTGCTTGAATTGGTGATGGAAATGGCTTGTATTTGAGAAAATTCATGTCCACAAGACCTGAAACACGGGTGTGTGACTCAGTCGTGTGTGACACATGGCCAGGCGACACAACCGTGTGTCCCCTGTAGGTTTTAAAGCATGCAAGTCAGGCTATTACACGACCTAGCACATGGTCTGACACATGGGATTGTGTGGTTATTCGAGAGTTACACGGCCTGGCACACGGGCATGTGACCCAACTCAGATAGTTACATGGGCGAGGACACGGGCTAGGACACAGCTGTGTGTCCCTAGTTCGAAGGTTACGCACCCTTAGACATGGGCATGTGTCTCAGCCGTGTAAGTTACACGGCCTGGCGACACGATCATGTGACCCATGTAGTCCAATTTTTCTAACTTTTTTTTGTACATTCCAAATGTTTCCAGTTTAGTCCCGAATTATTTCTAAAATGTTTTTAGGTCCTTGAGGGCTCGATTGAGGGACGACACATATGTGATTGAATGCCTTATGTTATGTTAGTATTGATGTTTGAAAATGTATATTGTAATGTTTTGTTTATATTATAATACTTTGTAACCCTAATCCGACTATGGTTACGAGTTAGGGGTGTTACAGATGAGCTCATCCAAAGTTAAAATTTCTAAATTCTTTGCTTCTTCAATTGTGGTCACCTTGGCTTCCCATGATGTAGGTAAGCTTCGAAGAAACTTTCTTACCAGCTCTTCATTTGGACAAGTCTTCCCATAAGAATTCAATCCATTTATGATGATTGTAAACTGATTAGACATCTCCATGATATCCTCTTCGAGCTTCATCTTCAAAGTTCCATAGTTGAATGTAAGGATTCCAAGTTTAGACTTCTTCATTTGGCTAGTGCCTTCATGGGTAACTTCAAGCTTGTCCCAAATCTCCTTGGCGTTTGAATAAGGCAAAACTCTACTATACTCATCCAGACCAAGTGCACAAGATAGAATGTGCATTACCTTGGCATTGAGTTGAATGCTTCTTCTATCTTCCTCATTCTATTCCTTCGTGCTTTTTGGAACTAAAAGCTCTCTTTCTTATTTGGATGGAATTGAACGACCATCCATAATAATGTCCCATACAACAAGATTATTTGCTTTGATGAACAACATCATCCTAGTCTTCCAATATGAATAGTTAGCACCATTGAAATAAGGAGGTTTGGAGATAGACTGAGACTCACTAAAGAAAATTGACCCGGAAGTAGATGTCATTGTTGTAGGATGAGTTGATGATCATTTGAGCTTCTCCTAGGATATTTTCTTGGTTGTTAATCTGTCTTTAGAGACTAGCTCTGATACTAATTATTAGCTCAAAAGATCAACTCGAAATCAGTAAGAGGGTGAATTGGCCTTAAGAAACTTTGTAGAAGGAACAAGAATGAGCGCAACAATTTATAGTGGTTCGACCCCAATTGTCTACTCCACTATCTTAGCTTTCCACAACAAAAGATTTTCCTAAATTCACTAATTTGACAACCTTTAAGGACAATGTTTAACCTTACAATCTCATTTAAGATTTCTATCTAAAATCTTAAGGTTACAACTCCCTTAAGGTTTTTACTCATACCTTAAGACTCAATACCTCTCAAAGAGAATAACAAATAGGAAACTAAGAAGTAATCCTTACAAGATTGAAGTGTTTAAAAATTAAACACAAATACAAAGAATAACACTTAGCTAAATGAATACAATGAAAGCTCACAAGTGTTTATAAGAATAATATGAAATAATTAAGCACTAATGTTGTTTTTATTAATCTTTAAGCTTGATGATCTCTCTTCTTGGTGTAAGAACTTTGGAAGATGGTATTTATACCTTCTAATACATTTCCAACCATTGGAGTTTTTGTGAAAGTTAATAGAGCCGTCGGGGATAAAAATACCAGATCATTAAATTCACCTGCGACAAAAGGTATCGATACCTTTTCTACGAGTATTGATACTATTAGCATTTAATGCCTGATTCAATGACTGTTGAAATTAGTTTACAATGATACCAAAGAAAAATTATCGATACTTGGTAAAAGGTATCGACACTTTTTTAAATTGAAAACAGAATGTCAATTTGGTATTAATATTTTGAAAACTGTCGATACTTGGACAAAAGTATCGATGCTTTTTGGCTTGGAGCAATACTAACTTGTTTAAAAAGAGTTTTTACATGATTGAAAATGTTTAACTCAATTGAAACCATTTTAACTTGATTTTATCAATTTTGCCCAAAATTTTTCAACTTTAACTATTATTAAAAAACACTTTAATTTGTTATATCAAAACATATTATATAATAAAACTTAGTTTTGTAACGCCCCAAATTTTGGGCCTAGAAGAATTGGGCCTTGGGCATGGGAGCATTTAAAATGTTGAGAACAAGAGAACGATACAAGTGCATGTTAGGTCTGTTGGGTGAGTGATTTGGGCAGGTTAAGGGGTTTCTATAAGTCCTGGGTTCAAGCCATGTCATATGGAAAATTTTTATTAGCATTAGGGGAAACCTGACTCCTGGTATTAAGCCTTTTAAGTAATTATGGTTAAAAAAAAAAGACACAAAAACCCTGTTGGTACAATGGTTGTGGCATTACAGGTGTGGCAAGGAGGTCAAAGGTTCAAGTCTCTCTGCATGCAAGGGGATTATTTATTTTGCTCATGAGTGGGCAAGAGTTGGTGTTGGATTCGAACTCTATGATTGGAGAGTTTGAATGAGTCAATTGAGTGATTTAAGGAGTGGATCATGGAGGAAATCAAGGAGAGGGAGGTGGAGATTTTCAAGGAGTTTGAAGGCTTAAGAAGTTCGTGCAGAAATGGGGTCTTTTCTCTTGGAAATTCGGCTAGAGTATGGTAGGAATTCAATTTTTCTTTTAGCCATTTCGGCTTTTGGCACTTTTTGTTCGTCTTTTTGCCTTCTTCCAAAATCAAGCAATACCCCTTTTCTTTGGTATTTTTCCTTTGCAACAATTGTTGCTTGTACCGAATCTCCCTTTATTCTTTGCTCTTCTTGTTTCTTAATGTGACTGAACCAATTCCTTCTCTCCCCCTTTTCTTACTCATTCAAAGTTCTTCTTTTCATTTATCTAAAATCGAATTCCCCTTATCTCTACTTCTTTTTCTGCAACTTTTCTCTGTCAACCTTGAGTATGCTTTCTTAATCTGGAGTTAGGCCGAGTATTAGTTATCTTTTCTTCTTCTTTTCTATTTTGGTCGGCATTTGATTGCTGTACTTGACAGATTCTCTTCCTCCCCATCTGCTTTAATCTGCATCATCAAAGCTTCTGAAGAGCCGAATCTATTTTTCTTTTGAAAGTTGTCCGAGTGCAACTTATTTGTTGGCTGGTTGTTAGGGGTAAGTGGTTTGTGCTTTCAATCATTAACCAAATGCTAGTTCTCTTGTTGGCTGCGTTTTTTCCTAAGGTTAGTATTTGATTAACCTTGGTTATTGGATATTGATGCTTCATAATGGTTGTGGTATAGAGAAACCACAAGGAGGTGAGATCGATTCATAATCAAATGGCTTAGGAAGTATAAGCCGATTCAGTTAAGGTAAGTATTAGTCTTGGGTTCGGCTTCTGTAGGCTTGTTAAATCTTATTAATGGAATAGGTAACCGAATACCTTAATCGAATATAGGTTTTATGCTCGTGGGCTACTGTATTATTCTCCAACAAGGTGTGTACACACACCACTCCAACTGTAGATCGGCAAATACCGAAACGTCGAAAAGCTAAAATGTCGAAAGGCCAAAAATACGACAACAGTTACCATACGAGCGCATGATTGCTCGTGTGAGGAAGTCGATGCAATGACAGAGCCACCGTGAGCGGTCTCATGGTCTTGGACCGCTTTTGGGTCAAGTGGGCCAAAATGGGCCGTGTGGGCCCAATGGACTCGTGGGCCCCACACGGATTAAATTTACAAAAAGTGGTAGAAATGGAACTGGGCTATAACGTTCACATTGTCGTGATTGAAAATGGGCCGAATGGGCCACACGAGAGTGTGGGCCACTTGGGCCGAATATTGGGCATTGAGCCCAATTACACTGTTTTGACCAAATGGGTTTTCTGTGTCACTCGAAGTGACTGTAAACCTTCGAAAAGGTTGTAAAATGACCGAAATATCCTCATAGGGTAAAATGACTAAAATGCCCCTATATGTTATATGATTGTTATTGTATGCCATTTATAGTATATTTACATTCATGTGATATTATGTTGCATGGGGATGGGATCATTAATTTGGAGGAAGTGTATGATTTGTTAGGGTCGCATGGTCACTTGACGACTGTGGATCCACCGATGGCTTTAAGCCGATTATGAGATTGGCAGGTTAGTGCCAGAACCGGTGCTACATAAGGAGTGTAGGGATGGGTGGGTCGATTAAATCCCCACAGGAGTGTAGGGTTGGAAAGGATTCGGAGTGCAGGGTTGGTTGGGCATTTGTGCGTTGCATGATCTGATTTGATTGAGATATGGCCTCAGGCCCAATTGAGGCTATTAAGGGCTAAGGCCCAAATGCCACTGTTATTGTAATGGGCTTAGGCCCGGATTGATGTGATACATTCTTTATGATCGACGAGGGTTGTACACTCTAATTTTTCGTAAACTCACCCCCTCTTTTTAATTTTTCAGGTAATCCTCAGTAAGCAGCTCGATGTACTGGAGGACTCGGAGGTGGCCACACTACGAACAACTTCAAATTTTAGTGGTCTAGTTTACCTTACTTAATTCGCATTCTTATTGGGTTGTAATAAGGCCTTTTTAATTTTTGGTTTTTAATTTGGGATTTTTAGTTATTACGTTTCCTATTTTTTAAAAGTAGATCGCGATTTTCCAAAATAATAACTATTTTCAAAACACACGCTTTCACAATTTAATCTTTAAGCATCACGTTTTCGCAAATCGGTTACTTTTAAACTTAGGTTCCACAACTGAAAAGAAATTTTAGGAATAAGCTTAATAATTTTTCTATATACCACATTTGAAATAAAATAATAATAAACTAATGTAATTGGGATTTTACTCAAGCATTTCTTTAAGAAGGGTTTTCAATGAAAACATGGTTTTCAAAAACACTTTAATGTGACACACCAGATTCGGTCATAACGTTTAGGCTGAGTTTGGGGCGTTAAAATTAGTGGTATCAGAGTGCAAAACTCAGCTGTGGAATGGGTTTTCAAATCTTGGATTTCAATAAGTTGTTTTTTTCAATATGTGAAGGGTTTGAGATATTTCCTCTGAAAAGTGTGGCACACCGAGTCTTCGACGTCGGACCAAGTAAGTTTTTCTGATACTAAAATCTATTTTAAACTGTTATACCGAAAGTAGTTACTGGGCTTTATGATAGACTATACTGAGACTCTTTAGCCAGAGTAAACTGAGAAACTATAAGAAACTAAAACTGTAGTGAGCTTGCGATTGCAAAAACAACTCTAAACTACTGGGTTACCACCTTGTGCTATTTGTGGGAAAGGTCATGTGGGCAAGTGCTGGAGGAGGACAAGAGCTTGTCTGAGTTGTGGTTCCATGGAACACCGTCTCAGAGAGTGTCCCAAAAGACCGGATCAGATACAAGTTTTTGGTAGGGGTGATGTACAGCCACCTAGGGGTGGACAGCAGCCGGCTAGAGGCCTTGGACAGGCCAGGGGTGGAAACAGTTTGGGTCGTGGAGCTCCAAGTAGAGGTGTCAGTCATGCGGAGGCAAGTCAGCCAGCTTTGGTTTATGCAGCACGCGTCGAGAAAATGGAGACGCTCCAGATACGAATGCTGGTGCGTACTTTACCCATATTGTACTATTTACCTAATTTGCAATTAAGATTAGAGTGCGAAGCAAAAGCGTAGTGGTGTAACCTGTGTTGTGCGGCTATTAGATAGTTGGAAATTTAAAGGACGAAATTTCTTTAAGGAGGGTAGAGTTGTAATGGCCCAAATTTTGGGCCTAAAAGAATTGGGCCTTGGGCATGGGAGTGTTTAAAATTTTGAGAGCAAGGGAACGAAAAAAGTGCATGTTACGTCTGTTTGGTGAGTGATTTTGGAAGGTTAAAGGGTTTATATAAAGTCCTAGGTTCAAGCCATGTCATATGGAAAATTTTTATTTTTTACATTAAGGGAAACCTGACTTCTGGTATGAAGCCCTTTAAATAATTATGGTTAAAAAAAAGACACAAAGAGCCTGTTGGTACAGTGGTTGTGGAGTTACAAGTGTGGCAAGGAGGTCGGAGGTTCAAGTCTCTCTGCATGCAGAGGGGATTATTTATTTTTCTCATGAGTGGGCAAGATTTGGTGTTGGATTTGAACTTTGTGATTGGAGAGTTTGAATGAGTCAATTGAGTGATTTAAGGAGTGGATCATGGAGGAAATCAAGGAGAGGGAGGAGGAGATTTTCAAGGAGTTTGAAGGCTTGAGAAGTTGGTGCCGAAATGGGGTCTTTGCTATTGAAAATTCGGCTAGAGTATGGTAGGAATTCTATTTTCTTTTAGCCATTTCGACTTTTGGCTCTTTTTTTCGTCTTTTTTCCTTTTGCCAAAATCGAGCAATACCCCTTTTCTTTGCTATTTTTCCTTTACAACAATTGTTGCTTGTGCCGAATCTCCCTTTATTCTCCTCCTCTTGGCACTTTTCTGCTCTTCTTGTTTCTTAATGTGACCGAACCAATTCCTTCTCTCCCACCTTTCTTACTCATTCGAAGTTCTTCTTTTCACTTATCTAAAATTGAATTCCCCTTCTCTCTACTTCTTTTTCTGCAACTTTTCTCTGTCAACCTTGAGTATTCTTTCTTAATATAGAGTTAGGCCGAATATTAGTTATCTTTTCTTCTTCTTCTTTTTTGTTTTAGTCGGCATTTGATTGCTGTACTTGACCGATTCTCTTCCTCCCCATCTGCTTTAATCTGCATCATCAAAGCCTCTGAAGAGCTGAATCTTTTTTCTCTTGAAGGTTGTCTGAGTGCAACTTATTTATTGGCCGGTTGTTAGGGGTAAGTGGTTTGTGCTTTCAATCATTGACCAAATGCTAGTTCTCTTGTTGGCCACGTGTTTTCTTCAAGTTAGTATTCGATTAACCTTGGTTATTGGATATTGATGCTTCATAATGGTTGTGGTATAGATAAACCACATGAAGGTGAGATCGATTCATAATCAAACGGCTTAGGAAGTATAAGCCGATTCAGTTAAGGTAAGTATTAGTCTTGGGTTCAGCTTCTATAGGCTTGTTAAATCTTATTAATGGAATGGCTAGTGAATACCTTAATCGAATATAGGTTCTACGCTCGTGGGCTACTGCGTTTTTCTCCAACAAGGTGTGTACACACACCACTCCAACTATAGGTCGGCAAATGCCAAAATGCCGAAATGCCAAAAAGCCAGAAATACAGCAACAGTTACCATACGAGCACACGAACGCTCATGTGGGGAAGTCGATGCAATGATGGAGGCCACCATGAGCGGTCTTATAGTCTTGGACCGCTTTTGGGTCAAGTGAGCCGAAATGGGTAGTGTGGGCCCAATGGGCTTGTGGGCCCCACACAGATTAAATTTATGAAAAGTGGCAGAAATTAAACTGGGCTATAGCGTTCACATATACGTGATTGAAAATGGGTCGAATGGGCCACACGAGAGTGTGGGCCACTTGGGCCGAATATTGGGCTTTGAGCCCTTTTACACTGTTTTGACCAAATGGGTTATCTGTGTCCCTCGAAGCGACTGTAGAGCTTTGGAAAGGTTGTAAAATGATCGAATTACCCTCATAGGGTAAAATGACTAAAATGTCCCTACATGTTATATGATTGTTATTTTATGCTATTTATAGTATATTTGCATTCATGTGATATTATATTGCATGAGGGATTGGATCATTGATTTGGAGGAAGTGTATGATTTGTTAGGGTCGCATGGTCACTTGACGACTGTGGATCCACTGATGGCTTTAAGCCAATTATGAGATTGGCAACTCTGCTGTAATATTGGTTAGTGCTGCAACCGGTGCTACATATGGAGTGTAGGGATGGGTGGGTCGAT
Source organism: Gossypium rotundifolium (assembly GCA_025506655.1). Taxonomy (NCBI): domain Eukaryota; kingdom Viridiplantae; phylum Streptophyta; class Magnoliopsida; order Malvales; family Malvaceae; genus Gossypium; species Gossypium rotundifolium. The sequence continues at coordinate 149,667,618 of CP106724.1, forward strand.
TAAATCCCCATAGGAGTGTAGGGTTAGAAGGGATTCGGAGTGCAGGGTTTTTGGGCATTTGTGCATTACATGGTCTGATTTGATTGAGATATAGCCTCAGGCCCAACTGAGGCAATTAAGGGCTAAGGCCTAAATGCCACTGTTACAGTAATGGGCTTAGGCCCAGATTGATGTTATGCATGCTTTCTGATCGACGAGGGTTGTACACACTGAGTTTTCATAAACTCACCCCCTCTTTTTAATTTTTCAGGTAATCCTCAGTAAGAGGTTTGACGTACTGGAGGACTTGGAGGTGGCCACACTACGAACAACTTTAAATTTTAGTGGTCTAGTTTACCTTACTTAATCCGCTTTCTTATTGGGTTGTAATAAGGCCTTTTTAATTTTTAGTTTTTAGTTTGGGATTTTTAGTTATTACGTTTCCTATCTGTTAAAAGTAGATTGCGGTTTTCCAAAATAATAATTGTTTTCAAAACACTACGCTTTCACAATTTAATCTTTAAACATCACGTTTTCGCAAATCTGTTACTTTGAAACTTAGTTTTCGCAATTGAAAAGAAATTTTGGGTATAAGCTTAATAATTTTTCTATATGCCACGTTTGAAATAAAATAATAATAAACTAACGTAACTGGGATTTTACTCAAGCATTTCTTTAAGAAGGGTTTTCAATGAAAACATGGTTTTCAAAAAATACTTCAATGTGACATACCAGATTCGACCATAACGTCTAGGCCGGGTTTGGGGGTGTTACAAGTTTAACACAAATGTTTAACTAATACTGTAGCAGTCCGGTTTAGACCCTAGTCGATATAGTGGTTTCGAGACCACAAATCTGAGTCTAAAAATATTTTAATACTATTTTCTGTGCTTGCAGTATGTGATTAAGCATGTGTGAAAGTTTCGTGAATTAATTTTGTTGTTTGTGTGCTAAATTTGAGAAATGGACTAAATCGTATTAAATGCAAAATTAGCAAGCTATATGTAAAGGTACCAATTTGTTGTGGCTTTAATAATATGGAGTCTTAATGTTCCAATTTAGTGAGTAAGCTATGGGATATTGTTGTATGGTTTTATAATTGGCCAATAAAGGGTAAATTTATAAATGAGATAATATGTTAATTAAAACATAAAAGAAAACATTTGCTTCATCATATTTGTTCACCCACCACAAAAATAAGAGAAAGAAAAAAAAAAGGTTTAAGCTCCCATTGTATTCGTCACACATTTTGGCTAGATTAAGGTATGTTTTGCTTTGATTTTTGATAATTTCTATGTTTTTGTAATCGTTTCTTAGAGTACTACAACACCCATTCCTTAATTTTGGAATCTGATGAATAATTTGAAATGTGCCATTGATGAATGCTTGAGCTTTTTGATGTTAGTTGATGAAATATGAAATATATGTGTTAGATTAACATGTTTTGTCTTTGGATTTTTAGTGAACTTGAGTAATTTGGACTAAATTGTGAAAATAATATTTTGAGGGACTAAAATGTAAAATAAATGAAATATATGGACTTGTATGATCTTGATGAAAATTTGGCTAAGCATGGGTATAAGAAAATTTTGTGTATTTTGTGATTTTGTGAAATAGGGACTTAAATGTCAAAATGTAAAAATGTGAGGGCTAATTTTTAAATTACCCTAAATGTGTGTTTTTGGATTGAATTGAATGATTTGGTGAATAAAAGATTTAAGTTTGAATATGTATAGATCAAGAACCAAAGAAAATAGATTTAGACTGAGGAAAGTCAAAAGTGATCGAGTAGTCGGATTTGTCCGTCTATATTCGTACGAGGTAAGGCTATATACAATTAACTATATTTAAGTTTAATTATTCATGTTCATATAATATTGAATTGGGATGAATGGCTTTGGATGATATACGTGTGAAATTAAAGAAAGTATCGACAATATGTCAAAGTCTGAAAAGTTTCGTACGAACCTTAGGAATAGATAGGATTTATATGTCATGACATAGGGATTTTGATATGAGATATCATGTAAGACAATGTCTGGGAAGTTGGCATTGATTTGAGATTTACGTGTAAGACCATGTCTAGGACATTGGCATCGTATCTGATTCGTGTAAGACCCTATCTGGGACAGTGGCATCGATATTGGATTACATGTAAGAACACGTCTGGGACGTTGGCATTGTTCAAGTATTCTGAGTTATTCGAGTATCCTATATGATTCTGAATGGTTCAACGGGCAATTTCGAGAAATGATAGACTATTTGAAATATGTAATCAATTCAGGTACGTTTGAAATGTATACTGCGATTGACTATGAAAGGTATGTATAGTGATTGTGTATAAGTGAGATATGTGCATAAATTCAATGAGACAAAATGTGATATATGTATGTTTGTGATATGAGCAAAAGAGGTACTTTGATGTATGGATTGTTGGTAAGTAATGGCTAAACAAATGAGCCAAAGAAGAATTGTGAATTTGCAATTGAGAAATATTAATGATCTTGTATTTGATATGATTATTAATGTTATATGTTAAGTTTATTTGTATATGGCTTACTAAGCTTTTGAAAGTTTACTTTGTGTGTGTTTGCATTGTTTTATAGATCGTTAAAGCTACGGAAGGCTCGTGGATCGTTGAGGATCATCACCACACTATCAATCTCTATTTTGGTACCTTTTGAAAGTGTATATATTAAAGTATGACATGTATAGTTTATTGAATTTTGATTATGTTTTGGAAGGTGTATAAATAGCCATGTGATATGGCTAGATAATGAAATGATGTGAATGAGTAGTTCATGCTATATGATGCATAGTTTGGTATGGTTTGATGGCTAATAGGTGGACAAATGAAATGGTCAAATTTATGATAAGTCTTATGATGCAAAAATTGGCATATTATTGATGAAAGGTTGTTACATTGAATTGGTAAGTTTTTGTAGGGTTTATACTTAGAAATGCTTGTAATGAGAATGAGATAAATGTTGCAATAGTTGATTGATTGATATGCTCATGAATAGTTAGAAAGGATGGACATTTTGGTATGTTTTTGTTGTTTTTGGTGTTTGGAATGATGTTTGTATGTGCTTGTAGGTATAACCCAAAGTGTGGGTGGAAAATTGGCCTTGCAAATGGTCTATATTTGCCGACATGGTTGAGAACACGAGCGTGTGGCTCAATCGTGTCCTTCGTGGTTGCATTTCAAAACAAGTCAGTTTTGACCACGGGATGGACACAACGGGCATATAACTGACCGTGTGGTGCAAGTTAGTGTCGACCACAGGTGAGGCGCATGGGCGTGTCTCAGGCTATGTGGACAAGTCAGTATGTATGCCCTGCTTTTCCACGGCTTAGTCACACTGGCGTGTCTGAGGCCGTGTGAGGCACACGGCCTACCCTCACGGGCGTGTGACCTCTTTAGCTTTGAAAAATGTTTGAGTTTCAAAAAAAATTTGTATTAGTCCCGACCCTTTTCTAATGCATGATTAATGTCTCGTAGACCTCATTAAGGGACTATATATTTGTGTTTTGCTATGGCATGATGATGATAAACTTTATGATGTGAAATGTTTGTAAGAGTTTTCGATTTGTCTGGTAATGCCTCTTAACCCTAGGCTGGCGATGGTTATGGGTTAGGGGTGTTTCATTTTATTGGTATCAGAGCTACGGTTTAGTCGATTCTAGGACTAACGTAGCGTATGAGAGTCTAGCTATACATACCATATACAAGAACTGTGATAGTGTGATGAATCCTAGCATATAAAATGTGTTTTTCATATAATAAATGGATCCCGAAAGAGCTATTGCTGATGACGTAGAAAATGTAGCGCTTCTTTGCGCTCAAGGACGGCCATCATCGATTCGAGACCACATACTAGCGATCGGGAAGGAGAGGCTAAATAAGCCTTCTTCCAAATGATGAATAAGTGGTTCACTCAATACATTAGAATAAATCTAGCTGTTTCGCAACCTCCACCCTCATCTAATCCTCCTCAGACTTTTTTTGTGTCTCTGGTTATGAATCTGAATCTGATGAATAGGCCTCCGGTCGATAAAATCCGCAAATATAGGGTTGAAGAGTTCAGGGCCACTAGTGATGATGATGCTGAGGGAGCTGAGTTTTGGCTCGATAACACAATCTGAGTGTTCGATGAAATGTCATTGACTCCTAATGAATGTATGAAATATTCCGTTTCTTTGTTACGAGATGCAACTTATCAGTGGTGGAAGACTTTGATTTCTGTTGTTCCAAAAGAACGAGTCACATGGGATTTCTTTCGGTCTGAATTCTGGAAGAAATATATTAGCCAGAGATTTATAGATCAAAAATGAAAAGAGTTTTTGGAATTGAAACAGGGTCGTATGACTGTCATTGAATATGAACGAGAATTCATAAGATTAAGTCAATATGCCCGGGAATGTGTTCCGACTGAAAAAATAATGTGTAAAAGGTTTGAAGATGGCTGAATGAAGATATCCGTTTGCTAGTTGGGATTCTGGAAATAAAAGAGTTTGTTGTGCTTGTTGATCGAGCGTGTAAAGCTGAAGCACTCGGGAAAGATAAAAGAAAAGCTGAGTCTGAAGCCATAGATGTGAGAAAGATATTTTCAAGTAAATTGTTTCAATCTTCATCAAAGAAATTCAGAGATGAGCATAGCCATTTAAAAACTAATGTGGTACATTTTAACAGAGGTCGTGCTAGATCACAGTCGAACATCAAAGCTCTAACAACTTCGGTAGCTAGTGTTGGAAATGTTCAATCTGAACGACCTGAATGTAAGCATTGTGGTAAAAGGCATCCAGGTAATTATAGATTGAATGATCGAGCCTATTTTAGATGTGGATCATTAGACCATTTCATTCGAGATTGTCCTGAGTCTGTTGAACAAGAGATTGTACAAAATCGAGGCCAGATAATGTTTCAACTAGAGGTAGACCTTCTCAAAATACAAGGAATGTCAGTGGCAGTCAGAGAGCTACGAAAGATACAGTTGCAAGATCTAAAGCTAGAGCACCTTCCAAAGCATACGCCATTCGAGCTCTTGAGGAAGCTTCATCTCTAGATGTTATTACGGGTACATTTACTCTTTATGATACTTCTGTGATTGCATTGATAGATCCAGGGTCTACTCATTCGTATGTATGCATGAACTTAGTATCCAGTAAGGCTTTTCCTGTAGAGTCTACTGAATTTGTAATTAGAGTATCGAACCCCTTAGGCAAATCTTTCCTGGTTGACAAAGTGTACAAGAATTATCCGTTGATGTTCCGAGATGTTTGTTTTCCGGCTGATCTGATGCTATTACGTTTTGATGAGTTTGATATAATTTTGGGCATGGATTGGTTAACATTGCATGATGCTGTTGTGAATTGCAAAAGAAAGATCATTTATTTGAGATATCAAATCGATGAAATAGTTCGGATTGAATCAAATGATTTGAATGGATTGCCGGGTGTGATATCTATGTTGAAGGCTCAGAGTTATGTAAAAAAGGGCTATGAAGCTTATTTTTCTTATGTGATTGAGTCGAGAGTGACTTAAAAGAAGGTAGAATCAGTGCCAATTGTTAGTGAATTTCTTGACGTATTTCCTGAAAAATTACCGGGATTGCCTCTGATACATGAAGTTGAATTTGGTATTGATTTATTGTCAGGAACGACACGTATCTCTATAGCTTCGTATAGAATGGCACCAACAGAATTGAAAGAGTTGAAGACACAGATGCAAGAGTTGACCGATAGAGGATTTGCACGACCGAGTTTCCCACCTTGGGGTGCTCCCGTTCTATTTGTGAAAAAGAAAGATGGCACGATGAGAATATGCATTGATTATCGTCAGTTGAACAAAGTGACTATAAAGAACAAATATCCTCTGCCCAGAATTGATGATTTGTTTGATTAGTTGAAAGGAGCCACCGTGTTTTCAAAGATAGATTTGAGATTGGGGTATTATCAGTTGCGAGTAAAAGATTCAGATATTCCAAAAACTACTTTCAGAACGAGGTACGAGCATTATGAGTTTTTAGTTATGCCTTTCGGACTAACAAATGCTCGTGCTATTTTTATGGATTTGGTGAATAGAATTTTCAGACTGTATTTAGATCGATTTGTTGTTGTATTCATTGACGACATTTTGATTTATTTGCGTGATAAAATTGAGCATGATGAACATCTGAAAATTGTGCTACAAACTCTGCGAGATAAGTAATTGTATGCAAAGTTTAGTAAATGTGAATTCTGGTTGCGTGAAGTTGGTTTTCTGGGACATATTGTGTCAGCATCTGGTATACGAATTGATCCGAGCAAGATTTCAGCTATTTTAGAGTGGAAGCCTCCAAAAAATGTATCTAAAGTTCGTAGTTATTTGGGACTTGCTGGTTATTATCGACGGTTTGTCAAAGGTTTTTTGATGATTGTGACTCCGTTGACTAGATTGCTTCAAAAAGATGTGAAATTTGAATGGTCCGATAAATGTCAGAAAAGTTTTGATCAGTTGAAAGCCCTTTTGATTGAAGCTCTAGTTTTGGTACAACCAGAATCGGGTAAAGAATTCGTGATTTATAGTGATGCTTTGTTGAATGGTTTGGGATGTGTTTTGATGCAGGAAGACAAAGTTATAGCCTATACCTCGAGACAATTGAAATCGCATGAAAAGAATTACCCGAAACACGATCTTGAACTAGCTGCGATTGTGTTTGCATTAAAGATTTGGCGTCACTATCTCTTCGGTGAAAAATGTCATGTGTTTTTGGATCATAAGAGTCTGAAATACTTGATGACTTAGAAAGACCTAAATCTACGACAAAGAAGATGGTTAGAACTGTTGAAAGACACTATGAACTTGTGATAGATTATCATCCGGGTAAGGCAAATGTTGTTACTGATGCATTGAGTCAAAAATCGCTATTTGCATTACGTGCGATGGATGCTCATTGAGATTTGTCTGATGATGGTTCAGTTTCGGCTAAATTGAAAGTGAAATCGTTGTTTTTACAGCAAATATGTGACGCTCAGAAAGTTGATAATGAAATGTTAGCGAAACGAGCTCAGTGTGATTTAAACTCTGATTCTGAATTTTGAGTTGATGATGATGATTGTTTGAGATATCGAGATTGGATTTGTGTTATGAGGATTTCTGAGTTGATTCAGTCGATATTGAAAGAAGTACATAAAAGTTGCCCATCTGTTCATCCGGGAAGTATAAAGATGTACCACGATTTGAAGCGGCTTTATTGGTGGCCTGGTATGAAACGAGATATTTCAGAGTTTATCTCGAAATGTTTAATCTGTCAACAAGTTAAAGTTGAATATCAAGTGCCATCTGGTTTCTTACAATCGATAATGATTATTGAGAGGAAATGGGATAAAGTAACGATGGATTTTGTTTCAAGGTTGCCTTTGACTTCGAGAAAGAAAGATGCAATCTGGGTTGTAGTTGACAGATTGAAAAAATTAGCCCATTTTATTCCGGTACGATCTGATTACTCGATAAATTAGGTGAGCTTTATATTTTCGATATTGTGAGATTGCATAGGGTGCCACTATCTATTGTGTATGTCAGAGATTTGAGGTTTACTTCCCGATTCTGGAAGAAACTACAAGAGGCTTTAGATACTAAACTACATTTTAGTACAACTTTTCACCCATAGACGGATGGTCAATTCGAGCGGATCATTCAGATACTCGAGGATATATTGAGATGTTGTATTCTTGAGTTTAATGGTACGTGGGAGCAATATTTGCCATTGATTAAGTTTGAGTATAATAACAGTTTTCAGTCGAGTGTCAAAATGGAACCTTATGAGGCTTTGTACGGACACAAATGTCGAACACCTTTGTATTAGACTGAGCTAAGTGAAAATAAAATACACGGGGTCAATTTGATCAAAGAAACTAAATAGAAAGTGAAAGTGATTCCTGATAGTCTGAAAGTCGCGTCAGGTCGTTAGAAATTTTATGCAGACTTGAAACGAAAAGATATAGAGTTTGAGATCGGTGATAAAGTGTTCTTGAAAGTGTCTCTGTAACTCCCCTAACCCGTAACCGTCACTGAAATAGAGTTAAAAGGTATTACCAAACATTTCAGAACATTTACAATCATTTCACATCTTAACATAACAATTCACATTCATAGAGTCCCTTAATTAGGTCTATGAGACGTTAAACATGCATTTGAAATGTGTTAGGACTAAACCAAGCACATGCAAAATTTTCTGAAAATCAAACATTTTTTTCAAAGCTACAGAGTTCACACGCCCGTGTGGGTAGGTTGTGTAGCTCACACAGCGTCAGACACCTCCATGTGTCCAAGCCGTGTCAAAATAGGGCATACTTACTGACTTGTCCACACGACTGAGGACACGCCTGTGTGCTTCACCCGTGGTCGACATTGACTTATTTCACACGGCCAGTCACACGCCCATGTGTCCAGCCTGTGTGCGAGTCTGACTTGTTCAAATTTGTAAACTTAAAAGACACGGTCGAGCCACAAGCCCATATGCTCAACCGTGTGGGCAAATATAGGCCATTTGCAAGGCCAATTTGCCACCCACACTTTGGGTTACACCTACAAGCATTATACCATTCCAAAATCATAGCTTCAATACATTCAAAACATACCAAAACATGCATATTTTACCTCTTAACAACATCATTCAACTTATACACAAAACCTAATTCAATCATATTAATTCAAAAACACCAACTTCACAATAAAGACATATAATCGTTCATCATTTTAATCCAATTCAATTCATAGCAATTCTTATCATATTAACTCCAAAATCAATTATAAAAATTACCATAAATTGACCAATTCATTAGACCATCCATGAGCTTACCATACCAAACTATGCATCATGAAGCATAAACTACTCATTCATAAACATATTTATTATTAAGCCATATCACATGCCTATATTTACACTACTCAAAACATCATCCAAATACTCTAGTCTATACATGCCATATTTCAATATATACAACTTCAGAAGGTACCAAAATGTAGTTCGATAGTGTGGTGATGATCCTCGACGATCCCCGAGCTTCTCGTAACTTTTATAATCTATAAAGCAATCAAACAAACACAAACACAAAGTAAGCTTTCATAGCTTAGTAAGTTATAAGCAAATAAAGAACAATTAGACATTTCATTTTAATTCAACTAACCAAAATCACATATACATTAACCATATAACATCAACTTTCAAACTCACATATACTCATAAGCACATATAAATCTATCTTTTACCATTTCAAATTCATGTATTCATCATAATCATATACTTACCTTACTCTGATATACAAATTACAAAACACATGCCTGGATCTTTTAGTTCATTTTCACATTTGATCTTATCTCGATAATGCCCGTTGAACCATTCGAAATTAATAAGGATACTCGGATAGTCGGAAGGCTCATACAATGCCAACGTCCCAGATGTGGTCTTACATGTAATCACATATCGATGCCACTATCCCAGACATGGTCTTACACGTAAACACAAGTCGATGCCAACGTCCCAGATGTGGTCTAACACGAAAACACATATCAAAAATCCCATGTCATGACATATGTATCCTAACTATTCCTAAGGTTCGTACGGGGCTTTCAGACATCTTATCTCGATCATTTCAAGCTCATAATAGTTCTCCCATGCTCAATTCATTTCAGTATATTCATTCACAAAAATAACAATTTAATTTTGCACTATTAAAAATAGATACAATAGAATTTAACAACATTTATTTACTTATGAACTTACCTCGGATATTGACGGATGAAATCGATTACTCGACTACTTTGACTTTGTAACACCCCATACCTAGCCTAGACGTTACGACTGGATCTGAAGTGTCACATCAAAGTGTCGTTTGAAAATCGAGCTTGTTGGTAAAAGTTCGTTACTAAATTTTAAATCCCACTTAAAATCAATTGCTGCTGAAAATGTTAGTGTTGTAAAAAACAAATTATGTTGTCCAATTTTAGGTCAAATCAATTGTTATAAGCTTATCAATCTGAAATAAAATGGCGGAAGCCTTTTCTAGTTGTAAACTTTAAGATTTGAAAAACATGATTTTCTTTAGAAACAGTTATTATTTTAAAAACCCATGTTTCCTAGTCTAGTAGGTCAAAATAAAAAAGAAAATACCAAATAAAAGTTAAAACCTCAAATGGCCTTATTACAAAAATATCAACCCCAAAAAGGAATATTAAAAACTAGATATAAATTAAAATACTCGTGAATATGTGGCCACCTCCGAGTCCTTCGCAGCTCCAAATCATATAAAGCTGGGGATTACCTGTACAGTTAAAAGAAAAGGGTGAGTTATGAGAACTCAATGTGTAATCCCCTATCATGCGATGTGATGCAGGCGAGCCCTATCCAATGTGATCGATCTAGGCCTTAGCCTATCTGATGTGAGTGGGTCTAAGCCCAAAGTCATAATAGTGCAGAACAAATATGCATCCCAACCCAGTCCAGCCAACACACCACCCGTACCAACCAACACACCATGTGGGGACCAAGTCGACCCACCCAGCCAACACACCAATATCGCAGCATCGCTGCTAATAATAACGCAACAAAGCTGCTAATAACAGTAAACGTGGCCAAACCACTAAAATTAAAATACATGGCGAAGCCACTGAGAATAGTAATAACGTGGCAGAGCCACTAGTACAGTACTCCCTCCAAATCAGAATCCCAACCCCAATGCAGAATGTCACGTCATAAATATTACATGTATGCAGTACGTCATACTCATAATCAGTCATATAAATATCATACACACAACACTTAACTACCACTAGGGGTATAATGGTTATTTTGTCGGTTAGGAGTAAAACAGTAATTTTCACCCCTCAGGGGTATTTTGGTAATTCTACTTTACAAGGGAATTTTGGTAATTTTACCCTTTGAGGGTATTTTGGTAATTTTACCCTTTGAGGGTATTTCAGTAATTTTACCATTCGAGGGTATTTTGGTACAGTTTATGACCTTTCTAAAGGCCTACTGTCATCTCGAACGACTCGAATAACTTATAGGGCCAAAATAGTGTAATTGGGCCCAAAGCCCACTATTCGGCCCAAGTGGGCCCATACGCTCGTGAGGCCAATTCAGCCCAATTTCAGTCACGGCTATGAAAACTTTGCATCCCAATCCATTATTTATCGTTATCATGAATTTTACCCATGCGGGGCCTATGAGCCCATTGACCCACATGGCCTATCTCGGCCCAACGAGGCCCATTACGGCCTATGCCTACGAGAATGCCCATGGTGGCTTCTACAGTCTAGCGCCCATGTTCATGGGCTCGATTTACCACACGCACGATCGCACTCTCGTGTGGCATCACATGCCATATTTTTGGCTTTTCGACATTTAGCCGATTCTACAGTCTTAGCAGTATAAACATTACGTACTTTCGGCTTTTTATCCGATTATCGAATGCAGCATCAATTACACACCTATTCGAGAAACTAGATAAGATCCACACTCTCTGAATCCTACAATCCACCAACATATCGTATCATATTTACACCAATAAGGTTAACGCATACTCTTAATCCACCACCGTTATTAACCTAAACCACAACCACTCACTTTGCTCGAACTCACCTATGCTAGCGCCTCTCTGTTGATCAAGGGCGATTCCTCCTCCTAACAAGATTTGGCGTAACAAAAGTTGTTATAAACAATCCAACATTCGGCCTCCAGAGAAAAAGAAGGGAAAACCGTAGTTGATCAAAAAGCCATAAGAAATCTAACTAATAATGAAATAATAAAGTGATTGTAGTATTCCTCCCTTACCAATACCAATTAACAACGTATTTCGACAGTTGTCTGACAAGAAGATTTGGCCCGAACCAAGAAGAACCAAAAATATTTGAGAGGGAGAGAGTATGAGTATTCAGCCTAGCAGAGAAAGGGAGACGAAAAATTGGAATAGAAGAAGAAATGGAAGTAAAAGAGAAGGAGACTACCAATTCGGCAGAGAGAAAAGTGTGGAGAAGAAAGGAAGGTTTCAATGGAGAATTCGACAATTGGCAATAATGAATGACAGTTGAGAGAAAAAGAAAGTAGAAGAAAGAAAGACCTGAATGGTAAAAAATGTTGCACTAGATGCCACGAAAGAAGTAAACCTGAATGAAAAAAAAAAGAAAAACTCGAAATTGCCAGAGAAAGTTTGGCACCTCTAAACTCTCACAAAGCCGAAAATGCACCAAAATGAATGCCATAGCTGAATTTCCCCTTACTCATGCTCTCCCAATTGGCCAAGACTCCCCTCACATCCCAACTCCTACAAACTCTCCACCAACTCTTCCTTGAATTGCTCTCAACCTCCCATTCAAATTTGTTGACCAAGCCTCCAACCTCCTCTGCAGAGTTTGATTCAAACTCTACCTCTCACACCACCAAGTCATAAAATAAAAGCCTCCCATTTGCATGCCATGGGATTCGAACCCCAATTCCCTTGCCATCTTAGTGACGCCACAACCATCAAGCCACATGCTCTTTTTGTGACATAGAATCATACATATTTAAACATAAGTCCTAACTGCTAATAGCCAATTCCACTTAAGAGCAAAAAGTAAAAATTTTCCAAGGCTCAGACTTGAACCCAGGCTTTCTAAAAACCCCCAAATACACTCAAATACTTAACCATTGAAGCACACATGGAATTTAAGCCAAATCAGCAAAATTACAAACCCTATATTTTTAGAGCGTTACAGACTTCCCCCGATCTAATTCCAATTTCTTTCGTTCTTGATCTAAATAACTTCAAATTTAACTAATTTAATCACACATTCATTCAATTTAATCTACAAACACATATTTAAGCCTTTTTACACTTTAGCCCTTATATTTACACACATTTATAATTTAGTCCTTATTTCACAAAACACAAAATACACATAATTTCACTATTTCATGCTTAGTTTGAATCTTCCTCATGCTCATTCAAGTCCATACATTTCATTTATTTCACATTTTAGTCCCTCAAAATATAATTTTCACAATTTAGCCCTAATTACTCAAATTCATCAAAACTCCAAAGACAAAACATTATAATCTATCACATATCTTTTATTTTCTATCCTCAAACAATAGAAATCATAAGCTATCATCAATGGCAAAACACAAATCCATCATCAAAATTAAAAATTAAAACATGGGCTTTGTAGTCCTCAAAGCAACAATCACAAAAGCGTAGAAATTATAAAAAACCGATTCAAAAACATACCTCAAATCAAACTCTTAGTGGTCGAATATTTGAAGAGTTTAAAACCTATTTTTATTTTGTGATTTTCGGTTATGAACATAAAATATGATAGAATTTGGCTTTGGTTATGATTAATTAATCTTTTATTTTACAAATTACTTATTTAGCCCTATTAATATCATTAGGAATCCACTATCTTAAGGCATTTTTGTCCATCCAATATTCATATGGTTTAATAACAACATAAGGACTCCATATAATAAAATTCATAACAAATAGATACCTTTACATATAGCATGCTAATTTTGCATTTTACGCGATTAAGTCCTTTTATCAAATTAAGTACACAAACATTAAAATTAAATCACAGAAATTTCACACATATCAATTCACTTACTGTAAGCACAAAAATAATATTAAAATATTTTTCTGACTCAAATTTATGGTCCTAAAACTACTATTCTGACTAGGGCCTAAACCGGACTGTTACAGTCTCCATGGAAGAAAATACTTCATTTTGGCAAGAAAGACAAATTGAGTCTAAGGTTCATCGGGCCGTATGAAATTATCGAACACATTGGACTTGTAGCATATAGATTGTTGTTGCCACCAGAACTAGAAAAGATTCATAATGCATTTCACGTATTAATGCTTCGACGATATAGATCTGATCCATCACATGTGATTTCTCTATCTGAGATTGAAATCTGATTTGATATGATTTACGAGGAAGAACCGATCTAAATTTTAGATCGCGAAGTGAAAGAATTGAGAAATAAGAAAATTTCATTATTAAAAGTACTGTGGCATCGACACGGAGTGGAAGAGGCTACGTGGGAGCCCGAAGATACTATGAGACAACAAATCTGAATCTGTTTAATGGTAAGATTTTCGGGGATAAAAATCCCTAAGGGGGGAATTGTAACAGTTTGGTTTAGACCCTAGTCAGAATAGTGGTTTCAGGACCACAAATTCGAGTTTGAAAAATATTTTAATACTATCTTCTGTGCTTGATGTATGTGATTAAGCATGTGTGAAAGTTTCATGAATTAATTTTGTTGTTTGTGTGCTAAATTTGAGAAATGGACTAAACCGCATTTAATGCAAAATTAGCAAGCTATATGTAAAGGTACCTATTTGTTGTGGCTTTAATAACATGGAGTCTTTATGTTCCAATTTAGCCATTAAGCTATGAGATGGACGGTTAAGGGCTATTGTTGTATGGTTTTATAATTGGCTAATAAAGGGTAAATTTTTAAATGAGATAATATGTTAATTAAAACATAAAATAAAACATTTGTTTCATCATATTTGTTCATCCACCACCGAAAATAAGAGAAAGAAAGAAAGGTTTAAGCTCCCATTGTATTCGGCACACATTTTGGCTAGATTAAGGTATGTTTTGCTTTAATTTTTGATAATTTCTACGTTTTTGTAATTGTTGCTTCTAGTACTACAGCACCCATGCCTTAATTTTGGAATTTGATGAAGCATTTGAAATATGCCATTGATGAATGCTTGAGCTTTGTGATGTTAGTTGATGAAATATGAAATATATGTGTTAGATTAAAATGTTTTGTCTTTGGATTTTTGGTGAATTTGAGTAATTTGGACTAAATTATGAAAATAATATTTTGGGGGACTAAAATGTGAAATAAATGAAATATATAGACTTGTATGATCATGATGAAAATTTGGCTAAGCATGGGTACAAGTAAATTTTGTGTATTTTGTGATTTTGTGAAATAGGGATTTAAATGTGAAAATGTGAAAATATGAGGGGTAATTTGTAAATTACCCTAAATGTGTGTTTTTGGATTGAATTGAATGATTTGGTGAATAAAAGAGTTAAATTTGAATATGTATAGATCAAGAACCAAAGAAAATGAATTTAGACCGAGGAAAGTTGAAAGTGATTAAGTAGTCGAATTCGTCCGTCTATATCCGTATGAGGTAAGTCTATATAAAAATAACTGTATTTAAGTTGAATTTTTCATGTTCATATATTATTGAATTGTGATGAATGACTTTGGATGATATACGTGTGAAATACGTGAAAGTATCGACAATGTGTCAAAGTCTGAAAAGTTTCCTACGTACGTTAGGAATAGATAGGATTTATATGTCATGACATAGGGATTCCGATATGAGATATCACGTAAGACCATGTCTGGGACATTGGCCTTGATTTGAGATTTACGTGTAAGACCATGTCTAGGACATTGGCATCTTATCTAATTTGTGTAAGACCCTATCTGGGACAGTGGCATCGATATTGGATTACATGTAAGACCACGTCTGGGACGTTGGCATTGTTTGAGTATTCCGAGTTATCCGATTATCCTATTTGATTCTGAATGGTTCAACGGGCAATTCCAAGAAATGATAGACTATATGAAATATGTAATCGATTCAGGTATGTTTGAAATGTATACTACAATTGATTATGAAAGGTATGTACATGTGATTGTGTATAAGTGAGATATGTGCATAAATTCAATGAGACAAAATGTGATATATGTGTGTTTGTGATATGAGAAAAATAGATACTTTAAGGTATGAATTGTTGGTAAGAAATGGCTAAACAAATGAGCCAAAGAAAAATTGTGAACTTGCAATTGAGAAATATTAATGATCTTGTATTTGATATGATTATTAATGTTATATGTTAAGTTTATTTGTATATGGCTTACTAAGCTTTTGAAAGCTTACTTTGTGTGTGTTTGCATTGTTTTATAGATCGTTAAAGCTACGGAAGGCTCGGCGATCGTCGAGGATCATCACAACACTATCAATCTCTATTTTGGTTCCTTTTGAAAGTGTATATATATTAAAGTATGACATGTATAGTTTAGTGAGTTTTGATTTTGTTTTGAAAGGTGTATAAATAGCCATGTGATATGGCTAGTAATGAATATGATGTGAATGAGTAGTTCATGCTATATGATGCATAGTTTGGTATGGTTTGATGGCTAATAGGTGGACAAATGAAATGGTCAAATTTATGATAAGTCTTATGATGCAAAAATTGGCATGTTACAGTGAATTGATAAGTTTTTGAAGGGTTTATACTTAGAAATGCTTGAAATGAGAATGAGATAAATGCTGCAATAGTTGATTGATTGATATGCTCATGAATAGTTAGAAAGGATGGACATTTTGGTATGTTTTTGGTGTTTAGAATGATGTTTGTATGTTCTTGTAGGTATAACCCAAAGTGTGGGTGGCAATTGGCCTTGCAAGTGGTCAATATTTGGCCACACAGTTGAGCACACGGGCGCGTGGCTTGACTATGTCCTTCATGGTTGCATTTCAAAACATGTCAATTTTGACCACGGGTTGGACACACGGGCGTGTGACTGGCCGTGTGGTGCAAGTCAGTGTCGACCACGGGTGAGGCTCATGTGTGTGTCTAAGGCCGTGTGGACAAGTCAGTATGTATGCCCTGTTTTGCCACAGCTTAGATACACGGGCATGTCTGAGGCCATGTGAGGCACACGGCCTGCCTAAACAGGCGTTTGACCTTTGTAGCTTTGAAAAATGTTTGAATTTCAGAAAAATTTTGTAAGTGTTCGGTTTAGTCTGGACCCTTTTCTAATGCATGATTAAGGTCTCGTAGGCCTCATTAAGGGACTATATATTTGTGTTTTGTTATGATATGATGATGATAAACTTTATGATGTGAAATGTTTGTAAGAGTTTTCGATTTGTCCGGTAATGCCTCTTAACCCTAGGCCGATGATGGTTATGGGTTAGGGGTGTTACAAATACTAAGCAATATTATGTGGTTGAATCGTAGTATGAAAAGACATCTTTTATTAGTAGGCAAAACTAACCATGTCTTTATTCTAATCGAAAATGATCAAACCGATTAAACGACTAATATGTCGTCTTTGAAGTCCAATTGGTGAGATGCCTTGTCTTAGACATCAGAGCGGATGACTCCTAGAAGATAAAGACATAGATATGACTAATTGAACTAACAATACATCAGAAAAGTCCCAATAAAAATAGATCCTAAATCCATTTATGGATTTATTAACTTGTGACATTCATAGTGGACAAATAACTAGGTTTACCCATAAAGGCACTTCGCTCTGATCGAGGTAGGGGATTTTTATTTGATGAGTTCTTAGGGTACCTCGTAGAGAATGGGATTTTATCCTAGTTAATCGAGTCGAGCACTCCACAATAGAATGGCGTGACATAGAGAAAAAAATTAAACGATGTTCGACATGGTACGTTTGACGTTAAGTTATTCAAAGTTGCTATTCTCCTTTTGAGGATGCGCTGTACAAATGGCTTGCTATATTCTGAATGATGTACCAACTAAGGTAGCATCGAAAACCCCAAACGAACTGTGGCATGGCAGAAAGCTGAATCTTAGTCATTTTAGGATTTGAAGATGCCCTGCCCACGTATTGGATAAAAATGTGAGGAAGATGGACTCACAGATAAAATTGTGCTTGTTTGTAGGATATCCAAAGGGAACAAAAGGTGGTTTATTTTATAACTCTAAAAAGAAAACTGGTTTATTTTATAACTCGAAAGAGCAAACTGTTATAGTCTCAACTCGAGGAGCTTTCAGGAAATCCTATGGAAATAAGTCAAGAAACAACTCCTAATAGTAGACCTGCAAATGATCAACAACATAAGGAGCCTTGTCGTAGTGGAAGGGTATCTCGTAGGCTTGAGTTTTTCCAATCTGGCAAATGTATTTTGAGCACTGAGTCTAGCGAATAGGAAGATGATGACTCACTCACATATGATGAAGTGATGCAGAGTGTTGATTCCAAACTCTGGGAAATATCTATGAAATTTGAGATGGACTCTATGTATTCCAACTAAGTGTGGGAACTTGTAGACTTATCGAAAGGGATAAAACTCATAGGGTGACATGACCATGCCTCGAAGCTCAACTAGCTCTAATCCTGATCCCATCGAGCTCCCTAAAAGACCCATGACTCAAGCTCAAGCTAAGCGCCTTCAAGAAGCTATTTCAGCTTTATTTGTTCAACTTTGGAATGAAAACGAGCTCCATATTAAAGGAGAATTTTGGGCCATCTCATTAAAGGCTCCTTTCATCTTAGTTCAAGCTGATCTCAGCTCATCACTAGCTCCTCGAGCTCCATCTAGCTCAAATAAGCTCACTTGAGCTTAATTCAGCTCGTTTGAGCTCGATTTAGTTTCTTTCCAACTCATTCCTTTCATCATTTTAATAAAATAAGTATTAGTTTCAATTTAATTAAATTGATACAGCTCAAGACCGAATTCCTTAGCTCAATTTAGCTCATTAAGTATTTTCACTTGTTTTTGAGCTAGCCGAATTTAATATACTAGCTAGCCATAATTAAATGTATTAATTTATCCTAGTATGTTATTTAATTTGTCTAGATGATGTTTTGATTATGTTCAGTCGAATCTATAATTGGTTTAATGTGTTTATATGCTTTGTAGGTTCAGCCGAATGTGAGAGGTGCATTAAATTATGTTTATGCATAGTTTGGTTCAAAGTATGCAAGGATGCATGTATGGCTGAATTCAAAAGTGGTGGCTGATTCATTGGCTTCCCCAAGGTGTCCATTCAGCCAAGAGACACTAGCAACCTTAATTTCCCAAGTTTGGCTGACCACCTCCCCAAAGCACCTTCAAGCCGTTCACATTTGGTGTTCACACCTAGTGACCAATCGGCTGGTTATGTTCACACATAAGAGACTTCTCAAGCTCCTTGTTCACACATCAAATGGTTGTTGAAGTCCCTTATTAAGGCACACACCTTTTCAGCCAAACACCACAACATGAATGCCTCATTAAGGCCCCTAGTCGAACCTAGACATGGCTAATGGTCTCCTATGCATTCATCTTCACCCAAGTCACTTTCCTTCATCAAGAAGCTATCTTTTGGTGCTCCATTCAGCCAAATATAGACTTAACTTATTAATGAATATTTTCTAGATTATTCCAGCACATTTATTGTAACACCCCTAACTCATAACCATCGCCAGAATAGGGTTAAGAGGAGTTACCAGACATAACGAAACTTTTAGATCAATTCACAAACATAATATACACCATCATCAAATCATAGCAAATCATGTACATAGAGTCCCTTAAAATGGTCTACGAGACCTAAACATTCATTGAAAAAGGGTCAGGACTAAACTGAGCACATACAAAATTTTTTCGAAACTTAACAATTTTCAAAGTTACAGAGGTCACACATCATGTGAGCAGGCCGTGTGCTTCACACGGCATCAGACACACCCGTGTGTCTAGGTCGTGGAAAAATAGGGCATACATACTGACTTGCCCACACGACAACAAGACACGCCCGTGTGCTAGACCCGTGGGCAACACTGACTTAATTCACACGGCCTGTCACATGCCTGTGTGACTGGCCCGTGCGTGAGTCTGACTTGTTTTGAATTGCAACCTAAAGGGACACGGTCGAGACACAAGCTCGTGTGCTCAACCATGTGGGCAAATATAGACCATTTGCAAGGCCAATTTGCCACCCAAAATTTGGGTCCTACAATTATCCATCATGCCTCAATTCATGATCTAATAGAAATAAAAAACATACCAAATCATACATTAATTTACCTATAACCACATCGTTCATTTCCATATAAAATTCCTACTCAAATATACCAATTTAAAGTATCATCTTTACACCACAAACATATAACTAATACTTCATCTAAAACCATTTCAATTCATAGAAATTTCTTATCTTTTGAATATCAAAATCAGCCATGAACCCACCTATATATGTACCATTCCATTTAACCAATTATGTGTACATCATAACATACCAACTTATGCATCAATAAGCATGAACAAAACTCATTCATAAACACATTCATTAACAAGCCATATCTCATGGCTATTTTTACACATCTCAAAACATATTCTAATACTTCTAGCCTATACATGCCATACTTAAATATATACATATTCAAAAGGTACCAAAATATAGTTCGATAGTGTGGTGATGGTCCTCGAAGATCCCCGAGCTTCCCATAGCTTTAATGATCTATAAAATAATGAACAAACATACACACAAAGTAAGCTATCATAGCTTGTAAGTCATAAGAAATTAATGAACAATTAAACATTTGCATTTAAATCAACTAACCAAAATCAAATAAACATTAACCAATTACACATTTAATATGCTTGCAATTCAAATATTATCACATTTACTGTAACATCCCAAAATGGGGTTATTTGGAATTTAATCATTTTTCTTATGTATGAATTGCTGAGACATTATTTATGGAATAATAGAGTTTAATTAAAGGCCTTGAGTTGGCTTTAATGGTAGAAATAAATATATTATTTGCTTTAAAGGTGGATAGCCTTAGTGGTTAGGGGTTATAAGAATAAATAAGGAAACATTTGACATAAAATGAGCCTAGAATAAGTGGCAAAGGAGGCCACTTGGGAGCTACAATTGACGCCACTAAGGAACAAGGAGAGCCATGGTTCGAGTCATGTAATTCCTTTTGCTTTCATGTTTTGGACGGCATAGGAAGGAGAGTTTCTTCTCTTTTAAACTCTTTTTTATGAGATAATTAGGAATTTGTTTAATATTAATTCCTAGGATAATAAGAGAATTGTTTGATTAAAAGAGATATTAGTTGATTTATTAGTTGATTTATTGGGATTAATTCAAATTATTTTGAATTTAATTAAACAAGTGGTTTGGAGCAATTTAAGGAAGTGGGATGGATTTTGGACTCTTGGTTGAAGAGTTGACTGGCAAGGCTACTAGGGGTGCTTAGAATGCTTATAAAAGCACCCATATGGTCACCTTATTTTTCTTTTTCCCCGCTTGTTAGCGAATTTTCAACACCCTCTTCTTATATTTTTCTTTTACATCCTCTCCAAAACCTTGGTGAAACCCTCTTGCATCTTCCATTGTCGAATTTCCCAACCTTTGATCCCTTTTCTTCTCCTTTCCCTTGATAATCGAACCTACTCCCTGAACCATAGCCGAATTTCCCCTCTCTAAATTTCAAGTCTTGGCCGAATCTCAAGCATAGAATTTCCCTCTATTGCTTCAATCGGGTTTTAAGGTAAGTAGATCAAATGTTTTCTTTATTGACCCCTAGCACTTGTCGACTTCTAGGGGGAAGGTAAGGACCTATTTCGGCACTTGATAACAAGATATTAACTCTCTTTAATGAAACCGATTATGTTTAGGTGTTTCGGGATCTTGAGGAAATCGGTTCAAATCTCCATCAACTAGATTGGTAAGTTAACGGTAAGTCAAGTCTTTCTAAACCTTTCGGTGAATAATTGGAGAAAGCCGGAACTAATCTTGTTTGGTTGGCCGATTGCTAGGAACCCATAAAAGGAGTCGGGTTGTTAGAAACCAAATCAAAGCAAGGTAAAGGATCTCAATGATAATTCTATGATATAAGTTGGGTTGGCCGAATAGGCCATGGTACTGACTCATGTTTTGGCCGAATCTAGGGGCAATAGATCTAGTGAGGTCGACTCTTCTTTTCGGGATTTAGACTATCCAGTGGTGACAGGTGTGTACATACACACATATAATTTGTTAATATGCTGATTGTTGTGAATTCTATCTTGGTTTTTATGTAGCATTGGATAATGTACCACAACGGTATAGTTGGCAATTCGGGTAAGTCCCTGAAAATGTGTATTTGTTACTTGATGCTTTTGGTAAGCATAATGTATTGACGCATGAGACTTAAGCATGTGATGGCATGAAATATATATGTATATATGACCGATGTGGGATTAGTGAGTGGAGGCGGATTATTGTGCCGACGGGCACCAAGTGTTTTGGTAACACACCGTGACTACGGTCACCGAGGTTTGGTACCTCCGGAGGTTTGGCACCTCATAGCGACTTGTCCTCGTGGTTAACACCACCGTGGGTTGGCCCCACTTGAGATATGGGATCGTCTCGCCGGTGATTTGGTATCACACGATGGGTTGGCCCCATCAAATGATCTGTGTCTCACGGACACCGGTGTTTTGGTAACACATTGTGACTACATGTCACCAAAGGGTTTGGCACCACCAAAGGTTTGGTACCACAACGGGTAGACGATGGCGTTTGGATGGCTAGGTCGGAATTAAATATTCGCATATTAATTGTTATGTGTTGTGTATGAAAAATGTTTTAAAACGGGGAAGGGTTACATCGAGTCTTGGTGACTCACCTTCTCCATTATTTTTTCCAGGTGATGCTTAGATCGCGGACATGGAGCCGGAGGGACTTGAGGAGGCCATGCGGTGGATTTAAAATTAAATGAACTTTAATTTTAGTTATTTTAAATTTTGTTATTGGGTTGTTTTATTTTGGATGTAATAAGGCCTCATTATACTTTACTTTAGTTATTTTCTTATATGTTGGATATTTTTTTTTACTATAAATTTGAACCACACGTTTTTCTAAATTAACACGAAAAATGTTTTATCGTGCCATCGAACATTGTCGAAGTTTGTATAATAACTTGACTTAATTAAATCTTGAATTTGGACTAAGTATGATTTCAACAAGATAGCTTAAAACGAGAAGTTTTCAACAAATCTTAAATTGGTTTTAAAATGGGTTTTCAAAAAATTTTCTCCGTAACGACCCATATTCGGTCCTAACGTTTGGGCCGGGTTTGGGCTATTACAAATTGGTATCAGAGCCCGGTTCAAAACTCGGCTGTGGGGGCCCAAGGCCCAAAAATGTTTTAGTAGGCCTTATTAATTGATTTTGGGTTTTAAAGCAGCATGGCCCGAGTCTCCGGCACCGATCCGCCCAGGTAAGTACATCTAAACCTCTTTGTGAATTATATTCTGTAGAAGGGTAGGAAGCATGGAACATAGATAGACTTGTAGGAACTTGAAGCCTAGGATTAGATTACTCAAACGCACATAAGACTTAAAGAACGAAACCAACTTATGACTTAGTCACTGAGCTAGGGTGTGGTAACCCCAGACGCATGTCTAGGATTGGATCCCAAGAGCACGGTATTTAAGCGGTCAGAGTGACTCACCACCTCTTCGCAGGTATCCTACCTGGTGCGTAGCTTGGGTTCACCCTAACTCAAGAGGGCTCAGTGGTGTGGTAACCTCTGTGCGCATGTCTAGAAAGGTTCGGTGGGAGCTTGGTATTTAAGCAGTCCGTGTGACTCACCTCCTCTCCACACGAAACCTGCCTGGTGCGTAGCTTGGGTTCACCCTGACCAAGAGGGCTCGGTCATAGGCTAAACATAATGACTAAAACCCGAAAGGGAATTAGCCTTGATTTTGAAAAAAATGAAACAACAAAACTTGGTTTTAAAACTTTTCAAATCACTCCTTCAAAAGTAAGAACAACTCTTTTTACAATGTTTCCCCGAAAAGTTCGATTTGTGGAAAATTACGAAAATGCCCTTAGGGGTAAAATTACTAAAATACCCTTGGTTCATAAAACATCAACTCAATGATTTTGTCCAAAAATTTTAACTACTTCTCAAATATTCAACTCAGCCTTGGAAATCATCAATGAAACACTTTGGTTTTGGAAAAAAAAAATTACGAAAACGCCCTCAACCTATAAAATTACCAAAACGACCCTGAGTACAAAATTTTTGCAACATCACCGTTTTAAGAAAGAAAAATTCTCAAAAGGACCTCGAGTTCTACAATGGTTAAAACACCCTTGATTTACAAAAATTACAAATTACCCTGATGGACAAAATTACCAAAATACCCCTGGTTTTCGAAATAATGCCATAACTTCAAACCTTATCAATTCTTAATAATACCCTCCAGTGTTGGGAATTGCAAAAACAACCTATTTTACTAAAAGTTTTAAAATCTCTCTTATTACGAAAATACCCCTATAGGAAAAAGACGAAAATACCCCTAGGTTAGAAATGGGCGTAAATGTCCAAGAAGCGAATAGGTATGGAAAGTATTAAGGAATGGATGCAAGAACTTCTTTGTGTGAACTAAGATAGAGAACTGAATCCTTGTTTGCACGAAAGAATCTCTAATTAAAATTTCTTCATAAAATTTCTTCGCGAGTAATGAAGTGGAACAAACGCTAATACATAAAATTTCTCTTAATCGATTAAAAGCACGATAGATAGAATGAGTTCTAGAGGACGTGGGCGCCGTGGGCCGCGGTAGGGGTAGGATGACGGTGTTTGAACCCGTCCAGTCGGGACAAGGTTCTCAAACGATGTACCACCGCCACCACCACCTCCACTTTTGGAGCAGAGGAGCGAGATCGAGACGGAGGAGAGCGATGATCGCAAGCGGTGTTGCAGTACTCGAATTGGTGGTCAATGGTGGAAATTTAGGAGCTCAAAATCTGCTCCGGCGAATTGATCCAACGGAGTGAGGTGTTCCGGTGTGTCGAGTGGCACCCAAAGGGTGGAATCTTGCTAGAGTCAATGAAAGGATCATGGATGATCTTGACTGATGAGGAGAAAAAAGCGAAAGGGCCGTATCGCTTCTAAAGGATGAAGCGTGTCGATGGTGGTGACGATTCGAGATGGCACTACTGAGATGATTTGACTTGGGATTATTTCAAAATCGCCATCGGAAGAAGTATGTGGGCACCCGCTATCAGATGCTCGAGGAAAGCCTTTAAGGGTTAGTGCAAGGAACCAAGTCGATGGCGGAATATGAGGCGGAGTTTTTAAGATCGAGTAGGTATGCTAGAGGCATCGTGGCTCACGAACACGAGCGCCATGTCCGCTTTGAGGACGGACTCAGAGATGATTTGAGGTTCTTGATTGCCCATGACAAGTTCGTGAGTTTTCATCTCTTGTGGAAAAGGCTAAGGTAGCCGAGGGGATCAAGGAGGTGTGAGACAAAATTATAGTAGGAATAATCAAAGAGAGGATTTGGGTCACCGGATCCAGTGGTAATGATCGAGAAGAAGGCTAGGCAGTGGGCCAAATCGCAGACAAGGCCGTAGCTACTAATCGAGACCGGCCGGTGCAATCATTCGTGGGAAGTCCCATTGGGGAGGTTGTTCGACCGGCGATAGAGGATGTTTTGAGTGTGGGTCTTTAGAGCATCGGTCGAGATTGTCCCGAAGCGAGCTCGAAATCGGCCGAGGGCGTAACTGCATCAGATGAAATGTGGGACCGCAGAGGGTCGTGGTAATGGCAGAGGAAGTAACTGGTCCTAACCGAGGTCGAGGAACTCGAGGGAGGTTCAGCAACACAGAGGCTAGGCACTGGCTTAGTCTATCTGGCGAGGCGTCATGAGAGGGTGACGCACGGATGTCATAACCCAGACGCTTCTAATTTTGGTCTTCCTTATTATGCATTAATTGATGTGGGGTCTACACATTCGTACGTAGCAAGTAGTGTGGTAGAGACTTTGAACCTAGACTCTGAGACTGCTGCTAGGGAGATGACTGTAGTGAGTCCTTTAGGTCACTCTGTAGTAGTAGACAAACTTTTTAGGGATGTACCCCTAGAACTCCAAGGGGTCGTATTCGGGGCTGATCTGATAGAACTACCATTCGGGGAGTTCGATTTGATCCTTGGAATGGATTGGCTGGTTAGGTACCAGGCGAAGTTGGATTGCGCTGCTAAGCGCATGGTTCTCCAAACGACCAAAGGGAATGAAGTAGTTATGATTGGTAATCGAAGGAATTACATCCCAACGTTAGGTCTCGCCTTGAAGGTTGAGAAGATGGTCAAGAAAGGTTGTAAGGCGTTCTTGGTTCAAATCATGCTTTGGAAGTTAAGGAGCCGAAGTTGGAAAGGTCCGAACGGTTGGGGAATTTCTTGATGTGTTCCCGTAAGAACTTTCGGTCTACCTCGGATCGGAAGTCGAATTCGGTATAGACTTGCTACCCTAACGCAGCTTTTGTGTCTATAGCACTCATCGAATGGCACCAAAGGAATTGGTGGAGTGAAGGCTCAAATTCGTGAGCTCTTGGATAAAGGGTTTATTCGACCTAGTATATCTCCGTGGGGCGCTTTGTATTGTTTGTCAAGAAGAAGGACGGTTCTATGCGGATGTGCATCGACTACCGTCGCTAAACAAGTTAACGATCAAAAATAAGTACCCATTGCCTCGGATCGATGACTTGTTCGACCAGTTGAAGGGGGCGTCGGTGTTTTCGAAGATAGACCTTAGGTCGGGTTACCATCAACTTAAGGTGAAGGAGGCCGATGTTCACAAGACGGCATTCTGAACTCGATATGGGCATTACGAGTTCCTAGTGATGCCATTCGGGTTGACCAATGCATCGGCGGCGTTTATGGACTTAATGAATAGAGTATTTCAACAGTACCTAGACCAATTTGTCGTGGTGTTCATAGACGACATATTGGTTTACTCAAAGACGGAGGAGGAGCACGACAAGCATTTACGGATAGTTCTGCAAGTGTTGAGGGAAAAACGGTTGTATGCCAAATTCAGTAAGTGCGAATTTTGGCTGAGGGAGGTGGCTTTCTTAGGTCACGTGGTGTCAGCGGAAGGGATTAGAGTGGATCCCCGCAAGATTGAAGCGGTGTTGGAGTGGAAACCGCCTAAGTCGGTAGCAGAGATACGAAGTTTTCTGGGTTTAGCAGGGTATTATCGGAGGTTTGTGGAAGGGTTCTCTCTGATCGCAAAGGCGTTGACTAAGTTGCTAAGAAAAGGTGTTCCATTTGTATGGTTGGAGAAGCGAAGAAAGTTTTGATAAGTCGAGGAAGATTCGACTAAGCTCCGGTTTTAGTACAACTTTGGCGGGAAATTATTCACGATCTATTGTGATGCATCTCACACCGGTTTGGGGTGTGTGTTGATGCAGATGGGAAGGTAGTAGCCTATCGTCCCGTCCGCCTAAGACCGCATGAGGTTAACTACCCAACTCACGACACAGAGTTAGCGGCAGCTTGTCTTCTCTCAAGATATGGAGACATTATCTTTATGGGGAGAAGTCGGTGATTTACACGGATCACAAAAGTTTGAGGTATCTTCCGACTCAGAAGGATCTGAATCTGAGACAACGCCGATGGATTGAACTGCTGAAGGACTACGATCGCTCCATTGAATATCATCCGGGTAAGGCTAACGTGGTGGTCGACGCGTTGAGCCTAAGGTTGTGGCGATTTAAGAGCAATGTTTGCTCGATTGAGCCTATATGACGATGGAAGCCTTTTGGCGAGCTTCAAGTTAAGCCAACATGGATCGAGGAAATCAAGAACAAACAGTTAGTGGATGAAGGGTTAAATGCTAAGAGGATGCAAGTTCAAGGTGGTGGATTAGAAGGGTATAGTGTGACCGGTGATGGTGTGTTATGTTTTCTAGACGCGCCCTGATGCCGAAAGATATGGAGTTGAGACGAAAAATTCTCCAGATGCTCATAGCGACCCATACGCTATGCATCCGGAGGCGACAAGATGTATGGAGATCTCTAAACAGCGATTACGTGGCTGGGTTAAAGCGTGAGATAACTAATTGTAGGGAAGTGTTTGACGTGTCGGCGAGTTAAAGTCGAACACCGCTTACCATCGGGCTACTTCAACCGTAAAAGATTCCTCAATGGAAATGGGAGAGGATCACTATGGATTTCGTCGCTGGTCTACCCTTACGCCCGAAGAAGAAGGATGCGCTTTGGGTGATCGTAGACCGTCGACTAAATCACTCACTTCATACCTGGTGAGAATGGACTACTCACTCCAAAACTAGCAAATTTGTATGTGGCAGAGATAGTCGATTGCATGGTGTACCGTGTCGATTATCTCGGATAGGGACCCAAGGTTCACTTTGAGGTTTTGGAAGCGTTACATCAAGCGTTGGATGCAGCGGTTGGATTTCAAAGATGACTTTTCATCCTCATACTGACGGGCAATCGAAAAGGGTCATCTGAGATCTTAGAGGATATCTTTGAGGGTTGCGTTTTGGAATTCGAGGTAGTTGGGAGGAATTCTTACCTCTGCCGAGTTCACCTACAACAATAGCTACCAAGCGAGTATTCGATGGCACCATACGAAGCCTCAGATGGATTGAAATGCCGAACTCCGACATGTTGGACGAGTTGGGCGAGCGGCAGTGTTGGGTCCAATTGGTAGCGAAGCGGAGGATAAAGTGAAAGTGATTCGAGCCCGTCTTAAGGAAGCATCGGATAGATGTAAGTCTTATGTCGATCTTAAGCGCAAGGAAATGGAGTATCAGATGGGATAAGGTTTTCTGAAGGTGTCGCCTTAGAAGAAGGTACTAAGGTTTGGGCGAAAGGAAGCTAAGCCCAAGGTTCCTCCATATATATCTGTTATAAGCGAGTAGGACCGTAGCTTATCGATTAGAGTTGCCGCGAATCAATCGATACATGACGCCTTTCACGTATCAATGCTTTGAGGCGGTATCGGTCGGATCCATCACATGTGGTGCCCGTGGCGTAAATCGAGGTTAACGCAGACTTATCTTTTGAGGAGGAACCGGTTCGGATCCCGGATAGGGATATAAAGGTTCTACGAGGGAAGTCGCGCCCTTAGTGAAAGTCTTGTGGTGAAACCATGGTGTGGAAGAAGCTACGTGGGAATCGAGGATGTGATACATGGTGAATATACCATCATCTGTTTTAGTTAAGTAATTTGGGACAAAATTTATTTTAAGGGGTAGAACGTAACATCCCAAAAATGGGGTTATTTGGAATTTAATCATTTTTCTTATGTATGAATTGTTTGAGACATTATTTATGGAATAATATAGTTTAATTAAAGGCCTTGAGTTGGCTTAATGGTAGAAATAAATATATTATTTGCTTTAAAGGTGGATAGCCTTAGTGGTTAGGGGTTATAAGAATAAATAAGGAAACATTTGACATAAAATGAGCCTAGAATAAGTGGCAAAGGGAGGGCCACTTGGGAGCTACAATTACGCCACTAAGGAACAAGGGAGAGCCATGGTTCGAGTCATGTAATTCCCTTTTGCTTTCATGTTTTGGACGGCATAGGAAGGAGAGTTTCTTCTCTTTTAAACTCTTTTTTATGAGATAATTAGAATTTGTTTAATATTAATTCCTAGGATAATAAGAGAATTGTTTGATTAAAAGAGATATTAGTTGATTTATTAGTTGATTTATTGGGATTAATTCAAATTATTTTGAATTTAATTAAACAAGTGGTTTGGAGCAATTTAAGGAAGTGGGATGGATTTTGGACTCTTGGTTGAAGAGTTGGACTATAAGGCTACTAGGGGGTGCGAATGCTTATAAAAGCACCCATATGGTCACCTTATTTTCTTTTTCCCGTTTGTTTAGCGAATTTTCAACACCCTCTTCTTATATTTTTCTTTTTACATCCTCTCCAAAACCTTGGCCGAAACCCTCTTTGCATCTTCCATTGCCGAATTTCCCAACCTTTGATCCCTTTTTTCTCCTTTCCCTTGATAATCGAACCTACTCCCGAACCATAGCCAATTTCCCTCTCTAAATTTCAAGTCTTGGCGAATCTCAAGCATAGAATTTCCTCTATTGCTTCAATCGGGTTTTAAGGTAAGTAGATCAAATGTTTTCTTTATTGACCCTAGCACTTATCGACTTCTAGGGGAAGGTAAGGACCTATTTCGCACTTGATAACAAGATATTAACTCTCTTTAATGAAACCGATTATGTTTAGGTGTTTGGGATCTTGAGGAAATCGGTTCAAATCTCCATCAACTAGATTGGTAAGTTAACGGTAAGTCAAGTCTTTCTAAACCTTTCGGTGAATAATTGGAGAAAGCGGAACTAATCTTGTTTGGTTGGCGATTGCTAGGAACCCATAAAAGGAGTCGGGTTGTTAGAAACCAAATCAAAGCAAGGTAAAGGATCTCAATGATAATTCTATGATATAAGTTGGGTTGGCCAAATAGGCCATGGTACTCGACTCATGTTTTGGCCGAATCTAGGGCAATAGATCTAGTGAGGTCGACTCTTCTTTTCGGGATTTAGACTATCCGGTGGTGACAGTGTGTACATACACACATATAATTTGTTAATATGCTGATTGTTGTGAATTCTATCTTGGTTTTATGTAGCATTGGATAATGTACCACAGCGGTATAGTTGGCAATTCGGTAAGTCCACGAAAATGTGTATTTGTTACTTGATGCTTTTGGTAAGCATAATGTATTGACGCATGAGACTTAAGCATGTGATGGCATGAAATATATATGTATATATGATGATGTGGGATTAGTGAGTGGAGGGGCATTATTGTGCCGACGGGCACCGAGTGTTTTGGTAACACACCGTGACTACGGTCACCGGAGGTTTGGTACCTCCAGAGGTTTGGCACCTCATAGCGACTTGTCCCTCGTGGTTAACACCACCGTGGGTTGGCCCCACTTGAGATATGGGATCGTCGCGGTGATTTGGTATCACACGATGGGTTGGCCCCATCAAATGATCTGTCTCACGGACACCAAAGTTTTGGTAACACATTGTGACTACATGTCACCAGTGGTTTGGCACCACCGGTGGTTTGGTACCACAGCAGGGTAGACAATGGGCGTTTGGATGGCTAGGTCGGAATTAAATATTCGCATATTAATTGTTATGTGTTGTGTATGAAAATGTTTTAAAAGCGGGGAAGGGTTACATCTTGAGTCTTGGTGACTCACCTTCTCCATTATTTTTTCAGTGATGCTTAGATCGCGGACATGGAGTAGGAGGGACTTGAGGAGGCCATGCGGTGGATTTAAAATTAAATGAACTTTAATTTTAGTTATTTTAAATTTTGTTATTGGGTTGTTTTATTTTGGATGTAATAAGGCCTCATTATACTTTACTTTAGTTATTTTCTTATATGTTGGATATTTTTTTACTATAAATTTGAACCACGCTTTTCTAAATTAACACGAAAAATGTTTTATCGTGCCATCGGGCACATCCAAGTTTGTATAATAACTTGACTTAATTAAATCTTTGAATTTGGACTAAGTATGATTTCAACAAGATAGCTTAAAGCGAGAAGTTTTCAACAAATCTTAAATTGGTTTTAAAATGGGTTTTCAAAAAATTTTCTCAAATGACCCATATTCGGTCCTAACGTTTGGTAGGGTTTGAATATTGCATTTACAATAGAAATATAACATCAATGTTGAAATTCACATATACTCATAAGCACATATAAGTTTATCTTTTACCATGTCCAATTCATGTATTCATCATAAACATATACTTACCTTGTTTTCATATTCATATCACAACTCACATACCTGAATCATTTAGTTCGTTTTCACATCTGATCTCATCTCGATAATGCCCGTTGAACCATTCAGAATTAATAAGGATACTTGGATAGTCGGAAGGCTCGTACAATGCCAGCATCCCAGACATGGTCTTACATGTAATCACATATCGATGCCACTATCCCAGACAGGGTCTGACATGAATCAAATACGTTGCCAATGTCCCAGACATGGTCTTACACGTAAACACAAGTCAATGCCAACGTCCCAGACGTGGTTTTACACGAAAACACATATCGAAATCCTATGTCATGACATATGTATCCTAACTATTCCTAAGGTTCGTATAGGGCTTTTGGATGTCTTATCTCGATCATTTTAGGCTCGTAAATATTGCTCCCATGCTCAATTCATTTAAGCATATTCATTCACATAATTAACAATTCAATCCAACACTTTTAAAATAGATACAATGTAACGCCCCAAAATCTAAGTACTTATTTTTGTATGTTTGTAACTTAAATATCTGCCTATCTCAGGGGTTAAGTGATTTGGGTGTGTTTGGAAGTGTCTGAGAAGTCTTGGGTTCAAGCCTGGGCATGTGCAAAAAAAAATTGTTTTTAAGGAATAAACCCTTGCCTATAGTTAGTAGGCTTTTAAATTATTGTGAGTAAAGCAATGCATAATGAGTTTGCTGGTCTAGGGGGTAAGAGGCGTGTTACCTATGCCAGAGACTGATGTTCAAATCTTGGTGGGGGCAGTGGAGTATTTATTTTGCTACTGTGCCACAGGGGTGTTGTGGATTGTTTGAAACACTGAAGTGGTTGAGGTGAATTCAAATTGGGTAATTGAGGGGAGGTGTGGTCGGTTGGAGAGATCTGAGGAGGGATTTTTGAGAAAATCAAGGGAAGTGAGAGGGGAGGGAGAGTTGTGCCAAAATTGGACTTCGGGCACTTAAGAATTTAGCCAGAGTGGTATGCTACTCATTTTCGATTTTGCCTCTGTATGTGTTTTTTCCCCTCTTTTTGCTTGAAGGCCGAATGTGGTAAGAGTTGCATTCAAGTATTCTTTGACAACCATTTCTTTGGCCAAACACTTCCTCTTTCGATTGCCTATTCTTCGTTTCTTTTCCCAATTGATTCTGTTATTGGCCGAATATACCTTCTTCCCCTCATTTGATCCATTTGTTAATAGATTTTCTTTCTCCTTATCTTGCTTCTGTGACCGAATATTCCAATATTCTCATCTCTTTTCTCCTTTAAACCATTTTCTCTTATCATCTCTCTCTAGTTGTCACCCAGACGGAATACTTCATCCTTCTATCGCTATTTTGTCTTCGGTTTAGCGATTATTGGTACGAGCACTTGACTTCTTGTTTTCTCTTAATTTGTATCAAGTCTCCCATTTCTTACACTGTTTAAAGCCGAATAATCTTTTCTCTTATTGCCGATTCTCGGCTTCTTTCCCTTATGTGTGGTGTTTCTTTCGATTTTTAGAACTTCTCGAGGAGTGAAGGAGTTTGCAAGTAGTATTGAAGCATTCAAAACATTTCTGTCATCACTTGATTGAAGGTAACTATATTTTTAATCAGCGTGTTCAATTGATTATTTTGTCTTGCATTCGTAGGGGTAGGCCGAACGCTCTTTCCCCTCTTTTGGGTTTTGTGGTGTTGTAAGTTATCACATGTGGATTTAAGCCATGTGTATAAAAAACTCTGTTTAATAAAATCCGCTTGTAACGTAGATATTAGTCAAGGAGTTTGTAATCAACCTTCGTCAGCGGTCTAAGAGGGCTAAGCCACATTTGTTCAATCAAGCAGGTGTGTAAACACTGCCCAAATCGTAAATCGGCAAAAGTCAAAAAATATGACAATTGATGCTACACGAGCGTGCGCTCGCTCATGTGGTAATCTGAACGCATAAAATGAGGGCGCTTGACTATTAATGCCACGCGAGTGATTTCTTGGTTTTAGGCCGTTTTGGGCCATGTTAGGCCGAAATGGGTCGTGTGAGCCCAACTGGCTTGTGGGCCCCACACAGGTAAACCACACGAACATGTGGAGAATATTGGGCCAATCTATGTAATTTATATGGCCGAGACCATTTCTAGGTTATGTGGGCCACATGGGTAGGTGGGCCCACATGGGCCCGCATTATGGGCCTTGGGCCCATTTTCACTGTTTGACTGTTAAGGTTGCACGGGTCGCTCGACACGACTGTGGACCTACTAATGGGTCGGTAAGTATGCCTAGACCCCAAACTAATAAACTGACTGTTATGGCCGTATGATATAAAATGACTATTATGCCCTTATAATATAAAATGACTGTACACCTTATGTTAATGTAACTGTATATGAGCATGCCACGATATATATATATGTTGCATACATGTGTGATATGTTGCATGGGGATGGGATTATTATG
Organism: Gossypium rotundifolium; assembly: GCA_025506655.1. Lineage (NCBI taxonomy): Eukaryota > Viridiplantae > Streptophyta > Magnoliopsida > Malvales > Malvaceae > Gossypium > Gossypium rotundifolium. The sequence continues at coordinate 149,701,396 of CP106724.1, forward strand.
ATTGGAGGAAGTGTACTGTATTGGCAGCTCTGCTGCAAATCTCGCTTAAGTCTTATAACCTGCTAATTTTTGGAGTGTAGGGATGGGTGGGTGATTTTATCCCACATGGAGTGTAAAATTTGACTGAGTGGAGTGTAGAGGCTAGTTGGGTAGGATTTACGATTGCATGTCCGAACTATTATCCTTTGAAATGGGCTAAGGCCCACACCGACATCGACATCTTGTAATGGGCTAAGGCCCCAACCAAACTGAACTGTTATTAATTTGGGCTTAGGCCCAGACTGTACTTGCCTACGGCATGATTGGCCATTTTGCTTATATGGATTTACACACTGAGTTTTCGTAAACTCACCCCTCAGTTTATCTGTACAGGAAATCCCTAGTCTTTAGCGGATCGGTGCTGCAAAGGAGTCAAAGGTGGCCACACAACTACATATGCTTCTATATTTGACTTTTTATTTACAAGAAATTTAATTTGGGTAATTGTTTTTGTAATAAGGCTTCTTTAAAATTTTTAACTTTTAATTTGGGACTTTACTTATTTTAATTCATATATGAGATTTGTAGGATGCGGATTCTCAAAAGATAAATGCTTTTCGAAACAACACGTTGTCGTGACATACTATAAAAGCTTCCGCGATAAACATTGTTTTAAAGTATAGTAACAAACTAATATGATCAAATTCTGCTAAAAAAAAAACTTGAGTTTTAAATGAATAGGATACCCTAAGATTTTCGTTAAGATCGTAAATGAGATTTAATATAGAACGGGTTTTCCAATGATACTATGTTTTCGACAAACGCTTCAATGTGATATCGCCAGATTCGGCCATAACGTCTAGGCCGAGTTTGGGGTGTTACAAACAATAGAATTTAACAACATTTATTTAGTTATCAAACTTACCCCGGATAACGATGGATGAAATCGACTACTCGACTACTTTCGACTTCCCCCGATCTAATTTCGATTTCTTTCGCTCTTGATCTAAATAAATTCAAATTTAACTAATTTAATCATACATTCATTCAATTTAATCCACAAGCACATAATTTCACCTTTTTACACTTTAGCCCTTATAATTTCACACTTTTACATTTTAGTCCTTTTTCACAAAATATGCAAAATTTTGATATTTCATGCTTAGGCCGAATCTTCCTTATGTTCATACAAGTCCATTTCATTTATTTCACATTTTAGTCCCTCAATTTATTATTTTCACAATTTAGCCTAAATTACTCAAATTCATCAAAAATCCTAAGACAAAACATATTAATCTATCACATATCTTTTATTTTCCATCATCAAACTACAAGAATCACAAACTATCATCAATGGAAAAACACAAAATCATCATCAAATTCAAAAATTAAACATGGGCTTTGTAGTACTCAAAGAAACGATCACAAAAACGTAAAAATTATCAAAAATTGAAAAAAAACGGACCTTAAATCAAGATTAGAAATATCTGAATATCAAAACATATGATCTGTAGCTTTTCTTTCTTCAATTTCGACAATAATGGATGAACATAATGGCCATTTTCATGTTTTGTTTTAATTATAATAGCTTTAATAATTCATTTACCAAATAACCTTTTTAGTAAACATATAAAACATATATAAATCAAGGCTATTAATGTCCATTAACCATATTAATGGTTCATTTACATAATAAGGACTTCATAGTTAATAAGCCATGTCAATTTGACATATAACTAATTAGAACACAACTTTTACCTTTTATGCAATTAAGTCTTTTTTACAAATTAAACACTCAAACGATCAAATTAAATCACGGAAATTTCACACATGTCAATTCACATACTATAAGCACGAAAATAATATTAAAATACTTTTTCTGACTCGGATCTATGGTCCCGAAACCACCATTCTAACTAGGGTTTAAACCGACTGTTACATTCATAGCCGAATTACTTTGCTTTTAAGCTTATTCATTTTGTCCATTTGGCTATCTCTTTAAGCTATAAATAGTTTGCTCATTTCATGTATTAGGGACTTTTCCCATTTTATTGAATGAACTATTGTTCTTGTGAGGTTTCTTCCTCTCTATTTTCGTACGAGTCTCGAGTGACTTATTTAGCATGCTAGTGGCGTCAACCCGAACTCATTTCTGAACTTATCACCATCTTTGGTGTGGCATTCATCCATCAAATTATACCTTTGGTTCCTACCTTTTTAGGCCATGGGTCAAGGTCCACCTTTACTTCATCACCAACCACCTTAAGCGATATAAGTCCTGGGGTGATAGTCGTTATAGTATCGAATCGTTCTTAAAGCTTGAGTTCTATTTTCCATTCCACCGTCTATCAAATTATTTATTCCTCCTTCTTGTTAAATCGAACCTATCTCATTCATATCTAACTTATCTTTTAATTCTTTATCAACTTCTGCTTTTACTTAGCAAAAATACACCCTTTGTTCAAACTGAACGATATTTCCTCGATGACGATCGGGCAATTATGTCGACTCGACTCAACCAACCGAGCCAGATCATGTCATAGGGTGTAAGTGGATCTACAAGAGGAAAAAAAATGTGGATGGAAAAGTGGAAACTTATAAGGTCAGACTTGTAGCAAAAGGTTATACTCAGAAAGAAGGCATCTATTATGAAGAAGCTTTCTCTTTAGTTTCCATGCTCAAGTCAATCTGCATATTACTATCCATTGTGTGTGACTCTTGATTATAAGATCTGGTAAATGGATGCCAAGATAACAATTTTGAATGGATATCTTGAAGAGAGCATCTACATGATGCAACCTACCAGATATATAGAGTCACAACCCATTTTCAGTGAAATCAGAACAATGGTTTTGGGACCACAAATCTGACATGTAAATTTTATTTTATTACTATTTTCATCTCTATGGTATGTTATTAAGGTCGTATAAAAATTTCATTAAGAAATTTTAACGTTTGCATGCTTAATTAAGTGAAAAGGACTAAATTGAAAAAAGGTGTAAAAATGTAGTACTAGTAGTTAAAGGTATCTATTAGCTATGAAATTATTTTTTTAAGGGATTTAAATGGTGATCAAACCATTATTCTTATGAGTGGACAAATATGGACACTAGTGTAGTGATGTTTAAAGGTTAAGTACTAAGGTTAATTAAGTAAATTAATAAATAAGTTAAGTGAAAACGACATAAACAGAAGCTATCTAGACAGAAGTAGAATCATAGTCTTCCTCCAGGGATTGGTCATTCATGAGCCTTCCTTTCTTTACGAGATAAGGCCAAAATAATAAAGATAGGGCTAGCTAAGCAAAGTAAGATTGCACATTGAGAGGCTTCCCCAGTCAACATAGAGAAGGACAGTCGATAGAAGCTGAAAAGACTCAATCTAATACATTCCCCTTGGCCCTAGATTTTTGTTCATTCCTTCACCAAAATAAAATCTAGAAAACTCCATTGAAGAATTTTAAAGGTTCATTCAATTTCTTTCTTGCATGTGAGTATAATTTTGTCCCTTTTTTAATGATTTTTATGTTTTTAAAGTCTTTGTAGCTTAATCTAGCTAGCCCAGGGACTAATTTGAAAAATTGTTAAAGGTTTAGGGTTTTTCCATGAATGTTCTTGTCTAGTTTTTGAAGTTTAAGGGAAGATTATGAGTCCTTGTTAACTTAACAACTTTTGTAAATTGACTTTTGATGAAATTATTATTTAGGGACTTATTTATGAAAATAGTTAAATATCATGATAAAATGGTAAATTGATAATTTGTGTGGGTTGATATGAGGCCCTAGGTAACTCGGATAGCTTCTTATGTGGATGAAATTACATAAATTTTAATTTACAAGCTTAAGGACTAAATTATAAAGAAGTTAAAATAATAGGGGTAAAATTATAATTATCAAAAGTGTGAGTTTTGAAGTAAATTGAATAGTATGTATGTTAAATAGATTGAATTTGCTTATTTAGATCAAGTTAAGCCTTATACGGATCTAGATTGAGGAAAAGATAAAGTCTCGGATTAGTGATCCTATTTCGACGTCTTTGTATTCGAGGTAAGTTCGTATGTTTAAATAACATTTCAATGTTATTTGAGTTATATGCTATTATGCTATTTATCATATCATATTACGATGGAAATCCAACGATATTACATCGACTATCAAGCCCCATTTGAACTTTAGGAATATATAGGATACAAATGACATGTCATTAGGGTTACCATGTTTCAGGTGCTGGTCCTGAATGTCCTAATGATGGCTGAGTTTTGGCATTTGTTGTGATTACTTGTCATCTTGTGTGAATAGCATCATGTAGCTATATTTCGACCGTTATATTGTGTGAGCAAACCCATTTATGGCTCATGTGAGCGATGATGTAAAGGAAAAGGAAAAGGAATGGTTTTGACCATATGTTTAGCACACTTTGTGTGAGCTTCTGGTGTATCAGATATTATTCTAAGTGGTTCAATGGGCATGTAAAAGGAAGGAGCAGTAAGTATTCCGATCGACTATTTTATGAACCTATGGAAAGGTATGAATTGTCAATGATTAATGTATGCATATTCATGACTATGGAAAGAATGAACTCAAATGTATTATGCTCAAGAAGTTTATCTTATCATATGATGATTTTGTTGAGTTATGTGTTAAAGCACTAACTTGTGTTGCTGGTGATGCTTAGGCTTATGCTAAGCTTATGTTGGATTGATTCATGTTTAATTTATAAGGTTTAGCATTGAAATGGTAAGCTTTGTTCATGATTTACGAACTTACTAAGCATTATATGCTTACGTTGTTTTCTTTCCTACATTTTATAGATTATCGAAAGCTCGACCAGTTTGGAAGCTTGTCGAAGACCCATCACACTATCCAGCAACAATATCGGTAGATTTTGATGTTTAGTCAAGGTTATAATGGCATGTATAGGTGGACTTGTGCTTAATGATCTAGTTGTTATGTTTGGCATGCATATATGGTATTATGGTTGGTGTGCTTTTGGCACTTTGATGCCTTAATGGTTGGTGTTGATATGGCTAAGTGGATGTATGTTTTGAATGACCAATTTGGTATGTTAGGATGAGATTTGGTATATGGTCAATATTGTTATGTTTTGGTATGGAAATAAGTAGTTGTGTATGTTTGATTTATGGTCAAATATGAATATACTTAGGCATGTTTGATGGTTGTGTTTGAGGTGCCTATGTGGCATATTGGTTGGATGAATAAATAGCCTTTTGAATTGGTCTTATTATGCATGTTTTGGGCATGATTTAAGGTCTTGGTTATATGTGTAAATGGCTTGTAGGTACATGCTTGATTGGGTGAAAGAAATTACTTGATTTTGGCCTATTTCTTGTCCACACGGCTTAAGACACGGGCGTGTGTCTCGACCGTGTGTGACACACGGCGATACGACACAACCGTGTGTCCCTTGTAGGTTTTAAAGGTTGCATTTAGAATGTTACATGACTAGCACATGGCCTGGCACATGGGCGTGTGAGGCCATTTCGAGTGTTACACGGCCTGGCACACGGGCTTGTGGCTTGGCCATGTGACCCAAGTTAGAGAGTTACATAAGCACAGACATGGCCTGGGACACAGCCGTGTGTCTCTATTTCAAATGTTTCACGACCTGAGATACGAGCGTGTGTCTCAGCCGTGTGACCCTTGTAGCTTGAATTTTTCTAACTTTTTCCCCAATGTTTTAAATATTCCCAATTTAGTCCTGAATTGTTTCTAATGTGTTTCTAAAGCCTCAAGGGCTCGAATAAGGGACGATTTACTTGTGTATGAATATATTATGCTATGATTAATGAAATGTTTGGAAATGAATGTTTTTAAGTTATGTTTTTATGATAATTCTCTGTAACCCTATTTCAACAGTGGATACGAGTTAGGGGTGTTACATATAGCTAAAAGAAACAATCATAAAATTTGCAAACTGCTTAGATCCATATATGGACTTAAGCAAGCGTCCCACTCATGGAATGAAAGATTCAATCAAGCGATCAAGACTTTTGGGTTTGAGCAAAATGTAGATGAACCTTGTGTTTATAAATGTTTAGGGGATGGAAAGGTGGTATTTCTCGTTCTATATGTCAATGATATTCTACTCATTAAGAATGATGTAGGAACATTGTCATTGGTTAACCTGTGGTTAACCTAACAGTTTAGCACGGAGGACTTAGAAAAAGCTAATTTTGTTCTAGGTATTTGAATCCTAAGGGATAAAAAAGACAGAGTGATGGAGTTGTCTTAGGCTTCATACATAAACAAGATATTGGAGCATTATGCAATGACCGATTTGGAGAAGGGATATCAACCTTCCATATCAAGATTTAAACTCATATCAACCTTCCATATCAAGATTTAAACTCTCTTTAAAGGACTAGCCTAAGACAACGGAAGAAAGAGAGAACATGGGAAAAGTTTCTTATGCTTCAGCGATAGGAAGTCCCATGTATGCTATTCTATGTTATGCACACACTTAGATATCTGTTTTGTAGTAGGGTTGGTAAGTCGATATCAAGTGAATCTAGGACCAAGGCATTGGCAAGCAGTTGAGCATATACTCAAGTATTTATGGAGAATGAGGGATTATATGCTTGTGTATTCCGAAGGAGTCCTTACTTATATTAGATATACCGATTCTAACTTACAAATGTGTTAGGATTATATAACACCCTATACTTGGCCTGGTCACCAAGCCTGAATACGGGATGCCACACCACTGTCTCATGTCATATACAAAAAGTAAAAGTTGAATCTAAATGGAGCATTTCCATTAGTATTCGTGTAGGTTTTAAGTCAATTATATTTGTTAGTTATTAATGTAACATGCAAACCATACATCAAATAGTCTTATAATAATAATTAAACATGCATAAGGTCCATTTAACAAAATCTCAAAATTGTCACGTAGGTATCGATATTGACACTAGGGTATCGATATTTTCTTTAAGTGGTATCGATACCACTTGGAAAAATGATACCAAGCTTGCATTATATTTCTCAATTAAAAGCCAAAGTCTTGAAAATTATCGACACCTGTCATGAAACATTGATATTTTAACCCCAAGTATCGATACTCGAGCAAAGGTATCAATACCAAATCTCCATTTTGACTTCCTGCACGTTTCAAAACATAGAGGTATCGATTTTAAAACCCAATTATCGATAACTCTTCTCTAGACATAAAAAATACATCATACATAAGCTATTAATCCATTCCAATTTAGTTCCTAAACATCATGCATCAATTACTTCAACAAATAATCATTCAACGACCTAATTAATAGTTCAATAGTGCAAAACCGTGTTCGAGCAAGTAATTCCAATCCATCCTCATGTTCATGAACCCTAGCATAACAATAATGTGTAATCCTTATAAACCAAACCAAAAACTAGCAAAATGTCTAGAAGTTAACATGGCTATTAACAAGTATTCCACATTGCCTTATTCCCGAAAGTGTAAATAAATATAGAACACCTATGAAATAACAAATAGACTTGCTTGGATTACCTCTTAGAAACCACACCACTCACACTGGATGTAACTAATCTACAATGGGTAAAGAAGGTATTGGGTGAGCTTAACAAGCTCAATACATGATTAGAATAACCCCATCGTAAACGTGTCATCATGCATCCACAAGACAACCATATGTATGTATGATTAAAAAAGTCTTACGTCTAGTGTCATATAGCAACTATACATGCATTATCTTATTAGTTCTTTTACATAGCGTTTACATACCCACACAAACATATATCATGAAACACATATTCATTCAAGCATATATCACAGTTCACACAAGTTACATAAAACGTTAAATTGCATAATGGTCACATACTCATTTAGGCATACATCACGTTACACATATATACATTTTAAGTTAACTTGGCACTTGACCTATGAAACATAAAAGTTAGCTCTATCATCACTCATCAGATATACATATCTCCAACACACTAAACATAGATTCATAAAGTCAAACATGTCCCAAAAGTGTAGCATATAGCTAACACTCTCCTTATTTCCCCTCACATGTCCCATTGAATGAAGCTTAGCTCACATTCCCTTATCCTTCCAACATGGCCCAGGGTCTCAACGTCTAAAATCACTATACATATAGGCGAGTACTCACAATCCTGTAACATGCCAACTATGTCCAACTGTTTCAAGATCACAAGGCCAAAATATCTAAAAAACAATCACATATCACTTACTAATTATCCGTGCACTATCACTACATGTTAGCATCTTTTGCAAAACACTATCACTATCACTATCACTTTTCACAACAATTACTATATCCACATATCACATATTTGAGCTTCTCATTACCATGCACAATTTCATAAGCATATAAGCACAAAACCACAAAATGACTATAGATAGAAGAGAACTTTCACTTGGAATTTAGAGTAGGGGTTTAGACTACTACTAAATTCCCAATTAACACATGACTCGTGTCTACGAGTAGTGATCCCAAACAATCACCACAATGCTTTCGCTGAGAAGCTGAAAGCTCAAACTAGCTTTTCCTTACCTTTATCTCTAGTCATGGAAGTTCCTATTAAATCCGAAAGTTCAACACAACAATTCACACAACAATGCATCCGATAATTAACTAAGAACTCACCACAAGCAATAAAAAATATAAGCCTAAGCTATGTTCCCATGTAACCAAAACTTATAACATATCAAACTTTAAATTCTAATATCTTGATCTATACTTAATATTTTCACCTAAAAACCAATTCCATTCATCTTATATTCACTTACGACTAATTCCCAACCTTTAAACTACAATAAAATACTCAATTCATAATATCGAATTTTTCAACATGTTTTATGGCTATTTTTGAAAATTCATAAAACTCAAAAATTCTTTAACGAAACATAAAATTAATTTTAGGAACATTCTAATCATGTTAAAATAAGTTGAAAAACACTTTGGAACCATGTTTTTATGCAAAATCCTAAAATCTACCATTAACGACCCAATTTTTGGCTTTTGTTCAAAACATTCGATTTAATGGCTAAAAAATTGGTTTTAAAGACGAAATAAAATTTAAAACTAATAGGAAGATGAATTTTTACCTTAGTTGATGAAAAATTGAGTGCTTGATTGAAAACTCGAAAAACCCACAAGCTTGACAACGGAGAAATCTATGGTGTTTTTGGTGTTTTTTTCTTAGTTTCAATGGAGGTTTATTGTAACACCCCAAACCCGGTCAATACACCACGACCGAATCTGGTATGTTACGGGGAAAACGTATTTGAAAGGCTAGATTTTCGGATAAAGGTTTGATGAAAACTCTTTGCTGTATTCTGTACTTTGTAAAAATCTTGGGCATGATTGTTTAAAACCGATAGGGCACTTTGCTAACCCGGAAGTTTTGAAAACTTAGTGGAGTCCAATCGCAAAACTAATTTATATCATTTGGAAATTCGAGTTATTCCTTTTTAGTTGCTTAAAAATATTTTGATTCAGCTTGAATTTGAAAAAAAAAACATTTGAGTTGCATACATTTTAAATTACAAATATGATACCCGATGGTAAAGTTTAAAACATATCGCTTTGTAGTTTTGAAAACCTTATCGCTCCAAGTTTTATCGAATATTACCCAATAATTTGTTAAGGCATATCTCAAATCAAATTTAAGCATAAAATAACCAAAGTAAAATTTTAAAAGGTCTTTACAATCCCAACAAAAACAAATGAAATTAAATAAGGTAAAGTACCAAGTTGAAAATCATTGCAAGTCCGACTTTATTTTTAGCATGGTCACCTCAAGTCCACCCAGCTCCAGGTCCGCGATCTAAGTGTCACCTGAAATGATAAGGGAGAAGGTGAGTCGCAAGACTCAGTGCATGAATCCCTCTCCCAAAGAATGCAACATACTAACACACATCATAACAAAGCAATACAATTAATGCACCCAATCCTAACCATCCGTAACACCTTTTTCTACCCCGTGTGGTACCAAACCACTGGTGGTGCCAAACCACTGGTGACCCAAAGTCATGATATCCATCAATGTGGTGCCAAACCACTGGTGACCCAAAGTCACAATAATCCATCTGTGGGGCCAACCCACGTGTGATACCAAATCACTGGCGACGATCCCATATCTCAAAAGTGGGGCCAACCCATGGTGATGCTAGATCACAGGGACAAGTCTCTATGAGGTGCCAAACCTCTGGTGTCCCAAAGACACAAATGTGATACCAAATCACTGGTGACCAAAGTCACAAATAATCAAGTTATGGGGCCAACCCACGTGTGATACCAAATCACCGCGGCGATCCGTAATATCAACGGTGGGGCCAACCTTTGTGGAACTAAGCCACCGGATAAGTCGCTATGAGGTGCCAAACCTCTGGTGACCCAAAGTCACAATAAATCGATCCGTGGTACCAAACCATTGGAGATGCCAAACCTCTGGTGTCCCAAAGACAAGGATATCATATTCCCCCTCCTCTCATATCACCCATAAACATACCATACTGATGCAAATCGTGCAATCATGCAAATCATCCTAATATGTTTAGGGTATCATCTCATAACACATACATCATAGATCATGATATCATATCAATAATAAAGCTCGTAATGAAACGGACTTACCCGAATCCGTGCACATACCCCATAAGGTATCATATCAACCATACTGTTTCGGCTTTATTAAGCAATCAAAGTTATTAAGCATATTACTAAGTAAAGAGTGTGTTAGTTTACACACCGTTAATATGCAAACCTTAATCCAAAAGAACCGATCTAAGACCCTCGATTAGCTTGCTCCTATAATCGGCCAAATAAGAACATTAGGACCAAGGCCATTCGGCCAACCCAAACAAACTAAAGGGTTAACACTCAAACCCTTACCTTATGACTGATTTGGTTTCCTACCAAATCCCGAACCAACAGATGGTTCCTCTGACAATCGGCCACACCCTATTAAGAAGAATAATTAATCCTTGAAGACTTTGGCTTAACGAGACTAAGAGAATAAACCAATGAAACCAACCCTTACCACCACTTACCAACCGATCACTCTCAAGCGGAGGCTTCGCTTGACTGCTCTGAAATCTCGGAGATCCAATAACAAAATGATTCCAAAACAATCGATTAACACATTTCCAAACAAATGCCGAATCAACCCTTACCTTGCAAAAATCGACAGAGAATAGGGAGGGAAAGAAATAGGCATTCGGCCTAGCACTAACCTTCCTCTAAAAACCCGATTGGAGAGAAAAGAGAAGAGACCACCCCCTCTTGCTTGTGATTCGGCCAAAACAAAAAGAGAAGGAGATTCGGCTGAGTTTGCTTAAGACTATCAAACAAGGTTCGGCTATAAGTGTTTAACACCACCTATGGTATGGCGTGGGTGGTAAGAGAGAAAGAGAAGGAGTGAAATGGAGATGAGGTTTCAGCAAGAAGAGTTTCAAGGAGAACCGAGAAAATGGAAGTAGAAGAGGAAGAAAAAGTACTTTCGGTTTTAAGCGAAGATAAAATGTGAAAGGAAGAAGATGGCTATTTCAGCTTAACACAAATGAAAAAGAACAAGGAGAGGTAGGGGGTATATGGTTCGGCCAAAGATAAAAAGAAGAGAAGGACGCAGAAAGAACTAAAAGCTTGAGAACTCCAAAAGCATTCGGCTGACAAAGAAACTGATGGAAGAAAACAAGGCAAATTTCGGCAAGGTATAGATGTTGCTTGGGGATTTTCAGTTTTCAAAAAAGAACAAAAAAGAAACTCCTTTGAAAATTCAGCTAGGCACTTAGACTAATGCTGGCCGAAAGTCACACAAATTGCCAAAAGAATTTTGGCACTCCCCACCAACTCACTTACCAAACCGGCCACTCTCCCCCCATGAAGACTCCAACATTCGGCCACCTCCTAAGCTCACTCATGGCCACTAATTCAAACCGATTTGAATTAGTCAAATCCTTAACTCACTCCTTAATTCACTCCTTGCCCACCATTTGAATTATTTGACTTGGTCTATGGCAGAGTTTGAACTGCACACAACTTCTCCCTCCATGCCACAAAATGGAAACAAAATGTGTGGCTTCGCAATCGAACTCATGACCTCCTCCCTTGCAAGGCGTCACACACACAAGCTCTAAGTGGTGCCTCGAGCCACTCCACCAAGGCTCCTCTTGTGCTAAAATCCACCGAAAAATACATATAACCCCTAGCTCCTTCAGCTCCATTCACTTAAAGCTTAAAAACTAAGATTTTCTCTACCACTCAAGCTTACACTAGGCTTTCAACTAAGCCCCAAAACATCAAAAACAACCATACTGCAGATCAAACACATGCAAACAATACAATAACAAAAATAGCCCCTATTCTAGGATATTACAGTTCTACCCCCTTAAAAATAATTTCGACCTTGAACTTACCTGATCAAAAGAGTTGAGGGTATTACTGTCTCATCATATCCTCTGGTTCCCACGTAGCTTCCTCACGCCATGATTCCGCCATAGCACTTTTACCAAAGGAACTGACTTTCTACGCAGAACCTTTACATCCCGATCTAGAATCTGCACTGGTTCTTCCTCCATGGTCAAATCCAGATTCACCTCGATATCTTTCACTGCTACGACATGCGATGGATCTGAACGATATCGACTAAGCATCGAAACGTGAAATACATCGTGAATCTAACTTAGCTCTGCTGGCAACTCAAGCTGATACGCTACTGGTCCCACACGTCTCAGTACCTTATACGGCTCAATAAACCTCGGACTTAACTTGCCTTTTCTCCCGAACCTCAACACTTTCTTCCATGGCGAGATCTTCAGAAAGACCTTATCACCCACGGCAAACTCTATATCTCTACGCTTGAGATCGGCGTAAAGACTTCGTCTGTCAAAGCTTCCTTCAATCGAGCCCTGAATCAACTTAACTTTGTCTTGATCTCAGAAACCAACTATGGTCCCAATATCCGACGCTCACCCAACTCCGTCCAACATGTAGGTGAGCGACACTTCCTACCATACAATGCCTCATATGGTGCCATCTTGATGCTAGTTTGGTAACTATTGTTGTAGGCGAACTCATAATGGTAGAAACTCTTCCCAACTACCTCAAGTCCGGGACACAACCTCAAGCATATCCTCTAAGATCAGATAACCTTTTCGATCGCCCGTCACGATCACGGGTGAAATGCCGTGCTGAAATCCAACCGTGTACCCAGAGCCTGATGCAATGCTTCCCAGAACCTTGACGTAAATCTGGGATCCCTATCCGAGATGATCGACATCGCACACGTCGTGACCTCACTATCTCTGACACATATAGCTTCGCTAACCTCTAAAGTGAGTAATCCACCCTCACTGGAATGAAGTGAGCTGATTTAGTCAGACGATCCACAATTACCCAAACTGAGTCCTTCTTGCTAGGCGTAAGAGGTAATCCGCTGACAAAATCCATAGTTATCCTTTCCCACTTCCATTGTGGAATCTTTATTGACTGAAGCAACCCTGACGGCAACTGATGTTCAGCCTTGACCTGCTGACATGTTAGACACTTCCCTACAAACTCTGTCACTTCCCTCTTCAAACCCGGCCACCAAAATCGCTCTTTTAGATCTCGATACATCTTATCGCCTCCGGATGCATAGCGTAGGGCTGCTATGTATGCGTTCAAGAATCTTACGCTTTAACTCGATATCCCTCGGCATACAAGCTCTCCCTTGAAACACAAAGACTCCATCATTAGACAAACCGAAACCTCCAAACCCCATTCGCACTTGTGACCTCTGCGCATTCGTAACCCAATCCTCTAACCGCATTTCCTTAATCTGCTCAACCCACGAGGCTTAACTCGAATTTCGCTGAATACTTTTGTCGTCATACAAACTCAAATGGGCAAACATCGCTCTTAAGTCCGCTACAACCTTACGGCTCAACGCGTCTGCCACCACGTTAGCCTTGCCCGGATGATACTCAATCGAGCAATCGTAATCCTTTACCAACTCAATCCATCTCATACGCCTCAAATTCAAATCCTTCGAGTCAAAAGGTACTTGAGACTCTTGTGATCTGTGTAGACTATTGATCTCTCTCGTACAATTAGTGCCTCCAAATTTTCAAAGCGAAGACTCTCGCCGCTAACTCCAAGTCATGCGTCGGATAATTGACTTCATGTGGCCTCAGCTGCCGAGATGCGTAAGCCACAACCTTCCCTTCCTGCATCAGCACACAACCCAAACCCGTATGTGATGCATCGCAATATACTGTGAATTTCTTTCCTGCCTCAGGCTGAATTAAAACTGGAGCTTCAGTCAAAATCTTCTTTAACTTTTCGAAACTCTCCTGCTGTTTTTTAGTCCAAATGAACGAAACCTCTTTTCTTAACAATTTGGTCATCGGTGTTGCGATCAATGAAAATCCTTCTACAAATCTTCGGTAGTACCACCCAAGCCCGTAAAACTCGAATCTCACCATCGACTTAGGCGGCTTCCAATCCAAAACTGCCTCAATCTTGCGAGGATCCACTCTAATCCCCTCAGCCGACACTACATGACCCAAGAAAGTCACCTCTCTAAGCCAGAACTCGCATTTACTAAACTTTGCATAAAGTCGCTTTCTCCTCGAATCAGAACACAACTCAGAATGCGATCATGCTCCTCCTCGATCCTTGAATACACCAAGATGTCGTCAATAAAACCATGACGAATCGATCCAAATCTTCTTTGGAACACCCTATTCATTATATCCATGAATGCCGCCGTGTTAGTCAACCCAAATGGCATTACCGTAAATTCATAGTGCCCATACCGAGTACGAACGCCGCCTTGCGGATATCCGCCTCCTTCACCTTTAACTGGTGATACCTAGACCTTAAATTGATCTTCAGAATACCGATGCACCCTTCAGCTGATCAAACAAGTCATCTATCCGTGGCAACGGATACTTGTTTTTGATCGTCAGCTTATTCAATTGGAGGTAGTCTATACACATCCGCATAGTACCACCTTTCTTCTTGACAAAGAGTATCGGTGCTCCCCAAGGTGAAACACTTGGCCTAATAAAGCCTCGGTCCAACAACTCCTAGATCTGAGCCTTAAGCTCTACTAACTCTTTTGGCGCCATCCTATACGGAGCAATAGACACTAGCGCAGTTCCGGGTAACAGATCTATTCCAAACTCCACCTCACGATTCGGTGGCAATCCCAAAGCTCTTCTGGAAACACATCAACAAATTCCTTAACTGTTTGGACCTTTCCTACAATAGACTCCTTAGCCTCCAAGGCATACACATGAACCACATATGCTTCATAGCCCTTCCTGACCATCTTCTCGACTTTGGAGCGCACACCACATTGGACAAGTAATCCTTCTATTGCCTATCAGACCACCTTATCACCCTTAGTCATCCTTAGAACCATGCTACCGAGTCACGCAATCCAACCTCGCTTTGGTACTTAACCAACCACCATCCCAAGAATCGATCGAACTCTCAAACGGTTGTTCCATCGATCGACCTCAAACACTACCCTTGGAGTTCTAGGGGTACATCTCTATACAACTTATCTACAACTACAGAGTGACCTAGAGGCTAATTACGGTCATCCGCCTAGAAGATATCTCGAGTCTAAATCCATGGTCTTCACTATGCTACTTGTAACGTATGAATGCGTTGAACCCACATCAATCAAAGCGGTAAATAGAGAATCAAAGATCAAGAACGATTTGGTTATGACGTCCGGTGCAAGCCCTCCTCTCGGTGCCTCATTGCATATACTAACCCCGGCTATCTTGCCTCAAAATACCGCACCTCTCGCCTGCTCGTTCGCCCCGACCGTAACCATTACCTCCTCTCGCCATTACCACGACCCTCTGCGGTGGCGGTCCATTATTCCAAACCGAGCACGGCCACGACCTCGATGAATCCTAGCCAACTTACGCGGACAGTCCCTCACACGATGGTCCAGCGAACCACACTCAAAACATCCTCTTCCACCAGTCCAACATCCTCCCCAATGAGCTTTCCCACAACGGTTACACTGTGGCGGTCCCTGATTAGCAGCAATGGACCTACCAGACTGATTCGGCCCACTCGGTCTAGCCCTTTTCTGAGGATTACCTGACGACCCAGAAGATCCAAAACTCCGCTTATGCCTGTTCCTATCCAAGTTCTGCTTCACAGACTCTTTAACCCCTTCGGCTACCTTAGCCTTTTCTACCAGGACAGCAAACTCACGCTCCTGCTGTGGAGCAATCAGCAACCTTAATTCATCTCTCAGACCATCCTCGAAACGAATACATGTCTCGTGTTCAGTAGCCACCATGCCCTTAGCATACCAACTCAGCCTCAAGAACTCTGCCTCGTATTCCGACACAGACTTACTCCCCTGCACCAGCCTCAAAAATGCCTTCCGTTGATCATTAATGTAGCTAGCTCCAATGTACTTTTTCTGATATGCAGCCTTAAAATAATCCCAAGTAAGATCTTCCGCTGCAGCACTATCCCGAACCGTGAGCCACCACTGGTATGACTCATCTCGAAGAAGTGATGCTATCCCCTTTAGCTTCTCTTCAGCAGTCAGGTCCAGATCGTCCATGATTCGCTCCATCGCCTCCAGCCAATACTCGGTAGTCTTTGAGCCACACCGACACACCTCGGAATACCTCGATCCGTTTGCTCGAGTCATTCGAGCCTGATTTTGAGCTCCTGCGCCTCCACCTACTCCAGCTACCCTTTTCAGAACTCGCAGCATCGCCTGTGACACTGCGTCGTCCCCAGTCTGTTCTTAAAACTCACTACCTCTAGCTGGTGGTGGTACTGGTATCTCATTCTCTGACCCCTGACCAGATCCTACGGGTTTAAAAACTGTCATCCTACCCCGAACACGTCCACGACCACGTCCACCTCGAGTGCTCATGACTAAAATCTCGTCTTGTCTGATTAGAAGTTTATCCATTAGTAAATATTCCATTGTTTTTAAAGGCAAGAGTCTTATGAATATCTCTTATTAAAGAAGTTTTATTTTCGCGAGTCCACAGAGTCCTATTGATTTCAGTTTCTAAAGTAGTTTCTACCGCTAGTCATTCAGTCACATTGCATCAAAAAAATCTCAAGCAATAGTAAGGGGTACTTACCTGGGCGGATTGGTGCCAGAGTCTTGGTGCCATGCCTTTCAAACCATTTATTTAAAAACAATCATCACTTAAACCAATCTTTAAAACATTTTGGGCCTCTGGCCCACAGCCGAGCCTTTGAACTTGGCTCTGATACCACAATTATAACACCCCAAACCCGATCAATACACCACGACCAAATCTGATATGTTACGGGGAAAACGTATTTGAAAGGCTAGATTTCTGGATAAAGGTTTGATGAAAACTCTTTCTTTGATTCTACAGACTTCGTAAAAATCTTGGGCATGATTGTTTAAAATCGATAGGGCACTTTGCTAACCCGGAAGTTTTGAAAACTTAGTGGAGTCCAATCGCAAAACTAATTTATATCATTTGGAAATTTGAGTTATTCCTTTTTAGTTGCTTAAAAATATTTTGATTCAGCTTGAATTTGAAAAAAAACATTTGAGTTGCATACATTTTAAATTACAGCGTGATACCCGATGGTAAAGTTTAAAACATATCGCTTTGTAGTTTTGAAAACCTTATCGTTCCAAGTTTTATCGAATATTACCCAATAATTTGTTAAGGCATATCTGAAATCAAATTTAAGCATAAAAATAACCAAAGTAAAATTTTAAAAAGGCCTTTTACAATCCCAACAAAAACAAATGAAATTAAATAAGGTAAAGTACCAAGTTGAAAATCACTGCAAGTCCGACTTTATTTTTAGCATGGTCACCTCGAGTCCACCCGGCTCCAGGTCCGCGATCTAAGTGTCACCTGAAATGATAAGGGAGAAGGTGAGTCGCAAGACTCAGTGCATGAATCCCTCTCCCAAAGAATGCAACATACTAACACACATCATAACAAAGCAATACAATTAATGCACCCAATCCTAACCATCCGTAACACCTTTTTCTACCCCGTGTGGTACCAAACCACTGGTGGTGCCAAACCACTAGTGACCCAAAGTCACGATATCCATCAATGTGGTGCCAAACCACTGGTGACCCAAAGTCACAATAATCCATCTGTGGGGCCAACCCACGTGTGATACCAAATCACTGGCGACGATCCCATATCTCAAAAGTGGGGCCAACCCATGGTGATGCTAGATCACAGGGACGAGTCGCTATGAGGTGCCAAACCTCTGGTGTCCCAAAGACACAAATGTGATACCAAATCACTGGTGACCAAAGTCACGAATAGTCAAGTTGTGGGTCCAACCCACATGTGATACCAAATCGCTGGCGACGATCCCGTAATATCAACTGTGGGGCCAACCCACTATGGAACTAAGCCACTGGGACAAGTCGCTATGAGGTGCCAAACCTCTGGCGACCCAAAGTCACAATAAATCGATCTGTGGTACCAAACCATTGGAGGTGCCAAACCTCTGGTGTCCCAAAGACACGGATATCATATTCCCCCCTCCTCTCATATCACCTATAAACATACCATACTGATGCAAATCGTGCAATCATGCAAATCATGCTAATATGTTTAGGGTAGCATCTCATAACACATACGTCATAGATCATGATATCATATCAATAATAAAGCTCGTAATGAAACGGACTTACCCGAATCTGTGCACATACCCCATAAGGTATCAAATCAACCATCTTTTTTGACTTTATTAAGCAATCAGGTTATTAAGCATATTACTAAGTAAAGAGTGTGTTAGTTTACACACCTGTTAATACGCAAGCCTTAATCCAAAAGAACCGATCTAAGACCCTCGATTAGCTTGCTCCTATAATCGGCCAAATAAGAACATTAGGACCAAGGCCATTCGGCCAACCCAAACAAACTAAAGGGTTAACACTCAAACCCTTACCTTATGACTGATTTGGTTTCCTACCAAATCCCGAACCAATAGATGGTTCCTCTGACAATCGGCCACACCCTGTTAAGAATAATAATTAATCCTTGAAGACTTTGGCTTAACGAGACTAAGAGAATAAACCAATGAAACCAACCCTTACCACCACTTACCAACCGATCACTCTCAAGCGGAGGCTTCATTGATCGCTCCAAAATCCGGAGATCCTATAACAAAATGATTCCAAAACAATCGATTAACACATTTCCAAACAAATGTCGAATCAACCCTTACCTTGCAAAAATCGACGAGAGAACGGGGAGGGAAAGAAATAGGCATTGACCTAGCACTAACCTTCCTCTAAAAACTCGATTGGAGAGAAAGAGAAGAGACCACCCCTTGCTTGTGATTCGCCAAAACTAAAATAGAAGGAGATTCTACCGAGTTTGCTTAAGACTATCAAACAAGGTTCGGCTATAGGTGTTTAACACCACCTATGGTACTGCGTGGTGATAAGAGAGAAAGAGAAGGAGTGAAATGGAGATGAGGTTTCGCAAGAAGAGTTTCAAGGAGAACCAGAAAATGGAAGTAGAAGAGGAAGAAAAGTACTTTTGGTTTTAGCGAAGATAAAATGTGAGAGGAAGAAGATGGCTATTTCGACAACACAAATGAAAAGAACAAGGAGAGGTAGGGGTATACGATTGACCAAAGATAAAAAAGAAGAGAAGGACGAAAAGAACTAAAAGCTTGAGAACTCCAAAAGCATTCGGTTGACAAAGAAACTGATGGAAGAAAACAAGGCAAATTTTGGCAAGGTATAGATGTTGCTTGGGGATTTTCGATTTTCAAAAAGGAACAAAAAAAAACTCCTTTGAAAATTCAGCTAGGCACTTAGACTAAGGCTGGCCGAAAGTCACACAAATTGCCAAAAGAATTTCGGCACTCCCCACCAACTCACTTACCAAACCGGCCACTCTTCCCCCATGAAGACTCTAACATTCGGCCACCTCCTAAGCTCACTCATGGCCACTAATTCAAACCGATTTGAATTAGTCAAATCCTTAACTCACTCCTTAATTCACTCCTTGCCCACCATTTGAATTATTTGACTTGGTCTATGGCAGAGTTTGAACTGCACACAACTTCTCCCCCTCCATGCCGTCAAAATGGAAGCAAAATGTGTGGCTTCTGCAGATCGAACTCATGACCTCCTCCCCTTGCAAGGCGTTACACACACAAACTCTAAGTGGCGCCTCTAGCCACTCCACCAAGGCTCCTCTTGTGCTAAAATCCACCGAAAAATACCTATAACCCCTAGCTCCTTCAGCTCCATTCACTTAAAGCTTAAAAACTAAGATTTTCTCTACCACTCAAGCTTACACTAGGCTTTCAACTAAGCCCCAAAACATCAAAAACAACCATACTGCAGATCAAACACATGCAAACAATGCAATAATAAAAATAGCCCCTATTCCAGGATATTACATTTATTGCTTGAAGGATGATAGAAATCAAAATGCTAGAGTTTGGAATCAAAAATTGAATGGAGAGGATGAGGGAAAACAAATAGGTGACAACAAGAATGGGAGGGGAAGAAACTAACGTGAAATATATGTAAATGGGAGAAGTGTTAGGTTGAATTTTAAAATTTAGTTTAATTGCTTCATAAAGACTCAAACATTAGAACTTTTTATTTGTCTTTTTTCTAAAATTATACGTTTTTAAAACCCTTTTTTAAAAATTGATTTAATTTTCTAAAAACTATAGTAAAAAATTACCAATAAACCATGTCGCGAAATCTCGAACACTCTAAGGAAAAAATTCCTAAAATACCCCTAAAACTCCTAGGCCCTATTTTAGGGGTGTTACAGATTTGAGGAAATTGACATTGGGATTTGTTTTTATCCTAGTGAGTCCATTTTGTAGAGAAGTGTAAAGTTGACTTGTACTGCTGACTCCACTATGGAGGCTAAATATGTGGCTACTTTTAAGGCTACCAAAGAAGCAACATGGCTTCAAAAGTTCCTCAAGGATCTTGAAGTTGTTTATAGTATGGAAAAAGCTATCACACTCTATTATGGTAATAGTGTGACAATAGCTAATACCAAGGAAATGAGAAACCATAAGAGGACGAAACATATCAATTGAAAGTATCATATCATAAGAGAGATACTTGTAGATGAAATCATGGATGTAGTCAAGGTCGCATCTAAGGACATCCTTGCGGACCTGTTTACCAAAACTCTACTACCTAGGAGTTTTAACAAACACGTGGAGAGCATGGGAATACAGAATATGGTTCATCTACCTCACTAGGGCAAGTGGGACACTATTGGATCTGGTGCCCTAAGTGTAGTATAGTCATTTGTAAACTTGTAATTTTTTTGAACAGATTGATTAATAAAAAAAATTATTGATTATAATAATATTCTTTGTATAATTTTCCTCACATGGTTTTTGCACACAAAGCAAAGCAAATATTTCTCATTGGTTGTTTAAATGTTTAGCTAATACTAAGCGGTATTATGTAGTCGGATCGTAGTACGAAAAGACAACGTGTATTAATAGACGAACTTAAACATCTCCTTAGTCTAATCGAAGACATTGCTCCATTGGGTTGGGTTTCCGTCGTCTTGATTTTCAGGTTTTATCAGGAAAGAATTAGGTTACGAAATTCGTATGTCCATTTTTAGCTCATATATTCTATTCTAAATAATAAAATTAAAATCCTACGTGGAGATGATAGTCCATAGTCCAAAATATGCATGCTCGAAAAACAAAATAAATTACAAATAAATTTCTAGGATTCACAACTTTGGCAAAATTACTTTATCATCTATAGCAATAAAATAATTATATACATTCATTCACATACATTCTTCTAAACGTGCAAATAACTACAAGAATGCCACATCTAATCAAATATTAATCAAATAAGATGAAGAGAGATTTATTTTCGGTTTACACTATAAACATGGCACAATCTGGCTCTAATACCAATAATTAGAAAAAATTCGATTTGAAAATGGTTTTCTTGCATAGAGAAAAATTAAGATTTTGAAAACTGACCCGATTTGTGATATTTGTATCTATAAACCTTAGACCAAAATTGTACCTCTATTTTGGGACAAGTGGATCCTTGATATTTTTCGGCTTTCAAACAAATTTTCTTCTTCATTATTCTTGTACCATGACCGCTTCGAACGAATTGAATCAAAAGACAAAACTAAAGAAAATTTTCTTTTATTTTTGGGTGAAAACGAAAATTCTTTCTTTAATAGAAATCTATAGAATTGTTATTCTAGAAAAATATATTTAATAGTGGAGAATAAATTCTCTCAATTTTTTGAAAGAGCAACAATCTCTCAAAATTCTATGTACAGCCCTACCGGTGCCATCTATTTATAGGAGGTGAATATAGAACCCTTGTTAAGTTGTAGTGGTTTATTTCAAATAGAAAAGCCACTTCCTGTAACGCCTCGAATCTGGGCCTAGAAGTAATGGGCCTATTGGGCTTTGGGCTTTGGGTCTCAGAAAAAGTTTAAGTGAGCGAGAAAATGACATTTGGCATGTGGGCTTTGAGGGATGATGAATTTGGAGTGTCTAGGGGTGTTGGAGATGTCATGGGATCAAGTAAGGGTATAGAAAAAATTTGGTTTAAGCCCTAGAGAGTAGTGACTTCAGTTAGTAGGCCTTTTAAATAAATGTAAAAGGAAAATGACACAAGAGGAGCTTGTGGTGTAGTGGCAAGGTGGCGTCACTTGGGGAGCTATAAGGTGGCGTGATTGTCAGCTTAAAAGGTCTAAGGTTCGAGTAGTGGCAAGGTATTTTGGAGTGTTTATTTTGTAGAGTGGACAGCCAGAGTTGTGTTGGTGTTGAATTCTTGCAGTGGAGAGTTTGAAGTGGTCTTGTGTGATGGATGTGGAGGGAGTTTTGGATAAGATTAAGGAGTTATCAGGGAGAAAAGTTAGGAGATGAGGAGTGTGAAGTGTTGGGGCCGAATGGGATTATAGGGGGAAGATAGGATTCGGCTTTGGCTATAAAAGGAGGTGCTGAATCCCTTTGAGAGTGTAACACCACAAACCCAGTCAGCACACCACAACCGGATCTAGCATGTCACGGAGTGATACCCTTTTGAAAACGAAAGTTCGTCGGATAATTTTCTTAGAAAACCCTTTTAGAAATCCTTGCTTTAAGTTTGATTATTGTTGCAAATTTTTAGAAAACAATGAAGTTATCTTTGTAATCATATTTTAAGTGGTGTTACCCGATGGCAACGCTTTAAAGAAAAACGAAGGAGTTATAGTTTTGAAAACATTGCGTTTTGCCGGTTAATTTAACAAAACCATATATCCAACATAGTCAAAATAATAGCAAATAATAAAGAAAACCAAAACAAATCTTAGCGGCCTTATTACATAACCCAAAACCAAAATTTAAAATTTAAATAGTAACTAAAAGAAATCAAAATCCAACGAACATGCATGGCCACCTTCGAGTCCTCTCGGCTCTATCTCCGCAATCTATTTATCTGCGAAATATAAGGGAAGGGGTGAGTCACCAAGACTCAGTGTATAAATCCCCAACCCGATAGTGCATTCACTTACACAAACTATCAGTAGCAATATGCAAATCATGCAAAACATGCAACCCATAACCTAGCCATCCAAACACCTTTAACTACCCTGTGTGGTCAAAACCACTGGTGACCATAGTCACAAATATATCGGTGTGGTCAAAACCACTGATGACCAAAGTCACTAATCAGGTGATGGGGCCAACCCATCGTGTGGTCAAAACCACTGATGACAATCCCATAAATAAACTCGTGGGGCCAACCCACTGTGGTACCAAACCACTGGGATGAGTCACAAATCGATATGTGGTCAAAACCACTGGTCGTCAAAACCACTGGGACTTAGTCACAAAATATAATATCAAGACAGGGCCAACCCGTCGTGTGGTCAAAACCACTGGTGACAGTCCAAAATAAATCATCCCCCTCGTCTCATCAAACCCATCATCATGTTTATAACATACATGCCATAGTATCGAACGATCATGCAAATAACATATAACATAGTATCAACAGATCATGACGATGTATACTAAAAGTCACATAATAGGGGACTTACCCAGAATCCAAGCTTATGCCCACAAGGCAGAGTCACTAATACCAAAGGTTATACAATAACATAATAAGCATCATTAAACCAATAAAGTGTGTAAGCGTTTACACACCTTTCTATACGTAGATCTAATGTGAAATCCCGAAACGTATGCCCTTACTGCACCTACAATCGGCCAACATCACACTTTAGATCTAAAGCCATTCGGCTTATTCACAAAATCCTGAAGGATGAATCACACAAGGTTAATTCCTTACCTTAGTGCCGATTTGGTTTCCAACCAAATCCCGAAACCACACACTAAGTCCCCCTTGCAATCGGCCACATACTTAATCGGCAGACAAATCTTCCAACTTCACTGTATTCGACTACTTCCCCTTCCCCCCTACAATCGGCTTAACACAACATTAGAGATCTAGAGGCCATTCGGCCAAAACATAAATCCCAAAACCAAAAGGGATTATCATCTTCTTACCTTGATGACTGATTCGGCTTAAACACCAAAGATCGGCACCCCTTAATGGTGTTAGAGGTTTTGGCTACACACCTTCCTACAATCGATTAACACCACATCAACTCTCATAGCCATTCGGCTATGATTAACAAATCCCAAAAGGAGTAAACCATACCACAAGAACCATACTTACCTTAACGCACAAGATCTCTCCGGCTTTTACCAAGATTCAGCCCTATCATCCAAAGATAGAAGACTCGACAACCAAAAGAGAAGGTGAGACTACTAAAAGATTCGGCCATAAACTGAAAGAGAGAAAGAGAAAGGCAGTAATGGAATAATAAAGACTTACCATACCAAGATTTGGGATTCGGCAAAGAGAATCAAGAAGAGATGAATGTCAGCACTTTGGGATAATGAAAAGAAAATGTAAGAAGAGAGGGGTTTATGAGCAAGATATTCGCCAAGAGGAGAACAACAACAAGGTCTCGACTTTTGATACTGAAGAAGAAAAAGAGAATGGGGAAGGAAGAATTTGGCAAGGTGAATGAAAGGAGATTTCGGCACAAAGTGTTTTGAAAGAGAAGAAAAGATGGACAAAAAAAGTTGCCTTTGGCTTTTAATTGAAACAACTAAGGTGGTTCGACCAACAAATAAAAACAACCAAATGAAAGGGTCACCTTAAGGAGGTTTCGGTTTGACACTTAAACAAAGGAAGAAAAGAAAAGCTAGCAGATTTTAGCTTTTCCCCCTAGGCACATTTGGCCACCCTCCAAAAGACCCCAAAATCGATTTCACTCCTCCCCTCACAGTCTAATTTTCGGCCAATAGTTCCAAGTGAGCTTGATAAACTCAAACTCCTCAATTCCCTCATCTACATCTATTTGACTCCCTCTATCCTTATCCTCTAGAGTCAAACCTGAGCACTCCTCCTTCTAGATTGTGGCATCAAAAATGAATAAGCAGAAAGGGATTTCTGCAGCTTGAACCAAGGTTCTCCTTGATCCTTGTGGCGTCACCTCCCTTGTGACTTAAGTGGCGCCTCCTTGCCACTTTACCAAGGCACTTCTTGTGTCTAAAACTCCTAATAATTCCTTTTAACCTTTAATTCTTCTAGCTCCTTCATCCTAAGTGCTAAAACAAAATTTTTAGCCATGTCCCGGGACTAACCCAAGATCATGCCTAGACCCCAAAACATATCAAACCAACACAGCATTCTTACCAACACATGCAACCACTTGCAAAATGCAGAGACCCCATTTTAAGGATGTTATAGTTCTACCCCCCTTAAAAATAATTTCGGCCTCGAAATTACCTGGTCAGAAGAGTTGAGGGTATTGCTGCCGCATTACATCCTCTAGTTCCCATGTGGCCTCCTCCGAACCATGGTTCCGCCATAACACTTTCACCAGGGGTACTGACTTTTTTTGCAAGACTTTGACAACCCGATCCAAAATCTGTACTGGCTCCTCCTCGAAAGACAAGTCTGAGCTCACCTCAGTCTTTGCAACTGGCACAACGTGTGATGGATCTGATCGATAGTGCCTAAGCATCAAAACATGGAAGACATCGTGAATCTGACTTAACTCTGCCGGTAGCTCGAGCTGATAAGCTACTAGTCCCACTCGTTTCAATATTGTGTATGGCCCGATAAACCTAGGGCTTAGCTTCCTTTTCCGTCCAAATCTCAGTACTTTCTTCCATGGCGATACCTTTAGAAAAACCTTATCACCCACTGCATACTTTATATCCCTGCGTTTAAGATCAGCGTAAGACTTTTGCCTGTCCGACGCTTCCTTAAGATGAGCCCGAATCACCTTAACCTTATCCTCAGTTTCTGCCACCAACTCCGAACCCAAAACATGCCGTTCACCCAACTCTGTCCAACACGTAGAGTATGAAATTTCTATCCATACAGTGCCTCGTATGGTGCCATTTGGATACTCACTTGATAGCTATTGTTATAAGCGAATTCCGCCAATGGTAGATACTCCTCCCAACTACCATTGAAATCTAGAACACAGCCCCTTAGCATATCCTCTAAAATCTGAATACCCTTTTAGACTGTCCATCAGACTGCGGGTGAAAAGTTGTGCTGAAATCCAACCTCGTTCCCAAGGCTTGATGTAGAGCTCTCCAGAACCTCGACGTGAACCTAGGATCCCTATCCGAGATGATTGACACTGGCACTCCATGCAACCTTACTATCTCGGCCACATACAACTTGGCTAACTTCTGGAGCGAATAATCAACCCTCACCGGTATAAAGTGAGCTAATTTGTTCAGGCGATCCATAATTACCCAGACCGAGTCTTTCTTGCTAGGCGTGAGGGGTAGCCCACTGACAAAGTCCATGGTAATCCTTTCCCACTTCCACCGAGGAATCTTCACCGGCTGAAGTAAACCTGACGGCAGCTGATGCTCAGCTTTGACTTGCTGACACGTCAGACACTTACCCACAAACTCAGTCACTTCCCGCTTCAACCTTGGCCACCATAACTACTTTCACAAATCCCGGTACATCTTGCTACCTCCAGGATGCATAGCGTATGGGCTGCTATGTGCATCCTGAAGAATCCTTTGCCTCAACTCCACGTCCTTCGACATACAAGCTCTCCCTTGAAAACACAACACTCTATCATGAGTCAAGCTGTAACCTTCCAACCCATTACTCTGTACTTGCAACCTCCGAGCACTCAAACCCTCATCCACTAACTATTTCTCCTTAACCTGCTCTACCCAAGTCGGCTTCACGCGCAATTCTGCCAACAAACTCCCATCGTCATACAGACTAAGGTGAGCAAACATTGCTCGCAAGTCTGCTACCACCTTACGGCTCAACGCATCAGCTACTATGTTAGCCTTGCCCGGATGATACTCAATCAAACAATCGTAGTCTTTCAACAACTCAATCCACCTTCGCTGTCTCAAATTTAAATCCTTCTGCGTCAAAAGATACTTCAGACTTTTGTGGTCTGTGTAGACTATCGACTTTTCTCCGTACAGATAATGCCTCTAAATCTTTAAGGCAAAAACCACCGCAGCCAATTCCAAGTCATGCGTCGGGTAGTTACCCTCATGCGATCTCAGCTGTCGAGACGCATACGCCACTACTTTCCCTTCCTGCATCAGCACACATCCCAAGGCAGCATGTGATGCATCGCAATAGACCGTGAATACCTTTCCTACCTCAGGCTGTACCAGAACCGGAACTTTGTCAAAATTTTCCTCAACTTGTCGAAACTTTCCTGGTGTTTCTCCGACCACATAAATGGAACTCCTTTCCTCAATAGCTTAGTCAACTGTCGCGATCAGAGAAAATCCTTCCACAAATCTCCGGTAATACCCTGTTAGACCTAGAAAACTCTTAATTTCTGCAACCGACCTTGGCGGTTTCCAATCCAACACCGCCTCAATCTTGCAAGGGTCCACTCTAATCCCTTCAGCGGACACTACGTGACCTATGAAAGTCACTTCTCTAAGCCAAAACTAGCACTTACTAAACTTGGCAAAGAGCTGCTTCTCCTTCAGAATTTGCAATACCACCCGCAAGTATATATCATGATCCTCCTCAGTCTTTGAGTACACCAATATGTCGTCTATGAATACTACGACAAACTGGTCCAAGTACTACTGGAACACCCGATTCATCAAGTCCATGAATGCTACCGGTGCATTGGTTATTCCGAACGGTATCACCAAAAACTCGTAATGCCCATATCGAGTACGGAATGCCGTCTTATGAACATCAGCCTCCTTCACTTTGAGTTGATGATACCTCGACCTAAGATCTATCTTTGAGAAAACCAATGCACCCTTAAGTTGATCAAACAAGTCGTCAATCTTGGGCAACGGATACTTGTTTTTGATCGTCAACTTGTTCAACTGGCGGTAATCTATACACATCCACATTGTACCGTCCTTCTTCTTAACAAAGAGCACGGGTGCTCCCCAAGGAGATATACTTGGTCGAATGAAACCTCGGTCTAACAACTTCTAAATTTGGGCCTTCAGCTCCACCAATTCCTTTGGCGCCATCCTATACGGGGCTATAGACACTGGCACAGTTCTGGGTAACAAGTCTATACCAAATTCAACTTTCAGATTCGGAGGCAGAACCAGAAGTTCTTCTAGGAATACATCAGCGAATTCCTTCACTGTTCGAACATTCTCCACTTCTAACTTCTTGGCCTCCAAGGCACACACCCGAACTAGAAACGCTTCACAGCCCTTCCTGACCATTTTCTTCGCCTTCGGTGCAGAGACCACATTCGATAAGTACTCCATCCTATTTCCTATCATCACCACCTCCTCACCTTCTATTGTCCTCAACACCATGCGCTTAGCAGCACAATCCAAACTGGCCTGGTACTTCAGAAGCCAATCCATCCCGAGAATCAGTTTGAACTCCCCGAATGGCAGTTCCATCAAATCAGCCAAGAACACGACCCCTTGAAGTTCTAGGGGTACCTCCCTATATAGTTTACTTACTTCTATAGAGTGACCTAAATGGCTTATCACAGTCATCTTCCTAGAAGTAATCTCAAAGTCTAAATTCATAGTTTCCACTATGCTACTAGCTACTTATGAGTGCGTCGAACCCACATCTATTAAAGCATTGTAAGGTAGTCCAAAGATTAGGAACGTACTAGTTATGACATCCGGCAAGGCCACCCTCCTCTCGATGCCTCATCACAGAGACTAATCTAGGCTGTCTAGCCTCTGTACCCCCTGCACCTCTGCCTGGTGCTTCACGGCCTCTACCAGAGCCATTACCTCCCCTAGCAAAGACCACGGCCCCTCTGTGGTCAGCCGACCATCCCTCCTGTTCTGAGTACGATTCGATCCCAGATCGCAATCTAGCTGATCGCTATGGACAATCCCTCACTCGGTGCTCCATCGACCCACACTCAAAACATCCTCTGTTTTTAGTCCAGCATTCTCCCGTGTGAGACTTCCCACACCGAGCACATTGTGGCGGCCACTGAGTATTATCAGTAGTAGGCCTAGCAGCTTGGTCGGCCCACTAAACCTACCCCATTTCTGTTGATTCCCACTAGACCCAGATGAACTAGCATTCCTTTTATTCCATCTTCGGTCCTGATTCCGTCTCACTGACTGTTTCACCTCCTCAGTAACTTTGGCCTTTTCCACTAAGACCGTAAACTCTCTCTCCTACTGTGGAGCAATCAACACCCTCAGATCATCCCTTAATCCATCCTCGAATCTGACACACTACTCATGCTCTGTTGCTATGATGCCCTAGCGTATCTGCTCAACCTTAAGAATTTTGCCTCATACTCCGATACGGACTTATTTCCCTGAACCAGCCTCAGAAACGCCTTCCGTTGCGCATCAATATAGCTAGACCCAACATATTTCTTTTGATAAGCTACTTTAAAATAGTCCCAAGTGAGATCATCCACTACTGCACTATTCAAACCGTGAGCCACCACTGATATGACTCATCCCGGAGAAGCGACACTACCCCTTTCAGTTTTTCCTCAGCAGTCAGATCCAAGTCATCCATGATTCGCTCCGTTGCCTCTAACCAATACTCAGCCGTATTGGGCGCCACACCAGAAACACCTCAAAATACCTCAGCTCCATTGGCTCGGAGTCGCTCGACATCTGATTTTTGAGCTCCGCACCCCACCGCTCCAAACCACTCTTTCTAGCACTCGCAGATCGCCAATGACCTCGCATCATCCCCCATCTGATCTTGGTACTCAACGCCAGCAGCTGGTGGTGGTGGTATCTCATTTTTAACCCTTGTCCAGACCTAATCGATTTCGATACGGTCATTCTACCTCTACCGCGTCCTCGCACATTACTACCACGTCCCCTAGTACTCATGTCTATAATCACGATTTATCTGCTTAGGAAATTTTTATGAATTAGCTTTTG
This sequence comes from Gossypium rotundifolium, assembly GCA_025506655.1. NCBI lineage: Eukaryota > Viridiplantae > Streptophyta > Magnoliopsida > Malvales > Malvaceae > Gossypium > Gossypium rotundifolium. The sequence goes on from CP106724.1 coordinate 149,731,789, forward strand.
TTTCACTGATTATCCACGAATAAGTTTTATGTAAAGATATTTGGTAGTGGTTCTTTCGATCATCACACAGTTTCCATTTCAATTTCTTACCCTTATTCCACGAGTAGGGGTATTCTTGTCATTTCACTACCCGAGGGCATTTTCGTAATTTAACCTATCGGGGTATTTTAGTAATTAAAATAGGGTTAATTCTAAAACCTTTACCAATCGTAGATATTTCAAAAATTCTAGAAATCAGGGGGTATTTTGGTAATTTCATAAACTAGGGTATTTTCGTAATTTCCATAATCCTGGGGTATTTTTGTGAAATATCATTTTTTTTTCCTATAAGAAATATGGTTTTCAAAATAAGGGTATTTTGAATACTTTCACTTCGAGGGTACTTTGACAATTCTCCATACTGAGGGCATTTTGGTAATTTATAAGTCAGGGGTAATTTGGTCATTTTTCAAATCAAGGGTATTTTGGTCATTTTTAAATCAAGGTCACTGTGGCAATTTCAAAACCAAGGTTTAATTTTTTTAGAGTGTCTCAAAACAGGATGGCGGGTCCTTTCGGGTTTTAGTTATTAAGTTTACCCTGTGAATAAGTCGTTTTAGCTAGGGTGAACCGTCACTACGCACTAGGTATGATTCGGGTGAAGAGGAGGCGAGTCACTAGGACTGCTTAAATACCAAGCTCCTCCCTGAATCCATTCCTAGACATGCGCACAACGGTTGCCACACCCTTGGCTCAGTGACGTACTCCCAGGTTTGTTTAGTGGATCATTAAGTCTTATGTACTTGAGTTGGGGTAAGCTATTCCTAGGGTTAACAATTCCTTTTCTACTTATCTACGATCCCGGAATACCCATTTCCCTCGCATATAAATCATACAACAATCGTAAGTACTTACAGGCGGATTAGTGTTTGAGACTCCTGCCATGTCGTTCAACCCATGTACCTTTTCCACAACACTTCTCAAAGTTAAATTTAAACATTCTGGGCCTCGGGCCCACAGCCGAGTTTTTAAACCTAGGCTCTGATACCAAAATTGTAACACCCCAAACTCAATCAGCACACCACAACTGGATCTAGCATGTCACGGAGTGATACCCTTTTGAAAACGAAAGTTCATCAGATAATTTTCTTAGAAAACCCTTTTAGAAATCCTTGCTTTATGTCTGATTATTGTTGCAAATTTTTAGAAAACAATCAAGTTATCTTTGTAATCATATTTTAAGTGGTGTTACCCGATGGCAACGCTTTAAAGAAAAACAAAGGAGTTATAGTTTTGAAAACATTGCGTTTTGCTTGGGTTAATTTAACAAAACCATATATCCAACATAGTCAAAATAATAGCAAATAATAAAGAAAACCAAAACAAATCTTAGCGGCCTTATTACATAACCCAAAACCAAAATTTAAAATTTAAATAGTAACTAAAAGAAATCAAAATCCAACGAACATGCATGGTCACCTCGAGTCCTCTCGGCTCTATCTCCATAATCTATTTATCTCGAAATATAAGGAAGGGCGAGTCACCAAGACTCAGTGTATAAATCCCCAACCCGATAGTGCATTCACTTACACAAACTATCAAGAGTAATATGCAAATCATGCAAAACATGCAACCCATAACCTAGCCATCCAAACACCTTTAACTACCCCGTGTGGTCAAAACCACTAGTGGTCAAAACTACTGGTGACCGTAGTCACAAATATATCGGTGTGGTCAAAACCACTGATGACCAAAGTCACTAATCAGGTGATGGGGCCAACCCATCGTGTGGTCAAAACCACTGATGACAATCCTATAAATAATCTCGTGGGGCCAACCCACTGTGGTACCAAACCATTGGGACGAGTCACAAATCGATATGTGGTCAAAACCACTGGTGGTCAAAACCACTAGGACTTAGTCACAAAATATAATATCAAGATGGGGCCAACCCGTCAGGTGGTCAAAACCACCGTGACAAATCCAAAATAAATCATCCCCCTCTCATCAAACCTATCATCATGTTCATAACATACATGCCATAGTATCGAACGATCATGCAAATAACATATAACATAATATCATCATGACGATGTATACTAAAAGTCACATAACAGGGACTTACCTGAATCCAAGCTTATGCCCACAAGGCGAGTCACTAATACCAAAGGTTATACAAGAACATAATAAGCATCATTAAACCAATAAAGTGTGTAGCGTTTACACACCTTTCTATACGTAGATCTAATGTGAAATCTCAAACGTATGCCCTTACTGCACCTACAATCGGCCAACATCACACTTTAGATCTAAAGCCATTCGACTTATTCACAAAATCCCGAAGGATGAATCGCACAAGGTTAATTCCTTACCTTAATGCCAATTTGGTTTCCAACCAAATCCCAAAACCACACACTAAGTCCCCCTTGCAATCGGCCACATACTTAATCGGCAGACAAATCTTCCAACTCTACTGTATTCGGCTACTTCCCCTTTCCCCCTACAATCGGCTTAACACAACATTAGAGATCTAGAGGCCATTCGGCCAAAACATAAATCCTAAAACCAAAAGGGATTATCATCTTCTTACCTTGATGACTGATTCGCTTAAACACCAAAGATCAGCACACCTTAATGGTGTTAGAGGTTTCGGGTACACACCTTCCTACAATCGATTAACACAACATCAACTCTCATAGCCATTCGGCTATGATCAACAAATCCCGAAAGGAGTAAACCATACCACAAGAACCACACTTACCTTAACGCACAAGATCTCTCCGGCTTTTACCAAGATTCGGCCCTATCATCCAAAGATAGAAGAATCGACAACCAAAAGAGAAGGTGAGACTACTAAAAGATTTGGCCATAAACCAAAAGAGAGAAAGAGAAAGGTAGTAATGGAATAATAAAGACTTACCACACCAAGATTTGGGATTCGGCAAAGAGAATCAAGAAGAGATGAATGTCAGCACTTTGGGATAATGAAAAGAAAACGTAAGAAGAGAGGGGTTTTTGAGCAAGATATTCGGCCAAGAGGAGAACAACAACAAGGTCTCGACTTTTGATACTGAAGAAGAAAAAGAGAATGGGAAAGAAGAATTCAGCAAGGTGAATGAAAGGAGATTTCGGCACAAAGTGTTATGAAAGAGAAGAAAAGATGGACAAAAAGAGTTGCCTTTGGCTTTTAATTGAAACAACTAAGGTGGTTCGACCAACAAATAGCAACAACCAAATGAAAGGGTCACCTTAAGGAGGTTTCGGTTTGACACTTAAACAAAGGAAGAAAAGAAAAGCTAGACGATTTTAGCTTTTCCCCTAGGCACATTCGGCCACCCTCCAAAAGACCCCAAAATTGATTTCACTCCTCCCTCACAGTCTAATTTTCGCCAATCAGCCCAAGTGAGCTTGATAAACTCAAACTCCTCAATTCCCCCATCTACATCTATTTGACGCCCTCTATCCTTATCCTCCAGAGTCCAACCTGAGCACTCCTCTTTCTAGCTTGTGGCGTCAAAAATGAATAAGCAAAAAGGGATTTCTGCAGCTCGAACCAAGGTTCTCTTTGATCCTTGTGGCGTCACCTCCCTTGTGACCTAAGTGGCGCCTCCTTGCCACTTTACCAAGGCACTTCTTGTGTCTAAAACTCCCAATAATTCCTTTTAACCCCTAATTCTTCTAGCTCCTTCCTCCTAAGTGCTAAAACAAAATTTTTAGCCATGTCCTGGGACTAACCCAAGATCATGCCTAGACCCCAAAACATATCAAACCAACACAGCATACTTACCAACACATGCAACTACATGTAAAATGCAGAGACCCCATTTTAAGGATGTTACAAAGAGCTTCTTGGAAATTTTGTTTTCTCCCCCTCAGTCGAATTCTCCCATTTGCCGAAGAAAAAACCCATCATTCTTTTTTTCGAATTTCCTATTAGCGTTGTGTTCTTTTCTTTCTCTAAAAGCCGAATACACCTTTATATCAAATAGCTATACTTGTATCAATTCTTATTTATTTTTCCTTCATCACAAATTGATTGTTACCCACTCTTAGTGAAGTTTAAAAGCCGGATCTTGTTCAGTAGTTGTCTAGGCCACAAGATCAAAGGAGGATTTTGGTAAGTACTTAGTCAATCTTCTTAGTGTGTTTTGTTAAAAGCCAAAGGGCTATCTAACCTCTCTTTATCATTAACTTTGTATTAATAAGGGTAAGGTTCAAAGATCGCAAGCATGGTAGGTAAGGATCGTTAGCAAAGTGGTAAGAGTTCTCGACTCAGTTATGGTTTAGTGGATGGCCGAATGTAAGTATGGCCTATAGGGGTGACTTATGTGGAATATGAGTCACTTTTTTTGACGATATATGTTTGAGTCCAGATCTAGGGGATATTCACGAATAGTAGCTAAGGAAGGGCAACTAGAACGTGTGGCATGCGGTAAGGTTACGGTAAGGCTTCGGCTTTTGGTAAATATTTTGATTAAGTATGGGTGGTTGATTGAAGGTTGGTTGGTTGTACGTTCAAGACCAAGGATAGAATAGCACGTCATAGTAACCAGGTGTGTACAAACACTACACACACATGAAATCAGTAATGCCAGAAAGTCGAAAAGTTAAAAGTGGCTAAATCGGCCGGTGGGCCTTGATGCTAAGTTTGATGAAATCGATTGATTTGGTTATATAAATTGAGTTAGTCATGCATGTTACATGATCTAGAATTATTTTGGGCCTAATAGGCCATAAGAATAAGATTTGGGCCTAATAGGCCATAAGGGGCTCTATGAACGTGAAATGGGCTTGATGGGCTTTATGAGGATGTAGACAAGTATGCTAGGGTTTAATGGACTTTAGGTCTAGTTCTGAACAACTCTTAAACCACATAAGACTTAATATAATAATTAAACATGTCTATGGACAAGTCGCTGGGTTAGAGTGTGGCAACGGACATATGCATGTCTAGGATTGGATCTAGGGAGAGCTTGATACTTAAGCTGTCCTAGTGGCCCACCTCCTCTTTTCTAGAATCCTACCTGGTGCACAAGTTGTTCTGCTCACTTGTATGCAAGGACTTGTTAATGGGCCAAAGTTCATAACTAAAACCCGAGAGGGACCGAATACCCCTAATTTTTAAAATTGCCAGAATACCCTTAATTTGAGAAATTACCAAAATATCCTTAGATTTGCAAAATTACTAAAATACCCCTAATTTGCCAGAATACCCTTGATTTGTGAAATTACCAAAATATCCCTGATTTATAAAATTTCCAAAATACCCCTATTTTGTAAAATTATCTAAATACCCTTGTAAGGTAGAATTACGATAATACCCCTTTAGGGTAGAATTACGATAATACCTCTATAGGGTAGAATTACGATAATACCACTGTAGGGAAAAATTACGAAAATACCTTGATTGTGAAATGAGTAAAATACCCCTATGTGGTGAGTATGACACATTTTAACTTAAAAATAATATTAATTTCGAGTATCTGTTATTTAATTAGGTGAATTTTGTTTATATTTTGATGATGGACATGAATTTATAAAATTGACAAATATTTGCTTTATTTTATTAATTTTGAGGATAAATTAAATCATTTCATGTTATTTATTAATGTGTTATATTTTATTATGCAGGAGGACCATGAAGTTGATATAATATGAAGCTTATTACGATTCTTGCATGGACATGAGCAATTCTACCCTACTTGGATGGCAAAACTATGCAAATTGGGTCATGGAGATGTTACTATGACCTAGTTAAAAATGATGTTAAATGGTGGACAAGTCTGATTATTTAATGGGTCACAAAACCCTCCAAATAAGGGGAAGACAAGCCCTGTTTGGCACTAGCATGTTGGCTGCCCAAAAATTAGTTTTGGGATATTTATTGGAGGTCTCTATAGTTGAAAATAAACTAGAAAAGAGCCCATGAAGGTTGCCCTTGAAACCGTCCAACCCTTGCTTGATTATAGCATGATTTCATGCTTGAATCAAGCAACCATCATCCACCATTTTCCATAATGTGTGGCTAACCAAGTAAAGGAGTAAATGGGGGGATATTTTTCACTATTTTTAGTAAAATCTCCCACCAACCTCAAGTATAAATACCCCCTCCCATCTAGCATGTCTCTCATCCCTTACTCAATCCCTCATCTCTCATTTCATATCATTCTTCTATTATCTCATTTCCTCTCTTCATTCCCACACATACCACCCCATTGTTCTTTCTTTTCTTAGATAGCAAAACCTTGATAAGATGATCTCTTGGTCAACCACCTTGAGGAGCCATTAGCAAAGGTGTAACACGAGGATCAGAGGAAAACATCTTCAATCAGAGTTCGCGAGACTGTTGATTCAACCAGGTTTGTTCTTTCTTACTTTGATTTTAATCATATTTGAAATGTGCTTTTCTATCTTGTCATCAATAGTGGTAGCTTAAATTTGTTTAGCTAGGATGATTGCATTAATTCAAAGAAGTTTGTTTAAATCATGTTTATAGTGTTTGTGCCTCAGTCGATCATGTTTTCAGTTATACTCATGTATTTCACTCATACGTGATTGGATGCATTAGAATTAGCTGAGCAATTCTAACTAGACGACGACTAATGGACACAACAGTTGAAAAGAGCATGCTTAATTTAGATCCTAACACGACTAAATTGAAGGTTCATAATAACTTTAACGAGCCCTATTATATTGCATAGTTTTTAGTTTATATGATTAAATTGTTTCAAACCTAACCCGTCCCTGTTACTTCACATGAATTATAAGAAACGCTTAGTTTAATATGATCAGTAAAATGCAAGTTTTACTAAGTAAAAGATTTCGAAAGGACTTAATTTGGTTTCAAAACTCATGAAAGATCGAATTGCCATGGAATATTTTCTGAACACTGTTAAGCATGAGGAAAAAGAATTAAGTTGAATAATGTAATTATCCTAGCCTGTTCATATTGATTATTGAATTTTTGTTTTGCTTGCTAAATTCATTTCATACATTTCACTTCATACTTGAATTTAGATTAAAATTGCATTAGGGATCATCTTAAATTTAGTAATTATTTTTTTCATCACACCACTAAAAAATATTGTGTTTTTATCACTAGATTGTTAACTCCAATTTTACAATTAATTGATTCACATATACAGTCCTTGCAGAGACGATAACTATTTTACTTATTACTTGATAACGACTGTGTGCACTTGTACAAACCTACACATTACAAGTTTTTTGGCGTCATTATCGGGGATTGTTGCCTTAATAATTTTTTTGTTAAATTATTCTTTGCAATTTGGTTTTTATTTTATTTTTATTTAACTCCTAACTTTACTAATTAACTCTTTATTCTTTATTTTTTGTGATATATTTTCATAGTGTATGAGCATAGATCGAATTATCAATTTATTATTGGTAGACCTTTAAATCGAGCGGATATTTAGAGAAAGATGTGAATGATTAGCCTAGAGACAAGTTGAAATGGACCATGGAAATAAAAAAGATGGTCAAGGGAATGGAGCTGATCATATAAGAAATCCCATCCTTATTACTGATGATAGGAATCATGCCATAAGATAGTACATTGTGCCTCTTTTTAATGAGTTGAATCCAAGAATTAGGTGGTCTAATATTGAGGCACCCCAATTTGAATTGAATCTAGTGATTTTCAAATGCTACAAATGGCGGGCTAGTTCAGTGGAATGCCTATGAAAGATCCACATCTTCATCTTCGATTATTCATGGAGGTGTGTGATTCATTTAAAATAGCCAGTGTGACTGAAGATGCACTAAGGTTGAAGCTATTTCCATACTCGTTGCAAGATCGAGCATGAGCATGAATCAATTTGTTGTCACCTAACTCAATTTCTACTTGGCAAGAATTAGTAAAAATGTTTTTGGTTAAGTGTTTCCCACCTAGCAAAAATGTTAAGCTGCAAAATGAGATCACCACTTTCCAACTATCGGATGATGAATCTTTGTATGAGGTGTAACACCCCAAAATAGGGCTTAGGATTTTTATGGGTAATTTAGGAATTTTAGCCTTAGAGTGTTCAAATTTTGCGACATGGTTTATCAACAATGTTTTTTTTACTATTGTTTTTAGAAAATTAAATCAATTTTTGAAAATGAGTTTTAAATACGTTTAATTTTGAAAATAGGACTGGTTTGTAAAAGATTCAAAATAGTGAGTTTTTAAGAGGCAATTAAACCAAAATATAAAAATCAACCTAAAATCATCCCCCACCTATAAGTTTCACGTTAGTTTTCTCCATCTTCATGCTTTAGCCGTCCCTTGCACCCAAAACTCCTATCTTCCACTTTTTGTTCTTAAACCTTAATTCTCTTGATTTCTATCACCACCCAAGCCAAATATCTCCTTAAAATCCAAGAAAAACACCCCAAAACACCATAGGTTCCTCCATTGTCAAGCTTGTGGATTTTTTGGGTTTTCGATCAAACGCTCAATTTTTTGTCAACTAAAGTAATGATTCATCTTCCCATTAGTTTTTAAATGTTCTTTAGTCTTTAAAATTAAATTTTTAGCCATTAAATCGCATGTTTTAAATAAATTTCAAAAATTGGGTTGTTAATGGTGGATTTTTGGATTTTAAGTAAAAATGTGGTTTCAAAGTGTTTTTCAATTAGTTTTGACATGATTAAGAGGTTTCTAAACTTGCTTTGAAGTTTCATTAAAGATTTCTTGAGTTTTAATGAATTTTCAGAAAATAGCCATAAAACATGTCGAAAAAGTCGATACCATGAATTGTGTATTTTATTGTAGTTTCAAGGTTGGGAATTAGTCGTAGGTGAATTATAAGATGAAAGAAATTATTTTTAGGAAAAAATATTGAGTATAGACCAAGATATTTGAATTTAAAGTTTGCTATGTTAAAGGTTTCGGTTACAAGGGAACACAACTTAGGCTTATGCTTTAATTGCTGGTGGTGAGTTCTTAGTTGATTATTGAATGCATTTTTGTGTGAATGATTATGTTGAAGTTCCAGATTCGATAGTACCTTCTACGAGTAGAGATAAAAAGCAAGGAGAAACTAGTTTGAGCTTTCGACTTTTCGGGGAAAGCGTAATTGGTAAGTGTTTGGAATAATTACTTGTGGACATGATTTAATGCATTATTTGGGAATTTAGTTGAAGCCTAAACCCCTAATCTAAATTTCGAGTGTAATCTTTCTATTTCCCTTATTTTATTTTTGATAAATTATGTGATTATGAGAATATTTATGTATTGATTATTATGATGTGATAATGTGATATGAGACATGTGTGATGACTATTGTGAATTGTATTGTGTTGTGGGCATGTTAAATATGCCAAATAACAGTGATGATTTTGTGTTAAGAATATAATGTGCGGTGAAAGTGTGCAAAAATCGGTAAGTATGTATGTGTTGAATTATGGAATGTGATGCTAATGTAACAAGTTAAGTATGTGATAAACTGATTTTAATGCACTCATATGTGGCTCGACATATGATGGCTCAATGAGCATTATTGTGGCACTTTAAGTGCAATTAAATGTGAATCCAATAAGCGTGCATTGTGTACAAGTTGTGATGTGAATTAATGAATATGAATAGAGATTATGTGCATTAAATAAGTAATTAAATTTGTGTAATTGTGGATATTTTATGAGATTGTTGGATATAGTTGGCATGCCATAAGATTGTGAGTACTCACCTATTTGTGTTTTGTGATTTGGGCATTGAGGCCCTGGGATATGTTGGAGAGATAAGGGAATGTAAGCTAAGCTCCATTCAACAAGACCTGTTTGGTGTGTTAGAGAGTGTTAATTGTGTGCTTCAATTTTGGGACATGTTTGACTCTATGAGTCTATGTGGTGTGTTGGAGATCTGTGTATTCGATTAGTGATGATAGAGATTACTTTTACGTTTCATAGCTCAAATGCCAATTTATCTATAGAGATGTTTTGAGTATTGTGATATATGATTAAGGATTATGAGATTATATGTATATTGTGATATATGCTTGAATGTTATGTGATTATACGGGTATTGTGATATATGCTTAAATGTTATGAGATTATATGTATATTGTGATATTGTAATAGCTCAAATTTCAGTGATGTCAGAAATAGTGGTTCGAGACCACCAAATCCGACAAATAAATTCGTAGATTATATTATTTAATATTTACGAGCAAAATGTAGCTTTTAAAAGATTTTTGAAATATTAATTTGTGTTTTATAAAGATTTATTTAGTCAAGAAATTTAGGAAAAGAGGTATCGAGATCTCAATTTTATAAACTGAACCATAAATATTTTATGAATATTTACGGAGTGTCAATAAGGTAGTATTAAAATTTTGTTAGAAAATTTTGACGTTTTGGGTGGTTAATTAAATAAAAATGACTAAATTGAAAAAGGTGTAAAAGTTGTTAGAAGGATTAAGTAGCTCAATTGTCAAATGAGGAAGGACCTAAAGTGCAAATAAGCCCAAAGGAGATATTTTGGGCGGCAATAGCTGAGAAAAATCAGGAAATGGGTGAAATAAGGGCAAAATGGAAATTTACCAAAATTAGTTAAATAAAAATGGGACCAAATTGGAATGTCTAGAATTCTCATTATTTTTCTTCATACTCATCAGCTGAAAAACTTCCATGAAAGAGGGTTCAAGCTGGTTTTCATACTCTAGCTTCATGTAAGTTTAATTCTTGCTTTCACCTTGAAATTTATAAGTTTTTGGACTTTTACAATTGGGTCCAACATACTATGTCATTAGTTTTTGATTCCATGGATAATTTTTAAAGTTGCTATGGATGAGTGTGGGAAGCATATGATGAATAAAAATAGAATTGAAGCTTTAATTTTGATATATGACGATTTTATCAAGTAAAATTGATGGAAATTGATTTTAGGACCTAATTGTGAAAGAGTTTGGAATGAAGATTTAGTGCTAAAGTTCTGATTTCAAAGGGTTATTAAGTAGTTTAATGTAATATCCTTGATTATGGCTTATGCATAATTGTTTAATTAAATGTGAAAGCATGCCTTTGTGTGTATGAATGTGTTTTTATAACCCTAGAATATAGGAGAATGATTTAGAAAATATCGTATTTTAAGTCCAAAAGAAGGAATTAAGCCTGATAGGCCTTAAGAGAAAATGAAGGTGAAACATGACACACAATTGGGCTTGGAAAAGTGGCTTGGAGGCGCCACTTAAGGCCTCTGGGAATGACGCCATCAGCAGGAGTAATGGGCCAAGGTTCGAGTCCATAGGAAGGTAAATGAAGCTTTTATTTTTTGGGAACAAGAGAGTAGCAATGGACGGCATTGGAAGACTTAGGAATGAGTTTAAGATGTGCTTAAATTCCTTGGAAATTTCGGCTAAGGCATGAGATAAATAAGGATTTATTTTTAATTATTTTGAATAAGGGAAGAAGATATAAAATAGGAGGAAAGCGAGGAAAGGCTAGTGTTTGAGTGCTAGCTGAAATTCTTAGTAGAGTGTTCATCTTTTCTTCACTTTGCTTTTCTTTTCCATTCTCATCTCTTCCTCTAGCCGAATCTCCACTTTACCTCTCTCAAAGTCTCCTTTTTCTTTTATTTGTTCTAGTCGAAAACTCAAGCAAGCATAGCCGAACCTGTATCACCCCATTATTTCCTCTTAAAAGCCGAAAGTTCCATCCAATTATCACCATTGAAGCCGTATTGATCCTAGCATTAAAAGCCGAAAACCCAACATTCTCTTCTTCCTGTCGACAAGTTAAGTGGTGAACAAGTACGTTTCGATTACTTTATTTGGTAAGGATTTCTCTTGATTAATCTCTTACTCTTTTCTTTCTCGGTATGTTGGAATTAAAGACTCTAATCCTCTTGCCCTTCTTTGACCGAAATCTTAAGGAGAAATTTTGGGATTCTGCTAGTGTCGACTATAAGGGAAGAATCTTTCGGGACTTCTAAGATCTAAGGTAAGTAAATATAAGATTTGGCCATAGGCCATTCTATTATGTTTTAATGATTAGATTAGATCTAACATATGGCCATAGGAATCTCGACATCATTAAAGAGGCCAGGATCAATTGTGGAAATTGAAATCGCAAGGTAAGGAGGGGTTATATTCGGTTTTATTGATTATGATGCTAGCCAAATCTGACCATGGTTATTTTGGGGCAGTCGACAGTGGTACCCAAGGATTTCGAAATTTAAAATCATGAGGTAAGTACATGTGTACAATCTGCCAAGGCTATGATAATGTTATAGATCTATTTCTTAATTATTCAAAAGCCGGAAACTAACTACTTAGGTGATCTAGTGTTGACCGATTGCAAGGAAAAGCACAACGAAGTTTCAGGATTTGATTAGGGATCAAATCGGCAACAAGGAACTTGAGCTTTAAATCAGTAGATTAGATTTCGGGATTTGGTTAGTATTCAGTCGGCAGCAAGGTAAGAAGTTCGTTACATTAAGCCTTTGGGATTTAGTTTTATGGCCGAATGGCTTTTTACTAACCTGTTAGGATTGGCCGAATATAGGAAGTGAAGATCTAAAGTGATAGATCGAGTTTCGGGATTTCAGTAAATTCGATAAGCATACCAAGTGTGTACCCCACACTAAACCTTAATAGATTATGACTTTAATTTAATGCATGTGATAAGAAAAATGTGAAAAATATGGCTAAGTTACCATGCAATGGTATGAAGTACTCAGGTACGTTTTCCCACTCCTACTATGAGTAGGTTATGATCTATTATGGCACATGTGTTAATAGTGATAAGAACGAGTAATAAAGCATGTTTGCATGTTTTCTATGACATGGGCATATGGGTGATATGTAAAGGGGAAGTGAATTGGTGGTTCAATACCCCAATATCTGAATATGGTGACTTATGTCACAATATATGAATGTGGTGACTTATGTCACAAAATTATAAGGGCGATGAGCACGTCGACTGCAGCATTTGCATTTGATGGTGTGTAGCGGAAGGAGGGTTGACTTAGTAGTCCCCACGGTGTGACGGTTGGTACGGGTGATGTGTAGCGGATGGATACATAGGCTTGGGTTCGGGATTGCATCATTTTAAGCTATATGAATATGTATGATTTGATATGTCATAACTATTGAGACTTAGTGTTGATTGTACACATTGAGTCTGCTTGACTCACCCTTGTGGGAATATTTTTCGGTGATGATCGGTGATGGACCGGCCTGGCAAGAGCTTAGTGGTGACCATGCCCAAGACGAATTTTATTAGTTGGACACTTTATGTTATTTAAGTACTTTAAATTTTATTTTGGGTTTTATTTTGATGTAATAAGCCTATAGTATGAACTGCTTATGCATGCAAAATTTAATTATCTAAGTATGACACGATTTTGATAATTCAAAGTTAAAAGTAAATTTTCTTAAGTATAAAAACAAATTGTTTTTAACACCTAATCGATTAATCGGTTTTAAAATTGAGCCCAACCCAAATCAACCATTTTCAAAAACACGAATAATTGTTAGCAAAGTAACAAATAAGATTGAATGGTTTTCTTAGAAGCATGCCAGATCCGGTCAGGGCTTGTGGGCTTGATTTGGGGTGTTTCAGCTTGGTATCAGAGCCCGGTTCAAAACTCAACCTTGAGGGCTTTTAGGGCCCAAAACGTTTTCTTTTGGAAAATTGGATTTTCTAAGAAATAAGCAGGTTTTCTAGCATGGCACCTGAGTCTTCGGCCCGAAGTCGACCAGGTAAGTACCCCTATCTATTGTGTGGATTATCATATGAATTGTAGAAGGGTAGAAATTGCAACATCCCCAAACCCGGCCCACGAGCCTTGACCGGATCTGGTTATGTCACTGCGGAATGATGATTGAAAATCTTTGTCTTTAGAATAAAACTTGAAAATTTTGTTATCTTTTGAAAAAAAAATGTGTCAATTAGAAATTATTTACTAATATAAGCTCGTTATAAAATATGTGAATTAAAACTTTATTATAATTTATTATATTATAAATCATTTGAAGGAAATATATCTAAGTATAATATAAACCCTAATTAAAAAGATAATAAAATGATCCCAACAATAAATAAAGAGGCCTTTTATTACAACCAATATTTAAACCAAACTTAATATAAATAAGCTTTAAAATATTTAAACTCTTTCTCCTCGCATGGGCCACCATGTGTCCTCTCCGATCCCGGTCCAATCTCAAGAGTCACTTGACATGTTAGGAAAATAATTGGGTGAGTCATACAGACTCGGTGTGTAATTAAACCAATCGATATCCACCCACATGCTAGCCACAAATCAACCCAATTATCAAATGCAACATGTAAATATAATCATTTAGGCATTACCACAATTTGGGCTTGGCCCACAATTAAATCATATTCAAGCACCGGCTAGGCCCTTTTCTCATTAATCCATCGACATCGGGCTTAGCCCATTTCCACGTAAGTTCTCATGACATACCTATTCATATTCCATTGTGGGCTTGGCCCATTTCCATATCACTTCATAACAAAATAATGCAACATGAAACCCAACCCAATCCTAAGGTCCATCCGCTACACACCCCTTAACCAAATTACCACACACCGGGGACTATCGAGTCACCCTCTCCTTTTCCCTCCAAAAGGCAACCAATGCCATCCACGATGTAGCGATAGCTAACATCAAACCACGATGGAGCACACAAGAATCCATCAAGCCACGATATGGCATAAAGCCGATATCAACCAAGGTAACCACGCGAACTAAATCAAGAAGATCCACAACGCGACCTCGGCCAATACCAATCCACGATGTAGCACAAAGTCGACATCAACCACGCATCAAGTACACCCCGCCCTTCTTTCATAAACCCACCCATGCACATGTAACATAATATATAATCATGTAACATAATATATAATCATGATAATGCATGCACATGCTTATTAATATCCACAAGCATACTCATATACAAGCAAGTAATCACATTTCCATGTGTTCGGTACTAACTCGATCATCGCTATACCCTTTAAGGGTATTTATGTCACATTCATCATCGCATTGTTAGTAAACACATTATACACATAAAACCCTAAACAATGGCTAACTACACACCTTATAACCTCAAGTTCTAAACCTCGATCCCGACGCTATCGCTTAGCGAGACTACCGTTATTTGCTTATCGTCACGCACGACCACACCCCAAAGGCTAATCCCGAATCGCCGAGACGGCTCTTTTCTTAAACTTTGGAACAGGACCTTCCTTTCCCTCTTGATCGGCACTCGCATCCATCGACACTTAATCGTAATCACACGATTAATCAATCAAAGCCACAATCTACTATTAACAAATCTAAGTTACTTACTAATTTCTTACCAAATAAACCGAGATCCCAAGGCCTTCCTTCGCTTATGCCGATCGCCTATAAACCAAAGTCACTATTCTCAACACCTAAACATACACAATGGCCTAAGGTCAATACCCATGGATCACTTACCCTCTTACTCGGATCCCAAACACCACCGATCTCTGAAGTTGCCAAAAATCCACATACACAATATTAAAATCAGCTAATACTAAAACTAAGGCCAACCTTCGGTTTAGCCACTAAAATAGGAACCAAAACCAATCGCTAAAGACGAACATGCTTACCACACTTGCTTAAGAATCGCCAACCACGCTAAAATACAAGGAGAATTCGCTTCAAACTTAGTAAAATCGTAGAGGAATGGAGGGCTAGAGGTTTCGCTATCAAGGAATTTAAAAGAAAACAAAAGAAATATTTATAAAGAAAATAAGAAACTCCACTTGAACCTTCTGACTAGGTACACAAGACTATGGTGACCAAAATGCACCAAATATGGACTAAAAGAATTTGTCAAATGGTCAAAAGAAAATCAAGAGGAAGGCGCCTTTAAATAGCAATTCGCACTTGTTTCCCCTTGAGACTCCCACTTTCTATCTGCTACTTCAAAAGCTCCAGCCACTAATTCAATTTGATTTGAATTTAGCCAACCAATTTATCCATATCACCCAATAAATAATATCCTTTAATAAAAAGAATTAAACCACCAAAGAACCATTATCTCTATTTACTAATTTTAAACTAAATAAAATCATCTTATGTCTATCCAAAATAAATAGATAACAAAGACCCCACCAAATTAATTCAAAATGCTTAAACCACCTACCATCTGTCCACCTTCACGCCACCAACCTCTGCAAAAGACCAAAAACATAAAATTCCAATTGCACCACCCCGGTTCAACACGGACACAGGGGTAGCCAACATCCAGCGGCGCCAGCCATTCGCCACCTTGATTTTTATGCTATGAGGCCCCAACATTTATTCTTAACTCATTTTTACTTCAAATTTCATCACCAAATAACAAAAACAAAACGCCAAATCTGCTGCTCCCACTCGAACCAAATACTTGCTCTCCATCGGTACCAAGTAGCGCATGAGTGCCACTTTGCCAACTGAACTTCCACGTACACCAAGCCACACCATTAATTTTAAGGCATACTTAGCCCAGCCCCCTTGACGCACAAAAATAACACAAAATTGCTGCCCCAGCAGCTCGAACCTTTACCCCTTAGGCGTCTCCTTCCCAAGCCCCAAGCAACGCCTTATGCCACTTTGCCAACTCCTTTCTTGTGTCCTAAATTCCACCAATTTATTTTAAAGCCTACTTGCCCTATTTCCCCTTTTTACACTAAAAATCTAAAATTTTCTAAGGTCTTCCCCTTTCATCCAAACATTTTTAAAACCCCTAAAACTCATCCAAGCACTCCCAAAAAACCTACTAACACTCGAATTACACACAACCTGCATAGCCCCTAAAACCAGGGTGTTACAATTCTACCCTCCTTAAAATAATTTCTTCCTCGAAATTACTTTACTAACGAACGTCCGTACAACCTATCTTACCACCTTACGCTTATGCTGCGCACTCTGATCTTACTAAGACTATCATACCTTCCCAACACGGTTTCTAAGTTCGCATTCAAAAATTTAAAACACCTCTCTTAGCATCACAGAAAGGCTAATTCACAAGCAAGCAAAGCAATTAAAGCATGCACCAAAGCAAAGGAGCTTACCCGCTATCACATCCTTGGTTGACTCTGACTAGAACCATTCCTTCCATGGCTTGAACCACGAACCCTCGTCGCTCGAGGACAATTCTTAACCAGATGTGCCTTCGACCCACACCGGAAACATTTCTTATTATTTCCCCAACATTCTCCTGAATGAATTCTCCCACACTTAGCACAAGAATGATTCCCATCCATTGGTACAAGTGCACTTACAGGGTTCTCGGTCCTTGGTCTTTTCGGGCATTACCAAACGATGCTTGATGGTCCAACATTTCTCTTATTCTCGTTCCTATTCTTCTCTGGTTTTCTTTATAGTCTTCTTAACCTCTTCAGCGATCCGAGCTTTCTCCACTAAAATGGCAAAGTCTCTTTCTCTGTGCGGAGCGATCAACTCCCGCAACTCATCTCGTAGCCCATCTTCAAATCGAACACTCCTTTCGTAATCAGTAGCCACGATTCCTTTAGGCGTCTTGACTTAATCGCACAAACTCGACTTCATATTCCGCTACCGACTTATTCCCTTGCACTAGATTTAGAACGCTTTCCTTTGCGAGTCCAAATAACTCGCTCCTACATACTTCCCTTCAAACTTGGCCTTAAAGAAGTCCCAATCCAACGATCCGCCGAGACACCTTGCTCGACAGGTGAGCCACCAACGATAAGCTTCGTCATGAAGCAACGTAAACAAAGACCTTCGACTTTTCTTCATTGGTGCAGTCAAATCATCCATGATTCTTTCAATCGCTTCTAGCCAATACTCCGCCACGTTAGGAGCTACTCCCGACACTCCTCTAAAGATCTCGGCTCCGCTCGATCTAAGCCTTTCGATACCGACTTCCGAGTTCCATTTCTCTACTAACTCCGCTTACTTGCTCTAGCACTCGCAACATGGCCCACGATATTGCGCCATCTTCTCTGTCGATCTTGTTCCTCCGCCCACCGCCAAGCGCGGTATTTCACTTCGACCCACGGCTGCACCTATCGGTTCGATCTCGCCATTCTACCTCTATCAAGGCCCCTAGAACTCATCTCTATCGCCTTGATTTATCGATTAAGAAGTTTTATGCATTAGTAATTGTTCCACTATTTAACCGCGAGCATATTTTATGAATGAAAGATTTTAAGTAGTTCTTTCGATCACACAAAGTTTCATTCGAGTTTACTACTCTAGTTCAAGAATCACATTCACACACACATCCGCTCATCAACAAGAACACATTCCTTCCTCAAGAAGGCACATTCAAAGGGTATCTACCACACATTCACTATTCGGACCTTCTGCCTGCTTTTACCCTGTGGGTATTTCCGTCATTTTGTCCTAC
This sequence comes from Gossypium rotundifolium, assembly GCA_025506655.1. Lineage (NCBI taxonomy): Eukaryota > Viridiplantae > Streptophyta > Magnoliopsida > Malvales > Malvaceae > Gossypium > Gossypium rotundifolium. The sequence goes on from CP106724.1 coordinate 149,750,139, forward strand.
GAGGACATTTCCGTAATAAACCGTGGAAATTTTAAAACTTAACAAACCGAACATTTTGAAATTTCCACATCGGAGGGCATTTCGAAAATTTGTCAAATTAGAGATCTACAGAATTTTAGAAACCGAGGTATTTTAGTAATTTTGTCAACTGTGGTAATTTTGTAAATTTCAAGAGTCGGGTGTTATTTTGAAATACAAAATTGGGTACTTTTGCAAAGTGAGAGAATTTTATTAAAGTTGGGGTTAACTCGAGAAATTTTTGAAAGTCGGGGCATTTTAGCAATTTTTAACACGAGGGTATTTTAGTAAATTTTCCCAAATCGGGTATATTGATATTTTGAAAACTAGAGATTTTAATATTTTGCAAAGTAAAATCATTTTAACAAAAGTTGAGGGTATGTGGTAATTTTATAATATGAGGGCATTTTTGTAATTTTGCTTGCTAGGCATTTTGGTAATTTTGGGTAAATCGAGAAAAACACTTTTTTTTCAAAACCGATTTAGGGTTTACAAACCAAAAGGGTAAATTTGAAAATTTTAAAACCAAGAATTTTAAAACAAAGAAGGCTAATCCTTTTCGGGTTTTAATAATTGGTTCACCTCTGAACAAGTCCTCTTGGTTAAGGTGAACCAGTAGCTACGCACTGTAGGATTCAAGTGAAGAGGAGGTGAGTCACGTGGACTGCTTAAATACCAAGCTCCCACGAATACCACTCCTAGACATGCGCACAAAGTTGCCACACCTTAACACGACTTACTTTACGAGTTTGTTTAGTAACCTTAAGTCTTATGCACATGTTTGAGTAGACTAGCCTTAGAGTTCAACTGATCCTAATTCACTAATCTACTGAGCCCAACAAAGCCCATAACAGTTCATATAACAAATTACTTCACAAGTCAAGTACTTACAGTGGACTCGGTAGAGGTACAGTGCCATGTCGAATAACACTGTAAACTTTTATAAAGCCCATATTTTGAAAAGCCCATTTTGAAAATGTTTTGGGCCCAAAACCCTCAAAGCCGAGTTTTGAACCGGCTCGATACCAATCTATAACATCCCCAAACCCGCCCACGAGCCTTGGCCGGATCTCGTTATGTCATCATGAATGATGATTGAAAATCTTTGTCTTTAGAATAAAACTTGAAAATTTTGTTATCTTTTGAAAAAAATGTGTCCATTAGAAATTATTTACTAATATAAGCTCGTTATAAAATATATGAATTAAAACTTTATTATAATTTATTATATTATAAATCATTTGAAGGAAATATATCTAAGTATAATAAAAACCCTAATTAAAAAGATAATAAAATGATCCCAACAATAAATAAAGAGGCCCTTTTATTACAACCAATATTTAAACCAAACTTAATATAAATAAGCTTTAAAATATTTAAACTCTTTCTCCTGCATGGGCCACCATGTGTCCTCTCCGATCCCGGTCCAATCTCAAGAGTCACCTGACATGTTAGGAAAAATAATTGGGTGAGTCATACAGACTCAGTGTGTAATTAAACCACTGATATCCACCCACATGCTAGCCACAAATCAACCCAATTATCAAATGCAACATGTAAATATAATCATTTAGGCATTACCACAATTTGGGCTTGGCCCACAATTAAATCATATTCAAGCACTGGGCTAGGCCCTTTTCTCATTAATCCACTGATTACTGGGCTTGGCCCATTTCCACGTAAGTTCTCATGACATACCTATTCATATTCCATTGTGGGCTTCGCCTATTTCCATATCACTTCATAACAAAACAATGCAACATGAAACCCAACCCAATCCTAAGGTCCATCCGCTACACACCCCCTTAACCAGCCTACCACACACCAGGGGACTATCGAGTCACCCTCTCCTTTTCCCTCCAAAAAGGCAACCAATGCCATCCACGATGTAGCGTATAGTTAACATCAAACCACGATGGAGCACACAGCAATCCATCAAGCCACGATATGGCATAAAGCCGATATCAACCAAGGTAACCACGCGAACTAAATCGCAAAGATCCACAACGCGACCTCGGTCAATACCAATCCACGATGTAGCACAAAGTCGACATCAACCACGCACTCAAGTACACCTGTCCTTCTTTCATAAACCCACCCATGCACATGTAACATAATATATAATCATGTAACATAATATATAATCATGATAATGCATGCACATGCTTATTAATATCCACAAGCATACTCATATACAAGCAAGTAATCACATTTCCACGTGTTCGGTACTAACTCGATCATCGCTATACCCTTTAAGGGTATTTATGTCACATTCATCATCGCATTGTTAGTAAACACATTATACACATAAAACCCGGAAACAATGGCTAACTACACACCTTATAACCTCAAGTTCTAAACCTCGATCCCAACGCTATCGTTTAGCGAGACTACCGTTATTTGCTTATCGTTTTACTGCACGACCACACCCCGTGGCCAATCCCGAATCGCCGAGACGGTTCTTTTCTTAAACTTTGGAACAGGACCTTCCTTTCCCTCTTGATCGCACTCGCATCCATCGACACTTAATCAGAATCACACGATTAATCAATCAAAGCCACAATCTACTATTAACAAATCTAAGTTACTTACTAATTTCCTTACCGAAATAAACTGAGATCCCGAAGGCCTTCCTTCGCTTATGCCGATCTGCCCTATAAACCAAAGTCACTATTCGGTCAACACCTAAACATACACAATGGCCTAAGGTCAATACCCATGGATCACTTACCCCTCTTACTCGGATCCCGAAACACCACTGATCTCCTGAAGTTGCCAAAAATCCCTGTTACACAATATTAAAATCAGCTAATACCAAAACTAAGGCCAACCCTTCGGTTTAGCCACTAAAATAGGGAACCAAAACCGACTGCTAAAGACAGAACATGCTTACCACACTTGCTTAAGAATCGGCCAACCACGCTAAAATACAAGGGAGAATTCGGCTTCAAACTTAGTAAAATCGTAGAGGAATGGAGGGCTAGAGGTTTCGGCTATCAAGGAATTTAAAAGAAAACAAAAGAAATATTTATAAAGAAAATAAGAAACTCCACTTGAACCTTCGGCTAGGTACACAAGACTATGGCTGACCAAAATGCACCAAATATGGACTAAAAGAATTTGTCAAATGGTCAAAAGAAAATCAAGAGGAAGGCTGCCCCTTAAATAGCAATTCGGCACTTGTTTCCCCCCTTGGAGACTCCCACTTTCGGCTGCTACTTCAAAAGCTCCAGGCCACTAATTCAATTTGATTTGAATTTAGCCAACCAATTTATCCATATCACCCAATAAATAATATCCTTTAATAAAAAAGAATTAAACCACCAGCAACCATTATCTCTATTTACTAATTTTAAACTAAATAAAATCATCTTATGTCTATCCAAAATAAATAGATAACAAAGACCCCACCAAATTAATTCAAAATGCTTAAACCACTGCTGCTGTCCACCTTGACGCCACTAACTCCTTTGCAAAAAGACCAAAAACATAAAATTCCAATTGCACCACCCTGGTTCGAACACAGACACTGGGTAGCCAACATCAAGCGGCGCCCAGCCATTCGGCCACCTTGATTTTATGCTATGAGGCCCCAACATTTATTCTTAACTCAATTTTACTTGACCCATCACCAAATAACAAAACAAAACGCCAAATCTGCTTGCTCCCACTCGAACCAGCGCCTTGCTCTCCATCGGTACCAAGTAGCGCATGAGTGCCACTTTGCCAATCAACTTCCACGTACACCAAGCCACACCATTAATTTTAAGGCATACTTAGCCTAGCCCCTTGGCCGACAAAAATAACACAAAATTGTTTGCCCAAAGACTCGAACCTTACCCTTAGGCGTCTCCTTCCCAAGCCCCAAGCAACGCCTTATGCCACTTTGCCAACTCCTTTCTTGTGTCCTAAATTCCACCAATTTATTTTAAAGCCTACTTGCCCTATTTCCCTTTTACACTAAAATCTAAAATTTTCTAAGGTCTTCCCTTTCATCCAAACATTTTAAAACCCCTAAAACTCATCCAAGCACTCCCAAAAACCTACTAACACTCGAATTACACACAACCCTGCATAGCCCCTAAAACCGGGGTGTTACAGAAATGGAACGTAGATTAGTATGATAAGTACTTGAACCATAGGACTAGTTTACCCCAACGATTACATAAGACCTTAATGCCTAACTAAACAAACCTGTGACTAAGTCGCCGAGCCAGGGTGTGGCAACCATTGTGCGCATGTCTAGGATTGGTTTCAGTGGGAGCTTGGTATTTAAGCAGTCCTAGTGACTCACCTCCTCTCCACTTGAATCCTACCTGGTGCGTAGTAATGGTTCACCCCAACCAAGAGGACTCAGCCACATGCTAAACCCAATAACTAAAACCCGAAAGGGACTAGCCATATTCTTATAAAAACCCTAGCTCTAAAATCACCAAATGACCCCTCTGATATGTAGAAAAACTATTTTGAAAATTTTTCCAAAATATTCTCGATTTACTAAAATGACCCAAATACCCCTGGTTGGAAAAAAATTACTAAAATGCCCTTGATTTCCCAAAATTACCATACTACCCCCGATTTCAACAACAATTTCTGATTTTGCACAAATATCCAAAAACTTTACAAAATATCAAGACACCTGATTTGGAAAATTTACAAAATTACCCCGATTTGCAAAATGACCAAATTACCCTAACTTTGAACAAATGGCCAAAATACCTCAAGAAGGAAAATTACCAAGTGCCCTCAAATTAGAAACCTTTAAAAAAATACCCTTGTTTTGAAAAGTCATCAGGAATCATATTTTACAAAAAATTACCAAAATGACCCTGGTTTAAAAAATTACGAAAATGCCCTCAGTTTATAAAATTACCATTTTACCCTTGAAATTCCTCACCAAGTATTTCAATTTTGTAAAAACACCAAAATCTCCATTTTGCAACATTTTCAAATACCCTAATTTGAAAAAATTATCAAAATACCCACAGAGGACAAAATTACGAAAATACCCCTGGGTAGTGGAAAACAACAAACAACGACAATTACAACATTTCTCTGTAATGGACGCAAGTTCATGTGTGTGACTAAATGAATGATGTGAGACTGTATGTGTATGAATTGAAAGAACTACTTCTTAGAACTATTTAATATAAAACTGTTCGTGTTAAGTCAGTGGAACAAAACTAATACATAAAATTCTTTAACCAGATAAACGCTAAGCGAAAGTATGAATTCAAGGGGACGTGGTCGTAACATGCGTGGCCGTGGAAGAGGCCGAATGATCGTGTCTGAACCCGTTTGATCGGGTCAAGGATCTGAGAATGAAATGCCACCACCACCACCAGTCGCTGATGTGGAATATCAGGATCAGACGGGGGATGACGTAGTGTCACAGGCGATGCTGCGGGTTTTGGAAAGGGTGGCTGGAGCAGGTGGAGGCATGGGAGCTAGAAAGTCGGTACCTAAACGACTCTGAGCCAACGGAGCTGAAGTGTTCCGCGGTATATCTGGTGTGGCACCCAGTACCGCTGAATACTGGTTGGAGGCGACTGAGCGGATTATGGATGAGCTCGACTTAACTGACGAGGAAAAGTTGAAAGGGTTGGTGTCGTTTCTTCGTGATGAGTCATATCAATGGTGGCTCACGGTACAGGATGGTGCTACAGCTGAGGAACTCACTTGGGAGTATGCCAAGGTGGCATACCAGAAGAAGTATGTTGGTACTCATTATATCGATGCTCAGAGGAAGGCATTTCTGGGGTTGGTTCAAGGGAACAAGTCCGTAGTGAGTCTGGTGAATTCTAAAAATTTGAGCCGTTCGCTCAAGGAATAGTGGCTCTTGAGCATGAACGATGTGTCCGGTTTGAAGACGGACTAAGGGATAACACAGGGTTATTGATAGCCCATAACAGAGCGGAGTTTATTGTGTTGGTGGAAAGGCTAAAGTAGCCGAGGGTATCAAGGATTCGTAAGGCAGAACTCCGATCGGAATAGGCGGAAGAGAGGCTTTGGATCATCAAGGCCGGCTAGGAATGAGCAAAAGAGGCCTAGAGTAGATGGGCGCGAGGTCGTGAGCTACTCTTGGAAGGCAATATCGTACTTGTGATCAATGTGGGAAAAAGCACGTGGCGAATCTTTGGAAGAAGACAGGGGATGTTTCAAGTGTGGGTCAAAGGACCATATGATTAAGGACTATCTGATGAGACCAGATGGGAATCGACCAAGAGCTCGGATCGTTAATCAGTGGTAGAGGTGGACAACGACCTCGGTGGGTCGTGGTCTGAATAACAGAGGAAATGGTACTGGCAGAGGACGTGGAACACCGGGCCGAGGTGTTGCTACGACTGAGGTAAGGCAGTTGGGTTTGGTTTATGCGGTTCGAGTCGCATAGGAAGCTAAATGAAGATTTTATTTTTGGCAACAAGAGAGTAGCAATGGACGGAATTGGGAGACTTAGGAATGAGTTTAAGATGTGCTTAAATTCCTTGGAAATTTCAGCTAAGGTATGAGATAAATAAGGATTTATTTTTAATTATTTTGAATAAGGGAAGAAGAGATAAAATAGAAGGAAAGCGAGGAAAGGCTAGTGTTTGAGTGCTAGCCGAAATTCTTAGTAGAGTGTTCATTTTTTCTTCACTTTGCTTTTCTTTTCCATTCTCATCTCTTCCTCTAGCCGAATCTCCACTTTACCTCTCTCAAAGTCTCCTTTTTCTTTTATTTGTTCTAGTCAAAACTCAAGCAAGCATAGCCGAACCTGTATCTCCCCATTATTTCCTCTCAAAAGATGAAAGTTCCATCCAATTATCACCATTGAAGCCGTATTGATCCTAGCATTAAAAGTCGAAAACCCAACATTCTCTTCTTCCTGTCGACAAGTTAAGTGGTGAACAAGTGCGTTTCGATTACTCTATTTGGTAAGGATTTCTCTTGATTAATCTCTTACTCTTTTCTTTCTCGGTATGTTGGAATTCAAGACTCTAATCTTCTTACCCTTCTTTGACCGAAATCTTAAGGAGAAATTTCGGGATTCTGCTAGTGTCGATTATAAGGGAAGAATCTTTTGGGACTTCTAAGATCTAAGGTAAGTAAATATAAGATTCGGCCATAGGCCATTCTATTATGTTTTAATGATTGGATTAGATATAACATATGGCCATAGGAATCTTGACATCATTAAAGAGGCCAGGATCAATTGTGGAAGTTGAAATCGCAAGGTAAGGAGGGGTTATATTCGATCTTATTGATTATGATGCTAGCCGAATCTGACCATGGTTATTTAGGGGCAGTCGACGGTGGTACCCAAGGATTTCAGAATTTAAAATCACGAGGTAAGTACATGTGTGCAATCCGCCAAGGCTATGATAATGTTATAGATCTATTTCTTAATTATTCAAAAGCCGAAAACTAACTACTTAGGTGATCTAGTGTTGACCGATTACAAGGAAAAGCACAACGAAGTTTCAGGATTTGATTAGGGATCAAATCGGCAACAAGGAACTTGAGCTTTAAATCAGTAGATTAGATTTTGGGATTTGGTTAGTATTCAGTCGGCAACAAGGTAAGAAGTTGGTTACATTAAGCCTTTGGGATTTGGTTTTATGGCCGAATGGCTTTTTACTAACCTGTTAGGATTGGCCGAATATAGGAAGTAAAGATCTAAAGCGATAGATCGAGTTTAGGGATTTCAGTAAATTTGATAAGCATACCAAGTGTGTACCCCACACTAAACCTTAATAGATTACGGCTTTAATTTAATGCATGTGATAAGAAAAATGTGAAAAATATGGCTAAGTTACCATGCAATGGTACGAAGTACTCAGGTACGTTTTCCTACTCCTACTATGAGTAGGTTATGATCTATTATGGCACATGTGTTAATAGTGATAAGAACGAGTAATAAAGCATGTTTGCATGTTTTGTATGACATGGGCATATGGGTGATATGTAAAGGGGAAGTGAATTGGTGGTTCAATACCCTAATATCTGAATGTGGTGACTTATGTCACAATATATGAATGTGGTGACTTATGTCACAATATATGAATGTGGTGACTTATGTCAAGAAATTATAAGGGCGATGAGCACGTCGACTGCAGCGACTGCCTTTGATGGTGTGTAGCAGAAGGAGGGTTGACTTAGTAGTCCCCACGGTGTGACGGTTGGTACGGGTGATGTGTAGCGAATGGATACATAGGCTTGGGTTTGGGATTGCATCATTTTAAGCTATATGAATATGTATGATTTGATATGTCATAACTATTGAGACTTAGTGTTGATTGTACACATTGAGTCTGTTTGACTCACCCCTTGTGGGAATATTTTTCAGGTGATGATCAGTGATGGACCGGGTCGGCAAGAGCTTAGTGGTGACCATGCCCAGCACGAATTTTATTAGTTGGACACTTTATGTTATTTAAGTACTTTAAATTTTATTTTGGGTTTAATTTTGATGTAATAAGCCTATAGTATGAACTGTTTATGCATGCAAAATTTAATTATCTAAGTATGACACGATTTTGATAATTCAAAGTTAAAAGTAAATTTTTCTTAAGTATAAATAAAAAATTGTTTTTAACACCTAATCGACACGGGTTTTAAAATTCAAGCCCAACCCAAATCAACCATTTTCAAAAACACGAATAATTATTAGCAAAGTAACAAATAAGATTGGAATGGTTTTCTTAGAAGCATGCCAGATCCGATTAGGGCTTGTGGGCCGGGTTTGGGGTGTTTCATTTAAAATGATAGAACAAAGTATTAATTGAGAAAAATTAGTTCAATTGAGGGGCTAATTGAGCAAGGACTTAATTGTATGAACTGGGAAATTTGGGGCAAAATGAAAATAAACATTTTGCTCTAAAATAGTTTTGGACAGCAGGAGTAGTCTAATTTTGAAAAATCACCAAAAATTGTAGAAAATCGAATTAGAGGATGAATAAAATATGAAATTAAATCTTCTTGAGTTTAGTTTCTTGTAGAAGAAACAGTGTAAGAAATGGAATTGTGAATCTTGAGATATAATAAATTTTGTGAGACAAGGTCAAAATGATTTGGGTTCTCCTTCTGAATTTGAAAAATTATAAAAAAATTGGAGGAAAATAATTAGGGGCTTAAATTTATATTTTTAAAATTTTGAATGAGTCTATTTTCAAGATAAACAAACGAAAACATTATCCAAATTTTTTACGATGACATAATTAATTTTTAGTGAAGAAGAGTCGAAACTGTCAGACAGCAGAGTATGGGTGACTTTAAAGAATAACCTGTACTTATTGGCTAAACCAAAAATTCTAGAAATTTTATGATAAGAATATATGTAAGTCTAGTTTCAGGAAAAATTAGCGGATATTAATTTGGAGTTCTGTAGCTCAAGATAAAAATAATTTAGTGACTATGACATGGATGGACAACTTGAATATTCATATAAGTAAATAATGAAAATTATAGATAATGTTACTTACAAATGTGTTATTTATACTAAGAATGTAGATGGAGAGAAGGAGGAGGAAAATATATGAATAACTTGTGTATAAATTGATCACATGCCCGATTATAATCGATAAATGTTAAATTATAAATTATATAATGTTTTATTTTGAATATTTACGATTAAATTGTAATTATCGTTATGATATAAAAATTGAATTTGTAAGTTTGTATGTAAATAATACATCATTTTTATTTATGTTTTAATATTTTGTTATATTATAGGAGATATGGTTGAATATGGAGTAATTATTTGATGTAAATTATGAAGTGTGATTGATTATGGATGAATTGGTAAAATGTTGAAAAGTAAGAATTCCTGGTTGAACCTTTGGAATAGAAAAGATACGAATGAGGTAGCTAGGTGATAAACTTCAATTTATACATATTTTAACCCCATTCTTGGCTCATTTTGGATGGATTTTCATTAGATTTGATGAATTCGATGCTCCTAATCCCTTAATTTCATGTTTTACACTCAAGAGAGCTTAGGGAGTTGAAAAGAACAAGAAACGGGCCAAAACGGGACAAAATAGGGCTACCTAGGAAATCAACATGGCCCGAACCAATGAACACGACCGTGTATTACGAGTAGGATTAGACACGGCCTAGATCAACATACACGGTCAGACCATACGACCGTGTGTGGCGAGCAGAACGGTCTAAGAAATCGAGCACGGGCGTGTCCCTGCCGTATCAAAGTTTAATTCTCTTCGGAATAGATCACTTGTGGGCCAAGAGAGGTGTTCCAAAGCCTATATAAACACTTTAAGGGGCAACTTAAATGGGGGACACCGGATAGAAGGAAGAAAATACTCGAAGACAGCTGTCGGAAGCAGCTTAGGAGAAGGATCTCCATCAAGAATGAAGATCTCCCATCAAGTTCTTTAGAAGTTTTTTGGTTTTCTTATGTTTTGTTGTTTTCCTTATTTTAAGATATTTAGTATGAACTAAATCCCTTATATACCTAAGGGGATGAAACCTATGATGACTCTTATTATTATTTGATTTATAAGATAAATACTTGTTCTTATTCTTAATTGTGATTTTTTATTCTTGTTTTGATAATTCAGGTTATTGATTCAAGTCGAATGTGCTTATTCAGAGGAGCAAAAGTCCCTGTTTAAGAGTAGATCAACACAATTAAGCGGAGTTGATTGCAACCTTAGAAATAGGGTGACAAAAATCTTTCGGATTAGAGTCAAATCTAATAAGGGAATCCATAGATCAAGTTAATGCGACAATAGGGGTTTTAATTAGAAAGAAATTTCAATTAATCAACCTAAAGTTAGTTGTTTTTAGTCTTGAAAGAGATATTAACATAAATCAGGGATTTCTACGGATTGAGTCAAGTGAATAAATCATATGAATCAAAAGTAATAAGTGAAGTCTAGGTGGATTCTTCCTTAGGTATTGCCTATCTTATATAAGTAAGTATTTTCTTAATTCTTTCATTGTCGTTTTTAATTAAGTTTTTAGTTTGAAAGAAATCACTCCAATTCTTAGGCTAGATAATAAAAAGATAGTAATTACTAGTACTCATGGTCCTTGTGGATATAATATTACTGGTCTTACCATAACTATATTATTGAACGATAGGTGCGCTTGCATTTATTGTGATCATAGTTAGTTTTAGACCACATCACTAGGTCACATGTGTGGTACTAAGTGTAGGACACTATGTGTACAAGAGAACTATGAGATGGTTTTAGGTCACGTGCGAAGTACTAAGTGCAAGCTACTACGTGTACCAGACGGATAGGTCGCATGTGTAGTACTAAGTGCGGGCTACTATGCGTACTAGATAGCTTCGATCACATGCGTGGTACTAAGTGCAGGACACTATGTGTTAGTGATGGTTTTGGTCACATGTGTAGTACTAAATGCAGGCTACTATGTGCACCAGATAGCTTTGGCTACAACGGTGGTACTATGTGCAGGCCACTGTGTATCTGTTATTATTCCGATGGGTTCAATGGGAAATTGACTAAGTGAAAATACATGTGATCATGTAACGACTAAGTGCAATTGAATATGACTATGTGATGAATATGTGATTTGTCAATTTAAATTGTGATTGGCAAGAAGAGTTAGTGAGTTGCATGTTTATGATTTGTTACACATATTTGTTTGAAATACGAGGAAATAATGGTACTTGATATAGGGAAATATGGACTGTGATATATAAAAACATGGAATACGTTTGATAAAAGTGTTTATTCATAATTATAGAACTGCACACCTCAAGTGTACTATTTGTGTAAATATGATGTTTCAAATGATTTGATGAGTATAACTCAGATATGAAGTAGTTAGAAACCAAGACAAATTGTTATGAAATATAGAGGTATGATTATTATATGTGATATGAATACATAATGTGAAAAAGTATAGGTATAAGAGGGATTTAATAAGAATTGAGCCCATATACGTTTCTTGTTATTTTTATGAAGTGTACGACTAACAAATGGTAATAAGTATAAGGCTTGGTTGAATATCTTAAATTGGTTCTTAACTATATTAAAATGTTGCTAAAGATAAAGTATCAACTGAGTAAGAAATATGGCTTGGAAAATAGCCTAATTTTCGTCCCCACGGGTAGACACATGAGTGTGTGTCTAGGCCGTGTGTGACAAGTGGTCTACCCCATGGGCGTATGGTCCAGCTGTGTGTCCCCAGTCACACGGGCGTGTGACCCTTATATGCGAGGAAAGTTTTAAAAGTCGCGAAAAATTTTCCTGAGGATCTGGTTTAGTCTTGACCCGATCTTAATGCATGATTTGGACCTCGAGGGTCCGTTAAAGGAACATTTATAATTCATCTCGGTATTTGAACAATAATGATTTCAAATTTTCTATAAGTGTTCTATACTCCTTGGTAATGCCTCGTAACCCTATTTTGATGACGGATATGGGTTAGGGGTGTTACAGATATATGCTTGAATGTTATGTGATTATACAAGTATTGTGATATACCCTTAAATGTTATGTGATTATATGAGTATTGTGATATATGCTTGGATGTTAGGTGATTGTATGTGTATAGGATATATGCTTAAAAGTGAATATGTTTACCATGTAAAAGAACTAGAAAATAATTCATGAGTAAGTATATTATGACACTACTGTTGGAACTGTTGAGGTTGTGCTATATGGTTGTTTCATTGATGCATGATGAATTGTTTGCATGGTAGTTATTCTAGGAATTCACTGAGCTTGTTAAGCTCACCACTCCTTTCTTAAAACCCTTGCAGATTAGCTGTGTGCTAGTGTGAGCGGTGTGGTTTCCAAAAAGTGATCCAATCAAGTCATTTTTTGGTATTTCATAGGTGTTATTGTTATTTGTTTTTGTTTTCGGAATAACTCAACCTGGTAGACTTTTAATGATATTTGTCATGATGTTTTGGAAGTTCCATAGTTTAGTTACTGTTAAGATTTTGAGAATTGAATCGTATTATGCCTATTATCATTTGAACTTATTTTTGATGTTGGAGAATACTATTACAACCGCTTTGATGTTTACTTGATGATGATATGATAGAATGATGAATTAATACAACTTGGAATGAGTTATATGCTTAAAAATGTTGTATTTTTTTGGTTTGAAGTAGAGGTATCAATATTCAGGTTGTAACAATGATACCTCTTTGTTTTGAACGTGCAGGGGAGTCATAATAGAGATTTAGTATCGATACCCTTGCTCGAGTATCGATATTCGGGGTAATTTTATCAATAATTTTTCAATTGTACCGATATTTTCTTGTGTTTTGATTTTAGACCAGAAACAAAATGCTGATTTGGTATCGATTTTTCCATATGGTATCGATATCGTGGAATGAAAATATCGATATCCATGTTCTAGTATCGATACCTACGTGATTATCTTGGAAATTTTGTTAAGTGATCCTAATGCATGTTCAATTATTACTATAAGTTTATTTAAAGTATGTTTGCCATGTTCTAATGTTGATTGATAAATGTTTGACTATAGATTTATAAGATCAATGACAAAGAGGATTTTTTCTTAATAATGTGACAATTTACTGTGAGTAGGACATGAGACGGTGGTGTGGCATCTTGATATTCAGGCTTGGCGACCAGGCCAGGTATAGGGTGTTACATGAGGTGTGGGAGAGATTCAAAGAATTACTTCCAAAGTGTCCTCATCATAGGATTCCACATTGCATCTAGTTGGAGACGTTTTATAATGGTCTCAACGCACACAAGGTTGGTGGTAGATGTTTCTGCGAATGATGCTCTCTTGTCGAAGTCTTATAATGAGGCTTACAAAATCATCGAGAGGATCGACAATAACAATTACCAATGGCTGACAAGTCAAGCAACTTCAGGAAGACGAGTAGCCAGAGTGCATGAAGTGGATGCACTTACAACACTCTCAACTTGTAACATCCCAAAGTTGGGCCTAGTAGGATTCGGCCCATTGGGCCTTAGGTTTAGGAGCATTTAAAATTTTTGGGAATAAGAGAACGACATTAGTGCAAGTTGGATCTCTTAGGTGAGTGATTTTGGAAGGTTAGGGGGCTTCTATGAAGTCCCGGGTTCAAACTTTGGCTTTAGGGAAATTTTGGTTTTAGGTGAAAAAAACCCCGAGAGTTAGTAGGTAAACTTTAAGAATAAAATGTGGGAAAAATGACACAAGTGGAGTGTGTGGTGTAGTGGAAAAGTGACGCCACATAAGAAGCAAGGGGGTGACCCTAAAAAGGAAGGAAGGAGATCCAAGGTTCAAGTCTTGGCTCTTGCATTTTGGTTTTCTTTTTAAAGGGACTTTAGAATTTTACCATAGAGTTATATTTAGTTGCGCATGGTTTTAGACACCAGGAGCTAGTTGGTAAAGTGGTTAGCGGTGTGGATTGTGCTACAAGGGAGCCTGGGTTCGAATCTCATGGAAAGCAGTGGAGTATTTATTTTACGGATTGGACGGGAAGAGTTTGAGTTGGATTTAAACTCTACTGACGGGGGGATCCCACATCGAAAAGATACAAAGAAGGAAGGTGAGAAGCTAGCTATATATAGAGCTGTCTAGGAGGAGAAGGGGCATACCTGGTTGGCGTTGGGCATAGGAGTGCTCGGAGCGCGATTTAGCAGCTTCAGATTCCTATCAGGTGTGCAACTCTCTCTACTCTAGTTATAGAGCGACAAATGTCGAAATGCCAGTCACACGGTGATGGTAGCCACACGAGCGTGCGAGTACACGTGTGGAAGCTTTGACGCGATAGTCGAGGCCACCATGAGTATTCTTGTTGGTGTGGGCTGTTGGGCCACGATGGCCCGAAAGGGGCCAAGTGGGCCTAATGGGCTCGAGGGCCCATATGAGTAAATTGTATGATTGAGTAGTAGATAGTGAGTTAGACTATGTGAAACTCATATATATGGCTAGGTTTGGGCTGATGGGCCACACGAGTGTGTGGGCCCACTTGGGCCGACAATGGGCCTTAGGCCCATTCACATCATTATCTCTATTTAGAATACTTGAGTTGTTCGAGGCGATAGTGGACCTTCTGTTAGGTCGTTAATACCCTGGTTTGTGAAATTACCGAACTACCTCTAATTTGTAAAATTACCAAAATACCCTCGAGTTGAAAATTACCAAAATACCCCCGGTTTGTAAAATTACTAAAATACCCCTAGCTTGTGAAATTACCGTTTTACCCCTAAACACTAAAATGATTGTTGTACCTTCGTGGTAGTACTAATGTTGTCTGTGTTAATTGTATGATTGATTATGTTCGAGATGCACTGCATACATGGATTAGTTATAAGTAGAATTACTGAATTACCCTTGGTAGGTAAATTACTGAAATACCCTCGGTAGGTAAAATTATCGTTACACTCTTTGGGGTTGATTAGCGTGATTGTGTGTAATTTCTCACACCATTTATAGTGTCTTGATAACATATATATTTATGTATATTCTGTTAAATGCCGAAAACTCGGTATGGCTATTGAAATCCCCGTAGAGGGTAAAGGCGATTCATCAGGTTAGTGACTTTTGTGATATTAATAGATGGTTCTAATGAGATGACATGTTATATGTGATAAGCATCCTATACATGCATGCCGAAACCTGTTGAAACCATATATCAGTATCTTATGCTTGCATGGGGTTTGGATTGTGATATTAAAGGGGAAGTGTTGTAGTGGCTCTGCCATGATATGTTGTAGTGGCTCTGCCACGATCTGTTGTAGTGGCTCTATCAAGATCTGTTCTGGTGACTATGTCACAATTTTGACGATGAGCAGCTAACTGCAGCATGACTGCCATCGATGGTGTGTAGCGGATGGAGGGTTGATTGTAGAAATCCCCATGGTGTGATTGGTTGGTACGGGTGGTGTGTAGAGGATGGAAAATCTAGGTTGGGCTGGGTTTGCATCACATTGCACACATTATTTGCTGTGACATAAGATATGTGTTAAGGCTCAACCGAGGCTATTTTGGGCTAAGGCCTAATTGCCACCGTTATTGTAATGGGCTTCGGCCCGGATTATTGTGATGCATGTTCTTACTAATGAGGGTTGTGCACACTGAGTTTTCATAAACTCACCCCCTCTTTTTATTAAATGTTTCAGGTGATTCCCAGCGGTTGAGGATTGGAAGCCGTGGAGGACTCGGGGGTGGCTATACATAGGAGATACTGCTCGTGAACTTTAGTAATTTCGATTTTTGCCTTTTCTTTTAGATTTTTTATTTTGGGTTAATATTTTGTAATAAGGCCATTGGTTTATTTTTTCCAAGTTTTCATTTATAAGCTGTTAAACTTATAAATACGAGGTTTTTTAAAACATTAGCAATCGTTTTCTAAAGTATCATGTTTACATAACGATGCAAGTTCAACTTTCATAATGTAAGCTTTTTCAAAATAATAACAACTTTTAAGCGGTCATTTAGTAAATCACGTTTTTCTCAATCAAACAATGAACTCGGAGTTCAAAAATCTGATAAAACTTTTTTAAACAATTGCTTAGCTTTTCAACTTCCTTTAATGTGACACACCAGATTCGGGCCTAACTTCTAGGCCGGATTTGGGGTGTTACACAACTAAGGTATCTTCTATATCTTCAATGTTGAAATAGTTTACTATTGATAGATTTAACCTTGCTGTAGCCAAGCCACCGGGTGAATTCGATGTTGTTTCATGTGTATATTATAAGGATGGCCATTCTTTCAAGAATTGTCCATCAAATCCCGAGTCAATTTATTATGTAGGGACCAACACAAAAATAGAAGTGGACATGGACGATAGTCCAACTTCTACAATCCTTCATGGTGTAATGATCTGAACTTTTCTTGGACTAATCGAGGAAATGGACCGAACAACCACATACAACATAGACCTAATAAATCTCAAGGGTTCATCTAACAATTTGGAGAATTTGTTGAAGGCATAGATGGCAAAGAACGATGCCTTAATCCAAAGCCAAGCAACAACACTGAAAATTTTGGAGAACCAAATAGATTAGTTAGCTGCCGAGCTTCGTAACTAACCGCAAAGAACCTTGTCGAGTGATACAGAAAGTCCAAGAAAATTGTGTAAGGAAAATCACAAGGTAGTTGCCTTACAAAGTGGTAAGACTTTGAAGCCCAAGATAGTTAAGGTTGAACCTATCAAGAAGGAGGAAAGTCAACCAATAGTTGAAATTCCTACACTAGAAGAGCCAGGACTTACAAAGTCTTATGAGGTAAAATCTAAACTAGTAAATTTTGATAAGCTAACAGCTTTTTTAGATGTAGATTTATCTCCTCAGGAAAGTTATCCTAAAAAATTCAGACCAAATAAGCAGAAATAAGAGGTGAAATCCAAGAAGTTTTTGGATGTTCTAAAGCAACTTCACAGCAATATTTCATTGGTAGAGGCTTTAGAACAAATTCCCAACTATGTCAAGTTCATGAATGACATTATTTCTAAGAAGAGGAGACCTAGTGAGTACAAGACTGTAGCCATAATGAATGAGTACAGTGTGTTCCTATAGAACAAGCTACCTTTGAAATTGAAGGGCCCTAGAAGTTTTACCATTCCATGTGATATTGGAGACTCTTACTATGGTAAAGCTTTGTGCGACTTAGGAGTAAGCATCAACTTGATGCCCAAATCTATTTTCAAGCTGTTGGAAATAGGTAAAGTAAGACCCACAATTGTGACACTCCAATTGGAAGATCGATTTTTAGCATACCCTAAAGGAAAGATCGAGGATGTTTTGGTAAGAGTAGATAAGTTTAATTTTCTTGATGACTTCATTGTCTTAGATTTTGAAGTAGATAAGGAAGTGCCGATCATCCTGGGACAACCTTTTCGAGCCACAGAAAGAACCTTAATAGATGTGAAATAAGATGAAATCACTATAAGTGTTCAAGACAATCAGGTAATACTTAATGTTCTTAAAGCAATGAAGTTTCCCGATCCGGCGGAGGAATGTTCAGGATGGAAGATCTAGAAACCTTAGTTTCTATGGAATGGGAGAATAGTTTTGAAGAAGACCCATTGAAGAACACTTTAGGGTCTTAGCCACTGGAAGATGAAGAAGGTAATGAAAATATGGCTTTGTTGGAAGCCATTTCGAGGAACTATGTTCAACCAGCACGGTTTGAACCATTAGAGATAGAAGTTCGAGAATTTACGCAACCCAAGTTTTCAATTGAGGAACCACCTAAACTTGAACTTAAGATACTTCCTTCCCATTTGAAATATGTTTATTTAAGTAACAGTTCTACTTTGCCTATGATTATTTTAGCAGAATTGACAGAACACCAAGAGGAGCAACTAATTATTGTTTTAAAGAAATTTAAAAGGGAAACTGGTTGGACCATAGCTGATATTCAAGGAATAAGCCCTTTTTTTTTGTATGCTTAAGATTATTTTAGAGGAGGGTGAAAGAGATAGATTTGATGGGAAAAGGAGACTCAACCCATTCACAAAAGATATAGTTTGGAAGGAAGTCATCAAATGGTTAGATGTAGGAATTATCTACCCCATCTTAGATAGTTCATGGGTAAGTTCGGTACAATGTGTACCGAAGAAAGGCAGAATCATGATTGTTGAGAATAAACGAAATGAGTTAATCCCAATGAGAATAGTCACTGGTTGGAGAATCTGTATGGACTATAGAAAATTGAACAAAGCTACTCGGAAGGACCATTCCCGGTTGCCTTTTATGGATCAGATGTTAGATCGACTGGTAGGTAACAAATTTTATTGTTTCTTAAATAGATATTCGGTGTATAAACAAATAGTTTTAGCCCCAAAAGATCAACACAAAACAAATTTTACTTGCCCATACGATACGTTTTCTTTTAGGCGAATGCCTTTCGGTTTATGTAATACACATTTCGAATTTCAATGATGCATGATGGCAATATTTACTGATATGGTAGAAAATTTTGTTGAAGTTTTCATCGATGATTGTTATGTTTTTGGTACTACTTACGTTTTTTTTAGAAAATTGGCTAAGGTACTAAAATTATTCGAAGAGACAAATCTTGTTCTTAACTGGGAGAAATGCCACTTTATGGTTAAGGAGGGAATTGTCTTAGGACATAAAATTTTCAGAAATGGGATTGAAGTTGACAAAGTGAAGGTGTATGCAATTGAAAATTCTCCAAAAATAGCCTAAGAAATACTCTGCCATGATGACAAATATCAATAGGGATTTTCTTCAATAAGTTCTTAATGTGGTTACAAAACTGGGATCTCAATGGATTATAAGAAAGTATGGTAGTCATTCTTGCCAAAGGGAATATTTAAATCCAGTGGCTGAGGTATAGTTCTAGTTTATTCAATATAGCCTATCTCACATAGTTCCACCATCTCGATGGAACAAATGCTTTTGTTATATGTGATTATGACATAAAGGTCTATCAATTTTGGGAGAATTATTCTCAAAGAGATCTAGGATTACACTCGAAAAAAGGTAGGAAGTGCCTACTTCCCATCATTGATTACTTCACTTTGCTTAAGGTCCCAAATAAGATCGAAGGAAAACCTGAAGGACTGTTATGTTCAAGGTTGCATAACAAGGCATGACCTTGAAAGGTTAATGGAGAATTTTGAACTATTGAACAATGTTGGGACAAATGAACCGAACGAACCAGAATCTGATGAGTCATCATCCAAATCTGAACCGAAAGCTGACTCAATAAATGACATAAAAGAAGCAAAAACTGAAGAGGAATCAAACATCCTTGGACTTAGGGTGAAACCAAATGTAGCTAAACCAATTGAGCCAAGTGTTAATCCTGAGTTGACTATTCCAATACCAACCTTGTCAGATGCTATTAAAAATCAATTTTCAACTATGATAGATATGTGGAAATTCATACACAACCAACAATAAGCTTACTGGAGATATGGAAAAATTAGAGATGATTCCATATGAAATACTTTTAAGAAAATCTCTAACACTTTTGTTCTTGAGTTCCCATATCATATCTTTGAGACATGGTATGAGGAATGTGGTAATGTGAAAGAACATGTGTAACATCCCTTACCTGTATTCGATGCCAAAATAGGGTACGAGGCATTACCGGAACACATACACTTGTAAACATATTAAACCGAGTCATGAAATTTCATCCAAATTAAAACTTTTCAAATTTTTATCTTTGAGTCCCTAAATAGGGCCTACGAGGCCAAATACATACTTTGGAAGTGGTCCGGGACTAAACTGAGAACTTTGGAAAACATTAGAAAATTTCTTGAAAAACAGGGGCACACGCCCATGTCCAAGGCCATGTCCTTCACACAGTCGAGATACATGCCCGTGTGTTAGGCCATGTGGCATTCTGAATTTCTAAAAATCAAGTGCAGACTTCACACACCATGGGCACATGGCCGTGTTGCCACAAGTAAGGCTATTTACCAAGCCCTTTGCCACCCCAAAACACTTATACATTTATACAAATTTATCATCACAAAACATGGTATTATTAAGCATTCAAACAACCACACTAAGACATCCACATACCATTCACAAACCACAGTCATCATGCATAATCACACACACTTAACCATTCACAGGCAAGCATACACATCTTTGAAATGCATCATCATATACTTGTAACATAATAAATATTGGCCACATTAAATGGCCTTACACAACAATAACCATCAAATAGCATAGGCCAACATTCTAGGCCAACTCATACTAACATATACACATAATCAAGTCCCTATACATTCCATAGACTTAAAAATACTTGAAGACCATTGATACAATACCAATCAATAACTTGTTAGTGTGATAGAATCTCCGACGACCTCCAACTCGAGCTAGCATTTGTGACACTATAGGAAAAAGGAAAGGAAGGGGGGTAAGCATTATAGCTTAGTAAGTAGATATGTAAATAATAAGTGATTTATTAACAGGGTTTTATAAATCTTCACAATATGTTCTCAAGATATTACAATCATAATTACACATAGTTCCACCATTTACTCATGTTCATCTCAAGCTATCTACTTGAGTCACAGTCACTAAATTATTTACATATTGAAACAAAAAACTCTAAATTAAGATCCACTAATTTTTCCTGAAACTAGACTCACATATATTCTTACCATAAAATTTTCAGAATTTTTGGTTTAGCCAATAAGTACATTTTTATTCTTTAAATTCACCCCTGTTCTGCTGTCCAATAGTTCCGACTCCTCTTCACTAAAAATTAATTATCTCCTCATACGGGATTCAAATGATGTTCACGTTTGTTTCTTTTGAAAATAGACTCATATGTAAATTATAACCCATTATTATTATTTTACAATTTTTAATTATTTTCCTAATTCAGAATAGGGGATTTTGAAATCATTCTAACTCTGTCTCACAAAAATTCAAATATCTTAGAATATCAAATATTTTACTTACACTGTTTCTTTTATGAAAAAATAGACTCAATAATATTTAATTTCATATCTTATTAAACTTCTAATTAAGTTTCCACCATTTTTGGTGATTTTTCAAAGACACATAACTGCTGCTGTCCCAAAACTATTTTATTACAAATTTTACTCTTTCATGTTTTCTTTGTATTAATTCTCATTTACACACATATAACACTTAAGTATATCCATAGTTAGCCATGCCAATAGCTAGTCATCATCAAATATTTACAAGTCTTCATTGTAAAACTTACTCCATATAAATCTTACCAAAGTTCGATAACATATCGAGCACATTGCTCATGAATATATATACACATGTGCCTGCACTTGTTCATCACATAATCACATTCAATTACACTTAGTCATTTTCCCGCTGAACACATCGGAAGTTTGCACATAAGTGCCACACTTGTAGCTAAAGCTACTTCACATCACTTTTCACATAGAGGCTCGTTCTCGAGCTATTCACTTTCACGGGTTCGCTTACACAAGCTGTCAGTCATTCGTTACTACTCAATGCTGTTCACACAAGCTGCCAGTTATCCACAACACATGTCGGTATACCCAACCAATGGTAGAACTTAAGACCAGCACCCAGATTCACTTAGTCACAATTTCACATAGATTTCACATAGGTCCCTAATGAACATGTCACTCGTATCCATTTTTATTCCTATGATTCAATTGGGAAATTTTTCACTTGTCGATATTTTGTCAATTTCGTTCAATATTCAGCCACATCTCATAAAATATATCAAAACAGAAAAATGCAAGTAAAAACAATTCATTATTTACATACAAACTTACCTCAAAAGCAAAATTGGTGAAAAGGACTTATTCGTTAATTACTTATTTTTTTCCCCGTTCTAAGTCTGAATCTCGTTTTATTTGATCTATAACAATACATTTAACTTATTTATTCATCCTGCTACTCAAATAAGCCTAAATTCACATTTTGAAAAATTATATTTTTGCCCATAAACTTTGTCATATTTATACTTTTGCCCCTAGACTCGTGAAATGATTTTTATTAAATTTCCTTATATTTTAAGCCTAGAAGAACCATTTTCATAACTATAGCAGTCCAAAATTTCCATTTATTCACACACTTACACACATTTTACAACTTTTTACAAACTAGTCCTTTTTAACAATTTTACCGAAAATCACTTAGTAAAAGTCGTTTATTACACACCGAGTGTAACAGCCCGGTTTAGACCCTAGTCGGAATAATGTTTCGAGACCACAAATTTGAGGTCATAAAAAATATTTTAATGATATTTTTTGTGTGAATGATACGTGACATAGCCTGTGTGAAAATTCTGTGTGATGATTTGATCGTTTTAATGCCGAATTAAGAGAAGGGACTTAATCGCGTAAAGAGTAAAAGCTATGTGCTGATTTATAAGTATCTAAGTGTTGTTGTCTTTTAAATATGGAGGCTTTATGATGCAATTGAACCATTTTGTAATTAGTGGATGGTAGATGGACATTTTTAACCAACTAAAATGTATTATAATATGTTATTATTAATGGCTGACATGGTAATTTATGCATTAAAATGTTTTATAATAAAAACAAAATATGAAAGTGGGCATTTCTTATTCATATTTGAACCAAAAATACTAAAGAAGAAGAAAAGAGAAAGAAGCTAAGTTCGGCTAGCTTTTGGATTCAATTAACGTATGATTTGGTTTTAGTTTTCGATAATTTTTATATTTTCGTAATCATTGCTTTGTGCTCTACAAAACCCATGCTTGAATTTTGAGTATTGATAATGTTTATGTGAGATGCTATTGATGCTATATTGAACTTTGTGATGATTTTTGGTGTTAAATGAAAGATATGAGTTAGATGAACATACTTTGCTCTTGAAGTTTTGATGAATTTAGCTAATTAGGGCTAAATTGAGAAAATGGAAAGTTGAGGGACTAAATTACAAATTTGATTAAATATTTGGACTTATATAATCCCTAGAGAGGTTCGGCCAAGCATGTGAACGTGTGGAATTTGTGAATTTGATGATCTTGTGAGATAGGGACTAAAGTGTCAACATGTGAAAATGTGAGGGTTAATTTGTAAAATGCCCTAAATATGTGTGTTTGGACTAAATGATTTAATTGATGATTGAATGGATTGAATTTTAATGTGTATAGACCAAGAGAAGAGAGGTTCGGATCGAGATCGAGGTAAAGATAAAGTGCTTGATTAATCGACTGTATTGATTGTTCGACGTCCGAGGTAAGTTCAGATATAATACATGTATTTGAGATATGTTTTATCAATATGAAATGAATATGTTTATGTATATGAAAGTGAGTTGCTATGTGCACAATTTTAATTTGATGGCACTAACTGTGCGAAAGTGAAATCGAGATAGAAATGAATGGCACTATGTGTGCAATGTGATGAAAGCTTCGGTTTATTGCTGTGGCACTGTGTGTACGATGTTATGAAAGCTTTGGATTATTGCTGTGGCACTGTGTGTGTGATACCGAGATTAAAAGAATAGGCACTAAGTGTGCGGTAACAATTATGCGTCAGATATGTATGTGGCACTGAGTGTGCAATTAAATTAAAGAATGATCAGCAAATAATATCGAGCATTGAATAGCTTGGAGATTTAATAGCTTTGTGTGGTTAAGGTACGTATTGAACCTTTGTGGTTGATGAGTAAAATTAAGCTTTGATTGAGGAAATGAACATTGTAGCTATGGATGAGAAGGCACTAATATGAGATAATAGATCTAAGTGATTGTTTATTTATGCATTGATTTAATTTGATATGATAATTGTATTGTATATCGAACTTACTAAGCTTTGGAAAACTTACTGTGTGATTTTTTTCTCTGCCTTGCAGTGTCAATAAAGCTAGCTCGGATCTGGGATCGTTAGCTTCTCAATCACACTATCGGCATTCTATTTTGGTACTTTTGAAAAGATGTATATAGCCGAAATATGGCATGTATAGGCTAGTTAATTGAATCAAGTTTGAGATTTGTAATTAGCCATGAGATGTGGCTAGATATGTGATAGGTTTGGCATGAATGAATGTGGTATATATATGATGCATCTTTTGGCATGATTTGTAGATTGATGAATTTGCTATTGAGTGGTAACTTTGTATTGATAAATGATAGTAGGGGTAGTGAGATTGGGAATGAATTATGCTTGTGAGAATAAGTATTGGTATTTAATTGGGTATAATTAGAGTTGGTATTGATTGCAAGTTTTAAATTGCTAAGTTGGTATGCTTTTAGATGGCAATATGTGCATGAGATGTTTGGTTGATTGGCTTGTAGGTTTGACCCTAAGTAGGGGCATGTTGGCCTTGCAAAAATGGCCTATAATGTCACACGGTTGGGGCACACGAGCGTGCGTCATCGTGGGTAAATTGGCAGAATGTGGCTTAAACTACACACGGCCTCGACACGGGGGTGTCATCTAACCGTGGTGTACAAGTCAGTAGTTGGCTTGAATAGTACAAGGCCATGGCACGGGCGTGCCTACAGGTCGTGCAAGAAATGGCAGTATATGACCTTATAGGACACAACCTTAGCACATAGGCATGCTTGTTAGCCGTGTTGATTTTGGCAGTATGTAACCACGGGGAGGTCACACGGGTGTGTCATGCAGCCGTGGAAGAGGCACGGCCTACCCCCACGGGCATGTCTCCCCTGTATTCTAGAAAAGTTTTAATTTTTCAAGAAATTTTATATGTGTTTCGGTTTAGTCCTGACTCGGTTTATAAGCATGCTTAGGGTCTTGATGACTCGTTTAAGGGACACTATGATTGTATATGAATGTGTTTGGTGATGATTGAATTTGTGTCGACATTTAGAGGTTAAATAGTCTGATTGATCGGTAATACCCCTTAATCCTATTCCAGTGACTATTTCGGGTTAGGGGTGTTACAATTTTATTGGTATCAGAGCTACGGTTTAGTCGATTCTCAAACTAACGGAGCGCGTGTGAGTCTAGCTATACATGCCATATTGTGAAATTACGATAGTGTGATGAAATCTGACAGTTGAAATGTGTTTTAATATAGTAATGGATCCCGATCGAGCAGTTGCTGATGACGTAGAGAGTAATGCGCCTGCTCCCGCTCAAGGGACAGCGACCGGCCACACCAAGGCCAAATGATAGTGGTGAGGAAGGAGAGGCCTTCCGTATAATGAGTGAATGGTTTTCAGAATTTGTTAGAACAAATCGACTGCTCCACAACCTCCAATTTAAAACTTCATAACAATTGGACACTTCTAATGTAACACCCCAAACTCGGCCCATGAGTCCTGACCGGATCTGGTATGTCACTGGGTAAAATAATTTGAGCCAATTTGAAAGTTTGGTGAAAATTTGATAAAATTTGGCTAAGGTATTAAAACGGGGCTTGAAAAATTTAGTTGGGCTCTTTATAAATGTAGTTGGGTTGGAAAATTCTCTGAAAACATTTGATCATGTAACATTTAAGAAGTCAGGATTATTATTTACTTGGTGTAGTTTGTTACCCGATGGTAACTTCTTTAAAAACCCGTAGGAGTTTATTAAGTATGAAAAAATTACTTTTAACCTGTTCACTTATCGTTTTAAACTTTCATTTGTAATTTAACATAAGTAAAACAAAAGAACATCCACATAATGAATAGCGGCCTTATTACAATCCCAAAATAAAAACTTAGAAAATAAATAACTAAAACTGAATTAAACAAGTTCCAAATATGAAAAACAAGCATGGCGCCTCGAGTCCTCTCCTGTTCCATCTCCAGATCTACTCATCTCGCAAAATGTTAAGGAAAAGGGTGAGTCACCAAGACTCGGTGTGTAAATCCCCACCCTAAAAGCACTCATACACAAGATATTAATTAACATGCAAATATGCAACCCAACCTAACCATCCATACTCCTCAACTACCCCTGTGGTCAAAACCATCGATGACTTAGAGTCACAAATTAAATGATGGGGCCAACCCATCGTGTGGTCAAAACCACCGATGACCATAGGTCACAAATAGTCAAATAGGGCCAACCCATCTTGTGGTCAAAACCATCGATAACCATAGGTCACAAATAGTCTAATGGGGCCAACCCATCTTGTGGTCAAAACCACTGACGACAGTCCATAATTCATCCCCCTCCTCTCATCAATCCCACCATCACATGCTTATACATCAATTATCATATATCATGTCATAGTATTAAACATCATGTGATGGCATGCAAACATATATCAAAAATTACAAGTTAGGGGACTTACCCGAAATCCATGATTATGCCACAAGCTAAACACAACCAAAAGATTTAAGGCAAACAATAACGTCATGTAAATTAATAAAGTGTGTAGAGAGATCTTACACACCTGTTACTATCGTAATTCCTAGATCTTGAAACTCCGATCTACAACGCTAGATCTTGACCCTACATTCGGCCAATCATCTTTGTTAGTACCAAAAGCCTATTCGGCCAAACCAAGATTGTACCAAAGGGTTTCACACGAACCCGAAACCTTACCACCACTTACCATAGGAGAATAAATCCCGAAAGTTTCCTTTAATGGCTATGGCTTCCCTACAATCGCTTTAGTCGTATTAGTAAGAATCATAGGCCATAACTTTAATTATAAAAGAGATGATTATCCTTTACCACACTTATTGGAAATCGTCAGCACCTCTTAATGTTGTGAGAGGGGCTCGGCTATCTTCAATGAAGAGAAAGCACCCTTTTTCCTTAAGGGAGATTCGGCCAAACTCAAATGGAGGGCTGGAATTTTAGAGATAGGTTCAGCTCCTAGGGAAAGAAAAGAAGGAAATTTTGAAGGGTTTTGGGCAAAGGTTGGAGTGGTTTGACCAAAGACAAAATTAAAAGAAGAAGAAGTATTTTCGGTTTAAGAAGAACAAGAGAAGCTGGAAATTTTCTCTTAAAGAGGGAGTATATTCTTAAAAGGAAGCAAGAAAAGCTGGAAGTTTTGAATAATTTTGGCTATGAACAATGGAGAATTCGACAGCAACAAATTTGGAGAGAAGAGAAGAATTTGGTTGAACTTTTGGCACTTCTTTGCCAAATAAAATAGATATGGACAGCCCCCTAAGAGTCCAAGGTCTCGGTTAACTCCCTCCCCCATTAGGTGATAATTTGGCTTTTAATTATCAAAAGATAATGCATGATTTATCTTCCAATCATCTCCTATACACCTCTTCAACAATTTAATAGCAAATAAACTACTAATGCTACTCCCTTCCAGCCGAAATTAAGCAAAAAATAAGCCTTCTCTTTATCTATTAAAGAGTCCAAAAAGCAGCTACCACTCTCCCATACGCCAGCAGCAAAAGAAAAGAAAATAAAAACCATTTGCATTTCTTTGGGTTTGAAACCAAGACCTCTCGCCACCCTCCTTAAGCGCCCTTGACCAACTCTCCCAATTGACTTTCATGTCAATTGATCCCACCATTTAATTATAAGGCCTTCTTCCTGGCCCTACTCCAACGCCAAAGCCCAAAAATATAAGACTCCTTGCGTCTTTTCGTCTCGAACCCGAGACCTTAAACCAAAGCCCTTGCGCCCAAGCCACTCAAATCGACTTGCCTTTCATGCCATGAACCTTTACCAAATAATTTTAAGGCCTCCCTACTTGCCCTTTTCTTTTAACGTCAAGAAGCCCAAAAGAAAAAAACATATCCCCTTGTTACTTCCACGGATCGAACCTCCCCCCTAGCTCACTCCCTTGACGCACCAAGCCAACACGCCAATCACTTTCTTGTGTCATGTTTCTCCTAAATTTTATTTAAGCCCTATCTTTACCTAGCTCCCTCCTTTTAAAGCCCTTAAAAAGAGATTTTTAATTCCAAATCCAACCTAATTCGGGGTTATTTCTACACCCTAAAACATGCCAAATAAAATCATATTATTTGTTTCTTTAAGCACACTTGAGAAATTAACTGAATTACAAATAACCCCTAATTCAGGGTGTTACAGTTCTACCCCCCTTAAAAAGAATTTCGGCCTTGAAATTACCTGGATCAAAAGTGATGGGGGTATTGCTACCACATCACATCCTCGAGTTCCCATGTGGACTCATCCGTACCATGATTCCGCCATAACACCTTCACCAAAGGCACAGACTTCCTGCGAAGAACCTTGACATCCCGATCCAAAATTTGTACTGGCTCCTCCTCGAAAAACAAGTCTGGGCTCACCTCAATTTTCGTAACCGACACTACGTGTGAGGGATCTGATCGATAACACCTCAGCATTGAGACATGAAAGACATCATGGATCTGGCTCAATTCCACAGGCAACTCAAGCTGATAAGCTACCGGTCCCACACGTTTCAACACCGTATACGGTCCGATGAATCTAGGGCTCAGCTTGCCCTTCCGGCCAAATCTTAGCACCTTCTTCCAAGGTGATACCTTCAAGAAAACCTTGTCGCCCACTGTATACTCAACCTCTCTGCGCTTAAGATCAGCGTAGGATTTCTGCCTGTCCGACGCCTCCTTAAGACGATCCCGAATCACTTTGACCTTATCCTCTGTCTCTGCTACTAACTCTAGATCCAACATCCGACGTTCTCCTAGTTCTATCCAACATGTAGGGGTACGGCATTTTCGACCATACAGCGCCTCATACGGTGCCATCTGAATGCTCGCTTGATAACTATTGTTATAAGCAAACTCTGCCAACGGTAGGTACTCCTCCCAACTACCACGGAAATCCAAAACACAGCCCCTTAACATGTCTTCCAACACTTGGATTACCCTTTCAGATTGTCCATCAGATTGCGGGTGAAAAGCCGTGCTGAAATTCAACTTAGTGCCTAACTCCTGATGTAAGGCCTTCCAAAATCTCGACGTGAACCGAGGATCCCGATCCGAGATAATGGACACTGGTACTCCATGTAACCGTACTATCTCGGCTATATACAACTTAGCTAGCTTCTGAAGCGAATAGTCAACCCTTACCGGTATGAAATGAGTCGACTTAGTCAACCGGTCTACTACCACCCAAACAGCATCTTTCTTACTGGGCGTAAGGGGAAGCCCACTTACAAAATCCATAGTAATCTCTTCCCACTTCCACTGTGGGATCTTTACCGGCTATAACAGCCCCGATGGCAATTGATGCTCAGCCTTAACTTGTTGGCATGTCAAACACTTTCCCACTAACTCGGTCACTTCCCGCTTCAGACCCGGCCACCAAAACTGCTCCCTCAAATCACGATACATCTTACTGCTTCCCGTGTGCATAGCGTATGCACTGCTATGAGCTTCTTTAAGAATTCGCTACCTCAACTCATCGTCCTTAGGCATGCACATTCTCCCCTAAAAGTATAGTACTCCATCACTGCCCAAACTGAAACCTTGACCTCACCATTCTGTACTTGTAACCTCCGAGTACTCAAAGCTTCGTTGGTCAACTGCCTCTCTTTGACCTCATTGATCCAAGATGGCTTCACTTGCAATTCCGCCAAAAAGGCTCTCGTCGTCATATAGACTTAGATGAGCAAACATTGCTCGCAAATCTGCTACCACCTTTCGGCTCAATGCATCAGCTACCACGTTAGCCTTCCTCGGATAGTATTCGATTGAGCAATCATAGTCCTTTAATAACTCAATCCACCTCTGTTGCCTCAGATTCAAATCCTTCTGGGTCAGGAGGTACTTCAAACTCTTATGATCTGTGTACACCACTGACCTTTCCCCGTACAGGTAGTGCCTCTAAATCTTCAAGGCGAATACCACAGCAGCCAATTCCAAGTCATGTGTCGGATAGTTGGCTTTGTGAGGCCTCAATTGCCGTGACGCATAAGCAACCACCTTTCCTTCTTGCATCAGTACACACCCTAGTCCGGTATGCGATGCATCACAGTACACAGTGAACTCCTTTTCGGCCTCAGGCTGAATTAAAATCGGTTCGCGTAATCCTCTTGACTTGTCAAAACTCTCCTGCTGCTTCTCAGACCACACAAACGGAACACCTTTTCTCAGTAGCTTAGTCAATGGCGCTGCAATCAAGGAAAAGTTTTCCACAAATCTCCTATAATATCCGGCCAATCCTAGAAAACTCTAAATTTTCGTAACAGACTTGGGTGGTTTCCATTCCAACACCACCTCAATCTTACGGGGATCCACCCTAATCCTCTCGGCCGAAACAACATGTCCTAGAAAGGTTACCTCCTTGAGCCAGAACTCACATTTACTGAACTTAGCGTACAACTGTTTCTCCCTTAGAACTTGTAGAACCACACGAAGATGTGCGTCATGCTCCTCCTCTGACCTTGAGTACACCAAGATGTTGTCTATGAAGACCACGACGAACCGATCCAGATAGGGTTGGAAAACCTGGTTCATCATGTCCATAAACACGGCCGGTGCATTTGTCAAACCAAAAGGCATTACCAGAAACTCATAGTGTCCATACCGAGTATGGAATACCGTCTTGTGGACATCAGCCTCCTTCACCTTAAGTGATGGTACCCTGACCTAAGGTCAATCTTAGAGAACATCGATGCCCCTTTAAGTTGATTGAACAGATCGTCAATCCTGGGTAAAGGATACCGGTTCTTTATAGTTAACTTGTTCAACTGCCGATAGTCGATACACATCCTCATTGTCCCGTCCTCCTTTTTAACAAATAGCAATGGAGCTCCCCATGGAAATACACTTGGTCGGATGAACCCTCTATCCAACAATTCCTAAATCTGCGCCTTCAACTCCACCAATTCCTTCGGCGCCATCCGATACGGAGCTATAGATACTAGCGCGGTTCCGGGTAACAGGTCTATCCCAAATTCAACCTCACGGTCTGGAGGTAGACCCGGAAGCTCCTCTGGAAACACATCAACATAGTCACTTACCGTCCGAACATCTCCCACAGCGACATCCTTAGCTTCCAAAGCATAGACATGAACCACATAAGCTTCACAACCCTTCTTCACCATTCTTTCTGCCTTTAATGCCGAAACCAAGTTAGATAGATAATCTCTCCTTTTACCTATCATCACCACCTCTGCTCCTTCCTCGGTCTTTAACACCATGCGCTTAGCCGCGCAATCCAAACTAGCTTGGTACTTAACTAGCCAATCCATTCCAAGGATTAGGTCAAACTCCCGAACGGTAGTTCCATCAAATCAGCCAAGAACACGACCCCTTGGAGTTCTAGGGGTACGTCCCTATAGAGTCTACTTACTTCTACAGAGTGACCTAGGGGGCTTAATACAGTCATCTTCCTAGAAGTAAGTTCAGAGTCTAGATGCAAGGTTTCCACTACGCTACTAGCAATGTACGAGTGGGTTGAGCCAATGTCTATCAAAGTGTTATAAGGTACACCAAAGATCAGGAACATACTGGTTATGACGTCCGGTACGTCGCCCTCCTCTTGACGCCTCGCGGCATAGACCAAACCAGGTTGTCTAGCCTGAGTACCACCGGTATTTCCCCTCAGTGGCCCACGACCTCTGCCAGCACCATTACCTCCTCTACTTGCACCATGACCCCTCTGAGGCTGTTGATTATCCCTTCTATTCGGTGCACGATCCTAACCCTCTGTCCTCAATCTAGCTGCCTTCTTTGGACAGTCCCTAACACGATGCTCCATAGACCCATATTCGAAGCATCCATGATTACCATTCCAACACTCTCCCTTGTGAGACTTTCCACACCGATCACACCGTGGCGACCATTGAGAATTAGCAGCAGCAGCAGGCCTAACAGCTTAATCAGACCCACCAAATCTTGTCCTCTTTTGCTGATTACCCAAAAACTTTAAAGGTCCGGAGCTCCTCTTATTCTAATTTCTATCCTGGTTCCGTCTAATGGACTGCCTTACCCCTTCAGCAACCTTAGATTTCTCCACTAGGACAGCAAACTCCCTTTCCTGCTGTGGAGCTATCATCATTCTCAGCTCATCTCTCAGGCTATCTTCAAACCTGACACAGCGTTCATGTTCGGTACCCACAATACCACGAGCATATCTACTCAATCGGAGGAACTCGTCCTCATACTCAGCCACCGTCTTATTTCCCTGAACCAGGTTCAGGAAAGCTTTTCGCTGCACATCTACGTAGCTAGTACCGATATATTTCTTCTGGTAGGCATCCCTGAAGAATTCACAAGTAAGATTTTTGGCCACAGCTCCATCCCTTATAGTGAGCCACCACTGATATGACTCATCCCGAAGCAAAGAGATGATACCTTTAGCTTCTCCTCAACGGTGAAATCCAAATCTGAAACACCCCACACCCGGCCCACGAGAATGGACCGGATCTGGTATGTTCCTCGAAGTAACCCGATTCAAATTCATTCGAATACTTTGAAAATTGTGTGTTTTGGAAGATAGTTTGTTGTGGGTTGGGCTCGAGTTGAAAACAAATTTATTTTATATCAAAAACCCATTTGTTTCAGGTGACTAAATGTTTAAACCTATTTTAAATTAAATGGGCTTAATCTTTATAAAGCCCTAAATTCATAACATAGTAATTAAAGCAAAAATAAGAATCGTCACGATGGCCTTATTACATAAAACAAAACACAAAATAAAATTATACAGAACTTAAAACAAAATAAAGATTCAAATTAAATTAAACTTCAAGCTGAACATGGCCACCATAAGTTCTGCCGTCCCGGTCCATTACTGCTCATCACCTGAAACATGTTCCCACAACGGGGTGAGTCGATAGACTCAATGTGTAACCAACACTAAAACATAATAGAAATAGGCACACCATACATATCATATTCATATAAAAATTTAATATGATGATGCAAACCCGAACCCAAACCTATATGCTATCCGCTACACTCCACCCGTACCAACCTGCACACCGTGGGGACTATTAAGTCAACCCTCCATCCGCTACACACCATCGAAGGCGATCAACAGCAGTCGACATGATCATCGCCCACTTAAGATATTGTGGCATAGCCACTGATATTTGTGTCATGAGACACCACATTTAGATAATGTAACCGGGTTACCACATTCACTTAGTGAGATCAAGTCATCACATATTCTTAGTGAGACCAAGTCGTCACATATTCTTAGTGAGACCAAGTCATCACGTTTCACTTAGTGAGACCAAGTCATCACGTTCACTTCCCTTTCTCAAATAACCCGAATGCCCCAAATTATACATATCATGCATATCATATTTAATTTCACTTTCACATCACTTTTCACATGTTAAATATAACATATTTCGAAATCCTAGTAGGAGTAGGAAAATGTACCTGAGTACTTTGTACCATAATATGGTACTTTAGCCACATTCTTACACTTTCATATTAACATATATATATATATCATATTTAAGCCATAAATCTATTAAGATTAGTGTGGGGTACACACGGTACCTTAGCCATATTCTTACACTTTCATATTAACACATATTATGAATTAAAGCCATAAATCTATTAAGATTTAGTGTAGGGTACACACGGTAACTTAGCCATATTCTTACACATTCATATTAACACATATAATGAATTAAAGCCATAAATCTATCAAGATTTAGTGTAGGGTACACATCTAATTTGCTTAAAAGTTTCCTTGAGATCCCGAAAAGCTTGATCTAATGCTTAGATCCTTAATCCCTACATTTGTTTTATCACTTATTACTTTAATAAAAAGCCATTCGGCCATAAATCCAAATCCTAGTAGGATTAGTACACTAAGACTTACCTTGTTGCCGGTTTCCCTATTATTCAAATCCCGAAATTGATCTCTTGCTTTCTTTAAGGATGTCAAAATTCCTATAACCATATGTTAGATTTAATCTAACATTAAAACATAAACATAGCCTTTGGCCGAATATACATATATCTTACCCTAAATATTTTAAATCGCGAAACTCTCTTCTTGATTAATGGAGATGCCAAAATACCTTAGATCTGAAATCCCAAAATTCACCTTCCATATTTTGATTAATAAGATATAGGAGGGATTAGACTAACTTTCGGCTTAAAAGAAAGGAATACAATTATAACTATAGATCCTTACCCTTTATATTGAAATCGATAGATCCCTCCTGACACCACTTCAGAGATTCAGCTTAGAGACTTGATGAACAATCGGCTATGATCCCTTTATGTATTCGGTTTCAAAGATGAAAGAAGAGAGGAATAATAGGCTTAGAAGGAATCGGCTAGGATGCTAAAAGAGAAGAGGAAAAAGAATGGATGCTCAAGAAGAATTTCGGCAGAGGGAGAGGAGAAAGAATATTTGGCAAAAGTAAAGAGAGGGAGAATGAATAATGAATAGCCCTAGTCTCATCCTTTTATAGCCGAAATTAGGCCAAGAATCCTTTGCTTGGCCACTACTCTTCCTTATGTGATAACTTTATCTCTTTAATTTTAAAATAAAAATAAAGTATAATCCTTATTATCTTCTAATTAGTCAATTTAAAGAGAGTGAAACTCCTCTTTTGCAAGCCTTGTGCCGTCCACCTCTTGGGCTTCTAGAAGCAAAAATAAAACTTATTTTATTTGCTTCCTAGGTGACTAAACTTAGGCCCAACACCCTTGCATGTGGCCATTTCCTGAGGCCTTAGGTGGCATTTTCAGGCCAATTTTCCAAGTCTGTTAATGGGTTAAATTTCACGTACTTTATATTTTAGGGTCACCGGCCCTAAGTTCCCTTTGAACTTTAAAATTTGACATTTCGGGTCATTTTAAGTTTCAAAAATTTTCATGCACTCAGAACTTGATATTTCCTGTGTTTCCAAAATGTTTACTTTCCTCTTTGGCTTAGTTTCCAAAATGTTTACTTTCCTCTTTTAGCTTAGTTTCCAAAATGTTCACTTTCCTAATTTACTTAGCTTTCCAAAATGTTCACTTTCCTAATTTGCTTAGGTTTCCAAAATGGTCACTTTCCTATTTTCAACATAACATTTCCATACATTCTCGTGTTTCCAAAATGTTCAAAATCTATTCAAAACATATAAAACATGTCTTTTCATACAATTTGGCCAAAATGCATAGGCCCTTTTTAGGATGTTACGCTTCTACCCCTTAAAAATAATTTCGTCCTCGAAATTACTTACTAACAATCGTACAATCCTTCTCACCGACTATGCTTACATCACAGACTCGATCTTAATAGAACCATCATACTTTCTAGGCACAATCTCTAAGTTCACGCCCCTTAGAACTCATTTCTAATGATGCGCTTTAATCGATTTAAGAAATTTTATAAATTAGCTTTTATTCCACCGATTAACAAATGAAGAAGTTTTATGAAAAGAATTTTAGGAGTGGTTCTTTCAGATTCATACATGCACACGCCTTTACATTCATACCTCCATCAATCAATTATGAACTTTCGTTCATTCAGAGAAATATTGTAGTTTCCATTGTTGTTGTTTTTCCACTACCCGAGGGTATTTTTCGTAATTTATCCTACAGGGGTATTTTCGTAATTTGTCAAAATAAGGTTCCTTGGTGATTTTGTCACAAAGTATTTGGTATTTTTAAGTTCTCGGGGTATTTTGGAAAATTTTTGAAACCGAGGGTATTTCAGAAATTTTTGGACCTTGGGGGTATTTTGGTAATTTTCCACAAACTGGGGTAAATTAATAAATCGGGGATATTTCAGTAGTTGCAAAACTTTGAGGGTTCTTTTTGAGAATTGTACTTTCCAAAACGGTGTTGTTGCAAAAATTTTGAAAATCAGGGTCATTTTGGTAATTTTGTCAATCGAGGGTAATTCCGTAAATTTTCAAATCGGGGTATTTTGGACCTTCGCAAAATAGGGTTTTTAAATACTTTTACAAAGTGAGGAATTTTATTGAAATCAAGGGTAATATGGAAATTTTAGAACCAAGGGCATTTTAGTAATTTCCACCCCTAAGGGTATTTCGGTAATCTTGCAAATCGAAAATTCTTAGAAAGTTTTTTTTAAAATAATTTTCATAATTCAAAAGGGTAGTTTTTCGACTTTTAAAACTAGGGTTTCCATAAAAATGTGGCTAGTCCCTTTCGGGTTTTAGTTATTGGGTTTAGCCTGTGGCTGAGTCCTCTTGGTTAGGGTGGACCGAGGCTACGCACCAGGTAGGATTCAAGTAAAGAGGAGGTGAGTCACTAGGACTGCTTAAATACCAAGCTCTTACTGAATCCACTCCTAGACATGCGCACAACAGTTGCCACACCCTAACTTGATTGACTTAGCCATAGGTTTGTTTAGTGTATTAAGTCTTATGTATCTGTGTTTGAGTAGACTAATCCTAGAGTTCAAGTTCTTATCATGCTATTCTACGTTCCATTCCTTTTCTACCCTTCTATAATTCACATAATCACACAGATAGTTAGGGGTACTTACCTGGTGGACTGCAGGTCGGAGACTTAGGTGCCATGCCATCAAACCTGTCTACTTTCAGAAATATTTCCACAAAACTCATTTGGGCTTGTTTTGAAAATGTTTTGGGCCTTAGGCCACAGGCCGAGAGTTTAAAACTGGGCTCTGATACCAAACTGAAATACCCACACCCGCCCACGAGAATGGACCGGATCCGTATGTTCCTCAAGTAACCTTGGTTCAAATTCATTCAATACTTTGAAAACTGTGTGTTTTGGAAGATAGTTTGTTGTGGGTTGGGCTCGAGTTGAAAACAAATTTATTTTATATCAAAAACCCATTTGTTTTAGGTGACTAAATGTTTAAACCTATTTTAAATTAAATGGGCTTAATCTTTATAAAGCACTAAATTCATAACATAGTAATTAAAGCAAAAATAAGAATCGTCACGATGGCCTTATTACATAAAACGAAACCCAAAATAAAATTGTACAAAACTTAAAATAAAATAAAGATTCAAATTAAATTAAACTTCAAGCTGAACATGGCCACCACAAGTTCTGCCGTCCCGGTCCATTACTGCTCATCACCTGAAACATGTTCCCACAACGGGGTGAGTCGATAGGCTCAATGTGTAACCAACACTAAAACATAATAGAAATAGGCACACCATACATATCATATTCATATAAAAATTTAAGATGATGATGCAAACCCGAACCCAAACCTATATGCCATCCGCTACACTCCACCCGTACCAACCTGCACACCGTGGGGACTATTAAGTCAACCCTCCATCCGCTACACACCATCGAAGGCAGTCGCTGCAGTTGACATACTCATCGCCCACTTAAGATATTGTGGCATAGCCACCTGATATTTGTGTCATGAGACACCACATTTAGATAATGTAACCGGTTACCACATTCACTTAGTGAGACCAAGTCATCACATATTCTTAGTGAGACCAAGTCGTTACAAATTCTTAGTGAGACCAAGTCGTCACAAATTCTTAGTGAGACCAAGTCATCACATATTCTTAGTGAGACCAAAGTCATCACGTTTCACTTAGTGAGACCAAGTCATCACGCTCACTTCCCTTTCTCAAATAACCCGAATGCCCCAAATTATACATATCATGCATATCATATTTAATTTCACTTTCACATCACTTTTCACATGTTAAATATAACATATTTCAAATCCTAGTAGGAGTAGGAAAACGTGCACAGTACTTTGTACCATAATATGGTACTTTAGCCACATTCTTACACTTTCATATTAACATATATATATATATATATCATATTTAAGCCATAAATCTATTAAGATTAGTGTGGGTACACACTGTACCTTAGCCATATTCTTACACTTTCATATTAACACATATAATGAATTAAAGCAAGAATCTATTAAGATTTAGTGTAGGGTACACACGGTAACTTAGCCATATTCTTACACATTCATATTAACACATATAATGAATTAAAGCCGTAAATCTATCAAGATTTAGTGTAGGGTACACACCTGATTTGTTTAACAGTTTCCTTGAGATCCCGAAAAGCTTGATCTAATGCTTAGATCCTTAATCCCTACTTTGTTTTATCACTTATTACTTTAATAAAAAGCCATTCGGCCATAAATCCAAATCCTAGTAGGATTAGTACACTAAGACTTACGTTGTTGCCGATTTCCCTATTATTCAAATCCCGAAATTGATCTCTTACTTTCTTTAAGGATGTTAAAATTCCTATAACCATATGTTAGATTTAATCTAACATTAAAACATAAATATAGCCTTTGGCCGAATATACATATATCTTACCCTAAATATTTTAAATCCCGAAAC
Organism: Gossypium rotundifolium; assembly: GCA_025506655.1. NCBI lineage: Eukaryota > Viridiplantae > Streptophyta > Magnoliopsida > Malvales > Malvaceae > Gossypium > Gossypium rotundifolium. Next base: position 149,788,667 of record CP106724.1, read on the forward strand.
TCTCTTCTTGATTAATGGAGATGCCAAAATACCTTAGATCTGAAATCCCAAAATTCACCTTCCATATTTCGATTAATAAGATATAGGAGGATTAGACTAACTTTCGCTTAAAAGAAAGGAATACAATTATAACTATGATCCTTACCCTTTATATTGAAATCGATGATCCTCCCGACACCACTTCGTAGATTCTTTAGAGACTTGATGAACAATCGGCTATGATCCCTTTATGTATTCGGTTTCAAAGATGAAGGAAGAGAGGAATAATAGGCTTAGAAGGAATCGGCTAGGATGCTAAAAGAGAAGAGGAAAAGAATGGATGCTCAAGAAGAATTTCGGCAGAGGAGAGGAGAAAGAATATTTGGCAAAAAAAAGAGAGGAGAATGAATAATGAATAGCCCTAGTCTCATCCTTTTATAGTTTAAATTAGGCCAAGAATCCTTTGCTTGGCCACTACTCTTCCTTATGTGATAACTTTATCTCTTTAATTTTAAAATAAAAATAAAGTATAATCCTTATTATCTTCTAATTAGTCAATTTAAAAGAGAGTGAAACTCCTCTTTGCAAGCCTTGTGCCGTCCACCTCTTGGGCTTCTAGAAGCAAAAATAAAACTTATTTTATTTGCTTCCTAGGTGACTCGAACTCAGGCCCAACACCCTTGCATGTGGGCCATTTCCTGAGGCCTTAGGTGGCATCTTCAGGCCACTTTTCCAAGTCCGTTAATGGGTCAAATTCACGTATTTTATATTTTAGGGTCACCGCCCTAAGTTCCCTTTGAACTTTAAAATTCAACATTTCGGGTCATTTTAAGTTTCAAAAATTTTCATGCACTCAGAACTTGACATTTCCTGTGTTTCCAAAATGTTTACTTTCCTCTTTGGCTTAGTTTCCAAAATGTTTACTTTCCTCTTTTAGCTTAGTTTCCAAAATGTTCACTTTCCTAATTTACTTAGGTTTCCAAAATGTTCACTTTCCTAATTTGCTTAGGTTTCCAAAATGGTCACTTTCCTATTTTCAACGTAACATTTCCATACATTCTCGTGTTTCCAAAATGTTCAAAATCTATTCAAAACATATAAAACATGTCTTTTCATACAATTTGGCCAAAATGCATAGGCCTTTTTAGGATGTTACAAAATCAACCATAATCCTTTCAATGGATTCCAACCAATACTCCGTCAGATTAGGCGCTACTCCTGATACTCCCGAATACTTCGCCTCCGTTAGCTTGAGTCGTTTAGCCACGATTTACGGGTTCTCATACTGCTGGCCAACCTCGCCTACTCGCTCTAACACTCGTGTACGACTTGTGATACCACATCATTACCACCCGTCGATTTTGAACTCGGTCTCCGCCGCCGGCAGATCCGGCGTCTCATTTTTGGACCCATGACCAGACCTCGTGGGCTCCGATAGGGTCATCCTACCTCTACCACGGCCACGCGGCGGACGTCCACGACCCCTTGAACTCATTATAACGATCACGTTTATCTGTTTAAGAATTTTATGCATTAGTATTTCACTTGGTTATCCGCGAAGGAATTTTATGATAGGAGTTTTAGAAGTGGTTCTTTCGTAATCAAACAAGCACACAGTCTTTCATTCATTCATTCCAAAGAGACGTTGTAGTTTCGTTGTGATTGTTTTTCCACTACCCAAGGGTATTTTCGTAATTTGTCCTACAGGGGTATTTTCGTAATTTTTCAAAAATAAAATTTTCAGATGATTTTGTCAAAAAGCTTTTTGAAACTCTTAAATTTTCAGTTTATTTTGAAAATTTTTGAAATCGAGGGTATTTGGGTAATTTCAAGTTTAGGGGCATTTTGGTAATCTTTCACAAATCAGGGTAAATTTGTAAAATTTATCAAATCAGGGACATTTCAAAAGTTGTAAAGCTTTGAGGGCTCTTTTTGATAATTGTATTTTCCAAAATAGTGATGTTGCAAAATTTTGAAAGTCAGGGGTATTCTGGTAATTTTGTAGGTTAGGGGCACTTTTGTAATTTCTAAAATTTTGACGTTTTTACAATTTAAGGTTTTTGAGCACTTTTTATGTGATGAAATTTTTGATTAAAACTGTGGGTATTTTGGGAATATCATAAATCAAGGCGTTTTGTAATTTTACCCCTAAGGGTATTTTAGTAATTTCTCACATTATCAAGGAATTTTCACAAAATGATTTCCAAAAATTGGGTTCTAAGTGATTTTATAAAAGAAGGATATTTTTAAAATTTCTATTTGAAAATTTTTCATGTGGAGGGTATTTTGGTAGTTTACAAGCCAGGGGTATTTTGGTCATTTTTCAAACTGAGGGGTATTTTGGTCTTTTTTTTTTTAGAAAAAACTAAGGTTTTATTTATTTGCAAAACCAAAACGGCTAGTCCCTTTCGGGTTTAGTTATCAAGTTTAGCCTGTGAGCTCATCGTCTCTGCTAGGATGAACCGTTACTACGCACCAAGTAGGATTCAAGTGAGTAGGAGGTGAGTCACGAGGACTGCTTAAATACCAGGCCCCCACCGAATCCAATCCTAGACATGCATATAATGATTGCCACATCTTTTGCTTAGTGACAACTCATAGGGTTTGTTTAAAGAATCATTAAGTCTTATGCATAGTTGAGGTATACTAGCCCTAGGGTTCAACAGTTCTACTCTAGTAGTCTACGTTCCCATTTTACTCTTCTACCCTTCATCAAAAGAATTCACAAAAATTGATAGAAGTACTTACCTGGGCGGATAGGTGCCGGAGACTCGGTGCCATGCTGTTCAAACCACAAACACTTTCCAAAAATATTTCAATGAGGCCTACTATCCAAAAACCAAACATTTTGGGCCTTGGGCCCCCCACAGCCGAGTTTTGAATCGGGCTCTGATACCAAAAATGTAACACCCCAAACCTGGCCCATGAGTCCTGACCAGATCTGGTATGTCACTGGGTAAAATAATTTGAGCCAATTTGAAAGTTTGGTGAAAATTTGATAAAATTTGGCTAAGGTATTAAAACGGGGCTTGGAAAATTTAGTTGGGCTCTTTATAAATGTAGTTGGGTTGGAAAATTCTCTGAAAATATTTGATCATGTAACATTTAATAAGTCAGGATTATAATTTACTTGGTGTAGTTTGTTACCCGATGGTAACTTCTTTAAAAACCCGTAGGAGTTTATTAAGTTTGAAAAAAATTACTTTTAATCGGTTCACTTATCGTTTTAAACTTTCATTTGTAACTTAACATAAGTAAAACAAAAAGAACATCCACATAATGAATAGCGGCCTTATTACAATCCCAAAATAAAAACTTAGAAAATAAATAACTAAAACTAAATTAAACAAGTGTCAAATATAAAAAGTAAGCATGGCCGCCTCGAGTCCTCTCCGGCTCCATCTCCGCGATCTACTCATCTGCAAAATGTTAAGGAAAAAGGGGTGAGTCACCAAGACTCAGTGTGTAAATCCCCCACCCGGAAAAGCACTCTTACACAAGATATTAATTAACATGCAAATATGCAACCCAACCTAACCATCCATACTCCTCAACTACCCCGTGTGGTTAAAACCACTGATGACTTAGAGTCACAAATTAAATGATGGGGCTAACCTATCGTGTGGTCAAAACCACTGATGACCATATGTCACAATATATCAAATGTGGTCAAAACCACTGGTGGTACCAAACCACTGGGACTTAGTCGCAAATAATCAATCGTTGTGGTCAAAACCACTGATGACCATAGGTCACAAATAGTCTGATGGGGCCAACCCATCTTGTGGTCAAAACCACTGACGACAGTCCATAATTCATCCCCTTCCTCTCATCAATCCCACCATCACATGCTTATACATCAATTATCATATATCATGTCATAGTATTAAACATCATGTGATGGCATGCAAACATATATCAAAATTACAAGTTAGGGGACTTACCCGAAATCCATGATTATGCCACAAGCTAACCACAACCAAAAGATTTAAGGCAAACAATAACGTCATGTAAATTAATAAAGTGTGTAGAGAGATCTTACACACCTGTTACTATCGTAATTCCTAGATCTCGAAACTCTAATCTACAACGCTAGATCTTGACCCTACATTCGGCCAATCATCTTTGTTAGTACCAAAAGCCTATTTGGCCAAACCAAGATTGTACCAAAGGGTTTCACACGAACCCGAAACCTTACCACCACTTACCTTAGGAGAATAAATCCCGAAGGTTTTCGTTAATGGCTATGGCTTCCCTACAATCGCTTTAATCGTATTAATAAGAATCATAGGCCATAACTTTAATTATAAAAGAGATGATTATCCCTTACCATACTTATTTGAAATCGGCAGCACCTCTTAATGTTGTAAGAGGGGTTCGGCTATCTTCAATGAAGAGAAAGCACCCTTTTTCCTTAAGGGAGATTCGGCCAAACTCAAATGGAGGGTTGGAATTTTAGAGATAGGTTCAGCTACAAGGGAAATAAAAAGAAGGAAATTTTTGAAGGGTTTTGGGCAAAGGTTGGAGTGGTTTGACCAAAGAAGAAAATTAAAAGAAGAAGAAGTATTTTCTGCTTAAGAAGAACAAGAGAAGTGGAAATTTTCTCTTAAAAGAGGGGGGTATATTCGGCTAAAAGGAAGCAAGAAAAGCTGGAAGTTTTGAATAATTTTGGCTATGAACAATGGAGAATTCAAGAAGAACAAATTTGGAGAGAAGAGAAGAATTTGGTTGAACTTTTGGCACTTCTTTGCCAAATAAAATAGATATGGACAGCCCCCTAAGAGTCCAAGGTTCGGCCAACTCCCTCCCCCCTTTAGGTGATAATTTGGCTTTTAATTATCAAAAGATAATGCATGATTTATCTTCCAATCATCTCCTATACACCTCTTCAACAATTTAATAGCAAATAAACCACTAATGCTACTCCCTTCCAGCCGAAATTAAGCAAAAAATAAGCCTTATATTTATCTATTAAAGAGTCAAAAAAGCAGCTACCACTCTCCCATACGCCAGCAGCAAAAGAAAAGAAAATAAAAACCATTTGCAGCTGCTGGGGTTCGAAACCAAGACCCTCTGCCGCAGCCCTCCTTAAGCGCCCTTGACCAACTCTCCCAATTGACTTTCATGTCAATTTATCCCACCATTTAATTATAAGGCCTTCTTCCTGGCCCTACTCCAACGCCAAAGCCTAAAAAATATAAGACTCCTTGCGTCCTTTACGTCTCGAACCCGAGACCTTAAACCAAAGCCCTTGCGCCCCAAGCCACTCCGTCAACTTGCCTTTCATGCCATGAACCTTTACCAATTAATTTTAAGGCCTCCCTACTTGCCCCTTTCTTTTAACGTCAAGAAGCCCAAAAGAAAAAACATATCCCCTTATTACTTCCACGGATCGAACCTCCCCCCTAGCTCACTCCCTTGACGTACCAAGCCAACACGCCAATCACTTTCTTGTGTCATGTTTCTCCTAAATTTTATTTAAGCCCTATCTTCACCTAGCTCCCTCCTTTTAAAGCCCTTAAAAAAAATTTTTAATTCCAAATCCGACCTAATTCGGGGTTATTTCTACACCCTAAAACATGCCAAATAAAATCATATTATTTATTTCTTTAAGCACACATGGGAAATTAATTAAATTACAAATAACCCCTAATTCAGGGTGTTACATCTAACATGTGGAACTCAACTTTTGCACTATTTACAATTTAGTCCTTTTGACTAAATTGAGTGCCCAAACGTCAAAATTTTCGAACGAAATTTTCATGAAATTTTCACGTGAAATCATAGACCATAAAAATATAATAAAAATAAGATTTTCCTCATCAAATTTGTGGCCCCGAAATCACTTTTTTGACTAGGCCCAAAATCGGGTTGTTACAATGTGTTTAGGATGGATTGTTGAGAAAAACTTGGTACTTAAACAGTATTCATGACTCACCTCTTTTTCTTGCTATCGGACTTGGTCTTCAGTTCTCATTTATTACTTTACTTACGCAATGAGAACATTGCTTCTTTTTAAAGGGGGTAAGGCATATTAGCATGAATTTTAAAGTATGTTTCAATGCTTTCACATGAGTATGCAGAAATAAAATGATGTTCAGAGAAAGTTTTTGTCCATAAGTTAGTTGAAATGCAAGTATGACTTCTGATTTTATCTGAGTTTTTTATGTTATCTTGAGTTATGGAATGCTTGTATGTTCTTAGGTCTTATGTAGCATTCTTCCATGAAAATTGAACTTTTGAAATAGACATGCATGAAGGTTTAAGTCCTTAGAATTGACTTAGTAACTTTCTTGAGAAGAAATCCTTGGAGGCATAAGAATCTAAACATGATTTAGGCACATTTTCTTTGGATGGTTTGAGCCTTTCAAGCCTACTATGTGAATTTGACCAATGAAACCTTAATTTGAGCCTTAAAGCCTATTTTATTGCTATTTACCTATATCATAAGCCATGCTACCATATTTTTAAAATTTCATCTTATTTTTGCACCTATCTTAACTAAACTTGTATTGGTGAGCAAAGATCGAGGAAAAATCCAAAAAGATGTACATGTTATTCGTATGTTTAGAAAAAAAAAGAGAAGTTTTATTCAAATGTCAAGCACAAAGAGCAAAAATAAATACTCAAAGTATTGAGGAATATTGGGCATATTCTTCAAAATTAAGTTTAAGGGGGGTGAAGAACCAATTAGTAGAAAGGATGTACCTTGAAAAGATCCAAGGCAAAGTTAGGGTTAAGATTAATGAACCTAAAAATTCACTTCTCTTTATCCCTACCTTAAGCCTAGCCCCATTACAACCTTATTAAAAACCTATTGATTTGGATGATTATGCCAACTACATTAGTAGAGTGGTATTGCTAAGTTCAACATATGAGGACCATTAATTAGACGTTGTGATTGTTTTGTTTGATTGATAATGAAACTTTGATCAAATGGTGAATGTTATGTATGATATTGAAAAGCATGCACTCTATGACTTATGCTAGCATTTTTCCGCACTTAGAATAAAATTTTGAAATATTGTCTGCATATGAGTAACTTATCAATAAAAAGAGTTTGTGAGCATGATTTTGTTGATGCATGGTTATGTACAATGATTGATGAAACTTAAAATTATTGCAAAATTTTCCTTAGCAAAAGTTGTGTGTTATATGAAATGTAACCATTACATCTTCCTTTATGAAACGTAAATTATTATTAAATAGTTATTAAGTCATTCATCACAAGGACGAACAACCCATGGCCACGTTTACTTTTCATCAACCATGTAATACCAATGAGAGGATTTCATTTAGTCATGTCTCGGGCTATGAATTCCACTATTGTGAATGATGCTACGTACTACAGAAGTCGTACAACCAATGCACCAACTTTCAGTTCCTTATCTATTCAAACTCAAGCTTTTGCTTATATGAAAGTGTACGAGTCATACATACATAACTTTCCATCCACTCTAGATATAGGTATGCCACACTATGAACATCACAAGTGAATAAATCCATAAATGGATTTAGGATCTATTTTGCTTGGGTCAAGTCCGATGTACTGTTAGTCCAATTATATGTCTCTATCTTCTGGGAGTCGTCTGCTCTGTTGCCCAAGATGAGACATCTCCCCAGTTGGACTTTGATATACGATATATTAGTATTTCAATCAGTTTTCTAATTTTTTATTAGACAAAGGACATGTTTAGGTTCGTCTACTTATATAAGCTATCTTTCCATATTTCGAGCCAACCATGTAATACCGCTTAGTATCAATTTAAACATTAGATAACCAATGAGCAACATTGGTTTCTAGTTTGATTTGTGTGTAAAAAACATATTAGGACAATAATACAAAGTATATTAATTGTAATCAATGAATTTTTTATTAACCAATTTGTTTAAAAAATTATAAGTGTACTTAGACGAAAATACTACACTTAGGGCACCAGATCCAACATTTTCGACATTTCAGATTTCAAACTCCTTAATTTCACAAAGCTAGAATTTATATATGAATGGGAAGGACTAGGGTCAATCAAAGCATATATAAGTGCCAAATATAAAAGAAATATACATGCTACGACATCGATAGCATCACTCTATTCTTGGGTATGGACCACGTAAGCTTGGGCTGGGGCTTTAGCCTCAAATTGATGAACTCTAACTCAATCACTTTTCTCAAACTACATCTCAAATATAGAACCACCATGAGGATTCCCCCAGTTCCAATAGTAGAAGCAAACTTCTAAGGAGCAATCCGAGAAGCATCATCATTTCTCGAACAATCCTGATCAAAATGGTCCAATGACCTTGATTGAAAACATGCCCTAGTCTTCTTCCAACATTCATCTCTATGCCTTTTTTTGGCATAAGTTACAACTTGGAATATCAACATCTCTATTAGTGTTTCAAATTTGAATTTTGGATGGTTGATCAAGTGATTTTAGTAGGATTTTTCATGAGATCTAGTCTAATTAGCAAAATTAGACTGGTTTTATTTTGGTGCACCCTCTACTGAACCATTTCATTATGTTTCACCATCTTGCGAACTCCTATTCTGCATTTGGTGAGCTCTTGTGTTTTTGGCAAGTTTGCCGATGTGAGAACATGGTAGTGGCAAGTTCAATTTTTGCGAAGTTAGTTGCTCAATTATTAACCATGACAAGTGGGTCACATATCAATTACGTATCACTATGCATAACACCTGGAGAGTCTCAATGGTTGTGCTTAATTAGTGGAATCTTGTGTGCATGTAATGTGATTAGGGATCCTATTTAGAGTGTGAAGAGCTTAATATTATATGAAAATAGAGGTATAAAAAGGAAATACTTTAATTTTCCTTTCTAAGTTTTCTTTATTATCTCTAAAGAAAATTAGAAGTGTTCTTTCGTTGCTTGAAGGAAATTCATACGATTGTAGCCTATTTAGAAACTGCCTTTAGAGGGAATCACTTGTAATTTCATAAGCCCTCCTTTAGTATGAGTATTAGAAAATGTAAGAGTGGTAGAATTCATATATATATAAGTTTTCCTTGAAAGTTTTTGGAAGGAAAGAAGCCTTCCTGTAGTTAAATTGCTGCATGTTGTCGATACTTATTTCTACGTAACAGTCCCGATCATTTCTGTATTTAATAGAAATGTTTGATTGTATTTAGCTAAAGAAGCAGGAGAAGGCCTTAGTTAGAAGGGGAAAGAACTCGTTGAATAGATAAAGCTTTCCTAGGAGTTAGTGTGTTCCTTCTACTTTTGATTTTGATAAATAATGAACTAGATTAAAATTAATGTTGTCTTTTCAAGTAAAGTTAGTATTATATTAGAAACTACATGTGAAATCTTGTGTTAACAAATTGTAAATACGAAACCTTAATAAATGTGCAGGACTGATTGAAATGGATACCCCTTCCTTGGTGCACAAGCTTAGTATCTGAAATGTAACACCCCTAACCCTTATCCATCGCGGATTATGATTACAAGGCATTACCAGACTAACCACAATTCAGCACACTCATATAAATCATTTTATCACATATAGATCACTTAACCAACAAAATTCATTCGTGATTTGTTATTATTAATACATAAACAATCTATGCGTTCAAGTTCAAACATATACTTAACATTTATTTAATCAAATCTAAAAACCAATTAACATGCATCAAAGCTAAAATACTTACATTTAATAGACATGATATTCGGCACAAACAAACATTACATGCATGTTATTTGAATACCTAGTTTATAAGCAAGCTTATTTCAATTCATAAACTAAACACTTATATTATGGCATTCCTTTATAAGACATTAGCAAACATTATCAAATGGTCCAATACAATCTTATACTTACTAATTTAATCACTTTTCAATATAAAACCTTTAGTCACTTTCAGTCACAAATGATAAATGATAGCATATATAGTTTTCAAGTCAAATAACATGTCTAAACATTATGCCGACGTTACTTACAAACAATCAATTCACTCATCACATATTCGACTATCGAATTTACCTTAATAATTATACACATTATACCAACTCAAGTATTCATTGAATTCTTCATTACATAGCTTATAAAGCCATGCCATAATCGAAGTCACTTATATCAACTACCTCAATGATTTAAAACAAATTATAGAAACGTCCAACATTCATAATATACTATATGGTATATCTCTAAAATGAACCAAATACTTAACCGATTATACATCATATATATAACATCATTAAGCATAAATACATCATGTAATATACTTCTATAATGATCTACTACCATACTGACTTCACATAATATCCATAATATCAAGATTTAGCCATTTTTGCATGGCATTTATACACATTATATTCATAGTAAACTCAAAAGAGTAACATAGTCTATATATGCCATAGTTTCAAAAGAAGTACAGCTTATGAAATACTAAAATCTGTTGATAGTGTGATAGACTTGACGATGATCCCCGAGCACGAACCTTGACTCCAAAATCTAATAAACAACACAACAACCACCTAAAGTAAGCTATCATAGCTTAGTAAGTTATAAGCAATTACAAAACAATGTATTAAAACATTATAATAGACAACTTTCATATTTCATAATCCTTAATGCCGAATATCCCAACATTTAATAATAACATTCATCTAGATTTATAATTCTTTTCTCACCTCAAAATAAATACATATATATATACTACTAAATTCATACTCACATTTCAATCCATATAAATCACATATTAATATGTATAATACAAAATTATGATTTCGACAACTAAACTTACTTATCATCCAAAAGATGATTTATCATCGCATACCTGGCCATTTTATTCTGTTTAGTACATTCGATAACTATTACAATTAAAAGATCGGCAAACTTGCACATTCCATGCAAAAATCTATTAACGTATCACATACTTAATGTCGTCATATTAATACCTTGCACACTTAGTGCCAAATTCTTGTAACGTATCGCACACTTAGTGCCGTTACTTTTAACTTCTTGCACACTTATTGCTAAATAACCGATTTTGCGCACTTAGTGCTCGGTATTTAATTTCGTACACTTAGTGCTCATTGACCGATTTCGCACACTTAGTGCTCGGTATTTTAAATTCATACATTCTTGCATTTCCCAAACTTACTCCTCATTGATATATACATAAACTTCCATCTCAATTGCATATATACAAATTAGCTTATTTCATCTTCAAATCAACATTACATTCGGCTAAGTCATTTTTATATAAGCATGCATCACATTCGGCTATATCTATTTCTCAATTCAATATCACATATAGTTATACCATTAACATATATGTTTACATTACATTCAACTCTAATCATCTCCCAACTAATATTCCATTCGACAATATCAACATTGTACAAATTTACCACCGTTAAATACATATGCATCATTATAGAAAAATTTATTTCAACTCAACTGCTTAAAAACTTACCTCGAGTATCGACGAACTACGGTTTCCGACTATTCAATTAACTTCTCTTTTCCCCAATCCAATCTCGATCCTTTTTGTTCTTGATCTAAATAATTTCAAATTAAGCTCATTCAAACATATTTTCATTCAATTTAGTCAAAAATGTGTAAATGGGAAAATTACATTTTTACCCTTAATATTTCACATTTTCACAATTTAGTCCCTATTGCACAAAACACAAAATATTCAAAATTTGACCACACTTCTTTAGGGCAGAATAATCATAGTTCTAATACAAGCTCATACATTTCATTTATTTTTCATTTTAGTCCCTCAAAAATTTATTTTGCAATTTAGTCCTAACTACTCAATTTCATCAAAAATTCAAAGACAAAACTTGTTAATCTAACACATATAATTAATATTTCATCATTAAACAACAAAAAAAAAAAAAACAAGCTTACTTCAATGGAAATTCACTAAATACACGACCAATTCAAAAATTCAAGTATAGGCTAGCTAAAACACAAAGCAACGATCTCAAAAATGTAAAAATTATCAAAAACCGAGCTAAACACATACCTTAATCAAGCTTAGACAAGGCCAATTGTAGCTAGGTTTTTCCTTTCTCTTTTCTTTAATATTCGGTCAAGAAGATGAGCAACATGCATGGTTGTTTTTTTTTAATTATATTATAACTTTATATTATGATATTATTATTATTATTAACTTAATTAATATAATAAACATATAAAAGCATTATATATGCATGTTGCCGTCCACTACAGTTGCAAAAAGTGTAATTTACAATATAAGGTCTCATTTTTTATAAAGATGCATCAATTTAATCACTCAATCAAATAAAAGGCTACTTTTACAACTTATGCGATTTAATCCTTTTTTCTTAAATTAAACACACAAACGAACAAATTAACTCACCGAACTTTAACACATGCTCAATCATATATCATAGGTACCGAATATAAATTAAAATATTTTACTGACTCGAATTTGTGGTCTCAAAACTACTATTCCAATTAGGGTAAAAAAATCGGGCTGTTACATGAAAAGGTGGAAATGAGGGTAATGGAGGTCTGTGGAAGTGTGCATTTGTGATGGGAGAAAAAATGGATAATATGATATGTTACATATATATTTTGCCTTCGGTAGGGCATGTGAATGTAAATTGCGATTGGCTTAGTTTACACAGATCGATACCAATGTGTACCAGTACTAGTAAAAAAACGATATGCACACTGGCACGAAACTGACCGCCTTAGTTTGTACATAAAAATCTCCTTCCATTGGTTTGCACCAAAGCCATATTCTCTCTTTTTCTTGCACGAAAAACCCTTAAAATCCAAAAACAAAAGCTAAGTGGCTTGTGTTATGTTGTTTTATTTTATATTATTTATTTGTCCTCTCTCTAAAAGGTTGAGTGTCACACTTTAAGTCCGGTGGATCCAAGACTTAGGCGTGTACTGGTGGAATAGTTTGTTTGGTGAAGTATAATCTGCCGAATTTTTTCTTTTGGAGTATATGAGTAGGAGTATTGTAACAGTCTGGGGATAACTCTTGAAAAGAGTTATATTTTACGCTTCTAGATGGAATTAATTATTTGAAATTAAGCAAATACGTATGAATTTTAGGATAATTTTAGAACATTGCATAACAAAGCTTGGATTGCGAAAATATTTAGAAACATTTACTTTTAGGAACCATTTTCTGCACTTCATTTTCTAAACAGGTTTACAAGAACTGTAACACCCCAAACCCGGCCTAAAAGTTAGGCCCGAATCCAGAACGTTACATTAAAGGCACAATTCAAAACGGTTTTACTAATTAAGAAATTAAGGCCCAAAAGCCCAAAATCTAATAGACTTATTAATTAATGATAAAAACCCATTTTATTATTTTAAGCATTTAGTAAACCAAGTTTGAACATAAGAGCTTACTTAGGTTTAATAATTAAATAAACATTTAATCTCAAACCCCAAATTAAATTCGAAGTCAAAATGGAGTACAAGGTCTTATTACATCCATTGAAAATTAAGTAAATAAAACATGTATTTTGAAACAAATAAATGAAAATTCAAGCCTCTTGTAGTGTGGCCATCTCCGAGTCCTCTCTCACATCGAGTCGTTTATTCGGGATTACCTGAAACATTAAATTAAAGGGGTGTGAGTTTCGAAACTCAGTGTGCACAACCCTTGGAAAACAAATCACTTACAAATATCCACATTGGGCCTAAGTCCTATCAAAATCGGTGGTCTTGGCCTTAGCCCACAATAACCTCATATCATATCATAACGCATCATATACACATAAGATAATGCAAAACCCACCCCAAAAATCCATTCGGTACACACACCATTTCCCTTCCAACCTTATGACTCCTGTGGGGAATTCTAGCTCGACCCACCCCTCTGCTACACACCAAGGGTAGCCGGTTGTGGTACTACCGAATGTTTTAGCAAAGCTGCTAATCAAATATTGGGCTTAAAGCCTCCTTTGGATCCATACCATACAACCATGCGATCCTGGATCCATACCATACAACCATTCGATCCTCAAATCTTCCTCCGTACCATAATTCCCACCCATATGCATCCTAAGCAGAGTATCATATGAATGCATCAAACACACAAGTAACATCCATAAACTTATATTCCTCACATAGGGGTATTTTTGTCATTTCACTACCTAGGGGTATTTTCGTAATTCTACCCTATAGGGGTATTTTGGTAATTTCACAAATCAGGGGTATTTCAGTAATTTTGTGAATTAGGGGTATTTTGGTAATTTTGTAAATCAGGGGTATTTCGATAATTTCACAAATCGGGGGTACTTTGGTAATTTTATTAACTGGGGGTATTTTGGTAATTTCACAATTCAGGGGTATTTCGGTAATTTCACAAATCGGGAGTATTTCGATAATTTTGCAAACCGGGGTACTTTGGTAATTTCACAAATCGGGGGTATTTTGGTAATATCACAAATTGGGGGTACTTCGGTCCCTTTCAGGTTTTAGCTATGAACTTTGGCCCATCAACAAGTCTTCGCGGCTAAAGTGAACAGACATTACGCACCAGGTAGGATTCTAGAAAAGAGGAGGTGGGCCACTAGGGCCGCTTAAGTACCAAGCTCTCCCTAGATCCAATCCTAGACATGCGTACGCCTGTTACCACACTCCAACCCTGCGACTTGTTCACAGACATGTTTAATTAAAATTAAGTCTTATGGAATTTAAAAGTTGTTCAAAACTAGGCCTAAGGTCCATAAACCCAAACATACATGTCTATGTCCCCATAAGCCCATCAAGCCCAAATCACACCCTTATGACCCATTAGGCCCAAATCTCATCATATACCCTATTAGACCCAAAACAAATCCAATTCATGTATCATGCATGACTAATTCAACTCGTATAACCAACCAAACCATTTCATCAAACTTAGCCTCAGGGCCCACTGGGCCTATTTAGCCACTTTTGGCTTTTCGGCTTTTCGGCATTGCCGATTTCGTGTGTGTAGTGTTTGTACACACCCACGCGCACTGCAAACCCCTTATTCATGAACCTACAATCAACATTACTAACGATTAACCAAAGCTTTAACACGTACTTATCAAATACCGAAACCTCACCGTACCCTTACTGTATGCCTTACATTCTAGTAGCCTTTCCTTTGCTACTATTGGCGATTATCCTTTAGATCTGCACCCAAACACCTATATCATCAAAACCAAGTGACCCGTATTGATCATAAGTCACCCTTATGAGCCACAATAGATTCGGTCACTTATTAAAACTCTAACTGAATTGAGAATACTTACTGCCTATCACAATCCTTTCCTATTGCGCTTGCGATCGTTGAGCCTCACCCTTGTTAGTACATGGTAACGGAAAAGAGGGGTCAGATAGCCCTTCGGCTTTTAATAAAACATATTAAAAATTCAACTAAGCTTTTACTGAATTCTTCCTTTGATCCTACGACTTAAGTCTGGCTTTTGAGACTGGTAAGGTGACAGAGGCAATTCGGCAACACTAGGGGGAAAAGAAATAAAAGTAATTTGGCTAGAATCGAGTGATGAACCAAAAAGGAATTTTAAAAGGGAGGATATGAAGGATTCAGCTTTGACACACTTATAAAAACGTCTACCTCTCACAAGTGATGAAATTCGGCTAGCAGGGAAGCAAAAATTCATCATTAACATAGGAACTTAATTCGGAACTCATATATATAGCCCCTAGCCGAACTTCCCTTCCCTCAGAGTCCAATTCGGCACCACTATATCCACCTCCCAATCCCTATCTTTTCTCCTTATCTGCACCTTAAATTTCTCTCCTGAACACTCCCTTTCAGAGTCCCCTCCAATGCCAACTCCTTCTATCCAGACACAAAAATAAAACTCCTTAATTTTCCCTTCCTAGGTCTCGAACCTTGGACCCCCTTAACTGCTTAACATGCCACCTCATAGCCCCTATATGATGCCACTTTTCATTAGACTACAAGCCCATTTGTGTCCTCTCTTCTCTTAATCTGCTTATGAGGCCTCATGCTTGAGACTAGGGTCCACTAAGTAAGAAAAATAAATTTTCCCTATGGTCTCCCCTAACTCTAAGGCTTCAAATAATCCCGATAATACCTAAACATTATTATTCTAAGTGCTACACATACATATTAACTCCCATGCACAGAAATTAAAAGTTTTAGGATTTTTGGGGTGTTACAACCCAATAGGCCCAAATCTACTAGGCCCAAATTCGGGATGTCACAAGAACTGTAAGTAATTTTTTTATTTCAGTAGAAGATTACTGAGAATAGAGGTACACAGTATGCTCATTATGATTTGGCAGTATAATTGGTGATTGATTGTCTTGGCAATTCCATGCATTCATGCATATTCATACATTATTTGCTTGAGGATAAGCAATAATTTAGGTTTGGAGGTGTGAGAACTTTGAAAAGAGTTATATTTTAGGCCTCTAGATGGAATTAATTGTTTGAAATTTAGAAAATACATATGCATTTTTAGGATAATTTTAGAACATTGCATAATAAAGCTTGGATTGCACTACATTTGCCATTATTTGTTAAATCACTTGGGGAGGAAAGGTGTGGTTCTGTGTGAACACATGTGCTAGTAGATGAAGAGGATGAAGAGGATGCAAAAAGAAAACAAGGGAAATGATATATTACCGTGGAAATTGGTAAGATTGGTTGCCAACAGAGTTGCAATGGAAATTTTGAGAAGATGACTCAGCACTCTATTCACGTCACACTCAACTAGCTGGACGTGTACCAGAAAAAATCAACCAAAAAAAAAGGAATGAAAAATGTGTGCTTAGGTGGGATGGATCTACCCAATAAAAGAAGGAGAGAGAAGAAAAAAAGAGGGAGGAGAATCAGCATGAGAAATAGATTGGTGACAACAATTCTCTCTCTACGCAAAAAAGAACTCGATTGGAAATTCCAGAGAAAGAAAGGTAGTAGCTTAGAAGAGAGTAGAATATGGACGTGAGGAAGGGGAGGAGAAATCTATCCTGGATTCACGTACAATCAGAAGATAAAAGAGAAGTTGGAGTATGGAATTAACTTCCTGTTGTTCTGCATTTATTTTTCTGATTGAAATTTTTGGGATTCGAAATTAATTGAGAAATGTTGATGAATGATTCTATTATGACGTTTACTTTTCCATTCATGAACTAAATCTTTTCTGGGTTGGAGTTGGTTGGGTGAATGTTTTATCATCTTTAATGCCTAGGATTTGAGATTGTCTATATCATTGTTACATTCTATTCATGCTTATTTTAAATACATGCATGCAAGCTCTAGACATAGTTGAATGTATGCTATGTTCTTAGGTGTTTTTAATTTTGAAAAGGTTAAGAATACTGGATCTTGAATTGTTTGATGCAAGCGAATACTCGACAAAATATTCGTAGCACTCTAGACGTAGATGTTGCAAGTTGTACAGAGAGGACGTTTGTTGTAGTTATCAATCCCAAGTTCAATAGATGTACATGAACTCAGATTTTTAACTTAAGATCTAGTTATCGAAAGAGGTAGATCATAGTAGCGAATCTCTAGAGAGTAGATTAGAAAATATTTTGCCATGGCATTGTCTTTGTATGAACATTTCTTCTGAATAATTCCAACCATATTCATTCAACAACAGAAATACACTTGATATTCACTGTGAATTGCCACATCATTTTATTTTCCATATCAATTCTTTGTTCGTTATAATTTAATTTTAGCAATTCATTATTCTAGTTTCTTATTCACTCTGAGCTTATTTCCTGATATGTTGGTATAATTAACAATATTATAATAACATACTCAACTTTTTACCAATTTTTGATCCTTGTGGAGACGATACTTACTTATCACTTTATTACTTGAATACCATGTACACTTGCATAAATTGCATTAGTTATTTTACACGAAACAAGTTTTTGGCACCATTGCCAGGGATCGACAACATTGGTGAAAAGTTGATTTGTTATTATTCTTGTTATTTTGTTAAAGTAGTTAATTAGTATTTTATTTTATTTTTTAGGTTTGTATTAGTGCATGAGAAGAAGTATTCAAGAGGATACAAAAAATTGTTTTGATCCTAAAATTTAAAGGTCATTAAGGCGAAGAAGAAAAGAGTTAATAGAAATGAAGAGGATTATAAATGATCCAATCAGAGGAGATCAAGTACTCTAGAATGAAAGGAATGCTGATATTCCTCAAATTATAGATGACAGAGACAAAACCATCAGAGAACATGTAGTGCCTATTTTGGATGATCAAAATCTAGGAATTTGTTAGGCCACATATTAAAGCTCAACACTTTGAATTAAAACCAATAATGTTTCAGATGCTACAAACGGTAGGGCAATTTAGTGGTATACCTATTGAAGATCCCAAATTGCACTTGAGACTTTTTCTTGTAGTTTGTGACTCATTCAGGCAGTAGGGTGTTTTTGAAGAAGCCCTTGGATTAAAACTTTTTCATTATTCACTGCGAGATCATGCCAAATCACGGTTGAATGTGTTACCATCAAGTACGGTGGCATCTTAGTATGAACTATGTCAGAGATTTCAGCTTAGGTACAAGCCTCCCAACATGAATTCCAAGCTTAGGAATGACATTACATCGTTCAGGCAATCTGAAGATGAGACATTATATGAACCTTGGGAACGTTTCAAGAAACTAATTAGAAAATGCCCAATGCATGGTTTTCAGCACTGGAAATAGATGGAAATGTTCTACAATGGATTAAATGCTCATATGAGAATGATGGTGGATGCATATGCTAATGGGACG
This sequence comes from Gossypium rotundifolium, assembly GCA_025506655.1. NCBI lineage: Eukaryota > Viridiplantae > Streptophyta > Magnoliopsida > Malvales > Malvaceae > Gossypium > Gossypium rotundifolium. The sequence goes on from CP106724.1 coordinate 149,807,380, forward strand.
TTGCTTGAAAAATCCTACAATGAATTATACAAAATTTTGGAAAGAATAGTAAATAATAACTATCAGTACCCCACTACCAAAGTTGGTATTGGTAGAAGAGTTACTGGAAAATGGAACTTGATGCGATCACATCATTAACAACTCAGGTATCATATTTAACAGATATGATTAAAACTCTGAAAAGACCCTCTACAGTGCAGAAGATGAAGGTGGCAGAACTAGCATGCATATACTGTGGAGAAGATGATGTTTTTGATGAATGCCCATCTAATCCTGCCTCTGCGTATTACATGAGGAATTTTAATTGTAACAACAACAATCCCTACTCCAACACATACAACCAGGGTGGAAACAACATCCAAATTTCAACTGGAGTAATCAGGGAATGGGAAATGCTAGTAACGTTAATCGATAAAATGTGGTTGGTGTACCACCTGGATACAGTCAACCAATGCCACGAAAAAATGTGCAACAAAGTTTGTCATCTTCAACATGAACTATGGAAACTCTATTAAAGGAGTATATGGCTAAGAATGATGCAATCATTCAGAGATAGGAAGCTTCCTTAAGAGCTGGAAAATCAAGTGGGACAATTTGCCATTACATTAAGTTCCAGACAACAAGAAGTGACATAGAAGTTCTCAATCTCAAGGAAAGGAACAATGTAAGGACATAACACTCCGGAGTGACACTCAACTACCAAGAGTTGTGACTGATGCCTTTACTGAGGATGAAAGTTCAACCACAACTTTTGAGTCAATAGTGGAACAAACAAAAAAAGATAGGAGTAAACAGAAACATACAAAAGCAAATTCATTTTAGAAAGCCAATACAAATGTCATGGCAAAGCAACCTCAAGAAATGGAAAGAAGGCCATCGTCACCTTTTCCCCACCATTTCCAAAAGTTAAAAGAAGATGCTCAATTCAAGAAATTTCTGGAGCTCTGGAAGCAATTACACATCAACATACCTTTGGTGGAAGCATTACAAAAAAATGCTTAACTATGTGAAATTCATGAAAGATATCCTATCCAATAAGAGAAGGTTAGGGAGTTCGAAACCATTGCACTTACTAAAAGGTGCACATCAATGCTGATGAACAAACTGCCACCAAAATTAAAAGATCCAAGGAGTTTCACTATACCCTTCTCAATTGGAAACCGTTATATAGGTAAAACATTATGTGATTTAGGTGCAAGTATCAATCTAATGCTTATGTTTGTTTTCAGGAAACTTGGGATAGGAAAGGCAAGACCTACTATAATAACACTATAACTAGCTGATAGAGCATATGTCTATCCAGAAGGTAAAATTGAAGATGTACTGGTAAAAATTGACAAGTTCATCTTTCCAGTAGATTTTATTATTTTGGAATTTAAAGTAGATAAAGAGGTACCTATAATACTTGGATGACCTTTCTTAGCAATTGGTAGAACGTTGATTGATGTATAGAAAGGTGAGTTAACCATGAGAGTTAATGATCAACAGTTGACATTTAATGTGTTTGATACTTTAAAGTGTGCAGACCTAGGCGAAGAATGCCATGTTGTTGAATTTGTTGACATTGTAAGTTAGGAATGCAGGACATATGCACCACAGTTCTAATGTAAGCTCTATTGAAATAACTGAAACAGAATTGACTAAAGAATCTGGAGAACTGATGGAAATTCAACAATATGGAAATGGATTTAGGAGGAGCTTTGAATCATTAGACTTATCAGATCGATCTTTCAACCCTCATCGCTCGTTAATAGAAGATCCACCTATGCTAGAATTGAAGCCATTACCAATGCATCTGAAGTACGCTTACTTGGGAGATAATGATACACTGCCTGAAGTTATCTTTGCTGAGCTTACACCAGACAAGGAGATGTAATTACTAGTGGTCTTAAAAAAAATCTAAGAAAGCTTTAGGATGGTCTGTAACACCCCTTACCTGAGTCTGGCACCAAGACCGGGTACGAGGCATTACCATGCTTGATCTTACTAAACTCTTCAAATTAGGCTATAAAATTTCATTTAAGCCTATCAATTACTCAATCTTGGCCTACGAGGCCTTAAACATACCTCCAAGAAGTTTTGGAACTAATCTCGAAACTTTTACGAACTTAAGAAACTTTTCCACAAAATAGGGGCTACACGCCCGTGTTGGTCTAGGGACACGCTCGTGTGCCTTTACGACAGGCCCGTGTCTTCCACCTGTGGTCGACACTGACCAATTTCACACGGCCTTGACACGCCCGTGGCCACAACCCGTGTGCTAAAACTTAACATTCTGACTTATCCACATGGCATATGCACACGCTCGTGCACTTCAGCCGTGGGCGAATTAATTCCAAGTGCTATTACTAAATCTCATACCAAAACTTCTATATAAGTTCTGGATTCATCATCACTCCAATTTTATCTCGAGAAAACATCAACAACGGAAAACTTATCCAACCTGTATTTTATCATCTTAAATAAACTCATTAGAGCTTATTTAAAATATCAGTTACTATCTTACTTCTAAACCCTTTTTTTCTGAAATGAAGACTCGCTTTAGTCATTAACCTCGCTAAAACTAGGATATTACCAACTATGATCAACCGAGTAACCAACTTACATTGTTTAACATGGATATCTTCATGACATCTAACATATAATAAGGACACAAAAGTGATTGCCTCAGAATCACCAACCTGTCAACTCTTTTTCTTGATTCAGACTGAACTCAGTACTAGAACTTTCAATTAATAGTTTCTTTAATAGCTTTCAACTCAACCATCATGGTTTGAACATTTCGATGAGCATATCTTTGTACCATGCTCCCTACTCACATACACACAGAATCATATTCTCCTTACTGAATCATACATGAATATACACAAAACTTGCATCATATTTCAAGCACACTCTCATCTGAGTTCCTCTTACTATGCTAATTTAAAACCTTTACTATCGTCATGTCTCATGATAGCAGGAACATCTTGATCGAATTCATTAACTCTATTTGGTTTACCTGAAAACCCATCACACTACATGAAACTTGTGATTTCACTTCTTATACTAGAATCACCACCAACTTTCCCTCAAAGTACCTGAACAAGGTTACGATGAGATAAAGAAATGTCGATTTCAATTAACTAAATCGACAACCATTTTGTCTGATTTTTTTAACTATCAGCTAACATTCTCACACAATCACGGTCTATGGAAAGAACAACTACACCAGCCCGAAGGCAATAGATATTTATGCATAATACCCAATAAGATTATTATAATCCATCCATGGCACCAACTAACCATACAGAAACTACAGGCTTCGAGCCAACTTACTCATACTTGCCCTTATATAACACGTTTTGTGTCACATATCATAATCGTCTCTTCGTGATTCATTTACAAGTAATTGAATTCACTCTTTCACATAACTTTAGTACTAATCTCATTTCTACTTTTAACTCATCTACCTGTCCCATTGATCACTAGGGATAGTTAAAGACGCATATTCATAATCATTCACATAGGTGCCAAACCAATGCCACATCCCCAAGGTGGTCTTATATGGAGTCTCCTCCAAATGCCAATGCCATATCCCAGATAAGGTCTTATATGGAACTCATGTCGATGCCGATGCCATATCCCAGATATGGTCTTATACGGGATCTTATATCAACATCGATGCCATATCCCAGATATGGTCTTACATGATTTCATACTAAAGTCAGGTCCCAGACGTGGTCTCACATAGGATCACTATTTGATGTCGATGCAATATCCCAGATATAATCTTATATGGAATCTTACAACAAATATCGGTGTCATATCCCAGATATGGTCTTATCCGATTATCTTATTCAATACCGAATCCATATCCCAGATATGGTCTTATATGGGATCATGTATCGATGCCAATGCCATGTCCCAAACATGGTCTTATATGGGATCACATATACTGCCATGGTCCAACCATGGTCTTATTCATCATTTTATCATTGAACGATCGTACTCATCTCCTGCATTCTACTTAGTCAAGCTTCACATTTTAACTCTCACACTATAATACGTGTGGTTTCATACAGAGTCACAAAATAAAACATTATACATTTTCTACTTTAACAGTCACACATGAGACTCAACCATGTGGACATATTTACCATACATCATTCAAATAGTGGTACATACACACATTTCTCATCCTCTGGATAAATTCACTCACTATGTATACACTTATCCCAATAAGTAAAGTATATAACGCTATACGCATGTCAAATCAATATAAGTATGCTCGTCACTTCATAACTCTCATTTCATTCCTCAACTTGGAGTTATCTTATTCCATACCTTATTATACACATGTCATAAACTTCTATTCATACTTATCTAAAGTTCAACAATGCATAAGCACATTTCAATTACCTCATTACCACTTACAACATTATTGAAATTAGCTCGGTTGGAATCATCTCTGCCTTAACAAAACAATTTCGTTAGAGCCGAGAGATATCACACTATCACAGTCCACATATGGCATGTATAGCTAGACTCTTACTCACGCTAGGCTAGTCTGAGAATCGAGTAAACCATGCTCTGATACCACTAAATGTAACACCCCTTACCCGAGTCCGACACCAAGGCTAGGTACGAGGCATTACCACGCTTAATCTTACTAAACTCTTCAAATTAGAGTATAAAATTTCATTTAAGCCTATCAATTACTCAATCCTGGCCTACGAGGCCTTAAACATACCTCTGAGAAGTTTTGGAACTAATCCCAAAACTTTTATGAACTTAAGAAACTTTTCCACAAAATAGGGGCCACACACCTGTATTGGTCTAGGGATACACCTATGTGCCTCTAAAATAAGGCCGTGTCTTCCATCCGTGGTCGACACTGACCACTTTTACACGGCCTTGACATGCCTGTGGCCACAACCCGTGTGCTAAAACTTAACATTCTGACTTATCTACACGGCATATGCACACGCTCGTGCACTTCAGTCGTGGGCGAATTAAATTCCAAGTGAATGTGCAGACTTCACACGGCCTGGACACACACCCATGTGCTAGCCGTGCCTCCATATTGTCTAGACACATGCCCGTGTGTCTACCACTGTGGAGAATCATTAGGCTATCTACCAAGACCTTTTTCCACTCTCATTTGTATACATTCATATATCATTACATAATTTTACATAGCTTCAATATAGCTCTTGAATTAACGACATTTACTCATATGAGAAATAAAGTCTTCATCCCATACACTAGGGAGAACTCTATCCAATACAATTACAAACAACTTAAGTAGACACAACTAAATTATAAATTCTCTCAAGCAAACACAATGTGGCTACATTAATAAGAAATTAATTAACTTTAAAAGAATCCCTATATATGCCATGACGCAAAGGAACTTGAAACACCATACCAGGAGTCTACTCGATAGTGTGAAAACATTTCCGGTGGTCTCCAACCTGAGCAAATTAAATCCTATAAGAGATGTGAAAAAGAAAAGGAGTAAGCAAAAATGCTTAGTAAGTTCATCTGCATACAACTGATAAATGCTGATATTCATTAAATATACATGACTGCAAGTTATTATGATGAGCTTTTCTCATAAACTCATGGTTACTTACTTAATCATCCTTGAAGCTTACTCATTCTATTTCTTACCATATTCTTACCATACCTCAAGCCAATTGCTTGTTAAATTAGCATTCATTCCTGTACTGATCACTACATGATCACATAAGATCACATATCAAACATTTTTGATAATCCAATCATACTACAAATCTCTCGATGGTTTCGCACTTAGCCCACAAATTATTTACAAGCGATGGTATCGCACATAGCCCATCGATTTCTACTTAATCAGGTGGTATCGCACATAGCCCACCGATCATTTATAAGCGATGGTATCGCACACAACCCACCGATTACTACTTAATCTGGTGGTATCGTACATAGCCCACCGATCATTTAAAAGTGATGGTATCGCACACAGCCCATCGATTACTAATTAATCAGGTGGCAACGCACATAGCCCACTGATAACAATATAATTGATGGTATCGCACATATCCCATCATTAACATCAATAAGGTGATATCGCACATAGCTCACCGTTATTTTACATTCATGAATAGTAATCCATATATATTCTCTATTCAAATGTTCACTCGAGAACATCCTCACGTACTACTATTCTTACTTAACTTTCTACAATATTCATTTGCATTCCTACAATGTATCAATAACTCTATCTCATGCACTTAAAACACATTGATCATACATAACCCTCTAGGGGTTCATCATATACTGAATTCATCTCAATTCAATTCTAACACACACTTGTGCTTCTCATAGTGCCATCACATACCTTCTCTCTTTCGGCTTACTCATTGATTCTCTCAAATTGTTAAATAACACTTTTGAATATCATACACTTAATGTCATACTGACATCATACCCCAATAGGGTCTTACATGTATTAACATTTCGATGCCATGTCCCCGACATGGTCTTATATGAATTTTTATACCGAAGCCAAATTCTAATATGGTCTTACACGAGACTTTAATCATTATCATATCATGCTATATACATTTCTTATTACCCTTAGACTCAATTCTCTTGACATCTCATCAAACTAAATTTCATAAATTCATAGAGTAAACATACATTCCATACAACATTGGAATATTAAATTAACTCATATGTAATTGTAATGTTTACACATGAACTTACCTTGATGTCGAAAGGGCCGAAAGGGACCTTTCTACCCACATTTCTCTTTTCACCCATTCTAGGTCTGAATCTTGATTTCTTTTGTAACACCCCAAACCTGGCCCATGATGTCACAGGGTGAAGTAAAATCAAGTCTTAGTTAAATTTTAGAAAGAACCGGTAATTTGGAAGATAACTTTTTTTGCTTATTGCGGTGTCTTGAAAATAATGATGCTTTGATTACTGAAAACTCCACTTTTCACTTTAATATTTAATCGGCCGAGGTGTCGCATTTGATATAAATAGTAAAATAATAAAATAAATCAAGTACAACCTTGAAAGACCTTATTACATAGCGAAAATCCCAAATTTAAAAAAAAAAAATGTAAACTTATAGTATTGCCAAACTATAAAGAAAGGAAATCAAAAATTACGGCCTCCACGAGTCCGCCTCGACTCCTGCATCCACGAGCTACTGCTCACCTGAAAAGTTAAGGAAAGGGGTGAGTCATCAAGACTCAGTGTGTAAAAACCTCCCACATTATACTTACTGCATCCAATCCACAATCACACATTGGCCTTAGTGAACATATCAACATACACATATGAATGCAATAAGCCCAACCCAAACCTAGTTTTTCCATCCACTACACACCAACCCGTACCAACCAATCACACCGTGGGGATTTCTACAATCAACCCTCCATTCGCTACACCCCATCACGAAAGTCATGCTGCCAATTAAATACGATCATTAGGTGACCAGATAATATTTTGTGGCACAGCAATCGATCACTATGTGACCAAATATATATATATATATACATCGTGGCAGCGCCACCGATCACAATGTGACCAAAAATAATGTATGAACATATGTATATATATCGTGGCAAAGCCACCGATCACTACGTGACCAATTAAGCACTTCCCCTTCATATCAAACCCATACCCATGATCTACATACAAAACCTAACAATGCAACATGCTATTCATAACACATCAGTCTGCCATACATACATTCGGCTATGCAAAGAAACGATATAGTCACGTACCTGGCAATCCTAGCCTTACCCATAAGGGCATCACGACTGTCTACACAGCCCCTTTTTCCAGCTTTTTAGCCCATACAAATGTTAGTACAGTTATAGTATAGTGTGTTTGAAAGTTTACACACCTGATAACACGTAAGACGACACTCTCTATGTTGACACTATCGCTAGCCGAAACTACCACCATCTGCCTATTGTTCTGCTCAAAAGCCGGCCCACAACCTTGTGGCCAATCACGAATAGCAGAACACCGCGCGTTTCTTGAACTTTGGGGCTGGGACTATAGATCCAACCCCTTCCATTGATTTGCTGACATTCGAGTCCATGAATGATCTTGGTCATAAGGTACTATGATGATTGCTTAGCGAAACATTAGGTTAAGGCATGAATAACGAAAAGAAACCGATTGATCAACTTAGGAGAATTGAAATCCTTACCTTGAAATCTCAAAAGACATAATATGGTTCAAATACTATCGATTTTTGACTTAGAAACCTGGGCGATTAGATCTCTTTCAAATCCTGAATGCTGCCCAAAAAGAACACGAGATCAGAGAAAACGTCAAACTAAAGATGGCCCTAACAACCAACTAGCCATTCGGCTTTGGCCTCAAAAGTCTAAAAGATTACAAAAATAATAGCACAAGTCGACACTTACCTCTACAGAATATTTTGGCTACCACTTGCAAGAAGATTCAACAATTAAAGAAAAAGATTGAAATGTTGAAAGAAATAAAGCCAAGCCACAAATGAGATCTAGGAGTTTTTGACTTTTAAGAAAGATTCGAAAAAAGATGAACATAAAAGAGGCTAGGTAGATTCAACAATGAATAAGGTAGAAAAGAATTGGATGAGAAAGCCGAAAGAAAAATAAAGATACTTCAAATAGTAACTTAGGAGTTTCGGTTTTGGCAGAAGAAGAGAAGAGGAAATCCTCTAATGCCAAAAATATGAGGAGAAAAGAAGAAGAAAGAAAACTATGCTTCGGGAAAATAAAAGGAAATTTTGGTACACCCTTAACCAAATGAGAATTTCGGCATGCCCTTAGTCACTTCAATCGATTTCCCCTGCACACAGTCCCCCATTCGGCCACCTCTTCCCCCTCTATCCTATCCCTCATTTTTCTCTTATCCTCATCTTCCTATCTTCTGACTCAATCCACACTTACTCCTTTAGAGTCCCAGCCGAAACCACCTCTCACTCCTCAGGAACATATATTAAAAAAAAACACTCCTTTTGCTTAACATGGGATTCGAACCTGCTCCCTTCAAATCCCTTGTGGCATCACCTTCCTATGCCCTTAGTGGCACCTCCTTGCCACTTTACCAACTAGATTTTTGTGTTAACTTTCCCATTCAAGTATCCTTAAGGCCCACTTCACCTAGTTCTCCCTTGTAGAGTCTAAAAATAAAATTTCTACCAAGGCTCAGGCTTAACCTCAAGCCTTCCCGAAAGCTCTAAACACACCAGACACACACACAGAGCATGGCATTCACACACAACACATCACAAATGCAGAGCCCCCAATCTAGGATGTTACATCTTTGATCTAGAACAATAGATTTTACTGATTTAATAACTTATACATCATAATACACCATAATCTATACTTAGGCAAAATTGACCAATTTGCCTTTATACTTTGGCAAAATTATAATTTTGCCCCTAGGCTCGTAAATGAATTTTCATCACATTTTCTTGTTAAAAAAAACTTAGCTAAACATTTAATCCTCTTACAACTACTCACAATTCCAACTATTTCATGCCTTAATGAACAAATTATAACTTTTACATTTTAGTCCAAATTAGGTGTTTTCACAATAACACCTTTCACAAAAGTTGTTTATTAACATCCTATCATTAATTTTCTTCCATAAAAACTCAGAAACCAACATAAAATCTCTCATGGCAAGTCCCTAGACTTTCAACCATGTTGCAAAATTGATCGTGTCAAACAGTCGAGTTTTAATATTTATAAAAGAGTGATCGAGCCTGTAGACTAACTATGACAACGATGAGGCAAGTGCACCTATCGAACAGTAGTATAGATTAGGAAAAAATATCTTATCGAACCCAAGGGAACCTAAAAGTACTACTGGTCACTTTTTTTCTATTATTTAGCTTGAGATATGAAGTGATTGGATAATTAAACTAATGAAATACTTAGACTAAATGCAAAGACAAAATAATGAATTGGAGAAAGACTTTAGGAAAACTCAGTTGATGAAGATGATACCCTCAGGAAGAATCCACCTATGACTTCACTTATTATTTATTCCCCAAACTATATGATTTCTTGACTTAGCTTGATCCGTGAGATCCCTAACCTATATTAAACCCTCTCTCGAGGTGAATAACATCTAACCTTAGATTAATTAGTGGAACTCTCATTCTTTTATAATAACCCCCTAAGGAAGCAGTAAATCGATCAATGGATTCCCATATTAGGTTTTACCCTAATCTGGTAAAATCTCGTAACCCTATCTCTAGGCACCCGATCAACTCCGCTTAATTATGCTAGATCTACTCTTAGGTAGGGTCTATTCCTCCTCCACCTAAGCACATCGGATTAAATTAAGCAACATAATTAAGAACAAACTAAGTGCTTATCATATAATTTAGAAATCAAATAACAAAATTCATCATAGGTTTCATCCCCTTCAATTATCTGAAAGGTTTAGTTCATAACTAAATAAGAGAACATCTCAAGAGAAAAGAATAAACAAAACATAAGAAATCTATAAAACCCCCTGAAGGAATTGAAGGAAAGATCCTCCGTCTTGAATAGAGCTCCGGCTTCTTGAGATGGATCAACTGGCTATCTTCAAGTGACTCCCTAAAAGATGAAAGCTTCGGCAAAAGCCTCTACAGAAAGCTCCCTCTTTAATGTCTGCCTTGGGTTGTTTATATAGGCTTTGGGATGCTATACTTGGCTCTTAAGTACCTCATTCAAGTAGAATTACTATTAGGGTGATAGAGTAAACTTAGGAGTATGTTTCTTTGGCTTCAAGCATCCAAATCCGAGTGAAATTGCTCTCTTTCGTGGCAGGGGCACGGCCATGGCACACGCCCGTGTAAATTGTGGTTGGGTCGTGTCTCGATTCTGTCATTTTGGGCATGGCCGTGTAAGTCAAGATTTAGGTCGTGCTTCAGGTCTGTCGATTGGGACACGACCATGTAGATCGCCAGGCACGTCCGTGTGATGAATGAATGCTGCACGACCGTGTGTCGCAGAGTTGAGGTTGTGCTCTAGGTAATCGGTGAGGCACGGTGGTGTGGGATTTGGGCCATGCCGTGTTGTTTTCTTGCTAAGGCCCAATTACTCCATTTTAAGCCCGTTTTGTGTTCTTTTTATCCTCGGGTGCTTTCCTGAGTATAAACATGAAAAGAAAGGATTAAAAGCACCTTTTTACATAAATCAATGGCTAAATCATCCAAAAGCCTATTAAATATAGGGTTAAAATATGTTACTTTTACAATTTATCAAAAATAGTCCCTTCTTTAGGAAGCTTAAGCTTTGGGGACTCCAAAAGTATAAAAAGTATTAACTAAAACCATCAAAATCACTTACTTGTGAGAAGAAATGCTTACTAAAATTTTGAGCTTCAAAAACCTCCATCCTTGTTGGTATTTTTGGTGGATGAAGAGAAGAAATAAAAAGATGATAGCTTTCTTACTTATTTCATCTTATTTTATTTCTTTTTACTCACCTAATAGGACAACATTTAATGCCCTTGTCCCCTTTGTCATCCTTTGACTGGCCAAGCTAATTACCATGGCCCAATTGCACATTTGGGACCTCCAATTATAAACCATTGCTATTTAGCACCTCTAGCAATTAAAATAGAACTTTCGCACTTTGTGCGATTTAGTATTTTTCACAATTTAGCTAGAAATCGCTAAAATTAAAGCACCAAAATTTTCTTAACCATTATAAACATGTTATAACACATAAAATATCATGAGAATAATTTTCTCTAACCTTGAGTTAGTGATTCTGAGATCACTATTTTGACTAGCCCCTAAATCAAGCAGTTACATGGACAATTGCAGATATCAAAGGAATTAGCCCAGCAATTTGCATGCACAAAATAATACTTGAAAATTTCCATGGTAAATCTATTGAACAGTAAAGGAGACCGAATCTTATCATGAAGGACATAGTTAATAATGAGATTATCAAATGGTTGAATGCTAGAATTATATACCCTATTTGTGATAGTTCTTGGGTGAGCCCTATTTAGTGTGTACCCATGAAAGGATGAGTCACAATAGTCAGCAATGATAATAATGAACTCATTCCCACACATATTGTCACAAGTTGGAGAGTTTGTATGGATTATCGAAAACTCAACAAAGCAATGAAGAAGGACCATTTCCCTTTACCTTTTATAAATTAGATACAGGATAGACTAGTAGGGAAAGCCTCTACTATTTTTTAGATGGCTACTCAGGGTACAACCAAATTGCCATATCTCCTATTGATCAAGAAAAGACTATATTCGTTTGTCTTTATGGAACATTTTCTTTCAGAAGAATGCCATTTGGGTTATGTAATGTCTTGACAACCTTCTAGCGTTGCATGATGGCAATATTTTTTGACATGGTGGAGAAGTTCCTTAAAGTATTCATGGATGATTTCTCGATGTTTGGAGACACTTTTGAAGATTACTTAAAAAAATTTGGAGTTAGTACTTTGTCGATGTCAAGAAATAAATTTTGTACTGAATTGGGAAAATTGCACTTCATGGTTTTTGAAGGCATTGTTTTGGGCCACAAGATTTCATAACAAGGAATTTCCATCGCCAAAGAAAAAATAGAAGTCACTGAAAAGTTGCCACCACCTACTTTAGTGAAAGGAATCAGAAGCTTCCTAGGTCATGTTGGATTTTACCATTGCTTAATCAAAGAATTTTCAAAGATACCCAAACCTCTATGTCAATTATTGGAGCAAAACATGCCATTTCATTGTAATGAGTTACGCTCAAAAGCATTCGAAGAGCTAAATGAGTGATTAATTATAGCACCTATAGTCACTACACTAGAGTGGACTCTACCATTCGAACTAATGTGTGATGCAAGTGACTTTGCTACTGGAGCAATGCTGGGGAAACAAAAAACCAAGATGTTTCATGCTATATATTATGCCAATTGCACACTGACAGATTCGCAACTCAATTACACCACCACGGGGAAAGAGTTGTTAGCAGAGTGGTGTTTGCCTTTGAAAAATTTAGAGCTTATTTAGTGGCACCAAAGTCAAAGTTTATACAGATCATTTTGCTACGTGGTGACAAAAAAGAGAGGCCAAATCCAGACTCATTAGATGGATATTATTGCTGTAAGAATTTGATTTGGAAACCAAAGATAGGAAAGACACTAAAAATCAAGTGGCTGATCACTTGTCAAAATTTGAAGTAGGGAATAATTATGGTGATAGTCAAATGATTAAAGACGAATTCCTTGATGAGCAGTTATTGTTGGCTATGGCATTGCTATGGTCTGATGATATTATGAACTTTCTAGTCAGTGGGTTGCTGCCACCTACGCTCAATCATCAAGGACAAAGGAAATCCCTTCACGATGTCAAGCAATATTACTGGGATGAGCCATTTCTATTCAAGCAGTGTGTAGTTCAAGTAATTTGGAGATGTATTCCGGATGATGAAATTCAAAGTATTTTGTATCACTGTCATTTTGCACCTTATGGCTGACATTTTGGAAGCATATGAACTATTGCAAAGGTTTTCCAATCTAGTTTCTATTGGCCCACCATGTTTAAAGATGCTCATGAGTCCTGTCAAAGATGTGATCATTGTCAAAGAACTGGTAACTTATCAAGGAGACACGAAATGCCGCTGCAAAATATTTTAGAGGTGGAATTATTTGATGTATGGGGAATTGATTTCATGTCCATTTCCACCATCATGGGGAAAATCTACATTTTTATCATTGTGGATTATGTCTCTAAATGGGTTGAAGCTGTGTCTTTACCTACAAATGATGCCAAATCAGTTCTGAGATTCCTGTATACAAATATTTTTACCAGGTTTGGTACCCCTCGTACCTTAATTCTGATGAAGGTTCACATTTTGACTATATATTAATTGTCAATGCTCTGAACATATATGAGGTCAAACATAAAATTGCCACGACATACCACCCACAGACGAATGGACAAGCTGAAATTTACAATAGATAAATCAAGCAAATTCTAGAGAAAGTTGTTAATCCTAAATGTAAGGATTGGTCAGCGAGGTTGGATGAAGCGTTGTGGGCTTATCGCACAACTTTCAAGACACTGTTGGGATTGTCACCTTTTAAGCTTGTCTATGGTAAACCATGTCATTTGCCAGTTGAGCTAGAACACAAAGTATGTTGGGCAATCAAGATAATAAACTTGGACTGGGGTGCTGCTGCCAATCATTACTTACTGGAGCTTAATGAGATGTAACAACCCGCTTTCAGTGAAATCAGAACAGTGGTTTCGAGACCATAAATTTGATTTGAGAATATTTATTTTATTATTATTTTAATGTCTATAGCATGTTAGTATTGTCGTATAACTCTATCATTAAGAAATTTTATCGTTTGCATGCTTATTTCGATAAAAATGACTAAATTACAAAAGGTAAAAAATTAGAGTTCTATAGGCTAAAGGCACTAAATAGCTAAAGAACTTAAATTTATGAGTACTTGAATGGTAATTAGACCATTTTTTATTTGAGTGGACAAATATAGACATTAAATAGGTGAATTTTAAGTTAAAAAAAAAGGTTAAATTTGTAATTCATTAAATAAGTTAAGTAAAATTAATTAAAACAAAAGCTATCATCTTTGTCTTGTTTCTCTTCCACAGAAAATTAGGGTGAAAAAAACCATTGAAGAAGCTTAAAGGTTCCACTACATCTCATAGCTAGCATCGTATTATTTTTGATCCCGTTTTTAATGATTTTTATGTTTTTGGAGTTGTTGTGGCTTAATCTAGCTAGCCTAGGGACTAATTTGTAAAACCATTAAAAGATTAAAGTTTTGCCATGAATGAATTCATGTTGTTTGACATAGCTCGATTTAGGGCCTAGTCAAAACAGTGGTTGCGAGACCACAAATTCTAGGTAGAAATATGTGTTTTATGATTTTTAAGAGCTTTATAGCATGCTTGCATGATTGTGTGTGTAACACCCCAAACCCAGCCTAGAAGTTAGGCTCGAATCTGGCGTGTCACATTGGGGTGCTTTTTGAGAAACCATGGTTCCATTTGAAAACCTTTCTTGATATTAAAAACTAAAGTCCTAGTTTGCATTTGTTTATTATTAACCGACATTTATTAAAAAAATTACTAAAAAAAAATTGTTGGTTGCGAAAACTTAATTAAAATGATTGACTTATGAAAACGTGATGTTTACAACCTATTCATGAAAGCGTAGTATTTTGAAAGCAGACATTGTTTTGGAAAACCGTGATACAAAGTTTAGCAGATTTAAAACATAATAAACTAAAAATCTGAAACTAAAACTAGAATTTAAGAAAGGCCTTATTACAAAATATTAAACCAAGTTAAAAATAAGTAAAATACTAGAGTCCAAAACTGCTCGTAGTGTGGCCACCTCCGAGTCCTCCATCACGTCGAATCGCCATCGAGGATTACCTAAGAAAAAATATTAAAAAGAGGGTGTGAGTTTACGAAAACTCAAAGTGCATAACCTCATCGGCAAGAACATGAATCACAAGCAGTTTGGGCGAAGCCCATTTCAAGAATGGTGGCAATTGGGCCTTAGCCCATAAAAGCCTCGATTGGGCCTTAACCCATAAATGTCACAAATCATATTTATCTGGCCTAAGCCCATCTCAAATAAAACCACATATGCAATGCATTAATGCCCATACCAACCACACTCGCCTCTGTCCAACCATGCACTCCTGGGATTTAATCGACCCCCATCCCTACACTCCTTATGTAGCACCGGTTATGCACTAACTTATCAAGTCTGACATATAGTCTCGATGGCTAAAGCCTTGGTGGATCCACAATCGTCAGCGACCATGCGATCCTATCTGCACTTCCCCTTTCGAATAATCCCATCCCCATGCAACATAATAACACATGAATGCAAGATACCATAATAATTATACGATAACAACCATAAATCACATTCAAGAATAATCATATAACATGTAGGGGCATTTTCGTCATTTTTGCCCTCTAGGAGCATATCGGCCATTTTACCCATCGAGGGTATTTCCGTAATTTACTTACCAAGGGTATTTTCATAATTTACCCACTAAGGGTATTTTCGTAATTTACCTACCGAGGGTATTTTCGTAATTTTCCTACCAAGGGTATTTTTGTAATTTACCCACTAAGGGTATTTCTATAATTTCACAACCTAGGGGTATTTCGATAATTTTACAAACTAAGGGTATTCTAGTAATTTTACAAACCAAGGGTATTTTAGTAATTTTGTAAACCAAGGGTATTTCGGTAATTTTGCAAATTAAGGGTATTTCGATAATTTCACAAATTAGGGTCTTTCGGTAATTTTACAAACTAGGGGTATTTTGGTAATTTTACAAACCAGGGGTATTTCGGTAATTTTGTAAACTAGGGGTATTTTGGTAATTTTGTAATCTGAGGGTATTTCAGTAATTTCACAAATTAAGGTATTTCAGTAATTTTGTAAACTAGGGGTATCTTGGTAATTTCACAAATTAGGGTATTAACGACCCAATAGAAAGTCCACTGTCACCTCGAACGACTCAAATATTCTAAACAGAGATAAAGATGCGAATGGGCCTAAGGCCCATTGTTGGCCCAAGTAGGCCTACACACTCGTGTGGCCCATTTAGCCCAAACCTCGCCACATATATGAGATTCATATAGTCTAGTTCACTATCTTCTACTCAATCATACAATTTACTCATACGGGCCCCCGAGCCCATTGGGCCCACTTGGCCCCTTTCGGGCTATTGTAGCCCGACACTACTGATAGCCTCAACTATCGCGTTGAAGCCCCACACATGCGCTCGCATGCTTGTGTGGCTACCATCGTCGTGTGATCGGTTATCGGCATTTGCCGCTCTACAACTATAGTAGAGGGGGTACACACCTGATATGAATTCTGAAGCTGCTAAACCGCGCTCCCAAAGCTCCTATGCCTAACGCCCACCAAGGTATCTTTTCTCTCCTCCTAGAATGCTCTTTATATAGCTAGCTTCTCACCTTCCTTCTTTATATCTTTCTGATGTGGGATCCTTCCGCTAGTAGGGTTTAAATCCAACTCAAACTCTTGCCGCCCCATCTTAGCAAAATAAATACTCCCTTGCTTCTCATGAGATTCGAACTCAGGTTCCCTTGTAACATAATCCACGCTGCTAGCCACTTTACCAACTAGCTTCTTGTTTCTAAAATCATGCAACTAAATATAAGTCCTATGGCCAAATTCAAAATCCATTTAAAAGAAAACTAAAATGCAAGCACCAAGACTTGAACCTTGGACCTCCTTCCTTCCTCTATGGCGTCACCCCCTTGCTCCTTAAGTGGCGTCACTTTGCCACTACACCACACGCTCCACTTGTCATTTTTCCCCACATTATATTCTTAAAGCCTACCTACCAACTCTAGGGTTTTTTTTTCACCTAAAACCAAAATTTTTCCTATAGCCTAACTTTAACCCGGGACTTCATAAAAGCCTCCTAACCTTCCAAAATCAATCACCTAATAAGTCCAACTTGCCTTAGTACCATTCTCTTGTTCTAAAAAATTTTAAACGTTACTACCCCAAGGCCCATTGGGCGTAATCCTACTAGGCCCAGTTCCAGGATGTTACAAATCTACCTTCCTTAGAGAAATTTTGTCCCCGAAATTTCCAACTATCTCATAGCCACAATACCGGATATACCACTACGCTTCTACTGCACACTCTAGTCCTAATTATCTGAATTACAAATTTTATGAATTTAGCTCATAGTTCTAATAATTAAACAAATGTTTTATGGAAGCAGTAGTTAAGGGTTGTTTTTGAAATTGCCAGCTCACTGTAGTTTTTAGTCCCTTACGGGCCTCAGTATAGTCTATCATCTAAAGTAAGCCCAGTATCTACCTAGAGTAGTAACAGTTTAAAATAGATAAGAGAACTGACTTGGTCCGACGCTGGAGACTTGGTGTGCCACACAAAAACCTTTCAAAACTACTTCAAAATCATTTGTAAACATCTTTAAAATAAACACTAAAACCCATCTCATAGCCCTATTTTTGCAACTTAAGCTCTGATACCACTAAATGTAACACCCCAAACTCGGCCTAGAAGTAGGCCCGAATCTGGCGTGTCACGTTGGGGTGCTTTTCAAGAAACCATGGTTCCATTTGAAAACCTTTCTTGATATTAAAAACTAAAGTCTCAGTTTGCGTTTGTTCATTATTAATCGACATTTATTAAAAAGTTATTACCAAAAAAATTTGTTAGTTGCAAAAACTTAATTAAAATGACTGACTTATGAAAATGTGATGTTTACGACCTATTCCCGAAAGCGTAGTATTTTGAAAGCAGATATTGTTTTGGAAAATCGTGATACAAAGTTTAGCAGATTTAAAACATAATAAACTAAAAATCTAAAACTAAAACCAGAATTTAAGAGAGGCCTTATTACAAAATATTAAACCAAGTTAAAAATAAGTAAAGTACTAGAGTCCAAAATAGCTCGTAGTGTGGCCACCTCTCGAGTCCTCCAAAGACGTCGAACCGCTTCGAGGATTACCCGAGAAAAATATTAAAAAGAGGGTGTGAGTTTACTGAAAACTCGGTGTGCATAACCCTCATCAATAAGAACATGAATCACAGCAGTTTGGTAAAGCCCATTTCAATAACGGTGGAAATTGGGCCTTAGCCCATAAAAGCCTCAGTTGGGCCTTAACCCATAAATGTCACAAATCATATTTATTTGGGCCTGAGCCCATCTCAAATAAAACCACATATGCAATGCATTAATGCCCATATCAACCATGCACTCCGTCTCCTACCAACCCTGCACTCCTGTGGGGATTTAATCGACCCCTCATCCCTACACTCCTTATGTAGTACCGGTTGCGGCACTAACTTATTGGTACAGCATAGCTGCTCGGTGGCTAAAAGCCTTCGGTGGATCCACAGTCATCAAGCGACCATGCGATCCTATCTGCACTTCCCCTTTCGAATAATCCCATCCCCATGCAACATAATAACACATGAATGCAACATACCATAATAATCATACGATAACAATCATAAATCACATACAAGAATAATCATATAACATGTATGGGCATTTTCGTCATTTTTCCCTCTAGGGGCATATCGGTCATTTTATCCATCGAGGGTATTTTCGTAATTTACCTACCAAGGGTATTTTCGTAATTTACCTACCAAGGGTATTTTCGTAATTTACGTACCAAGGGTATTTTTGTAATTTTCCTACCAAGGGTATTTTCGTAATTTACCCACCAAAGGTATTTCGGTAATTTCGCAACCTAGGGGTATTTCGATAATTTTGCAAACCAGGGGTATTCTAACTAGGGGTATTTCAATAATTTTACAAATTAAGGGTATTTCAATAATTTCACAAATTAGGGTCTTTCGGTAATTTTACAAACTACGGGTATTTTGGTAATTTCACAAACCAGGGGTATTAAGGTAATTTTGTAAACTAGGGGTATTTTGGTAATTTTGTAATCCGAGGGTATTTTAGTAATTTCACAAATTAGGGTATTTCGGTAATTTTGTAAACTAGGGGTATTTTGGTAATTTCACAAATTAAGGTATTAACGACCCAACAGAAGGTCCACTATCGCCTCGAATGACTCAAGTATTCTAAACAGAGATAATGATGCGAATGGGCCTAAGGCCCATTATCGGCCCAAGTAGGCCCACACACTCGTGTGGCCCATTTAGCCCAAACCTCGCCACATATATGAGATTCATATAGTCTAGTTCACTATCTTCTACTCAATCATATAATATACTCATATAGGCCCCCGAGCCCATTGGGCCCACTTGGCCCCTTTCGGGCTATTGTAGCCCGACACTACTGATGGCCTCAACTATCGCGTTGAAGCCCCACACATGCGCTCGCACGCTTGTGTGGCTACCATCGTCGTGTGACCGGCTTATCGACATTTGCCGCTCTACAACTATAGTAGAGGGAGTACACACCTGATATGAATTCTGAAGCTGCTAAACCGCTCCCAAAGCTCCTATGCCCAACGCCTACCAAGGTATCTCTCCTCCTAGAATGCTCTTTATATAGCTAGCTTCTCACCTTCCTTCTTTATATCTTTCCGATGTGGGATCCTTCCGCTAGTAGGGTTTAAATCCAACTCAAACTCTTGTCGCCCTATCTTAGCAAAATAAATACTCCCTTGCTTCTCATGAGATTCGAACTCAGGCTCCCTTGTAACATAATCCACGCTACTAGCCACTTTACCAACTAGCTCCTTGTTTCTAAAATCATGCGCAACTAAATATAAGTCCTATGGCCAAATTCAAAAATCCATTTAAAAAGAAAACTAAAATGCAAGCACCAATACTTGAACATTGGACCTCCTTCCTTCCTCTATGGCGTCACCCCCCTTGCTCCTTAAGTGGCGTCACTTTGCCACTATACCATACACTCCACTTGTCATTTTTCCCCACATTATATTCTTAAAGCCTACCTACCAACTCCCAAGGTTTTTTTTTTTCACCTAAAACCAAAATTTTTCCTATAGCCTAACTTTAACCCAGGACTTCATAAAAGCCTCCTAACCTTCCAAAATCACTCACCTAAAAGGTCCAACTTGCCTTAGTACCATTCTCTTGTTCTCAAAAATTTTAAACGCTGCTACCCCCAAGGCCCATTGGGCCCAATCCTACTAGGCCCAGTTCTAGGATGTTACAGTGTGAAAATTTCATGAAGAAATTTTATAAGTTCGTGAACAATTTGTCTATTTGGACTAAATTGCAAAGATTAGAAAATATGAGATTCTAGAATATTTAAGTATGAAATAGCATTATAAAAATTATTAAAAGTCCTTATTTAGCAATTAGACCAATATATGTTAAGATGGATAAAAATAGACATGAGAAGGAAAAATCGCAAGAAATGGCCTTAAGGGCATTTTTGTCATTTGGTTAATAAATAATTAAAAGGGAAAAAGAAGTCAAAATTGTGTCCATCTTCATCCTCCATAGCCGAAAATCACAAGGACTCCATATCTAGGGTTTTGTCATCTTTCAAGCTTGACTGTAAGTACCTCCTAGCCGGTTTTTAATGTTCTTCGTATTTTTGATATTCTCATTGCTCGATTTAGCTATTTCTAGCTATATTTTGAGCTAGGGTTTATGTTCAAAAATTTACCCATGTATGACATGCATGTATTTTGATGATTTATGGAAGAACAAGAAAGTTTGATGTATGATAAACATCTTTTTCTAAGTAATTTTCGTGAAAAATTCATAAAAGGACTAAATTATAAAAGTCATGAAAAGGGTCATACATGAGTGAAATAGTGGAAATTAGGGGCTGTTGTAGTTAAGAAAATGATCCAGCTAGGCTTAAAATACAAGGAAGTTGAATAAAAATCATTTTACGAGCTTAAGGGAAAAAGTGTAATTATGTAAAAGTTTAGGGGCAAAATCATAATTTTGTCAAAGTATGATTCATGGGTCAGTTTAGTCAATTTGAGTATTAAACAAGTGAATTTTTTATTATAGATCAAGAAATAAGAAGCCCAGACCGAAATCGAGGCAAGAATAATATTGTGGACTAAATCGAATATCTACACACATTTTGAGTACCGAGGTAAGTTTGTGTGAAATTAAAGCTACAAAATGTTTTTATATATTAAATTGCTTGATATTATGAGAATTGAATATTATTTCTATGAAATCGACTAACGAGGCCTTGATAAGAGTATGATGAAAATATGTTAATTGAAGTCCCGGTTGAATATTCGGAATAGCAAGGATACTAATGTCACGACATGAGATAAGGAGGTCCCGTATAAGACCATGTCTGGGACATGGCATCAACACCGAATAAAAGAGGTCCCGTATAAGACCATGTCTGGGACATGGCCTTGGTACGAAAAGAAGATCTCGTGTAAGACCATGTCTGGGACATGGCATCGATATCTATATACAATATCGTATAAGACCATATCTGGGATATGGCATCGACATCGAGATATGAGATCCCGTGTAAGACCATATATGGGATATGACATCGGCATCAAGATGTGATCCCATGTAAGACCATATCTAGTATATGGCATTGGCATCGTAATACATGTATGATGAGATTGAGTATCCTTCGACATTCTGAGTAGTTCAATGGGCAAAGAGTTAAGTTTACGTACAGATGACTAAGAGCTAAGTTTATGTTTAAGAGATTAAAAGTACTAAAGTTGTATGATGAAGTGCTATAGGTACCTATGAGTAATATACGAGATATAAATGCGAAATGTGATGTGTGAATTAGTAAGATTGTGCATGAGCAAGTTATGTTGATGTATTTGAGAACTTGCTATTATTCAATGAGATGAATGGATGTCATTATAAGTCCTTTGATGCTATTTATTTCATGCAAACTTACTAAGCTTAATGTTTATCCCTCTATTTTCCCTTTTCCTTGTAGCATCGCCAAGCTAGCTCAGGGATCGTAGGACGTCAGAGTACGGATCACACTATCTACTATTCTTTTGGTATAGTAAAGTTGATTTATTTTGAGTATGATATGTGTAGGAACTTGGTCATTTTGTTATGTCATATTTGTTAGCCAAAGTGTTGGCTATTAATGTCTTTCCTTTCATTTTGTAAATGGCCTTTAGAAATTGGTCAATACTTGTTAAATTTAATATATCCAATGCTGATGATATTCATGAAGTGCAAATTAGTGCAATTGATTAAGTAAGTGTGAAGTGTATGCATGATGAATTAGTGATTATTCATAGTGTATTATTGCTATGTAATGAGTTGCTTGTGGTAGAACAAATGTGTTCAATTTTCATGGTGGCATTTGTCTTGGTAAATAGCCTTTTAATTGTCCACATGGGTAGACACATGACCGTGTGTCTAGGCCGTGCGTGACACACGGTCAGCCCCATGGGTGTGTTGATAGGTAGTGTGTCCCCTGCATTGAATTTGCGGGATTTCAATTTGTCACAAGGGCCAGCACACGGGCATGTGACTAGGCTGTGTGCCCTTAAGTGTTTGATGATGTCATAAATAGAATGCTAAGGTTTTTACACACGGGTGAGGACAAGGGCATGTCTTGGCCGTGTGAGGGACACGGGCCATAGACACGAGCGTGTGCCAGGTCGTGTGAAAACCCCTGTAGGTTCAAAATAAAAAATAAAATCCACACAGGTTAGGAACATGGCGTGTGTGACCACACGGCCTGCCCACACGGGCGTGTTCCATTACACATGGGCGCGTAGCCTTGTTTTAAGCAAAAAATTTTCTAAGTGTATAAAAGTTTTTGGTTTAGTCCCAAATCATTCTGTATGTATGTTTAGGGTCTTGTAGACCCATAATAGGGACGTTATGAATATGAATGAAAAAGTTTTATGTTGGAACGAAATATGAATGAAAATTTTTTAAGTTGGAACAAAATTTTATGGCTCGATGTATGTTTGAGCAAGTTAAGTTTGGTAAGGCCTCGTACCCAGTTCCGGCTTTGAATACGGGTAAGGGGTTTTACATTGTTTGTGAAGCTTGATGGTAGAAAATGAATCTTTGTTGTTAAATAAACAACTTTCGTAAAGTGATTTTGGTTGAAAATGTCAATTAGGTATTTATTTGTAAATTTTGTAAAATGTGAGGTGGAAATTGTGAAACAATGAAATGTATGAGCCTATATGAAATTTGGCTAGACTTGGGTAGGGATGAATTTGCATGAATATCATTTTACGAGCTTAGGGACTAAATTGTAAGAAATTAAAACAAAAGGGGCAAAATAATAATTTTGCAAAAATATGAATTTGGATTGAATTGAATAGAATGGTTGTTAAATGAATTGAATTTATTCATTTAGATCAAGATAGAGAACTCGTACAACTTTAGATTGGGGCAAAAATAAAGTTTTGGACTAATCAACTCCGTATCTACGATTTATCGTTGAGGAAAGTCCGTATGATTAAATAGCATTTTAAAGTTATCCGTATGATTAAATAGCATTTTAAAGTTATGTTTTAAATGCTATCATGTTATATTATCATATTATGTTTCGGCAAAAAAAAAAAATCCAACGGCGTATCGACGATCATCGATCAATAAAAAGGGATGGTTTTGACCATCGATTATGAAAAGGGATAGTTTCGACTATCGACTATGAAAAGGGATGGTGACGACCATCGAAAATGAAAAGGGATGGTTACGACCATCGTTAGCACACTTCGTGCCAGCTTGAGGGATTTCGATGTAACACCCCTTACCCGTATTCAACACCTAAACCGGGTACGAGGCATTATTGTACTTAATTTACTCAATATACAATCTCATTCCTACTTAAAACTTCTCATTCAAAACTTAACGTCCCTCTTTAGGTCTACTAGACCTTAAACATACATACGAAATGGTTCGAGACTAAACCGGAATCTTTTGAGCACTTAGAAAATTTTTACACAAAACAGGGCCACACGCCTGCGTGAAGAGGGACACGCCCGTGTGGGCAGGCCGTGTAGTCATACACGCCCATGTCCCTAATCCGTGTGGATTTTATTTTTCCTTTCAACCTACAGGGGTTTTCACACGGCCAGACACATGCCTGTCCATGGCCCGTGTCCCTCACACGGCCATGACGCGCCCGTGTCTTAGCCCATGTGCAAAAACCTTAACATTTTGTTTCTGACGTCATCATCTCAATTAGGTCACACGGCCAAGGCACATGCCCGTGTCCTTAGACAGTGTGTCCAATTAAATTCCTAATTTCAAGTGCAGACTTCACACGGCCCAGGAACATGCCTATGTCTTAGGCCATGTCTCCCATACGGTTGAGATACACGGCCGTGTCTCAGCACTGTGTTTACTACTAGGCATACTGACTTACCAACTTAGCATGCGGGGGTACACACAGCCTATCAACACACCTATGGGTGACACATGGCCTAGACTCACGTCCGTGTGTCTACCCGTGTGGACAATTGTAAGGCTATCTACCAAGCCAATTGCCACCCTGAAATACAACCACATTTATACCATTTCATCGTATCATATGTCATGACCATGAGGTACTTCTAATACCCAAAATCAAGATATCCACGCATAGTTTTACACTACATTCATCATTTGTATACTCTACCCATTACTCATCCCATCACACAAGCATGCTCTTCATGAACTTCATCATCATTGAATATATAAACTTGTCAATTGGCCAATTTCCAATGACCATTTACAAAATGATTAGAAAGACATTAATAGCCAACACTTTGGCTAACAAATATGACATAACAAAGTGATCAAGTTCCTATACATGTCATACTCAAATTAATCAAACTATGCTATACCAAAGAGAAGTTGATAGTGTGAGTCTGAACTCTGACGTCCCACGATCCCCGAGTTTGCTTGGCGGTACTACAAGGAAGAGGGAAATGAGAGAGGTAAGCATGAAGCTTAGTAGATTTGCATGAAATAAATAGCAACATAAAGGCTCATAATGTTATCCATCCATTACATTGTATAAAAACACAAAGTTTCAAGCACATTGCCATAACTTACTCATGCTTACTCTTACCATACATGTCATGTCACATATCGTAAACATTTCTTGTGAATTACTCACAAGCACCTGTATCACTTCATCACATAGCTTTAGCACTAATTTCATCTCTATTATAAGCTTAACTATTTATCCCGATGAATCACTTGGAATACCCGAGGATACACAATCATCATCATACACATAAACACGACACCAATGCCATATCCCAGATATGGTCTTACATGGGGTCACATCTCGATGCCGATGCCATATCCCAGATATGGTCTTATATGGGATCTTATATCAGTGTCGATGCCATATCCCAGATATGGTCTTATACAATTTCATATTCGATGTCGATGCTGATGCCATATCCTAGATATGGTTTGATTTGGGATCTCAATTCGGTGCCGAGGCCATGTCCCATACATGGTCTTATATGGGATTTTACCAACCTCATGTTTTAATAATGGTATCCTCTCACCTTTTAAGGTCCAACCAGGGCTTCAACATCATAAATTTTCATCATTTTCTCATTGAGCATCAATACTCATTTTCATAGAAATATTATACATCTTCACGAATATCAAACATTTTAAAACATTCTAGCATGATGTTGAATTTATTACACACAAACTTACCTCGTACCAAAATATGGAAATTTGCAATCTAGTCCAAAACCTTGCCTTTTCCTCGGTCAAGGTTAATTCCTCGTTCTTCTTGATCAATAATAACAAATTAGCTCATTTAGTTACCACATTAATCAATACATTTCAATAATTTCTACTTTGGAAAAATTACTATTTTACCCTTATACTTTGGCAAAATTATGATTTTCCCTAAGCTCGTAAATCATTTTTCATCAAATTTCCTCATTTAACAAGCCTAGCTGAACATTTATTACTCTTATGACAACTCATAATACCAATCATTTCATGCATTTACTGCCCAATTTACAACCTTTACAAAAAAAAAAAGGTCCTTTTAGGTGTTTTCATGGAAACACCTTTCACAAAAGTTGTTTATTTAACAACCATAATTTATTTTATTCCCTAAAAACTCAACAAAAACATAAGCACTCTCATAAAAAATCCCTAAACTTTTAACCATTTTGCAAAATAGTCCCCTCTTTAGCTAGCTTAAGCTTTAGAGGTTTCAAAAGTACAAATATTATCAAAAAAGACCATTAAAACAACTTAATTGCAAGGAGAAAAGAAAGGCTAAAATTTTGAGCTCTCAAAATCCTATTTTGCTGCTAATTTTCGGTGGAGAAGAAGATGAGAAAAGATGATATCTTTTTTTTCTTTATTTTATGATTAAAATCAATTTAGTCACCAAATTTTCACCTAACCAATTGACAAAGTCTTTTCTTTGTCCCAATAGCTGGCCACCACCATAAAAAAGGCCTAATTGCACATTAAGGATCTCCAATTGATATTCCTTATTTATTTAACACCTCTAGCTTGTAAAACAAAACTTTCTCACTTTATGCGATTTAGTCCTTTTTCGTAATTAAGCATGCAATCGCTAAAATTAATGCACCAAAATTTTCATGCACCCATACAATCATGCTATAACACATAAAATAATATTAAAATAATTTTATTCAAACTCAAATTAGTGGTTCCAAAACAACTATTTCGACTAGCCCCTAAATTGGTCTGTTACATTCGATGCAATTTACTTGCTATTATGGAAAGGTAGAAAGTATGTGTATTCTATAACACCTTAAACCCGGCCTGGACGTTATGGCCGCATCTGGCGATGTCACATGATAGTGCTTTAGAAAACGTAGTTACCAAAATGCCCTTTTCGATATTTTAGGTTACTGTAAAAAATGCATCGTTTATTCATTTATTGACCATTTTTAAAACATTATACGTTGCAGAAGCTTTTAAAACAATTTGCAAGGTCATAAGCATTTTGATAAAATCTTTGTTTACTTTGAAAACTCGCATTTGTCCTACTGCTACCAGTTCATAAAATAATAATCCCAAATTTATGAGAAAATCCGTAAAGGCCTTATTACATGAAATTTACCCAATTATAACCAAATCATAATTAAAAATAAACCGTAAATAGAAATCCAGAACCGTGGTCACCATCGAGTCCTCTGCCGTACTGATCCGTCTACTGTTGAGGATTACCTGAACATATTAAATAGAAAGGGGTGAGTTTTTGTAAACTCAGTGTGTAATCCCCATAGAAAACATACACACAGAAATATCAGATAGCACCCATTTCAGACAGAATATGTAGAAAACAGAGTCCTACCCATTAGTCTCTACACACCAACTCGTCCAACCCTACACACCATGTGGGGATAAAATCAACCCACCCAGCCCAACACACTAGGTTGTACCGAATGCGGCACATAATTAGAAATTTACAGCTGAGCTGCCATATAACAGGCTTAAGAGCCTTTCAAATGCTTTGTCCAATCATAATCAACCCACCCCGATGCAATGCAACATACAAGTATGACATGCTATTATGCCGTTAAACTCATATATATTCAGTTCAGTAAACATGCTTAATTCAGAAATCAGACAGACAAATCATTCGGTTAGGGGTCTAAGTATTGTTTACCGACCCTACGGTAGATCCACAGTCAACTTGGGTGACCCATGTAACCTTACAGAACATTTTAGAAATATGGGCTTACACGCCCATGTGGCCTACCTGTGTAGGTCCACACGACCCAATTGGTCGAGCCCGTGTGTCGCAGACGGCCTTGCCCACCATCACACGACCGTGTCACTCACGCACGGCCTGGCTTGTCGATCACACGGCCGTGTGGTGACTAACAATGTCGCACACGGCCTACCACATGAGCAACCACACGCCCGTGTGGCGTAGACATAAAAGTTTTTAGCTTTCGCTAAAACCTCATTTTTTACATTTTCGGGTACCCACCTGGTATCGAATCAATGTTCACGTAATCCTGAACCTATAATTGATATTCCAACGCCCAAAATCAATATTTACAACAGAACTAAATCGAGATACTAAGCCCGATATCTTTCAAAAACCTCACCTTCGAGCAGGGAATAGTGCTTAAGAAACACGAGAACTCGATTACAACCTTTGAGCAGTACCTAGATAAGTAAAATGATTGCTCCGTTAGTCGTTGAATCAAAATAGCACTAGAACTTAAAGTAAACCACTTACAGAACAAGGGCAGCGACAGTTGCAGAATAGAACCCGATTGAACGTGAAAACGACAAGAAAAAACAAAAAGAGAGGTGGGTTTTCGACAGCCAATGGGGAGGGGAAAGACTGCAAGAGGGGAAAAGGGAGAGAGGAAGAGAGCCGAAAATTTCCTAATTGAAACATTTATCAGATTCTGATAACTCCCCCTCCCAACTCCTTAATTATCTCATTCAAACACTCCATCAGCAGGGTTTAACTAAAATTTAAATTCTCTAAATCATGACAGACAAAAATAATGCTCATGTCACAACTCGAACACAAGACCTTTTCCATCCCAACACTCCTCTTAACCACCAGACCAGCAGGCCATTCTGACATGTTCTTACAATTAAATACTTATAAGCCTACTAACCAAAGAGTGGACTTTATTCATAAAAAAATACCAAAATTATACAAGTTGAGACTTGAACTTGGGACCTCCCACACACACCTAAAGCACTTATCTACTGAACCAGACACTCATCTATGTCAAAACTACCAAAAGCTGAATTTAAAGAAAAATGGGGCATTACAACTCTATCCCCTAAATGAAAATTTCATCCTCAAAATTTTACCTAATCAGAAGAGGTGAGGATACTGTTGACGCATCGAATCCTCTGGCTCCCAAGTGGCCTCCTCAGAGCTATGATTCCGCCACAGCACCTTTACTAAGGGGATTGATTTCCTCCACGAAACCTTAACGTCGTGATCCAAAACTGAACCAGCTCCTCCTCAAATGTCAAATCTGGTCTAACCTCCATGTCCTCAATAGGTACAATATGCATGGGATCAGAGCTGTAGCATCTCAACATTGAGACATGGAACACATCGTGAATACGATCCAACTCCGGAGGAAGCTCCAACTGATACACAACTGGCCCCACTCGCTTTAGAATGCAGTACGACCCAATAAATCGAGGGCTCAGTTTAGCCTTGCGACCGAACCTCAGAACCTTCTTCCATGTCGAGACCTTATGAAAGACTAAGTCTCCCACGAAATACTCAATATTCTTTTTCTTCAGATCAGTGTAGGATTTCTGCCTATCAGATGTAGCTTTCAGATGATCTCATATTAATCGGACCTTATCTTCAGTTTCAGAAACCAATTCTGGACCCAGAACACGTTGCTCACCCAACTTAGTCCAGCACAAGGGAGTGCGACACTTACGACCATACAAGGCCTCGTAAGATGCATCTGAATGCGAGAATGATAGCTGTTGTTATAGGCGAACTCAGCCAGCGGCAAATACTCCTCCCAACTACCTCAAAAATCTATAACACAGCTCCTCAACATATCTTCTAGTACTTGAATCACCCTCTCCGACTGACCGTCTATCTATGGATAGAAAGCAATACTGAAGTCCAACCTTGAACCTAGAGCCTCATGCAACTTCTTCCAGAACTGAGATGTGAAGCGAGGATCCCTATTGGAGATGATCGAAACAGGAACCGCATGCAGTCTCACTATCTCAGATACATAGAGCTTAGCCAATTTTTGGAGTAAAAAGCCCGTCCTGACTGGAATGAAGTGAGCAGATTTGGTCAATCGATCCACGATGATCTAGATAGAATCTTTCTTAGTGGGTGTTAAGGGCAACCCACTAACAAAATCCATAGTTTCTTTCTCCCATTTCCACATCAGAATCTTTACCTGGCTGCAGCAACCTCGAAGGAAACTGATGCTCAGCCTTAACCTGCTATCAAGTCAGACAACGAGCAACAAAATCAATAACCTCAGGCTTCAACCCCGACCACCAATACAACTCTCGTAGATCTCGGTACATCTTATTCCCACTGAGATGCATAGCGTAAGGGCTACTATGTTCCTCCCTCAGAATCGATTATTTTAAATCCTCATCATTCAGCACACAGATCTGACCGCGAAAATAAAGTACCCTATCACTATTAATTTTGAACTCTGTAGTATCCCCATTCTCAACCTAACGGAACCCCAACTCGAGAGACTTATCCCCCATTTGTTTACATCTAATCTGATCAATCCACGTAGGCTTAACCTAGAGTTCAGCTAATAGACTCCATCGTCGAATAAGGTGCGTGAGCGAACATCACTCTCAGATCGGTCATTGCCCTACAGCTCAAAGCATCTGCCACCACATTAGCCTTACCAGGGTGGTACTCGATGGTGCAGTCATAATCTTTAAGCAGTTCAACCCATCTACGCTACCGAAGTTTAACTCCTTTTGGGTGAGGAGATACTTGAGGCTTTAGTGATTAGTGTAGATAGTACACTTCTCACCATACAAATAGTGCCTCCAGTTTTTTAGAGCGAAGACAATCGCAGCCAATTCTAAATCATGCGTTGGATAGTTAGCCTCATGTGTCTTGAGCTATCGAGACACATAAGCTACCATTTTACCATCCTGCATCAGAACGCAACCTGACCCACCGATGCATCATCAGATAATGACGAAATCCTTCCCATTTAGGTAGATCGAACTAGAGCTTGTGTCAAAATAGATTTGAGCTTCTTGAAGCTCTCTTATTGCTTATCAGTCCAGACAATGGGTATTCCCTTATGCAGAAGCTTGGCCAATGGTGTTGCGATCAAAGAGAACCCTTCTACGAAGCGTCGATAGTAACCCTCTAACCCTAAAAAGCTATAGATTTCAGACACACTCTTCAGCTATTTCCACTCCAACACATCCTCAATCTTACGAGGATCAACATGAATCCCCTCTACAGAAACTACATGCCCTAAAATGTTACTTCCCTGAGCCAGAACTCACACTACTGAACTTTGCATACAACTATTTCTCACGTAACGTCTGTAATACCACTCGGAGATGCTCCTTATGCTTGTCCTCAATCTTCAAATACACCAGAATGTCATCAATGAAGACTATGATGAACTGATTTAGATAAGGCTGGAACACTCAGTTCATCAACTCTATAAAAGCTATTGGTGCATTAGTCAGGCCAAATGGCATTACTAGGAACTCGTAATGGCCGTACCGAGTCCTAAATACCATTTTATGCACATCAGTCTCTTTAACCTTTAGTTGATGGTATCCATATCACAAATCGATCTTGGAGAACATATAAGCCCCTTTAAACTGGTCAAATAAATCATCTATTCTTGGTAGTGGGTAATTGATCTTAATAGTCAGCTTATTCAATTGGCGGTAGTCGATATACATATGCATGGATCCATCTTTCTTTTTCACAAACAGTATAGGTGCTCTCCATGGATACACACTAGGGCAGATGAACCCACAATCCAGTAACTCTTGAATCTAAGCCTTAAGCTCTACAAGATCCTTCGGTTATAAGCGGCGATGGATACCAGGGTTGTACCAGAAAGAGCTTAATTCCAAACTCTACCTCTCGGCTCGGAGGTAGACCTAGTAGTTCCTCAGGAAAAATATCCAGAAAGTCCCTTATAGTTATGATGTCCTTAACCGAAGAGTCCCCCAAATTTGATACACTGATGTAGGCCAAGAATGCCTCACACCCTTTCCGTACCAACTTTTTCACCACCAATGCAGAAATCACATTCGCCAGATACTCCCGACGTTCCTCAATCACCACTACCTTGCTATCCTCCTAAGTTCTCAGAATAACCCTTTTTATAGCACAGTCTAGACTCACCCAATGCTTGAGTAGCCAATCTATTCCCAGAATCAAATCGAACTCCCCAAATGGAAGCTCCATCAGATCAGCCAGAAATACGGTCCCTTGAACCTCCAGTGGAACATCTTTAAACAATTTACTAACTCGTATAGATTGCCCCAACGGACTCACAATAGTTATCCTGCTCGAAGTACCCTCAACCGAAATCCCCAAAGTTTCAGACATAGAGCTAGCTACATAAGAGTGTGTAGAGCCGATGTCTATCAATGCAGTGTATGGTAGATCAAGAATTAAGAATGTACCCGTAATTACGTCCAGAGCATCACCATTCTCTTGGCGATGTGTAGCATAAACCAGTGTAGGATGCCTCACCTTAGTCAATTTTTCACCTCTGCCCAGTGCTCTCTGTCCTCAGCCCATGCCATTACCACCCATGGCCTAACCTCGGCCCCTAGGTGGTTGCTACGCTACTCTCGGTGGCTGTACAATATTAATATCCGTAGCTTTCATCTGATTAGTCCTCAGTAGAAATCCCAAACACGATGCTCAGCTGACCCACATCTCAGACATGCCCCAGTCGTCCTCCAACACTCGCCCAGATGGTGTCTACCATAGTGCCCACACAGTACCACCCTAATAGGTGCAACAAGAGGCCCAACTCTCACCAGACCATTCGATCTGGCCTTTTTTGAGGCCTCATCACAGAACTTGAGGGCTCTAATTTCCTCTTATTCTTTCCTTTCTCGCGGTTGTGGTACTTTGTGCGCTTAACCTCCTCGGTGATCTTCGCCTTCTCCACTAAAATAAAAAGTCACGCTCCCTCTGTAGAGCTATTAGAACCCATAAGCTATCCTTGAGTCCATCCTCTAACCAAACACAATGCTCATACTTAGTTGCCATTATGCCCCGGGCATACCGGCTCAATCCTAGGAACTCGGCCTCATACTCAGCCATAGAATGGTCCCCTTGGGTGAGATTAATGAACTCACGCCTCCTAGCATCAATGTAACTGGCTCCCACATACTTGCTCTGGAAAGCCATCTTAAAGTAGTCCCAAGTCAGACGGTCGGACTGAGTGCCCTCCTTAACAGTCAACCACCAAGCAGGGAAACAGCCCCCTTAAGCTTCTGCTCAGCAGTAAAATCCAAATCATCCATGATTCTTTACATGGACTCCATCCAATATTCATTCACATTCGGGCTAACTCCATTGACACCCCTGGATAATTCAGCCCCATTGGACCAGAGTTGTTCGTAACCGACCCTCAGCCCCCAGATCTAGTGTTGGGTCCAGCAACCCTATCTAATATCCTTAGCATAGCCTGGGATAATGCGTCATGCCCATCCAGGCGATCTCGAGACTCAGTCTATGTAGCAGGTGAGATCGGCGTCTCACTCGTATCCAGGTAGGGCAGATTCTAAGATGCGTAGGACCCAGCTCAAGCCCCCTACGGCCTCTACCACGACCCCTAGTACCCCGTCTGGGGATACCTCGTGCTAATCGTAATTTTAAAAGTTATCTGTATTAACAATTTTATACATTTGTTACAGTTGCAATATTTGTTAACATATGTTTTATGCAGAATAGTGTTAGAAGTTCAGAGTTCGTTATTGTGAATCACAATTTTACTATGATTATCAGTTTCACTACAGTTTTCAGTTTACACTACCTAAAGTGTTTCAGTATAGTATACTACCTAAGGTTGTTTCAAGCATGCAAGTAGTACTTCAAAAAATTTAAATAAAGATCAGAACACTTACAAGATCGGCGTCGGAGACTCGGTGTACCACATACTTATTCCAAAGGTATTTGAATCATTCAAAAATCATTCCAAAAAAACCATTTAAAAACCCAAACCACAGCCGAGTTTTGCAACCTGACTCTGATACAACTAAATGTAACACTCTAAACCCGACTAGACGTTATGGCCGCATCTGACGATGTCACGTGATAGTGCTTTGGAAAATGTAGTTACCATAATGCCCTTTTCTATATTTTAGGTTACCGTAAAAAACATATTGTTTATTCATTTATTGACCATTTTCAAAACATTATATGTTGCGGAAGCTTTTAAAATGATTTACAAGGTCGTACACATTTTGATGAAATCTTTGTTTACTTTGAAAACTCGCGTTTGTCCTACTGCTAGCAGTTCATAAAATAATAATCCCAAATTTAAGAGAAAATCTATAAAGGGCCTTATTACATAAAATTTACCCAATTATAACCAAATCATAATTAAAAATAAAAAGTAAATAGAAATCTAGAATCGTGGTCACTGTCAAGTCCTCTACCGCACCGATCCATCTACTGCTGGGGATTACCTGAACAAATTAAACAGAAAAGGGTGAGTTTTTACAAACTCAGTGTGTAATCGCCATAGAAAACATACACACAGACATATCAGATAGCACACATGATTTTCACAGTTTAGGTCTGAGCCCATTACAGAAATGGTGTGGACCCTAACCCACTCAAATACAGAATCAAACATATTTCAAGGCCTTAGCCCATTTCAGACACAAAATGCAAAAATAGAGTCCTACCCACGAGCCTCTACACACCATGTGGGGATAAAATCAACCCACCCAGCCCAACACACCAGGTTGTACTGAATGCGGCACATAATCAGAAATTTACAGCTGAGCTACCAGATAACAAGCGTAAGAAGCTTTTATATACTTCCTCCAATCATAATCAACCCACCCCGATGCAATCCAACATAAAAGTATGACATGTTATTATGCAATTAAACTCATATATATTCAGTTTAGTATGCATGCTAAATACAAAAATCAAACAGACAGATCATTCGATTAGGGGTCTAAGTATTGCTTACCGACCCTACAGTAGGTCCACAATCGACTTGGGTGACCTGTGTAACCTTACAGAACATTTCAGAAATATGGGCTTACACGCCTATATGGCCTGCCCGTGTGGCCCACAAGGCCCAAATTGGCCATGGCTGTGCCGATCACAAGGCCTGGCGCAGAATCCCACATGCTCGTGTGGTTCACCCGTGTGGGCCCCTATGGTGACTAACAGTCTCGCACACGGCCTACCACACGAGCGACAAGATGCCCATGTGGCGTCGACAAAAGGTTTTGGCTTTTGCCAAAACCTCATTTTTTGTGTTTTTGGGTACACACCTGGTATCTAATCGATGCTCACGTAATCCTGAGCAATCCCGAACCTATAATTGATATTCCAACACCCAAAATTAGTATTTACAATAAAACTAAATTGTGATACTATGCCCGATATCTTTCGAAAACCTCACATTCGAGCAGGGGATAGTGCTTAAGAACTACAAGAACCTGATTACATCCTTTGAGCAGTACCTAGGTGAGTAAAACAATTGCTCCGTTAGTCGCTTAATAAGATAGTGCTAGAACTGTAACATCCTGAATTTGGGCCTAGAATAAATGGGTTTCGTGTGTCGAGAGAATGGATTTTGTCGTAAAAAAAAATTAATATGTGGTTTATACTAAAATAAGATAATGGTCAATTTTTAATTGACCCTAGATTATGCTAAAATTTGGGGATTTGATTTATATGCTTTATTTTTTTTTTACATAGTTTGTCCCTCTACTTTTATAATGCCACTATTACATTTAAATAGTTAATTTTTCTTAAAAATATTATTCAAATAGAAATAAATTATTTTATCATGAAAAGTTTGAATGGACATTTTCTTTTAAAAAATATTATTTCATGTTTAGTTTAATTCTTAGGAGGTTTAGGAAGGGTTGGTAGTGTTGGAAAAGTCCTAGGCTCGATCTAGGGCTCTAGTAAAATGTTGTTTTTTAGGGAGGTTGGTGGTAGTCATAAGGCTTTTAAAATATTGTTGGGTTAAAAGATATCACAAAGAAGTAGGTGGTGCGGTGGCTTTGGGCGTTCTCAATAAGTTGGAGGTCAAAGGTTCAAGTCTTGGGTATGGCAAAAAAAAAAAAAAAATATTTTGCATATGTTAGTATGAAGGCTAGAGTTTAGGCCTTATAATTAGTTGGGAATGTTTCATGACACAAGGAAGCGCTTTGTCCCATGGGCAAAGCGTTAGGGCGGGAGGGGAACAAGGTTCTAATCGCGTTGTCGCAAAATGTTGGGTTTTTTAAGTAAACCGGAGCATAGAATAAAGGTTGATAATTAATTGGGAAGGAATTATGACTCAAATGAAACGGATGGCGCAGTGGCAAGTGACATACCTCATAGTGAAAAGGGTGGAGGTTCGAATCCAGGTGTTAGTTAATATTTAGGATTTTTTTTGGGTGATTCGGTCGCTGGAAAGTATACTTTAAAAGAAGTTGACAACGAAATATATCACAAGAATGGTTCTGGTGTAGTGGCTGGTAGCGTGTGGTTGTGCTTGGAGGTCTTGGGTTTGAGTTGCCTTGTGCGCAATAGCTTGAAATTTTGCTGCTGGCGTGGAAGGTGTTTGAATTGGACCAAAATTCCAAAAGATGGCTGCTGATCGGGAAGCTAATTGAATGAAATTCAAATTGAAGTTTTGGGCTAAATAAAAGGACTTTTTGATGAGGATAAATTTTGAAGATAATAAAGGAATTTGATTAGTGATAAGTTTGAGTTGATTAAGGAGTGTAGGTTTATTCTATTTATCTATTTATTTTAGTATATATGGATACCGAATTTTCCCTTTTCTTTTAGCTTAACTTTTAGTTATCGGGAAGGCGTTTCGGGTTTGAACAATAGGTGCCCAAATTTCTATAAATAGGGAGGATATCTCATTGATTCGACATTTAAAAACCCTAATTCTCTTTATTCTTTATGCGAATTCTTTAGCCTCTCCCTCTCCAATTTCTTTAAAAGCCGAAACTTTTTCTCCATTATTTTTCCCTTGAGCCGATTTGATCATATACATTAAAAGCCGAAACTCAAACACTTCCTCCCTCTTGTCGACACTTTGAGTTGGTGAGCCAATTACGTTTTGATCATTCTATTTGGTAAGGATCTCTTGATCAAACTCTTGTTCTTCTCTTTCTCTGACCATCGAAAATTAAGACTCTAATCCTCTATGTTCTTTGGCGAAACCATGAAGGTGATTAAGGATTTCTCTTGTGGCCAAGCGGTTTAAGGATTAATTTTGGGATCTAAGATTCACAAGGTAAGTGCATGTAACATTCAGCCATAGGCCATATTTTAGTATTAATGCCTAACCGATTTTAACTATGGGTATTAGGAAGGAGTGCAATCGGTTTTGGTAGATTTTCGGGATTTAGTGAAAGCGTTAATACCAGGTGTGTAACCCACATCTGAATCTTAATAGATTCTGGTTTAATTTAATATATGTGTTAATAAGAATGTGAAAGATATGGCTTAAGGTACCATTCAATGGTACGGCATATTTAGGTACGTTATTCTCTAAAACTATGTTAACAATGTTACGAATACCTGTTATGACACATATGTGAATATTGGTAAGAATGTGAAATAAAGAATGTGGCATAATCTTTGCATGATTTGTATGACATGGGGCACATGGGTGATTATGAAAGGGGAAGTGATTTGGTGGTTTTATACCACAATATCTGAATGTGGTGACTTATGTCACGCAATCTGAATGTGGTGACTTATGTCACGAAATCTGAATGTGGTGACTTATGTCACAAAATATTATCTGTGGCTATGCCACGAAATTATAAGGGTGATGTGCAAGTCATCTGCAGTGACTGCCTTCGATGATGTGTAGCGGATGGAGGGTCGATTTAGTAATCCCCACTGTGTGATGGTTGGTACGGGTGATGTGTAGCAGATGGTTTTCTAGGTTTGGGTTTGGGAATTGCATCATTCTTTATAATTTTCTATATGTCTATGTATGATCTGATATACCTGAATCATTGGGATTTAGTGTTGGTTGTTACACACTGAGTCTGTTGGACTCACCCCGTTGTGGGTTATTTTTCAGGTGATACTCAGTAATGGACCGGGTCGGCAGGAGCTCAGTGGTGGCCATGCTCAGCTCAGAGTTATTCTATTTTCATTGTTTTTTTATTTAAGTATTTCAGATTTATTTTAGGGTTTTTCTTTGATGTAATTATGGCCATTTTATAACTGTTTTAAGTAAGCGTTTAAAATTGGTTTATTATGATAAGGTTATTATTGAATTGAGAATAAATAAATTTTCTTAAAAATGTAAACAAATACTTAAATGTTTTGACACCTAATCAACACCGTTTTAAATTTGAACCTAACACAAATCAAATGATCT
Source organism: Gossypium rotundifolium (assembly GCA_025506655.1). NCBI lineage: Eukaryota > Viridiplantae > Streptophyta > Magnoliopsida > Malvales > Malvaceae > Gossypium > Gossypium rotundifolium. The sequence continues at coordinate 149,845,863 of CP106724.1, forward strand.
CCAAAAACACACACTACCTTTCCAAAGTAGCAAACAAGAATTGAATTGATTTACTCAAGGAACATACCAGATCGGTCAAGGCTCGTGAAATTTGGGTTTGGGGTGTTTCACTTGTATCGAGCAGGTTCAAAACTCAGCCTTGAGGGCTTTTAGGGCCCAAAATGTTTTTTTTTTTTTAAAATGGGTTTTACTAAGAAGCGAGCAAGTTTCTCGGCATGGCACCCAGTCTCGGCCAAGTCCACCAGGTAAGTATTCCTAACTCTTTTGTGATTGTATGTGGGATTTATAGGGACGTAGATTAGTATATTAAGTTATTAAACGCTAGGATTAGCTTACTCCAACACAAAATTGCATAAAGCTTTAAAGCCTAATTAAACAAACATGTGTCTAAGTCACCGAGTTAGGGTGTGGCAACCATTGTGCGCATGTCTAGGATTGGTTTTGGTGGGAGCTTGGTATTTAAGCAGTCCTAATGACTTACCTCATCTCCACTTGAATCCTACCTAGTGCGTAGTGACGGTTCACCCTAACCAAGAGGACTCAATCAAAGGCTAAATTCAATAATTAAAACCCGAAAGGGACCCGTCACCTTGTTTTGTGAATTCTAAAGTCAAACCATGATTATAAAATTCCAAAGTACCCTTGATTTGTAAATTGACCAAATTACCCCTAACCTGTACACATTACCAAAATACCCTCAGTATGGAAAGTTGCTGAAGTACCCTCAAATTAAAAATTTCCAAAAATACCTTTGTTTTGAAAAGTCACCTGGAACCATAATTTACAAAATTACCGAAATGCCCCTGGCTTGTAAAATTACAACAATACCCCCAGTTTATAAAATTACCATATTACCCTTGAATTTTCTTACCAAGTATTTCAATTTTGTAAAAATACCAAAAATCTCTACTTTGCGAAATTTTCAAATGCCCTAATTTGAAAAATTACCAAAATACCCCTATAGGATAAAATTTTGAAAATACCCTTGGGTAGTGGAAAACAACAACAATGACAACCACAACACTTTTCTATGATGAACGTAAGTTCATGAATGAGATGATTGAATGAATGAATTTAAGACTGTGTGTGTATGAACTCGAAAGAATTACTCCATAGAACTATTGAACATAAGGCTGTTCGCGATAAATCAGTGGAACAAAAACTAATTCATAAAATTCTTTAATCAAATAAACGCGAACCGATAGCATGAGTACAAGGGGACGAGGACGCTCTAGATGTGAATATCGGTGCGTACTCTACCATAGTGGTTATTTTGGGATTGGAGTGCGCAGCGAAAGCATGGTAGTGAGACTTAGGTAGTATGATTACTAATTAGTTGGAATTTCGAGGACAAAATTTCTTTAAGGAGGGTAGAATTGTAACATCCTAAATTTGGGCCTAGAATAAATGGGTTTCGTGTGTCGAGAGAATGGATTTTGTCATAAACAATTAATATGTGGTTTATACTAAAATAAGATAATGGTCAATTTTTAATTGACCCCTAGATTATGCTAAAATTTGGGGATTTGATTTATATGCTTTATTTTTTTACATAGTTTGTCCCTCTACTTTTATAATGTCACTAATACATTTAAATAGTTAATTTTTCTTAAAATATTACTCAAGCGAAATAAATTATTTTATAATGCATCAAATTTGACCCTAATCGGACAGTGGTTTGGGACCACGAATCTGAGTCTGAAAAATTTTTAAATATTATATTTTGTGTTTATTATATGTGAATTAATGTGTGTGAAAGTTTAGAGAAAAATTTTATCGTTTAAGCGCTTAATTTGATAAAAGGACTTAATCGTGTAAAGTCGAAGTTGCAAATTATAGTGAAAAGTCCTAATGTGATAGTGGCTTTTTAAAATTGAAGTCCTAAAAGGACAAATAGCCCATTTCTATAGTAAGTGGCCAGCCAAGTACATAACTAGCCTTAATTTATAATGTTTAATATTTTATATCGTAAGGTTAAAATGGTAATTATTAAATTATGTTAATATTAGTTAAACAATTCATAAAATAAAGCCATTTGCATGCTTATCTTGTCGAAACTAAAAGAGAAACAAAAAGGAGAAAAGCTTTGAAGCATTGACCTTATTCAAGCTTATTTAGGTATGAAATCTAGCTCGATTTTTGTTAATTTTTACGTTTTTGAGATCATTGCTTAGTATATTACCCGACCCATGCTAGAATTTCTAAGATTAGTGTGTATATATGATTTGGCCATTGATGAATTCTTGAGGTTTTTGATGTTTGATGATTTTAAATTAAAGATATGTTAAGGATTGATATGTTTTGTATTAGAAATTTTAGTGAATTTTAGTATTTTGGGCTAAATTGCAAAAAAATGAAATTTTGAGGGACTAGTTTGCAAAATAAATGAAATGTATGCCTTGGTATGATGTTATAGAAGATTCGGCCCTAAAGTATTATGTGCAAATTATGTATATTTTGTGTTTTATGTAAATAGGACTAAATTGTAAAAATGTGAAACTTTAGGGTAAAATGGTAAATTACCTATTTATGTACTTAGGGACTAAATTGAGATGAAATGTACTTGAATGAGCTAAATTTTTATGTGTTTAGATCAAGAACAATGAAAAGCAATTTGGATCGGGAAAGGCGAAAGTCGTCGATTAGCCGGTTAACGTTATCCGTCGATAGTCGAGGTAAGTCCTTAAGCTAGATTATATTAAAGAATGAATTATGAATGTGTTTAATGACAATTTTTGATAAATTTGGGCATATTTTTATGTGATAGTCGAATGTAAAGATGTTACATTAAATTGGATATGTTTTGTTAATACAATGTAAAGATGTATAATCGATATGATATGCGGATTATGCAATGATGTAATGATTTTATTAAGAAAATGTGAATAAGCTTAGTTGAATTTGAAACGTGATAGAATTATGAAATTCAAGTGATTTAATTGGTTATGGTATTATTGAAATGTTCATTGAAATGTTGAAAATGTTGATATCTCGGGCTATTAGCCTAGCGAGGCCTTGTCTTGGGTGTTATATCGAGCTTTGATGCCTAGCGAGCTTAGTCTTAGGTGATATATTCGACTTTGTGCCTAGCGTGCTTAGTCTTGGTGACATATTCGAGCTTCGTTCCTAGCGGGCCTTGTCTTGGTGATTTAATTGGGCTTCGTGCCTAGCGAACTTAGTGCCGATGATTTGATTCGAGCTTCGTGCCTAGCGTGCTTAATGCCTGTGATACTTTAAAGCGAAGAAGTTATAAATGGTTCGAGTGTATTATAGTGAACCTATTAAGCTAAATACTCGAGTAAGTTTAAATCTCATTGAATTTATCGGAGGTGAGGTAAGTTGTGATTAATGTTACTTGAATTGAAATAGCATATTAAGAATGGTGATATGTATGAATGGTAAAGATAGAATCTGAGCTTAAACGTGCTATTTTGTCGATGTTCGGTTACTAGTAGAAATGCTATTAGTAAAAAGCTGTGAATATGATAATAGAGTTAATATGAATATTGCACCTATGTGATAAGGAGCATGAGATTCATGTTAAATATGTTTATACTATAGTTCGATGAATTATAGAATTATGATAATGTAGAGTAAATGCTACGGTTAATAAATGTTTAAGTGTTCTAATGTTATGCTAAAGTTGCTTAAGACTTACTAAGCTAGCGAGCTTACCCTATTTGTGTTTGTATTTCTATTTTATAGATTGTTGATTTCTATTACGGTCTCAGGGGATCATCAAGAAAGTCGACCACACTATCACTCTCTTTGGTATATATATGTTTTGCATACTTTTTGAGTCAAAGGCATGTATAGGCTAGTTAAATAATAGAAGACATTTTGATCTTTGTAATTATAGGCCATGCAAAATGGCTTGATCTTAATGTCAAATGTTCTAATGCTTATGTTTTAATCATGTTATATGTGTTTGTTTTGCTTGGTTTAAAAGTATGGTTGCTATGTGAATTCATTATCGCATATATATATATATATATATGATTTGTTATGTGGTAATCTTAAAACTAACATGTTGTGTTTTGGAAGTTGATATAAGTGATTGTTGAATATGTTTGGGTTGGCATATTCGGTCATAATATATATATATATATAGGATATGTATGAATAATGTCATTAAGTGATATCATGCTTTAATAATGTGTTTGCAAGCATGTGTATATTAATTTGGATGATGAGAAAATATGTTATGTATTTTGAATTGACATATTAAACTTATGGTACATATATATGCTTGTATATTAAGTTTAAATTTAGATGTTAGGGCTTTAGAAGACATATTTGGTATAATTGGATGTGATTATGTACATCTAGATGTTGTGATTTAAGTTTTGTATAGATGTGTGAGCAAGTGGTATATTTTGAGCATGATTAAGTGAAATCCTATTCAAAAATATATATGTTTAGTTTGGTAATTGACAACTTGCTTTAGCAGACTAAAAATGAGCATGTGCAGGTTCAAATACTAAATCTTATTTGATCACATGAGTTGAAATCTTTGTATTTGATGAAAAAAAAATGTTTAGATGAGAATTGGTTAATGATTATGAGATATGCTTGAGATGGGTTAAGTATATTAAGATTAAGTATTATTATTTACAATGCTTTCGGTTTTTACTATATGAGCAGAAAAATTTTTGTCATGACTTGTGCTATTTTCGGTAATGCCTTATAACCCTAATTTGATGACAGACATGGGTTTAAGGGTGTTACATTTTATTGGTATCAGAGCTACAGTTTAGTCGATTCTAGGACTACCGTAGTACGTAAGAGTCTAGCTATACATGCCTTTGAATTGTATATATGATAGTATGGTGACTTTTGATAATTTCAATTGTATTTTATATAGTAAATGGATTTTGATCCCAATAAAGCCATAGCTGATGATGTGGAGAGCATTGCGCCTGGTCTCGCACATGGATCAGCGCCATTAGACTCTCAACCAGTTACGGGTAACCACGAGGGGGAGGCTAAACAAGCCTTCTACCAAATGATGAATGAATGGTTTACCCAATTTGTTCAGAATAATCCGGCTGTACGACAACCTCCACCCCAAAATAATCCAACCCGGTACCTTCAACACCCTCGATGATAGACCCAATGAGATTTAGTAGGCCTCTCGTTGATAAAATCAGGAAATATGGGTCCGAGGAATTCAAGGCCAATGATAGTGATAATGCGAGCAGTAGAGATGTGGCTTGATAACACTATTCGAATTTTCGATGAGTTATCTTGTACTCGGATGAATGTCTAAAGTGTGCTATATCTCTACTTTGGGACACTGCCTATCACTAGTGGAACACACTGGTATCCGTAGTTTCGAAAGAAAAAGTAACTTGGGACTTCTTCTAAATTGAGTTCCATAAGAAATATATCAGTCAGAGATTCATCAATCAAAAACGAAAAGAATTTCTTGAACTGAAATAGGGGCGAATGACTGTAACAGAATATGAACGAAAATTTCTCAGACTTAGCAGATATGCTAGAGAGTGTGTTTCTACTGAAGCCATTATGTGCAAAAGATTTGAAGACATTCTGAATGAAGATATAAAGCTACTGGTCGGTATACTTGAAATCAAAGAGTTTGTGATACTAGTCGAGTGGGCTTATAAAGCTGAAAAGCTCGGGAAAGAGAAAAGAAAAGCTAAAATAGAAGCTAGAGATACTCGTAAGAGATCAACGAGTAAGACTTGCCATTCGGTGCCTAAGAAATTCAGAGATGACTCCAACCGACATAAAGCTACTTCAGACTTACCTAGACGTGATAGACCTCCAGGGAATTATCAAGCTACTTCGATAGCTAGTGTTGGTAACATTCCACAGGACCGAGTCGAGTGTAAACACTGCAGGAAATGGCATTCCGGAAGTTGTAGGGTTCGTGATCAGTCCTGCTTTAAATGTGGATTGTCAGACCATTTTATTCGAGAGTGCCCGATGTTAGCCGAACAGAATACGGTTTAGAACATTAGACCGAGCAGCACACCAGCACGGGGCCGACCACCCAAACATTCCAGTAATGTAGGTGGTAGTCAGAGAGGGATGAAAGACACTACAGTTCAATCAGAGGCCTGAGCACCAACTAGAGCTTATGCTACACGAGCCAGAGAGGATGTTTCTTCCCCTGTTGTCATTACCGGTACTTTCACCCTTTATGACACTACTGTGATTGCATTGATTGATCCTAGTTTGACTCATCCATATGTGTGTGAAACTCTAGTATTCGGTAAGACTCTACCAGTTGAGTCTACTGAGTTTGTGATTCGTGTGTCCAACCCTCTGGGTAGATGTGTACTTGTTAATAAAGTGTGTAGAGATTGCCCGTTGATGATTCGGGATTATTGTTTCCTAGCTGATTTAACGTTGTAGCCTTTCGATGAATTTGATATAATATTGGGAATGGACTGGTTAACTTCACATGATGCAGTGCTGAATTGCAAAAGAAAGCTTATTGATTTGAGATGTCGAGCAGGCGTGATCATCGAATTGAATCCATGATTTTAGTGGGTTTCTACAATAATATCCTCGATGTTGGCCCGAAAGTATGTGAGAAAAGGGGTACGAAGCTTATTTGGCTTATGTACTGGATAATAAAGTGTCTGAAAAGCATATTGAATCAGTACCGGTTGTGTGTGAATACCCAGATGTGTTTCCTGAAGAACTACCAGGTTTACCCCTAGTACGAGAGATTGAGTTTGGCATTGAATTAGCACCGGGAATGACTCCGATCTCGATAGCTCCATATCGGATGGCACCTACTGAGTTAAAAGAGTTTAAAGCACAGTTGCATGAATTAATAGATAGGGCCTTTGCACGAACGAGTTTCTCTCCTTGGGGTGCACCAGTCCTTTTTGTAAAGAAAAAAGATGGAATAATGCGGATGTGTATTGATTATCGACAACTGAATAAGGTAACTATAAAGAATAAGTACCCATTACCTCGGATTGATGATTTGTTTGATCGGTTGAAAGGGCTTGATTTTTTGAAGATAGATTTGAGATCGGGCTATTATCGATTCTTGAGTCGGAGATACGAGATGTGCCAAAAGCGCATTCGGGCGAGGTATGGACATTTTGAGTTTACGGTTATGCCTTTTGGACTCACTAATGCACTGTTGTTTTATGGACCTAATGAATCGGGTCTTGGACAATTTTAGATCGGTTTGTAGTAGTGTTTATTGATGATATACTAATCTACTCTAAAGATGAAACCAGAGCATCTTGAGCATTTGAGATTAGTGCTACAAACTTTGCGAGATCAATAGTTTTATGCAAAGTTTAATAAGTGTGAGTTCGGATGAATGAAGTCGGTTTCTTGGGTCATGTTGTTTCAGTATTGGGTATTTGTGTTGACCCGAGCAAAATATCGGCTATTATTGATTGGAAACCACCAAAGAATGTTTCTGAAATTCGAAGCTTTCTGGGACTTGCGTGTACTATCAACGATTTGTGAAAGGTTTTTCTATTATAGATACCAGTTGACAAAGTCATTGCGAGAAAGATGTCGATTCGAGTGGTGGAAAAGTGTCGGAAAAGCTTTGATCGGTGAAAGCCCTTTTGATGAAGCTCGATGTTAGTTTAGCTTTGAATCGGGTAAAGAATTTGTTGTTTATTCGATGCTTCTTTGAATGGTTTGGGCTGCGTTTTGATGCAGGAAGGCAAAGTTGTAGCCTACGCTTCAAGACAATTGAAGCCGCATGAAAGAAATTACCCGACGCATGATTTAGAACTTGCAACTATTGTGTTCGCATTGAAAATTTGGCGTCATTATTTATACGGTGAGAAATGCCATGTTTACTCGGATCACAAGAGTCTTAAGTATTTGATGACTCAAAAAGACCTGAATTTAAGACAGCGTAGATGGTTGGAATTACTAAAAGATTATGAATTGGTAATTGACTATCATCCGGGAAAAGCTAACGTTGTTGTGGATGTACTAAGTCGAAAATCATTGTTTGCTCTTCATGCGTTGAACACACATATGGTTATGTCTGGTGATGGTTCGATCATAGCCGAGATGAAGGCTAGAGCATTGTTTATTCAGCAAATTAATGATGCACAGAAAGTTGACAAAGATATGATTTCTAGACGAGCACGATGTGAAAATAATCTGGTCGAGTTTTGAATTGATAAAATGACTATTTGAACTATAAAGGCCGATTGTGTATCTTTGAAAATCTTGACTTGATTAGGATGGTATTGGATGAAGCTCATAATAGTCAAATGTCGATACATCCGGTAGCACAAAGATGTATAATGATTTGCGATGAGTTCTATTGGTGGTAGGGTATGAAATGGGATATATCTAAATTTTTCTAAATGCTTAGTTTATCAGCAAGTAAAAGCTGAGCATCAAGTGCCATCCGGACTACTTGACCAATCATGATACGAATGGAAATGGGATAGAATTACAATGGATTTTGTATCCGTCTCCCTATGACAAGAGTAAGAAAGATCTTTATGCAGGTTATAGTTGATAGGTCGACTAAATCAGCTCACTTTGTGCCGATTAAATGGACTATTCACTTGATAAACTTGTTTGAATTATATGTATCACAGTTGTGAGATTGCATGGTGTCTGAGTTCCATTGTTTGAGACGAGACCCAAGATTCACATCGCGATTTTGGAAGAAGTTGTAAGATGCTTTAGGTCTTGAACTTCATTTTAGTATAGCCTTTCATCCATGAATGAGCGGTCAATCTGAAAGAACTATCCGGATACTTGAGGACATGTTGAGATGTTGCGTTCTCGATTTTGAAGGTACGTGGGAACGATACCTACCCCTGATTGAATTTGCTTATAATAATAGCTTTCAATCTAGTATCAAAATGGCGCCCTACGAAGCTTTGCACGATCGTAAATGTCGAACACCATTGTATTGGGTGAGCTCGGTGAAAACAAAATACAGGGGTTCATTTGATCAAAAGCCCGAACAAAAAGTGGTGTGATCGGAGATACTTTGAAAGTCGCCTCGGATCGACAAAAGTCTTATGCTGATTTAAAACGTAAAGATGTTGAATTTCAAGTCGGGGATTGAGTATTCTTGAAGGTTTCTCTGTGGAAGAAAGTACTCCGATTTGGTCAGAAAGGCAAACTTAGTCCGAGATTGTAACATCCTGAATTAGGGGGTTGTTTTCAATTTAATTATTTCCATGTGCGTGCTTGAAGAAATAGGTATGCTATGATTGCTTGACATGTTCTAGGGTCTAGTCATAACCCCGGGCTAGGTCTAACTTAGGGCTGAAAATTTCTTTTTAGTGCTTAAGAGGAGGGAGCTAGGTGAGATAGGGGTTAAGAGAAATTGTGGGGGAAGCATGACACAAGGAAACAGGTGATAGGGTGGCTTGGGACGCTACCTAAGGAGCTAGGAAGGGTGCGGCAAAGGAGGGTTTGAGCTACCGAATTAGCACCTAGGAGTTTTTATTTTTGCGTTATGTGGAGGAAGTTGGGCTAGGAAGGCCTTAAAAATAAAATGGTAAGGTTTTCAGACATGAAAGTTGGATTGGTAAAAGTGGCGTTGGGCACCACTTAAGGGCCTTGGTGAATGCCGCCCCAAGCAGGAAGGAGGGACTCAAGTTCGAGTCACGTTGGAGGAACAAGGTATGATTTATTTTTTTTATGCTGGCGTGAAGGGAGAGAGCTAGTGGACTACTCATGGACTCTCAAATAGATGGAGATAATCTTGATGTTTGCTTTTAAAATTCGGCTGGAAGTATGGGATAAATATTATTCTGTCATTTTTATTTTATTTGAAGAAGTGATGAGATAAAAATTATCACAAAAGGGTGAGTGATGGCCGAATGTAGGATTCCTTAGGGACTTTTATAATCGGTTGAGTATAGCAAAGGGGGGATGCCGAAATTCATCTAACTTATTTTCTTCTCAATTTGTTTCTTGGCCGATTTCTCCCTAGTCCTCATTGCCTAAAATTCTTCAAACCCCTCTCTTCTTTTGGTTCAACTTGGCCGAACCTATCACCCCCTTTCTACTCAAACTCCATCTTCCATCTTGTGTAAGCCAAATGCCATAATCTTTCTTTTTCTCTCCTTTTTGTTTTAGCCGAATCTCTATTGCTTCTCTCTTCTCCATGCCGAAATCTTCCTCTTTCTTCTAGCCAAATATCAATCAAGAGTGGATCACTTTTTGGTTCTTCTCCAAATCGATTTTGAAAAGGAGGCCTTCGGGACTTTGGAAGCAGTCGTTCTAAGCATCTTCTCTCTGTTTATAAAATACGGTAAGTGGAGGTAAGGACTCATTTTAGTAGGGCATTCTTTTTATTATTCGAAAAGCCAAAGGCTAACTATTATGTGATCTCAAAGTGTAGCCGATTACAAGTGGTGTGTGTGGCTTCGAGATTTGGTTGGAAACCAAATCAGTTTAGGGTAAGTGCCACAAATGAGCCTTTGGGATTTAGTTACCATGGCCAAATAGGCCATGGTAAGGTTGGCCGAATATGTATATGGTCCTAATATTATACCTTTTGTATGTAGCCGACGCTAGAGTGCTTTGAAGGAGTCTTTTAGGTTTCGATTCTTCAAGGTAAGTGGGTATTTATATTCGGCTATGGGCCATGTATGGTGTTTAAATAATGTAGGATTGTGTGCTATGATTTTAGGGGCTAATCGACAAAGGTTTTGAATTTCAATTTGCCTTGGTAAGTGATAACAAAGATTGACCTAGGGCCATATTATGGTTATGGGTGCGATTAGTTCTTGAGATTATTAGTTTAGCGAATAAGGCTTTTTAATACTAACCTATAGTGGACAAATATAGGAGCAATACGGAATACGTTTGAGGATTTTGTGATATCGCATAGATTCGGATTTCTCCTTAGATCTTGATTAAGCAGTGTGTAAAACTCTTACACACTTTATTAGTTGGCATTGCTTAATATATTACTGATTAACTATTTTGATAGTGATTTGCCTTGTGGGCATGTGCATGGATTAAGGTAAGTCACTTGTGACTTTAAATATATTATATGAATGATATGATGGGTAAGATGCTATGCCATGACTTATATGCATGATTTATGATAATATGTTAAGCATGTTATGAGCATGTTGGTAACGGGATTTAAGAGAGGATGGGGAATATTCTCTATGGACTGTCACGAGTGGTTTTGAACACAAGATGGGTTGGCCCCATCGGTTTAATTGTGACTTGGTCACGGTGGTTTTGACCACACCAATGATATAAATTGTGACTAAGTCCCGGTGGTTTGGTACCACGATGGTTTTGACCACATATTGATAATTGTGACCTATGGTCATCAGTGGCTTTGACCACATGATGGGTTGGCCCCATCATTGATTCGTGACTCTGGTCTCCAGTGGTTTTGACCACCAGTGGTTTTGACTACACGAGGTAGTTAAAGGAGTATGGATGGCTAGTTTTGGGTTGCATGTTTGCATGTTTTACTAATATTTTGTGTATGAGTTTGCACTTCCCGGTTGGGGATCTATACACTGAGTCTTGGTGACTCACCCCTTCCCATATCATTTTGCAGATGAGTAGATCGCGGAGATGGAGCCGGAGAGGACTCGAGGCGGTCATGCTTGTTCCTTGGATTTGAATTTTACTTAGCACAGTTTAAGTTTATTAATTACTAAATTTTGGTTTGGGTTGTAATAAGGCCGCTAATTATTATTTTGGATGTTTAAGTAGTTGTTTTACTTCATTTCTACTATATTACTAATGAACTTATAAATTGTTTAAATGAATCGGTTAAAAGTGTTGCTTTGAAAATGGGAAACTTTTACGAGTTTTTAAGGATGCTGCCATCGGGTAGCAAAATTCACCAAGTTAACAGTAACTATGATGGTTCTAATAAATTAAATGGTCAAATGTTCTCAAGGGTTTCATCTCAACCATGTTTATAAAAACAATTCCACTTGAGTTTTTAATAGACACCATTTTATAATCTCAACAAATTTTGATTTCTACGGATAACCAAAATCTTTCAAACGTTTTTACTCTGTGACATACGAGATCCGGTCAAGGCTCATGGTAGGGTTTGGGGTGTTACATTTTAATATCGAGCCGGTTCAAAACTTCATTTGTGGGGCCCGAGGCCCAAAATGTTTTAGTGAGCCTCATGGAATATTATGAAAATGGGTTGAGCAACATGGCATCGAGTCTCAAACACCAATCCGCCTGGTAAATACTTCTAACTCTTGTGAATTATTATCTATAGAGGGTAGAAATGGAGCGTAGATAGTATGATAAGTATATGAACCCTATGACTAGTTTACCCGACATTCACATAAGACTTTAAATGCCTAATTAAATAAACCTATGACTAAGTCATAGGGTTAGGGTGTGGTAACCCTTGTCGCATTCTAGGATTGGATCGGAAGAGCACAGTACTTAGCAGATCCAAGTGACTCACCTCCTCTTGCAGAATCCTACAGTGCGTAGCTTCGGTTCACCCTAACCATAAGGACTTATTCATAGGCTAAACCCAATAACTAAAACCCGAAAGGGAACTAGCCGTATTGTTGTAAAAACCTTAGTTTTAAAACTCTTAAAATTTCCCTTTTAACTTGTGAGAATCACTTTACAAAATTTTTCGAAGAATGTTCGATTTATGAAAATTACATAAATACCCCTAGTGGTAAAATTACCAAAATGAGCCTGATTTTCAAAATTTTTGCAACACTATCAAATTGGAAAACAAATTCTCCAAAAAGAACCCGCAAGTTTTACAAATCTTTAGATACCCTGGGTTTATTAAGATTTATAAATTTACCTGGGTAAATTACCGGAATGCCCAAAATTCTAAAATCCCCGAAATACCCCTGAAATTTTAGAATTTCCAAAATACCCTTATTGACAAAAATCACCCAGGAACTTTAATTTGACAAATTATAAAAATACCCCTGTAGGACAAATGACGAAAATACCCCTGGGATAGGAACAGACAGAAATGTCCAAAGAGTGAATGTGTTTGGGAGATACTAAGGTATGGATGTGTTTTTCTGTGAATTAGGATAGAAAACTTGAAACTTTGAATGATCGAAAGAATCCCTATTAAGCTCTCTTCATAAAATTTCTTCGCGGATAACCAGTGAAACAAGTACTAATCCATAAAAGTTTTTAATCAGATTAAAGCGTAATAGTTGGAAATGAGTTCTAGAGGACGTGGCCGTCGTGGACGCGGTAGAGGAAGAATAACCGTGTCAGAACCCGTCGGGTCAAGGGTCTGATAATGAGATACCACCGCCACCACCACCCCCAACTTTTGGTGTTGAGCGGCCGAGTCGGACGGGGGGTGAGGCGATATCACAGTATCTTTGTGAGTTCTTGATATGGTGGCTAGAGTAGGTAGAGGTTTGGGAGCTCAAAAATCTGTACCTGAGCGATTCCGAGCCAATGGAGCTGAGGTGTTTCGGGGTGTATCAGGTGTGGCACCCAATACGGTGGAGTATTGGTTGGAATCAACTGAGAGGATCATGGATGACCTGGATTTTTTAGCTGAGGAAAAGCTGAAGGGTATAATCTCTCTACTTCGGGATGAGTCATACTAGTGGTGGCTCACCGTAAGAGATGGAGCGATGGTGGAGGATCTTATATGGGAATTCTTTAAGGCATCCTACTAGAGGAAATACATAGGAACCAGCTACATGGATCTTGTGAAAGCTTTCTTGAACTGGTTCGAGGTAATAAGATGGTGGCGAGTATGGTAGAATTTCTCCGATTGAGCGGTATGCTCGTGGTATTATGGTCTAGAGCATGAACAACGTGTCGATTCGAGGATGGGGTGAGAGATGAGTGAGGATGATGATAGCTCCACAGCGAGGAGCAGGAGTTCATTTGTCCTAGTGGAGAAAGGCTAAGGTTCTTTGAAGGGTAAGAGCAGATCATTGGGCGGAATCGGGATAGGAGTTGGAATAAGAGGAGCTCCGGATCTTCAAAGTTTTCTGGTAATCAACAGAAGAGGACGAGGTATGGTGGGGCAGATCAAGCTGCTAGGCCTGCTGCTGCTGCTAATCCTCAATGGCACCACGGTGTGCTCGGTGTGGGAAGTCTCAACGGAAGAATGTTGGAATGGTAATCGGGGATGCTTCGAATGTGGATCCATGGAACATCGAGTGAGGGATTGTCCGAAAAAGGCACCTAGGCTAAGGTCTAAGGGTCAGGAACGTGCACTGAATAGGAGGGATAACCAACAGCCACCGAGAGGTCGTGGGGCAGGAAGAGAAGGTAATGGTGCTGGCAGAGGTCGTGGGGCACCGAGGGGAGGACCGATGGTACTGAGGCTAGGCAACCTGGTTTGGTCTATGCCGCGAGGCGTCAAGAGGAGGGCAACGCACCGAACATCATAACCGGTATGTTTTTGATTTTTGGAGTACCTGTGTCCATCATTTCAGATAGAGATCCCCGATTCACGTCAAGATTTTGGAAGGCTTTACATCAGGCGTTAGGTACGAAGTTGAATTTCAGCACGGCCTTTCATCCATGTCGACGGACAATCGAGAGGTAATCAAGTGTTGGAAGATATGTTAAGGGTTGTGTCTTGGACTTACGTGGTAGTTGGGAAGAGTACCTACCTTTGGCAGAATTCGCTTATAACAATAGTTATCAAGCGAGCATTCAGATGGCACCGTATGAGGCACTGTATGGTCAGAAATGCCATACTCTTACGTGTTGGACAAAGCTGGGTGAACGTCAGATGTTGGGTCCGGAGTTAGTGGCGGAGACAGAAGATAAGGTTAGAGTAATTGAGGCTCGTCTTAAAGAGGCGTCGGACGAGTAAATCTCGCCAATCTTAAGTGCGAGGATGTGGAGTATCGATGGGTGATAAGGTCATCTTGAAGGTATCACGTTAGAAAAAGGTCTTGAGGTTTGGTGGAAGGGCAAGCTAAGCCCTAGGTTTATCGGGCCATACAGGCGTTGAAGCGTGTGGGACCGGTAGCTTACCGACTTGAGTTCTTGGTGAGAATTGAGCGGATCCATGGCGTCTTCCATGTTTCGATCTTTGGCGCTATCGATCAGATCCATCACACGTAGTGCTGGTTGCGAAAATTGAAGTGAACTCGAACTTGTCCTTCGAGAAGGAGCCGGTATAGATTTTGGATCGGGATGTCAAGGTTTTGAGGAGGAAGTCAGTACCTTTGGCAAAAGTGCTATGGCGAAACCATGGTACGGAGGAGGCCACGTGTAAACCCGAGGATGTGATGTGGCAGCAATACCCCCAACTCTTTTGATCCAGGTAATTTCGAGGGCAAAATTATTTTTAAGGGGGGTAGAACTGTAACATCCTGAATTAGGGGGTTGTTTGCAATTTAATTATTTTCATGTGCGTGCTTGAAGAAATAGGTATGCTATGATTGCTTGACATGTTCTAGGGTCTAGTCATAACCCTAGGCTAGGTCTGACTTAGGGTTGAAAATTTCTTTTTAGTGCTTAAGAGGAGGGAGCTGGTGAGATAGGGGTTAAGAGAAATTGTGGGGAAGCATGACACAAGGAAGCAGTGATAGGGTGGCTTGGGGCGCTACCTAAGGAGCTAGGAAGGATCTCGGCAAAGGAGGTTCGAGTGCCAAATTAGCACCTAGGAGTTTTATTTTTGCGTTATGTGGAGGAAGTTGGGCTAGGAAGGCCTTAAAATAAAATGGTAAGGTTTTGGACATGAAAGTCGGATTGGTAAAAGTGGCGTTGGGCACCACTTAAAGGCCTTGGTGAATCCGCCCCAAGCGGGAAGGAGGACTCAAGTTAGAGTCACGTTGGAAGCCTGAGGTATGATTTTTTTTATCTTTGGCGTGAAGGAGAGAGCTAGTGGACTGCTCATGGACTCTCAAATAGATGGAGATAATCTTGATGTTTGCTTTTAAAATTAATTGGAAGTATGAGATAAACATTATTCTATTATTTTTATTTTATTTGAAGAAGTGATTAGATAAAATTATCACAAAAGGGTGAGTGATGTTGAATGTAGGATTCATAGGGACTTTCATAATCGGTTGAGTATAGCAAAGGGGATGCCAAAATTCATCTAACTTATTTTCTTCTCAATTTGTTTCTTGGCCGATTTCTCCCTAGTCCTCATTGCCTAAAATTCTTCAAACCCCTCTCTTCTTTTGGTTCAACTTGGCCGAACCTATCACCCCTTTTCTACTCAAACTCCATCTTCCATCTTGTGTAAGCCGAATGCCATAATCTTTCTTTTTCTCTCCTTTTTGTTTTAGCCGAATCTCTATTGCTTCTCTCTTCTCCATGCCAAAATCTTCCTCTTTCTTCTAGCCGAATATCAATCAAGGGTGGATCACTTTTTGGTTCTTCTCTAAATCGATTTTGAAAAGGAGGCCTTCGGGACTTTGGAAGCAGTCGTTCTAAGCATCTTCTCTCTGTTGATCAAATACGGTAAGTGGTGGTAAGGACTCATTTTAGTAGGGCATTCTTTTTATTATTCGAAAAGCCGAAGGCTAACTATTATGTGATCTCAAGGCGTAGCCCATTACAAGTAGTGTGTGTGGCTTCGGGATTTGGTTGGAAACCAAATCGGTTTAGGGTAAGTGCCACAAATGACCCTTTGGGATTTAGTTACCATGGCCAAATAGGCCTTGGTAAGGTTGGCCGAATATGTATATGGTCCTAATATTATAGCTTTTGTATGTAGCCGACGCTAGAGTTCTTTGAAGGAGGCTTTCAGGTTTCGATTCTTCAAGGTAAGTGGGTATTTATATTCGGCTATGGGCCATGTATGGTGTTTAAATAGTAACCAATTGTGTGCTATGATTTTAGGGGCTAATCGACAAAGGTTTCCAGAATTTCAATTTGCTTTGGTAAGTGATAACAAAGATTCGGCCTAGGGCCATATTATGGTTATGGGTGCGATTAGTTCTTCGGGATTATTAGTTTAGCCGAATAAGGCTTTATGATACTAACCTATAGTGGATGAATGTAGGTGCAATACGGGAATACGTTTCAGGATTTTGTGATATCGCATAGATTCAGAATTTCTCATTAGATCTTCGGTTAAACAGATGTGTAAAACTCTTACACACTTTATTAGTTGGCATTGTTTAATATGTTACAGTTAACTATTTAGATAGTGATTTGCCTTGTGGGCATGTGCATGGATTAAGGTAAGTAAACATGACATTAAATATGTTATATGAATGATATGATGGGTAAGATGCTATGCCATGACTTATATGCATGATTTATGATAATATGTTAAGCATGTTATGAGCATGTTGGTAGCGAGATTTAAGAGAGGAGGGAATATTCTCAATGGATGTCACGATGGTTTTGACCACAAGATGGGTTGGCCCCATCGGTTTAATTGTGACTTGGTCACGGTGGTTTTGACCACACCAATGATATAAATTGTGACTAAGTCCCGGTGGTTTGGTACCACCGATGGTTTTGACCACATATTGATAATTGTGACCTATGGTCATCGGTGGTTTTGACCACACGATGGTTGGCCCCATCATTGATTCGTGACTCCGATCACGATGGTTTTGACCACCGTGGTTTTGACCACAGGGGTAGTTAAAGGAGTATGGATGGCTAGTTTTGGGTTGCATGTTTGCATGTTTTACTAATATTTTGTGTATGAGTTTGCACTTCCGGGTTGGGGATCTATACACTGAGTCTTGGTGACTCACCCCTTCCCATATCATTTTACAGACGAGTAGATCGCGGAGATAGAGCCGGAGAGGACTCGAGGCGGTCATGCTTGTTCCTTGGATTTGAAAATTTTACTTAGCACAGTTTAAGTTTATTAATTACTAAATTTTGGTTTGGGTTGTAATAAGGCCGCTAATTATTATTTTGGATGTTTAAGTAGTTATTTTACTTCATTTCTACTATATTACCAATGAACTTATAAATTGTTTAAATGAATCAGTTAAAAGTGTTGTTTTCAAAATGGGAAACTTTTACGAGTTTTCAAGGATGCTGCCATCGGGTAGCAAAATTCACCAAGTTAATAGTAACTCTGATGGTTCTAATAAATTAAATGGTCAAATGTTTTCAAGGGTTTCATCTCAACCATGTTTATAAAAACAATTCCACTTGAGTTTTTAATAGACACTGTGTTATAATCTCAGCAAATTTTCAGATTTCTACCAGATAACCAAAATCTTTCAAAACGTTTTTACTCTGTGACATACCAGATCCGGTCAAGGCTCATGGGCTAGGTTTGGGGTGTTATAGAGATTCATCGGACCTTATGAAATCACTGAACGTATCAGGCCTGTTGCTTATAGATTAAAGTTGCCCTCTGAGTTAGAAAAGATACATGACGTATTTCATGTTTCGATGCTTCTTAAGTACAGATCAGATCCGTCACATGTGATCACACCGTCAGAGATTGAAATTTGACCCGATTTGACATATGATGAAGAACCGATCCATATCTTAGCTCGAAAAATGAAAGAGTTGAGAAACAAGAGGATTCCATTAGTAAAAGTATTATGGAATAGACACGGGGTTGAAGAGGCTACGTGGGAGCCTGAGGATTCAATGAAGCAACAATACCCAACCTTGTTTAACGGTAAGATTTTCGGGGACGAAAATCCTTAAGTGGGGGAGAGTTGTAACAGACCGAATTTGACCCTAATCGGAATGGTGGTTTCGGGACCACGAATCTGAGTTTGAAAAATTTTTAAATATTATATTTTGTGTTTATTATATGTGAATTAATGTGTGTGAAAGTTTTGTAGAAAAATTTTATCGTTTAAGCGCTTAATTTGATAAAAAGGACTTAATCGTGTAAAGTGCGAAAGTTGCAAATTATAGTGAAAAGTCCTAATGTGATAGTGGCTTTTTTAAATTGAAGTCCTAAAAGGACAAATAGCCCATTTCTATAGTAAGTGGTGGCCAAGTACATAACTAGCCTTAATTTATAATGTTTAATATTTTATATCATAAGGTTAAAATGGTAATTATTAAATTATGTTAATATTAGTTAAACAATTCATAAAATAAAGCCAATTGCATGCTTATCTTGTCGAAACTAAAGAGAAACAAAAGGAGAAAAGCTTTGAAGCATTACGCCTTATTCAAGCTTATTTAGGTATGAAATCTAGCTCGATTTTTGTTAATTTTACGTTTTGAGATCGTTGCTTAGTATATTACCCAGACCCATGCTAGAATTTCTAAGATTAGTGTGTATATATGATTTGGCCATTGATGAATTCTTGAGGTTTTGATGTTTGATGATTTTAAATTAAAGATATGTTAAGGATTGATATGTTTTGTATTAGAAATTTTAGTGAATTTTAGTATTTTGGGCTAAATTGCAAAAAAAATGAAATTTTGAGGACTAGTTTGCAAAATAAATGAAATGTATGCCTTGGTATGATGGTATAGAAGATTCGACCCTAAAGTATTATATGCAAATTATGTATATTTTGTGTTTTATGCAAAAGGACTAAATTTTAAAATGTGAAACTTTAGGGGTAAAATGGTAAATTGCCTACTTATGTACTTAGGGACTAAATTGAGATGAAATGTACTTGAATGAGCTAAATTTTATGTGTTTAGATCAAGAACAAAGAAAAGCAATTTGGATCGGGGAAAGGTGAAAGTCGTCGATTAGCTGGGTTAACGTTGTCCGTCGATAGTCGAGGTAAGTCCTTAAGCTAGATTATATTAAAGAATGAATTATGAATGTGTTTAATGATAATGTTTGATAAATTTGAGCATATTTTTATGTGATAGCCGAATGTAAATATGTTACATTGAATTGGATATGTTTTGTTAATACAATGTAAAGGTGTATAATCGATATGATATGCGGATTATACAATGATGTAATGATTTTATTTAGAAAATGTGAATAAGCTTAGTTGAATTTGAAATGTGATAGAATTATGAAATTCAAGTGATTTAATTGGTTATGGTATTATTGAAATGTGCATTGAAATGTTGAAAATGTTGATATCTCGGGCTATTAGCCTAGGTGCCTTGTCTTGGTGTTACTTATCGAGCTTTGATGCCTAGCGAGCTTAGTCTTAGGTGATATATTCGAGACTTTGTGCCTAGCGAGCTTAGTCTTGGTGACATATTCAGGCTTCGTGCCTAGCAAGCCTTGT
Organism: Gossypium rotundifolium; assembly: GCA_025506655.1. NCBI lineage: Eukaryota > Viridiplantae > Streptophyta > Magnoliopsida > Malvales > Malvaceae > Gossypium > Gossypium rotundifolium. Next base: position 149,865,923 of record CP106724.1, read on the forward strand.
GCCGGTGATTTGATTCGGGCTTCGTGCCTAGCAGGCTTAATGCCGGTGATTTGATTCGAGCTTCGTGCCTAGTAGGCTTAATGCCGGTGATACTTTAAAACGAAGAAGTTGTAAATGGTTCGAGTGTATTATAGTGAACCTATTAAGCTAAATACTCAGGTAAGTTTAAATCTCATTAAATTTATCAGAGGTGAGGTAAGTTGTGATTAATGTTACTTGAATTGAAATAGCATATTAAGAATGGTGATATGTATGAATGGTAAAGATAGAATCTGAGCTTAAACGTGCTATTTTGTCGATGTTCGGTTACTAGTAGAAATGCTATTAGTAAAAAGCTGTGAATATGATAATAGAGTTAATATGAATATTGCACCTATGTGATAAGGAGCATGAGATTCATGTTAAATATGTTTATACTATAGTTCGATGAATTATAGGATTATGATAATATAGAGTAAATGCTATGGTTAATAAATGTTTAAGTGTTTTAATGTTATGCTAAAGTTGCTTAAGACTTATTAAGATAGCGAGCTTACCCTATTTGTGTTTGTATTTCTGTTTTATAGATTGTTGATTTCAATTACGGGCTCAGGGGATCATCAAGAAAGTCGACCACACTATCACTCTCTTTGGTATATATATGTTTTGCATACTTTTTGAGTCAAAGGCATGTATAGGCTAGTTAAATAATAGAAGGCGTTTTGATCTTTGTAATTATAGGCCATGCGAAAATGGCTTGATCTTAATGTCAAATGTTCTAATGCTTATGTTTTAATCATGTTATATGTATGCATTTTGCTTGGTTTAAAAGTATGGTTGCTATGTGAATTCATTATAAGCATATATATATATATGATTTGTTATGTAGTAATCTTAAAAGTAACATGTTGTGTTTTGGAAGTTGATATAAGTGATTGTTGAATATGTTTGGGTTGGCATATTCGGTCATAATATATATATAAGGATATGTATGAATAATGTCATTAAGTGATATCATGCTTTAATAATGTGTTTGCAAGCATGTGTATATTAATTTGGATGATGAGAAAATATGTTATGTATTTTGAATTGACATATTAAACTTATGGTACATTTATATGCATGTATATTAAGTTTAAATTTAGATGTTAGGGCTTTAGAAGACATATTTGGTATAATTGGATGTGATTATGTACATCTAGATGTTGTGATTTAAGTTTTGTATAGATGTGTGAGCAAGTGGTATATTTTGAGCATGATTAAGTGAAATCCTATTAAAAAATATATATGTTTAGTTTGGTAATTGACAACTTGCTTTAGCAGACTAAAAATGAGCATGTGCAGGTTCAAATACTGAATCTTATTTGATCACATGAGTTGAAATCTTTGTATTTGATGAAAAAAAAAATGTTTAGATGAGAATTGGTTAATGGTTATGAGATATGCTTGAGATGGGTTAAGTATATTAAGATTAAGTATTATTATTTACAATGCTTTCGATTTTTACTATATGAGCAGAAAAATTTTTGTCATGACTTGTGTTATTTTGGTAATGCCTTATAACCCTAATTCGGTGACGGACATGGGTTTAAGGGTGTTACATATTTTATCATGAAAAGTTTGAATGGACATTTTCTTTTAAAAAAATTATTATTTCATGTTTAGTTTAATTCTTAGGAGGTTTAGGAAGGGTTGGTAGTGTTGGAAAAGTCCTAGGCTCGATCTAGGGCTTTAGCAAAAATGTTATTTTTTTAGGGAGGTTGGTGGTAGTCATAAGGCTTTTAAAATATTGTTGGGTTAAAAGATATCACAAAGAAGTAAGTGGTCTGGTGGCTTTGGGCGTTCTCAATAAGCTGGAGGTCAAAGGTTCAAGTCTTGGGTATGGCAAAAAAAAAAAAAAAATTTGCATATGTTAGTATGAAGGCCAAAGTTTAGGCCTTATAATTAGTTAGGGTTGTTTCACGACACAAGGAAGCGCTTGCCCAAATGGCAAAGGCGTTAGGAGCGAGAGGGGAACAAGGTTCTAGTCGCGTTGTCTTGTGAAATGTTGGGTTTTTAAGTAAACTGGAGCATGGAATAAAGGTTGATAATTAATTGGGAAGGAATTATGACTCAAATGAAGCGGGTGGCGCGATGGCAAGGGGCGTGCCTCATAGTGAAAAGGGCGGAGGTTTGAATCCGGTGTTGGTTAATATTTTGGATTTCTTTGGGTGATTCGATTATTGGAAAGTATACTTTAAAAGAAGTTGACAACGGAATATATCACAAGAATGGTTACAGTGCGATGGTGATAGCGTGTGGTTGTGCTTGGAGGTCTTGGGTTCGAGTTGCCTTGTCGCAATAGCTTGAAATTTTCTTCTTTGGTGTGGAAGGTGTTTGAATTGGACCAAAATTCCAAAAGATGGTCTGCTGATCGGGAAGCTATTTGAATGAAATTCAAATTGAATTTTGGGCTAAATAAAAGGACTTTTGATGAGGATAAATTTTGAAGATAATAAAGGAATTTAATTAGTGATAAGTTCAAGTTGATTAGGGAGTGTAGGTTTATTCTATTTATCTATTTATTTTAGTATCTATGGATACCGAATTTTCCCTTTTCTTTTAGCTTAACTTTTAGTTATCAGGAAGGGCATTTTCGGGTTTGAACAATAGGTGCCGAAATTTCTATAAATAGGGGAGGATATCTCATTGATTCTGACATTTAAAAAAACCCTAATTCTCCTATTCTTTATACCGAATTCTTTAGCCTCTCCCTCTCCAATTTCTTTAAAAGCCGAAACCTTTTCTCCATTCTTTTTCCCTTGAACCGATTTGATCATATACATTAAAAGCCGAAACTCAAACACTTCCTCCCTCTTGTCGACACTTTGAGTTGGTGAGCCAATTACGTTTTGATCATTCTATTTGGTAAGGATCTCTTGATCAAACTCTTGTTATTTTCTTTCTCTGACCATCGAAAATTAAGACTCTAATCCTCTATGTTCTTTGGCCGAAACCATGAAGGTGATTCCGGGATTTCTCTTGTAGCTGACAGTTTAAGGATTAGTTTTGGGATCTAAGATTCACAAGGTAAGTGCATGTAACATTCGGCCATAGGCCATATTTTAGTATTAATGCCTAACTAATTTTAACTATGGGTATTAGGAAGGAGTGCAATCGGTTTTGGTAGATTTTCGGGATTTAGTGAAAGTGTTAATACTAGGTGTGTAACCCTCACTAAATCTTAATAGATTTACGGATCTAATTTAATATATGTGTTAATAAGAATGTGAAAGATATGGCTTAAGGTACCATTCAATAGTGCGGCATATTAGTCGTTATTCTCTAAAACTATGTTAACAATGTTACGAATACATTATGACACATATGTGAATATTGGTAAGAATGTGAAATAAAGAATGTGGCATAATCTTTGCATGATTTGTATGACATGGGGCACATGGGTGATTATGAAAGGGAAGTGATTTGGTGGTTTTATACCACAATATCTCGAATGTGGTGACTTATGTCACGCATAATCGAATGTGGTGACTTATGTCACGAAATCAATGTGGTGACTTCGTCACAAAATATTATCTGGTGGCTATGCCACGAAATTATAAGGGTGATGTGCAAGTCGTGCTGCGTTGGATGCCTTCGATGATGTGTAGTGGATTGAGGTCGATTTAGTAATCCCCACGGTGTGATGGTTGGTACGGGTGATGTGTAGCGGATGGTTTTTTAGGTTTGGGTTCGGGAATTGCATCATTCTTTATAATTTGCTATATGTATATGTATGATCTGATATACCTGAATCATTGGGACTTAGTGTTGGTTGTTACACACTGAGTCTGTTGAACTCACCCCGTTATGGGATATTTTTCAGGTGACACTCAGTAATGGATCGGGTCGGCAGGAGCTCAGTGGTGGCCATGCTCAGCTCAGAGTTATTCTATTTTCATTGTTTTTTTATTTAAGTATTTCAGATTTATTTTGGGGTTTTGCTTTGATGTAATTATGGCCATTATTATTAACTGTTTTAAGTAAGCGTTTAAAATTTGTTTATTATGATAAGGTTATTATTAAATTGAGAATAAATAATTTTTCTTAAAAAATGTAAACAAATACTTAAATGTTTTGACACCTAATCAACACCGTTTCAAATTTGAACCCAACACAAATCAAATGATCTTCAAAAACACACCTATCTTTCCAAAGTAGCAAACAAGAATTGAATTGATTTACTCAAGGAACATACCAGATCCAGTCAAGGCTCGTGGGTGGGTTTGGGGGTGTTTCAAGAACTTAAAGTAAACCACTTATCGAACAAGGGCAGTGATGGTGGTGGAAAAAGTCTTAAAAATTTATATCATGAATAATCGAGCCTAGAAACTAACTATCACCACGATTGAGACAAGCACACCTATCTAACTATAGTATAGTTTAGTGGCAAGACTGGATTGTCAAACCCAAAGGAACCAAAAGTACTAATACTAACTTTCTTTTTATTATTTAGCCTAAGAATTAAGAGAATTGTCGTTTAATCTAAAATTAACCAACTACAAAGATAAAGATGCTAAGACACAGAGAAGGAATTGGGGAAATACTTGTTGGAAAACCAATTAATTAAGATAATACCCAAGGAAGAATCCACCTAGACTTCACGTGTTATCTAACTCTGAACCAGATGATTTATTCACTTGACTTGGTCCGTAGGATTCCCTAATTTATATTAATACCTCTCTCTAGGCTACTAACGTCTAACCCGTTGATTAATTGAAATCTCTTTCTAATTAAAACCCCTAGAATTGCATTAACTTGAACTATGGACTCCCATATTAGGTTTGACCCTAATCCGGTAGATTTTTGTCATCATATCTCTAGGGTTGCGATCAACTTCGCTTAACTATGCTAGATCTACTCTTAAACAGGGAATATTCCTCCTTTGCCTAAGCACATCAATACTTGAATCAATATCCTGAAATATCAAAAAAAGAATTAAGAACACATAGTTAAGAACAAATCAAGTATTTATCATATAGTTTAGAAAACAACAAACATGATCTGTCTTAGGTTTCATCCCCCTTAGGTATTTGAAGGGTTTAGTTCATAATCATAAAAGAATATATCTCAGAAGAAAATATAAAACAAAACATAGGAAAAACCCTAAAACCCCTAAAGGAATTGAAGGAGATATCCTCAGTCATGAGTATGATTTCGGCTTCTTGAGATGAATTAACTGGCTTTCTTCGAGTGAATCCCACAATTCAGGCTCTCTGGCTCGGCTCCTTAGCCTAGCCCCCTTAAAGGTTGGCCTCTAGGGTGTTTATATAAGATTTTGGAATGTCTTTCTTTGCCTCTAAGTACCCTAATCCGAATGGAACTCTTCTTTGCTGCTGCAGGGACATGCCCGTGTGGCACGATCGTGTGATTCGAGGCCAGGCCATGGTCGGATCTGCTAAAGAGGCACGGCCGTGTGTTTCGGGCCCAGGCTATGTGAAATTCGTACTGTGGCCCATTTTCTCTGTTTTTGGCCCGTTTCTTGTTCTTTTCATCCTCCAGGTGCTTTCCTAAGTATAAAACATGAAATTAAAGGATTAGGAGCACCAAATTCCACAATTCAAGGAATAAATCATTCAAAAGTATGCTAAATGTAGGATTAAAATATGTATATATTACGGTTTATCAAATACCCCCACACTTAAGCAATTATTTGTCTTCAAGCACAAATCTCAACTCTCAATTAAAACTAACTTCCCTCGATTCATAATTCTTATCAAAGATGCCTCATCATAATTCATAGATAATTTGTACATGGATAATTTAACTCAAAGAATCCTAAAGATTCAAACAATCTAAGTCACAATTTTTTGTAGCATGAAAAATATAGGTGTTTCCCCTTACCTAAATAATTACCTTTGATTCAAAATCGACAAGAGTTTACATCCTCACTAAAGATTCACTCAAATCACTCAAAGTGTTTAAGGTTCAAAATTAAACTCTCAAAAGTCGAACATGAAAAGTTAATCCCATAGGCTTGCCTGAAAATCAAATCTCCACCACTATAAAATGAAATGATACACAGATTAAAAGGTCTTTAAAAAAAGGTTGTAATGGGGTTTAGGTTAAAGGTGTGGATAAAGGCTGAATTAAAGGGTTAGAATCGAGATTGAATTGACAATTTACCTAACTAGAAAAATGAACCTAATCCTGAATAATTACATCAATTGAAAACTTAAAACACTAATAATATGAGCTTCTTCTTAAAGATGTTGAATTTAAATGTATAAGCTCACTTAATCCCATAACTAATAATGAATATATTTCGATTATTATTATTATTATTATTTTAAGAACAAATCAACAATAATAAGAAAGAACTTTAACAACTGAAATATAGAACATAGCTAGGCAACTGCTCAAAATCAAATCTCGACAAAAAAGGTAGTCAAGAGAAACGGTGATAACAAATACAAGATGTGTTTTGGGTTAATATTAGTGGGTGAATCAATAAAAAGGTTGTTAGGATCAAAAGGGTTCACTAAGGGTTAATTGTGAGGGTAGGCTTTTAGTGGAGTAAGTGGGTTAAAACCTAAGTGCCTTTATCATCTTAGTATATCAGATCAAAGGTGTGGTCTTGACATGTATAATCGAAGCATGTTCTTGAATAACAAATCAATGTTGACACACTCATAATCAATAAAGTGAGCACGAAAAAAAATATATGCTCTAAAAGGCTCAAAATCTCACAAAAATTATGGTTTTTTTTATATCAACCCTGTAAATTTCAAACTTTAAGGTAATATTCAAATTCAGGTAGACAACTTAACAAAATTTTAATTCTGAAAAATAAACTTATCATGTTGATTCTCTAGTATCTTAAAGTTTAAATCATCAATGCACAATTAACTATAACTTAATTCAAAACATATCAATAAAAATTATAAATCAATAGAAATTTCATTCTAATTAGTGATATGAGAAAGTTACTTATGACAAGGCATAATTAGTGAAACTTATTGAATTTTGGAAGGGATTAATGAAGAGAAACCGGATAGGATTGAGTAGAGGTAAACGTGGGGAGCGCCTCGAGCCATTTGAAATTGAATCCTTGAAGCAGCCGATCTAATCTTATTGTATCCTAATGTTAATCTAAATGGAATGAAGAATAAGAAGAAAATAATAAAAAAATAAAAAATAAATATAAAATGAATAATAAAAGTAAATAATGAGAAATAAATATGCGTTCAAAGAGAAAGGGGAAAAGGGAAGAAGACTTTAGGGAAGAAAGTGAATAGAAGAAGGGGATTTTAAATAGAGATCAGGGATCTGGTGGTTGGCCACGCCCTTGTACCTACCTATGGTGGCTACACGGCCACGATCACGGTCGTGTGCAAGGCCGTGTGGTATGGAAATCCGCACTTTGGTTAGTTCATAGTTAGGTGCTAAAAAGGGAAAAATAAAAATGTAAAAATTAATGGGGTTAGTGCTCAGGTTGCCTCCCGAGAAGTGCTCATTTAAAGTCTTTAGCTAGACTTACCTCTCATTCTCATGATCATGGTGTTTTGAGGAGTTAAAAATATTTTCTCATGCTATTAATTCTATTATCAGTATATAATTCAAGTCGAGTAGCGTTTACTTTAAAAGTGACGAATATAGGATTACTTACCTTGACTGCTCCGTATGGGAAAACATTGATTACCTTAAAAGGGATTTTTTTATTTGTATTCAGGTGTGATATGGCAATTCGAGGGTCTGTTTTATCTAACAGTACATGATCTCCTATTTGAAGTGATTTGATGTTCCTATAAGCTCGTATGGGGGTTCCTTCGGTTTCACTTTGTGTGGTTTTGATTTTTCCTTGAAAATGCATTTTCCACTCGTCTAGTTCATCGACATGAAGCCTTTGTTCCTCATAAATTTCTTCTTTATTGGCACGAGGTCTATGATCTGGCTCAGTTATGTGATTTCGTGGTGCTTCTTGTAAAAAAAGTTGAACCAAATGATTATTAATAGAATTTATGTTCTCACCTTTATCACTCGATGTCCTAGCTGAGTCGAGAGCTTGAAGACTGATTGATTCGTCACCTACATGAAGTGTGAGTTCACTTGTACCAACATCAATTTTAGCTCTGGCAGTTGCTAAAAAAGGTCTTCCTAAAATTAAAGGGACCGTATTGTCCTCATCCATGTCTAAAACGATAAAGTCTATTGGGAATATGAATTTATCAATTTTGGGAATATGAATTTGTCAATTTTCACAAGTACATCTTCAATTATCCCCTAAGAATTCTAATAGTTTTATCAGCTAATTGAATGCTCATCCTAGTTTGTTTGGGTTTCCCTAGACCTAGTTGTTTAAACATTTTATAAGGCATAACATTTATGCTTGCCCCTAAATAAGCTAAAGCATTATCAATAGATAAACTACCAATTAAGCATGGATTTGTAAAACTCCCTAGATCTTTTAATTTTCGTGGTAGTTTATTTTGCAACATTTCTGAGCACACTGCGTTTAGTTCCACATGCGATTCTTCGTCTAACTTCCGCCTGTTTGTTAAAAGCTCTTTTAAAAAATTCCTTGAATCTGGCATCTGCGAAAGAGCTTCAAGAAACGATAAGTTTATATGTAATTTCTTTAAAAGTTTAATAAACTTGCTGAACTGTTCATTTGTATTGTCTTTCTTCATCGCATTGGGGTATGGTATTCGAGGTTGGTACTCTTTAATTACCAGTTTTGGTTTTTCTTGGCTTTCCTCAACTTTACCTTCGCTTACCACAGGTTCTTGCCTTAGCTTAGATTCAGACTCCACTAACCTTTCACTGTCATAAGCTGTTATGGCTTGAAGTTGGTCCTTTGGGTTAGTCTCAGGTTACTTGGCAAGCTACCTTGTGGTCATTTGAAGATCAGCTTAGCGAGTTGCCCTAATTGGTTTTCGATCCCTTGAATCGATGCTTGTTAATTTTAAGTGTTGTTTCGGTGTTTTGGAAACGTGTTTCTGACACCGCTATGAATTTGTCAGCATCTCCTCAAGGTTCAGCTTCTTTACCTATGGGTAGGGCTGTTGTTGGATGTTTGGAGGGGGTTGTTGTCTCTGATTTCCTTGACCAACCCATAAGAAATTGGGGTGGTTCTTCCAACCCGGATTATAAGTATTACTATAACGGTTATTTTGAGATTTAAAATTGTTACCCATATAGTGAACGTGCTCATTTTCAGTGCTCGGGTTGTAAGGTGGATATTTGTGTTGCTCATCCCTTCTCCATTCATATCATACTGTATAGCTGGATGTACCTGCGAATAACCACATAAGCCATCAATTTTCTTAGTTAAAAGTTTGACTTGGTTTGACAGCTTGGTTACTGCGTCGAGGTTGAAAACACTGGTGGCTTTTGTTGGCCTTGTCCTCATGACTTGCCACTTATAGTTATTCAGTGACATCTCTTCAATGAATTCGTAGGCTGCCTCAGGTGTTTTGTTATTCAGGGTTCCGTCGGTGACTGAATCAATCAACTGCTTGGTTGAGGGGTTCACACCGTTGTAAAAGGTTTGGACCTGTAGCCACAAGGGTAGTCCATGGTGTGGGAACCTTCTTAGTAAGTCCTTGTATCTCTCCCATACATTGTATAATGTTTCTAGATCCATCTACACAAAAGAAGAGATATCATTCCTTAATTTGGCCATTTTGGCTGGCAAAAAATATTTTAATAAAAATTTTTCGGTCATTTGATCCCATGTAGTGATTGATCCTCGAGGAAGAGAATTCAGCCACTGTTTAGATTTATTCCTCAAGGAAAAGGGAAATAACTGAAGACGGATGGCATCATCAGAAACACCATTAATTTTGAAAGTATCGCAAAATTTTAGGAAATTCGCCAAGTGATTATTTGGATATTCATCCTGCAAACCATCAAGCTAAACAAATTGCTGTATCATCTGAATTGTGTTAGGTTTCAGTTCAAAAATATTTGCAACAATAGCAGGTCTAACGATACTTGACTCAGTTCCTATTAAATTAGGTTTAGCATAATCATACATAGTTCGAGGAGCATGATTTTCAGCCACCTCTTGAGGTAGTGGATTATTCTCGGCAATCTTTTCGGTAGTATTAATTTCGTCTCCATGCTCTTATTGTATATAGTTTAAGCTTCGCCTTATTTCTCTATGATTTCTGCGAACTATACCTTCAATATCAATATCGTAAACTAAGGGTCCTGTCGGGTTCCTTCTAGTCATAAACTAGAGGTACCTACTAGGAAAAGAAATGTAACACCCCAAACTCGGCCCATACGTCATTACCGGATCTGGTATGCTATAGGTTAAATCTTAAAAACTTTGCTTCGATGGGTTTTGAAAATTCTCAGTTTTTTTTTTCATTAATCATGATATTTGTGAAAAAGTTTGAAGAACTTATCATTTGTGTCAGTTGAGTTTGAAAAGCCCATTTATCATTTCATTTTATTAATAAGACGTTGGAAAAACATGGGTTTATAAGCATGTGACTTATTAAGGGTGAAAATAAAATAAAGCGAGTAACACATAAATTGGAAACCTAAGTTATGGGGCCTTATTACAAAAATATTCCCAAAATTTTATATTTCAAACGAAAAGTCAAAGATAGTCTTTGAAAATAATAATAGTCTCAATGGCCCCTCGAGTCTGCCTCGGCTCCCGTGTCCACGGTCTACTGCTCATCTGTAGAGTTGGAAAAACATAAATGGGTGAGTCACAAAGACTCAGTGTGCAAAACTTGAAAACACATAAAAGCCTAGGGCCCATAAACACATTATGGGCCTTGGCCCATATACAATGGTAACAAAATATGCCATGCAACATGGCCCATCCCAAAACCTAAGAGTCCTTCCTTTACACACCCCCGTACCAACCATCACACCATAGGGATTTCTACAATCAACCATCCATCCGCTACACACCATGTCGACAGCTGTCCTGCCTGTCATAAAGACCGATCGCTAATGCGAACCTCAGAAAATACATTTAGTATTTCGAAAGCTATGCTGCCTGTCATAAAGACCGATCACTAATGCGAACCTTTGTGGCAAAGCCACCGATCGCCTCGCGACCTACTTCCTTTCCATAAATCGATCAATCAATCCCATCCCATGCATACACACATACAAGAATCAAAACATCAAGCCATCTAATAGATCTCATACTTTCACATGCTTCGATACACATAGAAAAGTTTCTATGATTACATACCTGGCATCCCTTGCCTACCCTTTCTGGGTAACACGACTGTTCATACATCCTCTCTTTTCGGCTTTTGGCCCATAGCATACATATAACATAACAAAGCTTATGTGTCAAGAATCTACATGCCTTATTATGGTTAAGACGACACCCTCTATGTCGACACCTTTGCCGAGCCGTCGATACGATCGCTATCTCCTAAGATCTTTGTTCGAAACCCATCCACAACCCAGCGGACAATCTCAAACAGTAGACACTGCTCGTTTCTTAAACTTAGGGATTGGGTTTACAGACCCAATCCTCTCATTTGCCTGATCCATATTTGATTCCATCCAAAAAGTCCTTGTCAGAATTACTATAGTGAAATAGGGTTGTTAAACCATATATGAGTTAAGATCTCAAATATGATAGCAAATCTAATAGGAATCTAAAGGAAACCCCTTACCTTGAAATCCAAAAATCGATAGGATACTTAGAGATTAACGGTTTCTGGCTTTTTGAGATATGGATGATTAAATCTACTATGATTTCCTGAAGTGCTGCCCAAAAGAACATGTGATTAGAGAAAAAGTTAAACTAAAGATGATCTATCAATCAACTAGCCATTCGGCTATAGTCTCAAAACTAAAGAGAAGGGAAGAAGAATAGAAGAAAATCAGCACCTATCTTTACAGGGAATTCGAAAACTTCCAGGAGATTCTGACTTTATGGAGAAATCGACACAAGAGAAAAGAATGGAAAAAAGCAAGTGAAGTGAGAGGTTTCGGCTTTTGAAGAAAGTGAAGATGAGAGAAAGAATTGAGAGGTCTCGGCCTTTGGAAAAGAAGAGAGAACAGAAATTGCAGAGAAAGACTGAGAATTTTGGCACAGAGAATGAGGAAAAGAATAAGGTTCAAATGCCAGAATTGAAGAGATACCACCCCTATTTATAGAGAATTTCGGCATTTGCTTATCAAAACCCAAAAGTGCCTTTCCTGATAACAAATAATTAATCAAATAATAGGGGAAATTTTGGCACCCCTTCAACATGAAGAAACCGATTCCTTCCCCCCTCTAGGAGATGGAATTTCAGCCAACTCTGCTCTCAACAGATAGCTCCTATCTTTTCTCCTTTATCTTGATCTATTCACCTTTAGGAGAGGCCTAAATAACACCACCTCTCCCTACTATTATTAGCACAATATCCACATTATCTAATAGATAAATCTTCCTATTTTAAAGCATCCTAGTCGCCCCCACTCTCCTTTCCTTTTAACGCCAAAAACAATTAAAATATATACGTGGGTAATGCGACTCGAACCTTGGATCCCCTTACTGCTTTTCACGCCACTGTCCACTGGGCCACTAGCCCATTTTTGTGTTTTATTTCGCGAACAATATCTTTTAAGCCCGGATCTATCTAGCTTTCCACTAAAGTGCCCAAACAAAAACTTGATTAAGGCCTTAGCCCAAACCTGAGCCCAATCTGAACCTCTTAAACACTCTAATTATTATATTGAACATAACACACATCAAATGCAAAGGCCCATTAGTCCAGGATGTTACCCCTTAAAGGAATTTCCTCCTCGAAATTACCTGATCCGAACAGATGCTGGTATTGCTGTCGCATCGCTTTCTCTGGTTCCTATGTAGCCTCCTCAAAGCCGTGATTCTGCCATGGAACCTTAACCAATGGAACCTTCTTCCTTCGTAATACTTTGACATCACGATCCAAGATTTCCACTGGTTCCCCTTCAAAGGATAGGTTAGGTCTTACCTCGATTTCCTCCACAGGTACCACATGAGACAGATCCAAATGATAATGTCTTAACATAGAGACGTGAAATACATCGTGGATCTGATTCAATTCAGCAGGTAGCTCAAGTTGATACACTACTGGTCCAACTCGTTTCAGCACCTGATAAGGTCCGATGAATCTGGGACTTAACTTACCCTTCCGTCCAAACCTTAATACTTTCTTCCATGGCGACACTTTCAAGAACACATTGTCACCCACTGCAAACTCTATGTCCTTGCGCTTCAAATCAGCATAGGACTTCTGTCTGTCCGATGCTTCCGTTAGTTGAGCCCGAATTAGCTCAACCTTCTCCTCTGTCCCGGTAACCAACTCCAGACCCAAAATCTGTCGTTCCCCTAATTTTGTCCAACAGGTAGGAGTACGACACTTCCACCCGTACAATGCTTCATAGGGCGCCATTTGAATACTAGACTTGTAGCTGTTGTTGTACGTAAACTCCGCCAATGGAATAAACTCCTCCCAACTACCTCTAAAATCAATGGCACAACCCCTTAACATCTCCTCCAAGATCTGAATCACCTGCTCAGACTGTCCATCGGTCTGAGGATGAAACGCTATACTGAAATCCAACTTCGTACCCAATGCTTGATGCAATGCCTTCCAAAACCTTGACGTAAACCTAGGATCTCGGTCTGAGATAATTGACATAGGTACTCCATGCAACCTTACAATCTCCACTATATATAACTTAGCCAACTTTTGTAAGGAATAATCGACCCGAACCAGTACAAAATGAGCGGACTTCGTCAACCGATCAATGATCACTGAAACTGGATCTTTCCTAGTAGGCATGAGAGGTAGCCTACTAACAAAGTCCATTATGATCCTTTCCCACTTCCACTGAGGAATCTTCACCGGTTGCAACAACCCTGATGGTAACTAATGCTCCGCCTTTACCTGTTGACAGGTTAAACACTTCCCCACTAATTCAGTCACCTCTCATTTTAAGAGTGGCCACCAAAACTGCTCTCGTAAATCTCAATACATCTTACTCCTTCCAGGATGCATATCGTATGGACTACCATGTGCTTTTTGCAGGATCATATGCCTCAATTTAGGATCTTTCGGCATTCACACTCTCCCTTGAAAACATAATAGCCCTTCCTTATTCACACTAAATTCTGTTGATTCATCACTTGCTCCAACCGAAAACTTCTCCTTTAGCAACTCATCAGTCTGCTGCTTTTCTTTAACCTGACTGACCCATGAGGGTTTTACTTGAAGTTCCACCAATAAACTCCCATCGTCATTCAGACTAAGGTGAGCAAACATTGCTCTCAAGTCAGAGATCACCTTACGGCTTAGAGTATCTGCCACCACATTGGCCTTACCCGGATGATACTCGATCGAGCAATTATAATCCTTTAACAACTCGATCCACCTCCTTTGCCTTTGATTCAACTCCTTCTGTGTCAAAAGGTACTTCAAACTCTTATGATTCGTGTAAATGACAGATTTCTCCCCGTACAAATAATGCCTCTAAATCTTCAAGGCAAACACCATCGCCGCCAACTCCAAATCATGGGTGGGATAGTTTGCTTCGTGCAGTCTTAACTGCCATGATGCATATGCAACCACCTTTCTATCTTGCATCAACACACATCCTAGTCCTGTGTGACGCATCACAGTAAATCATTAATTCCTTCCTAGCCTCCGGTTGAATCAACCCCGGAGCCTCCGTCAATATCCTTTTCAACTTTTCAAAACTCTCCTGCTGCTTATCAGACCAAATAAATGGTACTCCTTTTTATAACAACTTAGTCAATGGTGTCGCAATCAGAGAAAATCCTTCAACAAACCTTCGGTCATACTCGGCTAAACTATGGAAACTCTGAATCTCTGCCACTAACTTAGGCGGCTTCCAATCCAACACCGCTTCAATTTTTCGAGGGTCAACCCTAATCCCCTTTGTCGACACCATGTGACCTAGAAAAGTAACTTCCTTTAGCCAAAATTCGCACTTGCTGAATTTGGCATAAAGCTGCTTCTCCCTCAGAATCTGCAGAACCACTTACAGATGTGAATCATGCTCCTCCTCCGATCTTGAATAAACTAAGATGTCATCAATAAAAACCACGAAAAACCGATCCAAGTAGGGTTGGAACACTCGATTCATCATATCCATAAATGTTGCTGGTGCATTAGTCAACCTAAATGACATCACCATGAACTCGTATTGACCATAGCGAGTCCTAAAGGCCGTCTTATGAATATCCGCCTCTTTGACCTTAAGCTGATGGTACCCTGACCTCTGATCTATCTTCGAAAAGACTGAGAACCCCTTCAACTGATCGAACAAGTCATTGATCCTTGGCAACAAGTATTTGTTCTTGATGGTTAACTTATTCAATTGGTGATAGTCAATGCACATACGCATTGAACCATCCTTCTTCTTAACAAATAACACCGGTGCCCTCCAAGGCAACACACTTGGTCGAATAAACCCTCTATCCAACAACTCTTGGATTTGCGCTTTCAATTCCACCAACTCCTTCGGTGCCATTCTATATGAAGCAATAGATACCGGCGCTGTTCCGGAAGAAGATCAATTCCAAACTCCACTTCTCGATCTGGAGGTAATTCTAGAAGCTCTTCTTGGAAAACATCAGGAAATTCCTTCACTGTCCTAACGTCCTCAACAGCTAGGTCCTTGGCTTCCAAAGCCCATACAAATATTAGAACTGCCTCACACCCTTTTCTCACCATTATTTCCGCTCTTAGGGCAGTTGCCACGTTTGACAGACAATTCCCCCTTTCTCCTATCACCAACACTTCACCTCCCTCAGGGGTTCTTAACACCATACGCTTGGTTGCACAATCTACATTAACCTGATACTTCACTAGCCAATCCATGCCTAAAGTTAAGTCAATTTCCCTGAACGGTAATTCCGTCAGATCTGTCAGGAAAACTACTCCTTGAACTTTTAAGGGTACCTCCTGATAAAATTTATCTACCACCACAGATTGTCCTAATGGGCTAATTACCGTCATCGCCCTAGGGGTAACTTCAGAATCTAAACTCAAAGTTTTAGACACACTACTCGCAACATATGAATGTGTCAACCCAATGTCAATCAATACAGTATAAGGCAATCTGAAAATTAAAAACGTACCGGTTATAACATCCAGTGCGTCGGCCTTCTCTCGATGTCGGCAGCATAGACCAACCCCAGCTGCCTCGCCTCAGTGTTTCCTGCCCCTCTGTCTAGTGGTCCACGACCCCGACCGAAACTATTACCACCTCTAGCGGACCACGACCTCTCTGTGGCTATTGATCTCCTCTACCCGGCTGAGCATTTCCCTGCCCTATGGGTCCTACCTCATCCCGTGGCTGAGGACAATCTATTATCTGATGGTCCAAAGAACCACACCTAAAGCACTTTCCACTGCTTGCCCAACACTCACCTACATGGAATTTGTCACATCAGCCACACCTTCGTGTTCGGTTAGCAGCAGGTCTTTCAGCCCATTTCGGTCCATCTGACCTAGTTCTTTTCTGAGTATGCACGGTGTCCCTACCAATCCAAAATTTCTCTTACCTCTATTCCTATCTCTATCCCGATTCAGCTTTTTCGTCCATTTCACCTCCTTAGCTATTTTAGCCTTCTCCACAAGCACAACAAATTCCCACTCTCATTGTAGAGCTATCAACACACGTAGATCATCCTTCAGGCCATCCTCAAAATGAACACATCTCTCATGCTCCGTGGCCACTATTCCTCGAGCATAATGGCTAAGGCATAGGAATTCTGCTTCATACGCCGCTATCGACCTACTTCCTTAAACCAAGTTTAGGAATGCTCTACGCTGCACATCCACATAGCTCGTCCCAATGTACTTACTTTGGAATGCCGTTCTGAAGTGATCCCAAGTGATATGATCAGCTACAGTACCCTCCTTATCCGTAAGCCACCATTCATATGCTTCGTCCCGGAGAAGAGACACCACTCTCTTCAGCTTCTCTTTATTCGTAAAGTCAAGATCATCCATTATCTGCTCCATTGCTTCCAACCAGTACTCCGCTGTACTAGGAGCTACACCAGAAATTCCCTTAAACACTTTCGCCCTGTTGGCTCTCAGTTACTCTGCACAGACTTCCGGGCTCCTGTGCCTATGCCTGCCCCAGTAACCCTCTCTAAGACTCGTAACATTGCCTGAGATACAACATCATCTCCGACCATCTGATCTTGAAATTCTGCCTCCACAGCTGGTGGCACTGGTACCTCATTCCCTGACTCGTGACCAAACCCTACGGGTTCTGACACAGCAATCCTGCCTCTACCTCAGCCACGCACTCCACGTCCTCTAGTGCTCATTCTACCGTTCGCGATTTATCTGATTAAAAATTTTATGAATTAATAATTCTTTCTTCCATTGATCAATAACAGACAGTCTTATGGAAAGTAGTTTTAATAGTAGTTTTTTCGAATTCAGATTCTATCTACAAGTTCAGTTCTCAAATCAATATTTCCTAGTTCTGAATGCACATTCAATCAACATCCATCACACATCAACACACAAGCAGCATCATGAACTTACATTCATCACCTAGGGGTATTTTTGTCATTTCACTACAGGGGTATTTTCGTAATTTTAACCTACATGGGTATTTTTATAATTTT
Organism: Gossypium rotundifolium; assembly: GCA_025506655.1. Classification (NCBI taxonomy): domain Eukaryota; kingdom Viridiplantae; phylum Streptophyta; class Magnoliopsida; order Malvales; family Malvaceae; genus Gossypium; species Gossypium rotundifolium. The sequence goes on from CP106724.1 coordinate 149,883,516, forward strand.
CCAAAATAAGGTATCTTTGTGATTTTACAAAATAGGGGTATTTTGGTAATTTACAATTTAGGGGTATTTTGGTAATTTTGTAAATTTTGGTAACTTCCGTAAATTAGGGGTAATTTAGTAATTTCTCCAACAAGGGTACTTTGGTAATTTTCAAACAAGGGTATTTCGGTAAATTTCCTCAACCTAGGGTGTTTTGGATAATTTACAAAATCAGGGACATACAAGTAATTTTACAAAAATAGGGTACTGGTCCCTTTCGGGTTTTAGTTATGAATTTTGGCCTATCAACAAGTCCTCGTGGCTAAGGCGAACAGTCACTACGCACCAGGTAGGATTCCAGAAAAGAGGAGGTGAGTCACTAGGACCGCTTAAATACCAAACTCTTTCTGGATCCAATCCTAGACATGTGTATGCCTGTTTCCACACCCTAACCCTGTGACTTGTTCACAGACATGTTTAATTAAGAAAAATTAAGTCGTATGAGATTTGAAGAAGTGTTTATCCTAAACCTAAAGTCCATCAACACTATCCTACTAGTCTATGTCCATAAAGCCAATCAAGCTCATCATATATATCACATCAATGGTTAGAGTACTTACCTGGGTGGATTGGGTGCCGATAGACTCGAAGGCCATATCTTCCAAAACTTTTCTCAACTTACATTACTTTCATAAATTCCTATTGGACCTATTTCATAGCCCGAGTTTTGAACTGGACTCTGATACCAAAAATATAACACCCTAAACTCGACCCATACGTCATTACCGGATCTGGTATGCTACATGTTAAATCTTAAAAACTTTGCTTCGAAGGGTTTTGAAAAGTTTCATTTTTTTTCATTAATCATGATATATGTGAAAAAGTTTGAAGAACTTATCATTTGAGTCGGTTGAGTTTGAAAAGCCCATTTATCATTTCATTTTATTAATAAGACTTTGGAAAAACATAGGTTTATAAGCATGTGACTTATTAAGGGTGAAAATAAAATAAAGCGAGTAACACATAAATTGGAAACCTAAGTTATGGGGCCTTATTACAAAAATATTCCCAAAAGTTTATATTTCAAACGAAAAGTCAAAGATAATCTATGAAAATAATAATAGTTTTGATGGCCCCTCGAGTCCACCTCGACTCCCATGTCCACGGTCTACTGCTCATCTGTAGAGTGAGGAAGACATAAATGGGTGAGTCACAAAGACTCAGTGCGTAAAACTTGAAAACACATAAAAGCCTATGGCCCACAAACACATTATGGGCCTTGGCCCATATACAATGGTAACAAAAATATGTCATACAACATGGCCCATCCCAAAACCCAAGAGTCCATCCTCTACACACCCCATACCAACCATCACACTGTGCGGATTTCTATAATCAACCCTCCATCCGCTACACACCACGTCAATAGCTGTGCTGCCTGTCATAAAGACCGATCACTAATGCGAACCTTAGAAAATACATTTAGTATTTCGATAGCTATGCTACCTATCATAAAGACCGATCGCTAATGCGAACTTTTGTGTCAAAGCCACCGATCGCCCCGCGACCTGCTCCCCTTCCATAAATCGATCAATCAATCCTATCCCATGCATACACACATACAAGAATCAAAACATCAAGCCATCTAATGTCTCATACTTTCACATGCTTCGATACACATAGAAAAGTTTCTATGATTACGTACCTGGCATCCATTGCCTACCCTTTCTGGGTAACACGACTGTTCATATAGCCTCTCTTTCCGGCTTTTAGCCCATAGCATACATATAACATAACAAAGCTTATGTGTCAAGAATCTAAACACCTTATTACGGTTAAGACGTCACCCTCTATGTCGATACTGTCAAAAGCCGATATGACTGCTATCTGCCTAAGATGCTGTTCAGAAGTCGGTCCACAACACGACGACCAATCTCAAACAGCAGACACTGCTCATTTCTTAAATTTAGGGATTGGGTTTACGGACCCAACCCTCTCCTTTGCCTGATCCATATTTGATTCCATCCAAAAAGACCTTGTCGAAATTCATCAGAGTGAAATAGGGTTGTTAAACCATATATGAGTTAAGATCTCAAATATGATAGCAAATCTAATATGAATCTAAAGGAAACCCCTTATCTTGAAATCCCAAAATTGATAGGATACTTAGAGATTAACGACTTCTGACTTTTTGAGATCTGGATGATTCGATCTACTATGATTTCCCGAAGTGCCACCCAAAAGAACATGTGATTAGAGAAAAAGTTAAACTAAAGATGACCTATCAATCAACTAGCCATTTGGCTATAGTCTCAAAACCAAAAGTGAAGGGAAAAAGAACAAAAGAAAATTGGCACCTACCTTTACAGGGAATTTGGTAACTTCCAGGAGATTTCGACTTTATGGAGAAATCGGCACAAGAGAAAAGAATGGAAAAAGAAAGTGAAGTGAGAGGTTTCTGCTTTTGAAGAAAATGAAGATGAACGAAAGAATTGAGAGGTCTCGGCTTTTGGAAAAGAAGAGAGAATAGAAATTACAGAGAAAGACTAAGAATTTCAGCACAAAGAATAAGGGAAAGAATAGGGTTCAAATGCCAGAATTGAAGAGATACCACCCCTATTTATAGAGAATTTCGGCACTTGCTTGTCAAAACCCAAAAGTGCCCTTCCTGATAACTAATAATTAATCAAATAATAGGGGAAATTTTGGCACCCCTTTAACATAAAGAAACTGATTCCTTCCCCCTCTAGGAGATGGAATTTTGGCCAACTCTGCTCTCAGCAGATAGTTCTTATCTTTTCTCCTTTATCTTAATCTATTCACCTTTAGGAGAGACCGAAATAATGCCACCTCTCCATACTATTATCAGCACAATATCCACATTATCCAACAGATAAATCTTCCTATTTAAAGCATCCTAGCCACCCCCACTCTCTTCTCATTTTAACGCCAAAAATAATTAAAATAAATAAGTGGGTAATGTGACTCGAACCTTGGATCCCCTTACTGCTTTTCACGCCACTGTCCACTGGGCCACTAGCCCATTTTTGTGTTTTATTTGGCGAACAATATCTTTTAAGCCCAGACTTATCTAGCTTTCCACTAAACTACCCAACAGAAAATTTAGTTAAGGCCTCGGCCCAAACTTGAGCCCAATCTAAACGCCTTAAACACTCTAATTATCATATTGAACATAACACACATCAAATGCAAAGGCCCATTAATTCAAGATGTTACAAGAAATAAAAGAAAAAGTAAAATTAGAAAAGTAAAATTAAAATTTAATTGCCAAAAAAATGGCTAAAGTAATAAAAATTGAGCGTTCTTAATATTTCAGTTCCCCGGCAACGGTGCCAAAAACTTGATGGTGGTGGAAAAAGTCTTAAAAATTTATATAATGAATAATCGAGCCTAAAAACTTACTATCACCATGATTGAGGCAAGCGTACCTATCAAACAGTAGTATAGTTTAGTGGCAAGACCAGATTGTCGAACCCAAAGGAACCAAAAATACTAATACTAACTTTCTTGTGATTATTTAGCCTAAGAATTAAGAGAATTTTCGCTTAATCTAAAATTAACTAACTACTAAGCTAAAGATGATAAGACACAGAGAAGGAATTGGGGAAATACTTGTGGGAAAACCAATTGATTAACATAATACCCGAGGAAGAATCCACGACTATCTTTCAAATGAGGTATGGGCATCATGAATTTTTAGTCATTCCCTTTGGGCTGACCAATGCTCCTGCGGTATTCATGGACATAATGAACCACATTTTCAGACTATACCTTGACAAGTTTGTAGTCATTTTTATTGACGACATACTGATTTATTCTCGAGATGAGAATGAACATGCTGATCATCTACGGATAGTTTTACAGACTCTTCGAGAAAATCAGTTGTATGCCAAATTTAGTAAAAGTGAGTTTTGGCTCAAGGAAGTGGGATTCCTGGGACATATTATCTCGAGAGATGGAGTACGAGTAGATCCAACTAAGATCTCAGCTATAATAGACTAGAAACCACTGAAGAACATCACGGAGATTTGAAGTTTTTTGGGCCTAGCCGGCTACTACAGACGATTTGTCAAGGGGTTTTCTATGATTACAACCCCGATGACTAGATTGTTACAGAAGAATGTGAAGTTTGAGTGGTCAAAAAAATGCCAACAAAGTTTTGAGAAGTTGAAAGCAATGCTGACAGAAGCTTCAATTTTAGTACAACCCGAGCCAGGAAAAGAATTCATAATTTATAGCGATGCATCCTTAAATAGATTAGGCTGTATACTCATGCAAGAAGGCAAGGTAATTGCTTATGCCTCCAGACAGTTGAAGCCTCATGAGAAAAATTATCCGACGCATGATCTTGAATTGGCTGCCATAGTCTTTGCTTTGAAGATTTGGAGACACCATTTATATGGTGAATGATGTCGATTTTACCAATCACAAAAGTTTGAAATACTTGATGATGAAGAAAGAGTTGAACTTAAGACAACGAAGATGGTTAGAGTTGATAAAGGCCTATGAGTTGGTCATTGATTACCATCCTAGAAAGGCGAATGTGGTCACCAATGCTTTAAGTAAAAAATCCCTATTTTCCTTGAAAGCATTGAATTCAAAAATATCTTTATCCGATCATGGTTCTATTTTAGCTGAGTTGAGAGCTAGACCAATGTTCCTTCAAGAGATCTTGGAGGCTTAGAAAGAAGATAGTGAATTGCAAGTTAAGAGAGCTCAGTTCAAGTTAGGTACTGAATCAAACTTTCGGATTAATTTTGAAGGATATTTAATGTTTAGAGATAGAGTTTGTGTGCCAAGAAAAGAGGAGCTTATTTAGAAAATTTTGCACGAGGCACATAAAGGATGTTTATTTGTACATCCGGGTGGCACCAAGATGTATAATGATTTAAAGCAACAGTATTAGTGGCCGAAAATGAAGAAAGAAATTTCAGAATTTATTTCTAAGTGCATGATTTGTCAGCATGTAAAAGCTGAGCACCACGTACCTTCGGGTTTGCTTCAGCCCATCTTGGTCCCCTAGTGGAATGGGACCATATCACCATGGATTTCGTAACGGGTTTACCATTGTCTCCAAGCAAGAAAGATGTTGTTTGGGTAGTGGTTGATAGACTCACGAAGTCAGCCCACTTTATACTTGCACAAGTGGATTACTCACTAGACAAGTTGGAAAACTTGTATGTTTTAGAAATATTAAGACTTGACAAAGTTCCCTTATCAATCATATCGAATAGAGATCCGAGATTTACATCCAAATTCTGGAAGAAGCTGCAAGAAGCTTTGGGTACAAAATTGAGTTTTAGTACAGCTTTTCACCCTCAGACTGACGGTCAGTCAGAAAGGTTAATTCAAGTACTCGAGGACATGCTCAGATGTTGTGTTTTGGATTTCGAAGGTAGTTGGGAAAAGTTTCTCCCATTGGTAGAATTTGCCTATAATAATAGCTTCCAGTCAAGCTTAAAGATGGCGCCTTATGAGGCCCTATATGGGCATAAGTGCAGAACTCCATTGTTTTGGACTGAACTTAAAGAGTACCAAATTCACGGGGTTGATTTTGTTAAAGAAGCTGAAGAGAAAGTGAAAGTGATTCGAGAATGTTTAAAGGCTGCATCAGACAGATAGAAATCCTATTCAGATTTAAAGAGAAAAGAGATAGAGTATCAAGTTGGGGATAAAGTTTTCTTCAAAGTGCCACAATGGAGAAAAGTCCTTAGATTTGGCTGAAAAGGCAAGTTAAGTCCATGTTTCATTGGACCTTACGAGGTTACGGAGAGAATTGGGCTGGTAGCTTACCGTTTGGCTTTGCCATCAGAATTAGAGAAGATACATAATGTGTTTCACGTGTCAATGTTATGACGCTACAGATTAGACCTTTCATATGTAATTAGCCCTTTAGAAATAGAGATTCGTCCCGACATGACTTATGGTGAAGAACCAGTCAATATTTTGGCTCGAGAAGTTAAGCAACTAAGAAATAAGAGTATTGCCTTAGTAAAGGTATTGTGGCAAAGGCACGAATCGAAGAAGCTACATGGGAATCAGAAGAGAGTATGATAAATCAGTATCCAAACCTTTTTGCTGGTAAGATTTTTGAGGACGAAAATCCCTAAGGGGGAGAATTGTAACAGCCCGATTTAGGGCCTAGTCAGGATAGTGGTGCGAGGCCACGAACTCGGGGTGAAATTATGAGTTTTTCCAGGTTTATGCCATGTTTGCATGCTAGTATGAAAGTTTTATAAAGCAATTTTATTAAGTTGAGGTCAATTGGTCCAAAAAGGACTATATTGCAAAAGTTTCCAAAATATGAGTTTCTAGAAGATTTTTATATGAAATAGCTCAAGACTAATAATTGTGAGTCCTTAAGTAGCAATTTTCCCAAAATTTAATTTTTGGACAAAATTGGCCTTAAAAGACTATCATGGAAATTTTTAAGAGGAAGGGCATTTTGGTTATTTGGCCTCAATAGTGATTAAAATAGAATAAAGATGAGAAAAATTCCCTCATCTTCTTCCTTGTTGCTGCCAAAACTTGGAGACACCATAGCTAGGGTTCTTCATTTTTTCAAGCTCATAGTAAGTTCATCTTAACCCCGTTTTTAATATTCTTCGTATTTTTGAAGTTCTCGTATTATGAATTAGCTAATTTTAGCTATAAAATGAGCTAAGATTCAAAAATCTACCCTTGAATGACATGCTTGTTAAATTATGTTTTATGGAAGTTGAAGAGAGTTTTATGTTAGATAAACATCTTTTCCTTAATGAATTTCATGAAAAATGGTAGTAGGGACCATTTTGTAACAGTTATAAAATTGGTCACACCTACTAGAAATAGTGAGAATTGATGATTGTTATAGAAGATAAAATGATTCAATTGAGCATGAAGTTTAAGAAAGTTGCATGAAAATCATTTTACGAGAATTGGGGCAAAAGTGGAAATATTAGAAAGTATAAGGGCAAAATAGTAATTTTGCCAAAGTATGAGTTATGAGTCAATTTAGTCAATGTGGTTATTAAATGATCTATTTATGATTATAGATCAAGAAAAATGAAGCCCGGATCGAAACCGAGGGAAGAACAAAGTCGAGGACTAAATTGCACAACTACATACATTTTGTATATTGAGGTATGTTTGTATGATTTTTAAGCTTTATGATTATTATCATTAAATTGCTTAATATAATGTACAATAATTTTATGAAATGATCATGTTATGTTCAAGCAAGTTATCATGTAAGTCCAAGGCAAGCATGGCATTGATCAAGTTAGCAAGCAAGTTATCATGTAAGTCCAAGGCAAGCTTGGCATTGATCAAGTAGCAAGCAAGTAATCATGTAAGTTCAAGGCAAGCTTGGCATTGATCAAGATATCATGTAAGTCCAAGACAAGCTTGGCACTGATCAAAATATCATGTAAGTCCAAGGCAAGCTTGGCATTGATCAAGCTAGCAAGCACGTTATCATGTAAGTCCAAGGCAAGCTTGGCATTGATCAAGATATCATGTAAGTCCAAGACAAGCTTGGCATTGATCAAGTTAGAAAGCAAGTTATCATGTAAGTCCAAGGCAAGCTTGGCATTGATCAAGTTAGCAAGCAAGTTATCATGTAAGACAAAGGCAAGCTTGGCATTGATCAAAAATATCATGTAGTCCAAGGTAAGCTTGGCATTGATCAAGTTAGCAAGCAAGTTATCATGTAAGTCCAAGGCAAGCTTGGCATTGATCAAGATATCATGTAAGTCCAAGGCAAGCTTGGCATTGATCAAGTTAGCAAGTAAGTTATCATGTAAGTCCAAGGACTCAAGCTTGGCATTGAGAATGTTATCAAGAGTAAGACTTCTTATAAGTCCATGTCAAGACATGGCCTTGAAACCAATATGAGATAACCCATTTAAGACTATGTCTAGGATATGGCTTTGGCATCATATTATGTGGGAAGAGATTTAGTATCCTCGGTTATTCACAGAAATTCATCGGGCAAATAAGTAAGCTAAAAGAAGATAGCAAGAAAGCTAAGAAAGTAAAGTTAGTATCAAGATGAAGTTAGATGAAGTTGAGTATTATTCATGTTGTGAATAAGAAAGTAGATATCATGATTATTGATATTATAGTATACTGATCAATGTGATCAAGTGATGCAGGTATAATGGTTACCTTACAAGTATGATAATAGTAAGTGTCATGAGACATGTAAGAATCAATATGAGTAAGTAAGCTCTTTAGCTAAAATTCATGATACCAATGTTTATGTGAAATGGTTTATATTAAGCAATGATGATGCTAAGAGTTGTTACATGCAAACTTACTAAGCTATATGCTTATGCTATGATTCTTTCTTTCTATGCAGTCCCACCAAGCTAACTCGTGGATCATTAAAGTCGGAGCTCGCAACACACTATCAACTCTTATTTTGGTATAGCCAAGTTACTTTACTAAGTATGGCATGTATAGGAAACATTCATTTTGTGGACATGTTTTAAGAAAGGCCTTTGTAAAGGCTATCAAGTTTATTATTCTTTTGTATATGGCTAAGTGATTGGCCAAATTTGACTAAGCATGTATGTTTGTTGAGATCAATGAAGCGTGTAGTATTATTCATAAAATTGGGTTGTTATTGCATCGTTGAATTGTGTATGGATATGATCTTCATTTCAGGGTGGCTAACGGCTTGGTAAATAGCCTGTAAATACCCACACGGTTTGACACACGGACGTGTGTCAAGACCATGTTAACCTTGCACCTTAGTATTATTAATCAGAATAGGCCACGGGAAAATCCCACGGCCATGTGTGTGTGCCGTGTAAGACACACGATTTGGACATGGGTGTGTTCCTAGACCATGTTGATTTAGTCAGTATATCAAGGAGTAGCACACGGTCTAAGCCCACGGGCGTGTCATGGCCGTGTGAAATTAGTTAGTAGCCTCCCATGGTTGAAAGACACGGGTGTGTCTAAGTCGTGTGGAAATAGTTAGTAGCTCCCCATGGTTTGAGGGCAGGGGCGTGCTTAAGGATACACGGGCGTGTTCCAAGTCACAGAAGCGTGTGAACCCTACTTCAAAAAAAATTAAAAAAAAATGATTTAATTGATTTAGTTATGAAAGTTTTTAGACATGAGTTTAAGGCCTCTTAGGCCCTTGTAATGTATGTGTTGACTAAGAAAGTGATGTTTTTAAGTCAGAACGAAATTTTATAGCCGGTAAGTACATGTTTAAGTGAGCTCAAGCATCGTAATGTCTCGTATCGAAACCTAGCCTCGATACTCGGTACGGGGTGTTACACACCCAAGTCACATAGTGCCTTACCACAATATGTTGCTCCAATGTTGCAAGGTATGGTAAAACATCCAGGATCCTTCAACTTTGAGGGTAATTTGTCTTGAAGTTATGCATTGCATTCCTTCGTCAGGGCTACCGTCTCAAATTCTCCAAGTCTTCATTTTTTTACAGGATATCCTTCATGAATTTGACATAGTTCTGCATTTGTTCAAGTTCTTCAACCAACGAGATGTTGATATGTAGTTGCTTGAGGATGTATAGGAACTTCTTGAATTGAATCTCCTACTTCTGCTTCTGAAGTCTTTGAGGGTAGAGTGGTGGAGGTTTCCTTTACTGGAACTGGTTGATTTGTCCTCTTTGATAATTCTACATCTAACGAAGTTGTTAGTTTATCAAAATTAGCCAAATTTGAAATTACCTTGTCAGATTTTGGTTCAGGTGGAACTGGAATTTCAAAAATCGGTTGAACTTACTCTGAGTTTTGAGCATCAGCTGGCTCATTTTCAACTTTGACAGTGTTGGGTTCTAATGTCTTTTCGTTCTTCAATGTCAATGCTTTACAATGCTCCTTCCCTGGATTCCTCGAATTCTCCGTATCACTAGGTAAAGCTCATTGTGGTCAATTTTTGAGTTCAGTTGTAAGCTGGCCCATTTGGTTTTCCAGGTTTTTTAATGTAGCTGCTTGGCTTTGGATTAAGGCATCATTCTTGGCTATGTATGCCTTCAACAAGTTTTCAAAGCCATTAGATGGTTCAGCTTAAGGTTGTTTTTGAACTTGTTGGGTAAAAATAGGTGGCTGGGCCGGTCTAGGTTAGGCATATGTGTTACTGGGTCCAGCCTTTTGGTTACTCCAGGAAAAATTAGGGTGGTTTTGCCACGATGGATTATTGAAATTGGATTGCAGTCCTTGCCTTCCTCAATTTTGGTTCTAGTTACCCATGTAATACAAAGATTTTGGGTTCGATGGACATTCTTCGAACAAATGTCCTTCACCACAATAGACATAGGCAACATTTTTAACTTGACTTCATGGTTGAGCTTCAAAACTATTAAACCCATTAGCGGTAAAATTTTTAAGCATTGATGATATTAATGATACCTGAGATGCGAGTGAAGTGAGAGAATCCACTTTATGTACTCCAGTGACTCATCTTCCTAATGCTGCTCGATTAGTTGGCCATTCATAATTGTTGATGGCAATCCTCTTAATGATTTCATAAGCCTCATTATAAGACTTAGAAAGGAGAGCACCATTAGCAGAAGCATTGTAATAGCCCGATTTAGGGGCTAGTCAGAACAGTGATCTCAAAATCACTAATTCAAGGTTAGAGGAAATTATTTTCATGTTATTTTACGTTTTATAACATGTTCATAAGGGTGCATGAAAATTTTGGTGCCTTAATTTTAGCAATTTCTAGCTAAATTGTGAAAAAGACTAAATCGCATAAAGTGCAAAAGTTCTATTTTATTTGCTAGAGGCACCAAATAGCTATGGATTATTAATTGGAGGTCCCAAATGTGCAATTTGGCCTTGTTTAAGTGATTTGTCCGGCTATAGCATGCATAGGGGCCAAGAGCATTTATTTTGGTCAAAAGTTGGTGATATTAGCTGACAAAATGAATAAAATAAGATGAAATAAGCCAAGGCTATCATCTTTTCATTTCTTTTTCTCCTTCAATCAAAAATATCAGCAAAGGGAGGGCTTTGAAAGCTTGAAAATTTCAGCAACTCATTTTCCCTACAAGTAAGTGATTTTTGTGACCTTTCTTGATAAAAATTGTACTTTTGGAGTCCCCAAAGCTTAAGCTTGCTAATGAGGGGACTAATTTGTAATATGGTTGAGAGTCTAGGGACTTGACATGAAAGATTTTAATTTGGTTGCTGAGTTTTTATGAAAGAAAATGAATGATAGGATGATGATAAACAACTTTTGTGAAAGGTGTTGTTATGAAATCACCTATTTGGGACTAAAATGAAAAAGTTTAAATTTGTTCATTAAAGCATGAAATAATTGGAAATGTGAATAGTTTTAAGAGGATTAAATGTTCAGCTAGGCTTATTTAAGAAGAAAATGTGATGAAAAATTATTTACGAGCCTAGGGGCAAAATCATAATTTTGCCAAAGTGCAGGGGCAAAATAGTCATTTTTGCCTAAAGTGTAGATTATGATATATTATGATTTATAAGAGATTAAATCAGTATATTACATTGTTCTAGATCAAAGAAAATGAGTTTTGGACCTAGAACGGATGAAAAGAGAAATATGGACAAAAAGGTCCTTTCAGCCCTTTCGACATCGAGGTAAGTTTATGTGCAAATGTTGTAATTATGTATGAGTTATTTTAATATTACAATGTTGTATGGAATTTATAATTATTCAATGAATGTTTGAAATGTCTTTGATGAGTTGTTAAGAGAATTGAACCTAAGAATGGTAAGAAACGTAAATAGTATGAAATGATGATAGTTGAGGTTTCGTGTAAGACCATATTGGAATATGGGTCGGTGGGAGATATTAAATAATACCATATCAAGGACATGGCAACGATGTGATACTTTGTATAAGACCTTGTCGGGGGCATGGCATTGATATGTTAATTCATGTATGACCCTATTAGAGGTATGATGTTAATGTGACAATAAGTGTCTGAGACTTAATAGTGTTATTTAACAGTTGGAGATGAATTCAGTGTATGATGGACCTCTAAGGGCATAAGTGTAATCAATACACCTTAGTGTATGAGAGAGATTTGTTAATGCATTGTGTGAGCACGAATGAGAATCGTAGAAAGTTATGTAAGAATGATAGTGAGTGATGATGTTTACGGATGAACATTTGGATTAGAGAAATATATGAGGATAGATAATTTGTGAATGCATAATATAGGTGGTCTGTGTGCGATGCCGCCTGATATATTATTGCTTGATGGGCTGAGTAGGATACCATCAACAACATTAATATCGGTGGGCTGTGTGCGTTAACACCTGATATATTATTAATTGATGGGCTATGTGCGATACCATCAACTATATTACTATCGGTGAGTTGTGTGCGTTAGTGCGTAACCACCGAGAGATTAGTAGTATGAGAGACTTAGTGAAAGTGCTTGATGTGTTGTTTGATATGATCTTGTGGTGATCAGTGCAGGATTGTGTACTAATTAAACGAGCAATTAGATTGTGGCATGGTAAGAATGTGGTAAGAGATAGAATGAGTAGGCTTTAAGAGTGGTTGAGTAAGTAGCCATAAGTTAAAGGGAAAAACTCGTATAATACTTTGTGGCTATCTATATTCAGTGAATACCAATAATGGTGAGATCATACAGATGAACTTACTAACCATTATTAGTTACTCCTCTTCTTTTCTCATCTCTTATAGGTTATTTTAGCTAGCTCGGGTTGGAGATCACTGGAGATGCTTTCACACTATCGAACAGACACTCGGTATGAGGTATCAAGTCCCCATGAGTTATGGCATGTATGGGGCTAGTACTTAAGATTGATTAAGTTATTGTTGATGTAGCCAAATTGTGTTGGCCTAAGAGAACTTATGTTTTGTTTGTGTATAGCCATAGATGATGACCTAAGTTGTTTGTATTTATATGGGAAATGGTCCTCCCTAGTGTATAGGATGAAAACCTTATTTCTTTTATAATTAGATGTATTTAATTTAAGAGTTATATTAATGTTATGTATAGCAATGTGATAAGGTATGAATATATGTGGGTGGCAAAAGGCTTGGTAGATAGCCTGATAATTGTCTACATGGGTAGACACAGGGCCGTATGTCTAAACCATGTGGGAGGCACGGCTAGAACATGGGCGTGTACCCAGGCCGTGTGAAGTCTGCACCTTGCTCATAAAATGGTAAATTTCCCACTACTAGGATACACAGGTGTGTGCATAGGCCATGTGGTTAAGTTAGAATCCGAAGGTTTTACACACGGGCTAGGGCCACGGGCGTGTCATGGCCATGTGATTTTAGTCAGTGTCGACCACGGACACAAGACACGGGCATGCCTTAGAGGTACACGGGCGTGTCTCAAGACCTACACGGACGTGTGGTCCCTGTTTTGTTAAAAAGTTTCTCGAACGTGTGAAAGTTCCCGGAAAGATTTATATACTTCTCGGAAGTATGTTTAAGGCCTCGTAAGTCAATTTTGAGTAAGAGATATGTCTAAATGAAATTTTATAGCTCGTTCTGAAGTATTAAGTAAGATTAAGCATGGTAATGCCTCGTATTTTAGTCTTGGTGCTAGACATGGGTAAGGGGTGTTACATTTAGTGGTATCAGAGCTATGGTTTAGTCGGTTCTAGGACTAACCTAGCATGAGTAAGAGTCTAGCTATACATGCCATATGTGGACCGTGATTGTGTGATATCTGCCGGCTGTAATGAAATTATTTTGTTAAGACAGAGATGATCCCCAACCGAGCTAATTTCAGCAAGTTTGTATGATTTTCAAGCTTCATGAATATTTTCATTGTATTGCTTGTGATGTGGTTATATGCATATTATTTCCATGGCAATGTTTTATTATTATATTAAACAAAGAAGTTTCTAAGATCAAGCATAGGAAAGTCCCGATTGAAATTGGATTACCTAGGATACTCGATCTACACCATGAAACGAGAAAGTCCGTGTAAGACCAGGCTAATGCATGGCATCAGTAATTAAGCAAAGTTATCATGTAAGTCCAAGACAAGCCTTGGCATTGAAAAGTTATCATGTGATTGAGATATCATGTAAGACCATATCTAGGATATGGCATTGGCATCGAGACATGTGTATTGAGATTCAGTATCCTCGGTCATTCATAGTAATTCAGTGAGCAAACGAGTAAAGCTGTTATCAAGCTATGCTAGTTAAAGCTGACTAAGAGTATTATTCATGTTATGAATGATGATATTGAGATTATGCTTATCATAGCAAAGTATGCTGATCTATGTGATCAAGTAATACATGTATCTTGTTTACGTTACAAGCATGAGATTAGTAAGTACCATGAGGTATGTACGAATCAGTAAGAGTAAGTCAGCAATTGAGATTTGTGATGATATTGTTTATGATAAATATGTCCACATGGTTAAATCTTACATGTGAATGTTGAAGTAGAAAATGTATAATGTTTTGTTTTATGACTATTATGAAGTCACACAGATTATAGTGTGGGAGTTAAATTGAGAAGCTTGACTAAGTAGAATGCAAGAGATGAGGATGGTCGTGTAGTGATAAAATGATGGATAAGACCATGGTTGGACCATGGCGGTACATGTGATCCCATATAAGACCATGTTTGGAACATGGCATCGGTATTGATACGTTTGCTAGTGTAAGACCATGTCTGGGACATGGCTTCGGCACAAAAGAAAGATCTTGTATAAGACCATATCTAGGATATGGCATCGACATCAAATAGTGTTTCCGTGTAAGACCACATCTGGGACTTGGCTTCGGTATGAAATTGTGTAAGACCATATCTGGGATATGGCATCAATGTTGATATAAGATCCCATAGAAGACCATATCTGGGATATGGCATCGGTATTGATATGATATTTTGTGTAAGACCATAGCGAGGCTATGGCATCGTGATGACCTGTAAGGAAATAGTTGGGCTATGACGCGTGATACAAGTAAGACCATAGTTGGACTATGGCACTTAGGTAAACGATGTACTCAAAACCCATAAGACATTCTCTAAATTGATAAGCAATAGTAAGAGAAAGTAGAGTCAAATGTTGAGTACTTAAGTAGATATTAATGTGGAACTTGAGTAAGTAAAGTCACTGTTCAAAAGTATGAGTGACAGAAACAATTGTAGCATAAAAAAATATGAAAACTCACTTGGAGTGAGTTGTGTGACTATGATGATATTTCATTGATGATGAATGTTAAATCATATGTATGTGGTCATGAGAGTCAAGTTATGAGGCGCTACGACCCACCCCCTTACCACCGTTGAATTGTGATGAGATGTTATGAAAGTTAAGTTGAGTAAGTTTGCATTTGATTAATGCAATAATTATGTTAGCATAATTGAGAATGCTTTGTATCACGTTGACACATGATACTCTACTAAATAGAGTAATTGTTGTTGAACGTGAGGTTGAAGTCCTAGGGGACTATTATAAAAAGGCTATCATTGAGAAATGAAAAAGATAAGGTCCTGTATAAGACCATGCCTGAGACATGGCCTCAGTACCGAGTTGAGATCCCGTATGAGACCATATTCGGGATATAGCCTCGGTAATGAATAGGAGAATTGTGTAAGACCATGTTCAAAATATGGCATCGATACTTAATTTGGAAGTCCATATAAGACCACCTTGGAGATGTGGCATTGGTTTCATACCACATGAATGACGATGAATATGCGTCTTTAACTCTCCCTAGTGATCAATGGAATAGATAGATGAGTTTAGGCGTAGAAATGAGAATTGTACTAAAGTCATGTGAATGAGTGAAAACAGGCACTCGTGAATGAGTCACAAGCGAATGAGTATATAGTGTGGCACGATATGTGCTTAATAAAGGCAATTGTAAGTATGTCTGAATACTTTGATGATGGTATTGATTATGCAATGTTAAGAGCAAAGAGAAAGTTAGCCTAGGTTGTTTAACTCAAGTGAGTAGGATGCTTGAAATGTATGTTTATCGAGATCTTCTTAAATTGATGTTCATTAATGAAAGGAATTGTTAAGGAGTTTGAGGATGAAATGGTTAAAGAAACAATGTTTGAACTGTGAGATTGTTCAATTATGATAACCATAGTTGTATGGATCATAATGATCTCTTTAAGTATTACATGTTAATAACTTTTTCCTTTTAGGGGCGATATAGTTGTTTATCTCATGAATCGAGATTGTGCGAGAATGTTAGCTTATTGTGAAATCAGAATAAAAGGTTGTCGATTTAGTAATTGGAATTGACATCACTTTATCTCCTCGTAACCTTATTTGGGTAGTTTGAGGAGGAGGTTGGTAATGATTCTAGTATAAGGAGTGGAATCATGAGTTTCACGTTGGGTGATGAGTTTTTGGACAAGCCGAATAGAGTTAATGAATTCGATTAAGATGTCCCTGCTATCGTGAGATATGACGATAGTAAAGGTTTTAGATTAGCATAGCAAGAGAAACTCAGATGAGAGTGTGATTGAAATATGTTCTTGGTGTGGAGAAGAGGGTAGATTAATGTATTGAGATATGATCCATGTTCTATGTATATTTGCCTATGAATCAGTAAAGAGAATAAAATTTTGTGTAAACGTGAACAAGGAGCATGATCCAAAGATATACTCATCAAAATATTCAACCATGATGATTGAGTTGAAAGCTATAGAAGGAACTAATAATTGAAAGTTCTAGTACTAAGTTTAGTCTAAATTGAGAAAAAAGAGTTGTTAGATTGGTGATCTAGAGACGATCACTTTTGTGTCAGTGTTGCGAGTTAGATGTTATGAAATGATCCATGGAAATGCCAATGTGTATTATTTGAAATTTGATGAGCGAGAGTATCTTATGCTGCAAATGATTTTGAAGATGAATTAGTGGAAACAGGTTGAGCTATTACAATGGTGGGTATCGTTATTGTAATACTTCTCAGATAATAGACATAGTATAGATGTTTGGATGAAAGATTCATGTTGGATAAGATTTTCATTGTTGACGCTTCCTTGATATAGAATTTGAATGATGATGAATCCAAAAATTATACAGAAGCTTTCGTATGAGATTTAGTAGTAGCATAACTACTAATGCAAGAATGAGGAAGTACAATTATGTGCATAAATGTTTTGACTCTAGAATACATTTCATGATATGATTGAGTTTATGGCCAGAAGTAGTTGATCACTAAAAGCTGAGTTTTTAGAGCGTACAAGTCAAGGGTATTAAAGTCGGTGAATGATGAGAAAGTGAGATAAAACCTTATTGATTTCAAATTCGACTTGACAAAATTCCCAAGAAGGGGAAATGTCATTCGAATTGTAGTAAATCGATCGGTAAAGATTCGAATGATAATTTGGACGTGTACAGAGTTCTAAATTAGTGGATTACTGAGTATATGCCCTAGAGGAAGAAATACATAGGTTGCAAGTGATGCTTCGATCTTATGTATGATAGCTTAAAGGGTTGTTGACAAGAAAAACTTGAGGATAAGTGGATTTGTGATTTTGAAGAGTTTATGGAAACGTTTTAAGAATGTTGGTAGCAACTCCTCCTGATAAGATTTTCGGGGACAAAAATCCCTAAGGGGGAGAATTGTAACAGCCCAATTTGGGGCTATTCAGAACAGTGATCTCAGAATCACTAATTTAAGCTTAGAGAAAATTATTTTCATGTTATTTTATGTGCTATAACATGTTCATAAGGGTGCATGAAAATTTTGGTGCCTTAATTTTGGCAATTTCTAGCAAAATTGTGAAAAAAAGACTAAATTGCATAAAGTTTTAAAGTTTTATTTTATTTGCTAGAGGTGCCAAATAGCTATGGATTATTAATTGGAGGTCTTAAATGTGCAATTTTTCATTGTTTAAGTGAGTTGGCAGGCTATAGCATGCATAGGGGACAAGATCATTTATTTTGGTCAAAATTTGGTGATATTAGTTGACAAAGTGAATAAAATAAAATGAGATAAGCCAAGGCTATCATCTTTTCATTTTGTTTTCTTTTTCAACCAAAAAATATCAGCAAATGGAGGGCTTTGAAAGCTTGAAAATTTTAGCAACTCATTTTCCCTACAAGTGATTTTGATGACCTTTCTTGATAAAAATTGTACTTTTGGAGTCCCCAAAGCTTAAGCTAACTAATGAGGGGACTAATTTGTAATATGGTTGAGAGTCTAGGGACTTCCCATGAAAGAATCTAATTTGGTTTCTGAGTTTTTATGAAATAAAATGAATGATAGGATGATGATAAACAACTTTTATGAAAGGAGTTGCTATGAAAACACCTATTTGGGACTAAAATGAAAAAGTTTAAATTTGTTCATTAAGGCATGAAACGGTTGGAATTGTGAATAGTTATAAGAGGATTAAATGTTCAGCTAGGTTTGTTTAAGAAGAAAATGTGATGAAAAATTATTTACGAGCTTAGGGGCAAAATCGTAATTTTGCTAAAGTGTAGGGGCAAAATAGTAATTTTACCTAAAGTGTAGATTATGATATATTATGATTTATAAGTGATTAAATCAGTATATTACATTGTTCTAGATCAAAGAAAATGAGTTTTGGACCTAGAACGGGTGAAAAGAGAAATGTGGACAAAAAGGTCCCTTTTGGCCCTTTCGACATCGACGTAAGTTCATGTGCAAATGTTGTAATTACGTATGAGTTATTTTAATATTCCAATGTTGTATGGAATGTATAATTATTCAATGAATGTTTTAAATGTATTTGATGAGTTGTTAAGAGAATTGAACTTAAGAATTGTAAGAAACGTAAATAGTATGAAATGATGATAGTTAAGGTTCCATGTAAGACCATATTGGAATATGGCTTCGGTGGGAGATATTAAATAAGACCATGTCAAGGACATGGCAATGATGTGATACTTCGTATAAGACCTTGTCGGGGACATGGCATCGATATGTTAATTCATGTATGACCCTATCAGGGGTATGATGTCAATGTGACAATAAGTGTATGAGACTTAATAGTGTTATTTAAAAGTTGGAGATGAATTCAGTCTATGATGGACCTCTAAGGGGATAAGTGTAATCAATACACCTTAGTGTATGAGAGAGATTTGTTAATGTAATATGTCTGTACGAATGAGAATCGTATAAAGTTAAGTAAGAATGATGTGAGTGATGATGTTTACGGATGAACATTTAAATTAGAGAAATGTATGAGGATAGATAATCTGTGAATGCATAATATCGATGGGCTGTGTGCGATGCCACCTGATATATTTTACTTGATGGGTTGAGTGCGATACCATCAACAACATTAATATCGGTGGGCTGTGATGTTAACACCTGATATATTATTAATTGATGGGCTGTGTGCGATACCATCAACTATATTACTATCGGTGAGTTGTGTGCGTGACCACCCGATTAGCTAGTAGTCGATGGGCTGTGTGTGATAACATCGCTTATAAATGGTTGGTGAGCTAAGTGCGAAATCACCATAGTTATAAATGATTGGTGGGCTGAGTGTGATGCCTCCCTATAAGAGATACAATGGTGGGCTAAGTGCATAGCCACTGAGAGATTAGTAGTATGAGAGACTTATTGAATGTGCTTGATGTATTGTTTTATATGATCTTGTGGTGATTAGTGCAGGATTGTGTACTAATTAAACGTGCAATTGGCTTGTGGCATGGTAAGAATATGGTAAGAGATAGAATGAGTAGGCTTTAAGAGTGGTTGAGTAAGTAGCCATAAGTTAAAGGGAAAAACTCGGTATAATACTTTTGGTTATCTATATTCAGTGAATACCAATAATGGTCAGATAATATAGATGAACTTACAAAGCATTATTGCTTACTCCTCTTCTTTTCTCATCTCTTATAGGTTATTTTAACTAGCTCGGGTTGGAGATCGCTGGAGATGCTTTCACACTATCGAACAGACACTCGATATAGCCATAGATGATGGCTTAAGTTGTTTGTATTTATATGGAAATGGTCCTCCCTAGTGTATGGGATGAAAACCTTATTTCTTTTATAATAAAATGTCTTTAATTTAAGAGTTATATTAATATTATGTATAACTATGTGATAAAGTATTAATGTATGCAAATGTGGGTGGCAAAAGGCTTGGTAGATAGCCTGATAATTGTCTACATAGGTAGACACACGGCCGTGTGTCTAAACCGTGTGGGAGGCACGGCTAGAACATGGGCGTGTACCCAGGCTATGTGAAGTTTGCACCTTGCTCATAAAATGGTAAATTTTTCAAGGCCAGGATACAAGGGCGTGTGCATAGGTCGTGTGATTAAGTGAGAATGATAAGGCTTTACACACGGGCTAGGCCCACAGCGTGCCATGGCCGTGTGATTTTAGTCAGTGTCGACCACGGACACAAGACACGGGCATGCCTTCGAGGTACACGGGTGTGTCCCAAGACCTACACGGGCGTGTGGCCCCTATTTTGTTAAAAAGTTTCTCGAACCTGTGAAAGTTCCCTAAAAGATTTATATACTTATCGAAAGTATATGTAACATCCTAAAATTTAGTATCAGTATGTTGTTTTCTTTTGTTGGCGCTTAGTAGTGCAATAATTTTTATTTGTGTGGTTAAATGGTATCATGAGGGCTTGGGATTAATATTGGACTTAGAATAATTTTTAGTAAATTGTATTTTCTTAGAGAGGAGCTTGTAACCTTAATGCTTAAGGTAAATTAAGTGATTAAACTAGCATAAGTTGAGCTAGTAGTAAAGTGGAGTTGGCGCCATAAGTATTCCTAGAGGGAAGGAGTTCGAATCCTTGATGAGCATGTGAATTTTTTTATTTTTGTTTTTCCATTTTCATAGTGTCGGTTATGGATAAGATCTTGGATGAGTTGGATTTAAAATATTATGGCAAGAAGACTAAAGGAAAAAGATAAGCAAAAACTTAAGGAAAAGAATCTTATAAAAAAAGGCATTAAAGGTGGACACAAGGCTTAATGTAAGGTGAATGTTTTGGAAAGTTTTGTGTGGCAAAAACTTTGACTTTGTGTCCATGTACTTGGACAGTTTTTGGGGCTAGGGGGTGGCCGAAATTTTGAATGCATTTGGATGAATTAGGAGCTAGTTGTGCACATCTTTCTTTTAGTCATTTTGTGTTCTCTCAAAGCTTTTCTCTCTAATTTTCCTCCTCTTAGCCGAATGTATTTTGGACAAAAGGTAAACCATTTTCTTTTCTTTTGGTCATTTGAGTATTGACCATTTCGGTTTTGAGTTGTTCTTTCTCCCCAAATTATTTCTTTTTTCTCTCCTCTTTGTGACTGAAAATACCAAAACATCAAAGACCATTTCTTCTCTTTTTCCCTCATTGCCGAATGTACATTGACCCAAAGTTCTTCTTTGAATCATCTTCTATCCTTGAGAACCGAAATCCAAACCTTCATTTCTATTCTTTTTTCTTCTTTACTTCTTTTAAAGACTCTCAAACATCATTCTCTCCCTAATTCTTCACCATGGCTGAATGTTGATGGTAAAATCTTTAGCCGAATATTTCTCTTCACTTATAATCTTTTCTCTTTCCAACAAATCCTTCTTTCTTTGTAGTGATATAGCGGAGTGCCGATTATTTCTACATCGATTAGTCGACCTTAGCCATAATAAGATCGTGTGGAAAGGAAGTTCATCGTTCAAGGTGAGGAATCAATTTCAAACAGGGGTTTTATATTATTCTTTTAATTGTTAAGGATTGTTTTGATTAATCGATTCTGTCATAGGGACTTTATTAATCGACTTTCACTCTTTGAATGAAAGAATCTTGTGGTAAGCCTATTTCGCCTTTAAAATCAATTGGTTGTAATAAGGGAATATTAGTTGGACTAACATTTATTTGTCAATGGAGGCAATCAATATATGGTCGAAAAGGGTTGTTAATAGCGTTTGGAGGAGGGGTGGTTCCGCTATTTCCCCTAAATTCAAGCGAAGGGCTATTTTGTGAATTCGAGACTTTCCATCGGGTTGTGGACCCTCATCCGAGGAGAATCGATTATTCGAAGTCGTGCGTACTCTGGAGCCATTGACTGTTCGTGGTTCTTCAATGGTTTATGAACCGTCAATCGGGGAAAACCGAAAGATAATTGTTGTTCAAAATTTCGAGGGTAAAGATCTAGATCATTTATCTTGACATAGATTTATATTTAGTATCAGTGTTCTAATCGAGTGTGATACATATTTAGGTATCGACGAGCGGGAAAGTATAGTTCTCACCGTAATCTGGTGTGTAATTTCACACTTATCTCATGGGTTAGATATTGCACCGTAAGTAATAGAATAAAAATCGTAAAGTTGGTAAAATTGAAAATACAGTATATTAACACTTTTTGTGTAAATGCATGAAATCGGTATTAAAGTTGTGGAAATTATGGATTTGCCCTTAATGGGCTATTATATTAAATAGTGATATTTGGGGTCATATGAATTATTTTGATAAATTGGCCAAGTGTGAAATTTGTGAAAAGGGCCTCATGTGATTAATGGGCCAAATTTGCTAGATCGATTAATGGGCCAAATTTGCTAGATCGATTAATAGGCCAAATTTTCTAGATCGCTTAATGGGCCAACTTGTATTATGGGCCTTATGATGAAATCATTATATGAATATTGTTATGCTTTGTATATGCATACATGATTGCATGGGTTGAGATAAAATTGAAGAGAAGTGTTGATGGCTCTGCCACAATCTAGTTAGGATGGCTCTGCCATAATCTAGTTCGGTGACTCTATCACAATCTAGTTCGGATGGCTCTGCCATAATCTAGTTCGGTGACTCTGTCACAATCTAGCTCGGTGACTCTGTCACAATCTAGTTCGGTGGCTCGCCACAAACATTTTAAATGGCTTTATGCTGCGATTGGTGTGTTAAGGTGGTGGGTTGACTTGATCCCCACAGGTGTGCTGGTTGGTACGGGTGGTGTATAGCGGATAGAAATTTAGGCTTGGTTGGGAATTGCATATCACATGCATTTTATATTTGATATATATTTATATTGTACATTTGTAAATGGGCTCAAGCCCAATTATATGCTTAAATGGTTTTGGCTTAGTGGACACGGTAAGTGGGTTACACACTGAGTTCTAAGTAACTCACCCTACTTTTCTTACCCTTCTCAGGTAATGATAATTGATGGAGGCTTGGGCCGGGGATGACTTCGTGTGGAGGCCATACTACAAATGATGGGTTATATATAAACTTTGAACTTCTTTTAAGTATTTCTATTTAAGTATTATTTCAGTTGCAATGTAAAAATGCCTCTGGTATTATTTTCATGGATTTTTATTTCGTGGATGGATTTTAATATGTTTTAGATACTTAAATCGGACTGTTTTAATTTCTATAAATGTTTTCTTATACTTGCGTATAAAAAGGGGTTTTTCTTAAATATCATCAACTCATAAAATTTCTGTGAAAACTCTTTTATGAAATGATTTTAACTAATTATTTCTCTGAAAATCAAATTATAAACCCTTACGTTTTAAAATCATGGATTTCAAATTAATCTTGATTTTTGATAAACTCCATCCCCAAAATCGTTTTGAAGAATTGTTTTCTTTAAATCATTGATGACTAGATGTAAGTTCAATTTGTGTGGCATGCCAAATCTGGACTTAACGCATAGGTCGGGTTTGGGGTGTTATATTATTTAAGGCCTCGTAGGCCAAGTTTGAGTAAGAGATACGTCTAAATGAAATTTTATAGCCCGTTCTGAAGTATTAAGTAAGATTAAGCATGGTAATGCCTCTTATTACGGTCTCAGTGCTAGACATGAGTAAGGGGTGTTACAAGCGTCCACTACCATCCTCGTGTGTGCATTGAGACCATTATAAAATCTCTCAAGTTGAATTCAATGTGGGATTCCATGATGAGGGCACTTCCATAATAATTCTATATACCTTTCCTATTCCTCATACAAGGACTCATCATCCATTTGTTGGAAAGCAGTGATCTCATTCCTCAACTTAGCATTCTTGCTAAGCGAGAAATACTTCATAAGGAATCTTTCTGCTAACTCTTGCCATGTGAATATGAGAACAGCTTCAATCATAATGCATCTTCGGGTACTCTGGCTATCTTGAAAGAATCGCGCACCTCCATAAACAATCTTAAGTGCAGGTGAGGATCTTCAGTAGGCATTCCACTGAATTGGTCCACTGTCTAAAGCATTTGGAACATGACTAGCTTCAGCTCGAATTGTTGTGCCTCAATTTCGAGTCTCCTAATACCTAGATTAAGATCATTAAACACTGGCACGGCATACTGTCTTAAAGCTCTATCCCTATCACCAGCAATAAAGATAGGATTTTGAGCAAGGTTTGCTCCGTTTCCTTGATTCGAATTTTCAAAATTCATATCTTCGGTCCTTTTTTGACTTGCTTCTCTTCTTCGCTGTTGATAAGTTCTTTCAATCTTAGGGTCTACAGAGAGCAAATCAGTAATTCGGTGAATACTCATAAACACATGAAATAATCACAGAAAAATTAATTAAGTTAAAATTGAACAGAAAAATAAACCAAATGCAAAATTAAAAAATTCACCAATAATGACTTTTTAAAAAGGTCCCCGGCGACGGCGCCAAAAACTTGGAACGACAGAAATTTGCATGTGTACACAATCGTAACAAGTAATAAAATGACAAGTAAATGTCAAATTATTGTACCTACAGGGACTGTGAAAAGAATTATTCATGAATATAATTTAAAACACTTTGGTGAAGAAAATATTTTGATTTGAAAGGTGATTCAAAACAAACAAAAAAAAAAGTAAAATAAATAAAATAAAATAAGTTCTAATTGTTTAAGGTACCTTACAATGTATTGTTAGATACCGTTGCTAATTCAAGGTACCTTAATCAGTGCATAACTTGCAAGATTATTGTGATTAAACTGTTTCAAGGTAGAAATACATTGTTACCTCACGTAATATTTTATGTGCTTATGAGATTGAATTATTTGTTTGAATTGGCATAGAGATAAGTATAAGAGATTATTTTAATTTCATAAGTATGTATGTGCATTAACACATTTGCTTATTAGAATCTGTTTAATCGGTTGAATTGACATACAAATATAGTCAAGAGATAAATGGATTTTGGTAGGTAAGTATGTTCATAAGTTAGCAAATTACCGAGTTTCTGTGAATTTATTCGTAACAACATAAACATGAGTTTAATAATTCTAAGTTAAGAAATGTAATTAATCTAACACAACTATGTCATTTTGATTAAAATTAGCTTTTAAAATCGTGCATTAAAATTTAAATCTGATTGTTCTTATCAAACCGAGGCTACTACGAACATTTTAATGCTTCTTCAAATGATGGATGAATGAATCTTTTTCAAGAGGTGAAATAAGCAAGAGAATAAAGGGAAATGGATGGAAAATGAAAAGAGAAAATTGAGAGAGAAGAGAATAGATGAGAAAGTTAAGGTGTGCTTGAAATGAGCAGCCAAAGGGGGTTTTTATAGGTTGAGAGGGCTTCTAAAAATGGCCAAAATCAGCAGCCAAAGAGCCCTCCCATGGCCGGCCACACATGTGGCAAGTTTGAAGTTTTCAAACTTGTTATATTAAGGTAGGGGCAAATCTAGAAAGGCACAAATAGTGGAGGGGCTTGTTTGCAATTTGAACAAGTCTTCAATGGCCATTTTGCAAGCTAATTAATCAGCCAAACAAGCTGATTGGGTCAGCATGTGGGACGGTTTTGGCCTGCCCAATAATCGGTCGGTTCGGTTTTTTTCGGTTCAGCTTAATTGGGCCACTTTTCATAATTAATTAATAATATTTTATTTAACCCAAATTAAATTGGATATAAATTAAAATTAATTATATTATGAATTAATACACATAATTTGGACCGTCTTAAGCTGAATAATTAATTTTCCTTGATGCTTCAAAATTGCTTCTCGGTTTTGCGCTTCTAGTAGTGTCTACCAAGCCATTTTTTGTCCTTTGTGCAAATCTATCGAAAATAATAAAAATTAATAAAAATTAATTATAAAATTAATTAAAATTCATTATGTTAATGATTCAAGTACAAAATAATTATTTTATGATAATTATATATTTTCGACAAGAATTTTACCGAACTTGCATGAATTTGGGTTAAAAAGGGCATGAAAAGCGTGTATATTTTTGTGTTTCCAAAGACGGTGCGTGTTTCAAATGTGGGTCCTATAAGCATTTTATTCGAGATAGCCCAGACGTACCTAAAAAAGCAAAAAGGTTTAAAATGTTCAACCTAACAATACTGCCATGAAAGGTAGACCACCTCGTAGTCCTAGAAATACGAGTAATAGTGGTACTGGAACAAAAGGCTCTGCTCTGAGATCTGAGGCATAAGCACCAGCTAGAGCTTACGCAATTCATGCGCAAGAGAAAACTTCAACGCGAGATGTTATTATTGGTACATTTTCTATCTTTGATGCTGATGTTATTGCTTTGATTGATTTGGAATCACCCTATTCATATGTATGCACGAATCTAGTGTCAAGTAAGAACTTCCTCTTGAGTCCACTAAAATTGTGGTTGAAGTGTCAAACCCTCTAGGTCAGTGTAACGCCCCAAAATTTTAATTTTTGATTTCGTGTAAGTATGACACACAATGTCTATCTGCTTCAGTGGTTATGTGTTCTAGGTGTGTGTGAGAGGTCCCAAGTTTAAGCCTTACTTGGACAAATTTTGGTATTTTTATAAATAAAGCCTTAACCTTGAGCAAAGGGTTCAAGTTTAATTGTTGGTAAGTTTATATCAAAATAGGCCTGCTAGTCTGGTGGTTAAGGGGAGTATTGGAGTGTTGGAGGTCTTGTGTTTAATTCTATGTGATGGAGTGGAGACAATATTTTTGCTCCAATTTCGGCTAAAAGTTGTGTTAGGGTAAAATTCTGAGTAGTTGTGTTTTAGTGGGTTAATACGGATTGATTTTAGGTGATAATTGGGGAGAGGTTATTGCAAAAAAAAAAATAGTCGAGTTTCGGTTTTCTCTCCAATTCCCCAAACTTTTTCTGACGTTTTCTTTTTCTTCTTTTTCCTCCTCTGCCGATTCTTTCCCTAGTTGCTGTCAAAATTTTCATTATTTTTCCCCTTCCATTTCTTTCTTTCTTTTTTCCTTTTCTAATTGATCCAGCTGTTCATCATTGGTTGCGCGTGTTTGGTAAGTAACGGTTTTGTCTATTGTTAATCGTTCTTGGTTAATCTCTAAAAAGGGGATTCCTTTTTGGTGTTTAGGAGTTAATCAAGGGGCTGGTGGTTTTGATTCGACGTTGTGAGTGTGTGAAGTCATGGTTACGCAAGCGAGGTAGGGGTTTTGATAGGTTTTTAGTCAAGTTCCTTTCG
This sequence comes from Gossypium rotundifolium, assembly GCA_025506655.1. Taxonomy (NCBI): domain Eukaryota; kingdom Viridiplantae; phylum Streptophyta; class Magnoliopsida; order Malvales; family Malvaceae; genus Gossypium; species Gossypium rotundifolium. Next base: position 149,910,784 of record CP106724.1, read on the forward strand.
AAATTGGTTGATTAAAATGAATTAAGTGATTAATCTGGAGATATGTTGGTCGATTTTTAGGTTCTAGAGGCTTAGGAGTGCTTACGCATCAGAAACAATACCAGGTGTGTACCCAAAACGCAGAAAACAAGATTCGGTGAAAAGATGAAATTGCTTGCTGTCGAGAAATAAGAGAAACAATAGAAAATAATGCGAAAAATTGTAGAGAAAGGAAATAAGAGTGTTATAAACTTGGAAATCAACATTTTGCACTAAAATAGTTTTGGATAGCAGTAGTAGTCTAACTTTGAAAAATCATAAAAAATTGTGGGAATTTAGTTAGAGGTTGAATAAAATATGAAATTAAATTTTATTAAGTCTAGTTTTTCATGGAAGAAATAGTGTAAGCAATGGAATTGTAAATTATGAGATATAATAAATTTTGTGAGATAAAGTCAAAATGATTTCGGGTTCCCCTGTTCTGACTTAGCAAAATCATCAAAAATATTAAAAAAATATTTAGAGACTTAAATTTATAAATTTAAATTCTTAATTAGTCTATTTTCAAGAGAAACAAACGAAACAACATCTAAATTTCGTACTAAGAGATAAATAATTTTTAGTAAGGAAAGGATGAAGCTGTCAAATAGTAGAATAGGGATAACTTTAAAGTTTTTACTGTACTTATTTGATAAACTATAAATACTGAAAATTTTATGGTAGAAAGGTATTTGAGTCTAGTTTGAAAAACATCAAGCAGATCATAATTTGGAACTCTGTACCTCAAGATATAAATAATTTAGTGATAGTGATTCAAGTAGATATCTTTGAATGAACATATAAGTAAATAGTGAAAATATATATGAGTATTGAGCTAGCATGGGTTACTTTAAAAATGGATCACATGGCTAAGGCCAATTTGGGTCGAGTGGGCCACACGGGTGTGTGGGCCCATTTTTACCGAAATTTTTTAAGGTTGCACGGGTTGCCCAAGTCAACTGTGAACCTACTGTAGGGTCTGTAAGCGCTATTTTGACCCCTAAATGTGTGAAATTGACTGAATGATATCTATACTAGGCATGTTAATATCTAAACTGAATATATGTACTGAAATTGCATAATAGCATGTCATCCATTGTGTGTTGCATTGTATTGGGTTGGGGGTTGTTATTCGGAGGAAGTGTACTGAAAGGATTTAAGCCTAATTTATCGGCATTCACCGCAAACCATCAGACAGCCGCATTCGATACTACTTGGAGTGTGGGGATGGGTGGGTTGATTATATCCCCACATGGAGTGTAGGGTTGGACAGAGATGGTGTGTAGAGGCTGGTTGGGTAGGATTTTGCTACTGCATAACTGTTACTGCTACTGATACTATGATGGCCTAAGGCCCTACTACATTTTTAACACTGTACTGAGATGGGCTAAGGCCCAAACTATGACTGATACTGAAAAGGGCTTAGGCCCAAGACTGTTCAACTGTGCACTGTGAATACTGATTATTTGTTTGTTTCTATGGGATTACACACTGAGTTTACGTAAACTCACCCTTTTTGTTTAATGTGCACAAGTAATCCCCAGAATTACATGGATCGGTGCGATGGAGGACTCAGCGGTGACCACAGTAATTTTTGGACTTCGTGGTTTTCAATTTACGATTTATGATTTGATTATTATTGATTATTTGGGTTGTAACTTAAGGACCCTCTGAGACTTTGGTTTTAAATTTGGGTTTTTATTTATTTATTTTACTTTATGGATTTAAACCTGCTGGTCGTAGGAAATTTAGTTTTCAAAAAGTTAAAGTAATTTCTAAACACATGATCACCAAGACTATTTTATTAAAGCTTTTGCAACGAGGGATGTTTCAAAACAAATGTTTTAAATGAATAAAAATGACTTCCTAAGTTCTAACAAAGGTTTACTAAAGATAATAACATGGAATGTTTTCATCGTAACAACGAGGTTTCAAAAACACTATCGTGTGACATTGCTAGATACAGCCATAACATCTAGGTCGAGTTTGGAGTGTTACAGTCAGTATGTGCTAGTTAATAAGGTTTGCAAAAACTATCTGTTGATGATTTGGGGTTATAATTTTTTGGCCGATTTGATCTATTTCCATTCGATGAATTTGATGTGATTTTGGGCATAGATTGGCTGACTCTAAATGATGCTATTGTGAACTACAGATGAAAGCTTATTATGTTAAAGTGTTAGAATGGTGAAAAGCTTCAGATTGAATCAGATAGTTTGAGTGGTGCGCCTAATGTTATTTCGACTATGTCAGCACAGAAATGTATGAGAAAGGGCTGTGATGCGTACCTTGCGTATGTATGTAACGCCCCGAATTTGGGCCTAAAAATATTGGGCCTTGAGTATGGGTCCGTAAGGAGGCTGTAAATAGGTATTTAACTGTGCAAGGAAATGAACAACTAAATGTCTGCTAAAGTGGTTAAGGGTCCTGAGAGGAGTTGGAAAAGTCTTGGTGATAAACCGTAAAAGTAACATATTTTAACCCCATATTTAATTAGGCTTTTGGATGATTTAGCCCTTGATTTATGTAAAAAGGTGCTTTTAATCCTTTCTTTTCATGTTTATACTTAGGAAAGCACCCGAGGATAAAAAGAACACAAACGGGCTTAAAACAGAGTAATTGGGCCTTAGCAAGAAATCAACATAGCCTGGCCCAAATTTTACACGACCGTGCCTCGCCGATTACCTATGCACGGCCTCAACTCCGTGACACATGGCCGTGCATCACCCAATTCCCACATGAACATGCCTGGCGATCTACATGGCCGTGTCCCAATCGACAGACCTGAAGCACGACTTGAATCTCAACTTACACGGCCGTGCCCAAAATGACAGAATCGAGACACGGCCCAACCACGATTTACACTGGCGTGTGCCATGGCCATGCCCCTGCCGTGGGAATGAGCAATTTCACTCAGAATTGGATGCATAAAGCTAAAGAAACATACTCCTAAGTCTACTCCAACACCTTAATAGTAATTCTACTTGAAGGAGGTACTTAGGAGCCAAGTATAGCATCCCAAAGCCTATATAAACAACCCAAGGCAGACATTAAAAGGGGGGTTTTGGTAGAAGCTTTTACCGAAGCCTTCATCTTTTAAGGAGTCACTTGAAGATAGCCAGTTGATCCACCTCAAGAAGTTGGAGCTCTATTCAAGATAGAGGATCTTTCCATAAATTCCTTCATGGGGTTTTAGGGATTTCTTATGTTTTGTTTTATCTTTTCTCTTGAGATGTTTTCTTATTTAGTTATGAACTAAACCCTTCAGATACCTGAAGGGGATGAAACCTATGATGAATTTTGTTATTTGATTTATAAATTATATGATAAGCACTTAGTTTGTTCTTAATTATGTTGCTTAATTTAATCCGATGTGCTTAGGTGGAGGAGGAATAGACCCTACCTAAGTGTAGATCTAGAATAATTAAGTGGAGTTGATCGACCGCCTAGAGATAGGGTTACGAGATTTTACCGATTAGGATGAAACCTAACATGGGAATCTATTGATCGATTTAATGCTTCCTTAGGGGGTTATTATAAGAGAATGAGAGTTCCACTAATTAACCTAAGGTTAGACGTTATTCGCCTCGAGAGAGGGTTTAATATTGGTTGGGAGTCTCACGTATCAAGCTAAGTGAAGAAATCATATGGTTTGGGGAATAAATAATAAGTGAAGTCATAGGTGGATTCTTCCTGAGGCTATCGTCTTCATCAACTGGGTATTGCTAAAGTCTTTCTCCAATTCATTCTTTTGTCTTTGCATTTAATCTAAGTATTTCATTAGTTTAATAATTCAATCACTCCGTATTTCAGGCTAAATAATAGAAAGAAAGTGAGTAGTAATACTTTTAGGTTCCTTTGGGTTCGATAAGATATTCTTGCCTAAACTACACTACTATTTGATAGGTGCACTTGCCTCTATCATTGTCACAGTTAGTCTACAGTTCGATCATTCTTTTTATAAATATTAAAACTCGACTGTTTGACACGATCAAGTTTTTGGCACCGTTTCCGGGGAGCAAAAAGACAAGCATTTTCATCCAATTTACTACGCTAGCAGAACATTAACACCCGTGCAAGAAAATTACACCATGACTGAGAAAGAACTGCTAGCTGTAGTTTTTGCTTTTGACAAATTTAGACAATATCTAATATTATCGAAAGTTGTCATTTACACTGATCATTCAGCTCTTCGTTTTCTTTTAACCAAACCTGATGCAAAACCTAGACTCATACGATGGATTCTACTCTTACAGGAATTTGACTTGGAAATACAAGATAAGAAGGGAGTTGAGAATCTTGCAGCAGATCACCTCTCAAGACTCGAAAATCCACGCACTAAAAAGCTTGGTAAACATGAAATAAATGATTCGTTTCCCGAAGAACAACTCTTTTCTTTAACACATTCTGAAGTACCATGGTTAGCAAATATTGCGAATTATTTAGCAGCTAACGTCTTGCCAAGAAAATTAACACATCACCAAAAGAAGCGATTCTTTGCTGATGTGAAAAATTATTTTTGGGAAGGTCCTTTTCTTTTCCGTATATGTGCAGATCAGGTAATTCGAAGATGTATTACAAAGATAGAAGCAAGCAAAATCCTGGAACATTGTCATTCTAGACCATCAGGAGGACACTACAGTGGGATTAAGACATCACACAAAACACTCGAATCAGGTTTTTATTGGCCCACTCTATTCAAAGATGCTAACAGGTATGTTACCTCATGTGATAACTGCTAGAGGATAGGTAATATCTCTAAACGTGATGAAATGCCTCAAACATATATGTTATCATGTGAGATATTCGACATATGGGGTATCGATTTCATGGGACCATTCCCCAATTCATTTGGAAATAAATACATCCTAGTGGCGGTCGATTACATGTCAAAATGGGTAGAAGTAGAAGCCTTACCTACCAATGATGCTAGGGTAGTAGTTAAATTTCTCAAGAAACTATTTTCCCAATTCAGGACACCGAGAGCCATCATTAATGATAGGGGTAATCACTTTTGTAATACACAATTTGAAAAAGTTCTAAAGAAATATGGAGTATGCCATAGAATAGCCACCCATATCATCCCTAAACTAGCGGGTAAGTTGAGGTACAAACCGAGAGCTTAAGCACATTCTAGAAAAAACAGTTGAATCAAATAGAAAAGATTGGGCAGTTAAAGTAGATGATGCTTTATGGGCCTACAGAACAGCCTTCAAAACACCTCTAGGAACATCCCCATACAAACTTTTATATGGGAAAAGCTGTCATCTACCATTCGAATTAGAACACAAAGCTTTTTGGGCAATAAAATTTTTGAATTCTGATCTTAATGATGCAGGAAAGAAAAGAATGATGCAGATAAATGAGCTAGATGAATGGAGAGCTGAAGCCTACGAGAACTCAAAATTATACAAAGAGGCAACAAAGCGATGCCACGATGCTCTTTTAAAGAGGTCAAAACAATTCGAGGTAGGAGACTTGGTCCTACTGTATAACTCAAGGCTTAAATTATTTCCAGGAAACTGAAATCTAGATGGTCTGGCCCATTCATGATTAAAACAATTTTTCCATACGGCACAATTGAGGTAACTCACCCTACTAAGGGCACATTTAAGGTAAATGGTCACCGACTTAAAAGTTATAATGGTACAGGTTTTGGAGATATGAGAGAGGAGCTTCAACTCCATGAACCTTCTTTTAGAACCAAAAATAGAGAAAGTCTAGCTTAAGACTATAAATAAGCGCTTCTCGGGAGGCAACCCGAGTGCTAACTCACTAACATTTACTTTATCTTTCGAAAATTTTTCTTAAAAAAAAAAAGGAATCTCTAATAGTAATGCAGGATTATTAACACGGCATTGAACACGGGCGTGCCCAAGACCATGTACAAGACAGTGGACACACCACGGGCGGGGCCGGATCCATACATAAACAGGGGAAAAATTCTTTTCAACAACACGGGCGGTGATACCAGACACGCCCATGCTGTTCGACCGTGCGAGGCTACTGACTTGTCTAGCACGGGATTTGCACGGCCGTGCCCACGACCTTGTGAAGCTACTGACTTATTGAGCACGATTAGAACGCGGTCGTGCCCCACGACCATGTGAACATACTGACTTATCAAGCACGGGCTACACACGCCTATTCGACCCAACCGTGTGAATCAACACACGGGCGTGGCAACGTCAACACGGCAGTAGAAAATCCATTTAATGCGCCTAAAACCCAAAATCGCGAAAAGCACGGCAAATTTAAAATGACACAGGCGTGGAGAATGACCGTGCCTCAGACCCTATATATTAATCTAACCATCCTCTCCCCCAAATGCAAACCCTAAAATCAGATTCCAACCTCCCCCCTTCTTCAATCCGGCCACCAAATCATCCCTCTCCCTCCAATCCACCTCCTTTCGACCATTCTTCTCAAAATACCAACCAAAACCAACTACACGCCCGCAGAACCACTGTGCTCAAAACCCCACGCCCTTACCAGACCGTGCCCACACTGAAGAAACTAGCACCACTGCCGTGCCCTTCGACCGTGCACCACACCCACCACTACTCCTGGTTCCTTTTTCTTCACATTTTCGCATATTTTGTCTTTATTTAAAGTTTTGTTTGATTTTAGATTTGAAAAAAAACCGATTCATATTGTTTAGTTTATTTTAATTCTTGTCTAGTTTTTATTAAAACATGATTTTTTTTATTCTTCTTGGTTGTTGCTTTACTCTATTTTTCTTGTTGATTTCCATTATTTAATGCATTGTCTGCTTTACTATTAATACATGTTAGATTTATTGCCTCTCCTCATTGAAGAATTGATGTTCTAATGCAAATCATAGTTAGCCTTTAAATCATGATTTTTATGCAACATGTTTGGTTCCATGAGTCCTTTGTAGAGCTTTATTATTTTTTTTTAGTATTAGCCATGATTTTAGTTAGGAATTATTCTAATGAATAATAAGATTGTGGTTTGCTGATTTTAGTATTTGTTCTTGAAGAAATATTTATATTGGCTATTGATTTTTTATTATTTTTAGGAAAATTCTTACTTATATAAAGGAAGTGTTTTTCAGGTATTATGTCATCATCACGTATTAAACGAGCCATCCCGAGCAAGAAAAGGAAGGGGCCCAGATCATCATTCGGAATTGCCCCCACCGAACTTCAACACCCTTTCCTCCGATTTCCTTAAGCTACCCAAGAAGAGCGTTACAAGGTATTCCGAGAACGGTCCTTAGGCACCGGAAGGTGCATTGACTGGAACATCGTTGAATAAATAGGACTAGCAAATGACATTCGGGCCCTCATTTCAATCGAACCATGGGAGCAGTTCTTCTCAATCATTGAGCCCACATACTTGGAGCTAACACTAGAGTTTTGCACAACTTTTACTTTGCAAACAGTGATGGCACGGTTTGACGAGCCAGGAACAGTGCAATTCCAGTTAGGGGGTATGTTACTCAATTAAGCATTCCCCAATTTGGCATAGCTCTCGAACTTTATACAGACAAATTTAGAGAGGAAAATAACCTCTCCGAGTTAGACCGAGAACTCCCTCGCGACCCCTTTCCCTGTTGGCACCGCCTAGCACCCACTACGAATTCTTACAAACCCAGTCAATCGAAAGCAACAGCCCTTGGCCCATCCCTAGAGATATATCCACGCCATCCTAGCCCACACTATCACAGGTCGACGCGAAAGCACCGGCGTAGTAAACAAGCACGATGTCTACTACTTATCGTGCATGTCAGAGGGGGATGTTTTCGATTTGGCATATTTCATCGACTGTGCTATCCAGCACTAAATAGAGCAACACACAAAGAGGATTCTATCAATGTGGCCATACCACTAGGCTGGCTCGACACTTTGACTTGCTGAACATAGACTATCAGATAACCTCCCTCACACTGATGGGTAACATGTTACCTCAAGGCATCCAGACAATACTACACATAGGGATGATTAAACATCGTCGAGGGACAATCCCCCCAATACAGACTAGCCACAAATGAGGAGGTGCCTAAGAACATTACTGATGATGTCCCACCAGTCCCAAGCTAGTAGCCATCTTATCCAACAGCTTCGATGGCAGATATCTCTACACGCCTAACACAGTTTGAGCAGTACTGCACTCAGCAGTTTACTGACATTGCTCGATGGTTTGATGGGATCAAGGCTACCCTTCAGCAAATCTGCCATCGTTTTCATATATCCCCACTGACACCTCCACAGGATCCAATTGACGATGAGGACCTCTGAATCCTCACTTTCATATATCTGTCATTTACTTCCTTTATTTTAAAACTTTTTATTTAATGTTGCATTTAAATTTGAACTTTTGCTAGTATTACATTTTTCTCTTTCTTCTCATTTACCATTGGCTATCTAATTTCTTAAGAATCCCTAACCAATTATATACTACAAGATCGTTAACAAAGTGACTTTGCAGAACTACACACCTCACGCACACAAACTCCGGGATCATCCAGATTTTAGGGAGTATTACTTTCCCCAGTTATCTTTTTTATTTGGCATCTAATTATCATTATATATCTTTGTACATTGAGGGCAATGTACATCTTAATTGAGGGCAGTGTACATCTTAAGTGTGGGGGTAATAGTGCCTAACTTTTTTCATAATTCTCAAAACCCTGAATTTAGTCTTGATCTTAAGTATTTTTCTCATATTATTAATTAGGGTGAAATTTCTAATGATTTATAATTTTTATTGATATGTTTTAGAGTAAGTCATAGATAATTGTGCATTGATGTTTAAATTCGAAGGATACTAGAGAATCGAGCATGATAAGTCTACTTTCTAAAAATTAAAATTGATAGGTTGTTGGACCAAATTTGAGTATCACCCTAAAGTTAAAAATTTATAAGGATTGATGTCAAAATACCCATAATTTTTGTGAGATTTTGAGCCTTATAGAGTATATATTCTTTTTCGTGCTCACTTTATTAATTATGAGTGTGTCAACTTTGAACTGTTATTCTAGAACTTGCCTCGTTTATACATGTCGAGACCACATTAATGATTTGATATACTGAGATAACAAAGACACCTAGGTTTTAACCCTTTCACTCCACTAAAAAGCCTACCTACATAAATAACTCCTAGTGAACCCCCTTGAATCCTAACAACCTTCTTATTGACTCACCCATAATATGAACCCAAAATCCCTTTGTATTTGTTATCAACATTCTTTTGACTACCCCTTTATCGAGAATTGATTTGATCAATTGCGAATTAGGTTATTTCAATTATCAAAGTTCCTTCTATTAAGTTTTTCTTAGTTTGCTCTTAAAAAAAATCCAAGTTTATTCAATATTAGTAGTATAAAAGAGCTTTGAGCAATTAAACTCCAATTGTTGAAGAAAAAGCTCTTATTAAAGTGTTATCAAATTTTAAGTGAAGAAAATACTCTTTATTATAGATTAATTATAAATAGTGGTATTATTACTTTTCATTCGATGAAAATATCCATATTTAGTTCATTATTTTTAGATTGGGTAATTAGTCAATTCAATCCCGATTATAACCTCTAATTCAACCTTTATCCATGCCTTTTAACCCAAGCCCCGTTATAACCCTGATAAAGACCTTTTGATCTATGTATCATCTCATATACAGTGGTGGAGATTTGATTTTCAGGCAAGCCTATGGGATTAACTTTTTAGGTTCGACTTATGAGTGCTTATTATTGAACCTTAAACAGTTTGAGTGATTTGAGTGAATCTTTAGTAAGGATGTCAGTCCTTGTCGATTTTGAATCGAGGGTAATTATTTAGATAAGGGGAGACACCTATGTTTTCATACTACAAAGGTATGACTTATCGTAATTGAATCTTTAGGACTCTTTGAGTTGAATTATCCATGTAACAAATTATCTATGAATTATGATGAGACATTGTCGATAGGAATTATGAATTATGGAAAGTTCATTTTAATTATAAGTAGAGGATTTTGCTTGAGGACAAGCAAAAGCTTAAGTGTGGGGGTATTTGATAAACCGTAAAAGTAACATATTTTAACCCCATATTTAATAGGCTTTTGGATGATTTAGCCCTTTGTTTATGTAAAAAGGTGCTTTTAAACCTTTCCTTTCATGTTTATACTTAGGAAAGCACCCGAGGATAAAAAGAACACAAAACGGGCTTAAACGGAGTAATTGGGCCTTAGCAAGAAATCAACACAGCCTGGCCCAAATTCCACACGACCGTGCCTCGCCGATTACCTATGCACGACCTCAACTCCGTGACACATGGCCATGCATCACCCAATTCCCACACGGACATGCTTGGCGATCTACATGGCCGTGTCCCAATCGACAGACCTGAAGCATGGCTTGAATCTCGACTTACACGGTCGTGCCCAAAAGTACAGAATTGAGACACGGCCTAACCATGATTTACACTGGCGTGTGCCATGGCCGTGCCCCTGCTGCAGAAATGAGCAATTTCACTCAGAATTGGATGCTTGAAACTAAAGAAACATACTCCTAAGTCTACTCCAACACCTTAATAGTAATTCTACTTGAAGGAGGTACTTAGGAGCCAAGTATAGCATCCCAAAGCCTATATAAACAACCCAAGGTAGACATTAAAAGGAGGGCTTTTGGTAGAAGCTTTTACCGAAGCTTTCATCTTTTAGGGAGTCACTTGAAGATAGCCAGTTGATCCATCTCAAGAAGTTGGAGCTCTATTCAAGACGGAGGATCTTTCCATCAATTCCTTCATGGGGTTTTAGGGATTTATTATGTTTTGTTTTATCTTTTCTCTTGAGATGTTTTCTTATTTAGCTATGAACTAAACCCTTCAGATACGTGAAGGGGATGAAACCTATGATGAATTTTGTTATTTGATTTCTAAATTATATGATAAGCACTTAGTTTGTTCTTAATTATGTTGCTTAATTTAATCCGATGTGCTTAGGTGGAGGAGGAATAGACCCTACCTAAGAGTAGATCTAGCATAATTAAGCGGAGTTGATCGGGCGCCTAGAGATAGGGTTACGAGATTTTACCGAATTAGGGTGAAACCTAATATGGGAATCTATTGATCGATTTACTGCTTCCTTAGGGGGTTATTATAAGAGAATGAGAGTTCCACTAATTAACCTAAGGTTAGACGTTATTCACCTCGAGAGAGGGTTTAATATAGGTTAGGGAGTCTCACGAATCAAGCTAAGTTAAGAAATCATATGGTTTGGGGAATAAATAATAAGTGAAGTCATAGGTGGATTCTTCCTGAGGGTATCGTCTTCATCAACTGAGTATTGCTAAAGTCTTTCTCCAATTCATTCTTTTGTCTTTGCATTTAGTCTAAGTATTTCATTATTTTAATAATCCAATCACTTCGTATTTCAGGTTAAATAATAGAAAGAAAGTGAGTAGTAGTACTTTTAGGTTCCCTTGGGTTCGATAAGATATTCTTGCCTAAACTATACTACTGTTCGATAGGTGCAGTTGCCTCTATCATTGTCATAGTTAGTCTACAGGTTCGATCATTCTTTTTATAAATATTAAAACTCAATTGTTTGACACGATCACCTGGGTTCAAGCCTGGGCTTTAGTAAAATTTTGGTTTTAAGTGAATAAAACCTTGGATGCTTGGATGTAGGCCTTTTAGATTATTGTGATAAAAAAAATGACACAAGGAAGCATGTGGCCTAGTGGTTGTGGCATCATTAAGGTTGTAAGGGAGCCTGGGTTCAAGTCTTGGCTCTTGCAGAATTTTTGAATTTTGCTCTTAAAAGAATTTGGACACTGGCACATAGGCTTTATAAATATTTGTGCATGTTTTAAGTCATAGAAGAGCTTGTGGTCTAGTGGTAAGGTGGAATGTGGAGTAACCTTGAGGTATGAGGTTTGAGTGTTGGCACAAGCATAATGGGGTATTTATTTTGCAGTTGGGATAGCTGGAGTTTGTGTTGCATTAGCATTCTGATGGGTGAGGTTGTTGTGGAAAGAATCATGGAGTAGATTGTGGAGAGATGAAAAGTGTGATTTATGGAGGAAAAAGAGGAATTTGAGTGGGAAGGGAAGTGTGTGCCGATTTGGTCTCTAGACTTTGGGGAGTTCAGTTTTGGTAGAGGCAAAGTTGGTGTCGTATGGAGTAGCTGTAAGTTTGCCGAATTCTTTTAGTGCAAATTTGGTTTTTCTTTGTGAGGAGATTTGTACAATTGAAGTTTCTTTCCTTTTTTACCGAATTTTACTTCTCTGTCCCTCTACTGAATCATTTTTCTCTCCTTCTCTCTACCCTTTCTCTGTGTTGGCGAATACATCTTCCTCTTCTTTTTCTCCAATATCCTGTCGGTTCTTCTTTCATTAACTGAATCTCTCTTTATTTTTTTCCTTCTCTCCTTTTCGTTTGCTTTACTTGGATGAATGCATCATCTTCTCTTTTCCCAAAATTCTCTTTCCCCTTTTTTATCTGTTTCAATCTGTATCTGTTATCACCCCTTTTCTATGGGAAGCTAGCTGAATACTGCATTCTTTTCACCTTTACTTTCATCATTGATTCAGCAATTATCCTCTGGCATTCGGTCGAAATCTCCTTTTCTGACGTTGAGTTCAAGTAAGGGGTTTCTCAAGTGGGCAGAGGCATTCAAAACTTACTGTTGTAACACCCCAAGCCCGGACAAGACACCACGTCCGAATCTGGTATGTTACGGGAAAACGTGTTTGTGAGAGGTTAAATTTTTCGTTAAAAGTCGAAAGTGGAAACACGGTGTATTTTGGGAGACAATTTGAGTAGACTTGTTTGAAATCGATGGAGTATGTGAAACCCGAGATTTTGAAATCTTAACTGCATCGTGTGGCTAAATGAGTTTAAACCATTTAAACCTTAATAGTTTCTTAGTGTTACTTAAAACCTTATTAGTCTTAGGAGTAATACAAGTTTGATTTGAAAATCAATTGAATTTGCTTACTATAAAGACGTAGTGTGATACCCGATGGTATGGTTTTAAAAACATATTGCGCTATCATTTTGAAATCATTATCTTTTCAAGTTTTAGTAAAATGCATACCACTTGTGTTGTTAAGGCATATTAAAATCTAATTAAAACATAACCATCACCAAAACATAAATTAAAGGCCTTTACAAATCCAATATAAAACCCAAGTAAAATAAATAAGCTAAAGTACCCAAATTCATTAGTCCTTTATTAAAGCCCTGCATGTGCACCCCGAGTCCATCCGGCCCATGTCCGCTTCACGAGTCACCGAAATATCAAAGGAGAGGGTGAGTCGAGTGACTCAAAGTGTAAATCCCGCCCCAAGAACAACATGCTAACACACATCATACAAAGCAACATAATTAATGCAACCCGATCCTAACCATCCATATCGCCTTTTCTACCCCGTGTGGTACCAAACCACCGGTGGTGCCAAACCACCGGTGACATACAATACAATGTGTTACTAAAACACCGTGTCCCAAAGACACAATATCCGCCAATGTGGTGCCAAACCACCGGTGTCCCAAAGACACGCTTGTGCTACTAAAGCACCGGTGACCGTCACAAATCCGATGATGGGGCCAACCCATCGTGTGATACCAAATCACCAGCGAGGCGATCCCATATCTCAAGTGGGCCAACCCACGGTGGTTAAACCACGTGGACAAGTCGCAATGAGGTGCCAAACCTCCGTGACCCAAAGTCACAAAGTGTGCTACCAAAGCATCGGTGCTCGTCGACACGAAATATCGCCGCTCCCTCCACTCAGTATCACCCATCAACATACCATACTCATGTAATCATGCATATCATATAATCATGCATATCATGCTATTATGTCTAATCTCATATCCCATGTCATATATAGCCACGACCATGGTATCACATAAATCATCAAGAAACTCATAATAATAATATCGACTTACCCGAGTCCGTAATCATACCCATTAGGGTATCATATCAATCATCACTGCTTCATTAATCATTACACAGTTATTAATCATATTACTAAATGTATGTGTTAGTTTACACACCGTAAATACGAGTCTAGAAATCCTGACAAAAGCAATCTAAGTCCCTCGAGTACTAGCTTCTACAATCGACCAAAACATAGGGTTAGACATCTACACATTCGCCAACACCATTTAGACCAAAAGGGTTTGTCGAAAGCCCTTACCTTATCCTCGATTTGGTTTCCTACCAAACCGAATCACCCAATAATTCTCCTTAGCAATCGGCTACACCATAAAAGATGAACAGTTAATCTTTTGTTACCTTTGCCTTAATTGAACCTAAAGAAAAGATTGAAATAATAGCAATACCATGCACTTACCCCTACTTACCAATCGATCAACAAAAGAATAACGATCCCCTTGCTTGCTTCCACACTCCAAAGACCCTATAACAAAGAGATTAGAATCCTTCTAGCATGACCCTTTCGGCCCTTAATCAACCAACCTTGACGAAGTATAAGGAGAGAAAGGGGATGACCATTCGGCCAAGGACTTACCCACTACCAAACGATTGGAACCAAGCTCCCAACACCACCAAATATTCGGCCAATACCAAGGAAGGTTCGCCTAAGTTTTTAACACACACCTATGCTCGGTTTGAGTGGAAAGAAAAGGAGTAGAAATGAGAAGAAATGAAGGTTACGGCACCCTAAAAGGGATGAAGAGAAACAATGGGGAGAAAATCGGCTAATAGGTTTTAAGAATGAGAAAGAAATAGTTGAAGATATGGAGAGTGCTTTCGGTTTAAAGAAAAGAGAGGAATGATGGTGATTTTGAAGAATGAGTTTCGGTTTGAAAGAATGGGCAACACCGATGGTGACAAATGACTTACAATTTTAAGAAGAGAAAGAAAGTAGAGAGGTGTTGGCAAGGGTGGTGCTTTCGGTTTAGAAGAAGAAGGAAACTAAGAGAGGCATTGACTTCAAAGAAAAACAAAAGAAAAGGATGAGAGCAACAAGTAAATTCGAGAACTAGGCTTGACTTCACGAAGGAGAGATGGAGGAATTTCTTTGCTTTTGAGAGAAGAAGACTTTCGGTTCACCAAAGAAGAAATGGGAAAAGAAATGTTTTTAGAGGCTTGAGTTTGGCCCAAAAATGAGAGAAAGAACAAAAATGAGAGAATTTCTACAAAGGAAATTGGTTTGTTTTCTTGACAAAAGAGAGGACTTAGCTTACCAAACATGACCAAACATGCACCAAAGTCGCAAAAGCATATTCTACCTTCCCTCTCCCACACCAAGCCGCCACCTTCCCTCCAACTCCCCTAAATTTCGCCACAACCCCCCCAAAGCTCCCATTCACTCATTTGAAATGAGTGGACCAAGTCCTCCTCCACACTTTGCTCTCCACCATCCAAGTCACCACTTGACCAAGTCCAAGGTGGAATTTAAATTTGCCACAACTCCTCCTCCATGCCGCCAAAATGAGAGCCAAAAGGGTGGGATTCTCATGACTTGAACACAAGACCTCCCCTTGTAGATGACGCCACACACACACACTCCATGTGGCGCATGCTTGCCACTTTGCTAGCTCCTCATTTGTGCTATAATTTCACTTAATTTAAATATAAACCCCAACACCTTCCGCTTCTATCCCCAAAGCCCAAAACAAGCATTTCACCACCTACCCAGCTCACACCTAGCCTACAACTAAATCCCAAAACACCAAAACAACATCATAGCAAAGAATAAACATGCAACAATTGCCGAAATAAATTAACCCTTAACCCGGATATTACGGTTCTACCCCCTTAAAATAATTTCGACCTCGAAATTACCTCGAGAAAGAGTTATGGTATTGTTGTTTCATCATATCCTCGGGTTCCCACGCCGCTTCTTCCACGCCATGATTCCGCCAAAGAACCTTAACCAGAGGCACAGACTTCCTGCAGAACCTTCACATCCCGATCCAAAATCAGACAGTGCTCTTCCTCTATGGACATATCCGGATTTACTTCGATCTCTTCATCATTACCACATGTGATGGATCGAACGATATCGTCGAAGCATCAAACGTGGAACACGCCATGAATCGACTTAGCTCACCGCAACTCGAAATGATATGCAATCGTCCCACTCGCCTTAGTACCTTATACGCCCAATAAACCTCGGACTAAGCTTGCCTTTCTTCCCAACCTTAACACTTTCTTTCACGGTGAGACCTTCAGAAAACTCGATCTCCCACAAAGAAATTCAATATCTCTCGCTTAAGATCAAGATAGGACTTCTGCCGGTCGAAGCTTCTTCAATCGAGCTGAATCAACTTAACCTTGTCTTCGGCCTCGTGAACCAACTCGCCCTAACAACCGACGCTCACTTAACTCGTCCAACAAGTCGGTGAACGACACTTTCTCCGCATAACGCCTCATAAGGTGCCATCTTAATGCTCGCTTGGTAGTCGTTGTTGTGGCGAATTCGCTAATCGGTAGATACTCCTCCCGCCTACCCTCAAGTCCAAAACACAACCTCAAGCATATCCTCCAAAATCAGATAACCCTTTCGATTGCTCGTCATCATGGATGAAATGTCAGGTCAAAATCTAACTGTACCCAAAGGTTCGATGTAACGCCTTCCGTAACCTTGACGTGAATTGGGTCCTATCCGAGATGATCGACATCGGCACCCCGTGCGCCTCACAATCTCGACACATACAACGCCAACCTCTCAGAGTGAGTAATCCACCTCACCGAATAAAGTGAGTCGATTTAGTCACCGATCCACAATTACCCAAACCGAATCCTTCTTGCTCGGTGTAGCGGTAATCCACCGACGAAATCCATAGTTATTCTTCCCACTTCCACTGTGGAATTTTCACCGGTCAAGCAACCTGCATCACGACAATCGATGCTCACCTTGACTACGACAAGTCGACACTTTCCTACAAATTCGCCACCTCCTTTTTCGCATCTTACCACCGTAATCGCTTCCTCGAGATCCTTATACATTTTGCTACCTCCAGATGCATAGCGTAGGGTCGCTATGTGCATCTCAAGAATCTTTTGCCTCAATTCAGCATCTCTCGGATACAAGCCTTCCTGAAACACGTAACCCCATCACTAGACAAGCTATACCCTTCCAACCATCATTCATGCACAGAGTCCTCTCAAGCCAAAACCTCATCTAACAACCGCTTTCTCTCGATCCGCTCAACCCAAGTAGGCTTAACTCGCGCTTACGCGAATACTCCGTCATCGTACAAACTCAAGTGGGCAAACAACGCCTTAGATCCGAACAACCTTACGGCTCAACGCGTACGCCACGACGTTAGCCTTGCCCGGATGATACTCAATTGAGCAATCGTAGTCTTTCAATAGCTCAATCCATCGGCCATTCCTCGATTCAAGTCTTTACGAGTCGAGGTACTTCAACTCTTATGGTCCGTGTAGACTATCGATCTTTCTCCATACAAGTAATGCCTCCATATCTTTAAGGCAAATACCACAGCTGCCAACTCCAGATCGTGCGTAGGATAATTTACCTCATGTGGCCTCAGCTGTCGGGATGCGTAAGCCACCACCTTCCCTTCCTGCATCAGCACACAACCCAAGCCTATATGTGATGCATCGCAATTACATCAGAAATTCCTTACCAAACCTCGGTTGAATCGTAACCGGAGCTTCAACAAAATCTTCTTTAACTTATCGAAGCTCTCCCGCCGCTTCTCACCCAAACAAACGGAACTCCTTTCTCAATAATTTGGTCATCGGTGCGCAATTAACGAGAAACCTCTACAAACCTTGGTAGTATCCTCGCCAACCCTGTAAAACTCAATCTCCGCTCTTGACTTAGGCGGCTTCCAATCCGAGCGGCCTCTATCTTTCGAGGATCCACTCTAATCCCTCACCGACACTACATGACCCAAGAATGTCACCTCCACGAGCGAACTCGCATTTCTTGAACTTCGATAGAAATCAAGCTTTCCCTTAGAATCTGCAATACCACCCGCAAATGAGCATCATGTTCCTCCTCGCCCTTGAATATACTAAGATGTAAATCGATAAAAACTACCACGAACCGATCTAGTAATCGTTGGAACACCACATTCATCGATCCATAAAAGTCTGCGGTGCGTTAGTCAACCCGAACGGCATAACCAAGAACTCAAAGTGCCCATACCGAGTAATGGAATGCCGCCTTACGATATCCGCCTCCTTTACCTTCAATGGTGATATCCGGACCTTAGGTCAATCTTCGAGAAAACAGACGCTTCTTCACCGATCAAACAAGTCATCTATCCGAGGCGGTGGATACTTGTTTTGTTCGTCACTTATTCAGGTTGTAGTAGTCTATGCACATCCGCATAGTACCGCTCTTTCTTCTTCACAAAGAGTACCGCGCTCCCATGGCGTAAATACTTGGCCCGATAAAACCTCACCAATAACTCCCGGATTTGAGCCTTAAGCTCCACTAATTCTTTAGGTGCCATCCTCAGACGGAGCAATGGATACGGGTGCGATTCCGGTAATGATCAATCCGAACTCTACCTCCCGATCCGTGGCAAACCCAAGCTCCTCAGAAACACATCCACAAATTCCACGATTGTCCAATAGTCTCCACAGAAGACTCCTTAGCCTCCAAGGCATACATGCACCCAATATGCTTCGCACCTTTCGACCATTTTCTCAAATTTTCAGAGCGGATAC
The DNA here is from genome assembly GCA_025506655.1 of Gossypium rotundifolium. NCBI lineage: Eukaryota > Viridiplantae > Streptophyta > Magnoliopsida > Malvales > Malvaceae > Gossypium > Gossypium rotundifolium. Next base: position 149,929,429 of record CP106724.1, read on the forward strand.
CAAGTTGGATGATAGTTTCTCCTATTACCGATCGAACTACTTCATCACCTCACCGTGTTTCAGAACCATGCGCTTAGTCACAAATTCAACTTCACCGACACTTACCCACCAATCCATCCGAGAATTAGATCGAACTCCCCGAATGGCAGTTCCATCAGATCAGCCTCAAATACTACCCCTTGGAGTTCTAGAGGTACGTCTCTATACAGTTTATCTACCACTACAGAGTGACCTAGAGGGCTTATTACGGTCATCTGCCTAGAAGATATCTCAGAGTCTAAATCCATTGTCTCTACTATACTACTGGCAACATAAGAGTGTGTAGACCCCACATCAATTAAAGCAGTATAAGGAGAACCAAAATCAAAAAGCATCGTGATGACGTCCAGTGCGTCGCCTCTCTCGGCCGCAAAGATATACCAAACCAGTCGCCTGCCTCGTAACTACTCGCACCTCTGCGCGGTGCTCCACTACCCGACCAATCTGTTACCTCCTCTCGCCACTACCTCGGCCCCTCATGGCGGTCCATTATTTACGTATTGATTACTACCGATTCTCGATCAATTCTAGCTAACTTGCGGACAATCCTCACTCGGTGGTCCAAATGAGCCACACTCAAAACAACCTCTACCATCACCCAACATCCTCCCCAAAGAGCCTTCCCACAACAGTTATAATGCGGCGGTCCAGCAAAGAATAACCCTACCCGACTGATTCGGCCCACTCGGTCTAGCCCTCTTCTGCTGATTACCCGACGACCCAGAAGATCCAAAACTCCGTTTATGACGGTTTCTATCCATACTCTGCCTCACAGATTCTTTAATGCCCTCGGCAACCTTCGCTTTTCAACCGTAACCAAGAATTCACGCCTCGCTGGGCGCAATCAACAATCTTAACTCGCGTCGCAGCCATCCTCAAACGAACGCACCTTTCCTCTTCAAGAGCCACCATACCCACGGCATACCGACTCACCTCGTAAACTCGGCCTCATACTCCGACTGATTTGCTCCTGGACTAACCTCGTAAATGCTTTCTCTGCTTCATTTATGTAATTAGCTCGACGCTTCTTCCGATAAGCGGCCAAAATAATCCCATGTCGATCTTCAATTGCGGTATTTATCACGGATCCGTGAGCCACCATCGATATGACTCATCTCGAGAAGTGATACGATCCCTTTAATTTTTCTTCTGCGGTCAGTCTAGATCATCCATGATCCGCTCGTCGCTTCCACCAAGATTTCAAGAAGGCTAGGAGCAACACCGAGATACCGGAAGAATTCAAATTTCATTTGCGAAAGTCGCCAGCATAGATTTCCTAGCTCCCACGCCCCCACCGCTCCACCTACCCTCTCTAAAACCCGCAAAGATCGCTCAGACATCAATCATCGCGGTACATTCTCGAACTCACCACCTCCACCGGTGGCGAATCCAGATCTCATTCTCGAACCACCCTGTAACCCACGGCTCGAAATAGTCATCCTCTGCGACCACGCCCACGACCACGCCCACCTCGGCACTCATGACTAAATCTCGTCTCAATTAAAGAATCTTATGTATCGCCATTATTCCATCGTGTTTAAAGCAAAGTTTTATGAATTTTAAAGAAGCTTTGTTTTCATGAGTCCACAGAGTCCTATTAGTCTCGCCTCTAAAGTAATCTTACTATCACTAGCCATTCAATCATATCAATATCACAACCAATAGTACGGGTACTTACCGGGCTAATCGGTGCGGTGACTCGGTGCCATGCCCTTCAACCCATACTTTAAAAATGTAATACTTGAAAATTATAGTTTTAAAACATTTTGGGCCTCGGGCCCACAAATGAGCTTTTGAACTTGGCTCGATACCACAAATGTAACACCCCAAGCCCTGACAAGACACCACGTCCAATACTGTATGTTACGGAAAACGTGTTTGTGAGAGGTTAAATTTTTCGTTAAAAGTCGAGTGGAAACACGGTGTATTTTGGGAGACAATTTGAGTAGACTTGTTTGAAATCGATGGAGTATGTGAAACCCTGAGATTTTTGAAATCTTAACCGATGTGTGGCTAAATGAGTTTAAACCATTTAAACCTTAATAGTTTCTTAGTGTTACTTAAAACCTTATTAGACTTAGGAGTAATACAAGTTTGATTTGAAAATCAATTGAATTTGCTTACTATAAAGACGTAGTGTGATACCCGATGGTATGGTTTTAAAACATATTATGCTATCATTTTGAAATCATTATCTTTTCAAGTTTTAGTAAAAATGCATACCACTTGTGTTGTTAAGGCATATTAAAATCTAATTAAAACATAACCATCACCAAAACATAAATTAAAGGCCTTTACAAATCCAATATAAAACCCAAGTAAAATAAATAAGCTAAAGTACCCAAATTCATTAGTCCTTTATTAAAGCCCTGCATGTGCACCCCGAGTCCATCCGGCCCATGTCCGCTCTACGAGTCACCCAAATATCAAAGGAGAGGGTGAGTCGAGTGACTCGATGTGTAAATCCGCGCCCCAAGAACAACATGCTAACACACATCATACAAAGCAACATAATTAATGCAACCCGATCCTAACCATCCATATCGCCCTTTCTACCCCGTGTGGTACCAAACCACCGGTGGTGCTAAACCACCGTGACATACAATCACAATGTGTTACTAAAACACCGGTGTCCCAAAGACACAATATCCGTCAATGTGGTGCCAAACCACCGGTGTCCCAAAGACACGCTTTGTGCTACTAAAGCATTTGTGACCGTCACAAATCCGATGATGGGACCAACCCATCGTGTGATACCAAATCACTAGCGACGATCCCATATCTCAAGTGGGGCCAACCCACGGTGGTTAAACCACAGGGACAAGTCGCAATGAGGTGCTAAACCTCTGGTGACCCAAAGTCACAAAGTGTGCTACCAAAGCACCGGTGCTCACAAGACGAAATATCACCGCTCCCTCCACTCAGATCACCCATCAACATACCATACTCATGTAATCATGCATATCATATAATCATGCATATCATGCTATTATGTCTAATCTCATATCCCATGTCATATATAGCCACGACCATGGTATCACATAAATCATCAAGAAACTCATAATAATAATAATGACTTACCCGAGTCCGTAATCATACCCATTAGGGTATCATATCAATCATCACTGCTTTCATTAATCATTACACGTGTTATTAATCATATTACTAAATGTAGTGTGTTAGTTTACACACCGTAAATACGAGTCTAGAAATCGACAAAAGCAATCTAAGTCCCTCGAGTACTAGCTTCTACAATCGACCAAAACATAGGGTTAGACATCTACACATTCGCCAACACCATTTAGACCAAAAGGGTTTGTCGAAAGCCTTACCTTATCCTTGATTTGGTTTCCTACCAAACCGAATCACCCAATAATTCTCCTTAGCAATCGGCTACACCATAAAAGATGAACAGCTTAATCTTTTGTTACCTTTGCCTTAATTGAACCTAAAGAAAAGATTGAAATAATAGCAATACCATGCACTTACCCCTACTTACCAATCGATCAACAAAAGAATAACGATCCCTTGCTTGCTTCCACACTCCAAAGACCCTATAACAAAGAGATTAGAATCCTTCTAGCATGACCCTTTCGCCCTTAATCAACCAACCTTGACGAAGTATAAGGAGAGAAAGGGATGACCATTCGCCAAGGACTTACCCACTACCAAACGATTGGAACCAAGCTCCCAACACCACCAAATATTCGCCAATACCAAGGAAGGTTCGGCCTAAGTGTCTAACACACACCTATGCTCGGTTTGAGTGGAAAGAAAAGGAGTAGAAATGAGAAGAAATGAAGGTTACTGGCACCCTAAAAGGGATGAAGAGAAAACAATGGGGAGAAAATCGGCTAATAGGTTTTAAGAATGAGAAAGAAATAGTTGAAGATATGGAGAGGTGCTTTGGTTTAAAGAAAAGAGAGGAATGATGGTGATTTTGAAGAATGAGTTTGACTTGAAAGAATGGGCAACACCGATGGTGACAAAGACTTACAATTTTAAGAAGAGAAAGAAAGTAGAGAGGTGTTGGCAAGGGTGGTGCTTTGATTTAGAAGAAGAAGGAAACTAAGAGAGGCATCTGGCTTCAAAGAAAAACAAAAGAAAAGGATGAGAGCAACAAGTAAATTCTAGAACTGGGCTTGACTTCACGAAGGAGAGATGGAGGAATTTCACTTGCTTTTGAGAGAAGAAGACTTTCGGTTCACCAAAAGAAGAAATGGGAAAAGAAATGTTTTTTAGAGGCTTGAGTTTTGCCCAAAAATGAGAGAAAGAACAAAAAATGAGAGAATTTCTACAAAGGAAATTGGTTTGTTTTCTTGACAAAAGAGAGGACTTAGCTTACCAAACATGACCAAACATGCACCAAAGTTGCAAAAGCATATTCTACCTTCCCTCTCCCACACCAAGCCGCCACCTTCCCTCCAACTCCCCAAATTTTGGCCACAACCCCCTAAAGCTCCCATTCACTCATTTGAAATGAGTGGACCAATTCCTCCTCCACACTTTGCTCTCCACCATCCAAGTCACCACTTGACCAAGTCCAAGGTGGAATTTAAATTTGCCACAACTCCTCCCTCCATGCCGCCAAATGAGAGCCAAAAGGGTGGGATTCATGACTTGAACACAAGACCTCCCCTTGTAGATGACGCCACACACACACTCCATGTGGCGCATGCTTGCCACTTTGCTAGCTCCTCATTTGTGCTATAATTTCACTTAATTTAAATATAAACCCCAACACCTTCTCGCTTCTATCCCCTAAAGCCCAAAACAAGCATTTCACCACCTACCCAGGCTCACACCTAGCCTACAACTAAATCCCGAAAACACCAAAACAACATCATAGCAGCAATAAACATGCAACAATTGCCAGAAATAAATTAACCCCTTAACCCGGGATATTACAACTGTTGTCAACCAATCGTATAGTTGGGGTAAGTTCATTTGTTGGCCGATTGCCCTATGATGTTGGTATTGGGATTTTAAGTCATATTGTAGAAATAGTTCTGTTTAATAAGACTCGTTGCTTAAGCAGATATTCATTGAGGGGTCTATAATCCTCTTTCGTCGGTGATCTAAGTAGGTTCAATCCACGCTTGTTCATACAAGGCGTTGGTAGGTAATCATTGAATGGGTTTCGATTAATGGCTCTTTCAATTCATGTGTTAAGGTTTTAACCGAAGTTACTGTTATGATAGGTTTGACATTCAGGGTTTCTGCTCTATTCTGAAAAAGGTGTGTATTAGCACCGTAATTACTAATCGGTCAAAAGCCGATAGAGTGTGAATGTTTTTCGCACGATGTTAGCTGTAGCGGCAAATGTCGAAATGCTGGGTTACCGAAAAGTCCAAAACCCAAAAAGCCGAAAAGCCAAAGGATTGGGCATTTGGGCCACATGAGCGTGCGAACGCCCATGTGATCAATCGAGCTCACGGAACGTTGGTGTACATCGAGGAAGGCCACCATGAGCGATCTCATGGGCTTGGGCCAGAATGGGCCATATGGGCCTATGGGGCCGCATGGGTAAACTTCACTGTTAAGTGGGAAGTAGATAGACTTGTCATGTCGCGCACATGACTCAGGTAGTTCAGGGCCTCGTTGGGCCGAAGTGGGCTGTGTAGGCCCAATGGGCTTGTAGGCTCACACGGATAAAATGTATGTGTTGTGGTAAGTGGTGTTTGGACCGTGAAGTTTGTATAACTGTGGCTATTTTTAGGTTAATTGGGCCACACGAGTGTGTGGGCCCACTTGACCGAGTAATGGGCCTTAGGCCCATTTACACCGTTGTGACTATTTAGGTTACTTAAGTCACTCGAGGCGATGGTGGACCTTCTGTTGGGTCACTGAGACCCCGGTTTATAAATTACAAAATACCCTCGATTTGTAAAATTATCGAAATACACCCAGTTTGTGAAATTACCAAAATACCCTCAGTTTGTGAAATTACCAAAATACCATCGATTTGTGAAATTACCAAAATACCACAATCTACAAAATTACTAGAATACCCCTGATTTGTAAAATTATCGAAATACCCTCGATTTGTAAAATTACTAAAATATCCTCGATTAGTAAAATTACCAAAATACCCTTAATTTGGAAAATTATCGAAATACCCTCGATTTGTAAAATTATCAAAATACACCCAGTTTGTGAAATTATCAAAATACCCTCAGTTTGTGAAATTACGAAAATACCCTCTATTTGTGAAATTACCGAAATACCCATAGTCTACAAAATTATTAGAATACCCTCAATTTGTAAAATTATCGAAATACCCTTAATTTGTAAAATTACTAAAATACCCTCGATTAGTAAAATTACCAAAATACCCTCGATCTGGAAATTTATCGAAATACCCTCGATTTGTAAAATTATCGAAATACCCTTGATTGGTAAAATTACCGAAATACTCTCGATTTGTAAAATTATCGAAATACCCTCGATTTGTAAAATTACTAAAATACCCTCGATTGGTAAAATTATCGAAAAACCCTCGATTCAGAAAATTATTGAAATACCCTCGATCTGTAAAATTACCAAAATACCCTTGATTTTGAAAATTATTAAAATACCCGTGTAGGGTAGAATTACCGAAATACCCCTAAAGGGTTGGATTACCAAAATACTCTTATAGGGTAAAATGACTGTTTTGCCCTTGTGAGTAAATGACTGACTTGTGCTCTGATTGTATGACTAATATGCTTTTAATATATGTTTAAATGATTATTACAAAGCATGGCCATTTTGCATACACGTGTAATGATTGAGCATGACATACACGACATATTGTATGGGGTTGGGACACTAATACGAAGGAAGTTCTGATAGGGTCGCACGGGTCGCATGAGATGACTGTGGATCTAGTATTGATCTCTTAAGGTCACACGAGTCATATGAGACTACTGTGGATTGATGAACGGCTTAAAGTCGCATAATCTGATTATGGCTCTGTGCCATCTTGATTATGGCTTTGTGCCAATCGTATTTACCCGTGGCTATGTGCCTAACATATATATTGATGACTCTGTGTCGATCATATTTACCCAAGGTTGTGTGCCGATTATATTATTGTCACTGATGGCTATGTGCCAAACATAATACAGTTATTCATGGCTTTGTGCCAATTATAATACCGCTACTGAAGGCTTAGTGCTAGGGCCGCAATCGGTTCTAACATTGGTGTGTTGGTTGGGTCGGTCGATTTTATCCCCAAGTAAATGTAGGGTTGTTACGGGTGGTGTGTTGGTTGGATCAGGGTGGGTTGCATCCTCATACTATTGCATATCTGTTATGAGATTTGTCATTGTATTGCGCTTAAGCCCATTTGTTCTGTTTTTGGTTTGTGCTAGGCCCAATTGATTCTATTATGGGTTGAGACCCAAATGATATTTAGTGGGCTTTGGCCCACGTATGCTTTGATCATGAATGTATTGTTATGATTAAAGGGCTTTGGCCCAGACTATTTCAATTTCAGTTTCTGTAGACTGACTGTTACTCTAGTAAGGGAATTACACACTGAGTTTTCTTAAACTCACTCCGTTTTTAGCTGTGTAGGTAATCCCCAACCTTAGTCGGATCGGCACTGCGAGGGACTCGGAGAAGGCCATACAAAGCTTATGTTTTTCGTTTTGATTACTTACATTCAAGTAGTTTGATTTGGGTTGTAATAAGGCCTCTTTAAGTTTCTAGATATTAACTTTGGGTTTTTATTTACTTTTAATTATATCCATTTAGAAGTAAATCACAGTTTTCCAAAATATTAACTGCTTTTAGAACAACACTACGTTTTCGCAACATTTTCAAAATGGTTTCGCAACTTAATCTTTTTCGTAAATCAATTACTTTCAAAATTTGCTTCCTCAACTGAAAAGATGTTTTGGGAAGAAAAATAATAAATTTTTGATGTACCACATTTTAAAAATAAACTAACGTAACTGGGATTTTACTTAAGCTTTTATACAAGAAGGGTTTTCAATGAACATATGGTTTTTGAAAAATACTTCAATGTGACATGCCAGATTCGGGCCTAACTTCTAGGCTGGGTTTGGGGTTGTAACATCCTAAAATTCAAAATTTCATGTTTTGTATTATACCATGCAATAGGCTAGTGAAAAATGTTAACTGTGTATGTTTAGGGGTCCTAAGAAGGCTTGGGGTTGAGTTGGGCCTTAGCAAAATTTTTGTGTTTATGCACTTTAAGGATATAAGGTAAGTGGCATTAAGGCTTAAGGAAATAAGTGTGTATTTTGCTAGCACAGGAGAAGCTGGTAGTAGAGTGGTGTGGCGTCACATGAAGGAGCTTAAGGGGTGGAGTTCGAATCCCACCTATTGTAAAATTTTTGGATTATTTTATGCTTCTTTTCCAAAGTGTCGGCCAAGTCTTTAAATAAGGTAAGGAAGACTTTTTATTGAAGGAAAGAAGACTAAGAAAATAAGGTAAGGAGGAGAGTAAGGAAAGAAGTAAAGGAAAGGAGTAAGAAGGAGGATATGTTGACCGAATTTTTGAAAGGTGCTTGGGATAGAATTTTTGGTCAACCATGACCTTTTTAGTGAATGAAGTACACGGTTTTGGTAGGGGAGTGAGGGAGCCAATTTTTCTTTTGGTTTTTGTGCAAATTGGTGCATGAAAGGTTTTGGTTTCTTTTAGTATTTTGGGTACTTTTCTTTTCCAACTTCTTTTTTGCCTTGTTTTGACCGAAACACTCTAGTACATTTGTCCATTTTTCTCTCTTTTTTTGCCGAAACCCTCAATTGCTTATTTTTCCTTTGTTAGCCAAAACTATCTTGCACTCTTTCTCCATCTTTTCTTTTCTTTTTCACTATTTCTTCAACCTTTCTTTCTTCTTCTTTAATCAATATTTTGGTGGCCGAATCTTCTTGTTCATTTCTCTCTATAGCCGAACCTTTTGACCCTTAATCTCTTCTTCATTATTTCTTTCTCTTTCGTGTTGGCACTCTCTTTTTTTATCGAATCGGCAAGTGGTTTCTTTCTCTTTTTTCATTTTATCTTCTCCCTAGCAGAATGTGTGTCCATCAATATTCAGTTGTTCTATTTTACTCTAAACCGAGATATTATTTTCTTCTACTCTCTCAAATCGTGATCATCTCTTCTTTTTTGTAATGTTTTAGTGGGTGGCCGAATACCACATCCTTGTTGATTCATCCGTAGTCATAAGCCAATCGGTGGAAGTTGGATCTGCCATTGTCAAGGTAAGGGATTTCTTCAAGATTCATCTTGATATCTCTCAATACTTGGTTATTCCGCTAAAATGAATTGATGATTAAGTTTAAATGCTTAATTTAGGGACTAATTGTTCGTTCTTATCTATTCGTTGATCCTTCAGAAGTAGTGGTAAGCTGAATCCAATCCCTCAACAACTACTTTCTCTCGTAGTAGTAATATTCTAACCGAGACTTTTTCAATGGAGGCAAGTGGTAACGATTTGAAAGGAAAAGCGATAGGAGAACACAAAAGAGTGGATTTGTGATTCCTACTCCCAAGTTCAAACGAAGGGCGGTATCAGCAGTTCGAGATTTTCCACCAGGTTGTGGACCATCATCTGGTGAGAATAGACAAATTGTGGTCGTTCACGATACTAAGGGTAAGTATTTCATTAGATCGTTAGATTTAGATATTTGGATTGAGAAAATCTCGTTTGTTGGTTAATCGAGTGTAATGGTAATTTAGGTGCCGACGATCAAGAAAGCTTAGTCCTTACCGTAATCAGGTGTGTAATCTCACACCGAAATTTCGTAAATCTGTGATTTAACATCATGTTAGAAAAATCGATTGATATTGCTTAAGAACTTAATAATGGTAATATGGTATGAATCGAGTGATTTGCTTAAAAATTGTTAATACTAAGATTTGTCAAAATGGTGTTAATTTGTAAAATTAATAAATTGCCTTCATGGGCCGAATTATGAATATACCCTCAATGGGCCATTTTTTATCAAAATGCCTTAACGGTCGAATTGTTTAAATGCCTTTAAAGTGTTTATTTACCAAAATGCCTTTAAGGGCCAATTTACGTAAATGCCGCTATGGGCCGAATTACCAAAATGCCCCTAATGGGCCGATTTGCTAAAATGCCTTAGTAAGCTGAATTATTAAATTACTTTAATGGGCCAATTCATCGAAATTAATTCATTAGATTATTGGTGGTTATATATGTATGTGGATGTTTAATTATGAACGTTGCACTTTTACATATTGCATGGGATGGGAAAAATTGTATGGAAAGCAGTGTAGTCTAGTGGCATTGCCACTATTTGTTCATTAATATTCTTAATTATGATTTTGGTGGCTTGACCATGAAAATATTATACTTTAGCGACTTGGTCGCATATTGAATGTGTTGGCGGGGTGGGTTGACTTGATCCCCACAGGTGTGATTGGCTGGTCGGGGGTGTGATGGATGGATGGGTTGGGTTGCATACATTTATTTCATTTAAATATTGTTATGTAAATGGGCTTCGGCCCAAGATTATTCTATATGGGCTCAGGCCCAAGATGTTGCTTTACGGGTTTAGGCCTAGTGGATGACGGTAAGTGGATTATACACTGAGTTCTAGTAACTCACCCCTCCTTCTTAATCCTTGTAGGTAATACTTAGTGATGTGGACTTGGGCCATGGATGAGGACGCCATACTTTAGAAATGGCATCTTCAAACTTTAGTAAATTTCATTTTCCGCTTTATTACTTTTACTATTTTGGGTTTAAAGTTGTAAGAAGGCCTATGGGATAAACTTTAATTTGCTTTATGTTTGGACGTATTTATTATTTTTCTTGAATTATTTTAAATAGGGATTTTCTAAAATCATAAATAAAGGTTTTCCCAAAATAGATTAACAAATGGATTTCTTAATAAACTTTTACAAATAATTTAACTCGAAAATTCTCTTTGAATTATCAACAATATTTTTTAAAAGACTACTAGTTTAATTATCAATTCTTCAATCAACCTTTCAAGATTAGTAGTATTTTAGTGAGTATTTCTAAATCAAATTTATTTTCTTAAACAATAGCCTAATAACAACATCTTTAGTAAGAATCATAAGTTCTTTATTCATTTTCTTCATGTGACATGCCAGATCTGGTCATACTGCATGGGCCGGGTTCGGAGTGTTACATTTTATGGTATCAAAGCCCGATTGATAAACTCGGCTGTGGTTTGGGTTCAAAAGCATTTTCCAAAGCTATTTGAATTTTAAATTATAAATGCATATTTTATAAGAAGTATGGCACCACAGGTATCCGGCACCAAGTCAAGTAAGTTTATGTTTTCATTTTATGATTATTATGGTATGACTGTGGTAAGAAAAACTCCACAAAATAGAAATACTCTAGAATTTTTAGCTTTAGGAGCTGGAACTATAGAGATTGAGACTTTAGGATACGTTTTTCGAAAATGACTTTACTTCCTATACTCCATAAAAATTTTTTAATCAACATTGAATAGTATACTGATTCATAAGACTCTTAATTAGATTAAATCGACATTAGTGTACATGAGCGCTAAGGATGTGGACGCGGTAGATGTGGCCGTGGTAGAGGCCGAGGTGCTAGAGTTGTATCTGAGGCATCGGGACATATGCCAGAAATGGACATACTTCCATCACCGGTGACTGAAGCTGGGTCACATGATCGAATGAGAGAGGACGACACTCTGTCCCAAGTGATGTTGTGAGTTCTAGAAAGGGTTGCTAGAGTAAGAACTGGGTCGGCAGCTCGTGGATCAATATCAGAATGACTTAGATTGAATGGGGCCAAAGTTTTTAGGGGTATTTTGGGTGTAGCTCCTAGTGTAGCGGAGTACTGGCTTGAGGTGGTGAAGCAGACTATGGGCGACCTGGATTGTACCACTGAGCAAAAACTGAAAGGGGTTGTGTCATTGCTGAGAGAAGAGGCGTATCAGTGGTGGCTCACTATTTGGGAAGGCACTTAGGCTGATCGTATTACCTAGGAATTCTTTAAGACAACATTCTAGGGGAAATATGTTGGGTCTTGCTATGTGGATGCCCGAAGGAAGGAATTCCTGAATCTGGTCCAATGAGGGAAATCTGTGGCTACATATGAGGCAGAGTTTCTGTGTCTGAGTCGGTATGCCCAAGGAATAGTACCGACTGATTATGAACGCTGTGTGCATTTTGATGATGGGTTGCGTGATGAGTTACGGGTAATAGCCCTACAGAAAGAGAGGAATTTTACTACGCTTGTGGAAAAAGCTACGATAGCTGAAGAGGTTAAACACTCAGAACGGTAAAATCGAGATAAGGATAGGGGCAGGAACAAAAGAGACTCTAGGTATTCAGGTATTGCGAGAAGTTTTCAAAAAAGGCCTAGAAATGAGGGCTAGTTCGAGTGGGTGCTCCAACTACTACCAATCAGTTGCAACCTTGCGTGGATTGTGGAAAACTTCACTCAGATGAATGATGAAGAGAACTGGTGGTTATTTCAGATGTGGATCCAAAGACCATCAGTATAAAGATTGCCCTCGAGAGCCTTCTCAGACTTAGGTAGTTTGTATCAGATTCGTGCAGCCAATAGGAGGCGCTCAACAGTCGCAGAGAGGCTGTGGGCCAGGTCGAGGTGGTAATGGCATAGGACGAGGTCAGGGTGCACCAGGTAGAGGTACCAGTAATAGGGGTAACACGGAGGCGAGACAGTCAGGTTTGGTCTATACGTCAAACGTCGAGAGGATGGTGATACACCAGATGTCATAACCGGTACATTCTTTATGTTTGATGTAGATTTTATCGCTTTAATAGACATTGGATCCACCCATTCGTATATTGCTTGTACTGTGTCTAAAACTTTGAATATTAGATCTGAGATTACTGCTAGAGAAACAATTGTGATTAGCCATTTAGGACAGTCAATGGTAGTAAATAAGTTGTTTAGGGATGTGCCCTTAGAAATTCAAGGGAAGTATTTCTGGCGGATTTGATGGAACTGCCATTTGGCAAGTTTAATCTTATTTTGAGCATGGACTAGATGGTTAAACACCATGCGAACTTGGATTGTGCTGTGAAGCAGATGGTACTAAGAACTTCAGAGGATAGGAAGTGAAGATGATAGGTGAAAGAAGAAACTATCTATCTAATGTGGTATCTGCTTTAAAGGCAAAAAATGTTGGTGTGAAAGGGGTGTGGAGCCTTCTTAGCCTTTATCAGTGCTTTAGATGCCAAAGAGTTGTCATTTGAGAGTGTTAGAATGGTGAAAGAGTTTTCAGACGTCTTTCTCGCGGAGCTTCTAGGATTGCCTTCGGATCGGGATGTGGAATTTGGCATTGAGCTGTTGTCAGGAACGGCTCCAGTGTCCATTGCTCCTTACAGAATGGCGCCAAAGGAGCTAGTGGAGCTTAAAGCTCAAATTTAGGAGTTATTGGATCGTGAATTTATTTGACCAAGTGTATCACCGTGGGGAGCGTCGATTTTATTTGTTAAGAAAAAGGATGGGTCAATGCGCATGTGCATCGATTATAGATAATTGAATAAGTTGACGATCAAGAACAAGTACCCGTTACCATGGATCAAGATCTGTTTGATCAGCTGTGAGGAGCTTCAATTTTCTTGAAGATAAACTTAAGATCAAGATATCACCAGCTTAAAGTCAAGGGGGCAGATATTCACAAGACTGCATTCCAAACTCGTTATGGACATTAAGAGTTCTTGGTGACGTCATTTGGGTTGACAAATGCACCAGTTGCATTTATAGACATAATAAACTAAGTCTTCCAACCCTATCTAAATCGATTTGTGGTTGTGTTCATAGATGACATCCTGGTGTACTCAAAGACTGAAGAAGAGCATGGTTTGCATCTATGGGTTCTATTGCAGATATTAAGGGAGAAGCAACTGTATGCCAAATCTAGTAAGTGTGAATTTTTGCTGAAGGAGGTGACCTTTTTGGGGCATGTTGTGTCTACTGCAGAAATTAGAGTTGATCCCCGGAAGGTCGAGGTTGTGTTGGACTGGAAGCCACTGAAGTCAGTGAAAGAAATTTGGAGTTTTCTAGGTTTGGCTGGGTATTACGAGCAATTTCTTTGAGGGTTTTCGTTGATTCTTTGCACCTTAACTAAGCTCTGCGTAAAGAATACTTGTTTGTGTGGTTAGATAAGTAGCAAGAGAGCTTTGAGAAATTGAAGAAGATTCTGATAGAAGTGCCAGTATTTATTCAGCCTGAGGCTGGTAAGGAGTTTATTGTTTACTGTGATGCGTCACACACGGGCTTGGGATGTGTGTTGACGCAAGGGAGGAAAGTGGTGGCATATGCATCTCGTCAATTAAGGCCGCATGAGATAAACTATCCCACACATGATTTAGAGTTAGTTGCAGTGGTGTTTGCTTTGAAGATTTGGAGACACTATCTATACGGGGAGAAGTCGATCATCTACACGAACCATAAGAGTATAAAGTACCTCCTTTCCTAGAAAGATTTGAACTTAAGACAGTGGAGGTAGATAGAATTGCTGACGGATTATGACCTCTCAATCGAGCATCACCCAGGTAAAGCTAACGCAGTGGCAGATGTGTTGAGTCGTAAGGTGATATCGGATTTGAGAGTGATGTTTGCTCATCTCAGCGTTTATGAAAATGGTAGCCTATTAGCTGAACTTCAAGTGAAGCCTGTATGGGTAAATCAGATTAAGGAAAAGTAGTTGTTAGATGAAAGGTTGGGTTCTCAGCTTCAGCAAGTTGAAGGTGGTGAGATAGGGGATTTTGGATTTAATAGTGCTGGAGTATTGTGTTTCCGCAGAAGAGTTTGTATGCCTAGGGATTCAGAATTGAGGTAAATGATTATACGTGAGCCGTATAGTAGCCCATATGCTATGCACCCCGGGGGAATAAAATGTATCGAGACCTTCGTGAACATTATTGGTGGCCATGGTTGAAAAGGGGAGGTTACCGACTTTGTGAGCAAGTGCTTGACATGTCAGCAGGTGAAGGTGAAACATAAACTGCCGTCAGGGTTGCTACAACCGGTGAAAATTCCATTATGGAAATGGGAAAGGATAATGATGGACTTTGTTAGTGGGTTATCTTTAACGCCTACTAAGAAAGATTTAGTATGGGTTATAGTGGATCGGTTAACAAAGACTGCTCATTTCCTACCTATTTGTACAGATTATTCATTGTCGAAGTTGGCCAAGTTGTATATAGCAAAGATTGTGAGGTTGCATTGGGTACCAGTGTCTATTATATCTGATAGGGACCCTAGGTTTACATCACGATTTTGGAAGGCTTTACATAAAGCTTTGGGTACAAGACTAAATTTTAGCACAGCATTTCATCCACAGACTGATGGTCAGTGGGAGAGAGTAATCCAAGATTTAGAAGACATGTAAAGAGGCTGTGTGATCGACTTTAAGGATAGTTGGGAAGATTTTCTACCATTGGTAGAGTTTGCATACAACAACAACTATCAATCCAGTATCCTGATGGCACCCTACGAGGCATTGTATGGTCATAGGTGTCGTACTCCTACTTGTTGGATTGAGCTGAGGAAGCGACAGTTATTGGGTCTTGAGTTGATCCCGTAGATGGAGGAAAAAGTAAGGTAATTCGGGCTCGGTTAAAGGAAGCTTCGGACAGACAGAAATCGTATGCGAATCTGAAGCGTAAGGATATAAAATTTGCGGTGGGAGATCAGGTCTTTTTGAAGGTTTCACCTTGGAAGAAGATCTTAAGATTTGGACAGAAGGGCAAGTTGAGCCCTAGGTTCATCGAACCATACCGTGTGCTGAAGCGTGTTGGGCCAGTGGCTTATCAGCTGGAGTTACCTTCGGAATTAAGTCAGATACATAGCGTGTTTCATGTCTCAATGTTAAGGTGTTATCATTCGGATCTATCTCATGTTGTACTAGTGGAGGAAGTTAAGTTAAGGCATGACTTGTCTTTTGAAGAGGAACCAGTGCAGATTTTAGATCGGGAAGTTAAAGTACTGAGAAAGAAGTTGGTTTCGTTAGTCAAGGTATTATGGCTTAATCATGGGTCAGAGAAAGCTACATGGGAGCCAGAGGACATGATCCGGCAACAATATCCTCATCTCTTTTAATAAGGTAAATTTCGAGGCCGAAATTTCTTTAAGGGGGTAGAATTGTAACATCCTGAAATTTAGAATTTCATGTTTTGTATTATACCATGCAATAGGCTAGTGAAAAATGTTAATTATGTATGTTTAGGGGTCCTAAGAAGGCTTGGGGTTGAGTTGGGCCTTAGCAAAATTTTTGTGTTTATGCACTTTAAGGAGAGAAGGTAACTGGCATCAAGGCTTAAGGAAATAAGTGTGTATTTTGTTAGCACAAGAGGAGCTTGTAGTAGAGTGGTGTTACATGAAGGAGCTTAAGGGGTGGAGTTCGAATCCCACCTATTGCAAAATTTTTGGATTATTTTGTGCTTCTTTTCCAAAGTGTCGGCCAAGGCTTTAAATAAGGTAAGGAAGACTTTTTATTGTTAGAAAGAAGACTAAGAAAATAAGGTAAGAGGAGAGTAAGGAAGGAAGTAAAGGAAAGGAGTAAGAAGGGGGATATATTGGCCGAATTTTTTGAAGGTGCTTGGGGTAAAATTTTTGGTCAACCATGACCTTTTTGGTGAATGAAGGACACGATTTTGTTAGGGGGAGTTAGGAAGCCGATTTTTCTTTTGGTTTTTGTGCAAATTGGTGCATGAAAGGTTTTGGTTTCTTTTAGTATTTTGGGTACTTTTCTTTTCCAACTTCTTTTTCCCCTTGTTTTGACCGTAACACTCTAGTACATTTGTCCATCTTTCTCTCTTGTTTTGCCGAAACCCTCAGTCCATTCGTTCTCATTTTTCCTTTGTTAGCCAAAACTATCTAGCACTCTTTCCCCATCTTTTCTTTTCTTTTTCACTATTTCTTCAACCTTTCTTTCTTCTTCTTTAATAAATATTTTGGTGGCCGAATCTTCTTGTTCATTTCTCTCCATAGCCGAACATTTTGACCCTTAATCTCTTCTTCATTATTTCTTTCTCTTTCGTGTTGGCACTCTCTTCTTTGATCGAATCTGTAAGTGGTTTCTTTCTCTCTTTTCATTCTTTTTTCTCCCTAGCCGAATGTGTGTCCATCACTATTTGGTTATTTTATTTTGCTCTAAACCGAGATATCATTTTCTCCTACTCTCTCAAGTTGTGATCATCTCATCTTTTTCATAGTGTTTTATTGGGTGGCCGAATACCACATCCTTGTTGATTCATCCGTAGTCACAAGCCAATCAGTGGAAGTTGGATCTACCATTGTCAAGGTAAGGGATTTCTTCAAGGTTCATCTCGATATCTCTCAATACTTGGTTATTCCACTGAAATGGATTGATGATTAAGTTTAAATGCTTATTCTAGGGACTAATCGTTCGTTCTTATCTATTCGTTGATCCTTCAAAAGTAGTGGTAAACCGAATCCTATCCCTAAACAACTACTTTCTCTCGTAGTAGTAATATTCTAACCGAGACTTTTTCAATGGAGGCAAGTGGTAACGATTTGAAAGGAAAAGCGATAGGAGAAAACAAAAGGAGTGGATTTGCAATTTTTACTCCCAAGTTCAAACAAAGGGCGGTATCGGTAGTTCAAGATTTTCCACTGGGTTGTGAACCATCATCCGGTGAGAATAGACAAATCGTGGTCGTTCACGATACTAAGGGTAAGTATTTCATTAGATAGTTAGATTTAGATATTTAGATTAAGAAAATCTCATTTTCTGGTTAATCGAGTGTAATGGTGATTTAGGTGCCGATGATCAAGAAAGCTTAGTCCTTACCGTAATCAGGTGTGTAATCTTACACTGAAATTTCGTAAATCTGTGATTTATCATCATGTTTGACAAATCGATCGATGTTGCTTAAGAACTTAATAATGGGAATATGGTATGAATCGAGTGATTTGCTTAAAAATTGTTAGTACTAAGAGTTGTCAAAATCGGTGTTAGTTTGTAAAATTACAAAAATGCCCTTATGGGTCAAATTATGAATATACCCTCAATGGGCCGTTTTTATCAAAATGCCTTAACGGGCTGAATTGTTTAAATGCCTTTAAAGTGTTGATTTACCAAAATTCCTTTAAGGGCCGATTTACTTAAATGCCCCTATGGGCCGAATTACCAAAATTCCCCTAGTGGATCGATTTGATAAAATGCCTTAGTGGGATGAATTATTAAATTGCTTTAATGGGCCGATTCATCGAAATTAATTCATTAGATTGTTGGTGGTTATATATGTATGTGGATGTTTAATTATGAATGTTGCACTTTTACATATTGCATGGGATGGGAAAACTTGTGTGGAGAGCAGTGTAGCCTAGTGGCATTGCCACAATTTGTTCATTAATTTACTTAATTATGATTTCGGTGGCTTGACCACGAAAATATTATACTTTAGCAGCTTGGCTGCATATTGGTGTGAGCGACGGGGTGGGTTGACTTGATCCCCACAGGTGTGATTGGCTGGTCGGGGGTGTGATGGATGGATGGGTTGGGTTGCATACATTTACTTCATTTAAATATTGTTATGTAAATGTGCTTTGGCCCAAGATTATGGGCTCAGGCCCAAGATGTTGCTTTACGGGTTCAGGCCTAGTGGATGACGGTAAAGGAATTATACATTGAGTTCTAGTAACTCACCCCTCCTTCTTAATCCTTGCAGGAAATACTCAGTGATGTGGACTTGGTCCATGGATGACTCGGTTGAGGCCATACTTTAGAAATGGCATTTTCAAACTTTAGTAAATTTCATTTTCCGCTTTATTACTTTTACTTTTTTGGGTTTAAAGCTATAATAAGGCTTCTGGGATAAACTTTAATTTGCTTTATGTTTGGACGTATTTATTATTTTTCTTGAATTATATAGGGACTTTCTAAAATCATAAATAAAGATTTTCCCAAAATAGATTAACAAATGGATTTCATAATAAACTTTTACAAATATTTTAACTCGGAAATTCTCTTTCGAATTATCAACAATATTTTTTAGAAAGATTACTAGTATTATTATAGATTTTTCAATCAACCTTTCAAGATTAGTAGTATTTTATCGAGTATTTCTAAATCAAATTTATTTTCTTAAACAATAGCCTAATAACAACATCTTTAGTAAAAATCATAAGTTCTTTATTCGTTTTCTTCATGTGACATGCTAGATCTAGTCATACCGCATGGGCCGAGTTCGAGGTGTTACAAAGGTGTTACAATGTATTTGATTCTAGAGTTTCTGAGTTGAAGTTACAATCGATTCCAGTGGTTTGTGAGTATCTAGATGTGTTTCCAGATGACTTACCCGGGTTACTGCCGATCAGAGAGGTTGAGTTTGCCACTGAGTTAGTACTGGGTACATCACAGATATCGATAGCTCCTTACAGAATGGCACCTACAGAATTTAAAGAGTTGAAAGCGTAGCTGTAAGAGTTTACAGATAGGGTTTTGCTCAGCCCAATTCTTCAACTTGGGATGCACCTATTCTGTTCGTAAAGAAAAAAGACAGATCTATGAGATCATGTATTGATTACCGTCAGCTCGTAAAGTTATGATCAAGAATAAATACCCATTACCGCGGATTGATGGTCTGTTTCATCAGTTGAAAGGTGCAACAGTATTTTCAAAGATTGATCTTCATTCTGGTTATTATCAGCTATGAGTTAAAGATTCAGATGTGCCAAAAACTGCGTTTAAGACTAGGTACGAACATTATGAATTTCTTGTGATGCCGTTTGGTTTAACTAATGCACCTGCAGTATTTTCAGATTTGATGAACATAACTTTCAGACAGTATTTAGATTGATTTGTTGTGATATTTATTGATGATATCTTAATTTACTTACGAGATGAGACTGAGTATGTCGAGCATATGAGAATTGTTTTGCAAAGTCTACCCGAATAGTAATTATTCACCAAGTTTAGCAAATGTGAATTTTGGCTTTGGGAAGTCAGATTTATGAGACATGTTGTATCAATCGAGGGCATCAAAGTTGATCCGAGCAAGATTTTAGCTGTTGTTGACTAGAAACCTCCAAGAAATGTATATAAGGTTAGAAGTTTTCTGGGATTAGCCTGGTATTACAAAAGGTTTGTTAAGGGATTTTTGATGATTGCTACGCCGATGACGAGATTATTGCAAAAAGATGTGAAATTTGAGTGGTCTGAGAAATGCCAGCAAAGTTTCAATTAGTTGAAAGCATTGTTAACCAAGGCACCGGTGTTAGTTCAACCTAATTCGGGTAAGGAGTTCGTGATTTTCTGTGATGTGTCTTTAAATGGTCTAGGCTATGTTTTGATGAAGGAAGGCAGAGTGATAGCTTGTGCTTCTAGACAGTTGAAGCCGCATGAAAAGAATTATCTAACTGGAATGACAGAAATGTGCAAGTGTACACAATTGCAACAAGTAATAAAGTGACAAGTAAATGTCGAGTTGTCGTACCCACAGGGACTGTGAAAAGAATTATTTATGGATGCAATTAAAAACACTTTGGTGAAGAAAAATATTTTGATTTGAATAGGTGATTAAAAACTAAGATTTTTAACTAAGTAAAATAAATAAGGAGAAAATAAAAGTTCCAATGCATGATTTCAAAAGATTATTTTAATCAAGATGACATATTGCGTTAGATTAATTACATTTCTTAACTTAGAATTACTAAACTCATGTTCATGTTGTTACGAATAAATTCATGGGAATTTGGTAATTTGCAAACTTATGAACATAATCACCTACCAAAATCCATTTATCTCTTGACTATATCTCTATGTCAATTCAACCGATTAAACAAATTTTAATAAGCAAATGCATTAATGCACATACATACTTATGAAATTAAAAATAATCTCTTGTACATATCTCTATGCCAATTCAAATAATTAATTCAATCTCATAAGCACATAAAAGATTACGTGAGGTAACAATGTATTCCTAACTTGAAACAGTTTAATCACAATAATCTTGCAAGTTATGCAAGACTAATGTATCGTTAGATACCGTTACTAATTTAACCCTCAGCTACCTTAGATGATTAAACATGCACTGATTAAGTATCATGTCAATTAATTATAATTTCAATCCACTTAAATAATTAATTCATTAGTTACCTTACAATTGTAATACAAGAATAACTTAGTCATGGTTTTACTTAATCAAACATTTTACCAAGGCCTATAACAACACAAACACAATTTTAATAAATTAAATGGACAACATGCAATCAACCTAACATGAATTAAATTTAAACCATATTAATTAAATTAAACATATCAACATCACAATTATTCATAGACATGTTCATAACAACAACAATAATAAAATTAAAAGGATATGGAACAAGAATCAAATTCGGTGTTTCTCCGAGGCTTGACTAAGTTGCTCCGCTCCTCCTTCTTTGCTTGTTATTGTTGAACTGAGACTTCCATGAACACTTGAATGCTACTCCAAATGGTGGTTGAAGGAATCTTTTCCAATAGGTGAAATTGGCGAGGCAATGGGGAAGAAAATGAAGAACAAGGAAATGGGATTGAAGTGACAAAAGTGAGAGAGAAGTGAAAGGATGAGAGGTTTTGAGATGTGTTTCAAATGAGAAGCCAAGGGGGGATTTTATAGGTTTAATAGGCTGCTAAAAATAGAAAAAATCAGCAGCCATAGAGTCCCCCATGGCCGGCCACACATGTGGCAAGTTTGAAGGTTTCAAACTTGCTATTTTAAGGTAGGGGCAAATCTAGAAAGGCATGAATAGTGGAGGGGTTTGAAAGCAAATTCAAGGAGTATTCAAGGGCTATTTTTCAAGCCAAATAATCAGCCAAACAAGCTGATTGGGTCAGCATGTGGGACGATTTTGGGCTGCCCACTGCTCGGTCGGATCGAATTTCTTTGTTCAGCTCAACTGGGCCTCTTTTCATAAATAATTAATAATAATTTATTTAAATCAAAATAATTTAGATTAAAATTAAAATTAATTATATTATGAATTAATATTCATAATTTTGACCATCTTCGGCTGAAAAATTAATTCACCTCGATGCTTCAAAAATCGCTTCTTGATTTTGCGCTTCTAGTAGTGTCCGCCGAGCCAATTTTCGCCCTTTGTGCGAATCTGTTAAAAATGATCAAAATTAATCAAAATTTATTATAAAATTAATTAAAATTCAACATGTTAATAATTTAAGTACAATTTAATTATTTTACAATTATTATATATTTTTTGACAAGAAATACAACAAATTTACATGAACTTGAGTTAAAAAGGGCATGAAAAGTGTGTATATTTTTGTGTTTCCACACCTACAAACTTAATTCATTGATCGTCCAAAGTAATGCAAAATTGAAAAGAATTTCTCAAAAACACCTTTGAAAAATTCCTTCAAAAAAACATTCGTCCCAAAATTATGAATTTAGTATACTTTTGCTCAAGTACAAGAAATTTGGTATTTATGCTACTTATGTATACATATCATTCAAATTAATCTCAATTATTATTATGATAGCAAAAAATAGACTAAATTCTTTCTCAATAAAGACATGTTAAATCACTACCAATATGATTTTATTCCCTTATTGAAGACTAAGCTGCAATCATCAAGTTTAATTTATGCCTTCATATGTTGAGCATAACAATTTCTCTCCACTAATGTAGGTAGCATAGAAACTTGAATCAATAGGTCTTTTAAATAGGTTGTAACATGGCTAGGCTAGGGGTAGTTAAAAGATAGATAAATTTAGGCTTAAAACCCTAGACTCAGCTTCAACCGGTCCTACGAAATATTTACCTTTAATACACCAACTTATTTTGCTTTCACATGCTCTTTTGTATTTCTATTTTCTTTCAAGTACATAAGCTCTTCTTTTTTTTTTTTTTCACAAGCATTTTTCTATATGTACTACAATTTTTAAGCATTTGATACTTCTTTTCAACTCCCCGAAACTTATTTTCAAAGAATATTTTGAATAGTACTGAGTCTAGTGTTTGGGACAATTTAAAGATAATTAATAGAAAAGTGATGGCTAAATATTGCAAAGGTTCAAATAAAATTAAGCCATATAGTCTCAAAGTTGGGTTTCAAAGGATAAAATTCGTCAAGGTTGGCTTGAAAGACTCAAACGGTCGAAACAAAAGTTGCCTAAATCATTTTCAACATTCTATGCTTCCTAAGATTTCGTATCAAGAAACTACTAAGTCAATTCTAGAGACTTAAACTTTCATGCATGCCTAACTTTCTTAAGGAACTAAAAAATTTATGGTATGATTTGCATGCTTTATTAATAATACATTTATGTTATAATTCAGCCAACATAACAATTATTGAAATAATAGAATTTTATTCAAACTAAAGTTTAGCATACTTAACAAAATTTCAAATTTTTAAACAAGATATAACCTAATCATAATTAAAAGAAAATTTTATTCTGAGAGAAACTAATTTCAATTTTTCGGTCCCCTCTATTGAAGATGAACAGTGTCCTCATTGTTAAAGTGACTAGATACTATGCACCATGTAGGATTCTAGAAAAGAGGAGGTGAGCCAATTTGACAGCTTAAGTACCAAGCTCTCTCTAGATCCAATCCTAGACATGTAAATATCTATTACCACCCTTTGTACTTTGCAACTTGTTCATTTTTATTTATGATTTCCACCTATTGTTTTATTATGGGAAAAAAATCCTAATAGAACCTGATCCTAAAACATTAAATAACCTAAGAACAAAAATAAAATAAAGTTAAGATCCCCCATTTTTTATTTATTTGCAGATCCCTCAGAATCTGACTCATCTTTTGCTCCATCATCTTTGTTTTTGCATGAACAGCTTCGCTTCCTCTTTGATAGTGGACTCCATGGTTCAAATATGAAATCTGGAAACTCAAGAACAAAAATAAACATGTCATTGTATATTTTTGTAAAAGCGCTTCTCATTGATTTATCTCGTATTTTTGAATATCTCTAGTAAGCTTGTTGCTACCACTACATATGTTGCATTATGGCCATAAACTTTGAAAGCTCATCTAAAAGATCTGGGTGAGGCGATTGAGTTATGAGCATTGAGGTTGTCATGTCAAGTTCGATTACTGGTTCCATTGGTTCTACCTTATCAGGGATTCCAGCTAATTGCATTGGCTCGATCTCTGTGGGATCTTCTTCTTCGGGATCCTCACTCTCTTCAACTCGCTGTTGGAGAACAAAGTCTCAGACTATTCGGTAGAGGTCCCAATCTGTGATTGTGCCCTGGCTATAACCTATCTTCTTTATGTTTGTAAGAATTTTAGCTTTCAAGCACAAAATTATTATCGTAAAGGGATAGTAAGCTGGGCTAGAACGTCTAGTGGCACAATTTCATATTTCTATTAGAATGATTTTTCCCACATCAATGGTCTTTCCAGTTAAAGTTGAGTATAATAAGACCATTCACTCTTATGAAACTGTAGTCCAATGTGAAATAGGCGTAAGGCTAAATCAAATGAAATAGAACCATACATTTGCTAGTGGTGTCAAATATTCTTTGCGACAATTGTGAATTCCTTACTTTGACAAAGTCTACTCAGAACCTAGAACTGTAAGTTCATCGAGAATTTCTATAGATTTTTAGTCTCAATATTTCTCATCAAGGAAGAATATTCATCATCTTCAAAATCAGGTAATTCAAAGAAATCATTAATAGCGTTTGAGGTTATTGGTACCTTGATTCCTCGAACAAAAACTTTCGTCAATTCATTTGAGGTCAAATTTGCATAAAATTCACGAATTAATTTCTCATCTGCACTCAGTCTTTTCTCACAAAACAACTCCTAATTGAGAGCTTTAGCAATTTGTCAAATGCGTACCATGAAATCAATATAGTTACTTTCTTTTAGTGTAAAGCCTTCTTCAGGGTGCATTAGTTGATTCTTGAAGACACTTTCGTACATTGCTTTGGCTTCTTCACAATGAAATTTGTTTTGGGATTCATCAATTTGGGTAGAGACACGAGTTCTCTTACGAGGCATGATTAACCTGAACATAAGATAGAAATAAATATTTTCTCAAAAATTTAATTAGTATAAAATATTAATAATTCAATAAATTAAAATTTTAAATAAGTAAATAAAATTGAAATTTAGGAGAAAAATTTGTCTTACCACCTTTATATAGAAATTTATAACTCAATAAATAAAATTAGAAGCAAAAGAATTTAATTGAAGGATGGTTGGAAGGGTGACCGATTGGTGGCAAAATAAGATGGAATTATGGTACATAAGTGACAAGGGTGTGCGGTTAGAGGCAAAGGCAACAATGATATGCAAGGGAGCAGCGGTGTGCGGCTTGGTGCGATAAAGGCAGCAGCAATGTGCAGAGCCATGCATGGGCAGAGGGGCACGCGTGTGCTGTGCGGATGTTGCGCAGTAGGAGGGTGCATCAAGCAAGGCTTGGCGAGCTGCTAGGCGCACAAGTTGGTGCTAAAGCTGCTGGGCTGTTGGCGTGTACGGGCTTGAACTGGGAGCGGCAACGATACGGGCGGAGCAGGACGTGTAAGGCAGCAGTAGCACGCGATGGTCTGCTGGAGCAAGCGTGGGTGTGAACAGCTTTGGAGCTGGCTAGTGACGTATACGATGGGGCAGGTCGTGAGGTGCGTGCGAGGGTGGCTGCTGGGCAACAAGATTGCTAAGTGTACCGATGGAGGGTGTTGGAAGGAAAGATGGAGATTGGTTTAGATGATGTGAGAAAGTGTAGAAGGTGATTGGAATTTATAGTGGAGAGGGTAGGAGTTCAATTAGAATTCTTAGAACAAATTAATAATTAAAATATTCTAAGTTTTAATTCTACACAAAGTTAATAAAAATTAATAAATTATATAATTCATATTACATTATTATTTGCTATTAATTTATTGAAATAAAACTATTAATATTATCAATTTAAACAAATCCTAATTTTATGCAAAGTTTGATAATAATTAATATATATTATAATAAATATAATTATATACTAGTTATTATTATATTATTTATTAAATTAAAAAATTTGTTCTAGATGCCTTTGAAAATATTTACAAAAGAGACATCTAATTTTTAATATTTACAAAAGAGCAACAAAAATTTGAAAATAGTTCAATTAAGTACCTAGACTTAAAGAAAATTTGAAATTGTGTTGCAATTAAAACTTGGATTAAAATTGAACCTTTTTTATTTGAAAAACTAAAAATTTATTTTGCTATTTAAGGAATAATTTCTCTGAAGATTATGTTAAAATCAATTCCCAAGAAAGATTGGAGGGGTCACAAGTGGTCTCACTTAAGTTCCTATCTCCTAGATAGAATTTATTTAAACATACTAATCCCGAAAATATACCTTAAATCATTTATTTAAAAAGAAAAATAAGAAAAAATCAAATATTTGATAAAATGAACGAGATTTGATCTTGTTCAATTTTATCCCCTAGTAATGATTTAAGCGCTGAGCATTGACTTGAAAATTACCTCCCTTACTTTGAAGTTCGACAACTCCGTATGGATAAACTTGGTGAATCGTAAATGGACCGGACCACCATGATTTTAACTTACCTAGAAAGAACCTTAATCTAGAATTGAATAAGACTTTTTGACCTACTTCAAATTCTCGAACTCAAATGTGCTTGTCATACCATCTTTTAAGTCTTTCATTGAATAATTTGGCATTCTCGTATGAAAACATTCAGAATTCTTCTAACTCATTGAGTTGAAGCATCCATTTCTCTTTAGCAAGCATAAGATCCAAGTTGAGTTGTTGGAGAGCCCAGTAAGCTTTGTGCTCTAACTCCAAGGGCAGGTGACAGGCTTTCCCAAATACCAACCTATAGTGTGAAATCCTTAAAGGTGTCTTGTATGCTGTCCTGTAGTGTAACACCCCAAACCCGGTCTAGACATTACGATCGGATCTGACGTGTCACATCGAAGTGTTGATTTGATAACCGGTCATGTCAAAGAAAAGTCGTGACTAAAGTCTTAAATCCTTTTTAAAACTAATTACTATTAAAAACGTTGGGGGTTGTAAAACCAAAACTTGTTAATCGCTTATTAGTCATGTAACATCCCAAAATTGGGCCTAGGAGAATTGAGCCCAATGGGCCTTAGGCGTAGTAGCGTTTAATTTTTTTGGAGAATAAGAGATCGGCTTAAATGCAAGTTAGACCTATTGGATAAGTGATTTTGGAAGGTTAGAGGGCTTCTATGAAGTCCCGGGATCAAATATTGGCTTTGGGGAAATTTTGGTTTTAGGTGAAAAAAACCCTAGAAGTTGGCAGATAGGCCTTAAGAATAAAATATGGAGGAAAATGACACAAGTGGAGTGTGTGGTGTAGTGGCAAAGTGACGCCACAAGGAAGGAAGGAGGTCCAAGGTTCAAGTCTTGGCTTTTGCATTTTGGTTTCTTTTTGCTTGGACCTTAGAATTTGGCCCATAGTTTATATTTAGTCACAGCATAGTTTAGGACACAAGAGGAGCTTGTGGCCAAGTGGTTAGCGACGTGGATTATGTTGCAAAGGAGACTGGGTTCGAATCTCGAGAGAAGCAAAGGAGTATTTATTTTGCGGATTGGACGGCAAGAGTTTCAGTTGAATTTAAACTCTCTTGTGAAGGATCCCACATCGGAAAGACACAAAGAAGGAAGGTGAAGAGCTAGCTATATAAGGAGCATCCTAGGAGGAGAGTAAACACATCTTGGAGGCGTTTGGGCACAAGAGTGGTGGAGGCGCAGTTTAGCACCGAGTCCTATCGGTGTGTAACTCTCTCTCTAGTTGTAGAGCGGCAAATGCCGAAGTGCTTCGTCCACGGCAATAGTAGTTACACGAGCGTCATGGCCTGCGTGTAGGGCTTCAACGCGATAGTTGAGGCCATCAATAGTATTCTTGTGGGTTGAAATTTGCTTGAGGTGCGATGGTAGAAGTGGGCCCAATGGGCCCGTGAGCCCAAATGGAATAAATTGTATGATGATATAGTATATAGTGAACTAGACTAGGTGGAACTTATATACGTGGATAGATTTGTGTTAGGTGGGCCACACGAGCGTGTGGGCCCGAATGGGTCAAAATCGGGTTTTAGGCCCAACAGTCCGGTAAAGATCGAAAATGGCAGTTGAGTCGCTCAAGGCGACACTGCACCTTTAGAAAGGCCATTCCATGTACAAAATTACGAAAATACCCTTGGTGGGTAAATTACGAAAATACCCTTGGTGGGTAAATTACGAAAATACCCTTGGTGGGTAAATTACGAAAATACCCTTGGTGGGTAAATTACGAAAATACCCTTGGTAGGTAGATTACGAAAATACCTTTGGTGGGTAAGTTACGAAAATACCCTTGGTGGGTAAATTACGAAAATACCCTTGGTGGGTAAATTACGAAAATACCCTTGGTGGGTAAATTACAAAATACCCTTGGTGGGTAAATTACAAAATAACCTTGGTGGGTTAAATTATGAAAATACCCTTGGTGGGTAAATTATGAAAATACCCTTGGTAGGTAAATTACGAAAATACCCTTGGTAGGTAAAATTCTTTGTTATACCACTTGAGGTTGGTTAACTGATTATTTTGTATATTATTATTCTGATTATGATGGTAATTCGTTTCATACGTTATTTGATATATGTCTAGCATACATAACATACTGCATACACGAATTATTATGTCATATTGCATGGGTATGATGAGAGGAGGGGGAAGATTGATATTCGTGTCGACGGACACGAGTGTTTTGGTAACACATTGTGACTACGGTCACGGAGGTTTGGTACCTCGGAGGTTTGGCACCTCATAGCGTCTCGTCCACGTGGCTTAGCACCACCGTGGGTTGGCCCCACTTTGAGATCTGGGATTGGCCTTGGTGATTTGGTATCACACGATGGGTTGGCCCCATCATTCGATTTGTGTCTTGGACACGGTGGTTTGGAACCACGGTGATTTGGTATCACATTCGTGTCTTGGACACGGAGGTTTGGCACCTCATAGCGACTTGTCCCCATAGTTAATTCCACCGTGGGTTGGCCCCACTTTTGAGATATGGGATAAATGCGCGGTGATTTGGTATCACACGATGGGTTGGCCCCATCACTTGATTTGTGACTTGGTCACCGGTGTTTTAGTAACACAATTGTGTCTTTGGACACCGTGGTTTGGCACCACCGGTGGTTTGGTACCACAGGGGTAGAAAAGGAGTTATGGATGGCTAGGTTGGGTGCATTATGCATATGTATTGCTTTGTTATAAATTGTGTAAGTATGTGGCATTTACGGAGAGGGAATATGCATTTGAGTCTTGGTGACTCACCTTCTCCCTTATATTTTCGGTGATTCGTGAGATCGCGAAATGGAGTGGATGAACTCGAGGAGGCCATGCAATAAATTTGGGTTCTACGTGAACTTTGGTTTGAGAACTTTAATTTATTTAAATTTGGTTTTATATTTATTTAAGTTGTAATAAGGCCTCTTAAATTATGATTTTGGATTATATTTATGCTTTGAATATGTTTAAAATATGGTTTATAAATTTCTTGATTATGAGCATAAATTGAGCACAAAGTTTTCTAAACTACACAACGCGATGGTTTTAAAACGTTACCATCGGGTAACATAAATCATTTGATAATTTTAACAACTTGAGTGTTTTCGATAATTTAAACGATTTTCAAATATTAAGTTTCTACATTCAAATGCAAATGGTTTTCAAAGTATTAAATTTGAGTTTTCTTAAAATGATATAAACGTTTTCTAACCTATGATTTATTCATTTATTTTAAAGTTTTACGTAATTTCAAAGTAAATTATTAGTTTTAACTTATTATACACTTGATTTCTACAAATATAGAATTTCAAAGGGTTTTCACAAAAATTTAATCGTTAACTCATTTTTCTTCAAAATATTTTCCTCGATGACATACAGTTGATTATTGGCGTATTGGTAGGGTTTGGGATGTTACAAATTAATATCGAGCCTAGGTTTCAAAAACTTCTACTGTGGGTTATGGGGTTCAAAAAGTTTGTTTGAAAATACATGTTGTTTGGAAGTATGGCACCTTGAGTCTCCGGCACCCAAATCCGTAAGTTCCTTATTTTATGTTTGTTAAGGCAATGTTATGGTTGTATTTTTGGTATTTATTTTGTGTGTCTTGGTTTGGATATAGAAATTGTATGTATAAATGTCGATTTGCTTTTGTGTTTAGTTATCTAGTTATGAGAAAGAAGCTTGAGATTTGGTTTATTAGTGTTATTAGATCGAGTCTTGTGAAAAGGCGTAGTGTGGTAGGTTAGGATGTGCGACTATTAGTTAGTTGGAAATTTCGAGGACGAAATTTCTTTAAGGAAATAGATTTGTAACATCCCAAAATTGGGCCTAGGAGAATTGAGCCCAATGGGCCTTAGGCGTAGTAGCGTTTAATTTTTTGGAGAATAAGAGATCGGCTTAAATGCAAGTTAGACCTATTGGATAAGTGATTTTGGAAGGTTAGAGGCTTCATGAAGTCCGGGATCAAATATTGGCTTTGGGGAAATTTTGGTTTTAGGTGAAAAAACCCTAGAAGTTGGCGGATAGGCCTTAAGAATAAAATATGGAGGAAAATGACACAAGTGGAGTGTGTGGTGTAGTGGCAAAGTGGCGCCACAAGGAAGGAAGGAGGTCCAGGTTCAAGTCTTGGCTTTTGCATTTTGGTTTCTTTTGCTTGGACCTTAGAATTTGGCCCATAGTTTATATTTAGTCACAGCATAGTTTAGGACACAAGAGGAGCTTGTGGCCAAGTGGTTAGCGACGTGGATTATGTTGCAAAGGAGACTGGGTTGAATCTCGAGAGAAGCAAAGGAGTATTTATTTTCGGATTGACGGACAAGAGTTTCAGTTGAATTTAAACTCTCTTGTGAAGGGATCCCACATCGGAAAGACACAAAGAAGGAAGGTGAAGAGCTAGCTATATAAGGAGCATCCTAGGAGGAGAGTAAACACATCTTGGAGGGCGTTTGGGCACAAGAGTGGTCGGAGCGCGGTTTAGCACCAGAGTCCTATCAGGTGTGTAACTCTCTCTACTCTAGTTGTAGGCGGCAAATGCGAAGTGCAGTCACGGCAATAGTAGTACCACCGAAAGCGCGCGGCCTTGCGTATAGGGCTTCAACGCGATAGTTGAGGCCATCAATAGTATTCTTGTGGGTTGAAATTTGCTTGAATGCGATGGTAGAAGTGGGCCCAATGGGCCCGTGAGCCCAAATGGAATAAATTGTATGATGATATAGTATATAGTGAACTAGACTAGGTGGAACTTATATCGTGGATAGATTTGTGTTAGGTGGGCCACACGAGGCGTGTGGGCAGAATGGGTCAAAATCGGGTTTTAGGCCCAATGATCCCAGAAAGATCGAAAATGGCGGTTGAGTCGCTCAAGGCGACCTTGCACCTTTAGAAAGGCCATTCCATGTACAAAATTACGAAAATACCCTTGGTGGGTAAATTACTAAAATACCCTTGGTGGGTAAATTCGAAAATACCCTTGGTGGGTAAATTACGAAAATACCCTTGGTGGGTAAATTACTTAAAATACCCTTGGTAGGTAGATTACGAAAATACCTTTGGTGGGTAAGTTCTGAAAATACCCTTGGTGGGTAAATTACGAAAATACCCTTGGTGGGTAAATTACGAAAATACCCTTGGTGGGTAAATTACAAAATACCCTTGGTGGGTAAATTACAAAATACCCTTGGTGGGTAAATTACTGAAATACCCTTGGTGGGTAAATTATGAAAATACCCTTGGTAGGTAAATTACGAAAATACCCTTGGTAGGTAAAATTCTTTTATACCCTTAGAGGTTGGTTAACTTTGATTATTTTGTATATTATTATTCGATTATGATGGTAATTGTTTCATCGTTATTTGATATATGTCTAGCATACATAACATCGCATACACGAATTATTATGTCATATTGCATGGGTATGATGAGAGGAGGGGAAGATTGATATTCGTGTCGACGGACACGGTGTTTTAGTAACACATTGTGACTACGGTCACCGGAGGTTTGGTACCTCCGGAGGTTTGGCACCTCATAGCGTCTCGTCCACAATGGCTTAGCACCACCGTGGGTTGGCCCCACTTTGAGATCTGGGATTGGCGCCGGTGATTTGGTATCACACGATGGGTTGGCCCCATCATTCGATTTGTGTCTTCGGACACGGTGGTTTGGAACCACCGGTGATTTGGTATCACATTCGTGTCTTCGGACACGGAGGTTTGGCACCTCATAGCGACTTGTCCACGTGGTTAATTCCACCGTGGGTTGGCCCCACTTTTGAGATATGGGATCGTCGCGGTGATTTGGTATCACACGATGGGTTGGCCCCATCACTTGATTTGTGACTTGGTCACCAGTGTTTTAATAACACAATTGTGTCTTTGGACACCGGTGGTTTAGCACCACCGGTGGTTTGGTACCACACTGGTAGAAAAGGAGTTATGGATGGCTAGGTTGGGTGCATTATGCATATGTATTGCTTTGTTATAAATTGTGTAAGTATGTGGCATTTACGGGAGAGGAATATGCATTTGAGTCTTGGTGACTCACCTTCTCCCTTATATTTTCGGGTGATTCGTGAGATCGCGGAAATGGAGCCGGATGAACTCGAGGAGGCCATGCAATAAATTTGGGTTCTACGTGAACTTTGGTTTGAGAACTTTAATTTATTTAAATTTGGTTTTATATTTATTTAAGTTGTAATAAGGCCTCTTAAATTATGATTTTGGATTATATTTATGCTTTGAATATGTTTAAAATATGGTTTATAAATTTCTTGATTATGAGCATAAATTGAGCACAAAGTTTTCTAAACTACACAACGCGATGGTTTTAAAAGCGTTACCATCGGGTAACATAAATCATTTGATAATTTTAACAACTTGAGTGTTTTCGATAATTTAAGCGATTTTCAAATATTAAGTTTCTACATTCAAATGCAAATGGTTTTCAAAGTATTAAATTTGAGTTTTCTTAAAATGATATAAACGTTTTCTAACCTATGATTTATTCATTTATTTTAAAGTTTTACGTAATTTCAAAGTAAATTATTAGTTTTAACTTATTATACACTTGATTTCTACAAATATAGAATTTCAAAGGGTTTTTCACAAAAATTTAATCGTTAACTCATTTTTCTTCAAAATATTTTCCTCAGTGACATACCAGATTCGATTAGTAGGCGTATTGACCGGGTTTGGGATGTTACAAGTCATATCATTTAGTACAAGTTTATTAAACAATATTGAATATCGCGAAAGCTTTTCCAATTGAAAACTTTAGAATTTGAAAATGCGTGATTTTCCTTGAAAAGAGTTATTATTTTGAAAAACTCGTGTTTCCTAATCTAACAGGTTAACGTAAAAAGTTAAAACCATATAAAGTTAAAAATCTCAAATGGCCTTATTGCATAAATATTTTCCCAAAGTAAATAGCTTAAAGAAAACTAAGTATAAATCGAAATACTTGCAAACATGTGGCCACCTCCAAGTCCTTCGCAGCTCCAAATCCTCTAAGGCTGGGGATTACCTGTACAGTTAAAAGAAAAGGGTGAGTTACAAGAACTCAGTGTGTAATCCCCCATCATGCTGTAACAGTCTAGGCCTGAGCCCTATTTAGTAACAATACAGTCTGGCTTTAGCCCTATACAATAACAGAGTGGGTCTAAGCCCAAAGTAATAACAGTGCAGATCAGTGATGCAACCCAACCCAATCCAGCCAACACACCACCCTTACCAACCAACACACCATGTGGGGACTAAGTCGACCCACTCAGCCATCATACCAAAATCGCAACATAGCTGCTAATAGTAACACAGCAAAGTCACTAATAAAAGTAAACGTGGCCAAGCCATTAAAATAGTAAAAATGTGGCAGAGCCACCAGTACAATACTTCCTCCAAATCCAAATCCAAATCCCAAACCCAATGCTAAATGTCATGTCATAGATAATACGTGTATGTTGTATGTCATAATCATAAATCAGTCATATAAATATCATACATCACTTAAACTACCACTAGGGGTATAATGGCCATTTTGTTAGGGGTAAAATGGTAATTTCACCCATCAAGGGTATTTCTGTAATTTTACCCTTCGAGGGTATTTCGATAATTTTACCCTTCAAAGGTATTTTGGTAAGTTTACGACCTTACCTTAAGCCTACTGTCATTTCAAACGACCCGAATAACTTATCTTGCCAAAATGGTGTAATTGGGCCCAAAGCCCACTATTCGGCCAAAGTGGGCCTACACGCTCGTACGGCCCATTCAGCCCAATTTTAGTCACGAGTATGCGAATCTCGCTGCCTAATCCATTAATATCCGCTTACCGTGGATTTTACGCATGTGGGGCCCATATGGCCCAACGAGGCCCATTACAACTTAAGCCCACGAGAATGTTCGTCGCAGCGTCAATGGTCTATTGCCAACGATTGTGGCTCGGTTTATCTCTTTGAGCATTCGCACGCTCGAGAGCCCTCAGATGCCAAAGTTTTGGCTTTTCAACTTTTCACTTTTTTGGTTCACAATTAATCAGGGGTGTGAATACACACCTTTATCCATCGTTTTTACAGAAACAACATCGGGTGTACGATTACACACCTATTATGGGTTGTAGTTTGAAGCGCTTCCAAGATTACACACCTATGATACAACAACCCCATCAATTAGTCTCAAACCCTTGTTAAACCATCACCATAATATTGAAACCGTTTTAATCAAACTAACGCTACTTACCACAAATCAAGAGATCTCTTGCAGGAGAACGGTAATCGGCCTACCCCTTGGTTAAGGAAAATGAGTCCCTAGCAACGTTTGAACGAAAAGAAGGTGTTAGCAAAACATATCACCACAACAATAAATAAAAACAAATTAGCCTTTCAGCCCGAGAGATACGAGCGAGCATAGAAAAAGAAGCCAGCCAAGATTCGGCTAGAGTATCCACTTACCCCAAATTTGAAGAGATTCAGAAATGGTTAGGAACGAAGAAAAGAAGGTGTTTAGGCCTCAACAGGTTCAGTCAACACAAGAAGAACAAAAAGAAAGGATATGGATTTGGCAAAGAAGGAATTAAAGGAAGAAAAAAAGAGGAATGCCGAGTCGGCAAAGGGATGAAGAAAGAGAAGAACTTCGAGGGAGAACTCAGCACCTAACGTTTAAGTTTCTACAAAGAATGGGGAGAAATTGCGAATAAAGATGTAAGTGAAAAAGATCCGAATGGTAAAAAGGTTGCATGAGATTCCACAAAAGAACAAATCCTGGAATTTGCAGAGAGGGTTTTCAGTTTTTCTCCTCACACAAAGCTACCGAAACGCTTAAATGACACCCCTGTAGCCGAAATCCCCCTTACTCAAGTTCTCTCATTGGCCAGGACTCCCTTTAATCCCAACTCCTTCAAGCACTCCACCAATTCCTCCTCAATTTTCTCCCATCCTCCAATTCGAATTTGTTGACCAAGCCTCCAACCTCCTCTGTAGAGTTTGCTTCAAACTCTACCTCTCACACCACCAAGTCATAAAATAAAAGTCTCTTATTTTCATGCCATGGGATTCGAACCCCAGTTCCCTTGCCATCATAGTGATGCCACAACCATCAAGCCACAAGCTCTTTTTATGACATAAAATCACACACATTAAACATAAGTCCTAACTGCTAACAGCTAATTTTACAAAAAGAGCTAAAACTAAAAATTTTCCAAGGGCCCAGACTCGAACCCAGGCTTCCTAAAAACCTCCAAACACACTCAAATACTTATCCATTGAAGCACACATAGAATTTAAGCCAAAACATACAAAATTACAGACCCTACATTTTTGGGGCATTACAACTCTACCCCCTTAAAGAAATTTTAACCTCAAAATTTACCTGGTCAGAATAAGTGAGGGATTATTGTCGCATCACCTCCTCAGGCTGCCACATGGCTTCCTATTAATCGTGATTAGGCCAAAGTAACTTGACCAACAGAACATATTTCCTCCTTAACTCCCCAACGTCACGATCCAGTATCTGCACGGGTTCTTCCTCAAAAGTCATATCAGGTCTAACATCGATCTCCTTTACCAGCACTATATATGAGGGATCAGAGTGGTATCGCCTTAGCATGGAGACGTGGAACACATTATGTATCTAGTTTAACTTAAGAGGCAGCTCAAGTTGATAGGCGACCGATCCCACATGCTTTAATATCCGATAAGGTCCGTGAATCTAGGGCTCAGTTTGCCTTTCCGTCCAAATCTCAAAATCTTCTTCCATGAGGAGACCTTCAAGAAGACATAATCCCCATATAGTATTCTATCTCCTTACACTTTAAATTAGCATATGACTTCTGCCTATCTGATGCTTCCTTTAAGTGATTTCGAATCAACTCTACTTTTCTTTTGGTCTTAGAAACCAACTCTTGTCCCAAAACTTGCCACTCACCCAGTTCAGTCCAACATGTAGGAGTACGACACCTACTACCATATAATGCCTCATACAGTGCCATTTGAATACTGGACTGGTAGCTGTTGTTATACAAAAACTATACCAGCGGTAAATAGTCCTCTCAACTACCTCAAAAATCGATTACACAACTTCTTAACATGTCTTCCAGGATCTAAATCACCCTCTCTGACTGACCATCTGTTTTAGGGTAGAATGCAATACTAAAATCCAATCTTCTACCCAAAGCCTCTTGTAACTTTTTCTAGAATCGAGATGTGAATCTAAGATCTCTGTCAGATATGATAGAAACCGGTACACCATGCAGTCTTACAACCTCGGCCACATACAAATTAGCTAACTTTTGCAACGAATAACCAGTGCGAACCGTTATGAAGTGGGCAGATTTAGTCAGTCGATCTATAATAACCCATACCAAATCCTTCTTAGTTGGCGCCAAAGGTAGCCCACTAACAAAGTCCATGGTTACCCTCCCCTACTTCTAGAGTGGAATCTTAACGGGTTGTAGTAATCCAAAAGGCAGTTGATGTTCAACCTTAACTTGCTGGCATGTCAGACACTTACTCATGAAATCTGTAGCCTTGCGCTTGAGCCCTTGTCACCAATACAATTCACGTAGATCTCAGTACAACTTGTTTCCACCAGGATGCATTGCATAAGGACTGTTATGTGCCTCCCATAGAATAGACTGCCTCAGATCAGCATCTCTCAGCGTATAAACTCTCCAACAAAAACATAGTACTCCCTCACTATTCAACCCAAAATCTGCAGTCTCCCTTTTCTCAACCAGTCAAAAACGAGAGACCAACGATTCATCCAATAATTGCTTCACCTTAATTTGGTTAATCTAGGTCGGTCTCACTTGGAGTTCAAACAACAAACTACCATTCTCAAATAGGCTGAGACGAGAAAACATTGCTCTCAGATCAGATACGACTTTATGGCTCAGTGCATCTGTGAACCCACATCTGAAACATGCCCCAACTCATTTTCAACACTCACCTTGGTGTGCTCTCCCACAATCTGCGCAAAGTTGCGGTCTAGCAGCAGCAGGAGCCCTAGCCTAGACTGGTCCATCAAATCTAGGCTTCTTCTTAGGCCGACCAAAATAACTTGAGGGCCTAAAATCCCTCTTATTTTTGCCCCTATCTTTTCCACAGTTCTGGCGCTCTGAGCGCTTTACATCCTCGATAACTTTTTCCTTTTCAATAAGGGCAGCGAAGTCTCATTCCCTCTGTGGAGTTATCAACACCCACAACTTATCTCGAAGGCCATCCTCGAAACGCACACAATATTCATACTCAGTTGCGACTATGCCCCAAGCATACCGACTCAACCGCAGAAACTTTGCCTCATACTCTGCCACAAACCTATTCCCTTGGACCAAGCTTAGAAATTCCTTCTTCGGGTATCCACATAACTCGTCCCAACATATTTTCCTTGAAAGGCCGCCTTAAAGAAGTCCCATGTCAAGTGGTTGACCTGTGTACCTTCCCTCACAGTGAGCCACCATTGGTATGCCTCGTCCTGCAGTAAAGACATTGTTCCCTTTAATTTTTTCTCCACAGTACATTCAAGGTCATCTATTATCTGCTCGGTGGCCTCTAACCAATATTCTGCCACATTTGGGGCTACACCAGAAATGCCTTGGAAGATTTCTGCTCCATTAGACCAGAGTCGCTTAGAAATTAACCCTTGGTTCACTGACCCAGTACATCCTCTAGCAACCCTTTCGAGGACCCATAACATTGCTTGCAATAGAGCATCATCCCCAACTGCTCGATCATGAGACCCTGTCTCAGTTACTGGTGAGGCCAGTGTCTCCCTAACAGGCATATGACCCGATCCTGAAGACCCAGCCCTAGCACCTCCTCGGCCTCTACCACAGCCACGTGTACCCCTTCCACGACCTCTTGTACTCATATTGTTATAGCGCATTTATTTATTTTAAGAGTTTTATGTGTCATATTATAATTCCAATCCTTAATAACGGATATTTTATGATGAACAGTATTTAGGGTTGTTTTCGCAGATCGAGACCTCACTATAGTTTTCAGTTTACCCTAACAAAAGAGTTTGAACGTAGTACTACTATCTATGGTAGTTTCTCAGTATAAAATTTAAATTTATCACAGTAAACAGTGTTAGGGAACTTACAAATTTGGTGCCGAAGACTCGATAAGCTACACTTTCAGTAACAACCTTTCAATTTTCATTACAAAACCAAAATTTAGACAATTTTTTTAAGAAAATTTTCAAAAACCCACTCCACAGTCGAGTTTTGCAATCTGGCTCTGATACTACTAAATGTAACACCCCAAACCCGGCCTAGACATTACGACCAAATCTGATGTGTCACATCGAAGGGTTGATTTGATAACCGGTCATGTCGAAGAAAAGTCGTGACTAAAGTCTTAAATCCTTTTAAAACTAATTGCTATTGAAAATGTTGGGGTTGTAAAACCAAAACTTTTTAATCGCTTATTGGTCATATCATTTGTTACAAGTTTATTAAACAAGATTGAATATCGAAAAACTTTTCCAATTGAAAGCTTTAGAATTTGAAAATGCTTGATTTTCCTTGAAAATAGTTTTTATTTTGAAAAAGCAGTGTTTCCTAATCTAACAGGTTAACGTAAAAAGATAAAACCACATAAAAGTTAAAACTCTCAAATGGCCTTATTACATAAATATTTTCCCAAAGTAAATAGCTTAAAGAAAACTAAGTATAAATTGAAATAATTACAAACATGTGGCCACCTCTAAGTCCCTCGCAGCTCCAAATCCTCTAAGGCTGGGGATTACCTGTACAGTTAAAAGAAAAGGGTGAGTTACAAGAACCCAGTGTCTAATCCCCCATCATGCAGTAACAATCTCGGCCTGAGCCCTATTCAGTAACAGTACAGTCTAGGCTTTAGCCCTATACAATAACAAAGTGGGTCTAAGCTCAAAGTAATAATAGTGCAGATCATTATGCAACCAAACCCAATCCAGCCAACACACCACCTGTACCAACCAACACACCATATGGGGACTAAGTCGACCCACTTAGCCATCATACCAATATCGTAGCATAGCTACTAATAGTAACGCAGCAAAGCTGCTATTAACAGTAAACATGGCCAAGCCACTAAAA
The DNA here is from genome assembly GCA_025506655.1 of Gossypium rotundifolium. Classification (NCBI taxonomy): domain Eukaryota; kingdom Viridiplantae; phylum Streptophyta; class Magnoliopsida; order Malvales; family Malvaceae; genus Gossypium; species Gossypium rotundifolium. The sequence continues at coordinate 149,969,031 of CP106724.1, forward strand.
TCAGAATACATGGCAAAGCCACCAAAATAGTAAAAATGTGGCAGAGCTACCTGTACAGTACTTCCTCCAAAACTGAATCCCAACCCTAATGTAGAATGTCGTGTCATAGATAATATGTGTATGCAGTATGTCATAATCATAATCAGTCATATAAATATCATACATCACTTAAACTACCACTAGGGGTATAATGGTCATTCCGTCAGTTAGGGGTAAAATGGTAATTTCACCCCTCAAGGGTATTTATGTAAATTTACCCTTCGGGGGTATTTCGGTAATTTTACCCTTCGAGGGTATTTTAATAATTTTACCCTTCGAGGGTATTTCGATAATTTTACCCTTAGAGGGTATTTTGGTCATTATACAACCTTACATTAGGCCTACCGTCATTTTGAATGCCCCGAATAACTTATCAAGCCAAAATGGTGTAATTGGGCCCAAAGCCCATTATTCGGCCCAAGTGGGCCCACACGATCGTGTGGCCCATTCAACCCAATTTTAGTCACGGCTATGGAGATCTCACTGCCCAATCCATTAATATCCGCTTACCATGGATTTTACACATGTAGGGCCCATTGGGCCCACATGACCTATCTCGGCCCAACGAGGCCCATTACGACCTAAGCCCACGAGAATGTTCATGGTAGCCTTAACGGTCTATCGCCAACGATTATGGCTCGGTTTATCCCTACAAGCATTCACACACTCGAGAGCCCGCAGATGCTGAAGTTTTGGCTTTTGCCGATTCACAATTAATCAGGGGTGTGAATACACACCTTCATCCATCATTTTTACAAAAACAACATTGGGTGTACAATTACACACCTGTTATGGGTTGCATTTTAAAGCACTTCCAAGATTACACACCGATGATACAACAGCCCCATCAATTAGTCTCAAACCCTTATTAAACCATCACCATAATATTCAAAATGTTTTAATCAAACTAAAGCTACTTACCACAAATCAAGAGATCTCTTGTAGGGGAAAGGTAATCGGCCTACCCCTTGGTTAAGGAAAATGAGTCCCTAGCAAGTTTGAACGAACAGAAGATGTTAGCTAAACATATCACCACAACAACAAAGATAAAAATTAGCCTTTCATCCCGAGAGATACAGAACCGAGCATAGAAAAAGAAGCCAGCCAAGATTCGGTTAAAGTATCCACTTACCCCAAAATCAAAGAGATTCAAAAACGGTTAGGAACGAAGAAAATAAGGTGTTTAGGCCTCAACAGGTTCAGTCAACATAAGAATAAAAAAGAGAAAGGAAATGGATTTGGCAAAAGAAGGAATTAAGGGAAGAAAAAAAGAGGAATACCGAGTTCGCAAAGAGATGAAGGAAGAGAAGAACTTCGAGGGAGAACTCAGCACCTAACGTTTAAGTTTCAACGAAGAATGGGCAGAAATTACGAATAAAGATGAAAGGGAAAAAGACCCGAATGGTAAAAAGGTTGCACGAGATGCCACAAAAGAACAAATTCTAAAATTTACAGAGAGGGTTTTCAGTTTTTCTCCTCACACAAAGCTGCCGAAATGCTCAAATGACACCCCTCTAGCCGAAATCCCCCTTACTCAAGTTCTCTCATTTGGCCAAGACTCCCCTCAATCCCAACTCCTTCAAACACTCCACCAATTCCTCCTTAATTTGCTCCTAGCCTCCAGTCAAATTTGTTGACCAAGTCTCCAACTTCCTCTACAGAGTTTGCTTCAAACTCTACCTCTCCCACTACCAAGTCATAAAATAAAAGTCTTCTATTTGCATGCCATGGGATTCGAACCCTAGTTCCCTTGCCATCATAGTGATGCCACAACCATCAAGCCACAAGCTCTTTTTGTGACATAAAATCACACACATTAAACATAAGTCCTAACTGCTAACAACCAATTTCACTAAAGAGCAAAAACTAAAAACTTTCCAATGACCCAGACTCAAACCCAGGCTTCCTAAAAACCCCCAAACACACTCAAATACTTTGCCATTAAAGCACACATGGAATTTAAGCCAAAACATACAAAATTATAGACCCTACATTTTTGGGGCATTACATGTAGGCCCATAAAGCATCATCTAGTGTTTTGGACCAATCTCATCGGTTCGGGAAAACTACCTTATCGAGTATGCCTTTCATCTCTTTGTTTGATAGTTCAGCTTGCCCATTCGTCTACGGATGGTATGTTGCGGCAACCTTGTGCTTCATTCCATGTTTGTCGAGTAACCATTTCAACCATTTGTTCACAAAATGGGACCCTTCATCACTGATGATAGCTCTTGGGGTTCCAAACCTTATGAACACATGTTTCTGCAAAAAATTCATCGCAACCTTAGCATCATTCGTCGGATATGCATCGACCTCAACCCACTTTGACACGTAATCTTGTAACAGTCTGATTTAGGGCCTAGTCAAAATAGTTGTGCGAGACCACGAATTCGAGTTAGTGAAATGAGTTTTAAGGTTTAAGAGGTGTTCGCATGATTGTATGAAAGTTTCTTGAAGAAATTTTATGAAATTGTCTTTGAATGGTCCATTAGGACTAAATTTCAAAGGTTGCAAAATATGAGATTCTAGAAGCTTTTAGTATGAAATAGCTTTGGAATATTAATTAAAAGTCCTTAAATAGCAATTTTCCCAATTTTTAAATTTTGGACAAAAATGGACAGGAGTTAGTAAATTGTGAAAATTTAGTGAAAAGGGCATTTTGGTCATTTATCAATTAAATGATTAAAAAGGAAAAAGATGACAAAAATCTTATTCATCTTCTTCCTCATTGTGCCTAAAATTTGAGAGACTCCATAGCTAGGGTTCTTCAATTTTTGAAGCTTGCTAGTAAGTGCATCTTATCCCTATTTTTAATATTCTTCGTATTTTTAGAGTCCTCGTAGCATGAATTAGCTATTTTTGGCCATAAGTTGAGCTAGAATGCATGTCCATAAAAATACACATGTATGTCATACTTGTAAAATGATGTTTTATGGAAGATTATGAGAGTTTGATGTTAGATAAACATCTTTTCCTAGGTGAATTTCATGAAAAATGTTAGTAAGGACTAATTTGTAATAGATATGAAATTGGTCATACATTTGTAAATAGTAAGAATTTGATATTGCTATAGTTTAGAAAATGAATCAGCTAAGCATGAAGTTTAAGAAAGTTGAATGAAAATCACTTTACGAGCCTGGGGGTAAAAGTGTAATTATGAAAAAGTTTAGGAGCAAAATGGTAATTTTGCCAAAGTATGAGTTAAGAGTTAATTTAGTCAATGAGTGTATTAAATGAGTTAAATTGTTATTATAGATCAAGAAAAATGAAGCTCGGACCGAAATCGAGGCAAGAACAAAGTCGAGGACTAAATTGCAATATCTACATACATTTTGTACATTGAGGTAAGTTTGTATTGTTTCCAAGCTTCATGAATAGTTTCATTGTATTACTTGTTATGCTATTAAAAATACATTACTTTCATGAGAATGTTTAATGGTATGTTAAACAAAGAAATTAACGAGATTATGTATGTGAAAGTCCCGATTGAAGTTGAATTACCTAGGATGCTCAACCTACCACATGAGATAAGAACGTCCGTATAAGACCAAGCCAAGACATGGCATCAGCAATCAAGCAAAGATGTCATGTAATAACAAGACAAGTCTTGGAATTGATGAATTATTATGAGATGAATACCCATGTAAGTCCAAGCCAAGGCATGGCATTGGTGAGTCTCCAAGCAAATATGTCATGCAAGCCCAAGACAAGTCTTGACATTGAGGAGTTATCATGAGATAAAGATCCCATGTAAGTCCAAGCCAAGGCATGGAATTGGTGAGTAACAAGGAAGATTTCATGTAAGCCCAAGCCAAGGCTTGGCATTGACAAAGAAAAGTTACCAAGCAAGACCATGTCAAGACATGACAATGGTAAGTTCCCAAGGGAACTCACAAGGAAGAATTCGGGTAAGTCCATGTCAAGACATGGCGTCGATATCAAGTTAAGAAATCCCATGTAAGACTATATCAAGGATGTAGCATTAGCATCAAGATACTTGTGGGATGAGATTCAGTATCTTCTATTATTCATAATAATTCATCGTGCAAAAGAGTAAAGATTGAAAGAGAAAGCAAGAAAGTTAAGTAAGTAAAGATATCACCAAGTTATGTTAGTTAAAATTAACTAAGAATATTATTCATGTTATGAATTATGAAGATGAGATTATGCTTATCATAGTAAGGTATGTTGATCTATGTGATCAAGTGATACAGGTATCTTGTTTACTTTTAGGCATGAGACTAGTAAGTACCATGATGAATGTAAGAATCAGTAAGAATAAGTAAGCTTAACTATTTGAGATTTATGACGCCATTGTTTATGATGAATGGTTATTTTAAGCAAATATATTGCTATATGCACTACATGCAAACTTATTAAGCTAAGTGCTTATGTCTTTAATTCTTTTCTTTTATGTAGTCCTGTCAAGCTAAATTGTGGATCATTGACGTCGGAGCTCGAAGCACACTATCAATCATTATTTTGGTATAGCCAAGTTGTTTTTGCTTAAGTATGGCATGTATAGGAATCATTTCATTTTGAAATATGTATTAAGAAAATCTAAAGTATTAGCTATTAAGTTCATTATTCATTTTGAGTATGGCTAATGAGATTGGCCAAGCTTGACTAAGTATGTACGTATATTAATATCAACGGAGTATGCAATTTTTTTTGTTAATGTTAGATGAAGTATTTGAATTGTGGATTTTGGCTAAGATTGGTCTTGATTTCAGGTGGTAATTGGCTTGGTAAATAGCCTCTAAGTGCCCACACGGATAGACACACGAGCGTGTGTCTGGGCCATGTGATCCCTGCATGTTAGTGTCTTAGGTCAGAATAGACCACGGGCTAACCCCACGGCCGTTTGTATAGGTCGTGTGTGACACAAGGTTAGCACCTGGGCGTGTGCCCCAGGACGTGTGAATAAGTCAGTATGTCAAGGTTTAACACACGATGTAAGGCCCGGGTGTGCCAAGACCATGTGTAAACTATCAGTATCCACCACGGGTGGAAGACATGGGTGTGTCTTATGGGTACACGGGCATGTGACCCCTGTTTTGAGAGAAAAGTTTCTAGTTGAGTTCCAAAATTTTCCGGACGTAAGTTTAAGGCCTCGTAGGCCCATGAAATGTATGAATTGACTAAGAAAGAGAAGTTTTTAATTCGAACAAAAAATTATAGCCCGTAAGTACATGTTTAAGTAGGTTCAAGCATAGTAATGTCTCGTATCCAGTTTTAGCCTCGGACTCGGGTATGAGGTGTTACAAATCTACTCCTACCAATATTTACTTGTGACCAAAAGACGGAGGGAAAGGACCAATGAAGTCAATACCCCAAATATCAAATTATTCTTCCTCAATGATGTTTTTTCGGGGCATCTTATTTTTGTTGGTAATATTTCCAACCCTCTGGCATCGATCACAACTCCTTACGTAAGCATACACGTCTTTGAATAGTGTTGGCCAAAATAATCCAGCTTGCAATACTGTGGCCGTAGCAGGTGTACGACAACTTGGTAATTTGCTAACTTATTAACATACTCACCTACCAAAATCCATTTATCTCTTGACTATATCTCTATATCAATTCAACTGATTAAACAAATTTTAATAAGCCAATGCGTTAATGCACATACATACTTATGAAATTAAAAATAATCTCTTGTACATATCTTTATGCCAATTCAAGCAATTAATTCAATCTCATAAGCACATAAAAGATTTCGTGAGGAAACAATGTATTCCTACCTTGAAACAATTTAATCACAATAATCTTGCAAGTTATGTAAGGATAATGTATCATTAGATACAGTTGCTAATTTAACCCTCAGCTACCTTAGATGATTAAACATGCACTCATTAAGTATTGTGCCAATTAATTACAATTTAAATCTGTTTAAATAATTAATTCACTAGTTACCTTACAATTGTAATGCAAGAATAACTTAGTCATGGTTTCACTTAATCAAACATCTTACCAAGGCCTATAACAACACAAACACAATTTTAATAAATTAAGTGGCCAAAATGCAATCAACCTAACATGAATTAAATTTAAACCATATTAATTAAATTAAACATATCAGCATCACAATTATCCATAGACATGTTCATAACAACAACAACGATAAAATTAAAAGGATAAGGAACAAGAATCAAACCTAGTGTTTCTCCGAGGCTTGACTAAGTAAGTTGCTCCGCTCCTCCTTCTTCACTTGTTCTTGTTGAACCGAGACTTCCATGAACACTTTAATGCTGCTCTAAATGATGGTTGAAGGAATCTTTTTCAAGAGGTGAAATTGGAAAAGGAATGAGGAAGAAAATGAAGAACAACAAAAGGGGATTGAAGAGAGAAAGTGAGAGAGAAGTGAAAGGATGAGAGGTTTTGAGATGTGTTTCAAATGAGCAGCTAAGGGGGGATTTTATAGGTTGAGCAGGCTGCTAAAAATAGCAAAAATCAACAGCCATAGAGTCCCCCATGGCCGGCCAGACATGAATAGTGGAGGGGTTTGAATGCAAAATCAAGGAGTCTTCAAGGACTATTTTGGAAGCCAAATAATCATCCAAACAAGATGATTGGGTCAGCATGTGGGATTGTTTTGGGCTGCCCAATGCTCAGTCGGATTGATTTTCTCGGTTCAGCTCAATTAAGCCTTTTTTCATAATTAATTAATAATAATTTATTTAACTCAAAATAATTTCAATTAAAATTAAAATTAATTATATCATGAATTAATATTCTTAATTTGGACCGTCTTCGGCTAAAAAAAATTCACCTTGATGCTTCAAAAATCGCTTCTCGATTTTGTGTTTCTAGTAGTGTCTGTCGAGCCAATTTTCACCTTTTGTGCGGATCTATCGAAAATGATCAAAATTAATTAAAATTTAAATTGTTAATAATTTAAGTACAATTTAATTATTTTATAATTATTATATACTTTTCGACAATAATTACTTCAAATTTGCATGAATTTGAGTTAAAAAGGGCATGAAAATGTGTGTATATTTTCGTGTTTCCAGTGGTTCTGGATGGCCACTTTTTGCGCATTGTGATCATAGGAGTCCTACAGAGTGTCGTAAGTTGACAGTTGGTTGTTATAAATGTGGTTCAAAAGAAAATTTTCTATGGGATTGCTCGAATAGAGTTGAGGTTTCGTAGACTCAGAGTTCGATACCTATTTTTGCACTTGCTAGGGGTCGAGGTCATGGTAAAGGTAATGGGAGACCAATTGGATAGTGAATTGTCACTCATACTATTGCTTCACAAGTTGAGTTTGGAGGTCTAGCTCAAGTTTATGCGATTAGATAACCTGAGGATCAAGATCCGACTGATGTTATTGTAGGTACTTTCATTTTGCAATCTATTCCATTTTTTTCCTTGGTTGATTCTAATGCTAAACATTCACATATTTTGGGTGAATTTGTAACACCACTTACCCGTATTCCTCTCCGGAATCGGGGATGAGGCATTACTGGACTAAACTTGCTTGTACATACAACTTTGGGCTTTAAAAATTCATTCCCAACTTAAAACTTTTCATTCATATGCATAACATCCTTATCATGGGCCTACGAGGCCTTAAACATACACTTGGGAAGTTTTGGAATTAAACCAAAACTTTTGCACACTTAGAAAATTCTTGCCTAAACAAGGGCCACATGCCCGTGTGATATGGGATACACCCGTGTGGGCAGGCCGTGTGGTCACACATGCCCATGTCCCTAGCCCATATGGAATTTATTTTCTAATTGAACCTACATGGGTTTTCACATGGCCAGACACACACCCGTGTCCCTCACACGACCTCGACACACCCGTGTCATGGCCCGTGTGCCAAAACCATGGCATTCTATTTTTGAAGTCACCACTTCATTATGGTCACACGGCCAAGGCACACGGCCGTGTCCTTAGACCATGTGCTGAATTAAATTCCTAATTTTAGGTGCAGGCTTCACACGGCCTGGGCACACGCCCATGTCCATGGTTGTGCCTCTCACACGGCTGAGACACACGGTCATGTCTTTGCCCATGTGTTTACTCCTGAGCATACTAACTTGTAAACCTAGCATGCAATGGGACACACGGCTGATCAATATCGCAATGGGGCTGATCGTATGGCACACACTGTAACACCCTAAACCGTAACAGTTGCCAGTTTAGGGTTAAGAGGTATTACTGGACAATCGAAAACTTTTATGGACAATTCATAACTTATTATTACAAATTACATCAAAGTGTCCCTTAAATTGGTGTTTGAAACCTTAAACATGCTTTAGAATAGGGTCGGGACTAAACCGAACACATACAAAAATTCTTAAAAATTTAAAAATTTTTCTAAGTTACAGAGGTCATATGCCTGTGTGGGTAGGTCGTGTGCCTCCCATGGCCTAAGACACGCCTGTGTGTCTAAGCGGTATCAAAATAGGGCATACTTATTACTTGTCCACATGGTCGTGAACACGCTCGTGTTCCTCACCCGTGGTCACTACTGACTTGCATCACACGGCCAGTCACACGCCCGTGTGTCTTGCTCGTGGTCGAGTCTGACTTGTTTTGAATTGCAACCTCGAAGGACAGGGTCAAGCCACAAGCCCGTATGCTCAACTGCGTGGGCAAATATGGGCCATTTGCAAGGCCAAAATGCCACCCACACTTGGGTCATCCCTACAACCAGTTATGAGCATTTTTTCATACTTCAATGGAAACCAAAAACATACCAAATGATCATCCTTTTCAACTCATCCAAGTACATTTCATCACAACAACTTATACACCATTTAGCTCAACTAAATCACAAGTATATCTAAATAATAATCATCTATAAACTTACCAATTCATTATGGCATCACTCCATCAATAATATACCAACTATATATCATCAAAACATAGCCAACATTACCATATGCTCTATTATTAACAAACACATCACATTGCTCATTAACTTACAATATATCATTAACTAGCCATGTCACATGGCTATTCATATGTTCCCAAATATAACTCAAGTGACTAGCCTATACATGACATACTTAGTATATACACTTTTAAAAGATATCAAAATAGAATTAAGTAGTGTGATGACGATCCTCGATGATCCCCGAGCCTCTCGTAGCTTTAATGATCTATAAAATAGAATAAACACACACAAAGTAAGCTTTCCAAAAGCTTAGTAAGCCATATATAAATAAACTAAACATAAAATGCACATAATCACATTGTTACAATGTCATTAATATTTCTCATTTGCAATTTCATAACATGTTCTTTGGCTCATTTGTTTAGCCATAGATTGCTAACATATCACATCTCAAAGCATCACTTATGCTCATAGCACATTTAAACATATATCACCTATTATCTCATCAAATCCATGCACATAATCATATAGGCAAGTCCATATATACACTTACCTTTCAGACACATACATAGTGTACCTATCAAATGTACCTGACCCATTTATACATTTCACATAGTCTTTCATTTCTTGGATTTGCCCGTTGAAATGTTCTAATCAAATAGGAAGCTCAGAATACTCAAAATGGTCGCACAATGCCAATGTCTCAAATGTGGTCTTATATGTATTCAAATATTGATGCCACTGCCCAGACAGGGTCTTACATGAATCCATACAATGCCAATGTCTTAGACATAGTCTTACACGTAAATCTAAAATCGATGCCAATGTCCCAGACATGGTCTTACACGATATCATATAACGGACACCTATGTCATGACATATGTAATCCTATCTATTCCTAGGCTCGTACGGGCTTTTTCAGATGCTGACACCATGTTGATATTATCTCAGATATCATGTACTCATCATCTTGAACACATTCATCAATAAGAAGTTTCATATGAACATACATATATCAATATAAATGCATTTATTTGTATATCGATTTACCTCGAATTCGGATAAATGGAAATGAACTCGGCTACTCAATTACTTTTGATTTCCCACGATCTAAGTCCATTTTCTTCGGTTCTTGATCTATACATATTCAAATTTAACTCATTTATTCACTAATTTATTCAATTCAATCCAAAATCACTTATTTAGGGCAATTTACAAATTAGACCTCATATTTTCACATTTTAACATTTTAGTCATTATTTTCACAAAATCACAAAATACACATAATTCAAAACAACTCATACTTAGCCGAATATTACCCATGCTCATACAAGTCCTTTCATTTCATTTTTTCACATTTTAGTCCTCAAAATATTATTTTCAGAATTAAGTCCAAATTACTCAAAATCATCAAAAATTCAAAGACAAACTATGTTAATCCATCACATATCTTCCATAATTCATCATCAAACATCACAAAATTCATGTGTTCATTAATGGCACATTCCAAAACTTTCATCAATTCACAAAATTGAAGCATGGGTTTTGAAGAACATAAAGCAACGATTACAAAAACGTAGAAATTATCAAAAACCAAAACAAAACATACCTTGAATCAAGCTTAGACTTAGCCGAAACCTAGGTTTCTTTTTCTTTTCTTTTTCTTTGGTATATTCAGTCAAGAATGGATGGACAAATGCCTATTTTCATACTTTGTTTTAATTATAAAACATTTTAATACATAACTTACTATTTTAGCCTTTAAATTTTAATAGTAAAATCATATACATCAAGCCCATAACCATCCATACCATTATTCAATGGTTATATTACAACAAAAGGACTTCATTTTAGTAAATAAATAGGAATTAAACACTTAATCAAATAGAAAGCTACTTTATACTTTATGCAATTAAGTCTTTTTATCAAATTAATCACACAAACAAACAAATTAATTCACGAAACTTTCACACATGCTTAATGATATACTGCAGCAGAGAAAATAATATTAAAATATTTTTCTGACTCAGATTTGTGGTCCTAAAACCACTTTTTCGACTAGGGTCTAAATCGACTATTACAATTCTCCCCCCTTAGGGATTTTCGTCCCCAAAATCTTACCGTTGAAAGGTTCAGATATTGTTGTCTCATTAAATCTTTAGGCTACCACGTAGCCTCTTCAATCCCGTGTCGATGCCATAACATTTTCACTAATGAGATTTTCTTATTCCGCAATTCTTTCACTTCATGAGCTAAAATACGGATCGGTTCTTCTTCATAAGCCATATCGAATCAGATTTCAATTTTAGAAGAGTAATCACATGTGAGGGATCGGATCGGTATCTATGGAGCATCGAAACATGGAATACATTATGAATCTTTTCTAGTTCAGATGGCGATAACAATCTATAAGCAACTGGCCCAACTCATTCAATGATTTCATACGGTCCGATGAACCTCGGACTTAGTTTGCCTTTATGTCCAAATCGAGTGCTTTCTTCCACGGAGATACTTTTAAAAATACTTTATCACCGATTTCAAATTCAATAACTTTTCTTTTCAAGTCTGCATAGGACTTCTGACGATCAGACGCTGCTTTTAGACTATCACAGATTATTTTGACTTTTTGTTCCGTGTCTTTTATCAAATCGACCCCGTGTATCTTACTTTCATTGAGTTCAGTCCAATACAGAGGTGTTCTACATTTGCGTCCATACAAAGCTTCGTAAGGTGCCATTTTAATGTTCAACTGAAAACTATTATTGTACGCAAATTCAATCAGTGGCAAATACTATTCCCACGTATTGTTAAACTCAAGAATGCAACATCTCAACATATCCTCGAGAATCTGAATAATCCGTTTAGACTGGCCATCTGTTTGCGGATGGAAAGTAGTGCTAAAGTGTAGTTTCGTACCTAAAACATCTTGTAGTTTCTTCCAAAACCGCGATGTGAATCTCGAATCTCTATCAGATACAATAAACAATGGTACTCCGTGCAATCTCACAATATCAGAAATGTAAAGTTTAGATAACTTATCAAGTGAGTAGTTAGATCGTACCGGAATAAAATGGGTAGATTTCGTCAATCGATCAACTATGACCCAAATTGCATCTTTCTTTCTCGGAGTCAATGGCAATCTAAAAACAAAGTCCATCATCACTCTATCCCATTTCCACTCGGGAATCAGAATTGGTTGTAGTAAACCAGATGGAACCTGATGTTTCGATTTTACTTGTTGACAGACTAAACATTTCAAAACAAAGTTAGAAATGTCTCGTTTCATACCCGACCACCAATAGTGTTGCTTCAAATCATGGTACATCTTTGTTCTACCCGGATGAACAAATAAGCAACTATTATGAGCTTCATTCAGAATTAACTATAATAACTCGGGTTTATCAGAACACAAATTTGATCTCAAAATTTGAAGCTATCATCATCATCAACTCGAAATTCAAAATCAGAATTCGGATTACATTGAGCTCGCTTTGCTAACAAGTCATTATCAACTTTCTGAGTATCACATATTTGTTGTAAAAACAACGATTTCGCTTTCAATTCAGCTAAAAATGAATCATCAACAGACAGATCTAAATGAGCATTCATAGCACGCAACGCAAATAGTGATTTCTGGCTCAATGCATCGGCAACAACATTTGCCTTACCCAGATGATAATCTTTCACAAGCTCGTAATCTTTCAACAGATCTAACCATCTTCTCCGTAGCAGATTCAAGTTTTTCTGAGTCATGAGGTACTTCAAACTTTTATGATCTGAAAACATGTGGCACTTCTCACCGAAAAGATAATGACGCCAAATCTTTAATGCAAGAACAATTGCAGTTAGTTTAAGATCATGTGTCAGATAGTTCTTTTCATGCGACTTCAATTGTCTCGAGGCATAAGTTATAACTTTGCCTTCCTACATCAAAACACATCCTAGATCATTCAGTGAAGCATCAATGAAAATCACAAATTCTTTACCCGATTCTGGTTGTACCAAAACTGGAGCTTCAGTTAAAAGAGCTTTCAACTGATCAAAACTTTTCTGACATTTATCGGACCATTCAAATCTCACATCTTTCTGAAGCAATCTAGTTAACGGAGTAGCAATCATTGAAAAGCCTTTTACAAATCTTCGATAATAACCAGCAAGTCCCTGATAGCTTTAAACTTCAGACACATTCTTTGGAGGTTTCCATTCCAGAATAGCAGAAATCTTGCTCGGATCAACTCTTATACCAGATCTGACACAATATGTCCCAGAAAACCAACTTCACGTAACAAGAATTCACATTTACTAAACTTTACATACAATTTCTTATCTCGCAGAGTTTGGAACACAATTCTCAAATGTTCAACATGTTTAGTTTCATCTCACAAATAAATCAAAATATCGTCAATGAATACAACAACGAATTGATCTAAGTACAATCTAAAAATTCTGTTCATCAAATCTATAAAAATAGTAGGAGCATTCCTTAGTCCAAAAGGCATAACTAAAAACTCATAATGCCCGTACCTCGTTTTGAAAGCAGCCTTCAGAATATCAGAATCTTTTACCCGCAACTGGTAGTATCCCGATATCAGATCTATCTTTGAAAACACAATGGCTCCTTTTAGCTAATCAAACAAATCATTAATTCTGGGCAATGGATATTTGTTATTTATAGTCACCTTGTTCAACTGACAATAATCAACCCACATTCTCATTGTGCCATCTTTCTTTTTCACAAACAGAACTGGGGCACCCGAAGGTGAGAAACTCAGTCTTGCAAACCCTCTGTCAGTCAACTCTTGCAACTATGACTTCAACTCTTTCAACTTTGTTGGTGCCATTCTGTACGGAGCTATCGAAATAGGTGTTGTTCCCGACAACACCAAATTCAACTTCATGTATAGGAGGTAATCCCGACAAATCTTCAGGAAATACATTAGGGAATTCATAGACAATTGACACTGATTCAACTTTCTTTTCTGACACTTTCGAGTCTATTACATAAGCAAAATAAGCTTCATAACCCTTTTTTCAAATAACTCTGAGCTTTTAGCACAGATATCACAGTACGTAACCAATTCAAATCATTAGATTCAATCCAAACTATTTCATCATTCTAACATCTCAAATCAATAGTCTTTCTTTTTCAATTCACAATAGCATCATGGAACGACAACCAATCATACCCAGAATTATATCAAACTCATCAAATGGTAATAACATCAGATCAGCAAGAAAACAAACATATCGAAACATCAACGGTCAATTCTTACATACTTTATCAACCAGGACACTTTTACCTAATGGGTTCGATACTCTAATAACAAATTCAGTATACTCTACAGGCAAAGTCTTACTGGATACTAAGTTCATGCATATATACGAATGAGTAGAACCTGGGTCTGTCAATGCAATCATAAAAGTATCACAAAGAGTAAACGTACCCATTAAAACATTTGGAGATGAAACTTCCTCAAGAGCTCGAATGGCATATGCTCTGGCAGGCGCTCTAGCTTCAGATCTCGCAATAGTGTCTTTCGTAGTTGTCTGACTACCACGACATTTTTTGCATTTCAAAAGATCTACCCCTTGCTGAAACATTATCAGATCCCAAATTCTGAACAATCTCTTGCTCAAAAGACTCTAGGCAGTCTCAAATGAAATGATCTAATGATCCGCATATGAAACAGGCTCGATCATTTAATCTACAACTTCCTGGATGCCTTTTACCACAATACTTACATTCAGGTCGCTCAGATCAGACATTTCCAACACTAGCCATTGAAGTAGAGGGAGCTTTGAAATTCGACTATGATCTAGCTCGATCTCTTTGATTCGAATGTCCCACATTAGTTCTGGAATGACTATACTCATCTTTGAATTTCTTTGAAGTAGACTAAAATGATTTGCTCGAAAATCTCTTTCTCCCACCTCTGACTTCAGACTCAGCTTTTCTTTTGTCTTTCTCGAGTGCCTCAGCTTTGCACGCTCGATCAATAAGCACAACGAACTCATTTATTTCCATAATCCCAAAACACAAACGGATGTCTTCATTTAGGCCATCTTCAAACTGTTTACACATTATTGCCTCGGTTGATACACATTCCAGAGCATATTAACTTAATCTCACAAACTCTCTTTCATACTTAGTGACAGACATGCGACCCTGTTTTAATTCCAGAATTTCCTTTCGTTTCTGATCAATAAATCTCTGACTGATATATTTCTTTCGGAACTCAGATTGAAAGAAATCCCAAGTGACCCATTCTTTAGGAACAACCAAAATCAAAGTCTTCCACCATGGATAGGCTACGTCTCGTAACAAAGAAACAACACATTTTATGCATTCTTCCAAAGTCAGTGACATTTCATCAAATACTCAGATAGTGCTCTCTAGCCAAAACTCAGCTTTCTCAACATCGTCATCACTAGTGGCCCTGAACTCTTTAGCCCCATACTTGTGGATCTTATTAATAGGAGGTTTGTTCAACAGATTCAAATTCATAATCAAAGGCACAACTGAAGTCTGAGGGGGATTAGGCGAGGGCGGAGGTTGTGAAATAGCCAGATTACTTACACACTGAGTGAACCCCTCGTTCATCATTTGGAAGAAAGCTTGTTTAGCTTCTCCCTCTTGACCGCTTGTAGCCGGTCTCGAATTAGATGGCATTGTCCCTTGAGCGGGAGCAGGCGCATTGCTTTCAAGATCGTCAGCTACGGCTCTTTCGGGATCCATTACTATACGAAACACATTTTACACGGCAGGATTCATCACACTATCACATTTCATTTATACGGCATGTATAGCTAGACTCTCAAACGCTATGTTAGTCCGAGAATCGATTAAATCGTAGCTTTGATACCAACCAAATGTAACACCCCTAACCTGTAACAGTTGTCATTTAGGGTTAAGAGGTATTACCAAACAATCGAAAACTTTTACGGACATTTCATAACTTAATATTACAAGTTACATCAAACTGTCCCTTAAATAGGTCTTTAAAACCTTAAACATGCATTAGAATAGCGCCGGGACTAAATCGAACACATACAGAAATTCTCAAAAATTTAAAATTTTTTCTATGTTATAGAGGTCACAAGCAAGTGTGGGTAGGTTGTGTGCCTTCCACGGCCTAAGACACGCTCGTGTGTCTAAGTCGTGTCAAAACAGGACATATATACTGACTTGTCCACACAGCCATGAACACGCTTGTGTGCCTCACCCGTGGTCACTACTGACTTGCACCACATGGCCAGTCACATGCCCGTGTGTCTTGCCCGTGGTCGAGCCAACTTATTTTGAATTGCAACTTCGAATGGCACGGTCGAGCCACACGCCTGTGTGCTCAACCGTGTGGGCAAGTATAGGCCATTTGCAAGGCCAAAATGCCACCCACACTTGGGTCATCCCTACAACCACATATGAGCATTTTTTTCAAACATCAATGGCAACCAAAAACATACCAAATGATCATCCTTTTCTACTCATCCAAGTACATTTAATCACAAAAACTTACACACCATTTAGCTCAACTAAATCACAAGTATATCTAAATAATAATCATCTATAAACTTACCAATTCATTATGGCATCACTCCATCAATAATATACCAACTATATATCATCAAAACATAGCCAACATTACCATATGCTCTACCATTAACAAACACATCACATTGCTTATCAACTTACTCACAATATATCATTAACTAGCCATATCACATGGCTATTCATATATTCCCAAATATAACTCAAGTGACTAGCCTATACATGCCATACTTAGTATATACACTTTTAAAAGATACCAAAATAGAATTGAGTAGTGTGATGACAATCCTCGATGATCCCCGAGCCTCTCGTAGGTTTAACGATCTATAAAACTGAATAAACACACACAAAGTAAGCTTTCCAAAAGCTTAGTAAGCCATATACAAATAAACTTAACATAAAATGCACATAATCACATTGATACAATGTCATTAATATTTCTCATTTGCAATTTCATAACATGTTCTTTGGCTCATTTGTTTAGTCATAGATTGCTAACATATCACATCTCAAAGCATCAGTTTATCACCTATTATCTCATCAAATCCATGCACATAATCATAAAGGCAAGTTCATATATACACTTACCTTTCATACACATACATAGTGCACCTATCAAACGTACCTGACTCATTTATACATTTCACATAGTCTTTCATTTCTCAAATTTTCCCGTTGAACCGTTCGGAATCAAATAGGAAGCTTAGAATACTCAGAATGGTCGTACAATGCAAACATCCCAGACGTGGTCTTATATGCATTCAGATATCGACGCCACTATCCCAGAAAGGGTTTTACACGAATCCATACGATGCCAATGTCCCAGACATGGTCTTACACGTAAATCTAAAATCAATGCCAACGTCCTAGATGTGGTCTTACACGATATCATATAATGGACACCTATGTCATGACATATGTAATCCTATCTATTCCTAGGTTCGTACGGGGCTTTTTCGGATGTTGACACCATGTCGATATTATCTTAGATATCATGTACTCATCATCTCAAAACATTCATCAATATGAAGTTTCATATGAACATACATATATCAATATAAATGCATTTATTTGTATATCGACTTACCTCGAATTCGGATAAATGGAAACGAACTCGGCCACTCAATTACTTTTGATTTCCCACGATCTAAGTCCGTTTTCTTTAGTTCTTGATCTATACATATTCAAATTTAACTCATTTATTCACTAGTTCATTCAATTCAATCCAAAATCACATATTTAGGGTAATTTACAAATTAGCCCTCATATTTTCACATTTTAACATTTTAGTCCTTATTTCACAAAATCAAAAAATACACATAATTCAATACAACTCATGCTTAGCCAAATATTACCCATGCTCATACAAGTCCTTACATTTCATTTATTTCACATTTTAGTCCCTCAAAATATTATTTTCACAATTAAGTCCAAATTACTCAAAATCATCAAAAATTCAAAGACAAACTATGTTAATCTATCACATATCTTCCATAATTCATCATCAAACATCACAAAATTCATGTGTTCATCAATGGCACATTTCAAAAATTTCATCAATTCACAAAATTGAAGCATGGGTTTTGAAGAGCACAAAGCAATGATTACAAAAACGTAGAAATTATTAAAAGCCAAAACAAAACATACCTTGAATCAAGCTTAGACTTAGCCAAAACCTAGGTTTATTTCTATCTTCTTTTTCTTTGGTATATTTGGTCAAGAATGGATGAACAAATGCCTATTTTCATACTCTATTTTTATTATAAAACATTTTAATACATAATTTACTATTTTAGCCTTTAAATTTAAATAGTAAAATCATATACATAAAGCCCATAACCATCCATACCATTATTCAATGGTTATATTGCAACAAAAAGACTTCATTTTAATAAAGACATAGCAATTAAAAACTTAATCAAATGGAAAGCTATTTTACACTTTCTGCAATTAAGTCCTTTTCTCAAATTAATCACACAAACAAACAAATTAATTCACGAAACTTTCATAGATGCTAAATCATATACTGCAGGTACATAAAATAATATTAAAATATTTTTTTGACTCAGATTTGTGGTCCTGAAACCACAATTTCGACTAGAGTCTAAACTAGACTATTACACACATGGCCTAGACACACGCCCGTGTGTCTACCCGTGTGGACATTAAAAAGGCTATATTCCAAGCCAAATGCCACCTTACATAGCAAGCATACCTATACCAATACACTTCAACATAACTCATGACCCTAAGGCACATCCAAGAATACAAAACAAAGCATTCACACTTCATAATTTCATCATCAATTAATATATATAAACTTGAAAAGTATTGTCCCAATTCATATGACCATTTACAAAATGAATTTGATAACATAAATAGCCAACACTTTGGCTAATAAATATGACATAACAAAATACCCAAGTCCTATACATGCCATACTCAAAATAATTCTAACCTTGTTTTACCAAATAGATGTCGATAGTGTGATTTTTGAACTCTGATGTCACATGATCCTCGAGTTATCTTGGCAATAACACAAGGAAAGGGAAATGAGAGGGGTAAGCACAAAGCTTAGTAAGTTTGCATGAAAATAAATAGCAACAATAAGCTCATAATGACATCAATCCAGGGCATTAAATAACCACTTGAAGTCTTAAGCACTTTGCTATAACTTACTCGTACTTGTTCTTATCTAGTACATACAATGCCACATATGGTACTCATTCCTCTTGAATTACTCACGGGTACCTGTATTCACTCAATCACATGGCTTTAGTACTAATCTCATTTTTATCTCTGAACTTATCTATTTATCCCACAAAATTACTAGGGATATTTAAGCATGCATATTCATCGTCATTAACATAAGCTTGAAGCCAATGCCACATCCCAAATTAGGTCTTACACGGGGTCACCTCTGAGTGCCGATGCCATATCCCGGATATGGTCTTATATGGAATCTCACATTAAGTATCATTGCCATACCCCGGATATGGTCTTATATGATTATCATATTCAATACCGAAGCCATATCCTAGATATGGTCTTATACAGAATCTCAATTTGGTGCCGAGGCCATGTCTCAGACATGGTCTTACACGGGACCTTATCCATCTCATGTCTCGATGATAATATTCTCATATTTATTATAGTCCAACTAGACTTCAACATCTCTACTTTTATCATCTTTCTCATTCAACACCATTACTCAATTTCATAGAATGTCATGTATCATTACAATATCAAACATTCTCAAACATACTAGCATAAATGTTGAATTTATCACATACAAACTTACCTCGATTTCAAAATAGGTTTGATTGTCGATCTAGTCTGATACTTTATTCTTTCCTCGGTCGAGCTTAATTCTTGGTTCTTCTTTATCTATAATAGCAAACTAGCTCATTTAATTATCACATTAATAAATGAATTTCAATAATCATGCTTTGTCAAAAATACTATTTTGCCCTTAGACTTTTGCAAAATGACCATTTTACCCCTAGGCTCGAAAATTAATTCTAATCAAATTTCTCTCTTTAACGAGCCTAGGTGAACAATTTTTTCTCTAATGGCTACCATCAAAACTCAACATTTCACACATTTACTACATATTTTACAACTTTACAAAAAGGTCCTTTTATGTGTTTTCATGGTAACACCTTTCACAAAAGTTGTTTATTAAACATCTATGACTCATTTTCTTCCATAAAAATGCAGCAAACAACTTAAAAGCTCCCATGGAAAAACCCTAAACTTGTCACCATATTGCAAGATAGTCCCCTCTTTAGAAAGCTTAAGCTTTAAGAGTTCCAAAAGTATAATTATCATCAAAAAAACCATTAAAATCACTTACTAGTAGGGAGAAGAGTTGGCTGAATTTTTGACCTTTAAAACCCCTATTTTGCTTGTGTTTTTCGATGGAAGAATATGAGTAAAGAGAAGGATATCATCTTTTCTTTATTTTAATATAAAATAATCAATTTAGTCACCAAATCCTTACCAACTTTGACTATTTTTGACTTTTTTGTCCCCTATGATTGACCAACCTTCATTTAAGGGGATAATGGCCCTTTAAAGGCCTCTAATTAATATTCCATAGCTATTTGGCACCCTTAGCTTGAAATTTTGAACTTTCACACTTTATGCGATTTAGTCCTTTTTCGCGATTAAGCATGAAATCGATAAAATTAAAGCACCAAAATTTTCATGAACCTATATAATCATGCTCTAACTCATAGAATAACATAAAAATCATTTTCTCTAACCTCAAATTAGTGGTTCTGAACCACTATTCTGACTATCCCCTAAATCAGACTGTTACAATTCTCCCTCTTAAGGATTTTCATCCCCGAAAATCTTACCGGTAAAAAGGTTGGGATATTGCTTTCTCATGGTATTTTTGGGCTCCCAAGTAGCCTCTTCTATACCATGTCTCTGCCATAGCACTTTAACAAGGGCTATACTTTTGTTCCTCAGCTGTGTGACCTCTCGCGCCAAAATCTTAACCGGCTCTTCACTATAAGTCAAGTCTGGTTGAATTTTTACCTCTGTTGGTACTATCAGATGTGAAGGGTCTGAATGGTATCGGCGTAACATGGACATGTGAAAGACATCATGAATCTTTTCCAGCTCAAATGGCAAGGCCAAATAATAAGCTACCGGTCCTATCCTCTCGGTAACTTCATAAGGTCCGATAAAACGTGAACTCAATTTGCCTTTCCGACCAAATCTGAGGACTTTTCTCCATGGTGATACTTTTAGAATCACTTTATCTCCTACTTGGAACTCAATCTCTTTCCTTTTTAAATCCAAATAAGACTTTTTTCTATCTGAGGCCGCTTTCAAACATTCACGTATCACTTTTACCTTCTCTTCAGTCTCTCTGACCAAATCGACCACGTGAATTTGATTCTCTTTGAGTTCTGTCCAATACAAGGGCATTCAACACTTACGCCTGTACAATGCCTCGTAAGGCACCATTTTCAAACTTGACTGAAAACTATTGTTGTAGGTGAATTCCACCAATAGTAAGTATTTTTCCCAATTACCTTGGAATTCCAAAACACAACATCGAAGCATGTCTAAATTATTCTCTCTAACTGCCCATCGATTTGCGGATGGAAAGCTGTAGTGAAGCTCAATTTTGTGCCTAAAGCCTCTTGCAACTTTTTTCCAAAATCGTGACGTGAATCTCGAATCTTTATTCGAAATAATCGACAATGGTACACTATGAAGCCTTACTATTTCAGTCACGTACAAGTCCGCCAACTTATCAAGCGAGTAGTTAACCCACACATGTATGAAATGGGCTAACTTCGTGAGTCTATCAACCACAACCCATACATCATCTTTCTTTTTCAGAGTTAACGATAAACCTGTCACGAAGTCCATAGTAATACGGTCTCATTTTCACTCGGGAACCATAATAGGCTGAAGTAGACCCAAGGCACTTGATGTTCAGCCTTTACTTGTTGACAAATTAGGCACCTCGACACAAACTTGGAAATGCCTTTCTTCATATTCGGCCACCAATACCACTTCCTTAAGTCGTTATACATCTTCGTTCCTCCTGGGTGCACAGATAAACATCCGTTATGTGCTTTATGCAAAATCTTTCGAATGAGTTCATCATTTTTGGGTACACAAACCCTATCTCAAAACATCAAACATCCGTCAGGACTTACCCAGAAGTCTGACTCAACATTTGACTCACATAGAATTCTTTTTGCTTGTAAGTCGCTGTCACCTTTCTGAGCTTCACAAATATCTTGAAGAAACAATGGCCTAGCCCTCAACTCATCTAGAATAAAACCATCTTCAGACGAAGTCATCCGTGTATTCATGGCTCTCAGTGCGAACAAAGATTTTCTACTCAAAGCATCGGCGACCATGTTCGCCTTTCCCGAATGATAGTCAATCACTAGCTCATAGTTCTTTATCAGCTCTAACCATCTTTGTTGCCTCAAATTCAATTCCTTTTGAGTCATCAAGTACTTTAGGCTTTTATGGTCGGTGAATATCTGACACTTTTCACCATATAAATGGTGTCTCCATATATTTAATGCAAACACAATGGCAGCCAACTCTAAATCATGGGTCGGATAATTCTTCTCGTGTGACTTTAATTGTCTAGAAGCATATGCAATCACCTTGCCCTGTTGCATAAGTACACAACCCAATCCATTCATGGATGCATCATTGTAGACCACAAATTCTCTTCCCGACTCAAGTTGCACCAAACTAGGAGCCTCATCAACATTGCCTTTAGTTTCTCAAAACTTTGTTGGCACTTTTCGGTCCATTCAAACTTTACATCCTTTTGTAGCAACCTCGTCATCAGATTAGCTATCATAGAAAATTCCTTAACAAAATGTCCATAATAGCCTGCCAAGCCTAGAAAACTCCTAAACTCGGTTACATTCTTTGGTGGCTTCTAATATATAATTGTTGAAATCTTGCTCACGTCAACTCAAATTCCTTCTCCCGAGATGATATGCCCTAAAAATCCAACTTCCTTAAGCCAAAATTCACTTTTACTAAACTTGGCATATAATTCTTTATCTCTCAAATTTGCAAAACCGTTTTCAAATGCTCGACATGCTCATTCTCATCCCGAGATTAGATCAGTATATCATCAATGAAGACCACAACAAATTTATCCAAATATGGCAAAAAAATGCTATTCGTCAAGTCCATGAAAATGGCTGTGGCATTTGTTAAACCAAAAAGCATGGCCAAAAATTCATAGTGGCCATACATTGTCCTAAATGCAATTTTCAGAACATTCGAGTCCTTGACTCTCAATTGATAATATCCAGACCTTAAGTGTATCTTAGAAAACACTGTGGCTCCCTTCAATTGATCAAACATATCATCAATTCTCGACAACGGTACTTGTTCTTCACAGTTACCTTGTTGAGCTGCCGATAATCTATGCATAACCTCATGGAACCATCTTTCTTCTTCACAAATAATACAAGAGCACTCCACAGAGAATAACTCGGTCTTACGAAGCCTTTATCCGTTAATTCTTACAACTGTGCCTTTATCTCTTTTAGCTCGGTTGGAGCCATTCTATATGGAGCAATAAAAATGGGGGCAGTACCAAGAGCTAACTCAATCCCAAATTCGATTTCTCTAATCAGAGGTAGCCCTGGCAATTCCTCTAGGAAAACATCTGGATACTTGCATATTATAGGCACTGATTCAATTCTCAACTCAGTCTTTTTAGCATTCATGACAAAGGCAAGGTAAGCTTCATACCCTATTCTTAAATATTTCTGAGTCAAAAAAGATGATATCACTACTGGTGATCTGTATTTTTACTTGATTCAACACGAATAAGATCTCCATTTTCACATTTTAACTAAATAAACTTCTTTCCACAATTCACAATCACATCATGAGTAACTAACCAATCCATCCCAAGGATGACATCGAACTTATCAAACATTAATCACATGAGATTAGCAGAAAACAATGACCCCTAATCATCAAAGGGCAACCTTTGTATATTTTATCAACCAATACACATCTGCCTAGGGGATTCGACACTCTTATCACAAATTCAGTAGACTCTATAGGCATGCTCATGCTAAAGACTAATTTCATGCAAATATACGACTGGGTAGACCCTGGATCAGTTAAAGCTATAACATGAATATCATAGAGAGAAAATGAACTCGTGATCATGTTGGGGGAGGAAGCTTCTTCGTGGGCATGAATGGCATACGTTCTCGCCAGGTGCTCTGCCCTCAACTCTTGTAGTCTACTCTCTAGATAAATTCTTGTGACTCATCTCATGTCTCGAGTTTCTCTGTGGTCTTCCTCCAGCCATACTTCCCGATCTTGCATTATGAGACTTTTCTTTCTCACCCACCTCGGGGCAATCTCTGATAAAATAGTCTATAGACCCACACCTGAAACAAGCCTTCTCGTTTGCTCGGCACTCACCAGAATGACGTCTACCACACTGCGGGCATTTCGGTCTACTCGATCGAGCATTGCCAACACTAGCAATCGAAGTAACCTGAGCCTTAGACCTCGAGAACTATTTACCCTTACTTTGATTTGAAAACCCAGCTGAAGTGGCTGATTGAGTAGTGAAATCCTTGATTTCTTAGATGAGGATTGGTATGACTTACTCAGTTTCCTCTTTCTCAAGTCATGGGACTCTGTCTTAGCTCTTCTTTTCTCTTTGGCCAACTCCTCAGCCTTACAGACTCTATCTACCAACACCATAAATTCTTTTAGTTCGAGAACTCTGACATATAAACGGATATCCTCATTTAACCCGTCCTCGAACCTTTTGCACATGATAGCCTCAGTAGACACGCACTCCCGGGCATACTTGCTAAGTCTTATGAATTCACATTCGTATTCGGTCACTGTCATTCAGCCTTACTTTAACTCTACAAACTCTTTTCTTTTTTAGTCTGTGAATCTCTGACTAATATACTTCTTCTAAAATTCCTCTTGGAAGAATTCCCAGTTAATTTTCTCCCTTGGTACCACCGACACAAGGGTGTTCCACCACTGATAGGCCGAATCTCTCAAGAGAGGTACCACACACTTCATGCACTCCTCAAGCGTGCATGACAACTCATTGAATACCCTAATGGTATTCTCAAGCCAGAATTTTGCCCTTTCTGGTCATCATCTTTACTAGCCCAAAATTCCTCTACTCCTTGTTTTCGGATCTTATCGATCGGAGGCCTTTCTCTTCTTACTACCTTAACCACTTGAAGAGCTACAACAACAGGCCAAGGACTAGGTAGGGGTGGAGGGGTTGAGCATTAGGATTTGCTCAAATATACTCGGTATACCAGTTGCTCATCATACAGAGAAAGGCTTATTGAGCCTCTTCTCCTTGACCCATAGTCTCGGGTCTACTCTCTACTAGCGCGGTCCCTTACGCAGGAGTCGGTGCATTACTTGTAGTATCATCGGCTGCAGCTCGATCGGGATCAGGATCCATTTACTATATAAAACACAATTCAAATCGTTAAGATTCATCACACTATTATTACACAATTACTCTTATGTATGGCATGTATAGCTAGACTCATACTTACGCTACGTTAGTCCGAGAATCGACTAAATCGTAGCTTTGATACAACTAAATGTAACACCCATTACCCGTATTCCTTTTCAGAACCGGGGATGAGGCATTACCAGACTAAACTTGCTTGTACATACAAATTTGGGCTTTAAAAATTCATTCTAAATTTAAAAATTTTCATTCATATGCATAACATCCTTATCATGGGCCTACAAGGCCTTAAACATACACTCGAAAGGTTTTGGAATTAAATCGAAAACTTTTACGCACTTAGAAAATTCTTGCCTAAACAAGGGCCACACACCTGTGTGATATGGGAGACTCTCATGTCGGCAGGCCGTGTGGTCACCACTCCCAATGTCCCTAGCCCATGTGGAATTTATTTTCTAATTCAAACTTACAGGGTTTTCACACGACTAGACACACGCTCGTGTCCTTGGCCCATTCCCTCACACGGCCTCGACATGCCTGTGTCACAGCCCATGTGCCAAAACCATGGCATTTTGTTTATAACGTCATCACTTCACTATGGCCACATGACCAAGGCACACACCCGTGTCCTTAGACCATGTATCGAATTAAATTCCTAATTTTAAGTGCAAGCACATGCCCATGTCCATGGCCGTGCCTCTCACACGGCTGAGACACACGGCCATGTCTCTGCCTGTGTGTTTACTACTAAGCATATTGACTTGTAAACCTAGCATACAATGGAGCACACGACCGATCAACATGCCCATGGGGATAACTGTGTGGCACACATAGCCTAGACTCACGCCCGTGTGTCTACCCGTGTCGACATTAAAAAGGCTATATTCCAAGCCAAATGCCACCTTACATAGCAAACATACTTACCAACTCACTTTAACATAACTCATGACCCTAAGGCACATCCAAACTCAAACCAAAGCATTCACACCAGCATAAACTTCATAAATTTCATCATCAATGAATATATATAAACTTGACAAGTATTGGCCCAATTCCAATTACCATTTACAAAATGAATTTAATAACATAAATAGCCAACACTTTGGCTAATAAATATGACATAACAAAATACCCAAGTCCTATACATGCCATACTCAAAATAATTCTAACTTTGTTTTACCAAAGAGATGTCGATAGTGTGATTTTCGAACTCTGACGTCCCACAATCCTCGAGTTATCTTGGCAATACCACAAGGAAAGGAAATGAGAGGTGTAAGCATAAAGCTTAGTAAGTTTGCATGAAAATAAATAGCAACAATAAGCTAATAATGACATCAATCCAGGTCATTAAATAACCACTCAAGTCTTAAGAACTTTGCTATAACTTACTGAATTACTCATGGGTACTGTATTCACTCAATCACGTGGCTTTGGTACTAATCTTATTTCTATCTCCGAACTTATCTATTTATCCCACTAAATTACTAGGGATATTTACGTACACACATTCATCGTCATTAACATAAACTCAAAGCCAATGCCACATCCCAGATGTGGTCTTACACGGGGTCACCTCTGAGTGCCAATGCCATATCTTGGTTATGGTCTTATGCGGAATCTCACATTAAGTATCATTGCCATACCCCGGATATGGTCTTATATGCTTATCATATTCAATACCAAAGCCATATCCCTGATATGGTCTTATACGGAATCTCAATTTGGTGCTGAGGCCATGTCTCATACATGGTCTTACACAAGACCATATCCATCTCATGTCTCGATGATAATATTCTCACATTTATTATAGTCCAATTGAGACTTCAACATCTCAACTTTTATCATCTTTCTCATTCAACACCATTACTTAATTTCATAGAATGTCATGTATCATTAAAGATTGTCGATCTAGTTCAATACTTTGTTCTTTCCCCGGTCGAGGTTAATTCTTGGTTCTTCTTTATCTATAATAGAAAATTAGCTCATTTAATTATCACATTAATAAATGCATTTAAATAATCATGCTTTGGCAAAATTACTATTTTGCCCTTAGACTATTACAAAATGACCATTTTACCCCTAGGCTCAAAAATCAATTCTAATCAAATTTCTCTCTTTAACGAGCCTAGGTGAACATTTATTTCTCTTATGGCTACCATCAAAACTTAACATTTCACACATTAACTACATAATTTACAATCTTTACAAAAAGGTCGTTTTAGGTGTTTTCATGGTAACACCTTTCACAAAAGTTATTTATTAAACATATATGACTCATTTTCTTCCATAAAAATGTAGCAGACAACTTAAAAGCTTGCATGGTAAAACCCTAAACTTTTCACCATATTGCAATATAGTCCCCTCTTTAGAAAGCTTAAGCTTTAGGGGTTCCAAAAGTACAATTATCATCAAGAAAAACCATTGAAATCACTTACTAGTAGAGAGAAGAGTTTTTTAAAATTTTTGAGCTTTGAAACCCCTATTTTGCTTGTGTTTTTTGGTGGAAGAAGATGAGTAAAGAGAAGGATATCATTGTTTCTTTATTTTAATATAAAACAATCAACTTAGTCACCAAATCGTTACCAACCTTGACTATTTTTGACTTTCTTGTCCCCTATGGAAGAGCAACCTTCATTTAAGGGGTTAATTGCCATTTAAAGGCCTCCAAGTAATATTCCATAGCTATTTGGCACCCTTAGCTTGAAATTTTGAACTTTCGCACTTTATGTGATTTAGTCCCTTTTTGCGATTAAGCATGAAATCGCTAAAATTAAAGCACCAAAATTTTCATGCACTTATATAATCATGCTCTAACTCATAGAATAACATAAAAAAATTTTCTCTAACCTCAGATTAGTGGTTCCGAACCACTGTTCTGATTAGCCCTTAAATCAGGTTGTTACAGAATTAGCTTGTAAGCTAGGGATTCATGTAGAGACTATAGAGTTGGGTATGACTTTAATTAGTTCCTTTGGAGATAGTGTTGTAGCAAATAAATTTTGTCGTAAATGCCCCATTACAAGGGTACATTTTTTCGTGGATCTCATGCAACTACCATTTATGATTTTGATGTTATTCTTAGGATGGATTGGTTGACTGAACATAAGGCTAAGGTAGAGTTTGGAACAAAGTGAATTAGTTTGAGGAATAGTGATAGGTTGGAAATTGTTGTTGTTAGTGAAAGACCAGGATTTTTGTCTAATGTGATTTTGGCTATGAAAGATGAAAAGATGATGGGAAAAGGTTGTGAAGCTTACTTAGCCTATGTATTGAATTTGATTAGTAAGGAGTTGAGAGTTTAGGATATTCACGCCATTAAGGATTTTCTTGATGTGTTTCTTAAAGAGCTGTATGGCTGAATGTTGAATCATGAAGTTGAGTTAGGTATTGTACTCTATATTGGTACTGTACCGATGTCCATTGCGCCTTATCATATGGTACCATAGGATCTCAAAGAGTTAAAGATTCAGTTGCAAGAGTTGCTAGATAGAGGGTTCATTTGACCGAGTCTATCTCCGTATGGTGCCTTAGTTTTGTTTCTGAAGAAGAAGGATGGTAATTTGAGGATGTGTATTGATTATAAGTAGTTGAATAAGTTGACTATCAAGAATAAGTATCATTTGCCTTGAATTTATTACTTGTTTGATTAGTTTCGAGGTGCAACGATGTTCTTGAAGATTGACTTAAGATCTGGGTATTATCAGTTGAAAATGAAGGAGTCGTGTAACACCCCTAACCCATATCCGTTATCGAATTAGGGTTATGAGCATTACCATACAATTAGAAACATTTAAACAATATTTCATTCACAAACATAATCACATCATATATCAATCATACATGCACATTCTGTCTCTAAATCGAACCCTCAAGGCCCTAGAAATTCCTTAGAAACAATTTGGGATTAAATTGAAAACATTTTGAAAGTTTTATAAAAATTACAAAAGTTTGACTACAAGGGTCACACAGTTGAGACACACGCTCGTGTCTTAGGCCGTGTAGCCTTCGAACTAGGGACACATGACCGTGTCCCAACCCTTGTCCTCACTTATGTAACCCTCTGAGTAGGGTCACACGCCCATGTGCCAGGCCGTGTAACTTACTAACTTGCATACAAAGGAACCTTTAGGAAACACACAGCCATGTCGCCCGACACACGGCTTAGTCACACACCCGTGTCTCAGGCTGTGTGGACCTAAAATTCACCTAAAATAACCCATTCCCAACACCAAATCATGCATATACATTTGAACCATTTGTGCACACTTACAAAGCATCAAACCATACCTAAACATACTTATATTTATATATATGACATTTTAAAGTCTTAATTCAACTAACAAATATGCCATTCAAAGGCACCTCAAATGCAATCATCAAGACTTACCTTCCTAACAACTTCATCTTCTCGTTTAATCTTCTCTGCTATTCAATCTGTTGCTTGCCTTCATCTTCCAACTTGATCTTATGCATGTAAGAAGGACTAATACCTTGAATATCGACAATACTCCAAGCAATAGCTCGTTTATGTTGTTTAAGAATATGGATCGACTTCTCTTTTTGAGTTGCGTCCAGTTTTGCGAGACAATAACTGGGAGAGTATTATGATTACCTAGAAAGACATATTTAAGATAAAGAGGTAGTGGTCTCAATTCCAGTAGGAGCTTCTTCAATAGATGGTTTGAAAATTGAGGTTGTTCCGTTGGCTAGGTCTAAGGATTCAATCTACCATCCATGCTTGAGTTCAAGATTATTAGATTCAACCATGTTGTCACAATTTTCTAAGCATTTGGCATCAGATGTCACTACAAACTCTTCAAAAAGTGTTGTGCTTTGGTCATTGAATTCTTCCTCAATTAGATCATCTAGCACATCAACAGTATGGCATTCTTCTTTTTCTATTGAACAGATTCAAAAACACTAAAGGTAACTTGCTCATATTTAGTTGCATGGTTAGTTCACTGTTATAAACATCAATGAGAGTTCGGTCGGTGGTAAAATATGGTCATCCCAAGATTATGGGAACCTCATTGTCTATCTCGCAATCAAGTATGATAAAATCAACTGAAAAAATGAACTTATTCACACAAACTAAGACGTCTTTTATTTACCTTTCAGGTTGAGCCAAGGATCGATCAGCTAGTTGTAATGTCACTATAGTAGATTTCATGTGACCAATTCCCAACTTTCTGAAAGTAGATAGTGGCATTAGGTTAATACTAGCTCCCAAGTCGCATAAAGCCTTACCCAAATAATGATTTCCAATTGAACATGGGATGGTAAAGTTCCTAAGATCTTTCAATTTAGGGGGCAACTTGTTTGTCAAAACAGCACTACAACCTTATGTGAGTGCAATAGTTTCAATATTAGTGAGCTTCTTTTTCTTGGACAAGAAGTCTTTCATAAATTTCCCATAACTCAAAATTTGTACTAGAGCGCCACTAAAGGAATGTTGATTTGCAATTGCTTCAGTGTGTCCAGGAACAACTAGTATTGATTTTCATGCTCATTCTTCCTGATTCTTTGTGGGAAAGGTAAAGGTAGAAATATATCTGCTTATGCCGACACCTTTAATTGCGTCAAAAATGTTTAAGGTCGGACAGTAGGTGGATGATTGAAAATTAGTGGAACTTCTTTGCCTGATGCATAGAAAAATTCTTCAGATTCAACCTTCTCACCAGTGATCACTCCGTCCGTATCTTGAGGTGCTACAGTAGAGTGGATAATTGGTTCGCTAGTTTGTTACCACTCCTAAGAGGGATACCTTACAATGTTCTTTTCCCCTTGGACTAGGATTTTTCGTGTCACTAGGTAATAAACTTGTGGTCGAGTATTCAGATTTGAAGTAAGTTGTCCTAACTATACTT
This sequence comes from Gossypium rotundifolium, assembly GCA_025506655.1. Taxonomy (NCBI): domain Eukaryota; kingdom Viridiplantae; phylum Streptophyta; class Magnoliopsida; order Malvales; family Malvaceae; genus Gossypium; species Gossypium rotundifolium. The sequence continues at coordinate 150,000,338 of CP106724.1, forward strand.
CTAATGCTCGAATGGAAGATGAATTCCATTCATTAATTCGATAGCTTAAAGAAATAAATAATATGACTTTATTTGGCATGATTTAGGTCTAGAGTAATATGCTCTAGGTGAGAAAGGGTTAAGGGAAATTTGGGCCACAAAGAATAGGCTTGGCAATGGCTTGGTGCGCCTACCTCAAGAGTGTTTTTTCCTTATGGGCTTTTTGGGCTTAACTTTATAATTAAATGAAGGAGGTCAAAAGATAGGTTCTTGGAGAAAGGGCCTTGATAAGGTATCGTGTTCGAGACACAAGGACACAAGGAGCATTTAATTTTGGGGCTTTTTACTATTATAATTAAATGGTGGGGTAAATTGACATGAAAGTCAATTGGGAGAGTTGGTCAGGACCTTAGACTTGTTGAACCCAGTGAGCAAAGAAATTTTTTTATTTTTTCTTTTAGGTAGGCGAGTGGAGAGGGAGTGATGGCTGTAATTTGGACTCTTCAAGTGATAAGATTGAGCTTATTTTTTGCTCATATTCTACCGGAAGAGGGGAGCGTGGTTTATTTGCTTTTGAATTGTTGAAGGAGATCAAGAGATTAATGAAAGATAAATCATGTTATCTTTGATAATTCAAAGATGTTATCACCTAAAAGGGAGAGTGTTTGCTTTGGAGCTGTCCATATTTGATTTTGTTACAAGATAGAAGTGCAAAATCCAGAGTGTTCTTATACAATTGCCCAAAATTGCTTTTTTATCTCTTTAAGAGAAAATTTCTAGCCCTTCTATCTTGCCTGTTTCCTTGAGGAAAAGGGTGCTTGTTTCTCTTCTAATAGCCGAACCCCCAACAACAATCCAATTTTCAATAAGTGTGGTAAGGGTAATCATCTCTTTTAGAATTAAAGTTATGGCCTATGATTCTTACTAATACGATTAAAGCGATTATAATTAATGGAAACTTTCTTTATTCTCCTAAGGTAAGTGGTGGTAAGGATACTTTAATAGACTATATTTTTAGTGTTCAAAAGTCAAGGCTATAATATGAATGGTTGCCGAATAAATAGATTTACATATTGTAAGGTGGTTAGTGTTCAAAGGACGGTAGGTAAGGTTTTGGGTTCATGTGTAACCATTTGGTATAATTTTGGTTTGGCGAATAGGCTTTTGATACTAACAAAGATGATTGGTCAATATAGGGCAAGATCTAGGTAGATCTGATCTTCGCTAGGAATTTCGAGAAACAGCTTGTGTAAAACTCAAGACACACTTTATTAATTTACACGACTTAATTGTCCACTCACTTGAATCTTACTGGTGCGTAGTAATCTGCTCATCCTAATGAGACGACACACTCATAGGCTAAACTCGATAACTAAAACCCGAAAGGGATTAGCCGTTTTGTTTTTGAAATAAATTAAAACTTTAGCTTTTTTAAAAAAAAAGACCAAAATACCGCTCCGTTGAAAAATGAGCAAAATACCCCTGGGTAGTGAAAAATAATCACAACAAAACTACAACGTCTCTAGAATGAATGAATGAAAGACTGTGTGCTTGGTTGATTACGAAAGAACCACTTCTAAACTCCTATCATAAAATTTCTTCGCGGATAACCAAGTGAAATACTAATGCATAAAATTTTTAAACAGATAAATGCGATCGTTAGAATGAGTTCAAGAGGTCGTGGATGTCCCCCGCGTGGCCGTGGTAGGGGTAGGATGACCCTGTCGAGCCCGCAAGGTCTGGTCATGGGTCCAAAAATGAGATGCCGAATCACGGCCAGAAAAACTAAATTTCAAGATCGACGGTGGTAATGATGTCGTGTCTCAAGTCAGACATGGGTATTGAAACGAGTTGTTGAGGTCGGCACGGTGTAGGAACCCAGAATCTATGGTCGAACGACTCGCTAACGGAGCAAAAGTATTCAGAGAAGTATCCGGAGTAGCGCCCAGTGCGACGGAGTATTGGTTGGAATCCACTGAAAGGATTATGGGTGATTTGGATTTCACTGCTGAGGAGAAGCTGAAGGGTATCATCTCTCTGCTTCGGGATGAGTCTTACCAGTGGTGGCTCACTGTGAGAGATGGAACGGTGGCAGAAAATCTTACTTGGGAATTCTTCAGGGATGCCTACCAGAAGAAATATATCGAAACTAGTTTCGTAGATGCGCAGCGGAAAGCTTTCTTGAACCTGATTTAGGGAAATAAGACGGTGGCTGAGTATGAGGCCGAGTTCCTCCGATTGAGTAGATATGCTCGTGGTATTGTGGGTACCAAGCATGAACGCTGTGTCAGGTTTGAAGATGGCCTGAGAGATGAGCTGAGAATGATGATAGCTCCACAATAGGAAAGTCTCACAAGGGGGAGTGTTGGAATGGTAATCATGGATGCTTTGAATGTGGGTCTATGGAGCATCGTGTTAGAGATCTGCCCAAAGAAAGCAACTAGATCGAAGATGAGGGTCGTGGATCGTGCACCAAATGTAAGGGATAATCAATAGCCTCGGAGGGTCGTGGTGTGTAGAGGAGGTAGTGGTGCTGTAGAGGTCGTGGGGCACCGAGGGGAAATACCGGTGGTACTGAGGCTAGACAACCTGGTTTAGTCTATGCCGCGAGGCGTCAAGAGGAGGGCGACGAACCAGACATCATAACCGGTATGTTCCTGATCTTTAGTGTGCCTTATAATACATTGATTGACATTGGCTCAACCCACTCGTATATTGCTAGTAGCGTAGTGGAAACTTTGCACCTAGACTTTGAACTTACTTCTAGGAAGATGACTATACTAAGCCCCCTAGGTCACTCTATAGAAGTAAGTAGACTTTATAGGGACATACCTCTAGAACTCCAAGGGGTCGTACTCTTGGCTGATTTGATGGAACTACCATTCCGAGAGTTTGACCTAATTCTCGGGATGGATTGGCTAGTGAAGTATCAGGCTAGCTTGGATTGCGCGGCTAAGCGCATGGTGTTAAAGATCGAGGAAGGAGAAGAGGTGGTGATGATAGGTAAAAGGAGAGATTACCTATCTAACTTGGTTTCCGCATTAAAAGTGGAAAGAATGATGAAGAAGGGTTGTGAAGCATATGTGGTTCACGCCTGTGCCTTGGAAGCTAAGGATGTTTCTGTGAGAGATGTTCGGACGGTAAGTGACTATGTGGATGTGTTTCCAGAGGAACTCCCAGGCCTACCTCCGGATCGTGAGGTTGAATTTGGGATAGATCTGTTACCCAGAACTACGCCAGTATCTATAGCTCCGTATCGGATGGCGCCAAAAGAATTGGTGGAGTTGAAGGCACAGATTCAGGAACTATTGGATGAGGGTTGATCCCACCAAGTGTATCATCGTGGGAAGCTCCAAAGGTCGTTTGTCAAGAAGAAGGACGGACAATAAGGATGTATCGACTATCGGTAGTTGAACAAGTTGACTATAAAGAACCGGTATCTTTTGCCTGTGATTGACGATCTATTCAATCAACTTAAAGGGGCATCGGTGTTTTCTAAGATCGACCTTAGGTCAGGGTACCATCAGCTCAAGGTGAAGGAGGCTAAGATCGACGCATTCCGGACTCGGTATGGACACTACGAAGTTTCGTAATGCCCTTTGGTTTGACAAATGCATCGACAAAGATTTATGGACATGATGAACCGGGTTTTCCAACCCTATCTCGATCGATTCATCGTGGTTTTCATAGACGGCATTTTGGTGTACTTGAAGTCTGAGGAAGAGCATGACGCATATCTTCATGTGGTACTACAAGTTCTAAGGGAGAAGCAGTTGTACGCCAAATTCAAAGAAATATGAGTTTTGGCACAAGGAGGTAACTTTTCTAGGGCATTAGGGTGGATCCCCGTAAGATTGAGGTGGTGTTGGAGTGGAAGCCACCAAAGTCTGTTATGAAAATTCAGAGTTTTCTAGGATTGGCCGGATATTATAGGAGATTTGTGGAAAACTTCTCCTTGATTGTAGCGCCATTGACTAAGCTACTGAGAAAAGGTGTTCCATTTGTGTGGTCTGAGAAGCAGCAGGAGAGTTTCGACAAGCTAAAGAGGATTTTGACAGTATAACTGGTTTTAATTCACCAAGGTCAAAAAGGAGTTCATCAGGTAATCGTGATGCATCGCATACCGGATTAGGGTGTGTGCTGATGCAAGAAGGGAAGGTGGTTGCTATGCGCACGGCAATTGAGGCCTCACGAAGTCAACTATCCGACACATGACTTGAATTGGTCACGTGGTATTCGCCTTGAAGATTTGGAGGCACTACCTGTACGGGGAAAGGTCAATGGTGTACACAGATCATAAGAGTTTGAAGTATCTCCTGACCCAAAAGGATTTAAATCTGAGGCAACGGAGGTGGATTGAGTTATTAAAGGACTATAATTGTTCAATCGAATACCATCCGGGGAAGGCTAATGTGGTAGCTGATGCATTGAGCCGAAAGGTGGTAGCGAAATTGCGAGCAATGTTTGCTCATCTAAGTCTATATGACGCGGAAGCCTTTTGGCGGAATTGCAAGTGAAGCCATCTTGGATCAATGAGGTCAAAGAGAGGTAGTTGACCGACGAAGCTTTAAATACTCAAAGGTTGCAAGTACAAAATGGTAAGGCCGAAGGTTTCAGTTTGGGCGGTGATGGAGTATTGTACTTTCAAGGGAGAATGTGCATGCCTAAGGATGATGAGTTGAGGCAGTGAATTCTTAAAGAAGCTCATAACAGTGCATACCTATGCACCCGGAAGCAAGAAGATGTATCGTGATTTGAGGGAGCGCTTTGGTGGCTAAGTGTCAGAGGGAAGTGACCGAAGTTAGTGGGCAAGTGTTTGACATGCCAAGAAGTTAAGGCCGAGCATCAATTGCCATCGTGGTCATATATACCAAGAAAGCTAACGGGTCAAAATGATTCTTACTAATACGATTAAAGCGATTGTAGGGAAGCCATAGCCATTAAGTAGAAAATAGATTTACATATTGTGAGGTGGTTAGTGTTCAAAGGACGTGTAGGTAAGGTTTCGGTTCGTGTGTAACCCTTTGGTATAATTTTGGTTTGGCCGAATAGGCTTTTGATACTAACTTGAGTGTAATTGGTTCCTATCGATGTCCTTGGACATGTTGATTTGTTTTTCATATTGAAGCGTGTTGTGGCGGTAAGTTACAAATTTTGATGTGGATGTGTCTAGCCTTGTTGAGTGTATTTGCTCTATCGATGCATCAATAAATTTTGAGTGTCTTGATTGTATCTCTCGGTGGTGTTGTTTATAATTCCCTTGTCTGGGATTATAATTTCCTTGAGTAGATATATTCCCATATTTGAATGTCACAGTATTTTGTCTAGCATTCTGATTTTCCAAAAATGGTAGGTTGCGTACAGAGTTGTAAGAATTTCCATAAGAATTGTTGTGGATGTTACTAATATAACAGGCATTCTCACATGTTGTGGATAATCTTCGTAGCTATGATTGTCTTTACAAATTTCACAAGAAAAAGTAGGAACATCAACTTGCTAAGTGACTTGTATAGGTGCAACGCCACTCGTCCCTTGCATATTTTTAATCATGTTTGTGAGAGAAAAAACTTGAGCACTTAGTGCAGTTATTGAATCCAATTCAGTAACTCCTAGAGCAGTTTTTGCTTGTGTAGCTCTGGAGATAGGGTATTGATAATCATTCAGAGTAATTCTCTCAAGAATTCTAACAACATTGTTATAAGTACAATCCAGCAGAAGTCCATTGGCTAATGCGTCGACAAGATTCCTTGTATGTGAATTCAACCCATTATAAAAAATCTCAATTTGTGTTTCTAGTTGAATGTCGTGCATGGGACAATGTAGAAGTAAAGATTAAGTTGTGTGTGTCACAAGATGTGGATTTAAGACAATCAATCCTTATTTAGGTGCATATTAGCCCTTTTACTATGCATCCCAATAGTGGTAAAATGTATCATGATCTCTATGAGATATATTGGTGGTCTGGGTTGAAGCATGATGTTGCCATTTTTGTGGCTCGATGTTTGGTGTGTCAAAAGGTGAAAGTTGAACATGAATTTCTTTCGAATTTTTTGCAACCTGTTGTGATTCCTGAATGGAAGGGAAACGAATCGCAATGGACTTTGTCTCAAATTTTCCTTTGACTCCATTGAAGAAAGATTTAGTATGGGTTATAGTTTATCGATTTTTGAAAAGTGCACATTTCTTGGCAGTGCATACCAATTATTCTTTGCAGTAGTTGGCAGAGTTGTACATTGCGTAAATTGTATGTCTTCATGGAGTTTTGATTTCTATCCTCTCCGATAGGGATCCTCGTTTTACTTCAAGGTTCTAGAAGAGTTTGCAAGAGGCTTTGGGGTCGAAGCTTACTTTCGGTATGGCTTATCACCCCTAAACTGATGATCAATCTGAGAGGGTAATTCAAGTGTTAGAAGATATGCTGCAAAGCTGTGTGAATTTAGTGGTAGTTGGGAGCAATATTTGCCTTTAGTAGAGTTTGCTTACAACAATAGTTTCTAAGCGAGTATTCGAATGGCACCACTCCTTTGTGTTCAATGGAGTTAGATGAAAAGAGGGTCGTTGGACCCAAATTAGTTCGAGAGACTGAAGAGAAAGTGAAGTTGATATGTGAGAGGTTGAAAGAAGCAACAAATAGGAAGAAATCTTATGCAAATTTGAAATTTTGAGACATCGAGTTTCAAGTTGGTGATAAGGTGTTCTTGAAGATTTCTCCTTGGAAAAAGATTTTAAGGTTCAGAATGAAGGGTAAGTTGAGTCCTAGGTATGTTGGACTATATGAAGTGATTGAGGGGATTGGATCGGTAGCTATCGACTTAAGTTACTACTGGAACATGAAAAAATTCATGATGTTTTCCATGTGTCTATACTTCAAAAGTGTCATTCAAATCCATCGCATATTGTGCCAGTAGAGGAGATTGAGGTTCCACATGATCTCCCTTCTGAAGAATAATCTATAGAGATTTTAGGTAGTGAAGAGAATGTTTTGTGAAACAAAAAAGTTACGTTAGTTAAGGTTTTGTGGCTCAACCACAAAATGGAAGAGGCTACTTGGTAAATCGAGGAAGCGCTGAGAAGTCAATATCCTTATCTATTTAGTTTAGTTAATTTCGAGGACAACATTCTTTTATAGGGAGAGAATTGTAGCAACCCAAAATTGGGCCTAGAAGTTTCGAGTGTATTTTTGGAATTTTAGCTTATATGTGCTTGAAATTTCATAAGGTTGGTAACCAGTAATGTTTTCGACTATGGCTATTAGGAAATTAATTCAATTTCTGAAAATGAGTTTTAAATACCTTTAATTTTGAAAAGAGGATTGATTTGTAAAAGAGTCAAAACTGAGAGTTTTTATGAAGCAATTTACCCATAATTTTAAAATCAACCTAAAACACCCCATTCTCCAAATTGATTTCACGATAATTTAATCCCCATAGTTGTTATTATTGTCCGTTCCAGTCTCCCAACTCTCCAATTGATTTTTACTTCCAAATACTTATCCCTCTTGATTTCTAACATTCTTTTAAACATAAATCTCTATCTAAAACCAAAAAAAAACCCCAAAAACCTTACTAATCTCATCTTCTTCTTCAAGAGTGGGTTTTACCGAATTTGTGTCAAAGTTCACTTTTCTTCCATCGAAGGTAACCATTCGTCCTTCAAATAGTTTTAAATGATATCTAGTCTCTTGAACTGAATTTTTAGACATTAAAATGCATGTTTTAAATAAAAGCCGAAAAGTTGGTTATTAATGGTGGATTTCAGGATTGTGGATTAAAATGTGGTTTCAAAGTGTGTTTCAACTTGTTTTAACATGATTAGAATGTTTCTAAATCTATATTGAATTTTTGTTGAGGATTTCTCAAGTTTTAATGATTTTTGTCATAATGGCCATTGTATGTCGAAAAATGTTGATACCATGAATTGACTAGTTTTGTATAATTTAACGGTTGGGAATTAATCATAGATTAATATCTAGATGAACATATTTCGTTTCGTGCAAAAAGTTTAACTGTAGGCCTAGATATACAACTTTGAAGTTTTCTATGTCAATAGATTCGATTAAAGGAGAATGTAGCTTAGGCTATTGTTTTTTACTATATAATGTGAGTTAATTACTACTTGTTGATTGTATGCTTGTGTGGTTTTTCTTGTTGAAGTGTTGGATTCAATAGGACCTTCAACAAGTAGAGACAAAGGTAAAGAAAAGCTTGTTTGAGCTTTCAGTTTTCTGGCAAAAGCATATTTCTGGTGAGTGTTTTGGAATCGTTGCTCGTAGACGATTAATTGTGTAATTGGGAATTTAGAAGTAGCCTAAACTCCTACTCTAAATTTTGGGTGTAAGTGTTCTTACACCTATGATTAAATGTCATATATATGTGTTTGTGCAATTGTGCAATTATGAAAGTATGAACATATATGAGATGATATGACATATGCCATAAGGTTCTGATGATTGTTGTGATAGAGAATATGTGGGTATGTTATTCATGCCAAGTGATAGTAAATATGTGGGTATGTTTCCATACTATGATTATAATCTGCCAATGATGTGAATATGCAGTGAATATTTTTGAAAAGTCGGTAAGTAAATATGTGATAATAATGTGGATATTTTGGCCTTGTGATTTTATGAGACCATTGGATATAGTTGGCATGTCATAGGATTGTGAATACTCACCTTTGTGATGTGATTTTGGGGATGTTGAGGCCTAGGGACAGTTTTCATAGAGATAAGGGAATGTGAGCTAAGCTTCATTCACTGGGATATGTGTGTTCGATGTGTTGGAGAGTGTTAGCTATATGCCTCATTTATGGGACATGTTCAACTCTATGATTCATTTTGGTGTGTTGAAGATCCATGTATCCAATGTGTGGTGATAAAGTCCACATTATGTTTCATAGCCTCAAGAGCCAAACTATCATATAATGTGACTAAATGTGATTAAATGTGATTTATAGGTGCTGTGTTATATGCTTAAATAATCATGTGATTAGTGTGATAAATGTGTAATGGTATAAATGGAAGATGATTAGAAATAAGAAATATGATATTAGAGGTAAATATGTTATGAATATTTGACATGTCTGCTTAGTCGATGCATAATGACTTGTTTGCATAATGGTTGTTTTGAGCATTCACTGAACTTAGTAAGCTCATCCACTCCTTTTTACCATTGTAGATAAGTAGTGTCGGTGTGAACGGTGTTGTCTCAAGGGGTGATCCAAGCCAAGTACTTTAGTTGCTATTAGTAGGTGCTATTTGATTTTTTTTTTTTGTTTTGGGAATAAAACACAATGTGGTAGATGTTATGTTGGTTTTGCTAAGATTTTGGTTGTTTGCATGCCTATTAGACTTGGAAATTGTGGACTTGAAATATGATGTTGGGATTGATATTTAGGACATTTTGGTGCTAAATTTATGTGGTATCTGATGCATGAAGTTTTGATCTAGCTCAAAATGATCTATGTGATGATATATGTTGTGTTTCTAAGGCCTGGAATAGAGGTATCGATATTCGGGTTTTAAAAATGATACCTCTGCAATTTTCAAAGTGCAGGAATTCAGTTTCACTAGTTGGTATCGATATTTTGCCACAAGTATCGATACTCGGGATAAAATTGTTGATACTTTTTCAGTGGTACCGATATTTTCCTATAGTTGAGTTTTTAAGACGAGAAATAGTAAACTAATTTGGTATCTACTTTCCTAGCAGTATCGATACCACTTGAGAGAATTATTGATACCACTCTACCAGTATCGATACCTACGTAACAGTTTTGGGATATTTTGCTAAGTGATCCTAACGATTGTTTGGTGCTTATTTTATGATGGTACAATGTATGTTATCACATTTGATACACCCTAGAGTAAGTATGACTAGAATTCGTATGAATGCCATAATAATAACAGAAACAAAAAGATGTATGTAAGTAATAATATGTCGACTTATGTTGTATGCAATGTGAGATGATGGTGTAGCATCCTGTTCTCAGGCTCGACGATCGGACTGGTATAGGGTGTTACACAAAACCTCAATGTGTACACATTTCTTAAAATGCATTTCTTATTATTAATTAATGCCTCACATTACACTTAGTAAAAAAAGTTTCAAAATAATTGATGTGTACTCATTTCTTAAAACGTATTTCTTATTATTAATTAATGTCTCAATAGTAAAGGAACAATGAAAAATATTTAAAAACACATTAGACTTGTTACAACTTTTTTACAACACAAAAGTTCATTAAAAACAACTTCTTTAAAGTGTAATCCTACTATCTACCCAATTCCTAAGTTGATCTTATTTTCTATATGCATAGTATCCAAGCTCGCTGTGTAACACGTCTAACCCATATCCATCACTAGAATAGGGTTACGGAGTATTATTAGAGTTTACATTACAAACAAACAAAATTTTGATCATTCCATAACTTATCAATATTCATAATAAAACCAATAAAAAAATGCATACTGCCCCTTATAAGAGCACTCGAGGCCCTAAATACGCGTTAGAAACAAGTTGGAACTAAATGGGAAACTCAAAGAATTTTTCAGAAAACATTGTAAATTTTCCAAGCTATAGGGTCACACGGCTGTGTGGCCAAGCCATGTGACTCACACGACCAAAAGACACCGTGTCTTAGGCCGTGTGGACATTCAAAATAGGGACACATAGCTGTGTCCCAGCCTATGTCCTTACCCGTGTAACTCACTGACTTGGGTCACACGGTCAAGCCACATGCCCGTGTGCCAGGCCATATATGTAACACCCCTCACCAGTATTCAACATCAGAATAAGGTTACGAAACGTTATCAAACATATCATACAATTACACATACTTTTACAAATTTAGTATAATCATCAATCAACAATATTCATATCATCCCTAAAACAAGCCTACGAGTCCCAAAACATGCATTCGGGGTGGTTCGGGACTAAACCGATAACATTAAAAACTTCTCGAACACATAGAAAATTTTTCAAAAAATAGGGGACACATGCCCATGTGGCCCAGTCATGTAGACATTCAAATGGGAGCTCATGGCCATGTCCCAGCCCATGTCCTACCCTTGTAACTCTCTGAATTGGGTCACGCGACCAACAAACACGCCCGTCTGCCCTAAAAATGGCGACACAAGCCCATGTGCCAGGCCATGTACTAGGCTGTGCCAAACCTATAGGGTATACTATCTTATGTCACACAGCCAAGTCCTATGCCCGTGTGTGAGGCCATGTGGGGCATATTGACTTGGTTTTAATTTCATCACTAGGGGACACACGGCCGTGTAACCTGACCATCTATCACACACCGCTAAGACACACGCCTATGTCTCTATTTGAGTATTGTTTTACACGATCTTTGTTTGAATATTCCACTGAAGCATTGAGCGACTAAACAAATCTCGTGATTTCTTTGATGAAGATTGATATGGTTTATTCATCGATCTTTTCCTCGAATCTCTAGCTTCGAAATTCGCCTTTCTCTTTTCTTTGCCAAGTTCTTCGACTTTACAGGCTCTATCAACTAACACAACAAATTCTTTTAATTCAAAAATCCTGACCAACAGTCTGATGTCTTCGTTTAACCCATCTTCAAACCTTTTACACATTATGGCCTCATTTGAAACACATTCCCGAGCATATTTACTGAGTCTCACAAACTCTCGCTCGTATTCTGTCACGGACATACGACCCTATTTCAACTCTAAAAAATCTTTGTGTTTTTGATCAATAAATTGTTAACTGATATATTTATTTCTGAATTCAGCTTGAAAGAATTTCTAGGTAACTCTTTCTCTCGGTACCACTGATACTAGGGTATTCCACCACTGATACGTAGTGTCCTTTAATAGTGAAACGACACATTTTAAACACTCCGCTGGTGTGCAAGAAAGTTTATCAAATACTTGAATAGTATTTTTAAGTCAAAATTCAACTCTCTCGAGATCATCATCAACGGTATCTCTGAACTCTTAAGCCCCGCATTTTCAGATTTTATCTACTGGTGGCTTATTCAATCTTAGAAGTTCCACACCTTAAGGAGCTACGAGAATCGGTTTGGGATAAGGTGGGGTTGGAGGTTGTTGAGTAGCCGAATTTGTTCGAACATACTCCGTAAACCACTCATTTATCATCTGGAAGAAGGCTTCTTTAGCCTCTCCTCCCTGGCGACCCGATACGAGTCTAGAATTGGATTGCACTACGCCGTGAACGAAGCCAGGTGTATTACTTTCAACATCATCCACTACAGCTCGATTGGAATCCATTTACTATATGAAAACACAATTTAAATTGTCAGGAGTCATCACACTATCACATGTTATATATGGCATGTATAGCTAGACTCTCACACACGCTACGTTAGTCTAAGAATCAACTAAACTGTAGCTCTGATACCAATAAATGTAGCACCCCTCACCCGTATTCAGTGCCATAATAGGGTTACGTAGCGTTACCGAACGTATCATACAATTTCACATACATTTCACATACATTTACAAGTTTAGTATAATCATCAATCAACATGTAACACCCCAAACCCGGCCTAGACGTTATGACCGGATTTGGCATGTCACATAGAAGGGTTGTTTAAAATTACATGTTCGTTTAAAAAGTTCATTTTCTTTTTGAAAGCTTCGAGCTTTGTTGCTTATAAAAACCCGATTTGACTTTATGGTTTTCTTATAAAAACGTTATCGATATTGTTATTGTTAAAAACTTTGCTTACAATTGAAATGAGATTCAGTGATTTGCAAAAATGTGATATTTTGAAAACCCTAATTGTAATTTCAGGAAAAAACTCAAGTTTAATCGTTTATAGTTTGAAAATAATCAAAATGAAAGTTTAAAAGAAAAATTAAGTCCAATGGCCTTATTACAAAATATTGAGCCCAAATTAAAATAACCTTAAAATAAAGAAAAAACTTGAAATTTACTAAAGGGCGTGAGAAGTACTCTGATGTATGGACACCACAGAGTCCTCCGCAGCTCCAAATCCTTAATGTTGGGGATCACTTAGAAGGTTAAAGCATAGGGGCGAGTTGTGAGAACTCAGTGTGTAATACCATAATCGATCATTAACTGGGCCTAGGCCCGTACAGAAGCAAATTGAGCCGAAGCCCATACAGAAGCAGACTGGGCCAAAGCCCTATTCGGTAACAATCTGGGCCTTAGCCCTATAATCATGATAATGAGACTAGAGTATGATAAACCGTAAAAGTAGCATATTTTAACCCCATATTTAGCATACTTTTGGATGATTTAGCCCTCAATTTATGTAAAAAGGTGCTTTTAATCCTTTCTTTTCATGTTTTATACCTAAGAAAGCACCTAGGGACAAAAAGAACGAGAAACGAGCTTAAAACGGGCCAATTTGGGCCAAAGTGGAAATCGACACGGCCTGGACTTCAATTTACACGGCCGTGCCTCAATCAACAGAATTGAAACACGGCTTGGACCACGATTTACACGGTTGTGTCTCAATCAATAGAATCAAAACAAGGCCTGAAGTCGATTTACATGGGCGTATGCCATGGCCGTGGCCCTGTCGTGGAAAAGAGGAATTTCACTCGGAAAAGGATACTTAGGGAGAAAGAAACGCATTCCAAGAGCCTATATAAAGACCCTAAGTGCACCTAAAAGAGGACGGTCAGTTAGACAGTCAGCAAGGCCAAGGAGCCGAGCCAGAAGGCTAGATTCGTGGGAATCACTCAAAGATAGCCAGTTGATTCTTCTCAAGAAGCGAAATTCTACTCAAGACGGTAGATCTCTCCTTCAATTCCTTCAGGAGGTTTTAGGGATTTCTTATGTTTTGTTTTATTTTTTCTCTTGAGATGTTTTATTTTATCATTATGAACTAAACCCTTCAGATACCTGAAGGGGATGAAACCTAGATGAATCTTGTTATTGTTTTCTGAACTATATGATAAATACTTAGTTTGTTCTTAATTATGTGTGCCTAATCCTTGTGTTAATATTTCCAGAATATTGATTCAAGTCGAATGTGCTTAGGTGGTGGAGCAAAAGTCCATGCTTAAGAGTAGATCTTGCATAATTAAGCGGAGTTGATCGCGTGCCTAGAGATAGGGTGACGAGATTTTGTCAGATTAGGGTGAAACCTAATATGGGAGTCCATAGATCGAGTTAATCCGATTATAGGGGTTTTAATTAGAAAGAGATTTTAATTAATCAACCTAGGATTTGACGTTATTCGCCTGGAGAGAGGGTTTAATATAATTTAGGGAGTCTTATGGATCAAGCTAAGTGAATAAATCATCTGGTTCAGTGTTAGATAACAAGTGAAGTCTAGGTGGATTCCTTCTAGGGTATCGACATAATCAACTGAGTTCTTCTAAAAGTTATTTCTTCAATTTTTTCTTTTTTGTCTTTGCATCTTAGTTTAGTAATTAGATTTTAGTTTAAATCAATCACTTCATATTTAGGCTAAATAATAGAAAGAAAGTGAGTATTAGTACTTTAAATTCCCTTGGGTTCGACAATTCGGTCTTGCCTAAAATATACTACTGTTTGATAAGTGCACTTGCCTTAAGTCGTTGTCAGAGTTAGTTTCTAGGTTCGATCATTAAAACTCGACAATTTTAGACGATCAAGTTATTGGCGCCGTTGCTGGGGAACTAAAATATTAAGAAAGCTATATTTTTATTACTTTAACCAGTATTTTTATTTTTATTTTTATTTTTATTTTTATTTTATTTTCGTAATTTATTTTATTTTATTATTTTAGTCTTGCTAAATTTTCTTTCTTTTCCTAGCAGGTACCTCTAGTTTATGACTAGAAGGAACACGACAGGACCTCTAATATACGATAGTGATATCGAAGCTACCGCTCGTAGGAATCGCAGAGAAATCAGGCGAGCCTTAACTTACCAAGAAGGCAAATCCAATCCTACTGAAGGGATGGATGAAAATAATCCACCACGAGATGTGGCAGAAAACAATGCTCCGCGTACTATGTATGATTATGCTAAACCTCATTTAACATGAGCAGAATCTAGTATTGTTATGCCTATTATAGCTACTAATAATTTTGAATTAAAGCCTAACACTATACAAATGATTCAACAATTTGTTCAATTTGATGGTTTGCAGGATGAAGACCCGAATACTCATATATCAAATTTTTTAGAGTTCTATATACCTTCAAAATAAATGGCATTTCTGATGATGCCATATGGCTTCGGTTATTTCCCTTTTCATTAAGGAATAAATCTAAACAATGGTTGAACTCGTTACCACGAAGCTCAAAAACCACATGGGATCAAATGACCAAGAAATGTTTATTAATATATTTCTCACCAGCCAAAATGGCCAAATTACGGAATGATATTTCTTCTTTTGTGCAGATGGATTTAGAGACATTATACGACGCATGGGAGAGATACAAGGATCTCTTGAGGAGATGTCCACACCACGGACTACCTTTGTGGCTACAAGGCCAAACTTTTTCCAATGGTGTAAATCCCTCAATGAGACAACTAATAGATTCAGCCGCGGTGGAATTCTGAATAACAAAACTCCTGAAGTAGCCTACGAGTTTATCGAATAGATGTCACTGAACAACTATCAGTGGCAAGTTACAAGGACAAGACCAACAAAATTAGCCAGAGTTTTCAACATCGACGCAGTAACCATGCTGTCAAATCAGGTAGAGATGATGAATAAAAAGCTTGACAATTTGTGTTCTTTGCAGGTAAATTCGGTAATGCAGTGCGACGCAAGTGGAACCGTGGCAAATCCTGAGTACGCACCCTACCAACCGGGCACGAAAAATGAACAAACGAATTATATAGTAATAATTTTAGATCTAATAATAATCCTTATAGTAACACCGATAATCCAAGTTAGAGGAACCACCCAAATTTTTCGTGGTGAGGTCAAGGAGGCCAATGAAATCAAGGAAATCAAAAACAACAACCTCTTCCAAATTTCCAAAATCAGCACTATCCACAGGAAAAGGAGTCGAGTCTTGAAGAAATACTGAAAAAGTTCATGGCAAACACAGATGCCCGTCTCCAAAAAACTGATACAACACTTGATAACCAAGAAATATCGATCAAAGAGATTAAGGACTGAGTCGGGGAAATCACTAAAATGGTTGGACAACTCGCGTAGCTGATGTCTGAACGACCACAAGGGCGTTTACCGAGCAACACTGAGATTAACTCAAAGGAGCAAATCCAAGCCATAATAGCTCATAGTAGTATAAAGGTAGACGAACCCAGTTTAATATAAGGAGACGAAGTGGAAGAAGATAAAATTGCGGTAACACAAGAAAAGCCAAAACCGGCAATCAAAGAGTACTAGCCTCGCATACCTTATCCCGAAGAGTTGAAGAGAGATGATTCAGAAGAACAGTTCAGTAAGTTTCTTAAACTTTTAAAGAAATTACATATTAACTTACCACTTCTTGAAGCTCTTTCACAGATGCCAGATTAGAGGAAATTTTTAAAACAGCTTCTGACGAAAAAACGTAAGCTAGATGAGGAACCACATGTGGAATAAAACGCAATATGCTCAGCAATGTTACAAAATAGACTACCATGGAAGCTAAAAGATCCAGGGAGTTTTACAATCCCATGTTTAATTGGTAGACTAACTGTTGATAATGCATTAACTAATTTAGGGGCAATTATAAATGTCATGCCCTATAAAATGTTTAAGTAGCTAGGTCTAGTGAAACCCAAACAAACTAGGATGAGTATTCAATTAGCTGATAAAACTGTTAGAATTCCTAGGGGTATTATCAAAGATGTTCTTGTAAAAATTGACAAATTCGTTTTCCCACTAGATTTTGTTGTCTTAGACATGGATGAGGATAACTCGATTCCTTTAATCCTAGGAAGACCCTTTTTAGCAACTGCCAGAACTAAAATTGATATTGCCATAGGAGAACACATACTTTGTGTATGTGATGAATCGATTAGTTTACAAGCTCTTGAATCAGCCAGGACATCGATCAATGAAGGTGAGAAAGTAAATTCAGTTGATAATCAATCTGTTCAAATCCCACCGCAGGAACAACCACAGAGCTACAAACTTGAACAGAAGCAAGGACCCTGTGCCAATAAAGAAGAATTATGTAAGAAGCAAAGCTTTGAGGACAATGAACTAGAAAAGTGGAAAACACATTTTTAAGAGAAGCCGGAACCACACGAGGCAAAACCAAAGGAGCATCTAGAAGAACTCGTAGGGACATCGAATCACTTCAAAATAGGAGATCAGGTACGCAATATCCTTCCATACGAAACAGTCGAGGTAAGCAATCTCGTATTTGACACTTTTAAGGTAAACACTTCTCGACTTAACCTTTATCATGAAAATAAAAGCATGAGGAAATATATTAAAACATTTAAACCGCCATAACCATACAAGCAAAAAGGGAAAGTCTAGCTTAAGACTTTAAACAAGCGCTTCTCGGGAGGCAACCCGAGCACTAATACTATCTCTTTATTTCTATTTTTGGTTATTTCTTTTTTATTTTTATTTTTCTCCCTTTCCAGAATTTTAATGAATCAAAAGTACAGATTCCCAGACCACATGGCCTAGCACACGGCTGTGGTCGTGGCCGTGTGAGTACTCCGGATCATCATACTGGCATGGCAGGGATGGTACGCGTCAGAACGAATTAATTTTTCTAAAGTCACGGACGCAACCACCGCGCCACAGCCGTACGATGCGACTGTGGCCGACACTAAGAGATCATACACGGCCGTGGCAAACTACACATGGGCGTGGGCAAGATGATACGTCCCACACCACGGCCATGTCAAGCGGCCGTGGACGACACTGATTTGCCAAACACAGGCTGGACACGCCCGTGCTACCCAACCGTGCTAACATGCTGACTTTTCACCAACAATCGTGGCTTGCTGAAAACGGGCATGGAGAATCAACATGCCTATACACATGGACGTGCAAGGAGGCCATGTGAAATGACACGCCCTCAGGCCACGGGCATGGGAACGTACCAGAATTAAGCCCCTATTTAAACACCAACCCCACCCTCCCCATTCTTCTACTTACCACCTCTCTTCTCCTTTCCTACTTCCAGATTTCTCTCCTCTCCTTACAAATTTTCTAGACCCTTAAACTATATCATGTCAAAGAAGCATAAGAGGCCAACCACAATCTCCTAAAAGGAGCTTGATTCACATGAGTTCATGCCGGCAGCTTCAGCTACTCAACACGCCAAAGGTCTTCAAAACTTTTCGTTTCTTGGTGTTAGGTTCATCAGGCTGCTAGAGAATCACACTAGAACCACGACCACAGCCCCTCCGCAGCCTTAGAAGTCACACCCACTTCACGAACCATCTATCAATAAGGACTCCTTAGTCCATTAATCTTTTCTTTGAATTTCAATTTTCTTCTTGGTCTCATTCTCTTTATTTTTCTTGTCCTTAATTATATTATTAGTATATTTTTAATGTTTCTTTAGATTTCCTACCTATATCTTTCCAAGCTACCCAATTTCTTCATCTAGCAGTGCTTGTCAGTAGCCACCCCACCAGGCCCATAGAAAATGCCCTCACCTCCAATTCGACAAGGGAACAAGGATTTATCCAAAAATTCAGGAAGTGTTACTTCTTCCCCTTTTCTTTTGATTTTATTATTACATGATTACTTATCTATCTTTATACATTGAGGGCAATGTACATCTTAAGTGTGGGGGGTAAAAGTACCTAACTTTTTGCTTTATTCTCAAATCTCTTAATTTAGTCTTGTTCCGAAGTATTTTTCTCATATTATTAATTAGGGTGAAATTTCTGATGATTTGTGATTTTTATTAATATGTTTTGGATTAAGTCATTGATAATTGTGCATTGATGATTAAAATTGAAGAATACTAGAGAATCAAGCATGATAAGTCTATTTTTTTAAGAATAAAAAATTTTCTAGGTTGTTGAACTGAATTTGAATATTACCTTGAAGTTTGAAATTTATAGGGATTGATGTCAAAAACACCCATAATTTTTGTGAGATTTTGAGCCTTGTAGAGCATATATTCTTTTTCGTGCTCACTTTATTAATTATGAGTGTGTCAACATTGAATAGCTATTCTAGAACTTGCCTCGATTATACATGTCAAGACCACATTATTGATTTGATATACTGAGATGATAAAGGCACCTAGGTTTTAACCCATTAACTCTACTAAAAAGCCTACCTTCATAATTAACCCTTAGAACCCTTTTTATTGATTCACCCACTAATATTAACAAAAAACCCTTTGTATTTGTTATCGTCATTCTTTTGACCACCCTTCTATCAAGAATTGATTTGATCAATTGCCTAATTGGTTTAATTCAGTTGATAAAGTTCTTTCTTTATTATGTATTTACTTAGTTTGTTCTTAAAAAAATTGATCAAAAAATCAAAGTATATTCAGCACTAGTAGTATAAAAAGTGAGCTTGTGCATTTAATTTTCAATTATCAAGGAAAAAGCTCATAGTATTATTAGTTTCAAAGTTTCAATTGATGTAATCATTTATTTTCCAGTTCACTATTCTTAGTTAGGTAAATTTGTCAGGTCAATCTCGATTTTTAACCTTCTAATTTAGCCTTTATCCACTCCTTTAACCCAAGCCCATTACAACCATGTTAAAGATCCTTTGATTTGTGTACCATCTCATATTACAGTGGTGGAGATTTGATTTTCAGGCAAGCCTATGGGATTAACTTTTGAGGTTCGACTGTTGAGTGCATAATTGTCAACCTTAAACATTTTTGAGTGATTTGAGTAAATTTTTAGTGAGGATGTCAATCCTTGTCAGTTTTAAATTAAAGGTAATTATTTAGATAAGGGGAGACACCTATGTTTTCATACTACAAAATCTATAACTTAGAATTGTTTGAATCTTTAGGAGTCCTTGAGTTAAATTATCTATGTATGAATTATCTATGAATTATGATGAAGCATTATTAATGAGAATAATGAATTGTGGAAAGTTCGTTTTAATTGAAAGTTGAGAATTTTGCTTAAGGACAAGCAAAAGTTTAAGTGTGGGGGTATTTGATAAACCATAAAAGTAACATATTTTAACCCCATATTTAGCATACTTGTAACACCCCAAACCCGGCCCAAATATCACGATTGGATCTGGTATGTCACTTGGGAAGAATTTATAAAACTTTGCAAACTCCAAGACAATTTTTAAGTCCCTTTCTGAAAACTCCAAGTTTAGTAGTTCATTTGAAAACTCACTAACCATTTAAGGAAAATTTTTAGATAACCCAATCTTTGTGTTTCGGTGATGTTTGAAACACATGTTTGTTACGTTAGATTAAACTATAAGTTTGTCGTAAAAATCTGTTTAAAATTCGTTAATTAAGTTGTGAGAAAAACTTTCATTTGCATTTTGTAAAAACGTCTTATCGATTATTTTGTATTCAAAACGTCTACATTTTAAATCGAAATTCAACCAAATTAATAGTGGCCTTATTACATAACAGAATCCAAAAAATTAAAGAAAAGTAAAGTTCTAATTAATAAAACCGTGCATGGCCACCTCGTAGTCCTCTCCGGCCCAAATCCTCTGCACTATGTATTACCTGCAAAAAGTTAAGCAAAATAGTGAGTTAAGAGACTCAGTGTGCAATTGCCATGCACCATCACTGGGCCCGAGCCCATGCTTTTACCATTTGGCCCTTAGCCCCTTTGCATAATCACATTGGACGAAGCTCCCTCAAAATCATATTAGGCCTTAGCCCTACAACACAGTATAAGAGATAGCATATGCAAGATGATGCAAAACCCAACCCAGCCTAAATTCTATCCGCTACACACCACCCGTTCCTGCCAATCACACCAGTGGGGAATTCTACAATCGACCCTCACCGCTACACACCATCGATGGCAGTCATGCTACAGTCAACTACTCATCACCAAAACATGTGGCATAGCCACCGATATTATGTGACCACGTCACCAAAATAATTGTGACTACGTCACCGGAGTATGTGGTATAACCACCGAAAACACTGCCCCTTTCATCATTATCATATCCCCGTGTCCATACAACATACGACCATAGTGGTATGAATGCAACATATAATGCAACATATAACAGCATACTTAAAATATTCAAAGCATATGCATATTCATGCCAACGTCAATACTTATCAAGCATAATCAGAGAATAACTCACCTGGTGTTACGATTTTTATCCTCTATGGGTAACACAATAGTTGTTACTGCATTTTCGGCTTTCAAACAACTTATATATATTAACATACAAAAGAATGTGTGGGAATTACACACCTGTAAACGCGGAGGCCTAAACTCTCAATTTGGTTGACACTCTTAGAAGAGGGAACAACTGCAATCTGTCGATTCAAATTTGAAGCCGGTCCACAACCCGATGGAAAGTCTCGTATTGCCGATACTGTACGTTTTTTGAACTTAGGGGTAGGGACTACGAGTCCAACCCCCTCCTTCTCTTGACTAGCATTTGAATCCATGATAGATCTTGATCAGAGAACCATGTTAAAGCACTAAAAAGAATGAAAGAATAGATACTCATATCGAAGAATTCCCTTACTTAGATTTACAAAAGCCAAACGCCAACTGATTGGCCTAAGAAATCGATTGAGTCCCTAAAACATCACTATGTTAGAATCAATTCTCCACATAAATTAAAAAGAATGGCCTTTCAGCCAACCAAGCTGATAAGAATCCCTTACCACCCATTTGGCCAACCCCTACTTACCAAGATCCCCTTGAACACATGCCACACGACAACGAGATGCCAGAACCACAACCTTATACAATCGACCAGTGCCCCAAAGTGTAAGTCAGAACTCCGGTTTAACCAGACCAAGAGAATAAGGAAGATGAATAAAAGGAAAAAAGGAAGAAGCTCCTTACCGAATCGACCGATTAACGAGTGGAGAGTCTACACCCAACTACTAGCAAAGCCGATAGGGAGGGTGCCTACACTTGACGTAAAGAGGGGTTTCTACTTCCACAGAGATATGAAGTAAAGAAGAGAAGGAAGAAGATAAAAAAGATAAAAAGGTCTCGGCTAAGACACTTACAGATTTGACTTAGGTTCTACTATGCAAAAGCAAATAGCATATGGAAGAAAAAGATGCAAAAGACACAAATCACCACTCTTATGTTCAGCTAGAAAAGAATAAGGTAGAGAGGAAGAAGAATTTTGGCTTGACAAAGGAGAAGGTGATAGGAAGGTTCGGCTTAGGAGAAGTGAAGTGTAGAATAAGTATGAAATTAAAGAAAAAAAAAGAGGGTTGCTAAAGCAGGAAACCGAAATGGTGTGAAGGGATTCGGTTTGCAACTAAAAGATGATTTGATTCGAGAGAAAAATGGAAGAAAAAGTGATGCTTGCTAAGAAAGATTACTTGCCGAAAATGAGAAGGGTTATAGACATTCGGCACCTTCAAGGTTTAAGCTACCCAAATTGCACCCCAAAAATGACACACCTTCACTCCTTAAAATAGAAAATGCTAATGGCAACAAGGCAAGTTTCGGCACACCCCTAGCTAACACTAACACGAATTCAACCCCCTAACAAGCTTCCCACAATCAGCCAACATCCCCACCAACCTCAAATCCCATATTTTTCTCGTACATTCACTCTTTTTCACCTATTTGGATTAGTTTAAACACTTCAAACTCCACCTTTCCTTCATGGCCACACATTTAAAATAATTTGACTCAGTCCCTCAATTACCTTGGAGAGCCCTTGCCGAAACCATCACCTCAGCTTCCTCAGTGCAAAAATAAACCTCATGAATGCTGCCAATGCGACTCGAACCCCTTCCTCATGCTACTTCCTTGTGATGCCACTTTCCTGCAACCCAAGTGGCGTCTCTTTGCCACTTTACCACTGCACTTCTTATGTCAAAAACACAAGCAATGATCCTTAAAGCCTATCCCAACTAGCTCTCCCCTAAAGTGCCCAAAATTGAAATTTTCACCAAGGCTCAAGCTCAACCCCGAGCCTTTTCGGGAACCTCAAACATAACAAATTAACAGATAGAGCATACCAAACACATAGAAACATAATAAATGCAAAGCCCCTAATTCCCAGATGTTATAGTTCTACCCCGCTTAAAGAAATTTCAGCCTCGAAGTTTACCTGGTCAAAAGAGGTTTGGGTGTTGCTGACGCATAACATCCTCTAGATCCCACGTGGCCTCTTCTGAATTGTGATTTCGCCATAGAACTTTGACCAAAGGAACTAATTTTCTTCTTAGCACGTTAACGCCTCAGTCCAAGATTTGCATAGGTTTTTCTTCGAAAGACAGGTCTGGTCTTACCTCAATCTCCTCCACTGGCACAATGTGAGACGGATCCGAACGATAGCGCCTCAACATCGAGACATGGAACACATCATGTATCTGCTTCAATTCTGAAGGTAACTCAAGCTGATACGCCACTGGTCCTACACATTTCAATACCCGATAAGGCCCGATGAACCAGGGACTTAGATTGCCTTTCCGTCCAAACCTCAAAACTTTCTTCCAAGGCAAAACTTTCAGAAACACCTAATCACCCACTGCAAATCTATATCCTTACGCTTTAGGTCAGCATAGGATTTATGTCTGTCAGAAGCCTCCTTCAATCGAGTTTGAATCAACTTAATTTTCTCCTCTATCTCCGAAACCAACTCCGGACCCCACATCTGACGCTCACCCAACTCTGTCCAGCAAGTAGGAGTACGACACCTCCGTCCATACAATGCTTCATAGGGCACTATCTGAATACTAGACTTGTAACTGTTGTTGTATGTGAATTTTGCCAACAGTAAGAACTCCTCCCAACTACCCCTGAAGTCAATGACACAACCTCTCAGCATATCTTCCAAGATTTGAATTACCCTCTCAGACTGGCCATCAGTCTGTGGATGAAATGTTGTGCTGAAGTCTAGTCTTGTACCCAATGCTTGATGTAGCGCCTTCCAAAATCACGACGTAAACCTAGGGTCCCTGTTTGATATGATGGACGCTGGTACCCTATGCAACCTCACAATCTCTGCCACATACAGCTTAGCCAGCTTCTGTAATGAGTAGTTGATACAAACAGGTATGAAATGGGCGGACTTTGTCAACCGATCCACAACCACCCATACCAAATCTTTCTTAGTAGGCGTAAGAGGTAGCCCACTAACAAAGTCCATTGTAATCCTCTCCCATTTCCACTGTGGAATTTTCACCTAGTGCAATAACCCCAAGGCAAGTAATGTTCTGCTTTCACCTGCTGACACGTCAAACACTTCCCCACAAACTTAGTAATTTCTCGCTTCAATCCGGGCCACCAGAACTATTCACATAGATCCCGATACATCTTATTCCCACTAGGATGCATAGCGTAAGGGCTACTAAGCGCCTACTGAAGAATCATCTGCCTTAACCTAACATCCTTCGGCATGCAAACCCTCTCACGGAAACACAATACCCCATCACTGTTCAGACTATAATCCTCTACCCCACCATTCTATACTTGCAGAATTCGAGCACTCAAGACATCATCCGATAACTGCTTCTCTTTAATCTGCCTTACCCATGTCGACTTCACCTGAAGTTCAGCTAACAACCTCCCATCATCATACAAGCTGAAATGGGCAAACATTGCCCTTAAATCTGATATTACCTTCCGACTTAACGTATCTACCACCACGTTAGCTTTACCCGGGTGGTACTCGATCGAGCAATCATAGTCCTTCAATAGCTTAATTCACCTCCACTGTCTTAAATTCAACTCCTTCTGAGTAAGGAGATATTTTGAACTCTTGTGGTCGGTGTAGATAATGGACTTCTCCCCATACAGGTAATGTCTCCAAATCTTCAGAGCGAACACTACCGCAGCCAACTCCAAATCATTCGTGGGATAGTTCATCTCATACGGTCTTAATTGCCGAGACGCATACGTAACTACCTTCCCATCTTGCATTAACACACATCCTAATCCCCGTGTGTAAGGCATCACAATAAACAATAAACCCTTTCCCCGCCTCAGGCTGAATCAAAACCGGAGCTTCCATAAGATCCTTTTCAGCTTCTCAAAGCTTTCCTACTGCTTAGCAGTCCAAACAAATGCTACCCCTTTCCACAACAACTTGGTTAAGGGTGCCGCAATCAAAGAGAATCCCTCAACAAACTTTCTATAGTACCCAGCCAATCCCAAGAAACTTCGAATCTCTGCCATAGACTAAGGCGGTTTCCAATCCAACACAGCTTCAATTTTTCGGGGATTAACCCTAATCCCCTCTACAGATGCAACATAACCCAAAAATGTAACCCATTTCAACCAAAATTCACTCTTACTGAATTTGGCGTACAAGTGCTTTCCCTCAAAATCTGTGAACCACCCGAAGATGTGAATCATGTTCTTCTTCCATCCCGAATATACCAGGATGTCGTCTATGAACACCACAACAAACCGATCCAGATAGGGTTGGAATACCCGGTTCATCATATCCATAAACGCAGCTGGTGTATTGTCAACCCAAACGACATCATTAAAAACTCTTAGTGACCATAACGAGTTCAAAAAGCTATCTTGTGAATATCTGCTTCCCTGACCTTAAGCTCATGATATCCTGACCTCAAATCTATATTCGAAAAGACTGAAGCCCCTTTGAGCTGATCAAACAAATCATCAATTCTCGGTAGTGGGTACTTGTTCTTGATGGTCAACTTATTCAATTGGCAGTAGTCAATGCACATACACATCGACCCGTCCTTTTTCTTCACTAACAACACCGGCGATCCCCATGGAGATACACTTGGTCGAATAAAACCACGATCCAACGCTCTTGGATCTAAGCTTTAAGTTCTACCAGCTCCTTCAGTGCCATCCTATAAGGGGCGATAGACACCTGAGCTATACCCGGAAGTAACTCAATTCCAAACTCCACTTCATGATCCGGAGGCAACCCAAAACTCCTCAGGAAAGACATTCACGAATTCCTTCACTGTTCTAACCCCATTAATAGTCACTTCCTTTGCATCCAACATACTGATAAAAGCTAGGAATGACTTGCACCCATTCTGAACCATCTTAATAGCCCTTAATGCAGAAACCACGTTAGATAAATAATTCCTTCTTTCCCCTATTACAACAACCTCTTCGCTCTCTCGGGTACTCAACACCATTTGCTTAGTCGCACAATCCAATTTAGCTTGATGTTTAACAAACCAATCCATGCCTAAGATGAGGTCAACCTCCTCGAATGGTAATTCCATCAAGTCAGCCGAAAACAATACCCCTTGAATTTCTAAAGGCACACCCTTAAATAATTTGTTCACTACTACCGATTGTCCTAACGAGCTAACCAAAGTCATTTCTCTAGAAGCTATTTCAGATTCTATGCTTAAAGTCTCAGATATAGTACAAGCAACATAACAGTGGGTCGATCCAATATCAATCAAAGTAAGAAATGGCTTATCAGTTATAAGAAACGTACCGGTTATGACGTTTGGTGCGTCGCCATCCTCTCGCCGACGAGCTGCATAGACTAGACCCAGTTGTCTTACTTATGCATTACCGACACCCCTACCTGGTGTTCCACGACCCCGACCAAAACCATTTCTCTTTTCAATAGGACCACGACCTCTCGGTGGTTGCTGCCCACTTTTCTTGAACTAAGTAAAACCCTGACCTAATAGCCGCACCTTATCGAACTCTTGTGGACAATCTCTAATCATATGGTCCTTAGATCCACACTTGAAACATCCCCCAGTTCTTTTCCAACATTCCCCCGGATGCATCTTCCCACACTGAGCACATCGACGAAACTGACCCACTACGATAGGCGTCAGAACTCGAGCTGGCCCATCAAACCTAAGCCTTTTCTAAAACCCTCAAATGATCTCGATGACCCAAAACTTCTCTTATTTTTACCTCGATCTTTATCCCTATTCTGTCTCTCCGTCCTCTTTACCTCCTCGGCTATTTTAGCTTTCTTAACCAAAATGGCAAAGTCCCTTTCCCGCTGCGAGCTATCAATACCCTCAACTCATCCTGCAGCCCATCTTCAAATAGCACGCAACGCTCATAGTAAGTCGGCACTATTCCTCAAGCGTAATGGCTCAAGCACAAAAATTTTGCCTCATACATAGCCATGGATTTACCCCATTGTACCAAATTCAGGAATGTTTTCCTCTGAGCATCCACATAACTTGCCCCAACGTATTTCCCTTGAAATGCCGTCTTGAAGAAATCCCATTCAATTCAATCTGCTGGAGCACCTTCTCTTACTGTGAGCCACCACTAGTATGGCTCGTCCTGGAGAAGAGACACCGCTCCTTTCAATTTCTCCTCTGCCATGCAGTCTAGATCATCCATAATCCGCTCAACTGCCTCTAGCCAGTATTAGCTACATTTGGGGCCACACCAGAAATACCCCTAAACATTTCAGCTCTATTTGCTCGAAGTCGCTTAAGAATAGACTTCTGAGATACTGTCCCAGTGCTTGCCCCAGCAACTCGCTCCAACACTCGCAACATTGCTTGAGACAGGGCATCATCCCCACCAGTTCTATCTTGAGATCCCGCTTCTGCCACAAGTAACGTTGGCGCTTTACCTTTAGGCTCATGCCTTATTTTCGAGAACTCATCTTCAACACATTGGCCTCTACCACGGCCGCGTACAACTCGTCCACGTCCTCTAGCATTCATGTCTACCTTTTCATCTTAATTTGGTTTACAAATTTTATGAATTAGCATTTCTTTCCACTGATGATTAATGAGTAGTTTTATGAGAATAGAGTTATAAGTCATTTCCCGCAAAATACATGCATACCTAAAGGTTTCCATCTCTAAAATAGAGTTTCTTAATTCTAGCTTTCTTAGCACAATATAACTACTTCATGCAATTCACCCAATTCAGTCAGAAAAACTTGCCGTATGGACTTGGTGCCGGAGACTCGGGTGCCATACTTCTAGAAAAACTTGTATTCATATATATATATATATATATATATTTAAATCAATTTTAGACCAACTTCGAAAAACATTTTGACCCCAAAACCTATGGTTGAGCTTTTAAAACCAAACTCTGATACCAAAATTGTAACACCCCAAACCCGACCCAAACACCACGACCGGATCTGGTATGTCACTTGGGAAGAATTTATAAAACTTTGCGAACTCCAAGACAATTTTTAAGTCCCTTTCTGAAAACTCCAAGTTTAGTAGTTCATTTGAAAACTCACTAACCATTTAAGGAAAATTTTTAGATAGCCTAATCTTTGTGTTTCGGTGACGTTTGAAAACACATGTTTGTTATGTTAGATTAAACTATAAGTTTGTCGTAAAAATCCATTTATAAAATCAATAATTAAGTTGTGAGAAAACATTCATTTGCATTTTGTAAAAATGTCTTATCGATTATTTTGTATTCAAAATGTCTAAAGTTTAAATCGAAATTAAACCAAATTAATAGTGGCCTTATTACATAACAGAATCTTAAAAATTAAAGAAAAGTAAAGTTCTAATTATTAAAATCGTGCATGGCCACCTCGTAGTCCTCTCCAGCCCAAATCCATTGTACTATGTATTACCTGCAAAAAGTTAAGCAAAAGAGTGAGTCAAGAGACTCAATGTGCAATTTCCAAGCACCATCACTGGGCCCGAGCCCATTATTTTACCATCTAGGCCTTAGCCCCTTTGCATAATCACATTGGGCGAAGCCCTTCAAAATCAGATTGGGCCTTAGCCCACAGCATAGTATAACAGATAGCATATGCAAGATGATGCAAAACCCAACCCAGCCTAAATTCCATCCGCTACACACCACCCGTTCCTGTCAATCACACCAGTGGGGATTTCTACAATTGACCCTCACCGCTACACACCATCGATGGCAGTCATGCTGTAGCCAGCTGCTCATCGCCAAAACATGTGGCATAGCCACTGATATAATGTGACCACATCATCGAAATATATGGCAAAGCCACCAAATAATTGTGACTACGTCACCGGAGTATGTGGCATAACCATCGAAAACACTACCCCTTTCATCATTATCATATCCCCGTGTCCATGCAACATACGATCATAGTGGTATGAATGCAACATATAATGCAACATATAACCGCATACTTAAAATATTCAAAGCATATGCATATTCATGACAACGTCAATACTTATCAAGCATAATTAGAGAATAACTCACATGGTGTTACGATTTTTACCTTCTATGGGTAACACAATAGTTGTTACTGCATTTTCGGCTTTCCAAACAACTTATATATATTAACACACAAAAGAAGGTGTGGGAATTACACACTTGTAAATGCAGAGGACTAAACTCTCAATATTGTTGACACTCTCAGAAGAGGGAACAACTACAATCTATCGATTCAGATTCAAAGCCGGTCCATAACCCGGTGGAAAGTCTCGTCTTTAACGATACCGCACATTTTTTAACTTAGGTGTAGGGACTACGAGTCCAACCCCCTCTTTCCCTTGACTGGCATTCGAATCCATGACAAATCTTGATCAGAGAACCAGGTTAAAGCAATGAAATGAATGAAAGAATAGATACTCATTCCGAGAAGTCCCTCACCTAGATTTACAAAAGCCGAACACCAACTGATTGGCCTAAGAAATCGATTGAGTCCCTAAAACATCACTATGTTAGAACTATTCTCCACATAAATTAAAAAGAATGGCCTTTCGGCCAAACAAGCTAATAAGAATCCCTTACCACTCATTCAGCCAACCCCTACTTACCAAGATCCCCTTGAACATAGGCCACACGACAACGAGATGCCAAACCACAACCTTCTACAATTGGTCAGTGCCCCAAAGTGTAAGTCAAACTCCGGTTTAATCAGACCAAGAGAATAAGGAAGATGAATGAAAGGAAAAAAAAGGAAGAAGCTCCTTGCCGAATCAATCGATTGACGAATGGAGAGTCTATAATCACCTACTAGCAAAGTTGATAGGGAGGGTGCCTACACTTACGTAAAGAGGGGTTTCGGCTTCCACAGAGATATGAAGTAAAGAAGAGAAGGAAGAAGATTAAAGAGAGAAATAGGTCTCGGCTAATACACTTACAGATTTGGCTTAGGTTCAGCTATGCATGAGCAAATAGCAGATGGAAGAAAAGAGATGCAGAAGACACAAATCACCACTCTTATGTTCAGCTAGAAATGAATAAGGTAGAAGGGAAGAAGAATTTCAGCTTGACAAAGGAGAAGGTGATAGGAAGGTTCCGCTTAGGAGAAGTGAAGTGTAGAATAAGTATGAAATTAAAGAAAAAAAAGAGGGTTGCTAATGCAGGAAACCGAAATGGTGTGAAGGGATTCGGCTAGCAACCAAAAGATGATTTGATTCGAGAGAAAAATGAAAGAAAAAGTGATGCTTGCTAAGAAAGATTACTTGTCAAAAATGAGAAGGGTTATAGACATTCGGCACCTTCAAGGTTTAAGCTATGCAAATTGTACCCCAAAAATGACACACCTTCACTCCCTAAAATCGAAAATGCCAAAAGCAACAAGGCAAGTTTCGGCACACCCCTAACTAACACTAACCCAAATTCAACCCCCCCTAACAAGCTTCCCACAACCGGCCAACATCCCCACCAACCTCAAATCCTATATTTTTCTCCTACATTCACTCTTGTTCACTCATTTGAATTAGTTTGAATACTTCAAACTCTACCTTTCCTTCATGGCCACACATTTAAAATAATTTGACTCAAGCCCCTAACTACCTTGGAGAGCCCATGCCGAAACCACCACCTCAACTTCCTTAGTGTAAAAATAAAGATCCTGAATGTTGCCAATGAGACTCGAACCCTTTCCCCATGCTGCTCCCTTGTGACGCCACTTTCCTGCAACCCAAGTGGCGTCTCCTTGCCACTTTACCACTGCACTTCTTGTGTCAAGAAACACAAGCAATGATCCTTAAAACCTACCCCAGCTAGCTCTCCCTTAAAGTGCCCAAAATTGACATTTTCACCAAGGCTCAAGCTCAACCCCGAGCCTTCCTGGGAACCCCAAACATAACATATTAACAGATAGAGCATACCAAACACACAGAAACATAATAAATGCCAAGCCCTAATTTTCGGATGTTACAATACTTTTGGATGATTTAGCCCTCCATTTATGTAAAAAGGTGCTTTTAATCCTTTCTTTTCATGTTTTATACCTAGGAAATCACCTAGGGATGAAAAGAACGAGAAATGGGCTTAAATAGGGCCAATTTGGGCCAAAGTGGAAATCGACACGGCCTGGAATTTAATTTACACGGCCGTGCCTCAATCAACAGAATCAAAACACGGCCTAACCATGATTTACATGGTCGTACGTCAATCAACAAAATTGAAACATGGCCTGAAGTTGATTTACACGGGCGTGTGCCATGGTTGTGGCCCTATCGTGGAAAAGAGGAATTTCACTCGGAAAAGGATACTTAGGGAGAAAGAAATGCATTCCAAGAGCTTATATAAAGACCCTAAGTGTAACCTGAAAGAGGGCGATCAGTTAGGCAGTCAGCTAGGCCAAGGAGCCGAGCTAGAAGGCCAGATTCGTGGGAATCACTCGAAGATAGCCAGTTGATTCATCTCAAGTAGTCAAAATTTTGCTCAAGACGACGGATCTCTCCTTCAATTCCTTCAGGGTTTTAGGGATGTCTTATATTTTGTTTTATTTTTTCTCTTGAGATGTTTTATTTTATCATTATGAACTAGACCCTTCACATACTTAAAGGGGATGAAACCTAGATGAATCTTGTTATTGTTTTCTAAACTATATGATAAATACTTTGTTTGTTCTTAATTATGTGTGCTTAATCCTTGTGTTAATATTTCCAGAATATTGATTCAAGTCGAATGTTCTTAGGTGGTGGAGCAAAAGTCACTGCTTAAGAGTAGATCTAGCATAATTAAGCGGAGTTGATCGCTCGCCTAGAGATAGGGTACGAGATTTTGCCAGATTAGGATGAAACCTAATATAAAAGTCCATAGATCGAGTTAATCCGATTCTAGGGGTTTTAATTAGAAAGAGATTTCAATTAATCAACCTAGGGTTAGACATTATTCGCCTCGAGAGAGGGTTTAATATAATTTTGGGAGTCTTACGGATCAAACTAAGTGAATAAATCGTCTGGTTCAATGTTATATAACAAGTGAAGTCTAGGTGGATTCCTTCTAGGGTATCGACGTAATCAATTGAGTTCTTCTAAAAGTTATTTCTTCAAATTGTTCTTTTGTCTTTGCATCTTAGTTTAGTATTTATATTTTAGTTTAAATAATTAACTTCATATTTAGGCTAAATAATAGAAAGAAAGTGAGTATTAGTAATTTTAATTCCATTGGGTTTGACAATCCGGTCTTACCTAAACTATACTACTATTCGATAGGTGCACTTGCCTTAAGTCGTTGTCAGAGTTAGTTTCGAGGTTCGATCATTCTCTTTAGAAATTTTAAAACTCAACAATTTTAGACGACCAGAGTATATATCCCAACCTAATAATCCATCCACTACACACCACCCGTACCAGCCCGACACACATGTGGAGATTTCTAAATCAACCCACCCATCCGCTACACACCAAAAGGGCAGACAAGCTTCTCATCACAGAATTTGTGGCGAAGCCACCAGAATATCAAAATATACGTGGCATAGCCACCAGATAGATTGTGGCAGAGCCACCAGAATACACTTTCTCCGATCATCAATATCCCAATCTCATGCAGAATGTCATGTATGTAAAGCATATATAAAAAATGGTGTATAAAGTAAATTGCCATCATATCGGTTAAATAGAATACATACCATAATACTAATCAACCCCTAAGGGTATAACAGTAATTTTACCCACCGAGGGTATTTCAGTAATTTACCCACTAAGCGTATTTTAGTCATT
The DNA here is from genome assembly GCA_025506655.1 of Gossypium rotundifolium. Classification (NCBI taxonomy): domain Eukaryota; kingdom Viridiplantae; phylum Streptophyta; class Magnoliopsida; order Malvales; family Malvaceae; genus Gossypium; species Gossypium rotundifolium. The sequence goes on from CP106724.1 coordinate 150,033,179, forward strand.
TACCTTCTAGGGGTATTTCAGTCATTTACCCTCCAGGAGTATTTTGGTAATTTCGCATTTAACAGCCTTTCCAAAGGCCTACTGTCGCCTCGAGCGATACGGGACCCTTTATGGGTCTATATGAATCTATTGACTCTAAAACCCTTTTTAGGCCCAAATGGGCCCACACACTCGTGTGGCCCAAAATGCATGGTTCCAGTTACAATTTGTAGATTTCGCATTCTGGCCTATCATTTGTTACTTTCCAACAATTTTGCCCAAGTGGGTCGGATAGCCCATTAGGCCCATTTGGCCGTTTCGGCCCGGTTAGGCCCGTTATAGCCTTAGTATCGCGAGATGCTTATGACACCCTCAACGACTTAACGTCATGAATCGTATCTCGATTTACCATTACGAGAACTCATACGCTCAAGTGGTCATAGTTGCTGGCTTTTCGGCTTTTCGGCTTTTGGCCAGTTCACAGAACATCACAAACTTTTATCGAAATGGGTGTGAATTACCCACCTGATAGGAGCGTTGCTTGAATTCCTGAAATTACATACCTAAGATCCAATATATTCTAATCGGTTTCTATACACTCTAAAAAACATATCTAAGTTGAATCCAAATAGCCACTAACACCACTTACCACAAAATGATCTCTTCCAATAGTGTGACAATATTCGACCTTGCCTCTCTCTTGGCTAGAGCAACCAATCACCTACACTGGTTGATGTTCAAGATGTTGTTAGCATCTATCACATTCGTCACTAGGGAGAGATTTAACAAAGATAAGTGTTACCTACCCTTAGATTCGGCAATAGCATACCTTTTGAACATGAGAAGTTTAACCATGCATGACCCTCAGAGACAACGATTACTAGGAAGAAGAAGAAAGAGTTAGAAGTACACAAGAAATAAAGGAACTTGATTTGGCCTACCCCCAAAATGTTAGCTTAGTACCTTGAAGAGGGGAGTATCACAACATGAGGGTTAGATGAGAAGAGGTTCGACAGTTGTTCAAAGTTTCGGCTTCCACACGCAAGAAAGAACAAACGAGACTCTAGACGAAGAAAAGTACTCAGGTTCGGCCTTAAACAAAAATGAAGGTCAAGATGAGAGATTCGACTTTATTGAAGAGGAATAGAGTGAAAAGAAAGGGAATAAAGGAAGAAGAACATACTACCTTATAGTCACAGAAGAATCGATCAGGTAATGAAGATTTGGCAGACAAAAAACTCCAAACTCCTGGCTACCAAGTATTCAGCTCAATGAACCAAGGTAGAAGTAGGATGGCTATCGACTTATGAAGAGAGAAGTAGTGGATGAAAAGAGAGAATAGGTGAGCAGTAGAGGATTCAACTATTCGGTTTTTAGAGAAAAAGGGTAGAAAAGAAATGGAGATGGAAAGAGGAAGAAAATGGATTGTCAAGTAAGAAAAATGCAACCAAAATGACCCAAAATTGCTAATGAAAGATAATACCCGAAATGCAAAAAATGTGAAGGAATCACTAAAGTGTTTCACACACACACAAAAGATTTCGGTTTTCTTTCTTCCTACCTACCCAATGCCAAATTTGCTTTCCTACACACTCCTCATTCGTCCAGCCACTTCCACACCAACACTCCCACGATTTCCTCCCCAATTCCCTCCTACATTTCCTCTCCACCTCTCATTCAAATAATTTGACCAAGTCTCCCATCCACCATGTAGAGTTATACTCCAACTCCACCTCTTCTCCTCCTTAAGCACAAAATAAAACTCCAATATGCTGCATGTGGGATTCGAACCCCCTCTCCTTGCTTCCACAAATGACGCCAACACCACTCCACCACAAGCTCCCTTGTGTTAGCACAACACCAATAATTTCCCTTAAGCCTTGCTTCCAACAGGCCTCTCCCCTAAAGTGCCCAAAAATCAAAATTTTCCCAAGGCTTGGGCTCAAACTCGAGCCTCCCTAGAACCCCCAAACACTCCAAAATAACAAGCCAAGCTAGCCTAACACATGGAATAGTGCAAAATGCCATACCCTAAATTTTAGGATGTTACACAACAACATTCATATCATCCCTAAAACGAGCCTACGAGGCCCAAAACATGCATTTGGGGTGGTTCAGGACTAAACGATTAACTTTAAAAACTTCTCGAACACATAGAAAATTTTTCCAAAAATAGGGGATACACACTCGTGTGGCCTGGCAATGTGTCTCACACGGCCAATGACATGCCCGTGTCACAAGCCGTGTGGACATTCAAAATGGGAGCACATGGTCGTGTCCCAGCCCATGTTTGACCCCATGTATCTATCTGACTTGGGTCACACGGCCAAACACATGCCCGTGTTGCTAGCCTGTGTGCCCTAAAAATGGTTGTAAGAACCCAATTTTGACCGAGCTAAAATAAGTCAAAATAAAAATAAACCAAAACCAAAAATAATAATAATGTACAGTCCCTTTTACAAAACTAAACCCAATCAGAAACCTAAAACCCGAAATAGCCATTAACCTAGACCTAATAGACTACCCAAGCAGAACCCAAAACACTTGTGGCCCAAAAAGGCCCAACTCCAAATCAGAAACCACGGGTTTCTAGAACCCTAAGTTTCTTCACACCAAGTAGAGGCTAACCCAACAATCATGCAGAATATCTAGAGCCGGATCATCGCAATGAGTCCGATCGTCGCACCTTCACAAAGGCCCCTTTGATTGTACCATGATTCATGCTCATCGTCACGAGATTCTCAACCTGCGAAAAAGGAAAACACCGAAGCAGAAAAGGAAACAAATCACAGCGAAGAAAAGGCACAGAAATGAAAAGATACGGAAGGATATCTTTTCCCTTTTTTTATTTATTTCATTTTTTTGGGTATAAAAACCCTAGATCAAACCTGAAATAGGGAGAGAAGACACGAAAAAATAGTGTACACATATGCAAAATACGAAAGTTTTTAAGAAATAAAACACAACAGAGGTGATTATTTCCTATTTTTATTTGATTTTTTTGTCCATTCATGTATTTTTTTAAAAAAAAAATAGTACTGAAATAAAAGGGAGGGGTGAGTTCACCTCTTGACGGTGTCGAAAACCGAAGTCTTGGCCCTTGACCGTCATCCGTGAAAGCGAGTGAGGTGTGCGAGACGCAGAGCCCCGAGGTTCCAGCAATCGGAGCCCTAGACGAATCTAGGGAGCATTTTTAGTTTTTTTTTAAAAAAACAGATTCAAAATGATTTTTTTATTAAAACTGACTTTTATAAACGAAAAGAAACGACATCGTTTCGGGTAGGAGATCCCCACGTTGACCCGATAACCCGGGGAAGATCCGTGCGTTTTCATTGAATGGTGTAATTTCCATTTAGGTCCTCCCGCATTTTTATATTTTTAAATCCAGTTTAATTTCATTTTTATTTGTTTTTAATTTGGCCTTACAAGTTGAATTATTTTTCCAATTTAGTCCCTCAGGCTCTTTAAAGGCTAGGATCGAAACGTCGTAGTTTTTAATTGGCTTAATTTCCATTTTAACCCCTATATTTTAATACATGCTTTGATTTAATTCTTTTAATCTATTTTAATTTCTATTTAATACTTTTATAACTTTTTATTTTATTTCATTTAAATTATTTTGTCATATTAAATATTTTATATTATTTCTCTTATTATTAATATATTAATTTATTAATGATACAAAACTATTATATATTTTTATTACGTAACTATTATTATTTATTATTTTATTCAAATTATTTTTGTTACATATTATTTTTAGATTAATATATTAGTTATTATATTCTATATTTTGTTTATTATATAATACTATATTTTATATTAAAAAATTTAAATCATTTATATTGTATAATATATTATTTATTTTTAAATGTAGTTTTATATGTAATAGATTATTTTAAATATATTTTTATAAATTATTTATTTATTTATTTTAAATATATTTTTATTTTTATTTTCAACATATTTGTATACATTTTTATATTTATTATTTGTTATATATTAGCATGAAATATGTTCATATTTGTTTTATTATTTATTGTAATTGTTTATACTTCATCATGTATTTACAATTGCTTTATTGTAGGAATTATTATTTGTCATATTTTGTATTATTATTTCTTTGTTGCCAATTTTAAGCGTTAGTATATTATAATTGCTTTTAATATTTATGTGTGATAATTTATAAATGCAATATTATCATATGGATTATTATAAAAATACATTTTTTGCAAAATTATTATACTTCATCCAAAGGTTTTTAAAATAAGGCAATGTTTTGGTATTTAGAAATTCGGAAAAATAGTGCCTTAACATGTTGGGTGCGATTTCCCGTTTGGCTAAATAACTAAATATCCTTTTAACAAGTTTTGTAAATCATGAGATGACTTTAATTACGAGGGTTTAAAAAATGTCATGTCCTAACGTGTTGGATGTGATGTTTATATTCTCTCGGAATAAAGATATTTCAACTTTCAAATAAAAAACTTATTCTTAAGAATTCCAAAACATTGTATCCTAACTTATTGGGTGTGATGTTTTGTGTCTTGAGGTAAGAATTTTCTAAAATAAAGATACACCTAGTTTCAAAGTTATAAAATGTTGTATCCTAACTTATTGGATGTGGTATTTATATTTCTTTGAAATAGGTAAATCTTGGTTTTACTTATAATAAGGGATCTTATTTTAAACTTTTTAAATTTCAAACATTTGGACATGATTTTATTAATTAGGTACCAATTTTTGGGTTTTATGAGGGTGCTAACCCTTCCTCATACGTAACCGAATCCCGAACCCGTTTTCTCATTTTGTAGACCAAAATTAAGTGTTTTAAAATAAAACATTTTACAAGGTGATCCAATCACACCTAAGTAAAAAGGGATTGATGGTGACTCCCACTTTCGTTTTTAAAAGTCTATCCCCATTTTATAAAACCAGATTTTAAAATGGTTTCGACAATGGTCACACATGCCTGTGTGCTAGGCCATGTGCTAGGCCATGCAAAACACAGTAGGGTATCTTGGCCACACGTATACTGTGTTTTGGGCATACTAACTTGGTTTTAATTTCATCACTAGGGGACACACGACCATGTAACCAGACCATGTGTATCACACACAGCTGAGACACATGCCCGTGTGGACAAAATTAGGCTACTTTACCTAGCCATTTTGCCACCCAAATTTGTATGCACCTACACCAAACCAAATGGCACCAAAACATAGCATATATAGGCATTCAAACCAACTAAATCAAGCCTAAATCATGCCAACTAAATTCCATTATCGAAATTATACATAAGTCACAAAATAGACCATTACATTATACCAAATTCACATATACAATTCAACTAATTAAACATTTTCAAACATGCATCATTATGCTCAAATTCACAATCATATATCTCCTCTAGTATCAACCATTTGATATCCACAATATCTACTATCAATAAGTATTACAAAGCCAACTTCAATAACATAACATAGGATTTATTACAAGCCAATTCAAATGCCTAAATTCATCATCAACATATATATCAAAATAACCAAAGTTCCTATACATGCCATATATTCCAAAAACATAAATTCAAAAGTACCAAAGCGATAGCTTGATAGTGTGATGAAGTCTCTGACAATCCCGAATCCAAGCTAGCTTTGAAATCACTATAAAACACGGTAAAATAAACAAAGTAAGCTTTATAGCTTAGTAAGTTCATATGATTAATAAGTATAATTTACCAATCCATTTACAATTAAAATAACATAAGAAAATGTAAGTTTACATTCAACTCAACAATTTGAACATTTCCATAATTCTATGTATCATGTATAAATTCATCAACTTTCACTTATTTTTCATATGAACTTATCAAGTATCACTTACTTGCCAAACTTTTCATAAATACCTGAAATGATCTGTATCAATTCTTACATCCTTGTACCATTATATTTTCCCATTGAACCATTCAGAATAATATCGAATACTCGAGAATCTTGCACCAAAGTACCACATACATAGCCAATGCTATCTCAATCTCATATCACATATACGCTCACTCTCGAGCTATCAACGGGCCTATTCACACAAGTTGTCAGTCAAGATGTAGCTACACGGTGCTCTCACACAAGTTTTCAAGTAACCTCAACACATGTCGGCATACTCAACCACTGGTAGGATGTACAGGACCAGCACTCGGATCACATAATCACAGTAACCCTTAATGACATGTCACTAGTATCCTATCTATTCCTAAGGTTCAACCGGGATTCTCACTGTCTCAATGCTTTGTCGATAGATTCTACAATGTCATAATATCAAAATTATACTATTTAAACATATAAACACATATATCATTAAGCTTATTAATCATACAAACTTACCTCGGTTCACAAAAACGATTAAATAGGTCGATTAGTCGAGTACTTTATTTTTCCCCCGATCTAGAACCAAATTTTGCTTTTCTTGATCTATATGTAATCAAATTTATATTATTTAATAATCTTTCTATTCAATTTAATCCAAAACATTTATTAAAGCACATTTACACTTTTGCCCCAAGTATTTTACAACTTTTACAATTTAGTCCTTAATTCATAAAAACACAAATTAATGCATTTTGATACCAACCCATGCTAGCCGAATTTCCCTACTTCACATATCAGCCCATATTTTCATTTATTTCATATTTTAACCACAAAGTTTCAACATTTCATAATTTAATCCCTAATTTGTATTTTTACTAAAAATCACTTAACAAAACTTGTATAACTATCATTAAACATTAATAATCTATCATTAATCATCAAAATACATGCTTATTCATAAATGGAAACATCCTAAATCTTTAACAGTTTTGCAAAATAGTCCATGGGCTAGCTATACTAAGCTGCAACGATCTTAAAATTATAGAAATCATTAAAAACCGGGTCAAAAATCATACCAGGCATTCAAAACTCCATAGCCGAATGTTTGAAGCTTTGTTAATGGCTACTTTAGGTCTATTTCGGTTGAAGAATGAAGAAAGAAAGATGATTGTTGGCTTTGTTTTAATTAATTTGTCATTTATTAACCATTTTACTAATATAACATTAGTTATATAACATAAAAATCACTTAATGCATGTCCATAATTGTCCACTTATATTTCAAATGGTCTAATTACAACATAAGGACCTCCACTATTTAATTTAATAGTCATTTAGTATTTTTAACTAATAGAATAATACTTTTCCACTTTATGCTATTTAGTCCTTTTATCGAATTGAACACTTAAACAATAAATTTTCTTAATGAAAATTTCACACAAACATATTATCATGCTATAGACCTTAATTTAATAATAAAATAAATATTTTAACTTCGAATTTGTGGTTCCAAAACCACTATTCTGATTTAACTAAAATTGTAATAGCCTGACTTACAACCCTTTGAAAGATACAAGGGACACACGCCCGTGTCTCTACCCGTGTGGAAGAAAATAAGCTATTGTACAAGCCACATTTCTCACCTAATTTTGCACCAACCTACACCCAAAAAAGAACACATACACTAGCTGTAATCAAGCATCCAAAACAAGTAGGAGCAAGCTTTAATCATGTGGTATATTCATATACAATCAATATGCCATTAGGCACCTCAAATGACAAGTATAATTATGTACAACCATGTGGTCCATGTAACCAAGTAATCAACCAACTTATGTGTATAATTGCATCAATACACAACATGTAATTCATTTACCAAAACTTACCATTTGGTACCAATTGTACATATAATCAATAGCATCAAATACGTATATGCTTACCATAGCATAACACCAAATCACACCAAGTTATAATACATACCTCATATGCATAATCAACTACTATTTTACCTTTCATCATTCAACCACAAGTAAATTTACACATCAACCTTATAAGGCATATTCTGCACATACCAAAATATACCAAAGCACAAGCCAACTCAAATGACTATAATCACAACAAAACATATAGGCCAACATTAGCCAAAATAACCTATACATGCCATTAAAACCAAAACTAAACAACTAAATGTACCAAAGGAGCCGATGGATAGTGTGATATAGCTCTAACAAGCTTTCAACCCGAACGAACTTCTGATTCACTATAAAACACGAAAAGTAACACAAAGTAAGCATTTAAGCTTAGTAAGTTCATATAGCATATAATTTAACTTACCATTTATTCACATATAAGGTAAGTAAACAATACATATCCCAACACAACTTGGCCAAGTGCCTAAACACATACTCATCAACATGTTAGCCATGTAAAATCACATATATATACCAATTCATGGATGATCTCAATAAATAATCAAATTCCCATATTCATGTATCATCCATTACATTCAACTATATATCATGTAATAACCTTTCCATATATTTCTTGCATATACCTGTAATAGTTTGTATCTAACTCATATAATCTCGTAACAAAACTGTGCCCGTTGAACCATTTAGAATATTGTTGGACACTCGGGTAGCTCACACATGGTGTGCTAAATTATAATATGTCAATTCTTGTACATGTATGGTCATACGTGCAAAGAATCGGTATTCTCTTATGAGCTGTAATCGATAAGCTCATACGAGCTGAGTAATGGTAAGCTCATACGAGCTGAATAATAGTAAGCTCTCTCAAGATGAAATCAATAACCCTAATGACATGCCATTTGTATTCTATGAATTTCTAAGGTTCAAACGAGACTCAATAATCGTCGTACATCGTTGGATATGCGATCGGTATTCATACATGGAAATTATACAATTCACTTACATATAATTCAATTAAAGCATGAAAATAAACAATTTAATTACACAAACTTACCTCGACGAATATATATAGATGCGAAAGCAATTATTTTGAGACTTTCTCTTTGCCCTGATCTAACTCCGTACGAGGTCTAACTAGATCTATACGTATAATTTTAACTCATTTCAACATATAATTCATTCAATTTAATCCAAAACATATTTTTGGCAAAATTACCATTTTGTCTCTATATTTTAATTTCTTTGCAATTTAGTCCCTAGGCTCGGAAAATGAAATTCATGCAATTTTTCCCTTACCCAAGCCTAGCCGATTTCTATACATACTAATAGTAGCCCATATATTTCACAAATTCACAATTTTACCACACAATATTTTCCATTTTTCAATTTAACCTCTAATTGATAATTTCATCAAAAATTCATTTACAAAGTTGTTTATCTAACAACAATCATTCATTTTCTATCATTAAACATCCAAACTCAAGCATACTCATCAATGGAAAAACCCTAATAGTTTAACAGTTTTTGCAAATTAGTCTTCGGGCTGGCTAGATTAAGCTACAACGATTTCGAAAACATAGAAATTATAAAAATGGGACAAAAAATGCATACCTAATTGAGCTTATAAGCTTATTCGAATGTGAAGTGCAAAAATGGCTTCTTTTTGCTTGATATTCGATTGAAGAAGAAACTAAAATATGAAGGTTTTAATTGTTTTATTTATTTAATATTTATTTACTAATTTCCAAAATTAACCTTAATAACTAAGCCAAATTTCAAAATTGCCAGGCTATTATCATCCACTAACATACTAATGGTCTAATTATCATATAAGGACCTCCACTTTAAATTTCCATAGCTATTTAATAGCTTTAGCTATTAGAACTCAACTTTTTCACTTTATGCAATTTAGTACTTTTTATCAAATTGAGCATGTAAACGGTAAAATTTCTTATCGAAATTTTTATATGGTAATACTATCATGCTGTAGACCATAAAAAAGTAATAAAATAAATTTTTTAACTTCAGATTTGTGGTCCTGAAACCACTGTTTCGATTTCACTAAAAATGGGCTGTTACACGCCGTTCCCATTGCGCATTCCTAGCTTGTCCCTCTCGACGAACTAAACCATACATCACTACCTAAAACAAAAATAAGCATTTGTAAGTTCAAAAGTACTTAGTAAGTTTTAATACAGAATACCTTGGCGGGTATTTTCAAATCTTGGATGTATGCCTGTATGACAGTTTCCATATTTAACATATCATATTTGTTTTGGGCAGACACTTTCATAATATCTGACTTGTATTTATACGCCAACTACTTTTCTTAACATACCAACTTTCTCTTTATTACTTGACAAACTTTAGATATTAATAGACAATATTCTATTATATTTTCCCTCTTAGAATAACAAAGATAATTCTCAGAGTAATATCTCTACAAAGCCTATTTCCTACAAATTTCCTCCTTACACAACATTTAACTTTCTAATAGAATGTGCATTCACAGACATTACTTACTAGCGGATACTTACTAATTGAACTGACATTTGGCAGATTTCCATATTGAGTTGATACCAGCCGTCTACCAATCAATTCATGTTCTAACTCAAAACCCAACACAAGCTCATACTGATAATGAACTTCTCAGATCATTCAGAAGAATTCTCACACTCTTTTGTTACAAAACACAAGAATACACAAGATGACATACAACTTTAATTCCAGAATAAATCATGAGATATGACATATTCTAGAAACTCAGACTTCAAGCTTACATAGTGCAAACAAATTCAAATCAACAGACACTTATCTCTTTAATAATTGTGAAAAAACCCATTATTTTAAACTGGTAGACTACCATGGCGAATACCCTTTTTAATATATAAATACATACTTTCACTTAGGAAACTTCCCTTTAAACTCATTCAATTACATCATAGAACTAATCAAACCCAATTAGCTTCAAACATGCCACATCTTATCATGGAATTATCTGATAAAGAACCCTCATAACGTATACAAAACTTACCACAAAGGTGAATAACCATATCTTACCACACAAACAACACCAAATGCGCCTATGAGATGGTACATAACTTGCCACAAAGGCTTAGAAGATCACATCACATAGGTGACAAATAGAATCACGTGTTTACTATCCCAGCGGACTTTAATAGAAGGTGTCATGGGTTTCACCCTCATGGACTTACAAAATACTGAAGGCATTACCATAAATGTTCATATCATCATATTATGCCATGGGTCTCAACTGCATGGACTTACACACTTTCATGTCATGATCTGCCAGTCCAGTCATCATCTAATTGGAGGCATCACCAAGAGTGTTTTCATATGGCACATTTCCATGGGTCTCATCCACATGGTCTTACACTTACATTCATATTTTAACATGTTAGATTGGTTAGCAATATAACAGCCTTACCAGAGACATCACAATGGGACATTTATCTCAGAATTTACTTACCCAAATTTATCCATACACCTAATTGAATCATATTCTTCCATGTCAGACTTTACCTGCACACTTATCACTCAATTTCCTATTCAGATAGTATTTTATACAGATTATAATTTCACATGCAACATCTTACTGAGATTCACAAACTTTGTAACATCCTAAAATTTGAGTATTGATATGATGCATGTTTTGGTGCTTAACTTGTGTATAATTAAAATTTTGCATGTTTAGTATAGTCTTGAGAAGACTTGAGAACTATTCGAAATTAGAATAAATTTTAGTTAGGAGTACTTAATTGAAGTGGATCAAGTGACTTTGAGGTTTAAGTAATTTTAAGTGTCAAAAACTAGCACAAGATGAGCTAGTAGCAAGGTGGTGTTGGCGCATGTATGTTTGCTTGAGGGGAGAGGTTCGAATCTCCTAGCATGCAATTTGAAAGCTTTTATTTTTTTATTTTGCTTTTCCTTAGCAAGTGTCGGTCATGGACTAGGATGAGTTGGATTAAATTTTTATGGTAAGAAGACATAAGGTTATGGTAAGCATGAGTTAAGGGATGGTATTGCTTGACTTTGGGGATAAGATTTCTCAAACTTAAGAGAAATGGAGGATGGTAAGGCTTGAGACTAGGATTGATGTTTTGGTAATTCTTTCATGGTCATTTTGACCATGAATGGGGACAGTTTTGTGGACTAAAGGGGGGAGCCAAGTTTGGGTGGTGAATTTTGGTGATAGACTAGTTTGGTTGGTAGCTTTTAGGGGTAATACCTTTGGTCACTTTTGCTTCTGCAAAACACTTTCTCTCCATCTATTTTCTCCCTTGGCTGAATGTATTGGTGTAGGAGAAAAACAACTTTTGTTTCATTTCTTATGTCCATATTTTTGACCATTTGATCACCTTATTTTTGCAAAACCTCTCCTAGTACCGAAACTACCAACACAACAAGCCATAGTTTTTATTCCCCATTGCCGAATGCACCATTGTCTTAAACACTCTCTCTTTGCTTTTCTTTTACCATTGATAAAAGAATTATAAACCTATCATTCTCTTTCTCTTTCTTTCTCTTTTCTCTCTTGAAAACCGAATTAACATCACCTCTTTCTTTCATCTCTTATTTTTTTTTTAACCATACATTCTTCATTATTTTTCTCTCATGGCCGAATGTTAGATTACTCCATTGCCAAATTATTTTTCTTTTCTTTGTTTATTCATAGCCGAATCTTCCACTATACATAAGTATCCTTCTTAATCATTCTTCTTTGAAGCCTTAAACAATAGTGTGATAGTGGAGGGCTAAAACTCAAGTGTTCGTAAACGTCGTAGATCATTGAAATCGGATTTAAAGTGTCAAAGGTAAGGGATTATTAAGGATTTTCATATTACTCGACATATGGATATAAATAGTTTATTAATCGATTTTGTTTTAGGGGACGTTCTCGCTCGATTGTCATATTATGGAACGAGGATATTTATGGTAAGTTATTCTCATTTTTTTAAACCGCTAATCAAAATTTCGATAACTTATTGGTTAAACTAATGACTCATTGTCTTTGAAGACAATCAAAATAGGGACGAAAAGAATTATTAATAGTGTTCGGAAGAGGGGTGGTTCCATTATTCCCCCTAAATTCAAGAGAAGGACTGTTTCGGGAATCCGAGATTTTTCACTGGGTTGTAGACCCTCATCCAGCAAAAATCAATTATTCGAAGTCGTACGTACCCTCGAACCATTATTTACTCGTGGTTCTGAACCTTTGATCGGAGAGAAATCGCAAATAGTGGTTGTTCGAGATTTCGAGGGTAAGATCTAGATCGCTTAATATTAGAATAGTTTAATATTAACTTTTAGTGTTCTAATCCATCGTGATGTGTGTTTAGATATCGACGAGCGGGAGAGTGTAGTTCTCACCGAAATCAGGTGTGTAATCTCACACCGTATCTCATGGGTTAGATGACTATATCGTATAAATCATTGGATGAAATCACAAGTTAGTGAAATCAAGAAGAATAACATAGTTATCACCTTAATGGTAAAATTTTAAAATTGTATTAAGATCATGAAAATTACGAAATTTGCCTTAATGGACTAATTCGATAAAAGTGATAATTTGGGCCATATGTGATATTTGATAATTGGGCCATATGTGATATTTGATAATTGGGCCATATGTGATATTTGATAATTGGGCCATATGTGATAATCGATAAATGGGCCATATGTGATATTTGATAAATAGGCCATATGTAATATTTGATATTGGGCCTTATGTGAAATTTGATAATTGAGCCATATGTGATATTTGACAATTGGGCCATATGTGATAATTGATAAATGGGTCCTATGTGATATGAGACTTCGTGGGCCAAAAATGTGAAATGGGCCAGTTTGTAATAATTTTTACAATGGGCCTTATGTTGGAATAATTATATGAATGGATTGTTATGCATGCTATATACATGATTGCATGGGTTGAGCTATTGACGAAGAGAAGTTCTGGTAGCTTTGCTACAATATTTTGGTGGCTCTGCCACAATTCTGAAAAATGGCAAATGCCATGTAAACTCGGTGAATTCGGTGGCTTGTCCACGAAATTTGATATCTGACTTAATGCCTACTTGATTGTGTTGGCGGGGTGGATGACTAAAGCTCCCCAGGTGTCTTTGGTGATGCAATTGGTGTGTAGCGGATGGAAATCTAGGTTTGGTTTTGGGAATTGCATATCACTTGCATTTCATACATGCTAAATTATTATATTTGTAATGGGCTTAGGCCCAAATAAATGCTTAAATGGTTTTGCCCCAGTGGACTATGGTAAGTGAGTTACACAATGAGTTCTAAGTAACTCACCCCAATTTTTCTTACCCTTCTCAGGTAATAATATTTGATGGAGGCTTGGGTCGGAGATGACTTCGTGTGGAGGCTATACTACAAATGGTGTTTTTTTAAAATTTTAAGACTTCTTTAATAATTTTATTAAGTACTATTTTTATGGCGATGTAATAAGGCCTCTTTAATTATGGATTTTATTATGTGGATGGATTTTATTATGTTTTAGTTTTCCCAAGTGGGTTTGGTTTAGTTTTTTATAAATGTTTGTTTTTTATAACTCTCGTATAAAATAAAAGTTTTTCTTAAATATCATTGAAACTTAGGAAATTCTTTTAAAACTTTTCGATGAAATATTTCGACTAAATAAATCCAAAGTTTTTATCAATAACTACTCTATAGATCAAAAGACAAATTCTTGTGTTTCTAATTATGGTTTTCAATGAACTTTTTTTTCGATAAAGTCATTCTCTTAATCGTTTTGGAATTTGATTTCTACTTCGTTAAATGATTTGAATGTACGTTAAATTTGTGTGGCATGCCAAAATCGAGCTTAATGCATAGGCTGAGTTTGGGGTGTTACATTTTATGGTATCAAAGCTCTGTTTCAAAACTCGGCTGTGGTTTGTGTTCAACAATGATTTCTGTTTAAAAACTATTTAAATTTCTAGACTTTACGTTTTAAAGGTAGTATGGCACCACGAGCATCCGACACCAAGTCAAGTAAGTATTTGTTTATTAAATGTTTATTATTGTGATGAAACCTTAGGAACACTCTAGAACTTCTAGATTTAGGTGTTGAAAATGATAGAGATCGAGACTATAGGATGTGATTGCGAAAACAACCCTATCTCTTATATCTCATAAAATATCGTTAATAAACACTGAAATAATATTCTGGTTCATAAAGTTGTAATCAGATTGAAAGCGAATTAGTCAATATGAGCACTAGAGGACGTGGTCGTGGACGCGGTAAACGTGGCCGTGGTAGAGGACGAGGTGCTGCGTCTGAAGCGCCGGGTCATATATCGAAAATGGATGCACTTGCGTCATCCGAGAGCGAAACTGGATCTCATGATCATGCGAATGAGGGTAATGCTTTCACTCAAGCAATGTTGCGAGTCTTAGAAAGAGTAGCTGGGCCAGTAGCTCGCGGATCAATATCGGAACAACTCAAGTCTAGTGGTGCAGAAGTTTTTAGAGGTGTCTCTAGTGTAGCTCCGAATGTGGTAGAATATTGGCTTGAGGCGTTAGAACGAATTATGGATGATCTAGAGTGTACCGTCGAACAGAAACTGAGAGGAGCCATGTCTTTGCAAAGAGACGAGGCGTATCAATGGTGGCTTACTGTTCGAGAAGGCACCGAGGCTGCATTGGTTAATTGGATTTCTTTAAAGCTGCTTTCCAAGGGAAGTACGTCAGGACAAGTTATGTAGATGCTCAGAGGAAGGAATTCCTGAATTTGGTTCAAGGAAGTAAGACTGTAGCTGTAACACCCCAAACCCGGTCTATGCGTTGAGACTAGATTTGGTTTGTCACATGAATCGAGTTATCTTTAAATTTGCAATAAGTTGAAAACTTCAATATAAATTTCAGGTTTTAAAATAAATAAATAGCGAGTATTTGAATTTGATAATATTTGAAAACATTAGTTGAAAATCATTGTATTATCAAAACTTTTAAATAGTTTGTTAATGAATTGACTATAATAAAATATTTATAAAAGAATTTCATATACTTGAAAACTCAAATTTATTTTTAAAAAAAGCATCATAAAATCACGTACTTAATTAAAAAGTCCAAAGTTTAGTTTAAAACCCAAACACACATAAAATCCATAAGTTATTTATAGAGGCCTTTATTACAAGAATCCATAATAGTAAAATATTTATTAAAAGTTCGAGTTTAAATAACCCTCTCTCAAGTATGGCCTCCACGAAGTCATCCTCGCCCAAGTCCACATCAATTTCCATTACCGAGATGGAAAGAATTTAAAGGGATGAGTTACTTAGAACTCGATGTGTAACTCACCTACCACCATTATTGGGCCGATTATCAGACGTAATGTCGGGGCTTGAGCCCAATTCAGAATTCAACAATATATCATGAATTAACACAATTAATAATGCATGTAAAAATGAAATTCCACCCATACCTAATATCCATCCGCTAACACCCCTGTACCAACCATCACACCTGGGGATCAAGTCAACCCACCCGCCATCACACCAATCGTAGGCATTAAGCCTTTTTATAATTGTGGCATAGCCACCAACTAGAGGCAATAAGTCGATATTGTGGCGAAACCACCGAACTAGAGGCAATAAGTCGATATTGTAAGCGAAACCACCAACTAGAGGCAATAAGCCGATATTGTGGCAATCGCCATTCTTCTCTTCATATATCCCACCCATGCAATTATACATGTACATTAAAATATAAAATTTATTAACAATACATAACATGATGGGTTTATCAATAACATTTCATTTGGCCCATAATTATAGCAATTTGTCTATTTAGCGCTTTAGTGGGCTTTGGCCCATTTACCGAACTAAAGTGTTTTGACTAAATTTTAACAAACTAGAGTATTTTGGCCCATTTTCACGAACTAGAGTATTTACGCCCATTTTCACTAACTAGAGTATTTACGGCCCATTTTCACGAACTAGAGTATTTACGCCCATTTTCACGAACTAGAGTATTTACTACCATTTTCACGAACTAGAGTATTTACTACCCATTTTCAGAACTAGAGTATTTACGCCCATTTTCACGAACTAGAGTATTTACGGCCCATTTTCACGAACTAGAGTATTTACGGCCCATTTTCACGAAACATCAAATTTTCATAATAACAATTAATTTCTTGAGGCGTTTTCGTAATTTTCACGATTTAGTCATTTTTACGTATTTTCGTCAAAATATCAATTTTTCGCTTTTACCGATCTAGTCGTTTTACGATTTTGCTTCCATACCAAATTTGACATCCAACCAAAATAATGAGTGTGAAATTACACACCTCGCTACCGTGAGTACTAACCCTTCTCGCTCTCGGCACCTAAAATATATTTTGATTCGTTAGACAACTAATTCAGTAAAAATAATCTTAATCGTTAATGGATCCAAAATCTTACCCTCTTGATTTTGAATCACTTGATTTTCGGTTTTCCTTCGTTTAATGATTCGTTCGTCATGCGAATCCACCAACGATAATGGTTCTAAGTTCGCACCACTTGAATAATGGACTTCCTTCGAAGATGGCCCGCAACCCGGTGGAAAATCCCTGACCGTCGAAACCGCTCTTCGTTTGAATGGGGATTTACAGATCCACCCTCTTACGATAACTAAACACCGCCTTTTCTTCCCTATTTTGATGATCTTCAAGATCCAAAGGAATTTAGTTAGATCTAAAATAATATCAATAATACTAGAGATTTTAAAGAGTAGGATTTCCTTACAAAATGAAACGTTTCCAACGTTTCCACGATTCTCCGATCACTTGAATTCCAATCTCGTTATTGCACTAAATAATAACGAAAGAAACGTTATTAGTATGAATGCTATATCAATCCAAAAGACCCTCAATAAACCAATGATATTCGCCAAAGTACCTTAATAAATCGAAAATGGAAAAGAACCCTTACCTATTTTCCACTACCGAAAGGAAAGGATTGAGAATGGTGTCTAAATGATGAAGGGTTCTGGCTATGTATGATCAAGGAAAAGAAGAATAAATATTTGGTTTATAGGCACAATAGCATTCGCCAAGAGAGTGAAGATGGAGAGAATTTCGATTGAAAAGAAATAATATAAAAACGAAAGGATGATGGTGATGTTGTTGCTTGATTTCAAAGAGAAGAGAAGAAAAGAAAATATGAACTTTAGGTGCTAGTATATTCGGCCATGGCAAAAGAAAAGAAGAGACTAATTTTTTTATATGGATGATTTCGACAAGGAGAATACAAAAGAAAATTGACAAGATGAATAAAAGTGACCAAATGGTCAAAAGATTTTGGCTTTACCAAATGCAAAATTCGCCAAGAAGAATGTTGATAGGAGAGAAATAAAATTCTGCACAAAGTGCAAAGAACAACCAAAGAGAGAAAAGAATTTCTCACCAAAACTAACTCAAAATTTAGGCTCCTCCTATACCAAATTGCCGTCCAGCACATGGTCAATTGGCCATGATTTCTTTCCAAATTTTCCCTTGATAAGTGCCTTATGTTCCCCTATCTTTCCTTAAACCTTTGATTCCATGCCATAAGTTAGTTGTTTCCTTAATCCATTGATACACTAACCAAAAATAACATGGTCAACACCTTCCTTAATTGATCATTGCCGACACTTCCTATCCATGAGCGAAAATTAAAACAAAAATTTTATCTAGGTGCTATACAAGGATTCGAACCTCTTCCCCTTGCTAGAACCCATGCCAACTCCACCATGCCATATGCTCATTTTATGACACTCTTAGCACATAATTTAGCTTAAGTCTTAATCACCTTTGTTTCACTTCAATAAATTCTCAATTAATAAATTTTATTCTTTCCTCAAATTATGCTTTACCCTCTCAAAGACTTCAATAAGCACCAAATTAAAATAAAAGATTTTTCCTTTAAAATCTAAACACCAAAATCATGCAAAATTAAATACTCGATTTTTAGGGTGTTACAACTCTACCCTCCTTAAAGAAAATTTCGTCCTCGAAATTTACCGTTGAAAAAGGTGAGGTATTGTTGTCAATTGCATCCTCTGGCTCCCACGTAGCTTCTTCCACTCGTGGTTACGCCATAGAACTTTGACCAACAAAGACGGTTTCTTCCTTAATACCTTGACATCTCGTTCTAGGATTTCCACCGGTTCTTCTTCAAAGGACAAATCTTAATTCAGCTCAATTCCTCTACCGGTATAATGTGCAAAGGATCCGATCTATAACGCCTCAACATGGAAACATGAAAACATTATGAATCGATCTAACTCCGAGGTAACTCAACTGATATGCCATCGACCAACACGCTTCAAAGACACGATAAGGTCCAATATATCTAGGACTTAGCTTGCCCTTCCTTCCGAATCTAAAGATCTTTTTCCAAGGAGATACCTTCAAGAAAACCCAATCTCCCACACTATACTCGATGTTCCTTCGCTTCAGATCTGCGTCGACTTACTTCTATCGAGGCTTCTTTCAACCGTGCTCGAATAACTTTTACTTTATCCTCCGTCTCGGATATCATCTCGGGACCTAACATCTGCCTTTCGCCCAACTCACCAACAATAGGAGAGCGACACTTACGACCATACAATGCCTCGTAAGGTGCCATCTGAATGCTAGATCGATAATTTGTTATTATCGCTAATTACGCCATGGTAGATAATCCTCCCAACTACCCTCAAGTCGATTACACATCCTCTTAACATATCTTCCAATATCTGAATTACTCTCTCCGATCGACTATCGATGAGGATGAAAAGCCGTCTCAAATTCAACTTTGTTCCCAAGGCTTCATACAGCTTTCGAAATCGTGATGTAAACCTAGGGTCCTATCCGATATAATAGATCTGGTACCCCATGCAACCTCACAATTTCGGATACGTAAAGTTTTGCCAACTTCGCAATGAATAATCCGTCTAACCGGCAAGAAATGAGCGATCTTCACAACCGATCAACAATTACCCAAACGAAATTTTTCTTAGTAGGTGTTAACGGTAACCCACTAACAAAATCCATAGTTATCCGCTCCCATTTCCAAAGAGGAATCTTTATCGGTTGTAACAATCCAGACGGTAATTGATGTTACGCTTTCACTTGCGACAAGTCAAACATTTTCCCACAAACTCGTAATCTCACGCTTCAACCCCAGCCACCAATACACATTCACGGAGATCTCGATACATCTTATTTCCTCCGGATGCATAGCATAAGGGCTACTATCGCCTCCGTAGAATCAATTGCCTTAGATCTAAGTCCTTAGGCATGCATACTCTCCTCGAAAGCACAACACACCCTCCATGTTTATTCCAAAATCCTCAATTTCACCATTTTCAACTTGTCAAGTAAAGGTCCCAACTTCTCATCGATGTCTGCTTTTTCCTTGATTTGTTCCAGCCACATCGGCTTCACTTGAAGTTCTACTAACAAACGCCATCCTCGTGAGACTCAAATGGCAAGCAGTGCTCTTAAATCGAATCTTGCCTTACGACTTAACGCGTCGGCTACCACGTTAGCCTTTCCGTGATGGTATTCGATGGAGAAATCGTAATCCTTTAACAATTCTACCCATCTTCTTTGTCTCAAATTTAACTCCTTCCGGTAAGGAGGTATTTAAGACTCTTGTGATCCGTGTAGATTATGGACTTCTCACCATAGAGATAGTGCCTCCAAATCTTTAGAGCAAAGACAACGCAACTAACTCCAAATCATGAGTAGGGTAGTTTACTTGTGTGGTCTCAATTGACGAGAAGCATAGGCCACCACTTTTCCATTTTGCATCAATACACAACCCAGGCCGTGTGAGATGCATCACAATAAACAAGAAACTCTTTTCCACCTCGGGTTGAATTAAACCGAGCTTCACAGATCTTCTTCAATTTCTCAAAACTCTCTTCTTTTTTCTCGTCCGGATATACTAACTCCTTTATGCAACAATTTAGTTAGGGTGCAAGAATCAACGAAAACCCTCTACAAAACGCCTATAGTATCCAAATGCACCCAAGAAACTTCAATTTTAGCTACGATGTTGGTGGTTTCCAATCCGAATAGCCTCAATTTTCCGAGGATCCACCCTTATTCCTTCTACCGATACTACATGACCAAGGAAAGTCACCTCCTTTAGCCAAAATTCGCATTTACCAAATTTGGCATACAATTGTTTATCACGAAGTAGTCAGTAATACTATCCGCAAATCTTGGTCATGTTCCTCCTCATTTCTAATAAACCAATATGTCATCTATGAACACTACCACAAACCGGTCTAAATATGGTTGAAAGACTCGGTTCATCATGTCCATAAATGCACCGGTGCATTGGTTAATCCAAACGGCATCACTACAAACTCATAGTGTCCATAACGTGTCCGAAATGCCGTCTTATAAATGTCCACTTCTTTCACCTTAAATTTGGTGATAACCCGACCTTAAATCAATCTTGGAAAAATCAAGCTCCTTTTAATTGATCAAACAGTCGTCAATTCTCGGCAGAGGATACCGATTCTTGATCGTCAATTTATTCAACCGTGTCGTAGTCAATGCACATACGCATCGATCCATCCTTCTTCTTGACGAACAAGACCGGTGCTCCCCACGGAGACACACTTGGTGAATAAATCCCGATCCAGCAATTCTTGAATTTGAGCTTTGAGCTCACCAACTCCTTCTGATTGCCATTCTATAGGGAGCAATGGACACCGGAGCCATCCTGCAAAAGCTCAATGCCAAATTCTACTTCCCGATCTGGAGGTATACCAGGAAGTTCCTCAGGAAATACATCGGGAAATTCCTTCACCGTCCTCACATCATTCACGGATAATTCTTTGGCATCCAAAGCACAGATAAAGGCTAGGAATGCTCCATATCCTTTCCGCACCAACTTCTCAGCTTTTAATGCAGATACCACATTTTCCAGATAGTTCATTCGTTCACCAATCATTATGACTTCCTTATCATCCGAGGTCCCATCGACATTCATTTTCAGACAATCCAATTGCGCCCGATGGTTAACCAACCAATCCATGCCCGTAATGAGATCGAACTCACGAAAGGTAGTTCCATCAAATTTGCTAAGAATACTTCCTCTTGGATTTTTAAGGCACGTCTTTAAATATTTTATTATGCTTATTGATCGTCCTAAAGGACTAATCACCGTCATCTCATTTTCGATAATTTTGGATTCTAAATTGTGTTTCCAGATATGGCACTAGCTACGTATGAATGGGTAGAGCCAATATCTATTAAGGCAATAACAGTACATCAAAAATGAAGAACGTCTGGTTATCACATCTCGGTGCATTGCCGTCCTCATGGCGTCTAATCGCATAGACCGATCCAGTCGTCTTGCATCAGATTTCCTCTATTACCATTGCCTCGACCGGTGCACCTTGACCACGACCAGCCCCATTACCACCACGACCGGTCCACGACCTCTCGGTGGTCAGCCGATTACCTCGCCACCAGACATCATTATTACGGACTTCTTGAGTCGTATCCATTCGTCGAGGACAACTTTTGTACTGATGTTCCATTGAACCGCATTTGTAGCATGCGCCCGTTTTCCTCCAACATTCCCCAAAATGTCTCTTCCCACACTCAAGCAATCTCGACTTGATTATTTGCTACCGGGTTACGCTTTGAACTGATTCATCATTTCGGTTTCTTCTGAAATCTCTTGGAAGAACCAGACTGCTGTGTCTCTCTCTTATTTCGGGATCTTTCTCGGTTCTGTCGCTCGAGTTCTTAGCCTCTTGGCTATTTTGGCCTTCTCCACGAGTGGAAAAATTTCTAACTTGTCGTGGAGCAATCGTAACCCTCACTCATCATTAAGTCCATCCTCAAACGTACACAACGTTCATGATCTGTTGCTACAATTGTCCGCATAACGGCTCGAGACGTAAAAACTCACTTCATATCTTGCCACTGTCTTACTTCCTTGGACAAGATTCGAAATTCCTTCCTTCGAGCGTCTACATAGCTCGTTCGATGTATTTTCCTTGAAAGGCGCCTTTAAAGAATTCTCGATTAATCGATGCGGCTTGTCAAAGGTTTCTCGAGCAATGAGCCACACCGATATGCCTCATCTCTCAATAAGGATATAGCTCCTCTCGCTTTTTGCTCACCGTGCATTCCATATCATCCATAATCCGCTCCACGACTTGAGCCAAGATTCGCCACATTCGAGCTACACCGAGACACCTCTGAAAACTTCGCATTATTCGCTTTAAGTCGCTCAAATTGACCCACGAGTTGTTGGCCCAATTCTAGTTCCAATGACCCTTTCCAAGACTCGTAGCATTGCTTGAGTCAATGCATGATCTTCTTCCATGTGATCGCGTGATCCGGTCTCACTTTCAATTGACGCAAAGGCCCACTGCATATGATTTGGTGCTTCATTGTAGCACCTCGGCCTCTACCACGACCACGCTCTACGCGGCCCACGACCATGTCCTCTAGTGCTCATGATAGCTTATTTGTTTATCTCGATTACAAGTTTTATGAATCGAAATTTTGTTTCGGTGTTTATTAACGATATTTTATGAGATTTGAGATATAAAGTTGTTTTTCGCAACATATCCTATAGTCTCAATCTCTAGCTTTTTTCATGTCTAAAACTAGAAGTTCTAGAGTGTTCCTATGATCATATCATAGTAATCATTAAGCAATAATACTTACTTGACTTGTTGCCGGATGCTTGTGGTGCCATACTGATCTTTAAAAATATCATTGAGCGTTTTCATACAGAAATTATTTTTTTTATTTTTTTTTTGAACCCAAACCACAGCCGAGTTTTTGAAACTGGGCTCTGATACCACTAAATGTAACACCCCAAACCCGATCTATGCGTTGAGACTAGATTTGGTTTGTCACATGAATCGAGTTATCTTAAATTTGCAATAAGTTGAAAACTTCAATATAAATTTCAAGTTTTAAAATAAATAAATAGCGAGTATTTGAATTTGATAATATTTGAAAACATTAGTTGAAAATCATTGTATTATCAAAACTTTTAAATAGTTTGTTAATGAATTGACTATAATAAAATATTTATAAAAGAATTTCATATACTTGAAAACTCAAATTTATTTTTTAAAAAAAGCATCAAAAATCACATTTCTTAATTAAAAAGTCCAAAGTTTAGTTTAAAACCCAAACACACATAAAATCCATAAGTTATTTATAGAGGCCTTTATTACAAGAATCCATAATAGTAAAATATTTATTAAAAGTTCGAGTTTAAATAACCCTCTCTCACAGATGGCCTCCACGAAGTCATCCTCGCCCAAGTCCACATCAATTTCCATTACCTAAGATGGAAAGAATTTAAAGGGATGAGTTACTTAGAACTCAAAGTGTAACTCACCTACCACCATTATTGGGCGATTATCAGACGTAATGTTGGGCTTGAGCCCAATTCAGAATTCAACAATATATCATGAATTAACACAATTAATAATGCATGTAAAAATGAAATTCCCAAATTTCATACCTAATATCCATCCGCTAACACCCCGCACCAACCATCACACCTGGGGATCAAGTCAACCCACCCCGCCATCACACCAATCGTAGGCATTAAGCCTTTTTATAATTGTGGCATAGCCACCGAACTAGAGGCAATAAGCGATATTGTGGTGAGCCACCGAACTAGAGGCAATAAGTCGATATTGTGGCGAAAGCCACCGAACTAGAGGCAATAAGTCGATATTGTGGCGAAGCCACCAACTAGAGGCAATAAGCGATATTGTGGCAATCGCCATTCTTCTCTTCATATATCCCACCCATGCAATTATACATGTACTTTAAAATATAAAATTTATTAACAATACATAACATGATGGGTTTATCAAAACATTTCATTTGGCCCATAATTATAGCAATTTGTCTATTTAGCGGTTTAGTGGGCTTTGGCCCATTTACCTAACTAAAGTGTTTTGACTAAATTTTAACAAACTAGAGTATTTTGGCCCATTTTCACGAACTAGAGTATTTACGGCCCATTTTCACTTAACTAGAGTATTTACGGCCCATTTTCACGAACTAGAGTATTTACGGCCCATTTTCGTGAACTAGAGTATTTACTACCCATTTTCACTAACTAGAGTATTTACTACCATTTTCACGAACTAGAGTATTTACGCCCATTTTCACGAAACATCAAATTTTCATAATAACAATTAATTTCTTGAGGCGTTTTGTAATTTTCACGATTTAGTCGTTTTTACGTATTTTCGTCAAAATATCAATTTTTGCGCTTTTACCGATCTAGTCGTTTTACGATTTTGCTTCCATACCAAATTTGACATCCAACCAAAAATAATGAGTGTGAAATTACACACCTCGTTACCGTGAGTACTAACCCTTCTCGCCTCGGCACCTAAAATATGTTTTGATTCGTTAGACAACTAATTCGTAAAATAATCTTAATCGTTAATGGATCCAAAATCTTACCCTCTTGATTTTGAATCACTTGATTTTCGGTTTTCCTTCGTTTAATGATTCGTCTCGTCGCGAATCCACCAACGATAATGGTTGGAAGTTCGTACCACTTGAATAATGGACTTCCTTCGAAGATGGCCCGCAACCCGTGGAAAATCCCTGATTGCCGAAACCGCTCTTCGCTTGAATGGGGATTTACAGATCCACCCTCTTACGATAACTAAACACCGCCTTTTCTTCCCTATTTTGATACTTCAAGATCCAAAGGAATTTAGTTAGATCTAAAATAATATCAATAATACTAGAGATTTTAAAGTAGGATTTCCTTACCAAAATGAAACGCTTCCAACGCTTCCACGATTCTCCCGATCACTTGAATTCCAATCTCGTTATTGCACTAAATAATAACGAAAGAAACGTTATTAGTATGAATGCTATATCAATCCAAAAGACCTCAATAAACCAATGATATTCGGCCAAAGTACCTTAATAAATCAAAATGGAAAAGAACCCTTACCTATTTTCCACTACGAAAGGAAAGAATTGAGAATGGTGTCTAAATGATGAAGGGTTCTATATGTATGATCAAGGAAAGAAGAATAAATATTTGGTTTATAGGCACAATAGCATTCGGCCAAGAGAGTGAAGATGGAGAGAATTTCGATTGAAAAGAAATAATATAAAAACGAAAGGATGATGGTGATGTTGTTGCTTGATTTCAAAGAGAAGAGAAGAAAAGAAAATATGAACTTTAGGTGCTAGTATATTCGGCCATGGCAAAAGAAAAAGAAGAGACTGATTTTTTTTATATGGATGATTTCGGCACAAGGAGAATACAAAAGAAAATTGACAAGATGAATAAAAGTGACCAAATGGTCAAAAGATTTTGGCTTTACCAAATGCAAAATTCGGCCAAGAAGAATGTTGATAGGAGAGGAAATAAAAATTCTGCACAAAGTGCAAAGAACAACCAAAGAGAGAAAAGAATTTCTCAGCCAAAACTAACTCAAAATTTAGGCTCCTCCTATACCAAATTGCATTCAAAGACATGGTCAATTGGCCATGATTTCTTTCCAAATTTTCCCCTTGATAAGTGCCTTATGTTCCCCCCTATCTTTCCTTAAACCTTTGATTCCATGCCATAAGTTAGTTGTTTCCTTAATCCATTGATACACTAACCAAAAATAACATGGTCAACACCTTCCTTAATTGATCATTGCCGACACTTCCTATCCATGAGCGTAAAATTAAAACAAAATTTTATCTAGGTGCTATACAAGGATTCGAACCTCTTCCCCTTGCTAGAACCCATGCGCCAACTCCACCATGCCATATGCTCATTTTATGACACTCTTAGCACATAATTTAGCTTAAGTCTTAATCACCTTTGTTTCACTTCAATAAATTCTCAATTAATAAATTTTATTCTTTCCTCAAATTATGCTTTACCCTCTCAAAGACTTCAATAAGCACCAAATTAAAATAAAAGATTTTTCCTTTAAAATCTAAACACCAAAATCATGCAAAATTAAATACTCGATTTTTAGGGTGTTACAAAGCGACTTACTAGGCGAAATTTCTTCGTTTGAGTCGTTATGCTCGTATTTATAGTATGATCATCATGAGCTATGTAGGCTTTGAGGATGGGTTTGAATGATGAGTTCTGGGTCTCGATAGCCCCACAACAAGTACAGACTTTTACCTCACTTGTAGAAAAAGCTAAGATAGCCGAAAAGGCTAAGGATTCAGAACGCCGTAACCGGAAAAATTCGAGGAAAGAGGATTTTAAGTACTCGTTCTTTAAAAGGGTTCAAAAAGGCCACGAATGATGAGCCAGTTCAAGTTAGGGCACCTGTGACTACCAATCAGATTCGAGAATGTGCCGACTGTGGAAGATGACGTCCCGGAGAATGTTAGAGGAAAACTTGAGCCTGTTTTAAATGTGGATCCAAGGATCATCAGTTTAAGAATTGTCCTCAACTGATTTGAAACGACTCAGAAGCTCAGAACCACGAGGCTCGACCACTAGAGGTACTTAGTAGCCACTAAGAGGTCATGGACCAGGTCGTGGTGGTAATGGTAACGGACGTGGACAAGGTGCACCGGGTCGAGGTAATGGTGTTAGACGTAACACGAAGGCAAGATAGCCAGGATTGGTCTATGCTGTCAGGCGTCGTGAAAACGGTGATGCACCTGATGTGATAATTGGTACATTCTTCATCTCTGATGTACCTGTTACTGCTTTGATAGATATCGGATCTACCCACTCGTATGTTGCTAGTGCCATATCTGGAAACCTAAATATTAGATCTGAGATTACCGATAGAGAGATGACAGTAATTAGTCCTTTAGGCAGTCGGTAATAGTGAATAAATTATTTAAAGATGTGCCCTTAGAGATTCAAAGAGAGGTATTTCTAGTGAACTTAAAGGAATTACCTTTCGGTGAGTTTGATCTTATTTTGGGCATGGATTGGTTGGTGAAGCATCGGGTACAATTGGATTGTGCCGAAAAGCGGATGTCAATTAGGATTGTGGATTATAAGGAGATAATAATGATAGGCGAGCGAAGAAACTTTTTGGTAAATGTGGTATCTGCTTTGAAGGCAGAAAAGTTGGTGCGAAAATGGAATAGAGCATTCTTAGCATTCATCAGTGCTTTGGATGCCAAGGAATTATTGGTAGAAGGTGTGAGAACGGTGAAAGAATTTCCAGATGTCTTTCTCGAAGAACTTCCGGGTCTACCTCCAGATCGGGAAGTAGAATTTGACATTGAGCTTTTGCCCAGAACTGCTCCGGTGTCCATTGCTCCTTATAGAATGGCGCCGAAGGAGTTAGCGGAACTTAAAGCTCAAATTCAAGAACTGCTAGATCGGGGATTTATTTGACCAAGTGTGTCTCCGTGGGGAGCACCGATTTTGTTCGTCAGGAAGAAGGATGGGTCGATGCATATGTGCATTGATTATAGGCAGTTGAATAAGTTGACGATCAAGAATAGGTATCCATTGCCTAGAATCGATGACCTGTTTGATCAATTAAGAGGAGCTTCAGTCTTCTCCAAGATTGATTTGACATCGGGGTATCATCGACTCAAGGTGAAAGAGGCAGATATTCATAAGACGTCATTTCGAACTCGCTATGGACATTATGAGTTTTTAGTGATGCCGTTTGGTTTGACTAATGCACCAGCTGCATTTATGGACATGATGAACCGAGTCTTTCAACCCTATTTAGATATGTTCGTAGTAGTGTTCATAGATGACATCTTAGTATATTCGAGGAATGAAGAAGAGCATAACTCTCATTTGCGCACTGTGTTGCAAATTTTGCGAGATAAGCAACTTTATGCCAAATTTAGTAAGTGTGAATTTTGGTTAAAGGAAGTGATTTTCTTGGGTCATGTAGTGTCAGCCGAAGGTATAAGAGTTGATCCTCGAAAGGTAAAGGCTGTGTTGGATTGGAAGCTGCCGAAGTCAGTAGCTGAGATTCGAAGTTTCTTGGATTTGGCTGGTTATTATAAATGCTTTGTTGAGGGGTTTTCATTGATTGCTGCACCCTTAACTAAGTTGTTGTGAAAGGAAGTACCGTATGTATGGACCGATAAACAACAAGAAAGTTTCGAGAAACTAAAAAAGATTCTAGCAGAAGCGCCAGTACTGATTCAACCAGATGCCGGAAAAGAGTTTACTATTTACTGTGATGCGTCACACACGGGTTTAGGATGTGTACTGATGCAAAGTGGAAAAGTAGTAGCTTATGCTTCTTGATAGTTGAGGCCGTATAAAGTCAACTATCCTACTCATGATTTGGAGTTGGCTGTGGTGGTGTTTGCATTAAAGATTTAGAGGCATTATCTCTATGGTGAGAAGTCAATTATTTATACGGACCATAAGAGTCTTAAGTATCTCCTTACCCAAAAGTAGTTGAATTTAAGACAACGGAGATGGGTGGAGCTGTTAAAGGATTATGATTTCTCAATCTAGTACATCCTGGAAAGGCTAACGTTGTGGCAGACGCGTTGAGTCGAAAGGTTGTATCGAAGTTAAGAGCAATGTTTGCTCAACTCAGTTTGTATGAGGATGGCAGTTTGCTAGCGGAACTTCAGGTGAAGCCTCTGTGGTTGGAACAAATTAAAGAAAAGCAATTATCCGATGAAAAGTTGGGTCATTTAATACAACAAGCTGAAAGTGGTGTAATAGGAGATTTTGGTTTGAACAAAGATGGTGTACTGTGTTTTCGTGGAAGGGTCTGTATGCCCAAGGATTTAGATTTGAGGCAAATGATTCTTCTAGAGGCGCATAGTAGCCCTTATGCTATGCACCTCGGAGGAAATAAGATGTATCGGGATCTCCGTGAATAGTATTGGTGGCCAAAGTTAAAACAGAAGTTACTGATTTTGTGGGAAAGTGTTTGACTTGTCAACAAGTAAAGGCGAAACATCAATTACCGTTGGGATTGTTACAACCAGTAAAGATTCCATTATGGAAATGGGAGCGGATAACGATGGATTTTGTTAGTGGGTTACCCTTAACACCTACTAAGAAAGATTCTGTCTGGGTGGTAGTAGATCGATTAATGAAGACTGCTCATTTTCTACCAGTTCGTATAGATTACTCGTTGTAGAAGTTGGCTAAACTGTATGTATATGAAATCGTGAGGTTGCATGGGGTACTAGTGTCTATCATATCGGACAGGGATCCTCGGTTTACATCACGATTTTGGAAAGCTTTGTATGAGGCTTTGGGAACAAAGTTAAACTTCAGTACGGCTTTTCACCCTCTGTCAGATGGTCAGTCAGAAAGAGTAATCCAGATTTTGGAAGACATGTTACGAGGTTGTGTGATCGAATTCAGAGGTAGTTGGGAGGATTTCTACCGCTGGCGAGTTTATGATAACAACAGCTTATCAATCCAAAGATTCGGATGGCACCCTATGAAGAGTTATATGCTCGTAGGTGTCGTACTCTACTTGTTGGACCTGAATTAGGGAACGACGACTTTTGGGTCCCGAATTGATATCGAGATGTAAGAAAAGTAAAGGTAATTTGAGCGGTTAAAGGAAGCTTGGATAGACAAAAGTCGTGACGCGGATCTGAAGCGTAAAGATATTGAGTTTGCAGTGGGAGATCAGGTATTTCTAAAGGTCTCACCTTGGAAGAAGATTTTCAGATTCGGGAGGAAAGGCAAGTTGAGCCCTAGGTTCATTGGACCGTACTGTATTGAAGCGTGTAGGACCAGTGGCCTATCAACTTGATTTACCTCCGGAATTGAGTCAGATTCATAGTGTCTTCCATATTTCTATGCTGAGACGCTATAGATCGGATCCATCGCACATAGTATCGGTAAAAGAAGTGGAATTATGGCCAGATTTGTCTTTCGAGGAGGAACCAGTGAAAATCTTAGACCGAGATGTTAAGGTGCTAAAAAAGAAGACCGTACCATTGCTCAAGGTTTTATGGCATAATCACGGAGTGGAGGAAGCTACTTGAGAGCCTAAGGATGTAATTCGACAACAATATCCTCATCTTTTTTAGCCAGGTAAATTTCAAGGACGAAATTTTCTTTAAGGAGGGTAGAGTTGTAACATCCTAAAATTTGAGTATTGATATGATGCATGTTTTGGTGCTTAACTTGTGTATAATTAAAATTTTGCATGTTTAGTATAGTCTTGAGAAGACTTGAAAACTATTCGGAATTAGAATAAATTTTAGTTAGGAGTACTTAATTGAAGTGGATCAAGTGACTTTGAGGTTTAAGTAAGTTTAAGTGTCAAAAACTAGCACAAGATGAGCTAGTAGCAAGGTGGTGTTGGCGCATGTATGTTTGCTTGATGGGAGAGGTTCGAATCTCCTAGCATGCAATTTGAAAGCTTTTAATTGTTTTTTGATTTTCCTTAGCAAGTGTCAGTCATGGATAAGGATTAGGATGAGTTGGATTAAATTTTTATGGTAAGAAGACTTAAGGTTATGGTAAGCATGAGTTAAGGGATGGATTGCTTGACTTTGGGGATAAGATTTCTCAAACTTAAGAGAAATGGAGGATGGTAAGGCTTGATACTAGGATTGATGTTTTGGTAACTCTTTCATGGTCATTTTGACCATGAATGGGGACGGTTTTGTGGACTAAAGGGGGGACCCGAATTTGGGTGGTGAATTTTGGTAATAGGCTAGTTTGGTTGGTAGCTTTTGGGGGTATTACCTTTGGTCATTTTTGCTTTTGCAAAACACTTTCTCTCCATCTATTTTCTCCCTTGGCCGAATGTATTGGTATAGGAGAAAAACAACTTTTGTTTCATTTCTTATGTCCATATTTTTGACCATTTGATCACCTTATTTTTGCAAAACCTCTCCTAGTGCCGAAACTACCAACACAACAAGCCATAGTTTTCATTCCCCATTGTTAATGCACCATTGTCTTAAACACTCTCTTTGCTTTTCTTTTACCATTGATAAAAAAATTATAAACCTATCATTCTCTTTCTCTTTCTTTCTCTTTTCTCTCTTGAAAACCGAATCAACATCATCTCTTTCTTTCATCTCTTATTTTCTTTTTTTTAACCATACTTTCTTCATTATTTTTCTCTCATGGCCGAATGTTAGATTACTCCATTGCCGAATTATTTTTCTTTTCTTTGTTTATTCATATCCGAATCTTCCACTATACATAAGTATCATTCTTGATCATTCTTCTTTGAAACCTTGGACAATAGTGTGATAGTGGAGGGCCGAAACTCAAGTGTTCGTAAACGTTGTAGATTGTTGAAATCGTATTTAAAGTGTTAAAGGTAAGGGATTATTAAGGATTTTTATATTACTCGACATATGGATATAAATAGTTTATTAATCGATTTCGTTTTAGGGGACGTTCTCGCTCGATTTTCATATTGTGGAACGAGGATATTTGTGGTAAGTTATTCTCATTTTTTTAAAACCGCTAGTCGAAATTTTGATAACTTATTAGTTAGACTAATGATTCATTGTCTTTGAAGACAATCAAAATAGGGACGAAAAAAATTGTTAATAGTATTCTAAGAGGGTGGTTCCATTATTCCCCTAAATTCAAGAGAAGGACTGCTTTTGAATCCAAGATTTTCCACTGGGTTGTGGACCCTCATCAGGCAAAAATCAATTATTCGAAGTCGTACGTACCCCCGAACCATTATTTACTCGTGGTTCTGAACCTTTGATCGGAGAGAAATCGTAAATAGTGGTTGTTCGAGATTCCGAGGGTAAGATCTAGATCGCTTAATATTAGAATAGTTTAATATTAAATTTTAGTGTTCTAATCCATCATGATGTGTGTTTAGATATCGACGAGCGGGAGAGTGTAGTTCTTATCGTAATCAGGTGTGTAATCTCACACCATATCTCATCGGTTAGATGACTATATTGTATAAATCGTTGGATGAAATCACAAGTTAGTGAAATCGGGAAGAATAACATAGTTATCACCTTAATCGTAAAATTTTGAAATTGTATTAAGATCATGGAAATTACGAAATTTGCCTTAACTAATTCGATAAAAGTGACAATTTGGGCCATATGTGATATTTGATAATTGGGCCATATGTGATATTTGATAATTGGGCCATATGTGATATTTGATAATTGGGCCATATGTGATAATCGATAAATGGGCCATATGTGATATTTGATAAATGGGCCATATGTGATATTTGATAATTGGGCCTTATGTGAAATTTGATAATTGAGCCATATGTGATATTTGACAATTGGGCCATATGTGATAATTGATAAATGGGTCCTATGTGATATGAGACTTCGTGGGCCAAAAATGTGAAATGGGCTAGTTTGTAATAATTTTTATAATGGGCCTTATGTTGGAATAATTGTATGAATGGATTGTTATGCATGCTATATACATGATTGCATGGGTTGGGCTATTGACGAAGAGAAGTTCTGGTAGCTTTGCTACAATATTTTGGTGGCTCTGCCACAATTCTGAAAAATGGCAAATGCCATGTAAACTCTGTGAATTCGGTGGCTTGTCCACGAAATTTGATATACGACTTAATGCCTACTTCGGTGTGTTGGCGGGGTGGGTGACTAAAGCTCCCCACAGTGTCTTTGGTTGGTGCGGTGGTGTGTAGCGGATGGAAATCTAGGTTTGGTTTTGGGAATAGCATATCACTTTCATTTCATACATGCTAAATTATTATATTTGTAATTG
Organism: Gossypium rotundifolium; assembly: GCA_025506655.1. Classification (NCBI taxonomy): domain Eukaryota; kingdom Viridiplantae; phylum Streptophyta; class Magnoliopsida; order Malvales; family Malvaceae; genus Gossypium; species Gossypium rotundifolium. The sequence continues at coordinate 150,066,598 of CP106724.1, forward strand.
GCTTAGGCCCAAATAAATGCTTAAATGGTTTTGGCCCAGTGGACTATGGTAAGTGAGTTACACACTGAGTTCTAAGTAACTCACTCCAATTTTTCTTACCCTTCTCAGGTAATAATATTTGATGGAGGCTTGGGTCGGAGACGACTTCGTGTGGAGGTTATACTACAAATGGTGCTTTTTTAAAATTTTAAGACTTCTTTAATAATTTTATTAAGTACTATTTTTATGGCGATGTAATAAGGCCTCTTTAATTATGGATTTTATTATGTGGATGGATTTTATTATGTTTTAGTTTTCCCAAGTTGGTTTGGTTTAGTTTTTTATAAATGTTTTTTTTAGAACTCTCGTATAAAATAAAAGTTTTTCTTAAATATCATTGAAACTTAGGAAATTCTTTTAAAACTTTTCGATGAAATATTTCGACTAAATAAATCCAAAGTTTTTATCAATAACTACTCTATAGATCAAACGACAAATTCTTGTGTTTTTAATTATGGTTTTCAATGAACTTTTTTTTCCGATAAAGTCATTCTCTTAATCGTTTTGGAATTTGATTTCTACTTCGTTAAATGATTTGAATGTACGTTAAATTTGTGTGGCATGCCAAAATCCGGGCTTAATGCATAGGCCGGGTTTGGGTTGTTACAAACTTACCTATTACCTAAAGTTTTATCTTTATAAATATATTTGAACATTTCACATATTGGAGTCAAAATAGAGACTCACCTAATACTCACCCCTATTGCAGATTGGAGTTCTAAACTTTTACATCCCTCTTAAACCAACAGCAACAGCTGCTCAAAGAACATAAAAGCACCATTAAAACCCATTTATAGAAAGGTGACTAAAATTTCCATTACAGATTACCCCCATGTATTGTTTCTTTTCACAACTCATTATTCATAAACGTCGTAATATTCTTATTCTTATTCTTCTAAAACCTTAACATACAGAGCTATCAAACTTAACAGGGGATAGAATATCCACTCATTTATCCAGAACTTTAGCTTCCAGCTAAATAAAGGAGAAGAAAACATATAAGCTCTAAGAAAAAGAACCAAAGAGTAGTGTTAAAAGAATAAAAGTCATACAGACGAATCCTTCTCACAATATATATACATCCAATTTTCCCTTAGTGGAACTTGACAAGTGTCAGTTATATCTAGAATTTTTTCCCAATAAATGGCCTAAAAATTTTGAGAGAACTATAAATGAGAGTCTGTCCATATACTATTTGACCACTCAATGCAATTGGTTCCTAAGAAGATCTAATTACTTAAACGTATTCAAAATAGTGTGTGAACAAATTGGACCTACTATATCTTTTGCGATAAAATACATAATGTAACACCCTATACTCGACAACTATCATGCAAACAGTTCATCAAGCATTGGTGAAACATATATCTGGCATAATATAACAGCCTTAACTTAGTTGACATATTTTAATTCACATGCATATTTGATGGTTTATTTACATAGTCAATACATACATATTCATGTAAACGTCATAATAAACACAATCACATTAATAGACAATTTCCAAAATAGTCACATATCATATAAACTCATATCACAATACACACATATTCATATTTGAAGATAACTGGAAATAATTTGGCACTTGAGTTATGAAATGTAAAAGTGGGCATCATCACCACTCATCGGATACTTGGATCTTCAACACACAACATAGACTCATAGAGTCAAACATGTCCTGCAAGTGATGTATTAAGCTAACACTCTCAAACACACCAAACATGTCCCATTGAATGGATCTTAGCTCACATTCCCTTATATCTCTAAACATGTCCCAGAGTCTCAACGCCCAAATCACATATAATATATAGGTGAGTACTCAGAATCCTATGGCATGCCAACTATATCCAATTGTCTCAAGTATCACAAGGCCAAAATATTTGTATTTAAACACACATGTTACTGACTAATTTCTGATTACTTTCACTGCACATTTGTATCATTTGCACAATATTATCATTGTCACTTAGCATGTATGACATGCTTACACATATACATTTTCACAACAGTAATCATGAACAAATAACACATATATAACATCTCATTTCAGTTCACAATTTCATAATAACAAAAGCACATATTGTAACACCCTGAAAATGGGCCTATGCATTTTTGATTTAATTATACGAAATGGCATGTTTTATGTGTTATGAATGTATGGTGAACATTTTTGGAAACTTGGAAATGTTAAGAGGAAAGTGAACATTTTTGGAAACTTGGAAATGTTAAGTTTAAAAGAGGAAAGTGAACATTTTTGGAAACTTGGAAATGTAAAGAAATGTTTTAGAAATGTTAAGTTTAAAAGAGGAAACTAAGGCAAGGTGGTCTTAAGAAAATTAATAGAAGAAATTTGACACAAGAACGGGCTTGGAGAAGTGGCTAGGAGGCACCACTTAAGGCCCAGGTAAGTGGCGCCACAAGCTATGCAAATGGGCCTAGGTTCGAGCAACATGGGAAGCAAATAAAGGATTTTATTTTGCTACAAGGAGCAAGGGAGTTGGACGGCACCAAGGCACCTAGGGAAGAGTTTAATTCTCTTTAAAATTTGTCTAAATAGGTGGATCAATGATGGATAATTATTGTTTAAGAGATAAGAGATAATTAAGGATTAAGTTTTATTAAATTGAATGGGTGATAATTAAAGTGATAAAGTTATCAAAATAGGAGTGATGGCCAAGTAAAGGATTTTAAGTTAGTAATTTCGGCTACTAAAGGAAAAGAGAGCCATTCATCATATCTTCTTTCAACTCTTCTCTCGCCAAATTTCCTAGAGCATTTCTTCTTCTTCTTTTTGTTAGCCAAAGCCTAAAACTAAAGTAAGCCTAGCTGAATTCTTCATAGCTTTTGTGATTTCCATTAAAACTGAATCCATAAACTCCTCAAGATACCATCATTAGCCGATTTCTTTATACCAATCAAAAGCCAAAATCAAGATCCTTCTAGCCTACATAGCCGAATATTGCTAAAGGTTCAAGCAAGGATTGTCGATCTCTAAAGTAAGGGTAAGATCTCATTCAGTTTCATCCTTTTTCTTTTAAGATTTGTCGAAATCTAGGACTAACCCTATTAATATCTTGTTGCCAAAACTTTGAAGAGATCTTTCGGGATTTACTAAGTGTCGACTACAAGGAAGGAGAAATTCTTTTCCCAAAGGTACACCATAGGTCAGCGTGTTCCTAGTTATTCGGTGAGTTTCGGGATTTAAAATCCACAAGGTAAGTATCTATAGCATTTGGCCAAGGCCATGTTGAGTAAATAGATGTGTTTCATTAATATTTAAAAGCCGAAACTAATCTATTCAAGTAATTTAGTGATTGCCGATTTCAAGGAAGAAGAATACAAAGTTTCCGGCATTTGATTAGACATCAATTGGCAGCAAGGTAAGGATTTAAGTGTACTAATCGTACTAGGATTTGGTTTTATGCCCGAATGGCTCTTTACTAAGTATTAAGTGATTGATCAAATGTAGAGATTTAAGATCTAAGGCATTAGATCAAGCTTTTCGGGATTTGAGTGAACTTCCTAAAGCGAATCAGGTGTGTACCCCACACTATCTTTTAGTAAGAATTATGGCTAAAATTTAATATAAGCATGTTTATAAGAATGTGAATATGGCTAAAGTACCATACTATGGTACAAAGTACTCAGGTACGTTTCCTACTCCTACTAGGATTATGTTAAATATCTATTATGACACACATATGACATTATAAGAATGTGAAATAAGAATTTGAAACAGTTTACACCGGGAACATACTAGATCCGGTCAAGGCTCGTGGGCCGGGTTTGGGGTGTTTCACATATCTCACAAGATAAACATAGGTACAAGAAAGCGTACACTTGGATTTTAAAGTAGGAGCTTAGGCTACAAGTAAATTCCCAAATATTGCATTGAATCATGTCCACAAGCAGTTAATCTAAACAATCACCACTACGCTGTCGTCAAAATGTTGAAAGCTCAAACTAGCTTTTCCTAACTTGTAGATGGTCCTAGAAAATCTGGAACTTCAACACAACAATTCACACAACAATATATTAAAAAATCAACTAAGAACTCACCATAAGCAATAAAAAACATAAGCCTAAGCTATGTTCCCATATAATAGAAACCTTTAAACATAACAAACTTTAAATTTGGATATCTCAGTCTATACTCATTATTTTTTCCTAAAAGCAATTCCATTCATCTTATAATTTTCCTACGACTAGTTCCCAACCTCTAAACTACACAAAACAACTCAATTCATGGTTTTGACTTTTTTAACATGTTTTATGGCTTCTGAAAATTCATTAAAACTCAATGATTCTTTAACAAAAATTCAAAAAAGTTTAGAAACCTCTTACTCAGGTTAAAACGTATTGATTAACACTTTGAAATCACATTTTTACTTAAAAATCTAAAATTCACCAGTAACGACTCTATTTTCGACTTCTAATCAAAACGTCCAAATTAATTGCTAAAAACTCAGTTTCAAAGGCCTAATAACATTAAAAAATAATAAGAAGGTGAATGGTGACCTTTGATGGAAGAATAAATGAGTTTTTGATGCAAATCTGAAAAAACCACAAGTGAAGAACATGAAATTAATGATTTTTTAAGATGTTTTCTTGGAGATTTATTGATGTTTAATACTTGGAGAATGATGGAAATTAAAGTAATATAGTTTGGGAATTAAAAATCAATTGGAAGCATAAGGGAAAGCAAGGGATGACAAAGCTTTGTGTTCGGGAAAACTTATCGTGAAAAAAAATCTGGGAATGGAGTTTTTAAGTTGGTTTTTAAAAATTGGTAAAACTACAACATAAATGCTCACAATTTTGACCCTATTACAAATTAGTCTTTTTTCTAAAATTAAAGGCCTTCAAAACTCATTTTCAAAAATTGATTTGATTTTCAAAATACCGTAGTCGAAAACATTACTGATACACTATATCGCAAAATTCCAAATACTCTAAGGCTAAAATTTCTAAAATACCCCTAAAACTCATAGGCCCTATTTTGGGGAGTTACAATTCTCCCTCTCTTAAGAGAATTTAATCCTCGAAATTACCTGAACTAAAAAAATAAGTATATTGTTGTCCCTGATGCATTTTCACGTGACTAACTAAAAATACCACAAAGGCAAGTGCACCTATCGATAAATAGTATAGCTATGGTGAGTAGAGATACCATATCCTATCCACAAGGACTAACAGTACTAGTAATTATTGCTTTCTTATTATTTAGCCGACAAATTAAAGTGATTGTTTTTAAACTAAAATTACTAAATTAATCTAACTAAGAACTCAATAGAGAATAAATCGGAAAATAATTGAATAATAACTAATAAGAGAGAAATACCGAGGAAAGGATCCACCTTTATCTATTATTATAAATATGAATTAAACGATTTATTCAATTAGTATCTTGATCCGTAGAAATCCTTAAATTATGCTAATATCTCTTTCTTGAGCAAGACCAACTGACTCTAGGTTGATTAATTGAAATATCTTTCTAATTAAAATCCCTATGGTCGCATTAACTCGATCTATGAATTCCCCTATAGATTTGACTCTAATCCGGTATATTTATGTCGTCCTATTTCTAGGATTGCATGCAACTCGACTCAATTATGTTAGACCCACTCTTAAACATGAACTTTTTCTCCTTTGATTTAAGTACATTAAACATGAATTAATATCCCAAAAATATTAAAACAGGAGATAATAACACATAACTGAGAATAAGAATCAAGTATTTATCATGTAAAACAAAAATCAAATAATAGAATTCATCATAGGTTCATCTTCCCTAGGTATCTAGGGAATTAGTTCATAATTCTGAATAAAAACATCTCAAAGTCAGAATAACCACAAGAAATAAAGAACCTCATAAAAACTTCAACAGAAATTAGAAGGAAGTCTTCGATCTTGACAGAAATCTGCTTCAAAGTTGGCTCCAATGGTGTTTTTCGAGCTGTTTTCTTCAATATTCTCTGATAGCCCTCAAATCTCTTCTTCTATTTGGTATTTAAGGACTTTAGAATGCTTAGAAAGCCTAAAATTTCTTTTTTTTTTTCTATGTGTTTGGGATACGAGTTGCGAAATCAACATAGTATGGCACATGGCTATGTGTACAACTGGTGTGGCTCACACGGGATTAAAAAATGTTACTTTTATCACTTATCAGTCTCATTGCCTATTCAACTTCCTAAGTAGCCTCTTTAGTCTTGTGATTGCACCACTAAACCTTAACCAATAGAACTGTAACATCCTTAAAATGGGGTTCTACGTTTTGCTTGTGTTGCATGTGATGAATTGATTATAATGTTCATTTAACATGTTTTGGGGTCTAGTTATAACCCTAGGTTAGGCCTGAGTTAGGGTTAAGAATTTTATTTTGGCATTTAAGGAAGTGAAGCTAAGGGAGAGAGGGGTTAAGAGATTTTATTTGGGAAGGTTGACACAAGAACTACCTTGGTAAAGTGGCAAGGAGGCGCCACTAGGGTGTCAGAGGAGTGACGCCACATGCAGAGAGGGAGTGCCTGTGTTCGAGCTGCAGGAATTGCACTCCTGCTTATTCTTTTTCACGCCACAAGCAAGGAGAGGAGTGCTTAGATTGGACTATTTGGGATAAGGATAGAGGGAGTCAATGAAACACCCCAAACCCGGCCCACGAGAATGGACTGGATCTGGTATGTTCCTCGAAGTAACCCGGTTCAAATTCATTCTAATACTTTGAAAACTATGAGTTTTGGAAGATAGTTTGTTGTGGGTTGGGCTTGAGTTGAAAACAAATTTATTTCTATAACAAAAAACCCATATGTTTCAAGTGACAAATTATTTAAACTTATTTCATATTAAGTGGGCTTACTTTATAAAGCCCTAAATTCATAACATAGTAATTATAGCGTAAATAAAAATTTGTCACGGTGGCCTTATTACATAAAACGAACCCAAAATAATAAATTGTACAAGTATTTTAAAATAAAATAAATATTCAAATTAAATTGAACTTCAAGTCGATCATGGCCACCACAAGTTTCGCCATCCCGGTCCATTACCGCATCATCACCAAACATATTCCCTACAACGGGTGAGTCGATAGACTCGGTGTAACCAACACTAAACATAATAGAAATAGGCACACAATAAAAATCATATGCATATAACAATTTCAAGGTAATGATGCAAACCCGAACCCAAACCTATATACCATCCGCTACACTCCACCAGCACCAACCTCGTACACCGTGGGGACTACTAAGTCAACCCTCCTTCCGCTACACTCCATCGAAGGCGTCATTGCAATGACGTGCTCATCGCCCATCGATAATATTGTGGCATAGCCACCAACGTAATGTAACCGGTTACCACTTAGTGAGACCAAGTCATCACATTCACTTAGTGAGACCAAGTCATCACTTTCACTTATAACGTTGGTGAGACCTTAGTCAACACCTTCTTCCCTTTCACATAAATCCCGAATGCCCCAAATTATAAATATCATGCATAACATATTTTATTTCACTTTCACATCACTTTTCACTTGTATAATATTTATTTCAAATCCTAGTAGAAGTAGGAAAACGTGCACAATACTTTGTACCATAATATGGCACTTTAGCCACTTTCTTTCACTTTCACATTAACATATATAACATATTTAAACCATAAAACTATTAAGAATAGTGTGGAATACACACCGATTTGTTTAGCGATTCCTTGAGATTCCAAAGCAAGATCTAATGTTTAGATCCTAATTCCTACATTTGGTTTATCAAGTATTACTTAGCATAAATTCTATTTTGGTTATAATATCCAAATCCTAGTAGGATTTGTAAAGAGGCTTACCTTTGATGCCGATTTGATGTTTATTCAAATCCAAAACTTTGTTTTCCTTCACTTGATATTCGCCACCCTTAAATCTCAACAAAAATTAGTTTTCGCTTTTTAATAATTATAGATCTTATCTATGTAATCACACAACCTTGGTAGAATACTTTCAAATGCTTACCTTATGGATTGTTAAATCCAAAACTTCACCTTCCTTTTTCCTTATAATCGGCCAACACCTAGATCTCTCGAATAGGTTAGTTTTTGATCAATTTGATCTAATTGACTAAGATTTGGCCTTGGCGAATGTATAGACTTACTTACCTTGAAATTCTCAAATCAAGTTGATCTTTATTTTAATTCTGCCGAAATCACTTGTTAGATTTGAACTATTATTCAATTATGGAAGGAACCTTTTGCCGATTGCATGTTGATGTACTTACCTCGTTTTCAATCCCTGATGATCTCTTTTAATATTCTATATGGAACTATTTGGGATCTCAAAGTTTTGGCTTTTGTGGAGGGATAGTAGAAGAAAAGAAAAGAAAGGAAAAGAGATGAAGAGACCTTTGACAAGGAGGATTCTGCTAAAGAAAAAGAAAAAGTTGTTGTTGCTTTGATTAGGAGGTTTCGCAAGAAGATGAAGAGAAGAGAATGGCTTTTACTTTTCTCTCTTTGGTCAAACTATTAGTCTTAGAGTCCCTAAATCCTCCAACTCTTCATTTGTGATAAGTTTTAATTTTATCAACTATGAAATTCCATCAAATCTCCTAATTAGCCAAAAGTTCTATTGAATAAAATTTCCTTCTTACCTTCCCTTGTGCCGTCAACTCCCCATTCATGGAAGCAAAATAAAATTTCTTTTATTTGTTTCCTAGATGACTCAAACTCGTGCCCAAAACCTCTTGCATTTGGGCCATTTCCTAGGCCTTAGGTGGCATCTTGAGCCATATTTCCAAGTCCGTTATTGGGTCAAATTTTATGTCCTTTATATTTTAGGGTCACTTGGCCCTAAGCTCCCCTTTGGGCTCTTAAATTCGACATTCTGGGGTCATTTTAAGTTTCCTAAAATTTCGCTGCTCAGATTTTCCAAGTTTCCAAAATGTTTAGTTTCCTATTTTGGCTTGGTTTCCAAAATGTTTAGTTTCCTATTTTGGTTTGGTTTCCAAAATGTTCACTTTTCTAGTTCCTTTAGGTTTCCAAAATGTCTAAGTTTCCAAAAATGTCTAAGTTTCCAAAAATGTCCATTTCCATTTCCATTTCCATTTCCATTTCCATTTTCATGCATTTCTAGGTTTCCAAAAGTATCAAAATTTATTCATAGTACTTGAACTTGTCATTTCATACAATTAAACCTGAAATGCATAGGCCCTATTCGTGATGTTACGCTTCTACCCCTTAAACAAAATTTCGTCCTCAAAATTTTCTAACTAAACAATTGAGGGTATTGTTGTCTCATTGCCTCTTCTGGCTCCCACGAAGCTTCCTCCGATCCATGATTGCGCCACAATACTTTAACCAGAGGAACTGACTTCCTCCGTAGTATTTTCATGTCACGTTCCAGAATCTGAATCGGCTCTTCCTCGTAGGTTAAGTCTGGCCTTAGCTCCACTTCTTCCACTGGTACTATGTGGGAGGGATCCGATCGAGAACGACGTAGCATGGACACATGGAACACGCCATGCATTTGATGCAACTCGGTGGCAACTCTAGCTGGTATGCCACCGTCCCACTCGCTTTAGTATTCGATAGGGCCCGATAAATCTTGGGCTTAATTTCCTTTTCCGACCAAACCTCATCACCTTCTTCCATGGTGAGACTTTTAGAAACACTTGGTCTCCTACTTCAAACTCTATTTCCTTCCGCTTGAGATCTAAGATAAGACTTCTATCTATCTCGAGGCTTCTTTAACCGTGTTCAATTATTTCAACCTTCTTCTGCTCTCGCCACTATCTCTCGTCCCAAAACTTAACGCTCTCCTAACTCAATCCAACAAGTAGAGTACGACACTTCCGTCCGCATAATGCTTCATATGGTGCCATTCAATGCTAGCCTAATAACTGTTGTAAGCTTAACTCGCTAAAGGCAAGTAGTCCTCCCAACTTCCTCGAAAATCCATCACACATCCTCTCAACATATCCTCCAACACTTAGACATTTCGCTCAGACCGCCTGTCTGATTGTGGATGAAAGGCAGAGTGAAATCCAACTTGGTGCCTAAAGCTTGGTGAAGTGCCTTCCAAAATCGAGACGTAAACCTTGGGTCTCTATCGTAGATGATCGACATTGGTACTCCATGTAACCTCACAATTTCGCCACATATAACTTGGCTAGCTTTTGAAGGATAGTCTATTCTTATCGGGATAAAATGTGCGGACTTAGTCAAACGGTCTACTATAACCCATACCGAGTCCTTCTTAGTAGGCGTGAGGGAAGCCCACTAACGAAGTCCATGGTAATTCTTTCCCACTTCCATCGTGGAACTGGATTGGTCAAGCAATCCCGATGGAACTTGGTGTTCAAATTTAACTTGTCGACACGTCCGACATCTTCCCACAAATTCAGAACTTCTCGCTTAAGATCTTGCCACCAAAATTGTTCTCTTAAGTCTCAGATGCTTAATGCCTCCGGATGCATAGCATAAGGGCTACTATGCGCTTCTCAAGGATCTTCTATCTTAACTCCTTGTCTCTTGGCATACGAGACTTTCCTTTGTAGCACAATACTCCTTCATCATTAATCTCATAGTCCTCCAACTCTCCGCTCAGGCTTTTTGTAGCTTAACATTTAAATTTTCATCAACCAACTGTCCCTCTTTACTTCCTTCAACCATGTTGGCTTGACTTGTAACTCGCCAACAAACTTCCATCCTCATATAAGCTTAAATAGGCTAACATTGCTCTTAGGTCCGTCACAACCTTCCTACTTAAAGCATCGCCACTACATTTGCCTTGCGGATGATATTCTATCGAACCGTCAGAGTCTTTCAAGAATTTCACCCACCTTCGCCCTCAAGTTTAACTCCTTTTGAGTCAACAGATACTTGAGACTCTTGTGGTCGGTGTAGATCACCGACCTTTCTCCATACGATAATGCCTCCACAACTTGAGAGCGAAACCACTACCGCCAATTCCAAGTCATGGGTTGGGTAGTTCACCTCATGCGGTCTTAATCGTCGGACGATAAGCGACTACCTTGCCATCTTGCATAAGAACACATCCTAACCCCGATGTGACGATCACAAGATACCACAAAATCCTTTCCGCCTCAAAGTTGAATCAACATCCGAGCTTCCTTAATACCTTTTTAAGTTTTTCAAAACTCTCTTGTTGCTTATCCGTCCACACAAAGGGTACTTCCTTCCTCAACAATTTTGTTAATGGCGCCTATCGACGAGAATCCTTCCACGAACCTTCGAATAGCTCGCCAACCCTAAGAAACTACTGAATCTCCAACGACTTAGGTGGTTTCCAATCCAACACCGCTCGATTTTCTTAGGATCCACCCTTATTCCTCAGCAGACACCACGTGTCCTAAGAAAGCAACTTCTAAGCCAAAATTCACACTTCTGAATTTGGCATAAAGCTTCTTCTCCTTAATACTTGTAACACAATTCAAGATGCTCATCATGCTCCTCTTCGACTTAGAATATACCAAGATATCATCGATGAATACCACAAAAACCCGCTCTAAGTAAGGTTGGAATACTCGATTCATCATATCCATGAACGCTACCGAGCATTTGTCAACCCAAACGGCATTACTACAAACTCAAAGTGACCATATCTTGTCCTAAAAGCGGTCTTATGGATATCGGCCTCCTTCACCTTCAAATGATGGTATCCCGACCAGAATCGATCTTCAAAACATCATGGCTCCTTTCAAATGATCGAACAAGTCATCGATCCTTGGCAAGGGATACTTGTTCTTGATGGTCACTTATTCAATTGATTTATAGTCTATGCACATACGCATAGTTCCGCCCTTCTTCTTCACAACAGACCGTGCTCCCCACGGAGACACATCAACGAATAAACCCACGATCCAATAATTCTCGGATTTGAGCCTTAAGCTCCACTAATTCCTTTGGCGCCATTCGGTATGGAGCGATTGACACAGAGTCGTTCTCCGTAGCAGTCTATTCCAAATTCAACTTCTATCCGGAGGTATTCTGTAATTCCTCCGAAACACATCCTCAAGTCCTTACCGCTCAATTCTTCGACACCTTCCTTATTTCCATCCAACGCACTTACAAAGGCTAAGAAGGCATCGCACCCTTTTGAACCATCCTTTCGCTTTAAGCACCAAACTACATTAGTCAAGTAGTTCTTTCTCTCTCTATCATAATGACCACCTCATCCTTAGGGTCCTTAGTTCCATTCGCTTACCGCACAATCCAACACCGCCGATGTTCTACTAACCAATCCATACCAAGTATAAGGTCAAATTTCAAGGGTAATTCCATTAGGTCACCCAAAGCTCACTCCCAATTTCTAGGGTATATTCAAAGATCTTATTTATTACTATAGTTTGGCCTAGTGGGCTTACCACCGCCATCTCCTTATCAAAAATTCAGAGTCTAGGCCTAGTGTCTCAACTACACTACAGTAACATAAGAATGGGTCGAGCCCACATCAATTAAAGCATAATAGGTTTACTATGAATGAGGAACGACTGTTATGACGCCCCGACGATCTTCATCCTCCCTACGATGAACCGCATAAACCAAACCCTACTGTCTTGCTTCAAGATTGGTGGCACCTCCGCCACGCCCTCTCGCCAAAGACTATTACCTCTCGTTATTCAACCTCGACCTCATTGAGGTCATTGTCTCCCCTACCACCAGATTAACATTCTGAAAGTTGTCGGTCATCACGTCATCTAATATCTTTGGACAATCCTTGAGTATATGGTCCTTAGACCCACATTTAAGACATGCTCCTATCTTTTTCCAACATTCACCGAAAGTGCTTCCTTCCACAATACTCACAAGGACGACATCGCCTCTGGTATCAACTTGTCGACCCTTCACCCTCGCCTGGGCCTTTTCGCACATTTCCGATGATCCATAACCTCTTGGGTCTATTCCCGCCGAGTTCTCGCCTAGTTGAGTCCTTGATTCCTTTAGCTACCTTAGCCTTTTCAACCAACGTGGAGAACTCCCTCTCCGATGTGGAGCTATCAATAACCTTAGGTCATCCTTAATCCGTCCTCAAACGGACATGGCTTATGTTCAACCGCGACTACTCCTCGAGCATATCGGCTTAACCTCGTAAATTCAAATCATATGCCGCTATCGATTTGTTCCCTGAACTAGTCCTAGAAAAGCTTTTCGCGCTCATCAATATACCGAATGCCGACATACTTCTTCCGATATGCCCCTTGGCATGCTCCCACGCCGATCCTCCGCCGGGCACCATCACTAACAGCTAGCCACCATTGGTATGCCTCATCACGTATGTGGCTACCATCCCTTTTAACTTCTCCTCAAGGTCGTCGAGTTCATCCATAATACGCCATTGCTTCCAACCAATACTCAAGATCTGGTGCCACACCGACACTCCACTTAAACACCTCTACTGCCGTTGGCTCGAGTCGCCGGGCATGATTTTCGAGCTCTCAAATTTCCACCGCGCCACCACCATTTCAATACTGCAACATGGCTCGCGACATAGCCTCGCCCCCGTCCCGAGCCTCGCCGCCGACATTAACAAATGGGGGTGGTGGTGGCTGGTAACTCATTGTCGTAACCTTGACCGATCTAACGTGTTCGATACGCTTATTCTTCCTCTATCTGCGTCCTTGACGATCGCGCCCTCTAGAACTCATTTTCTAGCCGAGATCCGATTAAGAAATTTTATGGATTAGTCTTTGTTCCACTTATTTATCGGCCAAGGAGTTTTATGGAAAGGGATTTAAGAGTGGTTCTTTCGTATTCATGCAAACACACAGCCTTTTCCATTCATTCATTCATCCATCAAACAAGTATGAACTTGCGCTCATTCGTGAGAAACGCTGTAGTTTTTGTTGTTTGTTGTTGTTTTCCTCTACCCGGTATTTTCGTAGTTTTGTCCTACAAGGGCATTTTCGTAATTTTTCAAAAGAAAACGTTCTTTGGTGTTTTTGTCAAAATTATTTTGAAAATTTTGAAGTCTAGGGTAATTTGAAATTTTTTTAGTTCGGGTTATTTCGTAATTTTTGACCTCGTGGGTATTTTGTTAATTTTTCACAAATCGGGTAAATTTGTAAAATTTAATAAATCAGCTGGTATTTCAAAAGTTGTAAAACTCGAGGGTTCTTTTCAAAATTGTTCCTTCAAATGGGAATGTTGCAAAATTTTGAAATTGTGGTCGTGTTGGTAAATTTTAGTGAGTTAGGGCAATTTTGTAATTTTCCATAAATCAAGGTATATTGATATTTTGCAAGTTAGGGCTTTTGGAATGTTTATAAAATAATAAAATTTTGGTAAAACTGTGAGTGGTTGAATCATTTTATAAACCAAGGGCACTTTGGTAATTTTACCACTAAGGACATTTTGTAATTTGTATGGATCAAAAATTTTCAAAATAATTGTGTAATCAAATAGTTTTTTGAATTAAAGATAATAGAAAGAAAGTGATTTAAGAATTTTAATATTAAGTGTAAAAAATGGCTAATTCCTTTCGGTTTTAGTTATTGAGTTTAGCCTATGATCGAGCCTTCTTGGTCGTAGAACCAAAGCTACGCACTAGGCGTGATTCGAGTGGAGAGGAGGTGAGTCACGCTGATCGCTTAAATACCAAGCTCCCACCAAACCATTCCTAGACATGCGCATGGGTTGCCACACCCGTTAAGTCCTCTAGGTTAGGGTGAACCGAAGCTACGCACTGTGCAGATTCAAGAAGAGGAGGTGAGTCACTAGGACCGCTAAATACCAAGCTCTTCAGATCCACTCCTAGACATGCGCACCATGGTTGCCACACCCTAGCTTAATTGACTTAGTCATAGGTTGATTTAGTGCCTTAAATCTTATGTGTTTGTGTTTGAGTAGTCTAATCCTAGGTTCAAGTTCCTAACATGCTATTCTACGCTCAATGCCTTTTCTACCCTTATATAAATCATGTAATCACACATAGAGTTAGGGGTACTTACCTGTGGATCATGGGTTTGAGACTTAGGGCCATGTCTTTATACCTGCCCATTTGTAAAAATACTTTCATAAAACTCATTTGGCCTTATTTTAAAATGTTTTGGGCCTTAGGCCACAAAGCCGAGAGTTTGAATCAAGCGCTCGATACTAAATCGAAACACCCCAAACCCGCCCACGAGAATGGATCGGATCTCGTATGTTCCTCAAGTAACCCGATTCAAATTCATTCAATACTTTGAAAACTATGAGTTTTGGAAGATAGTTTGTTGTGGGTTGGGCTTGAGTTGAAAACAAATTTATTTCTATAACAAAACCCATATGTTTCAAGTGACAAATTATTTAAACTTATTTCATATTAAGTGGGCTTACTTTATAAAGCCCTAAATTCATAACATAGTAATTATAGCGTAAATAAAATTCGTCACGTTGGCCTTATTACATAAAACGGAACCCAAAATAATAAATTGTACAATACTTTAAAATAAAATAAATATTCAAATTAAATTGAACTTCAAGTCGATCATGGCCACCACAAGTTCCGCCATTCCGGTTTATTACCGCTCATCACCAAACATATTCCCACAACGGGTGAGTCGATAGACTCAAGTGTAACCAACACTAAACATAATAGAAATAGGCACACCATAAAAATCAGATAATATTATCAAAAGAGGAGTGGTGGCCAAGTCAAGGACTCTTGGCCTAGCAAATTTGGCTATAAAAGGAGAACCCAAGGTCTTTTTCTCTCATCTTTCCAAGTAGCCGAAAATCCTTTGCTCTCTCCCTCTGCGTTTCTTTCTATCTTTTCTTCTTCTCTTTTCTTCATCCGTCAAGCCAAAACCTTTTTCTTTTGATCCTGATTAAATCGCCACACCAAACCCACGAGACTCTAGGCAAGGAAGCAATCGGTCAAGGCATTAAGGATCTTTTACAACCGCTTAATACAAGGGGGAATCTTTCGGAAATCTAAGGATCCAAGGTAAGATATTTTATTCGATTAAAGGTTATGATGTATATGTTAGATTAGATCTAACATGAAAATTTCGACAGACATATATAGGGCAAGGAATTCTCTTGATTTGGAATTTGTATGGTAAGTGATATTCGCCAAGGCTTAATTTTGGTATTTGGAATTATTTTTCATTATTTCAAAAGTCGAAAACTCACATGGTTACATGATTTAGTATTAGCCGATTTCAAGGAAAAGGATACTAGTAATTTCTGGATTTGATTTACAATCATCCAAATCGCATCAAAGGTAAGTCTTTTACAAATCCTACTAGGATTTGGTTTTGTTTTAAAGCCAAATAGGTTTATTAATGTGACTTGTATGATGGCCGAATATAGGAATTAATAGATCTAAAGTTAGATCGGGATTTTCAGATCTCAAGGAACTTTTATTTAAGCTTAATAAGGTGTGTACCCTTACTATCCTTCGATATTTTATGGCTAAATATTTTAATATATGATATGAATAATAATATGAATGTGGCTATGTACCACAAATGTGGCAAAAGTACCAGTGCACGCTTCCTACTCGATAGGGTTGTGAAAATGTTATTTTATAACATGCTAATATATGTATATGAACATGAAATTATTTATGCACAATATATATATATATATTTTTGGGGCATTCGGGATTTATGTGAAAGGGGGAGAACAGGTGTTGACTTTGGTCTCACCAACGAAGGTGTTGACTTGGTCTCACCAACTAAATATAGGTGTTGACTTGGTCTCACCAATGAAGGTGTTGACTTGGCCTCACCAACGAAATATGTTGACTACGGTCACATTGCTAAATTTTGGTAACTACGGTTACAATAGTGTCTAATGACACAACGATAAATTTGATTATAGTGTCTAATGACACAACGATATGGGCGAATGCCTATGATGGAGAGTAGCGGATGGAGGGTTGACTTAGTAGTCCCCACGGTGTATGCGGTTGGTACGGGGAGTGTAGTGGATGGCTAATTAGGATTGGGTTTGGGTTGCATCATAATTTCATTATTATATGGACTTGATGATTTGAACATGAATGCCCGATTTATTGAATGATAGTATTGTGTGCATTGAGTCTCATTGACTCACCCATTGTGGGGATTATTTTTCGTGTGATGAAAGTGACTTGACCCGGCCTAGGTGGATCATGAGGTGGCCATGCTTCATTTGAAGATTTTATGTAATTTGGACTTTATTTCTTTTAGTACCTTTAATCCTATTTTGGGTTTTACTTGATGTAATAAGGCCATAAGGCCCAAGGGATTTCTTTATTTTTTGCTTTACTATTAAGTTTTATGCTAAGAAATATTTTGGATGTATTTAATTAAATGGGTTTACAAGTATAAATAAATGGGTTTACAACCTAAGCCCAATCCACAACAACATTTTTTTAAAAATTTTACGAATTTTCTCTAAGTAACAAAAATGTTTGAAACCGGTTTACTTTAGGAACATACCAGATCCGATCCATTCGCGTGGGCCGGGTGTGGGGTGTTTCAGAAACACTTGGTCTCCTACTTCAAACTCTATTTCCTTCCGCTTGAGGTCGGCATAAGACTTCTGTCTATCTGAGGCTTCTTTTAACCGTGTTCGAATTATTTCAACCTTCTCTTCTGTCTCTGCCACTATCTCTGGTCCCAAAACTTGACGTTCTCCTAACTCAGTCCAACAAGTAGGAGTACGACACTTCCGTCCGTACAATGCTTCATATGGTGCCATTCGAATGCTAGCCTGATAACTGTTGTTGTGCGAACTCGCTAAAGGCAAGTAGTCCTCCCAACTTCCTCAAAATCCATCACACATCCTCTCAACATATCCTCCAACACTTGTATTACTCGTTCGGATCGCCCATCCGATTGTGGATGAAAGGTAGTAGTGAAATCCAACTTGGTGCCTAAAGCTTGGTGAAGTGCCTTCCAAAATCGAGACGTAAACCTTGGGTCTCTATCAGAGATGATCGACATTGGTACTCCATGTAACCTCACAATTTCTGCCACATATAACTTGGCTAGCTTTTGAAGGGGATAGTCTATTCTTACTGGGATAAAATGTGCGGACTTAGTCAAATGGTCTACTATAACCCATACCGAGTCCTTCTTAGTAGGCGTGAGGGAAGCCCACTAACGAAGTCCATGGTAATTCTTTCCCACTTCCATTGTGGAATTTGGATTGGTCAAGCAATCCCGATAGAACTTGGTGTTCAAATTTAACTTGTCGACACGTCCACATCTTCCCACAAATTTTGTAACTTCTCGTTTAAGATCTTGCCACCAAAATTGTTCTCTTAAGTCTCTGTACAGCTTAATGCCTCCGGGATGCATAGCATAAGGGCTACTATGCGCTTCTCGAAGGATCTTCTATCTTAACTCCTTGTCTCTTGGCATACATGACTTTCCCTTTGTAGCACAATACTCCTTCATCATTAATCTCATAGTCCTCCAACTCTCCGCTCGTGCTTTTGTAGCTTAACATTTAAATTTTCATCAACCAACTGTCCCTCTTTTACTTCCTTCAACCATGTTGGCTTGACTTGTAACTCGCCAACAAACTTCCATCCTCATATAAGCTTAAATAGGCGAACATTGCTCTTAGGTCCGTCACAACCTTCCTACTTAAAGCATCAGCTACTACATTTGCCTTGCCCGGATGATATTCTATCGAACAGTCGTAGTCTTTCAGTAATTCCACCCACCTTCGCTGCCTCAAGTTTAACTCCTTTTGAGTCAACAGATACTTGAGACTCTTGTGGTCGGTGTAGATCACTGACCTTTCTCCATACAGATAATGCCTCCACAACTTGAGAGCGAAAACCACTACTTCAAATTCCAAGTCATGGGTTGGGTAGTTCACCTCATGTGGTCTTAACTGTCGGGACGCATAAGCAACTACCTTGCCATCTTGCATAAGAACACATCCTAACCCGTATGTGACGCATCACAAGATACCACAAAATCCTTTCCCGCCTCAAAGTTGAATCAACATCCTGAGCTTAGTTAATACCTTTTTAAGTTTTTCAAAACTCTCTTGTTGCTTATCCGTCCACACAAAGGTACTTCCTTCCTCAACAATTTTGTTAATGGCACGACTATCGACGAGAATCCTTCCACGAACCTTCTAAATAGCACCGCCAACCCTAAGAAACTACTGAATCTCTACCACCGACTTAGGTGGTTTCCAATCCAACACCGCTTCGATTTTCTTAGGATCCACCCTTATTCCTCAGCAGACACCACGTGTCCTAAGAAAGCAACTTCTAAGCCAAAATTCACACTTCTCAATTTGGCATAAAGCTTCTTCTCCTTAATACTTGTAACACAATTCAAGATGCTCATCATGCTCCTCTTCGGACTTAGAATATACCAAGATATCATCGATGAATACCACAACAAACCTATCTAAGTAAGGTTGGAATACTCGATTCATCATATCCATGAACGCTACCGGAGCATTTGTCAACCCAAACGGCATTACTACAAACTCAAAGTGACTATATCTTGTCCTAAAAGCGGTCTTATGGATATCGCCCTCCTTCACCTTCAAATGATGGTATCCCGACCAGAATCGATCTTCAAAACATCTGCGGCTCCTTTCACCGATCGAACAAGTCATCGATCCTTGGCAAGGGATACTTGTTCTTGATGGTCACTTATTCAATTGACGATAGTCTATGCACATACGCATAGTTCCGCCCTTCTTCTTCACAAGCAGACCGGTGCTCCCCACGAGACACACTTTGGGCGAATAAACCCACGATCCAATAATTCTGGATTTGAGCCTTAAGCTCCACTAATTCCTTTGGCGCCATTTGGTATGGAGCGATTGACACAGAGAGCTATTCACAGTAGCGGTCTATTCCAAATTCAACTTCTATCCGGAGGTATTCTGGTAATTCCTCCGAAACACATCCTCGAAGTCCCTTACCGCTTCGACTCCTTGACACCTTCCTTATTTCCATCCAACGCACTTACAAAGGCTAAGAAGGCATCGCACCCTTTTGAACCATCCTTTCGACTTTAAGCACCAAACTACATTAGTCAAGTAGTTCTTTCTCTCTCCTATCATAATGACCACCTCATCCTTAGGGTCCTTAGTTCCATTCGTTTACCCGCACAATCCAACACCGCCGATGTTCTACTAACCAATCCATACCAAGTATAAGGTCAAATTCCCGAATGGTAATTCCATTAGGTCACCAAAGCTCACTCCACGAATTTCTAGGGGTATATTCTGAAAGATCTTATTTATTACTATAGTTTGGCCTAGTGGGCTTACCACCGTCATCTCCTTATCAAAAAATTCAGAGTCTAGGCCTAGTGTCTCAACTACACTACAGTAACATAAGAATGGGTCGAGCCCACATCAATTAAAGCATAATAGGGTTTACTATGAATGAGGAACGTCTTGGTTATGACGTCCGCGCGTCTTCATCCTCCCTACGATGAACCGCATAAACCAAACCCACTTGTCTTGCTTGATATTGGTGGCACCTCGCCACGCCCTCTGCCAAAGACTATTACCTCATTATTCAACCTCGACCTCATTGAGGTCATTGTCCTCCCTACCACCTGATTAACATTCTCGAAAGTTCTTTGGTATCGTCATCTAATATCTTTGGACAGTCCTTGAGTATATGGTCCTTAGACCCACATTTAAGACATGCTCCTATCTTTTTCCAACATTCACCTGAGTGCTTCCTTCCACAATACTCACAAGGACGACATCGCCTCTGGTATCAACTTGTCGACCGACCCTCGCCTCGGGCCTTTTCGCACATTTCCGATGATCCATAACCTCTCTTGGGTCTATTCTGCCGAGTTCTACCTAGTTGAGTCCTTGATTCCTTTAGCTACCTTAGCCTTTTCAACCAATGTGGAGAACTCCTCTCCGATGTGGAGCTATCAATAACCTTAGGTCATCCCTAATCCGTCCTCAAACGGACACAAGATTATGTTCGATCGCGACTACTCCTCGAGCATATCGGCTTAACCTCAGAAATTCAGCCTCATATGCCGCTACTGATTTGTTCCCCTGAACTAGTCCTAGAAAAGCTTTTCGCTGCTCATCAATATACCGAATGCCGACATACTTCTTCTGATATGCCCCCTTGGCATGCTCCCACGTCAGGTCCTCTACCGTGGCACCATCACGAACAGTTAGCCACCATTGGTATGCCTCATCGCGTAACAGGGCTACCATCCCTTTCAACTTCTCCTCAGGGGTCGTCGAGTTCATCCATAATACGCCGATTGCTTCCAACCAATACTCGTGAGATTGGGTGCCACACCGACACTCCACTTAAACACCTCGGCCCTGGCTCTGAGTCGCTCGGTGCATGATTTTGAGCTCTCAAATTTCCACCGCGCCACCACCATTTCAATACTGCAACATGGCCTACGACATAGCCTCGTCCCCGTCCCGAGCCTTCCGCCGACATTAATAAATGGGGGTGGTGGTGGCGGTGGTAACTCATTGTCGTAACCTTGACTGATCTAACGAGTTCGACACGCTTATTCTTCCTCTCTGCGTCCTTGACGATCGCATCCTCTAGAACTCATTTTCTAGCGTCGAGATCGATTAAGAAATTTTATGGATTAGTCTTTGTTCCACTTATTTATCGTGAAGGAGTTTTATGGAAAGGGATTTAAGAGTGGTTCTTTCGTATTCATGCAAACACACAGTCTTTTCCATTCATTCATTCATCCATCAAACAAGTATGAACTTGCGTTCATTCAGAGAAACGTTGTAGTTTTTGTTGTTTGTTGTTGTTTTCCTCTACCCGGGGTATTTTCGTAGTTTTGTCCTACAAGGGCATTTTCGTAATTTTTCAAAAGAAAAACGTTCTTTGGTGTTTTTGTCAAAAATTATTTTGAAAATTTTGAAATCTAGGGTAATTTGAAATTTTTTTTAGTTCGGGGTTATTTCGGTAATTTTTGACCTCAGGGGTATTTTGTTAATTTTTCACAAATCAGGGTAAATTTGTAAAATTTAATAAATCAGTGGTATTTCAAAAGTTGTAAAACTCTGAGGGTTCTTTTCAAAATTGTTCCTTCAAAATGGGAATGTTGCAAAATTTTGAAATTGTGGTCGTGTTGGTAAATTTTAGTGAGTTAGGGGCAATTTTGTAATTTTCCATAAATCAAGGTATATTGATATTTTGCAAGTTAGGGCTTTTGGAATGTTTATAAAATAATAAAATTTTGGTAAAACTGTTGAGTAGTTGAATCATTTTATAAACCAAGGGCACTTTGGTAATTTTACCACTAAGGACATTTTTGTAATTTGTATGGATCAAAAATTTTTCGAAAATAATTGTGTCTTGAAATAGTTTTTGTGAATTAAAGATAATAGAAATAAAGTGATTTAAGAATTTTAATATTAAGTGTAAAAAAATGGCTAATTCCTTTCGGGTTTTAGTTATTGAGTTTAGCCTATGACCGAGCCTTCTTGGTCGGGTGAACCAAAGCTACGCACTAGGCGAGATTCGAGTGGAGAGGAGGTGAGTCACGCGATCGCTTAAATACCAAGCTCCCATCGAAACCATTCCTAGACATGCGCACGGGGTTGCCACACCGTTAAGTCCTCTAGGTTAGGGTGAACCGAAGCTACGCACTGTAGGATTCAAGAAGGAGGTGAGTCACTAGGACCGCTAAATACCAAGCTCTTCAGATCCACCCTAGACATGCGCACCATGGTTGCCACACCCTAGCTTAATTGACTTAGTCATAGGTTGGTTTAGTGCCTTAAATCTTATGTGTTTGTGTTTGAGTAGTCTAATCCTAGGGTTCAAGTTCCTAACATGCTATTCTACGCTCAATGCCTTTTCTACCCTTATATAAATCATGTAATCACACATAGAGTTAGGGGTACTTACCGGTGGATCATGGTTTGAGACTTAGGGCCATGTCTTTATACTGTCCATTTGTAAAAATACTTTCATAAAACTCATTTGGCCTTATTTTAAAAATGTTTTGGGCCTTAGGCCACAAAGTAGAGAGTTTGAATGGCTCGATATCAAAATCGAAACACCCCAAACCCGCCCACGAGAATGGATCTGATCTGGTATGTTCCTCAAGTAACCTTGATTCAAATTCATTCAATACTTTGAAAACTATGAGTTTTGGAAGATAGTTTGTTGTGGGTTGGGCTTGAGTTGAAAACAAATTTATTTCTATAACAAAAACCCATATGTTTCAAGTGACAAATTATTTAAACTTATTTCATATTAAGTGGGCTTACTCTTTATAAAGCCCTAAATTCATAACATAGTAATTATAGCAGAAATAAAAATTCATCACGGTGGCCTTATTACATAAAACGGAACCCAAAATAATAAATTGTACAATACTTTAAAATAAAATAAATATTCAAATTAAATTGAACTTCAAGTCGATCATGGCCACCACAAGTTCCGCCGTCCCGGTTTATTACTGCTCATCACCTGAAACATATTCCCACAACGGGGTGAGTCGATAGACTCAGTGTGTAACCAACACTAAACATAATAGAAATAGGCACACCATAAAAATCATATGCATATAACAATTTCAAGGTAATGATGCAAACCCGAACCCAAACCTATATACCATCCGCTACACTCCACCCATACCAACCTCAGCATAACAGTGGGGACTACTAAGTCAACCTCCTTCCGCTACACTCCATCGAAGGTAGTCGCCGCAATGACGTGCTCATCACCCATCGATAATATTGTGGCATAGCCACCATCGTAATGTAACCGGTTACCACTTAGTGAGACCAAGTCATCACATTCACTTAGTGAGATCGAAGTCATCACATTCACTTAGTGAGACCAAGTCATCACTTTCACTTATAACGTTGGTGAGACCGTAGTCAACACCTTCTTCCCTTTCACATAAATCCCGAATGCCCCAAATTATAAATATCATGCATAACATATTTTTATTTCACTTTCACATCACTTTTCACTTGTATAATATTTATTTCAAATCCTAGTAGAAGTAGGAAAACGTGCACTCAATACTTTGTACCATAATATGGCACTTTAGCCACTTTCTTTCACTTTCACATTAACATATATAACATATTTAAACCATAAAACTATTAAGAATAGTGTGGAATACACACCTGATTTGTTTAGCGATTCCTTGAGATTCCGAAAGCAAGATCTAATGTTTAGATCCTAAGTCCTACATTTGGTTTATCAAGTATTACTTAGCATAAATTCTATTTTGGGCTATAATATCCAAATCCTAGTAGGATTTGTAAAGAGGCTTACCTTTGATGCCGATTTGATGTTTATTCAAATCCCGGAAACTTTGTTTTCCTTCACTTGATATTCGGCCACCCTTAAATCTCAACAAAAATTAGTTTTCGGCTTTTTAATAATTATAGATCTTATCTATGTAATCACACAACCTTGGCCGAATACTTTCAAATGCTTACCTTATGGATTGTTAAATCCCGAAAACTTCACCTTCCCTTTTTCCTTATAATCGGCCAACACCTAGATCTCTGAATAGGTTAGCTTTTTGATCAATTTGATCTAATTGACTAAGATTTGGCCTTGGCCGAATGTATAGACTTACTTACCTTGAAATTCTCAAATCCCGAAGTTGATCTTTATTTTTAATTCCTGCCGAAATCACTTGTTAGATTCAAACTATTATTCAATTATGGAAGGAACCTTTTTGCCGATTGCATGTTGATGTACTTACCTCGTTTTCGAATCCCGGATGATCTCTTTCAATATTCGGCTATGGCACTATTTAGGATCTCAAAGTTTTGGCTTTTGTGGAGGGATAGTAGAAGAAAAGAAAAGGAAAGGAAAAGAGATGAAGAGACCTTTGACAAGGAAGATTCTGCTAAAGAAAAGAAAAAGTTGTTGTTGCTTTGATTAGGAGGTTTCGACAAGAAGATGAAGAGAAGAGAATGGCTTTTACTTTTCTCTCTTTGGTCAAAACTATTAGTCTTAGAGTCCCTAAATCCTCCAACTCTTCATTTGTGATAAGTTTTAATTTTATCAACTATGAAATTCCATCAAATCTCCTAATTAGCCAAAAGTTCTATTGAATAAAATTTCCCTTCTTACCTTCCTTGTGCCGTCCAACTCCCCATTCATGGAAGCAAAATAAAATTTCTTTTATTTGTTTCCTAGATGACTCAAACTCGTGCCCAAAACCTCTTGCATTTGGGCCATTTCCTAGGCCTTATGTGGCATCTTGAGCCACATTTCCAAGTCCGTTATTGGGTCAAATTTTATGTCCTTTATATTTTAGGGTCACTTGGCCCTAAGCTCCCCTTTGGGCTCTTAAATTCGACATTCCGGTCATTTTAAGTTTCCTAAAATTTTCATGACTCAGATTTTCCAAGTTTCCAAAATGTTTAGTTTCCTATTTTGGCTTGGTTTCCAAAATGTTTAGTTTCCTATTTTGGTTTGGTTTCCAAAATGTTTAGTTTCCTATTTTGGTTTGGTTTCTAAAATGTTCACTTTTCTAATTCCTTTAGGTTTTCAAAAATGTCTAAGTTTCCAAAAATGTCTAAGTTTCCAAAAATGTCCATTTCCATTTCCATTTCCATTTTCATGCATTTCTAGGTTTCCAAAAGTATCAAAAATTTATTCATAGTACTTGAACTTGTCATTTCATACAATTAAACTGGAAATGCATAGGCCCTATTCAGGATGTTACAGTCAAATGGATGTAGATGAGGGAAGTTAAGGAGTTTGAATTGTATCAGGCTCACTTGAAAGAGTTGGTCGAACAGTGGACTGTGGGCAAAAGGGGCTATCGATTTTAGGGAGCATTTCGTATAGCCGAGTGTCCCCCTAGACTCACTAGTGTTATTTTCTTTTTCTCTCAAAGTACCTAGCCAAAATCTTCATCTCCCTCATCTCTCTCTTTTTCTTCCTATTTTGCTCAAGCCGAAAACACCATAGCTGAACCCTTTACACTCACCTTTTCTTTTCTCTCTTTCAAACCCCTTTGTGCCGAAAGTCCTCTCATTCATCTTGGCTGAATCTCCTTCTTTATTCTAGTGTTATTTTGGCCAAATATCAACCAGGAGTGGATTTTCTTCGGGTTCTTCTTTAATCAGATTCGAAGAGGGTAAGTGTTCTTGGCCAAATTTCTATTATTTCCTTTCCCTTTTCTTTGTCAACTCACATATGGATAAAAGCTAAATTTTGGCATTTGTTGACATGATTCCTAACCCTTGTTGGAAACCGATTTCTCCTAGGATCTTTGGGATTAAGAGTGAATCGATCCTTCCATTTGGAGTGTCTTAGATCTTTGGTGTATAGAAGTTTAATCTTGAATAAGGTAAGAAGGTGTCATACTCTTTTGGTTTCGGATTCATTGTATGGCCGAATGGCCTTTATTTCTCTAATGATGTGTTAAGCCGATTGTAGGAGGAAGGGGAAGTAGCTGAATAAAGTGAAGTTGGAAGATTTCTTAGCCGATTAAGGGTGTGGCCGATTGCAAGGGGGCTTAGTGTGTGGTTTTGGGATTTGGTAGGAGACCAAATCGGCACTAAGGTAAGGAACTAACCTTGTGCGATTCATCCTTCGAGATTTGTGAATAAGTCGAATGGCTTTAAATCTAAAAGGTGGTGTTGGCCGATTGTAGGTGCAGTAAGGGCATACATTTCGGGATCTAGTAGAATCGCATAGTTTCGGGATTTTAGTATAGTCAGGTGTGTAAATGCTTACACACTTTATTAGTTTAATAATGCTAAATATGTTACTGTATAACCCTTGATATTAGTGACTTTGTCTTGTGGGCATAAGCTTGGATGCCGGGTAAGTCCCCTATAATGCGATCTTTAGTATACATCATCATGATTCCTTGGATGCTGTGTTATATGATATTTGGCATGATTATTTGATACTATGGCATGTATGTTATGAACATGATGATGGGTTTGATGGGAGGAGGGGGATGATTTATTTTGGACTGTCACCAGTGGTTTTGACCACATGACGGGTTGGCCCCGTCTTGATATTATATTTTGTGACTAAGCCCCAGTGGTTTTGACCACATACCGATTTGTGACTTGTCCTAGTGGTTTGGTACCACAGTGGGTTGGCCCCACGATATTATATACGGGATTGTCATTAGTGGTTTTGACCACACGATGGGTTGGCCCCATCACTTGATTTGTGACTTCATTCATCAGTGGTTTTGACCACACCGATATATTTGTGACTATGGTCACCAGTGGTTTTGACCACCAGGGGTTTTGACCACACGGGGTAGTTAAAGGTGTTTGGATGGCTAGGTTATGGGTTGCATGTTTTGCATGGTTTGAATGTTTTACTGATAACTTGTGTAAGTGAATGTACTATCGGGTTGGGGATTTACACACTGAGTCTTGGTGACTCACCCCTTCCCTTATATTTTACAGGTGAATAGATTGCGGAGATGGAGCCGAGAGGACTAGAGGCGGCCATGCATGTTCGTTGGACTTTGAATTCTTATAGTTACTATTTAAATTTTAAATTTTGGTTTTGGGTTATGTAATAAGGCCGCTAATATTTGTTTTGGTTATTTTCATATTTGCTATTATTTTAACTATGTGGGATATATGATTTTACTAATTAACCGGCAAAACGCAATTTTTTCAAAACTAGAACTCCTTCGTTTTTCTTTAAAGCGTTGCCATCGGGTAACATCACTCAACATATGATAACAAAGATAGCTTGAGTGGTTTCTAAAAATTTGTAACAATAATTAGACTATAAGCAAGGATTTCTAAAAAGGGTTTCCTAAGAAAATTAATCGGCAAACATTCATTTTAAAAAGGAAAAAAGATATTTTCACTCTGTAACATGCTAGATCCGAATATAGTATAATGACCGAGTTTGGGGTGTTACAATTTTGGTATTAGAGCTAAAGGCTCAGCTGTGGGCCCGAGACCTAAAACATTTTAAAGTAGGGTTTTAAATGTTCTTGGTTGGAAATGCATGGGTTGAACAGCATGGCACCGAGTCTCCAGCACCAATCTGCCCAGGTAAGTACTTCTGACTGTTGTGTGATTTATATGTGGGGGAAAAGGGTATTTCGGGATCGTAGATTAGTAGAATAGGAATTATTGAACCCTAGGAATAGTTTACCCCAACTCAAGAACATAAGACTTAATGATCCACTAAACAAACCTGTGAGTACGTCCCTGAGCCAAGGGTGTGGTAACCGTTGTGCGCATGTCTAGGAGTGGATTCAGGAAGGAGCTTGGTATTTAAGCAGTCCTAGTGACTCACCTCCTCTTCACCCGAATCCTACCTAGTGCGTAGCGATGGTTCACCCCAGCTAAGACGACTTATTCACTGGCTAAACTTTATAACTAAAACCCGAAAAGGACCAGCCATTTTTTTTGAAACACTTTAAACTTTAGTTTTGAAATTACCACAAGACCACGATTTGGAAAAACCAAAGATACCACGATTTGAGAAATGACCAAATTACCCTCGACTTGTAAAATTACCAAAATGCCCTAGTATGAAGAATTGCCGAGGTACCCTTGAATTGAAAATATTCAAAATACCCTTACTTTGTAAAATCACCTTGAACAATATTTTGAAAAAAAATCGAAAATACCCCTGGATTATGAAAAATTACGAAAATACTCCTAGTTTATGAAATTACCAAAACGCCCTCAATTTTTGGAATTTTTGAAACATCTATGATTGGTAAAGGTTTTCGAATTAACCCTATTTTAATTACTAAAATACCCCGATAGGTTAAAATTATGAAAATACCCCCAGGTAGTGAAATGACGAGAATACCCCTACACGTGGAATGAGGGTAAGAAATTGAACTGAAAACTGTGTGATGATCGAAGGAACCACTACTAAATTTCTCTACATAAAATTTATTCGTGGGTAATAAGTGGAACAGAGACTAATTCATAAAAATCTTTTAAACAGATAAACCGCAACCATAGACATGAGTACTAGGGGACGTGGTCGGAATGTGCGAGGATGCGGTAGAGGTGGAATAACCGTATCGAAACCTGTTAGTTCTAATCAAGGGTCCAAGAATGAGATACCACCACCATCAGCTGCTAGTGTTGGGTATCAAGATCAAACGGGAGGATGCGATGTCGCAGCGATCTTGAAAGTCTTTGGAAAGAGTGGTCAAGCGGTGGGGTGTGAAAGCCCAAAAATCCATATCTGAACGACTGCGAGCCAATGGAGCTGAGGTATTCTGAGGTGTTTCTGGTGTGGCTCCCAATACGGTTGAGAATTGGTTGGAAGTGACCGAACGAATTATGGATGACTTGGATCATTCACGAGGAAAAATCGAAGGGTATAGTGTCGCTTCTCCGGATGAGTCATACCAGTGGTGGCTCATGGTTCGGGATAGTGCGATAGTGGATGACCTCACTTGGGACTATTTTAAGGTAGCTTATCAGAAGAAATATGTTGGGTCTAGTTTCATTGATGCGCAAAGGAAGGCGTTTCTTAGGTTGGTTCAAGGGAATAAATCTGTATCGAAATACGAGGTTGAATTTTTGAGGCTGAGTCGATATGCTCGGGGCATTATAGCTACGGAGCATGAATGGTGTGTTAGATTCGAGGACAGATTAAGGGATGATTTGAGGCTGCTGATTGCTCCACCGCAGGAGAGAGAGTTTACGGTCTTAGTGGAAAAGGCCAAAGTTGCTAAGGAGGTGAAACAGTCTATGAGACGGAATCAAGACAGGGGATGGAAAAAAAGGAATGCTGGATCATCTGGGTCTAGTGGAAACCAACAGAAAAGGGGTAGATATAGTGGGCCGAAACAAGCTGCTAGGCCTACTACAGATAATAATCAACGGCCGCCATGATGTGCTCGGTGTGGAAAGTCTCACGCAGGGGAATGCTGGACTGGAAATAGAGGATGTTTTGAATGTGGGTCGATAGAGCATTGAGTAAGGGATTATCCGAAGCGGTCAGCTAGATTGCAGTCTGGGGATTAGAACCGTACTCAGAATAGGAGGGATGTTCAGCAGCCATAGAGGGGCCGTGGTGCTGCTAGAGGAGGTAATGGATCTGGTAGAGGACGTGGAGCACCAGGCAGAGGTGTAGTGGTGCAGAGGCTAGACAGCCTGGATTAGTCTACGCAGTGAGGCATCGAGAGGAAGGCGACGCACCAACGTCATAACCGATACGTTCCTAATCTTTGGATTTCCTTATAATGCTTTAATAGATATGGGTTCGACGCACTCGTATGTAGCCAGTAGCATAGTGGAAACTATGAACTTAGACTCTGAGATTACTTCTAGGAAGATGACTGTGATAAGCCCTTTAGGTCACTCTATAGAAGTAAGTAAACTATATATAGAAGTACCCCTAAAACTTCAAGGGTTGTGTTCTTGGCTGATTTGATGGAACTGCTGTTTGGGGAGTTTGATCTGATTCTCGAGATGGATTGGCTAGTGAAGTACTAGGTCAGTTTGGATTGCGCGGCTAAGCGTATGGTGTTGAGGACAATAGAAGGTGAGGAGGTGGTGATGATAGGTAATAGGAAGGAGTACCTATCGAATGTGGTCTCAGCACTAAAGGCGAAGAAAATGGTCAGGAAGGGCTGTGAGGCATTTTTGGTCCGAGTATGTGCTTTAGAGGCTAAAGAGTTAGCACCGGAGAATGTTTGAACAGTAAAGGAATTTGCTGATGTATTTCCAGAAGAACTTCCGGGTCTACCTCCGGATCAAGAAGTGGAATTTGGTATAGACTGTTATCTTAATCGCGCCAAAGGTTCTATAGCCTCAGATAGGATGGCGCCAAAGGAATTGGTGGAGTTAAAGGACCAAATTTAGGAGTTGTTGGACCGATGTTTATTCGACCAAGCATATCTCTTTGGGGAGCACCTGTGCTCATTGTTAAGAAGAAGGATGGTACAATGCGGATGTGTATAGACTACCACCAGCTGAACAAGTTAACGATCAAGAATAGGTATCCGTTGCCTCGGATTGACGACCTGTTTGATCAACTGAAGGGTGCATCGATTTTTTCGAAGATAGATCTTAGGTCGGGGTATTATCAACTCAAAGTGAAAGAGGTTGATGTGCATAAAATAGCACTCCGTACTTGGTATGGACACTACGAGTTTTTGGTAATGCCGTTCGGGTTAACTAATGCACCAGCAGCATTTATGGACTTGATGAATCGGGTGTTTCAGCAGTACTTGGACCAGTTTGTTGTAGTATTCATAGATGACATATTGGTGTACTCAAAGATTGAGGAGGATCATGATACACACTTGCGGGTGGTATTGCAAATTCTGAGGGAGAAGCAGCTATTTACCAAATTTAGTAACTGCAAATTCTGGCTTAGGGAGGTGACTTTCTTGGATCACGTAGTGTCCGCTGAAGGGATTAGAGTGGACCCTCGCAAGATTGAGGTGGTGTTGGATTGGAAATTGCCTAGGTCGGTGGTTGAAATTGAGTTTTTAGGTCTGGCAGGGATTATCAGAGATTTGTGGAAGGATTTTCTCTGATCGCGGTACCGTTGACTAAGCTATTGAGGAAAGGAGTTCCATTTGTATGGACGGAGAAATAGCAGGAAAGTTTTGACAAGTTGAGGAAGATTCTGACGGATGCTCCGGTCCTGGTACAGCCTGAGGCAGGAAAGGTATTCACGATATATTGCGATGCATCACATACTGGTTTGGGATGTGTCTTGATGCAGAAGGAAAAGTAGTAGCGTCGCTGCGTCTCGGCACCGAGACCGCATGAGGGTAACTACCCGACGCATGACTTGGAGTTGGCTGCGGTGGTTTTTGCCTTGAAGATTTAAAGGCATTATCTGTACAGAGAAAAGTCGGTAGTCTACACAGATCACAAGAGCCTGAAGTATCTTCTGACTCAGAAGGATCTGAACTTAAGGCAACGCAGATGGATTGAGCTATTAAAGGACTATGATCGTTCGATAGAGTATCATCCGGGCAAGGCTAATGTGGTAGCTGACTCGTTGAGCCGTAAGATGGTAGCAGACTTAAGAGCGATGTTTGCTCGTCTTAGCTTGTATGACGATGGGAGTCTTTTGGCAGAATTACAGGTTAGGCCGACTTGGGTTGAGCAGATCCAGGGGAAAAGTTAGAGGATGAGGGTTTGAATGCTCGGATGTCGCAAGTACAGAGTAATGGGTTGGAAGGTTACTGACTCACTCACGAGTATCTTGTGTTTTCAAGGGAGAGCTTGTATGCCGAAGGACATGGAGTTGAGGCAAAGGATTCTTCAGGATGCACATAGCAACCCATACGCTATGCATCCTGGAGGTAGCAAGATGTACCAGGATTTGCGGAAGCAGTTTTGGTGGCCAGGGTTGAAGCGGGACGTGACTGAGTTTGTGGGAAAATGTCTGACGTGTCAGCAAGTCAAAGTTGAGCATCAGTTTCCATCAGGTTTACTTCAGTCGGTGAAGATTCCTCAATGGAAGTGGGAAAGGATTACCTTGGATTTTGTCAGTGGGCTACCCCTAACGCCTAGTAAGTAAGACTCAGCCTGGGTGGTTGTGGACCGCTTGACCAAATCAGCTCACTTCATACCGGTGAGGGTTGATTATTCGCTACAGAAGTTAGCCAAATTATATGTGGCCGAGATTGTAAGGTTGCATGGAGTGCAAGTGTCAATCATCTCGGATAGGGATCCTAGGTTCACATCGAGGTTCTGGAAAGCTTTGCATCAAGCTTTAGGAATGAGGTTGGATTTTAGCACAGCTTTTCATCCGTAATCTGATGGTCAGTCTGAAAGGGTGATTCAGGTTTTAGAGGATATGCTAAGAGGTTGTGTTCTAGATTTCAGTGGTAGTTGGGAGGAGTATCTACCATTGGCGGAATTCGCTTATAACAATAGTTATGAAGCGAGTATCCAGATGGCACCATATGAGGCGCTGTATGGACGGAAGTGTCGTACTCCTACGTGTTGGACAGAGTTGGGTGAACGACATGTTTTGGGTCCGGAGTTGGTGGCAGAAACTGAGGATAAGGTTAAGGTGATTCGGGCTCATCTTAAGGAAGCGTCGGATAGGTAGAAATCTTACGCCGATCTTAAACGCAGAGATATAGAGTATGCAGTGGGTGATAAAGTTTTTCTGAAGGTATCACCATGGAAGAAGGTGCTAAGATTTGGACGGAAAGGGAAGCTAAGCCTTAGGTTTATCGGGTCGTACACGGTGTTGAAGCGAGTAGGACAGGTAACTTATCAGCTCGAGCTACCGGCAGAGTTAAGTCAGATTCACAACGTCTTCCATGTTTTGATGCTTAGGCACTACCGATCAGATCCATCACACGTTGTGCCAGTTGCAGAGATTGAGGTGAGCTCGGACTTGTCTTTTGAGGAAGAGCCGGTACAGATCTTAGATCGGGATGTCAAAGTTTTACGTAGGAAGTCAGTACCCTTGGTGAAGGTGCTATGGCGAAACCATGGTTCGGAGGAGGCCACGTAGGAACCCGAGGATGTGATGAGGCAGCAATACCCTCAACTCTTCTGATCAGGTAATTTTGAGGCCGAAATTATTTTTAAGAGGGGTAGAACTGTAACATCCTTAAAATGGGGTTCTGCGTTTTGCTTGTGTTGCATGTGATGAATTGATTATAATGTTCATTTAACATGTTTTGGGGTCTAATTATAACTCTAGGTTAGGCCTGAGTTTGGGCTAAGAATTTTATTTTGGCATTTAAGGAAGTGAAGCTAAGGGGGAGAGGGGTTAAGAGATTTTATTTGGGAAGGTTGACACAAGACCTACCTTGGTAAAGTGGCAAGGAGGTGCCACTAGGTTGTCAAAGGAGTGACGCCACATGCAGAGAGGGAGTGCCTATGTTCGAGCTGCAGGAATTGCACTCCTACTTATTCTTTTTCACACCACAAGCAAGGAGATGAGTGCTCAGATTGGACTCTTTGGGATAAGGATAGAGGGAGTCAAATAGATGTAGATGAGGGAAATTGAGGAGTTTGAATTGTATCAGGCTCACTTGAAAGAGTTGGCCGAATAGTGGACTGTGGGCAAAGGGGGCTATCGGTTTTAAGGAGCATTTGGTATAGCCGAATGTCCCCCTAGACTCACTAGTTTTATTTTTTTTGCTCTTAAAGTACCTAGCCGAAATCTTCATCTCCCTCATCTCTCTCTTTTTCTTCCTATTTTGCTCAAGCCGAAAACACCATAGCCGAACCCTTTACACTCACCTTTTCTTTTCTCTCTTTCAAACCCCTTTGTGCCGAAAGTCCTCTCATTCATCTTGGCCAAATCTCCTTCTTTATTCTAGTGTTATTTTGGCCGAATATCAACCAGGAGTGGATTTTCTTCGGGTTCTTCTTTAATCAGATTTGAAGAGGGTAAGTGTTCTTGGCCAAATTTCTATTATTTTCTTTCCCTTTTCTCTGTCAACTCACATAGGGATAAAAATCTGAATTTTGGCATTTTTTGACATGATTCCTAACCCTTGTTTGAAACTGATTTCTCCTAGGATCTTTAGGATTAAGAGCCGAATCTGATCCTTTCATTTGGAGTGTGCCGATCTTTGGTGTATAGAAGCCGAATCTGTTGAATAAGGTAAGAAGGTGTCAAACTCTTTTGGTTTCGAATTCATGGTATGGCCAAATGGCCTTTAGTTCTCTAATGATGTGTTAAGCCGATTGTAGGAGGAAGGGGAAGTAGCCGAATAAAGTGAAGTTGGAAGATTTGTTAGCCGATTAAGGGTGTGGCCGATTGCAAGGGGGCTTAGTGTGTGGTTTCGGGATTTGGTAGGAGGCCAAATTGGCACTAAGGTAAGGAATTAACCTTGTGCAATTCACCCTTCGGGACTTGTGAATAAGCCGAATGGCTTTAAATCTAAAAGGTGGTGTTGGCCGATTGTAGGTGCAGTAAGGGCATACGTTTCGGGATCTCATAGAATCGCATAGTTTTGGGATTTTATGTATAGTCAGGTGTGTAAACACTTACACACTTTATTAGTTTAATAATGCTCAATATGTTACTATATAACCCTTAATATTAGTGACTTTGTCTTGTGGGCATAAGCTTGGATACCGGGTAACTCCCCAATTATGCGATCTTTAGTATACATCATCATGATTCGTTGGATGCTGTGTTATATGATATTTGGCATGATTATTTGATACTATGGCATGAATGTTATGAACATGATGATGGGTTTGATGAAAGGAGGGGGATGATTTATTTTGGACCGTCACCAGTGGTTTTGACCACATTACAGGTTGGCCCCGTCTTGATATTATATTTTGTGACTAAGTCCCAGTGGTTTTGACCACTAGTGGTTTTGACCACATACCGATTTGTGACTTGTCCCAGTGGTTTGGTACCACAGTGGGTTGGCCCCATGAGATTATATACGGGATTGTCATCAGTGGTTTTGACCACACGGTGGGTTGGCCCCATCACTTGATTTGTAACTTCAGTTATTAGTGGTTTTGACCACACCGATATATTTGTGACTACGGTCACCAGTGGTTTTGACCACACGAGGTAGTTAAAGGTGTTTGGATGGCTAGGTTATGGGTTGCAAGTTTTGCATAGTTTGAATGTTTTACTGATAACTTGTGTAAGTGAATGCACTATCGGGTTGGGGATTTACACACTGAGTCTTGGTGACTCACCCCTTCCCTTATATTTTACAGGTGAATAGATTGCGGAGATGGAGCCGGGAGGACTCGAGGCGGCCATGCATGTTCGTTAGACTTTGAATTCTTATAGTTACTATTTAAATTTTAAATTTTGGTTTTGGGTTATGTAATAAGGCCGCTAAGATTTGTTTTGGTTATTTTCATCTTTGCTATTATTTTAACTATGTGGGATAAATGATTTTACTAATTAACCGGTAAAGCGCAATGTTTTCAAAACTATAATTCCTTCATTTTTCTTTAAAGCGTTGCCATCAGGTAACATCACTCAACATATGATAACAAAGATAACATGAATGGTTTCTAAAAATTTGTAACAATAATTAGACTATAAACAAGGATTTCTAAAAAGGGTTTCCTAAGAAAATTAACCAGCAAACTTTCGTTTTAAAAAGGAAAAAAGATATTTTCACTCCGTGACATGCCAGATCCGGATATAGTGTGATGACCGGGTTTGGGGTGTTACAATAACTCTCTTATTATGCAGAACCTTCTCTTCACGAGCTACAATTTCAACTTGTTCTTCCTCATAAGTAACATCATCTCGAACTTCAGTTTCCTCAATTGGCATTATATGCGACGGATCTGAACAATACTTCCACATCATAAACACATGGAAAACATCATGAATTTGCTCAAGTTTCAGTGACAACTTGAGACGATAAGCTACCGAACCAATCCTCTCGACAACTTCATAAGGTCTAATATACCTTGGACTCAATTTACCCTTCATTCTAGACCTCAAAACTTTCTTCCAAGGCAAAATTTTTATGAATACCTTATCACCAACTTGAAGCTCGATAACTCGACATTTCAAATTTGAATAATATTTCTGCCTATCAAACATTGCTTTCAAATGATTTCAAATCAACTTCACTTTCTCTTCAGTCTCACAAACCAAATTCGGTCCAACAACTCGCCTTTCATCTAATTCTGTCCAACACAAAGGAGTTCTACACTTCCTACCATACAATGCCTCAAACAGTGCCATACGAATACTCGCTTGATAACTATTATTTTAAGTGAACTCTGGCAATGGAAAATATCGCTCCTAACTACCACTAAACTCAATCACACAGCTACGCAACATATCTTCTAACACTTGAATTACCCTTTCAGACTAACCATCAGTTTGAGGATGATAAGCCATTCGAAACTAAGCTTCAACCCCAAAGCCTCTTGTAAAAACTTCCAAAACCTCAAAGTAAAACATGTATCCCTATATGAAATAATCGAAACTAGAACTCAATCAAGACATAAAATTTTAGCGATATACAACTTTGCCAACTTATGCAAAGAAAAGTTAGTGCGTATTGTCAAGAAATGTGCACTCTTTGAAAACTAATCAAATATAACCCACATTGAATCCTTCTTCATCAGACTTAAAGGCAAACCCGAAACGAAATCCATAGTGATCCTTTCCCACTTCCATTCAGGAATCGCAATCGGTTACAACAAACTTGAATGAAATTGATGCTCTATAGCAGCCCAATTCAGACCCTAGTCAGAACAGTGGTTTCGGGACCATAAATCCAAGTCAGTGAAATATTTTAATATTATTTTAGGTGCCTTTGATATGTGATTAAGCATGTTTTAAAATTTCATAAGTTAATTTGCCTGTCTGTGTGTTTAATTTGATGAAAGGATTAAATTGCACTGAATGTAAAATCTGTATGCTTTATGAAAAGACACCTATTTGAGATGGCTTTTAAATGGAGAGGCCTTATGTGGCAATTAAGCCATTTATAAGATGAGTGGGTGGTAATGGTCAAGAATGACCTTGCATTATATGTTATATATATTTTGTTTTAAAGGCTAAAATTTGAAATTATATTATTAAGTTTATCTTAATGTAATAAAATCATGAAAAATGGCCACTTTATCATCCATAGTTAGCTGAAATTCACAAAATAAAGAAAAGAAAAACACAAGCTAGGGTTCGGCCATTATATTACAAAATTAAGGTATGTTTTGACTTTAGTTTTTGGTGATTTTTAGTTTTTGAGTTTGTTGGTTAGTCTACTATCAAGCCCATGTTGTAATTTGAAGAATTGATGATGTTTATGAGATGTATCATTGATGAAATGGTGAGCTTTGTGATGAGAATTGGTGTTAAATGAAAGATATGTGTTTAATGAACATGTTTTGTTCTTTAATTTTTGATGAATTTAGCTAATTAGGACTAAATTGAGAAAATGAAATTTTAAAGGACTAATTTGTAAAATAAATGAAATGTATGGATTGATATGATCATGGGGAATATTTGGCTAAGCATTGGTATATGGTAATTTTGTGTATTTTGTGAATTTGTGAAATAGGGACTAAAATGTCCAAATGTGAAAATGTGAGGGCTAATTTTTAAATTGCCCTAAATATGTGTATTTGGATTGAATTGGATGAATTAGTGAATAAAAGGGTTAAATTTGAATATGTATAGATCAAGAACAGAAGAAAATAGACTTAGATCGCGAGAAATCGAAAGTAATCGAGTAGCCGTATCTGTTTTCGTTAAACCTAACTCAAGGTAAGTCAATATACAAATAAATATATTTGAATTGAGCTATTTGTGCATATATGAAATTTGAATTGACATGAATATCCATTGAGATGGAATGTATGTGAAATCTAAATTAGCGAATAAGTCGACAAGTTGTATAAGTCTGAGATGTCTCGTATGAGCCTAGAAATAGATAAGATTGCATATGTCATGACATAGTTGTCTGTAACGTGATATCATGTAAGATCACGTCTGGGACATTGGCATTGATTCGAGATTTTGTGTCAGACCACGTCTGGGACGTTGACATCAATATGAGATTTCGTGTAAGACCACGTCTGGGACGTTGGCATCTATATGAGATTTAGGTGTAAGACCATGTATGGGACATTGGCATCGTATTTGATTCATGTAAGACCCTATTTAGGACAATGGCATCGATATCTGGATACATGTAAGACCACATCTGAGACGTTGGCATTGTATGACTATTCCGAGCATTCTAAGTATCCTATTACATTCCTAACAGTTCAACGAGCAGGTCCGAGAAACAAACGACTATGTGATTTGAATATCTATTTCAGGTACGTTTGAAAAGACACTATGTGTGTATGAAACGTAAGTTTGTATATGAACTTACTAAGGTGAATATGTGTATTGAAATGATGAGATATTATGTGAATATAAGCTTGGATGAGCTAAGAGTATATGTGATATTAGAGTTGAAAATTGTGGCAAGTTATAGCTAAGTAAATGAGCCAAGGATTATGTGATGCAATTGCAATGAGAACCTTTAATGTCATTGTATCAATATGGTTATGAGCATGTTATGATAAGTTTATTTGTATATGACTTACTAAGCTTTTGGAAAGCTTACTATGTGTGTGTTTATTTTGTTTTATATATCGTCAAAGCTATTGAAGGCTCAGGACTGTCAAGGATCATCATCAAACTATCAAAGCTCATTTTGGTACCTTTTGGAAATGTATATATTAAATATGCCATGTATAGGCTAGTCATTTGGTATATGTTTGAGATGAAACTAGCCATGTGATTTGGCTAGATAAATGTTGGTTTTATGCATTTGTGAATATAGTATATGATGTTGATTTTGTATGATCTCATGACTATGAAATGGTCAAATTTATGTTAAGCATATGAATGAAATCTGAGTATGTATATTTGATCAAATAAATGGTTATATGAAAGCCAAATGTGAATGAAATATGCTTGGAATTATATGTGAATTGATTGTGCAAATTGGCATGTTGAGAAATGAGATTGAATGTGGAGATTTGTTGATTATATGGCATGTTTTTCGTTGTCAAGTGTTCATGAAATGAATTGGTAAGTTACTTGTGGGTTGACCCCAGTGTGGGTGGCATTTTTACCTTGCAAGTAGTGTATTCTTCATACACGGCTGTGGCACACAGGCGTGCCTTGTGACCATGTAAATAAGAAAGTAGCTAGCCTAATGTTACACGGCCATGGCACACGGGTGTGTCTGGTGGCCGTGTGGAAAAGTCAGTATACATGCTTTGTTTTGGCATGGCCATGATGCATGGGTGTGTCTAGTAGTCGTGGGAGGCACATGGCCTACCCACACGGGCGTGTGACCTCTAGAACTTATAAAAGTTTTAAATTTTCTGAGAAAATCTATATGTGTTTGGTTTAGTGCCAATCCTATTTTAAAGCATGATTAAGGTCTCGTTGACCTATAAAAGAGACACTTTGATTGTGATTGATGAATTGTGTTGTGAAGTGTCTGTAAAAGTTTTCGATCTGTCTGGTAATGCCTTTAACCCTAATCTGAAGACGGATACGGGTTAGGAGTGTTACATTTGGTTGGTATCAGAGCTATGATTTAGCCGATTTTTAGACTAACGTAGCATGTGAGAGTCTAGCTATACATGCCATATATCTGAACTGTGATAGTGTGATGAATCCTGACGTGTAAAATGTGATTTTTGTATAGTAATGGATCCCAAAAGACCAGTAGCTGATGATGTAAAAAGTAATGCGCCTGCTCCCACTCAATGGACAGCGCCATCTGAATCGGGACCGGCTACGAGCGGTCAAGAGGGAGAAGCTAAACAAGCTTTCTTCTAGATGATTAGTGAGTGGTTCACTCAGTTCGTAAGAAATAACCCGACTGTTTCAAAACCTCCAGTCCTGCTTAATCCCCCTCAGACATCTGCTATGCCTACGACTATAAATCTAAATCTGTTGAACAAGCCTCCAGTCGACAAAATCCGTAAGTATGGGGCTAAAAATTTAGGGCTACCAATGATGAAGATGCCGAAAAAGTCGAGTTTTTGTTAGAAAACATTATTTGAGTATTTGATGAGATGCCTTTGACTCCGGAAGAAAGTATTAAATGTGTTGTTTCCTTGTTACGAGACGCGGCCTATTAGTGGTAGAAAACTTTAACTTTTATTGTTTCGAAGGAAGGGGTTACTTGGGACTTCTTTCAGCCTGAATTCTGGAAGAAATATATTAGTCAGAGATTCATGGATCAGAAACGAAAAGAATTTCTAGAATTGAAGCAGGGCCGCATGTCTGTCACGGAATACGAATGAGAATTCATGAGATTGAGTCAGTATGCCCGAGAATGTGCATTATCTAAAGCAATAATGTGTAAGAGATTTGAAGACAGCCTTAATGAAGATTTTCGTTTGCTAGTTGGGATTCTGGAGATAAAATAGTTTGTGGTGCTTGTTGACCGAGCATGCAAAGCTAAGGCACTTGAGAAAGATAAAAGAAAAGCTAAGTCTAAAGCTAGAGATGTGAGAAAGAGATTTTCGAGTAAATCATTTCAGTCTGCTTGAAAGAAATTCAGGGATGAACAAAGCCGTTAAAGAATTAATGTGGGACATTCGAGTAGAGATCGAGCTAGATCACAGTTGAGCTCTAAAGCTTCGGTAACTTTAATGGCAAGTTTTGGAAATGTTCGATTCGAGAAACCTGAATGTAAACATTGTGGAAAAAGGCACCCGAGAAGTTGTAGATTAAATGATCGAGCCTGCTTCAGATGTGGATCATTATATCATTTCATTCATGATTGCCCAGAGTCTGTTGAATAAGGGACTGCCCTAAATTAGAGATCCGATAATGCTCCAGTGAGAGGTAGACCTTCCCGAAATGTAAGAAATGTCAGTGGTAGTCAGAGAACTACGAGAGATACCGTTGCGAGATCTGAATCTAGAGCACTTGCAAGAGTGTATGCTATCTGAGCAGAGGAAGCTTTATCTCTAGATGTTATAACGTGTAACACCCCAAACCCGGCCCATGCGTTAAGGCCAGATCTAACATGTCACATGATAAAAATGCTTTTAAGTCCTTTTCAATTGTACGTAAATAGATATTGATTTAAAATTAAGTAAAAAAATTCCCATTTAAAATGTTGACAAAGTATTACTGAATAAAAGATTGATTGATAAATCGATAAATTTAAACTAATGATTTTACAAACATGTCTATTTAAAAATGTTGATGAAAATTTAAGAGAAGATTTACGATTTAAAAATATTTATGAAAGTTTATTATGAAATCCATTTGTATATCCATTTTAGAAAATTTTTATTTAAGTTTTAGAAAAATCTCATTTAAAGTACTTAGAGAAAAATATAAATCGTCAAACATAAAACAAAATAAAAATAATCCAGAGGCCTTATTACAACCCTAACTCAAAATAGTAGAGTAATTAAATGTACTAAAAAGAAATCCGAAGTCCAAATAAAATCGTTTTTGTAGTATGGCCTCCACCGAGTCATCCATGGCCCAAGTCTCCATCACTGAACATTACCTGAAAAGGATAAGGAAAAATGGGGTGAGTTACTAGAACTCAGTGTATAACCCCCTTGCCGTTGTCCATTGGGCCTGAGTCCCATTTAGCACCATTTACAATATAATGTATCAATTATATCATGTGAATGTAATGTAATTCCCAAACCAATCCTAATAATCCATCCGCTACACACCACCCGTACCAACTAACACACCTGTGGGGATCAAGTCAACCCACCCCGCCAACACACCAATCGCAGGCATTATGCCATTTATAACAAATTTAATTGTGGGCAAGCCAACAGAATCACATAGTATCATATTATCAAACATATTTGTGGCAGTGCCACCGGAATTTCTTCTCTTCAACATTTTCCCAACCCATGCAAAATCAAGTAAATGTATCGTACATAACAAATTATGATATTTACAAATATAACAACATTAATTAATTCAGAGGTTCATTACTGAAAATTCATCCCATTAATACTTTGTAAATCGGCCCATTGAGCAATATAACAAATCGGCCCATTGAGCAATATAACAAAACGGCCCATTAAGGCAATATAGCAATTTGGCCCATTAAGCAATATAACAATTTGGCCCATTAAGCATTATAACAATTCGACCTATTAAGGCAATATAACAATTTGGCCCATTAAGCAATATAACAATTCGACCCATTAAGAGCATTTTCGTAATTCGCACAATGATATTACCGATTTTATCAATTTTATCAAAATAGTGTATCTTAGGCCAATTTTTCCGATTTACGCCCTATTACAATTTTAGTCATAGCGATTTATTTCCAATATGATATAAATCTTAAAACCCATAGAAAACGGTATGAGATTACACACCTGATTACGGTAAACACTAAGCCTTCTTGCTCGTCGACGCTTAAGATATCATAACACTCGATTAATCGACATACGTGATTTTAATAATCAAACTCTAAAATAAACGATCTAAAGTGTTTACCCTCAAAATAGTGAACGACTACGATTTGTCAATTTTCCCCGGATGACGGTCCACAACTCGGTGGAAAATCTTGAACCACCGAAACTGCCCTTAGTTTGAATTTAGGAGTAGGGATCGCAAATCCACTCCTTTTACGATCTCCAATCACTATCCCTTTTGATTCGATATTGCTTATCTCCAATGAAAACAAATCTTAGTCAAAGCTAATGTTACGTTGATATGAACGATTAATTAAGGGAAAGGTCGGTTTACCACTAGAATCTTATGATCACAAGTCGATAGATCGAGCGATTTAGTCCCTAAAACATAAAGTCGATTATTTCAAATTATTACTCCTTAAGAAATCAATCGAATATTGAGTACTATAAAAAATCCATAATGAATTCTTACCATATCGATATTGGATCCGATGTTCACCGCTCAACTTAAGACTAGAGTGATGTTCGGCCTCCCAGTAGAATACTACAAAAGGGAAAAGCGATCTCGTTTGAGAGAGTAAAATAAAATGATGGTCTCGATCAAAATGACCATCCCAAACCAAGGCATAATTTCGACATTAAGAGGAAGAAAATAAAATTTTTGAAAAGAACCACTTACCGATTAATCAAAGGAGTCAGTGATAACTTGAATGAGAAAGAAAGAATAATGAAGAGATGAAAGGTTTCGGTTATAGAGGAAAATGAACAATGATATTTGGCCATGGAGGGAAAACAAGCAATAATATTCGGCTATGGAGGGTATGGATTTGAGAAGAAGAAGAAGAAAGGGTTGGAAAATTTTGTAAAAAGGAAAAGAAAGATGAAAAGGTGTGTGTTTATGAGGATTCGGTT
This sequence comes from Gossypium rotundifolium, assembly GCA_025506655.1. Classification (NCBI taxonomy): domain Eukaryota; kingdom Viridiplantae; phylum Streptophyta; class Magnoliopsida; order Malvales; family Malvaceae; genus Gossypium; species Gossypium rotundifolium. The sequence continues at coordinate 150,110,275 of CP106724.1, forward strand.
TTTCCAAAGGATAAAGAGTGAACAATTTGATCTCATTGGCTTAGGTACATTCGGCAACAAGAAGAAATGAAGAAAAATTACTCACTAGCAACTTGGAGTTTCGGCATGAAGAAGAAGAATTTGGAGAAAATGACACAATTTGACAATAAAGAAATTTTTGGCCAAAACAAACACTTAGGATTTTACCAAAAGGCATAGCAAAAATTCAGCTATACCCCCTATACTGAACCGTCCATATCCTTGGCAATAATGGTAAAAAAATTGGCCAACCAAACTTTCCATAACCCTCTCCTCTTTTTGTGCCAACATGTTCCTTATACTTTCCCCTTTCTTTTGATTTCTTTCCCCACCTTTATCCTTTCCTATTTTCCTTAGTCATCCTACCAAAAATAAAAAGTCCATCTTGCCTTATTTACTTGCTTCGCCAACACTTAGGGAAAGAATACAAAAATAATAGTCAAAATTTTCACATTATGGGATTTGAACCTCCTCCCTCAAAGTACTTCATGTGTCGCCATATCCTTCTTACAATTGCTCATTTATGCTAGCAATTTACTATTTATTTCCATAAGCTTTGAGGTCACTTACTATATCTCCTTAAAGTGCTAAATGCCAAAATTTTTACTAGGACCAAATAAACCCCGAGCCTTCTCAGGACCCCCTAAACATACACAATTAATAATTTAACTAGCTTAACACCAGAAATAATGCAACACATAAAATTCCAAATTTTAGGATGTTACATAACGGGTACATTTACACTTTATGATACTTCTGTGATTGGATTGATAGACCCTGGGTCTACACATTCATATATATGCATAAACTTAGTATCCAATAAGACTTTGCCTGTAAAGTCTACTGATTTTGTTATAAAAGTATCGAACCCATTAGGTAAAAGTGTCTTGTTTGATAAAGTATACAAGAACTATCTATTGATGTTTCGAGATATCTTTTTTACTGTTGATTTGATGCAGTTACCTTTTGATGAATCTGACATAATTTTGGGTATGGATTGGTTGACATTGCATGATGCTGTTGTGAACTGTAAAAGAAAGACTATTGATTTGAGATGTCCGAATGATGAAGTAGTTCGAGTTGAGTCTAATGATTTCAATGGATTTCCTACTGTTATATCTGTATTGAAAGCTCAGAGTTATGTGTAAAAGGGATGTGAGGCATATTTTGCATATGTGATTGATTCAAAAGTATCTGAAAAGAAAGTTGAATCTGTGCCAATTGTTTGTGAGTTTTCTAATGTGTTTCCTGAAGAATTACTAGGATTGCCTCCAATACGTGAAGTTGAATTTGGTATAGATCTGTTTCCTGGTACAACTCCTATTTTGAAAGCTCCGTATAGAATGGCACCAACAAAGTTTAAAGAATTAAAGTCAAGTTACAAGAGTTAACTGACAGAGGGTTTGCAAGACCAAGTTTCTCATCTTGGGGTGCTCCTGTTCTGATTGTGAAAAAGAAGGATGGCACGATGAGAACGTGCATTGATTACCATTAGTTGAACAAAGTGACTATAAAGAACAAATATCCGTTGCCCAGGATTGACGATTTGTTTGATCAGCTAAAAGGAGCCACCATATTTTCAAAGATAGATTTGAGATCGGGTTACTACCAGTTGAGAGTGAATGACTCAGACATTCTGAAAACTGCTTTCAGAATGAGGTACGAGCATTATGAGTTTTTAGTTATGCCTTTTAGATATAACAAATGCTCCTACTATTTTTATGGATTTGATGAGTAGAATTTTCAGACCGTACATAGATCAATTTATTGTTATTTTCATTGATGACATTTTTATTTATTCTCAAGATGAAACTAAACATGCCGAACATCTGAGAATTTTGTTGCAAACTCTGAGAGAAAAGCAATTGTAAGTGAAATTCAGCAAATGTGAATCCTGGTTATGTGAAGTTAGTTTTCTGGGGCATATTGTGTCAACATCAAGAATACGTGTTGATAGAGCAAGATTTCTGCAATTCTAGAATGGAAGCCTCCGAAGAATGTATCTGAAGTCTGTAGTTTTCTGGAACTTGCTGGTTATTATCGAAGATTCGTAAAAGTCTTTTCGATGATAGCTACTCTGTTAACTAAATTGCTTCAGAATGATGTGAGGTATGAATGGTCGATAAGTGTCAAAAAAGTTTTGATCGATTGAAAACTCTATTAACTGAAGCTCCAGTTTTAGTATAGCTAGAATCAAGTAAAGAGTATGTAATTTACAATGATGCTTCGTTGAATGGTCTGGGATGCGTATTGATGCAAGAAGGAAAACTCATAGCTTATGCCTCGAGACAATTGAAGCCCCATAAAAAGGACTATCCGACACATGACCTTGAGCTATCTACGATTGTGTTCACATTGAAGATTTGGAGACATTATTTGTTCGATGAGAAATGTCACGTGTTTTCAAATCATAAAAGTCTAAAATATCTGATGACTCAAAAAGATTTGAATTTGCGACAGAGAAGATGTTTATAGTTGTTAAAAGACTACGAGCTTGTGATAGATTATCACCCGGGTAAAGTAAATGTTGTTGCCGATGCATTAAGTCGAAAGTCACTATTTCCATTGTGTCCAATGAATGCTCAATTAGATCTGTTTGATGATAGTTCAGTGATAGCTGAATTGAAAGCAAAACCATTACCTTTATATCAGATATGTGATGCTTAGAAAGTTGATAATGAAATATTAGCGAAACGAGCTCAGTGTGATTCTAACTCTGAATCTAAATTTCAAGTTGATGTTAATTATTTTTTTAGATTCTGAGATCGATTATGTGTTCTGAGAAATCCAGAATTAATTTAATTAATTTTGAGTGAAGCTCATAATAGTCGTCTATCTGTTCATCCAGGTAGTACGAAGATGTATCATGATCTGAAACAACACTATTAGTGGTCTGGTATGAAACGAGATATCTTCGAATTTGTGTCAAAATGTTTAATCTCTCAGCAAGTTAAGGCTGAACATCAGGTTCCGTCTAGGTTGCTACAATTGATTTTGATTCCCGAGTGGAAATGGGATAGAGTGACAATGGATTTTGTCTCAGGATTCCTCTGACTCCGAGAAAAAAAAAAGATGCGATTTGGGTTGTAGTTGATCAATTGACGAAATTTGCCCATTTTATTCCGGTACAATTTGATTACTCACTTGATAGATTAGCTGAGCTTTATATTTCTGAGATAGTGAGATTACATGGGGTGCCACTATCCATTGTTTCAGATAGAGATCTGAGGTTTACTTCACGATTATGGAAGAAATAGTAAGAAGCTTAGGTACAAAATTGCATTTTAGTACCACTTTTTGTCCGCAAATAGATGGTCAGTCTGAATGGATTATTCAGATTCTCGAGGACATGTTAAGATGTTGTATCCTTGAGTTTAATGGTTCGTGGGAACAATATTTGCCATTGATTGAATTTGCATATAACAATAGTTTTCAGCCAAGCATTAAAATGGCACTTTATGAAGCTTTGTACGGACATAAATGTCGAACACCTCCGTATTGGAATGAGCTCAGTGAAAGTAAGTTATATGGGGTCGATTTGATAAAATATACAGAACAGAAAGTGAAAGTGATCCGTGACAGTCTGAAAGCAGCATCTGATCGTTATAAGTCTTATGTAGACTTGAAACAAAAGATATTGAATTTGAGATCGATGACAAAGTATTCTTGAAAGTGTCTCCATGGAAGAAAGTACTCTGATTTGGACATAAAGGAAAATTGAGTCCGAGGTTCATCGGGCCATATGGAATTATTGAGCGTGTTGGACCTGTAACATCCTTAAAACGGGGGTTCTACATTTTGCTTGTGTGGCATGTGATGAATTGTTTATAATATTCATTTAACATGTTTTGGGGTCTAGTTATAACCCTAAGTTAGGCCTAAGTTAGGGCTAAGAATTTTGTTTTGGCATTTAAGGAAATGGAGCTAAGGGAGAGAGAGGGGTTAAGAGATTTTATTGGGGAAGTTTGTGAGAGGAAAAGTGGCAAGGAGGCGCCACTAGGGTGTCAGAGGAGTGACGCCACAAGCAGGATGGGAGTGCCAGTGTTCGAGCAGCAGGAATTACACTCCCTACTTTTCCTTTTTGACGCCATAGACAAGTAGAGGTGTGCTCAGGTGGGACTCTGTTGGACGGTTAGGGATTAGGCTAAATTCAAGTGATAGGTGTAGGACTCATTCAAGCTTGTTTGAATGGATGGGAGGAAGTCAAGGCAAGATAAGGGGGACGACTAGGAGTGGGAGTCTTGAAGAGTTGGTTGAATTTTGGACTTTAGGGGAGGAGGTATAGACGGTTTGGGAAGCTAGAGTAGGCCGAATCTCCTTAGCCAAGGGGAGTGCATTTTCGGCTAGCTTTGATAGTTCTTTTCTTCCTTTCTCCTTCTCTTCTTTTTGTTTTTTGGGTCCCATTGATCAGCCTCTCATTGCTTATTTGGTACAAGCCGAAACTATCCTTGGTTCACTTTTCTTCTTCTCTTTATTTTGTTCAAAAGCCGAAAGCAATACTTCTTTCTCCATTCATTTTTTTCTCAAAACCTCTTGTGCTGAAAGTGGTTGCATTCACCTTTGTTGAATTCTTTCTTCTCCATTGCATTATTCATCTTCACCTTTCCATTGTACAAAAAAAAGCCGAAGCCTTGTTGATTCTCTTCTTGGCCGAATACCATATTTCTAAATCTCTATTCTCTTGCGTTTCCTTTTTGTTATAACAAGTGCCGAAATCGCCTTGGTGGTGCAACACCCCAAACCCGGCCTAAACGTTACTACCGAATCTGGCATGTCACATGAAAGGAATGTTTAAAAATTGTACGTTCGTTAAAAAGTTCAGATTCTTTTGAAACTCCACGTTTACGTGGTTTGTATATAAACCCGATTCATTTAATGCCCATTTTACAAAGTTGTTATTAGTTTGTAAAATTGTATTTGTTGTGAAAATTGAGTTGAAGTAATCTTGAATAAGAAACGGTTTATTAATATTTTAGGAAAATCCCACATTAAACATTTAATAATAAGCGAGAACCAATTTAAACGCTAAAACCAAATAAAATACCAAGGCCTTATTACATGACAAAACCCAAATAAAATAAGTCCAAATAAAAGAAATGAATTTACGAGTAAACATATGTATGGCCTCCACGAGTCCACCTCAACTCCCAAATCCGCAATCTAATGATTACGCAAAATTTAACTAAGGGTGAGTCATCGAGACTCGGTGTGTAAATCCCCATCCAACGTGTGTTAAACCCTTACACAATTTCATATGAAAATATGCATGTCATGCAACCCAAAACCTAACCATCAGAAACTCCCGATTCTACCCAGTGTGGTACCAAACCACTGGTGGTGCCAAACCACTGGTGACCCAAAGTCACGAATAATCCATATGTGGGGCCAACCCACGTTGTGATACCAAATCACTGGTGACAATCCTATTTTATCAAATGTGGGGCCAACCCACTATGGTGCTAAGCCACTGGGACGAGTTGTTATGAGGTGCCAAACCTCTGGTGACCCAAAGTCACGAATAACATATGTGGTACCAAACCACTGGTGACCCAAAGTCACCCAGATATCAATCTTCCCCTCCTCTCATCATACCCGCAATATGACATAATAATTGTGTATGCGTTATGTCATGTATGCTAGATATATATCAAATATAAGTATAACATGAATTACCATCATAATCAGATAGACATAAAACAATATAATCATGCTAATCAACCTCTAAGGGTATAACTGTAATTTTACCTACTAAGGGTATTTTTGTAATTTACCCACCAAGGGTATTTTTGTAATTTACCCACCAAGGGTATTTTCGTAATTTACCCACCAAGGGTATTTTCGTAATTTACCTTTCACTATTTTGGTAATTTACCCACTAAGGGTATTTTCATAATTTTGTACTGGAATGGCCTTTCCAGAAGGCCCAAGTCGCCTTTAGCGACTCAACTACCATTTTCGATCTTTCTGGATTTGTTGGGCCTAAAACTCGATTTCGACCCATTCGGGCCCACACGCTCGTGTGGCCCACCTAACACAAATCTAGCCACGTATATAAGTTCCACCTAGTCTAGTTCACTATATACTACATCATCATACAATTTATTCTATTGGGCCTACGGGCCCATTGGGCCTACTTTGGCCCATCGCGACCAAGCAAATTTCTAACCCACAAGAATACTACTTGATGGCCTCAACTATCGCGTTGAAGCCCCACGTGCACTCGCATGCTCGTGTGGCTACTATTGCCGTGAGTAATGCACTTTGGCATTTGCCGCTCTACAACTAGAGTAGAGAGTTACACACCGATAGGACTCGGTACTAAACTGCTGCTGCGACCACTACATGCCCAACGCCCACCAAGGTATGTTAACCTTCTCCGGCATGCTCTTTATATAGCTAGCTCTTCACCTTCATTCCTTGTATCTTTCCGATGTGGGATCCCTTCATCGAGAGAGTTTAAATTCAACTGAAACTCTTATCGTCCACTCATAAAATAAATACTCCCTTGCTTCTCATGAGATTCAACCTGTGCTCCCTTATAACATAATCCTCGCCGCTAGCCATGTTACCAACTAGCTCCTTGTGTCTTAAACCATGCGCAACTAAATATAACCCTATGGCCAAGGTCTAAATTCATTTAATAAAATAATCTAAAAGGAATGCAAATGCTACAACTAGAACCTTGGACCTTCTTCCTTCCTTGTGGCGTCACTTTGCCACTACACCACACACTCCACTTGTGTCATTTTCCTCCACATTTTATTCTTAAGGCCTACCCGCCAACCTCTAGGGTTTTTTTTTTCACCTAAAACCAAAATTTCCCCAAAGCTAATATTTGATCCCGGGACTTCATAGAAGCCCCCTAACCTCCCAAAATCACTTATCTAAAAGGTCCAACTTGCACTTAAGTCGATCTCCTATTCTCTAAAAAATTTTAAACGCTACTACGCCTAAGGCCCATTAGGCTCAATCCTACTAGGCCTAATTTCAGGATGTTACAAATCTACCCTCCTTAAAGAAATTTCGTCCTCGAAATTTCCAACAAACTAACTGTCACACGTCCTAACCTACCACACTACGCTCACGTTGCGTACGCTGATCTAATAACACTAATAAACCAAATCTCAAAACTTCTTTCTCACAACTAGATATCTAAACACAAAAGCAAATCGATATTTATACATACAATTTCTATATCCAAACCAGCACACACAAAATAAATACCAAAAATACAGTCATAACATTGTTTTAACAAACATAAAATAAGGGAACTTACGGATTTGGATGCCGGAGACTCAAGGTGCCATACTTCCAAACAACATGTATTTTCAAACAAACTTTTTTTTAACCCCATAACCCACAAATGAAGTTTTTGAAACCTAGGCTCGATATCAAATTTGTAACACCCCAAACCCTACCTAAACGTTACTTAATCGGATCGGCATGTCACATGAAAGGAATGTTTAAAAATTGTACGCTCGTTAAAAAGTTCAGATTCTTTTGAAACTCCACGCTTCGTGGTTTGTATATAAAACCCGATTCATTTAATGCCCATTTTACAAAGTTGTTATTAGTTTGTAAAAATTGTATTTGTTGTGAAAATTGAGTTGAAGTAATCTTGAATAAGAAACGGTTTATTAATATTTTAGGAAAATCCCACATTAAACATTTAATAATAAGCAGTAACCAATTTAAACGCTAAAACCAAATAAAATACCAAGGCCTTATTACATGACAAAAACCCAAATAAAAATAAGTCCAAATAAAAGAAATGAATTTACAAGTAAACATATGTATGGCCTCCACGAGTCCACCTCAGCTCCCAAATCTGCGATCTAATGATTACCTGTAAAATTTAACTAAGGGGTGAGTCATCGAGACTCAGTGTGTAAATCCCCATCCAACGTGTGTTAAACCCTTATACAATTTCATATGAAAATATGCATGTCATGCAACCCAAAACCTAACCATCCAAACTCCCGATTCTACCCGTGTGGTACCAAACCACCGGTGGTGCCAAACCACTGTGACCCAAAGTCACCGATATCAATAATGATGTGGTGCCAAACCACTGGTGACCCAAAGTCACGACTAATCCATATGTGGGGCCAACCCACGTTGTGATACCAAATCACTGGCGACAATCCTGTTTTATCAAATGTGGGGCCAACCCACTATGGTGCTAAGCCACTAGGACGAGTCGCTATGAGGTGCCAAACCTCTGGTGACCCAAAGTCACGAATAACATATGTGGTACCAAACCACTAGTGGTGCCAAACCACTGGTGACCCAAAGTCACAGATATCAATCTTCCTCCTCCTCTCATCATACCCATGCAATATGACATAATAATTCGTGTATGCAATATGTCATGTATGCTAGACATATATCAAATATAAGTATAACATGAATTATCATCATAATAGAATAGACATAAAACAACATAATCATGCTAATCAACCTCTAAGGGTATAATCGTAATTTTACCTACTAAGGGTATTTTCGTAATTTACCCACCAAGGGTATTTTTGTAATTTACCCACCAAGGGTATTTTCGTAATTTACCCACCAAGGGTATTTTCGTAATTTACCTTTCAGGGGTATTTTGGTAATTTACCTACTAAGGGTATTTTCGTAATTTCGTACCTGGAATGGCATTTCCGAAGGCCCAGTGTCGCCTTGAGCGGCTCAACTACCATTTTCGATCTTTACCGGACTGTTGGGCCTAAAACCTGATTTTGGCCCATTCGGGCTCACACGCTCGTGTGGCCCACCTAACACAAATCTAGCCACGTATATAAGTTCCACCTAGTCTAGTTCACTATATACTACATCATCATACAATTTATTCTATTGGGCCTACAGGCCCATTGGGTCTACTTCGGCCCATCGCGGCCCAAGCAGCCCTAACCCACAAGAATACTACTGATGGCCTCAACTATCGCGTTGAAGCCCCACACGTGCACTCGCATGCTCGTGTGGCTACTATTGTCGTGACCGACACTTCGGCATTTGCCGCTCTACAACTAGAGTAGAGAGAGTTACACACCTGATAGGACTCGGTGCTAAATGCAGCTGCGACCACTCCTGTGCTCAACGCCCAACAAGGTATGTTAACCCTTCTCTGGCATGCTCTTTATATAGCTAGCTCTTCACCTTCATTCATTGTATCTTTCGATGTGGGATCCTTCGACAAGAGAGTTTAAATTCAACTGAAACTCTTACCGTCCACTCATAAAATAAATACTCCTTGCTTCTCATGAGATTCAACCTGTGCTCCTTATAACATAATCCACGCTGCTAGCCACTTTACCAACTAGCTCCTTGTGTCTTAAACCATGCAACTAAATATAACCCTATGGCCAAGGTCTAAATTCATTTAATAAAAATAATCTAAAAGGAATGCAAATGCTACAACTAGAACCTTGGACCTCCTTCCTTCCTTGTGGTGTCACTTTGCCACTACACCACACACTCCACTTGTGTCATTTTCCTCCATATTTTATTCTTAAGGCCTACCCGCCAACCTCTAGGGTTTTTTTTTTCACCTAAAACCAAAATTTCCCCAAAGCTAATATTTGATCCCAAGACTTCATAGAAGCCCCCTAACCTTCCAAAATCACTTATCTAAAAGGTCCAACTTGCACTTAAGCTGATCTCCTATTCTCTAAAAAATTTTAAACGCTACTACGCCTAAGGCCCATTAGGCTCAATCCTACTAGGCCTAATTTCAGGATGTTATAGGTGGCCTCACTCTTTGGATTGCCGAAACCACTAATATCTAGGGGGTGCCGATCATTGGTGTTGAGAGGCCAAATCAATCATCAGGGTAAGGGTGTGACAACTTATTGATTTTGAGATTCATGTTATGGCCGAATGGCCTTTAGAACTTTATTCAAACATTTAAATCAATTGTAGGAAGGTGTAGTCGAATCTCCGGGATTTGGTGGTCGATCTAGGTAAGGCTTAAATGTTTCAAGATTTATTTCCTAAATCATTCAAAAGCCGAAGGCTAACCATTTGTGTGTTCTATGTTTGGCCGATTGCAAGGGGGATTAGTGTGTAGCATCGGGACTTGGTTGGAAACCAAATCGGCATTAAGGTGAGTACTACTAAAGTACGACATATCCTTCGGGATTTGTGAATAAGCCGAATGGATTTAAATTTAAAGGGTGGTATTGGTCGATTGTAGGTGCAGTAAGGACATACGTTTTGGGATCTCGTAGTATCGCGTAGTTTCGAGATTTCGCGTATAGTTAGGTGTGTAAACGCTTACACACTTTATTAGTTTAACGATGCTTATTATGCTACTGTATAACCCTCGGTATTAGTGACTTTGTCTTGTGGGCATAAGCTTGGATTCCGGGTAAGTCCCCTCTTATGTGATTCTTGGTACACATTATTGTGATCTGTTAAATGCTATGATATATGTTATTAGCATGATCATTTGATATTATGACACGTATGTCATGAACATGATGATGGGTTGATGAGAGGAGGGGGATGATTTATTTTGGACCGTCACCAGTGGTTTTGACCACACGAGGGGTTGGCCCCGTATTGATATTATAAATTGTGACTAAGTCCTAGTTGTTTTGACCACATATCGATTTGTGACTCGTCCCAGTGGTTTGGTACCACAGTGGGTTGGCCTAACGAGATTATATACGGGATTGTCATCAGTGGTTTTGACCACACGATGGGTTGGCCCCATCACTTGATTTGTGACTTCAGTCATTAGTGGTTTTGACCACACCGATTTATTTGTGACTACGGTCACTAGTGGTTTTGACCACCAGTGGTTTTGACCACACAAGGTAATTAAAGGTGTTTGGATGGCTAGGTTATGGGTTGCATGTTTTGCATGGTTTGCATGTTTTTACTGATAACTTGTGTAAGTGAATGCACTATCGGGTTGGGGATTTATACACTGAGTCTTGGTGACTCACCCCTTCCCTTATATTTTGCAGGTGAATAGATTGCGGAGATGGAGCCGGGAGGACTCGAGACGGCCATGCATGTTCGTTGGATTATGGCTTCTTTTAGTTGCTTTTTTTTTTAAATTTATATTTCGGTTTTCAGGTTATGTAATAAGGCCGCTAAGATTTATTTTTGGTTTCATTTTATTACTTGCTATTATTTTAACTATGTGGGATATATGATTTTATTAACTAACTGGCAAAACGCAATGTTTTCAAAACTATAACACCTTGGTATTGTTTTAAAAAAAAAATGTTGCCATCGGGTAACACATAACAAAGATAACTTGAATGGTTTGTAAAAACTTGTAACATTAATTAAACTGTAAGCAAGGATTTCTAAAAAGGGTTTTCTAAGGAAAATTATCCAACAAAATTTTGTTTTAAAAGGTTTTCACTCCATGACATGCCAGATCCGGTTGTGGGGTGCTAACCAGGTTTGGGGTGTTACAGTACCAGTTGCTTATAGATTATTATTGCCCTCTGAGCTAGCAAAAATACATAATGTATTCCATCTTTCAATGCTCCGTAGATACTAATCTGATCAATCACATGTGATTACTCTATCTGAAGTTGAGATCCGATCCAATATGACTTATGAGGAAGAACCGATCCGTATTTTAGCTCGTAAAATAAAAGAGTTGAGAAACAAAAAATTTTGTTAGCAAAATTGTTGTGGTATAGTCACGGAATAGAAGAAGCTACGTGGGAGCCTGAAGATACAATGAGACAGCAATATCCGAATCTGTTTAATGGTAAGATTTTCGGGGACAAAAATCCCTAATGGGGGAGAATTGTAACAGCCTGGTTCAGACCCTAGTCAGAACAGTGGTTTCGGGACCACAAATCCGAGTCAGTAAAATATTTTAATATTATTTTTGTGCCTTTGATATGTGATTAAGCATGTGTTAAAATTCCGTAAGTTAATTTGTCTGTCTGTGTGTTTAATTTGATAAAAAGGATTAAATTGCATTGAATGCAAAATTTGTATGCTTTATGAAAAGACACCTATTTGAGATGGCTTTTAAATGGGGAGGCCTTATGTGGCAATTAAACCATTTATAAGATGAGTGGGTGGTAATGGTCAAGGATGACCTTGCATTATATGTTATATATATTTTGTTTTAAAGGCTAAAATTTGAAATTATGTTATTAAGTTTATTTTAATGTAATAAAAACATGAAAAATGGTCACTTTATCATCCATAGTTAGCCAAAATTCACAAAAGAAAGAAAAGAAAAACACAAGCTAGGGTTCGACCATTGTATTCCAAAATTAAGGTATGTTTTGACTTTAGTTTTAATGATTTTCATGTTTTTGAGATTGTTGCTTAGTCTACTATCAAGCTCATTTGTAATTTGAAGAATTGATGATGTTTATGAGATGTACCATTGATGAAATGGTGAGCTTTGTGATGAGAATTGGTGTTAAATGAAAGATATGTGTTTAATGAACATGTTTTGTTCTTGAATTTTTGATGAATTTAGCTTGTAACTGTCCGGTTTATACCCTAGTCGGAACAGTGGTTTTGGGACCACAAATCTGAGTTAGAAAAATATTTTAATATTATTTTTCGGGTCTATGATATGTGATTAATCATGTGTGAAAGTCTCGTACAAAAATTTGTCTGTTTGTGTGCTTAATTTGAAAAAAGGACTAAATTGCATAAAAGGTAAAAATAGCTTCTATTTAATTGAGTGGCTTAATTGATGTGTCTTCTTATATATGAGGATTCATATTGCAATTTGGCCATTATTAAGTTTAGTAGGTGGTAAATGACAAAATAACCTTAATGTTTATATATGTTTTAAATGATAATTAAAAGGTTAATTTTGGAATTTGATAATTAATGTAATTATAATAAAACAAAGCATGAAATAAATTTGGCCATTTTCTATCATCTTTGGCCAAATATCATAGTAAAAGAAAAGAAAGAAAACAAAGTTAGGTTTTGGCTAGCTTTAAGAAAGAATTAAGGTATGATTTGGTTTCAATTTTTGATAATTTCTACATTTTTGTAATTGTTTCTTTGTCTACTACAAAACCCATGCTTCAATTTTGAGAATTGGTGTAACATCTCGAAATTGGGCCTAGAAGAATTGGGCCCAATGGGCTTTGGGTGTAGGAATGTTTAAAATTTTTGAGAAATAAGAGAACGGCATTATTTCAAGTTGGACTTATTAGGAAGGTGATTTTGGAAAGTTATGGGGTTCTATGAAGTTCCAGGTTCAAGTTAGGCAATAGGTAAATTTTTATGTTTAAGCCTTTTAAGGAGATATGGTAAGGGGCATCAAGACTTAAGGAAATAAGTGTGCATTTTGCTAGCGCAAGGAGTTTATTGGTAAAGGTGGAAAGTGGCATGTGGAGTGTATTAATGGTCTGAGGTTCGAATCCCATCTATTACAAACTTCTGGATTTATTTTTGTGCCTCTCATCCATGTGTTGGTCAAGGTTTTAATAAGGCAAGTTGGGCTTTTTATTTTTGGCAAGATGGCTAAGGAGAATAGGAAAGAATGAAGGTGAGGAAAGAAATCGAGAGAAAGGGGAAAGTAAGGGGAACAAGTGGCCTTTTTCAAAGGAAGTGTTATGGAAAGTGTGGTTGGCCAATTTTGACTATTATGGCCATGTATGTGGACGATTTTGTGGGTAAGAGAGGTAGCTGAAATTTCCTTGGTGATTTGGTAAAGCTTTAGTGCTTGTTTTGGTCAAATTCCTTTAGCATCAATTGTGTCATTTTCTCCAAATTGCTATCCTCTTTGCGGAATCCTCCTAGCACTTTTGTGCATTTTCTTCTCTTTTGTTTGGTCAAAACATTCATCTCTTGTTCATTCCCCTTTTGATAGCCGAAACTACCAAAGCACTTTTCTCCATCTATTCTTTTTCTTTTGACAATTTCATCAACCTCTTCTTCTTTAATCAACATCACTTTGTGATCACATCTTGTTGTTCAACTTTCTCTATAGCCGAACCCATTATCATCCTATTTCTTCATCATTTCATTTTTTATCGTGTGGGAAAACCTCATCTTGATCGAATCGATAAGTAGTATTTTTCTCTTTGTCAATAACTTTGTTTCATTTGAGTTTTTCCTTAATAAATCGTGTGTTCTTCTTTCTCTCTCTCATTGGGTCTGAGTTACATTCTTTTTTGTGATATGGTCATTGTTGGGCTTAGGACTTTCAACAAGGTGAAGGAGCACAAGTGATTTGCATTAATCAAATCATTATCGTCGACTCGTCAAGTAAGTGGAGTAAGCACGTTGTTATAAGATTTATTTTGGCCAAAGGTGGGATAATTGCTAACAACTCTTTCGCTCACCAAATATTGTTAGGACAGGATTTCTATAACACCCCTATCCTGTGTCTGATCACCGAAAAAGGGTTAAAGGTGTTATCAGATAGATCAGAAACATTTATAGAATTAATCATTCAACCATTCATCAATATCATTCATAATGTCCCTTAAGTTGGTCATCGAGACCTTAAGCATGCTTATAAACCAAGTTGGGACTAAACCAAAACACATACGAGATTTCATGAAAATTTAAAACTTTTCTAAAATATAGGGGACACACGGTAGTGGGGGTAGGCCGTGCCTCACTCACAGCTACTGGACACTCCCGTGTGTCCACCTCGTGGTGGTATACTACCAAATTCAACACGGTCACCAAGCACGCCCGTGTGCCAAGGCCGTGGACTACTAGATCACATACTTCCATTTCTCACACGGCCACTAAGCACACCCGTGTCAAGGTCGTGTGAAATTTAAGCCACATTCTACCAATTTACCCACGGTCTTAGGCATGCTCGTGTGCCTCAATCGTGTAACATTTTAGGCCATTTTACAAGGCCAATATGCCACCCATTTTGGGTCTCACCTACAAGCAATACATACCAAAACATAGTATGCATATATGGTAAGCAAAACATATCAAATGGTTCACTTCACCTATACATTCAATATCAATTCCATTCATACCAAATTTCAAACTAAATCCTACATCATTTCAAACATGTAACATCCATTTGCTTAACCAAAACTTAACCATTCCATATGCATCAAGACATACTAAATATATATTCTTCATAATTCATTCATTCAAACAATTATCAACTCAAAAGCTTGCCAATACACATGACCATGCTCACTTCATGAACATATACACTTATCTAGCCTATACACGCATAATTAGCCATATACATTTTCAAAAGGGTACCAAAATGAGTTTAGTAGTGTGATGACGATCCTTGACAATCCCGAGCCTTCAGTAGCTTCGACGACCTATAAAACAGAGAAAATACACACATAGACTAAGCTTTCTAAAAGCTTAGTAAGTCATATACAAATAAACACATTGGCACATATATATATCAATCACTTAACAACTATCACATATATATCTTGGTTCATAAACTTATGGTCACATTTTCCATATTCAACATTTTAAGATTCACATTCTCATTTTCAATCATACTCTTCTTCATATCAAAGTCATATGCATACTTACCATTCATGCATACTCAATGCACATTCAACATACCTGAATCAGATATTCATTCACTTAATTGATCATAGCTCGGATATACCATTCGTATTGCAGACTTGCCCGTTGAACCCTTAGGAACCTAGTAGGATACTCAGAAAGCTTGGAATAGTAGTACAACGCCAACGTCCTAGACAAGGTCTTACATGCACTCATATATTGATGCCACTGTCCCAGACAGGGTCTTACACGTACAGGTTGTAACAATGCCAATGCCCCAGACGTGGTCTTACACGAGTCAATATGATGCCGATGTCCCAAACATGGTCTTACTCATAAAGTTCATACTAATGCCTACGTGCCAGACGAGCTCTTTTACATATAATTCATATCGATGCCTACGTCTCAGACGAGGTCTTACATGAAATTTCAAATCAATGCCAACGTCCTGGATGTGGTCTTACATGATAAAACAGAACAAATACCTATGTCATGACATAGCTAATCCTATCTATTCCTAGGTTCATACGAGACTTCTCGGCTTTATCACTATATCAAACTATTTTTGAAATTCACGCTCTTATAATCTCATACATATTCATTTTTATCGATAGACATATGAATACATATATTCAATTCAATACAGATAAGTTTGTTTGCATAGTAACTTACCTCAGATTTGGTTTATCAAATGGAAACAGCTACTCGGTTATTGTAACATCCTTAAAATGGGGTCTCTGCATTTTGTGTGTTTGCATGTGACAATATGCTTACTGTGCCAGTTTAGCATGTTTTGGGGCCTAGGCATGACCTCGAGTTAGGCTTGAGTCATGGCCAAAATTTTTGTTTTGGTGCCTAGGAAGAGGGAGCTAAGAAAGTTAGGGGTTAAAAGAAATTATGGGAGGATTTAGACTCAGGAATTTCCTTGGTAATGTGGCAAGGAGGCGCCACTTAAGGCCTTAAGCAGTGACGCCACATGCAGGGAAGGGAGCTCATGTTCGAGCAGCGTAAATCCTTTCGCTTATTCTTTTCAAGTCGAGCAAGGAAGAGGTGTGCTCAGGTAGAACTCTCTTGGATGGATGTGGATTGAGTCAACAAATTTGATATGGATGGAGAGGAGAAAATTGTGGAGGGTGACTCATTCAAACTGCTTTGAATAGGTGGTTAGGAGGATTTTAGGAATCGATTAGGGAGCTTAGTGTTGGTAGAATGCCAAACACTAAGGGGTGAGGGAGGAATCGATTGGGTTAGCAAAAGGGTGTGCCGAATGTTCTTAGTGAATTTGGCAAGCATTTCGGCTAGTTGAGAGAGATTTTCCTTTCTCTTTCCTTTTGGGTCAAGCCGAAACCTCATTTGCATCTTTTATTTTTCTATTTCGACAATAGGGGCTTGGCGAATCACTTTTGCTATTTCACTATAGAGTCAAATTTGAATTTCACTTTCTTTCTCTCTATTTTTGCTAAAAGTCAAACCAACATCTTCACCTCTATTCTACATCTTTTCCTTCTCTCAAACCCTTGTGCCGAAAGTTCTTTCATTCTCCTTTCAGAATCCTCCTTATTCCCATTCCTTTTCTTCTTCATCTCTAACATCTTCAAAGTCAAACTTTGATGGGTTTTCTTCTTCTTCTCTTCTCTAGTGATTGGTCAAATACTCGCTCATAAATCCCTCTCTTCTTGCATTTTCTCTTCAGTATTTTAAGTGTCGAAACCCATCTCTTCCTTGGTTCACAAAGTCAAACCTCAAACCTTGGTGTGTTAAGTTTTGTTACTTCATCTCTTTTCTCTCTCTATTTCTTGAGGTGTATGGCCAAATCTTCTTAGTAGTCTCACCCTCTCTTTTGGATGTCGATTCCCTTATCTTTGGTGCTAGGGCCGAATCTTTGCAAAAGTCAGAGGGATCTCTTGCGTTAAGGAAGGGGTGACGCCAACGTGTAGATTATCGGGTTTTATTTGGATCGTGGCTTGGATTTAGATCTTGTAGATCTTCGAAATTTGGCTAAGTGATCTAGGTAAGGGTTCTAACATGTTTCGGATCTGTCTCTTATTCTTTTAAAAGTTGAATGGCTATAATCTTAAAAGTATGTGTTGACAGATTGTAGGGTAGAGTGAAGGCTAACGTTTTGGGATTTCGCTTAGATCTACAAATAGTCAGGTGTGTAACGCTTACACACTTCGTTAGTATGATATAATTATTGTGTAACTGTTGTAGCCATTAAAACCGGTAGCTATGCCTTGTGGGCATGAGTGTGGACTCGGATAAGTCCCTGATTGTGGATCTCGTTATATGCTATCGTGTCATTGTTTAATGTTCTGCCATGTGTTATTTGCATCATCATGTGTTATTATGCCACGATTGTTATGGACATGATGGTGGGATTGTTGAGAGGAGGGGAAGAATTATTTGGACTGTCATCAGTGGCTTTGACCACACGATGGGTTGGCCCCGTCTTTGATATGATTATTTGTGACTAAGTCCTAGTGGTTTTGACCACTAGTGGTTTTGACCACATTGACGATATTTGTGACTACGGTCACCAGTGGTTTTGACCACACATGGATATTGTGACTCGTCACAGTGGTTTGGTACCACAGTGGTTGGCCCCACATGATTGATACGGGATTGTCATCAGTGGTTTTGACCACACGATGGGCTGGCCCCATCACTTGATTTGTGACTACGGTCACCAGTGGTTTTGACCACACCGATATGTATTTGTGACTTCGGTCACTAGTGGTTTTGACCACCAGTGGTTTTGACCACACAGGGTAGATAAAGAAGATCAGATGATTAGGTTATGGGGTTGCATGATTTACATGTTTTACTAATGATTTACATAAGTGTTGCACTATTGGGTTGGGGATTTATACACTGAGTCTCGGTGACTCACCCCTTCCCTTATTTTTTGTAGATGAGGCGTAGATTGCGGATATGGAGCTGGGGAGGACTCGTGGCGACCGTGCATGCTAGTTTTAGGTTTTTATTTAAAATTTCTATTTTTGGTTTTATTTATTTACATCAATTTGGTTTTGGTTTGTAATAAGGCCGCTAAGTATTAATTTAGGTTTTTATTTCTAGATTATAATTTAATTATCTTATGCATATGATTTATAACTTGATTTGCTTTGTTAACCGAAATTAAATCGAAGTTTACAAAATTATACTCTATATCAGGTTTTTCCAACGTTACCATCGGGTGACATTATTCACAAGGTAATGACAAAGTTAACAAAGATGATTTCAAACCTAAATTTTCAAACAAACTAGTAACCACAAACGGATTTTTGAAGCAAGAGTTTCTTTGAATTCTACAGCAACCTAAAAACATTTCCAATATCACTTTTTTTTAGGGTTGCTAAACCTTAGAATGATAAAAGAGTTTTATGTAAAAAAATAAATCGGGAAACTTGTTTATTCAAACATTTTCACCCCGTAACATGCCAGATTCGATCGTGGTATGTTGACCGGTTTGGGGTGTTATAATTTTGGTATCAGAGCCAGGTTCAAAAGCTCAGCTATGGGCCCAAGGCCCAAAATGTTTAAAGAAATAGGGTCTTGAAAAGTTTTGTGGGAAATGTACATGGTTTGAACAGCATGGCACCGAGTCTCCGGCACCAATCCGCCTAGGTAAGTTAAGAGTTATTAAACTTGTGGATTTGAATGTGGAAGAAATGGGTATTTTGGGATCGTAGATTAGTAGGTTAGGAGTTATTAAACTTTAGGAATAGCCTACTCCAACGCAAAAATTACATAAGACTTAAAGATCAACTAAACAAACCTGTGAGTACGTCGCTAAGTTAAGGGTATGGCAACCATTGTGCGCATGTCTAAGAATGGATTTAGGGGGAGCTTGGTATTTAAGCAGTCCTAGTGACTCACCTTATCTTCACTCGAATCCAACCTGGTGCGTAGTGACAGTTCACCCTAACTGAGACAACTTATTAACAGGCTAAGTTCAATAACTAAAACCCGAAAGGGACCAGCCACCTTGTTTTGTACAACCGTAGAATTAAACCATGGTTTCAAAATTACCAAAGTACCCTTGATTTGAAAAATGACCAAAATACCCCTGATTTGCAAATTGACCAAATTACCCCTGACTTGTAAAATTACCGAAACACCCTTGGTATGAAAAATTGCCTGAGTACCCCCGAATTGAAAATTTCTAAAATACCCTTATTTCGTAAAATCACCTGGAACCATATTTTGGAAAATTATGAAAATACCCCTGATTTATGAAATTACCAAAATACCCCCAATTTCTATAATCTCTGAAATACCTATGATTTGGAAAGATTTCCAAATTAACCCTGATTTATTACTAAAATACCCCGATAGGTTAAGTTACGAAAATACCCTTAGATAGTAAAATGACGAGAATACCCCTACAAGTGGAGTGTGGGTGGAGGATGCTATTGATGAGTAAATGTGATTCACTGAATTAGGGTAGAAGACTTGAAACGAAAACATTGTAATGATCGAAAAAACCACTACTAAACTTCTTTACATAAAACTTATTCGTGGGTAATCAGTGGAACAGAAGCTAATTCATAAAACTTCTTAAAGCAGATTAAATCGCGAGCATAGTCATGAGTTTTAGGGGGCGTGGTCGTAATGTGCAAGGGCGTGGTAGAGGTAGAATGATCGTATCAGAATTCGTTAGGTTTGGCCGAGGGTCAGAGAATGAGATACCACCACCACCAGCTGCTGGGGTTGAGTACCAGGATTAGACGGGGGACGATGCAGTGTCGCAGGTGATGCTGCGAGTGCTTGAGAGAATGGCTAGAGTAGGTAGAGGTACGGAAGCTCGAAAGTCTATATCTGAGCGACTCTGGACCAATGGAGCTGAGGTATTCCGAGGAGTATCTGGTGTGGCGTCCAATACGACTAAGTATTGGTTGGAGGCGACGGAATGAATCATGGATGATTTAGATCTGACGACGGAGGAGAAACTGAAAGGGGTAGTGTCGCTTCTCCGAGATGAGCCATACCAGTGGTGGCTCACGGTTCGGGATGGTGCTGCAGCGGATAATCTCACTTGGGATTATTTCAAGGCAGCTTATCAAAAGAAGTATGTTGGGACCAGTTATATTGATGCGCAAAGGAAGGCATTTTTTAGGCTGGTTTAGGGGAATAAGTCCGTATCGGAGTACGAGACAAAATTCTTAAGGTTGAGCTGGTATGCTCGAGGCATCGTGGCTACGGAGCATGAGCGATGTGTTAGATTCGAGGACGGATTGAGGGATGATCTGAGATTGCTGATTGCTCCATAGTAGGAGAGAGAGTTTGCGGTCTTAGTGGAGAAGGCCAAGGTTGTAGAGGAAGTGAAACAGACTGTAAGATAGAATCAGGACAGGGGATGGAATAAAAGGAATTTCTGACCATCTGGGTCTACTGGGAACCAACAGAAGCAGGGTAGATATAGTGGGCCGAATCAAGCTGCTAGCCTACTACCGCTAATACTCAGTGGCCACCACGGTGTGCTCGGTGTGGGAAGTCTCACACGGGAGAATGTTGTACTAAAAACAGAGGATGTTTTGAGTGTGGATCGATGGAGCACCGAGTGAGGGATTGTCCACGGAGGTCAGCTAGGTTATAGTCTGGGGATCAGAATCGTACTCAGAACAGGAGGGATGGTCAGCAGCCATAGAGGGGTTGTGGTGCAGCCAGGGGAGGTAATGGCTCTGGTAGAGGTCGTGGAGCACCAGGCAGAGGTGCAGGTGGTACCGAGGCGAGATAGCCTAGATTGGTCTATGCAGCGAGGCGTCGAGAGAAAGGCGACACACCGAACGTCATAACTGGTATGTTCTTAATCATTGGACTACCTTATAATACTTTGATAGATGTGGGTTTGACGCACTCATACGTAGCCAGTAGCATAGTGAAAACTATGAACTTAAACTCTAAGATTACTTCTAGGAAGATGAAAGTGATAAGCCCTCTAGGTCACTCTGTAGAAGTAAGTAAACTATATAGGGATGTACCCCTAGAACTTTAAGGGGTCGTGTTTTTGGCTGATTTGATGGAACTGCCGTTTGGGGAGTTCGATCTGATTCTCAGGATAAATTGGCTGGTGAAGTACCAGGCCAGTTTGGATTGCGTGGCTATGCGCATGGTGTTGAGGACAACGGAAGGTGAGGAGGTGGTGATGATAGGTAATAGGAGAGATTACTTATCCAATGTGGTCTCTGCACTGAAGGCGGATAAAATGGTAAGGAAGGGTTGTGAGGCATTCATGATGCATGTTTATGCTTTGGGAGCTAAGGATGCAGCTGTAGAGAGTGTCTGAACTGTAGGGGAATTTGCTGATGTATTTCTAGAGGAACTTCTGGGTTTGCCTCCAGCTCGGAAGTTGAATTCGGTATAGACTTGTTACCCGAAACTGCACCAGTGTCTATTGCCCCGTATAGAATGGCGCCAAAAGGAGTTGGTGGAGCTGAAGGCTAAAATTCAGGAATTGCTGGACAGAGCTGAAGAAACATGGTACAATGCGGATGTGTATAGACTACCGCCAGCTGAACAAGTTGATGTTCAAAAACAAGTATCCGTTGCCCAGGATTGACGACTTGTTTGATCAACTTAGGTGTGCATCGATTTTCTCTAAGATAGATCTTAGGTCGGGGTATCATCAACTCAAAGTGAAGGAGGCTGATGTTCATAAGACGGTGTTTTACACTCGTTATGGACACTACGAGTTTCTGGTAATGCCATTTGGCTTGACTAACGCACCGGTGGCATTCATGGACTTGATGAATCGGGTGTTCTAGCAGTACTTGGACCAATTTTTCATGGTAATTATAGACGACATATTGGTGTACTCAAAGATCGAGGAGGATCACGATGCGCACTTGCGGGTAGTTTTGTAAATTTTAAGGGAAAAGCAGTTATTTGCCAAGTTCAGTAAGTGCAAGTTCTGGCTTAGGGAGGTGACTTTCTTGGGTCACGTAGTGTCCACTGAAGGGATTAGAGTGGACCCTCGCAAGATTGAGGCAGTGTTGGACTGGAAACCACCTAGGTCGATTGCAAAATTTAGAGTTTTCTAGATCTGGTAGGGTATTACCGGAGATTTGTGGAAGGGTTTTCTCTGATCGCGGCACCATTGACCAAGTTGTTGAGGAAGGGAGTTCCATTTGTGTGGTCGGCAGAACAACAGGAAAGTTTCAACAAGTTGAGGAAGATTCTGACGGAAGCTCCGATTCTAGTTTAGTCTGAGGCAGGAAAGGTATTCACGGTCTACTGTGATGCATCACATACTAGCTTGGGATGTGTGCTGATGCAGGAAGGGAAAGTAGTGGCATATGCGTCTCGACAGCTGAGATCGCATGAGGGTAACTACCCGACGCATGACTTGGAGTTGGCTGCAGTGGTTTTTGCCTTGAAGATATGGAGGCACTATTTGTATGGGGAAAATTCGATAGTTTACATGGATCACAAGAGTCTGAAGTACCTCTTAACTCAGAAGGATTTAAATTTAAGGCAGCGAAGGTGGATTGAGTTGTTGAAGGACTACGACTGCTCGATTGAGTACCATCCGAGTAAGGCTAACATAGTGGCTGATGCGTTGAGCCATAAGGTGGTAGCAAACTTACGAGCGATGTTTGCACATCTTAGCCTGTATGATGACGGGAGTCTTTTGGTAGAATTGTGGGTTAAGTCGACTTGGGTAGAGTAGATTAAAGAGAAATAGTTAGTGGATGAGGGTTTCAATGCTCGGAGGTTGCAAGTACAGAGCAGTGGGTTGGAAGGTTACAGCTTGACCAATGATGGAGTGTTGTGTTTTCAAGGGAGAGCTTGTATACCGAAGGACGTCGAGTTGAGGCAAAAGATTCTTCAGGATGCGCATAGCAGCCCATACGCTATGCATCCTAGAGGTAGCAAAATGTACCGAGATTTGCGAGGGCAGTTCTGGTGGCCAGGTCTGAAGCAGAAAGTGACTGAGTTTGTGGGTAAGTGTCTGACGTGTCAGCAGGTCAAAGCTGAACATCAGTTACCGTCAGGATTACTTCAGTCGGTGAAGATTCTTTAGTGGAAGTGGGAAAGGATCACTATGGACTTTGTCAGTGGGCTACCCCTTACGCCTAGTAAGGAGGACTATTGTGGATCGTTTGACTAAATCAGCTCATTTCATACCGGTGAGGGTTGATTATTCACTCTAGAAGTTAGCCAAGTTGTATGTGGCCGAGATAGTAAGGTTGCATGGAGTGCCAGTGTCAATTATCTCGGATAGGGATCCCCGGTTCACGTCGAGGTTCTGGAGAGCTTTGCATCAGGCTTTGGGTATGAAGTTGGATTTCAGCACAGCTTTTCACCTACAATAAGATGGACAGTCTAAAAGAGTAATTCAGGTTTTAGAAGACATGCTAAGGGGCTGTGTTCTTGATTTCAGTGGTAGTTGTGAGGAGTATCTACCATTGGCGGAGTTCGCTTATAATAATAGTTATCAAGCGAGTATCCAGATGGCACCATATGAGGCATTGTACGGACGAAAATGTCGTACTCCAACGTGTTGGACAAAATTAGGTGAACGATAAATATTGGGTCCGGAGTTGGTGGCAGAAACTGAGGATAAGGTTAAGGTGATTTGGGCTCATCTTAAGGAAGCGGCGGACAGGCGGAAGTCTTATGTCGATCTCAAGTGCAGGGATATAGAGTATGCAATGGGTGATAAGGTTTTTCTGAAGGTATTGCCATGGAAGAAAGTGTTGAGATTTGGGCGAAAAGGGAAGCTAAGCCCTAGGTTTATCGGGCCGTATACGGTACTAAAGCGAGTGGGACTGGTAGCTTATTAGCTCGAGCTACCAGCAGAGTTAAGATAGATTCACGACGTCTTCCATGTTTCGATGCTTACGCGCTATCGATCAGATCCGTCACATGTTGTGCCAGTTGCAGAGATTGAGGTAAGCTCAGACTTGTCTTTCGAGGAGGAACCGGTACAGATTTTGGATCGGGATGTCAAGGTTTTGTGTAGAAAGTAAGTTCCCTTGGTGAAAGTGTTATGGCGGAACCATGGTGCGGAGGAGGCCACGTCTGAACCAGAGGATGTGATGCGGTGGCAATACCCCCAACTCTTCTGACCAGGTAATTTTGAGGCCGAAATTATTTTTAAGGGGGGTAGAACTGTAACATCCTTAAAATGGGGTCTCTGCATTTTGTGTGTTTGCATGTGACGATATGCTTACTGTGCTAGTTTAGCATGTTTTGGGGCTAGGCATGACCTCGGGTTAGGCCTGAGTCATGGCCAAAATTTTTATTTTGGTGCCTAGGAAGAGGGAGCTAAGAAAGTTATGGGTTAAAAGAAATTATGGGAGGATTTAGACTCAGGAATTTCCTTGGTAAAGTGGCAAGGAGGCGCCACTTAAGTCCTTAGCAAAGGACGCCACATGCAGGAAGGGAGCTCAGTTCGAGCGGCAGAAAATCCTTCGCTTATTCTTTTCACGCCAGAGCAAGGAAGAGGTGTGCTCAGGTAGGACTCTCTTGGATGGATGTGGATTGAGTCAACAAATTTGATATGGATGGAGAGGAGAAAATTATGGAGGGTGACTAATTCAAACTATTTTGACTAGATGGTTAGGAGGATTTTAGGAATCGACTAAGGGAGCTTAGTGTTGGCCGAATGCCAAACACTAAGGGGTAAGGGAGGAATCAGTTGGGTTAGCAAAAGGGTGTGCCGAATGTTCTTAGTGAATTTGGGGAGCGTTTCGGCTAGTTGAGAGAGAGTTTCCTTTCTCTTTCATTTTGGGTCAAGCCGAAACCTCATTTGCATCTTTTCTTTTTCTATTTCGACAATAGGGGGCTTGGCCGAATCACTTTTGCTATTTCACTAAAGAGCTAAAATTTGACTTTCACTTTCTTTTCTCCCTATTTTTTCTAAAAGCTGAAACCAACATCTTCACCTCTATTCTACATCTTTTCCTTCTCTCAAACCCCTTGAGCTGAAAGTTCTTTCATTCTCCTTTGTCGAACCCTCCTTATTCCCATTCCCTTTTTCTTCTTCATCTCTGACATCTTCAAAGCCGAAACTTTGTTGGGTTTTCTTCTTCTTCTCTTCTCTCTAGTGATTGGCCGAATACTCTGCTCATAAATCCCTCTCTTCTTGTGTTTTCTCTTCAGTATTTTAAGTGCCAAAACCCATCTCTTCCTTGGTTCTCAAAGCCGAACCTCAAACCTTGGTGTGGTAAGTTTTGTTACTTCATCTCTTTTCACTCTCTATTTATTGGGGTGTATGGCCGGATCTTCTTAGTATTCTCACCCTCTCTTTTGGATGCCAATTCCCTTGTCTTTGGTGCTAGGGCCGAATCTTTGCAAAAGCCAGAGGGATCTCTTGCGTTAAGGAAGGGGTGACGCCAATGTATAGATTCTCGGGTTTCATTTGGATCGTGGCTTGGATTTAGATCTTGTAGATCTTCGGGATTTGGCTAAGTGATCTTGGTAAGGGTTCTAACATGTTTCAGATCTGTCTCTTATTCTTTTAAAAGCCGAATGGCTATAATCTTAAAAGTATGTGTTGACGGATAGTAGGGTAGAGTGAAGGCTAACGTTTGAGATTTCGCTTAGATCTACAAATAGTCAGGTGTGTAACGCTTACACACTTCATTAGTATAATATAATTATTATGTAATTGTTGTAGCCATTAAAATCGATAGCTATGCCTTGTGGGCATGAGTGTGGATTCCGGGTAAGTCTCCTGATTGTGGATATCATTATATGCTACCGTGTCATTGTTTAATGTTATGCCATGTGTTATTTGCATCATCATGTGTTATTATGCCACGATTGTTATGGACATGATGGTGGGATTGTTGAGAGGAGGGGGAAGAATTATTTGGACTGTCATCAGTGGTTTTGACCACACAACTTGTTGGCCCCGTCTTTGATATGATTATTTGTGACTAAGTCCCAGTTGTTTTGACCACCAGTGGTTTTGACCACATTGACGATATTTGTGACTACGGTCACCAGTGGTTTTGACCACACATGGATATTGTGACTCGTCCCAGTGGTTTGGTACCACAGTGGGTTGGCCCCACATGATTGATACGGGATTGTCATTAGTGGTTTTGACCACACGATGGGTTGGCCCCATCACTTGATTTGTGAGTACGGTCACCAGTGGTTTTGACCACACCAATATGTATTTGTGACTTTGGTCACCAGTGGTTTCGACCACACGGGGTAGATAAAGGAGATCGGGTGGTTAGGTTATGGGGTTGCATGATTTACATGTTTTACTGATGATTTGCATAAGTGTTGCACTATTGGGTTGGGGATTTATACACTGAGTCTCGGTGACTCACCCCTTCCCTTATATTTTTGCAGATGAGGCGTAGATTGCGGATATGGAGCCGAGGAGGACTCGTGGCAGCCATGCATGCTAGTTTCGGGTTTTTATTTAAAATTACTATTGTTGGTTTTATTTATTTACATCAATTTGGTTTTGGTTTGTAATAAGGCCGCTAAGTATTAATTTGGGTTTTTATTTCTAGATTATAATTTAATTATCTTATGCATATGATTTATAACTTGATTTGCTTTGTTAACCGAAATTAAATCGAAGTTTACAAAATTATACTCTATATCGGGTTTTTCCAACGTTACCATCGGGTGACATTATTCACAACGTAATGACAAAGTTAACAAAGATGAATTCAAACCTAAATTTTCAAACAAACTAGTAACAACAAACGGATTTTTGAAGCAAGAGTTTCTTTGAATTCTACAGCAACCTAAAAACGTTTCCAATATCACTTTTTTTTTTAGGGTTGCTAAACCTTAGAATGATAAAAGAGTTTTCTGTAAAAAAATAAACCGGGAAACTTGTTTATTCAAACATTTTCACCCCGTAACATGCCAGATTCAGTCGTGGTATGTTGACCGGGTTTAGGGTGTTATAGTTATTTTTGCTTTCCCATGATCTAATTCTATTTTCCTCGGTTCTTGATCTAAACATATTCAGAATTAACTCTTTTATTCACCATTCCATTCAATTCAATCCATAGACACACATTTAGGGCTATTTGCAAATTAGCCCTCATATTTGCACAAGTCCATTTTTCACAAAACATCAAATTCACAAAATCCACACACACACATACTTGGCTGGACCTCTCTAGGGACTATATAAGCCCAAATATTTCATCAAATTTGCTATTTAGTCCTTCAATTTACCATTTTCACAATTTAGCCCTATTTAGCTAAATTCATCAAAACTTCAAGAACAAAACATGTATATCTAACTCAAATCTTTCATATATCATCCTCAAACATCACAAAGCTTGTAAAATCATCAATGGCACATTTCACATACATCATCAAAATACAAAATCAAGGCATGGGTTTTGTAGCTCTCAAAGCAACGATTGCAAAAACGTAAAAATCATCAAAAACCGAAACCAAATCATACCTTAATTTTGGCTTGTAAGTGCCTAATGCCTAGCTCAATTTTTTTCTTTCTTTCCATTGATAATTTTGGTCAAATGGAGAGAATGAACGATGAACACTCGTCTTTTTACTTCTTTAATCTAATGTTAATAATTAAGTTACCAAAATAGCCTTCATTCATATAATTACAACAATTAAACAATAAGGGAATATTTGTCCAATTACTATCCACTATCTTCAAAGTGGTTTAACAGCCATATAAGGCCTCCTCTTTTAAAATCCACAACACCTTGATACTTAACAATTATCATGCAACTTTTACATTCAATGCATTTCAGTCCTTTTGTCAAATTAAACACACAAACAGACAAATTCGCTTACGAAAATTTACTACATGCTAATTCACATATCAACGGACAGAAAATAATATTAAAATATTATACGGACTCAGATTTGTAGTCCCAAAACCACTGTTCCAACTAGTGTATAAATCGGACTGTTACAATTTCAGTAGCCAAAGGGTAGGATCGAGGGAGATCACATTCATGGTAAGTGGAGTTAGCCAAACAAAGTGTTTCTAGTTACGATTATCAAAGTAGAGACTAACCTTCTATCAACTATCATTATAGGTGTTGAAATCAGTAGAAAGCACAACTCGTAATCAATGTGTGTAATTCTGTACCTTCCGTATACATATTTGAAATGGTGTGTAATCTCACACTTCTCTGAAATTTTGTATGAAATATTTTGTGAATCAATCAAAATACCAAATAAAACCAAAAACCAGCATCCGTGATCACTCGAGCATGCGTATGATCATAGTGATAATTGTATTTTTGTAATAAAACAGTTTCGGTTAGAAGTAGTGACATGTTTTTGAAAACTCACAAAAAATAGGAGAAAGGAACTAGAAATTGAATAAGAAATAAAATTAAAGCTTACTGTGTCTATTATAATATGGAAGAAATGGAGAAGGAAAAGGAATTTTATATTCTGAGATATGTAAATTTTAGTGAGACTGGTTCTGAATGACTTTGTAGATCCCTGATTTGTCTTGGAAAATTCATTAAATATTGTACAAAGTGAATTATGAGTTATAATTTATATGTATGGATTCCCTAGTGAGTCTATTTTCAATAGAGACAAGTGGAAGCAACATATCGAAACTGTACAGTGAGATATTTGAATTTTGGGTAATAGAGGTCAGAACTGTTAGTCAGTGAAACAAGGGAAACTTTAAGGAATAAACTGTACTAAACAACTAAGCCAAAAATTCTGGAAAAATTATAGTAAGAAGATATATGATTCTAGTCTCGAGGAAAATTTACGGATATTAATTTTGAGATTTATAACTTGTGTTATAGTCAATTTAGTCAGTATGACGCAGATGGACAGTTTCAAATTTTATGCCCCAAATTAGTAGTTAAGTCGGGGTTGCGAAATTACCGAATTACCCTTAGTGGGTAAAATTACTGAATTACGAAATTGCCCTTATGTGCCAAATTATGAAAATACCCTTATGGGTCGAATTATGAAAATGCCCCATGATGGTCCAATTTGATATATTACTAAAATGGGTCGATTTGATAGATTGCCTTAATGGGTCGATTTGATATATTGCTAAAATGGGCCGATTTGATAGATTGCCCTAATGGGCCAATTTGTAAAGTGTTATAATGGGCCAAATTTTTGTAAAGAATCTCTAAATTAATGATTGTTGTTTGTATCTGTAAGTATCATGATTTATTATGTATGTTGCATTTACATAATTTTGCATGGGATGAGAAAATGTTGAAGAGAAGAGTAGACCAGTGGCATTGCCACAAATTTTCATAATGGCTATGTGCCAATTTAAATATGCCTTTGTGCCATCGTGATTAAGGTTGTGTGCCGATTAAATTACCGTATATGATACTTTGGTGGCTTAGCCACAAAAATATTATAAATGGCAGCTTGTCTACAAATTGGAGAGACTGGCGGGGTGGGTTGACTTGATCCCCACAGGAGAGATTGGTTGGTACGGGTGGAGAGATTGGCTGGATGGGATGGGTTGCATTCATATCATTTATTTATTACATGTAAGTGGGATTAGGCCCAAGATTATGATATATGGGCTCAGGCCCAAGATATTGCTTTACGGGTTCAGACCTAGTGGATAACAGTAAGGGGATTATACACTGAGTTCTTGTAACTCACCCCTTTCTTTCTTAATCCTTGAAGGTAATGCCTAGTGACGAGGAATTGGGGCCATGGATGACTCGGCGAAGGCCATACTTCATAAAAGATGTTTGCAAACACTAGTAAACTACTTTTCCGTATTATTTGGTTACCTTTACTATTTTGGATTTAAAGTTGTAATAAGGCTTCTAGGATAAACTTTAATTTGCTTTATATTTGGACGTAGTTATTATTGTTTTTTATGGTGATTTTCTAAAATCATAAATAACGGTTTTCAAAATTGGATTAATGAATGGTTTTTATAACAAACGTTTATAAATAATTTAACTCGAATTCTCTTCAAATTATCAATGATATTTTCAAAAGTCACAGTTTTAAAATATCACGAATTTGAATATCGATTCTTCAATTAACCTCTCGAAAGTAATAGTATTTTTATCAAAGGTTTTTAATCAAACTTGTTTTCTTGATTTTAAAATCAATACCTATTTTAGTACGAATAAAAAGGCTTTATACGGTTTTCTCATGTGACATGTCAGATTTGATCATAACGCATGAGCCGGGTTTGGGGTGTTATAATTGGTGATTTTTGTTATATGAGACTTTGATGAACTCATATGATTTATGATGATTTATGGTGTTAAATGAAAGATTTGAGTTAGATGAGCATACTTTGTTCTTGAAATTTTGATGAAATGAGCTAATTAGAACTAAATTGAGAAAATAGTAACTTGAGGGAATAAATTGCAAATTTGATGGAAAATATGGGCTTTTATGAGATGTATGAACATTCGGCTAAGCATGGTCAAAAGATGATTTTATAAATTTGATGTTTTGAGAAAAATGGACTAAATTGATAAATTATGTAAATATGAGGGTTAATTTGCAAATAGCCCTAAATGTGTGTCCTTGGATTGAATTGAATGAGTTAGTGAATAAAAGGGTTAATTCTGAATATGTATAGATAAAGAACTGATGAAAATAGACTTAGATCGCGGGAAAGCGAAAGTAACCGAGTAGCCGTTTCCATTTCAGTTAAACCGAATTCGAGGTAAGTCATATTGCAAATAAATGTAATTGTATTGAATTGAGCTTATTCATATGACTATCGAAGATAATGAATGCTTATGAGATGCTATGTACATGAATTCTGAGACAAGGTCGATATAGTGATAAGTCCGAGAAGTCCCGTACGAACCTAGGAATACATAGGTATACATCATGTAAGACCACGCCCGGGGCGCTACGCTGATTTGAGATTTTGTGTAAGACCACATCTGGGACGTTGGCATCGATATAAGCTTTACATGTAAGACTACATCTGGGAAGTTGGCGTTGATTTGAGATTTCGTGTAAGACCACATCTGGAACGTTGGCATCGATATAAGCTTTACGTGTAAGACCCTGTCTAGCGAAGTGGCATCGATATCTGATTACGTATAAGACCATGTATTGGACATTGTCATCGTATTAATTCGAGTAAGACCATGTTTGGGACAGTGGCATCGATATCTAATTACGTGTAAGACCCAGTTTGAGACAGTGGCATCGATATCTGTTTACGTGTAAGACCATGTCTGGGACATTGGCATCATATTAATTTGAGTAAGACCCTGTTCAGGACAGTGGCATCGATATCTGATTACGTGTAAGACCATTTCTGGGACATTGACATCGTATTAATTCGAGTAAGACCCTATCTGGGACAGTGGCATAGGTATCTGATTACGTGTAAAACCATGTCTGGGACATTGGCATCGTATTAATTCGAGTAAAACCCTATCCAGAACAGTGGCATCGATATCTAATTACGAGTAAGACCCTGTCCAGGATAGTGGAATCGATATCTGATTACATGTAAGACTTTATCTGGGACAGTGGCATCGACAATCGACTACATGTAAGACCACATCTGGGACGTTGGCATTGTACAACTATTCCAAGCATTTTGAGTATCCTATTAGATTCTGGACGATTAAAAAGGCAAATATGAGAAATGTACGACTACGTAAATTGTATATTTGTTTCAGGTGCGATTAAAAAATACACTATGTGTGTATGAAAGGTAAGTGTCTATATGAACTTACTATGATGAATATGTGCATTGAAATGATGAGATAATATGTGAAGATATGCTTGAATGAGCTATAAGTAAATGTGATACAAGAATGGAAAAGCTATGAGTTAACAAGTATATGATGATAGGCAAGTTGAATGATGAATGGCTAAATAAAAGTGCCAAGAAGAATTAGGGCTATGCAATTGAGCTATTGGTGATTTCTAATAAATCGTAAATGTAACATATTTTAGCCCCACATTTAGTATGCCTTTGGATGATTTAGCCCTTTATTTATGTAAAAAGGTGCTCTTAATCCTTTCTTTTCATGCTTTTACTCAGGAGACCATCCGAGGATGAAAAGAACAAGAAACAGGCTTAAAACAGGCCAACTTGGGCCAAAGAGGAAATCGACACGGCCTAGACTTCAAGCCACACAGCCGTGCCTCGATAATTAACTAAGACAGGGCCATGCCATGATTTACATGGCTGTGTCCCAATCGATAGAATCAAGACACGGCCTGAAAACGATTTACACAGGCGTGTACCAAGGTCGTGACCCTGTCATGGAAAAGAGGAATTTCACTCGGATTTGAATACTTTGAGGCAAAGAAACACATTCCAAAGCCTATTCAAGCACTGAGTAGGAAGTATACTTGAATTGGGACACTTGGAGGCCAAGTAAAACATTCCAAAAGTCTATATAAACACCCTAAGTGTATCCTGAAAGAGGGCGGTTAGCTAGGCCAAGGAGTCGAGCCAGAAGGCCAGATTTGTTGAAATTACTCAAAGATAGCCAGTTGATCCATCTCAAGTAGTCGAAATTCTACTCAAGACGGTGGATTTCTCCTTCAATTCCTTCAGGGGGTTTTAGGGATTTCTTATGCTTTATTTTATCTTTTCTCTTGAGATGTTTTCTTTATTCATTATAAAATAACCCTTCAAATATCTGAAGGGGATGAAACCTAGATGAATCTTGTTATTATTTTCTGAATTATATGATAAATACTTAGTTTGTTCTTAATTATGCATGCTTAATCCAAATCTGATGTGTTTAGGTGGAGGAGGAATAGACCCTGCTTAAGAGTGGATCTGGCATAATTAAGCGGAGTTGATCGCACGCCTAGAGATAGGATGACGAGATTTTGCTAGATTAGGGTGAAACCTAATATGGGAGTCCATAGATCGATTTACTGCTATTCTAGGGGGTTATTATTCGAGAAAGAGATTTCTATTAAT
This sequence comes from Gossypium rotundifolium, assembly GCA_025506655.1. NCBI lineage: Eukaryota > Viridiplantae > Streptophyta > Magnoliopsida > Malvales > Malvaceae > Gossypium > Gossypium rotundifolium. The sequence goes on from CP106724.1 coordinate 150,143,606, forward strand.
TAACATAGGGTTAGACATTATTTGCCTTGAGAGAGGGTTTAATATATGTTAGGGAGTCTTACGGATCAAACTAAATGAATAAATCGTATGGTTCAGTGTTAAATAACAAGTGAAGTCTAGGTGGATTCTTCCTGAGGGTATTGTCATGATCAACTGAGTTTCTCTTCAAGTTATTTCCCAATTTGTTCTTCTTGTCTTTGCATATTTAGTTTAGTAGTCGTTAATTTAGATTAAAGCAACTTCACTTATTTTAGGGTAAATAATAAAAAGAAAGTTAGTATTAGTACATTTAGTTCCTTTGGGTTCGATAATCCAGTCTTGCCTAATCTATACTACTATTCGATAGGTACACTTGCCTTTAATCGTTGTCAGAGTTAGTTTCCAGGTTCGATCTCATTCATTATAAATTTTAAAACTCGACAAAACACATGATCAAGTTTTTGGCGCCTTTGCCGGGGAATTAAAATATTAAGAAAGATCTATTTTTATTACTTTATCCATTATTTTTATTTTTATTTTTCAATTTATTTTATTTTATTGTTTTTCCTAATTTTATTTCTTCCTTTTCCTAGTAGGTACCTCTAGTTTATGACTAGAAGGAACCCGACAGGACCTCTAGTATACGATAGTGATATTGAAGCTACCGCTCGTAGGAATCGCAGAGAAATTAGGCGAGCCCTAAATCACACAAAAGAAGAGCGAGAAGGCAGATCCAATCCTACTAAAGGGATGGACGAGAATAATCCACCACGAGATGTGGCAGAAAATAATGCTTCGCGTACTATGTATGATTATGCTAAACATCATTTAAGAGGAGCGAAATCGAGTATTGTTAGGCCTGCTATAGCTGCTAATAATTTTGAATTAAAGCTTAACAAAATACAAATGATTCAACAATTTGTTCAATTTGATGGTCTGTAGGACGAAGGCCCGAATACTCATATAGCCAATTTTTTAGAGTTCTATGATACTTTCAAAATAAATGGCGTTTCTGATGATGCCATTCGTCTTCGGTTATTTCCCTTTTCATTAATGAATAAAGCCAAACAATGGTTATACTCGATACCACGAGGGTCAATCACTACATGGGACCAAATGACCAAAAATTTTTTATTAAATCCAAATTACGAATGATATCTCTTCTTTTGTGCAGATGGATTTAGAGACATTATACGGCGCATGGGAGAGATACAAGGATCTCTTGAAAAGGTGTCCACACCATGGTCTACCCTTGTCGCTACAAGTCCAAACTTTCTATAATGGTGTAAACCCCTCAATGAGGTAACTAATTGATTCAGCCGCCGATGGAGCCCTAAACAATAGAACTCCTAAAGCAGCCTACGAGTTCATTGAAGAAATGTCACTAAATAACTCTCAGTGGCAAGTTACAAGGACAAAACTGACAAAATCAGCCGGAGTTTACAACCTCGATGTAGTGACCATGCTATCAACACATGTAGAGATAATGAATAAAAAGCTTGATAGTTTGTATTCTTCGTAGGTACATCCAGTCATGCAGTGCAACGCAAGTGGAACTGTGGCAAATCCTATGTACCCACCCTACCAACCGGACGCAAAGAGCGAACAGATGAACTATATAGTAATAATTTCAGATCCAATAATAATCTTTATAGTAATAACTACAATCCTGGTTGGAGGAACCACCCAAATTTTTCATGGGGAGGCCAAGGAAATCAAGGAAATCAAAGACAACCACCTCCTCAAAATTTCCAAAATCAGCCATATCCGCAAGAGAAGAAGCCAAACCTCGAAGAGATGCTGACAAATTTCATGACAGACACAGAAAACTGTTTCCAAAATACTGATAGAACACTTAAAAATCAACAAGCATCAGCTGAAAATCTTACTGAATCATTCGAAAAGTTCACTAAGTCGATTGGACTACTTACTGAGATGATCTGTGAAATACGGGTAGAGATTTTTTCTAAAGAAACAGAACAGGTAATGTAGCATCCCAGAGTTGGGCCTAGTAGGATTGGGCCCATTGGGCCTTAGGCGTAGGAGCGTTTAAAATTTTTGGGAATAAGAGAACGGCTTTATTGCAAGTTGGATTTAGTAGGTAAGTGATTTTGGAAGGTTAGGGGGCTTCTATGAGGGTTCAAACTTTGGCTTTAAGGAAATTTTGGTTTTAGGTGAATAAAACCTTGGGAGTTAGTAGGTAGGCTTTAAGAATAAAATGTGGAGAGAATGACACAAAAAGAGCTTGTGGTGTAGTGACAAAGTGACGCCACATAAGAGGCAAGGGGTGACGCCAAAAAAGAAGGAAGGAGGTCTAAGGTTCAAGTCTTGGATCTTGCATTTTGGTTTTCTTTTTAAATGGACTCTAGAATTTTGCCATAGAGTTATATTTAGTTGCGCATGGTTTTAGAAACAAGGAGCTAGTTGGTAAAGTGGTTAGCGGCGTGGATTGTGATACAAGAGAGCCTAGGTTCGAATCTCATGGAAAGTAGTGGAGTATTTATTTTGCGAATTAGACGGGAATAGTTTGAGTTGGATTTAAACTCTACTGACGGAGAGATCCCACATCAGAAAGATACAAAGAAGGAGAAGGGGCATACCTGGTTGGCGTTGGGCATAGGAGTGCTCGGAGTGCGGTTTAGCAACTTCAGATTCCTATCAAGTGTGTATTCTCTCTGCTTTAGCTGTAGAGCGGCATATGTCGAAATGCCAGTCACACGGCGATGGTAGCCACACGAGCGTACGAGCGCATGTGTGGAAGCTTCAATGCGATAGTCGAGGCCACCATGAGTGTTCTTGTGGGTGTGGGCTATGGGGCCACGACGGCCCGAAAGGGGCCAAGTGGGCCCAATGGGCTCGGGGGCCCATATGAATAAATTGTATGATTGTGCAGTAGATAGTGAACTAGACTATGTGAATCTCATATATGTGGCTAGTTTTGGGCGAATGGGCCACACGAGTGTGGGCCCACTTGGGCCAAGAATGGGCCTTTGGCCCATTCACTTCATTAGTCATTATCTCCGTTTAGAATACTTGAGTCGTTCGAGGCGATAGTAGACCTTCTGTTGGGTCATTAACACCTTGATTTGCGAAATTATTGAATTACCCCTGGTTTGTAAATTACCGAATTACCCCTGGTTTACGAAATTACTGAATTACCCTTGGTTTGCGAAATTACTGAATTACCCACGGTTTGCAAAATTACTGAATTACCCCTGGTTTGTAAATTATCGAATTACCCCTGGTTTGCAAAATTATCGAATTACCTCTGGTTTTTAATTATCGAAATACCCCTGGTTTGTAAAATTAATGAAATACCTCTGGTTTGTAAAATTACCGAAATACCCCTAGTTTGTAAAATTACCAAAATACCCTTGGATTGTAAAATTATCGAAATACCCCTGGTTTGCAAAATTACCGAAATACCCCATGGGTTGTAAAATTACTGAAATACCCCTGGTTTGTAAAATTACCGAATTACCCTTAGGGGTTGATTAGCGTGATTGTGTGTAAATCTTGCACACTTTATATGTTAATTATGTTATTATCTATGTATTGCCAAAAGCCGAAGTGATGGTATGGATCACTATGTTACCCTTGTGGGTAAAAGCGATGACTCCATGTAAGTTCTACTATGTGTTGTTATTAATGGATGCATGTATGAATGAATTGATTGTTGTTGTACTTTGAAAGCATGATCATACCATATTGTAAAGCATGAACATAAAGATGGGGTATGATGTGAAGAGGGAGGAAATATAAACTCTTTTAGACTGTCACTAGTGGTTAGGTACCTCAAGTGGGTTGGCCCCACATATTATTATTTTGTGACTAAGTCTCAGTGGTTTGGAACCACCAGTGGTTAGGTACCACATATATCTTATTTCTGTGACTCGTCCTAGTGGTTTGGTACCACAGTGGGTTGGCCCCACGTATAGATATTAGGGATTGTCACCAGTGGTTAGGTACCACAAGTGGGTTGGCCCCACATATTATTATTTGTGACTTTTGTCACCAGTGTGGTTAGGTACCACCAGTGGCTAAATGCCACAAATGTTGGGTAGATACAGGAGATACGATGGATATGCATATTAGGTTGGCTGGGTTGCATTGCATACATTATCTGCTGTGGCATATGATATGGGTTAAGGCTCAACCGAGGCTATTTTGGGCTAAGGCCCAATTGCCACCGTTACTGTAATGGGCTTCGCTTGGATTGTTGTGATGCATGTTCTTACCGATGAGGGTTGTACACACTGAGTTTTCGTAAACTCACCCCTCTTTTTATTAAATGTTTCAGGTAATTTCCAGCGATTGAGGATTGGAAGCCATGGAGGACTCGGGGTGGCTATACATCGGAGATACTACTTGTGAACTTTAGTAATTTCAATATTTACCTTTTCTTTTAGATTATTTATTTTGGGATAATATTTTGTAACAAGGCCATTGGTTTATTTTTCTAAGTTTTCATTTATAACTATTAAACTTATAAATACGGGGTTTTCTTAAAACATTAGCAATCGTTTTCTAAAATATCATGTTTACGCAACGATGCAAGTTCAACTTTCATAACAAAACAGTTTTTTCAAAATAATAACAACTTTAAAATGGTCATTTAGTAAATCGCATTTTTCTCAAACAAACAACGAACTCGGGGTTCAAAACTCTGATAAAACTTTTCTAAACAATTGCTTAGCTTTTCAACTTCCTTCAATGTGACACGCCAGATTCGAGCCTAACTTCTAGGCCGGGTTTGGGGTGTTACAGGTAAAAGCAGTTACACTAAGAAGTGGAAAGGAATTAGTTGAATCAAAGAAACAAATTCCACATGAAGATAACAAAGCAAGAGATGTAAATCCAGTACGCAAAGAAAGTAAACCACCAATCCCTTATCCATCAAAGTTAAAGAAGGAACGATTAGATGCCCAATACGGTAAGTTTCTTGAACTTTTTAAACAAATACATATTAACTTACCTTTTGTTAAAGCTATTTCACAGATGCCAAAGTATGCAAAATTCTTAAAGGAACTCCTGACGAATAAAAGGAAGCTTGAAGAAGTAGCGACAATGGAACTTAATGAAGAATGTTCAGCAATCCTCCAAAATAAGTTACCAACCAAATTAAAAGACCCAGGAAGTTTTACTATTCCTTGTTTAATTGGTAGCTAAATATTAAGAAAGCATTAGCTGATCTAGGTGCCAGTATTAATCTAATGCCTTACAAAATGTTTAAACAATTAGATCTTGGGGAACCAAAACCCACTAGGATGGGTATTTAGTTAGCCGATAGATCCATTAAATATCCTAGAGGAGTTATCGAAGATGTCTTGGTAAAAATTGATAAATTTATTTTCCCCACTGATTTTGTTGTGTTAGGCATAGAAGAAGACATTAATGTTCCTTTAATTCTAGGGTGTCCTTTTTTAGCCACTGCTAGGGCTGTTATTGATGTAGGTGATAGAAAACTTGTATTAAGGATAGGCGATGAAGAAATTATTTTTCAAATTTATGATGCCATGTGATATTCTAAAGAGCAAGATGATTCCTTTTATTTTGTTGATACTACTGATCATATCATTCAAAATTCATTATAGGAAATCATACATGATGACAAAATGGAACTGTGCTTAACTCAAGAAGAGGGGGGAAGAAGATGAAGGCGATGAGATGAATACATCGTCATTCAGGCAAATGAAAGAAGAAAGCATTGAAAACAATGACAAAATAAAACAGAAATCCTCTATTGATCACCCACCCAGTCTGGAATTGAAATAGTTACCATGTAACATCCTAGATTAGGGGTTATGCGTTTATGCATAATTCATGAGTAGTAGGTTTTGGAAGTGTTTGGAAATGAATTAAGGGTTTTTAAAATCCTAGGATGGAAGAGAAAGCTTTGGACAATTATTGGTTTTTAAGTTAAAAACAAGAAGTGATGTGGAAAAGTGGCAAGGGACGCCACCTAAGGTGCAAGGGTTATGGCATCAAGTGAAGTACTTTGAGGGAAGAGGTTCGAATCCCATTGTGTGTATTTTTGCTTAATCTTATGAAATAGCATGTTTACTATGATATGGATGTGTGGTGTGCATTTTTAGAACCTTGGAAATGTAAGCAAATGTATGGAAATGTAAGGAAATGTATGGAAATGTATGGAAATGCAAGGAAATGTATGGAAATGTAAGGAAATGTATGGAAATGTATGGAAATATATAGAAATGTAAGGAAATGTATGGAAATGTAAGGAAATGTAGGGAAATGTAAGGAGATGTAGGGAAATGTCCTGGAAATGTAAGGAAATGATTTAGAAATGTTAAGTTTCAAAAAGAGGAAAGTGAACATTTTGGAAACTTGGAAATGTTAAATTAAAAGAGGAAAGTGAACATTTTGGAAATGCTAAGTTAAAAAGAGGAAAGTGAACATTTATGGAAACTAGGAAAATGATTTAGAAATGATTCAAAAGAGGAAAGTGAACATTTATGGAAACTAGGAAAATGATTTAGAAATGATTCAAAAGAGGAAAGTAAACATTTCGGGAAACTTGGAAATGTAAGGAAATGTCAAGTTTAAAGAGCCAAACAAAAATTTTTGGAAACTTAGAAATGACTTAGAAATGTCGAGTTTTAAAGTTTAAAAGAGGAAATTAAGGCAAGGTGGCCTTAAGAGAAAAAGTATGTGAAATTTGACACACAAACAGGCTTGGAAAAGTGGCCTGAAGATACCACTTAAAGCCCAGTGAGTGATGCCACTTAGGTGGATAATTTGGGCCTCGTATGGCCACAAGGAGTCCAATAGAACAAGTTAAAATTCAGCTCACCAAGGGAAGGGGGTGGACGGCATCTAGCTAAAGACTTTAAGTGATTTTTTATTTAACTACTTAGAGGGGAAGCAATGGACGACAATAAGGACTCTTAGGGGAAGAGTTTAATTCTCTTTAAAATTCGGCTAAATAGGTGGATAAATGAAGAATTATTCTTTAATTAGGAGAATGAGGGAGAAGTGATGGCCAAGTAAGGGACTTTGAGTTTAGTAATTTCGGCTAAGTAAGGATAGTAGCTGAATTATCTTTTATTTTAGAGATAAGAGATAATTAAAGGATTATTTCCATTAATTTTAAATAAAGTGATACTTATCAAAATAAGGAAGAGTGGTTGCCAAGTTAAGGACTCTAGCTAGTAATTTCGGCTATAAAAGGAAGAGAAGGCCATTCATTCATTCATTCACTCTTCCTTTGCCGAATTTCTTAAGCAGATTCTCCTCTCTCTGCCGAAATTCCTACAGTTTTATTCTTCCTTCTCTTTTCTTTCATAATCTTCCAAAAGCCGAAAGTTTGCTAAAATCAAGGCCATAGCCGAATAGTTTTGAGACTTCAAATAAGGGGTTGTCGACTTCTGTATTAAGGGTAAGAACTAGTTATCATTCGATTTTCATCCTTTTTCTTTTAAGATTTTCCGAAATCTAGGACTAACCCCAATAATATCTTGTTGCCAAAACTTTGAAGAGATCTTTTCGGGATTTGTTTAAGTCAACTACAAGAAGGAGAAGTTCTTTTCCCGAAGGTACACCATAGACCGCGTGTTCCCTAGTTATTCTAAGTGAATTTCGGATTTAAAATCCACAAGGTAAGCACATAGTTATGTTCGCCAAGGCCTATTTTGGATATCTAGATTTATTTCATAATTGTTAAAAAGCGAAACTAACCTATGTAGAGATCCGATGTTTGGCGAATACAAGGAGATGAATAACAAAGTTTTGGGATTTGAGTAATAAGCAAATCGATATTAAGGTAAGTTTAGTACACAAATCCTACTAGGATTTGGTTTTATGGCCGAATGAGTTTTTCATTAAATATTTAATATGGGACGAATGTAGGGAGTTAAAGATCTAAGATCGGAATTTCGGATTTCAAGTGAAATCGTTAAGCGAATCAGGTGTGTACCCCACACTAAATCTCAATAGATTTATAGTTTTAATTCATTATATGTGTTAATATGAAAGTGTAAGAATATGGCTAAGGTACTGTGTGTACCCTACACTACTTTTAATAAGATTCATGGCTATAATAAATATATGCATGTTTATAAGAATGTAAATATGGCTAAGGTCCCATGTTATGGTACAAAGTACTCAGGTACGTTTCCTACTCCTACTAGGACTACGAAATATGTTATATTTAACATGTGAAAAGTGACATGAATGTGAAATTAAGTATGATATGCATGATATGAATAATTTAGGGCGTTCGGGTTTTATGAGAAAGGGGAAGTGAATGTGATGACTTTGGTCTCACTATCTGAATGTAGTGACTTCGGTCACATTATCTCGAATGTGGTGACTTGGTCACATTATCGAATGTGGTAACCGGTTACATTATCGATGTGGTGTCTCATGACACAATTATCTGTGGCTATGCCACGAATTTTATATGGGCGATGAGCACGTCGATTGCGATGATCGCCTTGATGGTGTGTAGCGGATGGAGGGTTGACTTAGTAGTCCCCACGGTGTGTGATGGAATACGGGTGGAGTGTAGCGGATAGCTAACTAGGTTTGGGTTTGGGTTGCATCATTATTTTTACCTGTTATATGAACATGTATGTGATATGATAATGCATGCCTGAAATGTTAATACTTAGTGTTTGTGTACACATTGAGTCTGTTGACTCACCCCGTTGTGGGATTATTTTCCAGGTGACGATCAGTGATGGATCGGGCCGGCAGAAGCTTAGGGATGGCGATGCTCAGTAAGAAATTTACGACTTGGACTTTTATTTTATTTTAAGTATTTTGAATTTATATTTTGGGAATTATTTTGATGTAATAAGGCCATAGTTGAACTACTTTATTATTCTTTTAATTATTATCTTACGAATTTTTATCAATTAAAGATTAAGTAAATTTATTTTTAAAACAAAGCCTAAATGTTTTGTCACCTAAAGTAAAGGATTTTAATAATGAAATAAACTTGTTTTCAACTCAAGCCCAACCCAAAACAATCTTTCTTTCAAAACACACAAGTTTTTCCTATGTAACAAAAGAATTTGAAACGATTTACACCGGGGAACATACCAGATCCAGTCAAGACTCGTGGGCCGGGTTTGGGGTGTTTCATACCAAAACACTTAGAATATGCATTCCTCGGGGACAATTCTATGCTACAGGTAATTATCTCTTCAGAACTAGAACCCAAGGAAAAAGAGGAGTTGATAAAAGTACTAAGAGAACATAAAAAAGCCATAGCTTGGACAATCTCTGACATCAAGGGTATAAGCCCCTCGTTCTGCACCCACAAAATTTCAATGGAAGAAGAGTACAAGCCGAGTGTGCAGCCCCAGAGATGGTTAAACCCCAACATGAAAGAATTGGTCAAAGTCGAGGTAATTAAACTTCTAGATGCAGGAATAATTTATCCTATTTCTGACAGCACATGGGTAAGTCCTGTGCAGGTAGTACCAGAGAAAGGAGGTATGACGGTGGTGCCAAATGAAAAGAATGAATTAATCCCCACAAGAACAGTTACAGGATGGAGAGTCTATATAAACTACAGAAAGCTCAACGATGCAACCAGAAAAGATCACTTCCCTCAACGCTTCATAGATCAAATGTTAGAAAGACTATTCGGGCATATGTACTACTGCTTCGTGGACGGATTCTCCGGCTACTTCCAAATCCCCATAGCTCCTGAAGATCAAGAGACGACAACATTTACATGCCCATACGATTTGTTTTCTTATTGTAGAATGCCTTTTGGATTATGTAATGCTCCTGCTACTTTTTAGCGTTGCATGTTGGCAATCTTTGACGAACTCGTGGAAGACATCATAGAGGTATTTATGGATGATTTCTTGGTATTCAGTAATTCTTTCCATATTTGCCTTAAAAATCTAAAATGAGTTCTAATGAGATGTGAGGAAACAAACCTTGTTTTGAATTGGGAAAAATGTCACTTTACCGTTAGAGAAGGGATTGTTTAGGACATAAGATTTCTAGTAAAGGGATTGAGATAGATAAAGCAAAGGTTGAAACCATAGAAAAATTACCTCCCCCTGGTTCAGTTAAGGCTATTAGAAGCTATTTAGGACATGCAAGGTTCTATAGAAGATTTATTAAAGATTTTTTCTAAAATAGCTAAGCCTTTAACAAAATTACTAGAAAAAGATGTTCCTTTCAATTTCAATCAGGAATGTTTAGATGCATTTAATGTCCTTAAGGATAAATTAATAAATGCACCGATTATAATTGCACCTGATTGGAACTTACCCTTTGAACTAATGTGTGATGCAAGTGATTTTGCAGTAGGTGCAGTTATGGGGCAACGAAGAGGCAAGCACTTTCAGCCAATTTACTACGCTAGCAGAACATTAACACCCGCACAAGAAATCTACGCCACCACAGAGAAAGAATTGCTAGCTGTAGTTTTTTCTTTTGGAAAATTTAGGCAGTATTTAATATTGTCTAAAGTTGTTGTTTACATTGACCATTCAGCTCTTCGCTATCTCTTAAACAAACCTGATGCAAAACCTCGACTCATACGATGGATTTTACTCTTACAGGAAATTGACTTGGAAATGCAAGATAAGAAGGGAGCTGAGAATCTTGCATCAAATCACCTCTCCAGACTTGAGAATCCACATATCAGAGAGCTCGATAAAAATGAGATAAACGATTCATTTCTCGAAGAACAACTCTTTTCTATAACACATTCTGATGTACCATGGTTTGCAAATATTGCAAATTATTTAGCAGCTAACATCTTGCCAAAAAGACTAACACATCACCAAAAGAAACGATTCTTTGCTGATGTTAAAAACTATTTTTGGGAAGATCCTTTTCCTTTCCGCATATGTGCAGATCAGATAATTCGAAGATGCGTTACAAAGGCAGAAGCAAGCAAAATCCTGAAACATTGCCATTCAAGACCCTCAGGAGAACACTACAGTGGCATTAAGACAGCATACAAAATACTCGAATCAGGTTTTTATTGGCACACTCTATTTAAAGATGCCAACAGGTATGTTATCTCGTGTGATAAATGTCAAAGAACAAGTAATATTTCTAAACGTGATGAAATGCCTCAAACATATACGTTATCATGTGAATTATTTGATGTATAGGGTATTGATTTTATGGGACCATTCCCTAGTTCATTTGGAAATAAATACATCCTAGTGGCAGTTGATTACATGTCAAAATGGGTAGAAGTAGAAGCTTTACCTACCAATGATGCTAGGGTAGTAGTTAAATTTCTCAAGAAACTATTTTCTCGATTTGGGACACCTAGAGCTATCATTAGTGATGGGATACTCATTTCTATAATACTCAATTTGAAAAAATTCTAAAGAAATATGGAGTATACCACTGGACAGCTACCTCATATCACCCTCAAACCAGTGGGCAAGTTGAAGTAGAAAACCGAGAACTTAAGCGCATCCTAGAAAAAATGGTTGAATCGAATAGAAAAGATTGGGTATTAAAAGTATATGATGCCTTATGGGCCTATAGAACAACATTTAAAACCCCTCTAGGGACATCCCCATACAAACTTGTATACGGGAAAAGCTATCATCTAACATTCGAGTTAGAACACAAAGCGTTTTGGGCCGTAAAGTTTTTAAATTTTGATCTTAGAACTGCAGGAAAGAAAATAATGATGGAGATGAACGAGCTAGATGAATTGAGAGCTAAGGCCTATGAGAGCTTGAAATTATACAAAGAGGCAACACACCGACGCCATGATTCTCGCCTAAAGAAGTCGAAACAATTTGAAGTAGGAGACTTGGTCCTACTGTATGACTCAAGGCTTAAATTATTTCCTAGGAAGCTGAAATCTAGATGGTCAGGCCCATTCATGATCAAAACAATTTTTTGCATACGGCACAATCGAGGTAACTCACCCCACTAAGGGCACATTTAAGCTAAATGGTCACCGACTCAAAATTTATAATGGTGCAGATTTTGGAGATATGATAGAGGAGCTTCTGCTCCATGAACCTTCTTTTGGAATCGAAAACAGGGAAAGTCTAGCTTAACACTATAAACAAGCACTTCTCGGGAGGCAACCCGAGCACTAACTTCCCTAACATCATACTTTTAACTTTTCAGTATCCAACTAACCTAATAAAGTGCAGGTTTTAGACCACACAGCCTTATACACGGGCGTGCCCGTGCCGTGTGGAAGCCAGGAGACAAACCACGGGTGGGCCAATAACGGTGCACGACAAAAGAAGAATTTGTTTTCCTAACACGGCCTCCGATAAGAGGCCACGCCTATGCTGACTACCCGTGCGAGGTTACTGACTTATTGAGCATGGGAGAGACACGACCGTTCCCTCTAACCGTGCGAGGTTACTGACTTATCGAACACGGGCTCGACACGCCCGTGCCTGACGATTGTGTGAAGATTCTGACTTCCCGTACATGGCTACACAAGCCCATGTTACCTCACTGTGCCAACATACTGGCTTATTGAATACGGGCGTAACACGTCCGTTCTACAGGAACGTGTGAACAAACACGGGCATGCCACATATACCCACGGCCGTGGCCAAACATCTGAACGCGCCTAAAAATAAAAAAAACACAGGCACTTTAAAATAGAGCACGGGCATGTCGAGCCGGTGTCCCCTCCCCTATTTAATCAAATTAACCCGTCACTTTCCCAAAAGCTACCCTAAAAACAACTTTCAACATTCTTCCTCCCAAAATCCAGCCACACCCATATTCCCCAGCTTCCCAAAACCTCCTCAATTTTCGTTTCTTCCCTAAAAACACACCACAAACCACCCCACGTTCACACCACCATCATGCCGCCGAACTCCACGCCCCTGCCACCACTGTGTTCGTGCTGCAAACTCATGCTATCGCTGTGATCAGCCTGTGTCTGATAGAAAACCACCACCATCACCCCTGGTTCCTTCCATTATTTCACTTTCTTAACTAAAGTTTGCTAAATTTCATATTATTTTGTTTTATTTATACCTTTTGTTTAATTTTAAGTATGAATTTTCTCATGTTTATTACATCATTGTGATAGTGCTATTTAGTAATTGATTGTTATTTTTTCAGTTTTAAGTGTGATTTTTCCCATGTTTATTTCAATATTTCATGAATATCATATATTTGCATCATGATAATGATAGTGTTATTAGTTACTTCTCATTTATGCTACTACAAATTCCTATTTTGAATTGGTTTTTTATTCAAATATCTTTAACCTGGATTACATTTTGGTACAAACCTTTTCTTTTTTTCAGATACCATGTCATCATCATGACCAAAACGACCCATAGTCGCCCCAAGCAAGAAAAGAAATGGGCCCATATCATCCTCTGCAAGTGCTTCTTTCGAAGCTACGACATCAATTCCTACGATTTCCTCAAGAAGAGAGTTACAAGGCAATCCGGGATAGACCCCTCGGCACCGGTAGATGCATCGATTGGGGTGCACTAGAATAAGTTGGGCTCGCAGCCAATATTCGAGCCCTCATCTCGACTGACCCGTGGGAACAATTTTTCTCAATCATCAAGCCCACATACTTGGAGCTCACACTAGAGTTCTGCACCACTTTCACATTGCAAACAGTGATGGCATAGTTCGACGACCTGGGTACAGTCCAATTCCGTTTAGGGAGCACGGTACGTCGACTGAGCGTACCGCAATTCAGCTCGGCACTCGGACTCTATACACTAGAATTTATAGAAGAAAATCCACTCTCCAACTTAGACTGACAGCTCCACTGCACTCCCTTCCACTGCTGGCGCAGCTTACATCCCACCACTGGCATCTACGACCCTAGCCGCTCCAAGGCGACAGCTCTCACCCCATACTTAAGGTACATTCACGCCATTCTCGCTCACACCATTACAGGTCGTCATGAGAGCACTGGCAATCGACACGATGTATACTACTTATTCTACATGTCGGAAGGACACGTGTTCAACCTTGCATACTTTATCGCTGGAGCAATGTAGCATCAAACAGAGGCGCACAGAAAGGGAATTCTATCGATGGGCCCATATATAACACGGTTGGCTCGATACTTCGGCCTCCTTAACACCGACGACCAAAGATCCTCCCTCACGATGATTGGGCAGATGGCACCTCAAAGCATCCAGATGATGCTACACATGAGGATGATTAAACATCGTCGAAGGACTGACCCTCCTCAATACTGATCAGTGACACCCACAGATGAGGGGGAGCCTGAGAACATTACTGATGATGTCCCACCATCATCACAAGAGACAAATTCTGAGCCAACAGCCATCCTATGCAGCAACCTTATTGGCAGATATCTCTGCGCCTCGACCACTTCGAGTAGTATTTTGCTGACAACATTCGACGTTTTAATGGGATAGAGGCCACCCTCCAACAGATATGCCATCACCTCCATATCTCATCACTAGCACCACCGCAGGATCCAACCGATAATGAGGACCTTTGAGTCCTTTTATCTAGATTTTCTATTCTTTATTTTAAATTTTTACTTTATTTTTCTCGTTATTTTAATATTCTATTTTTCTTACGTTTGAACATTTTCCTCATACATTGACAACTTTTATCATGATTATCATCCACATCTAACCTTCGAGTATTCCCAACATTTATTTAACTACGCCTCCAAGATTTCTCATTAATAAATTAGCAGTATCAAACACATCATTTGGAGCACTTCACTACTATACAAGTCATCCGTCACCAAGACCTCTACCAACTCCCGGAATCATCCAAAATTCAGGAAGTGTCACTTCTCCCCTTCTCTTTTAATTACGTTATTAGTTATTTATCTTTGTACATTGAGGGCAATGTACATTTTAAGTGTGTGGGGGTAAAAGTACCTAACTTTTTGCATTATTCCAAAATCCTAAATTTTAGTCTTGTTTTTAAGTATTTTTCTCATATTATCAATTAGGGTGAAATTTCTAATGATTTATGTTTTTTATTGATATGTTTTTGAGTAAGTCATTGATAATTGTGCATTGATGATTTAAACTTTAAGATATAGAGAATCAAGCATGATAAGTCTATTTTTCAAGAATAAAAAATTTTCTAGGTTGTTGAACTGAATTTGAATATTACCTTGAAGTTTGAAATTTACAGGATTGATGCCAAATGCCCATAATTTTTGTGAGATTTGAGCCTTATAGAGCATATATTCTTTTTCATGCTCACTTTATTGATTATGAGTGTGTCAACACTGAATTGTTATTCTAGAACTTGCCTAGATTATACATATTGAGACGACATTAATGATTTGATATATTGAGATGATAAAGGCACCAAGGTTTTAACCCATTCACTCCACTAAAAAGCCTACCTTCACAAATTAACCCTTAGTGAACCCATGTGATCCTAACAACCCTTTTTTATTGATTTACCTGCTAATATTAAACCAAAATCTTTTGTATTTGTTATCACCATTCTTTTGAACACCCTTCTATCGAGAATTGATTTGATCAGTTACCGAATTAGTTTATTTCAGTTGATAAAGTTTTCCTTATTAGTTTGTTCTTAATTAAAAAAAAAGAAATCAAAGTATATTCAGCATTAGTAGTATAAAAAGTGAGCTTGTACATTTAAATTTCAATTATCAAAGAAAAAGCTCATAGTATTATTAGTTTCAAAATTTCAATTGATATAATCATTTATTCATTATTTTTAGTTAGGTAATTGGTCAGGTCAATCTCGATTTTAAACCTTCTAATTCAGTCTTTATCCACTCCTTTAACCTAAGCCCCGTTACAACCCTGTCAAAGTCCTTTTAATTTGTGTATCATCTCATATTACAGTGGTGGAGACTTGATTTTCAGGCAAGCCTATGGGATTAACTTTTCAGGTTTGACTTATGAGTGCTTTTTTCTTGAAACTTAATCACTTCGAGTGCTTTGAGTGAATCTTTAGTGAGGATGTCAATCCTTGTCGGTTTTGACTTAAAGGTAATTATTCAGATAAGGGGAGACACATATGTTTTTATGCTATAAATTTATGACTTAGAATTGTTTGAGCCTTTAAGAGTCTTTGAGTTAAATTATCCATGTATAAATTATCTGTGAATTATGATGAGGCATTGTTGATAGGAGTTGTGAATTATGGAAAGTTCATTTTAATTATAAGTTGAGAATTTTGTTTGAGGACAAGCAAAAGCTTAAGTGTGGGGGTATTTGATAAACCGTAAAAGTAACATATTTTAGGCCCGCATTTAGCATGCTTTTGATGATTTAGCCCTTGATTTATGTAAAAAGGTGCTCTTAATCCTTTATTTTCATGTTTTTACTCAGGAAAGCACCCGAGGACGAAAAGAACAAGAAACGAGCATAAAACGGGCCAATTTTGGCCAAAGAGGAAATCGACACGGCCTGGACTTCAAGCCATACGACCGTGCCTTGACAATTAACTAAGACACGACCATGCCACGATTTACATGGACGTGTTCCAATCGATAGAATCAAGACACGGCCTAAAAAAATTTTACACGGGCGTGTACCGTAGCCTTGCCCCTGTCGTGAAAAAGAGGAATTTCACTCGGATTTGGATACTTTGAGGCAAAAAAACACATTCCAAATCCTATTCAAACACCGAGTAGGAAGTATACTTGAATTTGGACACTTAGAGGCCAAGTAAAGCATTCCAAAAGTCTATATAAACACCCTAAGTGTATCTTGAAAGAGTGTGGTTAGCTAGGCCAAGGAGCCGAGCCAGAAGGCCAGATTTGTGGGAATTACTCGAAGATAGCCAGTTGATCCATCTCAAGGAGCCGAAATTCTACTCAAGATGGCAGATTTCTCCTTCAATTCCTTCAGGGGGTTTTAGGGATTTCTTATATTTTGTCTTATCTTTTCTCTTGAGATGTTTTCTTTATTCATTATGAACTAACCCTTCAGATACCTGAAGGGGATGAAACCTAGATGAATCTTGTTATTATTTTCTGAATTATATGATAAATACTTAGTTTGTTCTTAATTATGCATGCTTAATCTAAATCTGATGTGATTAGGTGGAGGAGGAACATACCCTGCTTAAGAGTAGATCTGGAATAATTAAGCGGAGTTGATCGCACGCCTAGAGATAGGGTGACGAGATTTTGCCAGATTAGGGTGAAACCTAATATGGCAGTCCATAGATCGATTTATTACTTTTCTAGGGGGTTATTATTCGAGAAAGAGATTTCTATTAATTAACCTAGGGTTTGACGTTATTCGCCTCGAGAGAGGGTTTAATATATGTTAGGGAGTCTTACGGATCAAACTAAGTGAATAAATCGTATGGTTCAGTGTTAAAAAACAAGTGAAGTCTAGGTGGATTCTTCCTGAGGGATCATCGTGATCAACTGCGTAACACCCCAAACCCGATCTATGCGTTAAGTTCAGATTTGACATGTCACACGAATTAAACATACATATAGTCTTTTAAAGATTCAAAGAAAATAGATTTTCAAAAAGATTTTGAAAAGGTGTTTATTGAAAATTGAGGTTGATTGTTAAATCTAATAATTTGAGATGTAAAATTTATAATTTAAAACCTAATAAAATTTATTTAATGTTCCGAGAATTTAAGAGAGTTCAAGAAATTTTGAAAACAAAGATTTTAAAAGAATTGTTACAAAGAAACTTTCGAGTTAAAATATTTAAGAACGAAAACCCTTTTTGCACGTTTATTTACGAAAAACGTTTATTTCTATTTTATAAAAATAAAATCCCACTTAAGTACTTTAAAGCATATCATAGAATCCATCCATAGGCAAAACATCCATAAAATTTAGCTAGAGGCCTTATTACAACACAACTTAAATAGAAAATATTAAAAGTACTTTAAAGAAATCTGAAATTTAAATAACCTATTATTCGTAGTATGGCCTCCACTGAGTCGTCCCCGGCCCAAGCCTCTGTCACTGATCATTACCTAAAAGGGTAAAAGCAAACAGGTGAGTTACTTAGAACTCGATGTGTAACTCACTTACCATAGTCCACTTGGGCCAAAACCATTTAAGCATTTACTTGGGCCTGAGCCCATTACAAATATAACAATTTAACATGTATAGAATGCATGTGATATGCAATTCCCAAAATCAAACCTAAATTTCCATCCGCTACACACCATCCGTACCAACCAGCACACCTGTGGGGAGCTTTAGTTACCCACCCCGCCAACACACCAAACTGAGCATAAAGCCATATATCAAACTGGGCATAAAGTCATATATCAATCTGGGCATAAAGCCATGTATCAAACTGGGCATAAAGCCATCAGAATTTTGTAGCAATGCTTCCAGAACTTCTCTTCATCAAAATAGCCCAACCCATGCAATCATGTATATAATATGCATAACAATCCATTCATATAATTATTCCAACATAAGGCCCATTATAAAAGTTAGTACAATCTAGCCCATTTCACATTTTGGCCCACATAATCTCATATCACATTTGGCCCATTTAGCAAATATCACATATGACCCATTTATCAAATATCACATATGGCCCATTTATCAAAATCACTTATGGCCCATTTATCAAATATCACATATGGCCCATTAATCAAATATCACATATGGCCCATTAAGTCACTTTTATCGATTTAGCCCATTAAGGGCAATTTCATAATTTTCACAATCTTAATACCGATTTCATAGTTTTTACTATTAAAGTGTTAAATATATCATTTTACTCGATTTCATCAACTTTGTGATTTTAATCTAGCTATTAATACGATGTGGTTATCTAACCTGCGAGATACGGTGATTACGGTGAGCTCTACACTTTCTTGATCGTCGACACCTAGAAATGTTATAACGCTTGATTAGAACATTTAACACTTAAAATAAATCTATTCTAAGATAAGCGGTCTTGATTTTTACCCTCGAAAACTTGAACAACTACTATTTGTCAGTTCTCCCCCGTTGACAGTTCACAACCTGGTTGAAAATCCTGGATCGTCGGTGCCTCACGACCACGACCAACCTCGAATAATTGATTTTTATCGGATGAGGGTCCACAACCCGGTGGAAAATCTCAGATTGTTGAAATAGCCCTTCGCTTGAATCTAGAGGGACTCGCGAATCCACCCCTCTTTCGATCACTATTCGCCACCCTTTTTGATCCTATCTTGCTAGCCTCCATTGAGAAAAGAATATTAGTCCAACTAATATTTTGAAAATTAAGATGATTGATTTTAAGGGGCAAAATCGGCTTACCACATAATCTTTGCATTCAAATGATGAAAATCAAGCGATAACGTCCCTAAAGTAACATCGATTAGTAAACCCCATCATTAACGAAATAATGAGTAAAATGGAATCCTCGATAGAAACCCTTACCTTAAAACTTTGGATCGAATCCTAGCGATTCACAATGATTTCGGACACTCCAAGTTTCGGCCTTCCACTAAGTTTCTGTGATGGAGAAAAAGATTTTAATGAGATATGGTGTGATAATGATCTCGATCCAAAAAGACCATCCCACATCAACATTTAAATTCGGCACAAAGGAAAAGGGAAAAAAATAAAAATACTAAAGTATTATACTAGCCACTTACCGAGTGATCAAAGTGTGAGAAGAAAGAATGAAATAATTTGAGAAGAAGATAAGTGTAGTAAAATATTCGGCTATGAAGAAAAAAATTGAAGGAGATGGTGTTAGCAACATTCGGCCATAGAGGAAAAGAAAAGAGAGAAATTGTTGGATAGATTTTGTAAGAAGAAGGAGATGAAATAAAGGTATAGGACAATTAGGTGTTTTGGTTTGAGGCAAGAGAGCATTCGGCAATGGAGAAAGAAAAGAAAAAGAAAATGGCCTTCCAAGGTGTTATGGTTTTGGCACTAGGAAGAAATAACTTGAAAGAATAGGCAAAATAAGACCAAACTGGTCAAAAATATGAATAACAAAAAAAAAAAAAAACAAAAGATGCTTACCTAATGCTCAAAGTGCATTTGGCTAAGGAGAGAAAAGACGAAGAGAAAATGTTTTGAGAGAAAACAAAAATGACCAAAAAGAAATGTGCCCAACAAGCACCTATCCTTACTCAAAAGTCTTCAAAAATTTGGCCACCCCCTTTAGCCCCTAAAACCATCCAAGTTCATAGGCACAAGGTCAAGGTTTGGCCAATCCAAACTTTCCAAAACATCCTCCTTGTAAAGTGCCTTGTGTTCCCCCTACATACCATAACCTTATGATTCCCTACCTTAAGTTTACACTTGCCTTTTTCCCTTAGCCACCTTTCCAAAAAAGAATAAAGTCTAAGCTACCATAAATACTAGCTTGACCGACACTATGAAGATGGGAAGCAAAAAAAATAAAAATTTCACATGCATAACAAGGGATTCGAACCTCTTCCCTCAAGCAAACATTCATGGTGTCATATCCCCTTTACTACTTACTCATCTTATGCTAACTTAAACCTCTTAATTACCTTAAGCATTAAGGTTACTTGATCCACTTCAATAAAGTACTATTTACCAAAATTTATTCCAAACTCTAATTAAATCCTGAGCCTTCTCGAGACTATTAAAACACACATATTGAATCATTTCACTAGCTAAGCACCAAAATTATGCAACATATCGATTCTCAATCAATTTTTTTTAGGATGTTACAATTCTACCCCCTTAAAGAAAATTTCGTCCTCGAAATTTACCTGGTTAAAAGAGGTGAGGATATTGCTACTGAATCACGTCCTCTGGCTTCCAAGTAGCTTCCTCCGATTCATGATTCTGCCAAAGAACCTTTACTAACGGTACATACTTCTTTCTCAGCATTTTAACATCTCGATCCAACATTTTCACTGGCTCTTCCTCAAAGGACAAGTCAAGTCTTAACTCAACTTCCTCTACCGATACTATGCGAGACGGATCCGATCGATAACGCCTTAACATAGAGACATGGAAAACACTATGAATTTGACTCAACTCTGAAGGTAATTCAAGCTAATAAGCGACTGGTCCTAGATGCTTCAACATACGGTACGGTCTGATGAACCTAGGGCTCAACTTGCCCTTCCTTCCAAATCTGAAGATCTTCTTCCAAGGTGAGACCTTTAGAAAAACCTGATCTCTCACCGCAAACTCAATGTCCTAAACGCTTTAGATCCACATATGACTTTTGTCTATCCGAAGCTTCCTTTAACCACACCCGAATCACCTTTACTTTTTCTTCCGTCTCTGATATCAATTCAGGACCCAACAACTGTCGTTTCCCCAATTCAGTCCAACAAGTAGGTGTACGACATCTATGATCGTATAATGCTTCATAAGGTGCCATTTGGATACTGGATTGATAACTGTTGTTATACGCGAATTCTGCGAACGGTAGAAAATCCTCCCAACTACCTCTGAAGTCAATCACATAACCCCTTAACATGTCTTCCAAAATTTGGATTACTCTTTCCGACTGACCATCTGACTGAGGATGGAAAGTCGTGCTGAAGTTTAACTTTGTTCCCAAACCTCATGCAAAGCTTTCCAAATTCGTGATGTAAACCTAGGGTCCCTGTCCGATATTATAGACACTGGTACCCAATGCAACCATACGATCTCCGATACATACAACTTAGCCAACTTCTGCAGCGAGAAATCCATACTAACTGGTAGAAAATAGGCAGTCTTCATCAATCGATCCACTATTACCCAGACGGAATCTTTCTTAGTAGGTGATAAGGGTAACCCACCAAAAAATCCATCGTTATCCGTTCCCATTTCCATAATGGAATCATCACCAGTTGTAGCAATCTCAACGGCAATTGATGTTCTGCCTTCACTTGGTGACATGTCAAGCACCTACTCACAAAATCTGTAACCTCTCGCTTCAACCTTGGCTACCAATACTGTTCCCGTAGATCTCGATGCATTTTATTTCCTCCGGGGTGCATAGCATAAGGGCTACTATGCACCTCTCGCAGAATCATTTGTCTCAAATCCGAATCCATGGGCATACAAACTCTTCCACGAAAACAAAGCACTCCATCCTTACTCATTCCAAAATCCCCTATTACACCACTTTCAACTTGTTGAATTATAGGACCCAACTTTTCATCTGATAATTGCTTCTCCTTAATCTAACCTAACCACACAGGCTTCACCTGAAGTTTGGCTAGAAGACTACCATCTTCATACAGATTGAGGTATGCGAACATCGCTCTCAAATCCGATATTACCTTACGACTCAACACGTTTGCTACCACGTTAGCCTTTCCAGGATGATACTCGATTGAGAAGTCATAATCCTTTAACAGCTCCACCCACCTCCGTTGCCTTAAGTTCAACTCCTTTTGGGTAAGGAGGTACTTAAGACTCTTATGGTCCGTATAAATGATTGACTTCTCAGCATAGAGATAATGCCTCCAAAATTTTAAAGCAAAACCACCGTAGCCAATTCCAAGTCATGAGTAGGATAGTTGACTTCGTGCGGCCTTAACTGACGAGATGCATAAGCCACCACCTTTCCATCTTGCATCAACACACATCCCAAGCCCGTGTGTGACGCATCATAGTAAACAATAAACTCTTTTCCAGCCTTAAGTTGAATCAGTACTAGCACTTTCGTCAAAATCTTCTTCAATTTCTTGAAACTCTCTTGTTGTTTATCTGCCCACACAAACGGTACTCCCTTTCGCAACAGTTTAGTTAGGGATGCAGTAATCAATGAAAACCCTCACAAAATGTCTATAATAGCCAGCCAAACATAAGAAACTCCGAACCTCAGCCACTGACTTCGGTGGTTTCCAATCCAACATAGCCTCTACCTTCCGAGGATCAACTCTGATTCCTTCGACTAACACAACATGTCCCAAGAAAGTCACTTCCTTCAGCCAAAATTCACAGTTACTGAATTTGGCATAAAGTTGCTTTTCTCGCAGTATTTGCAATACTAAGCGCAAATGTGAGTCTTGCTCTTCTTCATTCCTCGAATATACCAAGATATTATCTATGAACACCACTATGAACTGGTCTAGAAAGGGTTGAAAGACTCGATTCATCATGTCCATAAATGTAGCTGGTGCATTAGTCAAACCAAACGGCATCACCAAAAACTCATAATGTCCATAACGAGTTCAGAATGCTGTCATATGAATATCTGCCTCCTTAACCTTGAGTTGGTGATAACCCGATCTCAAATCTATCTTGGAGAAAGCTGAAGCTCTTCTCAACTGATCAAATAAGTCATCTTTTCTCGACAATGGGTACATATTCCTGATCGTCAATTTATTCAATTGTCTATAATCAATGCACATACGTATCGACCCATCCTTCTTCTTGACAAACAAGACGGTGCTCCCCACGGAGACACGCTTGGTCGAATAAATCCTCTATCCAATAATTCTTGAATTTGAGCCTTAAGCTTCGCTAACTCCTTCGGCGCCATTCTATAAGGAGCAATGGACACCAGAGTCGTTCCGGGCAAAAGCTTAATGTCAAACTCTACTTCCCAGTCTGGAGGTAAATCCAAAAGTTCCTTGGGGAAGACATCTGAATATTCTTTCACCGTTCTAACATCTTCCACCAATAATTCCTTGGCATCCAAAGCACTAATGAAGGCTAGGAATGCGCCACACCCTTTCCGCACCAACTTTTCTGCCTTTAAGGTAGATACCACATTTGCTAAATAGTTTCTCTGTTCGCCTATCATCACCACTTCTTTATTTTCCAAAGTCCTTATTGACATCTGTTTTGCAGCACAATCTAAGTGCGCATAGTGCTTCACCAACCAGTCCATGCCCAAAATAAGGTCGAACTCGTCGAAAGGCAGTTCCATAAAATCTGCCAAAAATAATTCTCTTTGAATTTCTAAAGGCACATCTCTATAAAATTTATTCACGATCACAGACTGTCCTAAAAGACTAATTACCGTCATCTCTCTATCGGTAATCTCAGATCTAATATTCAGATTTCCTGATATAGCACTAGCAACATACGAGTGGGTAGACCCAATCGATATCTATCAAAACAGTAACAGGTACATCAAAGATGAAGAACGTACCGATTATCACATCAGGTGCATCGCGATCCTCCCGATGCCTGATCGTATAGACTAACCCCGATTGTCTCACCTCCGTGTTACCTCTAAAGCCATTACCTCTACCCGGTGCACCTTGACCTTGTCCAATGCCATTACCACGACACACGGTCCACGGGCCCTCGGTGGTCGTTGAGCACCTCTGGTGGTGCACCTCGAGTATAATTCTTAAGTGGTGGTCCTTAGAACCACATTTAAAACAACCAACGACCTTCTAAAGCCATTACCTCTACAAGTTGGACCTTTTAGATAAGTGATTTTGGAAGGTTAGGGGCTTCTATGCACCTTGACCTCGTCCGAGGAGCAAGGAGTATTTATTTTATGTGCCATTACCACCACGACGGTCCACGGGCCAGAAGTCGCTCAAGGTAACATTAGACCTTCGGGAGGCCATTGCAGTGCAAAATTACGAAAATACCCTTGGTGGGTAAATTACAAAATACCCTTGGTGGGCAAATTACGAAAATACCCTTGGTGGGTAAATTATGAAAATACCCTTGGTGGGTAAATTACAAAAATACCCTTGGTGGGTAAATTACTAAAATACCCTTGGTGGGTAAATGCGAAAATACCCTCGGTGGGGTTGGTTAACTTTGATTATTTTGTTGAGCACCTCTACCTCATAGCGTCTAAATCCACGTGGCTTAGCAACACCGTGGTTGGCCCCACTTTGAGATCTGGGATTGACGCCATGATTTGGTATCTGGTTTGGAACCACCGGTGGATGTGCATCGTGGTTACGAGTTTCTTGAGTCGGAGTAGTCACCACCGGTCGAGTATAATTCTTAAGTATTGCTTTGTGGTCCTTAAAACCACATTTAAAACAACCAACGATTCTCTTCCAATTGGGTATTCTCCTGTTAATTATGGTGTCGTCTTCCAATTTAATAATTGAGCCAAGACATGGTTAGATCTGGTTGGTAGGCACAAATGTTCTAGCTTGAGCTCGCTCATCATTTCGAGGCCTCTTTTGGAACCTTTGAACAGAACCTGAGTACTTAAAGTCCCTCTTGCCTTTGCCTCTTTCCCGTTTCTGACATTTCGAGTTCTTAACTTCTTCAGGTATCTTGGCTTTCTCCACAAGCATGGAAAAAATCCTTTCCTATTACGGGCTATCAGAACCTGCAACTCATCATTCAGCCTATCCTCAAAGTGTACACAGCACTCATGGTCAATTGACACTATTGTCCTAGCATAACGGTTCAAGCGTAGAAATTCTGCCTCGTAAGCTACCATCGTATTATTTCCTTGAACCAGATTCAAGAATTCCTTCCTCCGGGCATCCACATAACTTGCCCCTGCATACTTTCCTTGGAAAGCAGCTTTGAAGAAATCCCAAGAAATACGTTCAGCCTGGGTCCCTTCTCGAACAGTAAGCCACCATTGATACGCCTCGTCCCTCAACAAGGACACAACTCCTCTTAATTTCTGCTCGGCAGTACATTCCAGATCATCCATAATTCGCTCCACAGCCTCGAGCCAATATTTCGCAACATTTGGGGCTACTCTAGAAATACCCCTAAAAGTCTCAGCACCATTTGATCTGAGTGGCTTCGATATTGACCCACGAGCTACTGGCCCTGATTTAGCCCCAGAAACCCTTTCCAAGACTCGTAACATTGCTTGAGACAGAGCAATGTCTTCTCTCATACGGTCATGGGATCCATTTTCTGACACAGGTGATGCAGGTGCATCCATTTCAAGCATATGTCCCGATGCCTCAGACACGGGTCTAGCACCTCGGCCTCTACCATGGCCACGTCTACCACGTCCACATCCTCAAGCGCTCTTATTGACTAATTTGGTTTAATCTGATTACAAGTTTTATGAATCAAAATACTATTTCAGTGTTTATTAACGATATTTTATGAGATATAAGAGATAGAGTTTGTTTTCGCAAACACATCCTATGGTCTCAATCTCTATAGTTTCAACACCTAAAACTAGAAGTTCTAGAGTGTTCCTATGATCATATCACAATAATAATTATTCAGTATATGAATACTTACTTGACTTGGTACCGGATGCTCGTGGTGCTATACTACCTTTAACACATAAATTCTATAAATTTAAAATAGTTTTAAACGAAAATTGTTGTTGAACCCAAACCACAGCTGAGTTTTGAAATTGGCTCTGATACCATAAAATTAACACCCCAAATTTGATCTTTGCATTAAGATTAGATTTGACATGTCCCACGAATTGAACATATGTATAGTCTTTTAAAGATTCAAAGAAAACAGATTTTCAAAAAGATTTTGAAAAGGTGTTTATTGAAAACTGAGGTTGATTGTTAAATCTAATAATTTGAGACATAAAAATTTATAATTTAAAAACCTAATAAAAATTTATTTAATGTTCCAAGAATTTAAGAGAGTTCGAAGAAATTTTGAAAACAAAGATTTTAAAAGAATTGTTACAAAGAAACTTTCGAGTTAAAATATTTAAGAATGAAAACCCTTTTTGCACGTTTATTTACGGAAAACGTTTGTTTCTATTTTAGAAAAATAAAATCCCACTTAAGTACTTTAATGCATATCATAGAATCCATCCATAGGTAAAACATCCATAAAATTTAACCAGAGGCCTTATTACAACATAACTTAAATAGAAAATATTAAAAGTACTTTAAAGAAATCTAAAATTTAAATAACCATTATTCGTATTATGGTCTCCACTGAGTCGTCCCCGGCTCAAGCCTTCCTCACTGATCATTACCTGAGAGGGGTAAAGAAAATGGGGGAGTTACTTAGAACTCAGTGTGTAACTCACTTACCGTAGTCCACTGGGCCAAAACCATTTAAGCATTTACTTGGGTCTGAGCCCATTACAAATATAACAATTTAACATGTATAGAATGCATGTGATATGCAATTCCCAAAACCAAACCTAGATTTCCATCCGCTACACACCACCACCAACCAAAGACACACGGGGAGTCAGAGTTACCCACCACCTTAACACACCAAATGGGCGTATAATTATTCCAACATAAGGCCCATTATAAAAGTTATTACAATCTGGCCCATTTTACATTTTGGCCCACATAATCTCATATCACATTTGGCCCATTTAGCAAATATCACATATGGCCTATTTATCAAATATCACATATGGCCCATTTATCAAAATCACATATGGCCCATTTATGAAATATCACATATGGCCTATTTATCAAATATCACATATGGCCCATTTATCAAATATCACATATGGCCCATTTATCAAATATCACATATGGCCCATTAAGTCACTTTTATCGATTTAGCCCATTAAGGGCAATTTCATAATTTTCACAATCTTAATACCGATTTCATAGGTTTTACCATTAAAGTGTTAAATATACCATTTTACCCGATATCATCAACTTTGCGATTTCAATCTAGCTATTAATACGATGTGGTTATTTAACCTGCGAGATACGGTGTGAGATTACGCACCTGATTACGATGAGCTCTACACTTTCCTAATCGTCGACACCTAGAAATGTTATAACGCTCAATTAGAACACTTAACACTTAAAATAAATCTATTCAAAGATAAGCGGTCTAGATTTTACCCTCAAAAACTCGAACAACTACTATTTGTCGGTTCTCCCCGGTTGACGGTTCACAATCCGATGGAAAATCTCGGATCATTGGTGCCTCACGACTACGAACGACCTCGAATAATTGATTTTCATTGGAGGAGGTTCCACAACCCGGTAGAAAATCTCAGATTGCCAAAATAGCCCTTCGCTTGAATCTAGAGGGAATAACAAATTCGCCCCTCTTCTGATCACTATTCACCACCCTTTTTGATCCTATCTTGCTTGCCTCCATTGATAAAATAATATTAGTCCAACTAATATTTCAAAAATTAAGACGATTGATTTTGAGGGGCGAAATCAGCTTACCACAAAACCCTTACGTTCAAAGGATGAAAATCAAGCGATAGCGTCCCTAAAGTAACATCGATTAGTAAACCCCATCATTAACAAAATAATGAGTAAAATGGAATCCTTGATAGAAACCCTTACCTTAAAACTTTGGATAGAATCCTAGCGATTCACGATGATTTTGGACACTTCAAGTTTCGGCCTTCCACAAAGTTTCTATGATGGAGAAAATGATTTGAATGAGATATGGTGTGATAATGATCTCGATCCAAAAAGACCATCCCACATCAACATGTAAATTCGGCATAAAGGAAAAGGAAAAAAAATAAAAATACTAAAGTATTAAACTAGCCACTTACCGAGTGATTAAAGTGTGAGAAGAAAAGAATGAAATGATTTGAGAAGAAGATAACTATAGTAAAATACTTGGCTATGAAGAAAAAAAATTGAAGGAGATGGTGTTAGCGACATTCGGCCATGGAGGAAAAGAAAAGGGAGAAAAAGTTGGATAGATTTTGTAAGAAGGAGATGAAATAAAGGTATAGGACAATTAGGTGTTTCAGTTTTGATTCATTTCAAGAATGAAAGATGAACAAAGAAAGGGGTTTGAGGCTAGAGAGCATTCGGCAATGGAGAAAGAAAAGAAAAAGAAAATGACCTACCAAGGTGTTATAGTTTTGGCACTAGGAAGAAATGACTTGAAAGAATAGGCAAAACAAGACCAAAATGGTCAAAAATATGAATAACTATAAAAAACAAAAGATGCTTACCTAATTCTCAAAGTGCATTCGGCTAGGGAGAGAAAAGATGAAGAGAAAATGTTTTCAGAGAAAACAAAAATGACCAAAAAGAAATGTGCCCAACAAGCACCTATCCTTACTCAAAAGTCTTCAAAAATTCAGCCACCCCCTTAGCCCCTAAAACCGTCCAAGATCATGGACACAAGGTCAAAGTTTGGCCAATCCAAACTTTCCAAAACATCTTCCTTGTAAAGTGCCTTGTGTTCCCCCTACATACCATAACCTCATGATTCCCTACCTTAAGTTTACACTTGCCTTTTTCCCTTAGCCACCTTCCCAAAAAAAAAATAAAGTCTAAGCTACCATAAATACTAGCTTGACCGACACTATGAAGATGGGAAGCAAAAAAATAAAAATTTCACATGCATAATAAGGGATTCGAACCTCTTCCCTCAAGCAAACACTCATGGCGCCATATCCCCTTTACTACTTGCTCATCTTATGCTAACTTAAACCTCTTAGTTACCTTAAGCATTAAGGTTGCTTGATCCACTTCAATAAAGTACTATTTACCAAAATTTATTCCAAAATCCAATTAAATCCTGAGCCTTCTCGAGACTATTAAAACACACACATTGAATCATTTCACTAGCTAAGCACCAAAATTATGCAACATATCGATTCTCAATCAAATTTTTTTTAGGATGTTACAAACTGAGTTTCTCTTCAAGTTATTTCCCAATTCGTTCTTTTTACCATTGCATCTTTAGTTTAGTAGTCGTTAATTTAGATTAAAGCAACTTCACTTATTTTAGGCTAAATAATAAAAAGAAAGTTAGTATTAGTACATTTAGTTCCTTTGGGATCGATAATCTGGTCTTGCCTAAGCTATACAACTGTTCGATAGGTACACTTGCCTTTAATTGTTGTCAGAGTTAGTTTCCAGGTTCGATCTCATTCATTATAAATTTTAAAACTCGACAAAACACACGATCAATTTCATATTGATTAAATGTCTTGAATGCTTAAATATTAAGATTATTTGTATATAACTTACTAAGATTTTGAAAGCTTACTCTATGTGTGTTTTCTCTGTTTTATAGATCGTCAAAGCTACTGAAGGCTCGGGATCGTCGAGGATAGTCATCACACTACTCAACTTGTTTTTGGTACATTTTAGAAATGTATATAGGTAAATAAGGCATGTATAGGCTAGATATATGTTTATGATTATGAAGTGGACATAGCCATGTGAATTGGTTAGTTATGTGTAGCCAATATGCTTAAATGAATAAGTTATATGATGCATATTTTAGTATGGTTTGAAGCACAAGAAATGGTTAAGATTTTATGGTAAGTAAGGGACGACTTCAACTTATGTTCATATGAGATTTATTCATGTAATTTTGGTATGAATGGTATTGGTTGTGAAGGTATAGATTTAATGGTTATTTTGGTATGATCTTGGTTGCGAAATATGCATGAGATGTCTTGGTAAATTGATTGTAGGTTTGGACCCTAAGTGGGTGGCATTTTGGCCTTGCAAATGGCCTATAATGTCACACGATTGTGACACACGAGCGTGCCTAGTGACCGTGGGGCTAAGTCAGTAGCTAGCCTAAGAGCACCCGGCCAAGGTACACGAGTGTGCCTAGTAGTCATGTGAAAAAGTCAGTATACGGCCTAGGAGTACATAGCCTTAGCACACAGGGTGCTTGGTGGCCGTGGAGTTAAGTTAAATTAGACCACAGGGTAAACACACGGGGCTGTCTAGCTGTCGTGGGAGGCACACGGCCTACCCACACGGGTGTGTAGCCCATGAAACTTAGAAAAGTTTTTAAATTTCTGAAAAATTTTGTATGTGTTTCGATTTAGTCCCGACCCAATTTATAAACATGTTTAAGGTCTCGAAGACTTATATAGGGGACACTATGATTGAGATTGATGAACGATTGTATGAAAATTTTGTAAATGTTTTTGATCTATTCAGTAACACCTTTAACCTTAGTCTGGCGAAGGATACGAGTTAGGGGCGTTACATTTGGTTGGTATCAGAGCTACGATTTAGTTGATTCTCGAACTAATGTAGCATGTCAGAGTTTAGCTATACATGCCATATATCTGAATTGTGATAGTGTGATGAATCCTGACGTGAAAAAAATGTTATTTTTATATAGTAATGGATCCCGAAAGAGCCGTAGCTGATAACGTAGAAAGCAATGCACCTACTTTTGCACAAGGGACAGTGCCATCTGATTCGAGACCGGCTACGAATGGTCAAGAGGGAGAAGCTAAATAAGCTTTCTTCCAGTTGATGAGTGAGTGGTTCACATAATTTATGAGGAATAATTTGACCGTTTCACAATCTCCGCCCCCGATTAATCCCCCTCAGAGATCTTTTATGCTTTCGACTATGAATCTGAATCTAATGAACAAGCCTCCGGTTGATAAAATTCATAAGTAGGGGGCCAGAGAGTTTAGGGTCACTAATGATGATAATACCGAGAAATTACATTCTGAAGCTCGTAATGAAAGAAAAAGATGGATGAGTAATTTTTCTCAACCTTTGACGAAAAAATATAGAGATGCAAGCAATGGATCAAATGCTTCACTTGGATATACAAGTAGAGATCGTGAATGTTGGTCTAAGAACTCAAGATCCAATTGAATCAAATGATGAAAATACTAAAAATGAAAAACCTAAATGTAAACAGTATGGAAGACGACATGTTGGAAAATGTTGGGGCAAGTATAACAATAGAGTTTGTTATAATTGTGGATCACGAAAACACTTCATTCGAGACTGCCCAAATATGAGAAGTGTTGGAAATGTCAAATCTGTGTGATTTGAGTGTAAGCATTGTGGTAAAAGACATCTGGGGAATTGTATATTGAATAATCAAGCTTTCTTAGATGTGGGTCGTTAGATCATTTTATTCGAGACTGCCCAGAGTCTGTTGAACAAGAGATTACTCAGAATCTGAGATCAGATAACGCTCCAGGGAGAGATAGACCTTCCCAAAATACAAGTAATGTTAGTAATAGACAGAGGTCTACGAGGGATACTGTTACAAAATCTGAATTTAGAGAGCCAACTAGAACGTATGCTATTCGAGCTTGTGAGGAAGCTTCATCTTCAGGTATTATTATGGGTACGTTTGCTCTGTATGACACTTATGTGATTGCATTGATAGATCCTGGCTCTACTCATTCGTTTATATACATGAACCTAGTAAACAATAAGACTTTGCCTGTAGAATCTACTAAGTTTGTTGTAAAAATATTGAAAACCTAAGTAAAAGTGTTTTGGTTGACAAAGTATGCAAGAATTGTCCGTTAATGTTTCTATATATCTTTTTCCCTGCTGATTTGATGCTTTTGCCATTTGATGAGTTGATATCATTCTGAGTATGGACTGATTGACAATACATGATGCTGTTGTGAATTGTAAAAGAAAGGCTATTGATTTGAGAGGTCAGAATGATAAAATGGTTTGGGTTGGGTTAAATGATTTGAATGGTTATATGTAACTGAATCTATTAATCTGTCTGGAAACAAATTTGAATGTACATGTGTGAATTGAGGGATAGTCTGGAAGAAGAATTCGTATTCTTGAAGACTTGATACTGAATTATATTTATAGGAACAACTCTATTTGGGAAACGTGGCGATAAATTAAAGTTAGCTCAATTGTTGAAGTTTTCTTTTACACGAAAATAATTTCGACTGAGATATCACTTCTGGTTTAGTCTGAGTGTAATAAAGAGAATTATGAATTTTGTCCTTGTGTTAATGAATGAAAGGTCTGAACTTGGCGCAACAAGGTTAGATTCAATTGTCGAAAAACTTTTGAGTCTATAAGTGATTCTTGTCCAAGGAAAATGATTATGGTTTTGAATATTTTGTTTTAGCAATGAATACGTGATTGATTTTATCAGGTAATGAACAGTTATTAGTTGAATTAGAAGTTAAATAAATGTTTAATTAGTGAAGCCGTGAAATTCAGAAGTGTGTCAGCAAACTATAAGTTAAAAGGAGTTCATCATAAATATATTTCTGATTCAGCTCAGATGTGGTATCAATGATTATTTGTTATTTCAAGATAGAGTGTGTATGCTGAAAAGTTCAATAAATGTATACAAAAAATTGGTGATGCTTAGAAGATTGATAATGAAATGTTAGTGAAACAAGCTCAGTGTGATTCAAATTCTGATTTTGAATTTCAAATTGATAATGATGATTGCTTTAGATTCTGAGATTGAATATGTGTTCCGGGAAACCCAGAATTAATTCAATTAATCTTGAGTGAAGCTCATGATAGTCGCCTATCTGTACAACGGGGTAATACCAAGATGTATCATGACCTGAAGCAGCACTATTGGTGGTCTGGTATTAAGCGTGATATGTTTTACTTTGTTTCAAAATGTTTAGTCTGTCAGCAAGTGAAAGCTGAACATCAGGTTCCGTCTGGGTTGCTACAACCAATTCTGATTCTTGAGTGGAAATGGGATAGAGTAACGATGGATTTTGTTTCTGGTTTGCCCATAACTCCGAGAAAGAAAGAAGTAATATGGGTCGTAGTTGATCGACTAATAAAATCTGCCCAGTTTATTTCAGTAAGATCTAACTATTCCCTTGATAGATTAGTTGAGCTATATATTACTGAGATTGTGAGATTGCACGGAGTGTCAATGTCCATTGTGTCAGACAGAGATTTGAGGTTTACATCACGATTCTGGAAGAAATTGTAAGAAGCTTTAGGCACGAAGTTGCATTTCAGTACAGCGTTTCATTCACAAATGGATGGTCAATTCGGCCGAATCATTTAGATTCTCAAGGATATGTTAAGATGCTTTATATTTGAGTTTAACGGTACGTGGGAACAGTACTTACCCTTGATCAAATTTACATATAACAAAAGTTTTCAGTCGAGCATTAAAATGGCACCTTATGAAGCTTTGTATGGACGTAAATGTCGTACACCTCTGTATTGGATTGAGCTCAGTGAAAATAAGTTACACGGTGTAGATTTGATAAAAGATTCAGAACAGAAAGTGAAACTGATCTGAGATTGTAACAGCCTGATTTTAGTCCTAAACGGAACGGTGGTTTCGGACCACGAATCTGAGTCAGAAAAATTTTTAAATATTATCTTCTAAGTAATTTATGTGTAAATTGGTATGTGTGAAATTTTCGTGATTTAATTCTATTGTTTGAGTGTCGAATTATTAAAATGGGCTTAATCGTGTAAAGTGAAAATTTGATAGTTTAATGTCTCAGGACTAAATTGTGGATGTCTTTCTAATTAGAAGGATTTAAAATGCAAAAAGACCACTTTAATGATAGTGGCCGGTCATGTACTTTAATGACCTTATAATATAATGTTTTATTAAATTATAACAAAGGTTATGATAGTAATTAAATAATAAGTTAATATATATGTTAATAAAACATAATATTATATTATTTTGTTCATCTTTCATCTTGACCGAATACATGCAACAAAAGAAAAGAAATAGATAAAGCTTGGTTTGGCCATTCTTAAGCTTAAATTAAGGTATGTAACTAGCTCGATTTTTAATAATTTTTACGTTTTTTGAGATCGTTGCTTCAAAAACTATAGGACCTATGTTAGAATTTTTTATTTTGATGCATGTGTGATGTTCGGCCATGGATGGAAACTTGTGTTTTGTGATGTTTGATGATTATATATTAAAGATATGTTTTAGATTAACATGTTTTATATTGGGAGTTTTGATGCTTTTTAGTAATTAGGACTAAATTATGAAATTTCTAAATTGAAGGGTTAAAATGTGAAATAAATGGATTATATGGAAATTATTTAGATCAATAACAAAGAGAATCGGGATTGGATCGGGGAAAAGCAAAGTTGAACGAATAGCCAGGAAACCTAATCCGTCGATTTCCGAGGTAAGTTTTTAAGTAATTGGTTGAATTAAATTTTATTCTATATTATTATGAATATGTTAAAGTGAAGTAAATATGGTTAACCTTATAATGCCGAATGTGGCATGGAATATATTAAGTATTAGCCAAATGTGTGGTTAGTATACATATATAAATAAGTTTTGATCATTTGACTTGGATGAATGTGTATATATGTGTGTGTGTGTGTTAAGAGAAAGTTAAATGTGAAAATGATAGAAGAGTTGGTTGTATTTAAATAGGTAGATTTATATGTGTAATTATTATTTCCAAATGTGATGGTGTTAAGAAGGAGAAATGCGTTCTTTTGAACATGTATATATATGTGTGTGTATGTATGAATGAAAATGGAATCATAAGTGTTTTTATGAATAGTGGAAGGATCGGTTAAGGGGCACTATGTGTGCGAGCTTAAATATCGAGCATTGTATGTGTGAAATCGGTCGTATGGCACTAAGTGTGCAGAAAATAAGTAATGGCACTAAGTGTGCGATACATTACAAGCTAATGGCACTACGTGTGCACTTTATTAAAGTAACGACACTAAGTGTGTGATACATTACATGAATTGCATTGTGTGTGCAAGTTTGCGGATTCTCTAAAGACATAAACTAAGGAATGGTGAATAACGAGAGGAAATTAATAGGTAAGTGATGCAGGATAGTTGAATAATTTTAATACTTATGAGGTAAGTTGTTCTTGTTTATGAAATTATAGAAATGAGATGTGATCGTTAATCTTTGAGTTGTTTGAGGTGGAAGAATAATATATGAGTTTTTGGTTTTGAAACTAGTAAATATGGTAAATATTGAATTGTGACATGTTATATATTTACGGTTATGAGTTAGTTGATGTTCAAGTTAAACTGATTTAATTCGTATAATGTTTAATTGTTTATTATACCATTGCTTAATATTTACTAAGCTATGTTAGCTTACTATGTGTGTTCATTTGACTATTTTATGGATTTTGAATTCTAAGTTCGAGCTCTGGGATCATCGTCAAAGTCAATCACATTATCGTCAATACTTTGGTACCTTTTTGGAATCGAACTTAAAGTCTATGGCATGTATAGGCTAAGTTACTTTTTGAATTGACTCAAATGGTGTATATGTGAATGTATGTAAGTTCCATGTGAAAATGGCTTATTTTCTATACTTGGGTTAGTTGAATATGCTTGAGATTATGTATATGTTTGTGCATTTATTGTCTTGATATAAGCTTGTGCTCACGAAATTATGAAAGGTATTTTATTGATATGTTTTGAATGAATACTACATGTATGGCTTTAAAGCTAATTAATGTTAATATATGCTTGTCATAGATTAAATTATGTACGGTTAATGTTAGGTGTTTATTGAAGTCGTTGAATGAATGTACAATTTGATTAATTTGGTGAATAAGTGCATAAATTTTGTTTGAATGATTAGCTAGTTTAGTTTTAAATAGGAAAGCAAACCACGATCCATGACTTAAATACTTTGCATGAAAGTCATATTAGTTAACTGAATATGTATATACATATATAGTTAATTGATTAGTTATGTGTATGATTATATCTAAGTTTACTTATGTACTTAGTATGGCATGTGGATATTTTAGGTTAATAAGTAAGGTAGCCGATTTGTGCATGTGATAAATGGTTTAGATCATATATGTGGATTGACATAGTTTAAGAATTTCGTAAGTTAAGTATATCTTTATTTCATGGTACTTTCGGGTATACCCATTTGAATGATGGATTGTTTTGTTAAATTGATTGTTGTTCTTTAATGATTAATAAATTATTAACTTTATGAATTCAACTTGTAAGTATGGAGTATTTATGCATTACTATTGAAATAAATGAGTTATATGAATGTAATGAATTATGGTTAATTTGGTAATACCTTGTAACCCTAATTCGGTGATGGAAGTGGGTTAAGGGTGTTACATTTGATTAGTATCAGAGCTACGATTTAGTCGGTTCTCGGACTAACGTAGCGCGAGTGAGTCTAGCTATACAAGCCATAATTTATAATGTGATAGTGTGATGACTTCTGAAAATGAAATGTGTTTTCTTCTTTTGTATAGTAAATGAATCGTGATCCCAAGCGAGCTATAGCTGACGACGTTGAGAGTGTGGCGCTTGCTCCCGCACAAGGGACCGCGCCGGATGAATCTTGACCAGCTGCGAGTAATCCTGATAAGGGGGCTAAGCAAGCCTTCTATAGTATAATGAATGATTGGTTAAATCAATACATCTGGAGCAATCCGGCTGTTCAACAACCTCTGAATCTGAATACTCCACCTATAGTATTGGTGGACCCTCGATTGTTAATCTTGAGAAAGTAAATAAGCCTCTGGTTGACAGAATTAGAAAATACGGGGCTCAAGAGTTTAGAGAGAAGTGATGATGATCTCAAGAGTTTAGAGTCGAAGTGATGATGATTTCAAGAACAATTTTAGGAAACTTAAAAATGACCGGAATGTCGAATTTAAAAGCCCAAAGGGGAGCTTAAGGCCAAGTGACCTTAAAATTATAAAGAACATGAACTTTAACCCAATAACGGACTTGGAAATGTGGCTCAAGATGCCACCTAAGGCTTTAGGAAATGGCCCACATGCAAAAGGTTTTGGGCTTGAGTTCGAGTCACATAAACAAATAAAATAAGTTTTATTTTGCTTCTAGAAGCCAAGAGGTGGACGGCACAAGCTTGTAAAAGAGGAGTTTCATTCTCTTTAAAACTCTGCTAATTAGAGGATCATAAGGACTCTTAAGGGAAGAGTTTTATTCTCTTTAAAATTCGGCTAAATAGGTGGATAAATGAAGAATTATTCTTTAATTAGGAAAATAAGGAAGAGTGGTGGCCAAGTAAAGGATTCTTGGCCTAGTAAATTCGGCTATAAAAGGAGGGACTAGGGCCATTCATTATTCATTCTCCTCTCTTTTCCTCTGCGAACGAGTTGAATTTTGGCTCGAAATTCGTGTTTTTGATAAACTATCATGCACACCGATGAGTGCACGAAGTGTGTTCTATCTTTATTACGGATTTTTCCTACTATTGGTGGAATACACTCGTATCGGTTGTTCCAAAAGAATGATTTACATGGGCCTTCTTTTAGACGGAGTTTCGCAAGAAATATATCAGCCAGTGATTCATAGATTCAAAATGCAAAGAATTTTTTGAGCTTAAACAGGGTCGTAAGACCGTATCTAGGTACGAACGCAAGTTTGTGAAACTTAGCCACTATGCTCGTGAGTTTGTTTCATCTGAGGCTACTATGTGCCGAAGATTTGAAGAAGGATTAAACGAAGATATAAAATTACTGGTTGGCATACTTGAAATAAATGAGTTCGTGGTACTTGCTGAGCGAGCTTGTAAAGTCGAAGAGCTGGGGAAAGAAAAATGAAAAGCCGAGTTTGAAGCTAGAGACTTCTATAAGAGATCAGCATGTAAATTTCCTCAAACGTCATCAAAGAAGTTCAAAAATGATAGTAGCCAATCCAAAGCTAACATAGGGATCTCTATACGAGAACAAACACCAGTGAGTTCATGAGCTACCTCAATTGCTAGTGTTGGCAATACTCGACTGAATAAGCCCGAGTGTCAACAGTGTGGTGGACGGCATTTTGGTGAATGTTGGGGTAAATCTAACAATCGCACTTCTTACAAGTGTGGTTTGCAGGACCATTTTATTCAGGATTTCCCGGAGACCTTTGAAAAGGATAATGCTCAGAGTGTAAGACCGTTCAGTACTGCAGCTAGAGGTAGACTATCTCGTAATGTGGGACGTAGGAGCAGCACTCAGAGAGGGACTTCGGATGCAGCTATTCGATCAGAGGCCCATGTGCCAGCTAGAGCCTATGCCACTCATGCCAGAGAGGAGGCTTCATCTCTAGAAGTCATCACCGGTATATTCACTCTCTTTGATACTAGTGTAATTGCTCTGATTGACCCGGTTCAACCCATTCTTATTTGTGTGAACGTTAGTAACCAAAGAAGACTCTACTGTTGAGTCTCATCGAGTTTATGATTCGAGTTTCGAACCCCCTGGGCTGATGTGTGCTAGTTGATAGAGTGTGTAAGAATTTCCCTTTAATGATTCGAGATTCATGTTTTCCGACTGATTTGATGTTGCTACCATTTGATGAGTTTGATATTATTCTCAGTATGGATTGGCTAATTGTGCACGATGTAGTAGTGAATTGCAGACGAAAGACTATTGATCTACGGTGCCAGAATAATGAGATAATTCGAGTTGAATCTGCAGATTTGAATGGGTTACCAACAATGATATCTTCGATGTTAGCTCGACAGCATTTGATAAAGGGCTGCGAAGCTTACTTTGCTTATGTGATCGATAGTAAAGTGACCAAAAAGAAGATTGAATCTATACCAGTTGTTTGTGAGTATCTGGATGTATTCTTGGAAGAATTGACGGGATTGCCACTTGTTCGAAAAGTAGAGTTTGGTATTGAGTTAATGCCAGGGACGACTCCGATCTCAATAGCTCCGTACAGAATGGCACCGACCGAATTAAAAGAGTTGAAAGCTTAGTTGCATGAATTGACATATAGAGGTTTTTCTCGACTGAGTTTCTCTCCCTAGGGTGCGCCAGATCTATTTGTGAAAAAGAAGGATGAAACTTTAATAATGTGCATCGACTATCGACAACTCAATAAAGTGACCATAAAGAATAAATATACGTTGCCACGTATTGATGATTTATTTGACCAGCTTAAAGGAGCTTCGGTATTTTCAAAAATTGATCTGAAATCAGGTTATTATCAGCTGTGAGTTAGAGACTCAGATGTACCTAAGACAACCTTTCGGACGAGATACGACCATTACGAGTTTTTAGTGATGCCGTTCGGACTCACTAATGCTCTTGCTGTTTTCATGGATCTAATGAATCGAGTATTCAGACCATATTTAGATCGATTTTTGGTTGTATTCATAGATGATATTCTGATCTATTCGCGTGACGAAAACTGAGCATGTCGAACCCTTGAGACTTGTGTTACAGATTCTGCGTGACAAGAAATTGTACGCGAAATTTAGCAAATGTAAGTTTTGGTTAAATGAAGTCAGTTTCCTAGGGCATGTTGTTTCAGCATCAGGCATTAGGGTTGACTCGAGTAAAATCTCGGTTATACTTGATTGGAAACCCTTGCGAAATGTTTCTGAAGTTCGAAGTTTTTTGGGACTTGCAGCATACTATAGATGCTTCGTGAAAGGGTTTTCAATGATTGCAGCTCCGATGAAAAAGTTGTTACAGAAAAATGTTAAGCTAGAGTGGTCAGAGAGGTGCTAGAAGAGTTTTGGTCAGCTAAAAACCTTGTTAACGGAAGCTCCAGTGCTTGTTCAGCTAGAATCGGGTACAGAGTACGTTATTTTCAGTGATGCATCCTTAAGTGGTTTGGGCTGTGCTTTGATGTAGGAGGGTAAAGTTGTAGCCTATTCCTCGAGACAATTGAAGCCACACAAAAAGAACTATCCAACGCACGATCTCGAGTTGGATGCCATAGTTTTCGCTTTTAAAATATGGCATCAATATCTATTTGGTGACAAATGCCATGTCAATTCCAATCACAAGAGTCTAAAATACTTAATGACACAAAAGGATCTGAATTTGAGACAGTGTCAATGGTTGGAATTGTTAAAAGACTGCGAGCTCGTGATTGATTATCACCCGGGAAAGGCCAATGTGGTTGCTGATGCACTAAGCTGAAAATCACTATTTACTCTACGTGCAATAAATGCAGATATAGTTATGACTGATGATGGTGTGATTATTGCAAAGTTAAAAGCGAAACTGTTGTTCATTCAATAGATTTGTGAAGCTCAAATGGTTGATAATGATTTATTAGCAAAAGGAATCATTGTGGTTTGAATACTGATTCAGAATTTTAGATTGGTGCTGAGGGATGCCTACGGTTCAGAAATCAAATATTTTTGCCTAAGAATCCTGATTTAATTCAAATTATTTGTGGTGAAGCTCATAATAGTAGATTATCAATTCACCTGGGTAGTACGAAGATGTATAACTACTTGAGACAACATTATTGGTGGCACGGTATGAAACGAGATATTTTAGACTTTGTGTCGAAATGTTTAATATGTCAACAAGTAAAAGCTGAGCACTAGGTGCCATCGGGATTACTTCGGTCGATTATGTTACCTGAGTGGAAATGGGATCGAGTCACAATGGATTTCGTAGCCGGGTTACCGTTGACGCCGAGCAAGAAAGATGCAAATTGGGTTATTATTGATAGATTGATGAAATCGGCCCATTTTATTCCGGTACATATAGATTTCTCGCTTGATAAGTTAGCTGAATTGTACATTTTTCAGATCATATGATTGCATAGAGTACCTATTTCTTATGATATAGATCCGAGGTTTACATCACGATTTTGGAAGAAACTGCAGGACGCTCTAGGTACTAAATTTCACTTCAGTACTGCTTTCCACCATCAGTCATATGGTCAATCCGAACGAGTTATTCAGATACTCGAGGATATGTTGAGATGTTGTGTTCTTGAGTTTGAGGGTACATGGGAACGATACTTGCCTTTGATTAAATTTGCATACAATAACATCTTTCAAATGAGTATCAAAATGGCACCTTACAAAGCTTTGTATGGTCGTAAATGTCGTACACCTTTATATTGGACCGAGCTAAGTGAAAATAAGATACACGGGGTTGATTTAATCAAAGAGACTGAATAGAAAGTAAAAGTGATCCGAGAAAGTTTGAAAGCTGCGTTAGATCTTCAGAAATCATATGCGGACTTGAAACGTAAAGATATAGAGTTTCAGGTGGGTGATCGAGTATTTTTGAAAGTTTCACCGTAGAAAAAGATACTTAGATTTGGTTGTAAAGGAAAGCTAAGTCTGAGATTTATTGGGCCATACGAGGTTATTGAGCGTATCGGGCTGGTTGCGTACAGGCTGATGTTGCCATCTGAGTTAGACAAGATCCATAATGTTTTTCATGTATCGATGCTTCGACGATACAGATCCGATCCTTCTCATGTGATTAGCCCATCAGAGATTGAAATTCAACCTGACTTGACTTATGAGGAAGAACCGATTTGCATTTCAGCTCGTTAAGTGAAAGAGTTACGAAATAAGAAAAATCTCATTGGTTAAAGTTATGTGGCATAAGCACGGGGTTGAGGAAGCAACTTGGGAACTTGAAGATTCAATGAAAGAATGCTACCCACATTTATTCATCGGTAAGATTTTCAGGGACGAAAATCCCTTAAAGGGGGAGAGTTGTAATAACCCGATTTTAGTCCTAAACAGAACGGTGGTTTCGGGATTACCAATCCGAGTCAGAAAAATTTTTTAAATATTATTTTCAAAGTAATTTATGTGTGAATTGCTATGTGTGAAATTTTCTTGATTTAATTTTATTGTTTGAGTGTCGAATTATTAATCGCGTAAAGTGAAAATTTGATAGTTTAATGTGTTAGGACCACATTGTGGATGTCTTTCTAATTAAAAGAATTTAAAATGAAAAAAGACTACTTTAATGATAGTGGCCGATCATGTACTTTACTGACCTTATAATATAATGTTTTATTAAATTATAACAAAGGTTATAATAGTAATTAAATAATAAGTTAATATATATGTTAATAAAACATAATATGATATCATTTTGTTCATCTTTCCTCTTGACCGAATACATGCAACAAAAGAAAAGAAATAGACAAAGCTTGGTTCGGCCATTCTTAAGCTTAAATTAAGGTATGTAACTAGCTCGCTTTTAATAATTTTACGTTTTTGATA
This sequence comes from Gossypium rotundifolium, assembly GCA_025506655.1. Taxonomy (NCBI): domain Eukaryota; kingdom Viridiplantae; phylum Streptophyta; class Magnoliopsida; order Malvales; family Malvaceae; genus Gossypium; species Gossypium rotundifolium. The sequence goes on from CP106724.1 coordinate 150,185,931, forward strand.
TCGTTGCTTGAAAACTATCCGAATATGTGTTAGAATTTTTGTTTTTGATGCATGTGTGATGTTCAGCCATGGATGTAAACTTGTGTTTTGTGATGTTTGATGATTATATATTAAAGATATGTTTTAGATTAACATGTTTTATATTGGGAATTTTGATGCTTTTTAGTAATTAGGACTAAATTATGAAATTTGTAAATTAAAGGGTTAAAATGTGAATAAATGGATCGTATGGACTTGTATGGACATGAGTAGCATTCGGCCCTAAAGGAGTATGTTCAAATTTTGCATATATTGTATTTTATGCAATAGGGACTAAATTGTAAAAATTGTATATGTCAAGGGTAAAAGCGTAAATTTGCATAATTATGTGTTTTTGGGTTAAATTGAAAGAAAATATATTTGAATGAGTTTAATTTGAAATTATTTATGTCAAGAACAAAAAGAATCAGGATTGGATCGGGGAAAAGCAAAGTTGAACGAATAGCCGGGAAACCTAATTTGTCGATTTTCGAGGCAAGTTTTTAAGCACTTGGTTGAATTAAATTTTACTCTATATTATTATGAATATGTTAAAGTGAAGTAAATATGGTTAATCTTACAATGCCGAATGTGGCATGGAATATACTAAGTCTTAGCCGAATGTGTGGTTAGTATACATATATAAATAAGCTTTGATAATTTGACTTGGATGAATGTGTATATATATATGTGTGTGTGTGTGTGTGTGTTAAGAGAAAGTTAAATGTGAAAATGATAGAAGAGTTGGTTGTATTTAAATAGGTAGATTTATATGTGTAATTATTATTGTCGAATGTGATGGTGTTGAGAAGGAGAAATGAGTTGCTTTGAACATGTATATGTATATATATGTGTGTATATATGAATGAAAATGGAATCATAAGTGTTTTTATGAATAGAGGAAGGATCGGTTACGGGGCACTATGTGTACAAGCTTAAATACCAAGCACTGTGCGTGTGAAATCAGTCGTATGGCACTAAGTGTGCAGAAAATAAGTAATGGCACTAAATTTGCGATATATTACAAGCTAATGGCACTACGTGTGTGATACATTATAAGCTAATGGCACTACGTTTGCACTTTATTAAAGTAACGACACTAAGTGTGCGATACGTTACATGAATTGCACTGTGTGTGCGAGTTTGCGGATCCTCCAAAGACATAAACTACTGAATGGGTAATATCGAGAGGAAATTAACAGGTAAGTGATGCAGGATAGTTCAATAATTTTAATACTAATGAGGTAAGTTGTTCTTGTTTATGAAATTATAGAAATGAGACGTGATCATTAATGAAACACCCCAAACCCGGCCCACGAGAATGGACTGGATCTGGTATGTTCCTTGAAGTAACCCGGTTCAAATTCATTCGATTGTTTTGAAAACTATGAGTTTTTGGAAGATAGCTCGTTGTGGGTTGGGCTTGAGTTGAAAACAAATTTATTTTTATAACAAAAACCCATTTGCTTCAAGTGATAAAAATATTTAAACTTATTTCATACTAAGTGGGCTTACTCTTTATAAAGCCCTAAACTCATAACATAGTAATTATAGTAAAAATAAAAATTCGTCACGGTGGCCTTATTACATAAAATGAAACCCAAAATAATAAATTGTACAGTACTTTAAAATAAAATAAATATTCAAATTAAACTGAACTTCAAGTCGATCATGGCCACCACAAGTTCTGCCGTCTCGGTCCATTACTGCTCATCACCTGAAACATATTCCCACAACGGGGTGAGTCGATAGACTCAGTGTGTAACCATCACTAAACATAATAGAAATAGGCACACCATAAAAATCATATGCATATAACAATTTCAAGGTAATGATGCAAACCCGAACCCAAACCTATATGCCATCCGCTACACTCCACCCGTACCAACTCAGCATACCAGTGGGGACTACTAAGTCAACCTCCATCCGCTACACTCCATCGAAGGCGTCATTGCAATGACGTGCTCATCGCCCATCGATAATATTGTGGCATAGCCACCACTTTAATGTAACCGGTTACCACTTGATGTGACCAAGTCACCACTTTCACTTAGTGAGACCAAGTCATCACATTCACTTAGTGAGACCAAGTCATCACTTTCACTTAGTGAGACCAAGTCATCACATTCACTTAGTGAGACAAGTCATCACATTCACTTCCCTTCTTCAATTGACCCAATGCCCCAAATTATACAGATCATGCATATCATATTTTATTTCACTTTCACATCACTTTTCACATGATAAATATAACATATTTCAAATCCTAGTAGGAGTAGGAAAATGTACCTGAGTACTTTGTACCATAATATGGTACTTTAGCCATATTATTTCACTTTCACATTAATCATATATATCATATTTAAGCCATAAATCTATTAAGATTAGTGTGGGGTACACACGGTACCTTAGCCATATTCTTACACTTTCATATTAACACATATAATGAATTAAAGCCGTAAATCTATCAAGATTTAGTGTAGGGTACACACCTGATTTGTTTAACGATTCCTTGAGATTCCGAAAAGCTAGATCTAAAGTTTTAGATCCTTAGTCCCTACATTTGATTCATCATTTATTACTTAGCATAAATTCTATTTGGCTATGATATCCAAATCCTAGTAGGATTTGTAAAAAGACTTACCTTTGATGCCGATTTGGTGTTTATTCAAATCCCGAAAACTTGGTTTTCCTTCACTTGTTATTCGCTAACCTTGAATCTCAATATGGGTTAGTTTTTGGCTTTTAATAATTAAAGAACCGATCTAGATAATCATACAAGCCTTGGCGAATACTTTTAGGTGCTTACCTTGTGGATTTTAAATCCAAAATTCACCGAATAACTAGGAACACGTGGCCTATGGTGTACCTTCGGGAAAAGAACTTCTCCTTCCATGATTCGGCCAAGATTAATAATCGAAATTAGTCCCTAAATTTCGATAAGTCTAAAATATAAAAGAATGGAAACTAAACTTGGATCTTACCCTTATTTAAAGGAATCGGTTGCACCTTCACTTCAACCTTCAGAGATTCGGCTTAGAGACTTGATGAACAATCGGCTATGATTCCCTTATGTATTCGGCTTCAAAGATGAAAGAAGAGAGGAATAATAGGCTTAGAAGGAAATCGGCTAGGAGGCTTAAAAGAAAAAGAAGAAAAAGAATGGATGCTCAAGAAGAATATTCGGCAGAGGAAAAGAGAGGGAGAATGCATAATGAATGGCCCTAGTCCCCTCCTTTTATGGCCGAATTTACTAGGCCAAGAATCCTTTGCTTGGCCACCACTCTTCCCTCATTCTCCTAATTAAAGAATAATTCTTCATTTATCCACCTATTTAGCCGAAATTCTAAAGGGAATAAAACTCTTCTCCTAAGAGTCCCTATTGTCGTCCATTGCTTCCTCTCTAAGTAATTAAATAAAAAATCACTTAAAGCTTTAGCTAGGTGTCATCAACTTTCTTCTTATGGAAGCAAAATAAAACTTCTTTTATTTGCTTCCTAGATGACTCGAACTCAGGCCCAAAACCTTTTGCATGTGGGCCATTTCCTAAGGCCTTATGTGGCATCTTGAGGCCACATTTCCAAGCCCGTTATTGGGTCAAATTTCATGTACTTTATATCTTTAGGGTCACTTGGCCCTAAGTTCCCTTTGGGCTCTAAAATTCGACATTCGGGGTCATTTTATGTTTCTAAAATTTTCATGCACTCTGTAAACTTGACATTTCCTAGGTTTCCAAAATGTTTACTTTCCTATTTTGGCTTAGTTTCCAAAATGTTTACTTTCCTCTTTTAGCTTGGGTTTCCAAAATGTTCACTTTCCTCTTTTAACTAATCGTTCCATACATTTCCATACATTTCCATACATTTCCATACATTTCCATACATTTCCATACATTTCCATTCATTTCTTTACATCTCCATACATTTCCATACATTTCCATACATTTCCTTACATTTCCATACATTTCCATACCCTTCCATACATTTCCTTACATTTCCTTACATTTCCATACATTTCCATACATTTCCATACATTTCCTTTCATTTCTTTTCATTTCTTTACATTTCCTTACATTTCCTTATATTTCCTTTTATTTCCTTACATTTCCTTATATTTCCTTACATTTCCTTACATTTCCAAGGTTCTAAAGATGCACACCACACATCCATATCACAAGAAACATGCTATTTCATTAAAAATGCACACAATGGGATTCGAACCTCTTCCTCAAAGTACTTCACTTGATGCCATAACCCTTGCCCTTAGGTGGCGCCCCTTGCCACTTTTCCACATCACTTCTTGTTTTTAACTTAAAACCAATAATTGTCCAAAGCTTTCTTCCATCCTAGGATTTTAAAACCCTTAATTCACTTCCAACCACCGCCAAAACCTACTACACATGAATTATGCACAAACGCATAACCCCTAATCTAGGATGTTACGGTTCTACCCTCCTTAAAAATAATTTCGTCCTCGAAATTACTTATCGATAATCGACAATCCTTCTCACCGCGACTATGCTTACGCCAAGACTCGATCTTAATAGAACCATCATACTTTCCAGGCACAATCTCTAAATTCAAGTCCCTTAGAACTCATTTCTAACGTCGTGATTTAATCTGATTAAGAAGTTTTATGTATAAAAAAATTTTGTTTCACTGATTAACCGCGAAGAAATTTTATGAAAAGGATTTTAGGAGTGGTTCTTTCGTATTCATCCAAACACACAGTCTTTTCCATTCATTCATTCATCCATCAAACAAGTATGAACTTTCGTTCATTCAGAGAAATGTTGTAGTTTTTGTTGTTGTTGTTATTTTCCTCTACCCGGGGGTATTTTCGTAATTTTGTCCTACAGGGGCATTTTCGTAATTTTTCAGAAGAAACACGTTCCTTGGTGTTTTTGTCAAAAATTATTTTGAAAATTTTGAAGTCTAGGGTAATTTGGAAAAAGTTTTAAATCTGGGGTTATTTCGGTAGTTTTTAATCTCAGCGGTATTTTGGTAATTTTTCATAAATCAGGGTAAATTTGTAAAATTTAATAAATCAGTGGTATTTCAAAAGTTGTAAAACTCTGAGGGTTCTTTTCAAAAATTGTTCCTTCAAAATGGGAATGTTGCAAAAATTTTGAAATTCAGGGTCATGTTGGTAATTTTAGTGAGTTAGGGGCAATTTTGTAATTTTTTATAAATCAAGGTATATTGATATTTTGCAAGTTAGGGCTTTTGGAATGTTTATAAAATAATAAAATTTTGATAAAACTGTTGAGTAGTTGAATCATTTTATAAACTAAGGGCATTTTGGTAATTTTACCACTAAAGGCATTTTTGTAAAAAAAAATTTTTTCGAAAATAAATGTGTACTGTAATAGTTTTTCGTGAATTAAGGATAAGAGAAAGAGAGTGATTTAAGAATTTTAATATCAAGTGTTAAAAAAAATGGCTAATTCCTTTCGGGTTTTAGTTATTGAGTTTAGCCTATGACCGAGCCTTCTTGGTCGGGGTGAATCAAAGCTACGCACTGGCAGGATTCGAGTGGAGAGGAGGTGAGTCACGCTGATCGCTTAAATACCAAGCTCCCACTGAAACCATTCCTAGACATGCGCATGGGGTTGCCACACCTGTTAAGTCCTCTAGGTTAGGGTGAACCGAAGCTACGCACTGTAGGATTCAAGAAGAGGAGGTGAGTCACTAGGACTGCTTAAATACCAAGCTCTTGAGATCCACTCCTAGACATGCGTACCATGGTTGCCACACCCTAGCTTAATTGACTTAGTCATAGGTTGGTTTAGTTCCTTAAATCTTATGTGTTTGTGTTTGAGTAGTCTAACCCTAGGGTTCAAGTTCCTATCATGCTATTCTACGCTCCATGCCTTTTCTACCCTTATATAAATCACGTAATCACACATAGAGTTAGGGTACTTACACGGTGGATCATGGTTTGAGACTTAGGGGCCATGTCTTAAAACTGTCCATTTGTAAAAATACTTTCATAAAACTCATTTGGCCTTATTTTAAAAACGTTTTGGGCCTTAGGCCACAGTGAGAGTTTGAACTGGCTCGATACCAAATCAAACACCCCAAACCCCCACGAGAATGGATGGATCTGTATGTTCCTTGAAGTAACCCGATTCAAATTCATTCGATTGTTTTGAAAACTATGAGTTTTGGAAGATAGCTCGTTGTGGGTTGGGCTTGAGTTGAAAACAAATTTATTTTTATAACAAAAACCCATTTGCTTCAAGTGATAAAAATATTTAAACTTATTTCATACTAAGTGGGCTTACTCTTTATAAAGCCCTAAACTCATAACATAGTAATTATAGTAAAAATAAAAATTAAATCACGGTGGCCTTATTACATAAAATGAAACCCAAAATAATAAATTGTACAGTACTTTAAAATAAAATAAATATTCAAATTAAACTGAACTTCAAGTCGATCATGGCCACCACAAGTTCTGCCGTCCCGGTCCATTACTGCTCATCACCTGAAACATATTCCCACAACGGGGTGAGTCGATAGACTCAGTGTGTAACCATCACTAAACATAATAGAAATAGGCACACCATAAAAATCATATGCATATAACAATTTCAAGGTAATGATGCAAACCCGAACCCAAACCTATATGCCATCCGCTACACTCCACCCGTACCAACCTGTACACCGTGGGGACTACTAAGTCAACCCTCCATCCGCTACACTCCATCGAAGGCAGTCGCTGCAGTCGACGTGCTCATCGCCCACTGATAATATTGTGGCATAGCCACCACTTTAATGTAACCGAAGTTACCACTTGATGTGACCGAAGTCACCACTTTCACTTAGTGAGACCGAAGTCATCACCTATATTTCGTTGGTGAGACCAAAGTCAACACCTTCGTTGGTGAGACCAAGTCAACACCTACTCTTCCCCTTTCACATAAATCCAAATGCCCCAAAATATATATTGTGCATAACTTAATTTCATGTTCATATACTTATATTCGTATGTTATAAAATAACATATTTCACAATCCGATCAGAAGTAGGAAACGTACCTGAGTACTTTTGTACCACATTAGGGTACTTAGCCATATTCATATAATCATATAATAAAAATAATTGCCATATGAAATATCGAAGTTAGTGTGCATACACGGTACCTTAGCCATATTCTTACACTTTCATATTAACACATATAATAAATTAAAGTAGTAAATCTATCAAGATTTAGTGTAGGTACACACCGATTTGTTTAACGATTCCTTGAGATTCGAAAAGCTAGATCTAAAGTTTTAGATCCTTAGTCCCTACATTTGATTCATCATTTATTACTTAGCATAAATTCTATTTGGCTATGATATCCAAATCCTAGTAGGATTTGTAAAAGACTTACCTTTGATGCCGATTTGGTGTTTATTCAAATCCCGAAAACTTGGTTTTCCTTCACTTGTTATTCGGCTAACCTTGAATCTCAATATGGGTTAGTTTTTGGCTTTTTAATAATTAAAGAACTGATCTAGATAATCATACAAGCCTTGGCCGAATACTTTTAGGTGCTTACCTTGTGGATTTTAAATCCGAAATTTACCGAATAACTAGGGAACACGTGGCCTATGGTGTACCTTCGGAAAAGAACTTCTCCTTCCATGATTCTACCAAGATTAATAATCGAAATTAGTCCCTAAATTTCGATAAGTCTAAAATATAAAAGAATGGAAACTAAACTTGGATCTTACCCTTATTTAAAGGAATCGGTTGCACCTTCACTTCAACCTTCGAGATTCGACTTAGAGACTTGATGAACAATCGGCTATGATTCCCTTATGTATTCTGGCTTCAAAGATGAAAGAAGAGAGGAATAATAGGCTTAGAAGGAAATCGGCTAGGAGGCTTAAAAGAAAAGAAGAAAAGAATGGATGCTCAAGAAGAATATTCAGCAGAGGAAAAGAGAGGAGAATGCATAATGAATGGCCCTAGTCCCTCCTTTTATGGTCGAATTTACTAGGCCAAGAATCCTTTGCTTGGCCACCACTCTTCCTCATTCTCCTAATTAAAGAATAATTCTTCATTTATCCACCTATTTAGCCGAAATTCTAAAGGGAATAAAACTCTTCTCCTAAGAGTCCCTATTGTCATCCATTGCTTCCTCTCTAAGTAATTAAATAAAAATCACTTAAAGCTTTAGCTAGGTGTCATCAACTTTCTTCTTATGGAAGCAAAATAAAACTTCTTTTATTTGCTTCCTAGATGACTCGAACTCGTGCCCAAAACCTTTTGCATGTGGGCCATTTCCTAAGGCCTTATGTGGCATCTTCAGGCCACATTTCCAAGCCCGTTATTGGGTCAAATTTCATGTACTTTATATATTTAGGGTCACTTGGCCCTAAGTTCCCCTTTGGGCTCTAAAATTCGACATTCCGGGGTCATTTTTATGTTTCTAAAACTTTTCGCGCGGCTCTGTAAACTTGACATTTCCTAGGTTTCCAAAATGTTTACTTTCCTATTTTGGCTTAGTTTCCAAAATGTTTACTTTCCTCTTTTAGCTTGGGTTTCCAAAATGTTCACTTTCCTCTTTTAACTAATCGTTCCATACATTTCCATACATTTCCATACATTTCCATACATTTCCATACATTTCCATACATTTCCATTCATTTCCTTACATCTCCATACATTTCCATACATTTCCATACATTTCCATACATTTCCATACATTTCCTTACATTTCCATACATTTCCATACCTTTCCATACATTTCCTTACATTTCCTTACATTTCCATACATTTCCATACATTTCCATACATTTCCATACATTTCCTTTCATTTCTTTTCATTTCTTTACATTTCCTTACATTTCCTTATATTTCCTTTTATTTCCTTACATTTCCTTATATTTCCTTACATTTCCTTACATTTCCAAGGTTCTAAAGATGCACACCACACATCCATATCACAGTAAACATGCTATTTCATTAAAAATGCACACAATGGGATTCAACCTCTTCCTCAAAGTACTTCACTTGATGCCATAACCCTTGCCCCTTAGGTGGCGTCCCTTGCCACTTTTCCACATCACTTCTTGTTTTTAACTTAAAAACCAATAATTGTCCAAAGCTTTCTCTTCCATCCTAGGATTTTAAAAACCCTTAATTCACTTCCAACCACTGCCAAAACCTACTACACATGAATTATGCACAAACGCATAACCCCTAATCTAGGATGTTACAATTAATCTTTGAGTTGTTTGAGGTGGAAGAATAATATATGAGTATTTGGTTTTGAAACTACTAAATATGGTAAATATTGAATGGTGACATGTTATATATTTATGGTTATGAGTTAGGTGATGTTCAAGTTAAATTGATTTAATTCGTATAATGTTTAATTGTTTATTATACCATTGCTTAAAATTTACTAAGCTATGTTAGCTTACTGTGTATGTTCATTTGACTATTTATGGATTTTGAATTCTAAGTTCGAGCTCGGGGATCATCGTCAAAGTCAATCACACTATCGTCAATACTTTGGTACCTTCTTGAAATCGAACTTAAAGTCTATGGCATGTATAGGCTAAGTTACTTTTTGAATTGACTCAAATGGTGTATATGTGAATGTGTGTAAATGCCATGCGAAAATGGCTTATTTTCTATACTTGGGTTAGTTGAATATGCTTGAGATTATGTATATGTTTGTGCATTTTTTGTCTTGATATAAGCTTGTTTTGGTATGTGTGTTCACGAATTTATGAATGGTATTTTATTGATATGTTTCAAATGAATACTACATGTATGACTTTAAAGCTAACTAATGTTAATATATGCTTGTCATAGATGAAATTATGTACGGTTAATGCTAGGTGTTTATTGAAGAAGTTGAATGAATGTATAATTTGATTAATTTGGTGAATAAGTGCATAAATTTTGTTTGAATGATTAACTAGTTTAGTTTTAAATAGGAAAGCAAACCACGGTTATAGCTTAAATACTTTGTATGATAGCCATATTAGTTAACGAATATGTATATACATATATAGTTAATTGATTAGTTATGTGTATGATTATATCTAAGTTTACTTACGTACTTAGTATGTTATGTGGATATTTTAGGTTAATAAGTAGGGTAGCCGATTTGTGCGTGTGATAAATGGTTTAGATCATATATGTGGATTGACATGGTTTATGAATTTCGCAAGTTAAGTATATCTTTATTTCATGGTACTTTCGGGTATACCCATTTGAATGATGGATTGTTTTGTTAAATTGATTGTTGTTCGATAGTGATTAATAAATTATTATGTTTATGAATTCAACTTGTAAGTATGGATTATTTATGCATTACTGTTGAAATAAATGAGTTATATGAATGTAATGAATTATGGTTAATTTGGTAATACCTTGTAACCCTAATTCGATGATAGAAGTAGGCTAAGGGTGTTACAGAGATTGTTTAAAAGCGAGATCGATCATCGAAGTCTTATCTGAGACTTGAAATGAAAAGAAATAGAATTTGAGATCGGAGACAGAGTATTTCTGAAAGTGTCATCGTGAAAGAAAGTTCTTCGATTCGGACGTAAAGGCAAGTTGAGTCCGAGGTTCATCGGACCGTATGAAATCATTGAATGTGATTGCCCCATCTAAAATTGTAATCTGATCTGATATGACATATGAAGAGGAACATATTCGTATTTTAGCTCGTGAAGTAAAAGAGTTGAGAAACAAGAAAATTTTGTTAGTGAAAGTATTATGGCATCGACACGGAGTAGAAGAGGCTACGTGGGAGCTTGAGGATGCAATGAAATAGCAATATATGAACCTATTTGACGGTAAGATTTTTGGGGACAAAAATCCCTGAGGGGGAGAATTGTAACAGTCCAGTTTATACCCTAGTCAGAATAGTAGTTTCGGGACCACAAATCCGAGTTAGAAAAATATTTTAATATTATTTTTCGTGCCTATGATATGTGATTAAGCATGTGTGAAAGTCTCATACAAAAATTTGTCTGTTTGTGTGCTTAATTTGAGCAAAGGACTAAATTGCATAAAAGGTAAAAGTAGCCTTCTATTTAATTGAGTGGCTTAATTGATGTGCCTTCTTATATATGAGGATTCATGTTGCAATTTGGCCATTATTAAGTTTAGTAGGTGGTAAATGACAAAATAACCTTAATGTATATATATGTTTTGAATGATAATAAAAAGGTTAAATTTGGAATTTGATAATTAATGTAATTATAATAAAACAAAGCATGAAATAAATGGCCATTTTCTATCATCTTTGGCCGAATATCATAGAAAAAGAAAAGAAAGAAAACAAAGTTAGGTTTCGGCTTGCTTTAAGCAAGAATTAAGGTATGATTTGGTTTCAATTTTTGATAATTTCTACGTTTTTGTAATTGTTGCTTTGTCTACTACAAAACCCATGCTTCAATTTTGAGAATTGTTGATTTTTTTGATATGAGACTTTGATGAACTCATATGATTTATGACGATTTATGGTGTTAAATGAAAGATTTGAGCTAGATGAGCATACTTTGTTCTTGAAATTTTAGTGAAATGAGCTAATTAAGACTAAATTAAGAAAATAGTACCTTGAGGGACAAAATTCCAAATTTAATGGAAAATATGGGCTTGTATGAGATGTATGAACATTTAGCTAAGCATGGTCAAAAGATGATTTTGTGAATTTGATGTTTTTAGAAAAATGGACTAAATTGATAAATTGTGTAAATATGAGGGTTAATTTGTAAATAGCCCTAAATGTTTGTTTTTGGATTGAATTGAATGAGTTAGTGAATAAAATGGTTAATTCTGAATATGTATAGATCAAGAATCGAGGAAAATGGACTTAGATCGTGGGAAAGCGAAAGTAATCGAGTAGCTATTTTCGTTTCAGTTAAACCGAATTCGAGGTAAGTCATATTGCAAATAAATGTAATTGTATTGAATTGAGCTTATTCATATGACTATCGACAATAATGAATGCTTATGAGATGCTATGTACATGAATTTTGAGATAAGGTCGATATAGTGATAAGTCCGAGAAGTCCCGTACGAACCTAGGAATGCATAGGTATCTGTTCTGTTTTATCATGTAAGACCACGTCTGGGACGTTGGCGTTGATTTGAGATTTTGTGTAAGACCACGTTTGGGATGTTGGCATCGATATAAGCTTTACATGTAAGACCACATTTGGGACATTGGCATTGATTTGAGATTTCGTGTAAGACCAAGTCTGGGACGTTGGAATCAATATAAGCTTTACGTGTAAGACCTTGTCCGGGACAGTGTCATCGATATCTGATTACGTGTAAGACCATGTCTGGGATATTGGCATCGTATTAATTCGAGTAAGACCCTTTCTGGGACAGTGGCATCGATATCTGATTACGTGTAAGACCTTGTTCGGGACAGTGGCATCAATATCTGTTTATGTGTAAGACCATGTCTGGGACATTGGCATCGTATTAATTCGAGTAAGACCCTCTCCGGGACAGTGGCATTGATTCTGATTACGTGTAAGACCATGTTTGGGACATTGGTATCGTATTAATTCAAGTAAGACCCTGTCCGAGACAGTGGCATCGATATCTGATTACGTGTAAGACCATGTCTGAGACATTGGTATCGTATTAATTCGAGTAAGACCCTGTTCGGGACAGTGGCATCGATATCTGATTATGAGTAAAACCCTGTTCGGAACAGTGGCATCGATATCTGATTACGTGTAAGACCTTGTTTGGGACAGTGGCATCGACATCCGACTACATGTAAGGCCACGTCTGGGACGTTGGCATTGTATAACTATTCCAAGCATTCTGAGTATCCTATTAGATTCTGAAAAGTTAAATAGGCAAATTCGAGAAATGTACGACTATATAAATTGTATATTTGTTTCAGGTGCGATTAAAAAGTATATTATGTGTGTATGAAAAGTAAGTGTCTATATGAACTTACTATGATGAATATGTGTATTGAAATGATGAGATAATATGTGAAGATTTGCTTGAATATTCCATAATTAAATGTGATACAAGAATGGAAAAGCTATGAGCTAACAAGTATATGATGATAGGTAAGTTGAATGATGAATGGTTAAATAAAAGTACCAAGAAGAATTATGGCTATGCAATTGAGCTGTTGGTGATTTCATATTGATTAAATGTCTTGAATGCTTAAATATTAAGTTTATTTGTATATAACTTACTAAGCTTTTGAAAGCTTAAGCTTACTCTGTGTGTGTGTTTTCTCTGTTTTATAGATCGTCAAAGCTTCTGAAGGCTCGAGGCTATCGAGGATCGTCATCACACTACTCAACTTGTTTTTGGTACATTTTGGAAATGTATATAGCTAGATATTTGTTTATGATTATGAAGTGGACTTAGCCACGTGAATTGGTTAGTTATGCGTTAGCAATATGCTTAAATGAATGAGTTATATGATGTATATTTTAGTATGGTTTGAAGCACAAGAAATGGTTTAGATTTTATGGTAAGTAAGGGATGACTTAAGCTTTTGTTCATATGAGATTTAGTCTTGTAATTTTGGTATGAATGGTATTGGTTGTGAATGTATTGATTGAATGGTTATTTTGGTATGATCTTGGTTTCCAAATATGCATGAGATGTCTTCATAAATTGATTGTAGGTTTGGACCCTAAGTGGGTGGAATTTTGGCCTTGCAAATGGCCTATAATGTCCTGAGTTGTAGGCACAGGTGTGCCTAGTGACCGTGGCGATAAGTCAGTAGCTAGCCTAAGAGCACACGGCTAAGGTACACGGGCGTGCCTAGTAGCCGTGTCAAAAGTCAGTATATGGCCTAGGAGTACACGGCCTTAGCACACGGGGGTGATTGGTGGTCGTGGAGTTAAGTTAGATTAGACCATGGGGTAAACACACGGTGGTGTCTAGCAGCCGTGGGAGGCACACGGCCCACCCACATGGGCGTGTAACCCCTGAAACTTAGAATAGTTTTTAAATTTTTGAGAAATTCTGTATGTGCTTCAGTTTAGTCCCGACCCAGTTTATAAGCATGTTTAAGGTCTCGAAGACCTATTCAGGGGACACTATGATTGAGATTGATGAACGATTATATGAAAATTTTGAAAATGTTTTCGATCTGTTCGGTAACGCCTTTAACCTTAGTCCTGCGACGAATACGGGTTAGGGGTGTTACATAGCCAATTAAGGCTAAATTGAGAAAATGAAATTTTGAAGGACTAATTTGTGAAATAAATGAAATGTATGGATATATGATCATGGGGAATATTCGGCTAAGCATGAGTATATGGTATTTTTGTGTATTTTGTGAATTTGTGAAATAGGGATTAAAATGTCCAACTATGAAAATGTGAGGGCTAATTTGCAAATTACCCTAAATATGTGTTTTTGGATTGAATTGGATGAATTAGTGAATAAAAGGGTTAAATTTGAATATGTATAGATCAAGAACCGAAGAAAACGGACTTAGATCGTGGGAAATCGAAAGTAATCGAGTAGCCATACCCGTTTCCGTTAAATCGAACTCGAGGTTAGTCAATATACAAATAAATGTATTTGAATTGAACTATTTGTGCATATATGAAATTTTAATTGACATGAATATCCATTGAAATGGAATGTATCTGAAATCTGAGTTAGCAAAAAAGTCGACAAGTTGTATAAGTCCTAGAAGTCCCGTATGAGCCTAGGAATAGATAGGATTGCATAAGTTATGACATAGTTGTCTGTTATGTGATATCATGCAAGACTATGTCTAGGGACGTTGGCATCGATATGAGATTTACATGGAAGACCATGTCTGGGACATTAGCATCATATTTGATTCGTGTAAGACTCTGTCTGGGACAGTGGCATCGATATCCAGATACATGTAAGACCATGCCTGGGATGTTGGCATTATACGACTATTCCGGCATTCTGAGTATCCTATTAGATTCCTAATAGTTCAACGGGCAAGTCTGAGAGATGAACTAGTATGTGATTTGAATATCTATTTTAGGTAAGTTTGAAAAGTACACTATGTGTGTATGAAAGGTAAGTTTCTATATGAACTTACTAAGGTTGAATATGTGTATTGAAATGATGAGATATTATGTGAATATAAGCTTGGATGAGCTAAGAGTATAGATGATATTAGAGTTGAAGATTGTGTCAAGTTATGGCCAAGTAAATGAGCCAAGGATTATGTGATGCAATTGCAATGAGAACCTTTAATGTCATTGTATCAATATGGTTATGAGTATGTTATGATAAGTTTATTTGTATATGACTTACTAAGCTTTTGGAAAGCTTACTTTGTGTGTGTTTATCTATTTTATAGATCGTCAAAGCTACTGAAGGCTCGTGACCGTCGAGGATCATCATCACACTACCTAAGCTCATTTTGGTACCTTTTGGAAATGTATATATTAAATATGCCATGTATAGGCTAGTCATTTGGTATATGTTTGAGATGTAAATAGCCATGTGATTTGGCTAGATAAATGTTGGTTTTATGCATTTGTGAATATAGTATATGATGTTGATTTTGGTATGATCTTTTGACTATGAAATTTTCAAATTTATGTTAAGCATATGAATGAAATTTGAGTATGTATATTTGATCAAAGAAATGGTTATATGAAAGGTAAATGTTATAACGCAATTTCATAATTTTCACAATCTTAATACCGATTTCATAGTTTTTACCATTAAAGTGTTAAATATATCATTTTACCCGATTTAATCAACTTTGCGATTTTAATCTAGCTATTAATACGATGTGGTTATCTAACCTGCAAGATACGGTGATTACGGTGAGCTCTACACTTTCTTGATCGTCGGCACCTAGAAATGTTATAACGCTTGATTAGAACACTTAATAGCGGTCTTGATTTTTACCCTCGGAAACTCGAACAACTACTATTTGTCAGTTCTCCCCCATTGACGGTTCACAACCTGGTGGAAAATCTCGGATCGTCGGTGCCTCACGACTACGAACAACCTCGAATAATTGATTTTTACCGGATGAGGGTCCACAACCCGGTGGAAAATCTCAGATTGTCAAAATAGCCCTTCACTTGAATCTAGAGGGAATAGCGAATCCGCCCCTCTTTCGATCACTATTCACCACCCTTTTTGATCCTATCTTGCTAGCCTCCATTGGCAAAATAATATTAGTCCAACTAATATTTCAAAAATTCAGACGATTGATTTTAAGGGGCAAAATTAGCTTACCATAAAATCCTTACGTTCAAAGGATGAAAATCATGCGATAGCGTCCCTAAAGTAACATCGATTAGTAAACCCCATCATTAACGAAATAATGAGTAAAATGGAATCCTCGATAGAAACCCTTACCTTAAAACTTTGGATCGAATCCTAGCGATTCATGATGATTTCGGACACTCCAAGTTTCGGCCTTCCACTAAGTTTCTATGATGGAGAAAAAGATTTGAATGAGATATGGTGTGATAATGATCTTGATCCAAAAAAACCATCCCACATCAACATATAAATTCGGCACAAAGGAAAAGGGAAAAAAATAAAAATACTAAAGTATTATACTAGCCACTTACCGAGTGATCAAAGTGTGAGAAGAAACAATGAAATGATTTGAGAAGAAGATAAGTGTAGTAAAATATTCGGCTATGAAGAAAAAATTGAAAGAGATGGTGTTAGCAACATTCGGCCATAGAGGAAAAGAAAAGGGAGAAAATGTTGGATAGATTTTGTGAGAAGAAGGAGATGAAATGAAGGTACAGGACAATTAGGTGTTTCGGTTTTGATTCATTTCAAGAATGAAAGATGGACAAAGAGAGGGGTTTGAGGCAAGAGAGCATTCAGCAATGGAGAAAGAAAAGAAAAAGAAAATGGCCTTCCAAGGTGTTATGGTTTTGCACTAGGAAGAAATGACTTGAAAGAATAGGAAAAATAAGACCAAAATGATCAAAAATATGAAAAAAAAAGATGCTTACCTAATGCTCAAAGTGCATTCGGCTATGGAGAGAAAAGATGAAGAGAAAATGTTTTGAGAGAAAACAAAAATGACCAAAAAGAAATGTGCCCAACAAGCACCTATCCTTACTCAAAAGTCTTCAAAAATTCGGCCACTCCCCTTTAGCCCCTAAAACCGTCCAAGTTCATGGGCACAAGGTCAAAGTTTGGCCAATCCAAACTTTCCAAAACATCGTCCTTGTAAAGTGCCTTGTGTTCCACCTACATACCATAACCTCATGATTCCCTACCTTAACTTTACACTTGCCTTTTTCCCTTAGCCACCTTTCCAAAAAAAATAAAGTCTAAGCTACCATAAATACTAGCTTGACCGACACTATGAAGATGGGAAGCAAAAAAATAAAAATTTCACATGCATAACAAGGGATTCGAACCTCTTCCCTCAAGCAAACATTCATGGCGCCATATCCCCTTTACTACTTGCTCATCTTATGCTAACTTAAACCTCTTAATAACCTTAAGCATTAAGGTTACTTGATCCACTTCAATAAAGTACTATTTACCAAAATTTATTCCAAACTCCAATTAAATCCCGAGCCTTCTCGAGACTATTAAAACACACACGTTGAATCATTTCACTAGCTAAGCACCAAAATTATGCAACATATCGATTCTCAATCAATTTTTTTTAGGATGTTACAATTCTACCCCCTTAAAGAAAATTTCGTCCTCGAAATTTACCTGGTTAAAAGAGGTAAGGATATTGCTACTGAATCACGTCCTCAGGCTCCCAAGTAGCTTCCTCCGATTCGTGATTTTGCCAAAGAACCTTTACTAATGGTACATACTTCTTTCTCAGCACTTTAATATCTCGATCCAAAATTTTCACTGGCTCTTCCTTAAAGGACAAGTCAGGTCTTAACTCAACTTCCTCTACCGCTACTATGCGAGATGGATCCGATCGATAACGCCTTAACATAGAGACATGGAAAACACTATGAATCTGACTCAACTCCGAAGGTAATTCAAGCTGATAAGCCACTGGTCCTACATGCTTCAACACACGGTACAGTCAGATGAACCTAGGGCTCAACTTGCCCTTCCTTCCAAATCTGAAGATCTTCTTCCAAGGTGAGACCTTTAGAAAAACCTGATCTCCCACCGCAAATTCAATGTCCTAAATGCTTTAGATCCGCATATGACTTTTGTCTATCCGAAGCTTCCTTTAACCGCACTCGAATCACCTTTACTTTTTCTCCCGTATTTGATATCAATTCAGGACCCAACAACTGTCGTTCCCCTAATTCAGTCCAACAAGTAGGGGTACGACATCTACGACCATATAATGCTTCATAAGGTGCCATTTGGATACTGGATTGATAACTATTGTTATACGCGAATTCTGCGAACGGTAGAAAATCCTCCCAACTACCTCTGAAGTCAATCACATAACCCCTTAACATGTCTTCCAAAATTTGGATTACTCTTACCGACTGACCATCTGACTGAGGATGGAAAGTCGTGCTGAAGTTTAACTCTGTCCCCAAACCTCATGCAAAGCTTTCCAAAATCGTGATGTAAACCTAGGGTCCCTATCCGATATTATAGACACTGTTACCCCATGCAACCTTACGATCTCCGATACATACAACTTAGCCAACTTCTATAGCGAGAAATCCGTACTAACTAGTAGAAAATGGGCAGTCTTCGTCAACCGATCCACTATTACCCAGACGGAATCTTTCTTAGTAGGTGATAAGGGTAACCCACTAAAAAATCCATCGTTATCCGTTCCTATTTCCATAATGGAATCTTCACCAGTTGTAGCAATCTCGACTGTAATTGATGTTCTGCCTTCACTTGGTGACACGTCAAGCACCTACTCACAAAATCTGTAACCTCCCGCTTCAACCTTGGCCACCAATACTGTTCCCGTAGATCTCGATACATTTTATTTCCTCCGGGGTGCATAGCATAAGGGCTACTATGCACCTCTCGCAGAATCATTTGTCTCAAATCCGAATCCATGGGCATACAAACTCTTCCACGAAAACAAAGCACTCCATCCTTACTCGTTCCAAAATCCCCTATTACACCACTTTCAACTTGTTGAATTAAGGGACCCAACTTTTCATCTGATAATTGCTTCTCCTTAATCTAACCCAACCACACAGGCTTCATCTAAAGTTTGGCTAGAAGACCACCATCTTCATACAGACTGAGGTGAGCGAACATCGCTCTCAAATCCGATATTACCTTACGACTCATCACGTTTGCTACCACATTAGCCTTTCGAGGATGATACTCAATTGAGAAGTCATAATCCTTTAATAGCTCCACCCACCTCCGTTGTCTTAAGTTCAACTCCTTTTGGGTAAGGAGGTACTTAAGACTCTTATGGTCCGTATAAATGATCGACTTCTCAGCATAGAGATAATGCCTCTAATTTTTTAAAGCAAAAACCACAGCAGCCAATTCCAAGTTATGAGTAGGATAGTTGACTTCGTGCGGCCTTAACTGACGAGATGCATAAGCCACCACCTTTCCACCTTGCATCAACACACATCCCAAGCCCGTGTGTGATGCATCACAGTAAACAATAAACTCTTTTCCAGCCTTAAGTTGAATCAGTACTGGCACTTCCGTCAAAATCTTCTTCAATTTCTCGAAACTCTCTTGTTGTTTATCTGCCCACACAAACGGTACTCCCTTTCGCAACAGTTTAGTTAGGGGTGTAGCAATCAATGAAACCCCTCAACAAAGAGTCTATAATAGCCAGCCAAACCTAAGAAACTCTGAATCTCAGCCACTAACTTCGGTGGTTTCCAATCCAACACAGCCTCTACCTTCCGAGGATCAACTCTGATTCCTTCGGCTAACACAACATGTCCCAAGAAAGTCACTTCCTTCAGCCAAAATTCACACTTACTGAATTTGGCATAAAATTGCTTTTCTCGTAGTATTTACAATACTATGCGCAAATGTGAGTCTTGCTCTTCTTCATTCCTCAAATATACCAAGATATTATCTATGAACACCACTACAAACCGGTCTAGAAAGGGTTGAAAGACTCGATTCATCATGTCCATAAATACAGCTGGTGCATTGGTCGAACCAAATAGCATCACCAAAAACTCATAATGTCCATAACGAGTTTAGAATGCCGTCTTATGAATATCTGCCTCCTTAACCTTGAGTTGGTGATAACCCGATCTCAAATCTATCTTGGAGAAAACTGAAGCTCCTCTCAACTAATCAAATAGGTTATCTATTCTCAACAATAGATACATATCCCTGATCATCAATTTATTCAACTGTCTATAATCAATGCACATACGCATTGACCTATCCTTCTTCTTGACAAACAAGACGGTGCTCCCCACGGAGACACGCTCGGTCGAATAAATCCTCGATCCAACAATTCTTGAATTTGAGCCTTAAGCTCGCTTAACTCCTTCGGCGCCATTCTATAAGGAGCAATGGACACCGGAGTCGTTCCGGGCAAAAGCTCAATGTCAAACTCTACTTCCCGGTCTGGAGGTAAATTCAAAAGTTCTTCGGGGAAGACATCTGAATATTTTTTACCGTTCTAACATCTTCCACCAATAATTCCTTGGCATCCAAAGCACTAATGAGAGCTAAGAATGCGCCACACCCTTTCTGCACCAACTTTTCTACCTTTAAGGCAGATACCACATTTGCTAAATAGTTTCTCCATTCGCCTATCATCACCACTTCTTTATCTTCCAAAGTCCTTATCGACATCATTTTGCAAACAATCCAAGTCGCGATTGCATCACCAACCAGTCCATGCCCAAAATAAGGTCAAACTCGTTGAAAGGTTGTTCCATCAAATCTGCCAAAAATACTTCTCTTTGAATTTCTAAAGGCACATCTCTAAAAAATTTATTCACGATCACAGACTGTCCTAAAGGACTAATTGCTGTCATCTCTCTATCAGTAATCCCAGATCTAATATTTAGATTTCTTGATATAGCACTAGCAACATACGAGTGGGTAGACCCAATCGATATCTATCAAAACTGTAATAGGTACATCAAAGATGAAGAACGTACGAATTATCACATCAGGTGCATCGCCATCCTCTCGACGCCTGACTGCATAGACTAACACCTTGACCTCGTCTAGTGCTATTACCACCACGACCTGGTCCACGGCCCCTCGGTGGCTGTTGAGCACCTCTAGTTGGCTGTGCATCAGGGTTACAAGTTTCTTGAGTCGGAGCAGTCCGACGAGGATAATTCTTAAGCTGGTGGTCCTTAGAACCACATTTAAAACAACCACCGGTTCTCTTCTAGTATTCTCCGGGGTGTCATCTTCCATAGTCAGTACATGGTTGGATCTGGTTGGTAGCCACAAATGTTCTAACTTGAGCTCGCTCATCATTTCGAGGCCTCTTTTGGAACCTTTTAACAGAACCCGAGTATTTAAAGTCCTTCTTGCCTCTGCCTCTTTCCCATTTCCGACGTTTCAAGTTCTTAGCTTCTTCATCTATCTTGGCTTTCTCCACAAACATGGAAAAAGTCCTTTCCTATTGCGGGCTATCAGAACCCGCAACTCATCATTCAGCCTATCCTCAAAGCGTACACAGCGCTCATGGTCAATTGGCACTATTGTCCTAGCATAACGATTCAAGCATAGAAATTCTGCCTCGTAAGCTACCACCGTCTTATTTTCTTAAACCAGATTCAAGAATTCCTTCCTCCGGACATCCACATAACTTGCCCCTGCATACTTTCCTTGGAAAGCAGCTTTGAAGAAATCCCAAGTAACACGTTCAGCCTGGGTCCCTTCTCGAATAGTAAGCCACCATTGATACGACTCGTCCCTCAACAAGGACACAACTCCTCTTAATTTCTGCTCGGCAGTACATTCCAGATCGTCCATAATTCACTCCACAGCCTCGAGCCAATATTCCTCAACATTTGGGGCTACTCTAGAAATACCCCTAAAAGTCTCAGCACCATTTGATCTGAGTGGCTCCGATATTGACCCACGAGCTACTGGCCCTGATCTAGCCCCAGCAACCCTTTCCAAGACTCGTAACATTGCTTGAGATAGAGCAATGTCTTCTCTCATACGGTCATGGAATCCATTTTTGACACAGGTGATGCAGGTGCATCCATTTCAAGCATATGTCCCGATGCCTCAAACACGGGTATAGCACCTCGGCCTCTACCACGGCCACGTCTACCATGTCAACATCCTCAAGCGCTTTTATTGACTAATTTGGTTTAATCTGATTACAAGTTTTATGAATCAAAATACTATTTCAGTGTTTATTAACGATATTTTATGAGATATAAGAGATAGAGTTTGTTTTCGCAAACACATCCTATGGTCTCAATCTCTATAGTTTCAACACCTAAAACTAGAAGTTCTAGAGTATTCCTATGATCATATCACAATAATAATTATTCAATATACGAATACTTATTTGGCTTGGTGCCAGATGCTCGTGGTGCCATACTACTTTTAACACATAAATTCTATAAATTCAAAACAGTTTTAAATGAAAATTATTGTTGAACCCAAACCACAACTGAGTTTTGAAATAAAATTTAACACCCCAAATTTAATCTATGCATTAAGATTAGATTTGACATGTCACACGAATTGAACATATGTATTGTCTTTTAAAGATTCAAAGAAAACAGATTTTCAAAAAGATTTTGAAAAGGTGTTTATTGAAAACTGATGTTGATTGTTAAATCTAATAATTTGAGTCGTAAAAATTTATAATTTAAAACCTAATACAAATTTATTTAATGTTCGAGAATTTAACAAAGTTCAAGAAATTTTGAAAATAAGGATTTTAAAAGAATTGTTATAAAGAAACTTTTGAGTTAAAATATTTAAGAATAAAACCCTTTTGCACGTTTATTTACGGAAACGTTTATTTCTATTTTAGAAAAATAAAATCCCACTTAAGTACTTTAATGCATATCATAGAATCCATCCATATGTAAAACATCCATAAAATTTAACTAGAGGTCTTATTACAACATAACTTAAATAGAATATATTAAAAGTACTTTAAAGAAATCCGAAATTTAAATAACCCATTATTCGTAGTATGGTCTCCACTGAGTCGTCCCCGGCCCAAGCCTTCATCATTGATTATTACCTGAGAAGGGTAAAGAAAATGGGGGAGTTATTTAGAACTCAGTGTGTAACTCACTTACTATAGTCCACTGGGCCAAAATCATTTAAGCATTTATTTAGGCCTGAGCCCATTACAAATATAACAATTTAACATGTATAGAATGCATGTGATATGCAATTCCCAAAACCAAACCTAAATTTCCATCCGCTACACACCACCCGTACCAACAAGCACCCCTGTGGGGAGCTTTAGTTACCCACCCTGCCAACACACCAAACTGGGCATAAAGCCATCAGAATTTTGTAGCAAAGCTACCAGAACTTCTCTTCATCATAATAGCCCAACCCATGCAATCATGTATATAATATGCATAACAATACATTCATATAATTATTCCAACATAAGGCCCATTATAAAAGTTATTACAATCTGGCCCATTTCACATTTTGGCCCACATAATCTCATATCACATTTGGCCCATTTAGCAGATATCACATATGGCCTATTTATCAAATATCACATATGGCCCATTTATCAAAATCACATATGGCCCTATTTATCAAATATCACATATGGCCTAATTGTCAAATATCACATATGGCCCATTTATCAAATATCATATATGGCCCATTAATCAAATATCACATATGGCCCATTAAGTCACTTTTATCGATTTAGCCCATTAAGGGCAATTTCATAATTTTCACAATCTTAATACCGCTTTCATAGTTTTTACCATTAAAGTGTTAAATATACCATTTTACCAGATTTCATCAACTTTGCGATTTCAATCTAGCTATTAATACGATGTGGTTATCTAACCCGCGAGATACGGTGTGAGATTACGCACCTGATTACGATGAGCTATACACTTTCCTAATCGTCGACACCTAGAAATGTTATAACGCTCAATTAGAACACTTAACACTTAAAAAAAATCTATTCCAAGATAAGCGGTCTAGATTTTTACCCTCGAAAACTCGAACAACTACTATTTGTCGGTTCTCCCCGATTGACGATTCAAAACCCGGTGGAAAATCTCTAATCATTGGTGCCTCACGACTACGAACAACCTCGAATAATTGATTTTCACTGGAGGAGGTTCCACAACTCGATGAAAAATCTCAGATTGTCGAAACAGCCCTTCGCTTGAATCTAGAGGGAATAACGAATTCGCCCCTCTTTTGATCACTATTCACCACCCTTTTTGATCGTTTCTTGCTTGCCTCCATTGACAAAATAATATTAGTCCAACTAATATTCCAAAAATTAAGACGATTGATTTGAAGGGGAAAAATCAGCTTACCACAAACCCTTACGTTCAAAGGATGAAAATCAAGCAATAGCGTCCCTAAAGTAACATCGATTAGTAAACCCCATCATTAACAAAATAATGAATAAAATGGAATCCTCGATAGAAACCCTTACCTTAAAATTTTGGACAGAATCCTAGCGATTCACGATGATTTTGGACACTTCAAGTTCTGGCCTTCCACTAAGTTTCTATGATGGCAAAAATGAATTGAATGAGATATGGTGTGATAATGATCTCGATCCAAAAAGACCATCCCACATCAACATGTAAATTCGGCACAAAGAAAAAGGGAAAAAAAATAAAAATACTAAAGTATTATACTAGTCACTTACCGAGTGATCAAAGTGTGAGAAGAAAAGAATTAAATGATTTGAGAAGAAGATAACTGTAGTTAAATATTTGGCTATGAAGAAAAAAAATTGAAGGAGATGGTGTTAGCAACATTCGGCCATGGAGGAAAAGAAAAGAGAGAAAATGTTGGATAGATTTTGTAAGAAGAAGGAGATGAAATAAAGGTATAGGACAATTAGGTGTTTCGGTTTTGATTCATTTCAAGAATGAAAGATGAACAAAGAGAGGGGTTTGAGGCTAGAGAGCATTCGGCAATGGAGAAAGAAAAGAAAAAGAAAATGGCCTACCAAGGTGTTATAGTTTCGGCACTAGGAAGAAATGACTTGAAAGAATAGGCTAAACAATACCAAAATGGTCAAAAATATGAATAACTAAAAAAAACAAAAGATGCTTACCTAATGCTCAAAGTGCATTCGGGAAGGGAGAGAAAAGATGAAGAGAAAATGTTTTGATAGAAAACAAAAATGACCAAAAAGAAATATGCCCAACAAGCACCTATCCTTACTCAAAAGTCTTCAAAAATTTGGCCACCCCCCCTTATCCCCTAAAACCGTCCAAGATCATGGACACAAGGTCAAAGTTTGGCCAATCCAAACTTTCCAAAACATCCTCCTTGTAAAGTGTCTTGTGTTCCCCTACATACCATAACCTCATGATTCCCTTCCTTAAGTTTACGCTTGCCTTTTTCCCTTAGCCACCTTTCCAAAAAAAAAGTCTAAGCTACCATAAATACTAGCTTGACCGACACTATGAAGATGGGAAGCAAAAAAATAAAAATTTCACATGCATAATAAGGGATTCGAACCTCTTCCCTCAAGCAAACACTCATGGCGCCATATCCCCTTTACTACTTGCTCATCTTATGCTAACTTAAACCTCTTAGTTACCTTAAGCATTAAGGTTACTTGATCCACTTCAATAAAGTACTATTTACCAAAATTTATTCCAAAATCCAATTAAATCCTGAGGCTTCTCGAGACTATTAAAACACACACATTGAATCATTTCACTAGCTAAGCACCAAAATTATGCAACATATCGATTCTCAATCAAATTTTTTTTAGGATGTTACAAACTGAGTTTCTTTTCAAGTTATTTTCCAATTCATTCTTTTTGTCTTTGCATCTTTAGTTTAGTAGTCGTTAATTTAGATTACAGCAAGTTCACTTATTTTAGGCTAAATAATAAAAAGAAAGTTAGTATTAGTACTTTTAGTTCCTTTGGGATCGATAATCTCATCTTGCCTAAGCTATACAACTATTCGATAGGTACATTTGCCTTTAATCATTGTCAGAGTTAGTTTCTAGGTTCGATCTCGTTCATTATAAATTTTAAAACTCGACAAAACATACGATCAATTTCATATTGATTAAATGTCTTGAATGCTTAAATATTAAGTTTATTTGTATATAATTTACTAAGATTTTGAAAGCTTACTCTGTGTGTGTTTTCTCTGTTTTATAGATCGTCAAAGCTACTGAAGGCTCGGGATCGTCGAGGATCGTCATCACACTACTCAACTTGTTTTTGGTACATTTTAGAAATGTATATAGCTAAATATGGCATGTATAGGTTAGATATATGTTTATGATTATGAAGTGGACATAGCCATGTGAATTGGTTAGTTATGTGTAGCCAATATGCTTAAATGAATGAGTTATATGATGCATATTTTAGTATGGTTTGAAGCACAAGAAATGGTTAAGATTTTATGGTAAGTAAGGGACGACTTAAACTTGTGTTCATATGAGATTTATTCATGTAGTTTTGGTATGAATGGTATTGGTTGTGAAGGTATAGATTGAATGGTTATTTTGGTATGATCTTGGTTGCGAAATATGCATGAGATGTCTTGGTAAATTGATTGTAGGTTTGGACCCTAAGTGGGTGGCATTTTGGCCTTGCAAATGGCCTATAATGTCACACGGTTGTGGCACACAAGCGTGCCTAGTGACCATGGGGCTAAGTCAGTAGCTAGCCTAAGAGCACTGGCCAACACGAGCGTGCCTAGTAGCCATGTGAAAAAGTTAGTATACGGCCTAGGAGTACATAGCCTTAGCACACAGGGTGCTTGGTGGCCGTGGAGTTAAGTCAAATTAGACCACGGGGTAAACACACGGGGCTGTCTAGCTGTCGTGGGAGGCACACGGCGTACCCACACGAGTGTGTAGCCCATGAAACTTAGAAAAGTTTTAAATTTTGAAAAATTTTGTATGTGTTTCGATTTAGTCCCGACCCGATTTATAAACATGTTTAAGGTCTCGAAGACTTAGATAGGGGACACTATGATTGAGATTGATGAATGATTGTATGAAAATTTTGTAAATGTTTTCGATCTATTCGGTAACACCTTTAACCTTAGTCTGGCGAAGGATACGAGTTAGGGGTGTTACATTTAGTTGGTATCAGAGCAACGGTTTAGTTGATTCTCGACGGTTTAGTTGATTCTCGAACTAACGTACCGTGTCAGAGTTTAGCTATACATGCCATATATCTGAATTGTGATAGTGTGATGAATCCTGACGTGAAAAAAATGTGATTTTTATATAGTAATGGATCCCGAAAGAGTCGTAGCTGATAACGTAGAAAGCAATGGGCCTGCTTTCACACAAGGGACAGTGCCATCTGATTCGAGACCGACTACGAATGGTCAAGAGGGAGAAGCTAAACAAGCTTTCTTCCAGTTGATGAGTGAGTGGTTCACACAATTTATGGGGAATAATTTGACCGTTTCACAATCTCCGCCCCCGATTAATCCCCCTCAGACATCTTCTATGCTTTCGACTATGAATCTGAATCTAATGAACAAGCCTCCGGTTGATAAAATTCATAAGTAGGGGGCCAGAGAGTTCAGGGTCACTAATGATGATATTACCAAGAAATTATATTCTGAAGCTCGTAATGAAAGAAAAAGATTGATGAGTAATTTTTCTCAACCTTTGACGAAATAATATAGAGATGCAAGCAATAGATCAAATGCTTCACTTGGATATACAAGTAGAGATCGTGAATGTTGGTCTAAGAACTCAAGATCCAATTGAATCAAATGATGAAAGTACTAAAAGCGACAAACCTGAGTGTAAACAGTGTGGAAGACAACATGGTGGAAAATGTTGGGGCAAGTATAACAATAGAGTTTGTTATAATTGTGGATCACGAAAACACTTCATTCGAGACTACCCAAATATGTGAAGTGTTGGAAATGTCAGATCAGAGTGATTCGAGTGTAAGCGTTGTGGTAAAAGACATCTGGGGAATTATAGATTGAATAATCAAGCTTTCTTCAGATGTGGATCGTTAGATCATTTTATTCGAGACTGCCCAGAGTCTGTTGAACAAGAGATTACTCAGAATCTGATATCAAATAACGCTCCAGAGAGAGATAGACCTTCCCAAAATACAAGTAATGTCAGTAGTAGACAGAGGTCTACGAGGGATACTGTTACAAAATCTAAATTTAAAGAGCCAACTAGAGCATATGCTATTCGAGCTTGTGAGGAAGCTTCATCTTCAAGTATTATTATGGGTACGATCGCTTTGTATAACACTTATGTGATTGCATTGATAGATCCTGGCTCTACTCATTCGTATATATACATGAATCTAGTAAACAGCAAGACTTTGCCTGTAGAATCTACTAAGTTTGTTGTTAAAATATTGAAAACCTAATAAAAGTGTTTTGGTTGACAGAGTATGCAAGAATTGTCCGTTAATGTTTCGAGATATCTTTTTCCCTGCTGATTTGATGCTTTTGCCTTTTGATGAGTTGATATCATTCTGAGTATGGACTGATTGACATTACATGATGCTGTTGTTAATTGTAAAAGAAAGGCTATTGATTTGAGAGGTTAGAATGATAAAATGGTTTGGGTTGAGTTAAATGATTTGAATGGTTATATGTAACTGAATCTATTAATCTGTCTGGAAACAAATTTGAATGTACATGTGTGAATTGAGGGATAGTCTGGAAGAAGAATTCGTATTCTTGAAGACTTGATACTGAATTATATTTATATGAACAATTCTATTTGGGAAACGTGGTGATAAATTAAAGTTAGTTCAATTGTTGAAGTTTTCTTTTACACGAAAATAATTTCGACTGAGATATCACTTATGGTTTAGTCTGAGTGTAATAAAGAGAATTATGAATTTTGTCCTTGTGTTAATGAATGAAAGGTCTGAACTTGGCACAACAAGGTTAGATTCAATTGTCGAAAAACTGTTGAGTCTATAAGTGATTCTTATCCAAGAAAAATGATTATGGTTTTGAATATTTTGTTTTAGCAATGAATACGTGATTGATTTTATCAGGTAATGAATAGTTATTAGTTGAATTAGAAGTTAAATAAATTTTTAATTAGCGAAGCCGTGAAATTCAGAAATGTGTCAGCAAACTATAAGTTAAAAGGACTTCATCATAAATATATTTCTAATTCAGAATCTCAGATGTGGTATCAATGATTATTTGTTATTTCGAGATAGAGTGTGTATGCTGAAAAGTTCAATAAATGTATACAAAAAATTGGTGCTGCTTAGAAGATTGGTAATGAAATGTTAGTGAAACGAGCTCAGTGTGATTCAAATTCTGATTTTGAATTTCAAATTGATAATGATGATTGCTTGAGATTCTGAGATTGAATATGTGTTCCGGGAAACCCAGAATTAATTCAATTAATCTTGAATGAAGCTCATGATAGTCGTCTATCTGTACAACGGGGTAATACCAAGATGTATCATGACATGAAGCAGCACTATTGGTGGTCTGGTATTAAGCCTGATATTTTTTACTTTGTTTCAAAATGTTTAGTCTGTCAGCAAGTGAAAGCTGAACATCAGGTTCCGTCTGGGTTGCTACAACCAATTCTGATTCCTGAGTGGAAATGGGATAGAGTAACGATGGATTTTATTTCTAGTTTGCCCCTAACTCTGAGAAAGAAAGATGTATTATGGGTCGTAGTTGATCGACTAACAAAATCTGCCCAGTTTATTTCGGTAAGATCTAACTATTCCCTTGATAGATTAGTTGAGCTATATATTACTGAGATTGTGAGATTGCACGGAGTGTCAATGTCCATTGTGTCAGACAGAGATCTGAGGTTTACATCACGATTCTGGAAGAAATTGTAAGAAGCTTTAGGCACAAAGTTGCATTTCAGTACAACGTTTCATTCACAAATGGATGGTCAATCCGAGCGAATCATTTAGATTCTTGAGGATATGTTAAGATGCTTTATATTTGAGTTTAACGGTACGTGGGAACAGTACTTACCCTTGATCAAATTTGCATATAACAAAAGTTTTCAGTCGAGCATTAAAATGGCACCTTATGAAGCTTTGTATAGACGTAAATGTCGTACACCTCTGTATTGGATTGAGCTCAGTGAAAATAAGTTACACGGTGTAGATTTGATAAAAGATTCAGAACAGAAAGTGAAACTGATCCGAGATTGCAACTGCTCGATTTTAGTCCTAAACGGAATGGTGGTTTCAAATCACGAATCTGAGTCAGAAAAATTTTTAAATATTATTTTCTAAGTAATTTATGTGTGAATTGGTATGTGTGAAATTTTCGTGATTTAATTTTATTGTTTGAGTGTCGAATTATTAAAATGGGCTTAATCGTGTAAAGTGAAAATTTGATAGTTTAATGTGTTAGGACTAAATTGTGGATGTCTTTCTAATTAGAAGGATTTAAAATGCAAAAAGACCACTTTAATGATAGTGGCCGGTCATGTACTTTAATGACCTTATAATATAATGTTTTATTAAATTATAACAGAGGTTATGATAGTAATTAAATAATAAGTTAATATATATGTTAATAAAACATAATATGATATTATTTTGTTCATCTTTCATCTTGACCGAATACATGCAACAAAAGAAAAGAAATAGATAAAGCTTGGTTTGGCCATTCTTAATGTAACACCCTAGAAATCCGAGTATTGATATATTGCATGATTTGGTGTTTAGATTATGAAGGAAAATTTTCTTACTTTTATTTTTGTGTTTATTATAGTCCCAAGAAGAGTATAGCATAATTTGGGTAAGGAATAAATTTTATATTTGAGAATTTATTGAAGAGAAGCAAGTGTCATTAATACTTAAGTTAATTTAAGTGTTAATAAGTGACACAAGATGAGTACATGGCATGGTGGTGTTGGCGCATGAATTGGTGCATGAGGAAGAGGTTCGAATCCTTAAATAGCATTTGGACAACTTTTATTTTTGCTCTTCTATGGTAAGTGTCGTAAAGCTCATTTATGGAAAGTGTTGACCTTGTTATTTTTGGTTAGTGTATCAAAGGAATAAGGTGAGTGTTAACATATGGTATGGAATCAAGAACTTATGGAAAGATATGGAGACATGGGGCAAGTATCAAGGAGAATGTTTTGGAAACAAAATCATGGCCATTTGACCATGCATTTGGACGACAATATGGTCTGGGGGGGAGCCAAATTTTTGGTGTTAGTTTGGCTAGGATTTGAAGTCTCTTTTGGTCATTCTTAGCATATGTACAAAGTTTTGCAATCCTTTCTCAACTTTTCTCCCTTGGCGAATTTGTGCATTTGGCAAAGCCTAATTCTTTGACCATTTGGTCATTTTTTTGTTCATCTTTTGAATATTCTCTTGTGCCTCTTCTTAGTGCTGAAATTATTAGTACCAAAAGACCATATCTCTCTTTTGTTTTCTTTCTCCATTCCGAATGTACCTTGCTCTCTAATACATCTTATCCTTTTCTTTTCTTCTCTTTGAAAACCGAATCTTCATTATCATCTCTTCTCTTATTTAATTTCTTTTCACTCATCTTTTCGCATTGTTTTTCTCCATGGCGAATGTTAGTGAGCCATAGCGAATCATTTTTTTTTTTTCTTTGGTTATCATAGCTGAATCCTCCATCACTTAGAGACATCATTTTCAATCCTTTCTTTTCAACCGTGGACAAAAGGGTAAGAATTCTTTTTTAGTTTCGTTTAATTAGAAGTAGTCATGGCCGAATATTGATGGTGGTATGAAGGCTTTCTTAGATCGATATAAACGTTCATTCTATTAATGTTTATTTATGTTATATTTTAGTGCGATAACGAAAGATCGGAAATCAAGTGGTCATGAGTGACATAGAACGTTTGGATCGATTCTCCTTGTGGATCAAGAATATTTGTGGTAAGGAAATCTCGCCTTTAAGATCTTTAGAATTCTTATTTTGATATATTATTAGGATTAACTATCTTTTGATATTGAAGATCTTCAAAATAGGGAAGAAAAGGCGGTGTTTAGTTATCGTAAGAGGGCGGATCCACTATTCCCCTAAGTATAAGCGAAGGCGGTTTGATAGTTCGGGATTTTCCACCGGGTTGCGGACCATCTACCAAGGAAATCAATTATTCAAGTAGTAAGAACTCCGAGCCTTTGTGCGTTAGTGGATTCTCGATGAATAACGAATCGATAAACGAGGAGAAATCGAAAATTGAAGTGATCCAAAATCAAGAGGTAAGGTTTTGGATCAAATGTCTATAACATATTTTGTTCATGATAATGTCCTAATAAGATCGTATTATGTTTAGGTGTTGAAGAGCGGGAAGGTTAGTACTCACGATATCGAGGTGTGTAACTTCACACTTTTCTCGGGTTTAGATGTTATTCGTGGTATGATGTTAAATCGTAAAACGACTAGATCGGTATAAAACGTAAAAATTGGTATTTGGTGAAATTACATGAAAATGGATAATATGGTGAAAATTACGAAAAAGCCCTCGATGAGTTAGATGGAAAATATAAATTTTCATGTCTTCGTAAAATGGATCGATAAATTTGATAATTAGTAATTGGGCGAAATCTCATTAGATCGATAATTTGGGCGAAATCTCTATTAGATCGATAATTGAATGAAATCTACATTAGATCGATAAATGGGCGAAAACTCGCTAGATCGTAAATGGGTCGTAATCTCATTAAATTGTTAAGCGAAATGAAATCCTCGCTAGATCGTTAAATGGGCCAAATTCCTACTAGGCCGTAATTTTGGGCCTAAGATATTAAATTGCTAAAATGGGCCAAATGTTTGGGCCTTAATAAAAATCTGAAATATTGACTCTTGTTAATGGGCCTTTTTAATAAAATCATTATATGATCATAGACTACTTTGCATACATATTGCATGGGTTGGGAAAATGATGAAGAGAAGAAAGACCTGTTGCCAAAATCTTGTTCGGTGGCTTTGCCACAAAATTATGGCTAATTGCCTCTAGTTCGGTGGCTTTGCCACAAAATTATGGCTAATTGCCTCTAGTTCGGTGGCTCTGCCACAAAAATTTATAAATGGCTATTTGCCTCTAGTTCGGTGGCTCTGCCACAAAATAATAATTGGCTCAATGCCTCTAGTTCGGTGACTTTGTCACAATCAAGTTCGGTGGCTCTGCCACAAATATAAAATGGCTTAATGCCTACGATTGGTGTGATGGCGGGGTGGGTTGACTTGATCCCCACAGGTGTGATGGTTGGTACGGGGGTGTGTAGCGGATGGAATTAGGTTTGGGAGGGAAAAATTCATTTTTACATGCATGTTATTAATTATGTTATTCATTATGCTATTAATTATGTTATTAATTATGTTGTTAATTACGCTTATGGGCTCAAGGCCCAAATCCATAATTTGAAAATCGGCCCAATGGACAAAGTAAGTGAGTTATACACCGAGTTCTAAGTAACTCACTCCTCAAATTTTTCATCTCGGGTAATGGAAATTGACGTGGACTTGGTAGAGGATGACTTCGTGGAGGCTATCTTGCAAAACATGGGTTTATTAAACTCGAACTTTTTAATAAGTATTTTACTATTTTGGGTCAATGTAATAAGGGCCTCTATTAATAATTCATGGATTTTTATGTGTGTTTGGTTTTAAACTATATTTTGGACATTTAAATATGGGCTTATGATTATATGATGTTTTATCAAAATAAATTGGGTTTTCAAATATATGAAATTCCTTTATAAATATTTTATTATTTTTAACTCTTAAATAAATTATCTAAGGGTTTTGATAATACAATGTTAATGATGTTTTTTCAACTAATGTTTTCTAATATACATCAAATTTAAAATACTCTTCTGATTTTTATTAAACCTTGTAATTAAAAATAATATTGTAGATTTCAACTCATTGAAGATTTTAAAATAGCTCGATTCATGTAACAAACCAAATCTAGTCTTAATGCATGATCGAGTTTCGGGTGTTACACTTAAGCTTAAATTAAGGTATGTAACTAGCTCGGTTTTTAATAATTTTTACGTTTTTGAGATCGTTGCTTCGAAAACTATAGGACCTATGTTAGAATTTTTTATTTTGATGCATGTGTGATGTTCGGCCATGGATGGAAACTTGTGTTTTGTGATGTTTGATGATTATATATTAAAGATATGTTTTAGATTAACATGTTTTATATTGGGAATTTTGATGCTTTTTAGTAATTAGGACTAAATTATGAAATTTGTAAATTGAAGGGTTAAAATGTGAAATAAATGGATTATATGGACTTGTATGGACATGAGTAGCATTCAGCCCTAAAGGAGTATGTTTAAATTTTGCATATTTTGTGTTTTATGCAGTAGGGACTAAATTGTAAAAATTGTATATGTCAGGGGTAAAAGCATAAATTTACATAATTATGTGTTTTTGGTTAAATTGAAAGAAAATATATTTGAATGAGTTTAATTTGAAATTATTTAGATCAAGAACAAAGAGAATCGGGATTGGATCGGGGAAAAGTAAAGTTGAACGAATAGCCAGGAAACCTAGTCTGTCGATTTCCGAGGTAAGTTTTTAAGCAATTGGTTGAATTAAATTTTATTCGATATTATTATGAATATGTTAAAGTGAAGTAAATATGGTTAATCTTATAATGCCGAATGTGGCATGGAATATATTAAGTATTAGCCAAATGTGTGGTTAGTATACATATATAAATAAGTTTTGATCATTTGACTTGGATGAATGTATATATATATATATATATGTGTGTGTGTGTGTTAAGAGAAAGTTAAATGTGAAAATGATAGAAGAGTTGGTTGTATTTAAATAGGTAGATTTATATGTGTAATTATTATTTCCAAATGTGATGGTGTTGAGAAGGAGAAATGAGTTGTTTTGAACATGTATATATATGTGTGTGTGTATGTATGAATGAAAATGGAATCATAAGTGTTTTTATGAATAGTGGAAGGATTGGTTAAGGGGCACTATGTGTGCGAGCTTAAATATCGAGCATTGTGTGTGTGAAATCGGTCGTATGGCACTAAGTGTGCGAAAAATAAGTAATGGCACTAAGTGTGTGATACATTACAAGCTAATGGCACTACGTGTGCACTTTATTAAAGTAACGACACTAAGTGTGCGATACATTACATGAATTGCATTGTGTGTGCAAGTTTACGGATCCTCTAAAGACATAAACTAAGGAATGGTGAATAACGAGAGGAAATTAATAGGTAAGTGATGCAGAATAGTTGAATAATTTTAATACTTATGAGGTAAGTTGTTCTTGTTTATGAAATTATAGAAATGAGATGTGATCATTAATCTTTGAGTTGTTTGAGGTGGAAGAATAATATATGAGTTTTTGGTTTTGAAACTATTAAATATGGTAAATATTGAATTGTGACATGTTATATATTTACGGTTATGAGTTAGTTGATGTTCAAGTTAAACTGATTTAATTCGTATAATGTTTAATTGTTTATTATACCATTGCTTAAAATTTACTAAGCTATGTTAGCTTACTGTGTGTGTTCATTTGACTATTTTATGGATTTTGAATTCTAAGTTCGACCTCTGGGATCATCGCCAAAGTCAATCACATTATCGTCAATACTTTGGTACCTTTTTGGAATCGAACTTAAAGTCTATGGCATGTATAGGCTAAGTTACTTTTTGAATTGACTCAAATGGTGTATATGTGAATGTATGTAAATTCCATGTGAAAATGGCTTATTTTCTATACTTGGGTTAGTTGAATATGCTTGAGATTATGCATATGTTTGTGCATTTATTGTCTTGATATAAGCTTGTGTTCATGAAATTATGAAAGGTATTTTATTGATATGTTTCGAATGAATACTACATGTATGACTTTAAAGCTAACTAATGTTAATATATGCTTGTCATAGATGAAATTATGTACGGTTAATGTTAGGTGTTTATTGAAGAAGTTGAATGAATGTACAATTTGATTAATTTGGTGAATAAGTGCATAAATTTTTTTTCAATGATTAGCTAGTTTAGTTTTAAATAGGAAAGCAAACCACAGTCACAGCTTAAATACTTTGCATGAAAGTCATATTAGTTAACTGAATATGTATATACATATATAGTTAATTGATTAGTTATGTGTATGATTATATCTAAGTTTACTTATGTACTTAGTATGCCGTGTGGATATTTTAGGTTAATAAGTAAGGTAGCCAATTTGTGCATGTGATAAATGGTTTAGATCCTATATGTGGATTGACATAGTTTAAGAATTTTGCAAGTTAAGTATATCTTTATTTCATGGTACTTTCGGGTATACCCATTTGAATGATGGATTGTTTTGTTAAATTGATTGTTGTTCGTTAATGATTAATAAATTATTAACTTTATGAATTCAACTTGTAAGTATGGAGTATTTATGCATTACTATTGAAATGAATAAGTTATATGAATGTAATGAATTATGGTTAATTTGGTAATACCTTGTAACCCTAATTTGGTGATGGAAGTGGGTTAAGGGTGTTACATTTGATTAGTATCAGAGCTACGATTTAGTCGGTTCTCGGACTAACGTAGCGCGTGTGAGTCTAGCTATACAAGCCATAATTTATAATGTGATAGTGTGATGACTTCTAAAAATGAAATGTGTTTTCTTCTTTTGTATAGTAAATGGATCATGATCCCAAGTGAGCTATAGCTGACGACGTTGAGAGTTTGGTGCCTGCTCCCACACAAGGGACCACACCGGATGAATCTTGACCAACTGCGAGTAATCCTGATAAGGGGGCTAAGCAAGCCTTCTATAGTATAATGAATGATTGGTTCAATCAATACATCCGGACCAATCCGGCTGTTCAACAACCTCTGAATCTGAATACTCCACCTGTAGTATCGGTGGACCCCCGATTGTTAATCTTGAGAAAGTAAATAAGCCTCCGGTTGACAGAATTAGAAAACACGGGGCTCAAGAGTTTAGAGCCAAAGTGATGATGATGCTGAACGAGTTGAATTTTGGCTCGATAACACAATTCGTGTTTTTGATGAACTATCATGCACACATGATGAGTTCCTGAAGTGTGTTATATCTTTATTACGGGATTCTGCCTACTATTGGTGGAATACACTCGTATCAGTTGTTCCAAAAGAATGAGTTACATGGGCCTTCTTTTAGACGGATTTTCAGAAGAAATATATCAGCCAGCGATTCATAGATCCAAAATGCAAGGAATTTTTTGAGCTTAAACAGGGTCGTAAGATCGTATCTAGGTACGAATGCAAGTTTGTGAGACTTAGCCACTATGCTCGTGAGTTTGTTTCATCTAAGGCTGTTATGTGCCGAAGATTTGAAGAAGGATTAAACGAAGATATAAAATGAGTTTGTAAAGTCGAAGAGCTGGGGAAAGAAAAACGAAAAGCTGAGTTTGAAGCTAGAGACTTCCGTAAGAGATCAGCAGGTAAATTTCCTCAAACGTCATCAAAGAAGTTCAAAAATGATAGTACCCATTCCAAAGCTAACATAGGGATCTCTATACGAGAACAAACACCAGTGAGTTCATGAGCTACCTCGATTGCTAGTGTTGGCAATACTCGACT
The DNA here is from genome assembly GCA_025506655.1 of Gossypium rotundifolium. Taxonomy (NCBI): domain Eukaryota; kingdom Viridiplantae; phylum Streptophyta; class Magnoliopsida; order Malvales; family Malvaceae; genus Gossypium; species Gossypium rotundifolium. The sequence continues at coordinate 150,223,502 of CP106724.1, forward strand.
GAATAAGCCCCAGTGTCAACAGTGTGGTGGACGGCATTTTGGTGAATGTTGGGGTAAATCTAACAATCGTACTTCTTACAAGTGTGGTTTGTAGGACCATTTTATTCAAGATTGCCCGGAGACCTTTGAAAAGGATAATGCTCAGAGTGTAAGACCGTCCAGTACTGCAGCCAGAGGTAGACTATCTCGTAATGTGGGACATAGGAGCAGCACTCAGAGAGGGACTTCGGATGCAGCTATTCGATCAGAGGCCCGTGTGCCAGCTAGAGCCTATGCCATTCATGCCAGAGAGGAGGCTTCATCTCCAAAAGTCATCACCGGTATATTCACTCTCTTTGATACTAGTGTAATTGCTCTGATTGATCCGGGTTCAACCCATTCTTATTTGTGTGAAACGTTAGTAACCAGCAAGACTCTACCTGTTGAGTCTACTGAGTTTGTGATTTGAGTTTTGAACCCCCTGGGCCGATGTGTGCTAGTTGATAGAGTGTGTAAGAATTTTCCTTTACTGATTTGAGATTCATGTTTTTCGACTGATTTGATGTTGCTACCATTTGATGAGCTTGATATTATTCTCGGTATGGATTGGCTAATCGTGCACGATGTAGTAAGGAATTGCAGATGAAGGACTATTGATCTACGGTGCCAGAATAATGAGATAATTCGAGTTGAATCTGTAGATTTGAATGGGTTATCAGCAATGATATCTTTGATGTTAGCTCAACAGTATTTGAGAAAGGGCTGTGAAGCTTACTTTGCTTATGTGATCGATAGTAAAGTGACCGAAAAGAAGATTGAATCTGTACCAGTTGTTTATGAGTATCTGGATGTATTCTTGGAAGAATTGACGGGATTGCCACTTGTTCGAAAAGTAGAGTTTGGTATTGAGTTAATGCCAGGGACGACTCCGATCTCAATAGCTCCGTCTGAAATGGCAATCAATCCGAATTAAAAGAGTTGAAAGCTCAGTTGCATGAATTGACATATAGAGGTTTTTCTCGACTGAGTTTCTCTCCCTATAGTGCGCCAGATCTATTTTTAAAAAAGAAGGATGGAACTTTAATAATGTGCATCGACTATCGACAACTCAATAAAGTGACCATAAAGAATAAATATACGTTGCCACGTATTAACGATTTATTTGACCAGCTTAAGGTAGCTTCGGTATTTTCAAAAATTGATCTGAAATTAGGTTATTATCAGCTGCGAGTTAGAGATTCAGATGTACCCAAGACAATCTTTCGGACGAGATAGGGCGACCATTACGAGTTTTTAGTGATGCATGGAAATGGAAATGAAAATGAAAATTGGACTCACTAATGCTCTTCTTTGACATTTCATGGATCATTTAGGATGAATCTTGAACATTTGTATTCGGGACCATATTTAGATCGATTTGTGGTTGTATTCATAGATGATATTCACGATCTATTCGCGATGCCACCAAAGGCCTTAGGAAATCGAGCATGCATCCAGAACACTTGAGACTTGTGTTACTGATTTTCTAGCGTGATAAGAAGTTGTTTTATCGCGTGAAATTCGTAAAATGTGAGTTTTGGTTAAATGAAGTCGGACTTTCCTAGCAAATTTGGCTATAAAAGGCATGTTGTTTCATCTTTCCAAGTAACCAAAAATCGGGCATTAGGGTTGACTCCATAGCAAAACCACGAGTAAAATCTCAAGGTTATACTTGATTGGAAACCCTAAGGATCCAAGGTAAGATAAATTATTCGAAATGTTTCAAGTTTGAAGTTTTTTCGACGGGACTTGCGGGCTTAATGGTACTATAGTATTAGCCGATTTCAAGCTAGTAATTTGGGATTTGATTTACAATCATCCAATTCGAAAGGGTTTTCTATGATTGCAACTGGCAAAAAGTACCAAGATGAAAAAGTTGTATTATTCGGGATTTATGTAAAGGGGAGAACAGTGTTGACTTGGACCCACGAAAAATGTTGAAACATTACGATGTTAAGTTATTGACACAACGTGGAGAGTAGCGGATGGAGAGTGGTGTTGGTTGGTACGAGAGGTGCTAGAAGAGTTTTGATCACTAAAACCTTGTTAACTCACCCCATTGTGGGAAGCTACGATCATGAGGAGGCCATGCATGTTCGACAATACTTTTAGAATCTTGATGTAATAAGGCCAGGCCCACGTTATTTTTAGCGATGCATCCTTAAATGGTTTGATTTAAGTGCTTTGATGTAGGAGGGTAAAGTTGTAGCCTACTCCTCGAGACAATTGAAGCCGCACAAAAAGAACTATCCAACTCACGATCTCAAGTTGGATGCCATAGTTTTCACTTTGAAAATATGGCATCAATATCTATTTGGTGACAAATGCCATGTCAATTCTAATCACAAGAGTCTAAAATACTTAATGACTCAAAAGAATCTGAATTTGAGGCAGTGTCAATGGTTGGAATTGTTAAAAGACTGCGAGCTCATGATTGATTATCACCCGGGAAAGGCCAATGTGGTTGCTGATGCACTAAGCTGAAAATCACTATTTACTCTAAGTGTAATAAATGCAGATATAGTTATGACTGATGATGGTGTGATTATTGCAAAGTTAAAAGCGAAACTATTGTTCATTCAATAGATTTGTGAAGCTCAAATGGTTGATAATGATTTATTAGCAAAAAGGAATGGTTTGATGCTGAGGGATGCCTACGGTTCAGAAATCGAATATTTTTGCCTAAGAATCCTGATTTGATTCGAATTATTTGTGGTGAATCTCATAATAGTAGATTATCAATTCACCCGGGTAGTACGAAGATGTATAACTACTTGAGACAACATTATTGGTGGCACAGTATGAAACAAAATATTTTAGACTTTGTGTCGAAATGTTTAATATGTCAACAAGTAAAAGCTGAGCACCAGGTGCCATCGGGATTACTTCAGTCGATTATGTTACTTGAGTGGAAATGGGATCGAGTCACAATGGATTTCGTAGCCAGGTTACCGTTGACGCCGAGCAAGAAAGATGCAATTTGGGCTATTATTGATAGATTGATGAAATCGGCCCATTTTATTCCAGTACATATAGATTTTTCGCTTGATAAGTTAGCTGAATTGTACATTTCTCAGATCATACGATTGCATAGAGTACCTATTTCTTATGATAGAGATCCGAGGTTTACATCGCGATTTTGGAAGAAACTGCAGGATGCTCTAGGTACTAAATTTCACTTCAGTACTGCTTTCCACCATCAGTCATATGGTCAATCCGAACGAGTTATTCAGATACTCGAGGATATGTTGAGATGTTGTGTTCTTGAGTTTGAGGGTACATGGGAACGATACTTGCCTTTGATTGAATTTGCATACAATAACATCTTCCAAATGAGTATCAAAATGGCACCTTACAAAGCTTTGTATGGTCTTAAATGTCGTACACCTTTATATTGGACCGAGCTAAGTGAAAATAAGATACACGGGGTTGATTTAATCAAAGAGACTGAATAGAAAGTAAAAGTGATCCAAGAAAGTTTGAAAGCTGCGTTATATCTTCAGAAATCATATGCGGACTTGAAATGTAAAGATATAGAGTTTCAGGTGGGTGATCGAGTATTTTTGAAAGTTTCACCATCGAAAAAGATACTTAGATTTGGTTGTAAAGGAAAGCTGAGTCCGAGATTTGTTGGGCCATACGAGGTTATTGAGCGTATCGGGCCAGTTGCATACAGGCTGATGTTCCCATCTGAGTTAGACAAGATCCATAATGTTTTTCATGTATCGATGGTTCGACGATACAGATCCGATCCTTCTCATGTGATTAGCCCATCAGAGATTGAAATTCAACCTGACTTGACTTATAAGGAAGAACCAATTTGCATTTCAGCTCGTGAAGTGAAAGAGTTACGAAATAAGAAAAATCTCATTGGTTAAAGTTATGTGGCATAAGCACGGGGTTGAGGAAGCAACTTGGGAACTTGAAGATTCAATGAAAGAATGCTACCCACATTTATTCATCGGTAAGATTTTCAGGGACGAAAATCTCTTAAAGGGGAGAGTTGTAATAGCCCGATTTTAGTCCTAAACACAACGGTGGTTTCGGGATTACCAATCCGAGTCAAAAAATTTTTTAAATATTATTTTCAAAGTAATTTATGTGTGAATTGCTATGTGTGAAATTTTCTTGATTTAATTTTATTGTTTGAGTGTCGAATTATTAATCGCGTAAAGTGAAAATTTGATAGTTTAATGTGTTAGGACCAAATTGTGGATGTCTTTCTAATTAAAAGAATTTAAAATGCAAAAAGACTACTTTAATGATAGTGGCCCGTCATGTACTTTAATTGCCTTATAATATAATGTTTTATTAAATTATAACAAAGGTTATAATAGTAATTAAATAATAAGTTAATATATATGTTAATAAAACATAATATGATATCATTTTGTTCATCTTTCCTCTTGACCGAATACATGCAACAAAAGAAAAGAAATAGACAAAGCTTGGTTCGGCCATTCTTAAGCTTAAATTAAGGTATGTAACTAGCTCAGTTTTTAATAATTTTTACGTTTTTGATATCGTTGCTTCGAAAACTATCCGACCGATGTTAGAATTTTTGTTTTTGATGCATGTGTGATGTTCAACCATGGATGGAAACTTGTGTTTTGTGATGTTTGATGATTATATATTAAAGATATGTTTTAGATTAACATGTTTTATATTTGGAATTTTGATGCTTTTTAGTAATTAGGACTAAATTATGAAATTTGTAAATTAAAGGGTTAAAATGTGAATAAATGGATCGTATGGACTTGTATGGACATGAGTAGCATTCGGCCCTAAAGGAGTATGTTCAAATTTTGCATATATTGTATTTTATGCAATAGGGACTAAATTGTAAAAATTGTATATGTCAAGGGTAAAAGCGTAAATTTGCATAATTATGTGTTTTTGGGTTAAATTGAAAGAAAATATATTTGAATGAGTTTAATTTGAAATTCTTTATATCAAGAACAAAAAGAATCGAGATTGGATCGGGAAAAGCAAAGTTGAGCGAATAGTCGGAAACCTAATCATCGATTTTGAGGCAAGTTTTAAGCAATTGGTTGAATTAAATTTTACTCTATATTATTATGAATATGTTAAAGTGAAGTAAATATGGTTAATCTTATAATGCCGAATGTGGCATGGAATATACTAAGTCTTAGCCGAATGTGTGGTTAGTATACATATATAAATAAGTTTTGATAATTTGACTTGGATGAATGTGTATATATATATGTGTGTGTGTGTGTGTGTTAAGAGAAAGTTAAATGTGAAAATGATAGAAGAGTTGGTTGTATTTAAATAGGTAGATTTATATGTGTAATTATTATTGTCGAATGTGATGGTGTTGAGAAGGAGAAATGAGTTGTTTTGAACATGTATATGTATATATATATGTGTGTATGTATGAATGAAAATGGAATCATAAGTGCTTTTATGATTAGGGGAAGGATCGGTTAAGGGGCACTATGTGTGCAAGCTTAAATACCGAGCTGTAACATCCTGAAAAGGGCATATGCATTTTTGGCTTAATTGTACGAAATGACATGTTTTATGTGTTATGAATAAATTTTGAATATTTTGGAAACACAGGAATGTATGGAAATGTTACGTTAAAAAGAGGAAAGTTAACATTTTGGAAACCTAAGTAAAATAGGAAAGTGACCATTTTGGAAACCTAAGCAAAATAGGAAAGTGAACATTTTGGAAACCTAAGTTTAAAGAGCCAAACGAAAATTTTTGGAAACTTAGAAATAACTTAGAAATGTCGAGTTTTAAAGTTTAAAGGAGGAGATTAAGGCAAGGTAGCCTTAAGAGAAAAAGTATGTGAAATTTGACACACAAACAGGCTTGGAAAGGTGGCCTGAAGATGCCACTTAGGGCCTCTGAAAATGGCGCCACATGCAAGGGTGTTGGGCCTGAGTTCGAGTCACATGGGAAGCAAATAAAAGAAGTTTTATTTTTGCTTCTAGAAGCACAAAGGTGGACGGCACAAGGCTTGCAAAAGAGGAGTTTTATTCCCTTTAAAATTTCTACTAAATAGGGGATAAATGATAGATTTAATAATAGATTATTAAATAAGTGGATTATTGATGAGATTAATTTAGGTGATAATTAAAAAGATAAAAATTTATCACATAGGAAAAGTTGGCCGATTGGGGGATTCTAAGGCAAGTATTTTCGGCCAAAAAGGGAAGAATGAGGCCATTCTACCTATTTTCATCTTCCTTTTTTCTCCTATTCTCTGCCAAATCCCCTAAACAACACCCTCTCTACTTCGTTTGTTTTTTTTTTTTTTTGAAAACACACCTTGTGTAGCCGAAACTTTACTACCCAAATTGCTCAACCCTTTCCTTCTTCTCTTTTCTTTTCTTCTTCTATTACAAACACAGTCAAAAGCCAAAAATAAGCAAAGCCCTAGCCGATTTCTTCATAGTTGCAAAAGCCGAAACTTTGTGCTACTTATGAGAGCCATAGCCGACTATTACTAAGGATCATTTGGGATTTAAAAAAAAAGGTAAGTACATATATGTACAATCGGCCAAAGGTCTATTCCCTACTTTAATATTAGATCAAATCTAACATATGGTTATAGGAATTTTGACAGCATTAAGGAAGCAAAGATTAATTTCGGGATTTAAGAACTCCAAGGTAAGTGTATTCACATATTCGGCCAAGGCCCTATCTTAAGTATTTAGATCTATTTAATCGAAAACTAACTGATTCAAGGGATTTAGGATTTGGCCGAATACAAGGAGAAGAAAAACAAAGTTTTTGGGATTTGAATAGTCATCAAATCGGCACCAAAGGTAAGAAATTGACTACATGAATCTTTCAGGATTTGGGTTATAGCCGATTAGGCTTTAAAAGAAAACACTAAGTTTGGCCGAATAGGCCTTTGCTAAATGTTACCATGTTGGCCGAATGTAGGCATTAAAAATCTAAGGCAGTAGATCGGATTTCGAGATTTCAAGTGAAATCGTTAAGCGAATTAGGTGTGTACCCCACACTAATCTTAATTGATTTATGGCTTAAAAGTGATATATGTGTTAATATGAAAGTGTAAAAATGTGGCTAGAGTACCATGTTATGGTACAAAGTACTCAGGTACGTTTCCTACTCCTACTAGGATTACGAAATATGTTATACTTAACATGAGAAAAGTGACATGAATGTGAATTTTAAATGTGATAAACATGATATGAATATTATGGGGCATTCGGGTTATTTGAGAAAGGGGAAGTGTATGTGGTGACTTCGGTCCCACTATCTGAATGTGGTGACTTCGGTCACATTATCTGGATGTGGTAACTTCGGTTACATTATCTGAATGTGGTGTCACATGACACGATTATTAAATCTGGTGGCTATGCCACGAATTTTATAAGGGCGATAAGCACGTCGACTGCAGCGACTGCCTTCAATGGTGTGTAGCGGATGGAGGGTTGACTTAGTAGTCCCCAGGGTGTGCAGGTTGGTACGGGGATGTGTAGTGGATGGCATCTAGGTTTGGGTTTGGGTTGCATCATTATCTTGAGTCATTATGTGAACATGATATGTATGGTATGCCTGAATTATTAATTTTAGTGCTTGTGTACACATTGAGTCTGTTGACTCACCCCGTTGTGGGAACATGTTTCAGGTGATGAGCAGTGATGGATCGGGTTCGGCAGAAGCTTAGGGATGGCTATGCACAGCAAGAAGTTTATGACTTGGACTTTTATTTTTAATATAAGTATTTTAAAGTTTATTTTGGTTTTAATTTTTGGGAAATTATTTGATGTAATAAGGCCATAGTAGTGTTTACTTTATTTTCTTTTAAGCCTACAATCTTGACATTTATTAAAAGATTAAGTAATTTAATACAAAGCCCAAACGTTTTGTCACCTAAATCAAAAGGATTTTAATAACGATATAAACTTGTTTTCAACTCAAGCCCAACCCACTACAAACTATCTTCAAAACCCACAGTTTTCAAAGTAACAAAAGAAATTTGAACCGGTTTACATCGAGGAACATACCAGATTCAGTCCAGGCTCGTGGGCCGGGTGTGGGGTGCTTCAATTTGGTATCAGAGCCCAGTTTTAAACTCTTGGCCTGTGGGCTAAGGCCCAAAACATTTTCAAATAGAGCCCAAATGAGTTTTATAAAGTATCTTATGAAATAAGCAGGTTTTTCTGGCATGGCACCTAAGTCTCCGACCCATGATCCACCGGTAAGTACCCCTAACTATCTCGTGTGATTATGTGAATTATAGAAGGGTAGAAAAGGAATGGAACATAGAATAGCATGATAGGTACTTGTACCCTAGGATTAGTCTACTCAAACACAGATACATAAGACTTAATGCACTAAACAAACCTATGGCTAAGTCAATCGAGTTAGGGTGTGGCAACCATGGTACGCATGTCTCAGGATTGGATCCCAAGAGCACAGTATTTAAGCGAGTCCTAGTGACTCACCTCCTCTTGCAGAATCCTACAGTGCGTAGCTTCGGTTCACCCTAACGCAGAAGACTTAGTGGGTGTGGCAACCTCATGCGCATGTCTAGGAATGGTTTCAATGGGAGCTTGGTATTTAAGCAGTCCGTGTGACTCACCTCCTCTCCACTCGAATCCTGCCTGGTGCGTAGCTTTGGTTCACCCTGACCAAGAAGACTAGGTCATAAGCTAAACCAATAACTAAAACCCGAAAGGGAACTAGCCATGTTTTTTAATAAGAACCCTAATTTAAAAAAATTCTGATTTATAAAATTACAAAAATACCCTAGTGGTAAAATTACAAAAATGCCCTTGGTTTATAAAAAAGTCTAAAATACCCACAGTTCTAATCAACATTATCATTATTTTATAACAAGTTCAAAAATCCTAATTTGCAAACTATCAAAAATACCTTGATTTTTGGAAAAATTACAAAATTGCCCCTAACTTACACAATTTCCAAAATAACCTTGATTTCCAAAATTTTTGCAACTTCATCGTTTTGGAAAGTACAATTCTCAAAAAGAACCCTCAAAGTTTTGTAACTTCTGAAATATCCCTGATTTATTAAAATTTTACAATTTACCCCGGATTGTGGAAAAATTACTAAAATACCCCAAGGTCCAAAATTTCCAAAATACCCTGGAATTTCCAAATTTACCGAAAAGCCCCAAGACTATAAAATTTTTGAAATATTTTTTTGACAAAATTACCAAGGAAATATAATTGACAAATTACGAAAATACCCCTGTAGGACAAATTATGCATATAACCCTGGGTAGTGGAAAAACAACAACAATGAAAACTACAACATATCTCTGAATGAACGAAGGTTCATAATTGTTTGATGGATGTATGAATGAATGAAAAGACCGTGTGCATGTGTGAATACGAAAGAACCGCTCCTAAATTCCTTTTTATAAAATTTTTTCGCGGGTAATCAAGTGAAACAAAAGTACTAATTCATAAAACTTTCTCAAATCAGATTAAAACGCATTGTTAGATATGAATTCTAGAGGACGTGGCCGTCATGGACGCGGTAGAGGAAGAATGGCTGTGTCAGAACCCGTTAGATCGGGTTAAGGGTCTGACAATGAGTTACCACCGCCACCACCACCTCCATTTGTCGATTGTGAGCAAAGAGGCTCGAGACGGGGATGATCTTTATGTCGCGGTCATCTTGCGATTTAAAATAATTGGTAGCACGGGTGGAAATCACGGAGCTCAAAAATTTGTACCCGAGCGACTCCGAGCCAACGAGGCTGAGATGTTCCGTGGAGTATCCGGTGTGGCACCCAGTACAGCTGAGTACTGGTTGGAAGCAACCGAGCGTATTATGGATGAGCTCGATCTGACCCCGGAGGAAAAGTTGAAAGGAATGGTGGCACTGTTACGTGATGAAGCATACCAATGGTGGTTAAGCTATGCGGGATGGTGCCACGGTGAGGATCGACACAGGGTATGCTAAGGAGGCATATCGGAAAAAGTATATCGGCTACGGTATATTGATGAAGCGGAGAAAGCTTTTTGGGGTGGTTCAAGGGAACAAGTCGGTAGCGACATATGAAGCTGAATTTCTGAGGTTGAGCCGATATGCTTGAGGAGTAGTAACAACCGAGCATGAGCGTTGTATACATTTTGAAGACGATTTAAGGGATGACCTCAGGTTATTGATAGCTCCACATCGAGAAGGAGTTTTCGCGTTGGTTGAAAAGGCTAAGGTAGCCGAGGGAATCAAGGACTCGGTTAAGCAGAGCTCTGATAGGAATAGACCCAAGAGGGGTTATGGGTCATCCAGATCATCGGGAAATGTGCAAAAAAGGCCCGAGCTGATGGTAGAGGGTCAACAAGTTGGTGCCGGAGGCGTGATCGCCCTTGTGAGCATTATGGAAAGAAGCATTTAGGGAGTCTTTGGAAAAAGGCGGGAGGATGTTTGGTGTGGGTCCAAGGATCATATGCACAAAGATTGTCCTAAGAAACCGGATGAAAGTCGATCGTTGACTCGAGAATGTTAATCAGCCGGTAGAGGAGGACAAAGACCTCAACGAGGTCATGGTTGAATAATGAGGGTAATGGTACCCGTGCAGAGGATGTGGAACACAAAGCGAGGTCTTCTAATCTTGAGGCAAGGTAGCGGGTTTGGTTTGTGATTATTTGGAGGGAGGATGGAGACGACCGGGCGTCATGACCGGTACATTCTTTATTTATGACAAGCCTTATTATGCCTTAATTGATGTGGGCTTGACCCATTCTTATGTTGCCTGTAGTGTAGTTGAAACACTAGGCCTAGACTCTGAATTTTCTAGTAGGGAGATGACGGTATTAAGCCCGTTAGGCGAAACTGTAGTGGTGGATAAGATCTTCCAGAATGTACCCCTAGAAATTCAGGGAGTGAGCTTTCGGGCTGACTTAATGGAGTTACCCTTCGGAGAATTTGACCTCACACTTGGTATGGATTGGTTGGTAGAACACCAAGCCGTGTTGGATTGTGCTGCTAAACGAATGGAACTAAAGACCCCTGAGGATGAGGTGGTCATCATGATAGGAGAGAGAAGAAACTACTTGTCTAATGTAGTTTTGGCACTTAAGGCTGAAAAGATGGTTCGAAAAGAGTGCGAGGCGCTTTTAGCCTTTGTAAGTGCGTTGGATGGAAAGGAGGAAGGTGTCGATGGAGTTAGAACGGTAAGGGACTTTGAGGATGTGTTTCCAGAAGAATTACCAGGAATACCCCCAGATAGGGAGGTGGAATTTGGAATAGATTTGCTACCGGGAACAACTCCTGTGTCAATCGCTCCATACTAAATGGCGCCAAAGGAGTTGGTTGAGCTCAAGGCTCAAATCCAGGAATTGCTTGACCGTGGGTTTATCCGGCCCAGTGTGTCTTCGTGGGGAGCACCGGTCCTATTTGTGAAGAAGAAGGACGGAACTATGCGTATGTGCATAGATTACCGTCAGTTAAATAAGCTGACCATCAAGAACAAATATCCTTTGCCTAGGATTGATGACTTGTTCAATCGACAAGAAGCGACGATGTTTTCAAAGATCGACTTAAGGTCGGGATATCATCGGTGAAGGTGAAGGAGGATATTCATAAGGCGACCTTTAGGACAAGATCGGCCACTATGAGTTTGTGGTAATGCCGTTCGGGTTGACAAACGCCCTAGCCTCATTTATGGATATAATGAACCGGTGTTTCAACCTTACTTGGATAGATTAAATCGTAGTGTTCATCGACGACATCCTCGTATACTCTAAGACTAAGGAGGAGCATGATGAGCATCTCAGAGTTGTCTTTAAGTGTTAAGGAGAAGAAGCTCTATGCCAAATTCAAGAAGTGTGAATTTTGGCTTAGGAAGTTCGTTCTTAGGGCATGTGGTATCCGCAGAAGGAATAAGAGTGGATCCTAGGAAGATCAAAGCAGTGTTGGATTGGAAACCACCTAGGTTCGTGGCTGAGATCCAAAGTTTCTTAGGTTTGGCAGGCTATTACAGAAGGTTTGTGGAAGGGTTCTCGTCTATAGCCGCGCCTTTGACAAAATTGTTGAGGAAGGAAGTACCCTTTGTGTGGTCGGATAAGTAGCAGGAGAGCTTTGAGAAGCTTAAGAAGGTTTTAACGGAAGCTCCAGTATTGATTCAGCCAGAGGCAGGAAAGGAATTTACGGTGTATTGTGACGCTTCTCATACAGGTTTGGGTTACGTGTTGATGCAAGACGAAAAGGTAGTAGCTTACGCGTCCCAACAGTTAAGGCCGCATGAGGTTAACTACCCAACCCATGACTTGGAATTGGCAGCAGTGGTTTTCGCCCTTAAGGTGTGGAGGCACTATCTCTATGGAGAAAGGTCGGTGATCTACACTGACCACAAGAGCCTTAAATATCTGTTGACTCAGAAGGAGTTGAACTTGAGGCAGCGAAGGTGGGTGGAGTTATTGAAGAATTATGATTGCTCGATAGAGTACCACCCAGGCAAGGCGAATGTGGTAGCTGATGCCCTAAGTCGAAAGGTGGTGTTGGATCTCAGGGCAATGCTCGCCCATTTAAGTTTGTATGAGGATGGAAGCCTGTTGGCTGAATTGCAAGTCAAACCCACATGGCTGAATGAGGTGAAAAGAGGCAGTTGGCTGATAAGGACCTAAGTGCTAAGTTACTGACAAGTCTGAGCGGAAAAATCAGTATCTCAAGGACGAGGAGTTAAGACGAGGATTCTTGGGAAGCACATAGCGACCCTTATACTATGCATCCCGGAGGCACTAAGTTGTCTGAGAGATCTAAGAGAACAATTTTGGTGGCACGATCTTAAATGAGAAGTTCTTGAATTAGTGGGAAAATGTCTGACATGTCAGCAAGTTAAGGCTGAACACCAAGTTCCATCGGGATCGCTTCGGCCAATCGAGATTCCGCAGTGGAAGTGGGAAAGAATTACCATGGACTTCGTTAGTGGGCTTCCCTTATGCCTACTAAGAAGGACTCAAGATGGGTAATAGTGGACCGTTTAACTAAGTCCTTTACACTTCATCCGTGAAGAGTGGATTATTCCTTCAAAAGTTAGCCAAGCTATATGTGGCGAAAATCGTGAGACTACAGTCTTGCGGGTTAATTATTTGGATAGAGACCCAAGGTTCACGTCTCGATTTTGGAGGGCACTTCATTAAGCTTTAGGCACTAAGTTGGACTTCACTCGACCTTTCATCCACAATCGACGGGCAGGCGAACGGCAGATACAAGTGTTAGAGGATATGTTGAGAGGATGTGTGATGGATTTAGAGAAGTTGGGAGGATTACTTGCCTTTAGCGAGTTCGCCTACAACAACAGATTATCGTGCTAGCATTGAATGGCACCATATGAAGCATTATGCGGTCGAAAGTGTCGAATTCCTACTTGTTGGACTGAGTTAGGAGAACGTCGAGTTTTGGGACCAGAGTTAGTGGCAGAAACTGAAGAGAAGGTTGAGATAATTCGGGCACGGCTAAAGGAAGTTGCTGATAGGCAGAAGTCGTACGCAGACCTCAATCGAAAGGAAATAGAGTTTGAAGTGGGAGACCAAGTGTTTCTGAAAGTCTCGCCTTGGAAGAAGGTGATGAGGTTCGGTCGAAAAGGAAAGTTAAGCCCAAGGTTTATAGGGCCCTATCGAGTACTAAAGCGAGTTGGGCGATGGCATCTGTTAGAGTTACCACCGAGTTGCGGCGGATGCACGACGTATTCCATGTGTCCATGCTACGTCGCTCTGATCGGATCCATCTAACGTGGTACCGGTTGAAAAAGTGGAGCTAAGGCCGGACTTATCCTACGAAGAAGAGCCAATTCAGATTTTAGAATGTGATGTGAAATTATTGCGAAGGAAGTCGATTCCTCTAGTCAAAGTGTTATGGCGAAATCATGGATCGGAGGAAGCTTCGTGGGAACCAGAGGAGGCAATGCGACAGCAATACCCTCAATTATTTTAGCTAGGAAATTTCGAGGACGAAATTATTTTAAGGGGGTAGACCTGTAACATCCTGAAAAGGGCCTATGCATTTTTGGCTTAATTATATGAAATGACATGTTTTATGTGTTATGAATAAATTTTGAATATTTTTGGAAACCTGGGAATGTATGGAAATGTTACGTTAAAAAGAGGAAAGTTAACATTTTGGAAGCCTAAGTAAAATAGGAAAGTGACCATTTTGGAAACCTAAGCAAAATAGGAAAGTGAACATTTTGGAAATCTAAGTTTAAAGAGCCAAACGAAAATTTTTGGAAACTTAGAAATAACTTAGAAATGTCGAGTTTTAAAGTTTAAAGGAGGAGATTAAGGCAAGGTAGCCTTAAGAGAAAAAGTATGTGAAATTTGACACACAAACAGGCTTGGAAAAGTGGCCTGAAGATGCCACTTAGGGCCTCTGAAAATGGCGCCACATGCAAGGGTGTTGGGCCTGAGTTCGAGTCACATGAGAAGTAAATAAAAGAAGTTTTATTTTTGCTTCTAGAAGCACAGAGGTGGATGGCACAAGGCTTGCAAAAGAGGAGTTTTATTCCCTTTAAAATTTCAGCTAAATAGGGGATAAATGATAGATTTAATAATAGATTATTAAATAAGTGGATTATTGATGAGATTAATTTAGGTGATAATTAAAAAGATAAAATTTATCACATAGGAAGAGTTGGTAGATTGGGGATTCTAAGGCTAGTATTTTCGGCCAAAAAGGGAAGAATGAGGCCATTCTACCTATTTTCATCTTCCTTTTTCTCCTATTCTCTGCCGAATCCCCTAAACAACACCCTCTCTACTTCGTTTGTTTTTTTTTTGAAAACACACCTTGTGTAGCCGAAACTTTACTACCCAAATTGCTCAACCCTTTCCTTCTTCTCTTTTCTTTTGTTCTTCTATTACAAACACAGTCAAAAGCCGAAAATAAGCAAAGCCCTAGCCGATTTCTTCATAGTTGCAAAAGCCGAAACTTTGTGCTACTTATGAGAGCCATAGCCGACTATTACTAAGGATCATTCAGGATTTAAAAACAAGGTAAGTACATATATGTACAATCGGCCAAAGGTCTATTCCGTACTTTAATATTAGATCAAATCTAACATATGGTTATAGGAATTTCGACAGCATTAAGGAAGCAAAGATCAATTTGAGGATTTAAGAACTCCAAGGTAAGTGTATTCACATATTGACCAAGGACCTATCTTAAGTATTTAGATCTATTTAATTGAAAACTAACGATTCAAGGGATTTAGGATTTGGCGAATACAAGGAGAAGAAAACAAAGTTTTGGATTTGAATAGTCATCAAATCGGCACCAAAGGTAAGAAATTGACTACATGAATCCTTGAGGATTTGGGTTATAGCCGATTAGGCTTTAAAAGAAAACATTAAGTTTGGCCGAATAGGCCTTTGCTAAATGTTACCATGTTGGCCGAATGTAGGCATTAAAAATCTAAGGCAGTAGATCGGATTTCGGGATTTCAAGTGAAATCGTTAAGCGAATCAGGTGTGTACCCCACACTAATCTTAATTGGTTTATGGCTTAAAATCGATATATGTGTTAATATGAAAGTGTAAAAATATGGCTAGAATACCATGTTATGGTACAAAGTACTCAGGTACGTTTCCTACTCCTACTAGGATTACGAAATATGTTATACTTAACATGTGAAAAGTGACATGAATGTGAATTTTAAATGTGATAAACATGATATGAATATTATGGGGCATTCGGGTTATTTGAGAAAGGGGAAGTGTATGTGGTGACTTCGATCCCACTATCTGAATGTGGTGACTTCGGTCACATTATCTGAATGTGGTAACTTCGGTTACATTATCTGAATGTGGTGTCACATGACATGATTATTAAATCTGGTGGCTATGCCACTAATTTTATAAGGGCGATGAGCACGTCATTGCAATGACGCCTTGATGGTGTGTAGCGGATGGAGGTTGACTTAGTAGTCCCTACGGTGTGCGGAGTTGGTACGGGGATGTGTAGCGGATGGCATCTAGGTTTGGGTTTGGGTTACATCATTATCTTGAGTCATTATGTGACCATGATATGTATGGTATGCCTAAATTATTAATTTTAGTGCTTGTGTACACATTGAGTCATTGACTCACCCCATTGTGGGAACATGTTTGGGTGATGACGAAAGGATGGACCGGGTTCGTGAAGCTTAGGGATGGCCATGCACAACAAGAAGTTTATGACTTGGACTTTTATTTTTAATTTAAGTATTTTAAATTTTATTTTGGTTTCAATTTTGGGAAATTATTTGATGTAATAAAGTAGTAGTAAGCGTTTATATTATTTTCTTTTAAGCCTACAATCTTGACATTTATTAAAGATTAAGTAATTTAATACAAAGCCCAAACGTTTTGTCACCTAAATCAAAAGGATTTTAATAACGATATAAACTTGTTTTCAACTCAAGCCCAACCCACTACAAACTATCTTTAAAACCCACAGTTTTCAAAGTAACAAAAGAAATTTGAATCAGTTTACATCGAGGAACGTACCAGATCCGATCCAGGCTTGTGGGCCGGGTGTGGGGTGTTTCACGAGCACTATGTGTGTGAAATAGGTCGTATGGCACTAAGTGTGCAGAAAATAAGTAATGGCACTATGTGTGCGATATATTACAAGCTAATGGCACTACGTGTGTGATACATTACAAGCTAATGGCACTACGTGTGCACTTTATTAAAGTAACGACACTAAGTGTGCTATACGTTACATGAATTGCACTGTGTGTGCGAGTTTACGGATCCTCCAAAGACATAAACTACTGAATGGTGAATAACGAGAGGAAATTAACAGGTAAGTGAGGTAGGATAGTTCAATAATTTTAATACTAAAGAGGTAAGTTGTTCTTGTTTATGAAATTATAGAAATGAGATGTGATCGTTAATCATTGAGTTGTTTGAGGTGAAAGAATAATATATGAGTATTTGGTTTTGAAACTACTAAATATGGTAAATATTAAAAGGTGACATGTTATATATTTACGGTTATGAGTTAGTTGATGTTCAAGTTAAATTGATTTAATTAGTATAATGTTTAATTGCTTATTATACCATTGCTTAAAATTTACTAAGCTATGTTAGCTTACTGTGTGTGTTCATTTGACTATTTATGGATTTTGAATTCTAAGTTCGAGCTCGGGGATCATCGTCAAAGTCAATCACACTATCGTCAATACTTTTGTACCTTCTTGAAATCGAACTTAAAGTCTATGGCATGTGTGAATGTATGTAAATGCCATGCAAAAATGGCTTATTTTCTATACTTGGGTTAGTTGAATATGCTTGAGATTATATATATGTTTGTACATATTTTGTCTTGATATAAGCTTGTTTTGGTATGTATGTTCACGAAATTATGAAAGGTATTTTATTGATATGTTTGAATGAATACTACATGTATGACTTTAAAGCTAATTAATGTTAATATATGCTTGTCATAGATGAAATTATGTACTAAGTTAATGCGAGGTGTTTATTGAAGAAGTTGAATGAATGCATAATTTGATTAATTTGGGGAATAAGTGCAGAAATTTTGTTTGAATGATTAGCTAGTTTAGTTTTAAATAGGAAAGCAAACCATAGTTATAGCTTAAATACTTTGTATGAAAGCCATATTAGTTAACGAATATGTATATACATATATATTTAATTGATTAGTTATGTGTATGATTATATCTATGTTTACTTACGTACTTAGTATGTCGTGTGAATATTTTAGGTTAATAATTAAGGTAGCCGATTTGTGCATGTGATAAATGGTTTAGATCATATATGTGGATTGACATGGTTTAAGAATTTCGCAAGTTAAGTATATCTTTATTTCATGGTACTTTCGGGTATACCCATTTGAATGATGGATTGTTTTGTTAAATTAATTGTTGTTCGATAGTGATTAATAAATTATTATGTTTATGAATTCAACTTGTAAGTATGGATTATTTATGCATTCTTGTTGAAACAAATGAGTTATATGAATGTAATGAATTATGGTTAATTTGGTAATACCTTGTAACCCTAATTCGAGGACAGAAGTAGGCTAAGGGTGTTACAGAGATTGTTTAAAAGCAGCATCTAATCGTCAGAAGTCTTATACGGACTTGAAATGAAAAGAAATAGAATGTGAGATCGGCGACAGAGTATTTCTGAAAGTGTCACCGTGAAAGAAAGTTCTCTGATTCAGACGTAAAGGCAAGTTGAGTCCGAGGTTCATCGGACCGTATGAAATCATTGAATGTGATTGCCCCATCTAAAATTGTAATCGATCGATATGACATATGAAGAGGAACATATTCAGTATTTTAGCTCGTGAAGTAAAAGAGTTGAGAAACAAGAAAATTTTGTTAGTGAAAGTATTATGGCATCGACACGGAGTAGAAGAGGCTACGTGGGAGCCTGAGGATGCAATGAAATAGCAATATACTGAACCTATTTGACGATAAGATTTTTGGGGATAAAAATCCCTAAGGGAGAATTATAACGATCCGGTTTATACCTAGTCGTAATAGTGGTTTGGGACCACAAATTTGAGTTAGAAAAATATTTTAATATTATTTTTCGTGCCTATGATATGTGATTAAGCATGTGAAAGTCTCGCATTTAAAATTTGTCTGCTTGTGTGCTTAATTTGAGCAAAGGACTAAATTGCATAAAAGGCAAAAGTAGCCTTCTATTTAATTGAGTGGCTTAATTGATGTGCCTTCTTATATATGAGGATTCATGTTGCAATTTGGCCATTATTAAGTTTAGTGGGTGGTAAATGACAAAATAACCTTAATGTATATATATGTTTTAAATGATAATTAAAAGGTTAAATTTGGAATATGATAATTAATGTAATTATAATAAAACAAAGCATGAAATAAATGGCCATTTTCTTTCATCTGTGGCCGAATATCATAGAAAAAGAAAAGAAAGAAAACAAAGTTAGGTTTCGGCTTGCTTTAAGCAAGAATTAAGGTATGATTTGGTTTCGATTTTTTATAATTTCTACGTTTTTGTAATTGTTGCTTTGTCTACTACAAAACCCATGCTTCAATTTTGAGAATTGTTGATTTTTTTGATATGAGACTTTGATGAACTCATATGATTTTATGACGATTTATGGTGTTAAATGAAAGATTTGAGCTAGATGAGCATACTTTGTTCTTGAAATTTTGGTGAAATGAGCTAATTAAGACTAAATTAAGAAAATAGTACCTTGAGGGACTAAATAGCAAATTTAATGGAAAATATGGGCTTGTGTGAGACGTATGAACATTTAGCTAAGCATGGTCAAAAGATGATTTTGTGAATTTGATGTTTTGAGAAAATAGACTAAATTGATAAATTATGTAAATATGAGGGTTAATTTGTAAATAGCCCTAAATGGTGTTTTTGGATTGAATTGAATGAGTTAGTGAATAAAATGGTTAATTCTGAATATGTATAGATCAAGAACTGAGGAAAACGGACTTAGATCGCGGGAAAGCGAAAGTAATCGAGTAGCTATTTTCGTTTCAGTTAAACCGAATTCGAGGTAAGTCATATTGCAAAAAAAAGGTAATTGTATTGATTTGAGCTTATTCATATGACTATCGACGATAACGAATGCTTATGAGATGCTATGTACATGAATTTTGAGACAAGGTCGATATAGTGACAAGTCCGAGAAGTCCCGTACGAACCTAGGAATACATAGGTATCTGTTCTGTTTTATCATGTAAGACCACGTCATTTCGTATGTTGGCATCGATATAAGCTTTACATGTAAGACCACGTTTGGGACGTTGGCGTTGATTTGAGATTTCGTGTAAGACCAAGTCTGGGACGTTGGAATCAATATAAGCTTTACATGTAAGACCTTGTCCGGGACAATGGCATCGATATCTGATTACGTGTAAGACCTTGTTCGGGACAGTGGCATCAATATCTGTTTACATGTAAGACTATGTCTGGGACATTGGCATCGTATTAATTTGAGTAAGACCCTGTCCGGGACAGTGGCATCGATATCTGATTATGTGTAAGACCATGTTTGGGACATTGGTATCGTATTAATACAAGTAAGACCCTGTCCGGGACAGTGGCATCGATATCTGATTACGTGTAAGACCATGTCTGAGACATTGGTATCGTATTAATTCAAGTAAGACCCTGTCTGGGATAGTGGCTTCGATATCTGATTATGAGTAAGACCACATCGGGAAAGTGGCATCAATATCTCGACATGTAAGACCTATGCGGGACAAAGGCATCGACATCCGACTACATTAAGGCCACGTCTGGGACGTTGGCATTGTACAACTATTCTGAGCATTCTGAGTATCCTATTAGATTCTGAACAGTTAAATAGGCAAATTCGAGAAATGTACGACTATATAAATTGTATATTTGTTTTAGGTGCGATTAAAAAGTACACTATGTGTGTATGAAAGGTAAGTGTCTATATGAACTTACTATGATGAATATGTGTATTGAAATGATGAGATAATATGCGAAGATATGCTTGAATGAGCCATAAGTAAATGTGATACAAGAATGGAAAAGCTATGAGCTAACAAGTATATGATGATAGGCAAGTTAAATGATGAATGGTTAAATAAATGTACCAAGAAGAATTATGGCTATGCAATTGAGCTATTGGTGATTTTATAATGATTAAATGTCTTGAATGCTTAAATATTAAGTTTATCTGTATATAACTTACTAAGCTTTTGAAAGCTTACTCTGTGTGTGTGTTTTCTCTGTTTTGTAGATCGTCCAAGCTACTGAAGGCTCGGGGCTGTCGAGGATTGTCATCACACTACTCAACTTGTTTTTGGTACATTTTGGAAATGTATATAGCTAGATATGGCATGTATAGGCTAGATATTTGTTTATGATTATGAAGCGGACTTAGCCATGTGAATTGGTTAGTTATGTGTTAGCAGTATGCTTAAATGAATGAGTTATATGATGTATATTTTAGTATGGTTTGAAACACAAGAAATGGTTTAGATTTTATGGTAAGTAAGGGATGACTTAAGCTTTTGTTCATATGAGAGTTAGTCTTGTAATTTTGGTTTGAATGGTATTGGTTGTGAAGGTATAGATTGAATGGTTATTTTGGTATGATCTTGGTTGCCAAATATGCATGAGATGTCTTCATAAATTGATTGTAGGTTTGGACCCTAAGTGGGTGGAATTTTGGCCTTGCAAATGGCCTATAATGTCACACGGTTGTGGCACACAGGCGTGCCTAATGACCGTGGCGATAAGTCAGTAGCTAGCCTAAGAGCACACGGCTAAGGTACACGGGCGTGCCTAGTAGCCATGTCAAAAAGTCAGTATATGGCCTAGGAGTACACAGCCTTAACACACGGGGGTGATTGGTGGCCGTGGAGTTAAGTCAGATTACATGGAAGACCATGTCTTGGACATTGGCATCATATTTGATTCGTAAGACCGTGCAGGACGATGGCATCGATATCCAGATACATGTAAGACCACGTCTGGGACGTTGGCATTATACGACTATTCCGAGCATTCTGAGTATCCTATTAAATTCCTAACAGTTCAACGGGTAAGTCCAAGAGATGAACTACTATGTGATTTGAATATCTATTTTAGGTACGTTTGAAAAGTACACTATGTGTGTATGAAAGGTAAGTTTCTATATGAACTTACTAAGGTGAATATGTGTATTGAAATGATGAGATATTATATGAATATAAGCTTGGATGAGATAAAAGTATATGTGATATTAGAGTTGAAGATTATGGCAAGTTATGGCTATGTAAATGAGCCAAGGATTATGTGATGCAATTGCAATGAGAACCTTTAATGTCATTGTATCAATATGGTTATGAGCATGTTATGATAAGTTTATTTGTATATGACTTACTAAGCTTTTGGAAAGCTTACTTTGTGTGTGTTTATCTATTTTATAGATCGTCAAAGCTACTGAAGGCTCGTGACCGTCGAGGATCATCATCACACTGCCTAAGCTCATTTTGGTACCTTTTGGAAATGTATATACTAAATATGCCATGTATAGGCTAGTCATTTGGTATATGTTTGAGATGTAAATAGCCATGTGATTTGGCTACATAAATGTTGGTTTTATGCATTTGTGAATATAGTATATGATGTTGATTTTGGTATGATCTTATGACTATGAAATGGTCAAATTTATATTAAGCATATGAATGAAATTTGAGTATGTATATTTGATCAAAGAAATGGTTATATGAAAGGTAAATGTTATAATGCAATTCCATAATTTTCACAATTTTAATACCGATTTCATAGTTTTTACCATTAAAGTGTTAAATATATCATTTTACCCGATTTCATCAACTTTGCGATTTTAATCTAGCTATTAATACGATGTGGTTATCTAACTCGTGAGATACGGTGATTACGGTGAACTCTACACTTTCTTGATCGTCGACACCTAGAAATGTTGTAATGCTTAATTAGAACACTTAACACTTAAAATAAATCTATTCTAAGATAAGCGGTCTTGATTTTACCCTCGGAAACTCGAACAACTACTATTGTCAGTTCTCCCCCGTTGATGGTTCACAACCCGGTGGAAAATCCGGATCGTCAGTGCCTCACGACTACGAACAACCTCTAATAATTGATTTTTACCGGATGAGGGTCCACAACCCGGTGGAAAATCTCAGATTGCCAAAATAGCCCTTCGCTTGAATCTAGAGGGAATAGCGAATCCGCCCCTCTTTCGATCACTATTCACCACCCTTTTTGATCCTATCATGCTAGCGTCCATTGACCAAAGAATATTAGTCCAACTAATATTTCGAAAATTAAGATGATTGATTTTAAGGGGCGAAATCGGCTTACCACAAAATCCTTACGTTCAAAGGATGAAAATCAAGCGATAGCGTCCCTAAAGTAACATTGATTAGTAAACCCCATCATTAACGAAATAAAGAGTAAAATGGAATCCTCGATAGAAACCCTTACCTTAAAACTTTGGATCGAATCCTAGCGATTCACGATGATTTCAGACACTCCAAGTTTCGGCCTTCCACTAAGTTTCTATGATGGAGAAGAGATTTGAATGAGATATGGTGTGATAATGATCTCTATCCAAAAAGACCATCCCATATCAACATATAAATTCAGCACAAAGGAAAACAGAAAAAAATAAAAATATTAAAGTATTATACTAGCCACTTACTGAGTGATCAAAGTGTGAGAAGAAAGAATGAAATGATTTGAGAAGAAGATAAGTGTAGTAAAATATTCGGCTATGAAGAAAAAAATTTAAGGAGATGGTGTTTGCAACATTCGGCCATAGAGGAAAAGAAAAGGGAGAAAATGTTGGATAGATTTTGTAAGAAGAAGGAGATGAAATAAAGGTATAGGATAATTGGGTGTTTTGATTTTGATTCATTTCAAGAATGAAATATGAAAAAAGAGAGGGGTTTGAGGCAAGAGAGCATTCGGCAATGGAGAAAGAAAAGAAAAAGAAAATGGCCTTCCAAGGTGTTATGGTTTTGGCACTAGGAAGAAATGACTTGAAAGAATAGGCAAAATAAGACCAAAATGGTCAAAAATATGAATAACAAAAAAAAAAAAAAAAAACAAAAGATGCTTACCTAATGCTCAAAGTGCATTCGGCTAAGGAGAGAAAAGATGAAGAGAAAATGTTTTGAGAGAAAACAAAAATGACCAAAAATAAATGTGCCCAACAAGCACCTATCCTTACTCAAAAGTCTTCAAAAATTCGGCCACCCCCCTTTAGCCCCTAAAACCGTCCAAGTTCATGGGCGCAAGGTCAATGTTTGGCCAATCCAAACTTTCCAAAACATCCTCCTTGTAAAGTGCCTTTTGTTCCCCCTACATACCATAACCTCATGATTCCCTACCTTAAGTTTACACTTGCCTTTTTCCCTTAGCCACCTTTCCAAAAAAAAAAAAAAATAAAGTAGCTTGACCGACACTATGAAGATGGGAAGCAAAAAATTAAAAATTTCACATGCATAACAAGGATTCAAACCTTTTCCTCAAGCAAACATTCATGGCGCCATATCCCTTTACTACTTGCTCATCTTATGCTAACTTAAACCTCTTAATTACCTTAAGCATTAAGGTTACTTGATCCACTTCAATAAAGTACTATTTACCAGAATTTATTCCAAACTCCAGTTAAATCCCGAGCCTTCTCGAGACTATTAAAACACACACATTGAACATTTCACTAGCTAAGCACCAAAATTATGCAACATATCGATTCTCAATCAATTTTTTTAGGATGTTACAATTCTACCCCCTTAAAGAAAATTTCGTCCTCGAAATTCACCTGGTTAAAAGAGGTGAGGATATCGCTACTGAATCACGTCCTCAGGCTCCCAAGTAGCTTCCTCCGATTCATGATTCTGCCAAAGAACCTTTACTAATGGTACATACTTCTTTCTCAGCACTTTAACATCTCGATCCAAAATTTTCACTGGCTCTTCCTCAAACGACAAGTCAGGTCTTAACTCAACTTCCTCTACCGCTACTATGCGAGATGGATCCGATCGATAACGCCTTCACATAGAGATATGGAAAACACTATGAATCTGACTCAACTCCGAAGGTAATTCAAGCTGATAAGCCACTGGTCCTACACGCTTCAACACACGATATGGCCTGATGAACCTAGGGCTCAACTTGCTCTTCCTTCCAAATCTAAAGATCTTCTTCCAAGGTGAGACTTTTAGAAAAACCTGATTTCCCACCGCAAACTCAATGTCCTAAACGCTTTAGATCCGCATATGACTTTTGTCTATCCGAAGCTTCCTTTAACCGCACTCAAATCACCTTTACTTTTTCTTCCGTCTCTGATATCAATTCAGGACCCAACAACTGTCGTTCCCCCAATTCAGTCCAACAAGTAGGGGTACGATATCTACGACCATATAATGCTTCATAAGGTGCCATTTGGATCTTTGGATTGATAATCTTTGTTGTTATCTGAATTCTGCGAACGGTAGAAAATCCTCCCAACTACCTCTGAAGTCAATCACATAACCCCTTAACATGTCTTCCAAAATTTGGATTACTCTTTCCGACTGACCATCTGACTGAGGATGGAAAGCCGTGCTGAAGTTTAAC
Organism: Gossypium rotundifolium; assembly: GCA_025506655.1. NCBI lineage: Eukaryota > Viridiplantae > Streptophyta > Magnoliopsida > Malvales > Malvaceae > Gossypium > Gossypium rotundifolium. The sequence continues at coordinate 150,248,578 of CP106724.1, forward strand.
TTTGTTCCCAAACCTCATGCAAAGCTTTCCAAAATCGTGATGTAAACCTAGGGTCCCTGTCCGATATTATAGACACTGTTACCCCATGCAACCTTACGATCTCCGATACATACAACTTAGCCAACTTCTACAGTAAGAAATCCATACTAACTGGTAGAAAATAGGCAGTCTTCGTCAACCGATGCACTATTACCCAGACGGAATCTTTCTTAGTAGGTGATAAGGGTAACCCACTAAAAAATCCATCGTTATCCGTTCCCATTTCCATAATGGAATCTTCACCAGTTGTAGCAATCTCGACGGTAATTGATGTTCTGCCTTCACTTGGTGACACGTCAAGCACCTACTCACAAAATCTGTAACCTCCCGCTTCAACCTTGGCCGCCAATACTATTCCTGTAGATCTCGATACATTTTATTTCCTCCGGGGTGCATAGCATAAGGGCTACTATGCGCCTCTCGCAGAATCATTTATCTCAAATCCGAATCCATGGGCATACAAACTCTTCCACGAAAACAAAGCACTCCATCCTTACTTATTCCAAAATCCCCTATTACACCACTTTCAACTTGTTGAATTAAGGGACCCAACTTTTCATCTGATAATTGCTTCTCCTTAATCTAACCCAACCACACAGGCTTCATCTGAAGTTTGGCTAGAAGACCACCATCTTCATACAGACTGAGGTGAGTGAACATCGCTCTCAAATTAGATATTCCTTATGACTCAACACGTTTGCTACCACGTTAGCCTTTCGAGGATGATACTCGATTGAGAAGTCAAAATCCTTTAACAGCTCCACCCACCTCCGTTGTCTTAAGTTCAACTCCTTTTGGGTAAGGAGGTACTTAAGACTCTTATGGTCCTTATAAATGATCAACTTCTCAACATAGAGATAATGCCTCCAAATTTTTAAAGTAAAAACCACCGTAGCCAATTTCGAGTCATGAGTAGGATAGTTGACTTCGTGCGGCCTTAACTGACGAGATACATAAGCCACCACCTTTCCACCTTGCATCAACACATATCCCAAGCCCGTGTGTGACGCATCACAGTAAATAATAAACTCTTTTCCAGCCTTAAGTTGAATCAGTACTGGCGCTTCCGTCAAAATCTTCTTCAATTTCTCGAAACTCTCTTATTGTTTATCTGCCCACACAAACGGTACTCCCTTTCGCAACAGTTTAGTTAGGGGTGCAGCAATCAATGAAAACTCCTCAACAAAGCGTCTATAATAGCCAGCCAAACCTAAGAAACTCTGAATCTCAGCCACTGACTTTGGTGGTTTCCAATCGAACACACCTCTACCTTCCAAGGATCAACTCTGATTCCTTTGGCCAACACAACATTTCCCAAGAAAGTCACTTCTTTCAGCCAAAATTCACACTTACTGAATTTGGCATAAAGTTGCTTTTCTCGCAGTATTTGTAATACTATGCGCAAATGTGAGTCTTGCTCTTCTTCATTCCTCGAATATACCAAGATATTATCTATGAGCACCACTACGAACCGGTCTAGAAAGGGTTGAAAGACTCGATTCATCATGTCCATAAACGCAGCTAGTGCATTGGTCAAACCAAACGGCATCACCAAAAACTCATAATGTCCATAACGAGTTCAGAATATTGTCTTATGAATATCTGCCTCCTTAACCTTGAGTTGGTGATAACCCGATCTCAAATCTATCTTGGAGAAAACTGAAGCTCCTCTCAACTGATCAAATAGGTCATCTATTCTCGACAATGGATACATATTCCTGATCGTCAAATTATTCAACTGTCTATAATAAATGCACATACGCATCGACCCATCCTTCTTCTTAACAAATAAGACTGTGCTCCCCACGTAGACACGCTCGGTTGAATAAATCTTCGATCCAACAATTCTTGAATTTGAGCCTTAAGCTCCGCTAACTCCTTCGGTGCCATTCTATAAGGAGCAATGGACACCGGAGTCGTTCTGGGCAAAAGCTCAATGTCAAACTCTACTTCCCGGTCTAGAGGTAAATTCGAAATTTCCTCGGGAAGACATCTGAATATTCATTCACCATTCTAACATCTTCCACCAATAATTCCTTGGCATCCAAAGCACTAATGAAGGCTAGGAATGCGCCACACCCTTTCCGCACCAACTTTTCTACCTTTAAGGTAGATACCACATTTGCTAAATAGTTTCTCCGTTTGCCTATCATCACCACTTCTTTATCTTCCAAAGTCCTTATCGACATTTGTTTTGCAGCATAATCCAAGTACACGCATTGCTTCACCAACCAGTCCATGCCCAAAATAAGGTCGAACTCGTCGAAAGGCAGTTCCATCAAATTCGCCAAAAATACTTCTCTTTGAATTTCTAAAGGCACATCTCTATAAAATTTATTCACGATCACAGACTATCCTAAAGGACTAATTACCGACATCTCTCTATCGGCAATCTCAGATCTAATATTCAGATTTCCTGATATAGCACTAGCAACATACGAGTGGGTAAACCCAATCGGTATCTATCAAAACAGTAAAAGGTACATCAAAGATGAAGAACGTACAGATTATCAAATCAAGTGCATCGCCATCCTCCCGACGCCTGATCGCATAGACTAACCCTGATTGTCTCTCCTCCGTGTTACCTCTAAAGCCATTACCTCTACCCAGTGCACCTTGTCCTCGTCTAGTGCCATTACCACCACGACCTGGTTCACGGCCCTTCGGTGGCTGTTGAGCGCCTCTAGCTGGCTGTGCATCAGGGTTCTAAGTTTCATGAGTCAGAGTAGTCCGTCAAGGATAATTCTTAAGCTGGTGGTCCTTAGAACCACATTTAAAACAACCACCGGTTCTCTTCCAGTATTCTTCGGGGTGTCATCTTCCACAGTCAGCACATGGTTGGATCTGGTTGGTAGCCACAAATGTTCTAGCCTGAGCTCGCTCATCATTTTGAGGCCTCTTTTGGAACCTTTTAACAGAACCCGAGTACTTAAAGTCCCTCTTGCCTCTGCCTCTTTCCCGTTTTTGACGTTTCGAGTTCTTAGCTTCTTCAGCTATCTTGGCTTTCTCCACAAGCGTGGAAAAAGTCCTTTCTTATTGCGGGCTATCAGAACTCGTAACTCATCATTCAGCCTATCCTCAAAGCGTACACAGTGCTCATGGTCAATTGGCACTATTGTCCTAGCATAACGGTTCAAGCGTAGAAATTCTGCCTCGTAAGCTACCACCGTCTTATTTCCTTGAACCAGATTCAAGAATTCCTTCTTCCGGGCATCCATATAACTTGCCCCTACATACTTTCCTTGGAAAGCAGCTTTGAAGAAATCCCAAGTAACACGTTCAGCCTGGGTCCCTTCTCGAACAGTAAGCAACCATTGATACGCCTCGTCCCTCAACAAGGACACAACTTCTTTTAATTTCTGCTCGGCAGTACATTCCAGATCGTCCATAATTCGCTCCACAGCCTCGAGCCAATATTCCGCAACATTTGGGGCTACTCTAGAAATGCCCCAAAAAGTCTCAGCACCATATGATCTCAGTGGCTCCGATAATGACCCACGAGCTACTGGCCCTCATCTAGCCCCAGCAACCCTTTCCAAGACTCGTAACATTGCTTGAGACAGAGCAATGTCTTCTCTCATACTGGTCATGGGATCCATTTTCGACACGGTGATGCTTGGTGCATCCATTTCCACATATGTCCCGATGCCTCGACACGGGTCTAGCACCTCGGCCTCTACCACGACCACGTCTACCATGTCCACGTCCTCAAGCGCTCATATTGACTAATTCAGTTTAATCTGATTACAAGTTTTATGAATCAAAATACTATTTCAGTGTTTACTAACGATATTTTATGAGATATAAGAGATAGAGTTTATTTTCGCAAACACATCCTATGGTCTCAATCTCTATAGTTTCAACACCTAAAACTAGAAGTTCTAGAGTGTTCCTATGATCATATCACAATAATAATTATTTAGTATATGAATCCTTACTTGACTTGGTGCCGGATGCTCGTGGTGCCATACTACCTTTAACACATAAATTCTATGAATTCAAAATAGTTTTAAACGAAAATTGTTGTTGAACCCAAACCACAGCTGAGTTTTGAAACCGGCTCTGATACCATAAAATGTAACACCCCAAATTCGATCTATGCATTAAGATTAGATTTGACATGTCACACAAATTGAACATACGTATAGTCTTTTAAAGATTCAAAGAAAACAGATTTTCAAAAAGATTTTGAAAAGGTGTTTATTGAAAACTGAGGTTGATTGTTAAGTCTGATAATTTGAGACGTAAAAATTTATAATTTAAAAACCTAATAAAAATTTATTTAATGTTCCGAGAATTTAACGGAGTTCGAAGAAATTTTGAAAACAAAGATTTTAAAAGAATTGTTACAAAGAAACTTTCGAGTTAAAATATTTAAGAATGAAAACCCTTTTTGCACATTTATTTGCGGAAAACGTTTATTTCTATTTTAGAAAAATAAAATCCCACTTAAGTACTTTAATGCATATCATAGAATCCATCCATAGGTAAAACATCCATAAAATTTAACCAGATGCCGTATTACAAGATAACTTAAATAGAAAATATTAAAAGTACTTTAAAGAAATCCAAAATTTAAATAACCCATTATTCGTAGTATGGTCTCCACTGAGTCATCCCATTGAAGCCTTCATCACCGATCATTACCGAGAAGGGTAAAGAAAATGGGGAGTTACTTAGAACTCAGTGTGTAACTCACTTACCATAGTCCATTGAGCCAAAACTATTTAAGCATTTATTTGGGCTGAGCCCATTACAAATATAACAATTTAACATGTATAGAATGCATGTGATATGCAATTCCCAAAACCAAACCTAAATTCCCAGCCCATGCAATCATGTATATAATATGCATAACAATACATTCATATAATTATTCCAACATAAGGCCCATTATAAAAGTTATTACAATCTGGCCCATTTCACATTTTGGCCGACATAGTCTCATATCACATTTGGCCCATTTAGCAAATATCACATATGGCCTATTTATCGAATATCACATATAGCCTATTTATCAAATATCACATATGGCCCTATTTATCAAATATCACATATGGCCTAATTTTCAAATATCACATATGGCCTATTTATCAAATATCACATATGGCCCATTAATCAAATATCACATATGGCCCATTAAGTCTCTTTTATCGATTTAGCCCATTAAGGGCAATTTCATAATTTTTACAATCTTAATACCGTTTTCATAGTTTTACCATTAAAGTGTTAAATATACCATTTTACCCGATTTCATCAACTTTATGATTTCAATCTAGCTATTAATACGATGTGGTTATCTAACCCAAGATACGATGTGAGATTACGCTTTTGACACGATGAGCTCTACACTTTCCTAATCGTCGACACCTAGAAATGTTATAACGCTCAATTAGAACACTTAACACTTAAAATAAATCTATTCTAAGATAAGCGGTCTAGATTTTTACCCTCAAAAACTCGAACAACTACTATTTGTCGGTTCTCCCCGGTTGACGGTTCACAACCCAGTGGAAAATCTCGGATCATTGGTGCCTCACGACTACGAACAACCTCGAATAATTGATTTTCACTGGAGGAGGTTCCACAACCCGGTGGAAAATCTCGGATTGCCGAAACAGCCCTTCGCTTGAATCTAGAGGGAATAACGAATTCGCCCCTCTTCTAATCACTATTCACCACCCTTTTTGATCCTATCTTGCTTGCCTCCATTGACAAAATAATATTAGTCCAACTAATATTTCAAAAATTAAGACGATTGATTTTAAGGGGCGAAATCAGCTTACCACAAAACCCTTACGTTCAAAGGATGAAAATCAAGCTATAGTGTACCCCATTATTAACAAAATAATGAGTAAAATGGAATCCTCGATAGAAACCCTTACCTTAAAACTTTGGATGTAATCCTAGCGATTCACGATGATTTTGGACACTTCAAGTTTCGACCTTCCACTAAGTTTCTATGATGGAGAAAATGATTTGAATCGATATGGTGTGATAATGATCTCGATCCAAAAGACCATCCCACATCAACATGTAAATTCAAGCAAAAGGAAAAGGGAAAAAATAAAAATACTAAAGTATTATACTAGCCACTTATCGAGTGAACAAAGTGTGAGAAGAAAAGAATGAAATGATTTGAGAAGAAGATAAGCGTAGTAAAATATTTGGCTATGAAGAAAAAATTGAAGGAGATGGTGTTAGCAACATTCGACCATGGAGGAAAAGAAAAGGAGAAAATGTTGGATAGATTTTGTAAGAAGAAGGAGATGAAATAAAGGTATAGGACAATTAGATGTTTCGGTTTTGATTCATTTCAAGAATGAAAGATGAACAAAGAGAGGGTTTGAGGCTAGAGAGCATTGCAAGGGAGAAAGAAAAGAAAAGAAAATGGCCTACCAAGGTGTTATAGTTTGACACTAGGAAGAAATGACTTGAAAGAATAGGTAAAACAAAACCAAAATGGTCAAAAATATGAATAACTAAAAAAACAAAAGATGCTTACCTAATGCTCAAAGTGCATTCGACTAGGGAGAGAAAAGATGAAGAGAAAATGTTTTGAGAGAAAACAAAAATGACCAAAAAGAAATGTGCCCAACAAGCACCTATCCTTACTCAAAAGTCTTCAAAAATTTAGCCACCCCCCCTTAGCCCCTAAAACCGTCCAAGATCATGGACACAAGGTCAAAGTTTGGCCAATCCAAACTTTCCAAAACTTCCTCCTTGTAAAGTGGCTTGTGTTCCCCCTATATTCCATAACCTCATGATTCCCTACCTTAAGTTTACACTTGCCATTTTCCCTTAGCCACCTTTCCAAACAAATAATAAAGTCTAAGCTACCATAAATACTAGCTTGACCGACACTATGAAGATGGGAAGCAAAAAAATAAAAATTTCACATGCATAATAAGGGAGTCGAACCTCTTCCCTCAAGCAAACATTCATGGCGCCATATCCCCTTTACTACTTGCTCATCTTATGCTAACTTAAACCTCTTAGTTACCTTAAGCATTAAGGTTACTTGATCCACTTCAATAAAGTACTATTTACCAAAATTTATTCCAAAATCCAATTAAATCACGCTTCGATACTATTAAAACACACACATTGAATCATTTCACTAGCTAAGCACCAAAATTATGCAACATATCGATTCTCAATCAAATTTTTTTTAGGATGTTACAAACTGAGTTTCTCTTCAAGTTATTTCCCAATTCGTTCTTTTTGTCTTTGCATCTTTAGTTTAGTAGTCGTTAATTTTGATTAAAGCAACTTCGCTTATTTTAGGCTAAATAATAAAAAGAAAGTTAGTATTAGTACTTTTAGTTCCTTTGGGATCGATAATCTGGTCTTGCCTAAGCTATACAACTGTTCGATAGGTACACTTGCCTTTAATCATTGTCAGAGTTAGTTTCCAGGTTCGATCTCATTCATTATAAATTTTAAAACTCGACAAAACACACGATCAATTTCATATTGATTAAATGTCTTGAATGCTTAAATATTAAGTTTATTTGTATATAACTTATTAATATTTTGAGAGCTTACTCTGTGTGTGTTTTCTCTATTTTATCGATCGTCAAAGCTACTGAAGGCTCGGGATCGTCGAGGATCGTCATCACACTACTCAACTTGTTTTTGGTACATTTTAGAAATGTATATAGCTAAATATGGCATGTATAGGCTAGATATATGTTTATGATTAAGAAGTGGACATAGCCATGTGAATTGGTTAGTTATGTGTAGCCAATATGCTTAAATGAATGAGTTATATGATGCATATTTTAGTATGGTTTGAAGCACAAGAAATGGTTAAGATTTTATGGTAAGTAAGGGACGACTTAAACTTGTGTTCATATGAGATTTATTCATGTAATTTTGGTATGAATGGTATTGGTTGTGAAGGTATAGATTTAATGGTTATTTTGGTATGATCTTGGTTGCGAAATATGCAATAGATGTCTTGGTAAATTGATTTTAGGTTTTGACCCTAAGTGGGTGGCATTTTGGCCATGCAAATGGCCTATAATGTCACACGGTTGTGGCACACGGGCGTGCCTAGTGACCGTGGGGCTAAGTCAGTAGCTAGCCTAAGAGCACCCAGCCAAGGTACACGAGCGTGCCTAGTAGTCGTGTGAAAAAGTCAGTATACGGCCTAGGAGTACATAGACTTAGCACACAGGGTACTTGGTGGCCGTGGAGTTAAGTAAAATTAGACCACGGGGTAAACACACGGGGCTGTCTAGCTGTCGTGGGAGGCACACGGCCTACCCACACGGGTGTGTAGCCCATGAAACTTAGAAAAATTTTTAAATTTTTGAGAAATTTTGTATGTGTTTCGATTTAGTCCCGACCCGATTTATAAACATGTTTAAGGTCTCGAAGACTTAGATAGGGGACACTATGATTGAGATTGATGAACGATTGTATGAAAATTTTGTAAATGTTTTTGATCTATTCTGTAACACCTTTAACCTTAGCCTGGCGAAGGATACGAGTTAGGGGTGTTACATTTGGTTGGTATCAGAGCTACGATTTAGCTGATTCTCGAACTAACGTAGCGTGTCAGAGTTTAGCTATACATGCCATATATCTGAATTCTGATAGTGTGATGAATCCTGACGCGAAAAAAATGTGATTTTTATATAGTAATGGATCCCGAAAGAGCCGTAGTTGATAACGTAGAAAGCAATGCGCCTGCTTCCGTGTAAAGGACAGTGCCATCTGATTCAAAATCGGCTACGAATGGTCAAGAGGGAGAAGCTAAACAAGCTTTCTTCCAGTTGATGAGTGAGTGGTTCACATAATTTATGAGGAATAATTTGACCGTTTCACAATCTCTGCCGCCGATTAATCCCCCTCAGACATCTTCTATGCTTTCGACTATGAATCTGAATCTAATGAACAAGCCTCCGGTTGATAAAATTCATAAGTAGGGGGCCAGAGAGTTCAGGGTCACTAATGATGATAATACCAAAAAATTATATTCTGAAGCTCGTAATGAAAGAAAAAGATTGATGAGTAATTTTTCTCAACCTTTGACGAAAAAATATAGAGACGCAAGCAATAGATCAAATGCTTCACTTGGATATACAAGTAGAGATCGTGAATGTTGGTCTAAGAACTCAAGATCCAATTGAATCAAATGATGAAAGTACTAAAAGCGACAAACCTGAGTGTAAACAGTGTGGAAGACGACATGTTGGAAAATGTTGGGGCAAGTATAACAATAGAGTTTGTTATAATTGTGGATCACGAAAACACTTCATTCGAGACTGTCCAAATATGAGAAGTGTTGGAAATGTCAAATCTGAGTGATTCGAGTGTAAGCGTTGTGGTAAAAGACATCTGGGGAATTGTAGATTGAATAATCAAGCTTTCTTCAGATGTGGATCGTTAGATCATTTTATTCGAGACTGCCCAGAGTCTGTTGAACAAGAGATTACTAAGAATATGAGATCAGATAACGCTCCAGAGAGAGATAGACCTTCCCAAAATACAAGTAATGTCAGTAGTAGACAGAGGTCTATGAGGGATACTGTTACAAAATCTAAATTTACAGAGCCAACTAGAGCGTATGCTATTCGAGCTTGTGAGGAAGCTTCATCTTTAGGTATTATTATGGGTACGTTTGCTCTGTATGACACTTATGTGATTGCATTGATAGATCCTGGCTCTACTCATTCGTGTATATACATGAACCTAGTAAACAATAAGACTTTGCCTGTAGAATCTACTAAGTTTGTTGTAAAAATATTGAAAACCTAAGTAAAAGTGTTTTGGTTGACAAGGTATGCAAGAATTGTCCGTTAATGTTTCGAGATATCTTTTTCCCTGCTGATTTGAAGCTTTTGCCATTTGATGAGTTGATATCATTCTGAGTATGGGCTGATTGACATTACATGATGCTGTTGTGAATTATAAAAGAAAGCCTATTGATTTGAAAGGTCAGAATGATAAAATGGTTTGGGTTGAGTTAAATGATTTGAATGGTTATATGTAACTGAATCTATTAATCTGTCTGGAAACAAATTTGAATGTACATGTGTGAATTGAGGGATAGTCTGGAAGAAGAATTCGTATTATTGAAGACTTGATACTGAATTATATTTATAGGAACAATTCTATTTGGGAAACGTGGTGATAAATTAAAGTTAGTTCAATTGTTGAAGTTTTCTTTTACACGAAAATAATTTCAACTGAGATATCACTTCTGGTTTAGTCTGAGTGTAATAAAGAGAATTATGAATTTTGTCCTTGTGTTAATGAATGAAAGGTCTGAACTTGGCACAACAAGGTTAGATTCAATTGTCGAAAAACTTTTGAGTCTATAAGTGATTCTTGTCCAAGGAAAATGATTATGGTTTTGAATATTTTGTTTTAGCAATGAATACGTGATTGATTTTATCAGGTAATGAACAGTTATTAGTTGAATTAGAAGTTAAATAAATGTTTAATTAATGAAGTCGTGAAATTTAGAAGTGTGTCAGTAAACTATAAGTTAAAAGGAGTTCATCATAAATATATTTCTGATTCATAATCTCAGATGTAGTATCAATGATTATTTGTTATTTCGAGATAGAGTGTGTATGCTGAAAAGTTCAATAAATGTATACAAAAAATTGGTGCTGCTTAGAAGATTGATAATGAAATGTTAGTGAAACGAGCTCAGTGTGATTCAAATTCTAATTTTGAATTTCAAATTGATAATGATGATTGCTTGAGATTCTGAGATTGAATATGTGTTCCGGGAAACCCAGAATTAATTCAATTAATCTTGGGTGAAGCTCATGATAGTCGCCTATCTGTACAACGGGGTAATACCAAGATGTATCATGACCTGAAGCACTATTGGTGGTCTGGTATTAAGCGTGATATTTTTTACTTTGTTTCAAAATGTTTAGTCTGTCAGCAAGTGAAAGCTGAACATCATGTTCCGTCTGGGTTGCTACAACCAATTCTGATTCCTGAGTGGAAATGGGATAGAGTAACGATGGATTTTGTTTCTGGTTTACCCCTAACTCCGAGAAAGAAAGATGTAATATGGGTCGTAGTTGATCGACTAACAAAATCTGCCCAGTTTATTTCGGTAAGATCTAACTATTCCCTTGATAGATTAGTTGAGCTATATATTACTGAGATTGTGAGATTGCACGGAGTGTCAAAGTCCATTATGTCAGACAGAGATCTGAGGTTTACATCACGATTCTGGAAGAAATTGTAAGAAGCTTTAGGCACGAAGTTGCATTTCAGTACATCTTTCATTCACAAATGGATGGTCAATCCGAGTGAATCATTTAGATTCTCGAGGATATGTTAAGATGCTTTATATTTGAGTTTAACGGTACGTGGGAACAATACTTACCCTTGATCAAATTTGCATATAACAAAAGTTTTCAGTCGAGCATTAAAATGGCACCTTATGAAGCTTTGTATAGACGTAAATGTAACATCCTGAATAGGGCCTATGCATTTCCAGTTTAATTGTATGAAATGACAAGTTTCAAGTACTATGAATAAATTTTTGATACTTTTGGAAATCTAGAAATGCATGAAAATGGAAAGGAAAATGGAAATGAAAATGAAGATAGAAATGGAAATGGAAATGGAAATGGAAATGGAAATGGAAATGAACACTTTTGGAAACTTAGACATTTTGGAAAGTGAACATTTTGGAAACCTAAGTAAATTAGGAAAGTGAACATTTTGGAAACCAAGCCAAAATAGGAAACTTGAACATTTTGGAAACTTGAGCATTTTGGAAACCTGAACATTTTGGAAACTTGAACATTTAGGAAACACGAACATTTTGGAAACCTGAACATTTTGGAAACCTGAACATTTTGGAAACCTAAACATTTTGGAAACACCGAAAGTACTGAGTCAGCGAAAATTTTAGGAAACTTAAAAATGACCCTTAATGTCGAATTTGAGAGCCTCAAAGGGAACTTAGGGCCAAGTGACCCTAAAATATACAAGACATGACATTTGCCCCAATAACGAACTTGGAAATGTGGCTCAAGATGCCACCTAAGGTCTTAGGAAATGGCCCAAATACAAGAGGTTTTTGGGCTCGAGTTTGAGTCATCCAGAAGCAAATAATGAAGGCTTTATTTTTGCTTCCGAAAGTAATGAGGTGGACATGGGTTTCTAGAAAAGGAAGAGTTTTATTCACATAAATATGTGAATAATAAGAGAGAAATAAGGAGTTTTATTCACATAAATATGTGAATAATAAGAGATAAATAAAGGAGTTTTATTCACATAAATATATGAATAATAAGAGATAAATATTATTCACATAAATATGTGAATAATAAGAGATAAATAAAGGAGTTTTATTCACATAAATATGTGAATAATAAGAGATAAATAAAGGAGTTTTATTCACATAAATATGTGAAAATAAGAGATAAATGAAGAATTATTCTTTAATTAGGAAAATAAGGAAGAGTGGCGGCCAAGTTAAGGATTCTTGACCTAGTAATTTCGGCTATAAAAGGATGAGACTAGGGCCATTCATTATTCATTCTCCTCTCTTTTTCTCATTGAATATTCTTCTTGAGCATCCATTCTTTTTCTTCTTTTCTTTTAGCCTCCTAGCCGATTCCTTCTAAGCCTATTATTCCTCTCTTCTTTCATCTTTGAAATCAAATACATAAGGGAATCATAGCCGATTGTTCATCAAGTCTCTAGTCAATTTACGAAGGTTGAAGCGAAGGTGCAATCGATTCCTTCAAATAAGGGTAAGATCTAAGTTTGGTTTGATTTCTTTTATATTTTAGACTTATCGAAATCTAGGGCTAATCCCATTACTGTTCATGGTTGCCGAAACTTTGAAGAGATCTTTCAGGATTTACTAAGTGTAGGCTACAAGGAAGGAGAAGTTCTTTTCCCGAAGGTACACCATAGGCCACGTGTTCCCTAGTTATTCGGTGAGTTTCGGGATTTAAAATCCACAAGGTAAGTGTCTATAGCTTTCGGCTAAGGCCTATTTTGATAATTAGATCTAATTCTTGTTTGTTTAAAAAGCCGAAACTAACCCCGGATGAGATTTAGTGCTTGGCCGAATACAAAGAGGAGCATAGCATAGATTTTGGGATTCGATTAGTATTGAATTCGGCAACAAGGTAAGTAATACAAATCCTACTAGGATTTGGTTTTTAAGCCAAATAGGTTTGTTAATATGTTTTAATATTTGGCCGAATTTAGGAGATAAAGATCTAGATCGGTAGATCGTTCTTCGGGATTTCAAGGAATCTATTAAGCAAATCAGGTGTGTACCCTTACTATCCTTCGATATTTTATGGCTAAATATTTTAAATATATAATATGAATAATAACGTGAATGTGGCTATGTACCACAAATGTGGCAAAAGTACCAGTGCACGTTTCCTACTTACGATAGGATTGTGAAAATGTTATTTTAATAACATGCGAATATATGAATATGAACATGAAATCAAGTTATGCAATATATATATGTTTTGGGGCATTCGGATTTATGTGAAAGGGGAGAACAGTGTTGACTTGGTCTCACCAACGAAGGTGTTGACTTTGGTCTCACCAACGAAAAATATAGACTACGGTCACATTGCGAAATTTGGTAACCGATTACAATAGTGTCAAATGACACAACGTTTAAATTTGATTATAGTGTCTAAAGACACAACGTGGAGAGTAGAGATGGAGGTTGACTTAGTAGTCCCCACGGTGTGAATGGCGTGTACGGTGGAGAGTAGCGGATGGACCATTAGGATTGGGTTTGGGTTGCATCATAATTTCATTATTATATGGACTTGATGATTTAAACATGAATGCCCGAATTATTGATTGATAGTATTGTGTGCACATTGAGTCTGTTGACTCACCCCATTGTGGGAATTATTTTTCGGTGATGATCGGATTTGAATGGTAGAGACCATGAGGAGGCCATGCATCACTTGAAGAATTTATTCGAATTTGGACTTTATTTAATTTTAATATTTTTTATTTTATTTTGGGTTTACTTGATGTAATAAGGCCATGAGGCCCGATGGATTATTCTTTGTTTTACATTATTGTTAAGTTTTTACAAATTTTCTCTAAGTATCGAATGTTTTTGAAACCGGTTTACTTTATGAACATACCAGATCCGGTCCATTCTAGTGGGCCGGGTGTGGGGTGTTTCAGTTTGGTATCAGAGCCCAATTTTAAACTCTCGGCCTGTGGGCTAAGGCCCAAAACGTTTTCAAAGCGAGCCAAATGATTTTCTTTGAAAATAAGCAGGCTTATGGCATGGCCCCTAAGTCTCCGGCCCGTAGTCCACCAGGTAAGTACCCCTAACTATATGTGTGATTCGTGATTTATATAAGGGTAGAAAAGGCATGGAACGAGAATAGATGATAGGAACTTGAACCCAGGATTAGACTACTCAAACACGTATACATAAGACTTAATGCACTAAACAAACCTATGGCTAAGTCATTGAGCTAGGTGTGGTAACCCTTGTACACATGTCTAGGATTGGATCCCAAGAGCTTGGTATTTAAGGCCCTAGTGACTCACCTCCTCTTGCAGAATCCTACCAGTGCGTAGCTTGGCTCACCCTAACTCGGAGGGCTCGGTGGTGTGGCAACCTCATGACGCATGTCTAGGAACAGTTTGGTGGGAGCTTGGTATTTAAGCGATCCATGACTCACCTCCTCTCCACACGAATCCTCGCCTGGTGCGTAGCTTTAGTTCACCCCGACCAAGAGGGCTCGGTCATAGGCTAAACATAATGACTAAAACCCGAAAGGAACTAGCCATGTTTTAAAAAAAAAAGAAGGAAGAACAAAACAACAAACCTTAGTTTTTCTTTCAAACCTTTAAAACTTTTCTTTTAAATCGAGAAAATTATTTTCCAACATTTTCTAAAAACTCTTGATTTATTTAAAATTACAAAAATGCCCTTAGCAAGAAAATTACCAAAAGCGCCCGGTTTTGTAAAATGTTCAACAACTTTATCAAAATTTCATGATTTCATAAACATTCAAAACCCTAATTTGTAAAATATCAAAATACCATGATTTTGGAAAAATTACAAAATTGCCCCTAACTTACAAAATTACCAAAATGACCCTGAATTTTAAAAATTTTTGCAACATTCCCATTTTTGAAGGAACAATTTTTCAAAAAGAACCTTCAGAGTTTTACAACTTTTAAAATACCCCTGATTTATTAAATTTTACAAATTTACTCCGATTTGTGAAAATTACAAAAATACCCTGTAGGACAAAATTACGAAAATACCCCCGAGTAGTGGTAAAACAACAACAAAGGAAAAAACTACAACGTTTCTCTGAATGAACTAAGGTTCATAATTGTTTGATGGATGTATGAATGGATGAAAAGACTATGTGCATGTATGAATACGAAAGAACCACTCCTAAACTCTTTTCATAAAATTTCTTCATGAGTAATAAAGTGAAACAAGTACTAATGTATAAAACTTTTAAATCGATTAAATCGTGACGTTAGAAAATGAGTTCTAAGGGATGTGAACTTAGAGATTGTGCCTAGAAAGTATGATGGTTCTATTAAGATCGAGTCGCAACATAAGCATAGTCGGTGAGAAAGATTGTACGATCGTCGGTAAGTAATTTCGAGGACGAAATTATTTTTAAGGAGGGTAGAAGCGTAACATCTGAATAGGGCCTATGCATTTCAGGTTTAATTGTATGAAATGACAAGTTTCAAGTACTATGAATAAATTTTGATACTTTTGGAAATCTAGAAATGCATGAAAATGGAAAGGAAAATGGAAATGAAAATGAAGATAGAAATGGAAATGGAAATGGAAATGGAAATGGAAATGAACACTTTTGGAAACTTAGACATTTTGAAAGTGAACATTTTGGAAACCTAAGTAAATTAGGAAAGTGAACATTTTGGAAACCAAGCCAAAATAGGAAACTTGAACATTTTGGAAACTTGAGCATTTTGGAAACCCGAACATTTTGGAAACTTGAACATTTTGGAAACTGAACATTTTGGAAACACGAACATTTTGGAAACCTGAACATTTTGGAAACCTAAACATTTTGGAAACACTGAAAGTCAGAGCACATGAAAATTTTAGGAAACTTAAAATGACCCCTTAATGTCAATTTCAGAGCAAAAAGGAACTTAGGGCCAAGTGACCCTAAAATATACAAGACATGACATTTGCCCCAATAACGAACTTGGAAATGTGGCTCAAGATGCCACCTAAGGTCTTAGGAAATGGCCCAAATACAAGAGGTTTTGGGCTGAGTTTGAGTCATCCAGAAGCAAATAATGAAGGCTTTATTTTTGCTTCCGTAAATTGAGGTGGACGGCATGGGTTTCTAGAAAGGAAGAGTTTTATTCACATAAATATGTGAATAATAAGAGAGAAATAAAGGAGTTTTATTCACATAAATATGTGAATAATAAGAGATAAATAAAGGAGTTTTATTCACATAAATATATGAATAATAAGAGATAAATAAAGGAGTTTTATTCACATAAATATGTGAATAATAAGAGATAAATAAAGGAGTTTTATTCACATAAATATGTGAATAATAAGAGATAAATAAAGGAGTTTTATTCACATAAATATGTGAAAATAAGAGATAAATGAAGAATTATTCTTTAATTAGGAAAATAAGGAAGAGTGGTGGCCAAGTTAAGGATTCTTGACCTAGTAATTTCGCTATAAAAGGATGAGACTAGGGCCATGCATTATTCATTCTCCTCTCTCTTTTCTTACTAATATTCTTCTTGAGCATCCATTCTTTTTCTTCTTTTCTTTTAGCCTCCTAGCCGATTCCTTCTAAGCCTATTATTCCTCTCTTCTTTCATCTTTGAAATCAAATACATAAGGAATCATAGCCGATTGTTCATCAAGTCTCTAAGTCAATTTCGAAGGTTGAAGAGAAGGTGCAATCGATTCCTTCAAATAAGGGTAAGATCTAAGTTTGGTTTGATTTCTTTTATATTTTAGACTTATCGAAATCTAGGGCTAATCCCATTCTTCGTTCATGGTTGCCGAAACTTTGAAGAGATCTTTCAGATTTACTAAGTGTAGGCTACAAGGAAGGAGAAGTTCTTTTCCCAAAGGTACACCATAGGCCACGTGTTCCTAGTTATTAAGTGAGTTTTGGATTTAAAATCCACAAGGTAAGTGTCTATAGCTTTCGGCTAAGGCCTATTTTGATAATTAGATCTAATTCTTGTTTGTTTAAAAAGCGAAACTAACCGGGATGAGATTTAGTGCTTGGTAGAATACAAAGAGGAGCATAGCATAGATTTCGGGATTCGATTAGTATTGAATTGAGAACAAGGTAAGTAATACAAATCCTACTAGGATTTGGTTTTTAAGCCAAATAGGTTTGTTAATATGTTTTAATATTTGGCCGAATTTAGGAGATAAAGATCTAGATCGGTAGATCGTTCTTCGGGATTTCAAGGAATCTATTAAGCAAATCAGGTGTGTACCCTTACTATCCTTCGATATTTTATGGCTAAATATTTTAAATATATAATATGAATAATAACGTGAATGTGGCTATGTACCACAAATGTGGCAAAAGTACCCAGGTACGTTTCCTACTTCTGATAGGATTGTGAAAAATGTTATTTTAATAACATGCGAATATATGAATATGAACATGAAATCAAGTTATGCAATATATATATGTTTTGGGGCATTCGGGATTTATGTGAAAGGGGGAGAACAGGTGTTGACTTCGGTCTCACCAACGAAGGTGTTGACTTCGGTCTCACCAACGAAAAATGTAGACTACGGTCACATTGCGAAATTTGGTAACTTCGATTACAATAGTGTCAAATGACACAACGTTTAAATTTGATTATAGTGTCTAAAGACACAACGTGGAGAGTAGCGGATGGAGGGTTGACTTAGTAGTCCCCACGGTGTGAATGGCGTACTGGGTGGAGAGTAGCGGATGGACCATTAGGATTGGGTTTGGGTTGCATCATAATTTCATTATTATATGGACTTGATGATTTAAACATGAATGCCCTAATTATTGATTGATAGTATTGTGTGCACATTGAGTCTGCTGACTCACCCCATTGTGGGAATTATTTTTGGTGATGATCGGTGTGACGGACCGGGCTTGGTAGACCATGAGAGGCCATGCATCACTTGAAGAATTTATTCGAATTTGGACTTTATTTAATTTTAATATTTTTTTATTTTATTTTGGGTTTACTTGATGTAATAAGGCCATGAGGCCCAGTGGATTATTCTTTGTTTTTACATTATTGTTAAGTTTTTACAAATTTTCTCTAAGTATCGAATGTTTTTGAAACCGGTTTACTTTAGGAACATACCAGATCCGGTCCATTCTAGTGGGCCGGGTGTGGGGTGTTTCAGTAAATGTCGTACACCTCTGTATTGGATTGAGCTCAGTGAAAATAAGTTACACGGTGTAGATTTGATAAAAGATTCAGAACAGAAAGTGAAACTGATCCGAGATTGTAACAGCCCGATTTTAGTCCAAAACGGAACGGTGGTTTCGGGCTTAAATATTATTTTCTAAGTAATTTATGTGTGAATTCGTATGTGTGAAATTTTCGTGATTTAATTTTATTGTTTGAGTGTCGAATTATTAAAATGGGCTTAATCGTGTAAAGTGAAAATTTGATAGTTTAATGTGTTAGGACTAAATTGTGGATGTCTTTCTAATTAGAAGGGTTTAAAATGCAAAAAAACCACTTTAATGATAGTGGCCGGTCATGTACTTTAATGACCTTATAATATAATGTTTTATTAAATTATAACAAAGGTTACGATAGTAATTAAATAATAAGTTAATATATATGTTAATAAAACATAATATGATATTATTTTGTTCATCTTTCATCTTGACCGAATACATGCAACAAAAGAAAAGAATTAGATAAAGCTTGGTTTGGCCATCCTTAAGCTTAAATTAAGGTATCTAACTAGCTCAGTTTTTAATAATTTTTACGTTTTTGAGATCGTTGCTTCAAAAACTATAGGACCTATGTTAGAATTTTTTTATTTTGATGCATGTGTGATGTTTGGCCATGGATGGAAACTTGTGTTTTGTGATGTTTGATGATTATATATTAAAGATATGTTTTAGATTAACATGATTTATATTGGGAATTTTGATGCTTTTTAGTAATTAGGACTAAATTATGAAATTTGTAAATTGAAGGGTTAAAATGTGAAATAAATGGATTATATGGACTTGTATGGACATGAGTAGCATTGAACCTTAAAGGAGTATGTTCAAATTTTGCATATTTTGTGTTTTATGCAATAGGGACTAAATTGTAAAAATTGTATATGTCAGGGGTAAAAGCATAAATTTGCATAATTATGTGTTTTTGGTTAAATTGAAAGAAAATATATTTGAATGAGTTTAATTTGAAATTATTTAGATAAAGAACAAAGAGAATCGGGATTGGATTAGGGAAAAGCAAAGTTGAACGAATAGCCAGGAAACCTAATCCGTCGATTTCCAAGGTAAGTTTTTAAGCAATTGGTTGAATTAAATTTTATTCTATATTATTATGAATATGTTAAAGTGAAGTAAATATGGTTAATCTTATAATGCCGAATGTGGCATGGAATATATTAAGTATTAGCCAAATGTGTGGTTAGTATACATATATAAATAAGTTTTGATCATTTGACTTGGATGAATGTATATATATATGAGTGTGTGTGTTAAGAGAAAGTTAAATATGAAAATGATAGAAGAGTTGGTTGTATTTATATAGGTAGATTTATATGTGTAATTATTATTTCCAAATGTGATGGTGTTGAGAAGGAGAAATGAGTTGTTTTGAACATGTATATATATATATGTGTGTGTGTGTGTGTATGAATGAAAATGGAATCATAAGTGTTTTTATAAATAGTGGAAGGATCGGTTAAGGGGCACTATGTGTGCGAGCTTAAATATCGAGCATTATGTGTGTGAAATCGGTCTTATGGCACTAAGTGTGCGGAAAATAAGTAATGGCACTAAGTGTGCGATACATTACATGAATTGCATTGTGTGTGCAAGTTTGCGGATCCTCTAAAGACATAAACTAAGGAATGGTGAATAACAAGAGGAAATTAATAGGTAAGTGATGCAGGATAGTTGAATAATTTTAATACTTATGAGGTAAGTTGTTCTTGTTTATGAAATTATAGAAATGAGATGTGATCGTTAATCCTTGAGTTGTTTGAGGTGAAAGAATAATATATGAGTTTTTGGTTTTGAAAATATTAAATATGGTAAATATTGAATTGTAACATGTTATATATTTACGGTTATGAGTTAGTTGATGTTCAAGTTAAACTGATTTAATTCGTATAATGTTTAATTGTTTATTATACCATTGCTTAAAATTTACTAAGCTATGTTAGCTTACTGTGTGTGTTCATTTGACTATTTTATGGATTTTGAATTCTAAGTTCGAGCTCTGGGATCATCGTCAAAGTCAATCACATTATCGTCAATACTTTGGTACCTTGTTGGAATCGAACTTAAAGTCTATGGCATGTATAGGCTAAGTTACTTTTTGAATTGACTCAAATGGTGTATATGTGAATGTATGTAAATTCCATGTGAAAATGGCTTATTTTCTATACTTGGGTTAGTTGAATATGCTTGAGATTATGTATATGTTTGTGCATTTATTGTCTTGATATAAGCTTGTGTTCACGAAATTATGAAAGGTATTTTATTGATATGTTTCGAATGTATACTATATGTATGACTTTAAAGCTAACTAATGTTAATATATGCTTGTCATAGATGAAATTATGTACGGTTAATGTTAGGTGTTTATTGAAGAAGTTGAATGAATGTACAATTTGATTAATTTGGTGAATAAGTGCATAAATTTTGTTTGAATGATTAGCTAGTTTAGTTTTAAATAGGAAAGCAAACCACAGTCACAGCTTAAATACTTTGCATGAAAGTCATATTAGTTAATTGAATATGTATATACATATATAGTTAATTGATTAGTTATGTGTATGATTATATCTAAGTTTACTTATGTACTTAGTATGCCGTGTGGATATTTTAGGTTAATAAGTAAGGTAGCCAATTTGTGCATGTGATAAATGGTTTAGATCATATATGTGGATTGACATAGTTTAAGAATTTCGCAAGTTAAGTATATTTTTATTTCATGGTACTTTCGGGTATACCCATTTGAATGATGGATTGTTTTGTTAAATTGATTGTTGTTCGTTAATGATTAATAAATTATTAACTTTATGAATTTAACTTGTAAGTATGGAGTATTTATGCATTACTATTGAAATAAATGAGTTATATGAATGTAATGAATTACGTTAATTTGGTAATACCTTGTAACCCTAATTGATGATGGAAGTGGGTTAAGGGTGTTACATTTGATTAGTATCAGAGTTACGATTTTGTCGGTTCTCGGACTAACGTAGCGCGTGTGAGTCTAGCTATACAAGCCATAATTTATAATGTGATAGTGTGATGACTTCTGAAAATGAAATGTGTTTTCTTCTTTTGTATAGTAAATGGATCGTGATCCCAAGCGAGCTATAGCTGACGACGTTGAGAGTGTGGCGCCTGCTCCCTACACAAGGGACCGCGCCGGATGAATCTTGACCAGCTGCGAGTAATCCTGATAAGGGGGCTAAGCAAGCCTTCTATAGTATAATGAATGATTGGTTAAATCAATACATCCGGACCAATCCGGCTGTTCAACAACCTCCGAATCTGAATACTCCACCTGTAGTATCGGTGGACCCCTGATTGTTAATCTTGAGAAAGTAAATAAGCCTCCGGTTGACAGAATTGGAAAACACGGGGCTCAAGAGTTTAGAGCCGAAGTGATGATGATGCTGAACGAGTTGAATTTTGGCTCGATAACACAATTCGTGTTTTTGATGAACTATCATGCACACCTGATGAGTGCCTGAAGTGTGTTATATCTTTATTATGGAATTCTGCCTACTATTGGTGGAATACACTCGTATCGGTTGTTCCAAAAGAACGAGTTACATGGGCCTTCTTTTAGACGGAGTTTCTCAAGAAATATATCAGCCAGCGATTCATAGATTCAAAATGCAAGGAATTTTTCAAGCTTAAACAGGGTTGTAAGACCGTATCTAGGTACGAACGTAAGTTTGTGAGACTTAGCCACTATGCTCGTGAGTTTGTTTCATCTGAGGCTACTATGTGCCGAAGATTTGAAGAAGGATTAAACGAAGATATAAAATTACTGGTTGGCATAATTGAAATAAATGAGTTCGTGGTACTTGTTGAGTGAGCTTGTAAAGTCGAATAGCTGGGGAAAGAAAAACGAAAAGCCGAGTTTGAAGCTAGAGACTTCCGTAAGAGATCAGCAGGTAAATTTCCTCAAATGTCATCAAAGAAGTTCAAAAATGATAGTAGCAATTCCAAAGCTAACATAGGGATCTCTATACGAGAACGAACACCAGTGAGTTCATGAGCTACCTCGATTGCTAGTGTTGGCAATACTTGACTGAATAAGCCCGAGTGTCAACAGTGTGGTGGACGGCATTTTGGTGAATGTTGGGGTAAATCTAACAATCACACTTCTTACAAGTGTAGTTTGCAGAACCATTTTATTCAGGATTGCCCAGAGACCTTTGAAAATGATAATGCTCAGAGTGTAAGACCGTCCAGTACTGTAGCTAGAGGTAGACTATCTCGTAATGTGGGAGGCAGGAGCAGCACTCAGAGAGGGACTTCAATTGCAGCTATTCGATTAGAGGCCCGTGTTCCAGCTAGAGCCTATGCCATTCATGCCAGAGAGGAGGCTTCATCTCCAGAAGTCATCACCAATAAATTCACTCTCTTTAATACTAGTGTAATTGCTCTGATTGATCCGGATCAACCCATTCTTATTTGTGTGAAACGTTAGTAACCAGCAAGACTCTACCTGTTGAGTCTACTGAGTTTGTGATTCGAGTTTCGAACCCCCTAGGCCGATGTGTGCTAGTTGATAGAGTGTGTAAGAATTTCCCTTTAATGATTCGAGATTCATGTTTTCTGACTGATTTGATGTTGCTACCATTTGATGAGTTCGATATTATTCTCGGTATGGATTGGCTAATCGTGCACGATGTAGTAGTGAATTACAGACGAAAGACTATTGATCTATGGTGCCAGAATAATGAGATAATTCGAGTTGAATCTGCAGATTTGAATGGGTTACCAGCAATGATATCTTCGATGTTAGCTCAACAGTATTTGAGAAAGGGCTGCGAAGCTTACTTTGCTTGTGTGATCGATAGTAAAGTGACCGAAAAGAAGATTGAATCTGTACCAGTTGTTTGTGAGTATCTGGATGTATTCTTGGAAGAATTGACGGGATTGCCACTTGTTCGAAAAGTAGAGTTTGGTATTAAGTTAATGCCAGGGACGACTCCGATCTCAATAGCTCCGTACAGAATGGCACCGACCGAATTAAAAGAGTTGAAAGCTTAGTTGCATGAATTAACATATAGAGGTTTTTCTCAACTGAGTTTCTCTCCCTAGGGTGCTCCAGATCTATTTGTGAAAAAGAAGGATGGAACTTTAATAATGTGCATCGACTACCGACAACTCAATAAAGTGACCATAAAGAATAAATATACGTTGCCACGTATTGACAATTTATTTGACCAGCTTAAGGGAGTTTCGTTATTTTCAAAAATTGATCTGAAATCAGGTTATTATCAGCTGCAAGCTAGAGACTCAGATGTACCTAAGACAACCTTTCGGACGAGATACGACCATTACGAGTTTTTAGTGATGCCGTTCGGACTCACTAATGCTCTTGCTGTTTTCATGGATCTGATGAATCGGGTATTCGGACCATATTTAGATCGATTTGTGGTTGTATTCATAGATGATATTCTGATCTATTCGCGTTACATATTTTGCGTGATAAGAAATTGGACGCAAAATTCAGCAAATGTGAGTTTTGGTTAAATGAAGTCAGTTTCCTGGGGCATGTTGTTTCAGCATCAGGCATTAGGGTTGACCCGAGTAAAATCTCGGTTATACTTGATTGGAAACCCCCGCGAAATGTTTCTGAAGTTCAAAGTTTTCTGGGACTTACAGGGTACTATAGTCGCTTCGTGAAAGGGTTTTCTATGATTGTAGCTCCGATGAAAAAGTTGTTATAGAAAGATGTTAAGTTAGAGTGGTCAGAGAGGTGGTAGAAGAGTTTTGATCAGCTAAAAACCTTGTTAACGGAAGCTCCAAAGGCTTGTTCAAACTAGAATCGGTATGAGTACGTTATTTTCAGCGATGCATCCTTAAATGGTTTGGGCTGTGCTTTAATGTAGGAGGGTAAAGTTGTAGCCTACTCCTCAAGACAATTGAAGCCGCACAAAAAGAACTATCCAACTCACGATCTCGAGTTGGATGCCATAGTTTTCGCTTTGAAAATATGGCATCAATATCTATTTGGTGACAAATGCCATGTCAACTCCAATCACAAGAGTCTAAAATACTTAATGACTCAAAAGGATCTGAATTTGAGACAGTGTCGATGGTTGGAATTGTTAAAAGACTGCGAACTCGTGATTGATTATCACTCGGGAAAGGCCAATGTGGTTGCTGATGCACTAAGCTAAAAATCACTATTTACTCTACGTGCAATAAATGCAGATATAGTTATGACTGATGATGGTGTGATTATTGCAAAGTTAAAAGCGAAACTGTTGTTCATTCAATAGATTTGTAAAGCTCAAATGGTTGATAATGATTTATTAGTAAAAAGGAATCATTGTGGTTTGAATGCTGATTCAGAATTTTAGATTGATGCTGAAGGATGCCTATGGTTCAGAAATCGAATATATTTGCCTAAGAATCCTGATTTGTAACATCCTGATAATTAGGGGCTATGCATTTCACTTAATTGATTGATGTTGCATGCTTAATCTTTATTAAGTGCAATTTTGGAAGTTATTTGAGCTTCATTTATTAAGTGAATGCTTTGCTAAGCTTTTAATTTCTATTAATTAGAGAGAGAACTAAGCTATTAAGGCCTTAAGAATTGATGATGAGAAGTTCTAGTATAAGTTAAGTAATTGGCAAAGTGGTTAAGATACATGGGTGTGTTCTTGAGGTACAAGGTTCGAATCTCTAGCTAACATTAGGAGATTTTTAATTTTTTTTGTTTTCTTCCTTGTAAGTGTCGGCCAAGAATATTCTAGAGTGGATGAGCTTTCATCCATTTTTGGCTTGTTGACCATGAGAAAAGGAAGTTAAAGAACATAAGGCATGGAATCACAAATTCATGATAAGATGAGGGGACAAAGGCATGAAATAGGGCTATGTTTTGGGGATGTGTTCATGGTCATTTGACCATGAACCTAGACAACATGAAGGCTAAGGGAGAGGCTTAGTTGTGTAGTAAATTCTTTGGATATGATGGGGAAGAAACAAGGAGGAAAAAGGGGATATGTTGGCATTGATGTGGCGAATTTATGCTTTGCCATTAGGGGGAAAAGTTAGCCAAAAGCCTAGGTTGTCCATCTTTTCTCATTTTCTCCAAAATTCTCTCTAGCCGAATGTGCCATAGAGTTTAGGTAAAAACTCTCTTTTGTTTTAGCTTTCATCCTTTTGACCAAATCTTCTTCTTTTGGTAGAATGTACCATAGTTATTTTGGTACATTTTCATTTTTGATTTAGCCTCAATTGCTTGAACCAAATACAACCTTCTTTCTCTCATTTAGTTTTCATTTTGAAACCAAAAAAACCACAAAGATTAAGCACCATTATTCTTCTTCATTTTCTCTCCTCTTCTTAGAATGTATCTAAGTTCCATAGTCCATCTCTTTCTCTTTGATCCTATTCTTGTTTTTCTTTTCTTTTCACCTTATTTTCTTATCTTTCTCTCATTGCCAAATCACCATTATCATTTTCTTCTTCTCTTTCGCTTTACTTCTTTCTCCTTTCATTCTCTTTCTTCTTTCTCTTCAAAACCGAATCCATTATTTTGAAGCCACCATTTTTATTCTTTTATTTTGT
Organism: Gossypium rotundifolium; assembly: GCA_025506655.1. Lineage (NCBI taxonomy): Eukaryota > Viridiplantae > Streptophyta > Magnoliopsida > Malvales > Malvaceae > Gossypium > Gossypium rotundifolium. Next base: position 150,274,635 of record CP106724.1, read on the forward strand.
GAAGGCCGAATCATCATTTTCTTTTCTTCTTTTTCAAAGCCGAATCTCCAAGTGATCAAAGTAAGATACTATCAATTATTTTCATCACTTCCTTTCACTTGAATAAGATTGGAAATCATAATCTTTTATTTCTCTCTTAGGCGAATCTCTTGAAAAGATTTTGAAAGGAACTTTGTTGAAGACAACCTTAAGTGACCATTCGAATCATCAAGGTAAGACTACTATTTTGGATAATATCAATTTCTTTAGATAGATTACTAATCTAAGTTATTTTTAGAGCAATCTAAGATCATCAAGATAGGTAAGAAAAGAGCCGTTCAAGTGTTTGGAAGAGGAGGTATTCCTTTACCATCGAACTACAAGCGAAGAGCGATGTCGGGGTTAGAGATTTTCCACCGGTTGTGGACCCTCTGCAAGCGAGGATCGATTATTCAAGTAGTGCGTAAACCGAACCACTCTACGTTGGTGGAATCTGGCGGGTTTTGATCCATCTAGTGGAGAAAACCGCAAATAACTATCATTCGTGAATCAGGGTAAGGATTTAGATCCATCGTTTATAAGTAGAGTTTTTGCTAACAATAGTATATACTAACCAAGTGTGTTAATCATCTAGGTGTGGACGAGCTAGAGAGTATTGTGCTCATTTGTTACTAGGTGTGTAACCATGCATTAAAATTTCCATAGATTTATATTATTAAAAGTGATTATATGATAATATGATTGTTTGTCGATACCAATCATTGGTATATAAAATTCGTATGTTACCCAATATTCCGTTTATTTTGATATATGCATCAATATGAAATAAGCATGACTATATTATGAATTGTGGGTACATAGCATAAAAATATGATTTGATATGTATGTGCATGGGCATATGGGTATGTTTAATAAAGGAGGAAGTATTCGGTGGTTTTACCACAATTACAGTGACTTCGGTCACATATGTGAAATTGGTGACTTGGTCCCATATTTGATTCTGGTGGCTTCGTCACATATTTGACTCTGGTGGCTTCGGTCACATATTTGGACTTGATCGGTGACTTGGTCACATCTGCTTTTGGTGGCTTTGCCACAATAAGAGCGATGTGCATGTTGACTACTGACAAGCGCCTTCGATGGTGTGTAGCGGATGGAGGGTCGATTTAGTAATCCCCACGGTGTGCTGGTTGGTACGGGGGTGTGTAGCGGATGGATATTTAGGTTGGGCCGGGCTTGCATTTCATTTCATATACATATCCTTGTAACATTGTATGACTATTATTTGATCTGCTATAAAATGGGCCTTTGGGCTAAATTTGAGTAAAATGGGCCTTTGGGCTAAATTTGAGTAAAATGGGCCTTTGGGCTAGATTTGAGCTAAAATGGGCCTTAGGGCCAAATATTTGATTAAATGGGCCTATGGCCATACGTGAAAATTTTGGGATTGAAAGCATGTGATAAAATGGGCTTTTTAGTGTATGTGTTATACATTGAGTTTATGACTCACCCATTTTATGGGATAACTTTTGAGATAACTCATAGTGCGATGGATCGGGACAAAGAAGGATTTCGAGGTGGCGATGCTCGTAATAAGTATTATGGAGATTTTCCAACTTAAACTCTTTAAGTTAAATTTTATTACTTAGACTTTAATTTGGGTTGCCAATATTATGTAATAAGGCCATTATAAATTATCTTTAATTTTGTGTTTGGATTTATTTTAAATTACGCTATGAATAATTATCAAATATCTAAATGGTTTTCGATAAATTATTTAAAATGTGTTTGATACTCTTATATAAATGTTTTCAAAGAAATGTTCTTAAGTTTGGTTTCCTTTTATTTTATTAATTCCTTCTAAAAATAATGTTTCGCTAAAGTTTTACTTGAGGAACATACCAAATCCGGTTGGGCTTTTTGGTAGGGTTTGGGGTGTTTCATGATTTGATTCGAATTATTTGTGGTGAAGCTCATAATAGTAGATTATCAATTCACCCAGGTAGTATGAAGATGTATAACTACTTGAGACAACATTATTGGTGGCACGGTATGAAACGAGATATTTTAGACTTTGTGTCGAAATGTTTAATATGTCAACAAGTAAAAGCTGAGCACCAGGTGCCATCGAGATTACTTCGGTCGATTATGTTACCTGAGTGGCAATGGGATCGAGTCACAATGGATTTCGTAGCCGGGTTACCGTTGACGCCGAGCAAGAAAGATGCAATCTGGGTTATTATTGATAGATTGATGAAATCGGCCCATTTTATTCCGGTACATATAGATTTCTCGCTTGAAAAGTTAGCTGAATTGTACATTTCTCAGATCATACGATTGCACAAAGTACCTATTTCTTATGATAGAGATCCGAGGTTTACATCGCGATTTTGGAAGAAACTGCAGGACGCTCTAGGTACTAAATTTCACTTCAGTACTGCTTTCCACCATCAGTCATATGGTCAATCCGAACGAATTATTCAAATACTCGAGGATATGTTGAGATGTTGTGCTCTTGAGTTTGAGGGTACATGGGAACGATACTTGCCTTTGATTGAATTTGCATACAATAACATCTTTCAAATGAGTATCAAAATGGCACCTTACAAAGCTTTGTATGGTCGTAAATCTCATACACCTTTATATTGGACCGAGCTAAGTGAAAGTAAGATACATGGGGTTGATTTAATCAAAGAGACTGAACAGAAAGTAAAAGTGATCCGAGAAAGTTTGAAAGCTGCGTTAGATCTTCAGAAATCATATGTGGACTTGAAACGTAAAGATATAGAGTTTCAGGTGGGTGATCGAGTATTTTTGAAAGTCTCACCGTGGAAGAAGAAACTTAGATTTGGTTGTAAAGGAAAGCTGAGTTCGAGATTTATTGGGCCATACGAGGTTATTGAGCGTATCGGGCCGGTTGCGTGCAGGATGATGTTGCCATCTGAGTTAGACAAGATCCATAATGTTTTTCATGTATCGATGCTTTGATGATACAGATCCGATCCTTCTCATGTGATTAGCCCATCAGAGATTGAAATTCAACCTGACTTGACTTATGGGGAAGAACCGATTTGCATTTCGGCTCGTGAAGTGAAAGAGTTACGAAATAAGAAAATCTCATTGGTTAAAGTTATGTGGCATAAGCACAAGGTTGAGGAAGCAACTTGGGAACTTGAAGATTCAATGAAACAATGCTACACACATTTATTCATCGGTAAGATTTTCAGGGACGAAAATCCCTTAAAGGGGGAGAGTTGTAATAGCTCGATTTTAGTCCTAAACGGAATGGTGGTTTCGAGACCACAAATTCGAGTCAAAAAATTTTTAAATATTATTTTAAAAGTAATTTATTTGTGAATTGCTATATGTGAAATTTTCTTGATTTAATTTTATTGTTTGAGTGTCGAATTATTAATCGCGTAAAGTGAAAATTTGATAGTTTAATGTGTTAGGACCAAATTGTGGATGTCTTTCTAATTAAAAGCATTTAAAATGAAAAAAATACTATTTTAATGATAGTGGCCGTTCATGTACTTTAATGACCTTATAACATAATGTTTTATTAAATTATAATAAAGGTTATAATAGTAATTAAATAATAAGTTAATATATATGTTTATAAAACATAATATGATATCATTTTGTTCATCTTTCCTCTTGACCGAATACATGCAACAAAAGAAAAGAAATAGGCAAAGCTTGGTTCGGCCATTCTTAAGCTTAAATTAAGGTATGTAACTAGCTCAGTTTTTAATAATTTTTACGTTTTTGATATCGTTGCTTCGAAAACTATCCGACCGATGTTAGAAATTTTGTTTTTGATGCATGTGTGATGTTCAGCCATGGATGGAAACTTGTGTTTTGTGATGTTTGATGATTATATATTAAAGATATGTTTTAGATTAACATGTTTTATATTGGGAATTTTGATGCTTTTTAGTAATTAGGACTAAATTATGAAATTTGTAAATTAAAGGGTTAAAATGTGAATAAATGGATCGTATGGACTTGTATGGACATGAGTAGCATTCGGCCCTAAAGGAGTATGTTCAAATTTTGCATATTTGTATTTTATGCAATAGGGACTAAATTGTAAAAATTGTATATGTCAAGGGTAAAAGCATAAATTTGCATAATTATGTGTTTTTGGGTTAAATTGAAAGAAAATATATTTGAATGAGTTTAATTTGAAATTATTTATATCAAGAACAAAAAGAATCGGGATTGGATCGGGGAAAAGCAAAGTTGAACGAATAGCCAGGAAACCTAATCATGGATTTTGAGGCAAGTTTTAAGCAATTGGTTGAATTAAATTTTACTCTATATTATTATGAATATGTTAAAGTGAAGTAAATATGGTTAATCTTATAATGCCGAATGTGGCATGGAATATACTAAGTCTTAGCCGAATGTGTGGTTAGTATACATATATAAATAAGTTTTGATCATTTGACTTGGATGAATGTAAATATATATGTGTGTGTGTGTGTGTTAAGAGAAAGTTAAATGTGAAAATGATAGAAGAGTTGGTTGTATTTAAATAGGTAGATTTATATGTGTAATTATTATTGTCGAATGTGATGGTGTTGAGAAGGAGAAATGAGTTGTTTTGAACATGTATATGTATATATATATATATGTGTATGTATGAATGAAAATGGAATCATAAGTGTTTTTATGAATAGAGCAAGCATCGGTTAAGGGGCACTATGTGTACAAGCTTAAATACCGAGCACAGTGTGTGTGAAATCGGTCGTATGGCACTAAGTGTGCAGAAAATAAGTAATGGCACTAAGTGTGCGATATATTACAAGCTAATGGCACTACGCGTGTGATACATTACAAGCTAATGGCACTACGTGTGCACTTTATTAAAGTAACGACACTAAGTGTGCTATACGTTACATGAATTACACTGTGTGTGTGAGTTTGCGGATCCTCCAAAGACATAAACTACTGAATGGTGAATAACAAGAGGAAATTAACAGGTAAGTGATGCAGGATAGTTCAATAATTTTAATACTAATGAGGTAAGTTGTTCTTGTTTATGAAATTATAGAAATGAGACATGATTGTTAATCTTTGAGTTGTTTGAGGTGGAAGAATAATATATGAGTATTTGGTTTTGAAACTACTAAATATGGTAAATATTGAATGGTGACATGTTATATATTTACGGTTATGAGTTAGTTGATGTTCAAGTTAAATTGATTTAATTCGTATAATGTTTAATTGTTTATTATACCATTGCTTAAAATTTACTAAGCTATGTTAGCTTACTGTGTGTGTTCATTTGACTATTTATGGATTTTGAATTCTAAGTTCGAGCTCGGGATCATCTTTAAAGTCAATCACACTATCGTCAATACTTTGGTACCTTCTTGAAATCGAACTTAAAGTCTATGGCATGTATAGGCTAAGTTACTTTTTGAATTGACTCAAATGGTGTATATGTAAATGTATGTAAATGCCATGCGAAAATGGCTTATTTTCTATACTTGGGTTAGTTGAATATGCTTGAGATTATGTATATGTTTGTACATTTTTTGTCTTGATATAAGCTTGTTTTGGTATGTGTGTTCCTGAAATTATGAAAGGTATTTTATTGATATGTTTCGAATGAATACTACATGTATGACTTTAAAGCTAACTAATGTTAATATATGCTTGTCATAGATGAAATTATGTACGGTTAATGCTAGGTGTTTATTGAAGAAGTTGAATGAATGTATAATTTGATTAATTTAGTGAATAAGTGCATAAATTTTGTTTGAATGATTAGCTAGTTTAGTTTTAAATAGGAAAGCAAACCACAGTTATAGCTTAAATACTTTGTATGAAAGCCATATTAGTTAACTGAATATGTATATACATATATAGTTAATTGATTAGTTATGTGTATGATTATATCTAAGTTTACTTACGTACTTAGTATGTCGTGTGGATATTTTAGGTTAATAAGTAAGGCAGCCGATTTGTGCATGTGATAAATGGTTTAGATCATATATGTGGATTGACATGGTTTAAGAATTTCGCAAGTTAAGTATATATTTATTTCATGGTACTTTCGGGTATTCCCATTTGAATGATGGATTGTTTTGTTAAATTGATTGTTACTCGATAGTGATTAATAAATTATTATGTTTATCAATTCAACTTGTAAGTATGGATTATTTATGCATTACTGTTGAAATAAATGAGTTATATGAATGTAATGAATTATGGTTATTTTGGTAATACCTTGTAACCCTAATTCGATGATAGAAGTAGGCTAAGGGTGTTACAGAGATTGTTTAAAAGCAGCATCTGATCGTCAGAAGTCTTATGCGGACTTGAAATGAAAAGAAATAGAATTTGAGATCGGCGACAGAGTATTTTTGAAAGTGTCACCGTGAAAGAAAGTTCTCCGATTCGGACGTAAATGCAAGTTGTGTCCGAGGTTCATCGGACCGTATGAAATCATTGAATGTGATTGCCCCATCTAAAATTGTAATCTGATCTGATATGACATATGAAGAGGAACATATTCGTATTTTAGCTCGTGAAGTAAAAGAGTTGAGAAACAAGAAAATTTTGTTAGTGAAAGTATTATGGCATCGACACGGAGTAGAAGAGGCTATGTGGGAGCCTGAGGATGCAATGAAATAGCAAAATACGAACCTATTTGACGGTAAGATTTTTGGGGACAAAAATCCCTGAGGGGGAGAATTGTAATAGTCCAATTTATACCCTAGTCAGAATAGTGGTTTCGAGACCACAAATCTGAGTTAGAAAAATATTTTAATATTATTTTTCGTGCCTATGATATGTGATTAAGCATGTGTGAAAGTCTCGTACGAAAATTTGTCTGTTTGTGTGCTTAATTTGAGCAAAGGACTAAATTGCATAAAAGGTAAAAGTAGCCTTCTATTTAATTGAGTGGCTTAATTGATGTGCCTTCTTATATATGAGGATTCATGTTGCAATTTGGCCATTATTAAGTTTAGTGGGTGGTAAATGACAAAATAACCTTAATGTATATATATGTTTTAAATGATAATTAAAAGGTTAAATTTGGAATTTGATAATTAATGTAATTATAATAAAACAAAGCATGAAATAAATGGCCATTTTCTATCATCGTGGTAGAATATCATAGAAAAAGAAAAGAAAGAAAACAAAGTTAGGTTTGACTTGCTTTATGCAAGAATTAAGGTATGATTTGGTTTCGATTTTTGATAATTTCTACGTTTTGTAATTGTTGCTTTGTCTACTACAAAACCCATGCTTCAATTTTGAGAATTGTTGATTTTTTTGATATGAGACTTTGATGAACTCATATCATTTATGACGATTTATGGTGTTAAATGAAAGATTTGAACTAAATGAGCATACTTTGTTCTTGAAATTTTGGTGAAATGAGCTAATTAAGACTAAATTAAGAAAATAGTACCTTGAGGGACTAAATTGCAAATTTAATGGAAAATATGGGCTTGTATGAGATGTATGAACATTCAGCTAAGCATGGTCAAAAGATGATTTTGTGAATTTGATGTTTTGAGAAAAATGGACTAAATTGATAAATTATGTAAATATGAGGGTTAATTTGTAAATAGCCCTAAATGTGTGTTTTTGGATTGAATTGAATGAGTTAGTGAATAAAATGGTTAATTCTGAATATGTATAGATCAAGAACCGAGGAAAACGGACTTAGATCGAGGAAAAGCGAAAGTAGTCGAGTAGCTATTTTTGTTTCAGTTAAACCGAATTCGAGGTAAGTCATATTTCAAATAAATATAATTGTATTGAATTGAGCTTATTCATATGACTATCGACGATAATGAATGCTTATGAGATGCTATGTACATGAATTTTGAGACAAGGTCGATATAGTGATAAGTCCGAGAAGTCCCATACGAACCTAGGAATACATAGGTATCTGTTATGTTTTATCATGTAAGACCACGTCGGGGACGTTGGTGTTGATTTGAGATTTCGTGTAAGACCACGTTTGGGATGTTGGCATCGATATAAGCTTTACATGTAAGACCACGTTTGGGACATTGGCGTTGATTTGAGATTTCGTGTAAGACCAAGTCTGGGACGTTGGTATCAATATAAGTTTTACGTGTAAGACCTTGTCCGGACAGTGGCATCGATATCTGATTACGTGTAAGACCATGTCTGGGATATTGGTATCGTATTAATTCGAGTAAAACCCTTTCTGGGATAGTGGCATCGATATCTGATTACGTGTAAGACCTTGTTCGGGACAGTGGCATCAATATCTGTTTACGTGTAAGACCATGTCTAGGACATTGGCATCGTATTAATTCGAGTAAGACCCTATCTGGGACAGTGGCATCGATATCTGATTACGTGTAAGACCATGTTTGGGACATTGGTATCGTATTAATTCAAGTAAGACCGTCCGATATCGATTACGTGTAAGACCATGTCCGAGACATTGGTATCGTATTAATTCAAGTAAGACCACGTAAAGACGATGGCATCGATATCTGATTACGTGTAAGACCATGTATGAGACATTGGTATTGTATTAATTCGAGTAAGACCCTGTCCGGGACCGTGGCATCGATATCTGATTATCAGTAAGACCCTATTCGGGACAATGGCATCGATATCTGATTACGTATAAGACCCTGTCTAGGACAGTGGCATCGACATGTAACCCTGTCCGGGACAGTGGCATCGATATCTGATTACGTGTAAGACCATGTATGAGACATTGGTATCGTATTAATTCGAGTAAGACCGTCCGGACCGTGGCATCAATATCGATTATCGGTAAGACCGTCGGGACAATGGCATCGATATCGACATGTATAAGACCTGCTCTGGACAAAGGGCATCGACATCCGACTACATGTAAGGACACGTCTGGAACGTTGGCATTGTACAACTATTCCGAGCATTCTGAGTATCCTATTAGATTCTAAACAGTTAAATAGGCAAATTCGAGAAATGTACGACTATATAAATTGTATATTTGTTTCAAGTGCGATTAAAAAGTACACTATGTGTGTATGAAAGGTAAGTGTCTATATGAACTTACTATGATGAATATGTGTATTGAAATGATGAGATAATATGTGAAGTTATGCTTGAATGAGCCATAAGTAAATGTGATACAAGAATGGAAAAGCTATGAGCTAACAAGTATATGATGATAGGCAAGTTGAATGATGAATGGTTAAATAAAAGTACCAAGAAGAATTATGGCTATGCAATTGAGCTATTGGTGATTTCATATTGATTAAATGTCTTGAATGCTTAAATATTAAGTTTATTTGTATATAACTTACAAAGCTTTTGAAAGCTTACTCTGTGTGTGTGTTTTCTCTGTTTTATAGATCGTCAAAGCTACTGAAGGCTCGGGGTTGTCGAGGATCGTCATCACACTACTCAACTTGTTTTTAGTACATTTTGGAAATGTATATAGCTAGATATGGCATGTATAGGCTAGATATTTGTTTATGATTATGAAGTGGACTTAGCCATGTGAATTGGTTAGTTATGTGTTAGCAATATGCCTAAATGAATGAGTTATATGATGTATATTTTAGTATGGTTTGAAGCACAAGAAATGGTTTAGATTTTATGGTAAGTAAGGGATGACTTAAGCTTTGGTTCATATGAGATTTAGTCTTGTAATTTTGGTATGAATGGTATTGGTTGTGAAGGTATAGATTGAATGGTTATTTTGGTATGATCTTGGTTGCCAAATATGCATGAGATGTCTTCATAAATTGATTGTGGGTTTGGACCCTAAGTGGGTTGAATTTTGGCCTTGCAAATGGCCTATAATGTCACATGGTTGTGGCACACAGGCGTGCCTAGTGACCGTGGCGATAAGTCAGTAGCTAGCCTAAGAGCACACGGCTAAGGTACACGGGCGTGCCAAGTAGCTATGTCAAAAAGTCAGTATATGGGCTAGGAGTACATGGCCTTAGCACACGGGGGTGATTGGTGGCCGTGGAGTTAAGTCAGATTAGACCATGGGGTAAACACACGGTGATGTCTAGCAGCCGTGGGAGGCACACGGCCCACCCACATGGGCGTGTAACCCCTGAAACTTAGAATAGTTTTTAAATTTTTGAAAAATTCTGTATGTGCTTGGTTTAGTCTCGGCCCAGTTTATAAGCATGTTTAAGGTCTCGAAGACCTATTCAGGGGACACTATGATTGAGATTGATGAACGATTGTATGAAAATTTTGAAAATGTTTCTGATCTATTCGGTAACGCCTTTAACCTTAGTCCTGCAACGAATACGGGTTAGGGGTGTTACATAGCTAATTAAGGCTAAATTGAGAAAATGAAATTTTGAAGGACTAATTTGTGAAATAAATGAAATGTATGGATATATGATCATGGGGAATATTCGGCTAAGCATGAGTATATGGTATTTTTTGTGTATTTTGTGAATTTGTGAAATAGGGATTAAAATGTCCAACTATGAAAATGTGAGGGCTAATTTGCAAATTTCCCTAAATATGTGTATTTGGATTGAATTGGATGAATTAGTGAATAAAAGGGTTAAATTTGAATATGTATAGATCAAGAACCAAAGAAAACGGACTTAGATCGTGGGAAATCGAAAGTAATCGAGTAGCCATATCCGTTTCCGTTAAACCGAACTCGATGTAAGTCAATATACAAATAAATGTATTTGAATTGAACTATTTGTGCATATATGAAATTTTACTTGACATGAATATCCATTGAAATGGAATGCATTTGAAATCTGAGTTAGCGAATAAGTCGACAAGTTGTATAAGTCCTAGAAGTCCCATATGAGCCTAGGAATAGATAGAATTGCATAAGTCATGACATAGTTGTCTGTTATGTGATATCATGCAAGACCACGTCTGGGACATTGGCATCTATATGAGATTTACATGGAAGACCATGTCTGGGACATTGGCATCATATTTGATTTGTGTAAGACCCTGTCCGGGACAGTGGCATCGATATCCAGATACATGTAAGACCACGTCTAGGACGTTGGCATTATACGACTATTCCGAGCATTCTGAGTATCCTATTAAATTCCTAGCAGTTCAACGGGCAAGTCCGAGAGATGAACTACTATGTGATTTGAATATCTATTTTAGGTACGTTTGAAAAGTACACTATGTGTGTATGAAGGGTAAGTTTCTATATGAACTTACTAAGGTGAATATGTGTATTGAAATGATGAGATATTATGTGAATATAAGCTTGGATGAGCTAAGAGTATATGTGATATTAGAGTTGAAGATTGTGGCAAGTTATGGCCAAGTAAATGAGCCAAGGATTATGTGATGCAATTGCAATGAGAACCTTTAATGTCATTGTATCAATATGGTTATGAGCATGTTATGATAAGTTTATTTGTATATGACATACTAAGCTTTTGGAAAGCTTACTTTGTGTGTGTTTATCTATTTTATAGATCATCAAAGCTACTGAAGGCTCGTGACCGTCGAGGATCATCATCACACTACCTAAGCTCATTTTGGTACCTTTTGGAAATGTATATATTAACTATGCCATGTACAGGCTAGTCATTTGGTATATGTTTGAGATGTAAATAGCCATGTGATTTGGCTAGATAAATGTTGGTTTTATGCATTTGTGAATATAGTATATGATGTTGATTTTGGTATGATCTTATGACTATGAAATGGTCAAATTTATGTTAAGCATATGAATGAAATTTGAGTATGTATATTTGATCAAAGAAATGGTTATATGAAAGGTAAATGTTATAACGTAATTTCATAATTTTCACAATCTTAATGCCGATTTCATAGTTTTTACCATTAAAGTGTTAAATATATCATTTTACCCGATTTTCATCAACTTTGCAATTTTAATCTAGCTATTAATACGATGTGGTTATCTCACCCGCGAGATACGGTGATTATAGTGAGCTCTACACTTTCTTGATCGTCGACACCTAGAAATGTTATAACTCTTGATTAGAACACTTAACACTTAAAACAAATCTATTCTAAGATAAGCGGTCTTGATTTTTACCCTCGGAAACTCGAACAACTACTATTTGTCAGTTCTCCCCCATTGAAGGTTCACAACCCGGTGGAAAATCCCAGATCGTCGGTGCCTCTCACGACTATGAACAACCTCGAATAATTGATTTTTACCGGATGAGGGTCCACAACCCGGTGGAAAATCTCGGATTATCGAAATAGCCCTTCGCTTGAATCTAGAGGGAATAGCGAATCCGCCTCTTTCGATCACTATTCACCACCCTTTTTGATCCTATCTTGCTAGCCTCCATGGACAAAAGAATATTAGTCCAACTAATATTTCAAAAATTAAGACGATTGATTTTAAGGGGCGAAATCGGCTTACCACAAAATCCTTACGTTCAAAGGATGAAAATCAAGCGATAGCGTCCCTAAAGTAACATCGATTAGTAAACCCCATCATTAACGAAATAATGAGCAAAATGGAATCCTCGATAGAAACCCTTACCTTAAAACTTTGGATCGAATCCTAGCGATTCACGATGATTTCGGACACTCCAAGTTTCGGCCTTCCACTAAGTTTCTATGATGGAGAAAAAGATTTGAATGAGATATGGTGTGATAATTATCTCGATCCAAAAAGACCATCCCACATCAACATATAAATTCGGCACAAAGGAAAAGGGAAAAAAATAAAAATACTAAAGTATTATACTAGCCACTTACCGAGTGATCAAAGTGTGAGAAGAAAGAATGAAATGATTTGAGAAGAAGATAAGTGTAGTAAAATATTCGGCTATGAAGAAAAAAATTGAAGGAGATGGTGTTAGCAACATTCGGCCATAGAGGAAAAGAAAAAGGAGAAAATGTTGGATAGATTTTGTAAGAAAAAGGAGATGAAATAAAGGTATAGGAAAATTAGGTGTTTCCGTTTTGATTCATTTCAAGAATAAAAGATGAACAAAGAGAGGGGTTTGAGGCAAGAGAGCATTCGGCAATGGAGAAAGAAAAGAAAAAGAAAATGGCCTTCCAAGGTGTTATGGTTTTGGCACTAGGAAGAAATGACTTGAAAGAATAGGCAAAATAAGACCAAAATGGTCAAAAATATGAATAACAAAAAAAAAAAAAAGATGCTTACCTAATGCTCAAAGTGCATTCGGCTAAGAGAGAAAAGATGAAGAGAAAATGTTTTGAGAGAAAACAAAAATGACCAAAAAGAAATGTGCCCAACAAGCACCTATACTTACTCAAAAGTCTTCAAAAATTTGGCCACCCCCTTTTAGCCCCTAAAATCATCCAAGTTCATGGGCACAAGGTCAAAGTTTGGCCAATCCAAACTTTCCAAAACATCCTCCTTGTAAAGTGCCTTGTGTTCCCCCTACATACCATAACCTCATGATTCCCTACCTTAAGTTAACACTTGCCTTTTTCCCTTAGCCACCTTTCCAAAAAAAATAAAGTCTAAGCTACCATAAATACTAGCTTGACCGACACTATGAAGATGGGAAGCAAAAAAATAAAAATTTCACATGCATAACAAGGGATTCGAACCTCTTCCCTCAAGCAAACATTCATGGCGCCATATCCCCTTTACTACTTGCTCATCTTATGCTAACTTAAACCTCTTAATTACCTTAAGCATTAAGGTTACTTGATCCACTTCAATAAAGTATTATTTACCAAAATTTATTCCAAACTCTAATTAAATCCCGAGCCTTCTCGAGACTATTAAAACACACACATTGAATCATTTCACTAGCTAAGCACCAAAATTATGCAACATATTGATTCTCAATCAATTTTTTTAGGATGTTACAATTCTACCCCCTTAAAGAAAATTTCGTCCTCGAAATTTACCTAGTTAAAAGTGGTGAGGATATTGCTACTGAATCACATCCTCAGGCTCCCAAGTAGCTTCTTCCGATTCGTGATTCTGCCAAAGAACCTTTACTAACGGTACATACTTCTTTCTCAGTACTTTAACATCTCGATCCAAAATTTTCATTGGCTCTTCCTCGAAGGGCAAGTCAGGTCTTAACTCAACTTCCTCTACCGGTACTATGCAAGAGACGGATTCGATCGATAACGCCTTAACATAGAGACATGGAAAACACTATGAATCTGACTCAACTCAAAGGTAATTCAAGCTGATAAGCCACTGGTCCTACACGCTTCAACACACGGTACGCTCCGATGAACCTAGGGCTCAACTTGCCCTTCCTTCCAAATCTGAAGATCTTATTCCAAGGTGAGACCTTTAGAATAACCTGATCTTCCACCGCAAACTCAATGTCCTAAACGCTTTAGATCCGCATATGACTTTTGTCTATCCGAAGCTTCCTTTAACCGCACTCGAACACCTTTACTTTTTCTTCCGTCTCTGATATCAATTTAGGACCCAACAACTTTCGTTCCCCCAATTCATTCCAACAAGTAGGGTACGACATCTACGACCATATAATGCTTAATAAGGTGCCATTTGGATACTGGATTGATAACTATTGTTATACGCGAATTCTGCGAACGGTAGAAAATCCTCCCAACTACCTCTGAAGTCAATCACATAACCCCTTAACATGTCTTCCAAAATTTGGATTACTCTTTTCGACTGACCATCTGACTGAGGATGGAAAGCCGTGCTGAAGTTTAACTTTGTTCCCAAACCTCATGCAAAGCTTTCCAAAATCGTGATGTAAACCTAGGGTCCATGTCCGATATTATAGACACTAGTACCCCATGCAACCTTACGATCTCCGATACATACAACTTAGCCAACTTCTACAGTGAGAAATCCGTACTAACTGGTAGAAAATGGGCAGTCTTCGTCAACCGATCCACTATTACCCAGACGAAATCTTTCTTAGTAGGTGATAAGGGTAACCCACTAAAAAATCCATCGTTATCCATTCCCATTTCTATAATGGAATCTTCACCAGTTGTAGCAATCTCGACGAGAATTGATGTTTTGCCTTCATTTGGTGACACGTCAAGCACCTACTCACAAAATCTGTAACCTCCCGCTTCAACCTTGGCCACCAATACTGATCCCGTAGATCTCGATACATTTTATTTCCTCTGGGGTGCATAGCATAAGGGCTACTATGCACCTCTCGCAGAATCATTTGTCACAAATCCGAATCCATGGGCATACAAACTCTTCCACGAGAATAAAGCACTCCATCCTTACTCATTCCAAAATCCCCTATTACACCACTTTCAACTTGTTGAATTAAGGGACCCAACTTTTCATCTGATAATTGCTTCTCCTTAATCTAACCCAACCACACAGGCTTCACCTGAAGTTTGACTAGAAGACTACCATCTTCATACAGACTGAGGTAAGCGAACATCACTCTCAAATCTGATATTACCTTACGACTCAACACGTTTGCTACCATATTAGCCTTTCCAGGATGATACTCCATTGAGAAGTCATAATCCTTTAACAGCTCCACCCACCTCCGTTGTCTTAAGTTCAACTCCTTTTGGGTAAGGAGGTACTTAAGACTCTTATGGTCTATATAAATGATCGACTTCTCAGCATAGAGATAATGCCTCCAAATTTTTAAAGCAGAAACCACCGCAGCCAATTCCAAGTCATGAGTAGGATAGTTGACTTCGTGCGGCCTTAACTGACGAGATACATAAGGCACCACCTTTCCACCTTGCATCAACACACATCCCAAGCCCGTGTGTGACGTATCACAGTAAACAATAAACTCTTTTCCAACCTTAAGTTAAATCAGTACTGGCGCTTCCATCAAAATCTTCTTCAATTTCTCAAAACTCTCTTGTTGTTTATCTGCCCACACAAACGGTACTCCCTTTCGCAATAGTTTAGTTAGGGGTGCAGCAATCAATGAAAACCCCTCAACAAAGCGTCTATAATAGCCAACCAAACCTAAGAAACTCCGAATCTCAGCCACTGACTTGGTGGTTTCCAATCCAACACAGCCTCTACATACCGAGGATCAACTCTGATTCCTTCGGACAACACAACATGTCCCAAGAAAGTCACTTCCTTCAGCCAAAATTCACACTTACTGAATTTGGCATAAAGTTGCTTTTCTCGCAGTATTTGTAGTACTATGCGCAAATGTGAGTCTTGCTCTTCTTCATTCCTCGAATATACCAAGATATTATCTATGAACACCATTACGAACCGGTCTAGAAAGGGTTGAAAGACTCGATTCATCATGTCCATAAATACAGCTGGTGCATTGGTCAAACCAAATAGCATCACCAAAAACTCATAATGTCCATAACGAGTTCAGAATGCCATCTAATGAATATCTGCCTCCTTAACCTTGAGTTGGTGATAACCCGATCTCAAATCTATCTTGGAGAAAACTGAAGCTCCTCTCAACTGATCAAATAGGTCATTTATTCTCGACAATGGATACATATTCCTGATCGTCAATTTATTCAATTGTCTATAATCAATGCACATACGCATCGACCCATCCTTCTTCTTGACAAATAAGACGGTGCTCCCCACGAAGACACGCTCGATCGAATAAATCCCTGATCCAACAATTCTTGAATTTGAGTCTTAAGTTCCGCTAACTCCTTTGGCGCCATTCTATAAGGAACAATGGACACCGGAGTCGTTCTGGGCAAAAGCTCAATGTCAAACTCTACTACTCGGTCTGGAGGTAAATTCAAATGTTCCTCAGGGAGGACATCTGAATATTCTTTCACCGTTCTAACATCTTCCACCAATAATTCCTTGGCATCCAAAGCACTAATGAAGGCTAAGAATGCGCCACACCCTTTCCGCACCAACTTTTCTGCCTTTAAGGTAGATACCACATTTGCTGAAGAGTTTCTCCATTCGCCTATCATCACCACTTCTTTATCTTCCAAAGTCCTTATCGACATCTGTTTTGTAGCACAATCCAAGTGCGCACAATGCTTCACCAACTAGTCCATGCCCAAAATAAGGTTGAACTCGTCGAAAGGCAGTTCCATCAAATTCGCCAAAAATACTTCTCTTTGAATTTCTAAAGGCACATCTCTATAAAATTTATTCACGATCACAGACTATCCTAAAGGACTAATTACCATCATCTCTCTATCGGTAATCTTAGATCTAATATTCAGATTTCCTGATATAGCACTAGCAACATACGAGTGGGTAGACCCAATCGATATCTATCAAAACAGTAACAGGTACATCAAAGATGAAGAACGTACCAATTATCACATCAGGTGCATCACCATCCTCCCGACGCCTGACCGCATAGACTAACCCCAATTGTCTCGCCTCCGTGTTACCTCTAAAGCCATTACCTCTACCGGTGCACCTTGACCTCATCTAGTGCCATTACCACTCGGTGGCTGTTGAGCACCTCTAGCTGGCTGTGCATCAGGGTTACGAGTTTCTTGAGTCAGAGCTATCCGTCGAGTTCTTAAGCTGGTGGTCCTTAGATCCACATTTAAAACAACCACCGGTTCTCTTCCAGTATTCTCTGGGGTGTCGTCTTCCACAGTCAGCACATGGTTGGATCTAGTTGGTAGCCACAAATGTTCTAGATTGAGCTCGCTCATCATTTCGAGACCTCTTTTGGAACCTTTTAACAAAACCCGAGTACTTAAAGTCCCTCTTACCTCTGCCTCTTTCTCGTTTCTTACATTTCTAGTTCTTAGCTTCTTCAGCTATCTTGGCTTTCTCCACAAGCGTGGAAAAAGTCCTTTCCTATTGTGGGCTATCAGAACCCGCAACTCATCATTCAGCCTATCCTCAAAGCGTACACAGCTCTCATGGTCAATTGGCACTATTGTCCTAGCATAACGGCTCAAGCGTAGAAATTCTGCCTCGTAAGCTACCACCGTCTTATTTCCTTGAACCAGATTGAAGAATTCCTTCCTCCGGGCATCCACATAACTTGCCCCTACATACTTTCCTTGGAAAGCAGCTTTGAAGAAATCCCAAGTAACACGTTCAGCCTGGGTCCCTTCTCGAACAGTAAGCAACCATTGATACGCCTCGTCCCTCAACAAGGACACAACTCCTTTTAATTTCTGCTCGGCAGTACATTCCAGATCGTCCATAATTCGCTCCACAGCCTCGAGCCAATATTCCGCAACATTTGGGGCTACTCTAGAAATGCCCTAAAAAGTCTCAGCACCATATGATCTGAGTGGCTCCGATAATGACCCACGAGCTACTGGCCCTCATCTAGCCCCAGCAACCCTTTCCAAGACTCGTAACATTGCTTGAGACAGAGCAATGTCTTCTCTCATACGGTCATGGGATCCATTTTCTGACACAGGTGATGCCGGTGCATCCATTTCCAGCATATGTCCTGATGCCTCAGACACGGGTCTAGCACCTCGGCCTCTACCACGACCACGTCTACCATGTCCACGTCCTCAAGTGCTCATATTGACTAATTCGGTTTAATCTGATTACAAGTTTTATGAATCAAAATACTATTTCATTGTTTACTAATGATATTTTATGAGATATAAGAGATAGAGTTTATTTTCGCAAACACATCCTATGGTCTCAATCTCTATAGTTTCAACACCAAAAACTAGAAGTTCTAGAGTGTTCCTATGATCATATCACAATAATAATTATTCAGTATACGAATCCTTACTTGACTTGGTGTCGGATGCTTGTGGTGCCATACTACCTTTAACACATAAATTCTATGAATTCAAAACAGTTTTAAACGAAAATTGTTGTTGAACCCAAACCACAGCTGAGTTTTGAAACTAGCTCTGATACCATAAAATGTAACACCCCAAATTCGATCTATGCATTAAGATTAGATTTGACATGTCACACAAATTGAACATACGTATAGTCTTTTAAAGATTCAAATAAAATAGATTTTCAAAAAGATTTTGAAAAGGTGTTTATTGAAAACTGAGGTTGATTGTTAAATCTAATAATTTGAGACGTAAAAATTTATAATTTAAAAACCTAATAAAAATTTATTTAATGTTCCGAGAATTTAACGGAGTTCGAAGAAATTTTGAAAACAAAGATTTTAAAAGAATTGTTACAAAGAAACTTTCGAGTTAAAATATTTAAGAATGAAAACCCTTTTTGCACGTTTATTTACGGAAAACGTTTATTTCTATTTTAGAAAAATAAAATCCCACTTAAGTACTTTAATGCATATCATAGAATCCATCCATAGGTAAAACATCCATAAAATTTAACCAGAGGCCTTATTACAAGATAACTTAAATAGAAAATATTAAAAGTACTTTAAAGAAATCCAAAATTTAAATAACCCATTATTCGTAGTATGGTCTCCACTGAGTCATCCCCGGCCCAAGCATTCATCACTGATCATTACCTGAGAAGGGTAAAGAAAATGGGGGAGTTACTTAGAACTCAGTGTGTAACTCACTTACCATAGTCCATTGAGCCAAAACCATTTAAGCATTTATTTGGGCCTGAGCCCATTACAAATATAACAATTTAACATGTATAGAATGCATGTGATATGCAATTCCCAAAACCAAACCTAAATTTCCATCCGCTACACACCATCCGTACCAACCAGCACACCTGTGGAGAGCTTTAGTTACCCAACCTGCCAACACACCAAACTGGGCATAAAGCCATCAGAATTTTGTAGCAAAGCTACCAGAACTTCTCTTCATCAAAATAGCCCAACCCATGCAATCATGTATATAATATGCATAACAATACATTCATATAATTATTCCAACATAAGGCCCATTATAAAAGTTATTACAATCTGGCCCATTTCACATTTTGGCCCACATAATCTCATATCACATTTGGCCCATTTAGCAAATATCACATATGGCCTATTTATCAAATATCACATATGGCCCATTTATCAAATATCATATATGGCCCATTTATCAAATATCACATATGGCCTATTTATCAAATATCACATATGGCCTATTTATCAAATATCACATATGGCCCATTAATCAAATATCACATATGGCCCATTAAGTCTCTTTTATCGATTTAGCCCATTAAGGGCAATTTCATAATTTTTACAATCTTAATACCGTTTTCATAGTTTTACCATTAAAGTGTTAAATATACCATTTTACCCGATTTCATCAACTTTGCGATTTCAATCTAGCTATTAATACGATGTGGTTATCTAACCCGCAAGATACGTTGTGAGATTACGCACCTGATTATGATGAGCTCTACACTTTCCTAATCGTCGACACCTAGAAATGTTATAACGCTCAATTAGAACACTTAACACTTAAAATAAATCTATTCTAAGATAAGCGGTCTAGATTTTTACCCTCGAAAACTCGAAAAACTACTATTTGTCGATTCTCCCCAGTTGACGGTTCACGACCCGGTGGAAAATCTCGGATCATTGGTGCCTCACGACTACGAACAACCACGAATAATTGATTTTTACTGGAGGAGGTTCCACAACCCGATGGAAAATCTCGGATTGCCGAAACAACCCTTCGCTTGAATCTAAAGGGAATAATGAATTCGCCCCTCTTCTAATCACTATTCACCACCCTTTTTGATCCTATCTTGCTTGCCTCCATTGACAAAATAATATTAGTCCAACTAATATTTCAAAAATTAAGACGATTGATTTTAAGGGGCAAAATCAGCTTTCCACAAAACCCTTACGTTCAAAGGATGAAAATCAAGCTATAGTGTCCCTAAAGTAACATCGATTAGTAAACCCCATTATTAACAAAATAATGAGTAAAATGGAATCCTCGATAGAAACCCTTACCTTAAAACTTTGGACAGAATCCTAGCGATTCACGATGATTTTGGACACTTCAAGTTTCGACCTTCCACTAAGTTTCTATGATGGAGAAAATGATTTGAATGAGATATGGTGTGATAATGATCTCGATCCAAAAAGACCATCCCACATCAACATGTAAATTCGGCGCAAAGGAAAAGGGAAAAAATAAAAATACTAAAGTATTATACTAGCCACTTACCGAGTGAACAAAGTGTGAGAAGAAAAGAATGAAATGATTTGAGAAGAAGATAACTGTAGTAAAATATTTGGCTATGAAGAAAAAAATTGAAGGAGATGGTGTTAGCAACATTCGGCCATGGAGGAAAAGAAAAGGGAGTAAATGTTGGATAGATTTTGTAAGAAGAAGGAGATGAAATAAAGGTATAGGACAATTAGATGTTTCGGTTTTGATTCATTTCAAGAATGAAAGATGAACAAAGAGAGGGGTTTGAGGCTAGAGAGCATTCGGCAATGGAGAAAGAAAAGAAAAAGAAAATGGCCTACCAAGGTGTTATAGTTTCGGCACTAGGAAGAAATGACTTGAAAGAATAGGCAAAACAAAACCAAAATGGTCAAAAATATGAATAACTAAAAAAAACAAAAGATGCTTACCTAATGCTCAAAGTGCATTCGGCTAGGGAGGGAAAAGATGAAGAGAAAATGTTTTGAGAGAAAACAAAAATGACCAAAAAGAAATGTGCCCAACAAGCACCTATCCTTACTCAAAAGTCTTCAAAAATTTAGCCACCCCCCTTAGCCCCTAAAACCGTCCAAGATCATGGACACAAGGTCAAAGTTTGGCCAATCCAAACTTTCCAAAACTTCCTCCTTGTAAAGTGGCTTGTGTTCCCCCTACATACCATAACCTCATGATTCCCTACCTTAAGTTTACACTTGCCTTTTTCCCTTAGCCACCTTTTCAAACAAATAATAAAGTCTAAGCTACCATAAATACTAGCTTGACCGACACTATGAAGATGGGAAGCAAAAAAATAAAAATTTTACATGCATAATAAGGGATTCGAACCTCTTCCCTCAAGCAAACACTCATGGCGCCATATCCCCTTTACTACTTGCTCATCTTATGCTAACTTAAACCTCTTAGTTACCTTAAGCATTAAGGTTACTTGATCTACTTCAATAAAGTACTATTTACCAAAATTTATTCCAAAATCCAATTAAATCCTGCTTCTCGATACTATTAAAACTCACACATTGAATCATTTCACTAGCTAAGCACCAAAATTATGCAACATATCGATTCTCAATCAAATTTTTTTTAGGATGTTACAAACTGAGTTTCTCTTCAAGTTATTTCCCAATTCGTTCTTTTTGTCTTTGCATCTTTAGTTTAGTAGTCGTTAATTTAGATTAAAGCAACTTCGCTTATTTTAGGCTAAATAAAAAAAAGAAAGTTAGTATTAGTACTTTTAGTTCCTTTGGGATCGATAATCTGGTCTTGCCTAAGCTATACAACTGTTCGATAGGTACACTTGCCTTTAATCATTGTCAGAGTTAGTTTCCAGGTTCGATCTCATTCATTATAAATTTTAAAACTCGACAAAACACACGATCAATTTCATATTGATTAAATGTCTTGAATGCTTAAATATTAAGTTTATTTGTATATAACTTATTAATATTTTGAGAGCTTACTCTGTGTGTGTTTTCTCTGTTTTATAGATCGTCAAAGCTACTGAAGGCTCGGGATCGTCGAGGATCGTCATCACACTACTCAACTTGTTTTGGTACATTTTAGAAATGTATATAGCTAAATATGGCATGTATAGGCTAGATATATGTTTATGATTAAGAAGTGGACATAGCCATGTGAATTGGTTAGTTATGTGTAGCCAATATGCTTAAATGAATGAGTTATATGATGCATATTTTAGTATGGTTTGAAGTACAAGAAATGGTTAAGATTTTATGGTAAGTAAGGGACGACTTAAACTTGTGTTCATATGAGATTTATTCATGTAATTTTGGTATGAATGGTATTGGTTGTGAAGGTATAGATTTAATGGTTATTTTGGTATGATCTTGATTGCGAAATATGCATGAGATGTCTTGGTAAATTGATTTTAGGTTTTGACCCTAAGTGGGTGGCATTTTGGCCTTGCAAATGGCCTATAATGTCACATGGTTGTGGCACACGGGCGTGCCTAGTGACCGTGGGGATAAGTCACTAGCTAGCCTAAGAGCACCTAGCCAAGGTACACGCGCGTGCCTAGTAGCCATGTGAAAAAGTCAGTATACGGCCTAGGAGTACATAGCCTTAGCACACAGGGTGCTTGGTGGCCGTGGAGTTAAGTCAAATTAGACACGGGGTAAACACACGGGGCTGTCTAGCTATCGTGGGAGGAACACGGCCTACCCACACGGGTGTGTAGCCCATGAAACTTAGAAAAGTTTTTAAATTTCTGAGAAATTCTATATGTGTTTCAATTTAGTCCCGACCCGATTTAGAAACATGTTTAAGGTCTCGAAGACTTAGATAGGGGACACTATGATTGAGATTGATGAACGATTGTATGAAAATTTTGTAAATATTTTTGATCTATTCGGAAACACCTTTAACCTTAGTCTGGCGAAGGATACGAGTTAGGTGTGTTACATTTGGTTGGTATCAGAGCTACGATTTAGTTGATTCTCAAACTAACGTAGCGTGTCAGAGTTTAGCTATACATGCCATATATCTGAATTGTGATAGTGTGATGAATCCTGACGCGAAAAAAATGTGATTTTTAAATAGTAATGGATCCCAAAAGAGCCGTAGGCGATAACGTAGAAAGCAATGCGCCTGCTTCTTCGCAAGAGGCGGTGCCATCTGATTCAAAATCGGCTACAAATGGTCAAGAGGGAGAAGCTAAACAAGCTTTCTTCCAGTTGATGAGTGAGTGGTTCACACAATTTATGAGGAATAATTTGACCATTTTACAATCTCTGCCCCCGATTAATCCCCTTCAGACATCTTCTATGCTTTCGACTTTGAATCTGAATCTAATGAACAAGCCTCCGGTTGATAAAATTCATAAGTAGGGGGCCAGAGAGTTTAGGGTCACTAATGATGATAATACCGAGAAATTATATTTTGAAGCTCGTAATGAAAGAAAAAGATTGATGAGTAATTTTTCTCAACCTTTGACAAAAAATATAGAGATGCAAGCAATAGATCAAATGCTTCACTTGGATATACAAGTAGAGATCGTGAATGTTGGTCTAAGAACTCAAGATCCAATTGAATCAAATGATGAAAGTACTAAAAGCGACAAACCTGAGTGTAAACAGTGTGGAAGATGACATGTTGGAAAATGTTGGGGCAAGTATAACAATAGAGTTTGCTATAATTGTGGATCACGAAAACACTTCATTGGAGACTGCCCAAATATGAGAAGTGTTGGAAATGTCAGATCTGAGTGATTTGAGTGTAAGCGTTGTGGTAAAAGACATCTGGGGAATTGTAGATTGAATAATCAAGCTTTCTTCAGATGTGGATCGTTAGATCATTTTATTCGAGACTGCCCAGAGTCTGTTGAACAAGAGATTACTCAGAATCTGAGATCAGATAATGCTCTAGAGAGAGATAGACCTTCCCAAAATACAAGTAATGTCTGTAGTAGACAGAGGTCTACGAGGGATACTATTACAAAATCTAAATTTAGAGAGCCAACTAGAGCGTATGCTATTCGAGCTTGTGAGGAAGCTTCATCTTCAGGTATTATTATGGGTACGTTTGCTCTGTATGACACTTATGTGATTGCATTGATAGATCCTGGCTCTGCTCATTTGTATATATACATGAACCTAGTAAACAATAAGACTTTGCCTGTAGAATCTACTAAGTTTGTTGTAAAAATATTGAAAACCTAAGTAAAAGTGTTTTGGTTGATCAAAGTATGCAAGAATTGTCCATTAATGCTTTGAGATATCTTTTTCCCTGCTGATTTGATGCTTTTGCCATTTGATGAGTTGATATCATTCTGAGTATGGACTGATTGACATTACATGATGCTGTTGTGAATTGTAAAAGAAAGGCTATTGATTTGAGAGGTCAGAATGATAAAATGGTTTGGGTTGAGTTAAATGATTTGAATGGTTATATGTAACTAAATCTATTAATCTTTCTGGAAACAAATTTGAATGTACATGTGTGAATTGAGGGATAGTCTGTAAGAAGAATTCGTATTCTTGAAGACTTGATACTGAATTATATTTATAGGAACAATTCTATTTGGGAAACGTGGTGATAAATTAAAGTTAGTTCAATTGTTGAAGTTTTCTTTTACACGAAAATAATTTTGACTGAGATATCACTTCTGGTTTAGTTTGAGTGTAATAAAGAGAATTATGAATTTTGTCCTTGTGTTAATGAATGAAAGGTCTGAACTTGGCACAACATGGTTAGATTCAATTGTCGAAAAACTTTTGAGTCTATAAGTGATTCTTGTCCACGGAAAATGATTATGGTTTTGAATATTTTGTTTTAGCAATGAATATGTGATTGATTTTATCAGGTAATGAACAGTTATTAGTTGAATTAGAAGTTAAATAAATGTTTAATTAGTGAAGCTGTGAAATTCAGAAGTGTGTCAGCAAACTATAAGTTAAAAGGAGTTCACCATAAATATATTTCTGATTCAGAATCTCAGATGTGGTATCAATGATTATTTGTTATTTTGAGATAGAGTGTGTATGCTGAAAAGTACAATAACTGTACACAAAAAATTGGTGCTGCTTAGAAGATTGATAATGAAATGTTAGTGAAACGAGCTCAGTGTGATTCAAATTCTGATTTTGAATTTCAAATTGATAATGATGATTGATTGAGATTCTGAGATTGAATATGTGTTCCGGGAAACCTAGAATTAATTCAATTAATCTTGAGTGAAGCTCATGATAGTCGCCTATCTGTACAATGGGGTAATACCAAGATGTATCATGACCTGAAGCAACACTATTGGTGGTCTGGTATTAAGCGTGATATTTTTTACTTTGTTTCAAAATGTTTAGTCTGTCAGCAAGTGAAAGCTGAACATCAGTTTCCGTCTGGGTTGCTACAACCAATTCTGATTCCTGAGTGGAAATGGGATAGAGTAACGATGGATTTTGTTTCTGGTTTGCCCCTAACTCTGAGAAAGAAAGATGTAATATGGGTCGTAGTTGATCAACTAACAAAATCTGCCCAGTTTATTTCGGTAAGATCTAACTATTCCCTTGATGGATTAGTTGAGCTATATATTACTGAGATTATGAGATTGCACGGAGTGTCAATGTCCATTGTGTCAGATAGAGATCTGAAGTTTACATCACGATTCTGGAAGAAATTGTAAGAAGCTTTAGGCGCGAAGTTGCATTTCAGTACAGCATTTCATTCACAAATGGATGGTCAATCTGAGCGAATCATTTAGATTCTCGAGGATATGTTAGATGCTTTATATTTGAGTTTAACGGTACGTGGGAACAGTACTTACCCTTGATCAAATTTGCATATAACAAAAGTTTTTAGTCGAGCATTAAAATGGCACCTTATGAAGCTTTGTATGGATGTAAATGTCGTACACCTCTGTATTGGATTGAGCTCAGTGAAAATAAGTTACACGGTGTAGATTTGATAAAAGATTCAGAACAGAAAGTGAAACTGATCCGAGATTGTAACAGCCCGATTTTAGTCCTAAACAGAATGGTGGTTTCGGACCACGAATCTGAGTCAGAAAAATTTTTAAATATTATTTTCTAAGTAATTTATGTGTGAATTGGTATGTGTGAAATTTTCGTGATTTAATTTTATTGTTTGAGTGTCGAATTATTAAAATGGGCTTAATCGTGTAAAGTGAAAATTTGATAGTTTAATGTGTTAGGACTAAATTGTGGATGTCTTTCTAATTAGAAGGATTTAAAATGCAAAAAGACCACTTTAATGATAGTGGCCGGTCATGTACTTTAATGACCTTATAATATAATGTTTTATTAAATTATAACAAAGGTTATGATAGTAATTAAATAATAAGTTAATATATATGTTAATAAAACATAATATGATATTATTTTGTTCATCTTTCATCTTGACCGAATACATGCAACAAAAGAAAAGAAATAGATAAAGCTTGGTTTGGCCATTCTTAAGCTTAAATTAAGGTATGTAACTAGCTCGATTTTTAATAATTTTTACGTTTTTTGAGATCGTTGCTTGGAAAACTATAGGACCTATGTTAGAATTTTTTATTTTGATGCATGTGTGATGTTCGTCCATGGATGGAAACTTGTGTTTTGTGATGTTGGATGATTATATATTAAAGATATGTTTTAGATTAACATGTTTTATATTGGGAATTTTGATGCTTTTTAGTAATTAGGACTAAATTATGAAATTTGTAAATTGAAGGGTTAAAATTTGAAATAAATGGATTATATGGACTTGTATGGACATGAGTAGCATTCAGCCCTAAAGGAGTATGTTCAAATTTTGCATATTTTGTGTTTTATGCAATAGGGACTAAATTGTAAAAATTGTATATGTTAGGGGTAAAAGCATAAATTTGTATAATTATGTGTTTTTGGTTAAATTGAAAGAAAATATATTTGAATGAGTTTAATTTGAAATTATTTAGATCAAGAACAAAGAGAATCGGGATTGGATCGGGGAAAAGCAAAGTTGAACGAATAGCCAGGAAACCTAATCCGTCGATTTCTGAGGTAAATTTTTAAGCAATTGGTTGAATTAAATTTTATTCTATATTATTATGAATATGTTAAAGTGAAGTAAATATGGTTAATCTTATAATGCCGAATGTGGCATGGAATATATTAAGTATTAGCCAAATGTGTGGTTAGTATACATATATAAATAAGTTTTGATCATTTGACTTGGATGAATGTATATATATATGTGTGTGTGTGTGTGTTAAGAGAAAGTTAAATGTGAAAATGATAGAAGAGTTGGTTGTATTTAAATAGGTAGATTTATATGTGTAATTATTATTTCCAAATGTGATGGTGTTGAGAAGGAGAAATGAGTTGTTTTGAACATGTATGTATATATGTGTGTGTGTGTGTGTGTGTATGATGAATGAAAATAGAAGCATAAGTGTTTTTATGAATAGTGGAAGGATCGGTTAAGGGGCACTATGTGTGCGAGCTTAAATATCGAGCATTGTGTGTGTGAAATCGATCGTATGGCACTAAGTGTGCGTAAAATAAGTAATGGCACTAAGTGTGCGATACATTACAGGCTAATGGCACTACGTGTGCACTTTATTAAAGTAACGACACTAAGTGTGCGATACATTACATGAATTGCATTGTGTGTGCAAGTTTGCGAATCCTCTAAAGACATAAACTAAGGAATGGTGAATAACGAGAGGAAATTAATAGGTAAGTGATGCAGGATAGTTGAATAATTTTAATACTTATGAGGTAAGTTGTTCTTGTTTATGAAATTATAGAAATGAGATGTGATCGTTAATCTTTGAGTTGTTTGAGGTGGAAGAATAATATATGAGTTTTTGGTTTTGAAACTATTAAATATGGTAAATATTGAATTGTGGCATGTTATATATTTACGGTTATGAGTTAGTTGATGATCAAGTTTAACTGATTTAATTCGTATAATGTTTAATTGTTTATTATACCATTGCTTAAAATTTACTAAGCTATGTTAGCTTACTGTGTGTGTTCATTTGACTATTTTATGGATTTTGAATTCTAAGTTCGAACTCTGGGATCATCGTCAAAGTCAATCACATTATCGTCAATACTTTGGTACCTTTTTGGAATCGAACTTAAAGTCTATGGCATGTATAGGCTAATTTACTTTTTGAATTGACTCAAATGGTGTATATGTGAATGTATGTAAATTCCATGTGAAAATGGCTTATTTTCTGTACTTGGGTTAGTTGAATATGCTTGAGATTATGTATATGTTTGTGAATTTTTGTCTTGATATAAGCTTGTGTTCACGAAATTATGAAAGGTATTTTATTGATATGTTTCGAATGAATACTACATGTATGACTTTAAAGCTAACTAATGTTAATATATGCTTGTCATAGATGAAATTATGTACGGTTAATGTTAGGTGTTTATTGAAGAAGTTGAACGAATGTACAATTTGATTAATTTGGTGAATAAGTGCATAAATTTTGTTTGAATGATTAGCTAGTTTAGTTTTAAATAGGAAAGCAAACCACGATCCTGACTTAAATGCTTTGCATGAAAGTCATATTAGTTAACTGAATATTTATATACATATATAGTTAATTGATTAGTTATGTGTATAATTATATCTAAGTTTACTTATGTACTTAGTATGCCGTGTGGATATTTTAGGTTAATAAGTAAGGTAGCCGATTTGTGCATGTGATAAATGGTTTAGATCATATATGTAGATTGGCATAGTTTAAGAATTTACAAGTTAAGTATATCTTTATTTCATGGTACTTTCGGGTATACCCATTTGAATGATGGATTGTTTTGTTAAATTGATTGTTGTTCGTTAATGATTAATAAATTATTAACTTTATGAATTCAACTTGTAAGTATGGAGTATTATGCATTACTATTGAAATAAATGAGTTATATGGATGTAATGAATAATGGTTAATTTGGTAATACCTTGTAACCCTAATTCGGTGATGGAAGTGGGTTAAGGGTGTTACATTTGATTAGTATCAGAGTTACGATTTAGTCGGTTCTCGGACTAACGTAGCGCGTGTGAGTCTAGCTATACAAGCCATAATTTATAATGTGATAGTGTGATGACTTCTGAAAATGAAATGTGTTTTCTTCTTTTGTATAGTAAATGGATCGTGATCCCAAGCGAGCTATAGCCGATGACATTGAGAGTGTGGCGCCTACTCCCGCACAAAGGACCGCACCGGATGAATCTTGACCAGCTGTGAGGAATCCTGATAAGGGGGCTAAGAAAGCCTTCTATAGTATAATGAATGATTGGTTAAATCAATACATCCGGACCAATCCGGCTATTCAACAACTTCTGAATCCGAATACTCCACCTGTAGTATCGGTGGACCCCCGATTGTTAATCTTAAGAAAGTAAATAAGCCTCCGGTTGACAGAATTAGAAAACACGGGGCTCAATAGTTTAGAGCCGAAGTGATGATGATGATGCTGAACGAGTTGAATTTTGGATCGATAACACAATTCGTGTTTTTGATGAACTATCATGCACACCTGATGAGTGCCTGAAGTGTGTTATATCTTTATTATGGGATTTTGCCTACTATTGGTGGAATACACTTGTATCGGTTGTTCCAAAAGAATGAGTTACATGGGCCTTCTTTTAGATGGAGTTTCACAAGAAATATATCAGCCATCGATTCATAGATTCAAAATACAAGGAATTTTTCGAGCTTAAACAGGGTCGTAAGACCGTATCTAGGTACTAACGCAAGTTTGTGAGACTTAGCCACTATGCTCGTGAGTTTGTTTCATCTGAGGCTGCTATGTGCCGAAGATTTGAAGAAGGATTAAACGAAGATATAAAATTACTGGTTGGCATACTTGAAATAAATGAGTTCGTGGTACTTGTTGAGTGAGCTTGTAAAGTCGAAGAGCTGGGGAAAGAAAAACGAAAAGTCGAGTTTGAAGCTAGAGACTTCGTAAGAGATCAGCAGGTAAATTTCCTCAAACGTCATCAAAGAAGTTCAAAAATGATTGTAGCCAATCCAAAGCTAACATAGGGATCTCTATACGGGAACGAACACCAGTGAGTTCATGAGCTACCTCGATTGCTAGTGTTGGCAATACTCGACTGAATAAGCCCGAGTGTCAACAGTGTGGTGGACGGCATTTTGGTGAATGTTGGGGTAAATCTAACAATCCCACTTCTTACAAGTGTGGTTTGTAGGACCATTTTATTCAGGATTGCCCGGAGACCTTTGAAAAGGATAATGTTCAGAGTGTAAGACCGTCCAGTAATGCAACTAGAGGTAGACTATCTCGTAATGTGGGAGGTAGGAGCAGCACTCAGAGAGGGACTTCGGATGCAGCTATTCGATCAAAGGCCCGTGTGCCAGCTAGAGCCTATGCCATTCATGCCAGAGAGGAGGCTTCATCTCTAGAAGTCATCACTGGTATATTCACTCTCTTTGATACTAGTGTAATTGCTCTGATTGATCCGGGTTCAACCCATTCTTATTTGTGTGAAACGTTAGTAACCAGCAAGACTCTACCTGTTGAGTCTACTGAGTTTGTGATTCGAGTTTCGAACCCTCTGGGCCGGTGTGTGCTAGTTGATAGAGTGTGTAAGAATTTCCCTTTAATGATTCGAGATTCATGTTTTTCGACTGATTTGATGTTGTTACCATTTGATGAGTTTGATATTATTCTCGGTATGGATTGGCTAATCGTGCACGTTGTAGTAGTGAATTGCAGACGAAAGACTATTGATCTACGGTGCCTGAATAATGAGATAATTCGAGTTGAATCTGCAGATTTGAATGGGTTACCAGTAATGATATCTTCGATGTTAGCTTGACAGTATTTGAGAAAGGGCTGCGAAGCTTACTTTGCTTATGTGATCGATAGTAAAGTGACCGAAAAGAAGATTGAATCTGTACCAATTGTTTGTGAGTATCTGGATGTATTCTTGGAAGAATTGACGGGATTGCCACTTGTTCGAAAAGTAGAGTTTGGTATTGAGTTAATGCCAGGGACGACTCTGATCTCAATAGCTCCATACAGACCGAATTAAAAGAGTTGAAAGCTTAGTTGCATGAATTGACATATAAAGGTTTTTCTTGACTGAGTTTCTCTCCCTAGGGGGCGCCAGATCTATTTGTGAAAAAGAAGGATGGAACTTTAATAATGTGCATCGACTACCGACAACTCAATAAAGTGACCATAAAGAATAAATATACGTTGCCACATATTGACGATTTATTTGACCAGCTTAAGGGAGCTTTGGTATTTTCAAAAATTGATCTAAAATCAGGTTATTATCAGCTGCTAGTTAGAGACTCAGATGTACCTAAGACAACCTTTCGGACGAGATATGACCATTACGAGTTTTTAGTGATGCCATTCGGACTCACTAATGCTCTTGCTGTTTTCATGGATCTGATGAATTGGGTATTCAAACGATATTTAGATCGATTTGTGGTTGTATTCATAGATGATATTCTGATCTATTCGCGTGACGAAATCGAGCATGCCGAACACTTGAGACTTGTGTTACAGATTTTGCATGATAAGAAATTATACGCGAAATTTAGCAAATGTGAGTTTTGGTTAAATGAAGTCAGTTGCCTTAGGCATGTTGATTCAGTATCAGGCATTAGGGTTGACTGAGTAAAATCTCGGTTATACTTGATTGGAAACCCCCGCGAAATGTTTCTGAAGTTCAAAGTTTTTTGGGACTTGTAGGGTACTATAGAGGCTTTGTGAAAGGGTTTTCTATGATTGCAGTTCCGATGAAAAAGTTGCTACAGAAAGATGTTAAGTTAGAGTGGTCAGAGAGGTGCTAGAAGAGTTTTGATCAGCTAAAAACCTTGTTAACGGAAGCTCCAATGCTTGTTCAGCTAGAATCGGGTACAGAGTACGTTATTTTCAGCGATGCATCCTTAAATGGTTTGGGCTGTGCTTTGATGTAGGAGGGTAAAGTTGTAGCCTACTCCTCGAGACAATTGAAGCCCGCACAAAAAGAACTATCCAACTCACGATCTCGAGTTGGATGCCATAGTTTTTGCTTTGAAAATATGGCATCAATATCTATTTGGTGACAAATACCATGTCAATTCCAATCACAAGAGTCTAAAATACTTAATGACTCAAAAGGATCTGAATTTGAGACAGTGTCGATGGTTGGAATTGTTAAAAGACTACGAGCTCGTGATTGATTATCACCCGGGAAAGGCCAATGTGGTTGCTGATGCACTAAGCTGAAAATCACTATTTACTCTACGTGCAATAAATATAGATATAGTTATGACTAATGATGGTGTGATTATTGCAAAGTTAAAAGCGAAACTATTGTTCATTCAATAGATTTGTGAAGCTCAAATGGTTGATAATAATTTATTAGCAAAAAGGAATCATTGTGGTTTGAATACTGATTTAGAATTTTAGATTGATGCTGAGGGATACCTACGGTTCAGAAATTGAATACTTTTGCCTAAGAATCCTGATTTGATTCGAATTATTTGTGGTGAAGCTCATAATAGTAGATTATCAATTCACCCGGTAGTACGAAGAAGTATAACTACTTGAGACAACATTATTGGTGGCACGGTATAAAACGAGATATTTTAGACTTTGTGTCAAAATGTTTAATATGTCAACAAGTAAAAGCTGAGCACCAGGTGCCATCGGGATTACTTCAGCCGATTATGTTACCTGATTGGAAATGGGATCGAGTCACAATGGATTTCGTAGTCAAGTTACCATTGACGCCGAGCAAGAAAGATGCAATCTGGGTTATTATTGATAAATTGATGAAATTGACCCATTTTATTCCGGTACATACAGATTTCTTGCTTGATAAGTTAGCTGAATTGTATATTTCTCAGATCATACGATTGTACAGAGTACCTATTTCTTATGATAGAGATCCGAGGTTTACATCGCGATTTTGGAAGAAACTGCAGGACGCTCTAGGTACTAAATTTCACTTCAGTATTGATTTCCACCTTCAGTCATATGGTCAATCCGAACGAGTTATTCAAATACTCGAGGATATGTTGAGATGTTGTGTTCTTGAGTTTGAGGGTACATGGGAACGATACTTGCCTTTGATTGAATTTGCATACAATAACATCTTTCAAATGAGTATCAAAATGGCACCTTACAAAGCTTTGTATGGTCGTAAATGTTGTACACCTTTATATTGGACCGAGCTAAGTGAAAGTAAGATACACGGGGTTGATTTAATCAAAGAGATTGAACAGAAAGTAAAAGTGATCTGAGAAAGTTTAAAAGCTGCGTTAGATCTTCATAAATCATATGCTGACTTGAAACGTAAAGATATAGAGTTTCAGGTGGGTGATCAATTATTTTTGAAAGTCTCACCGTGGAAGAAGATGCTTAGATTTGGTTGTAAAGGAAAGCTGAGTCCGAGATTTATTGGGCCATATGAGGTTATTGAGCGTATCGGGCCGATTGCGTACAGGCTGATGTTGCCATCTGGTTTAGACAATATCCATAATGTTTTTCATGTATCGATGCTTCGACGATACAGATCCGATCCTTCTCATGTGATTAGCCCATCAGAGATTGAAATTCAACCTGACTTGACTTATGAGGAAGAACCGATTTGCATTTCAGCTCGTGAAGTGAAAGAGTTACGAAATAAGAAAATCTCATTGGTTAAAGTTATGTGGCATAAGCACGGGGTTGAGGAAACAACTTGGGAACTTGAAGATTCAATGAAAGAATGCTACCCACATTTATTCATCGGTAAGATTTTCAGGGACGAAAATCCCTTAAAGGGGGAGAGTTGTAATAGCCTGATTTTAGTCCTAAACGGAACGATGGTTTCAGGACCACAAATCCGAGTCAGAAAAATTTTTAAATATTATTTTCAAAGTAATTTATGTGTGAATTGCTATGTGTGAAATTTTCTTGATTTAATTTTATTGTTTGAGTGTCGAATTATTAATCGCGTAAAGTGAAAATTTGATAGTTTAATGTGTTAGGACCAAATTGTGGATGTCTTTCTAATTAAAAGCATTTAAAATGCAAAAAGACTACTTTAATGATAGTGGTCGGTCATGTACTTTAATGACCTTATAATATAATGTTTTATTAAATTATAACAAAGGTTATAATAGTAATTAAATAATAAGTTAATGTATATGTTAATAAAACATAATATGATATCATTTTGTTCATCTTTCCTCTTGACCGAATACATGCAACAAAAGAAAAGAAATAGACAAAGCTTGGTTCGGCCATTCTTAAGCTTAAATTAAGGTATGTAACTAGCTCAGTTTTTAATAATTTTTACGTTTTTGATATCGTTGCTTCAAAAACTATCCGACCGATGTTAGAATTTTTGTTTTTGATGCATGCGTGATGTTCAGCCATGTATGGAAACTTGTGTTTTGTGATGTTTGATGATTATATATTAAAGATATGTTTTAGATTAACATGTTTTATATTGGGAATTTTGATGCTTTTTAGTAATTAGGACTAAATTATGAAATTTGTAAATTAAAGGGTTAAAATGTGAATAAATGGATCGTATGGACTTGTATGGACATGAGTAGCATTCGGCCCTAAAGGAGTATGTTCAAATTTTGCATATTTTGTATTTATGCAATAGGGACTAAATTGTAAAATTTATATATGTTAAGGGTAAAAGCGTAAATTTGCATAATTATGTGTTTTTGGATTAAATTGAAAGAAAATATATTTGAATGAGTTTAATTTGAAATTATTTATATCGAGAACAAAAAGAATCGGGATTGGATCGGGGAAAAGCAAAGTTGAATGAATAGCCGGGAAACCTAATCTGTCGATTTTCGAGGCAAGTTTTTAAGCAATTGGTTGAATTAAATTTTACTCTATATTATTATGAATATGTTAAAGTGAAGTAAATATGGTTAATCTTATAATGCCGAATGTGGCATGGAATATACTAAGTCTTAGCCGAATGTGTGGTTAGTATACATATATAAATAAGTTTTGATCATTTGACTTGGATGAATGTGTATATATATATGTGTGTGTGTGTGTGTTAAGAGAAAGTTAAATGTGAAAATGATAGAAGAGTTGGTTGTATTTAAATAGGTAGATTTATATGTGTAATTATTATTGTCGAATGTGATGGTGTTGAGAAGGAGAAATGAGTTGTTTTGAACATGTATATGTACATATATATGTGTGTATGTATGAATGAAAATGGAATCATAAGTGTTTTTATGAATAGATGAAGGATTGGTTAAGGGGCACTATGTGTGTAAGCTTAAATATCGAGCACTGTGTGTGTGAAATAGGTCGTACGGCACTAAGTGTGCAGAAAATAAGTAATGGCACTAAGTGTGCGATATATTACAAGCTAATGGCACTACGTGTGTGATACATTACAAGCTAATGGCACTACGTGTGCACTTTATTAAAGTAACGACACTAAGTGTGCGATACGTTACATGAATTGCACTGTGTGTACGAGTTTGCGGATCCTCTGAAGACATAAACTACTGAATGGTGAATAACAGGAGGAAATTAACAGGTAAGTGATGCAGGATAGTTCAATAATTTTAATACTAATGAGGTAAGTTGTTCTTGTTTATGAAATTATAGAAATGAGACGTGATCATTAATCTTTGAGTTGTTTGAGGTGGAAGAATAATATATGAGTATTTGGTTTTGAAACTACTAAATATGGTAAATATTGAATGGTGACATGTTATATATTTACGGTTATGAGTTAGTTGATGTTCAAGTTAAATTGATTTAATTCGTATAATGTTTAATTGTTTATTATACCATTGCTTAAAATTTACTAAGCTATGTTAGCTTACTGTGTGTGTTCATTTGGCTATTTACAGATTTTGAATTCTAAGTTTGAGCTCGGGGATCATCGTCAAAGTCAATCACACTATCGTCAATACTTTGGTACCTTCTTGAAATCGAATGGTGTATATGTGAATGCAAGTAAATGCCATGCGAAAATGGCTTATTTTCTATACTTGGGTTAGTTGAATATGCTTGAGATTATGTATATGTTTGTGCATTTTTTGTCTTGATATAAGCTTGTTTTGGTATGTGTGTTCACGAAATTATGAAAGGTATTTTATTGATATGTTTCGAATGAATACTACATGTATGACTTTAAAGCTAACTAATGTTAATATATGCTTGTCATAGATGAAATTATGTACGGTTAATGCTAGGTGTTTATTGAAGACGTTGAATGAATGTATAATTTGATTAATTTGGTGAATAAGTGCATAAATTTTGTTTGAATGATTAGCTAGTTTAGTTTTAAATAGGAAAACAAACCACAGTTATAGCTTAAATACTTTGTATGAAAGCCATATTAGTTAACTGAATATGTATATACATATATAGTTAATTGATTAGTTATGTGTATGATCATATCTAAGTTTACTTACGTACTTAGTATGTCGTGTGGATATTTTAGGTTAATAAGTAAGGTAGCCGATTTGTGAATGTGATAAATGGTTTAGATCATATATGTGGATTGACATGGTTTAAGAATTTCGCAAGTTAAGTATATCTTTATTTCATGGTACTTTCGGGTATACCCATTTGAATGATGGATTGTTTTGTTAAATTGATTGTTGTTCGATAATGATTAATAAATTATTATGTTTATGAATTCAACTTGTAAGTATGGATTATTTATGCATTATTGTTGAAATAAATGAGTTATATGAATGTAATGAATTATGGTTAATTTGGTAATGCCTTGTAACCCTAATTCGATGACAGAAGTAGGCTAAGGGTGTTATAGAGATTGTTTAAAAGCAGCATCTGATCGTCAGAAGTCTTATGTGGACTTGAAATGAAAAGAAATAGAATTTGAGATCGGCGACAGATTATTTATGAAAGTGTCACCGTGAAAGAAAGTTCTTCGATTCAGACGTAAAGGCAAGTTGAGTCCGAGGTTCAACGGACCGTATGAAATCATTGAATGTGATTGCCCCATCTAAATTTGTAATCTGATCTGATATGACATATGAAGAGGAACATATTCGTATTTTAGCTCGTGAAGTAAAAGAGTTGAGAAACAAGAAAATTTTGTTAGTGAAAGTATTATGGCATCGACACGGAGTAGAAGAGGCTACGTGGGAGCCTGAGGATGCAATGAAATAGCAATATACGAACCTATTTGACGGTAAGATTTTTGGGGACAAAAATCCCTGAGGGGGAGAATTGTAACAGTCCAGTTTATACCCTAGTCAGAATAGTGGTTTTGGGACCACAAATCTGAGTTAGAAAAATATTTTAATATTATTTTTCGTGTCTATGATATGTGATTAAGCATGTGTGAAAGTCTCGCATTTAAAATTTGTCTGCATTTGTGTGCTTAATTTGAGCAAAGGACTAAATTGCATAAAAGGTAAAAGTAGCCTTCTATTTAATTGAGTGGCTTAATTGATGTGCCTTCTTATATATGAGGATTCATGTTGCAATTTGGCCATTATTAAGTTTAGTGGGTGGTA
This sequence comes from Gossypium rotundifolium, assembly GCA_025506655.1. Taxonomy (NCBI): domain Eukaryota; kingdom Viridiplantae; phylum Streptophyta; class Magnoliopsida; order Malvales; family Malvaceae; genus Gossypium; species Gossypium rotundifolium. The sequence goes on from CP106724.1 coordinate 150,312,478, forward strand.
AATGACAAAATAACCTTAATGTATATATATGTTTTAAACGATAATTAAAAGGTTAAATTTGGAATTTGATAATTAATGTAATTATAATAAAACAAAGCATGAAATAAATGGCCATTTTCTATCATCTTTGGCCGAATATCATAGAAAAAGAAAAGAAAGAAAACAAAGTTAGGTTTCGACTTGCTTTAAGCAAGAATTAAGGTATGATTTGGTTTCGATTTTTGATAATTTCTACGTTTTTGTAATTGTTGCTTTGTCTACTACAAAACCCATGCTTCAATTTTGAGAATTGTTGATTTTTTTGATATGAGACTTTGATGAACTCATATCATTTATGACGATTTATGGTGTTAAATGAAAGATTTGAGCTAGATGAGCATACTTTGTTCTTGAAATTTTGGTGAAATGAGCTAATTAAGACTAAATTAAGAAAATAGTACCTTGAGGGACTAAATTGCAAATTTAATGGAAAATATGGGCTTCTATGAGATGTATGAACATTCGACTAAGCATGGTCAAAAGATGATTTTGTGAATTTGATGTTTTGAGAAAAATGGACTAAATTGATAAATTGTGTAAATATGAGGGTTAATTTGTAAATAGCCCTAAATGTGTGTTTTTGGATTGAATTGAATGAGTTAGTGAATAAAATGGTTAATTCTGAATATGTATAGATCAAGAATCGAGGAAAATGGACTTAGATCGCGGGAAAGCGAAAGTAATCGAGTAGCTATTTTCGTTTCAATTAAACCGAATTCGAGGTAAGTCATATTGCAAATAAATGTAATTTTATTGAATTGAGCTTATTCATATGACTATCGACGATAATGAATGCTCATGAGATGCTATGTACATGAATTTTGAGACAAGGTCGATATAGTGATAAGTCCGAGAAGTCCCGTAGGAACATAGGAATACATAGGTATCTGTTCTGTTTTATCATGTAAGACCACGTCTGGGACGTTGGCATTGATTTGAGATTTTGTGTAAGACCACGTCTGGGATGTTGGCATTGATATAAGCTTTACATGTAAGACCACGTTTGGGACATTGGCGTTGATTTGAGATTTCGTGTAAGACCAAGTCTGGGACGTTGGAATCAATATAAGCTTTACGTGTAAGACCTTGTCCAGGACAGTGGCATCGATATCTGATTACATGTAAGACCATGTTTGGGATATTGGCATCATATTAATTCGAGTAAGACCCTTTCTGGGACAGTGGCATCGATATCTAATTACGTGTAAGACCTTATTTGGGACAGTGGCATCAATATCTGTTTACGTGTAAGACCATGTCTGGGACATTGGCATCGTATTAATTCGAGTAAGACCCTGTCCAGGATAGTGGCATCGATATCTGATTACGTGTAAGACCATGTTTGGGACATTGGTATCGTATTAATTCAAGTAAGACCCTGTCCGCGACAGTGGCATCGATATCTGATTACGTGTAAGACCATGTCTGAGACAATGGTATCGTATTAATTCAAGTAAGACCCTGTCTGGGACAGTGGCATCGATATCTGATTATGAGTAAGACCTGTTTGGGGACAGTGGTATCGATATCTGATTACGTGTAAGACCCTTTCTGGGACAGTGGCATCGACATCCGACTACATGTAAGGTCACGTTTGGGACGTTGGCATTGTACAACTATTCCGAGCATTCTGAGTATCCTATTAGATTCTGAACAGCTAAATAGGCAAATTTGAGAAATATACGGCTATATAAATCGTATATTTGTTTCAGGTACGATTAAAAAGTACACTATGTGTATATGAAAGGTAAGTGTCTATATGAACTTACTATGATGAATATGTGTATTGAAATGATGAGATAATATGTGAAGATATGCTTGAATGAGCCATAAGTAAATGTGATACAAGAATGGAAAAGCTATGAGCTAACAAGTATATGATGATAGGCAAGTTGAATGATGAATGGTTAAATAAAAGTACCAAGAAGAATTATGGCTATGCAATTGAGCAATTGGTGATTTCATATTGATTAAATGTCTTGAATGCTTAAATATTAAGTTTATTTGTATATAACTTACTAAGCTTTTGAAAGCTTACTCTGTGTGTGTGTTTTCTCTATTTTATAGATCCTCAAAGCTACTGAAGGCTCGGGGCTGTCGAGGATCGTCATCACACTACTCAACTTGTTTTTGGTACATTTTGGAAATGTATATAGCTAGATATGGCATGTATAGGCTAGATATTTGTTTATGATTATGAAGTGGACTTAGCCATGTGAATTGGTTAGTTATGTGTTAGCAATATGCTTAAATGAATGAGTTATATGATGTATATTTTAGTATGGTTTGAAGCACAAGAAATGGTTTAAATTTTATGGTAAGTAAGGGATGACTTAAGCTTTTGTTCATATGAGATTTAGTCTTGTAATTTTGGTATGAATGGTATTGGTTGTGAAGGTATAGATTGAATGGTTATTTTGGTATGATCTTGGTTGCCAAATATGCATGAGATGTCTTCATAAATTGATTGTAGGTTTGGACCCTAAGTGGGTGGAATTTTGGCCTTGCAAATGGCCTATAATGTCACACGGTTGTGGCACACGGGCGTGCCTAATGACCGTGGCGATAAGTCAGTAGCTAGCCTAAAAGCACACGTCTAAGGTACACGGGCGTTCCTAATAGTCGTGTCAAAAAGTCAGTATATGGCCTAGGAGTACACGGCCTTAGCACACGGGGGTGAATGGTGGCCGTGGAGTTAAGTCAGATTAGACCATGGGGTAAACACACAGTGGTGTCTAGCAGCCGTGGGAGGCACACGGCCCACCCACATGGGCGTGTAACCTCTAAAACTTAGAATAGTTTTTAAATTTTTGAGAAATTTTGTATGTGCTTCGGTTTAGTCTCGGCCCAGTTTATAAGCATGTTTAAGGTCTCGAAGACCTATTCAGGGGACACTATGATTGAGATTGATGAACGATTGTATGAAAATTTTGAAAATGTTTCGATCTGTTCGGTAACGCCTTTAACCTTAGTCCTGCGATGAACACGGGTTAGGGGTGTTACATAGCTAATTAAGGCTAAATTGAGAAAATGAAATGTATGGATATATGATCATGGGGAATATTCAGCTAAGCATGAGTATATGGTATTTTTATGTATTTTGTGAATTTGTGAAATAGGGATTAAAATGTCCAACTATGAAAATGTGAGGGCTAATTTGTAAATTGCCCTAAATATGTGTATTTGGATTGAATTGGATGAATTAGTGAATAAAAGGGTTAAATTTGAATATGTATAGATCAAGAACCAAGAAAACGGACTTAGATCGTGGGAAATCGAAAGTAATCGAGTAGCCGTATCCGTTTCCGTTAAACCGAACTCGAGGTAAGTCAATATACAAATAAATGTATTTGAATTGAACTATTTGTGCATATATGAAATTTTAATTGACATGAATATCCATTGAAATGGAATGTATCTGAAATCTGAGTTAGCGAATAAGTCGACAAGTTGTATAAGTCCTAGAAGTCCCATATGAGCCTAGGAATAGATAGGATTGCATAAGTCATGACATAGTTGTCTGTTATGTGATATCATGCAAGACCACGTCTGGGACGTTGGCATCTATATGAGATTTACATGGAAGACCATGTCTGGGACATTGGCATCATATTTGATTCGTGTAAGACCCTGTCTGGACAATGGCATCGATATCCAGATACATGTAAGACCATGTCTGGGACGTTGGCATTATACGACTATTCCGAGCATTCTGAGTATCCTATTAAATTCCTAACAGTTCAACGGGCAAGTCCGAGAGATGAACTACTATGTGATTTGAATATCTATTTCAGGTACGTTTGAAAAGTACACTATGTGTGTATGAAAGGTAAGTTTCTATATGAACTTACTAAGGTGAATATGTGTATTGAAATGATGAGATATTATGTGAATATAAGCTTGGATGAGCTAAGAGTATATGTGATATTAGAGTTGAAGATTGTGGCAAGTTATGGCCAAGTAAATGAGCCAAGGATTATGTGATGCAATTGCAATGAGAACCTTTAATGTCATTGTATCAATATGGTTATGAGCATGTTATGATAAGTTTATTTGTATATGACTTACTAAGCTTTTGGAAAGCTTACTTTGTGTGTGTTTATCTATTTTATAGATCGTCAAAGCTACTGAAGGCTCGTGACCGTTGAGGATCATCATCACACTACCTAAGCTCATTTTGGTACCTTTTGGAAATGTATATATTAAATATGCCATGTATAGGCTAGTCATTTGGTATATGTTTGAGATGTAAATAGCCATGTGATTTGGCTAGATAAATGTTGGTTTTATGCATTTGTGAATATAGTATATGATGTTTATTTTGGTATGATCTTATGACTATGAAATGGTCAAATTTATGTTAAGCATATGAATGAAATTTGAGTATGTATATTTGATCAAAGAAATGGTTATATGAAAGGTAAATGTGAATGAAATATTCTTGGAATTACATGTGAATTGATTGTGCAAATTGGCATGTTGAGAAATAAGATTGAATGTGGAGATTTGTTGATTATATGACATGTTTTTGGTTGTCAAATGTTCATGAAATAAATTGGTAAGTTGCTTGTGGGTTGACCCTAGTGTGGGTGGCATCTTGACCTTGCAAGTAGTCTGTTTTGCATACACGTCTGTGGCACACGGGCGTGTCTTGTGACTGTGTGAATAAGTTAGTAGTTAGCCTAATGTTACACGACCATGGCACACGGGCGTGTCTTGTGACTGTGTGAATAAGTTAGTAGTTAGCCTAATGTTACACGGCCATGGCACACGGGCGTGTCTGGTGGCCGTTTGGAAAACTCAGTATACATGATCTATTTTGGCACGGCCATGGCACATGGGTGTGTCAAGTAGTCGTGGGAGTCACATGGCCTGCCTACACGGGCATGTGACCTCTGTAACTTAGAAAAGTTTTAAATTTTCTGAGAAATTTTATATGTGTTCAGTTTAATCTCGACCCTATTTTAAAGCATGCTTAAGGTCTCGTTGACCTATAAAAGGGACATTTTGATTGTGATTGATGAATTGTGTTATGAAATGCCTGTAAAAGTTTTCGATCTGTTCGGTAACGCCTTTAACCCTATTCGACAATGGATACGGGTTAGGGGTGTTACATGCTCTGCCTTAACTTTCTACAAACCAAATATCGAGTCACAAAATCTATAACATCACGCTTCAACCCAGTCAACCAATAAATCTCTCTAAGATCATGATACATCTTGCCACTACGGGATGCGCCTCGGTAAGAATCGCTTGCCTCAAATCTACGTCATGCGACACACACAACCTACCTCAAAAATTCAAGATACCATAACTATCAACATCAAAATCCCCCTTAATACCTTGCTCAACCTGTCGAATCCTTTTTAATAATTCTCCATCTAAAAGCTGCTTCATCTTAATTTGTTGCGACAAAGTCGGCCTCACTTGAAGTTCAGCTAACAACCCTCCATCACTAACTAAACTCAAGTGTGCAAACATAGCTCTCAATTCCATCATTGACTTTTTACTCAAAGCGTCAGCAACAAAATTTGCTTTGCCAAGATAATACTCTATCTCACAATTATAATCCTTTAAAAGCTCAATCCAACACTTTTGCCTTAAATTTAACTCATTTTGGGTGACAAGGTACTTAAGGCCCTTATGGTACATATAAATCATGCACTACTTTCCATACAAGTAATAATGCCAAATCTTAAGCGTGAATACCACAGAAGCTAATTCCAAATCATGAGTAGTGTAGTTATGCTCATGCGTCTTCAACTTCCTTGAAGCATAAGCCACAACTTTCCCTTCTTGCATCTACACACAACCATGACCCGAATACGAAGCATCACTATAAACCATCAAATCTTTTTTCCAAGCTCTGGTTGAATCAACACTAGTGTCTTAGTCAAAACTACCTTAAGCTATTCAAAACTCTTCTACCTTTCATCAGTCCATTCAAACACCTCATATTTTTGAAGTAGTTTTATTAAGGGTGCATCAATAAGCGAAAACCCTTCAACGAATCTATGATAATAGCCAGCTAAACCCAATAAACTCCTAACTTTAATAACGCTCCTAGGTGGCTTCCACTCTAGAATCTCCTTAATCTTCTTAAGATCCACTCAAATCCCTTTTGCTAAAACAACATGACCTTAAAATATCACTTCCTTAAGCCAAAATTCACAATTACTTAACTTCACATATAATTGTTTATCTCGAAAAATATGCAGAATAACCCTTAAGTGCACATCATGATCCTCCTCAAAACGAGAATACACCAAAATATCAACTATAAAGACAACCAAAAATTAATCCAAGTACGAGTGGAATACTCAGTTCATCAAATCCATGAATGCAACAGAGGCATTAATTAAACCAAACGACATCACCAAAAACTCATAATGCCCATACCGAGTCCTAAAATTAGTTTTCAACACATCAAACTCCTTTACCTTCAATTGATAATACTTAGATCAGATCAATCTTTAAAAACATCTTGCACCTCGAAACAGATCAAAACAGTCATCAATTCGAGGCAAAGGATACTTATTCTTAATGGTTAACTTGTTCAACTGCATGTAGTCAATACACATTCTCATCGTACCATCCTTTTTCTTCACAAACAAAACTGGTGCATCCCATGGAGATGCACTCGGACGAATAAATCCTCTATCAAGCAACTCTTGCAACTAAATCTTTAACTCTTTAAGCTATTTTGGTGCCATGCAATAAGGCGCTATTGACATCGATGCAGTACCAAGATTACACCCCTTACCCTATTCAACATTGGAATAGGGTTACGAGTATTACGGACTTACAAAACAATTAAACATCCATTTAGCATGCATTTTATCAATTCAAGCATTCATCATTCAATCTCAACCAAATTGTCCCTTATACAAGCCTACGAGGCCCTAAACATGCTTTAGGAGTGGTATGGGACTAAACCGATAACTCAAGAAAATTTCACGAAACTTTGAATTTTTTCTCAAAACAGGGGACACATGCCCGTGTGGCCAGACAAACGGCCACCAGACACGCCAGTGTCACAAGCCGTGTGGACATTCAAATGGTAACACATGGCCGTGTCCCAGCCCGTGTCCGACCCCGTGTAACTCTCTGACTTGGGTTACATGGCCAACACACACGCCCATGTGCCTTAAAAATGGCCATACACGCCCGTGTACCAAGCCGTGTGCTAGGCCGTGCCAAACCTGTAGGGTATACTGACTTATGTCCACACGGCCAAGTCAGACGCCCGTGTGTTTGGCCGTGTGGAGCATACTTACTTGTTTTTAATCTCAACACCAGGGGACACATCGCCATGTAACATGACCGTGTGTCACACACAACTGAGACACACGTCCGTGTCTCTGCTCGTGTGGACAAAAATACACTATTTACCAAGCCATTTTGCCATCCATCTTGCACATATCTATATAAGCTCAAATATTTCCATTTCAAGACACAAATAAGCAGCCAAATATCATCAACCAATATTCAATTTATACCATTTCATTACCAACCATACAAGTCACAAATATGCCACAATTTGCCATCTAACTTCATGCCTAATTCACATATACAATTCAATTTACTAAACCATTCCAAATATGCATTATCATTGAACAATTCATAAGCACATAACTCTCAAATTATCAACCCTTTTTGTAACACCCCTTACCCGTATTCAATGCTGAAATAGGGTATGAGGCATTACTGAAACACATACACTTTAAACGTATTAAATCGAGTCATAAAATTTCATCCAAATTAAAATTTTTTAAATTTTTATCTTTGATTATCTAAATAGGGCCTACGAGGCCCAATACATACTTTGGAAGTGGTCCGGGACTAAACCAAGAACTTTGGAAAACATTAGAAAATTTCTTGAAAAACAGGGGCACACACCCATGTCCAAGGCCATGTCCTTCACACAGTCAAGATACACACCCGTGTGTTACGCCGTGTGGCATTTCAAATTTCTGAAAATCAAGTGCAGACTTCACACACCCTAGGCACATGGCCATGTGGCCACAAGTAAGGCTATTTACCAAGCCCTTTGCCACCCCAAAACACTTATACACTTATACAAATTTATCATCACACAACATGGTATTATTAAGCATTCAAACATACACACTAAGACATCCACTTACCATTTACAAATCACATTCACCATGTACAACCACACATACACTTAACTAATCAAAGCATATAACTTACTCAACCATTCACATTTAGTATTTTCCACACATAATTATCACATATTCACTCATCCAACCCAAACAAGTATGCACATCCATGTAATGCTTCATCATAGACTTATAACATAACAAATATTGGCCACATCAAATGACCTTATACAGCAATGACCTACAATTAGCATAGGCCAATATTCTAGCCCAACTCATAATAACATGTACACAAATGACCAAGTCCCTATACATGCCATAGAATTAAAAAGCTAGAATAAAAATCATCGATACCAATCCATAGCTTTTTAGTGTAATAGAATATCCAACGATCTCCAACTCGAGCTGGCATCTGTGACACTATAGGAAAAAGAAAGGAAGGGGGGCAAGCATTATAACTTAGCAAGTAGGTATGTAAATAATAAGTGATTTATTAACAAGCTTTTATAAATCTTCACAATATGTTTTGAAGATAATACAATCATAATTGCACATAGTTCCACTATTTATTCATGTTCTCTCAAGCTGTCTACTCGAGTCATAGTCACTAAATTATTTATATCTCGAGCTACAAAGCTCCAAATTAATATCAGCTAATTTTCCCTGAAACAAGACTCACAAATATTCTCACCATAACATTTTCAAAATTTTTGGCTTAGCCAATAAGTACAGTTTATTCTTTAAATTTTCCACTGTCCGACAGTTCCGACCACTCTGCACTAAAAATTAATTATCTCATCATACAGAATTTGGATAATGTTATCGTTTGTTCTATTGAAATTAGACTCATTAATAAATATAATAATATAAATTATAAACCATAATTATTTTTATACAATTTTTAACGATTTTCCAAAGTTAGAACAGGGGATTCCAACATCATTCAAACCCTGTCTCATAAAATTTTGAATATCACAGAATATGATATTCTTTTGTTTACACCATTTCTTTTATATGAAAATAGACTCATTCATATTTAATTTCATATCTTATTCAACCTCTAATTTGATTTTCACCATTTTTGGTCATTTTTTAAAGTCAAACAACTGCTGCTGTCCAAAATTGTTTTGTTGCTAAATTTACTCTTTCATAATTTCACTTACTCCATTTCATCTTACCGAAGGTTCAATCAAATATCGAGCACATTGTTCATAAAATTTCACACTTATACCTGTACTTATTCATCACATATTCATATTCAATTACACTTAGTCATTACATGATCACATGCATTTTCACTTAAATTTCCCGTTGAACGCATCAGAATAATAACGGATACACGAAAATTTGCACATAAGTGCCACACTTGTAACTAAAGATAATTCATATCACACTTTTCTCATAGGCTCGCTCTCAAGCTAATCACATTCACGGGTCTGCTCACACAAGATGTCGATCATACGTAACTACTCAATGCTGCTCACACAAGCTTTCAGGTATCCGCAACACATGCTAGATTACCCAGCCACTAATAGAACTTATAAGACCAGCACCCATTTCACATAGTCACAATCTCGGGTCTGCTCACACAAACTGTCGGTCATGATGAAACTACACGGTGTTGCTTACATAAGCTATCGAGTATTTGTAACACATGCTGGATAACTCAGCTATCGGTAGAACGTACGAACCAGCACCTAGATAATTTATTTCACTTACATTTCATATAGGTTTATAGTGAGCATGTCACTCATATCCATTTTTTCCTAAGGTTCAACCGAGAAATTTCTCACATTTCGATACTTTATCAATTTCATTCAATATTCAGCCACATCTCATAAAATATATCAAAACATAAGAACGTAAGTAAAAACGATGCATTATTTACATACAAACTTACCTCGACACCAAAAATGGCAAAGAAGGACCTAACCGTCAATTTCTCGTTTTTCCCCCGTTCTAGGTCTGAACCTCAATTTCTTTGATAATCGAGCTTGGAAGCTTGAAAAACCCTAGCCATGGTTTCCCCTTGTGTAATTTGGTCATGGGGTTGAAGATGGACAAAAATTGGCTTTTAATTTTGTTATTAATTCATTTTAATTACTAAATGACCAAAATGCCCCTAGCTTAAAAATATTCTATTTCACCTATTTCATGTTCATTTTTGTCCAGCAAATTAACCAATGGTCTAATTATCATTTAAGGATCTCAAATTTAAAATTTTATAACAATTGGACACCTCTAACATGTAGAACTCAACTTTTGTACTTTTATAATTTAGTCCTTTTGTCTAAATTGAGTGCCTAAACGTCAAAAATTTCGAACGAAATTTTCACAAAATCTTTTTTGTGAAATCGTATACCATAAAAATGTAATAAACTAAATTTTTCCTCGTCGTATTTGTGGTCCTAAAACCATTGTTCTGACTAGGCCCAAAATCGGGCTGTTACAACTCTATTCGCTTAGGGATTTTCATCCCCGAAAATCTTACCAGAAGAAATTTCTTTCAACTCTCATGAATCACTTTCACTTTTTTTTTTCCAGAATCACAAATCATATCAGCCTCTTATATCTCTTTCTAATCACCTTGAACTTTACCACATAGTGTTGGAGCATGTCGTCAAAGTTTTGAATTACTCTCTCAGACGTACCACCAATTTACAGGTGTATTCATAGTTTCCTGTAGCTTTTTCCATAATTGGGATATAGCCCTCGGATCTCAATCCAAAATAATGGGCACCAGCACTCTATGAGAGCTAACAACCTCAGAAACAAATAACTCCATCGATCTATCAAATGAGAAACCCGATCACCAAAACATCTATTTCAAATAACATCACATTTTGATTACTCCTAGAATGAACCAGCGAGCAACTACTGAGCCTCGTACAAAAATTTCTTGCATAAGCTCTGAATTCATCTGCACACAATTTCAATCTCAGAATAATAACATCAATCATCAGGTCAGACCTAAAATTTTGAATAAAAAATTGACTCATACTGAACTCATTTAGCTTACCATTCATTAACACATTTCTGAGATTCTCAATCTTGCAATGAAAACATCACTTTAACTTTTAATATAACTAAAATTGGATCATCATCAAGTAAGATCAATCGTGTAACCCACTCACAAAATAAACAAGGATTTTTTTCATTCAGCATATGTGTAACACCCCAAACCCGGCCTAGAAGTTAGGCCCAAAATATCTTTTTAGCTGTGGAAGCTAATTTTGAGAGTAACCGATTTACGAAAAAGATTAAGTCGCGAAACCATTTTGAAAATGTTGCAAAAATGTAGTGTTCTTTTAAAAACAGTTAACATTTTGGAAAACCGTGATTTACTTCTAACAGATATAATTCAAAGTAAATAAAAAGCCCAAGTTAAAACCCAGAACCTTAAAGAGGACTTATTAAAAAAATTAAAACCCAAAATGGAATCTAAAGCATAAATGAAGTCCAAAGGCAGTCGTGTGGCCATCTCCGACTCCCTTGCAGCACCGATCATCCTAAAGATGGGAATTACCTGCACAGTTAAAAATGGGGTGAGTTTGTGAAAACTCATTGTGTAATCCCTTCTAACTAAAAATAGTTAGTAATATAGACAGAATTCAGAATCAGTCTGGGCCGAAGCCCAATACAGTAATAGAACAATGTGTGTGGTCTAAGCCTAGTATAATTTTGCTTGGGTCTCAGCCCTTATCAGAATCAATTGGGCCTAGTCCATTCTACATATCAGTAACAGATGGGCTTAGCCCATATCAGAATCAATTCCATATGCATAATGTGTGATGCATGCTAACTCATCCCATCCAACCCTGCACTACCTGCGGGGAATAAATAACCCACTCCATCCCTACACTCCCAATGTTAGCACCGCTATGCGAAGAATCAAAATCACAAAGAAAGTCGCTAGTAAATGAATGGCCAAGAGCCATAAACAGAATGGCTACAAACCATAATAAGGATGGCACAAGGATATCGATAACTGTAATGAGTTTGGCCCATAGCAATCGAGGATTTAATATAATCGGCAGACACAAATTTCATGTAATTATGATTGACATAGAGTCATCAATATATATGTTAGGCACATAGCCACGGTAAATACGATTGGCACAAAGCCATAATCAAGATGGCACAGAGCCATATTTAGGTTGGCACAGAGCCGTAATCATATTTGTAACACCACAAACCCGGCCTAGAAGTTAGGCCCGAATCCGGTGTGTCACACTAAAAAGTTTTTCGATAACCTATAAAGAAAACATGTCAAATGAGATAAAAAAATGTTAGATCCTTTTCTATTCGTAAATAGATGTTGATTTGTTAAAATCAAGAAAATCAAGTTTGACTTGAGATATTTAATAAAATACTACTAATTTCGAAGATTGATCGATTAAATTTGAACTAATAATTTTATAAAACTGTGACTTTTGGAAACATCATTGATAGTTCGAGGGAAATTTCCGTATTAAAAATATTTGTAATATTTTATTTTGAAATTCATTTGTTAATCGATTTTGGAAAACCTTTATTACGATTTTAGAAAATCTTATTTAAAATAATTTGAGTAAAATATAAACATGTCAAACATAAAGCAAAATAAAATAATCCAGAGGCCTTATTACAACACATAACCTATAATAGTAAAGTAATAAAGTAAACGAAGTAATAAACTAAAGTCCAAATAAAACCATTTCTGAAGTATGGCCTACACCGAGTCATCTATGGTGCCAAGTCCTCAAATCCTTGAGCATTACCTACAAGGGTTAAGAGAAAAGGGGTGAGTTACAAGAACTCGCAGTGAAATCCCTTACCATCATCCACTGGCTCGGAACACACATAGTAATATTTTGGGCCTAAGCCCATTTACAATAACAATAATGTATCAAATATAACAAGTGTATGAAATGCAATTTCCCAACCAAACCTAGTTTTCCATCCGCTACACACCACTCGTACCAACCAACACACATGTGGGGAGCTTTAGTCACCCACCCCGCCAACACACCAAAACTGGGCATTAAGCCATATATCAAACTGGGCACGAAGCCATATATCAAACTGGGCACGAGGCCATATATCAAACTGGGCACGAGGCCATATATCAAACTAGGCATTCAACCATATATCAAACTGGGCACGAAGCCATATATCAAACTAGGCACGAGGCCATATATCAAACTAGGCACGAGGCCATATATCAAACTGGGCACGAGGCCATATATCAAACTGGGCATTAAGCCATATATCAAACTGGGCACGAAGCCATATATCAAACTGGGCACGAGGCCATAAGAATTTTGTAGCAAAGCTACCAGAACTTCTCTTCGTTAAATATCCCAACCCATGCAAATCATGTATGCATATTCATTTACAATAATTCATTCATATAATTATTACAAACATACGACCCATTATAAAAATTTAAACAATCTAGCCCATATCACATTTTGGCCCATATAGCAAATATCACATTTGGCCCATATATCAAATATCACATTTGGCCCATATAGCAAATATCACATTTGGCCCATATATCAAATATCACATTTGGCCCATATATCACTTTTATCGATTTAGTCCATTGAGGGCAACTCCGTAATTTGGCCCATAAGGGCATTTTCGTAATTCGGCCCATAAGGGCATTTTCATAATTTTACCCATCGAGGGTAATTCGATAATCTCGTAACCCAGGGGTATTTTAGTAATTTACCCTCTAAGGGTATTATGGTAATTTCGTAACATAGGCTTAACTACTAATTTGGGGCATAAAAGTTTGAAAATGTCCATCTGCGTCATATTGACTAAATTGACTATAACTCATGTTAGGAATCTCAAAATCTAAATCCGTAAATTTTCCTTGAAACTAGACTCATATTTCTTCTTACTACAATTTTTTTAGAATTTTTAAATTAAGTATTTAGTACATTTTATTCCTTAAATTTTCCCTTGTTTCACTATCCAATGATTCTGACCTCTCTTACCCAAAATCCAAATATCTCACTGTACAGTTTTCATATACTGCTCCCACTTGTCTCTATTAAAAATAGGATCACTAAGGAATCCATACATATAAATTATGTCCCATAATTCACTTTTTACAATTTTATACGATTTTTCGAGACAAAATAGAATACCCCAAAGTCATTCAGAACTAGTCTCACTAAAATTAACATATCTCAGAATATAATATTTCTTTTCCTTCTCTATTTCTTCCATATTAAAGTACACACAGCAAGATTTAATATGATATCTTACTCACTTTGTAATTCATTTTATCCAATTTTTCGTGATTTTTCAAATATATGTTACTGTTTCTGACCGAAACTATTTTATTACAAAACATGATTACCACTACGAGCATACGCACGTCTGAGTGATCACGGATGCCGATTATTGGTTTTCTTCGGTATTTCTACTGAATCATAGAATATTTCATGTAAACTTTCAAAGAGATGTGAGACTTACTCACCATTTCAAACATATATTCGAAAGGGTACGGGATTACACACCTTGATTACGAGTTGTGCTTTTTACCGATTTCAACACCTATTTTGATAGTTGATAGAAGGTTAGTCTCAACTTCGATAATCATAACTAGAAACACTTTATTAGGCTAACTCCACTTACCACAACTGTGATCTCCCTCTATGCACCAAAAATTGATCCTACCAACAATATCAATTAGCCAACCTTCAATCCAATTAACTCAAAAACCAAATGGAGATATCGAATGGACTATGAAAGATCTTCCTTACTTTAATCGATTATAATCTCATTTCTCACGATCGTCCTATGACTTGAGATGATTAGGTGATGTTGTGGTATTCAGCCTCCTTCTATATCACTATGAAGAAGAAAATGATCTTGTATGAGAGAAAGTAAGGTGATGGTCTCGGTCAAAATGACCATCCAAAAACCAAAGTATGGATTCGGTCATAAGAGAAGAAAATAAAACATTGGAAAGAATACTTACTGATTGCTTAAGGAATGAGAAAGAATGAACGATGGAAAGGTTTCGGTTATGGAGGAGAATGAACAATGATATTTGGCTATCATGGAGATTAGACAAAAGATGAATATGTGACCAATTCAAGAGAAAAGAAAATGCACTATTGTGCTAATATGTTTCGGCAAGGAGAGTTGCAAAATGGGAGAGATGACACAAAGTTGTCAAAGGGAAATTTTGCCAAAACACCACTAAGTCTTTACCAAATGCCAAAATAAAAAAAAATCAGCTACCTTATCTCCCTAAAACCATCCACATGCATCCCCCCTAGGATAAGAGTTGGCCACCCAAGCTTTCCAAAACATCACCCACGAATTAAGCCTTATGTCCCTCTTTCATTCCTATTTCTCTTGATTCCTTTCCCCAACTTCAACCTTGCCTTATTCTTATAGCCACCTTACCAAAAATAATAAAGTCAAGCTTGCCATAACTACCTCTTAGCCAACACTTAAAGAAAGAGTGCAAAAATATTAGCCAAACATTGCACACAAAGGGATTTGAACCTCTTCCCTCAAGGTACTTCACTTAATGCCATAACATCTTTACTAATTGCTCACTTGTGCTAACCATTTATTCATTTATTTCAATAAGCATTGAAGCTACTTACCATCTCTCCTTAAAGTGTTAAAATACCAAATTTTTCCTAAGGCCCAATTAAACCCGAGACTTCATAGAAACCCCGTAAACTCCAAATTCACTTAACTAACAAGTCCAATTTGTAATAATGCTATTCTCTTGTTCTCAAAATTTTAAACATTCCTACGCCCACGGTCCATTGGGCCCAATCCTACTAAGCCCAATTTCGGGATGTTACAAGATTACGCGGCTTTAAGCTATTTGCCAATCCACAGTCGGCTCATGCGACCCGTGCGACCTTATCAGAACTTCCTCGGTATCAATGTCCCAACCCCATGCAATATCTCGTGTATGTCATGCTCAATCATTCCATGTGTATGCAAAATGGCCATGCTCAATAACAGTCAATTAATCATATACTAAAAGCATATCAGTCACACGAGTACAGTCAAGTCAGTTAAAGCACAGTCATACGATCACAGTCAAATCCGTCAAATTCATAGTCTAAGTCAGTCATTTACCCACAAGGGAAAAATAGTCATTTTACCCTATAAGGGTATTTCAGTAATCCTACCCTTCAGGGGTATTTCAGTAATCTTACCCTACAAGGGTATTTCAATAATTCTTCCCTACAGGGGTATTTTGATAATTCTACCCTACAGGGGTATTTCGATAATTTTACAAATCGAGGTTATTTCAATAATTTTGAAAATTGGGGGTATTTTAATAATTTTGCAAATTAGGGGTATTTCAGTACTAGGGGGTATTTCAGTAATTTTGGAAATCGGGGGTATTTCCTTAATTTTGCAAACTGAGGGTATTTTATTAATTTTGCAAACTGGGGGTATTTCAGTACTATTGCAAACCGGGGTCTCAACGACCCAACAGAAGGTCCACCATCGCCTCGAGCGACTTAAGTAACCTAAATAGTCACAACGAAGTAAAACGAGTCTAAGGCCCATTACTCGGCCCAAGTGGGCCCACACACTTCTGTGGCCCATTTAGCCCAGAAACAACCATAGTTATGCAAACATCACAGTCCAAACAACACTTACCACATCACATACATTTTATACGTGTGGGCCCACTGGTTCCACATAGCCCATTTCGACCCAATGAGGCCCAGAACAGCCCAAGACCACAAGAGCGCTTGTGGTGGCCTCTATAGACTAACGCCCATGTTCATGGGCTTGGTCCACCATACGTGCGATAGCACGCTTGTGTGGCATCATTCGTCGGTATTTTGGCTTTTTGGCATTTTGTCGATTTACAATCAAAAGGAGTGTGTTACACACCTTGATTACGAAGTACGCCACAAATCCCTAGCACCGAACCCTACTCGATCGAGCTTCCCTAAATCCTTACTAATCATTAGCAACGATCAACTTCTTGTAGATATCTGTGTCACCCAAAGAACCTTATTAACCAAGATTGTATAAGGTTGTGGTTTACGATAACATTTGATAACCTTTAACAACATAAAAGAGCATTTGGTCTCAAATAAAAGCAAGGAGAGAAAGAGTGCACTTACTGGTTGATCAGGAACTCTTACCACACCGAAAACTAAATGCAAGGAGAGTAGTTCGGCAAAGAAACAACAACGATTTGGTAGGGAAACACAAAGATTCAGCCTAGCCAAAGAAAATGGGTGAGAAATATAGTAAGAAGGTTCGGCTATGGCCCAAAACAAATTGAAGAAGAGGTTAGTAGAGAAGAGAGAAAAAAAGAAGAACAATACCGCACAATAGAGGAATGAACCAAGAACGACAATTGTTGAAGTGAAGGAATGAGAGTCTAGATTGAAGAAATTGGCACAAGAGTTTGAGATGAAGAAAAGAGAAAGATAAAAGAATTAGAAAGAAAAGAAGAGGACTAAAAGAGGAGAAATTGACTAATAGGTGGCCTAAATGGTAATGCAATTTCGACTTAGAAAAGAGTATGACCAGGATCTTGAAAACCAAAAAAACAAAGGTACCAAAATGAGTGAAAAGAAAAAAAAAACTCTTCTTAGCAAGATTCGGCTATTCCCAACAATGACCACAAACAGTACTCACCTTACCCTATGCCGAATTTGCCACAGTTACAAAGTCCAACTCGGTTACAACACCTTCCCCTTCAAAAGATTAAGTCGCGAAACCATTTTGAAAATGTTGCAAAAATGTAGTGTTGTTTTAAAAACAGTTAACATTTTGGAAAATCGTGATTTACTTCTAACAGATATAATTCAAAATAAATAAATAGCGCAAGTTAAAACCCAGAACCTTAAAGAGGCCTTATTAAAAAAATTAAAACCCAAAACGAATAAAGCATAAATGAAGTCCAAAAGCAGTCGTGTGGCCATCTCCTAGTCCCTCGCAGTACTGATCCTCCTAATGTTGGGGATTACCTGCACAGTTAAAAATGGGGTGAGTTTGCGAAAACTCAATGGGTAATCCCCTCCTAACTAAAAACAATTAGTAAGACAGACAGAATTCAAAATCAGTCTGGGCCGAAGCCCAATACAGTAACAGAACAATGTGTGTGGGTCTAAGCCCAGTATAATTTCACTTGGGTCTCAGCCCTTATCAGAATCAATTGGGCCTAGCCCATTCTCCATATCAATAATAGTTGGGCCTAGCCCATTCTCCATATCAGTAATAGTTGGGCCGAGCTCATATCAGAATCAATTCCATATGCATAATGTGTGATGCATGCTAACCCATCCCATCCAACCCTGCACTTGCCTCCATCTAACCCTGCACTACCTGCGGGGAATAAATCACCCACGCCATCCCTACACTCCTAATTTTAGCACCGGTTGCGGCACTAACCAAAATCGTAGCAAAGCTACTAGCAAACAGAAAGGCCAAGAGCCATAAACAGAATGGTTACAAACCATATCAGGATTGACAGAGCCATAATCAGGATGGCACAAGCCTATCGATAACTTTAATGAGTTTGGCACATAGCCATCAGAGACGGTAATATAATCGGCACACAGCCCCCGGTAATTATGATTGACACAGAGTCATAAATATATATGTTAGACACATAGCCATGGGTAAAAACGATTGGCACAAAGCCATAATCAAGATGGCACAGAGCCATATTTAGGTTGGCACAGAGCCATAATCAGATTACGCGACTTTAAGCTGTCCATCGGTCCACAGTCGTCTCATGCGACCCGTACGACCTTAATAGATCAATACTGGATCCACAGTCGTCTCATGCGACCCGTGCGACCCTATCAGAACTTCCTCTGTATCAATGTCCCAACCCCGTACAATATGTCGTATATGTCATGCTCAATCATTACACGTGTATGCAAAATGGCCATGCTTAGTAACATTCATTTAAACATATACTAAAAGCATATCAGTCACATGACTACAATCAAGTTAGTTAAAACACAGTCATATGATCACAGTCAAATCAATCAAATCTATAGTCTAAGTCAATCATTTACCCATAAGGGCAAAATAGTCATTTTACGGGTATTTCGGTAATCCTACCCTTTAGAGGTATTTCAGTAATTCTACCTACAGGGGCATTTTGGTAATTCTTCCCTATAGGGGTATTTTGGTAATTCTACCTTACAAGGGTATTTCAGTATTTTTGCAAATCGTGGGTATTTTAGTAATTTTACAAATCGGGGGTATTTCAAAAATTTTGCAAACCAATGGTATTTCAGTAATTTTACAAACTGGGGGTATTCCAGTAATTTTGCAAATCGAGGTCTCAGCGACCCAATAGAAGGTCTGCCATCGCCTCGAGCGACTTAAGAAACCTAAACAGTCACAACGGGGTAAAATAGGCCTAAGGCCCATTACTCAGCCCAAGTGGGCCCACACACTCGTGTGGCCTATTTAACCTAGAAATAGCCACAGTTATGCAAACGTCACAGTCCAAACAACAGTTACCACATCACATACATTTTATCCGTGTGGGCCCACAAACCCACTGGATCTACACAGCCCATTTTGGCCCAATGAGACCGAGAATAGTCCAAGACCACGAAAGCGCTCGTGGTGGCCTCTACAAACTAACGCCCACTTTCATGGGCTCGGTCCACCACACGTACGATCACACGCTCGTGTGGCATCATTCGCCGGTATTTCGACTTTTCAAAATTTTTTTGATTTACAATCAGAAGGAGTGTGGTTACACACCTTGATTACGAAGTGCGCCACGAATCCTTAGCACTAAACCCTACTCGATCGAGCTTCCCTATATCCTCACTAATCGTTAGCAACAATCAACTTATTGTAGATATCTGCATTACCCAAAGAACCTTATTAACCAAGATTGTATAAGGTTGTGGTTTACGACCACATTTGATGAACTTTAACAACATAAAAGAGCATTCGGCCTCAACTAAAAGCAATGAGAGAAACTGTGCACTTACTAGTTGATCAAGAACCCTTACCATACCGAAAACTAAATGCAAGGAAAGTAGTTCGGCAAAGAAACAACAACGATTTGGTAGAGAAACACAAAGATTTGGCCTAACCAAAGAAAATGGGTGAGAAATATAGTAAGAAGGTTCGGCTAGGGCCCAAAACCGATTGAAGAAAAGGTTAGTAGAGAAGAGAGAAAAAGAAGAAGAACAATACCCGACACAATAGATGAATGAACCACGAACGAAAATTATTAAAGTGAAGGAATGAGAGTCTAAATTGAAAAAGTCAGCAAAAGAGTTTGAGATGAAGAAAGGAGAAAGATAAAAGAATTAGAAAGAAAAGAAGAGGACTAGAAGAGGAGAAATCGGCTAATAGGTGGCCTCAATGGTAATGCAATTTTGGCTTAGAAAAGAGTATGACTAGGATTGTAACACCCCTAGACCCGACCCAGCCGTTATGGCTGAATCCAGTGATGTCACATTAAAGGGATAATTCCAAAATGACTTTTTTTAGTTAAAATTTATGTTTAGTAGGAAATTTGTATCGTTAAAAACTTAAGTTTAAGATTTAGAAACCCAAAATCCTTGCAACTTGTTAAGTTATGATGAAAGCCAATGTTTAAAGAAACGTCCATATGTTATGTTATTTCGAAAACCATGTTAAACTTTAGAAATTTATTTAAGTTTAATAATTAGGAAGTTGAAACAATAATAAAACCAAAATGTAAAGTCAAATTGTAGATACAAGGCCTTATTACATCCCAATGAAAATAAAGTAATTAAAATAAAATCATTCAAAACTAATTAAAAATTTCTAAGTAGCTTGCACTGTGGCCACGTCCTGGTCCTCTTCCACGTCGAGCCATTTACTGAGAGTCACCTGAAACATTAAATAAAAGGGTGTGAGTTTTGAAACTCAGTGTGTACGACCCTTGGTAATCCAACCAACATGCGATTATCACATTGTGCCTAAGCCCTATCAAAATCGGTGGTCTTGGGCCTTAGCCCACAATGACCTCATATCACATCAGTATCACACGATTGCAATGCTCCCATCCCAAATCCAACCCTGAACTCCATTTCCCTTCCAACCCTACACTCCTGTGGGGATATAAATATCAACCCACCCATCCCTACACTCCAAAGGTAGCACCAACAGTGGCACTACTCAAAGGTTGCAGCAAGGCTGCTAAGCATATAATGGGCTTAAAACCACCGGTGGATCCACGGTTGTCAAGCGACTATGCGATCCTCACATATCTTCCTCCATATCATCAAACCCACCCAACATATATCTCATGAATGCAACATACATATTTTCACACATTAAGCACCTAGGGGTATTTTAGCCATTTCACTACCTAGGGGTATTTTTGTAAATCTACCTTACAGGGGTATTTTCGTAATTCTACCCTATAGGGGTATTTTCATATTTCTTTCATCTCGGGTTTTAGTTATGAACTTTGGCCCATCAACAAGTCCTTGTGGCTAAAGTGAACAGACACTATACACCAGGTAGGATCTTAGAGAAGAGGAGGTGGGTTACTAGAACCGCTTAAGTACCAAGCTCTCCCTAGATCCAATCCTAGACGTGCATACGTCCATTGCCACACTCTAACCTAGCGACTTGTCCAAAGACATGTTTGATTATTAAATTAAGTTTTATGCTATTTAAGAATTTATCAGAACTATGCCTAGAGTCCATAGACACCCTAGCATGCATTTCTGAAATCCCATAAGGCACACTAAGCCCAATCATGTCCATATAGCCCATTAAGCCCAATCATGTTTATGTAGCCCATTAGGCCCAATCATAATCAAATCATGCAACCATCTATATCAATCCATCATTCAATTTCACATATCAACTCTTGCCGATTTGGGCCCACGAGCTCGGTAGGCCCATTTAGCCCGTCTGGCCCAGTCGGCCAAATAGTGGTCCGAGACCATGAGATCGCTCTCTTGGCCCCGATAATTGTATCAGTGTTCCCACATAAATTTTTACACACTCGTGTGGTTTTCGACGCCAAACTTCTGGCTTTTGGCTTTTCGGCATTCCAATTTTTTAGGATTTCAGCTTTTGCTGATTTTTCGTGTGTGAAGTGTATGTACACACTTTGTAACACCCCCAAACCCGACCTAGACATTATGACCGAATCTAGTGATGTCACATCAAGAACAATTCCAAATCGATTTTACTAAGTTAAAATTTAAGGCCTAAAAGCCCAAAATCCTCGAAACTTGTTAAGTAATGATAAAAGCCCATGTTTTTAAGTAAAAGCCCATAAGTTAAAGTTATCTCGAAAATCATGTTTAAACTTAAGAAATTTATTTAAGATTAATAATTACGTAAACAGCTGAACAATGATAACAAAACACAAAATCTAAAGTCAAAACGGAGTACAAGGCCTTATTATAACCAACGAAAGTGAAATGATTAAAATCATGTCTTTTGAAACCAATAATCAAAATTCCTAAGTATCTTGTAGTGTGGCCATCTCCGAATCCCGTCCCACATCGAGCCGTCTACTGTGGATCACTTGAAACATTTAATAAAAAAGGTGTGAGTTTAGAAACTCAGTATGTACGACCCTTAGCAATCAATGCAATATGCAATTATCACATTGGGCCTAAACCCTATCAAAATTGGTGGTCTTGGGCCTTAGCCCACAACGACCTCATATCATACCGTATCATATCACATGAAAACAAAGTTATGCAAAACCCTTCCCAAAAATTCATCTGATACACACTATTTCCCTTCCAACCCTACACTCCTATGGGGATATAAATATCAACCCACCCATCCTTACACTCTAAAGGTAGCACCAACAGTAGCACTACTCAACGTTGTAGCAAAGCTGCTAAGTATATAATGGGCTTAAAGCCACCGGTGGATCCATGGTCGTCAAGTGACTATGCGATCCTCAAATTCATCCTCCGTACCATAATTCCCACCCATATGCATCCTAAGCAGAATATCATATGAATACAGAATGCACATTAGTAACATCCATAAAACTCATACTCATCACATAGGGGTATTTTAGTCATTTCACAATCAAGGGTATTTTCATAATTCTACCCTACAGGGGTATTATCGTAATTCTACCCTACAGGGGTATTATCGTAATTCTACCCTACAAGGGTATTTAGGTAATTTTGCAAAATAGGGGTATTTTGGAAATTTTGTAAATAAGGGATAATTTGGTATTTTCGTAAATCAAGGGTATTCTGGAAAATTAGGGGTATTTTAATAATTTTGCAAATTTAAGGATATTTTGGTAATTCCTCAAATCAAGGGTAGTCAGTCCCTCTCGGGTTTTAGTTATGAACTTTGGCCTATTAACAAGTCCTTGCAGCTGAAATGAACAAACATTATGCACCAGGTAGGATTCTAGAAAAGAGGAGGTGGGCCACTAGAACCGCTTAAGTACCAAGCTCTCCCTAGATCCAATCCTAGACATGCATATGTCCGTTACCACACTCTAACCCAGCGGCTTGTCCACAGACATGTTTAATTATTAGATTAAGCCTTATGCGGTTTAAGAGTTGTTCAGAACTAGACCTAAAGTCTAGTAAACCCTAGCATACTTGTCTACATCCTTATAAAGCCCATTAAGTCCATTTCAGGTTTATATAGCCCCTTATGCCTAAATCACATCCTTATGGCCTATTAGGCCCAAATCTCATTATTATGGCCTATTAGGCCCAAAATAATTCCAAATCATGTAACATGCATGACTAACTTAATTCATATAACCAAATCAATCAATTTCATCAAACTTGGCCACAAGGCCCACCGGTCCATTTAGCCACTTTCGACTTTTTGGCTTTCCGGCATTATCGATTTCATGTTGTGTAGTGTTTGTACACACCTGGTTATTGCGACGTGCTATTCTATCCTTGGTCTTGAACCTACAACCAACCAACCTTCAATCAACCACCCATACTTAATCAAAATATTTACCAAAAGCCGAAGCCTTACATTAACCTTACCGTGTGCCATCAAGTTCTAATAGCCCTTCCTTAGCTACTAATCACGAGTATCCCCTAGATTTGTACTCACACATACACCATCACAATTCGAGTGGCTCATAATCCACACAAGTCACCCTTATAGATCATACACATTCGGCCATTCACTTAAACCATAATTGAGTTGAGTACACTTACACTTTGCTAACAATCCTTACCATGCTTGCAATCTCTAAACCCTATCTTTTTTATTACAGGGTTAACGATAGGAAAGTTAGATAACCCTTCAAATTTTACCGAACATACTAAAGGAAAATTGACTAAGTACTTACCCAAGAAGCAATCGGCCCAAGAAGTATTCGGCTTTTGAGATTAGTATTGTGATAAGGACTATTCAGCACCAATAGGGAGAAGAAGAGAAGAAGTGATCGACTAGAACCAAAAGTGAACAAGAAAGGGAATTTGAGAAGAGAGGGTATGGAGGATTCGACTTCTCAGCACTTAGAGAGAAAAGGGTGTTTAGGCAACTCTCAAGAGAAGAATTTAGCTAGAGGGAAAAATGAAATTTCGACAAAGGAATGATGGTTTCTTTTTCGGTAAATCGGCTGAGGGGGAGAAAAAAAGTAATGGAACCTTTCAAAAGAATACAACACCCCCTTTTATAGCCAAAAGCTGATACTCCCTTCCCCCTAGAGTCCCATTCGGCACCAACATATCCACACCTCAATCCCCTATCTTTTCTCTCCTGAACACTCCCTTCTAGAGTCCACTCCAATGCCACTACTAACCATCTAGAAGGCAAAAATAAAACCTCCAATTTACCACTCTCAAGCCTCAAACCTTGGACCTCTTCACCTGCAAATGGCGCCACCTCCCTGCTCCCTAAGTGGCGTCACTTAGCCACTACACCACAAGCTCCTCTTCTATCATTTTCCTTCTGAATTTATTTAAAAGGCCTACTAACTGAGGTCATTATTCCCTAGGGCTAAAATAAAAAATTTTCCTATACCCTTACTTGATCCCATGTAACAGACCGAATTTGACCCTAATCGAAATGGTGGTTTTGGGACCACGAATCCGAGATCGAGAAATATTTCAATATTTTATTTTGTGCTTATTATGTGTGAATTAAAGTGTGTGAAAGTTTCGTAGAAAAATTTTATTGTTTAAGTGCTCAATTTGATAAAAAGGACTTAATCGCATAAAGAGTAAAAGTGGCATGCTAAAGTGAAATGTACCTTTTGATTGTGGCTTTTAAAGTGGATGTCCTAAAAGGACAATTAGCCTATTCCTTTAGATAGTGGATGGCATATATGAGAAATAAAACAAAATTTTGTTTATAATTATATGTTTTATATTAGGTAATGAATAAATAATATTACCTTTAATTTTAAGGCATAAAATAATGAAAGAAAGTGGGAAGAAAGAGAACATACCTTGTTCTTTTTCTCTTGGTCGAATGTGGAGGGTGAAAACTCCATTGTTGGAGCTTAATTTCGCAACTTGAGGGCTTCAATTAGGGTATGTACTTTGCTTAGTATTTTATAATTTTACATTTTGAAATTGTTACTTTGAATACTATATAACCCATGTATCAATTTTTGAGATTTTGGCACATCAAGATTCGGCTATAGTGGTATATTCATGGCATGTAATGTTTGATAGTAGATTATGAATTGTATGTGTTAGATCATCATTTTTGAATTAGAAGTTTTGGTGAAATTAAATGTTAGGGACTAATTTGAGAAGAATAAATTCTTAAAGGACTAAAACATGAAATAAATGAAAATATAGACTTGTATAATCTCTATAAACATTCTACCCCGAGTGTTGTAGGGAAATTTTGTGTATTTTGCATTTTATGTAATTTGGACTGAATTTTAAAAAGGTGAAACCCTAGGGGTAAAATGATAATTTGTCTATTTATGTGCTTGGGGACTAAATTGAGATGAAATGTACTTGAATGAGCTAAATTTTAATGTGTTTTAGATCAAGAACAAAGAAAAACGGATTTAGATCGGGGAAAGACGAAGGTTCTCGAATAGCCAATTTGCACGGTCTATCGACAACCGAGGTGAGTCCTTAAGCAAATTTATATCAAGAAATTATTTACGAAAGTAGTACATGATAAAGTTTGGTATTTAATGCATGAAAATATATATAGGCCGAATGTGGGGTATGAAATTGTAGTAAAATTGGTTGTTGAATGTGATATGGATAATTATGTTCGGTTTAACATGAAATTGTAAAATAAAGTATACGAGATGGATGTGATTGTAGCATTAAGTAATGTGTATGGGAATGTTGATTGGGTTGATAATCGGGTTTGAGCCTAGCAGGCCTCGTGCCGGTGTTATTTATCGGGCTTTGATGCCTAGCAGGCCTCGTGCCGGTGTTATTTATCGGGCTTTGATGCCTAGTAGGCTTTGTGCCGGTGTTACATATCAGGCTTTGATGCTCAGCGTGCTTCATCTTTGGTGATTTATTTCGGGCTTTAATGCCTAGCAGGCTTCGTGCCGGTGATTTATTTCGGGCTTTAATGCCTAGCAGGCTTCATGCCGGTGTTTAAATCTCGGACCTTTGGTCTAGTAGTTTTTATACCAGTGATTTTTAATACGAGCTTATGTTTATGAATGAAATGTTCTAGATATGATGGTATTTGAATAAGCCAAGGTTTATTACTATAGTGTTCGACCAAAAGTTATGTATCGAATCAAGTTTATGATATATGTGATGCTTCTTGAATAATTAAGTTGATAGAAATGTGTTTATATATTCTGATACTTAAGATATGTGATTAGAAAAGACATTGAGTTGATATGTTTACTTGCTTACTTGAGTTTATTATATTGATATGAGAAATTATACCTATATAGGTTCTACCATGAGCTATACATATAGATAAATGTATATATTCAATTATGTACCCTTATTTTAAATGTACACGTAAAGTATTATTCGGTTGAAGTGAAAATATATATGTATTGATTAGCAATCTGGGTACCATTGATAAGTTTCATATTTTAAGTGTACGTTGAATATTATTCATCGGATGTGAACATTGATAATCGCCATGGTAGTATATATGTGTTTTGTCACCATAAATGTTAATAATGTTATTCTATTCAATCTAATTGAATACCTAGTTGAGTTGTAAAGTCGCTTAAGACTTACTAAGCCGGTGAGCTTACTCTGCTTATGTTTGTGCTCTATTTTATAGATCAATAATTCAACCATCGGCTCGGGGATCATCAAGACAGTCGACCACACTATCACTCTCTTTGGTATAGTTATGTTTTGTAAACTTTTGAATCAAAGGCATGTATAGGCTTTGTTTTGATAAATAATGAATGATGTCGAATTGTAAATATAAATATAGCCTTGCGAATAAGGCTGTTGCTTTTGGTTAAGTTTGGGTTTCATATTTTGATATGGTAGCTTGCATTAAAATACCATTAGATATGTGCATGCGGTCATGCTTTAAATCATACATGGAAAATGATCATATGATATACATATATGGTGTAATATTGGGATATGCACTTAGCTAATAAGGATAAATGTTGGATGTTAGATGATTTAAAGCACGTAATATGTTAGCAAGTTAATAGATTGCTATATATATATATATATATTTTTTGAAAATGGTTTAGTAATGCTTGTTTATGTTGTTATTAAATTATCATGTTCGGATATATCATGAAAGTTTAGTTCATATTATGTTATGTGTGAAATACTAATGATCAAATTATAGTATACTTACTTGTAATATTCGCCATGGTATTGGTAGTTTGGAGTTTATATTTTTATTTGATATTCATATGCATTCTACATGAGGTTAGAATGGTTAAATTATTTTGGTGAATATTTAGTGATAGGGCACATGAGATTATGTATATATATAGTTATATGATTTGTATTAATAACATTATAAGTATATTCCTAAGTTAAGCACATTTGAAAAGAATATGATTAAGTCTACATGAGCTTGGTTTTATGTAATTTGATCATGTCATAGATCATGAATTAACGATAATGTAGATGGAAGAAAATGGTAATTAGCAAAGCTTTGTCATGTAGGTATATTTGTCTTAAATAATAATGCATTTGATTGGTATATATTGATGTACATATTCGGCTAATGTGTTCAAAAATGACCAAATGAATAGTGAATTTTTTTATTTGATTGAAACTTGCTTTTATAAGCTAGTAAAGCTATTATTTGTAATAAGCTTGTTAGCATTAAAATTTTAGAATGAAAGTACATATTTGATTGTGATAGCAGGGATTAATTACTATTAAATAATATAATAGTTTTGTAAGAGTGCGTTGATTGGGGTTTGACGAGTAATGTCTCGTAACCCTACTCCGGCGATGGATACGGGTTATGGGTGTTACATTTTATTGGTATCAGAACTACGGTTTAGTCGATTCTAGGACTACCGTAGTACGTAAGAGTCTAGCTATACATGCCTTTGAATTTTATATGTGATAGTGTGGTGACTTTTGACAATTTCAATTGTATTCTATATAGTAAATGGATTCCGATCCCGATAGAGTCAGAGTGATGATGTGGAGAGTGTTGCGCTGGTCTCGCACATGGATCAGCCATTAGACTCTCAACCGATTCACGGGTAACCACGAGGAGAGGCTAAACAAGCCTTCTACCAAATGATGAATGAATGGTTTACCCAATTTGTTCGAATAATTCGGCTATACAACAACCTCCACCCCCGAATAATCCAACTCCGGTACCTCCAAACCCTTCGATGATAGATCCAATGAGATCTAGTAGGCCTCCGTTGATAAAATCAAAAATTTAGGGCCGAGGAATTCAAGGATAATGATAATGATGATGCAGAGCGAAATGAAATGTGGCTTGATAACACTATTCGGTACTTGATGAGCTATCCCGCACCTGCATTTAATGTTTGAAATGTGCTATATCTTTACTTGGACACTACCTATCACCGGTGGAATACACTAGTATCGTGGTTCCAAGAGAAAAGTGACATGGGATTTCTTCTAGAATGAATTCGCAAGAAATATATCACGAGGTTCATCGACCGTAAACGAAAAGAATTTCTTGAATCAAACAAGGAAAATGATCGTGATCAATATGAGCTAAAATTTGTCGATTGAGCCGATATGCTCGTGAGTGTGTATCAACCAAAGCCATTATGTGCAAAAGGTTTGAAGACGGTTTGAATGAAGATTTAAAGTTGCTAGTTGGCATTCTTGAGATCAAAGAGTTTGTAACACTAGTCGAGCGAGCTTGCAAAGTCAAGAGCTTGGGAAAGAGAAAAGAAAGGTCGAGATGAAGCTAGAGACACTCGTAAAAGACCGTCGGGTAAGAAATTTCATTCCACATCTAAGAAGTTTAGAGATGACTTCACCGACATAAAGCTACTTGATTCACCTAGACATGATCGACCTTCCATGGGCTCCCGAGCTACCTCGATGGCGGTGTTGATAACGTTCCACGTAATCGAGTTGAATGCAAACATTGTGGAAAATGGCATTCGGGAGTTGTAGAGTTCGTGATCGGTCCTGTTTTAAATGTGGATCCTCGCACCATTTTATTCGAGAGTGCCCGATGTTAGTGAAAGAGAATACGTTAGCAGAACTCTAGACCGAAAGCGAAGGCATCAAGACGGGTAGACCACCTGCATTCTAACAATGTTGGTGGTAGTCGAGAGGGACGAAGAACACAAGATTTTGATCCGAGGCTAGAGCTCCACTAGAGCTTATGTTACTCGAGCTAGGGAGGATGCTACTTCTCGGATGTCATTACCAAGATTTTCACCCTTTATGATACTACCGTGATTGCATTGATTGATCCCGGTTTGACCCATTCATATGTATGTGACACTGGTATTCGGTAAGACTCTTCCAGTTGAGTCTCTCGAGTTTGTGATTCGTATCCAACCCTTTGGGTAGATGTGTGTTTGTTAATAAAGTGTGTAAAGGTTGCCCATTGATGTTTCGGGATTTTTGCTTCCCAGTCGATTTAATGCTGTTGCCTTTCGATGAGTTTGATATAATTTTGGGAATGGACTGGTTAACTTCGCATGATGCAGTGGTGAATTGGAAAAGAAAGCTTATTGATTTGAGACATCAGAATGGTGAAATCATTAGAATTGAATCCAGTGATTTAGGTGGGTTTCCTACAGTTATATCCTCAATGTTAGCCTGAAGTATGTGAGAAAAGGGTGTGAAGCTTATTTGGCTTATGTAATCGGATAATAAATTGTCCGAGAAATAGATTGAATCAGATCGATTGTATGTGAATACCGGATGTGTTTCTGAAGAACTACCGGTTTACCCTCAAAGACGAGAGATTGAGTTTGGCATTGAATTAGCTCCGAACGACTCGATCTCAATAGCTCCATATCGGATGGCACCGATCGAGCTAAAAGAGTTGAAAGCACGATTGCAAGAGTTAACAGATAGGGCTTTGCGCGACCAAGTTTCTCTCCTTGGGTGCACCATTTTTTTGTGAGAAAGAAAGATGGAACGATGCGAATGTGTATTGATTATCGGCAATCGAATAAGGTAACTATAAAGAATAAGTACCCATTACCTCGATTGATGATTTGTTTGATCGGTTGAAAGGGCTTCAGATTTTCAAGATAGATTTGAGATCGGGTTACTATCGCTTCTGAGTCGAGATACGAGATGTGCCAAAGACGCATTTCGGATGAGGTACGGACATTTTGAGTTTTTGGTTATGCCTTTTGGGCTTACTAATTCACCGCTTTGTTTTTATGGATTTGATGAATCGGGTTTTAAACAGCTTTTGGATCGATTTGTGGTAGTGTTTATTGATGATATATTGATTTACTCCAAAGATGAAATTGAGCATGCCGAGCATTTGAGATTAGTACTACAAACTTTATGAAATCAGCGGTTGTATCGAAGCTTAGTAAGTGTGAGTTCGGATGAAAGAGGTCACTTTTTGGGACATGTTGTTTCAAAGATCGTGCATTCGAGTTGATCCGAACAAAATATCGGCATACTTGATTGGAAGCCAAAAAATGTTTCGAGATTCAAAGTTTTACGGGACTTGCGGGTTACTATCGACGATTTGTGAAAGATTTTTCTATGATAGCTACCCCATTGACAAAGTTATTGCAGAAAGATGTCAGATTCGAGTGGTCAGAAAAGTGTCAGAAAAGTTTTGATCAGCTGAAAGCCCTTTTGACAGAAGCTTCAGTATTAGTTTAGCCTGAATCGGGTAAAGAATTTGTTGTTTATTCTGATGTTTCTTTAAATGGTTTGGGCTGCATTTTGATGCAGGAAGGCAAAGTTGTAGCCTACGCTTCAAGACAATTGAAGTCGCATGAAAGAAATTACCCAACACACGACTTAGAACTTGCAGCTATTGTTTTCGCATTGAAAATTTGGCGTCACTATTTATTTGGCGAGAAATGTCACATTTATTCAGATCATAAAAGTCTAAAGTATTTAATGACTCAGAAGGATCTAAATTTGAGACAACGCAGATGGTTAGAATTGTTGAAAGATTATGAGTTGGTGATTAACTACCATCCGGGAAAAGCTAACGTCATTGTAGATGCGTTAAGTCGAAAATCATTGTTTGCTCTTCGTGCAATGAACGCACAGATAGCTATGTCTGGTGATGGTTCAATCATAGCCGAGTTACAAGCAAGACCGATGTTTATTCAACAAATTTGTGATGCATGAAAAGTTGACAAGGATTTGATTGCTAGACAAATTCAGTGTGAAAAAGGTGCAGAGTCGATTTTCAGATTGATGCAAATGACTGTTTGAATTTTAAAAGCCGAATGTGTGTTCCGAAAAGCTCAGATTTGATACAGGTGATTCTGAGGAGGCCCATTGTGGTCGATTATCAATACATCCGAGTAGCACAAAGATGTATAATGATTTGAAACAATTCTATTGGTGGCCTGGTATGAAACGAGATATATCTGTATTTGTTTCAAAGTACTTAATTTGTCAGCAAGTAAAAGCCGAGCATCAAGTGCCTTCTGGGTTGCTTCAGCCGATGATGATACCTGAATGGAAATGGGATAGAATTACAATGGATTTTGTATCCGGTCTTCCTATGACACCGAGTAAGAAAGATGCCGTCTGGGTTATAGTTGATAGACTGACTAAATCAGCTCATTTTGTGCCGGTTCGTACAGACTTTTCACTCGATAAACTTGCTGAATTGTATGTATCGTAGATTGTAAGATTGCATGGTGTACCGAGTTCCATTGTGTCAGACAAGGACCCGAGATTTACATCGCGGTTTTGGAAGAAGTTACAAGATGCTTTAGGTACTAAACTACATTTTAGTACAACCTTTCATCCGCAGACAGACGGTCAGTCTGAGCGAACTATTCAGATACTTGAGGACATGTTGAGATGTTGCATTCTCGAGTTTGAAGGTACGTGGGAACGATACCTACCTTTGATTGAATTTTCTTATAATAACAATTTTCAATCTAGTATCAAGATGGCGCCTTATGAAGCCTTGTACGGGCGAAAGTGTTGAACACCATTATACTGGACTGAGCTCAGCGAGAATAAGATACACGGGGTTGATTTGATTAAAGAAACTGAATTGAAAGTAGCTATTATTAGAGACAATTTGAAAGCTGCTTCGGATCTTCAAAAGTCTTATGCTGATTTGAAACGTAAAGACATTGAATTTCAGGTCGGAGAACGAGTATTTTTAAAGGTTTCTCCGTGGAAGAAAGTGCTTCATTTTGGCCGGAAAGGCAAATTGAGCCCGAGGTTCATTGGACCGTATGAAATCATTGAACGTATTGGGCCTGTTGCTTATGGGTTGAGGCTACCCCCTGAATTAGAAAAGATACACGATGTATTTCACGTTTCTATGCTCCGTAGATACATATCAGATCCGTCACATGTGATTGCTCCGTCTGAGATTGAGATACAACCTGATGTGACGTATGAGGAAGAACTGATCCGTATTTTAGCTCGGGAAGAGAAAGAGTTAAGAAACAAGAAAATTCCATTAGTGAAAGTACTATGGAAAAGGCACGGAGTTGAAGAGGCTACGTGGGAGCCTAAAGATTCAATGAGGCAACAATATCCGACGTTGTTTAATGGTAAGATTTTCGGGGACGAAAATCCTTAAGGGGGGAGAGTTGTAACAGACTGAATTTGACCCTAATCGAAACGATGGTTTCGAGACCACGAATCCGAGACTGAGAAATATTTTAATATTTTATTTTGTGCTTATTATGTGTGAATTAAAGTGTGTGAAAGTTTCGTAGAAAAATTTTATTGTTTAAGTGCTCAATTTGATAAAAAGGACTTAATCGCATAAAGAGTAAAAGTGGCATGCTAAAGTGAAATGTACCTTTTTGATTGTGGCTTTTAAAGTGGATGTCCTAAAAGGACAATTAGCCCATTCCTTTAGATAGTGGATGGCATATAGGAGAAATAAAACAAAATTTTGTTTATAATTATATGTTTTATATTAGGTAATGAATAAATAATATTACCTTTAATTTTAAGGCATAAAATAATGAAAGAAAGTGGGAAGAAAGAGAACATACCTTGTTCTTCTTCTCTTGGCCGAATGTGGAGGGTGAAAACTCCATTGTTGGAGCTTAATTTCGCAACTTGAGGGCTTCAATTAGGGTATGTACTTTGCTTAGTATTTTATAATTTTTACATTTTGAAATTGTTACTTTGAATACTATATAACCCATGTATCAATATTTGAGATTTTGGCACATCAAGATTCGGCTATAGTGGTATATTCATGTCATGTAATGTTTGATAGTAGATTATGAATTGTATGTGTTAGATCATCATTTTTGAATTAGAAGTTTTGGTGAAATTAAATGTTAGGGACTAATTTGAGAAGAATAAATTCTTAAAGGACTAAAATGAAATAAATGAAAATATAGACTTGTATAATCTCTATAAACATTCGGCCCTTGAGTGTTGTAGGAAATTTTGTGTATTTTGCATTTTATATAATTTGGACTAAATTGTAAAAAGGTGAAACCCTATGGGTAAAATGGTAATTTGTCTATTTATGTGCTTAGGGACTAAATTGAGATGAAATGTACTTGAATGAGCTAAATTTTAATGTGTTTTAGATCAAGAACAAAGAAAAACGGATTTAGATCGGGGAAAGACGAAGGTTCTCAAATAGCCAATTTGCATGGTCTATCGACAACCGAGGTGAGTCCTTAAGCAAATTTATATCGAGAAATTATTTACTGAAAGTAGTACATGATAAAGTTTGGTATTTAAGGCATGAAAATATATATAGGCGAATGTGGGTATGAAATTGTAGTAAAATTGGTTGTTGAATGGGATGTGGATAATTATGTTCTGGTTTAACATGAAATTGTAAAATAAAGTATACGAGATGGATGTGATTGTAGCATTAAGTAATGTGTATGGGAATGTTGATTGGGTTGATAATCGGGTTTGAGCCTAGCAGGCCTCGTGCCGGTGTTATTTATCGGGCTTTGATGCCGTGCCTCGTGTGCCTTGTGCTTTGATGCTAGCGTGCCTTGTGTCTTTACATATCGGGCTTTGATGCTCAGCGTGCTTCGTCTTGGTGATTTATTTCGGGCTTTAATGCCTAGCAGGCTTCGTGCCGGTGATTTATTTCGGGCTTTAATGCCTAGAAGGCTTCATGCCGGTGTTTAAATCTCGGACCTTTGGTCTAGTAGTTTTTATACCAGTGATTTTTAATACGAGCTTATGTTTATGAATGAAATGGTCTAGTTATGATGGTATTTGAATAAGCCAAGGTTTATTACTATAGTGTTCGACCAAAAGTTATGTATCGAATCAAGTTTATGATATATGTGATGCTTCTTGAATAATTAAATTGATAGAAATGTGTTTATATATTCTAGACTTAAGATATGTGATTAGAAAAGACATTGAGTTGATATGTTTACTTGCTTACTTGAGTTTATTATATTGATATGAGAAATTATACCTATATAGGTTCTACCATGAGCTATACATATAGATAAATGTATATATTCAATTATGTGCCCTTATTTTAAATGTACATGTAAAGTATTATTCATTGAAGTGAAAATATATATGTATTGATTAGCAATCTGGGTACCATTGATAAGTTTCATATTTTAAGTGTACGTTGAATATTATTCACTTTGGATGTGAACATTGATAATCGGCCATGGTAGTATATATGTGTTTTGTCAGTTCATAAATGTTAATAATGTTATTCTATTCAATCTAATTGAATACCTAGTTGAGTTGTAAAGTCGCTTAAGACTTACTAAGCCGTTGAGCTTACTCTGCTTATGTTTGTGCTCTATTTTATAGATCAATAATTCAACCATCGGCTCGGGGATCATCAAGACAATCGACCACACTATCACTCTCTTTGGTATAGTTATGTTTTGTAAACTTTTGAGTCAAAAGCATGTATAGGCTTTGTTTTGATAAATAATGAATGATGTCGAATTGTAAATATAAATATAGCCTTGCGAATAAGGCTGTTGCTTTTGGTTAAGTTTGGGTTTCATATTTTGATATGGTAGCTTGCATTGAAATACCATTAGATATGTGCATGCGGTCATGCTTTAAATCATACATGGAAAATGATCATATGATTTACATATATGGTGTAATATTGGGATATGCACTTAGCTAATAAGGATAAATGTTGGATGTTAGATGATTTAAAGCACGTAATATGTTAGCAAGTTAATAGGTTGCTATATATATATATATATATTTGAAAATGGTTTAGTAATGCTTGTTTATGTTGTTATTAAATTATCATGTTCGGATATATCATGAAAGTTTAGTTCATATTATGTTATGTGTGAAATACTAATGATCAAATTATAGTATACTTACTTGTAATATTCGGCCATGGTATTGGTAGTTTGGAGTTTATATTTTTATTTGATATTCATATGCATTCGGACATGAGGTTAGAATGGTTAAATTATTTTGGTGAATATTTAGTGATAGGGCACATGAGATTATGTATATATATAGTTATATGATTTGTATTAATAACATTATAAGTATATTCCTAAGTTAAGCACATTTGAAAAGAATATGATTAAGTCTACATGAGCTTGGTTTTGCGTAATTTGATCATGTCATAGATCATGAATTAACTGATAATGTAGATGGAAGAAAATGGTAATTAGCAAAGCTTTGTCATGTAGGTATATTTGTCTTAAATAATAATGCATTTGATTGGTATATATTGATGTACATATTTGGCTAATGTGTTCAAAAATGACCAAATGAATAGTGAATTTTTTTATTTGATTGAAACTTGTTTTTATAAGCTAGTAAAGCTATTATTTGTAATAAGCTTGTTAGCATTAAAATTTTAGAATGAAAGTACATATTTGATTGTGATAGCAGGGATTAATTACTATTAAATAACATAATAGTATTTGTAAGAGTGCGTTGATTGGGGTTTGATGAGTAATGTCTCGTAACCCTACTCCGGCGACGGATACGGGTTATGGGTGTTACATCCCAGGACATCTCCAACACCTCTAGACACTCCAAATTTGTTAACCATTAAAGCAAACATACAATTTGTCATTTTCTTGCTCACTTAAAATATTCTCTGAGACCCAAAGCCCAAAGTCTAATAGGCCCAATACTTCTAGGCCCAAATTTAGGGCATTACACACTTGGTTAATGCGATGTGCTACACTATCCCTAACCTTGAACCTACAACCAATACTAATCTCCAATCAATCACACACTTAACCACAATATTTACCCAAAAATCGAAGCCTTACCATAACCTTACCGTATGCCACCAATTCTAGTAGCCCTTCCTTAGCTATTATTCATGAATATCCCCTAGATCTGCACCCACACATATACTATCAAAAATCAAGTGACTCATATTCCACACAAGTCACCTCTATAAGCCACACTTACATTTAGCCACTTACTAATCCACAATTGAGACGAGTACACTTACCACTTGCTAGCGATCCTTACCACACTTGCTATCTATGAACCTTACCCTTGTTATTACAGGATTAACGAAAAGAAAGAGTTAGATAGCCCCCTGACTTTTACCAAAACACATTAAAGGAGGTTGACTAAGTACTTACCGAATCCAACCTTTCATCTTGCGAACTAGATAGTTACTGAATGAGATCCAACTTTTTAAACTTGATTACGAGTAGATAACAGCAACTGATTTGTGATGGAGGAAAAACAACAAGGAATCAGAAAAAAGATAGGGATATTCGATTATAAGGAAGTATTCAGCTTTTAGAGAAAGAAGAAGAACGCACACCAATAGGGATTTCGGCAAAAAGGAATGATGGTTTTTTGGCAATGGAAGAATTCGACAACGAAGAAACAGAATGAGGGGAGAAAAGAAAAGTAACGGAAAACCCAATGAACCTTTCAAAGGAATTCAGCACCCCCCTTTTATAGCCAAAAGCCGAAACTACCTTCCCCCAAAGTCCTATTCAGCACCAACACATCCACATCTCAATCCCCTATCTTTTCTCTATTATCTTTAACTTAAATTTCTCTCCTGAACACTCCCTTCAAGAGTCCACTCTAGCGCCACTACCTTTCTTCCATGTGAATAAAATAAAGCCCCTAAATTCACCACTCTTAAGCCTCGAACCTTGGACCTCTTCACCTGATAGTAATGCCAGATTATAGCTCCCCAAGTGGCGCCACGTTGCCACTAAACCACAAGCCTAATTGTGTCATATTTTCCCCTTAATTTGTTTAAGAGGCCTAATACCTGAGACTAGGGTCCCACTAGGGTAAAAATTAATTTTTTCCCTATGGTCATCCCTATCCCTAAGACTTCAAATAACCTTAGTAATACCTTAAAATTAATATTCTAAGTGCTACTTATACATACCAACTTCAGTGCACAGAATTTAGAGCGTTACAACTCTACCCCTCTTAAAAAAATTTGGCCTCAAAATTTACCTAATTGAAACAAGTGAGGGTATTGTCATCGCATCGCCTCCTCAGATTCCCAAGTAGCCTCCTCGGCATTATGGCTATGCCAAAGAACTTTGACCAAAGGGATAGACTTCCTTCTTAGCACCTTAACATCTTAATCAATTACTTGAACTGGCTCCCCTTCAAAAGTTAGGTCTGGTCTAACCTCGATCTCCTCGACTGTCACAATATGAGAAGGGTCTGAACGATAATGCCTTACCATTGATACATGGAACACATCGTGTATTTGGCTAAGTTCAGAAGGTAATTCTAGCTGATAGGCAACTGGCCCAATTCACTTCAACGCCCGGTATGGCCCAATGAATCTAGGGCTTAACTTGCCCTTCTGAACAAACCTTAACACCTTCTTCCAAGGGGAAACTTTGAGAAAAACCAAGTCCCCCACTGCATACTCAATCTCTCTCCATTTGAGGTCAGCATATGACTTTTGCCTATCCGCCCTCCTTCAACCGATCCTAAATCAACTTTACCTTATATTCGGTGTCTTCTACCAACTCTGGGCCCAATACTCGCCGCTCACCCAACTTAGTCCAACAAGTCGGAGTACGAATCTTTGCTCATATAGTGCTTCATATGGTGCCATTCCAATACTTGCCTGATAACTATTGTTATATGCAAATTCAGCTAACGGCAAGTAATTCTCCCAACTACCTCAAAACTCAATTACACACCCTCTCAGGATATCCTCTAAAACTTGAATTACACTCTCCGACTGACCATCAGTTTGACGGTGAAATGCTATACTAAAATCCAACCTCGTACCCAATGCTTCATGCAGCTTCTTTCAAAAATGAGAAGTAAAACGAGGGTCTCTATCAGATATAATAGAGACCGGAACCCATTCAATCTCACAATCTCTGCCACATACAACCTTGCCAACTTTTGTAATTAGTAGTCAGTGCGGACCGATATAAAATGGGCAGACTTAGTTAACCGATCCACAATAACCCACACAGAGTCCTTCTTAGTAGGCGTTAAGGGTAGCCCACTAACGAAATCCATAGTAACCCGCTCCCACTTCCATAGTTGGATCTTAATCGGCTGAAGAAACCCTGATGGTAGCTGATGGTAGCTGATGTTCCGCTTTCACTTGCTGATATACCAAACATTTGCCCACAAACTTCGTAACCTCACGTTTCAATCTTGGCCACCAATAAAGCTCTCATAAATCCCGATACAT
The DNA here is from genome assembly GCA_025506655.1 of Gossypium rotundifolium. Lineage (NCBI taxonomy): Eukaryota > Viridiplantae > Streptophyta > Magnoliopsida > Malvales > Malvaceae > Gossypium > Gossypium rotundifolium. The sequence continues at coordinate 150,351,750 of CP106724.1, forward strand.
CTTCTTACCTCTAGGGTGCATAGCATAGGAACTACTATACGCTTCCCGTGGTATAGACTTTCTTAGCTCTTCGTCCTTTGGCACACAAATTCTACCACGAAAACACAACAACCTGCCATTATTTAACCCAAAATTCGTCGTTTCCCCATTCTCAATTTCCTTGAATTGAGAACCTAGAGTTTCATCCAATGACTATTTAACTTTAATCTGCTCAACCCACAGTGGCTTCACTTACAACTCAGCTAGCAAACTCCCATCGTCATACAAACTCAACCGAGCAAACATCGCCCTCAAGTCCAACATAGCCTTACGGCTTAGCGCATCAGCCACCACATTTGCTTTGCTAGGGTGATATCCGATCGTGCAATCATAATCCTTTAATAGCTCAATCCATCTGCGCTTCCTCAAGTTCAACTCCTTCTGAGTTAAGAGGTACCTCAGACTCTTGTGATCCGTATAGATGGTGCACTTCTCTCTATACAAGTAATGCCTCTAAATCTTAAGTGCGAACACCACTGCTGCCAACTCCAAATTGTGGGTTGGGTAATTCCCTTCGTGAGCCTTAAGCTGGCACGGATGCATATGCAACCACCTTCCCTTCTTGCATCAAAACATAGCCCAAGCCCATGTGTGACGTATCACTATAAATCGTAAACCCCTTCCCTGGCTCCAACTAAATCAAAACAGGGGCCTTTGTTAAAACTTCTTAAGCTTCTCAAAGCTTTCTTGCTGTTTATCAGTCCACACAAATGACACCACATTCCGTAGCAGCTTTGCCAAGGATGCAGCGATTAGGGAGAACACATCAACAAACCACCTATAGTACCCTACCAGGCCTAGAAAACTCTGAATTTTTGACACCGTCTTAGGTTGTTTCCAATCCAACACTGCTTCCACCTTCCGAGGATCAACTCTAATCCCCTTAGCTGAGACCACATGCCCTAAGAAAATGACTTCCATTAGATAGATTTCGCACTTGCTAAACTTAGCATAAAGTTGCTGCTCCTTTAGAATCTGCAACACAACCCTTAATTGTGCATCATGATCAACCTCCATTCTCGAGTATACTAAGATGTCATCTATGAAACCTACTATGAACTGGTTTAGATACAATTGAAAAACACGATTCATAAGATCCATAAAATCAGTAGGTGCGTTCGTTATCCCAAAAGGCATCACCAAAAACTCATAATGTCTATAACGAGTTCTGAAATCTGTCTTATACACATCTGCTTCCTTAACCCTCAGTTGATGGTACACTAAATGCAAGTCATTCTTCGAGAAGACTGAGGCTCCCCTAAATTGATCGAAAAGGTCATCTATCCTAGGCAGGGGCTACTTATTCTTAATGGTTAACTTGTTTAACTGCCGATAATCGATGCACATCCTCATGGACCCATCCTTCTTCTTCACGAATAATACCGGTGCTCCCCATGGAGACACACTTGGTGTAATAAATCCATGGTCCAATAACTCCTGAATCTGGGCCTTCAACTCCACCAGCTCCTTCGGTGCCATCCTATAAGGTGCGATAGACATTAGAGCCATGCCAAGTAACAATTCTATTCCAAAATCCACCTCTCTATTGGGAGGTAACCCAGGCAATTCCTTCGAAAAAAATATTAGGGAATTCTTTTACTGTTCTCAAATCCTTAACAATAAAACTATTAGATTCCATATCACTAATATAGGCTAAGTAAGCTTCACAGCCCTTCCTCACTAACTTCTCTGCCCTTAAACCTGAAATCACGTTCGACAAGTAATCATGTCGTTCCCCGATCACTACTAGTTCATCATCTTCCACAATTCTTAACACCATCTGCTTCGCAGCACAATCTAAAGTTGCCCGGTGCCTCATCAACCAATCCATGCCTAAGATGAGGTCGAACTCACCAAATGGTAATTCTATCAAGTCTGCTAAGAAAGTAACTCCTTGAACTACTAATGGTACATTCCTAAACAACTTACTAACTTTCACCGACTGCCCTACAGAACTTAACACAGTCATTTCATTCGCAATGTCTTCAAACTCATCCATAACAGTTTTAGTTCTATTGCATGCAATGTATGAATGTGTTGACCCCACATCAATTAGCGCAATATAAGATATCTCACGAATAAATAACGTACCTGTTATCACGTCTGGTGCATCTCCTTCCCCTTTGCAGCAAGCAGCATAGACTAAATTTGGATGCCTTGCCTCTGCCTGTCCTGCACCTCTGCCCAGTACTCCACGTCCTCATCCTGCGCCATTGCCGCCTCTGGCTTGTCCACGGCCCCTTGGTGGTTGTTGACCACCCCTCTGTGGCTGAAAATTACCTCTGCCATCGGCTCGCACCTGATCTGGCCTTCTTGGGCACTCTCTAATCCTATGTTCCATAGATTCGTAGCATAAACAAGCTCCTATTCTCCTCCAACATTCGCCCGTGTGCCCTTTTCCACACACAGTACAAAGTGGTTTACCGGTATTAACTGCAGCAATAGGGGCACCAGCTCTAACCAGCCCATTCACTCTGGCCCTCTTCGTAGGCCTCTGTCCAGCCCCCATAGCTTCCACGTTCCATTTGTTCTTGCCCTTCTCCTTCTCTCGGTTGAGGCGCTCTGTGCGTTTTACTTCCTCCGCTATCTTTGCTTTCTCCACCAAGACCGCAAAGTCCCACTCCCTCTGTGGAGCTATAAGTACCCTAAGGTTGTCTCTTAACCTATCCTTGAACCGTACACATCTCTCATACTCTGTTGTGACTATTCCTTTGGCATATCGACTAAGGCGTAGAAACTCAGCCTCATACTCTGCTATCGACTTATCTCCCTGAGTTAGACTCAAAAACTCCTTCCTTCGGGCATCCACATAGCTCGCTTCAATGTACTTCCCTTGGAATGTCGATTTGAAGAACTCCCAGGTGATCTACTCCGGTTGGTTGCCCTCCTTTACGGTCAAACACCACTAATAAGCTTCCTCCCTAAGTAAGGATATCACCCCTTTCAACTTTTGTTTTGTCGTGCAGTCCAAGTCATCCATTATCCTTTTCGTAGCTTCCAATCAGTACTCCGCCACATTCGGGGCCACCTTAGCTACTCCTTTGAAAATCTCTACCCCATAAGCTCGAGTCACTTCGCGATTGACCCACGACTTCCGTACCATTATTAGGGCTAACCGACCCTTTCTAAAATCCTTAACATGGCCTGCGATACTGCATCTTCTGTAGCGACAGCCCATTCATATGGTCCTGTCTCAGCTACTGGAGAGGCCAGAACCTCCTCTACTCCAACGTTAGGCATAAGGCCCGACACCGATGACCCAGCCCTAACACTTCCATGGCCTCTGCTGCGACCTTTTGCACCTTTTCTAGCACTCATCATTGCTTGCGTATTTCTGGATTAGAATTCTTTATGAAATTAGTTCATAGTTCCATTGTTTAAAGCATATGTCTTATGCATGTAACAATTTAAATGTTGTTTCACATCGTAAATCCATTACAAGATTAAGTTTCCTATGGGCTTTAGTCTCTAAGAACATATTGTTTAAAGTAGCCCAATATCTAAATACAATTCAGTAATTTAAACAATTGCAATAACAAAAAATTTACTTGGCTCGACGTCGAGGGCTCGGTGAACCACACTTCAAGAATCCTAAAAAAACTTGTTAATCTACTTGTTTTAAAAACCCAAAATCTAAGGCCCATTTCACAGCCCGAGCTTTACAATCGGGCTCTGATACCACTAAATGTAACACCCCCAGACTCGACCTAGACGTTATGGCTGAATCTGGTGATGTCACATCAAAGGGATAATTCCAAAATGACTTTGTTTAGTTAAAATTTATGTTCAGTAGGAAATTTGCATCGTTAAAAACTTAAGTTTAAGATTTAGAAACCCAAAATCCTTGCAACTTGTTAAGTTATAATGAAAGCCCATGTTTTAAGGAAATGTCCATATGTTATAGTTATTTCGAAAACCATGTTAAACTTTATAAATTTATTTAACTTTAATAATTAGGCAGTTGAAACAATAATAAAACCCAAATGTAAAGTCAGATTGGAGATACAAGGCCTTATTACATCCCAATGAAAATAAAGTAATTAAAATAAAGTCATTCAAAACTATTTAAAAACTTCTAAGTAGCTTGCAGTGTGGCCACCTCTGAGTCCTCTTCCACGTCGAGTCGTTTACTGAGAGTCACCTGAAACATTAAATAAAAGGGTGTGAGTTTCGAAACTTAGTGTGTACGACCCTTGGTAATCCAACCAACATGCGATTATCACATTGGGCCAAAGCCCTATCAAAATCGGTGGTCTTGGGCCTTAGCCCACAATGACCTCATATCACATCAGTATCACACGAATGCAATGCTTCCATCCCAAATCCAACCCTGCACTCCATTTCCCTTCCAACCATATACTCATGTGGGGATATAAATATCAACCACTCATTCCTACACTCCAAAGGAAGCACCAACAGCGGCACTACACAAACGTTGTAGCAAGGCTGCTAAGCATATAATGGGCTTAAAGCCACCGGTGGATCCACGGTCGTCAAGTGACTATGCGATCCTCACATATCTTCCTCCATATCATCAAACCCACCCAACATATATCTCATGAATGCAACATACACACTTTCACACACTAAGCACCTAGGGGTATTTTATCCATTTCACTACCTAGGGGTATTTTTGTAAATCTAACCTACAAGGGTATTTTCGTTATTCTACCATACAGAGGTATTTTCAAAATTTCTTTCATCTCAAATTTTAGTTATGAACTTTGGCCCATCAACAAGTCCTTGCGGCTAAAGTGAACTGACACTATGCACCAGGTAGGATCCCAGAGAAGAGGAGGTGCGTCACTAGGACCGCTTAAGAACCAAGCTCTCCCTAGATCCAATCCTAGACATGCATATGTCCATTGCCACACTCTAACCTAGCGACTTGTCCACAGACATGTTTGATTATTAAATTAAGTTTTATGCTATTTAAGAATTTATCAGAACTAGGCTTAGAGTCCATTGAAATCCTAGCATGCATTTCTAAAATCCCATAAGGCCCACTAAGCCCAATCATGTCTATATAGCCCATTAAAGCCAATCATGTTTATGTAGCCCATTAGGCCCGATCATAATCAAATCATACAACTATCCATATCAATCCATCATTCAATTTCACATATCAACTCTCAATGATTTGGGCCCACGAGCTCGGCAGGCCCATTTGGCCCCATCTGGCCCGGTCGGCCAAACAGTGGCCCGAGACTATGAGATCGATCTCTTGGCCGCAAGAATCGTATCGGTGTTCCCACACAAATGTTTGCACGCTCGTGTGGTTGTCGGCACTAACATTTCGTCTTTTCAGCTTTTCGGCATTTCAGTTTTTTGAGATACTAGGTTTTGCCGATTTTTTCGTGTGTGAAGTGTATGTACACACCTAGTTAATGCGACGTGCTACACTATCCCCAGCCTTGAACCTACAACCAAAACCAATCTCCAATCAATCACCCATTTAACCACAATATTTACCAAAAAAATCGAAGCCTTACCATAACCTTACCGTGTGCCACCAGTTCTAGTAGCCCTTCCTTAGCTATTATTCACGAATATCCCCTAAATCTGCACCCACACATATACTATCAAAAATCAAGTGACTCATATTCCGTACAAGTCACCTCTATAAGCCATACTAACATTCAGCCACTTACTAATCCACAATTGAGACCAGTACACTTACCACTTACTAGCGATCCTTGCCACGCTTGCGATCTTTGAACCCTACCCTTGTTAATACAGGGTTAACGACAAGAAATATTTAGATAGCCCTCTGACTTTTACCAAAACACACTAAAGGAGGTTGACTAAGTACTTCCCAAATCCAACCTTTGATCCTGCGGCCTAGATAGTTACTAAACGAGATATGGCTTTTAAAACTTGATTACGAGTTGATAACAGCAACCAGTTTGTGATGGATGAAAAACAACAAGGAATTGGCAAAAAGATTGGGCTATTTAATTATAAGGGAGTATTCTACTTTTAGATAATGAAGAAGAACACAACATCAATAGGGATTTCGCAAAAAGAATGATGGTTTTTCGGCAATTGAGGAATTCAACAACAGAAGAAACAGAATGAGGGGGGAAAGAAAAGTAATGGAAAACCCAAGGAACCTTTCGAAGGAATTCGGCACCCCCTATAACACCCCTAACCCAAGACCATTTCCAAAATAGGGTTAAGTGGCATTACCAAACATTCAGAACATTTCACAACCATTTCACAGTACAAAGTCAAACATTAATCATACATGCTTAAAAACAAACATACGGTCCCTCATCTAGGTCTACAAGACCTTGATCTAACGTTAGAAAAGTGTTAGGACTAAACCGAATGCTTACGAAAGTTTTCAAAATTTCAAGCTTTATTCAACACTGTTGAGGTCACACGCCCGTGCAACCAGATCGTGTGCCTCCCATGGTTACTAGACACACCCATGTGCCCAGGCCGTGTCAAATTAGGGCATGTATACTGACTTTTCCACACGACCACTAGACACGGCCATGTACCATGGCAGTGTGCTTTAGGTAATATACTAACTAAACCATATGGCTACCAGACACGTCCGTGTGCCAAGGATGTGCACACATAGGCTGGCCATTGACTTTCTCCCACGATCAATAGGCACGCCCATGTGCCATAACCGTGTAGGCAAAACAGGCCATTTGTAAAGCCAAATTTCCATCCCACAATAAGATCATACCTACAAGCATCAATACAATACCAATTCATGCTTTCAAAGGCATCCAAACATACCATTTCATGTATTATCCAATCACCAACTAAACCATTTACTCTCATGCTCATTGTTATCACAATTTAAGCCATTCAAGTGAAAAATATACATCAAAACATGAACATACCAAACATCATGTAATCCATGTCATAAACTTTCTTCAAACACATCTTATCATCAACCACACCATCATGAAATATACCATTTCCATAACTCATTCATAAGTTCAACATCATTCAACTTTCAAGCCAACTCACATGGCAAGGATTAAACATTTTAGGACATATCTTATCTACTAGCCTATACATGCCATAATTCAACTATATACATCTTTCCAAAGTACCAAAATAGATTGCCGATAGTGTGATAGAGATGCTGACGATCCTTGGATCTAAGCTAGCCTTGCTGACACTGCAATTCAGAGAAACAAATCACACAATAAGCTTTCCAAAGCTTAGTATGTCTGTGATATAATATAGGTAATTTAACAATTCAAGTCAATAAACAAAAATAAGGCATCACTTAGATTAATTTACCAATGATACACTCACTTAAGTATGCTCAATGTTCACATAGCATTTCATCCATCTACTTTTAAATTCACCAACACATAGTTATCATACATACCTTAGCCAATACTTAGATACTCACTATCCATACTATCCAACCATCACATAGATAAAGACACAACTAAACACATTATCACTCTCAACCATATACTCAAATATCTATTCATTCAACTCTTAAATCTATCATCAACCACTTAGGTTCAAACGTACCTTGATCAACAAATAATTTCTCACCAATGTGCTACTCAATTTCTTGATATTACCTCTAGTTCAACCTTTGCTATTCCTCTGATAAATTCGCACACTTAGTGCCAATTTCACAACCAAAGCATAATTATTATCACACACTTAGTGCCAATATGTTAAACTGAGCTTATATAGGCAATGCACACACAGTGCCTATTCGATAAGCTGAAACTTCTATCATTTCACACACACAGTGCTATTTATTACTTATAATCGCACACTTAGTGCCATGATTCATAGCCGAAGCTTAAATGACATCGCACACTTAGTGCATTAATACAAAACCAAACTCAATTCGGCATCGCACACATAGTACCAATCACAAAGCTGAAGCTTCTATTATTTCCCACATACAGTGTTAATCTTCTTGGTTACATTTCCAAATATGCACACTTAGTGCCACATTGATCCATTTTGCACATAACATTTATAATTCAATAATATCATAACCATTTGCTTCACAACATTTAAACATAGCTAAGTACACGTATTAAATTCAAACTTACCTCGGACATCGATATATCAAAATGATCGATTAATCGAGCACTTTGTCTTTGCTTCGATCTCGATCTGAACCTCTCCTCTTTTAGTATATACACATTCAAATTCAATTCATTCAATTACCAAATCATTCATTTTAGTCCAAACACATATATTTAGGGAATTTTACAAAATAGCCTTCACATCCTCACATTTTGACACTTTAGTCCCTATTTCACAAAATCATCAAATTCACAAAATTTCTTTTCACATAAGCCTAGCCGAATTTCTCTTGTGTTCCTACAAGCCCACACATTTCATTTATTTCACATTTTAGTCCATCAATTTACACTTTTCACAATTTGGCCCAAGTTAACTAAATTCACCAAAAATTCAAGAACAACACATGTTCATCTAACACATATCTTTCTTTTAACAACAAAACTCATCACAAAGCTCACCATTTCATCAATGGCACATCTCATAAACATCATCAATTCTTCAGTTTACAATATGGGCTTGATTGTAGACTAAGCAACAATCTCAAAAACATAAAAATCATCAAAAACCAATAAAAAAACATACCTTAAATTAAGCTTGGAACTAGCCGAAACTTAGAAAACCATAAATGCTTTCTTTTCTTCAACACATTCAGCCAACAAAGATGAAATATGGCCTATTTCCATGCTTTTTATTTTATGAAATTATGACTTAATTATTCATTTCCCAATTTATCCATTTATTTATCATATAAGACAAAATAATAATAAGGTTATTAAGTCATTTAACCATCCATAACTTAATAATGGGTTATTTGCCTCCAATTACAAAGACATCAACAATTTAAACACTCATCAATCAAAGACACAAAGATTTACACTTTATGCAATTAGGTCATTTTTTTCATAATTTAACACACAGTCGATAAAATTACCACACAAAATTTTCACACAGACTATATCACAAAAAATTCACACCAAGAATAATATAAAAATTTTATTCTGACCTCGGATTTGTGGTCTCAAAACCACTATTCTGACTAGGGTCTAAACCAGGCTATTACACCCCCTTTTTATAGACAAAAGTCAAAACTACCTTCCCCCAAAATCCCATTTGGCACCAACACATCCACACCACAATCCCCTATCTTTTCTCTATTATCTTTACCTTAACTTTCTCTCCTAAACACCCCTTCCAAAGTCCACTCTAGCCCCACTACCTTCCTTTCATGTGCAAAAAATAAAGCCCCTAAATTCACCACTCTTAATCCTCAAACCATGGACCTCTTCACCTGACAGCAACGCCACATTATAGCTCCCCAAGTGGCGCCACCTTGCCACTGAACCACAGGCCCAATTGTGTCCTATTTCCCCTTAATCTATTTAAGAGGCCTAATACCTGAGACTAGGGTCCCACTAAGGCAAAAATTATATTTTTCCCTATGGTCTTACCTCTCTTTAAGACTTCAAATAACCATGGTAATGCCTTAAAATTAATATTCTAAGTGCTACTTATACATACCAACTTTAGTGCATAAAATTTAGAGTTTCAAGATTTTGGGGCATTACAAGGATCTTGAAAACCAAAAAAACAAAGGTACCAAAATGAGTGAAAAGAAAAAACAAAAACACTTTTTAGCAAGATTCGGCTATTCCCAACAATGACCACAAACGACACTCACTCTACCCTATACCGAATTTGCCACACTCACAAAGTCCAACTTGGTTACAACACCTTCCCCTTCAAAATCCCACAATTATCTCCCTAAGCTACTCCATAAATCACTCCTTAACTGAGTCCTACCACACATTCAAATTCCAAGACCAATTCAGACCCCCACCAAGTAGAGTTTTAAACAATTACAACCACTTACACGACACAGGTGCAAAATAAATTCCTCAATGCTCATCCCATGACTTGAACCTCAGACCACATGCATAGTCCTAGTGCCATATTGCCACCAGACCACATGCCTCCTTGTGTCATATTTTAGTCCTCAAATATTAATACGGCCTTCAAACTAACGCTAAGATCACCTAAAGGAAAAACTAAAATTTTTGCTAGAGCCTTGATTTGAACCCAGGATTCCTACAACATTTCCAACTCTTTCTAAATCACTTAGCCACTAAAGCAAACAAGAAATTTGTGATATTTATTGCACACATAAACTTTTATGTGCAGTCTCTTAGCGACTTCTATGCACAAGGCCCAACACTTCTAGGCCTAAAAATTCGGGGCATTACAATCTGTAACTATATCATCTTTCCTAGAGATTAATCAATAACCACTCACAATCTTTCAGTAGCTCAAGTCTTTAACACTATCTTAACTTCAGATCTTTCTATGACATTTGAAACTTTAATTCTTGAAATCAGGGAACATGAAACACCTTTCATCGAATAAATGATATCACCAAATTCTTAGTACGAACATAAAACTGACCGTCTCTAAATCATTGGTTGAACAGTTCTTTTTAATGTGACATTAACCATCTGAAAACATGAACCATCACTATACATTCTAGTAATAAAACACATTCCAATCCGTTCAATAGTGCATCATTGAAAAATCATAAATTCATTACTCAATTCAAACTAAACTCAGAACCAGAGCTTCGGTTAATAATATCTTCAACTATTTTCAAATTGCACACATGCATAGACCATCCAAATTTTCATAAATGTGATAACCATATCATTCAGAACAACTTTAAATCATAATAACATCATCCGATTAGAAAAATCTAATAGGTATATCTCGGTATCATACTCTCTAGAATATCAATCCTTTATCCAGACTGTCCATCGATATACTCATGAATAGACAAAATCAATTACCATAATTGAGGATACTTTAACTACATGTAACTCAAATCACATTTCAGTTGACCAGCTCACTCTAATAAAAACAATTGAGTTGATTTTGACTATCAAATAATAACATAACAAAATGGTCCTTTTTTCATGCTATTAAAACAACTCAAACACACAATCTTTCAAAATTCTCTTATCATGCCATCAAAGGCCTTTACAATTACATTAGCTCTAAGAAACAAAGATATCCCGATTGAATACATTGACTTTAATTAACTTACCTGAGAAAAGAAGTCCATCATACAAATTGAAGTTTGTGATTTCACTACTTATACCTTTGCCGATGTCAATTCCTTACACGAAAATTAGAGAAATCCTGATACCTGAATCACCATGTTTCTATGATTGACCCAGAAGCATAATCATAATAGACATAGTTATCACAAGCTGAAGAACACACTTTAAAGACAAGCCATGATTAATAATTTACGAAGTATGAATGATAGGAAAACCAAGATAAGGAAATTCAAGATACAATACCATACTGGAAATTCAAGAACATAACTCATAAGAAAATAATAAAGATCCTGGTGATTTCTCAGAGAAAGCATGAAGAAAAATACTGCTTACCGACTTTGGACTTCTATCATAATAGAGATAATATATTTCTAAATATTTATATATAAGACAAAATAATATCCAGTAAAAATGGAAGAATAGGCCCATATAAATTTTTACCATCGACTTTATTCCAACATAATAGAATAGAATTCCAAATAGATAAAGAAATATCGATCATAAACCGACCCGACCAACAGGGCTTTCGTCTAACATCATAGTTAGCTAGCATTCTCATTGTTGGAACGCCGGCACCCCCATGGCGCAGCGAAATAAAATTAATCCCGGCAATCCAAACCATGAATCCAAGTGTGAGGAACGAATCGAGGTGAAATAAGGTTTCGAAGTTACCGAAATTTCAATCTGAGTAGACAACGTTGCCTCGGCAACAAGAGTTCTAATCGACTGTCGAACCAAGCCGCAACCTTTACGATGTCGGCCTCTACGTAATCCACTCGGTTTGACTATGAACGGCAGAAATATCCAAAAACTATTTTCAGAGGTTTTTTTTTTTTTGCTTGACGGCTGCTAGACTTTTCAAAGCAAAAATTCTTAGGGTTTTTCTTCACTTATTACCTTTTATAATCGGTATTTCATTTATGAATTATAAAATTAAATAAATATAATAATGTTTTAACCGAAAATTATAATTACATTAATTATACCCCAAAAGTTATAATTACATTAATTATAACATGGATTTCGTAAACTATATTTATTTAAATTTATATCTGAACCCAATTCATATATTAATTCTCATTATGTGTACAACATCCTTGTACATTTAATATATTCAATATTTGATTGCCCAATTAAATTAATTCTTTAATTAATTTAATTCATGTGATAATCAAACACAATACCAACTATGTTTCATTCTGTTCATTTCAACGATAGGGTGTGACCTTGTAGGTTCTTGTAACGTTAGCAGTAATACTAGAACGATTCTAATGTCACAAACAATGAGTGGCATCTAGCAATGCATCATTGCTACCTAAGTTACAAGAAGTCATGATTCGACATGACTTTGTGTGATTAACCTTTCATGCATTAATCCTTAAGTCCTTTATCTCTAAAATGGATACAATTCATGGAATAGTCACACTTGTATAGTCCATTCCATGTTTCTTGATATCTTGAGTATACTATGATATACAAATTAGTATGACATCTCATGTCAACTTATTTGAGCATGGCCATGCATTTCTAGTCTCACTCAATCAAGTGGCCTAAGATATTACTCTCATTATGTGGGAGGGACTTATCCTATATAGATCAATAATATCCCTCTACATAGATTGTGGTATATCCAACATCAGCCTTTATAGAACAACCAGTTATGTGTACGTTTGACTGTATCAAAATGTACGACTCACAATGTTGGGATAATGATTATCTCAAGTCTAAGGATCATATACATATTAATCACTATGAGTAATGTTGTGACAATTACATAATAATCCAATATGTTGTTCTCTAACACACATATTTATGCATTGATTTTGACACTCCATATCAATGACAACTCTTTATCATCAATCAACTACATGTTAGTCTTAATGCATTATTGTTGTCATAGTCAACAATAATACTTGACTAAGAATAATTTAAGAATAATCATATTATTCTCGGGACATTATTATAAAACAGTTTATTTGTACACATAGAAGGAAAAACTAAAATAATAATGACAACACTTTATATTAATAAACATGGTAAATCAAGTATGTTATTACAACCATCTCATGATTGATCTTTGGGCATACTCTTACACTCATAACATAAGAACTCCATTAGAACTGAACAATCACACACATATCTCTGAGGATAAAAGAATATATATATATATATAGAATACCTAGAAAGATCATTATATTCATCTCAACTATAACTATCACACATAGACATCTTTACTACTCAATTATTATTTCTCTGACTAATTCTGCCATCATGTACCCCGCATCATTCCATTCACTAAGGAAAACCAAATTGGGAAGAATCTCAGCAAACACATACTTTAGACTTCATACTCAATTGAGTCGAATAGTCGAGACAAGCTTCTTCTTTGTCCGTGACATTGCATAATCTATGTAATCTTTAAAAATAATCTAATATTTCTTCTAAAACTGAGTTTATTTGTCACACTATACTCAACTCTATTTGCATTACTAATTCTTTCACCCCTGAACTCTTTAGTTTCCCACTTATGAACTTATTCAACATAATTCTCGCGAACTTTCATCATAAAGCAACACTGGTAAGGGGGTGAGGTCATAAAGCCTCTAACTTGACTCTCACAAATACACACATATGACTTAGCATTCATCATTAATGTAATATCATCATAATCACATAATTCACTCTAAGTAAATTTTCATACTTAGTCATGGTACACAAACTTTTCGATTATCTTATTCAATCAAGTGTACTTAAACATACATTTCATGAATTTTGAGTAAATTTACTCATAGCACTCACTTAATCAAGCATGTTAGGCAAATAACATCATATGAATACCAACATATATGGATGAGCTTATCACAACATAGACTTTCGTTTCATTTCACTTTTCCACGTTTCCCAACTTATGGTTATCTCATTCCGCACATTAACACATGCATATCATGAACTTTTATTCATACTTTTCCAAATTTCAACACATCGTAAGCACATTTCAATAATCTTAATATCATTTTTAGCATTATCGACAATAGCTCGGTTGGAAGTCATCCCTGTCTTAACAAAACAATTTCGTTAGAGCCGGGAGATATCACACTATCACAGTTCACATATGGCATGTATAGCTAGACTCTTGCACATGCTATGTTAGTCCGAGAATTGACTAAACCATGGCTCTGATACCACTAAATGTAACACCTTTACCTGTATTTAGTGCCAGAATAGGATACGAGGCATTACCAAAACATATACACTTGTAAACGTATTAAACCGAGTCATAAAATTTCATCCAAATTAAAACTTTTCAAATTTTTATCTTTGAGTCCCTAAATAGTGCTTACGAGGCCCAATACATACTTTGGAAGTGGTCCGAGACTAAACCGAGAACTTTGGAAAACATTAAAAAATTTCTTGAAAAATACGAGCACACGCCTGTGTCCAAGGCCATGTCCTTCACACAGCCAAGATACACGCCCGTGTGTTAGGCTATGTGGCATTTTGAATTTTTGAAAATCAAGTGCAGACTTCACACACCCTGGGCACATGGTTGTGTGGCCATAAGTAAGGCTATTTACCAAGCCTTTTGCCACCCTAAATGTAACATCCCGAATTTGGGCCTAGTAGAATTGGGCCCATTGAGCTTTGGGCTTGGGAGCGTTTAAAATTTTTAAGAACAAGAGAATGGCATTATTTCAAGTTGGACTTATTGGGAAGGTGATTTTGGAAAGTTACGGGGTTTCTAGGAAGTTTCGGGTTTAAGTTAGGCCATAGGAAAATTTTAGTGTTGAAGCATTTAAAGGGGAGAAGGCAAGTGGCGTCTAGCATAAGGGAATAATTGGGTTACTTGCTACCACAAAAGGAGCATGTGACAAGATGGTGTGGCATCAAGGGGAGTGCAAGGAGGTTGAAGGTTCGAATCTCATCGATTGCAATCTATGGGATTTTTTTTTTGTACTAATCAAATGTTTTATAGGAAGTGTCGGCCAAGCTTTAAATATAGTAAGGGAAGACTTTTTATTGATGGAAAGATGGCTAAGAAAATAAGGTAAGGAGGAAGATAAGGAAAAAGGAAGGAAAGAAATGAAAGAAAAGGAAAGAGAAGGGAACATGTTGGCCAATTTTATGGAAAGCATTTTGAAAAGAGTTTTTGGTCAACCAAGACCTTTTTGGTGCTTAGGATGCACGATTTTGATAGGGTAAAAGGGGGAGCCAAATTTTTCCTAGTCATTTTGCTAGTTTTGGTGCAAGAGAGGCTTATTTTCTTTTAGCATATTGGTGTTTTCTCTTCCCAATTCTTTTCCTTTGTTTTGGCCGAATTTCTCATTGCATTTTTCTCATTTTTCCCTTATTGTGTCGTAACCCTTAATCCATCCTTGTTCATTATTCTTTGGTTACCGAAATACTCACATCTTTTGGTTCATTTCTCTTTTGGTGATTGGCCGAAACCTCTAAACACCTCTTGTCCATCTTCTCTTTTCTTTTTGACTATTTCTCCAACTTTTGTCTCATTTTCTTTAATCAATTTCATATATAGGCCGAATCACCCTTGTTCTTTTTCTCCAATAACCAAACCACATAACACTATATCCCTTTGTCTTTTCTTTTTCTCTTGGGTGTTGGGCACTATCTCTTTCTTGACCGAATCAGTGTTATTGAGGGGTTGGCCGAAACTTTCATTTTGATTTTGTTGACTCACTCTTAGTCATAAGTCGAATCGGTTGGAGTAGAGTTTATCATCGATTAAGGTAAGGTGTTTCTTCATAGTTTATTTTGATTATTTCATTGTGTGGTGATTCCGCTAAAACAAGTCGATGGATTTGACTAAACGGTTATTATAGGGATTAAATGGCTCATTCCATCGACTCGTTGTTTCTTCGGAAGAAGTGGTAAGTCAAATCCTATTCCAAATCAAATACATTCTCTCATCATAGCAATATTTCTAACCGAGACTTGCTCAATGGAGGCAAGTGGTATCGATTTGAAAGGAAAAGTGTTAGGAGAACACAAAAGGAGTGGATTTTCGATTCCTACTCCTAAGTTCAAACGAAGGGTGGTATCGGTGGTTTGGGATTTTCCACTGGGTTGTGGACCATCATCCGGTGAGAATAAGCAAATCGTGGTCGTTCACGATACTAAGGGTAAGCCCTTTTAGATCGTATGATTTAGATTTCGTTTATGAAATCTCGTTTATTGGTTAATCGAGTGTAATGGTGATTTAGGTGCCGACGATCAAGAGGGTTTAATACTCACCGTTATCAGGTGTGTAACCTCACACCTCTCTGAATATTTGCATGAAATATTTTTTGATTCAGTGGAAAGATCAAAAAACAAGAAACCGGCATCTGTGACCACACGGCGTGCATATGTTCGTAGTGGTAACCGTATTTTGCAATGAAACAGTTTTTGGTTAGCAGCAGTGACGTGATTTTGAAAATCACGAAAAATAGGAGAAAGGGAATTAGAAAGTGAATAAGATATAGAATTAAAGCTTATTGTTTCTACTTTTATATGAAAGAAATAGAGTAGGATGAGGAATTTAATATTCTGTGATATTTTAATTTTAGTGAGACTGGTTCTGAATGACTTCGTGGTTCCCTGTTCTGTCTTGGAAAAAAATCATTCAAAATTGTAAAAAGTGAATTATGAGTTATAATTTATATATATAGATTCCTTAGTGAGTCTAGTTTCAATAGAAACAAGTGGGAGCAACAAATGAAAACTGTACAATGAGATATTCGAATTTAGGGTAAGAGAGGTCAGAACCGTTGGTTAGTGAAATAGGAGAAATTTTAATGAATAAACTGTACTAAATGGCTAAGTCAAAAACTCTGGAAATATTGTAGTAAGAAGATATATGAGTCTAGAAGTAAAATTTACGGATCTAAATTTCAAGTTTCCTAACTTGAGTTATAGTCAATTTAGTCAATATGACGCGGATGAACAGTTTCAATTTTTATGCTCCAAATTACTAGTTAAGTCCGGGATTGCGAAATTACCAAAATAATCTTGGAGGGTAAATTACCGAAATACCCCTTGGTTGTGAGATTACCGAATTACCCTTAGTGGGTAAAATTACCGAATTACCCTTAGTGGGTAAAATTATCGAATTACCAATTTATCGAAATGCCCCTATGGGCCGATTTACCGAAATGCCCCTATGGGCCGATTCATTAAAAGTATTCAATAGTTTAATGGTTGTTATATATATGTGGATATTTTATGTTATTATATATGTTGCATCTCTACATATTGCATGGGATGGGAAAATTAAATGAAGAGAAGTATAGACCGGTGGCATTACCACAAATTTTGATAATGGCTATGTGCCAATTTAAATATGGCTTTGTGCCATCGTGATTAAGGCTGTATGCCGATTATATTACAGTATATGATTTTGGTGGCTCAACCACAAATATTATAAATGGCAGCTTGATTGCAAATTGGAGAGACTGGCGGGGTGGGTTGACTTGATCCCCACAGGAGAGATTGGTTGGTACGGGTGGAGAGATTGGCTGGATGGGATGGGTTGCATTCATATCATATATTTATTATATGTAAGTGGGATTAGGCCCAAGATTATACTATATGGTCTTCGACTCAGTTGTTTCTGTATGGGTTTTGGCCCAGTTAATGACCGGTAAGGGGATTATACACTGAGTTCTAGTAACTCACCCCTCCTTCTTAATCCTTGTAGGTAATACTCAGTGATGTGGACTTGGGCCATGGATGACTCGGTGGAGGCCATACTTTAGAAATGGTGTTCTCGAACTTTAGTAAATTTCATTTTTGCTTTATTTTATTACTTTTACTATTTTGGGTTTTGAAGTTGTAATAAGGCCTCTGGGATATGTTTTATTTTGCTTTACAATTAGACGTACTTAATATCTTTCTTGAATTGTTTTAAATGGGAATTTTCAAAAATCACTTGATAACAGTTTTCCAAATTTGATTAACTAAATGATTTTACAATATGTTTATAAATAATTTAACTCGGAGTTTCTTTCGAAATTATCAACGTCATTTTTAAAAGTCACGGCTTTTTAAAATATCACGAATTTGAATATCAAATCTTCAATTAACCTCTCAAGATTTATAGTACTTTATCGAAAGTTTCTATTTAAACTTGAATTCTTAAATAACACCTATTTTAGTATGAATCACAAAGTCTTTAGATGATTTCTTCATGTGACATGTCAGATCCGGTTGTAACGCATGGGCTGGGTTTGGGTGTTACACCAAAACACTTATACACTTATACAAATTTATCATCACACAACATGGTATTATTAAGCATTCAAGCATCCACACTAAGACATCCACTTACCATTTACAAATCACATTCATCATGCACAACCACACATACACTTAACTAATCATAGCATATAACTTACTCAACCATTCACATTTAGTATTTGTCACACATAATTATCACACATTCACTCATCCAACCCAAACAAGCATGCACATCCATGTAATGCTTCATCATAGACTTATAACATAAAAATATTGGCCACATCAAATGGCCTTATACAACAATGACCTTCAATTAGCATAGGCCAATATTCTAGGCCATCTCATAATAACATGTACACAAATGACCAAGTCCCTATACAGGCCATAGACTTAAAAAGCTAGAATAAAAATCATCCATACAAATCCATAGCTTCTTAGTGTGATAGAATCTCAACGACCTCCAACTCGAGCTAGCATTTGTGACACTATAGGAAAAAGAAAGCAAGGGGGTTAATCATTATAGCTTAGTAAGTAGGTATGTAAATAATAAGTGATTTATTAACAGGCTTTTATAAATCTTCACAATAGGTTTTGAAGATAATACAATCATAATTGCACATAGTTCCATTATTTATTCATGTTCATCTCAAGCTGTCTACTCGAGTCACAGTCACTAAATTATTTATATCTCGAGCTACAGATCTCCAAATTAAGATCTGCTAATTTTTCCTGAAACTAGAATCACATATCTTCTTACCATAACATTTTCAGAATTTTTGGTTTAGCCAATAAGTACAGTTTATTCTTTAAAATTTCCCTGTTTCGCTGTCTGATAGTTCTAACCCCTCTTTACTAAAAATTAATTATCTCATCGTACAGAATTTGGATAATGCTATCGTTTATTTCTCTTGAAAGTAGACTCATTAATATATTAAGAATGTAAATTATAAACCATAATTATTTTTATACAATTTTTAATGATTTTCCAAAGTTGGAGCAGGGGATTCCGACATCATTCTGACACTGTCTCACAAAAATTTAAATATCATAGAATATGAAATTCTGTTGTTTGCACCATTTCTTTTATGTGGAAATAAACTCATTTAGATTTAATTTAATATATTATTTAGCCTTTAATTTGATTTCCACCATTTTTTGTGATTTTTCAAAGTCACACAATTGCTGCTGTCCAAAATTGTTTTGTTGCTAAATTTACTCTTTCATAATTTCACTTACTCCATTTCATCTTATCAAGGTTCGATCAAATATCGAGCACATTATTCATAAATTTTCATACTTATACCTGCACTTATTCATCACATAGTCATATTCAATTACATTTAGTCATTACATGATCACATGTATTTTCACTTAGTCAAATTTCCCGTTGAAAGCATCGTAATAATAACGAATACACGAAAATTTGCACATAAGGGCCACACTTGTAGCTAATGATACTTCATATCACACTTTTCACATAGGCTCACTCTCGAGCTAATCACATTCACGGGTCTGCTCACACAAGCTGTCGGCCATATGTAACTACTCAGTGCTGCTCACACAAGCTGTTAGGTATCCGCAACACATGCCGGATTACCTAGCCATTAGTAGAACTTATAAGACCAGCACCCATTTCACATAGCCACAATTTCGGGTCTACTCACACAAGCAGTCGGTCATGACGAAACTACACGGTACTACTTATACAAGCTGTTGAGTATATGTAACACATGCTGGATAACTCAGTCACCGGTAGAACGTACGGACCAGCACCCGGATCACTTATTTCACTTAGATTTCACCTAGGTTTCTAGTGAACATGTCACTCGTATCCATTTTTATTCCTAAGGTTCAACTGGAAATTTTCACATTTCGATACTTTGTCAATTTCATTCAATATTCAGCCACATATCATAAAATATATCAAAACATAAAAACATAAGTAAAAACAAATGCATTGTTTACATACAAACTTACCTCGACGCCAAAAATGGCAAAGAAGGACCTAACCGTCAATTTCTTGTTTTCCCCCGTTCTAGGTCTGAACCTCATTTTCTTTGATAATCGAGCTTGGAAGCTTGAAAAACCCTAGCATGGTTTTCCCTTGAGAAATTCAGCCATGGGGTTGAAGATGGACAAAATTGACTATTAATTTTGTTTTTAATTCATTTTAATTATAAATAACAAAAATGCCCCTAACTTAAAAATATTCTATTTCACCTATTTCATGTCCATTTTTGTCCAACAAATTAACCAATGGTCTAATTATCATTTAAGGACCTCGAATTTAAAATTTCATAATAATTGGACACCTTTAACATGCAGAACTCAACTTTTGCACTTTTTTAATTTGTCCTTTTGTCTAAATTGAGTGCCCAAACGTCAAAATTTTCGAACAAAATTTTCACGAAATCGTTTTGTGAAATCATAGACCATAAAAATGTAATAAAAATAAATTTTTCCTTGTCGTATCTGTGGTCCCAAAACCATTGTTCCGACTAGGCCCAAAATCGAGCTATTACACTTTTAGCAATCAAATTACCTAAATATCCTTAAACATTATAAATTCAACCTCAATCACACAATATAGGTCAATTACTAAACTCAAAATAGAATCATTTGCATATTTATAAACATCACTAAATTCATCGTCATAAGCCAACTCAAATGGTCAAAATACATGTGCATCAAACATACCCAAAATGACTCAAGCCTATACATACCATACACCATATATACATAACTTCAAAAGTACCAAAATAGATGTTCGATAGTGCGATGAAGTCTCTAACGATCCCCAGATCTGAGCTAGCTTCAAAATACTATAGAACATATAAAATAAACAAAGTAAGCTATAAAGCTTAGTAAGTTCATATGTAAAATGAAATAATATCATCATTCATTAAGATTTCTAAATAGATAACATAGATTGCATTAATGCATCAATCACTAAGTTAACATAAAGTTCTCAACTTCCATTAGCTCGTTATTCGAATAGATTTCGTACATACCTGTATCGATACATATCTATTTCTTACCAATTCACTTATCAAAACCATCTGAGTTTATAAATGCTTACAGTACGAGTACATTGATTTTTCGATGCCATAGTCCAACTATGGTCTTACACATACATTGCCATGACCCTACCTTGGTCTTACATTCACTTGCCGTAATCGGGTTATGGTCTTATTTTCTGATTTGGCATAGCCCAACTATGGTCTTATTTAGCAATTCTTCTTACTTGAACAGTACATTTAATTCAAAATCTTCCAAATTTAACCAGTAAGATAAATACAATCACATTACCATTCTTCAATTAAATAAATACACATTTAAGTTCAATTATACAAACTTACCTCAAGTACGAAAATGACGAAACGGACTGACTATTCAATTACTTTGCTTTTTCCCCGATCTAAGTTTGAATTCCTCTTTTCTTGATCTATAAGTAATCAAAATCAGCTTGTTTATTCCTCTATTTATTCAATTCAATCCAAATATGCATTCGAGCTATTTTACACATTAGCCCCTAAACTTTTACACTTTTATAATTTAGTCCTTATTACACAAATTCATTAAATTCACAATAAATCCATGCTAGCCGAATTACTACTATGCCTCTAACAGCCCATATTTTTCATTTATTTAACATTTCTATTAGACATTTTACGCATTTCTCAATTTAATCTATATTTTTCATTTTTCTCAAAAATCACTTAACAAAACCTGTTTAACTATTAACAAACATTCAAAACCTGTCATCAATCATCAAAACTCATACATATTCATGAATGGCAACATTCAAAATCTTTAACAGTTTTTCAAATTAGTCCCTGGGCTAGCTAGACTAAGCTGTAACGATCTCAAAAACATAAAAACCATTAAAAACGGGTTAAAATTGCATACCTAATTGAAGGAGAAAAGCTTGCCAAAATTCAAGCCCTAAAATGACTTTTCTTCTTGGTAAAATTTGGCTAGAGAAGATGACACAAAGCAATTTTTGTTTTGTTTTATTTATTTTATCTTTAATTGCTAATTTACCAAAATAACCTTAATTAATCACATTAATTACAACAATACCAATGTCATAATTGTCCACTAACTTAATAGTGGTCTAGTTAATAATTAAGGACCTTAAATTTAAGGTTCTATATCTATTAGATACTTTTAGCTAATAAAACTCCACTTTTACACTTTACGCAATTTAATCCTTTTTATCAATTTGACCATTCAAATGATAAAATTTCTTAAGAAATTTTTACACAATCACTCAATCATGCTGTAAACTTTAAAATAATAATAAAATAAATATTTTGACCTCAGATTTGTTGTCCTGAAACCACTATACCTATTTGACTAAGAACGTGTTGCACAACTCTCCCCATTTAGGGATTTTCGTCCCCAAAAATCTTACCAGTGAATATGTTAGGGTACTGTTTTCTCATAGTTTCATCAGGCTCCAACATAACCTCTTCGACACCATGACATTTCCACAAGACTTTTACTAAAGCTATGTGTTTATGTCTCAGCCCTTTGATCTCTCGAGCTAGAATTCTGATCGGTTCTTCGTTGTACGTCATATCGGGTTGGATTTCAATTTCTGCTAGAGAAATTACGTGTGATGGATCAGATCTATATCGGTGCAACATCGATACATGAAACACATTGTGGATCTTTTCTAATTCAGAAGGTAAAGCTAGTCGATATGCCACTGGACCTATTTTCAATGATCTCATATGGTCTGATAAAATGCAGACTCAATTTGCCTTTGCGACCAAATCTAAGGATTTCTTCCACGCAGATACTTTTAGAAACACTTTATCCGATCTAAAATTTAATGTCTTTTCATTTCAAATCCACGTACGATTTCTGACGATCTGAAGCTGCTTTCAAACAATCGCGAATTACTTTCACTTTGTCTTCAGTTTCTCTAACCAAATCAACCCCGTGAATCTATTTCTCGTTAAGCTCGGTCTAGTACAATGGAGTTTGGCATTTGCGACCATACAAATCTTCGTACAGTGCCATCTTTATGCTTAATTGAAAGTTGTTACTATACGCAAATTCAACCAGCGGCAAATATTTCTCCCAATTGCCTTCGAACTCTAAAACACAACATCTGAGCATATCTTTAAGAACCTGAATTACTCTCTTAGATTGACCGTCAATTTGCGGATGAAAAGTTGTACTGAAATTTAACTTCATACCCAAAGCTCCTTGTAATTTCTTTCAAAACCATGACGTAAACCTCGGATTCTATTCGAAATAATCAAAATTGGCACCCCGTGCAATCTAACGATCTCATAAATTTACAACTCAGCCAATTTATCAAGCGAAAAGTTAGTATGTACCAAGATGAAATGTGTTGATTTTGTTAGTCGATCAACGATAACCCAAATTGCATCTTTCTTTTTTGGATACAGAGGTAATCTCGATACAAAATCCATCGTCACTCTATCCCAATTCCATTCCGGTATCATCACAGGCTGAAGTAAACCTAAAGGCACTTGATACTTGGCTTTCACTTGTTGACAAACTAAAAATTTCAATAAAAACTCTGAAATGTCTCATTTTATACCCGACCACCAATAATTGTTTCAAATTAATACATTTTGGTACTCCCCGGGTGAACAAATAAACAATAGTTATGTTCTTCGTGTAGAATTTTCTAAATAAGTATAGAATTTCTCGGTACACATATTTTGTTTTGGAATATTAAACAATCATCGCCTCAGATTTGGTACTCTTAATCACCAGTTGACTCACTTTGCACTCTTTTAGCTTGAAATTCACCATCACATTTCTGAGCTTCACAAATTTGCTAAAGAAATAATGGTCTCACTTTTAACTCAGCTACAATTGAACCACCATCAGAGAAAGCTAACTATGTGCTCATCACACGTAAAGCAAATAATGACTTTATGCTTAGAGCATCAGCAACTACATTTTTTTTCCCTGGGTGATAATCAATTACTAGCTCATAGTCTTTCAATAATTCAAGACATTTTCGTTGTTGCAAGTTTAAGTGTTTCTGAGTCATTAAATATTTCAAGCTCTTATGATCTGTATAGAAGTGGCATTTCTCACCAAATAAGTGATGTCGCCAAATCTTTAATGCGAATATAATCGCAGCCAACTCTAAATCGTGCGTTGGATAATTATTTTCATGTGGCTTCAACTGTCTAGAAGCATAAGCTATTACTTTCCCTTCCTACATCAATACATAACCTATACCATTCAATGATGCATCATTGAAAATTACGAATACTTTACCCAACTCAGGCTGTATTAAAACTAGTGCCTCTGTCAAAAATGCTTTCAATTGTTCAAAACTCTACTGACACTTCTCAGACCATTCAAACTTTACATCTATCTAAAGTAATCGAGTTAGCGGTGTTGCAATCATAGAGAATCCTTTCACAAAATGTTGATAATAGCCAGCTAGTTCCAGAATGTAACAGTTCAGTTTAGACCCTAGTCGGAATAGTGGTTTTGGGACCACAAATCCGATTCAAAAAAATATTTAAATAGTATTTTCTATGCTTACAATATGTGAATAAGCATGTGTGAAATTCTTATGAATTAATTTTATTGTTTGTATGCTTAATTTGAGGAAAGGACTAAATTGCATAAAAGATAAAAGTGACATTATACATGTTAAAGTGCTAAATTGATTTGTTCTTTTAATGGGAGGTGTTTATATTGCGGTTATACCATGATAAATAGTGATGGATAGTAAAGGGTATGAAATATACATGTATTATATGTTTTAATTAAAAGGTTAAAATTAGAAATTGATTATTAAAAAATATTAATAAAACAAAAGGCTAAAATAAGCCATGTTCATCTTTTGTTGCACTAAAATAAGAAAAGAAAGAAAGGTTCAAGTTCTTTTTGCATTCGGCACTCATCTAGTTCAATTAAGGTATGGATTTTGTTCAATTTTTGATAATTTCTACATTTTTGTAATCGTTGCTTTAAGTACTACAATACCCATGCCTTAATTTTGGATTTGATGATGATTTTGAAATGTGCCACTGATGAATATTTGAGTTTTGTGATAGTTGATGATGAAATATAAAATATATGTGTTAGATTAACATGTTTTGTCTTTGGATTTTTGGTGAATTTGAGTAATTTAGACTAAATTGTGAAAATAATATTTTGAGGGACAAAAATTTAAAAAAAAATGAAATGTATGGACTTTCATGATCATGATGGAAATTCAGTTAAGCATGGGTACAAGACAATTTTGTGTATTTTGTGATTTTGTGAAATAGGGACTTAAATGTCAAAATGTGAAACTATGATGGCTAATTTGTAAATTTCCCTAAATATCTGTCGTTGGTTGAATTGAATGATTTGGTGAATAAATGAGTTAAATTTGAATATGTATAGATCAAGAACCAAAGAAAACAGATTTAGATCGAGAAAAGTCGATAGTGATTGAATAGTTGAATTCGTCCGTCTATATCCATACGAGGTAAGTATATATACAAATAAATGTATTTAAGTTGATTTATTCATGTTCACATAATGTGGAATTGTGATGAATGGTTTTTGAAGATATATATGTGAAATCCGAGAATGTATTGACAATGTATTGAGGTCCGAAATGTCCCGTACGAACCCTAGGAATAGATAGGATTCATATGTCATGACATCAGAATTTCTATATGTGATATCATGTAAGACCACGTCTAGGACGTTGGCATTGATTTGAGAATTTCGTGAGGACCACGTCTGGGACGTTGGCATCGATTTGAGAAATACGTGTAAGACTATGTCTGGAACATTGGCATCATATTTGATTTGTGTAAGACCCTGTCTGGGATGGTGGCATCGATATTTGAGTACATGTAAGACCACGTCTGGGACATTGGCATTGTACGAGTATTATGAGTATCCGAGCATCCTATTTGATTTCGAAAGGTTCTATGGGCAATTCTGAAAAATGAAAGACTATGTGAAATATGTAATTGATTCAGGTACGTTTGAAATGTGTACTATGATTGAGTATGAAAGGTAAGTATATGTGATTGTGTACAAGTGAGATATGTGCATAGATTCACTGAGACAAAATGTGGTATATGTATGATTGTAATATGAGCAAAAGAGATACTTTGAAGTATGGATTGTTAGTAAGAAATGGCTAAATAAATGAGCCAAAGAAGAATTATGAATTTGCAATTGAGATATATTAATGATCTTATATTTGATATGTTTATGAATGTTATATGTTAAGTTTATTTGTATATGGCTTACTAAGCTTTTGAAAGCTTACTCTGTATGTGTTCGCATTGTTTTATAGATCGTTAAATCTACGGAAGGCTCGGGGATCATCAAGGATCATCACCACACTATCAAACTCTATTTCGGCACCCTTTTGAATGTGTACATATTTAAGTATGGCATGTATAGTCTAGTCAAA
This sequence comes from Gossypium rotundifolium, assembly GCA_025506655.1. Lineage (NCBI taxonomy): Eukaryota > Viridiplantae > Streptophyta > Magnoliopsida > Malvales > Malvaceae > Gossypium > Gossypium rotundifolium. The sequence goes on from CP106724.1 coordinate 150,378,594, forward strand.
ATGTTTGACGTTTTGAGTTGTATATAAAAGCTATGTGATATGGCTTGTAAATGTACATGTAAATAGTTAAATTTATGATAAGTTTTATGATGCAAAGTTGGTATATTTTGGATGAATAGTTAGTATGTTGAATTGGGAAGTTTTTGAATGGTTTATACTTAGAAATGTTTGAGATAAGAATGATATAAAAGTTGCATAAATTGGTTTGATTGACTTCCTCTTGAATGGCTAGAAACGATAACATTTTGGCATGATTTGGTTGCTTTTGGTGTTTGGAATGATGTTTGTATGTGTTTGTAGGTATAACCCAAGTGTGGGTGGCAAATTGGCCTTGCAAGTGGCCTATATTTTCCCACACGGTTGAGCACACGAGCGTGTGGCTCCACCATGTCCTTCGTGGTTGCATTTCAAAACAAGTCAGTTTCGACCACAAGCTGGACACACAGGCGTGTGACTGGCCGTGTGGTGCAAGTCAGTGTCGACCACGTTTGAGGCACACGAGCGTGTCTCAGGCCGTGTGGACAAGTCAGTATGTATGCCCTATTTTGCCACAGCTTAGACACTCAGGCGTGTCTGAGGCCGTGTGATGCACACGGCCTACTACACGGGCGTGTGACCTCTGTAGCTTTGAAAAATGTTAAATTTTCAAAAAACTTTGTATGCATTCGGTTTAGTCCCGACCCCTTTTTAATGCATGTTTAAGGTCTCGTAGACGTGTTTAAGGGACTTTAAATTGATTGATTAAATTATGATATGCAGTGTTCGTAAAAGTTCTGATTTGTTTGGTAATGCCTTTAACCCTAGACTAGTGATGGTTACAGGATAGGAGTGTTACATTTTATTGGTATCAGAGCTACGATTTAGTCATTCTAAGATTAATGTAGCGTGTGAAAGTCTAGCTATACATGCCATATATATGAATTGTGATAGTGTGATGAATCCTAACGTATAAAATGTGTTTTTTGTATAGTAAATGGATCCCAAATGAGCTGTAACTGATGACGTTGAAAGTAATGCACCTGCTCCAGCTCAAGGGATAGCACCATCTGATTCGAGACTGGCTACTAGCAGTCAGGAAGGAGAGGCTAAACAAGCTTTCTTCCAAATGATGAATGATTGGTTCACTCAATACGTTAGAACAAATTCGGATGTTTCACAACCTCTGCCCCCGCCTAATCCTCCTCAGACTTCTGTTGTGCCTCCGATTATGAATCTAAATATGTTGAATAAGCCTTTAGTCGATAAAATTCACAAATATGGGGCTCAAGAGTTCAAGGCCACTAGTGATGATAATGCTGAAAAAGCTGAGTTTTGGCTCAAAAACACAATCAGAGTGTTTGATGAAATGTCATTAACTCCTGATGTGTAACGTCCCAAAGTTGGGCCTAGTAGGATTGGGTCCATTGGGCCTTAAGCGTAGGAGCGTTTAAGATTTTTGGGAACAAGAGAACGGCTTTAATGCATGTTGGATCTAGTAGGTGAGGGATTTTGGAAGGTTAGGGGGCTTCTATAAAGTCCCGGGATCAAACTTGGGCTTAGGAAAAAATTTTGGTTTTAGGTAAATAAAACCCTGGGAGTTAGTAGGTAGGCTTTAAGAATAAAATGTGGAGAAAAAAGACACAAGTGGAGTGTGTGGTGTAGTGGCAAAGTAACGACACATAAGAGACAAAGAGATAACGCCACAAGGAAGGAAGGAGGTCCAAGGTTCAAGTCTTGGCTCTTGCATTTTGATTTTTTAAATGGACTCTAGAATTTTGCCATAGGGTTATATTTAGTTGCGCATGGTTTTAGACACAAGAGGAGCTTGTGGCCAAGTGGTTAGCAACATGGATTATGCTACAAGGGAGCCTGGGTTCGAATCTCATGGAAAGTAAGGGAGTATTTATTTTGCGGATTGGACAAGAAGAGTTTCAGTTGGATTTAAACTCTGCTGACGGAGGGATCCCACATCAGAAAGATACAAGGAAGGAAGGTGAGAAGCTAGCTATATATAGAGCTGTTTAGGAGGAGAAGGAGCATACCTAGTTGGCGTTAGGCATAGGAGTGCTCGGAGCGCGATTAGCAGCTTTAGATTCCTATCAGATGTGTATTTCTCTCTACCCTAGTTGTAGAGTGGCAAATACTGAAATGCCAGTCACACGGGGATGGTAGCCACACGAGCGTGCGAGCACACGTGCGGAAGCTTCGACGTAATAGTCAAGGCCACCATGAGTATTCTTATGGGTGTGGGCTATTGGGCCACGGTTGCCCGAAAGGGGCCAAGTGGGCTCAATGGGCCCGGGGGCCCATATGAGTAAATTGTATGATTGAGTAGTAGATAGTGAACTAGACTATGTGAATCTCATATACGTGGCTAGGTTTGGGCGGAATGGGCCACACGAGTGTGTGGGCCTACTTGGGCCGAGAATAGGCCTTAGGCCCATTCGTGTCATTATCTTTGTTTAGAATAATTGAGTCATTCGAGGCGACAGTGGACCTTCTACTGGATCATTACACCTTGATTTGTGAAATTACCAAAATACCCCTAGTTTGCAAAATTATCGAAATACCCCCTAGTTTGCAAATTTATCGAAATACCCTTGGTTTGTGAAATTACCAAAATACCTCTAGTTTGTGAAATTATCGAAATACCCCTGGTTTGTAAAATTATCAAAATACCCCTGGTTGTAAAATTATCGAAATACCCCTGGTTTGTGAAATTACCTAAATACCCCTAGTTTGCAAAATTATCAAAATACCCCTGGTTTGTAAAATTACCAAAATACCCCTGGTTTGTGAAATTACTGAAATACCATTGTTTGCAAAATTATCGAATTACCCTTGGTAGGTAAATTACTAAAATACCCTCGGTGGGTAAAATTACTGTTATACCCTTAGGGGTTGATTAGCGTGATTGTGTATAAAATTTGACACTTTGTTATTAATGTGTGTTATTAACTGTTTGGGCTAAAAAGCCGAAGTGACTGGTTAGAAAGTCGTTATACCCTTGTGGATAAAGCTGGGAATACCAGGTAAGTGATTATAACGTTTTATTAATGGGTATGAAAATGTATTCTGTAATCTATCACTTTGTTGAGAGCATGTTGCATTCATTTGATATGTATGTTTTGCATGGGGTTGGTATGTGATGCGAAAGGGGAAGTGTTAGAGACTATCACGGTGGTTTGGCACCACAAATGGGTTGGCCCCACATATATCTGATTCGGTGACCATGTCTCGGTGCCACGGTGGTTTAATACCACGATATATATATATCTATGATTCAGTGACTCATCCCAGTAGTTTGGTACCACAGTGGGTTGGTCCTACATACAGTCATCAGGGATTATCACGGTGGTTTGGTACCACGGTGGGTTGGCCCCACATATGTTAATAGTGACTTTGTCACGGTGATCTAGTATCACAGTGGTCTGGAACCACGGGTGGCTTAGTGACATACATATGGGTGACTCTGTCACGTTATATTGACTTTGAGCAGTGTGTCTGTCAGCATGACTGTCAAAAAGGTGTGTAGAGGATGGAGGGTTGATTGTAGAAATCCCCAAAAGTGTGTTGAGGATGGACATATGGAGCGGAGTGTAGAGGATGGAATACTAGGTTGGGCTGGGTTGCATTGCATTCACTATTGATGCCATGTTGTTAGGGCTACAGCCCAGTTCGACTCGTATGGGCTTCGACCAATTTCATTACTGTGAGAGCTAAGGCTCAATGTGCTTCTATGGGCTTAGGCCAGTTATCGTTCGTATAGGGGATTACACACTGAGTTCTCATAACTCACCCATCTGCTTAATTTTGCAGGTAATTCCTAGCTTTGCGAATTTGGAGCCGAGGTGAACTCTGTGGTGGCCATACATCGTAGCTTAAGAAATTTCGTTTTGCGGTACTATAGATTTTATTTAAGTTTGGGTTTTTGTTTTGTAATAAGGCCTTTGGTATTTGTTTTGGTTTTAGCTTTTAATTCGGTTATTGCTTATTAATTTTGAATGCTCAATTTGGGATTTTGTAAAACATTAATAACGGTTTTTCTATAATATTAATACACTGTTTACAAACTATAATAGATAAAACTTAGGATTTTCTTAACGTTGATAACTCTTTTCAAAATATCGCATGTTTACAATAATTTAAATGTCATTTTTTCTAAAACTCATTGAGTTGGATTAATTATAAACAAGATCGTCGAAAATAGCAATGAAAATGTTTTTGCAAAAAGAACTATAAATCAAATTGGATTTTTCACAAGCAACAAAACTTGATATTTTTAACGAACGCGTAGATTCTTTAACAACCTTTCCATATGACATGCCAGATCTGGTCGTAAGGTCTAGGCCGAGTTTGGGGTGTTAAATGATGAATGTGCAAAATGTGTTGTTTCTTTATTACGAGATGCAGCTTTAAGTGGTGGAAGACTTTGATTTCTGTTGTTCCAAAAGAACGAGTCACATGGGATTTCTTTCAGTCTGAATTTTGGAAGAAATATATCAGTCAAAGATTTATAGATAAAAAATGAAAAGAATTTCTGGAATTGAAATAGGGTCGAATGACTGTTACTGAATATGAGCAAGAATTCGTGAGATTAAGTCAATATACCCGAAATGTGTTTCGACAGAAGAAATAATGTGCAAAAGGTTTGAAGATGGTCTGAATGAAGATATTCGATTCTTAGTTGGAATTCTTGAAATAAAAGAGTTTGTTGTGCTTGTTCATCGAGCATGTAAAGCTGAAGCACTCGGGAAAGATAAAAGAAGGGTTGAGTCTGAATCTAGAGATGGGAGAAAGAGATTTTCAAGTAAATCATTTCAATCTGCATCAAAGAAATTCAGAGATGAGCATAGACGTTAGAAGATTAATGTGGGACATTCGAACAGAGATCAAGTTAGATCGCAGTCAAACTTAAAAGCTCCATCTACTTCGATAGCTAGTGTGGTAAATGTCTGATCCGAACCACCTGAATGTAGGCATTGAGGTAAAAGACATCTGGGTAATTGTAGATTGAATGATCAAGGCTATTTTAGATATGGATCACTAAACCATTTTATTAGAGATTGTCTCGAGTCTATTGAATAAGAGATTGTACAAAATTTGAGGTTAGATAATGTTTCAACAAGAGGTAAACCTTCTAGAAATACCAAAAATGTGAGTGGTAGCCAGCGAGCTACAAAGGATACAGTTGCGAGATCTGAAGCTGGAGCACCTACTAAAGCTTACGCCATTTGAGCCCATGAGGAAGCTTCATTTCCAAATGTTATTACGGGTACATTTACTCTTTATGATACTTCTATGATTGCATTGATAGATCTAGGGTCTACTCATTCGTATGTATGCATGAACTTAGTATCCAGAAAGACTTTGCCTGTAGAGTCTACTAAATTTGTAATTAAAGTATTGAACCCCTTAGGTAAATGTGTCCTGGTTGACAAAGTATGCAAGAATTGTCCTTTGATGTTTCGAGATGTTTGTTTTTCGGCTGATTTGATGTTATTACCTTTTGATGAGTTTGATATAATTTTGGGTATGGATTGGTTGACATTGCATGATGCTATTGTGAACTGCAAACAAAAGATTATTGATTTGAGATGTTAGAATGATGAAATAGTTCGAATTGAATCAAATGATTTAAATGGATTGTCGGCTGTGATATCAGTGTTAAAAGCTCGAATTATGTGAAAAAGGGGCTATAAAGCTTATTTTGCCTATGTGATTGATTCGAGAGTGAATAAAAAAAAGTTGACTCAGTGCCAGTTGTCTATGAATTCCTTGACATATTTCCTGAAAAATTATTGGGACAACCTCCGATACGCGAAGTTGAATTTGATATTGAATTATTGCCGGGAATAACCCCTATCTATATAGCTCCGTACAGAATTGAAAGAGTTGAAATCACAGTTGCAAGAGTTGATCAGTAGAGGATTTTCATGATCGAGTTTCTCACCTTGGGGTGCTCCCATTCTATTTGTGAAAAAGAAAGACATCACAATGAGAATGTGCATTGATTACCGTCAGTTGAACAAGGTAACTATAAAGAACAAATATCCTCTACCTAGAATTTATGATTTATTTGATCAGTTGAAATGAGCCACTATATTTTCAAAGATATATTTGAGATCGGGATACTATCAGTTGCGAGTAAAAGATTCAGACATTCTAAAAACTGCTTTTAGAATGGGGTACGGGCATTATGAGTTTTTAGGTATGCCTTTTGAACTAGCAAATGGTCCTAATATTTTTATGGATCTGATGAACAGAATTTTTAGATTGTATTTAGATCGATTTGTTGTATTCATTGACGACATTTTGATTTATTCGCGCGATGAAATTGAGCATGCTGAACATTTGAGTATCGTGCTGCAAACTCTACGAGATAAGAAATTGTATGCAAAGTTTACTAAGTGTAAATTCTGGTTGCGTGAAGCTGGTTTTCTGGGACATATTGTGTCAGCATTTGGTATACGAGTTGATTCGAGCATGATTTCAGCAATTTTAGAGTGGAAGTCTCTGAAAAATGTATCTAAAGTTCGCAGTTTTTGGGACTTGTTGGCTATTATTGAAGGTTCGTAAAAGGCTTTTTGATGATTGCTACTCCATTAACTAGACTACTTCAGAAAGATGTGAAATTTGAATAGTCCGATAAATGTCAGAAAAGTTTTGATCAGTTGAAAGCTCCTTTAACTGAAGCTCTAGTTTTGATACAACTAGAATCAGGTAAAGAATTCATGATTTATAGTGATGCTTCCTTGAACAGTCTGGGATGTGTTTAGATGCAGGAAGGAAAAGGTATAGCTTATGCCTCGAGACAATTGAAGCCGCATGAAAATAATTATCTAATGCATGACCTAGATTTAGCTGAAATTGTGTTTGCTTTGAAGATTTGGCGTCACTATCTCTTCGGTGAAAAATGCCATGTGTTTTCGAATCATAAAAGTCTAAAATATTTGACGACTTAGAAAGACCTAAATTTGTGACAAAGAAGATGGTTAGAACTATTGAAAGACTATGAACTTGTGATAGATTATCATTCGGGTAAGGCAAATGTTGTAGCTAATGCATTGAGTCAAAATTATTGTTTGCGTTATGTGCGATGAATGCTTATTTAGATTTGTCTGATGATAGTTCAGTTTTGGTTGAATTGAAGGTGAAATCGTTGTTTTTACAGCAAATATGTGAAGCTCAGAAAATTGATAATGAAATGCTTGCAAAACAAGCTCAGTGTGATTTGAACTCCGATTTTGAATTTTGAGTTGATGATGATGAATGTTTGAGGTTTCGAGATCGATTATGTGTTCCGAAAATCCAGAGCTGATTCAGTCGATTTTGAAAAAAGCACATAATAGTCGTCTATCTGTTCATCCAAGTAGTACAAATATGTACCATAATTTGAAGCAACTTTATTGGTGGCCTAGTATGAAGTGGGATATCTCTGATTTTGTATTGAAATTTTAATCTGTCAGCAAGTTAAAGCTGAACATCAAGTTCCATCTGGTTTGTTACAACCGATAATGATTCTTGAGTGGAAATGGGATAGAGTGACGATAGATTTTGTTTCAGGGTTGCCTTTGACTCTGAGAAAGAAAGATGCAATCTGGTTTGTAGTTTACAAATTGACAAAATCAGCACATTTTATTCTGGTAATATCTAATTACTTACTTGATAAATTAGCTGATCTTTATATTTTTTATATCGTGAGATTGCACGGGGTGCCACTATCTATTGTGCCAGACAGAGATCTGAGGTTTACTTCACGATTTTGGAAGAAACTGCAAGAGGCTTTAGGTACTAAACTACATTTTAGTACAGCTTTTCACCTACAGATAGATGATCAATCTGAGTGGATCATTCAGATACTCGAGGATATGTTGAGATGTTGCATTCTTGAGTTTAGTGGTACGTGGGAGCAATATTTGCCATTGATTGAGTTGCGTATAATAACAGTTTTCAATCGAGCATCAAAATGGCACCTTATGAGGCTTTGTACACAAATGTCGAACACCGTTGTATTGGACTGATATAAGTGAAAGTAAGATACACGGGATTGATTTGATCAAAGAAACTAAACAGAAAATGAAAGTGATTCATAAAAGTCTGAAAGCCGCATCAGACCGTCAAAAATCTTATACAGGCTTGAAACAAAAGGATATTGAGTTTAAGGTCTATGAGAAAGTGTTCTTGAAAGTATCTCCATGGAAGAAAATACTTCGTTTTGGCAGAAAAGGCAAATTGAGTCCATGGTTCATCGGGCCGTATAAAATTATTGAATGTATTGGACCTGTTGCATGTAGATTGTTGCTACCACCGAAGCTAGAAAAGATTCATAATGTGTTTCATGTCTCAATGCTTCGATACAGATCTAACCCATCACATGTGATTTTTCCGTTTGAGATTGAAATCCGATCCGATATGACTTATGAGGAAGAACCGATCCGGATTATAGATCGTGAGGTGAAAGAATTGAGAAATAAGAAAATCTCATTAGTGAAAGTCTTATGGCATCGACACAGAGTGAAAGAGCCTATGTGGGAGCCTAAAGATATTATGAGACAACAATATTCAAATCTGTTTAACGGTAAGATTTTTGGGGACGAAAATCCCTAAAGGGGAGAATATTGTAGCAATTCGGTTTAGACCTTAGTAGAAATAGTGGTTTCGGGACCACAAATTTGTGTCAAAAAATATGTAAATAGTATTTTCTATGCTTACAGTATGTGAATAAGCATGTGTGAAATTCCTGTGAATTAATTTTATTGTTTGTGTGCTTAATTTGAGGAAAGGACTAAATCGCATAAAAGATAAAAGTGACATTCTATATGTTAAAGTGCTAAATTGATTTGTTCTTTTAATTGGAGGTGTTTATGTTGCAATTATACCATGATAAATAGTGATGGGCGGTAAAGGTTGTGAAATATACATGTATTATATGTTTTAATTAAAAGGTTAAAATTGGAAATTGATTATTAAAGAAATATTAATAAAACAAAAGGCTAAAATAAGCCATGTTCTGTAACAACCCGATTTTGACCCTAATCCAAATAGTGGTTTCGAGACCACAAATCTGAGTTTGAAAAATATTTTAATATTATTCTGTGTTAATTATGTGTGAATTTACATGTGTGAAAGTTTTGTGAATTAATTTTATTGTTTGTGTGCTTAATTTGATAAAAGGGCTTAATCGTGTAAAATGAAAATTTGATGGTTAAATAAGAAAGCGCCTAATTGTTGTTGTCTTTATAATTGGGAGGCTTTATGTTGTAATTTAGCCAAAAGTGAGAGTAGTGGACGACGTTATGTTAAATTATATAGCTTATTTTATTAAGCATAATGGTTTAATAAATAATATATTACAAGGTTATTATAATAAAACAAACATAAAAAATAAAAGAAAAAAAGAAAGCATTATGTTCTCATCTTCTTTTGACTGAAACTAAGGAAAAGAAAAAGAAATAAGAGAGCTAGGGAATTTGACCATTGTTGAGTTAAATTAAGGTATGTATTTTACTCGATTTTTTGATAGTTTTTATGTTTTTGATATTGTTGCTAAGTTATCTTCAAAGCCTGTGTCTTAATTTTTGAATTTGATGATGATGTTGTGTTTTGCCATTGATGAGTTTATGAGTTTTATGACGTTTGATGATGAATTATGAAATATATGTGTTAGATTCATATGTTTTGTCTTTAAATTTTTGATGAATTTGAGTAATTTGGACTAAATTGTGAAAATAAATTTTGAGGAGTAAAATGTGAAATTAATGAAATGTATGGACTTGTAAGGGCATGGGTGATATTCGGCCTAGCTATGGTGATGTGAAATTTTGTGTATTTTGTGTTTTATACGATAGGGACTAAATTGTAAAAAGTGTAAAATGTCAGGGGAAAATGGTAATTTGCACATTTATGTGTTTTTTTGGATTAAATTGAATGAATCTGTGGTTAAATTAGTTAAATCTGAATTTATTTAGATCAAGAACGGAAGAAAATGGAATTAGATCGGGGGAAATCAAAAGTAGACGAATAGTCGATTAAACCGTTCGACAACATCTGAGGTAAGTCTACAAGCATATAAATGTTGTTAAATTGAAAATATATATATTTTTATGTGTTGAATTGAATTTTAAGAATATATATGTGAATTGGCCGATTGTGACTAAGCTTGGAAGATAAGCTACGAGTTCAATTCGATCGAGATACGTTATCCGAAAGTCCCATACGAACCCTAAGAATAGATAAGATACATATGTCATGACATAGGATTTTTGACTTGTGTTTACGTGTAAGACCACATCTGGGACATTGGCATCGATTTATGTTTACGTGTAAGACCATGTCTGGGACATTGGCATCGTATTTGATTCGTGTAAGACCCTATTTGGGACAATGGCATCGATATGTTATTGCATGTAAGACCATGTATGGGATGTTGGCATTGTACGAGCTTCCGCCTATCTGAATATCCTTTTTAATTTTGAACAGTTCAACGAGAAATGTGAAGTAAAGACTGAATGTGAAATTGAATTACAGGTTCAGGTATGTGTTAGTTATTTGTTTATACGGAAACAAGGTAAGTTGGTTATTTGAATTGATAAAAGGTTATTTGAATATGAATTATGTGCTAACCTATTTGAACAAATACATGATTCGGCCTATTGATGTATTTGTAATAATGAAAGTGAAATTATATATATGTATATGATTGTTTATATTCGACCATTAATATGTATGTGTGATTAAAGTATGACCTTTGTAGTAAATGATTTCTTTGTATTGGAAATTTTGTGTATTTGACCTTAATAGTAAAATGTTAATATGCCTTTGTTAATATATATGTTTTTGCTTATGACTTACTAAGCTTAAATAGCTTCCTCTGTGTGTGTTTTTGTTTACCCTGTTTTATGGATTTTTTGGAGTCACGATATGAGCTCGGGGATCGTCAGCAAAGCCTATCACACTAGCGACAGTTTTTCAGTATTTTACTAAGTTGAATTTGGGCTTATGGCATGTATAGCATAGATGGAATGCTTGATTTTGGAACATGTATATATTTAGCCATGTGAAAGTGGCTTGATCACTATGTTTAAATTTGGTTATATGTGTAATTGGTTAAGTGCTTGATACGTTTGGTTTTAGCAATTTGGCCTTGGCTTATCATATGCAAAACATGGATGCTATGTTTATGTTTGTGTGTGTATGATTTCTGTTAAGGTGAGTTTATGTGTAACTTGTCTAAAATGCTTTGTTAATGATAGATGAAATTAGTCATGTAATTTGGTATTTAGGAAAATGAGGATTGCTTGGTGAATTATGATAAGTGTCTTGTAATTGGTACGTTTGTGATGAATTAAACTTGAAATGATTGTGAATAGATTGAGCTAATTGTGTATAAGATGGTGTCCTTGATATACATTTGAATGCTTGAATAAGTTGGTTATTTTGGTATGAATTGAACAGGGATGATGTTGGAATGTGCTTGTAGGGATAGCCCAAAGTGTGGGAGGCATTTTGGCCTTGAAAATGGCCTATAATTGTCCACACGGTTGAGCACACGGGCATGTGGCTCGATCGTGTTCTTCATGGTTAAAATTTCAAAACAAGTCAATCTCAACCACGAGTAAGACACACGAGCGTGTGATTGGCCATGTGGTACAAGTCAGTGTCGACCAAGGGTGAGGCACAGGGCATGTCTCAGGCAGTGTGGACAAGTCAGTATGTATGCCCTATTTTGACACGGCTTAGACACATGGGCGTGGCTGAGGCCGTGGGAGGCACACAGCCTGCCTACACAGACGTGTGAACTCTATAACTTAGAAAAATTTAAATTTTTGAGAATTTCTGTATGTGTTCTGTTTAGTCCCAGCCCCTTTCTAAATCTTGATTAAGGTCTCGTGGGCCTATTTAAGGGACACTTTGATGTGATTTGTCAAATTATGTTATGGAATGTCCGTAAAAGTTTTTGATTATCCGATGATTCCTCTTGACCCTAAATCGATGATGGTTATGGGTTAGGGGTGTTACATGTTCATCTTTTATTGTATCAAAAATAAGATAAGAAAGAAAGGTTCAAGTTCTTTTTGAATTCGACACTCATCTAGTTCAATTAAGGTATGGATTTTATTCGGTTTTTGATAATTTCTACATTTTTGCAATTATTGCTTTGAGTACTACAATACCCATGCCTTAATTTTGGAATTTGATGATGATTTTGAAATGTGCCATTGATGAATATTTGAGTTTTGTGATAGTTGATGAAATATGAAATATATGTGCTAGATTAACATGTTTTGTCTTTGGATTTTTGGTGAATTTGAGTAATTTGGACTAAATTGTGAAAATAATATTTTGAGGGACTAAAATGTAAAATAAATGAAATGTATGGACTTGTATGATCATGATGGAAACTCGACTAAGAACGGGTACAAGGGAATTTTGTGTATTTTGTGATTTTGTGAAATAGGGACTTAAATGTCAAAATGTGAAAATATGAGGGCTAATTTGTAAATTACCTTAAACGTGTGTCTTTGGATTGAATTGAATGATTTGGTGAATAAATGAGTTAAATTTGAATATGTATAGATCAAGAACCAAAGAAAACAGATTTAGATCGAGGAAAGTCGAAAGTGATCGAATAGTAGAAACGGTCCGTCTATATCCGTACGAGGTAAGTCTATATACAAATAAATGTATTTAAGTTGATTTATTCATGTTCACATAATGTGTAATTGTGATGAATGGTTTTTAAAGATATATATGTGAAATTAGAGAATGTATCGACAATGTATTGAGGTCCGAAAAGTCCCGTACGAACCCTAGGAATAGATAGGATTCATATGTCATGGCATAGGAATTTCTATATGTGATATCATGTAAGACCATGTTTGGGACGCTGGCGTTGATCTGAGAATTTCATGTAAGACCACGTTTGGGACGTTGGCATCGATTTGAGAATTACGTGTAAGACAATGTCTTGCACATTGGCATCGTATTTGATTCGTGTAAGACCTTGTCTGGGACAGTGGCATCGATATTTGATTACATGTAAGACCACGTTTGGGACGTTGGCATTGTACGAGTATTTTGAATATCCAAGTATCCTATTTGATTCCAAATGGTTCTATGGGCAATTCCGCGAAATGAAAGACTATGTGAAATATGTAATCGATTCAGGTACATTTGAAATGTATACTATGATTGAGTATGAAAGGTAAGTATATGTGATTGTGCACAAGTGAGATATGTGCATAGATTCACTGAGATAAAATGTGGTATATGTATGATTGTAATATGATCAGAAGAGATACTTTGATGTATGAATTGTTAGTAAGTAAAGGCTAAATAAATGAGCCAAAGAAGAATTATGAATTTGCAATTGAGATATATTAATGATCTTATATTTGATATGTTTGTAATGTTATATGTTAAGTTTATTTGTATATGGCTTACTAAGCTTTTGAAAGCTTACTCTGTGTGTGTTCACATTGTTTTATAGATCGCTAAAGCTACGGAAGGCTCAGGGATCATCAAGGATCATCACCACACTATCAAACTCTATTTTGGCACCCTTTTGAATGTGTACATATTCAAGTATGGCATGTATAGTCTAGTTGAAATGTTTGATGTTTTGAGTTGTATATAAAGTTATGTGATATGGCTTGTAAATGGATGTGTAAATGGTCAAATTTATGATAAGTTTTATGATGCAAAGTTTATATGTTTTGGATGAATAGTTAGTATATTTAATTGGTAAGTTTTTTAATGGTTTATGCTTAGAAATGATTGAGATTAGAATGAGATAAATGTTGCATAAATTGGTTTGATTGACTTGCTCTTGAATGGTTAGAAAAGATGGACTTTTTGGCATGATTTGGTTGCTTTTGGTGTTTGGAATGATGTTTGTATGTGTTTGTAGGTATAACCCAAGTGTGGGTGGCAAATTGGCCTTTCAAGTGTCCTATATTTGCCCACAAGGTTGAGCACACGGTCGTGTGGCTCGACCGTGTCCTTCGTGGTTCCATTTTAGAACAAGTTAGCTTCGACCACGGGCTGGACACACAGGCGTGTGATTGGCCGTGTGGTGCAAGTTAGTGTCGACCACATTTGAGGTACACGGGCGTGTCTCAGGCCGTGTAGACAAGTTAGTATGTATGCCCTATTTTGCCATAGCTTAGACACACGGGCATGTCTAAGGCCGTGTGATGCACACGACCTACTCACACGGGCGTGTGACCTTTGTAGCTTTGAAAAATGTTAAATTTTTAGAAAACTTTGTATGCATTCAGTTTAGTCTCGACCGCTTTTTAATGCATGTTTAAGGTCTCATAGACCTGTTTAAGGGACACTTTAAATTGATTGATTAAATTATGATATGAAGTGTTCGTAAAAGTTTCGATTTGTCCGGTAATGCCTTTAACCCTAGTCCGGCAATGGTTACGGGTTAGGGGTGTTACATAGAAAATTTTGAACTTCAGATACATTTCTCAGAGGTTTCCAATCTATAATTGTAGAAATCTTACTCGAGTCAACTCTAATACCTTCAGCTAAAACGATATGCCCCAGAAATCTACCTTCTCGAAGCCAAAACTCGTATTTGTTGAACTTTTCAAACAATTGCTTGTCTCTCAAGGTTTGTAACACTATTTTCAAATGCTCAGCATGCTCTAATTCATCTCAAGAATAAATCAGAATATTGTAAATAAATACAACAACAAATCTGTCTATATGCGGTCTGAAAATCCGATTCATCAAATCCATGAAAACTACAGGCAAATCCAAAAGGCATAACAAGGAATTCATAATGTCCGTACCTTGTTTTGAACGGTGTTTTTGATACATCAACATCTTTAACTCGCAACTAATAATAGCTAGATCTCAAATCAATCTTAGAAAACACTGTAGCCCCTGTTAACTGATCAAACAAATCATCAATTCTCGATAGAGGATATTTATTCTTTATCATAACCTTATTGAGCTTTCAATAGTAAATACACATTCTTATTATCCATTCTTTCTTCTTTACGAATAATACTGGTGCACCCTAGGGTGAGAAACTCGATCGTGCAAAACCTCTATTTGTTAACTCTTACAACTGAGCTTTCAACTCTATCAGAGCTAGTCTATACAGAGTTATAGATATCGATGAAGTTCCCAGTACTAAATCAATAGCAAACTCAACCTCTCTTATCAGTGGCAAACCCGATAACTCTTCTGGAAACACATTTGGATACTCGCAAACACCTGGTATTGATTCAATCTTTGATTCTGACACTTTTGTATCAAGTACATATACAAGATATGCACCACATCCCTTTTTCACATATTTTTGAGCTAACATTGAGGAAATTACAGCTGGTAAACCACTCAGACCATTTGATTCGATTCGGAGGGTCTCATTATTCTGAAATTTCAACTCAATTGTCTTTCGTCTACAATTTACTATAGCATCATGTAATGTCAACCAATCCATACCCATAATTACATTGAAATCGTCAAATAGAAACAACATCAAATCAACCGGAAAAGAGTAACCCGAGTCATTAACGGGCAATTCTTGCAAACTTTGTCAACCAGGACATATTTGCCTAAGGGTTTGACACTTTTATAACAAACTCAGTAGAATCAACAAGTAAATTCTTACTAGATACTAAATTCACACATATATATGAATGAGTTGATCTTGGGTCTATCAATGCTACTACATCAATGTCATAAAGAGAGAATGTACCGGTAATAACATCTAGAGATGACTCTCCTTCGCGAGCGTGAATAGCATAGGTTCTGGCAGGTGTTCTAGCCACAGATCTCACAACAGTATCTCGTGTTGCACCTCTACTACCACTCACATTTCCAACATTACGGGTGGTCTCCCTCTCGCAGTCGTGTTGTTTGATCTTACATCCTAAGATTTATCTTTCTCATCTAACTCAGGATAATCTCGAATGAAATGTTCATGTGAAACACATCTAAAACAGGCTTTTTCATTCATTCTACACTCTCTAAAATGTTGTTTTCCACATCCTCCACATTCAGGTTTATTCCATCTAGCATTACCCACATTTTCCATTGACATAGCTGGAGTTTTTGAACTCATAAATTGCTTCCCACGATCTCTATTAGAGTACTCCACTGATGCATTTGATCGACTATAAACATCTTGTGATTTCTTGGATAAAAAGTGATAGGGTTTATTCATCAATCTCTTTCTTGAATCTCTAGCTTCAAAATCAGCCTTTCTCTTTTCTTTGCCCAGTTCTTCAGCTTTGCAAGCACGATCGATTAGTACCACAAACTCTTTCAACTCTAGAATTCAAACTAACAATCTGATATCTTCGTTCAATCCGTCTTCAAATCTTTTGCACATAATAGCTTCCATTGAAACACATTCTCAGGCATATTTACCGAGCCTCACGAATTCTAGTTCATATTATGTCACAGACGACGGCCTTGTTTTAATTCTAGAAATCTTTGCGTTTCTGATCAATGAACCTCTGTCTAATATATTTCTTTCTAAACTAAGATTGAAAGAAATCCCACATAACTCGTTCTTTCGGTACCACTGATGTCAAAGTATTCACCATTGATACCCAGTGTCTCTCAACAAGGATACAACACATTTAATGCATTTTTCGGGTGTACACGACAACTCATCAAATACTCTGATTGTATTTTCAAGCCAAAATTTAGCTCTCTTAGGATTATCGTCAACTGTTTCCTTGAACTCTTTAGCCCCATGCTTACGAATTTTATCAACAGGTGGCTTGTTCAATCGTATAGGATCAATAACTTAACGTATTGCGGGGATTGGTTGAGGAATTGGTAGGGGTGGAGGTTGTTGAGCTGTCTGATTCATTCAAACGAACTCCATAAACCACTCATTCATCATTTGGAAAAAGGCTTGTTTAACCTCTCCTCCCTGACTACCCGACACGGGTCTAGATTCAGAAGGTGTTTTCCCTTGAGCGAGAGTTGGTGCACTACTTTCAACCTCATCAACTACAGCATGATCAAGAACCATTTACTATACGAAAGCACATTTTAAATTGTGAGGAATCATCACACTATCACAGGTTATATATGGCATGTATAGCTAGACTCTCACACACACTACGTTAGTCGTAGAATTGACTAACCTAGCTCTGATACCAATAAATGTAACACCCCTCACCCGTATTCAACGCTAGAATAGGGTTACGGAGTATTACCAAACTTACAAAACATTTAAACATCCATTTAGCATACATTTTCTCAATTCAAGCATTCATAATTCAATCTCAATTAATTTGTCCCTTATACGATCCTATGAGGCCCTGAACATGCTTTGAGAGTGGTACGGGACAAAATTGGTAACTCAAGAAACTTTCACGAAACTTTGAAAATTTTTCTCAAAATAGGGGGCACACGCCCGTGTTGGCCAGGCCGTGTTCACACACGGCCACCAGACACGCCCATGTCACAAGCCGTGTGGACATTTAAAATAGGAGCACGTGGCCATGTCCCAGCCTGTGTCTTACCCCGTGTAACTCTTTGAATTGGGTCACACGGCAAACATACACTCCCGTGTGGCTAGCCAGTGTACCCTAAAGATGGCTATATACTCCCGTGTACCAGGCCGTGTGCTAGGTCGTGACAAACCTGTAGGGTATATTGACTTATGCCACACAACCAAGTCACATGCCCGTGTGGAGCATACTAACATGTTTGTAATTTCAACACTAGGGGCTACACGGCCGTGTAACATGACCGTGTGTCACACACGGCTGAGACACATGCCCGTGTCTCTGCCTATATGGACAAAAATAGCCTATTTACCAAGCCATTTTTCCACCCATTTTGCACATACCTATACAAGCTCAAACAGTTCCATTTCAAGACACAAATAAGCAGCCAAATATTATCAACCAATATTCAATTTATACCATTTCATTACCAGCCATTCAAGTCACAAAGATGCCACAATTTGCTAACTAACTTCATACCTAATTCACATATACAATTCAATTTACTAAAACATTCCAAACATGCATTACCATTCACCAATTCACAAGCACATAAATTCTCAAATTATCAACCCTTTTAGCAATCAAATTACCTAATATCCTTAAACATTATAAATTCAACATCAATCACACAACATAGGTCAATTACTAAACTCAAAATAAAATCATTTGCACATTTCTAAACATCATTAAATTTATCATCATAACCAACTCAAATGGCCAAAATACATGTTCATCAAACGTACCCAAAATGAATCAAGCCTATACATGCCATATACCATATATACACAACTTCAAAAGTACCAAAATAGATGTTCGATAGTGCGATGAAGTCTCTGATGATCCCCAGATCCGAGCTAGCTTCAAAATACTATAAAACATATAAAAATAAACAAAGTAAGCTATAAAGCATAGTAAGTTCATATGTAAAATGAAATAATCTCATCATTCATTAACATTTCTAAATAGATAACATAGATTGCATTAATGCATCAATCACTAAGATAACATAAAGTTCTCAACTTCCATTAGCTCATTATTCAAGTTAACATAAAGTTCTCGACTTCCATTAGATCATTATTCGAATAGTTTTCTGTACATACCTGTACCGATACGTATCTATTTCTCACCAATTCACTTATCAAAATCATCCGAGTTTATAAAAGCTTACAGTACAAGTAGATTGATTTTTGATGTTGTAGTCCAACTATGGTCTTACACATACATTGCCACATGGTCTTTCATTCACATGCCATAACCTGGTTATTGTAACATCCTAGATTGGGGGCTCTACATTTGTGATGCGTTGTGTGTGCATGCCATGATGTGTGTGTGTGTGTGTTTGGTGTGTTTGGAGTTTTCGGGAAGGCTTGAGGTTAACCCTGAGCCTTGGTAGAAATTTTGTTTTTAGACTTTGCAAGGGAGAACTAGGTGAAGTGGGCCTTAAGGGTACTTGAATGGGAAAGTTAACACAAAAATCTAGTTGGTAAAGTGGCAAGGAGGTGCCACTAAGCGCATAGGAAGGTGACGCCACAAGGGATTTGGAGAGAGCAGGTTCAAATCCCATGTTAAGAAAAAAGGAGTGTTTTTTTTAATATATGTGCCAGAGGAGTGAGTGGTGGTTTCAGCTCGGACTCTAAGGGAGTGAGTGTGGATTGAGTCAGAAGATAGGAAGATGAGGATAAGAGAAAAATGAAGGATAGGATAGAGGAGAAAGAGGTGGCCGACTGTGGGACTGTGTGCAAGGGGGAAATCGATTGAAGTGGCTAAGGGCATGCCAAAATTTTCATTTGGTTAAGGGTGTGTCAAAATTTCTTTCTTTTTTTCCTGAAGCATAGTTTTTCTTCTTCTTTTTCCTCCTATTTTTGTCATTAGAGGATTTCCTCTTCTCTTCTTCTGCCAAAACTGAAACTCCTAAGTCACTGTTTGGAGTATCTTTGTTTTTCTTTCAACTTTCTCATCCAGTTCTTTTCTACCTTATTCATTGTCGAATCTACCTAGCCTCTTTGCTGTTCATCTTCTTTCGAATCTTACTTAAAAGCTGAAAACTCCTAGATCTCATTTATGGCTTGGTTTTATTGCTTTCAACATTTCAATCTTCTTCTTTAATTGCTGAATCTTCTTGCAAGTGGTAGTTGAGATCTTCTGTAGAGGTAAGTGTCGACTTGTGCTATTATTTTTGTAATTTTTTTCAGCTTTTGAGGCCAAAGCCGAATGGCTAGTTGGTTGTTAGGGCCATCTTTAGTTTGACATTTTCTCTAACCTCGTGTTCTTTTTGGGCGACATTCCGGGATTTGAAGGAGATCTAATCGCCTAGGTTTCTAAGTCAGAAATCGGTAGAATTCGAACCATATTATTTCTTTTGGGATTTCAAGGTAAGGATTTCAATTCTCCCTAAGTTGATCAATCGGTTTCTTTTCGTTATTCATGCCTTAACCTAATGTTTCATTAAGCAATCATCATAGTACCTTCTTACCAAGATCGTTCATGGACTCGAATGTCAGCAAATCAAAGGAAGGGGTTAGATCTGTAGTCCCAGCCCCAATGTTCAAGAACGCGCGATGTTGTCGCTATTCGTGATTGGCCACTTTGGGTTGTGGGCGGCTTCGAAAGCGTAACAATAGGCAGATAGTGGTAGTTTCGGCTAGCAATAGTGTCGACATAGAGAGTGTCATCTTACGTTTTATCAGGTGTGTAAACTTTCAAACACACTATACTATAATTGTACTAACGTTTGTATGGGTTGAAATGCCAGAAAAAGGGCTGTATAGACAGTCGTGATGCCCTTAGGGGTAAGGCTAGGATTGCCAGGTACGTGACTATATCGTTTCTTTGCATAGCCGAATGTAGGTGTGGCAGACTGATGTGTTATGAATAGCATGTTGCATTGTTAGGTTTTGTATGTAGATCATGGGTATGGGTTTGATATGAATGGGAAGTGCTTAATTGGTCACGTAGTGATCGGTGGCTTTGCCACGATATATATATACATATGTTCATACATTATTCTTGGTCACATTGTGATCGGTGGCTGTGCCACGAAATAATATTTGGTCACCTAGTGATCGTGTTTAATTGGCAGCATGACTGTCGTGATGGAGTGTAGCGGATGGAGGGTTGATTATAGAAATCCCCATGGTGTGATTGGTTGGTATGAGTTGGTGTGTAGCGGATGGAAAAACTAGGTTTGGGTTGGGCTTATTGCATTCATATGTGTATGATGATATGTGGGCTAAGGCCAATGTGTGATTGTGGATCGGATGCAGTATGTATAATGTGGGAGATTTTTACACACTGAATCTTGGTGACTCACTCCTTTTCCTTAACTTTTCAGGTGAGTAGCAGCTCGTGGATGCAGGAGCTGAGGCAAACTCGTGGAGGCCATAATTTCGATTTCTTTTCTTTATAGTTTCGGCATTACTATAAGTTTATATTTTTTTTAATTTGGGCTTCTCATTATGTAATAAGGCCTTTCAAGGTTGTACTTAGGGTTTTTTTTTGTGTTTACTATTTATAACAAACTCGACACCTCGGCAGTTTAAATATTAAAGTAAAAGTGGAGTTTCTTTAATCAAAACATCAATGTTTTCAAAAGACTACGAAATATTCGGAAAAAGTTTTCTTCCAAATCGCCGATTTTTTTTCTAAGATTTAATTAAGACTGTATTACACTTCACCCTGTGACATACCAGATTCGGTTGTAACGTATGGGCCGGGTTTGGGGTATTACAATTATGGTCTTATTTTCTAATTTTCCATAGCCCAGCTATGGTCTTATTTAGCAATTCTTCTTACTTGAACCGTATATTTAATTCAAAATCTTCCAGATTTAACCAATAAGATAAATACAATCACATTACCATCCTTCAATTAAATAAATACACATTTAAGTTCAATTATATGAAGTTATCTCGTGTAAGGAAATGACAAAACGGACCAACTAATTAATTACTTTGCTTTTTCCCCTATCTAAGTCTGAATTCCTCTTTTCTTGATCTATAAGTAATCAAAATAAGCTTATTTATTCCTCTATTTATTCAATTCAATCTAAAACATGCATTTGAGCTATTTTACACATTATCCCCTAAAGTTTTACATTTTTACAATTTAGTCCTTATTACACAAAATCACAAATTCATGAAATTCACAATAAACCCATGCTAGCCGAATTACTACTATGCACCTAACAACCCATATTTTTCATTTATTTCACATTTCTATCACACAATTTACACATTTCTCAATTAAATCCCTATTTTGCATTTTTCTCAAAAATCACTTAACAAAACTTGTTTAACTATTAACAAACATTCAAAATCTATCATCAATCATCAAAACTCATGCATATTCATCAATGGAAACATTCAAAACCTTTAATAGTTTTGCAAATTAGTCCCTGGGCTAGCTAGACTAAGCTGTAACGATTACAAAAACATAAAAATCATTAAAAACGGGCTAAAATTGCATACCTAATTGAAGGAGAAAAGATTGCCAAAATTCAAGCCCTAAAATGGCTTTTCTTCTTGCTAAAATTCAGCTAGAGAAGATGATACAAAGCAATTTTTTTTTTTTTGGTTTTATTTATTTTATCTTTAATTGCTAATTTACCAAAATAACCTTAATTAATCACACTAATTACAACAATACCAATTTCATAATTGTCCACTAACTTAATAATGGTCTAATTACTAATTAAGGACCTTAACTTTAAGGTTCTATAGCTATTAGATACTTTTAGCTAATAGAACTCCACTTTTACACTTTACGCAATTTAATCCTTTTTATCAAATTGACCATTCAAATGATAAAATTTCTTAACAAAAGTTTTACACAATCACTCAATCATGCAGTAAACTTTAAAAAATAATAAAATAAATATTTTAACCTCAAATTTGTGGTCCCAAAACCATTTTTCCAATTTGACCAAGAACGGGCTGTTACAAGGATAAAGTTTAATACCAACCTCAACTTCACATGTCACCCCAAACCCGGTCTATGCGTTAAGACTAGATTTGGTTTGTTACATGGATCGAACTATCTTAATAATTACAGTGAGTTGAAATCTTCAAAATAATTTTTAAATACAAGGTTTAATAAAAATCAAAAGAATATTTTAAATTTGATGTATATTAGAAAATATTAGTTGAAAACAACCTTAATATTGTATTATCAAAATCCTTAAGTAAATTTTTATAAGAGTTCAAAATACTAAAAAAAAATTATAAAGGAATTTCATATATTTAAAACCCAAATTATTTTAAGAAAACATCATATAATCATCACCCATATTAAAATGTCCAAAATATAGTTTAAAACAACCACACATAAAAATCCATGAAATATTAATAGAGGCCCTTATTACATCAACCCAAAATAGTAATTTATAAAAAAAATACTTATTAAAAAGTTCAAAGTTTAATTAACCCATGTTTTGCAGTATGGCCTCCACGAAGTCATCCTCGGCCCAAGTCCACGTCAATTTCCATTACCTGAGATGAAAAATTTGAGGGAGTGAGTTACTTAGAACTCAGTGTATAACTCACTTACTTTATCCATCGGGCCGATTATCAAGTTATGGATTTGGGCTTAAGCCCATTAGCGAAATTAACAACATAAATAATGATATGCATGCAAAATGAATTTTCCCTCCCAAACCTAATTTCCATCCGCTACACACCCTCGTACCAACCATCACACCTGTGGGGATCAAGTCAACCCACCCCGCCATCACACCAATCGTAGGCATTAAGCCATTTTATATTTGTAGATTGAGCCAACTAGAACTAGATTGTGACAAAGTCACCGAACTAGAGGCATTGAGCCAATTATTATTTTTGTGGCGAGCCACCAACTAGAGGCAAATAGCCATTTAATATTTTTGTGGCGAGCCACCGAACTAGATTTTGACAACAGCCTTTCTTCTCTTCATCATTTTCCCAACCCATGCAATATGTATGCAAAGTAGTCTATAATCATACCATGATTTTATTAAAAAGGCCTATTAACAAGAGTCAATATTTCCAATTTTATTAAGGCCCAAAATTACAAAATAACATTTGGCCCATTTAGCAATTTAACATCTTAGGCCCAAATTTACGATCTAGCAAGAGTTCGCCCATTTATCGATCTAGCGAGGATTTCAAATTCGTTTAACAATTTAATGAGATTACGGCCCATTTACAATCTATCAAAGATTTCACCCATTTATTATTTATCGTGATTTGCCCATTTTACTAACAAGCAATATTTTTCCCATCTACTAATTATCAAACTTATCGGCCCATTTTACGAAGACATGAAAATTTATATTTTACCATCTAACTCATCGAGGGCTTTTTGTAATTTTCACCATATTAACTGCTTTCATGTAATTTCACCAAATACCGGTTATTACGTTTTATCTTGATCTAGTCGTTTTTACGATTTTACTCAATACCACGAATGACGTCCAAACCCGAGAAAAGTGTGAAGTTACACACCTTGATATCGTAAGTACTAAACCTTCCCGCTCTTCAACACCTAAACATAATACGATCTATTAGGACACTATCATGTATAAAAATATGCTATTGATATTCGATCCAAATCCTTACCCTCTTGACTTTGAATCACTTCAATTTTCGATTTCTCCTCGTTTATCGATTCGTTATTCGATGAGAACCCACTAACGTACAAAGGCTCGGAAGTACGAACTACTTCAAATAATTGATTTCCCTCGGTTGATAGTCCGCAACCCGGTGGAAAATCCCGGATTCCTGAAACTGCCCTTCGTTTATACTTAGGGGAAATAGTGGATCCGCCCCTCTTACGAAGACTAAACACCGCCCTTTTCTTCCCTATTTTGAATGTCTTTAATATCAAAAGATCATTAATCCTAATAATAATATATCGAAATAATACTAAATATTTTAAAGGCGAGAGTTCCTTACCACAAAGATTCTTGCTCCTCAATAGGAGAGTCGACCAAAAACGTTCCCTCAACACCTTAAATCGATTCCAATGTTCTAAGATACACACGAACACTTGAGTTCCGGTCTTCCTCTATTGTACTACAGTATAACGAAAGAAAACATTAATAGATTGAACGATAAATTCGATCTAAGAGATCCTTCTTATCATCCTCAAGATTCGGCCAAAACCATCATCAACTAAAATAAACTAAAAATAACTCTTACCTAATGTCCACGGTTGAGAAGAATGATTGAGAAGGATGTTTATGAGTAGAGAGAGATTCGACTATGAGAAACCAAAGAAAAGAGAAAATGGTTCGGCAAAGGCACATTAACAATCGGCCATGAGAGAATATAATGGAGAAGGTATGATTGAAAAGAAAATAAAGGGTGAGAGGAAAAGATGATGATGATGGTGATTCGGTTTTCAAAGAGGAGAAAAGAGAAAGTAAGAGATGTGTTTAGGGGCAAGGTACATTCGGTAATGGAGAAAGGAAGAAAAAGAATGATCTTTGGTGTTGGTAATTTTGGCACTAAGAAAAGGCACACAAAAGAATACTAAAGTGATAGCAAAAATGACCAAATGGTCAAAAGAATTTAGGCTTACCAAAAGCTCAAATTCGCCAAAGGAGAAAGGTTGAGAGAAAATGCAAAACTTGCACAAGATGATAGGAATGACCAAAACAAAATCCTACCCTAGCCAAGTTACTAGCATAATCGGCTAACCTCCCCTTAGCCATATTGTCAGTCCAAATTCATGGTCAAATGGCCATGAATTTGTTTCAAAACCTTTTCCTTGATACTTGCCTCATGTCCCCATATCTTTCCAAAGTTTCTTGATTCCATACCATATGTTAAAATTACCTTTTCCTTTAGTCTACTTACCAAAAATAAAACAATACAACTCATCCATCCTTATCCCTTGCCGACACATGCATAGATTAAAGCAAAAATAAAATTTCAGTAGATGCTAACCAAGGATTCAACCACTCCCCTCATGCCACAACTCATACGCCAACACCACCTTACCATTACTCATCTTATGCTACACTTTGACACTTATTTTTACTTAAGTATCAATGTCACTTAATCCACTTCATTAATTTCTCAAAATTAAAATTTATTCCTTTCCTAATAATTCTAAACTCTTCTTCAGAACTATAATAAACACGAAAAGAAGTAAGAAAATTTTCCTTCATAATCTAAGCACCAAAAACATGCATTAAAATCGATACTCGAATTTTAGGGTGTTACATCACAATCTGGTGGCAAACTCGACAACTCTTCTGAAAACATGTCAAGAAATCCTTAACAGTGCGAATATCTTGAACTCTCAACTCCTTACTTACCGAATTCATCACATAAGCTCGATAAGCTTCACAGCCTTTTCCCATCATCTTTTCAGCCCTCATTACCGAAACCGCATTAGACAGAAAACTCGATCTTTCACTAGCAATTATCCAACCCATCACTATTCCTCAAAATAATTCACTTTGTCTAAAAATCTTCCTTAGCCTTATATTCAGTTAACCAATCCATACCAAGAATAAAATGAAAATCATAGAACGACAATTCCATAAGATCAACAGAGAAAACATGCCCTTGTACCATAAGGGGGCATCTACGATACACTTTGTTCACTACTACACTATCACCGAAATAACTAATAACAGTCATACTCATATTAATAATTTCTACTAGGATCCCTAACTTACAAAACAATTCACTCAAGATATATGAATGCATAAAACTGAAATCAACCAACGAAAATAATGGAGTATACTTCAACGTAAAAATACCTGCAATAACATCAGTAAAATATAATAAAGTTCCAATGCACGATTTCAAAAGATGATTTTCATCAAGATGTCATAATTGTGTTAGATTAATTACATTTCTTAACTTAGAATTATTACACTCATGTTTATGTTGTTACGAATAAATTCACAGCAACTCAGTAATTTGCTAACTTATGAATATACTTACCTACCAAAATCCATTTATCTCTTGACTATATCTCTATGTCAATTCAATCGATTAAATAGATTTTAATAAGAAAATGTGTTAATGCACATACATACTTATGAAATTAAAATAATCTCTTGTATATATCTCTACTCCAATTCGAACAATTAATTCAATCTCATAGGCACATAAAAGATTAAGTGAGGTAACAATGTATTCCTACCTTGAAACAGTTTAATCACATTAATCTTGCAAGTTATGCGAGGCAATTGTATCTCTCAATACCGTTGCTAATTTAAACCTCAGCTACCTTAGATGATTAAACATGCACAGATTAAGTATCGTGTCAATTAATTACAATTTCAATCCATTTAAATAATTAATTCATTAGTTACCTTACAATTGTAATGTAAGAATAACTTAGTCATGGTTTTTCTTAATCAAACATCTTACCAAGGCCTATAACAACACAAACACAATTTTAATAAATTCAGAAGATGAAATGCAATCAACCTAACATGAATTAAATTTAAGCCATATCAATTAAATAAATCAGATCAACATAAATATTCATAGACATGTTTATCATAACACAACAGAATTTAAAAAGATAGGGAACAAGAAGCAAATCTGGTGTTTCTCCATGGTTTGGCTGAGTTGCTCCACTCTTCCTTCTTCACTTGTTCTTGTCGAACCAAGGCTTCTATGAACACTTGAATGCTGCTCCAAGTGATGGATGAATGACTCTTTTTCAAGAGGTGAAATCAGCAAGAGGACAAGGGAAAACGGATAGAAAATAAGAGAGAAAGTTGAGAGAAGAGAGAAGAGATGAGAATGTTGTGGTGTGTTTGAAATGAGCAGCCAAGGGGGGTTTTTATATGTTGAGAGGGCTGCTAAAAATAGCCAAAATCAGTAGCCAAAGAGCCCTCCCATGGCCGGCCACACATGTGGCAAGTTTGAAGTTTCCAAACTTGCTATATTAAGGTAGGGGCAAATCTAGAAAGGCACAAATAGTGGATGGGTTTGTTTGCAATTTGAAAAAGTCTTTGTCGAAACCCTTATTTATGTTTTGGAAAAACGGGGATCAACTTTAAAAAGAAAATAGAGTCGCCACCAATCCTTTTTGTTTAGGTGTGATCGGATCACCTATAAAACATTTTGGCCTACAAAATTCAAGAAAATAGGTTTGGAAGTCGGTTACGTACGAGGAAGGATTGGCACCCTCGCAACGCCCAAAATTGGTACCTGATTGATTAATTAATGTCCTAATGTCAAAAATTTGAAATTATTTTAAAATAAAATTCGTTTTAAAAATTTTAAAATAACTCGAATTGGATATTGAGATTCTCTTGTTCCAAAGGAATAAAATATCACATCCAGTATGTTAGGATAGACCATTTCAAACCCTCGATGCCAAGATCATCTCATGATTTCCAAAGCTCATGCATTTGAAATTTTTATAAGGATATTCAATTATTTGGACAAGAAAAAAACCGAAACCCAGCACGGTAGGGTACGATTTCTCGAATTTCCAAACACGAAATATTGCCTTATTTTTTTAAAGAAAACATGGACAAAATTCTAAAAGGATATTTGGTTATTTGGTCAAACGAAAAACCGAAATCCAACACTTCTCGAATTTTCAAACACGAAATATTGCCTTATTTGGAAACACTTTTACTAAGCGATTATAAAATGGACTCAAAAAACATATTTATTTATCTTGTTTGGAACAAGAATGAAATGACCAATATCAATTAAAATGTTAAAATTTGAATCACGATGCGATAATGTAAAAATGGAATAATATACATGGATAAATATTATACAAATGATTGACCATAATATGAAATTTGAAAGGAACAATTTATGTACATACAATGACAAGAAAATTAACACAAATAACATATAGCAAATTTTAAAGTAAATAAGCAAATGGTATACATAAAACAATATGCGTCTATTTAAATAATATACATGTAAATAAAAACTTGATATAAAATAATGTATATATAAAATAATAATGATATATGAAAGTGTTTGGAATAAATAAATATATAATTTAAAATAGGTCCTTTTAAAGAAACAAATTATATACATAAATAGATTTAAAAGAAGATATATGTATATATATATGCATATATGTAAAGAAATTTAAAAGAAAATATTTACATAAAATAATATGAAATCAATAATATATACTTAGAATAAAAAGAATCAATAATATTAATAATGATAATAACAACAATATTAGAATAATGACAAAATAGCAAAAATAACAAAAGAAAATAAAATATAAAAATGAGGCTAAATTAAAATAAAAGCGAAAATCTAGGGAAAAAATAGAAAATAAAAAGAGAAGCACAGGACTCAAATTGAATACACGCCATAGATGAGGGACCATTTGAGAAATTATGCCCGATCACCAAAACGGCGCCGTTCTAACATCCTCATTTAAAAGGCCTGAGGACTAGATTGAAATCACAAAACAATGTCGGGGTCAAATTAAAAAATAAAACAAAACATGAATAGGATAATATTGCATAAAAAATAATGCGGAAGGACTAAACTGGTAATTATACCAATTTTAAAAATGCGTGGATCCTTCCCGGGTCGGGTCAACGTGCGGGTCTTGGCCAAAAATGACGCCGTTTTAGGGCTTAATGCCCCGCCCCCTAAACGACGTCGTATTGCTCAGCTTTAAATAGCAAAAAAAAATCTTAGCAAAAATCATTCTTAAACCGCTTTAAAAAGCAAAGAAAAAGCTCTGAAAGCTCTATAGAGCTACGACCTAGCTCCGTCATCGAGCCACCATGCTCCGCCACCGTTCACCGTCGTGTGCAGTGGTCGGAGACCCAAAAAGTCGGCCATTTTAAACCCTTCAGGCACCCCAAGCACAGATCTAGACTCTAAATACTCAAATCCTTCCCCAAAATCCCCAAACGAAGGCAGTGACCCTTTGGGTTCGACCTTTCCGATTGCGAACAAAGGTAAAAAACCTGTAACACCCCAAACTCGGTCTATGCATTAAGACTAGATCTGGTTTGTTACATAAATCGAACTATCTTAATAATTACGAAGAATAGGAATTTAAAATAGAAATCATTTATAATTACAAGGTTTAATAAAACCAAAAGAGTATTTTAAATTTGATGTATATGAGAAAAACATTTATTGAAAATATCATTAATATTGTATTGATAAAATCCTTAGAGTAAATTTTATAAGAGTTCAAAATATTTAAGAAAATGATAAAGGAATTTCATATATTTAAAACCCAAATTATTTTAAGAAAACAAAATAATTATAAGCCCATATTAATAGTCCAAAACATAATTTAAATCCATCCACACATAAAATCCATAAAACGCTTATAGAGGCCTTATTACATTAAACCCATAATAGTAAATTATAGAAAGTCTTTAATAAAAGTTCAAAGTTTAATTAACCCTCATTCAAGTATGGCCTCCACGAAGTCATCCTCGGCCCAAGTCCACGTCAATTTCCATTACCTGAGATGAAAAATTTAAGGGAGTGAGTTACTTAGAACTTAGTGTATAACTCACTTACTTATTCATTGGGCCAAATCATCAAATCATAGTTTTGGGCTTGAGCCCATTAGCAGGATTAACAATATAAATAATAATATGTATGCAAAATGAATTTTCCCACCCAACCTAATTTCCATCCGCTACATACCCCCGTACCAACCATCACACCTGTGGGGATCAAGTCAACCCACCCCGCCATCACACCAATCACAGGCATTAAGCCATCTTATATTTGTGGCAGAGCCACCGAACTAGATTGTGACAAAGTCACCGAACTAGAGGCATTGAGCCATTAATATTTGTGGCAGAGCCACCGAACTAGAGGCAATTAGCCATTTAATTATTTTGTGGCAGAGCCACCGAACTAGAGGCAATTAGCCATTTAATTATTTTGTGGCAGAGCCACCGAACTAGATTTTGGCAACAGGCCTTTCTTCTCTTCATTATTAATCCCAACCCATGCAACATGTATGCAAAAAAATTTGTCTAAGTTTATATGATGATTTTATCAAAAGATTTGAATAACATAAGAGTCAATATTTCTAGTTTTTATTAAGGCCTAAAATTTCGAAATAGCATTTAGCCCATTTAGCAATCTAGCATCTTAAACCCAATTTACGATCTAGCTAAGAGTTTGGCCCATTTAACAATTTATCAGGCTTTTCGGCCCATTTAACAATTTATCAGGCTTTTCAGCCCATTAAACAATTTTATCAGACTTTCCGGCCCATTTATCGATCTATCAGAGATTTCGGCCCATTTATCGATCTAGCAGAGATTTCGGCCCATTTATCGATCTAGCAGAGATTTCGGCCCATTTATCGATCTAACAGAGATTTCGGCCCATTTATCGATCTAACAGAGATTTCGGCCCATTTTACTAACTAGCATATTTTTCGGCCCATTTTTACGAGACATAAAATTTACATATTAACAACTAACTTCACGATGGCATTTTCGTAATTTTCACAATTTTAATCGTTTTCATGTATTTTCACCGAGATACCAATTAATACGTATTATACCGATTTAGTCGCCTTTACGATTTTACTCAATACCACGAATGACATCCAACCCGAGAAAAGCGTGAAGTTACACACCTTGATATCGTGAGTACTAAACCTTCCCGTCAACACCTAAACATAATACGATCTATTAGAACACTATCATTTATCAAAAATATTCTATTGGGATTTGATCCAAATCCTTACCCCTTTGATTTTGAATCACTTCTATTTTCAGTTTATCCTCGTTTATCGATTCGTTGCTCACTGAAAATCCACTAACATACAAAGGCTCGGGAGTACAAACTACTTCAAATAATTGACTTCCCTTGGTTGATGGTCCGCAACCCGGTGGAAGATCCCGAATTCCCTAAACAGCCCTTGTTTTATATTTAGGGGGAATAGCGGATCCACCCCTCTTACGAAGACTATGGACTGCCCTTTTTTTGCCCTATTTTGATTGTCTTCAATGACAAAAGATCATTAATCCAACTTAAGAATATATCAAAATATAACTAAAGGTTTTAAGAGTAAGATTTCCTTACCACAAATATCCTTGTTCATAATAAGAGAATCGACCAAAATGTTCCTTAACACCTTAGATCGATTCCAACGTTCTATGATACTCACGAACACTCGAGTTCCGATCTTCCGCTATCGCACTAAAGTATAATAATAAAAAAATGTTAATAAAATGAACGATTATTTCGATCCAAGAAATCCTTCTTACCACCATCAATATTCGGCCAAAACCATTATTAACTAACATGAACTAAAAAGAACTCTTACCTATTCTCCACGGTTGAAAAGAAATGATTGAGAATGATGTTTAGGAAAAGAAAGAGATTCGGCTATGAGAGAAAATAATGGAGAAGGTATGATTGAAAAAAAAAAAAAAGGTGAGAGAAAAAGATGATGATGATGGTGATTCGATTTTCAAATAGAAGAAAAGAGAACGTAAGTGATGTGTTTAGGGGCAAAGTACATTCGGCAATGGAGAAAGGAAGAAAAAGAATGATCTTTGGTGTTGGTAATTTCGGCACTATGAAAAGGCACACAAAAGAATACTAAAGTGATAAGCAAAATGACCAAATGGTCAAAAGAATTAAGGCTTACCAAAAGCTCAAATTCGCCAAAGGAGAAAGGTTGAGAGAAAATGCAAAACTTGCACAAGATGATAGGAATGACCAAAACTAACTCCTAATCCTAGCCAAACTACTAACATATTCGCCACCTCCCTTTAGCCACAATCGTCGTCCAAATTCATGGTCAAATGGCCATGAATTTGTTTCAAAACCTTTTCCTTGATATTTGCCTTATGTCCCCATATCTTTCCAAACTTTCTTGATTCCCTACCATAAGTTAACAATTACCTTTTTCCTTTAGTCTACTTACCAAAAATAAAACAATACAACTCATCCATCCTTATCCCTTGCCGACACATGCATAGGTTAAAGCAAAAAATAAAATTTCCTTGTTGCTTGTCGGTGTTTCAACTCCTTCCTCTAGGAACACTTATGGCGCCATCTCCTCTTTACTACTAACTCACTTATGCCAAATTTTAGCACTTAATTAATTTAAGTCTTAAGGTCATTTAATTTCTTTACTCAAATGTACACTTAAATAATAATATTTATTCTATCTCCAAGTAACCCAACCAACATTAAGCAACATAATGATACCCAATTATTTAGGATGCTACAATTCTACCCTCTTAAAGAAAATTTCGTCCTCGAAATTTACTCGATTAAAAGAGGTGAGGATATTGTTGCCGAATAGTTTCTCAGTTCCCACGTAGCTTCCTCCACTCCGTGATTGCGCCACAAAACTTTGACCAATGGAACAGTCTTCTTTCTTAACACTTTAACATCCCGGTCTAAAATTTCCACTGGTTCTTCTTCAAAAGACAAGTCTGAATTTAATTCCACTTCTTCAACTGGTACTATATAAGATGGATCCGATCTATAACGTCTCAGCATGGAAACATGAAAAGTATTATGAATTTGACTCAGCTCCGGTGGTAATTCAATCTGATAAGCCACTGGGCCAACACGCTTCATCACACGATATGGCCCGATGAACCTAGGGCTCAACTTACCCTTCTTTCCGAATCTAAAAATTTTCTTCCAAGGTGAGACCTTTAGAAAGACCCGGTCTCCCACAGCAAACTCGATATCCTTACACTTCATGTCTGCATATGACTTCTGTCTATCTGAGGCTTCCTTCAACCGTGCTCGAATAACTTTTACCTTTTCCTCTGTTTCAGATATAATCTCAGGACCCAACATCCGCTGTTCACCCAATTCACCCAATAGGTAGAGTACGGCACCTACGACCATACAATGCCTCATAGGGTGCCATCTGAATGCTAGACCGATAACTATTGTTATATGCTAATTACGCCAAGGGTAGAAAATCCTCCCAACTACCCTCAAGTCAATTACACATCCCTTAACATATCTTCCAATATTTGAATTACTCTTTTCGATCGTCCATCGACCGAGGATGAAAAGCCGTACTGAAATTCAACTTTGTCCCCAAGGCTTCATGCAGAGCTTTCCAAAACCGTGATGTAAACCTAGGATCCCTATCTGATATAATGGATACGGATACCCCATGCAACCTTACAATTTCAGATACATATAGCTTAGCCAATTTACGCAGCGAATAATTAAATTTAATCGAAAGAAAATGAGCAGTCTTCGTCAAACGATCGACTATTACCCATATAGAATTTTTCTTAGTAGGCGTTAAAGGTAACCCACTAACAAAATCCATAGTTATCTGCTCCCATTTCCAAAGAGGAATCTTTACCGGTTGTAATAATCCTGACGGTAATTGATGCTCCGCCTTCACTTGCTGACAAGTCAAACATTTTCCTACAAACTCAGAAATCTCCCGCTTCAACCCTGGCCACCAATACTGTTCACGGAGATCCCGATACATCTTATTTCCTCCGGGGTGCATAGCATAAGGGCTACTATGTGCCTCCCGTAGAATCATTTGTCTCAGATCTGAATCCTTAGGCATACAAATTCTTCCACGAAAGCACAACACACCTTCCGTGTTTATTCCAAAATCCCCTATTTCACAATTTTCGACTTGCTGAATTAAGGGTCCCAACTTTTCGTCTAATATTTGCTTTTCCTTGATTTGTTCTAACCACAGAGGTTTCACCTGAAGTTCTGCTAACAAGCTACCATCCTCATACAAACTCAGATGAGCAAACAATGCTTTCAAATCAGATACTACCTTACGACTTAACGCGTCAGCAACCACATTAGCCTTTTTAGGATGATATTCGATTGAGAAATCATAATCCTTTAATAATTCTATCCATCTTCTTTGTCTCAAATTCAACTTCTTTTGGGTAAGGAGGTATTTAAGACTCTTGTGATCCGTGTAGATGATAGATTTCTCACCGTAGAGATAGTGCCTCCAAATCTTTAAAGCAAAGACCACCGCAGCTAACTCCAAATCATGAGTAGGGTAGTTTACTTCGTGCGGTCTCAATTGACGAGAAGCATAGGCCACCACCTTTCCATTTTGCATCAAGACACAACCTGCACCGTGTGAGACGATCACAATAAATAGTGAATTCTTTTCCACCTCCCATAAATTAAAACCGGAGCTTCCGTCACGATCTTCTTCAATTTCTCAAAACTCTCTTGTTATTTTTCGGTCAATTATACGGAACTCCTTCCGCAATGCTTTAGTTAGGGAGCAAAGAATCAACGAAAACCCCTCTACAAAACGTCTATAGTAACCAGCCAAACCCAAGAAACTCCAAATTTTAGCTACCGACGTTGGTGGTTTCCAATCAAGAATGGCATCAATCTTCCGAGGATCTACCCTTATTCCTTCAGCTGATACCACATGACCCAAGAAAGTCACTTCCTTTAGCCAAAATTCGCATTTACTGAATTTGGCATAAAGTTGCTTATCACGAAGTAGCTGCAATACTATACGCAAATGCGTGTCATGCTCCTCATCATTTCTTGAATAGACCAAAATGTCATCTATGAACACTACCACAAATCGGTCTAAATATGGTTGAAAGACTCGGTTCATCATGTCCATAAATGTGGCTGGTGCATTGGTTAATCCGAACGGCATCACTATAAACTCATAATGTCATAACGAGTTCGAAATGTCGTCTTATAAATATCCGCTTTTTTACCTTAAGTCGATGATAACCCGATCTCAAATCAATTTTGAGAAAATCAAGCTCCTTCAATTGATCAAATAGGTCATCAATTCTCGGAAGGATACCTATTCTTGATCGTCAATTTATTCAATTGTCTGTAATCAATGCACATACGCATTGATCCATCCTTCTTCTTGACGAACAAAACTGGTGCTCCCCACGGAGACACACTCGATCGAATAAATCCCGATCCAAAGAATTCTTAAATTTGAGCTTTAAGCTCGCCAACTCCTTCGATGCCATTCTATAAGGAGCAATGGACACCGAGTCGCGAACAAAAGCTCAATGCCAAATTCTACTTCCCGATCCGAGGTATACCAGGAAGTTCTTTAGGAAAAACATCCGGAAATTCCTTCACCGTTCTCACATCATCCACAGATATCTCTTTGGCATCCAAAGCACAAATAAAGGCTAGGAATGCTCCATACCCTTTTCGCACTAACTTTTCTGCCTTCAACGCTGATACCACATTCGCCAAGTAGTTCCTTCGTTCACCAATCATTATGACTTCCTTATCATCCGAGGTTCTTATTGACATCTGTTTCTCAGCACAATCCAAATGCGCCCGATGTTTAACCAACCAATCCATGCCCAGAATGAGGTCGAACTCGTCGAAAGGCAATTCCATCAAATTCGCCAAGAATACCTCCTCTTGAATCTCTAAGGGTACGTCTCTAAACAATTTATTTACAATTATCGATTGTCCTAAAGGACTAATTACTGTCATCTCACTATCGGTAATTTCAGATTTTAGATTTAGGTTTCCAGATATGGCGCTTGCAACATACGAGTGGGTAGAACCAATATCTATTAAGGCAGTAACAGGTACATCGAATATGAAGAACGTACCAGTTATTACATCAGGTGCATTGCCATCCTCGCGTCGTCTAATTGCATAGACCAGTCCAGGCTGTCTTGCATCCGTGTTACCTCTAGGACCATTGCCTCGACCCGGTGCACCCTGACCACGTCCAGCCCCATTACCACCACGACCTGGTCCACGACCTCTCGATGGCTGCTGAGTACCTCTGGCCTGCTGTGCATCATTATTATGAGCTTCCTGAGTCGTATCCATATGTCGAGGACAATTTATATACTGGTGATCCATTGAACCGCATTTGTAACAAGCGCCCGTTTTCCTCCAGCATTCACCAAAATGCCTTTTTCCACATTCAGCACAATCCCAAACTTGATTATTAGTTAGAGGTGCTCTACCTTGAGCTGGTTCATCATTCCGAGGCCTCTTTTAAAATCTCTTTGAAGAACCTAACTATTGTGTCTCTCTCTTGTTCCTGAATCTTTCCCGATTCTGACGTTCTGAGTTCTTAGCCTCTTCGACTATCTTGGCTTTCTCCACAAGCGTGGCAAAAGTTCTAACTTGTTGTGGGGCAATCAGAACTCTCAACTCATCATTAAGCCCATCCTTAAAATGCACACAACGTTCATGATTTGTTGATACTATTGTCCGAGCATAGCGACTCAAACGTAAAACTCACTTCATCGCCACCCTTACTCCTTGGACAAGATTCAAAATTCTTTCCTTTGAAGGCCAACATAACTCGCTCCAACATATTTCCTTGGAAGGTAGTTTTAAAGAATTCCCAAGTAATTAGTGCAGCTTCGGTGCCTTCTCGAACGGTAAGCCACCACTGGTACGCCTTGTCTCTTAACAAGGACACAGCTCCTTTCGGTTTCTGCTCAACAGTGCATTCCATATCATCCATAATCCGTTCCATAGCTTCAAGCCAATATTCAGCCACATTTGGGGCCACACCGAAAACTCCTCTAAAAACTTCTGTATTATTTGACTTGAGTCGTTCCGAAATTGACCCACGAGTTGTTGGCCCAATTCTAGTTCCAAATGACCCTTTCTAGGACTCGCAACATCGCTATGCCAAGGCATTATCTTCTTCCATGTGATCGCGTGATCCGTCTCACTCTCAAATGATGCAGGTGCATTCATTTTCGGCATTTGATTTGGTGCTTGATTGCACCTCTAACACCTCGTCCTCTTCCACTACCACGTCTCAAGGCCCACGACCACGCCCTCTAGTGCTCATGGTGACTAATTCGATTTAATCTGATTAGAAGTTTTATGAATCAGAAAATTATTTCAGTGTTTATTAACGATGTTTTATGAGATTTGAGAGATAAAGTTGTTTTTCGTAACACATCCTATAGTCTCAATCTCTATGAATTTTAACATCTAAAACTAGAAGTTCTAGAGTGTTCCTATGGTCATATCATCATCATAATAATAATCATTTAACAATGAATACTTACTTGACTTGGTGCCGGATGCTTGTGGTGCCATACTGATCTTTAAAACATAATTAAAATATTTTTCCTACGGAAATTATTTGTTGAACCCAACCACAGCCGAGTTTTTGAAACTGGCTCTGATACCATTAAATGTAACACCCCAAACCCGGTCTATGCATTAAGACTAGATCTGGTTTGTTACATAAATCGAACTATCTTAATAATTACGAAGAATAGGAATTTAAAAT
This sequence comes from Gossypium rotundifolium, assembly GCA_025506655.1. Classification (NCBI taxonomy): domain Eukaryota; kingdom Viridiplantae; phylum Streptophyta; class Magnoliopsida; order Malvales; family Malvaceae; genus Gossypium; species Gossypium rotundifolium. Next base: position 150,416,255 of record CP106724.1, read on the forward strand.
AGAAATCATTTTTAATTACAAGGTTTAATAAAACCAAAAGAGTATTTTAAATTTGATGTATATGAGAAAAACATTTATTGAAAATATCATTAATATTGTATTGATAAAATCCTTAGAGTAAATTTTATAAGAGTTCAAAATATTTAAGAAAATGATAAAGGAATTTCATATATTTAAAACCCAAATTATTTTAAGAAAACAAAATAATTATAAGCCCGTATTAATAGTCCAAAACATAATTTAAATCCATCCACACATAAAATCCATAAAACGTTTATAGAGGCCTTATTACATCAAACTCATAATAGTAAATTATAGAAAGTCTTTAATAAAAGTTCAATGTTTAATTAACCCTCATTCAAGTATGGCCTCCACGAAGTCATCCTCGCCCAAGTCCACGTCAATTTCCATTACGAGATGAAAAATTTGAGGAGTGAGTTACTTAGAACTCAAAGGTATAACTCACTTACTTATTCATTGGGCCAAATCATCAAATCATAGTTCGGGCTTGAGCCCATTAGCGAGATTAACAATATAAATAATAATATGTATGCAAAATGAATTTTCCCACCCAACCTAATTTCCATCCGCTACACACCCCGTACCAACCATCACACCTGGGGATCAAGTCAACCCACCCCGCCATCACACCAATCACAGGCATTAAGCCATCTTATATTTGTGGCAGAGCCACCGAACTAGATTGTGACAAAGTCACCGAACTAGAGGCATTAAGCCATTAATATTTGTGGCAGAGCCACCGAACTAGAGACAATTAGCCATTTAATTATTTTGTGGCAGAGCCACCGAACTAGAGGCAATTAGCCATTTAATTATTTTGTGGCAGAGCCACCGAACTAGATTTTGGCAACATGCCTTTCTTCTTTTCATTATTAATCCCAACCCATGCAACATGTATGCAAAAAAAATTGTCTAAGTTTATATGATGAATTTATCAAAAGATTTGAATAACATAAGAGTCAATATTTCTAGTTTTTATTAAGGCCCAAAATTTCGAAATAGCATTTAGCCCATTTAGCAATCTAGCATCTTAAACCCAATTTACGATCTAGCTAAGAGTTTGGCCCATTTAACAATTTATCAGGCTTTTCGGCCCATTTAACAATTTATCAGGCTTTTCAGCCCATTAAATAATTTTATCAGGCTTTTCGGCCCTTTTATCGATCTATCAGAGATTTCGGCCTATTTATCGATCTAACAGAGATTTCGGCCCATTTATCGATCTAGCAGAGATTTCGGCCCAGAGATTTCGGCCCATTTATCGATCTAACAGAGATTTTGGCCCATTTATCGATCTAATAGAGATTTCGGCCCATTTTACTAACTAGCATTTTTTTCGAGCCATTTTTACGAGACATAAAATTTACATATTAACAACTAACTTCACGTGGGCATTTTCGTAATTTTCACAATTTTAATCGTTTTCATGTATTTTCACCGAGATACCAATTAATACGTATTATACCGATTTAGTCGTCTTTACAATTTTACTCAATACCACGAATGACATCCAACCTGAGAAAAGCGTGAAGTTACACACCTTGATATCGTGAGTACTAAACCTTCCCGCCACAACACCTAAACATAATACGATCTATTAGAACACTATCATTTATCAAAATATTCTATTGGGATTTGATCCAAATCCTTACCCTTTGATTTTGAATCACTTCTATTTTGGTTTATCCTCGCTTTATCGATTCGTTGCTCGCTGAAAATCCACTAATGTACAAAGGCTCGAGAGTACGAACTACTTCAAATAATTGACTTCCCTCGGTTGATGGTCCGTAACCCGGTGGAAAATCCTGGATTCCCGAAATAGCCATTCTTTTATATTTAGGGGGAATAGCGGATCCACCCCTCTTACGAAGACTATGGACTGCCCTTTTTTGCCCTATTTTGAATGTCTTCAATGACAAAAGATCATTAATCCAACTTAAGAATATATCGAAAATATAACTAAAGGTTTTAAGAGTAAGATTTCCTTACCACAAATATCCTTGTTCCGCAATAAGAGAATCGACCAAAACGTTCCCTTAACACCTTAGATCGATTCCAACGTTCTATGATACTCACGAACACTCGAGTTTCGATCTTCCGCTATCGTACTAAAGTATAATAATAAAAAAATGTTAATAAAATGAACAATTATTTTGATCCAAGAAATCCTTCTTACCACCATCAATATTCGGCCAAAACCACTATTAACTAACATGGACTAAAAAGAACTCTTACCTATTCTCCACGGTTGAAAAGAAATGATTGAGAATGATGTTTAGGAAAAGAAAGAGATTCGGCTATGAGAGAAAATAATGGAGAAGGTATGATTGAAAAGAAAATAAAAGGTGAGAGAAAAAGATGATGATGATGGTGATTTGGTTTTCAAAGAGAAGAAAAGAGAAAGTAAGAGATGTGTTTAGGGGCAAAGTACATTCGAAAATGGAGAAAGGAAGAAAAAGAATGATCTTTGGTGTTGGTAATTTTAGCACTATGAAAAGGCACACAAAAGAATACTAAAGTGATAAGAAAAAATGTCCAAATGGTCAAAAGAATTAAGGCTTACCAAAAGCTCAAATTCGGCCAAAGGAGAAAGGTTGAGAGAAAATGAAAAACTTGCACAAGATGATAGGAATGACAAAAACTAACTCCTAATCCTAGCCAAACTACTAACATATTCGCCACCTCCCTTTAGCCACAATATCGTCCAAATTCATGGTCAAATGGCCATGAATTTGTTTCAAAACTCTTTTCCTTGATATTTGCCTTATGTCCCCATATCTTTCCAAACTTTCTTGATTCCCTACCATAAGTTAACAATTACCTTTTCCTTTAGTCTACTTACCAAAAGTAAAACAATACAACTCATCCATCCTTATCCCCTTGCCGACACATGTATAGGTTAAAACAAAAAAATAAAATTTCCTTGTTGCTTGTTAGGTGTTTCGAACTCCTTCCCTCTAGGAACACTTATGGCGCCATCTCCTCTTTACTACTAACTCACTTATGCCAACTTTTAGCACTTAATTAATTTAAGTCTTAAGGCCATTTAATTTCTTTACTCAAATGTAGACTTAAATAATAATATTTATTCTATCTCCAAGTAACCCGAACCAACATTAAGCAACATAATGATACCCAATTATTTAGGATGCTACAAAACCTCCCCCCTCTGTTTATGCTATGTTTGCATTTAACACTTAAATAAACACTTGAATATGATGAATACCTTCGAAAAATTTTGGTCTTTTGATTTCTGTATTCATAACACGTAACCTTTTACAATGTTTCAAATCAGCCTTATATAGCCGAAACCCAAAATGAAAAAAGATAAATGAAATACAAAATCCTTTTAATTTCTATTATTTCTCTTTTTTGCTATCATTTGCTATTGTTTTGTCTTATTTTGTAGGTACAGAGGCCATCCTGGTACACGGACGTGGTGAGGGTGGAGGTCGTGTGGCTGAAGCTTGCGGCGCAAAGGTTCTACCCTAGGATTTCTGTTTGCTGAACCTCTTGGGCTGTTCGGGTTTGCTTTGTTAGTGGGTTTGTAAATTGGGCTGTAGGTTAGGTAGTGGTTAGTTTAGGTTTAGCATTTGGGCTCGGGTTTAATTAATAGGTCATTTAAAACTGTAAAATGAACTGTTATTGGGCTAGTTTTTTAATTGGTTTTTTTTAAATTTGGTTTTTGTTTGGTTAATTGGGCCCCAGGCAAATTTGGGCTCTTATAGCTACCCATCTTTGTTTATTGTCGTGTAACGAGAATAAAGCAAAGACTTTAAAGAGGGCCAAATTTGCCTGGTCTTGTAAGATCTTCGCTTTTGGCACTTCTTTTCTTCAAGTAGTCCCATTCCCTCCCGCTGCGTCTTCAGGGCTATAGAAAATAGTGATTCTATCCACTCTGATGTAATTTCAGGGGGAAAAGATTTGTAATTTCAACCTACTCTGCTAGAACTTCGAGGAAATAAGAACTCAAGGAGAAGAGAATCGTAGTTTCAATCTTCTCTACTGAAACTTCAAGGAAATAAGGATTGATCCTCAATGTAATCTCAGGGAGGCGGGATTTGTAATTTCAACCTACTCCACTGGAACTTCGAGGAAATAAAAATTCAGGGAGAAGAGATCCGTACTTTCAATATTCTCCACTGAATCTTTAAGAAAATAAGGATTGATCCTTAATGTAATCTCAGGAAGGCGAGATTTGTAATTTCAACCTACTCTGCTGGAACTTCGAGGAAATAAGGATTGATCCTCAATGTAATCTCAGGGAGGCGAGATTTGTAATTTCAACCTACTCCACTGGAACTTCGAGGAAATAAGAATTCAGATAGAAGAGATTTATAGTTTCAATCTTCTTTACTGAAACTTCAAGGAAATGAAAACTGGTAATTTCAACCTGCTCCGCTGTATCTTCAAGGAGACGAGGTTGGTGACTTAAATCTACTCCGCTGTTTTATGGAGATAAGATTCGTGGTTTTCGATCTACTCCACTACTGCTTAGGAGACAAGATTTATAATCTTCAGTCTACTCCACTGCTGCTTCAGGGAGATAAGACTGATGGCTTAAATCCACTCCGCTGTTTCATGGAGATAAGATTTGTTGTTCGATCTTGTTCCATTACTGCTTAGGGTGACAAGATCTACAATCTTCAGTCTGCTTCCTTGCTACATCGGAATGCCAGACTGATGTTTTTGATCTGCTTCATTGCAAACTCAGGAAGACAAGATCTGCTATCTTCAGTCTGCTCCACTGCAAACTCAGGGATGCCAGACTGGTATCCTCGATCCGCTTCACTGCAATCTCAGGAAGACAAGATCTACTATCTTCGGTCTGCTCCACTGCAAACTTAGGGATGCCAGACTAGTATTTTCGATCTGCTTCACTGCAATCTCAGGAAGACAAGATCTGCTATCTTCGGTCTGCTCCACTGCAAACTCAGGAATGCCAAACTGGTATCTTCGATCCGCTTCACTGCAATCTCAAGAAGACAAGATCTTGAATTCACTTATGTCGCCATAACGTCCTTAGCGGACACGACCTGTAGAATCAGTTTTATGTGCTTATGCTTGTGCAAGATTATTAGGATGCTATGATCAGAATGAATCAAATGCTCCTAACTGAATGTGTTACGAATGATATATGCAAAACATCATGAGAATGATCATTTTTAATATTTAGGGCCTCCTTACTATTTATCAAGGCTTTATCCCTGACGTATTATGCTACCTTCTTGCTCGGTTGGTATTTTGACAGCAAAATCATAGAAACGATCATACTTCACTCAACCGGTTTGCCCCATTATAACTTTAAAGTTCACCATGGTACCTCTAGGACCTGGGGCTTGTACCATCTTCAAACCATCTTACCGTGATTCAGGGGGATGAAACTTTTCCAATCCATCCCTCCGCTATTCAGGGGTAGAGAACTTGTTTCATTTTCAATCTATACCACTGCAACTCAGGGGTAGAAGACTTGTATCATTTTTAATCCGTCCCACCACAACTCAAGGGTAGAGGACTATAACTTGTTCAATCAACTAATCACTCCTTGGGAAATCTGCCCAGATGTGTATACATGATATTCGTATGGATGCAGAATATCATTCTTCTTGAGAATGATTCCCTCTCACGCTTGAGTTGGCATTGCTCTCTTTTGTCAAGATTGTATTACTGATGTAATATCTTGTCATTTTATTCAATCACCATTTTTGACAAAATCCGAAGAGATAACCTTAATTTGGACTCAAACATTTCCGACCCTTAATCTTGGTGAATTCTAAACAATAATCTTGTTCCAAGTTCTTGTATTATTTAGAAGTTCCCAGAGTAATATGCGAAACTCCTTTTGTGAAAGTGTTATTAGTCCACTAATCGTTATTTCAATGTGAAATGCTTGAAAAAGATCATAACAATGGACAAAAAGGAAATTAGTTAGGAGCATAGCTCGAAACAAATAAGTTAAGCGAAGATAGCAATCGCAATCAAGAAGGAAATTTATTGTGAACATATTTTGAAAAGAATAATACAATCAAAAATAACAAATTGAAAATGGGGAAAATGGAAACCAGGTGCCCCAGATATCGCAACCTGAGCTTCTCTGTTCAAACTTCTTGAGGACCATTTTAAGCTCGATATGAGTTTAGGGGATCCGGAGTACTTTGTCGATGCCCAAGACATTACCTACTTCTTCACTGTTTATTCAAGTATAGCAAGATTACTATATGCCTTACTTTTGATCAAAATTTGAGCTGCCCTTTTCGGTTTTCAACTTAAATCCCCTTTGGTCCCGTGCCCTTTGTGGGTTTTCGCCTTGGCCTCTCCTTTTCTTTCTTCTTTTATTTTTTATTAAAATTTATTTTCTTTTTTTATGATTTTTTTTGTTTTTTTGGTTTTTTTTTAGATCTCAAGGCGTCCTTTGCGGGTTTTCACCTTGGCCTTTCCTTTTAGATGAAATCTGAACTCACTAGCTTGAACATGTCCTTGCCATCCATCTTGGTCAAAGTTAGTGATCTTCCAGAACAAGCCTTCTTCATCACATAAGGTTTTCCAAATTTGGCATTTATTTTTCTCTGAATTCCTTTTGTATGAGAAAAATAGTTCTTGATGCCAGGTCTCCATCATGAAATTCTCTTGGGTGAACCTTTTTTATCATAAGCCTGTATCATCTATTTTTGGTACATTCGACCCTGATGAATAATTTCAATCAAACTTACTAGAGACATTTTGCTTCATCCAATTCAATCAAAGCTTGGAAAAAAGAAATCTTAACTTCCAACAAATGCTTCCCTTTCATAAATCAATGAAAAAAATGTTGCCCCGGTGAAGGTCCTGGCCAATGTTCAAGAAGCAAAGAAGCAAAGAAGCAATGATAGGCTACAATCTCTGTCATCTTCATAGTCCTTAGATCCCTTAGACCCATATCTCACTAAAAAGGGAGTCAGTAATAGCGTCGCTCATGTCATTGATATCTGGGGGCCCATTGTGGGTACGAAGGTAAATTCCAGAGAATAAATGATTCCAAGAATGATTATTTGTATGGTTTGATCATGAATAAAGAATGAAAGAATATTTGAATAGAAATCCAAAGTACAAAAGAATCTATAAATAGAAAGAATGGAAAATATTTGCTCAAAAAGATGTATTTTATTGAAATAGAGATTCTAGACGCAAGCCTATTTCACAAAAGGACTCTTATTGCCTCTAGCCTTAAAGCAACAAGTGTGTTCCGAACATTACTCTAAGTAAGCTTTAAAAATACATGAATCTCTTCTACAATCCTATTGTTTAAAACACTCCCAAATATGCAAGGGCTTGGAAACTTTGATTCCTCGGTTCCCTCTTCTAATATGCCATTGTGTTCTAATTTCTCAATTTCTAGGTTTCTGATGACTTATTCAAGGAAACGCAACTCTCCTTCCCTCACTTTCAATTATCACATTTTACTGCTTCATCATCGAACTTCACAATACCCATGTTACTCTGTGACACCCCTTACCCATATTTTTCGCGGAATCGGGCCCCAGGCATTACTAGATTAAAACCACATGATCGTCACTTAGGCTCATCGAGACTACTCTCTTAAGTCACCTCATCAACCTCACTCTCAACTTACAAGGCCTCACTCATACACAGGAGGCTCTCAAGACTATATCGAAACTTTTTTGGATCTTAAAATTTTCTCCATCTAAATAGAGACTACACGCCCGTGCTAGATGACACACGCCCGTGAGTAGTCACACACGCCCGTGTTCACGAACCGTGCATGAAAACTCAAGCATTCTTCCAATGCCCCACGGTTAGAGTACAAGCCCGTGCCTACCACCCGTGGTGAACACTGACTACTTCACACGGCCTTGAGTCTAGACACACGCCCGTGTGGCTAGCCTGTGGCCTAAACTACTCAATTCTGTCAAAGAGACACGGCCAATGCACACGCTCGTGTGCTGGCCGTGTGTCACGCACGGCCTAGACACATGCCCGTGTGCCTGTCCACATAACAAGAACTAGGCTATTTGCCAATTATCTTTTCACCCCTTATGGATATAAACATATACTCATCCAACACATCCATAAACAACTCATTTTGAAACATAAATTCACAAGGATATCTACATCTTTTCATAGAATAAAATAGCCAACAACTATTGCATTATACAAAATATATTATCCATCTATAGGCTAACACCTCTTAGCCATTTACAACAAAATTCACTAACTTGTCTAGCCCCTATACATGCCATATTCAAAACATTAAGTCTATTGTACCAGAGTGAGCTGACAGTGTAGGCGATCTTCTGATTAATCCACTTATCTCGGTTCAACCCTCTTTCTCTATAAGACAAGGGAAAAGAAAAGGAGTAAGCTTTGAGCTTAGTAAGTTTACATGTAAACAATATAACATTATAACATGTACTAATCATTTATATAACATTTCATACTAAGCAAGAAACAATCTATGTCCATAATCATGCTTACTCATTTCCTCCCTTTCTATATCCCAACCATATCTACAGCTTAATGTGTACATTCATTATTCATCATGTGTCAGAGTCTTAAAAATTTATATAATGAATGATCTAGCCTAAACTAACTGTGACAATGACTTGAGGCAAGCGCATCTATTGAACAGTAGTATAGTTTAGTGGCAAGACCGAATTGTCGAACCCAAAGAAACCAAAAGTACTAATACTTTCTTTTTATTATTTAGCATAAAAATTAAGAGAATTGTTGTTTAATCTAAAATTAACTAACAACTAAGCTAAATATGCGAAGACACAGAGAAGGAATTGGGGAAATACTTGTGGGAAAAACCAATTGATTAAGACGATACCCAAGGAATAATCCACCTAGACTTCACTTGTTAACTAACTTTGAACCAGATGATTTATTCACTTGACTTGATCCATAGGATTCCCTAATTTATATTAATACCTCTCTCGAGGCTACTAGCGTCTAACCCTAGGTTGATTAATTGAAATCTCTTTCAAATTAAAACATATAGAATTGCATTAACTCGATCTATGGACTCCCATTTTAGGTTTGACCCTAATCCGGCAGATTTTCGTCATGCTATCTCTAGGGTTGCGATCAACACCGCTTAACTATGCTAGATCTACTCCTAAACAGGGTTTATTCCTCCTCTGCCTAAAAGCATAAATGCTTGAATCAATATCCTAAAATATCAAAGTAAGAATTAAGAACACATAGTGAAGAACAAATCAAGTATTTATCATACAGCTCAGAAAATAATAACAAGATCCGTCTTAGGTTTCATCCCCCTCAAGTATCTGAAGGGTTTAGTTCATAATTATAAAAAAAAATACATCTCAGAAGAAAAGGTAAAACAAAATTTAAGAAAACCCTAAAACTCCCTGAAGGAATTGAATGAGAGATCCTCCATCTTAAGTATGATTTCGGCTTTTTGAGATGAATCAACTGGCTTTCTTCGAGTAAATTCCCACAATTCAACCCCTCTAGCTTGTCTCATTGGCCTAGCTGAATGCCCCATAAAGGTTGGCCTCTAGGGTCTTTACATAGGCTTTTTGAATGGCTTTCTTTGCCTCTAAGTACCCTATTTCGAATAGAACTATAATAAGTCACGTCAAGGACATGCCCTTGGCACACGCCTGTAATTCGAGGCCAGGCCGTGTTTGGGTCTGTTAATGAGGCACGATCGTGTGGTCTTGGGCCCAGGCTGTGTCGATTTCATGTTAGGCCCATTTTCTCTATTTTTGGACTGTTTCTCATTCTTTTCATCATCCGGTGCTTTCCTAAGTATAAAACATGAAAACAAGGGATTAGAAGCACCTATTTCCATAATTAAAGGGATAAATCATCCAAAAGTATGCTAAATGTGGGATTAAAATATGTTCATATTACGGTTTATCAAATACCCCCACACTTAAGCTTTTGCTTGTCCTCGAGTAAAATTCTCAACTCACAATTAAAACAAACTTTCTCAATTCATAATATTCATCGATAATGTGTCATCATGTTTCATGGATAATATAACTCAAAGAGTCCTAAAGATTCAAACAATCAAATTCATGAGTTTATAGCACGAAAACATAGGTGTTTTCCCCTTATCCGAATAATTACCTTTAATTCAAAATCGACAAGAGTTGACATCCTCACTAAAGATTCACTCAAATCACTCAAGGTGTTTAAGGTTAAAAATTAAGCTATCAAAAGTCAAACATGAAAAGTTAATCCCATAGGCTTGCATGAAAATAAAATCTCCACCACAATAGAATGAGATGATACATAGATCAAAAGGTCTTTAAAAAGGGTTGTAACGGGGCTTAAGTTAACGGTGTGGATAAAGGCTAAATTAAAGGGTTAGATTCGAGATTGAATTGACAAATTACCTAACTAGAAAAAATGAACTAATCCTGAATAATTACATCAATTGAAAACTTGAAACTAATAATACGAGCTTCTTCAAGATGTTGAATTTAAATGTATAAGCTCACTAGAACATAGAACTAATAATAAATATACTTTGATTTTTTTAAGTTAAAAACAATTCAAGTAATTACATAAAAAAATTCAACTAAAATAATTAGGTAACTAATCAAATCAAGTCCTGATAGAAGGGTGGTCAAAAGGAATGGTGATAACAAATACAATATGGGTTTTGGGTTAATATTAGTGGGTGAAACAATAAAAGGGTTGTTAGGATCAAAGGGTTTTACTAGGGGTTAATTGTGAAGGTAGGCTTTTAGTGGAGTAAGTGGGTTGAATCCTAAGTGCCTTTATCATCTCTATATATCAAATCAAAGGTGTGGTCTTGACATGTATAATTGAAGCAAGTTCTAGAATAACAAATCAATGTTGACACACTCATAAAAAAATGAGCACGAAAAGAATGTATGCTCTAAAAGCTCAAAATCTCACAAGAATTGGGTTTTTGATATCAACCTTGTAAATTTCAAATTTCAAGGTAATATTCAAATTTAGGTCAGCAACCTAGCAAATTTTAATTTTTGAAAATAGACTCATCATGCTTGATTCTCTAGTATTTTAAAGTTTAAATCATCACTGTATAATTAACTATGACTTAATCCAAAATATATCAATAAAATCATAAATCAACATGAATTTCATTCTAATTAGTGATATGAGAAGATTACTTAAGATAAGATATCATTTAGGGATTTGAGAATAATGCAAAAAGTTAGGAACTTTTTCTAAATAATTTTCACCCCCTATACTTAAGATGTACATTGCCCTCAATGTACAAAGATAGATAATAATCATGTAGTAAAAAAATCAAAAGAGAGGGAGAGAAGTGAAACTTCCTAAATTTTTAGATGGATTCCTAGAGTTGGAAGTGTGGAAACTTGATTCGGAGGTGAAAGATACGTTGGAGGGGGCGCCTCGAATTCCTTAGCTAGATGAAGAAATTGGGAACCTCGTGAAGAGTTAGCCAAGAAATAAAAATAATAATTCTAAATATGATAATTATATAGGTAAAGAAAAGAAAGATAAAAAGAAAGAATGTAAAAAGTGAAATAAGACTAAAAGAACCGATTAATGGACCGAAAGGTCCTTATTGTTAGATGGTTTGTGAGGTGGGTGTGGTTTCTAAGGCTGTGGCATGGTGATTACCTAGCAGCCTTTAGAACCTAAAACCAAGAAACTAAAATAAAATAAATCATATTTAGTAAAAGAAAAAATAAGGATAAGGAAATTAAAAGAGACGAGAAAAGAAAAAGAGAAAATAAATGGACTCAAAGGTCCTTTTCCTATCGAGTTAATGAAGCAGCCGACATGAACTTATGTAGATTGGTCTCACAGGGAGACTTTGTTAGGATCCTACCGCTTCTTTGACATGGATGTGGTTAAATCTTGAGTTAGGGGAATGAAGAAAAAATGGAAATAAAATGAAAGGGAATGTAAGGGGTGTGGAAGAGAAAGGAGTTGGGAGTAGATGAGAAGGGGAGAGGGGTGTTTTAAATAGAAATTCAGGTCTGGTGCATCCCACTCCCGTGTACCGTGGGCGTGTCGAATCACACGGCCATGTCTCACGCCCGTGTTATGCTTCCTTCGTTTCTCCCACACCCATGTGCAGGTCGCAATGCCCATGCTTCTAAAACAGTGTCGGCCACGGCCGCATCGTACGGCCGTGGTGTTTAGTTGGAGCCCGTGACTTGAAGATATTTTTCCATCCTCTTTCGTACTATCTCTGCCATGACTATACTAGGATCCGTAGCGTCCACACAGCCACGGCCACGGCTGTGTACAAGGCCTTGTGGTAAGGAAATCTGTGCTTCATTAACTTGGTTAGTTTATAGTTAGGTCCTAAAAGAAAGAAAATAAAAATAAATAGGGTTAGTGCTCGGGTTGCCCCCGAGAAGTCCTCGTTTAAAGTCTTAAGCTAGACTTACCTCTCATTGGCCCATTCATGGTGGTTTGAGGAGTGAAAAGTCCTTTTCATGTTGTCAATTTTATTATTATATATAATTCGAGTCAAGTAGCATTTACTTTACAAGTACCGAATGTAGAATTACTTGCCTCGACTGTTCTGTAAGGGAAAATATTGATTACCTTAAAAGGGATCTCTTCATTTGTATATATGTCTGACATGGTGATTTGCGTATCTATTTTATCTAACAGAACTTGATCTCCTATTTTAAAGTGATTGGATGTTCCTATAAGCTCGTTTGGGGGTTCCTTCGGTTTCACTTGGTGTAGTTTTAATTCCTCCTTGAAATGTGCCTTCAACTCATCTAGTTCATCAATCTAAAGTCTTTGTTCCTCATGAGATATTTCTTTGTTGGTATGAGGTATAGGATCAGGTTTAGGGGTGTAGTTTTGTGGTGTTTCCTGTAAAGAAGGTTTAACCAAAGGGTTATCAATAGAATTTACGTTCTCACATTTGTTGCTTGATGTTAGCTGAGTCGAGAGCTTGAAGACTGATTGATTTGTCACTTACACGAAGTGTGAGTTCGCATATACTAACATCAATGTTAGATATGGTAGTTGCTAAAAAAGGTCTACCTAAAATTAAGGGGATACTATTGTCTTCATCCATATCTAAAACAAAAAAATCTACTGGAAATATGAATTTGTCAATTTTAACTAGTACATCTTCAATTATACCCTTAAGAATTCAAATAGTCTTATCAGCTAATTGAATACTCATTCTAGTTTGTTTGGGTTTCCCTAGACCTAGCTTTTGAAACATTTTAAAAGGCATAACATTGATGCTTGCCCTTAAATTAGCTAAAGCATTATCAACAGATAAACTACCAATTAAACATGGAATTGTAAAACTCCCTGGATCTTTTAATTTTCGTGGTAGCCTATTTTACAACATTGCTGAGCACACTGTGTTTAATTCCACATGCGATTCCTCGTTTAATTTCTACTTGTTTGTCAAAAGCTCTTTTAAAAATTTCCTTGAATCTGGCATCTACGAAAAACCTTCAAGAATGGGTAAGTTAATATGTAATTTCTTTAAAAGTTTAAGAAACTTACCGAACTATTTGTCTATGTCGTCTTTCTTCATTGCATCGGGATATGGTATACGAGGTTGGTATTCTTCAATTGCCGATTTTGGATTTTCTTGGCTTACCTCAACCTCACCTTCACTTACCACAGGTTCTTGCCTTGGCTTGGATTCAAATTCCACTAACCCTTCACTATTCTGAGTGGTTATGGCTTGAAGTTGCTCTTTTGGGTTAGTCTTAGTGTTACTTGGCAAGCTTAACGAGTTACCCTAATTGGTTCTCGATCCCTTTAATCGATGCTTGTTGATTTTTAAGTGTTGTTTCAGTGTTTTGAAAGTGAGTTTCAGACACCGCTATGAATTTTGTAAGTATCTCTTCAAGGTTCGGCTTCTTTCCTGTGGGTAGGGCTGTTGTTGGAAATTTGGAGGGGCTTTCTATCTTTGATTTCCTTGACCACCCCATGAAAACTTGGGGTGGTTCCTCCAACTGGATTATAAGTGTTACTATAAGGGTTATTTTTAGATTTGAAATTGTTACCCATATAGTGAACTTACTCGTTTTCTATGCTCGGGTTGTAAGGTGGATATTCTGTATTGTTCATTCCTCATCTATTCATATTGTACTGTATAGCTGGATGTATCTGTAAAGAATCACATACGCCATCAATGTTTTTATTTATCAGTTCTACATGGTTTGATTGCATGATTACTGCGTCGAGGTTGAAAACTCCGGCTATTTTTGTTGGCCTCGTCCTTGTAACTTGCCATTGATAGTTATTCAGTGACATCTCCTCTATAAACTCATAGGCCACCTCAAGAGTTTTGTTATTCAGCATTCCGCTGACTGCTGAGTCAATCAACTGCCGGGTTAAGGGGTTCACATCGTTGTAGAAAGTTTGGACTTGTAGCCACAAGGGTAAACCATGGCATGGGCACCTTTTCAATAGATCTTTGTATCTCTCCCATGCATCGTATAGTGTTTCTAAATCCATCTGCACAAAAGAAGAGATATCATTCCTTAATTTGGCTATTTTGGCCGGTGGAAAGTATTTTAATAAAAAAATTTTGGTCATTTGATCCCATGTAGTGATCGACCCTCGTGGAAGAGAATGCAACCACTGTTTGGCTTTATTCCTCAAAGAAAAGGGAAATAACCGAAGACGAATGGCATCATCAGAAATGCCATTAATTTTGAAAGTATCGCAAAATTCTAGGAAATTTGCCAAGTGATTATTTGGATCTTCATCCTACAAACCATCAAACCGAAAAAATTGATGTATCATCTGTATAGTGTTAGGTTTCAGTTCAAATTTATTAGCAACTATGGCAGGTCTAACAATACTTGACTCAATTCCTATTAAATTAGGTTTAGCATAATCATACATAGTTTGAGGAACATGATGTTCGGCCACCTCTAGAGGTAGTGGATTATTCTCGCCATCTCTTCGGTAATATTAATTTTGTTCTCTTGCTCTTCTTGTATGTATTGTAGGCTTTTCCTTATTTCTCTACGATTTTTGCGAAATATCGCTATCATGAATTAGAGGTCCTGTCGGGTTACTTTTAGTCATAAACTAGAGGTACTTGCTGGGAACAGATAGAAGGAAAAAGAAAAGTAGAAAAGTATAAATAAAATTAAACTGTAGAAAAAATAAAATAAAAAATGGCTAAAGTAATAAAAATTGAGCGTTCTTAACATTTTAGTTCCCTGGCAACGGCGCCAAAAACTTGATCGTGTGTCAAAGTCTTAAAATTTTATATAATGAATAATCTAGCCTAAAACTAACTGTGACAATGACTTGAGGCAAGTGCACCTATCGAACAGTAGTATAGTTTAGTGGCAAGACCGGATTGTCGAACCCAAAAGAACCAAAAGTACTAATACTAACTTTCTTTTTATTATTTAGCCTAAAAATTAAGAGAATTGTTGTTTAATCTAAAATTAACTAACAACTAAGCTAAAGATATGAAGACACAGAGAAGGAATTGGGGAAATACTTGTGGGAAAAACCAATTGATTAAGACGATACCCGAGGAATGATCAATCTAGACTTCACTTGTTATCTAACTCTGAACCAGACGATTTATTCAATTGACTTGATCCGTAGGATTCCCTAATTTATATTAATACCTCTCTCGAGGCTACTAACGTCTAACCCAAGGTTGATTAATTGAAATCTCTTTCTAATTAAAACCCTTAGAATTGCATTAACTCGATAGATGGACTCTCATATTAGGTTTGACCCTAATCCGGCAAATTTTTGTCATGCTATCTCTAGGGTTACGATCAACTCCGCTTAACTATGCTAGATCTTCTCCTAAACAGGGCCTATTCCTCCTCTATGTAAGAGCATAAATGCTTGAATCAATATCCTGAAATATCAAAGCAAGAATTAAGAACACACAGTTAAGAACAAATCAAGTATTTATCATACAGCTCAGAAAACAATAACAAGATCCATCTTAGGTTTCATCCCCCTTATGTATCTAAAGGGTTTAGTTCATAATTATAAAAAAATACATATCAGAAGAAAAGATAAAACAAAACATAAGAAAACCATAAAACCCCCTGAAGGAATTGAATGAGAGATCCTTCATCTTGAGTATGATTCCGGCTTTTTGAGATGAATCAACTGTCCTTCTTCGAGTAAATTCCCACAATTCAGACCCTCTGGCTTGGCTCCTTGGCCTAACTGAATGCCCCCTAAAGGTTGGCCTCTAGGGTCTTTATATAGGCTTTTGGAATGGTTTTCTTTGCCTCTAAGTACCCTATTCCGAATAGAACACTAATAAGTCACGTTAGGGACACGCCCTTGGCACACACCCGAATAATTTGAGGCCAGGCCGTGTTCGAGTCTTTTAATGAGGGACGGCCGTGTGGTCTTGGGCCCAGGCCGTGCTGATTTTGTGTTAGGTCCATTTTCTCTATTTTCAACCCATTTCTCGTTCTTTTCATCCTCCGGTGCTTTCCTGAGAATAAAACATGAAAACAAGGGATTACAAGCACCTATTTCCATAATTAAAGGGATAAATCATCCAAAAGTATGCTAAATGTGGGATTAAAATATGTTCATATTACGGTTTATCAATTATCATGTTCCCCTACACTTAGCATCACAATATCACATAAAACCACACGTCACAACCTCTTAATCAATTACTCATAGTCAAATTATATGTGGTTTCGCATTTAGCCCACCATCAGTCTTTATTAGGGTGATATCGCACATTGCCCACCAAAAGGTTGGTTATGGTGGTATCGCACCTAGCCCACCAAATGATAAATAAATAATGGTATCGCACTTAGCCCATCTTTATCAAGTAACAAGGTGGTATCTTACTTGGCCCACCATCAAATGCCGTCACAACATGCTCATATGACTATTTCATCATTCATCCAATAATGATTCAATGACTACCACATTCAATCTACTTAAACCACACAAGTTTTCAATCATGCCATACACCAATTAACAACATAATGTATATAAAGAAAGTGCATTGTTTACACATAAACTTACCTCGGTGCAAAATGTTGTAACTAACGGTTTAATCCGTCGCCTTGCCTTTTCCACGGTTAAGGTTGATTCTGCGTTCTTCTTGATCTATAACAATGAAATTCATTCATTTAGACCATCCTATGATCACCATACATCAAATTCTACACTCGGGCAAAAATGACCATTTTGCCCTTGTATAATGGCAAAATTACTATTTTGCCCCTAGGCTCGTAAATTATTTTTCAACACATTTTCTCAATAAATAAGCCTCGCTGAACATTAAATTCTCTTACAACTACTCACAAATCTAAATATTTCATGCATTTATTACACATTTTCAATCCTTGCGTTTGAGTCCTACTTAGGTGTTTTCATGCAAACACCTTTCACAAAAGCTGTTTCTCATCTCCCTAACATTCATTTTATTCCCTAAAAACTCAGCTAACATCATAAATACTCTCATGGCAAGTCCTTAGACTTTCAACCATATCACAAATTTGTCCCCTCACTAGCTAGCTTAAGCTTTGAGGACTCCAAAAGTGCAAAAATTATCCAATAACACTATCATAATCACTTACTTGCAAGGGAGATAGCTTGGCTGAAAGTTTAAACCCCCAAATCTCTATTTCTTCTTCAAATTTTTGGTGGAGATGAAGAGTGAATAGTGAAAGATGATAGGTTTTCTTTTTACCATATTTTCATCTTTTTCACCTAATTTCATCCAATTGACTACAATTAATGCTCTTGACCCCTTTACTAGCTATGGCCGGCCAACACATTCTCTAGGGCCTAATTTCACTTTAAGGACCTCCAATTTAGTAATCTATGGCTATTAGACACCTTTACCTTAAAAAATAGAACTTTCACAATTTATGCTATTTAGTCCTTTTTCACAATTAAGCATGCTATCGCTCAAATTAAAGCACCAAAATTTTCACATAGCCATATATTAATACTATAACACATAAAATAACATCAAAATAATTTTCCTTATCCTTTGTTTAGTGGTCTTGAACCACTATTCCGACTAGCCCTAAAATTGGGCTGTTACAACTCTACCCCTTTAGAGATTTTCGCCCTCAAAAATCTTACCAATAAAGAGGTTTGGATATTGCTCTCTCACGGCTCCTTCTGGTTTCCACGTAGCCTCTTATACACCGTGTTTTTTCCACAACACCTTTACTAAGGCTATGTCCTTGTTTCTCAACTGTTTCACCTCTCGAGCCAAGATTTTAATCGACTCTTCCTCATATGTCATATCTGGTCGTATCTCAATTTCTGTTGAAGGAATCACATGCGAAGGATCGGAGCGATAACGCCTTAACATCGATACATGGAACACATTGTGTATTTTCTCTAACTTTACAGGCAAAGCCAATCGGTATGCCACTGGCCCAATCCTTTCGATAATCTCATACGGCCCTATGAATCTCAGACTTAATTTACCCTTTTGACCAAATCTCATTATTTTTTCCACGAGGACACTTTTAGAAATACCTTTTCGCCCACTTGAAACTTAATTTCCTTTCTTTTCAAATCTGCGTACGACTTTTGTCGGTCCGAAGCAGCCTTCAGACTATCCCGGATCACTTTCACTTTCTCCTCAGTCTCTCTAACTAAATCAACCCCATGAATTTGCTTCTCACTCAGCTCGATCCAATACAAGGGAGTCCGACACTTACGACCATACAAGGCTTTATACGGTGCCATTCGTATGCTCGATTGATAAAACCAAGGGTAGGTATCTTTCCCAACTACCTTGGAACTCTAACACACAGCATCAAAGCATATCCTCAAGAACTTGGATCATGTAACAACATTAATTAATGGGCCTTTGCATTTGATGTGTATTACGTTCAATGCTTTAATTAGAGTATTTAAATGGCTCAGATTGGACCGAGGCCTTGGTTAAATTTTATGTTTGGACACTAGATGGTTTAAAAGATGTAATATGTGTTTTAAACACAAGTGGGCTTGTGGCCTAGCGACAAAATGGCGCCACTTAGAGAGTAAGGAGGTGGCATCAACTGAGGAGGCCCAAACTCAAGGGACATGAAGCCCAATTCCATTAATTTTAATTAGCTAAATTTTGGCATATAGATGGGTAAGGTTGGATGACAACAAGGCTTAAAAATAAGGAGATTTATCTGTTGAATAATATAGATAATTGTGCTGATATTAGTATTAGTAGATTAAGGAGAAAGGATAGGAGTTATCTATTGTAAGTAAAGTTGGCCAAAATTCCAACTCTGAAGGGAGGAAGAATTGGTTTTGATGTGGCATAAGGGGTGCCAAAATTTCCCATGTTTGCCAATTAGTCTCGGTTTTCAGAAGAGGGCAATTTTGGCATTTGATAGGTAAGTGCTAAAATTCCCTATAAAAAGGAGTGTATCTCTTAAAATTCCGGCATCTGAACCCTATTCTTTGTGCCAAAATTCTCAGTCCTTCTTTACACTCTCTATTCTCTTTTCTTTCCCAAAAGCCAAAACCTCTCAACTTTCTTCTCATCTCCATAACCGAATACCTTTGTCTATTCCTTTTTCTCTCTGTCAATTTCTCTACTAAAAGTCGAAACCTCTTAATTCACTTTCTTTTTCCATTCTTTTCCTCTTGTGTCGATTTCTCCATAAATCGGGATTTTCTTGAAGTGCCAATTTCTCTGTAAAGGTAAGAACCGAATTCTTTTCTCTTTCAGTTTTGAGAGTATAGCCGAACGGCTAGTAGATTGATAGGCTATCTTTAGTTTGACTCTTTCGTTAATCGTATGTTCTTTTGGGTGACACTCTAGGAAATCATAGTAGATCGAATCATCCAGATCTCAAAAAGCCAGAAACCATTAATCTCTAGTATCCTATCGATTTTGGGATCTCAAGGTAAGGGATTTCTTTAGATTCCTATTAAGATTCACTACCATAATTGAGATATTAACTCATATGATATGGTTTAACCCTATTTCGCTATAATGGTTCTGACAAGGACTTTTTGGATGGAATCAAATATGGATCAGGCAAAAGAGAGGGTTGGGTCCGTAAACCCAACCCCTAAGTTTAAGAAACGAGCAGTGTCCGCGATTCGAGATTGGCCGTCGGGTTGGGGACCGACTTCTGAATAGCATCTTAGGCAGATAGCAGCCGTATCGGCTTCTAACAGTGTCGACATAGAGGGTGTCGTCGTAACCATAATAAGGGGTGTAGATTTTTAACACATAAGCATTGATATATTATATGTATGCTAAGGGCTAAAAGCCGTAAAGAAAGGTCAGATGAATAATCATATTACCTGAAGGGTAGGCATGGGATGCTGTGCGTAACCATAGAAACTTTTCTATGTGAATCATAACATGTGAAAGTATGAGATCCGTTAGATGGCTTGATGACTTGTTTCTTGTATGTATGCATGCATGGGATGGATTGATTGATGGATTTATGGTAGGGGAGCAGGGTCGCGAGGCAATCGTGGCTTTGCCATAGGCAGCATAGCTGTCGAATACTATAATGTATTTCTGAGGTTTGCATAAGCGATCGGTCTATATGACAAAAAGATAGTCACAAATACTATAATGCATTTCTGAGGTTTGCGTAAGCAATGGGTCTATATGACAGGCAGCACAGCTGCCGATGTGGTGTGTAGCGGATGGACTCTTAGGTTTTGGGATGGGCCATGATGCATGACATATTTTGTTACCATTTTATGCGGGCCAAGGCCCATTATGTGTTTGTGGGCCCTAGGCTTTTATGTGTTGTCAAGTTTTGGACACTGGGTCTTGGTGACTCGCCCTTTTATTTTTCCCACTCTACAGATGAGCAGTAGACCGTGGACACGGGAGCCGAGACAGACTCGAGGGGCCATCAAGACTTTCATTATCATTATGGATTATTATTATTTTTTTGGGAGTATATTTTTGTAATAAGGCCCTATAACTTAGGTTTCCAATTTATTTGTTACTTGTTTTACTTTATTTTACTTTAATATGTCACATGTTTATAAACCTATGTGTGCCCAAAGTCTTAATAATAAAATGGAGTGATAAATGGGCTTTTCAAATCCACTCAACATAAAAGTTTATTTTTTTCAAATAGTGACTAAATAAACTGAAATTTTCAAAACCCATCGAAGCAAAATTTTCAAGAATTAAACCCGTAGCATACCAGATCTGGTAATGATGTATGGGCCAGGTTTAGGGTGTTACATTTTGGTATCAGAGCCCAGTTCAAAACTCGGGCTGTGAAATGGGTCCAGTAGGAATTTATGAAAGTAATGTAAGTTGATAAAGGTTTTGGAAGATATGGCATTCGAGTCTACCGGCACCCGATCCACCCATGTAAGTATTCTAAACTTTGGCATGATATGTATGTTGGGTTTTGATGGGCCTTATTGACTTAGATTAGTATGATAGTGTTAATGGACCTTAGGCCTAGATTAAACAATTCTTCAAATCTCATAAGACTTAATTTTTCTTAATTAAGCAGGTCTGTGAACAAGTCACAGTGTTAGGGTGTGGAAACAGGCATACGCATGTCTAGGATTGGATCCAGGAAGAGCTTGGTATTTAAGCGGTCCTAGTGACTCACCTCCTCTTTTCTGGAATCCTGCCTGGTGCGTAGTGGTTGTTCACTCTAACCGAGAGGGCTTGTTGACGGGACAAAAATTTATAACTAAAACCCGAAAGGGACCATCACCATGTTTTTATAAAATTGCTTATATACCCCTACTTTTGTAAATTATCCCAAATGCCCCAGGTTGAGAAAATTTACTGAGATACCCTTGATTCTGCAAAATGACCAAAATACCCTCGTTTGAAAATTTTATCCAAATACCCCTGGTTTGTAAAATTATCGAAATCCCCCTTAAACTTCAAATTACCAAAATACCGCTATTTTGTAAAATCACCAATATACCATATTTTGGGAAATTACCAAAATACCCCTGTAGGTTAAAATTAAAAATACCCATAAGTAGTGAAATGACGAAAATACCCCTAGGTGATGAATGTGAGTTCCTAGATGTTTGCGTGTTTGATGCATGTATATGGTGCTCTGCTTGATGTTGATTGAATGTGAGCTCTAGAATTAGAAAATACAGACTTGATAACTGAACTTGTAGATAGAATTCAAATTCGAAAGAACTACTGTTAAAACTACTTCCCATAAGACTGTCCGTTATTAATCAGTGGAAGAAAGAATAATTAATTCATAAAATTTCTAATCAAATAAATGCGAAGTGGTAGAATGAATACAAGGGGTCGAGGACGTCTAACGCGTGGTCGTTGTAGGGGTAGGATGGCTGTGTCAGAACCCGTGGGGTCTGGTCACGAGTTAGGGAATGAAGTTCCAGTACTACCAGCTATGGAGGAAAAGTTTCAAGATCAGACGGCCAGAGATGATGCTATATCTCAGGCTATGTTAAGGGTTTTGGAGAGAGTTGCTGGAGCAGGCATGCGCACAGGAGCCCGAAAGTCTGTGCCAGAGCGACTGAGAGCCAATGGGGCAGAAGTGTTTAAGGGAATTTCGGGTGTAGCTCCTAGTATAGCTAAGTACTGGTTAGAAGCAATGGAGTGGATCATGGATGATCTCGACTTCACGGATGAAGAGAAGCTAAAGGGAGTGGTGTCTCTTCTTCGGGACGAAGCTTATCAATGGTGGCTTACGGTTAAGAAAGGTACCGTAGCTAACCATATCCCCTGGGATTACTTCAAGGCGGCGTTCCAAAGTAAGTATATTGGAACGAGTTATGTGGATGCTAGCGTAGAGCGCGAACTGTTCGTGGAAGTAGGTCAGTGGCGGCATATGAAGAAGAATTCCTACGCCTTATCCGTTATGCTCGAGGGATAGTGGCCACAGAGCATGAGAGATGTGTTCATTTTGAGGATGGCCCGAAGGACGATCTACGGGTGTTGATAGCTCCACAACGAGAGAGGGAGTTTACTGTGCTTATGGAGAAAGCTAAGATAGCTGAGGAGGTGAAGCGGACGGAAAGACTGAACAGGGATAAATATAGGAATGGAAGTGAGAGAAATTTTTGATCATCAGGGGCAGCCGGACGTGATCAAAAAAACCTAGGTCAGATGGGCCGAGACGGGATGAGAGACCTGCTGCTGCCAGTCAGACATAGAAGTTTGCTCGATGTGGTAAATTCCATGTAGGTGAGTGTTGGGTAGGCAGTGGAAAGTGCTTTAGGTATGGGTCTTTGGACCATCAGATAAGAGACTGTCCTCAACCACGGGATGAGGTAGGACCCATAGGACAGGGAAATGCTCAGCCTGGTAGAGGAGGTCCACAACCGCAGAGAGGTCGCGGTCCAGCCAGAGGGGGTGATGGTTATGGTCGGGGTCGTGGAACACAAGGCAGAGGCACAGGGAACATCGATGCGAGGTAGCCAGCTTTGGTCTATGTAGCACATCGCCAAGGGGACGAAGACACTCCAGATGCGAATAATGGTGCGTACCCTACTGTAGTATATTGAGTGTTTATTTTTAGAATTGGAGTGCGCAGCGAAAGCATAGTGGAGAGACTTGGGTAGTACAATTGATAGTTAGTTGAAAATTTCGAGGACAAAATTTCTTTAAAGGGGTAGAATTGTAACATCCTGAATTAATGGGCCTTTGCATTTGATGTGTATTACGTTCAACGTGTTAATTAGAGTATTTAAAGGGCTCAGATTGGGTCGAGGCCTTGGTTAAATTTTTTGTTTGGACACTAGAGGGTTTAAAAGATGTAATCTGTGTTTTAAACACAAGTGGGCTTGTGGCCCAGTGGTAAAATGGCGCAACTTAGAGAGCAAGGAGGTGGCGTCAACTGAGGAGGCCCAAACTCAAGGGGCATGAAACCCAATTCCTTTAATTTTAATTAGCTAAATTTTGACATATAGGTGGGTAAGGTTGGACGGCAACAAGGCTTAAAAATAGGGAGATTTATCTGTTGAATAATATAGATAATTGTATTGATATTAGTTATGAGTAGATTAAGGAGAAAAGATGGGAGTTATCTGCTGTAAGCAGAGTTGGCCAAAATTCCAACTCTGAGGGGAGGAAGAATAGGTTTTGATGTGGCATAAAGGGTGCCAAAATTCCCCATGTTTGTCAATTAGTCTCTATTTTCAGAAGAGGGCAATTCCGGCATTTGATAGGTAAGTGTCGAAATTCTCTATAAATAGGAGTGTATCTCTTCAAATTCTAGCATCTGAACCCTATTCTTTGTGCTTAAATTCTCAGTCCTTCTCTACACTCTCTATTCTCTTTTCTTTCCCAAAATCCGAAACCTCTCAACTTTCTTCTCATCTCCATAATGAATACCTTTGTCTATTCCTTTTCTCTCTGTCGATTTCTCTACTAAAAGTTGAAACCTCTTAATTCACTTTCTTTTTCCATTCTTTTCCTCTTGTGTCGATTTCTCCATAAATTGGGATTTTCTTGAAGTGTCGATTTCTCTGTAAAGGTAAGAACCGGATTCTTTTCTCTTTCAGTTTTGAGACTATAGCCGAATGGCTAGTAGATTGATAGGCTATCTTTAGTTTGACTCTTTCATTAATCGCATGTTCTTTTGGGCGGCACTCCAGGAAATCGTAGTAGATCGAATCATCCAGATCTCAAAAAGCCAGAAACCATTAATCTCTAGTATCCTATCGATTTCGGGATCTCAAGGTAAGGGATTTCTTTAGATTCCTATTAAGATTCACTATCATAATTGAGATATTAACTCATATGATATGGTTTAACCCTATTTCGCTATAGTAGTTTTGACAAGGACTTTTTGGATGGAATCAAATATGGATCAGGCAAAGGAGAGGGTTGGGTCCGTAAACCTAATCCCTAAGTTTAAGAAGTGAGTAGTGTCCACTATTTGAGATTGGTCACGAGTTGTGGACCACTTTCCTAACAAGATCTTAGGCGATAGCGGTAGATCGGCTTCTAACAAAGGTTTCGACATAGAGGGTGTCGTCGTAACCATAATAAGGGGTGTAGATTCTTAACACATAAGCATTGATATATTATATGTATGCTAAGGGCTAAAAGCCGTAAAGAAAGGTCAGTATGAATCGTATTACCTGTAAGGGGTAGGCATAGGATGCCAGGTATGTAACTATAACTTTTCTATGTGAATCGTAGCATGTGAAAATATGAGATCTGTTAGATGGCTTGATGACTTGTTTCTTGTATGTATGCATGCATGGGACGGATTGATTGATGGATTTATGGTAGGGGAGCAGGTTTGGGTCAGGTTTGGGGTGTTACAGATCACCATTTCAGACTGTCTGTCTGTTTAAGGATGGAATGCAATACTAAAATTCAACCTTGTACCTTAGGCCTCTTATAACTTCTTTCAAAACCTTGAAGTAAATCTCGGGTCTCTATCTAAGATAATGGATATAGGCACTCCATGCAATCTTACCACTTCTACAATATACAATTCGGCTAACTTATCCAGCTGAATAATCAACAAGCACCGATATAAAGTGAGCCGACTTCGTTAACCTATCAACAACAACCCACACATCATCTTTCTTTTTCGGAGTTGAAGGCAACCCCGTCACAAAATCCATGGTGATCCGATCCCACTTCCACTCGGGAACAATTACTGGTTGAAGTAATCCCGAAGGCACTTGATGCTCAACTTTCACTTGTTGGCAAATCAAACATCTTGTTACATGCTCCGAATGTCCCTTTTCATTCTCGGCCACCAATAAATTTCTTCAAATCATTGCATATTTTCGTACTACCCGTGTACTGACAAATAACTACTATGTGCCTCAAGTAAAATTTTTTGGATCAGCTCCTCATCTCTGGGTACACAAGTTCTGTCATGAAACATCAAACAACCATCCGAACTTACTCAAAAATTAGAATCATTTCCCGATTCACACTTGGCTCTTTTAGCTTGTATCTCACTATCATTCCTTTGAGCCTCACATATTTGTTGAACAAATAATGGCCTAGCTCTCAACTCGGCCAATATTGTTCCATTATCAGACAATGCCAAACTCGTGCTCATGGCTCTCAAAGCATACAGGGATTTCCTACTCAGGGCATCTGCAACCACTTTCGCTTTTCCTGGATGGTAATCAATTGCTAACTCATAGTCGTTCAATAACTTAAGCCACCACCATTGTCACAAATTCAAATCCTTTTGATCCATCAAATACTTCAAACTCTTATAGTCTGTGAAGATTAGACATTTCTCTCCATAAAAATAATGTCGCCAAATCTTTAACGCAAAAACAATCGCGGTCAACTCAAAGTCATGAGTCAGATAATTCTTCTCGTGCGATTTTAACTGTCTTGAGCGTAAGCGATTACCTTACCCTCTTGCATCAACACACACCTAAGACTATTTAACGACACATCACTATAGACCACAAACTCTTTGCCCGACTTGGGTTGCACCAAAATTGGTGCCTCGGTCAACAATGTTTTCAATCTTTCAAAACTCTATTGACATTTCTCAGTCCATTCAAACTTAACATCTTTCGTCATCGGAGTAGCAATCATGGAAAATCCCTTCACAAACTGTCTGTAGTACCCCGCTAAGCCCAAAAAGCTTCTGACTTCTGACACATTCCTTGGCGGTTTCCACTCTACAATAGCCGAGATTTTACTCGGATCAACTCAAATACCATCTCCCAACACTATGTGTCCTAAGAATCTGACCTCTCAAAGCCAAAACTCGCTCTTGCTGAATTTAGCATACAACTGCTTGTCTCTTAAAGTCTGCAAAACAATTCTCAAATGCTCCTCATGTTCACTCTCATCCCGAGAATAGACTAATATATCATCGATAAAAATGACTACAAACTTATCCAAGTACGGTCGGAAGACACGGTTCATTAAATCCATAAAATTCGCAAGAGCATTCGTTAATCTGAATGGCATGACCAGAAACTCATAATGACCATACCTAGTTCAGTATGCCATTTTTAGCACATATTACTCCTTAACCCTCAACTGGTAATAATCAGACCTCAGGTTTATCTTAGAGAACACCGTAGCTCCCTTCAATTGATCAAATAGGTCATCTATACTCGATAAAGGATACTTATTTTTCACTGTCACTTTGTTAAGTTGTCTGTAGTCTATACACAATCTCATCGACCCATTTTTCTTTTTCACAAATAGTACGAGTACCCCATGGTGAATAGCTCAGTCTCGCAAAACCCTTATCCGTCAATTCTTGTAACTGAACCTTCAGTTCCTTCAACTCTAATGGGGCCATCATATACGGATCAATCGAAATAGGTGTCATTCACGAATTAACTCAATTACAAACTCGACTTCTCTAACTGGGGTAATCCGGGTAACTCTCCTGGGAATACATCTGAATACTCACATACAACTGGCACTGTTTCAATCTTTACTTCAGACTCTTGAGTATTTAATACGAAAGCGAGATAAGACTTGCACCCTTTTCTCAAATATTTCTAAGCCAACATGGAAGGAATCATCATCGGTAAACTATCTGACTCACCTGATTCAACCCGAATAACATCTTCATTTTAACATTTCAATTCAATAAATTTACTACCACAATTCACTAAAGCACTATGGGTAGTCAACCAATCCATTCCAAGAATCAAATCAAAGTCATCAAATGGCAACAAAATAAGGTTTTTCGAAAACAATGACCCCTAATTGCCAAAGGACAGTTCCTATACACCTTATCAACTAACACATGTTTACCTGACGGTTCGACACCTTTACCACAAACTTAGTAGACTCAACAATCATCCTCAAACTAGATGCCAATCTTATACATATATAAGAATGGGTTTACCCCGGGTCAATCAAAGCAATAACAAAGGTGTCATAAATAGAAAATGTACCCGTTATTACATCTGGCGATGATGCCTCTTCTCGAGCGCGAATAGCATAAGTCCTTGCTGGCGTTCGAGCCTTTGGCCTCACAGTAGAGTCTCGTGATACACCTCTACCACTAGTCCCACCTCCCGGGATCTTTTGTGGCCTAACTCTAGAGGATGCACTACTTGATCTTATCTCTTGCTTCTTCTCATTGTCATCTCTTTCAGGGCAGTTTCGGATGAAATGGTCGTGGGGATCACATTGGTAACAATTTTGAGTGTTTCCCCAACACTCCCCAGTGTGATGTTTGCCACAACTTGGGCACTTCGGTCTGGACTTTGGATTGCCCACACTTGCCATCGAGGTGGCCTGAACTCTTGAACCTAAGTACGTGTTGCCTCGCTCTCTTTGCGAATACCTAACTGATGCAGTCGCCTGAGGATTCACTTCCTTGGACCTCTTAGATTGAGCTTGGTAAGATTTACTCATCAGTCTTTTTCTCGTATCCCTGGCCTCACTCACAGCCTTCCTCTTTTCCTTACTCAATTCTTTAGTCTTATTGGCCCTATCCACCAATACCACAAACTCTTTTAGCTCTAAAATCCCAACTAAGAGTCTGACATCTTCATTTAACCCATCTTCAAATCTCTTGTATAAGATAGTTTCCGTGGACACACATTCTTGCAAGTACTTACTGAGCTTAACAAATTCGTGCTCATATTGCGGCACAATCATTTTTCTTTGCTTCAACTCAAGGAATTACTTTCGTTTCTGGTCCACAAACCTCTGACTTATGTACTTCTTTTGAAACTCCTCCAAAAAGAAGTCCCACGTTACCCTCTCTGTAAGAACCACTGATGTCAATGTTTTCCACCAATGGTGTGCCGAGCCCCTCAGCAAAGACACAGCATATTTTAAGCTTCCCTCGGGTGTACAGGAGAGCTCATCGAACACCCTCATTGAGTTCTCAAGCCAGAACTCCGCTCACTCAAGGTCATCATCTATATTGGCTCTAAACTCCTCGGCCCCATGCTTCTAAATTTTGTCCACCGGGGGCTTCATTATCCTTACTAAATCCATACCTTGAAGAGCCACTGCAACTGGCTGAGGAATAGGAGGAGGTAGAGGAGGTTGAGCATTGGGTTTTGCCCGTACATACTCAGTGTACCAGTTACTCATCATTTGGAGAAAGGCTTCCCGAGCCTCTTCTCCTTGACCCCTAGTCTCGGGTCCACTCTGCACAGGCGCGGTCCCTTGCGCGGTCCCTTGCGTGGTAGCTGGTGCATTGCTAGTTGCATCATCAGCAGCTGATTAATCAGGATCTATGCACTATAGAAAAACAAGTTTAAAATCATCAAAAGCCACCACACTATCATTATATTCTTATGGCATGTATAGCTAGACTCCTACACACGCTATAGTAGTCCGAGAACCGAATGAACCATAACTCTGATGCCACTAAATGTGACACCCCTTACCTGTATTTTCGGTCGGAATCAGGCCCGAGGCATTATTGGATTAAAACCACATGATCGCCACTTAGGCTCATCGCGACTACTCTCTTAAGTCACCTCATCAACCTCACTCTCAACTTACGAGGCCTCACTCGTACACACGAGGCTTTGGAGACTATATTAGAACTTTTTTAGATCTTAAAATTTTTCTCCGTCTAAACAAAGACTACATGCCCTTGCTAGATGGCACACGCCCATTTGTAGTCACACACGCCTATGTTCACGAACCGTGCATGAAAACTCAAGCATTATACTAATGCCCCACGATTAGAGTACACGCCTATGCCCACCACCCGTGGTGAACACTGACTACTTCACACGGCCTTGAGTCTAGACACATGCCTGTGTGGCTAGCCCGTGGCCTACACTACTCAATTCTATCAAAGAGACACGGCCAATGCACATGCCCGTTCGCTGGTCGTGTGTCACACATGGCCTAGACACATGCCCGTGTGCCTGTCCACATAATAAGAACTAGGCTATTTGGCAATCCTCTTTTCACCCCTTATGCATATATAACATGTACTCATCCAACACATCCATAAACAACTCATTTTGAAACATAAACTCACAAGGATATCTACATCTTTTCATATAATAAAGTAGCCAACAACTATTGCATTATACAAAATAGATTATCCATATATAGGCTAACACCTCTTATCCATTTACAATAAAATTCACTAACTTGTCTAGCTCCTATACATGCCATATTCAAAACATTAAGTATATTGCACCAAAGTTAGCTGATAGTGTGGGCGATCTTCCAATTAATCCATGTATCTCGGTTCAACCCTCTTTCTATATAAGACAAGGGAAAAGAAAAGGAGTAAGCTTTGAGCTTAATAAGTTTACATGTAAACAATATAACATTATAGCATGCACTAATCATTTATATAACATTTCATACAAAGCAAGAAATAATCTATGTCCATAATCATGCTTACTCATTTCCTCCTTTCCTATATCCCAACCATGTCACAGCTTAATGTGTACATTCATTTTCATGTTCCCCTACAGTTAGCATCACAATATCACTTAAAACCACACGTCACAACCTATTAATGAATTACTCATAGTCAAAATATTCGGTGGTTTCGCACTTAGCCCACCAAATGATAAATAAACGATGGTATCGAACTTAGCCCATCTTAGTCAAGCAACAAGATGGTATCGCACTTAGCCCACCATCAAATGCCATCACAACATGCTCATATGACTATTTCATCATTCATCTAATAATGATTCAATGACTACCACATTCGATCTACTTAAACCACAAATGTTTTCAATCATGCCATACACCAATTAACAACATAATGTATATAAAGAAAGTGCATTGTTTACAAATAAACCTACCTCGGTGCAAAATGTTGTAACTAACAGTTTAATAGTCACCTTGCCTTTTCCACGGTGAAGGTTGATTCCACGCTCTTCTTGATCTATAACAATTAAATTCATTCATTTAGACCATCCTATGATCACCATACATCAAATTCTACACTTGGGCAAAAATGACCATTTTGCCCTTGTATAATGGGAAAATTACGATTTTGCCCTTAGGCTCGTAAATTATTTTTCAAAACATTTTCTCAATAAATAAGCCTTGATGAACATTAAATTCTCTTAAAAATACTCACAAATCTAACTATTTCATGCATTCTTGCACATTTTCAATCCTTGCATTTGAGTCCTACTTAGGTGTTTTCATGCAAACACTTTTCACAAAAGTTGTTTCTCATCTCCCTAACATTCATTTTCTTCCCTTAAAACTCAGCTAACATCATAAATACTCTCATGGAAAGTCTTTAGACTTTCAACCATATAACAAATTTGTCCCCTCATTAGCTAGCTTAAGCTTTGAGGACTCCAAAAGTGCAAAAATTATCAAATAACACTATCATAATCACTTACTTGCAAGGGAGATAGCTTGGCTAAAAGTTTAAACCCCCAAAACTCTATTTCTTCTTCAAATTTTCAGTGGAGATGAAGAGTGAATAGTGAAATATGATAGCTTTTCTTTTTACCATATTTTATTCATCTTTTCTCACCTAATTTCATCCAATTGACTACAATTAATGCTCTTGTCCCCTTTACTATCTATGGCCGGGCAACACATTCTCTAGGGCCTAATTGCACTTTAAGAACCTCCAATTTAGTAATCTATGGCTATTAGACACCTTTACCTTGAAAAAATAGAACTTTCACACTTTATGCGATTTAGTCTTTTTTCACAATTAAGCATGCTACCGCTCAAATTAAAGCACCAAAATTTCCACATAGCCATATATTAATACTATAACACATAAAATAACATCAAAATAATTTTCCCTATCCTTAGTTTAGTGTTCTCAAATCACTATTCTGACTAGCCCCAAAATCGGGATGTTACATACTCACACTGGGCATTTGGGTCATATGATTTTGGGTATGGAGGTTGCATCGATTTCGGGTAGTAGGGGGACACAATGTGCGCATCAAATAAACTTTGATACAAATCCTTATACATCATTGGGATCAGCGTAAATTGGAGTTTTTTAGTTTTTAGCCTTGTGCCAAATTCTTTTCTTGATGAACCCTGATACCTAGTAGTCACTATTTTTGGCTGATTAACAGTAATCGACTTTGAGCACCCCATTCATGTATTCTTCACTTCATTTTCTTTCTTCCTTGTGGCCATTCTCTTGTTACTTTCTCCTGCCTCTAACTTTCCACTTTTTATGGCATTCTCAATCATTTCTCAAGTTATTACAATGCCTGAGAAGCTCTTTATAGTGCTTCCTAGCACATGATTGATAAATGGGGCCTTTAGTGTATTAATAAAGAGCATTGTAGTCTCTTTCTCTAGAAGTGGTGGCTGGACTTGGATGGAAACCTCCCTCCACCTTTATGCATATTGTCTAAAACTTTCATTCACTTTTTTCTCCACGTTTTGAAGAGTAATTCTTTCGGGGGTCATGTCCGTCACATGACTGTATTGTTTCATGAATGCTTGAGCCAAATCTTTCCAAGAACCAATTTTGGTACGACTCAACTAGTTATACCATTTGGCTGCTAATCCCACCAGGCTATCTTGGAAGCAATGGATCAACAGTTGGTCATTATTAATGTACCCCGTCATTCTTCTACAAAACATAGTAATATGAGCTTCGGGCAATTTGTCCCGTTATATTTCTCAAATTCAGGCATTTTGAACTTATATGGAAGCACCAAGTTTGGGACCAAGCTTAAATCCTTGGCATCAATTCCATAATAGCTATCAGCATTTTCTATCGCCTTAAACTTCTCCCCCAACCATTTCCATCTATCTTCTAGCTATTTTGGTAACTCTACTTTTGTCCTCTCTCCATCAGCTATTTCATATAAATTAGGGACATTAGTATTGATTGGATTATCTCATGAACCTGAGCCGATTTGGAGATTCATTGAAGCACTAGCTTGGAATTGTTGAGGCCTGATCGTGATAGATGGCCTTTATAAAGCTACTTCTGGTTGTGTTTGCACATGTGGTGGAGTAAAACCAGGGGGATATTGAGGATACTCAGTATTCTCCTCAGCATTAACTATGGGGCTCTTTCCTTTATCCATAAGCCCATTTAATAGTTGTGTCATCTGAGTTATTTGAGTCATCATATTTATCTAAGATTCCATCATTTTGTCCATCATGTCTTGCTAGATCTTAACCAGCTGCTCTTGCTTTTGTGCTGCATCTATTCTTGCATCTCCGTCTGCATTTGTTCCAAGCTTTCTAGTCTTTTATCCATTTCTTTAGTCTTTTTTCTTGTGCCGTAGGGATGCGTATTTGGTAAGGTTTTGTCAGTTTTCAGGTTACTGAAATAATTTTAATTAATTAGAGTCTTTCTACAAATTTTAATGCATATGATGTGATGTAATGAAAATGCATGAAATGAAATACAAATGCATGGAATGAATGCAAAAAAAAAAAAAAAAAAGAGGTGTTGATTCTGAATTCAATTCCATTAGAACAACTTTTCTAGAAAACAAATTTCTTTACATAAAAAAGATTACATATGCGACCTTGCCCTCGTACTCCCAGTGAAGACCCTGATCTTTTCTTCATATCCAGATGTTACGGTCGAATCCTGCAAATCCTTCCAAAAGATGTCTCTCTTATTTCCACTCGACTTGATCCAAATCGTGGTTCGCTGCTCACTTATCCCTGTGATGTTAATCAGCTTTTTTAAGAAAGTTGAGGCATGACGGCTCTCAAATAATCCTTGTTGTCTCGAAACTTTGGGCAACAAAGTCTTGTTTTCCTCCACTGACTACCAGCTTTCTCTTGTTGTGTTTACTTGGACCATATTTGGACGGTCGTATTATATTCCACTTTATCAAGAAATTCATTTTCCTATGTCAAGCTTTTCTATTTAGTAATCGAATATGAATCAACACCTTCTTCTATGATGATGCAATGTAATGCAGCCGTAAACAAGGCACGTTAGCACAGGAAAAATAAACAACAAAATAGAACACCTAAAAGGGTAACCACTAGGGTTTGGGTATGATTCTACCTAGGGTTGGCTCCTAAGGCTTTCTATATACGGTTCGGCTCTAAAGTTGAGGTACCTGAACCAGCAGATTCCTCAATCCTCACCCATTATAGGCTCATATGGATCGAGTTCAATTCAGGGGAATACATTTCCCTATGGCCATGCGGAGATGAAAATCTCACAAAGACATAGGTACGGATGTATCCCAGAAGTAATCCACTAGCCCATGTGGAGGTGAAAAACTCACGAAGGCATAGCTTTTTACTCCCACTTAAAGGTGTGACCACAATGGTCATGCAATGCAATGCCGAAGTATTTTATGAGACTCGACATTATTGCAATCATAGCACAAACAAATGCATCAAAAGAAACATGATTTTTCAAAAAAAATTTCCAAATTTTCAATCAAAAGGAAAAACATTAATCAATTTATGGCCTAACTCTCAACTAGTCCCCAGTGGAGTCGCCAAGCTGTCGAAACCCTTTTTATGTTTTTGGAAAAATAGGGATCGACTTTAAAAACAAAATGGAGTCGCCACCAGTTCTTTTTGTTTAGGTGTGATCGGATCACCTATAAAACATTTTGGCCTACGAAATTCAAGAAAACGGGTTCGAAAGTCGGTTACGTACGAGGAAGGATTAGCACCCTCGCAACACCCAAAATTGGTACCTGATTGATTAATTGATGTCCTAATGTCAAAAATTTGAAATGATTTTAAAATACAATTCCGTTTTAAAAATTTTAAAATAACTCGAATTGGATATTAAGATTCTCTTGTTCCAAAGGAATAAAATATCACATCTAGCACGTTAGGATACACCATTTCAAACCCTCGATGCCAAGATCATCTCATGGTTTCCAAAGTTTATGCATTTGAAATTTTTATAAGGATATTCAATTATTTGGACAAACGAAAAACCGAAACCCAGCACGGTAGGGTACGATTTCTTGGATTTCCAAACACGAAATATTGCCTTTTTTTTTAATGAAACATGGGCAAAATTTTAAAAGGGTATTTGGTTATTTGGTCAAACGGAAAATCGAAATCCAGCACGATAGGGCACGATTTCTCGAATTTCCAAACACGAAATATTGCCTTATTTGGAAAAACTTTTACTAAGAGATTATAAAATGGACTCAAAAACATATTTATTTATCTTATTTGGAATAAGAATGGAATGAAAAATATCAATTAAAATGTTAAAATTTGAATCACAATGCGATAATGTGAAAATGGAATAATATACATGGATAAATATTATACAAATGATTGCCCATAATATGAAATTTGAAAGGAACAAATTTGGGCACATACAATGACAAGCAAATTAACACAAATAACATATAGCAAATTTTAAAGTAAATAAGCAAGTGGTATACATAAAATAATATCGTCTATTTAAATAATATACATGTAAATAAAAACTTGATATAAAATAATGTATATATAAAAATAATAATGATATATGAAAGTGTTTGGAATAAATAAATATATAATTTAAAATAGGGTCCTTTAAAGAAACAAATTATATACATAAATAGATTTAAAAGAAGATATATATATATATATATATATACATATACGTAAATAAATTTAAAAGAAAATATTTACATAAAATAATATGAAATCAATAATACATACTTAGAATAAAAATAATCAATAATATTAATAATGATAATAACAACAATATTAGAATAATGACAAAATAGAAAAATAACAAAAGAAAATAAAATATAAAATGGGCTAAATTAAAATAAAAGTGAAAATCTAGGGCGAAAATAGAAAATAAAAAGAGAAGCACATGACTCAAATTGAATATGCGCCATAGATGAGGGACCATTTGAGAAATTATGCCCAATCACCAAAACGACGCCGTTCTAACATCCTCATTTAAAAGGCCTGAGGACCAGATTGAAATCACAAAACAATGTCGGAGGTCGAATTAAAAAATAAAACAAAACATGAATAAGATAATATTGCATAAAAAATAATGCGGAAGGACTAAACTGGTAATTATACCAGTTTTAAAAACACTCGGATCCTTCCCCAGGTCAGGTCAACGCACGGGTCTTGGCCAGAAACGACGCCATTTTAGGGCTTAATGCCCCACACCCTAAACAACGTCGTATTGCTCACTTTAAATAGAAAAAGGAAATTTTTGCAAAATCATTCTTAAACAGCTTTAAAAAAAACAAAGAAAAAGCTTTGAAAGCTGTCTAGAGCTCCAACCTAGCTCCGTCACTTAGCCACTGTGCTCCGCCACCGTCCGCCGTCTTGCGCGGTTGTCGGAGACCCCAAAGTCGACCATTTTAAACCCTTTAGGCACCCCAAGCATAGATCTAGACTCTAAATACTCAAATCCTTCCCCAAAATCACCAAACAAAGGCAGTAACCCTTCGGGTTTAACCTTTCTAATTGTGAACAAAGGTAAAAAACCTCCCCTTCTATTTATGCTACATTTGCATTTAACACTTAAATAAACACTTGAATATGATGAATACCTTTGAAAAATTTTGGTCTTTTGATTTCTGTATTCATAAAATGTAACCTTTTACAATGTTTTGAATCGACAATGAAAAAAGAAAATTGAAATACAAAATCCTTTTAATTTCTATTATTTCTCTTTTTTGCTGTCATTTTTTGTTTTTTTGTCTTCTTTTGCAGGTACGGAGGCCATCTTGGTACACGGATGTGGCGAGGGTGGAGGTCGTGTGGTTGAAGCTTACGGCGCAAAAGTTCTGCCCTAGGGTTTCTATTTGCTGAACCTCTTGGGCCGTTCGGGTTTGCTTTGTTATTGGGTCTGTAAATTGGGCTATAGGTTGGGTAGTGGTTAGTTCAGGTTTAGCACTTGGGCTCGGGTTTAATTAATGGGTCATTTTAAAAACTGTAAAATGGACTGTTATTGGGCTAGTTTATTAATTGGTTTTTTTTTTTAAATTTTGGTTTTTGTTTGGTTAATTGGGACCCGGGCAAATTTGGGCTCTTACAGTCTTCAAGGGTCATTTTGCAAGCTAATTAATCAGCCAAGAAAGCTAATTGGGTCAGCATGTGGGATGGTTTTGGGCTTCCCAGTACTCGGTCGGTTCGATTTTCTCAGTTCAGCTCAACTGGGTTACTTTTCATAATCAATTAATAATAATTTATTTAACCTAAATTAAATTGGATATAAATTAAAATTAATTATATTATGAATTAATACACATAATTTGGATCATCTTAGGCTGAAAAATTAATTCGCCCTGATGCTTTAAAATTGCTTCTCGGTTTTGCTCTTCTAGTAGTGTCTGCTGAGCTTTTTTCACCATTTGTGCAATTCTGTCGAAAATGATCAAAACTAATAAAATTTTATTATAAATTAATTAAAATTCAACATGTTAATAATTTAAGTACAGTTTAATTATTTTATAATTTTTATATATTTTTCGACAAGAATTTTATCGAAATTGCATGAATTTGAGTTTAAAAAGGCATGAAAAAGTGTGTTATTTTCGTGTTTCCATCAGATGCTAATCTTCTAGCTCCCTAACAGCATAAACTCGAGCTGGACCTCCATACTCAACCTGAAAAGATATAGTATGAGCAACAATCCACTTCCCAACCGGTCTCACATTACCTCTACTGCGACCATGGCCTCTAGCAGACATAGAAGCCAGTGTCGAACACTAAGTTTGCGATACCTCAACTC
This sequence comes from Gossypium rotundifolium, assembly GCA_025506655.1. NCBI lineage: Eukaryota > Viridiplantae > Streptophyta > Magnoliopsida > Malvales > Malvaceae > Gossypium > Gossypium rotundifolium. The sequence goes on from CP106724.1 coordinate 150,453,727, forward strand.
TATCCAGACAGTCACTAAGAAAATGTTCCTTTGAACCACATTTAAAACAGCCACCCATCAACTTACGACACTCACTAGAATGCCTATGCTCACAATGTGCACAAGTGGCCATCTAGAACCACCCATCGAACCACCAGCGCTAACCATAGTACTACTTTACTTTCTAGACTGACTCGGTTGATACCCACGTCTCGCACCCCTACTAGAACTATGACTATCATGTCCTCTCTTAGGCGGTCGACCAGATGCACCATCAGAAGCTCTCTTACTAGATTCAGTAACCAGAGAACAAGACGGCTTAGCTAAATTCTCCTCAACTACCTTAGTTCTCTCCACTAACTCATTAAACATCTCTACATTTTGAGCTACCAAGGAAACTCAAATCTAACAATTAAGCACAAATCAGAATCTCTTACAACGGTCCATCTCATAAAGTATCTTAGGAGCATACTAACTAAGTCACACAAACTCCGCTTCATAGTCAACCACAGATAAACCACCTTGAACCAAACCCAAAGATTCCCACTTACGAGCCTCCATATACTGCTAGCCCATAAACTTCCTCTTAAAAACAAATAAAAAAATCCCCAAGTCAAACGATCAGTAGTAGTACCTCTCCTAACTGTATTCCACCAATGATGAGCCTCATCATCGAGTAAGGACATAGCACAACCCAACTTCTCCTCGTCAGAACAGGACATCTGCTTCGAGATCTTTTCAGCTCCTTCTAACCAATACTTAGCAACGGCCAGATCAGTACCTTTCACTCTAGAAAATTCCTTACCACCCAACGCTCAAAGATGTTCAAGCAGTAACCCATGGTTAATAGGTGTGGGATTGGCAAGTGCAGGAGCAGGATTAGCACCAACAATCTGCTAAAATGCTCCCATCATAGCTTCCATCAGAGGGCCTACACCCTCATCAGGTATGTTCACTCTACTTAGCAACAAAAGAGGTGCAGAGGATGTACCATCCTCTTGAGAGCTAGCTCTCACATTAACACGTCTATGAGGCATATCAAATGATCTAGCATACAAATAAATAAAAGGTGAGTTATGAGGAGATGATCCAAGTTTCCTTCCTACAAGAAAAATTTAGGATTAAAGGCAATGTGTTCTCGTTTCTACCCCACATTTAAACCAAATCAGAAATATTTCAAAAAATCTCATGCCATTCAATCAGGGTTATATCAATGATTTCAAGAAAATAGAGAAATTTAGACTCATTAGTTTCGAAAATCCAAACACACAACAATCACCTAAGTCCCAGAGTTCAAGAACCTAGAGCTCTAATACCACCAAATATAACACCTTATACTTGGCCCGATTGCCAAGCCCAAATATCAGGATGCCGCACCACCATCTCATGTCATACATAGCAATCAAAAGCTCATTCTTAATGATACGCCTTCCATTTTAGTATTTGTATAGGTTTTAAGTGGAACAAGCTCCTAATTACAATTAAGTCTTACTAAACACACCTTAAGCATCATATAATAACATTTGTACATACCTAAAGGCCACTTAGAAAAATTTAAAAACAATGTAGTATCGATACTGACACATAGGTATCAATATTTCTCTCAAATGGTATCGATACCGCTTGGAAAATTGGTACCAAATCAACATTTTGTTTCTCATCTAAAATCCAAGGTCTCAAAAATTATTAGTACCTTTCAAAATTATCTATTATTTTACCCCCGAATATCGATACTCGTGATAAGGTATCAATACCAAATTATGTTACTAACTTCCTATACTTTCAAAAACATGGAGGTGTTGATATTAAAACTTGAATATCGATACCTCTCCTCCAGACATAAAAAAATATAGCAACTACAAGCATATAATTCATACCAATTAATGTCTAAACATCATGCATCATTCACTTCATCAAATGGTAACTAAAATGTTTGAAGTAACAATCCAAAACATCATAATCATTGCCGAGCAAGAAACCAACAATTCAAACTAAAAGTCCATAAGTCCTAACCAAAAGTAACAATGTAAACAACTTAAAATTCATACCAAAAACCATCATATAGTCTACCACATTGCTTTGTTCCCAAAACATAAACGAATAGATAATAAACACCTACGAAATAACATAAAGACTTGCTTGGATCAACTTGAAAAACACTGCTCTCACCGAGACACTACTAATCTATAATGCTTTAATAAGGGAGTGGGTGAGCTTAACAAGCTCAGTGAATGCCTAGAACAACTACCATGCAAATAGTTTATCAAGCATTAGTAAAACATATATGTGGCATAATTATAGCAGCCTTAACTTAGTTGACATATTTTACTTCACATGCATATTTGCTAGTTTATTTATAGAGTCAATACATACATATTCATATAAACATCACAATATACACAATCACATTAATAAGCAGTTTCCATAATAGTCACATATCATATAAACTCATATCATAATGCACACATTCATATTTGAAGATAACCGGAGATAATTTGGCACTTGAGTTATGAAAAGTAAAAGTAAGCATTATCACCACTCATCAGATATACGAATCTCCAACACACTACATAAACTCATAACATCAAACATGTCCCGTAAGTGAAGCATTAAGCTAACACTTTGCAACACACCAAAATATCTTGTTGAATGGATCTTAGCTCACATTCCCTTATCTCTTCAAACATGTCCCAAGGCTTCAATGCCTAAATCACATATAACATATAGGTGAGTACTCACAATCCCATGGCATGCCAAATATATCCAATGGTCTCAAGTATCATAAGTCAAAAATATCTATATTTAAACACACATATTACTTACCGGTTTTCAATTACTTTCATTGTACATTTGTATCATTTGCACAATATTATTTCTATCACTTAGAATGTACGTAACACCCCTAACCCGTATCCATCGCCGGATGTAATGCCCCAAATTTTTGGGCCTAGTAGAATTGGGCCTATTGGGCCTTGGGCATGGGAGCGTTTAAAATTTTTGAGAATAAAAAATGAAACTAATGCAAGTTGGACCTATTGGGTGAGTGATTTTGGAAGGTTGGGGGGCTTCCATGAAGTCTCAGTTCAAACCTGGGCTTTAGGAAAGTTTTTGGTTTTAGGTGAATAAAAACCTGGGAGGAAGTAAGTAGGCTTTAAGAATAAAATGTGGAAAAAAATGACACAATAAAGTGAGTGGTCTAGTGGCAAGGCGTCATTAAGGGTGTAAGGGAGATCTTGGGTTCAAGTCTTGGCACTTGCAATTCATTTTGATTTCCTTTTAATGAACTTAGACTTTGGCCCATAGACTTATATTTAGTTAAGCTTGTTTTGTTGCACAAGGAGCCAGTTGGTAAAGTGGTTAGCGGCGTGGATTAAGTTACAGGGGGAGTCGTAGTTCGAAACCCCTTGCATGCGAATATGTCTATTTTGCTAATTTGGGATGGTTTTGGAGAATTGATGGAAGGATCCCACATCGAGAAGCTAGCATGAGAGTAGGCGAGAAGCTGGCTTTAAATAGAACAATCTATGAGGAGAGTAAGGATACCTTGGTTGGCGTTTGGGCATAGGAGTGTTCGGAGCGCGGATTAACTCTAGATTCCTATAAGGTGTGTATTTTGCACTACTCTAGCTGTAGAGCGACAAATGCCGAAATGCCGATCACACGGAGAATGGTAGCCACACGAGTGTGCAAGCGTACGTGTAGGAGCTTCGACGCGATAGTTGAGGCCATCATGAGTGTTCTTGTGGGTTTAGCCGGTTTGGGCCACTATGGGCCAAAAGGGGGCCATGTGGGGCCAATGGGCCCATGGGCCCAATCGGATAAGTTGTATGATTGTGTAGTAAATATTGGACTGGACTATGTGAATCTCATATCTGTGGCTAGATTTGGGTTGAATGAGCCACACGAGCATGTGGGCCCATTTGGGTCGAGAATGGGCCCTAGGCCCATTCGCATCGTTATCTCGTTTCTTCCTGTTAGGGTGATCAGTTACTTTGTGGTTGTGATTTAAGCATCCGTGTTGACTCCAGTTCTGTAAGATCGTGTTCTTGATGAGCAGAGGGGATTCTAGCCATAGGATGGCGGCAAAGGTGCCAGTCGAGACTATGCACATAGCTTCAACTCCCAAGTTTAAGTTGCGTAAGGTGTCAGCAGTTTGGGACTTTCTGCCTAGATGCGGAACGGCATCAAACTTTGGTTTAACTAGGCAAATCGCAGTTGATCGTTCTAGTGAAGGTGAAGGCGCTTGTGATTATTTAGCATTCTACGTGATAAGGTGTGTATCTGTATACACTATTCTGATTTTTAATCGGTTGAAAAGCTGAAGGTAAGTATCGTTGTACTATCTTGACTGTTGATCGGCATTATGCCGAAAAGCCAAACACCGGCGAGTGATGCCATACAAGCGTGCGATCATGCATGTGTTGAACCGAGCTCACGGAGCGTGAGCGTGTGATGAGAAAGGCCACCATGAGCGAATTCATGGGCTTGGGCCGTAGTGGGTCACTTGGGCTAGAATGGGCCTCGATGGGCCCAATGGGGCTAGGGCCCGTGAATGCAAGTCACACTGTTAAATGGGAAATAGATAGGTGTATCATGTCACACACATGACTTGGGTGCTTTGGGCCGCATAAGGCCAAAAGGGGGTCATGTGGGCCCACACAGATGAAATGTCCATGATGCGATAAGTAATTGATTTGGGCTATGCCGTTGCATAGTCATGGTTGTTTCTAGGCTAGCTGGGCCACACGAGTGTGTGGGCCCACTTGGGTAAGGTAATGGGCTTTAGGCCCATTTTCATCATTAAGTCAATTTAAATTTCCTAAGTAGCTCGAGGCGATGGTGGAACTTCTGTTAGGTCGTTAATAACCCTCGATTTGTAAAATTACTGAAATCCCCTCGATTTGTAAAATTATTGAAATACCCTCGATTTGTAAAATTAATGAAATACCCTCAATTTGTAAAATTACTAAAATACCTTCGATTTGTAAAATTATTGAAATACCCTCAATTTGTAAAATTACTAAAATACCCTCGATTTGCAAAATTACTGAAATACCCTTAATTTGCAAAATTACTGAAATACCCTCGTTTATAAAATTATTAAAATACCCCCGATTTGTAAAATTACTGAAATACCCTTAATTTGTAAAATAACTAAAATATCATCGATTTGTAAAATTACTGAAACACCCTCAGTTTGTAAAATTATTGAAATACCCACGATTTGTAAAGTTACAAAAATATCCTCGATTTGTGAAATTACTAAAATACCCCTGAGGGGTAGGATTACCGACATACCTTTATAGGGTAAAATGATTGATTTGCCCTTGTGGGCAAATGACTGACTTGCGCTATGATTTGACCAATTTGACTGTGATCGTATGACTGTGTTTTAACTGACTTGGTTGTGGGCGTGTGTCTATTATGCTGTTAATATGTGTTGAAATGACTGTTACTAAGCATGGCCATTTTGCATACACGTGTAATGTTGAGCATGACATACATGACATATTGTATGGGATTGGGACTTATGATGGAGGAAGTACTGTACTAGTGGCTCTGCCACGTTTTACTACTCTAGTGGCTTCGCCACGTATATTGGTTTTAGTGGCTTGGCCACATTCACTGTTATTAGCAGCTCTGCCGCGTTAGTACTATGTACTAGTTGCTTTGCCATGTTTTACTGTTATAGTGGCATCGCCACGTAAGTTGATTTTAGTGGCTCGGCCACGTATACTGTTATTAGCAGCTTTGCTGCGTTGTTATTGGCAGCTAGGTTGCGTTATTGGTGTGCTCGCTGGGTGGGTCGACTTGGTCCCCACATGGTGTGTTGGTTGGAATGAGTGGTATGTTGGCTGGATTGGGTTGGGATGCATCATCATACTGTTGCATATCTATTTATGAGATCTGTCACTGTACTGGGCTTAGGCCTCTTGTTCTATTATTGGTTCGGGCTAGGCCCATTTGATTTTGTTATGGGCTGTGACCCAAATGATATGGTAGTGGGCTTTGGCCCATGTATGCTCTGAACTGGACTGTACTGTTATTGTTAAAAGGCTTTGGCCCTGACTGTTTCTATTTCTATTTCTGTATACTGATTGTTACTCTAGTAAGGGGATTACACACTGAGTTTTCGTAAACTCACCCCAATTTTTAACTGTGCAGGTAATCCTCAACCTTAGACGGATCGAGCTGCGAGGGACTCAGAGAGGACCACACACTGCTTATGCTTACTGTTTTGATTATTTACTTTTAAATATTTTGATTTGGGTTGTAATAAGGCCTCTCTATTTTTAACTTATTATTTTTGGTATTTATTTATGATGTTTTCTAACCGTTAAAAGTGAGATACGATTTCCAAACGATAACTGTCTCCAAAACACTATGTTCCGCAATGTTTTCAAAATGCTTCTGCTACTAAATTTTTAAACATCACATTTTTGTAAATTTTTTATTTTAAACATGCTTTCGCAACAGATAAGGTTTTAAAAGTAACTACGTTTTCAAGTGGATAACAATTGCTTAAGTGTTTTGAGTTTTAACAAAGAGGCTTTAACTCTCAAATAGGTTTTAACAACAAGGAAATATGGTTTTCAAAAACACTTCCATGTGACACACTAGATTCGGGCCTAACTTTTAGGCCGAGTTTGGAGTGTTACACCGGACTAGGGTTAAGAGGCATTACTGGACTTATCGAAATATTTCACAAACATACATTTCACATCAACAAAACATCATCATCAAATAATCATTTTGTCCCTTTAGAAGGTCTATGAGACCTTAAACATGCTTTAGAGAGGGTTCGGGACTAAACCGTGCACATACAAAACTTTGCAGAGCTCATAAAAATTTTCTTTCAAAACAGAGCACATGCCCGTGTGGCTAGGCCGTGTGCCTCACACGATCGTGCCTTGGCCCGTGTCTCATCCTGTGTGCAAAATTGACTAGAACCATACGGCCTGTCACACGCCCGTGTTTCTGGCCCGTGGGCAACACTGATTTACTACGAAATAGGACAATGAAGGACATGGTCGGGTCACACGCCCGTATGCTCAATCGTATGGGCAATTATAGGCCATTTGCAAGGCCAAATTGCCACCCACTTTGGGTCATACCTACAAGCATCAATCAAGCATCATTTTATGACCTAAAAGTAACTAAAACATGTCATTTTCATTATTCTAACCTCTTATCAAATCAACTAATCTTTGCATCACACAACATGGCCTAAATTCATCAATAATTACATTCAATAACAAGCCACATCACATGGCTACATATATATTACATATTTCAAAACATAACATAAGTTCTCTAACCTATACATGCCATACTTAAATATATACACTTTCAAAAGGTACCAAAGTGTAGTTAGATAGTGTGGTGATGATCCTCGACGATCTTCGAGTTTCCTATAGCTTTGATAATCTATAAAACAATGCAAACACACACAAAGTAAGCTTTCAAAAGCTTAGTAAGCCATATACAAATAAACTTATCATATAGAACATTTATAAACCATTTCATTCATATAAATTATCGCATAACACATTAGAAATTTTCATACTTCTTATCCATATATCTCAATTCCACATTTCCATGTATACTTACTCTTCATACTCAAACTTTGTTAGCATTTCAGACATACCTGTAACACCCCAAACCCGGCCTAGAAGTTAGGCCCGAATCTAGAATGTCACATTAAAGCCACACATCAAATATGATTTTTCTAATTAACCATTTAAGGCCTAAAAGCCCAAAACCCTTGTATCTTGTTAAGTTAAGGTGAAAAGCACATATTTTAGGAAACCATTCATATGTTGAGTTAATTCAAAAAACATGTTAACTTTAGAAATTTTATTTAAATTTATTAACTGGATCGTTGAAACAATAATAATAAAACCCAATATCTAAAGTCAATTAGGAGATACATGGCCTTATTACAATTCAATGAAAAATAAAGTATTTAAAATAAATTCATTTGAACAAATTAAAAAAACTAATCAGCTTGTAGTGTGGCCATCTCCGAGTCCTCTCCCACGCCGAGCCGTCTATTTAGGATCACTTGAAACATTAAAGAAAAGGGTGTGAGTTTCGAAACTTAGTATGTACAACCCTTGGAAAACAAATCACATACAAATATTCACATTGGGCCTAAGCCCTATCAAAATTGATGGTCTTGGGCCTTAGCCCACAATGACCTCATATCATATCGTTTCGTATCATATACAAACAAGATAATGCAAAACCCTTCCCAAAAATCCATCCACTACACACACCATTTCCCTTCCAACCATTACACGCTTGTGGGGATTTCTAAATCAACCCACCCATCCTCTACACACCAAAGGTAGCACTCACAGTGCCACTACTCAACATTACAGCAAAGCTGCTAATCATATATTGGGCTTAAAGCCTCGGATGGATCCATGGTTGTCAAGCGACTACGCGATCCTCAAATCTTCCTCCGTACCATAATTCCCACCCATATGCATCCTAAGCAGAATATCATATGAATGCATCAAACACATGAGTAACATCCACAAACTCATATTCATCACATAAGAGTATTTTCGTCATTTCACTATCCAGGGGGTATTTTCGTAATTCTACACTACAGGGGTACTTTGGTAATTTGGCAAGATAGGGTAGCTTGGTAATTTTGCAAAACAAAGGTACTTTGGTACTTTTGCAAAATAGGGGTATTTTGGTAATTTTACAAAATAGGGATATTTTGGTAATTTTTACAAATTAAAGGTATTTAGTAATTTTACAAATCTAGGGGTATTTGGTCCCTTTCGGGTTTTAGTTGTGAACTTTGGCCCATCAGCAAGCCCTCGTGGCTAAAGTGAACAGACACTACGCACCAGGTAGGATTCAAGAGAAGAGGAGTGGGCCACTAGGACCACTTAAGTATCAAGCTCTCCCTAGATCCAATCCTAAACATGCGTATGTCCGTTGCCACACTCTAACCCAGTGACTTGTTCACGGACATGTTTAATTAGATTAAGTCTGATGAAATTTCAAAGTTTTTTAAACTAAGCCTAAAGTCTATTAACCCTAGCATACTTGCCTACATCCCCATAAAGCCCATCAAGCCCATTCCACATTCATATAACCCACTATGCCCAAATCACATCCTTATGGCCCATTAAGCCCAGATCTCATTCCCATGGCCTATTAGGCCCAAAACAATTTCAGTTCATGTAGCATGCATGACTAACTCAATTCATATACCAAATCAATCAATTTCATCAAACTTAGCCTTAGGGCCCACCGGGCCCATTTAGCCACTTTTGGCTTTTCAGCTTTTCGACATTATCGATGTCGTGTGTGTATAGTGTTTGTACACACCTGGTAACCTCGCGTACTACAAACCCCTTAATCACGAACCTATAATCAACCACACTAATGATTAATCATGACTTAACACATACTTATTAAAAAACCAAAACCTCACTGTACCCTTACAGTGTGCCTCACGTTCTAGTAGCCCTTCCTTTGTTACTATTTATGATTATCCTCTAGATCTGCATCCAAATGTATATTGTCAATATCAAGTGACCCATATTCCTCATAAGTCACCCCTATAATGCCATATTACATTCGACCATATACTAAACCACAACCGAAATGAGTGCACTTAACTCTTGCCAATGATCCTTGCCTACCACGCTTGTGATTTCTGAATTTACCCCTTATTAATAAAGTTAACGACAAGGAGAGGTTAGATAGCCCTTCGGCTTTTAACAAAACTTACTAAAAGATTTATTAAACACTTAACGAAACCCTCATTTGATCCTGCGACCTAGGTCGCTACTGAACAAGATTTGGCTTGACTAAAAGTGGGTAGCAATCGATTGTGATGAAGGAGAACTAACTAAGAATCGGTACAAGTGGAGCTATATGATAAGAAGGTGTATTTGACTTTCAGGGAAAGAAACAGAACACAACTCTTGTGGTCCACCTATGAAAAATAAAACACTCTAAAGATACACTCCTAATGCTCGAACCTTGGACGTCTTCAGCTTACACACATGCCACCTTATAGCTCCCAAGTGACGCCACTTTCTAGTGGACCACAAGGCCATTTGTGTCCTATTTTCTGTTAATCTAGAGGCGTCATGCCTGAGACTAGGGTCCACTAAAGCAAGAAAAATAATTTTTCCCTATGGTCATCCCTATCTCTAAGACTTCAAATAATCCCGATAATACCTTAAAATTAATATTCTATGTGCTACTCATACATACCAACCTCAGTGCGCAGAAATTTAAAGTTTCAGGATTTTTGGGGCGTTACAACCCAATAGGCCCAAATCTACTATGTCCAAATTCGGGGCGTTACAATTCTACCCTCCTTAAAGAAATTTCATCCTCAAAATTTCCAACTAACTATCAATCGTACTACCCAAGTCTCACCACTATGCTTTCGCTGCACACTCTAATTCTAAAGCCAAAATAAACACTCAGTATACTACGGTAGGGTACGCACCATTATTCGTATCTAGAGCGTCTTCGTCCCCTTAGCGACGTGCTGCATAGACCAAAGCTGGCTGCCTCGCCTCAGCATAACTTGCACCTCTGCCTGGTGCTCTATGATCACGTTCATTACCATTATCGCGTCTGGCTTGTCCACGGCCCCTTGGTGGTTGTTGACCACCCCTCTGAGGCTGAAATTACCTCTACCATCTGCTCGCTCATGATCTAGCCTTCTCGGGCACTGCCTAACCCTATGCTCCATAGATCCATAGCCTAAACATGCTCTCATACTCCTGCAACATTCACCCGGATGCCTTCTCCCACACTCAGCACAAAGTGGTATTCTGTTATTAACAGCAGCAATAGGGGCCACAACTCTAATCGGCCTATTCACTCGGCCCTCCTTGCAGGCCTCTATTCAGCTCCCATAGGTTCTATATTCCACTTGTTCTTGCTCTTCTCTTTCTCTTGTTTGCGATGTTCCATACTCTTTACCTCCTCTGCTATTTTTGCTTTCTCCACCAAAGCCACAAAATCCCACTCCCTCTGTGGAGCTATAAGTACCCTAAGTTATCCCTTAATCCATCCTCAAACCGTATGCATCTTTCAAACTTTGTTGCTACTATCCCCTTGGCATATTGACTGAGGAGCAAAAACTCAGCCTCGTACATTTGCTACCGACTTATCTCCCTGAGTCAAACTCAAAAACTCCTTCCTTCGTGCATCCACATAGGCCACTCTAATGTATTTCCCATGGAGTGCTGATTTGAAGAACTCCCAAGTGATCTGCTCCGGTTGGTTGCCCTCCTTTATGGTCAACCACCACTGATAGGCTTCTTCCCTAAGTAGGGATATCACCCCCTTTAACTTTTGCTCTACCGTGCAATCCAGGTCATCCATTATTCTTTTAGTAACTTCCAACCAATACTCCGCCACACTTGGGGCCACCCCCGCTACTCCTTTGAAAATCTCTGCCCCATTAGCTCAGAGTCGCTCCACGATCGACCCACGACTCCCCATACCATTATTAGGCCCAACGACCCTTTCTAAGATTCTTAGCATGGCCTGCGATACTACATCCTCTGTAGTGGCAGCCTATTCATATGGTCCCTTTCAACTACTAGTGAGGCCGGAGCCTCCCCTACTCCAACGTTGGCCATATGGCCTGACTCGGATGACCTAGCCCTAGCACTTCCATGGCCTCTTCCGCGGCCTCTTGCACCTCTTCTAGTGCTCATCATTATTTATTTCTGAATTAAAAGTTTTATGAAATTAGTACATGATTCCACTTGTTTAGGGCACATGTCTTATGTAAGTAACACAATTTTTTTCTAAAGTTATTCCGCGGTCGAGAATCTATTGTGGGCTTAAGTTTCCTACAGGCTTTAGTCTCTAAAAGCCTATTTTTAAGTAACCCATTATCTATATAGTTCAGTAATTTAAGCAAATGAAATAACAAAAAAAACTTACTTGGTTTGACGTCGAGGGCTCGGTGAACCACACTTCAAGAATCCTGCCAAAACTTTTTAATCTACTTGTTTTAAAAACCCAAAATTTAAGGCCCATTTCACAACCTTTGCATTTGGGCACTGATACCACTAAATGTAACACTCTAAACCCGACCTAGAAGTTAGGCCCGAATCCAGAATGTCACATTAAAGGCACACTTCAAATATGACTTTTCTAATTAACCATTTAAGGCCCAAAAGCATAAAACCCTTGTATCTTGTTAAGTTAAGGTGAAAAGCTCATATTTTAGGAAAACATTCATATGTTGAGTTAATTCAAAAACCATGTTAACTTTAGATATTTTATTTAAGTTTATTAACTGGATCGTTGAAACATTAATAATAAAACCCAATATCTAAAGTCAATTAGGAGATACATGGCCTTATTACAATTCAATGAAAAACAAAGTATTTAAAATAAATTCATTTGAACAAATTAAAAACAACTGATCAGCTTGTAGCGTGGCCATCTTCGAGTCCTCTCCCACGCCGAGCCGTCTATTTAGGATCACCTAAAACATTAAAGAAAAGGGTGTGAGTTTCAAACTCAGTGTGTACAACCCTTGGCAAACAAATCACATACAAATATTCACATTGGGCCTAAGCCCTATCAAAATTGGTGGTCTTGGGCCTTAGCCCACAATGACCTCATATCATATCATATCGTATCATATACAAACAAGATAATGCAAAACCCTTCCCAAAAATCCATCCGCTACACACACCATTTCCCTTCCAACCATTACACACATGTAGGGATTTCTAAATCAACCCACCCATCCTCTACACACCAAATGTAGCACTCAGAGTGGCACTACTCAACGTTGCAGTAAAGCTGCTAATCATATAATAGGCTTAAAGCCTATGATGGATCCATGGTCGTCAAGCGACTACGTGATCCTCAAATCTTCCTCCTTACCATAATTCCCACCCATATGCATCCTAAGCAGAATATCATATGAATGCATCAAACACATGAGTAACATCCACAAACTCTTATTCGTCACATAGGGGTATTTTCGTCATTTCACTACCCAGGGGGTATTTTCGTAATTCTACACTACAAGGGTATTTTGGTAATTTTGTAAGATAGGGGTAACTTGGTAATTTTACAAAATAGCGGTATTTTGGTAATTTTACAAAATAGCGGTATTTTTGTAATTTTACAAAATAGGGGTATTTTGGTAATTATTACAAATCTAAGGGTATTTTAGTAATTTTACAAATCTAAGGATATTTGGTCCCTTTTGGGTTTTAGTTATGAACTTTGGCCCATCAGCAAGCCCTCTTGGCTAAAGTGAACAGACACTACGCACCAGGTAGGATTCCAAAAAGAGGAGGTGGGTCACTAGGACCGCTTAAGTACCAAGCTCTCCCTATATCCAATCCTGGACATGCGTATGTCCATTGCCACACTCTAACCCAGCGACATGTTCACGGATGTGTTTAATTAGATTAAATCTTATGAAATTTCAAAGTTTGTTCAAACTAGGCCTAAAGTCCATTAACCCTAGCATACTTGCCTACATCCCCATAAAACCCATCAAGCCCATTCCACATTCATATAACCCACTATGCCCAAATCACATCCTTATGGCCCATTAAGCCCAGATCTCACTCCCATGGCCTATTAGGCCCAAAACAATTTTAATTCATGTAACATGCATGACTAACTCAATTCATATGCCAAATCAATCAATTCCATCAAACTTAGCCTTAGGGCCCACCAGGCCCATTTAGACACTTTCGGCTTTTTGACTTTTCGGCATTATCGATGTTGTGTGTGTATAGTGGTTGTACACACCTGGTAACCTCGCGTGCTGCAAACCCCTTGATCACGAACCTAAAATCGACCACACTAAGGATTAATCATGACTTAACACATACTTATCAAAAAACTGAAACCTCATCGTACCCTTATCGCGTGCCTCACATTCTAGTAGCCCTTCCTTTGCTACTATTTACGATTATCCTCTAGATCTGCACCCAAACATATATCGTCAATATCAAGTGACCCATATTCCTCATAAGTCACCCCTATATTACATTCGACTATATACTAAACCACAACCGAAACGAGTGCACTTACCTCTTGCCAACGATCCTTACCTACCACGCTTGTGATTTCTGAATCTCACTCCTTGTTAATAAAGTTAACGATAAGGAGAGGTTAGATAGCCCTTCAAATTTTAACAAACTTACTAAAATATTTATTAAACACTTACCGAAATCGTCCTTTGATCCTACGACCTAGATCGCTACTGAACAAGAATCGGCTTGACTAAAAGTGGGTAGCAATCGATTGTGATGAAGGAGAACTAACTAAGAATCGGCACAAGTGGAGCTATATGATAAGAAGGTGTATTCAGCTTTCGGGGAAAGAAACATAACACAACTTTGATAGGAATTTTAGGCAAAAAGAATGATGGCTTTCTTTTTCGGCAAATGGAAGAATTCGGCTAAAAGAGAAACCGATTGAGGGGGAGAAAGAAAAACTAAAGAATGCTCAAAGAACCTTTCAAGCATCCTATTTACCTTATATAGCCATGTCAATATGCCATCCCCCAAAGTCCTATTCGGCACCAACTCCTCCCTTTCCTCATCTCCTGATTTTTCTCCCTGATAACACCTTAATCTTATCCAAAATTTCCTCCACATCCATATCACCTGCTTACCTCAAACTCTCCACGGAAGAGTTCAAAACCAACACAACTCTTGCCGTCCACCTATGCAAAATAAAACACTCCAAAAATACACTCCTAATGCTCGAACCTTGGACCTCTTCAGTTTATACACACGCCACCTTATAGCTCCCAAGTGACTCCACTTTCCTCTGGACCACAAGCCCATTTATGTCCTATTTTCTCTTAATCTACTTAAGAGGCCTCATGCCTAAGACTAGGGACCACTAAAGCAAGAAAAATAAATTTTTCCCTATGGTCATCCCTATCTCTAAGACTTCAAATGATCCCGATAATACCTTAAAATTAATATTCTATGTGCTACTCATACATACCAACCTCAGTGCACAGAAATTTAAAGTTTTAGGATTTTTGGGGCATTACAACCCAATAGGCCTGTAACACCCCAAACCCGGCCTAAACGATACGACCGGATCTGGCATGTCACATGAAAGGAATGTCTAAAAACTATGCGTTCGTTAAAAAGCTCGTATTTTTTATAGTTGTTGTGAGAAATCAAGTTTAAGTAATTTTGAATAAGAAATGATTTATTATCATTTTAGGAAAATCCCATATTGATCATTTAATAATAGCGAGAACCAAATTGAAAGCTGAAACCAAATAAAATACCCAATGCCTTATTACATAACAAAACCAAATTTAAAAGTAAATTAACCCAAAATAGTAATTGAAATAAAACTTGAAAACATAGTGCATGGTCACCTCGAGTCCACCCCTGCTCCACATCCGCGATCTATGCCTCATCTGCAAATGTAAGGGAAAGGGGTGAGTCATCGAGACTCAGTGTGTAAATCCTCATCCCAATAATAACAAGGCACTTACACATTTGATATGTCAATATGCAAATCATGCAAACCCAACCTCACCAACCGAACTCTTGTGTCTACCCCGTGTGGTCAAAACCACTGGTGGTCAAAACCACTGGAGACCGTAGTCATAAATCATATAAGTGTGGTCAAAACCACAGGTGACCGTAGTCACAAATCATATGGTAGGGCCAACCCACCGTGTGGTCAAAACCACTGATGACAATCCCGTAATCAACATGTGGGGCCAACCCACTGTGGTACCAAACCACTGGGACGAGTCACAATAATCCATGTGTGGTCAAAACCACTGGTGACCGTAGTCACAAATAATATCCGTGTGGTCAAAATCACTGGTGGTCAAAATCACTGGTGACCGTAGTCACAAATCATAAGGAAAGCGGGGCCAACCCATTGTGTGGTCAAAACTATTGGTGACAGTCTAAATCATCCTTCCCCCTCCTCTCATCATACAAATTTTCATGCCATGTTAATCAGTCATAATAATTCGTGTATGCAGTATGACATGTATGCAAATTATATATCAAAGATAATGTATGAAACGAATTACCATCATAATTAGAATAACAAATACGACATAATCAAACTAATCAACCTCATAGGGTATAACCGTAATTTTACCTACCAAAGGCATTTTTGTAATTCTACCCTACAGGGGTAGTTCGGTAATTCTACTCGTTACCAATCCATGTAAGCAACGCATCTCAACCATAATCAATCATACGATTAACATATACAACGCTAGTACTACCACGAGAGTACAACAATTAATTTATCGCTTAGGGGTATTTTGGAAATTTTACACCTGCAATGGCCTTTTCGAAGGCCTAATGTCGCCCAGAGCGACTCAGTTACCATTTCTGGTCGTACCAAACTATTGGGCCTAAAACCAGATTCCAGCCCATTCGGGCCCACACGCTCGTGTGGCCCACCTAGCATACATCTAGCCACTTATATAAGTTCCACCTAATCTAGTTCACTATATACTATATCATCATGCAATTTATTCAATTAGGCCCATGGGCCCATTGGGCCCATTTTAGCCTATCGCGACCCAAACAGCCCCAACCCACAAGAATACTACTGATGGCCTCAACTATTGCGTCGAAGCCCCACATGGGCGCCGCTTGCTTCGATGTAACTACTATTGCCGTGATCGGCACTTTGGCATTTGTCGCTCTACACTAGAGTAAAGAGAGTTACACACGATAGAGTGCGGTGTTAAATCACTACTGCGACCACTCCTGCGCCCAAATGCCCACCAAGGTATGTTAACTCTCCTCCGAAATACTCTTTATATAGCTAGCTCTTCACCTTCCTTCTTTGTATCTTTCCGATGTAGGATCCCTCCGTCGAGAGAGTTTAAATTCAATCTGAAACTCCTGCCATTCAATCCATAAAATAAATACTCTATTGCTTGTCATGAGATTGAACCTGTGCTCCTTACAACATAATACATGCCGCTAACCACTTGGCCACAAGCTCCTCTTGTGTCTTAACCATGCAACTAAATATAAATCTATAGCCAAATTCTAAGGTCCAAGTAAAAAGAAAACCAAAATGAAAAAGCCAAGACTTGAACCTTGGACCTCCTTCCTTCCTTGTCTCTTAAGTGGCGTCACTTTGCCACTACACCACACACTCCACTTGTGTCATTTTCCTCCACATTTTATTCTTAAGGCCTACATGCCAACTTCCAGGGTTTTTTTTCACCTAAAACCAAAATTTCCCCAAAGCCAAAGTTCGATCCCGGGACTTCATAGAAGCCCTCTGAACTTCCAAAATCACTTACCTAATAAGTCTAACTTGCATTAATGCCGTTCTAAAAAATTTTGAACTCTACTACGCCTAAGGCCCATTGGGCCCAATCCTACTAGGCCCAATTTTGGGATGTTACAAATCTACCATCTTTAAAGAAATTTCGTCCTCAAAATTTCCAACTAACTAACAGTCACACATCCTAACTTACCACACTACGCTCTTGCTGCGCACTCTGATCTTAATAAAACTAATATAATTTTAACTAGAATTTAAAACTCCTACACATACTCAAAAACACCTAGCCATTAAAACAGATGAATATTTCAAACACACCAAACTCTATGTTTGACCATCACATCCAAACCAAACACATAGAATAGATACCTGAAATACAACATATAACAAAGAGAAGTACCACGAAACTTACGATTCGGATTGGTCTTTGGAGACTCGTGTCATACTTCCGGAAAGTGATATATATATTTTCTAAACCATATTTCAACAAAATTTGAAAACATTTTTGAACCCATTCCACAGTGAGTTTTTGAACCTAAGCTCGATACCATAATTGTAACACCCCAAACTCTGCTTAAACGTTACGATCGAATCTTGCATGTCACATGAAAGGAATGTCTAAAAACTGTGCGTTCGTTAAAAAGCTCGTATTCTTTATAATTGTTATGAGAAATTGAGTTTAAGTAATTTTGAATAAGAAACGGTTTATTATCATTTTAGGAAAATCTCAATTTGATCATTTAATAATAAGTAGTTACCAAATTGAAAGTTGAAACCAAATAAAATACCCAATGCCTTATTACATAACAAAACCAAATTTAAAAGTAAATTAACCCAAAATAGTAATTGAAATAAAACCCGAAAACATAGTGCATGGCCACCTCGAGTCCACCCCGGCTCCACATCGCGATCTATTCCTCATCTGCAAATGTAAGGGAAAGGGGTGAGTCACCGAGACTCAGTGAGTAAATCCCCATCCCGATAATAACAAGGTACTTACACATTTGATATGTCAATATGCAAATCATGCAAACCCAACCTAACCAACCGAACTCCTGTGTCTACCCCATGTGGTCAAAACCACTGGTGGTCAAAATCACTGGTGACCGTAGTCACAAATCATAAGGAAAGCGGGGCCAACCCACTGTGTGGTCAAAACCACTGGTGACAGTCTAAATCATCCTTCCCCCTCCTCTCATCATACTCATTTTCATGCCATGTTAATCAGTCATAATAATTCGTGTATGCAGTATGACATGTATGCAAATTGTATATCAAAGATAACGTATAAAACAAATTACCATCATAATCAGAATAACAAATACGACATAATCAAACTAATCAACCTCTAAGGGTATAACCGTAATTTTACCTACCAAAGGCATTTTGGTAATTCCACCCTACAGGGGTAGTTCGGTAATCCTACTCGTTACCAATCCAAGTAAGCAACGCATCTCAACCATAATCAATCATACGATTAACACATACAACGCTAGTACTACCACGAGAGTACAACGATTATTTTATCACTTAGGGGTATTTTTGTAATTTTACACCTGCAGTGGCTTTTTCGAAGACCTAATGTCACCCAGAGCGACTCAGCTACCATTTCTGGTCGTCCGGACTATTGGGCCTAAAACCAAATTCTGGCCCATTCGGGCCCACTAACATACATCTAGCCACGTATATAAGTTCCACCTAATCTAGTTTACTATATACTATATCATCATGCAATTTATTCAATTGGGCCCATGGGCCCATTGGGCCCACTTCAACCCATCGCGACCCAAACCTACAAGAATACTACTGATGGCCTCAACTATCGCGTCAAAGCCCCACACGTGCGCTCGCACACTCGTGTGGCTACTATTGCCGTGATCGGCACTTTGGCATTTGCCGCTCTATAGCTAGAGTAAAGAGAGAGTTACACACCTGATAGGAGACTAGTGTTAAACTGCGCTGCGACCACTCCTGCGCCCAAACGCCCACCAAGGTATGTTAACTCTCCTCCTGAAATGCTCTTTATATAGCTAGCTCTTCACCTTCCTTCTTTGTATCTTTCGATGTGGGATCCTCCGTCGGTAGAGTTTAAATTCAATGAAACTCTTCCGTCAATCCGTAAAATAAATACTCTATTGCTTGTCATGAGATTCGAACCTGTGCTCCTTACAACATAATCCACACTTTGCTAACCACTTGGCCACAAGCTCCTCTTGTGTCTTAACCATGCGCAACTAAATATAAATCTATAGCCAAATTCTAAGGTCCAAGTAAAAAGAAAACCAAAATGCAAAAGCCAAGACTTGAACCTTGGACCTCCTTCCTTCCTTGTCTCTTATGTGGCGTCACTTTGCCACTACACCACACACTCCACTTGTGTCATTTTCCTCCACATTTTATTCTTAAGGCCTACATGCCAACTTCCAGGGTTTTTTTTCACCTAAAACCAAAATTTCCCCAAAGCCAAAGTTCGATCCCGGGACTTCATAGAAGCCCTCTAACCTTCCAAAATCATTTACCTAATAAGTCTAACTTGCATTAATGCCGTTCTAAAAAAATTTGAACGCTACTACGGCTAAGGCCCATTGGGCCAAATCCTACTAGGCCCAATTTTGGGATGTTACAAATCTACCCTCTTTAAAGAAATTTCCTCCTCAAAATTTCCAACTAACTAACAGTCACACATCCTAACCTACCACACTACGATCATGCTGCGCACTCTGATCTTAATAAAACTAATATAAATTTAACTAGAATTTAAAACTCCTACACATACTCAAAAACACCTAGCCATTAAAACAGATGAATATTTCATACACACCAAACTCTATGTTTGACCATCACATCCAAACCAAACACATAGAATAATACCCGAAATACAACATATAACAAAGAGAAGTACCACGAAACTTACAGTTCGGATTGGTACTGGAGACTCGGGTGTCATACTTCCAGGAAAGTGATATATATATTTTTCTAAACCATATTTCAACCAAAATTTGAAAAACATTTTTGAACCCATTCCATAGCCGAGATTTTGAACCTAGGCTCTGATACCATAATTGTAACACCCTAAACTTGGCCGAAACGTTATGACCAGATCTGGCATGTCACATGAAAGGAATGTCTAAAAACTGTGCGTTCGTTAAAAAGCTCGTATTCTTTATAGTTGTTGTGAGAAATCGAGTTTAAGTAATCTTGAATAAGAAACAGCTTATTATCATTTTAGGAAAATCCCATATTGATCATTTAATAATAAGCAGTAACCAAATTGAAAGTTGAAACCAAATAAAATACCCAATGCCTTATTACATAACAAAACCAAATTTAAAAATAAATTAACCCAAAATAGTAATTGAAATAAAACCTGAAAACATAGTGCATGGCCACCTCGAGTCCACCCGCTCCACATCCACATCTATCATCATCGCAAATGTAAGGGAAAGGGTGAGTCACCGAGACTTCGATGTCTAAATCCCCATCCCGATAATAACAAGGCACTTACACATTTGATATGTCAATATGCAAACCATGCAAACCCAACCTAACCAACCGAACTCCTGTGTCTACCCCTTGAGGTCAAAACCACTGGTGGTCAAAATCACTGGTGACCGTAGTCACAAATCATAAAGAAAGCGGGGCCAACCCACTGTGTGGTCAAAACCACTGGTGACAGTCTAAATCATCCTTCCCCCTCCTCTCATCATACCCATTTTCATGCCATGTTAATCAGTCATAATAATTTGTGTATGCAGTATGACATGTATGCAAATTATATATCAAAGATAATGTATAAAACGAATTACCATCATAATCAGAATAACAAATACGACATAATCAAACTAATCAACCTCTAAGGGTATAACCGTAATTTTACCTACCAAAGGCATTTTTGTAATTCCACCCTACAGGGGTAGTTCGGTAATTCTAATCATTACCAATCCATGTAAGCAACGCATCTCAACCATAATCAATCATACGATTAACACATACAACGCTAGTACTACCACGAGAATACAACGATTATTTTATCACTTAGGGGTATTTTTGTAATTTTGCACCTGCAATGGCCTTTTCGAAGGCCTAATGTCGCCCAGAGCGACTCAGCTACCATTTCTGGTCGTCCGAACTATTGGGCCTAAAACCAGATTCTAGCCCATTCGGGCCCATTAACATGCATCTAGCCACGTATATAAGTTCCACCTAATCTAGTTCACTATATACTATATCATCATGCAATTTATTCAATTGGGCCCACAGGCCCATTGGGCCCATTTCAACCCAAACCTACAAGAATACTACTGATGGCCTCAACTATTGCGTCAAAGCCCCAACGTGCGCTCGCACCTGCGCTTCGTGTAGCTACTATTACCGTGATCGGCACTTTGGCATTTGTCGCTCTCTGACTAGAATAAAGAGAGTTACACACGATAGGACTCGGCGTTAAATCAAGCATGCGACCACTCCTGCGCCCAAACGCCCACCAAGGTATGTTAACTCTCCTCTGAAATGCTCTTTATATAGCTATCTCTTCACCTTCCTTCTTTGTATCTTTCCAATGTGGGATCCTCCATCGAAGAGAGTTTAAATTCAATCAAACTCTTGCCATTCAATCCATAAAATAAATACTCTATTACTTGTCATGAGATTGAACCTGGCTCCTTACAACATAATCCACACCGCTAACCACTTGGCCACAAGCTCCTCTTGTGTCTTAACCATGCAACTAAATATAAATCTATAGCCAAATTCTAAGGTCCAAGTAAAAAGAAACCAAAATGCAAAAGCTAAGACTTGAACCTTGGACCTCCTTCCTTCCTTGTCTCTTATGTGGCGTCACTTTGCCACTACACCACACACTCCACTTGTGTCATTTTCCTCCATATTTTATTCTTAAGGCCTACATGCCAACTTCCAGGGTTTTTTTTCACCTAAAACCAAAATTTCCCCAAAGCCAAAGTTTGATCCCGGGACTTCATAGAAGCCCTCTAACCTTCCAAAATCATTTACCTAATAAATCTAACTTGCATTAATGTTGTTCTAAAAAATTTTGAATGCTACTATGCCTAAGGCCCATTGGGCCCAATCCTACTAGGCCCAATTTTGGGATGTTACAAATCTACCTTCTTTAAAGAAATTTCGTCCTCAAAAATTCCAACTAACTAATAGTCACACATCCTAACCTACCACACTACTTCTTTGACTCGATCTTAATAAAACTAATATAAATTTAACTAGAATTTAAAACTCCTACACAAACTCAAAACACCGAGCCATTAAAATGCAGAAATATTTCATACGCACCAAACTCTATGTTTGACCATCACATCAAACCAAACACATAGAATAGATACCAAATACAACATATAACAAAGAGAAGTACCACGAAACTTACAGTTTGGATGGTCTTTGGAGACTCAGTGTCATACTTCCGGAAAGTGATATATATATTTTCTAAACCATATTTCAACCAAAATTTGAAAAACATTTTTGAACCCATTCCACAATCGAGTTTTTGAACCCGGGCTCTGATACTATAATTGTAACACCCCAAACTCGGCCTAAACATTATGACCGGATCTAGCATGTCACATGAAAGGAATGTCTAAAATTGTATGCTTAGTTAAAAGCTCGTATTCTTTATAGTTGTTGTGAGAAATCGAGTTTAAGTAATCTTGAATAAGAAACGGTTTATTATCATTTTAGGAAAATCCCATATTGATCATTTAATAATAGCGAGAACCAAATTGAAAGTTGAAACCAAATAAAATACCCAATGCCTTATTACATAACAAAACCAAATTTAAAAGTAAATTAACCCAAAATAGTAATTGAAATAAAACCCAAAAACATAGTGCATGGCCACCTCAAGTCCACCCCGGCTCCACATCCGCGATCTATTCCTCATCTGCAAATGTAAGGGAAAAGGGTGAGTCACCGAGACTCAGTGTGTAAATCCCCATCCCGATAATAACAAGGCACTTACACATTTGATATGTCAATATGCAAATCATGCAAACCCAACCTAACCAACCGAACTCCTGTGTCTACCCGTGAGGTCAAAACCACCGTGGTCAAAATCATCGTGACCGTTGTCACAAATCATAAGGAAAGCGGGTCAACCCATCATGCGGTCAAAACCACCGGTGACAATCTAAATCATCCTTCCCCCTTCTCTCATCATACCCATTTTCATGCCATGTTAATCAGTCATAATAATTCGTGTATGCAGTATGACATGTATGCAAATTATATATCAAAGATAACGTATAAAATGAATTACCATCATAATCAGAATAACAAATACGACATAATCAAACTAATCAACCTCTAAGGGTATAACCGTAATTTTACCTACCAAAGGCATTTTTGTAATTCCACCCTACAGGGGTAGTTCGGTAATTCTACTCGTTACCAATCCATGTAAGCAACGCATCTCAACCATAATCAATCATACGATTAACATATACAACGCTAGTACTACCACGAGAATACAACGATTATTTTATCACTTAGGGGTATTTTTGTAATTTTGCACCTGCAATGGCCTTTTCGAAGGCCTAATGTCGCCCAGAGCGACTCAGCTACCATTTCTGGTCGTCCGGACTATTGGGCCTAAAACCAGATTCTGGCCCATTCGGGCCCATTAACATATATCTAGCCACGTATATAAGTTCCACCTAATCTAGTTCACTATTTACTATATCATCATGCAATTTATTCAATTGGGCCCACGGGCCCATTAGGCCCACTTCAACCCAAACCTATAAGAATACTACTGATGGCCTCAACTATCGCGTCAAAGCCCCACATGTGCGCTCACACGATCGTGTGGCTACTATTACCGTGATCGGCACTTTGGCATTTGTCGCTTTACAGCTAAAGTAAAGAGAGAGTTACACACCTGATAGGAGTCTGGTGTTAAACCGCGCTGCGACCACTCCTGCGCCCAAACGCCCACCGAGGTATGTTAACTCTCCTCCTGAAATGCTCTTTATATAGCTAGCTCTTCACCTTCCTTCTTTGTATCTTTCCGATGTGGGATCCCTCCGTCAGTAGAGTTTAAATTCAACTGAAACTCCTGCCGTCCAATCCACAAAATAAATACTCTATTGCTTGTCATGAGATTCGAACCCAGGCTCCCTTACAACATAATCCACACCGCTAACCACTTGGCCACAAGCTCCTCTTGTGTCTTAACCATGCGCAACTAAATATAAATCTATAGCCAAATTCTAAGGTCCAAGTAAAAAGAAAACCAAAATGCAAAAGCCAAGACTTGAACCTTGGACCTCCTTCCTTCCTTGTCTCTTATGTGACGTCACTTTGCCACTACACCACACACTCCACTTGTGTCATTTTCCTCCACATTTTATTCTTAAGGCCTGCCTGCCAACTTCCAGGGTTTTTTTCACCTAAAACCAAAATTTCCCCAAAGCCAAAGTTTGATCCCGGGACTTCATAGAAGCCCTCTAACCTTCCAAAATCATTTACCTAATAAGTCTAACTTGCATTAATGCCGTTCTAAAAAATTTTGAACGCTACTACGCGTAAGGCCCATTGGGCCCAATCCTACTAGGCCCAATTTCGGGATGTTACAAGGTCCAAATCTACTATGCCCAAATTCGGGGCGTTACAATACCTGTATCGAATACAAATTTCACATAGACATTCATTTCTTGGGATTCCCATTGAACCATTCGGAATCCATAAAGATACTCGAATATCTCTGAAATCTCGTACAATGCCAACGTCCCAGACGTGGTCTTACATGTAATCAAATATCGATGCCACTGTCCCAGACAGGGTCTTACACGAAATTATATACGATGTCGATGTCCCTAACATGGTCTTAGATGTGGTCTTACACGGTAACACATATCGAAACCCTATGTCATGACATATGTATCCTAACTATTTCTAAAGTTTATACGGGGCTTTTCGGATATTGACACATTGTCGAACTTTCTCAAATTTCACACATACATCTTCCATAGTCGTTCATCATAATTCAATTTCATATAAGCATGATTAAATCAACTCAAACACATTTATTTGTTTATAGACTTACCTCGTACAAATATGAACGAATGGAAACGACTACTCAACCACTTTCGACTTCCCCCGATCTAATTTTGTTTTATTTGGTTCTTGGTCTATTCACATTTAAATTTAACTCATTCATTCACCAAATCATTCAATTCAATCCATAAACACATATTTAGGACATTTTACAAATTAGCCATCACATTTTCACATTTTGACACTTTAGTCCTTATTTCACAAAATCACAAAATATACAAAATTTCTTTATACACATGCTTGGCCGAATATTCTATTAGTCCATATAAGCCCACATATTTCATTTATTTCACATTTTAGTCCCTCAATTTCTCATTTTCACAATTTATCCCAAAATAGTAAAATTCATCAAAAATTCAAAGAAAAAACATATTAATCTAACAACAAGCTTTTATATTTCATCAACTATCATCACAAAGCTTACAAAATCATCAACGGCATATTTCAAAATCTTCATCAGATTTAGAAATTAAAACATGGGCTTGATAAATTACTTAGCAATGATCACAAAAATGTAAAAATCATCAAAAATCGAGCTCGAGACATACCTCAATCAAGATCAAAAGTGTGCCAAACCCTAATGTTCTCCTATGGCTTT
The DNA here is from genome assembly GCA_025506655.1 of Gossypium rotundifolium. Lineage (NCBI taxonomy): Eukaryota > Viridiplantae > Streptophyta > Magnoliopsida > Malvales > Malvaceae > Gossypium > Gossypium rotundifolium. The sequence continues at coordinate 150,479,678 of CP106724.1, forward strand.
ATTTCTTTTGTTATTCGGTTAAGATGAAGAGAAAATAAGGATGAAAATGCTTTTGTTTTATTTATTATTCATTAATACATAAATTACCAAATTATCCCTTTTAATAACATTCAAAATCCACTAACCTTAGGCATTTATGTCCATCCAACATTCAAATGGTTTAATAACTACATAAGGACCTCACATTTAATGAGACACATCAATTCGGCACTTAATCAAATAGAATGCCACTTTTACATTTTCTACGATTAAGTCCTTTTTCATAAATAAGTACACAAACGATCGAATTAAATCACAGAATTTTCACACATGCTTAATCACATACTATAAACACGAAAAATAATATTAAAATATTTTTTTACTTAGATTTGTGGTCCCGAAACCACTATTCTGACTAGGGTTTAGACTGGACTGTTACAATGTATGACATGCTTACACATATACTCTGTCACAGCAGTAATCATGAACATATAACACATCTATAGCATCTCATTTCTGGTCACAATTTCACAATAACACAAGCACATATCTCATAAGATAAACAAGGGTACAAGAAATCTTACACTTAAAATTTAGAGTAAGATTTTAAGCTACCACTAAATTCCCAAATAACGCATTGAATCATGTCCACAAGCAGTTAATCTAAACACTCACCACTACGCTTTCGCTGAAATGCCAAAAGCTCAAACTAACTTTTCCTAGCTCGTAGATGGTCCTAGTGAATTCGGAACTTCAACACAGCAATTCACACAATAATATATTAAAAAATCAGCTAAGAACTCACCACAAGCAATAAAAAGCGTAAGCATAAGCTATGTTCCCATATAACAAAAACCAAAAAACATAGGAAACTTTAAACTAGAATACATCAGTCTATACTCATTCTTTTTTCCTAAAACCAATTCCATTCATCTTATAATTCACCTACGACTACTTCCCAACCTTTAAACTATACAGAACATCGCCTACGACTACTTCCCAACCTTTAAACTACACAGAATATTTTGAAACTTCAACACAACAATTCACACAACAATATATTCAAAATTAGCTAAGAACTCACCACATGCAATAAAAAACGTAAGCATAATCTATGTTCCCATATAACCAAAACCATTAAACATAGCAAACTTTAAACTCAAATACATCGGTCTATACTCATTCTTTTTGCCTAAAACCAATTCCATTCATCTTGTAATTCACCTACGACTACTTCCCAACCTTTAACCTATATAGAACATCGCCTATGACTACTTCCCAACCTTTAAACTACATAGAACATCTCAATTCATGGTTTCAACTTTTTCGACATGTTTTATGGCTATTTTTCAAAAACTCATTAAAACTTAAGGATTCTTTAATCAAACTTCAAAAAAAAGTTTAGAAACCTCTTAATCAAGTCAAAACCTATTGATTAACACTTTGAAATCACAATTTTACTCAAAATATGAAATTCACCATTAACGACTCTATTTTCAACTTTTAATCAAAACATGTGATTTAACTGCTAAAACTTCAGTTTCAAAGACGTAATAACATTAAAAACTAATGAGAAAGTGAATGGTTACCTTTGATGGAAGACTAAATGAGTTTTTTATGCAAATATGAAAAACCCACAAGTGAAGAAGATGAAGAAATTAATGGTATTTTAGGATGTTATCTTGAAAATTTATGGAGGTTTAATTATTGGGGAATACTGGAAATCAAAGTAATATAGTTTGGGAATAAAAAATGAATTGGAAGAGTAAGGGAGAGCAAGGGACGGTAAAGCTTTATGTTGGCAAAAAACCTATTGTAAAAATAAAATTAGGAATGGGGTTTTTAAGTTGGTTTTAAAATTTTGATAAAACTGCAACATAAATGCTCACATTTTTTACCCTATTACAAATCTATCCTTTTTCTAAAATTAGAGATCTTTAAAAATTATTTTAAAAAATTGATTTGATTTTCTAAAAACCATAGTTGCAATCATTACTGACATACTATGTCACAAAATTCTGAACACTCTAAGGCTAAAACTCCTAAAATACCCTTAAAACTCTTAGGCCCTATTTTAAGGTGTTATACATAAAGCTTACTCTTCTTCTATTGAATTATTTCTCTAATTGAAGCCTTCCATGATAACTAAATTCTGATGTTCTTCAATTGGTGGATACTCTATACGCCAAAGCATGAGTTCGCCAAAAGCTAATAACTTGCAGACTCACTATCCGAATGCACAAGAATAAACAACTATGTCTACGCCTTTTATTTGGATCAGTCAGATTTGGGGTGTGACATTAGTTCTATGTGTAACACCCCTCACCCATAACCATTGCCAGTATAGGGTTAAGAGGCATTATCGGATAATCGAAAACTTTTACAGACATTTCATAATATGATTTCAACCAAACAAATCAAAGAGTCCCTTAACTAGATTAGCGAGACCTTTAACATGATTTAAAATAGGGTCGAGACTAAACTGAATACATACAGAAATTCTCAAAAATTTAAAAATTTTTCTAAGTTACAGAGGTCACACGCCCGTGTGGGCAGTGTGTGCCTCCCACAGCCTCAAACACGCCCGTGTGTCTAAGCCGTGTCAAAATAGGGCATACATACTGACTTGTCCACAAGGCCATGGACACGCCCATGTGTCTCACCTGTGGTCGACACTGACTTACACCACACGGCCAGTCACACGCCCGTGTGTCTAGCCAGTGATCAACCCTGACTTGTTTTGAAATAAAACCACAAGGGACATGGTCGAGCCACAAGCCCGTGTGCTCAACCGTGTGGGCAACTATAGGCCATTGGCAAGGCCAAAATGCCACCCACACTTGGGTTTTCCCTACAAGCACATACAAGCATATTTCTAAATACATTTGGTAACCAAAAGCACACCAAATGATCATCATTTCATCCCATTCAATCTCATTTCTAAGCATACCAACTTATATTCCAAATAGCACAGCTAATTTTCAAATAAACTAAGCATAATTCATCCACAACTTATACTCATTTTGCATAAAAAATCTTACCATTACCTTGACCATTTCACAACCATGGAATCATACCAAAACCAAACATCATATAGCATGACTCTTCATTCATTACACAACCATTCAACTAGCCAAATCACATGGTTATACACATATTTCAAACATAACTCAAGGTAACTAGCCTATACATGCCATATTTAGCAATATACACATTTTCAAAGGTACCAAAATATGATTGAGTAATGTGATGATGATCCTCAACGATTCCCCGAGACTTCAGTAGCTTTGACGATCTATAAAACAGAGCAAACACACATAAAGTAAGCTTTCAAAAGCTTAGAAAGCCATATACAAATAAACACAACATAAAATGCACGTAATAATATTGATACAATGTCATTAATATTTCTCATTTGCAATCTCATAATTTGTTCTTTAGCACATTTGTTTATCCATAGAATGCCAACATATCACATCTCAAAGCTTCACTTATGCTCATAACACATTCAAGCAAATATCACATATTAACTCATCACATCCATACACATAGAGGTGTGCATGGGCCGGGCGGCCCGGCCCGACCCGAAGGCCCTCCCGAAATGTGGGAGGGTTTGGGCAAAAATATTGGCCCGAAAAATGGGCTTGGACAAAAAATAATGCCCATTTAAAAAATGGGCCGGGCTCGAGTAAGGCATTTTTGGCCCGGGCCCGACCCGGCCCGAATTCATTAAATGAAAAAAATTATTTTTTTAATAATATTTTCTTATTGTTTTTCTCCTTATTTTACTACCATTTTACTATTATGTTTCTATTATTTTGTTGTTATTGTTTAGATATTATATATGTAACACCCCAAACCCGGTCAAAATACTACGACTCGAATCCGGTATGTCACAGGGAAGAAAACGATTTTTGAAAACAAGTTGTCGTCTCTAATTTAAGGAAAACTTTTGATGTTATGAGAAATCGAGTTGATTTAAAAGTATTACTAAAATTGTTTTGAATTTAGCTTTAAAAAGATTCTCGATACTTTGTTAATCTTACAAGTTTGCTTATCTATCTGAAGGTGAAGTTTTAGAAAAAACACCTGATAATTTGTGTGAATTTAAAAAACATTCAGTTAATAAGCTATTTAGGCATGCCATTTTATGTAAATTATACAAATTTCTATGAAAATAAAACAGATAAATAAACTCCAAAATAAAATTTAATGGCCTTATTACAACCCAAAACCAAATTTTAAAGTAAGTAAAACCGAAAAAGAAGTTTAAAACAAAGCCCAAAAGAAAATGCACATGGTCACCTTGAGTCCGCCCCGGCTCCGAATCCGCGATCTAAGAGTTACCTGCGAAATTAAACATCGGGGTGAGTCATAGAGACTCAGTGTGTAAACCCCCATTCAAAAAATAACAATGCTCGTACACGACTTCATAAGTTAACATGTAAGTTATGCAACCCCAAACCTAATCATCCATACTCCAGTATCTACCCCTTATGGTCAAAACCACTGGTGGTCAAAACCACTGGTGGCCGTAGTCACAAATAATAACGGTGTGGTTAAAACCTCTGGTGACCGTAGTCACAAATAATAACAGTGTGGTCAAAATCACTAGTGACCGTAGTCACAAATAATATGGTGGGGCCAACCCACCTTGTGGTCAAAACCACTGATGACGATCCCATAACCACATGTGGGGCCAACCCATGGTGGCGCTAGACCACAGGGACAAGTCACAAAGATAGCAATATGTGGTCAAAACCACTGGTGGTCAAAACCACTGAGACTAGTCATGATAATCATATAGAAAGTGGGGCCAACCCACTGTGTGGTCAAAACCACTGATGACAGTCTGAATCATCCTTCCCCTTCCTCTCATCATACCCGTTAATGTATGTACTTTTCATGGCACAAATATCATGCTTAACAATTAGAGATCACATGGCATGGCATATACAGATTTTAACAGGCATTTTAATGTCAACCAAACAAAGTGGACTTACCCGAAGTCCTCGATTTCACCCTCTTGAGTATCATACCCATTTTAACCATTAATCTGACTTTTAGCAGCTTACACGCTAATAGATATTAACCAAGAAAGTGCGTAAGAGTTACACACCTGATTACTCACAATATGACACTATCTATGTCTGTACTGTCGTCAATTGACACTACCCGATTTGTCTACTCTCCTACTCTGATGCTGGTCCACACCCAAGTGGCCAATCACGAATTGCAGGCATGGCCCTCTTCTTGAACTTAGGGGCTGGGATCTCAGATCTGACCCCTCCTAATGTTTGGTTAGCCTTCGGATCCATAACTGTAATATCCAGGAATTAGGGCTTGTGCATTTTTGCCTAATTGCATGTGCTTGTATGCCAGTGTAAATTATGAAGGTGTTTTATGAATTTTGTGAACTTTAAAGTGTAGAAAATGCCTTAGAAATTATTCGATTTTAAGTTTAAAAGAGGGAGCTAAGCCTAAGAGGCCTTAAGAAAACTAGTAGGTGAAATATGATTCAAACATAGGCTTGTTTAAGTGGCTTGGAGGCGCCACTTAGGGCCTTAGAGTGTGACGCCACAAGCAAGGGGAAAGGGCCTAGGTTCGAGTCACAAGGGAAGCAAATAAAAGTTTTATTTTTGCGTCAAGGAGGGGAGGAAGAGATGGACGAGAAGTGGACTTTCAAAAGGATGAGATAAGGCTTGGTTTCATTTTGAAATCTGGCTAAGGTAGGTGGATGAAGGTTGACTCATTCAAAATTGTTTGAATGAGTGATGAAGAGAAAATATAGGACCAAAAAAGAGATATGATAAGAGAAGGAGCTAGTGGTCGAATAGAGGACTCTAGGGGCTTGCATTTTTCGACTTTGAAGTGTGGCAAGGGTGTGAGTGCCGAATTTTCTTTTAATGAACATCCATTCTTTTGTTCTTTCTCTATTTTGCTTTTTGGCTGAACCTTATAGCCTCATTCTTTTCTCTTTTTCTTTTTTCTGTTCATTCGAATCATCATCTTCCCCAAGACCAATCTTGACAAAAGTCGAAACTTGGAGTTAGTTCTACTCTTGGCTGAATTCTTTAATCATTAAACTCTCCCCACTCTTGTGTTTTCTCTCTTCACCATTAAAGTGCCGAAACACCATCTCCACCTTAGTTCTCAAAAGTCGTTTAGCTAAGGGTATAGTACGGTTGACTACTTTCTACTAGGCCTTTCAAAACGTGTAATAGTGGTAAGTATTCATCTTCTTTAAGCAATCGGTTTTGGGCTCATTTTTAGGAGGGTGTCGAATCAAGTGAGTAGGCCTTGATTCTAAGATGGCCGAATGTCATAGTGCCATAATATTGTGTTCTTTTGTATGTAGCCAATGTTAAGGAGCATCAAAGGAGTTCTTGGATTCGATTACTCAAGGTAAGCAATGTAGTTTCGGCCAAGGGTTTTATTCATAAGTATTTATGTGTTGAAGCCGAACCTGACATATGGCATGCAGGGATTTTGTCAACTTCATAGACAAGTGGTGATTTGGGATTTAGTTTTTGAAAGGTAAGGAAGTGTTGATATTCGGCCATAGGCCATTTTATTGAGATTAAATGTTAGATTGGATCTAACATATATCGGTAGGGATTTTAGCAGATACCATAATTAAGAAGCTAATTCCGGATGTAAGATTCATAAGGTAAGTGACTATGTACATTCGGCTAAGACCATACTTAGTGACTTAGATCTATTTCTTACTTCGTTTATAAAAAGCGAAACTAACTAGTTCAGTGATTCAGTAACTAGCCGATTGCAAGAAGAGTTATCACAAAGTTTTTGGGATTTGATTAGTAGTGAAATCGGCAACAAGGTAAGATTTTCCTTCGGGATTTGACTAATTAGCCGAATGGCTTTTTGCTAAAGTGCTCAAGGTTGGCCGAATGTAGGAACTAAGGATCTAAGATGCTTGATCGAGATTTTTGGGATTTCTATGAATTCGCTAAGTAAATCAGGTGTGTACCCCACACTAAGCCTTAATAAATTTATGGTTATGTTTTAATAAATGTAATAATGAGAACATGTAAGATATGGTTAAAAGTACCATGCAATGGTACAAAGTACCTGAATACGTTTACCCACCCTACTATGAGTATGATATGATCCATTATGGCATATATGTGAAACTATAAGAATGTGAATAAGAAATATGACATGGTTAAAGCATAATTGTATGACATGGGGCATATGGGTGATATGTAAAGGGAAGTGATCGGTGGTTTTATACCACAATATCCGAATGTGGTGACTTATGTTACGTAATCGAATGTGGTGACTTATGTCACAAAATATTATCTGGTGGCTATCGACAATATTTATAAGGCGATGAGCATGTAAATGCAACGACTGCCTTAGATGATGTGTAGCGGATGGAGGGTCGACTTAGTCGTCCCCACGGTGTGATGGTTGGTACGGGTGATGTGTAGCGGATAGTTATCTAAGTTTGGGTTCGAGTTTGCATCATTGCTCATATATGTTTATTATGTATGACTTGACATGCCTGAATTAATTGAGACTTGTGTTGGTTGTACACACTGAGTCTGTTTGACTCACCCCGTTGTGGGATTATTTTTTCAGGAGACACTCAGTAATGGACCGGGTCGGCAGGAGCTCAGTGGTGGCCATGCTCAACTCAGAGATTATTTTATTTTTATTAGTTTTAATATTTAAATTTTGAATTATTTCGGGTTTTGTTTGATGTAATAAGGCCATGAGTATTAAACAGATTATGCATACATTTTAATTATTTAAGTATGATACGATTATCATTAATTTAAAGTTAAAGTCAATTTTTCAAAAATATAAATATTAAATGTTTTGACACCTAATCAACACGAATCAACTATTTTTTTTTTCAAAAACACACAAGAATTTTGGCAAAGTCCAAATAAGTTTTGAATGGTTTTTCTCTAGAAGCATACCAGTTCGATTAGGGGCTTGTGGGCCGGGTTTGGGGTGTTTCACTTGTATCGAGCCAGTTCAAAACTCAACCTTGAGGGCTTTTAGGGCCCAAAATGTTTTTTTCTTTTGAAAATGGGTTTTACTAAGAAACGAGCAAGTTTCTCTGGCATGGCACCTGTGTCTCCGGCCCGAAGTCCACCAGGTAAGTACTACTAACTCTTTTGTGATTGTATGTGGGATTTATAGGGGCGTAGATTAGTATATTAAGTTATTAAACCCTAGGATTAGCTTACTCCAACACCAAGATACGTAAGACTTAAAATCAACCAAACAAACCTGTGTCTAAGTCGCCGAGTTAGGGTGTGGCAACCATCGTGCACATGTCTAGGATTGGTTTCGGTGGGAGTTTGGTATTTAAGGAGTCCTAGTGACTCACCTCCTCTCCACTCGAATCCTACAGTGCGTGGTGACGGTTCACCCTAACCAAGAAGACTCGACCACAGCTAAATCCAATAACTAAAACCCGAAAGGGACTAGCCATATTTTTATAAAAACCTTAGTTTTAAAATCACCAAATTACCCCTTTGATGTGTAGGAAAACTATTTTGAAAATTTTCCAAAATATTCTTGATTTACAAAGTTATCCGAATAACCCTGGTTGAAAAAAAAATTACTAAAATGCCCTTGGTTCATAAAATTTCTTTACTCCCCACAGTTTTCATCAAGATTTATCTTACCTTATAAATGACCAAAAACCCTATTTTTGCAAAATAATAAGATACCCTGATTTGCAAGTTCATCGAATTACCCCTAACCTGTACAAATGACCAAAATACCCTCAGGGAGGAAAATTACCGAAGTACCCTCAAATTAGAAATCTTTAAAAATACCCTTATTTTGAAAAGTCACCAGGAACCATATTTTGCGAAAAATTACCGAAATGACCCTGACTGGTAAAATTACAAAAATACCTTCAGTTTACAAAATTACCATTTTACCCTTAAAATTTTCTTACCAAATATTTTAAATTTTGTAAAATGCCAAAATTTCTACCTTGTGAAATTTGCAAATACCCTAATTTGGAAAATTACCAAAATACCCCTATAGGATAAAATTACGAAAATACCCCTGGGTAGTGAAAAACAACAAATAATGACAACTACAATATTTTTCCTGTAATGAACGCAAGTTCATGAATATGATTGAATGATTGAATTGAGACTATATGTGTATGAAATCGAAAGAACCACTCCCTAGAACTATTGAATATAAGACTGTTTGTGATAAATCAGTGGAACAAAACTAATTCATAAAATTCTTTAATCAGATAAACGCGATTCGGAAGCATGAACTCTAGGGGACGAGGTCGTAACGTGCTAGGCCATGGTAGAGGCCGAATGACCGTGTTAGAGCCCGTTAGGTCCGGACAAGGGTCCAAAAATGAGATGCCACCACCACCAGCCGCTGATGTGGAATATCAGGATCAGACGGGGGAAGATGTAGTATCACAGGCGATGCTGCGAGTTTTGGAAAGGGTGGCTGGAGCGAGTGGAGGCATGAGAGCTCAGAAGTCGGTACCTGAGTGACTTCGAGCTAATAGAGCTGAATTTTTCTGTGGAGTATCTGGTGTGGCACCCAATACGGCTGAGTATTGGTTAGAGGCGACGGAGCGGATTATGGATGACTTGGACCTGACCATCGAGGAGAAGCTGAAAGGGGTAGTGTCGCTACTCCGTGATGAGTCATATCAATGGTGGCTCACAGTGCGGGATGGTGCTGCCGCAGACGATCTTACATGGGAATATTTTAAGGCGGCATATCAGAAAAAGTACATAGAGACTAGTTATGTGGATGCTCAGAGGAAGGCGTTTCTGAGGTTGGTCCAAGGGAATAAGTCTGTAGCGGAGTACGAGGCTAAATTTTTAAGGTTGAGCTGTTATGCTCCAAGAATCGTGTCGACGGAGCATGAGCGGTGTGTCCGATTTGAAGACGGACTGAGAGATGATTTAAGGTTGTTGATAGCTCCGTAGCAGGTGTGAGAGTTTTCCGTATTAGTAGAGAAGGCTAAGGTTGCCGAAGGGATTAAGGACTCGGTGAGACAGAATACTGATCGTAATAGGCAAAAAGAGGCTTTGGATCATCAGGGTCTTCAAGGAATGAGCAAAAAGGCCTAGAGTTGATGGGCATGAGGTCAACAAGTCGCTCTCTTGGAGGCGATGTCGTACTTGTTCCCAATGTGGGAAGATGCATTTAGGAGAATGTTGGAAAAAGACGGGAGGATGCTTTAAGTGTGGTTCCAAGGACCACATGATTAAGGATTGTCCTATGAGAATCGAAGGGGGTCGACCAGTAAACCAAGGTTCTAACCAGGCTAGAAGAGGAGGATAGCAGCCACCACGAGGTCGTGGTTCGGCTGGCAGAGGTAACGATACTGGTAGAGGACGGGGAACACCAGGCCGAGGTGTTGGTAACACGGAGGCCAGGCAGTCGGGTTTGGTTTATGCAGTACGTCGGAGGGAGGCGGAGATGCACCAGACATCATAACTGGTACGTTCTTTATATTTGGCAAGCCTTATGTTGTTTTGATTGATGTGGGCTCGACCCATTCTTATGTTGCATGTAGAGTAGTTGAAACTCTAGGAATAGCCTCCGAACTATCGATAGGGAGATGACCTGTAGTAAGCCCATTAGGCCAAAGCGTAGTGGTGAATAAGATGTTTGGTGTACCTTTAGAGATTCAGGAATGGTATTTTCTGTTGACTTAATGGAATTACCCTTGAGAATTTGATCTTATACTCGGCATGGGCTGGCTAGTGGAGCATCGGGCTGTATTGGATTGTGTAGCCAAATGAATGGAGTTAAGGACCCGGAGGATGAGGTGATAGTTATGATAGGGAAAGAAGAAACTACTTGTCTAATGTAGTTTGACCTTAAAAAGTGATAAGATGGTGCGGAAGGGGTGTAAGGCATTTTTGGCCTTCATTAGTACTTTGGATGTGAAAGAAGGGGGAGTTAGTGGAGTTAGAACCGTAAGGGAATTTGAAGATGTCTTTCGGAGGAATTACAGAATACCCGGATAGGGAGGTGGAGTTCGAATTGACTTGTTGCCGCATGCGACTCGTGTCAATTGCCCGTATAGAATGGCACCAAAGGAGTTGGTTGAGCTCAAGGCTCAGATCCAAGAGTTACTCGACCGTGGGTTTATCTGACCCAGTGTGTCTCCATGGGGAGCACCGGTTTTGGTTGTGAAGAAGAAAGACGGAACTATGCGCATGTGCATAGATTATCGTCAGTTGAATAAGCTGACCATCAAGAACAAGTACCCTTTTCCAAGAATAGCTGACTTATTTGATCGACAAGGGGCCGATATTCTCAAAGATAGATCGAGGTGCGGATATCATCGACTTAAGGTGAAGGAGGCTGATATCCATAAGACAGCTTTTCGGACAAGGTACAGGCATTATGAGTTCTTGGTAATGCCGTTCGGATTGACAAATGCCCCATCGCGTTTATGGACATGATGAATCGGGTTTTCCAACCTTATTAGGATCGGTTCGTTGTTGTGTTCATAGACGACATATTGGTGTACTCGAAGTCTGAGGAAGAACATGATGAGCACCTTCGAGTTGTGTTGCAAGTGTTAAGGGAAAAGAAGCTCTACGTCAAATTCAGCAAGTGTGAATTTTGGCTTAAAGAGGTTACGTTTTTAGGACATGTGGTATCTGCTTAAGGAATAAGGGTGGATCCTCGAAAGATTGAGGCAATTTTGGATTGGAAACCCCCTAAGTCTGTGGTGAAAGTTCGGAGTTTCTTAGGATTGGCAGGCTATTATAGACGGTTTATAGAAGGGTTCTCGTCGATCGCAGCACCCTTGACCAAGCTGCTGAGGAAGGAGGTACCTTTCTTATGGACCGATAAGCAATAGGAGAGCTTTGAAAAGCTTAAGAGGGTCTTGACCGAAGCTCCAGTTTTGATTCAGCTTGAGGCAGGGAAAGATTTTGTAATGTACTGTGATGCTTCCCATATAGGATTGGGAGGTGTTCTTATGCAAGACGGAAAGGTAGTTGCTTATGCGTCTCGACAACTAAGGCCACACGAGGTTAACTACCCGACGCATGACTTGGAATTGGCGGCAGTGGTCTTTGCTCTTAAAGTGTGGAGGCACTACTTATATGGAGAAAAGTCAGTGATCTACATGCACCATAAGAGCTCAAGTATTCTTGACTCGAAGGAGCTAAACCTGAGATAGCGAAGGTGGGTGGAATTATTGAAGGACTACGATTGCTCCATAGAGTATCACCCGGGCAAGGCGAATGTGGTGGCAGATGCCCTAAGTCGGAAGGTAGTGTCAGATCTGAGGGCCATGCTTGTACATTTGAGCCTCTATGATGATGGAAGTCTATTAGCAGAGTCGCAAGTTAAGCCAACATGGCTAAATGAGGTGAAAGAGAGTCAGTTGGTAGATGATGATCTAGGTGTTAAGCTACGACAAGTGCAGAGTGGGGAGTTGAAGGACTATGGTATTAATGGCGATGGAGTGTTGTGCTTCAAGGGAAAGGTCTGTATGCCGAAGAACGAGGAGTTAAGGCGGAGAATTCTTCAGGAATTGCATAGTAGTCCTTATGCTATGCATCCTGGAGGCAGTAAGATGTATAGAGATCTAAGGGAACAATTTTTGTGGCCTGGTCTTAAGCGGGAAGTTACCGAATTTGTAGGGAAGTGCTTGACATGTCAGTAAGTTAAGGCTAAACACCAAGTTCCGTCAGGGTTGCTTCAGCCAATACAGATTCCGCAGTGGAAGTGGGAGAGAATTACCATGGACTTCGTTAGTGGGTTTCCCTTTACGCCTACTAAGAAGGACTCGGTATGGGTGATAGTGGATCGGCTGACAAAGTTCGTGCATTTCATTCCAGTGACGGGTTGACTGTTCTCTCCAGAGGTTAGCAAAGTTGTATGTGGCGGAGATTGTGAGGTTGCATGGAGTGCCAATGTCAATTATCTCGGATAGGGATCCAAGGTTCACGTCTCGATTTTGGAAAGCACTACATCAGGCTTTAGGCACTAGATTGGATTTCAGTACGGCTTTTCATCCACAGTCGGACGGCCAGTCTGAGCATGTGATCCAAGTATTAGAGGATATGCTGAGGGGCTGTGTGATAGACTTCATAGGAAGTTGGGAAGAATATTTTCCTCTAGCAGAATTTGCTTACAACAACAGCTATCAGGCCAGTATTCGGATGGTGTCGTATGAAGCGCTATATGGACGGAAGTGTCGCACTCCTACATGTTGGACGGAATTGGGAGAACGTCAGATTTTGGGTCCAAAAATTGTGGCAGAATCCGAGGAGAAGGTTAAGATAATCCGGGCACGGTTGAAGGAGGCGTCTGACAGAAAAAGTCTTACACAGATCTCAAGCGGAAGGAGATTGAGTTTGCTGTGGGAGACTATGTGTTTCTTAAAGTTTCGCCCTGGAAGAAAGTGATGAGATTTGGTCGCAAAGGGAAGTTGAGCCCAAGGTTTATAGGACCTTATCGGGTATTGAAGTGGATTGGACCGGTGGCATACTAGTTGGAGTTGCCCCAAATTGAAGCAGATGCATGAGGTATTTCATGTTTCCATGCTACATCGATACCGATCGGATCCATCTCACGTAGTTTCGGTTGAAGAGGTAGAGCTGAGACCAGATCTGTCTTATAAGGAAGAGCCGATTCAGATTCTAGAACGAGATGTGAAGGTGCTTCGAAGGAAGTCGGTCCCTCTGGTCAAAGTGTTGTGGCGTAACCATGGATCGGAGGAAGCTTATTGGGAGCTGGAAGAAGCAATCGACAATGAATACCCCCACCTATTCTAGCCGAGTAATTTGGGTCAAAATTATTTTAAGGGGTAGAATCAGTAATATCCAGAATTAGGGCTTGTGTATTTTGCCTAATTGCATGTGCTTGTATGCCAGTGTAAATTATGAAGGTGTTTTATGAATTTTTTGAACTTTAAAGTGTAGAAAATGCCTTAGAAATTATTCAATTTTAAGTTTAAAAGAGGGAGCTAAGCCTAAGAGGCCTTAAGAAAACTAGTAGGTGAAATATGACTCAAACATGGGCTTGTTTAAGTGGCTTGGAGGCGCCACTTAGGGCCTTAAAGTGTGATGCCACAAGCAAGGGGAAAGGGCCTAGGTTTGAGTCACAAGGGAAGCAAATAAAAGTTTTATTTTTGTGTCAAGGAGGGAGGAAGAGATGGACGGGAAGTGGACTTTCAAAAGGATGAGATAAGGCTTGGTTTCATTTTGAAATCTAGCTAAGGTAGGTGGATGAAGGTTGACTCATTCAAAATTGTTTGAAAGTGATGAAGAGAAAATATAGGAGCAGAAAAAGGGATATGATAAGAGAAGGAGCCAGTGGCCGAATAGAGGACTCTAGGGGCTTGCATTTTTCGGCTTTGAAGTGTAGCAAGGGTGTGAGTGCCGAATTTTCTTTTAATGAACATCCATTCTCTTATTCTTTCTCTATTTTGCTTCTTGGCCGAACCTTATAGCCTCATTCTTTTCTCTTTTTCTTTTTTCTGTTCATTCGAATCATCATCTTCCCCAAGACCAATCTTGACAAAAGCCGAAACTTGGAGTTGGTTCTACTCTTGGCCGAATTCTTTAATCATTAAACTCTCCCCACTCTTGCATTTTCTCTCTTCACCATTAAAGTGCCGAAACATCATCTCCACCTTGGTTCTCAAAAGCCGTTTAGCTAAGGGTATAGTGCGGTTGACTACTTTCTACTAGTCCTTTCAAAACGTGTGATAGTGGTAAGTATTCATCTTCTTTAAGCAATCGATTTTGGGCTCATTTTTAGGAGGGTGCCATATCAAGTGAGTAGGCCTTGATTCTAAGATGGCGAATGTCATAGTGCCATAATATTTTGTTCTTTTGTATGTAGCCAACATTAAGGAGCATCAAAGGAGTTCTTGGATTCGATTACTCAAGCTAAGCAATGTAGTTTCGGCCAAGGGTTTTATTCATAAGTATTTATGTGTTGAAGCCGAACCTGACATATGGCATGCAGGGATTTTGTCAACTTCATAGACAAGTGGTGATTCGGGATTTAGTTTTTGAAAGGTAAGGAAGTGTTGATATTCGGCCATAGGCCATTTTATTGAGATTAAATGTTAGATTGGATCTAACATATATCTGTAGGGATTTCGGCAGATACCATAATTAAGAAGCTAATTCGGGATTTAAGATTCATAAGGTAAGTGACTATGCACATTCATCTAAGACCATACTTAGTGACTTAGATCTATTTCTTACTTCGTTTAAAAAAAAGCCGAAATTAACTAGTTCAGTGGTTCAGTAACTAGCCGATTGCAAGAAGAGTTATCACAAAATTTTCGGGTTTTGATTAGTAAGGAAATCGACAACAAGGTAAGATTTTCCTTCGGGATTTGACTAATTACCCGAATGGCTTTTTGCTAAAGTGCTCAAGGTTGGCCGAATGTAGGAACTAAGAATCTAGGACGCTAGATCGTGATTTTCTGGATTTCTATGAATTCGCTAAGTAAATCAGGTGTGTACCCCACACTAAGCCTTAATAGATTTATGGTTATGTTTTAATAAATGTAATAATGAGAACTTGTAAGATATGGCTAAAAGTACCATGCAATGGTACAAAGTACCCAGGTACGTTTACCCACTCCTACTATGAGTATGATATGATCTGTTATGGCATATATGTGAAACTATAAGAATGTGAATAAGAAATATGACATGGTTAAAGCATAATTGTATGACATGGGGCATATGGGTGATATGTAAAGGGGAAGTGATCTGGTGGATTTATACCACAATATCTGAATGTGGTGACTTATGTCACGTAATCTGAATGTGGTGACTTATGTCACAAAATATTATCTAGTGGCTATGCCACAATATTTATAAGGGCGATGAGCATGTCATCTGCAGTGACTGCCTTCGATGATGTGGAGCGGATGGAGGGTCGACTTAGTAGTCCCCACGGTGTGATGGTTGGTACGGGTGATGTGTAGCGGATGGTTATCTAGGTTTGGGTTCGGGTTTGCATCATTGTTCATATATGTTTATTATGTATGACTTGACATGCCTGAATTAATTGAGACTTGTGTTGGTTGTACACACTGAGTCTGTTTGACTCACCCCGTTGTGGGATTATTTTTTTAGGAGACACTCAGTAATGGACCGGGTCGGCAGGAGCTCAGTGGTGGCCATGCTCAACTCAGAGATTATTTTATTTTTATTAGTTTTAATATTTAAGTTTTGAATTATTCTGGGTTTTGTTTGATGTAATAAGGCCATGAGTATTAAACAGATTATGCATGCATTTTAATTATTTAAGTATGATACGATTATCATTAATTTAAAGTTAAATTCAATTTTTCATAAATATAAATATTAAATGTTTTGACATCTAATCAACACGAATCAACTTTTTTTTTCAAAAACACACAAGAATTTTGGCAAAGTCCAAATAAGTTTTGAATGGTTTTTTCTCTAGAAGCATACCAGATCCGGTCAGGGCTTGTGGGCCGGGTTTGGGGTGTTTCAATAACACACCTTTAGTCACTCAACCAGATTAACACACAGAATACTAACAAATATATATATATG
Source organism: Gossypium rotundifolium (assembly GCA_025506655.1). Taxonomy (NCBI): domain Eukaryota; kingdom Viridiplantae; phylum Streptophyta; class Magnoliopsida; order Malvales; family Malvaceae; genus Gossypium; species Gossypium rotundifolium. The sequence continues at coordinate 150,496,213 of CP106724.1, forward strand.
GAACCCAAATGGTTAAATCCCTTGCCTAGGTTAACAAATCCTGAAGATCAAGATCTAAACCACGAACCGGGCAAATTTCGGGAATCTAGACACTTGCGTCACTCCTTCCTATATTCGGCCAAACCTATCACTACCAACAACTATCATTCGACTTTGGCATGAATCCTTAAAGAAATAACCCGAAATAAAAGAAATAGCCTCCCTTACCTTAGCTTGACAGATTCGATCACTCCCTAGCAAGATTCGGTAAAGGCTTGAAACAAGAGAGAATCTGATGAGAACCCGAACATAGAAACACCAAACTTTAATAAAAATTAGGGGTTTCGGCTTTTCAACCCAAAGTAATCGAAAGAGAAAAACAAAACCGAAATGAGAGAATTTAGAGAAAATTCGGCCAAAGGCTAAGAACTTACCCAAATGCCGGAAGGGTTCCACTCATGCACCAAGAAAGATGAAATCGAAGGGGAATCTTTAGCAAATGATATTCGGCCAAGGGTCACAAGAGAAGAGTGAAACTTAGATGAGTTTTCAGCAAGGGTTGAAGCTTCAGAAGGATTCGGCTAACACAAAAACACAAAAATAAGAGTGAATAAAAAGATGGAAAAGAATGATGGTAATTGAGGTTTCGGTTCTTAAAGAGTATGGCAAGAAAATGAACCGCAAGATAAGTGAAGAGCAATGTGGGTTGAAAAACACAAAAGAAGTAGAAAGAAAAGAAATGGAAAGAAGTTTAGGAGAGTATTCGGCTAAGGGTGTTTGGAGAGAAAAGGGAAAAGAACAAAATGCAAAAATGTGCAATTGTGGAAAATGGTTTCGGCACACAAGAGAATGAAAGAAGAAAACTCAAACACAAAGTGAGACACACACCAAAAGCCGAAAATATCATCCCAAGCAACCCAAATTCGGCACACCCCCTTTCCACTCACCAAAACCGAATGCATCAACCCCCCCAACACTCAAATTTTGGCTAACATCCTTTCCCAACTCAAACCTTTCTTTTTCTCCTTGTTTTCCTCTTGACCAACCATTCAAACGAATTTGAATAAGTCAAAGTCCTTAATTTTCTCCCTTCCACTCATTCGAATCCTGTTGACTCCTTCAACCTTCATCCATTGAGTCCATCCCAGTACACCTCTCCCTTTCCCAAAGTCAAAAGAGTAAGCAGAAGAGGGATCCTTGCAACTCGAACCCAGGTCCCCTAGCATGCATGAGGCGTCACTTCCCTTGTGCCTTAAGTAGCACCTCCCTTGCCACTTTGCCACTTCAATCCTTGTGCCAAAACACATTAATAATTTCCCTTAACACCCAACTCACTCAGCATCCCCCTCCCAAGTACCTAAAATAAAAAAAAAATTGCTATGGCTCAAGCCTACCCCAAGCTCATGCCTGGACCCCAAAACACCCTAAACTGACATAACATTCACACTATCAACAGACAAACAGATAAAATGCAAAGACCCCGATTAAGGATGTTACAATATAAAACTTATTTTATTGTTAATTTTGTTATTATTTTAAAGACATTTGTTAAGTTTGTTATTATTTTAGAAGCATTTGCTTGTTAAGTTGCATCTATTTTAGTGTTATTTAAGTCTACATATTTTTTAAAATTTATTTACAATTTGTTGAAAAATATTTATTTTGATTTTTTTAGTATTTTGATGTATTATATATATTTAAAAATTATATAAAATATTATAAAAATTAATACGGTGGTAAAATTTGAGCCAGTGTTTTAGCATTTTTATATGGGCCTGGCTTGGGTAAAATTTTAGGCCCATTTTTTGGGCCCGACCCAGCCTGAGCCCAATGAACGAGCCTAAATTTTTAGTTGGGCCCGACCCAAACCCGGCCCGGCCCGACCCATGCACACCTCTACATACACATATTCACTTTGGTAAGTTCATATATACACTTACCTTTCATACACAAACATAGTGTACCTTTTAGACGTACCTGACTCATTATTATGTTTCACGTAGTCTCTCATTTCTTGGATTTACCCGTTAAACCGTTCGAAATCAAATAGGAAGCTCGGAATACTCAGAATGATTGTACAATGCCAACATCCCAGACGTGGTCTTACATGTAACCAGATATCGATGCCACTGTCCCTCACAGGGTCTTACATGAATACGATGCCAACATCCCAGACATGGTCTTACACATAAATCTCAAATCGATGCCAACGTCCCAGACGTGGTCTTACACGATATCAAATATCGGACAACTATGTCATGACATATGCAATCCTATCGATTCCTTGGTTCGTACGGGGCTTCTCGAACATTGTTACACTATCGATACTTCCTCAGATTTCATATAATTATCATTCTCGTACACACTCATCACAATGAGATTTCACATGAACATACATAAATCAACACAAATACATTTATTACCTCAGATTCGGATATATGGAAACGAACTCAGCTACTTAATTACTTTCAATTTCCCGCGATCTAAGTCCATTTTCTTCGGTTCTTGATCTATACATATTCAAATTTACCTCGTTTATCCACTAATTCATTCAATTAAATCCGAAAACACATATTTAGGGCAATTTATAAAATTAGCCATCTTATTTTCACATTTTGACATTTTGGTCCCTATTTCACAAAATCACAAAATACACAAAATCTCAATACACCCATGCTTAGCTGAATTCTCTATAGGTCCCTAGCAATCCATATTTTTCATTTATTTCATAATTTAGTCCCTCAAATTATTATTTTCTCAATTAAGTCCAAAATACTCAAATTCATCAAAAACTCAAAGACAAACTATGCTAATCTAACACATATCTTTCATAATTCATCTTCAAACATCATAAAATTCATGTGTTCATCAATGGAACATTTCAAAATATTCATCAATTCATAAATTTGAAGCATGGGTTTTGAAGAATGCTAAGCAACGATTACAAAAATGTAGAAATTATCAAAAATCGAAGTCAAACATACCTTGAATTGAGCTTAGTAATGGTCGAACACCATGAAAACTTAAAACCCTTCCTTTCTTTTCTATATTCGGCGATGGATGATGAAAATATAACATATTTTTAGCTTTTTCTTTTACTTATTATTACTTGTTTACTATTTTACTTATTTAACCCTTATAATTAAATAAGAAAACCATTTAAATTATGTCCAAAACCGTCCATTAGCCATCCACTATCTTATAAAATGGCTTAATTGCCTCATAAGGCCACTACATTTAAAAGCCAACTCAAATAAGCACTTTAACATATAGAATGTCACTTTTACCTTTTTCACGATTTAGTCCTTTTCTCAAATTAAACACACATACGGATAAATTAATTCACGAAACTTTAACACATGCTTATTCATCTAATGCAAACACAGAAAATAATATTAAAATATTTTTGACTCAAATTTATGGTCTCGAAACCACTATTCCGACTAGGGTCTAAACCGAACTGTTACAATTCTCCCCCCTTAGGGATTTTCATCCCCAAAATCTTACCGTTGAATAGATTCGGATATTGTTGTCTCATTGCATCTTCAGGCTCCCACGTAGCCTCTTCAACCCTGTGTCAATGCCATAACACTTTCACTAATGAGATTTTCTTATTTCTCAATTCTTTCACTTCACGAGCTAAGATACGAATCGGTTCTTCTTCATAGTTCATATCAGATTGAATTTCAATCTCAGACGGAGTAATCACATGTGATGGATCAGATCGGTATCGACGAAGCATTGACACATGAAATACATTATGTATCTTTTCCAATTCTGGTGGCAACAACAATCTAAACGCAACAGGTCCAATACGCTCAATAATCTCATACGGTCCGATGAACCTCGGACTCAATTTTCCTTTACGTCCAAATCGGAGTACCTTCTTTCACGGAGATACTTTCAAGAAAAATTTATCACCGATTTCAAATTCAATGTCTTTTCTTTTCAAGTCTGCATAGGACTTCTGACGATCAGGCGCTGCTTTCAGACTATCATGGATCACTTTCACTTTCTGTTCAGTGTCTTTTATCAAATCAATCCCGTGTATCTTACTTTCACTGAGCTCAGTCCAATACAGAGGTGTTCTACATTTGCACCCGTACAAAGCCTCATATGGTGCCATTTTCATGCTCGACTGAAAACTGTTATTGTATGCAAATTCAATCAGTGGTAAATACTATTCCCACGTACCATTAAACTTAACTATGCAACATCTCAGCATATCCTCGAGTATCTGAATAATCCGCTCGGATTGGCCATCTGTCTGAGGGTGAAAGGCTATACTAAAATGCAATTTAGTACCTAAAGCATCTTGCAGTTTCTTCCAAAATCACGATGTGAACCTTGGATCTCTATCTGACACAATAGACAATGGCACTCCGTGCAATCTCACAATATCAAAAATGTAAAGCTTAGCTAACTTATCAAGTGAGTAATTAGATCCTACCGGAATAAAATGGGCAAATTTCGTCAATCGATCAACTACAACCCAAATTGCATCTTTCTTTCTTGAAGTCAATGGCAATCCAGAAACAAACTCCATCATCACTCTATCCTATTTCCATTCGGGAATCAGAATCGATTGTAACAAACCAGATGGAACCTAATGTTCAGCTTTAACTTAATGAGAAACTAAACATTTCGATACAAAATCAGAGATATCCCTTTTCATACCAGACCACCAATAGTGTTGCTTCAAATCATGATACATCTTTGTACTTTTTGGATGACAGACAATCGACTACTATAAGCTTCGCTCAAAATTAGCTAAATTAACTCTGGATTCCTCGGAATGCAAATCCTATCCTGAAATCTCAAACAGTCATTATCATCAGCTCTAAATTCAAAATTAGAATTCAAACCACATTGAGCTCGTTTCGCTATCATTTCATTATCGACTTTCTGAGCATTGTTGTAGAAACAACGGTTTCGCTTTCAATTCAACTAAAATCAAATTATCATCAGACAAGTCTAAATGAGCATTCATCGCTCGCAGTGCAAATAATGACTTTCGACTCAGTGCATCAGCAACAACATTTGCTTTACCCGAATGATAATCTATCACAAGCTCATAGTCTTTCAACAGCTCTAACCATCTTCTCTGCCGCATATTCAAATCTTTTTGAGTCATCAGGTACTTCAAACTTTTATGATCTGAAAACACATGACATTTCTCATCGAAAAGATAATGGCGCCAAATTTTTAGAGCAAACACAATCGCAGCTAGCTCAAGGTCGTCTGTCGGATAATTCTTTTCCTGCGGCGTCAATTGTCTAGATGCATAAGCTATAACTTTGCCTTCCTGCATCAAAAAACATCCCAGACCATTTAACGAAGCATCGCTATATATCACGAATTCTTTACCCGATTCTGGCTGTGTCAAAACTGGAGCTTCGGTCAAAGGGCTTTCAACTGATCAAAGCTTTTCTGACATTTGTCAGACCATTCAAATCTCACATCTTTCTGAAGCCATCTAGTCAATGGTGTAGCAATCATCGAAAAGTCTTTTACAAACCTTTGATAGTAACCAACAAGTCCCAGAAAACTACGAACTTCAAACACTTTCTTCGGAGGTTTCCATTCCAGAATAACAAAAATATTACTCGGATCAACTCATATACCAGATGCTGACACAATATATCCTAAAAAACCAACTTCACACAACCAGAATTTACATTTACTAAACTTTGCAAACAATTGCTTATCTCGTAAAGTCTGTAACATGACCCTCATCGGCATGCTCAATCTCATCACGTGAATAAATTAATATGTTATCAATGAACAGAACAACAAATTGATCTAAATATGGTCTAAAATTTTGTTCATCAGATCCATAAAAACAGCAAGAGCATTTGTTAGTCCAAAAGGCATAACTAAAAACTCATAATGCTCGTACCTCGTTCTGAAAGCAGTCTTCAGAATATCTGAATCTTTTACCCGCAATTAATAGTACCCCGATCTCAATTCTATCTTTGAAAACACAGTATCTCCCTTAAGCTGATCAAACAAATCATCAATTCTGGGCAAAGGATATTTGTTCTTTATAGTCAGCTTGTTCAATTGACGATAATCAATGCACATTCTCATCGTGCCATCTTTCTTTTTCACAAATAGAACAGGAGCACCCCACGGTGAGAAACTCAGTCTTGCAAACCCTCTATCAGTCAACTCTTGCAACTGTGACTTTAACTCTTTCAATCCTGTTGGTGCCATTCTATATGGAGCTATCAAAATAGGAGTTGTTCCCGGTAACAAATCAATACCAAATTTAACTTCACGTATCGAAGCTAATTCGGTAATTCTTCAGGAAATACATCAGGGAATTCACAGACAACTGGCACTGAATCAACTTTATTTTCTGTCACTTTTGAGTCAATTACATAAGCAAAATAAGCTACATAACCCTTTCTCATGTAATTCTGATATTTTAACACTGATATCACGGCAGGTAACTCATTCAAATAATTAGACTTAATCTGAACTATTTCATCATTCTGACATCTCAAATCAATAGTCTTGCTTTTGCAATTACAACAGTATCATGCAACGTCAACCAGTCCATACCCAAAATTATATCGAACTCATCAAAAGGTAATAAGATCAGATCAGCCAAAAAACAAATATCTCGAAACATCAACGGACAGTTCTTGTATACTTATCAACCAGAACACTTTTACCTAAGGGGTTCGACACTTTAATAATAAATTCAGTAGACTCTATAGGCAAAGTTTTACTGGATACTAATTTCATGCATATATACGAATGGGTAGAACCTGGGTCTATCAATGCAATCATAGAAGTATCATAAAGAGTAAATGTACCCGTTATAACATCCAGAGATGAAGTTTCCTCACTAGCTCAGATGGCATATGCTTTGGTAGCGCTCTGGCTCCAGATCTCGCAACTGAGTCTTTCTTAGCTCTCTGACTACTACTAACATTCCTTGCATTTCAGGAAGGTCTACCTCTAGCTGAAACATTATCAGATCTCAGATTCTAAAAAATCTCTTGTTCGATGGGCTCTTGGCAGTCTCGGATGAAATGATCTAAAGATCCATATCTAAAACAAGCTCGATCACTCAACCTACAATTCCCAGACGTCTTTTACCATAATACTTACATTCAGGTCATTCGATCGGACATTTCTGACACTAGCCATCAAAGTTGTTAGAGCTTTGGAATTCAACTATGATCTAGCTCAATCTCTCAGATTCGAATGTCCCACATTAGTTCTGGAACGGCTATGCTCATCTCTAAATTTCTTTGAAGTAAACTGAAATGATTTGCTCAAAAATCTCTTTCTCACATCTCTGACTTCAGACTCAGCTTTTCTTTTATCTTTCCGAGTGCCTCATCTTTGCATGCTCAATCAACAAGCACAACAAACTCTTTTATTTATAAAATCCCAACTAACAGACAGATATCTTCATTTAGGCCATCTTCAAATCTTTTACACATTATTGCCTCGGTGGATACACATTCACGAGCATACTGACTTAATCTCACAAATTCTCTTTCAAACTCGATGACAGACATGTAACCTTGTTTCAATTCCAGGAATTCCTTTCATTTTTTACCAATAAACCTCTAACTGATGTATTTTTTTGAAACTCAAAATAGAAGAAATACCAAGTAACCCGTTCCTTTGGAACCATAGAAATCAAAGTCTTCCACTATTGATAAGTTGCGTCTCGTAGCAAAGAAACAACATATTTTATACATTCATCCGGAGTCAATGACATTTTGTCGAATACTCGAATAGTGTTCTCTAGACAAAACTCAGCTTTCTCGGCATCATCATCACTAGTGGCCCTGAACTCTTCGACCCCATAGTTACAAATTTTATCAACTGGAGGCTTGTTCAACAAATTCAGATTCATGACCGGAGGGACAACTGAAGTCTGCGGGGGATTAGTCGAGGGCGGAGGTAGTGAAACAGCCAGATTATTTCTTATTTACTGAGTGTACCACTCGTTCATCATATGGAAGAAAGCTTGTTTAGCTTCTCCCTCTTGACAGCTAGTAGCCGATCTCGAATCAGATGGTGTTGTCCCTTGAACGGGAGCAAGTGCGTTACTTTCAACGTCATCAGCTATGGCTCTTTCGGGATCCATTACTATATATAAAAAAACATATTTTACAAGTTAGGTGTAACACCTCTTACCCGAAACCATCACCAGAGTTTAGTACGAGGAATTACTAGGCTTAACTTACTAGTTCAAGGCATAAAATTTTGCTTTTAAAATTATTTCCTTATTCATAATGAAATTGTCCATCTGCATCATGGTCACTAAGATTACTATAACTCAAGTTACGAAACTCAAAATTTAGATCTGTAAATTTTCCTTGAAACTAGACTCATATATCTTCTTACTATAATTTTTCCAGAATTTTTGGTGTGGCCAATTAGTACAGTTTATTAGTTAAAGTCTTCCCTATTACACTGTTTGATAGTCCTAACCCCTCTGTATTAAAAATAAAATATCTCATAATATAAAATTCTTTTTCCTACATGGTTTCTTTTATATAAAAATAGACTCAATAATATTTAATTCTATACCTCATTCACACCCTAATTCCATTTCTATTATCCTTAGTGATTTTTCAAAACCACGTCACAGTTGCTGTCCAAAACTGTTCCCCTACAGATTTTTACTCTTTCATAATTTCTTTGTAATAACTATCATCTAGGCGTACATAGCATCCAAAGCATGTTCTTAATTAACCATTTTAATGGCTAATCATTACCAAGCATTTACAAGCCAATCTTAAGCCATATCATAAGAACATACACATGAAATGGCTAAGTCCCTATACATGCCATAACTTAAAACGTTTGAATCACAAAATACCGAGTTAATCCTTTAATAGTGTGTAACGATCTCCGATGTCCTTGCGATCCCTGAATTGGCTTGTAATACTATAAAAAGAGAGAAAGTAATGGGATTAAGCATAAAGCTTAGTAAGTTTTCATGTAAATGAATAACAACATTCTTAATGAATTATCTTAATCTTTTCTTATCAAGATCATTTAAGCTTTTAACTCAATATACTTAAACTTTGCATTCTTACATGTACCTTTTAACATGAACTTGTCTAACCTTTCCTTTGGTATACTCTTTGAATTTTTCGTTGAACCACTCGGAATACTAAGGATACACAAGTACCTTTCCTTTTGAAACTTAACCATTGCCATGTCTTGGCATGGTCTTACGTGGTATCCTTGCCTTATGAACTCACCAATGTCATGCCTTTGCATAGTCTTACATGGGATCTTTTCCTTATAGTAACTTATCAATGTCATGTCTTAACATGGTCTTACATAATTTCCTTAAACCCTAATGTCATGACATTTGTATCCTACACATTCCTAAAGTTCAACTGGGACTTTCTGAGATTGCTTCTCCGTCAATTCATGCTTGAGTCTTTAAATGATAATTTACAGAATAAATATGTAAATGCTGGAATTTAACAGTATTAAATGTGAAATAATAGAATATTGCATTTATTTATCGCAAACTTACCTCGAAACAAAATACGATCAACTATAGTGATTTAGTCCACTATCTTTTTCTTTCCCCGGTCTAACTCCGAATTTTGTTCCTCTTGATCTATAATAGCAAATTTAGCTTATTTAATACTCACATTTATTAAAATAGTCCTTAACTCTAACTTTAGAAAAATTACGATTTTTCCCTTAAACTTTTACATATTTACACATTTACCCCAAAGCTTGGAAATAAAACTTTATCCCTTATTCTTATGTTTTACAAAATGTTGATCATTTTTCCCTTCTATGACAACATCAAATTCTCACTCTAACATGCACTTATGAACATTAGGTATTTTTACCAACTAAGCCGTTTTACTCGTTTTCACTTAAAATCGCTTAGCAAAAGTTGTTTAACATAATTTTAGACTTCATACTCTATCATAAAACATCAAAATAAACACATTTCACCTACGGGTATTTTTCCAAATATGAACCCCTAGGTTAAATTACTGCTAAATTAAGCTAAATCAAGTTACCGAGACTCCAAAAACGTAAAAAAATTAAAAACGGGCTTAGATGCACTTACTACGAGCTTGAGAAGTTGAAGAAACCCTACCTATGGTGTCCCCTTTGAATTTCGTCCAAATGAAAAAGATGAACACATTTTGCCATCTTTTTCCCTTTTAATTTCTTTTTATTACCAAATGACAAAAATACCATTCATCAAAACTTTAGTTATTTTTATATATGTATGTCCATTTTTGTCCATGGATATATAATGGTCTAATTACCATTTAAGGACTCCTACTTCAAACCCCCATTTCAATCAAGTACTCTATAAATTAGAACCCCTATTTAGCAACTTTTGCAAACAAGTCCTAATAGGCAATTTAAGAATGCAATCAATAAAATTTCTTATCGATACCCTAACACATATATTTAATTACTCGGTAAATCATAATAATTAATCGAAATAAACTTTTCTATCTCAGATTCATGGTTTCGCAACTACTATTCCGTTTAGGCCCTATTTCGAGATGTTACATTTCTCCCCCTTTAGGGATTTTCGTCCCTGAAAATCTTACCTGTGAAGAGATTTGGGTACTGTTTCCGCATAGTCTCTTTGAAGTCCCATGTAGCCTCGTCTATCCTATGCCTATTCCATAATACTTTCACAAGTGCAATACTTTTGTTCCTTAATTGCTTAACCTCTCGAGCTAGAATTTTTACTGGTTCCTCACCGTAAGTCATATTTGGTTGAATCTCAACCTTTGTCTGCGAAATCACATGCGACAGATCTGAATGATAATGATGTAGCATGGACACATGAAAAACATCATGAATCTTCTCTAACCCAAGCGGAAAAGCTAACCGATATGCCAATGACCCAACTCTCTCGATCACCTCAAACGGTCTAATAAGACGTGGACTTAGTTTGCCTTTCTTGCCAAATCTGAGAACTTTCTTCCACAGGGATACTTTCAAGAATACCCTATCAACAACTTGAAATTCAATTTCTTTTCTTTTCAAATCTGCATAGGATTTCTATCTATCTGAAGCTTCTTTTAAGCAATCTCTGATGACCTTTACTTTCTCTTCTGTTTCTTTGACTAAATCAACCCCGTAAATTTGATTTTCCTTAAGCTCTGTCCAATACAAAGGTGTGCGTCATTTACGTCCATACAAAGCTTCATAAGGTGCCATCTTCAAACTAAATTGATAACTATTATTGTAGGCAAACTCTATTAACGGCAAATATTTCTCCCAACTACCTTGAAATTCCAATACACAACATCTAAGCATATCTTCAAGTACCTGAATAACTCTCTCTGAATGACCATTAGTCTGAGGATGGAAAGTTGTACTAAAACTCAACTTTGTACCTAAAGCTTCATGCAATTTCTTCCAAAACCGTGAGGTAAATCTCAGATCTTTATTTGAGATAATCGATAACGGTACTCCATGTAGTCTAACTGTCTCTGAAATATACAAATTGGCCAACTTGTCAAGTGAATAATCCATACGAACTGGGATAAAATGAGCCGACTTTGTTAGCTTATCAATCACAACCCATACTGCATCTTTCTTTCCCGGTGTCAAAGGCAATCCTGTCACAAAATCCATAGTACTAGCTGGCTGTCAAAGGCAACCCATACTCTGAAATATCTCTTTTCATTCTTGCCCACCAATACATTTTCTTCAAATCATTATACATCTTTGTACTAGCTGGGTGAATAGACAAAGAACTTCTATGTGCTTCCTATAAGACTTTCCGAATAAGTTCATCATTCTTTGGTACACATACCTTGTCTCTGAACATCAAACAACCATCAGAATCGATCTAAAAATTAGACTCTACACCTGACTTGCACGGAACTCTTTTGGCTTGCAACTCACTGTCATCCTTCTGAGCTTCACAAATTTCTTCAAGAAACATCGGTTTAGCTCTCAACTCAGCTAAGATAGAACCATCATCTGATAAGGCCAAACTAGTGTGCAAAGCTCTTAATGCAAATAAAGATTTTCTACTCAAAGCATCAGCAACAATATTTGCCTTACCTCGGTGATAATCAATCACTAGCTCATAATCTTTAATCAACTCTAGCCATGTTCTTTGCTTCAAGTTAGATTTTTCTGAGTCATCAAGTATTTCAAACTTTTATGATCAGTGAATATTCGGTATTTTTCACCATACAAGTGATGTCTTCAGATTTTTAATGCAAATACAATAGCAGCTAGCTCTAAAGCATGTGTTGGATAATTTTTCTCATCTGTCTTTAACTGTTTAGAGGCATAAGCAATTACCCTTCCTTCCTGCATAAGTACACAGCCTAGTCCATTCAAGGATGCATCACTGTAAATCATAAACTCTTTACTCGGTTCTAGTTGTACGAAGACAGGAGCTTCAGTCAACACTGCCTTTAACTTGTCAAAACCCTGCTGACACTTCTCGGTCCATTCAAACTTGATAGCTTTCTGTAATAGCCTTGTCAATGGAGTAGCTATCATATAAAATCCCTCTACAAATTATCTATAATAACTGGCAAGACCAGGAAAACTTCTGACCTCTGATACATTCCTGGGAGGCTTCCAATCAACAATGGCTGAAATCTTACTCGGATCAACTCTAATACATTCACTTGAGACAATATGTCCAAGAAAACAAACTTCTCGTAACCAGAACTCACTTTTTCTAAACTTGGCATAAATTTGATTATCTCTCAAAATCTTTAAAACTATTCTCAAATGCTCTTCATGCTCAATCTCATCATGAGAATAAATCAAGATGTCATCAATGAACACAACTACAAACTTGTCCAATTAAGGTCTGAAAATTCGGTTCATTAAATCCATGAAAATGGCGGGAGCATTAGTTAAGCCAAATCGCATCACAAGAAACTCATAATAACCATATCTAGTTTGGAAAGCAGTCTTCGGGACATCTGACTCTTTAACTCGCAACTGATAGTATCCAGATCTCAAATCTATCTTAGAGAACACAGTGGCTCCCTTCAATTGATCAAACAAATCATCTATTCTAGGCAGTGGATATTTGTTCTTGATGGTTACCTTGTTAAGCTATCAATAGTCTATGTACAATCTTATGGAATCGTCCTTCTTTTTCACAAATAACACTGGTGCACCCCATGGTGAACAACTAGGTCTTACAAAGCCTTTATCAGTTAATTCCTGTAGCTAAGCTTTCAATTCTTTCAATTTTATCGAACTATAAGGAGCAATAGAAATATGTGTAGTACCCGTAATTACGTCAAGGAAGGATGCCTCTTCACGAGCACGAATAGCATAAGTCCTTGCGGGTGCTCTAACATCTGATCTCACTGCTGAATCTCTAAATGTACCTCTACCTGCCCCTACTCCCAGATTTCTCTGAGGTCTAACCTCTAACGGGGGCATTTCCTGATCTTGCACTCAATATTACTTCTCTTTTAACCATCTCGGGACACTCCCGAATGAAATGATCCGGTGCACTACATCTGAAACAACCAGTCTCAATTGCTCGATATTGACCTGGATGACGTCGACCCCATTGAGGACACTCGGGTCTATCAAGCTGAATACTATCAACACTCGCAATTGAAGTGGTTTGAGCTTTTGGATCCATAAATCTTCTACCTCTGTTTCGGCTAGAATACCCGCCTAAGAAATTAGATCTCATAGAGAACTCTCTAGGCCTCTTAGATGTAGGCTGAAACGAATTTCTCATCTGTCTTTTCTTCGTATCTTGCATCTCAATTTCAGCTTTACCCTTTCCTTTCAACAAATCCTCTTCCTTACAGGCTCAGTCAACTAAAACAACAGACTCTTTTATATCTAGAACACCAACTGACAGCCAAATATCATCATTGAGCCTATCCTCAAATCTTTTGCACATGATAGCCTCTGTAGACATACACTCTCGAGCATAATTGCTGAGTCTGACAAATTCACGTTCATAATCGGTCACAGTCATCTTATCCTGTTTTAACTCAAGGAACTCTTTTCTTTTCTATTTAATTAACCTTTGATTGATGTATTTCTTACGGAACTCCTCCTAAAAGAAATCCCAAGTAACTCTTTCTTTCGGTACTACTTACACAAGTGTCTTCCACCACTAGTAGGTCAAATCTCTAAGAAGTGACTCCACACATTTAATACACTCTTCTGGTGTGTAGGATAACTCGTCAAAGACTCTGATAGTATTCTCGAGCCAAAATTTAGCTTTTTCTGCATCATCATCTTTGGTAGCCAAAAACTCTTCGGCCCTTTATTTTCTATCTTGTCAACGGGTGGCTACTCTATTCTGACTGTATCTGTGACTGGGGAAGCTACATGGGTAGTTTGAGGATCATGAGGGGGTGGAGGTCTAACGGCCAGGTTTCTACGAATGAACTCAGCAAACCATTCATTCATAACTTGGAAGAAGGCTTCTCGAGCCCCTCCTTCCTGACTAACTGTAACAGGCCTTTCACTACTATCTGGTGGCACCGTCCCTTCTATGGGAGCAGGCACATTTCTCTCTACATCATCTGCACCAACTCGTCTGGGATCCATAACTATAAAAGAAAAACATTTTTAAAATCATCAGGAGTCGTCACACTATCAAAATATAATTATGGCATGTATAGCTAGACTCTTACCCATACTGAATATTCCGAGAACCGACTAAACTCTCACTCTGATACCAACAAATGTAACACCTCTTACCCAATATCATCGCTAGAGTCGAGTACGAGGCATTACTAGACTTAACTTACTAGTTTGGGGCATAAAAATTTGCTTTTAAAATTATTTTCTTATTCAATATGAAACTATCCATCTGCGTCATGGTCACTAAATTGATTATAAATTGAGTTACGAAACTTGAAATTTAGATCCATAAATTTTCCTTGAAACTAGACTCATATATCTTCTTACTATAATTTTTCCAGAATTTTTGGTGTGGCCAATTAGTACAGTTTATTAGTTAAATTCTCCCATGTTACACTGTTTGACAGTTCTAACCCCTCTGTATTAAAAATCAATTATCTCATAATATATAATTCTTTTTCCTACACCGTTTCTTTCATATAAAAATAAACTCAATAAGATTTAATTATATACCTCATTCACACCCTAATTCCATTTCTGTTATCCTTAGTGATTTTTCAAAATCACGTCACAGTTGCTGTCCAAAACTGTTCCCCTGCAGATTTTTACTCTTTCATAATTTCTTTGTAATAACTATCATCTAGGCATACATAACATCCAAAACATGTTATTAATTAACCATTTTAATGGCTAATCATTATCAAGCATTTACAAGCCAATCTTAATCCATATCATAAGAACATACACACAAAATGGCTAAGTCCCTATACATGCCATAACTTAAAACGTTCGAATCACAAAATACCGAGTTAATCCTTTGATAGTATGTAACAATCTCCGATGTCCTTGCGATCCCTGAGTTGGCTTGTAATACTATAAAAAGAGAGAAAGGAATGGGAGTAAGCATAAAGCTTAGTAAGTTTGCATGTAAATGAATAACAACATTCTTAATGAATTATCTTAATCTTTTCTTATCAAGATCATTTAAGATTTTAACTCAATATACTCAAACTTTGCATTCTTACCTATACCTTTTAACATGAACTTTCCTTACCTTTCCTTTGGTATACCCTTTGAATTTCCCATTGAACCACTTGGAATACTAAGGATACACGGGTACCTTTCCTTTTGAAACTTAACCATTGCCATGTCTTGACATGGTCTTACGTGGTATCCTTGCCTTATGAACTCACCAATGCCATGCCTTGGCATGGTCTTACATGGGATCTTTGCCTTATAGTACTTATCAATGCCATGTCTTTACATGATCTTACATGATCTCCTTAAACCCTAATGTCATGACATTTGTATCCTACACATTCCTAAGGTTCAACCGGGACTTTCTGAGATTGCTTCTCCGTCAATTCATGCTTGAGTCTTTAAATGATAATTTACAGAATAAATATGTAAATGCTGAAATGTAACAGTATTAAATGTAAAATAATAGAATATTACATTTATTTACCGCAAACTTACCTCGAAACAAAATACGATCAACTATAGTGATTTAGTCCATTATCTTTTTCTTTCCCCAGTCTAACTCTGGATTTCGTTCCTCCTTATCTATATAGCTTATTTAATACTCACATTTATTAAAACATTCCTTAACTCTAAATTTGGCAAAATTACAATTTTGCCCCTAAACTTTTACATATTTACACATTTTCCCAAAAGCTCAAGAATTAAACTTTATCCCTTATTATTATATTTTATGACATGCTAATCATTTTTCCCTTGTATGACAACATCCAATTCTCACTCTAACATGTACTTATGAACATTAGATATTTTTACTGATTAAGTCGTTTTACTCGTTGTCACCTAAAATCGCTTAGCAAAAGTTGTTTAACATAATTTAAGACTTCATATTCTAACATAAGGCATCAAAATAAACACATTTCACCTATGTGTATTTTTCCAAATATGAACCCTAGGTTAAATTATTGCTAAATTAAGCTAAATAAAGTTATCAGGACTCTAAAAACGGGCTTAGATGCACTTACTATGAGCTTGAGAAGTTGATGAAACCCTAGCTATGGTGCCCCCTTTGAAATTTTGTCCAAATGAAGAAGATGAACACATTTTGCCATCTTTTTCCCTTTTAATTTCTTTTTATTACCAAATGACTAAAATACCCTTCATTAAAACTTTAGTAATTTTATCTATGTATGTCCATTTTTGTCCATGGATATATAATGGTCTAATTACCATTTAAGGACTCCTACTTCAAACCCCCATTTCAATCAAGTACTCTATAAATTACAACCCCTATTTAGCAACTTTTACAAACAAGTCCTAATAGGCAATTTAAGCATGCAATCAATAAAATTTCTTATCGATACTCTAACACATATATTTAATTACTTGGTAAATCATAATAATTAATTACAATAAACTTTTCTACCTTGGATTCGTGGTTTTGTAACCACTGCTCTATTTTGGGCCTTATTTCGGGATGTTACATCAGGATTCATCACACTATCACAATTCGAATATTTGGCATGTATAGCTAGACTCTCTCAGGCTACGTTTCTGAGAATCAACTAAATCGTAGCTCTGATACCAACCAAATGTAACACCCTTAACCCGTAACCGTCGCCAATATAGGGTTAAGAGGCATTATCGGATAATCTAAAACTTTTACGGACATTTCATAATATGAATTCATCCAAACAAATCAAAGAGTCCCTTAATTATATCAACGAGACCTTTAACATGATTTAAAATAGGGTCGGGACTAAACCAAATACATACAGAAATTCTCAAAAATTTAAAAAATTTTCTAAGTTACAGGGGTCACACGCCCGTGTGGGCAGGCCGTGTGCCTCCCACGGCCTCAGACATGCCAATGTGTCTAAGCCGTGTCAAAATTTGGCAGACATACTGACTTGTCCACATGACCGTGGACATGCCCGTGTGTCTCACCCATGGTCAACACTGACTTACACCACACGGCCAGTCACACGCCCGTGTATCCAACCCATGGTCGGGCCTGACTTGTTTTGAAATAAAACCACGAGGGACACGGTCGAGCCACACGCCCATGTGCTCAATCGTGTGGGCAATTATAGGCCATTTGCAAGGCCAAAATGCCACCCACACTTGGGTTATCCCTACAAGCACATACAAGCATATTTATAAATACATTTGGCAACCAAAAACACACCAAATTATCATCATTTCATCCCATTCAATCTCATTTCTAAGCATACCAACTTATATTCCAAATAGCACTACTAATTCACAAATAAACTAAGCATAATTCATCGACAACTTATACTCATTTTGCATCAAAAATCTTACCATTACCTTGACCATTTCACAACCATGGAATCATACCAAAACCAAACATCATATAACATGACTCTTTATTCATTACACAACCATTTAACTAGCCAAATCACATGGCTATACACATATTTCAAACATAACTCAAGGTAACTAGCCTATACATGCCATATTTAGCTATATACACATTTTCAAAGGTACCAAAATATGATTGAGTAGTGTGATGACGATCCTCGACGATTCCCAAAGCCTTCAGTAGCTTTGACGATCTATAAAACAGAGCAAACACACATAAAGTAAGCTTTCAAAAGCTTAGTAAGCCATATACAAATAAACACAACATAAAATGCACATAATCATATTGATACAATGTCATTAATATTTCTCATTTGCAATCTAATAATATGTTCTTTAGCTCATTTGTTTATCCATAGAATGCCAACCTATCACATCTCAAAGCTTCACTTATGCTCATAACACATTCAAGCAAATATCACATATTAACTCATCACATCCATACACATATTCACTTTGGTAAGTTCATATATACACTTACCTTTCATACACATATATAGTGTACCTTTTAGCCGTACCTGACTCGTTATTATGTTTCACGTAGTCTCTCATTTCTTGGATTTACCCATTAAATCGGTTAGAATCAAATAGGAAGCTCAGAATACTCAGAATGATCGTACAATGCCAACGTCCCAGACGTGGTCTTACATGTAACCAGATATCGATGCCACTATCCCAGATAGGGTCTTACACGAATCAATATGATGCCAATGTCCTAGACATGGTCTTATACGTAAATCTCAAATCGATTCCAATGTCCCAGACGTGGTCTTATACGATATAAATATCGGACAACTATGTCATGACATATGCAATCCTATCGATTCCTTGGTTCGTACGGGGCTTCTTGGACATTGTTACACTATCGATACTTCCTCGGATTTCATATAATTATCATCCTCCTATGCACTCATCACAATGAGATTTCACAAGAACATACATAAATCAACACAAATACATTTATTTGTATATAGACTTACCTCGAATTCGGATATACAGAAACGAACTCGGCTACTCAATTACTTTTGATTTCCCGCAATCTAAGTCCATTTTCTTCGGTTCATCATCTATACATATTCAAATTTATAGCATTTATTCGCTAATTTATTCAATTCAATCCAAAAACACATATCTAGGGAAATTTACAAATTAGCCTTCATATTTTCACATTTTGACATTTTGGTCCCTATTTCACAAAATCAAAAAAATCTCAATATACCCATGCTTAGCCGAATTCTCTGTAGATCCCTAGAAATCCATATTTTTCATTTATTTCACAATTTTAGTCCCTCAAAATATTATTTTCTCAATTAAGTCCAAAATACTCAAATTTATCAAAAATTCAAAGACAAACTATGCTAATCTGACACATATCTTTCATAATTCATCTTCAAACATCATAAAATTCATGTGTTCACCAATGGAACATTTCAAAATATTCATCAATTCACTAAATTAAAGCATCGGTTTTGAAGAACGCTAAGCAACGATTACAAAAACGTAGAAATTATCAAAAATCGAAGTCAAACATACTTTGAATTGAGCTTAGTAATGGCCGAGCACCATGAAAACTTAAAACCCTTCCTTTCTTTTCTATATTCAGTGATGGATGAGGAAAATATAACCTATTTTTAGCTTTGCCTTTTACTTATTATTACTTATTTACTATTTCACTTATTTAACCCTTATAATAAAATAAGAAAACCATTTAAATTATGTCCAAAACCATCCATTAGCCATCCACTATCTTATAAAATGGCTTAATTGCCTCTGATTTGTGGTCTCGAAACCACTATTCTGACTAAGGTCTAAACTAGACTGTTACACTATGCATTACAAACTTTTGAGGTTAAAGCATCATTCAGATAAGATTTTGGGAACATGAACATGGGCACACATAGATGGAAGAATAATATAGCATAGTATTTTATTTATGCTGAAAGAGAAATTAACATAATAAAAAAATAAGTTTTTTTTCTACATAGCTTTAATTGTTTGCAAAATTGAAAATAAAATAAACATAAGGTAAATTAAGTCTTATAACTATGGCGAATTCATAAAGCATAATTATTTTAAACTGAAGCAGATTCCACGTTGTCTTTTGTCCAGGGTTTGTTGGTACCTATCCTATGTTTAGCCTCCCTTGGATCACTCACCTCGCCACTGCCTTCATTGCTATCTAGCTATTTGCAAAGTAAAAGAGGAGTGGGTGAGTTCTTTTAGAACTCAGTGAATATACAGGAAACAACACAACATGCAAAAAACAAAAGTTAAACAGAAGTATTGTGCTACGAGTTAGGCTCACCATAAAGATGTGAGACCCAATTCGTAGCTTACCTACTTTTCAATTAAGCAGAGAAACATGGAAGCCTTTAAAACAAACTCACATGTACTTGTTGGAAAACATATTCATGTTCGGATAAAGTATATTCTTATACTTGAGTTGTTCTTGTTGGAAAACTTAAAACATATTCATGTGTTTGTCTTGTCTTATCTATTCTATTGGATAAGTAGACCTCCTTATAACACCTCACTTGTGACTCAAAGGGTCCTTAACATGTCCCATAAGTATAGCATAAAGCTCAACACTCTCTAAACCTACCAACATGTCCCTTTGAATGGAGCAAAGCTGGACATTCCTTATCTCTCCAAACATGTCCCAAGGCCTCAACACCCAAATCACAAAACTTGAAGGTGAGTACTTACAATCCTATGGCATGCCATTATATCCAACATGTAAAGAAAGATATAGTGTCAAAAACATTTATAAAACATAGAGCTCGCCAATATGAGGAGCTCGCAAAAACAGTTGTTCACATAGACCTCACATAGTATGGTTCATAAAAACATGGCTTAAAAACATATCTTAAAACGTTTAAAATATAAAGCTCACAAGGGAGCACGCATAAAACATATTTTAAAATCATAATCATAAAATAAATTTTTAGAAAAGCTTACTCTTGGAACTTATTTTAAAACCCCTAAGCTCCTAAATATCATAACGGTTCACACACACAAGTGGTGATCCCTGAATATTCATCGATTAGCCATGAATTTTAACCAGTTTTTCTTTTCCATTTTCCTTGCTGGTAGATGGTCTGCCTGGTTCGCAAAATACATAAACATTCATATATTATTTAACAAACAAAGCATACTGAATTCACACATACAAACAAACCTAGTTTTCTAAACAATTAATCCTAACATAGCAGGGACTTACCTTGATTTCTAAAAGCTAGGTTTTAAATAGAAACCTAATGAAAATAAAATAATCGATGAGAGAATTTTCCATGGAAAGGGCATAATTTATTGGAAGTAAGTGTTTTAATACTCTTATGATAGCCTACTTGACTTAGGGAAAATGTTACATGAATACAAGTCAACCTCCTAATCCAAGTATAACTCTACTTATACTGGAGAACAACAGTTCACAAACCAACTGGTGAACCCCCAGCTCGCCAAACCTACTTTCGAACCCCAACTGGCCAAACCAACTGGCAAACACCTAGTTTGCAATCCAACAAGCAATAGCTCACTTAACACTGGTGAACCCTTCTTACCACGTCTTTAGGCATACACTTCTCACCTAATCTACTAGTGAACTTTGTTGAAAGTCTTTTAGCAAACACCTATTCGCCAAACCTTTGGCAAACTCCTACTTGCTCAGTCCAAACTCCTAAGCCTTATCTTGGGATGTTACAAATTCCCTTAATAACTCAAAAACCTAGTAAGCCAATAGATTTTCCTTAGCATGGAAAGCATCTAGTATCTAAGTTATTCGTAAATCTCTCTAAGGTTCGATCCTTGAATACTTCAATGTTTCATTGTAAACAAGATTTTATATTACAAGTTGGCATCGTATGCTTGCAATAAAATTGCATTGAATTGTAAAATATTTTTGCTTGTTTATTGTACACATACATACGTGGTCACCCACTCATCTATGTTTTGTAATCAAGTGAGCGTACACTAAGTTAGTGTGAGAAAGTGGGTTTAATGGTAAGAGTCTATGTTTTCTTCTTTCTTTTCATCTCATTTTATATTTAGGAGCTTCTAGTTATTTGGTGATCCGTTAATATGGCCATTTAATGATACCATTAATATGGGTATTTTTATTTATTATTAAAGTAGAAGAGATAGAAAGGGAGCTACAAATAAAAGCAAGGGGGCTTGTAGATTGGAGGAGGAAGAAATCATCTCTTTTTGTTTAATTTGATTGGTAAGATCTTTTGAAAAAAATTATGATTTACCTTTATTATGATATTTTAACTATATGTATAATAATAGTGAGTATTGTATGTTAATTGCATTTATTTAAAGTAAACAAATGTTAGTGTTGAGAATTATGCAATGTTCATAAGTCTCAAATTAAGGGTGTGTAATTAATGTTATTGTCATCTTCATAAGGAAAGTGAGTATGAAAGGATGTTAGAATGTGCCCTTATGAAAAAGTGGTATATGTATGTATATTTATAATGAAGAGTGATATTGAATATTACTTCATGGAAGTGAATTATTGATGTGAATCTTCGTGAATAATATGAGTTACAAGTGTTAATTTATGTATGACATTAACAATCCTACTTAAAAGATGAGTTTACTATATATATAATTTTAAGTACATAAGACACTTTCCCTTGCAATTTTAAGAAAGAGTTAGGATACGGTTGGTGCCAATAATGTTAGCGAATGCACTTAGTTGTGAAGACATTGTTTACTGAGAAGACAATAAAACTTGCCTTATGGCATGGCACTTATGTACATAGTGAAATCCCTAAGGGATTTGGTGTTTGGCTAGGTGCACTTTAGTGCAACTCAATGTATTGGTGTTTGGTTGAACCCAAGTGTCCAAAACTTATTTCATTGAGATTACCAAGGGCGAACTAATTAAATTTCAATAATAAAAATGATCAAGTGTTAATAAATATGTATGTTAATCATTTAAATGTTTTTCTCCATATTGTGATGTTTATGTTCATTATAGTGATTCATTCAAGTGATTTGTGCTTTGGTTGATAGTTACTTTTCATTTTATTTCTTTTCGGCTATTCTTTATTTTGAACAAGGTAAGTTTCATGTTTTTTTCATAGTAGTTCTTGCTGAGCTTTATGCTTAATGCATCATTGTTTTTGCACTTAGATTAACTCAAAATTAGTGGCTCAACTCATTTTGTAGTTTACAACTTCACACCATTGCCATTTAGCAAGAGTAAGAAATTCATGTATTTGTGTATTTGGATACTAGTGGCATGTACGAGAGAGTCCTTAGTTTATGCATACATACATACATACATACATACATACATAGCTTTTGTAACATCCTAAATTAATGGGCCTTTGCATTTGATGTGTATTACGTTCAATGTGTTAATTAGAGCATTTAAGGGGCTCAAATTGGGCCGAGGCCTTGGTCAAATTTTCTGTTTGGACATTAGAAGGTTTAAAAGATGTTACCTATGTTTTAAACACAAGTGGGCTTGTGGCCCAGTGGCAAAATGGCGCCACTTAGAGAGCAAGGAGGTGGCGTCAACTAAGGAGGCCCAAACTCAAGGGGCATAAGGCCCAATTCCTTTAATTTTAATTAGCTAAATTTCAGCATGTAGGTGGGTAAGGTTGGATGACAATAAGGCTTAAAAATAGGGAGATTTATCTGTTGAATAATATAGATAATTGTGCTGATATTAGTTATGAGTAGATTAAGAAGAAAAGATAGGAGTTATCTGCTGTAGGCAGAGTTGGCCGAAATTCCAACTCTGAGGGGAGGAGTTGGTCAAAATCCAACTCTAAGGGGAGGAAGAATCGATTTTGATGTGGCATAAAGGGTGCCAAAATTCCCCATGTTTGTCAATTAGTCTCGATTTTCAAAAGAGGGCAATTCCGGCATTTGATAGGTAAGTGCCGAAATTCCCTATAAATAGGAGTGTATCTCTAAGTGCCGAAATTCCCTATAAATAGGAGTGTATCTCTTCAAATTTTGGCATTTGAACCCTATTATTTGTGCCAAAATTCTCAGTCCTTCTCTACACTCTCTATTCTCTTTTCTTTTCCAAAAATCGAAACCTCTCAACTTTCCTCTCATCTCCATAACCAAATACCTTTGTCTATTCCTTTTTCTCTCTGTCGATTTCTCTACTAGAAGCCAAAGCCTCTTAATTCACTTTCTTTTTCCATTCTTTTCCTCTTGTGCCGATTTCTCCATAGATTGGAATTTTCTTGAAGTGCCAATTTCTCTGTAAAGGAAAGAACCGAATTCTTTTCTCGTTCAATTTTAAGACTATAACCGAATAGCTAGTAGATTGATAGGCTATCTTGAGATTGACTCTTTCGTTAATCGCATGTTCTTGTGGGAGCACTCCAGGAAATCGTAGTAGATCAAATCATTCAGATCTCAAAAAGCTGGAAACCATTAATCTCTAGTATCCTACCGATCTCAAGATCGTAAGGTAGGGATTTCTTTAGATTCCTCTTAAGATTCACTATCATAATTGAGATAGTAACTCATATGATATGGTTTAACCCTATTTCGCTATAGTAGTCTGACAAGGACTTTTTCGATGGAATCAAATATGGATCAGGTAAAAGAGAGGGTTGGGTCCGTAAACCCAATCCCTAATTTTAAAAACGAGCAGTGTCCGCTGTTCGAGATTGGCCGTCGGGTTGTAGACTGGCTTCTGAACAACATCTTAGGCAGATAGCAGTCGTATCGGCTTCTGACAGTGTCGACATAGAGGGTGTCATCTTAACAATAATAAGGTGTGTAGAATCTTAACACATAAGCATTTATATATTATATATATGCTAAGGGCTAAAAGCCGAAAAGAAAGGTTGTATGAACAGTCGTATTACCCAGCAGGGGTAGGTATGGGATGCCAGGTATGTACCCATAGAAACTTTTCTATGTGATTCATAGCATGTGAAAGTATGAGATCTGTTAGATGGCTTGATGACTTGTTTCTTGTATGTATGCATGCATGGAATGGGATTGATTGATGGATTTATGGTAGGGGAGCAGGGTCGCGAGGCGATCGTGACTTTGCCACAAGCAACATGGCTGTCAAATACGATAATGTATTTCTGAGGTTCACGTAAGCGATCGGTCTATATGACAGGTAGCATAGCTGTCGAATACAATAATGTATTTCTGAGGTTCGCGTAAGCAATCGGTCTATATGACAGGCAGCACAGTTGCCGATATGGTGTGTAGCGGATGGAGGGTTGACTATAGAAATCCCTACGGTGTAACGGTTGGTACGGGGGTGTTTAGAGGATGGACACTTAGGTTTTGGGATGGGCCATGATGTATGACATAACTGTTACCATTGTATGCGGGTCAAGGCCCATAATGTGTTATTGGGCCCTAGGCTTTTATGCGTTTTCAAGTTTTGCACACTGAGTCTTGGTGACTCACCCTATTATTTTTCTCACTCTACAGATGAGCAGTAGACCGTGGACACGGGAGCCGAGGCAGACTCAAGGGGCCATCAAGACTTTCATTATCATTATGGATTATTATTTTTTTTGGAATATATTTTTGTAGTAAGGCCCCATAACTTAGGTTTCCAATTTATTTGTTACTTGTTTTACTCTATTCTACTTTAATATGTCACATGTTTATAAAGCTATGTGTGGCCAAAGTCTTATTGATAAAATGGAATGATAAATGGGCTTTTCAAATCCACTCAACATAAAAGTTTAAGTTTCTAATATTTTTTTAAAAATAAGGACTAAATAAACTTTTAATTTTTTTAAACCCATCGAGGCAAAGTTTTCAAGTATTAAACCCGTAGCATACCAGATCCGGTAATGACGTATGGGCCAGGTTTGGGGTGTTACATTTTTGGTATCAGAGCATAGTTCAAAACTCAGGCTGTGAAATGGGTCCATTGGGAATTTATGAAAGTAATATAAGTTGAGAAAAGTTTTGGAAGATATGGCCTTCGAGCCTACCGGCACCCGATCAACCTTGGTAAGTATTTTAACCTTTGATGTGACATGTATAATGGGTTTGATGAGCCTTATGGATGTAGACTAGTAGATAGTGATAATGGACCTTAGGCTTAGATTAAACAATACTTCAAACTTCATAAGACTTAATTTTCCTTAATTAAACATATTTGTGGACAAGTCATAGGGTTAGGATGTGGTAACAGGCACACGCATGTCTAGGATTGGATCCAGGAAGAGCTTGGTACTTAAGCAGTCCTAGTGACTCACCTCCTCTTTTCTGGAATCCTACCTGATGCGTAGTGACTGTTCGCCTTAGCCACGAGGACTTGTTGACAGGTCAAAATTCATAACTAAAACCCGAAAGGGATCAATACCCTATTTTTGTAAAATGACTTGTATGTCCCTGATTTTGGTAAAATTATCCGCAATACCCTAAGTTGAGAAACTTTACCGAGATACCCTTGATTTTGCAAAATGGCCAAAATATCCTTGTTTGAAAAATTACCAAAGTACCCCTATTTGAGAAATTATTGAATTACCCCTAATTTACGAAAATTATCGAAATACCCCCGATTGAAAAAATTACCTAAATACCCTCGAATTGCAAAATTACCAAAATACCCCTATTTTGAAAAATCACCAAGAAACCTTATTTTGGAAAATTACAAAAATACCCATGTAGTATAAAATTACGAAAATACCCCTAGGTAGTGAAATAACGAAAATACCCTAGGTGATGAATGCAAGTTCGTGGATGTTTACTTGTGTGTTTGATGCGTGTATGTGGTGCTCTGCTTGACGTTGATTGATGTGAACTCTAGAATTAGAAAATACAGACTTGAGAACTGAACTTGTAGATAGAATGCGAATTCGAAAGAACAACTGTTAAAACTACTTTCCATAAGACTGTCCGTTATTAATCAGTGGAAGAAAGAATTATTAATTCATAAAAATTTTAATTAGATAAATTGCGAACGGTAGAATGAGCACTAGAGGACGTGGTGTGCGTGGCCGAGGTAGAGGGAGGATTGCTGTGTCAGAACTCGTGGGGTCTGGTCACGAATCAGGGAATGAAGTTCTAATGCCACCAGCTGTGGAGGCAGAGTTTCAAGATCAGACGGGCGAAGATAATGCTGTATCTCAGGCTATGTTAAGGGTTTTGGAGAGAGATACTGGAGCAGACATGGGCACAGGAGCCCAGAAGTTTGTGCCAGAGCGACTGAGAACCAATAGGGCGGAGGTGTTTAAGGGAATTTTGGATGTAGCTCCTAGTACAACTGAGTACAAGTTAGAAGCAATGGAGTGGATCATGGATGATCTCGACTTCACGGCTAAAGAGAAGCTGAAGGGAGTGATGTCTCTTCTTCAGGACGAAGCTTATCAATGGTGGCTTACGGTTAAGGAAGGTATCGTAGTTGACCATATCACTTGGGATTCCTTCAAACGGCGTTCCAGAGTAAGTATATTGGAACGAGTTTTATGGATGCGCAGCGTAGAGCGTTCCTGAATCTGGTTCAAGAAAGTAGGTCAGTGGCGGCCTATGAAGCAGAATTCTTATGCCTTAGTCATTATGCTCGAGGGATAGTGGCCACAGTGCATGAGAGATGTGTTCATTTTGAGGATGGCCTGAAGGACGATCTATGAGTGTTGATAGCTCCACAGCGGGAGAGAGAATTTGCTATGCTTGTGGAGAAAGCTAAGATAGCTGAGGAGGTAAAGCGAACAGAGAAGTTGAACTGGGATAGAGATAGGGGTGGAGGTAAGAGAAACTTTGGATCATCAGGAACAACTAGGAGTAACCAGAAAAGACCTAGGTCGAATGGACCGAGACGGGCTGAAAGACCTACTGCTAACCAAACACGAAGGTGTGCCCGATGTGACAAATTCCATGCAGGCGAGTGTAGGGCAAGTAGTGGGAAGTGCTTTAGGTGTGGTTCTTTGGACCATCAGATAAGAGATTGTCCTCAGCCACGGGATGAGGAAAGACCCGCAGGGCAGGGAAATACTCAGCCGGTAGAGGAGGTCAGTAGCCACAGAGAGGTCGTGGTCTGGCCAGAGGCGGTAATGGTTACGGTCAGGGTCGTGGAACACCAAGCCGAGGGGCAGGAAACACTGAGGCAAGGCAGCCGGGGTTGGTTTATACTGCCAGACGTCGGGAGGAGGCTGATGCACCGGATGTCATAACCGGTACGTTTTTAATTTTTGGATTGCCTTATGTTACATTGATTGACATTGGGTCGACACATTCATATGTTGCTAGTAGTGTGTCTGAAACATTAAGTTTAGACTCTGAAGTTACCCCTAGGGAGATGACAGTAATTAGCCCATTAGGACAATCTGTGGTAGTAGATAAACTTTATCGGGAGGTACCCTTAGAAGTTTAGGGAATAGTTTTCCTGACGGAATTTGATGGAATTACCGTTCGGGAGTTTGACTTAATTTTAGGCATGGACTGGCTAGTGAAGTATCAGGCCAATTTAGATTGTGCAGCCAAGTGAATGGTGCTAAGAACCAACCGAGGGAGGTGAAGTGTTGGTGATAGGAGAAAGGGGGAATTGTCTGTCAAACATGGTAACTGCCCTAAGAGCGAAAAGAATGGTGAGAAAAGGGTGCAAGGCAGTTTTACTGTTTGTACGGGCTTTGGAAGCTAATGACCTAACTGTTAAGGACGTTAGGATGGTGAAGGAATTTTTTGATGTTTTCCCCGAAGAGCTTCCGGGATTACCTCCGGATCGAGAAGTGGAGTTTAGAATTGATCTTCTTCCGGGAATAGCGCCGGTATCTATTGCTCCATATAGAACGGCACTGAAAGAGTTGGTGGAATTGAAAGCGCAAATCCAGGAGTTGTTGGATAGAGGGTTTATTCGACCAAGTGTGTCGCCTTGGGGAACGCCGGTGTTATTCGTTAAGAAGAAGGATGGTTCAATGCGTATGTATATTGACTATCGTTAATTGAATAAGTTAATCATCAAGAACAAATATCCGTTACCAATGATAGATGACTTGTTCGATCAGTTGAAGGGGGCCTTAGTCTTTTCAAAGATAGATCTGAGGTCTAGCTATCATCAGCTTAAGGTCAAGGAGGTGGATATTCATAAGACGGCTTTTAGGACTCGCTATGGTCACTATGAGTTCATGGTGATGCCATTTGGGATTACTAACGCACCAGCAGCGTTTATGGATATGATGCACCAAGTGTTCCAACCCTACTTGGATTAGTTTGTCGTGGTTTTTATTGATGACATCTTGGTTTACTCAAGATCAGAAGAGGAGCATGATTCACATCTATGCGTGGTTCTACAGATTTTGAGGGAGAAGCAACTTTATGCCAAATTCAGCAAGTGCAAATTTCGACTGAAGGAAGTTACTTTTCTAGGTCACGTGGTGTCGGCAGAGGGGATTAGGGTTGACCCTCAAAAATTGAAGCGATGTTGGATTGGAAGCCGCCTAAGTCGATGGCGGAGATTCAGAGTTTCCTTGGTTTAGCCGGGTACTACAGAAGATTTGTGGAAGGATTTTCTCTGATTGCGGCACCGTTGACTAAGTTGTTACGAAAAGGAGTTCCATTTGTGTGGACTGATAAGCAGCAAGATAGTTTCGAGAAGTTAAAAAGGATATTGATGGAGGCTCCGGTGTTGATTCAACCGGAGGCTGGAAAGGAATTCGTGATTTACTGTGATGCGTCACACACGGGATTAGGATGCGTGTTGATGCAAGATGGAAAGGTGGTTACGTATGCATCACGGTAATTGAGACCGCACGAAGCAAACTATCCCACCCATGATTTGGAGTTGGCGGCGGTGGTGTTTGCCTTGAAGATTTGGAGGCATTATTTGTACGGGGAGAAATCTATCATTTACACGGATCATAAAAGCTTGAAGTACCTTTTGACTCAGAAGGAATTGAATCTGAGGTAGAGAAGGTGGATCGAGTTGTTAAACGATTATGACTGCTCGATCGAGTATCATTCGGGTAAGGCCAACGTGGTGGCAGATGCTCTAAGCCGTAAGGTGATCTTTGATTTGAGAGCAATGTTTGCTCACCTTAGCTTGTATGATGATGGAAGTTTACTAGCTGAACTTCAAGTGAAACCCTCATGGGTTAGTCAAGTTAAGGAGAAACAGCAGAGTGATGGATTGCTTAAGGGAAAGTTGCAGTTGATCTCAAGTGATAAGCCAACGGAATTCAGTATGAATGAGGAAGGGTTATTATGTTTCCAAGGGAGAGTGTGCATGACAAAAGACCCTGAGTTGAGGCGAAGGATTTTGCAAGAAGCGCATGGTAGTCCATACGCTATGCATCTTGGAGGGAGTAAGATGTATCGAGATTTACAGGAGTAATTTTGGTGGCCAGGCTTAAAACGAGAGGTGACTGAATTAGTGGGGAAGTGTTTAACCTATCAGCAGGTAAAGGCGGAGCATCAGTTACCATCAAGATTATTGCAGCCGGTAAAGATTCCCCAATGGAAGTGGGAAAGGATCACAATAGACTTTGTTAGTGGGCTACCTCTCACGCCTACTAGGAAAGATTCAGTTTGGGTGATCGTTGATCAGTTGACGAAGTCCACTCATTTTGTACCGGTTCGGGTCGATTATTCCTTACAAAAGTTGGCTAAGCTGTATATAGCGGAGATTGTAAGGTTGCATAGAGTACCTATGTCGATTATCTCAGACCGAGATCCTAGGTTTACGTCAAGGTTTTGGAAGGCGTTGCATCAAGCGTTGGGTACGAAGTTGGATTTCAGTACAACGTTTCATCCTCAAACCGATGGACAGTCTGAGCGGGTGATTCAGATCTTGGAGGACATGTTAAGGGGTTATGCCATTGATTTCAAAGGTAGTTGGGAGGAGTTTCTGCCATTGGCGGAGTTTGCTTACAACAACAGCTACCAGTCTAGTATTCAGATGGTGCCCTATAAAGTATTATATGAGCGGAAGTGTCGTACTCCTACCTATTGGATGGAATTAGGGGAACGTTAGATTTTGGGTCCAGAGTTGGTTATCGAGACGGAGGAGAAGATTGAGTTAATTCGGGCTCGACTAAAGGAAGCATCGGACAGACAGAAGTCCTATGCAGATCTGAAGCGTAGGGATATAGAGTTTGCAGTGGGTGACAAAGTGTTCTTGAAAGTGTTGCCATTGAAGAAAGTATTAAGATTTGGACGGAAGGGTAAGTTAAGTCCCAGATTCATTGGACCTTATCAGATGCTGAAACGAGTTGGACTAGTAGCGTATCAGCTAGAGCTACCTCCTGAGCTAAGCTAGATTCACGATGTATTTCACGTCTTTATGTTTAGACGATATCGTTCAGATCTATCTCATGTGGTACCTGTGGAGGAAATCAAGGTAAGACCTGACTATCCTTTGAAGAGGAGCCAGTGGAAATCTTGGACCGTGATGTCAAAGTATTACGAATGAAGAAGATATCGTTGGTTAAGGTTCTATGGCGGAATCACGGCTCTGAGGAGGCTACGTGGAACTTAAGGAAGCAATGCGACAGTAATACCCGCATCTATTTGGATCAGGTAATTTCGAGGACGAAATTTCTTTAAGAGGGTAGAACTGTAACATCCTGAATTAATGGCCTTTGCATTTGATGTGTGCTACATTCAATGTGTTAATTAGAGTATTTAAGGGGCTCAGATTGGGCCGAGGCCTTGGTCAAATCTTCTGTTTGGACACTAGAAGGTTTAAAAGATGTTACTTGTGTTTTAAACACAAGTGGGCTTGTGGCCCAGTGGCAAAATGGCGCCACTTAGAGAGCAAGGAGGTGGCGTCAACTAAGGAGGCCCAAACTCAAGGGGCATAAGGCCCAATTCCTTTAATTTTAATTAGCTAAATTTTGGCATATAGGTGGGTAAGGTTGGACGGCAATAAGGCTTAAAAATAGAGAGATTTATCTGTTGAATAATATAGATAATTGTGCTGATATTAGTTATGAGTAGATTAAGAAGAAAAGATGGAAGTTATCTGCTGTAGTCAGAGTTGGCCAAAATTCCAACTCTGAGGGGAGGAGTTGGCCAAAATCCAACTCTGAGGGGAGAAAGAATCGGTTTTGATGTGGCATAAGGGGTGCCAAAATTCCCCATGTTTGTCAATTAGTCTCGATTTTCAGAAGAGGGCAATTCTGGCATTTGATAGGTAAATGCCGAAATTCCCTATAAATAGGAGTGTATCTCTTCAAATTCCAGCATTTGAACCCTATTCTTTGTGCCAAAATTCTCAGTCCTTCTCTACACTCTCTATTCTCTTTTCTTTTCCAAAAATCGAAACCTCTCAATTTTCCTCTCATCTCCATAACCAAATACCTTTGTCTATTCCTTTTTCTCTCTGTCGATTTCTTTACTAGAAGCCGAAACCTCTTAATTCACTTTCTTTTTTCATTCTTTTCCTATTGTGCCGATTTTTCCATTAGACTGGGATTTTCTTGAAGTGCCGATTTCTCTGTAAAGGTAAGAACCGAATTCTTTTCTCTTTCAGTTTTAAAACTGTAGCCGAATGGCTAGTAGATTGATAAGCTATCTTTAGTTTGACTCTTTCGTTAATCGCATGTTCTTGTGGGTGGCACTCGAGAAATCATAGTAGATCGAATCATTCATATCTCAAAAAGCCGAAAACCATTAATCTCTAGTATCCTACCGATCTCAGGATCGCAAGGTAAGAGATTTCTTTAGATTCCTATTAAGATTCGCTATCATAATTGAGATAGTAACTCATATGATATGGTTTAACCCTATTTTGCTATAGTAGTCTGACAAGGAATTTTTAGATGGAATCAAATATGGATCAGGCAAAGGAGAGGGTTGGGTCTGTAAACCCAATCCCTAAGTTTAAGAAATGAACAGTGTCCGCTGTTCGAGATTGGCCACCGATTTGTGGACCGACTTCGAACAAAGATCTTAGGCGATAGCGATCGATCGGCTTCGATAAAGGTTTACATAGAGGTGTCGTCTTAACAAAGAATAAGGTGTG
The DNA here is from genome assembly GCA_025506655.1 of Gossypium rotundifolium. Classification (NCBI taxonomy): domain Eukaryota; kingdom Viridiplantae; phylum Streptophyta; class Magnoliopsida; order Malvales; family Malvaceae; genus Gossypium; species Gossypium rotundifolium. The sequence goes on from CP106724.1 coordinate 150,529,055, forward strand.
TAGAATCTTAACACATAAGCATTTATATATTATATGTATGCTAAGGGCTAAAAGCCGGAAAGAAAGGCTATATGAACAATCGTATTACCTAGAAGGGATAGGCATGGGATGCCAGATACGTACCTATAGAAACTTTTTTATGTGATTCGTAGCATGTGAAAGTATGAGATCTGTTAGATGGCTTGATGACTTGTTTCTTGTATGTATGCATACATGGGATGGGATTGATTGATGGATTTATGGTAGGGAAGTAGGGTCGCGAGGCGATCGTGGCTTTGCCACAGGTAGCATGGCTGTCGAATACTATAATGTATTTCTGAGGTTCGTGTAAGCGATCGGTCTATATGATGAAAAGATAGTCATCGAATACAATAATGTATTTCTGAGGTTCGCGTAAGCGATTGGTCTATATGACAGGCAGCACAGCTGTCGATATGGTGTGTAGCGGATGGAGGGTTGATTGTAGAAATCCCCACGGTGTAACGGTTGGTACGGGGGTTTTTAGAGGATGGACTCTTAGGTTTTGGGATGGGCCATGATGCATGACATAATCTGTTACCATTGCATGCGGGCCAAGGCCCATAATGTGTTTGTGGGCCCTAGGATTTTATGTGTTTTCAAGTTTTGCACACTAAGTCTTGGTGACTCACCCTATTATTTTTCCTACTCTACAGATGAGCAGTAGACCGTGGACACGGGAGCCGAGGCAGACTCGAGGGGCCATCAAAACTTTTATTATCATTATGGATTATTATTATTGTTGTTTTTTTTTTGGAATATATTTTTGTAATAAGGCCCCATAACTTAGGTTTCCAATTTATTTGTTACTTGTTTTACTCTATTCTACTTTAATATGTCACATGTTTATAAACCTATGTGTGGCCAAAGTCTTATTGATAAAATGGAATGATAAATGGGCTTTTCAAATCCACTCAACATAAAAGTTTAAGTTTCTAATATTTTTTTAAAAAATGAGGACTAAATAAACTTTTAATTTTTTTTAACCCATCGAGGCAAATTTTCAAGTATTAAACCCGTAGCATACCAGATCCGGTAATGACGTATGGGCCGGGTTTGAGGTGTTACATCTTTTCATTCATTGACTAGTTGAGTGGTGTAAATCAAAGGGTCATCCGTAAGTGCTTCCATGATGCTTCTCATGATGCCACGTGTCTAGGTCGGGGTAAAAGTATAACAATTTTCTATATGTTTGAAGTGTCGGGACTATTTTTAAATAAATTAATTTTTTACACTTAGTAATTATTATTTAGAAAGAACATTATTTTTTTCTAATTTTGAATTTATCTTAATTATTATATGTTATTTAAGTAAAGTAATAATTAAAAAGTTCTTTATTTTCTCTTTTATTTTACAATTGTTACTAATAAATTTAAAAGACAATCTCAAATTTAATGCATAATGTTTATATCTTTTGTCAATTTTTTTAGCTAATAGCCTTCAAACTTTTAAACAATCAAATTTGACCATTTAAAAAGAGACTAATTAATGTTCATCATAATGAAAATACAAACTAACATGTTAAATTTTAAAACATGACAATATACATAGCAATCCACATATACTTCATTCTATTTTTTTAATTTTATGAACTTATATATATATTTAAATTTTAAACTATATGTTGTCATGATATATAAAATAAAAGAATATATTATGTTAACATCAAATCCATGTGAACTAATACACAATGTCACAACAACGTTAAAAAATAAATATTTTAATCAACATTTTATTTAAAAAACAATTTAACTCTTTTAAAAAGTCAATAATTAAATTTAACTCAAAAATAATCAAATGAATAAAAATATACTAAACTTATCATTATGCCAATTTAAAATTTTTAAATTACATCAACATTACAAGTTTTATTCTACTAAGATATAACATGTACAGTGTATCCTTCAAGTGCAATACACGTGTGTATATATAAACTGTAAATTGTCCTCAACGAGGTTTAATAACAAGCCCCTTCACCTTGTTAGGTATAATAATAGAAATAACAACAATATAGGGGGAGAAAAGGAAAACCAAGCCCCATGGTCCTAACCCCTTACTATTAGGAAAAGGAAAATTCTTCCCGAACTAAACCCTAAGCTGATGTAAATTTAGCACGGAAATGCCAAGCACCCACAGAACAAACCAACCTTATTAATCCCAACTCATTTCATCATTTCAAAAGGCAGCTGGCACCTCATGTAATGGATGACCCTTTTGGTTTCTTTCAATGATCTTCCGTGCAAGAGGAACTTGTTTGCCAACAACAAAAATGAATGCCTTACCCTTTCCCCCAGCTCCTCTGGCAGTTCGTCCAACACGGCGCACATATTCACTAGGATCACGAGGGAAGTCGAAAAGCACAACATGATCCACACCAGCAAAGTCTATTCCACGCGATGCTCTGCCATCAATTTTAGAAGCATATTATTTAATGAAATAGGACATCTTTTAACCCAGCACATAGGAGAGAGACAGGCTATATCTTCATGAACAAGTAGTGGAGCAAATGAAGCAGAAGAAGATAATACTGGAAAAACTGGGAAACACTACCTATCAGTGCAAACCAAAATCAAAGAATCTCCTCCAGGTCGAGAATGAGTAAATTCCTTCATGTTTATAAGCCGTGTTTCTTGTGCCAGAGCAGCATGAAAAGGTAGGATTCGCACATGAGTTCCTTTCCTATCAAAACGTTTTAGTACATTCTCAACTTTTCTGCATGTTTCAATCTGATAATGGAGAAGAAAAATGTCACGATAGGATAAATCTGCAATGATCTCATCATGAAATTACAAGTCGGAAAGCTATCCTTCACGGCTCACTCATGCATACCTTGTTGCAGAAAACAATTGTTTTGGAAACTGGGCTTTCTTCCACAAGCTTCAGAAGGGCAGTCTTCTTATTAAGAAAAGCTGTATCAGGAGTTTTTAAAGTCTCTTCTCCACTGCAATCCACAAGAACCTGCAGGTGCACCCTGGATTTTAGTATTCATTAAATTAAGAATACATATTAATGATTCTAGAGGCACACAGATCAGCCCTATCTTTAACTCGGTAGATCTTATTCATTATTGCAGACCTAGAAATGCCATAACAGATTGCAGAAAGCTGCACCCTTTCATATCAAATGATATGTTCAAGCTATCGTAGATATTATAGACATGGGATTTGTATCTACACGACGATAAGAGTTTCCTCCTTAAGTGGAAGCCAGTTAAACCCAACATGCATGATACATATATTCCTCTGCACTTACTAGTCAAGTGCTATTAAGCTAAGGAGAAATGAGGTAAATCAACCTTCAAAATTTTACAAGAGGAAACTCTTCAACCCCACACAAGAGGAAACCAGTTCTTATTTCTCATATGTTAAAGAGGACTTAGCAGTGAAAAGCAAGTAAATAAACTGCTTGTTATAAGTTATTGTAAATTTGAAAAGTTGAGGGAGTATTTAGTTAACTATTGCTTAATGGCTTTATTGACCAGATAAGTACTTCTGGTTCACCAGATCCCTATAATACTTGCTGAAAGGCACTCTTCTTATACTCCATCATTACGAACACTCATTAAGAGCACTTAATAATGAACTCAATCTGTCATAAGTGTACTTTTACATGTTAAAATCATGACAAATCCCATTAGTTATGGTTTTGAGAACTACTCACTGTTTTGAGAAAAAAATCATATAGTCAAGTACATCAACAATCATGGTCCCTACTTCTAGCAGGTAGCAGCTGAGCAGCATCTCTATACATGGACAAAATAAGAAAGTGGATGATAAGGGTTCAGGCTAGGAATTGTTTCAAAAGATATAAGAGTTCTTAGTTTGGAGTGAACATTAAATGTTATTCAATAACGAAGATTAATACAAAAAAGACCAAGCTCATAACATAGATCAAATTGGAAATTCTGATTCCAATATCAAAAGCATCAAAGGAGCAAGTAAAAAAACAAAATAGTTAAAGAGACAAACTTGGTTAAAGCAAAGAAAGAAGCCAACCTCCTCAAGACCAGAGCTTATATGATGCATGCCAGGTCCCATTATCACTTCAGTATCAGGAAAAAATTCAATCAGCCTGTTGTATATTTCTACGGGCAAAGTTGCAGTGACGAATAGATATTGTGTTATGACAGGTGAAGAGTCTATCAAACTTTGCAATGCAACCTGGAAATCCTCATCATTAAAAAGTATATCCACTTCATCAAAAACCGCACTGCAATACAGGCAATTGATAACACCATTATTCTTGGCAAAAACTGTTAAAATTAGATCCTTGCCACCTCTGTGGACAAAACTAATAAGAATTGGTACCCTTTGCATTATGATGCTCTGCATGAAAAATCTCAAAATGCTTTTGTTTTGGATGAATGAATGAATTTATGCAACAAGAAAAACCAAGAATCATTGAGAATTTAAATTTTCAATGGTTTGATATTTGTAACATGTTCGTTAATTTAATTAAGAAAATGGAACTTACAATGAAAATGTGCTTTAAAGCTACTTAGAATATGCATTTAAATGAAATTATTTAAAGAAAAAGTTTACTTTATTACATTAATCTTAGATCCTTTCCTTTTAACCATTTATTCCTTCAGTTTCCATATTATAAACTAAAATAATATAACTTTTGGCCCTGAACTTGACAACTAAGTCCACTTTGATAACATTTCTTGATAACATTGTATTTGTCCCTTTAATTGGACCATTTAGAACCAATACAATGCAAAATTATCACTCATTCAAATATAGGCAGTAACTTTGAACTACCAAACTAAACAAATTGGTAAATTTGGAACCCATGTTTCTTTTTTATCTTTTCCTTTGGATAAGTAAGATCTCTAAAAGTAGACATCTACAAATTCCTTGATTGTTAGTGGCAAGATTAAAAGCAATATCTTTTAATATATATGTAAGAAGACATTTCAAATAATTTGATGACATAAACCTTATACTTTTTCACAACCATAACCTCAACTTCCCAATAGGAAGACTTGTTTGTTTCAATCCAAATGAAATAGATGGTGGTTGGAAAAGAAATTTTTTGAACACCAACATCTTTTGCCTCACATTTTAAAGCATGCAACTTGTTTTATCAGACAAAGTAGCAATCATCCTAAAGATAATGTTTCCCAAAAGTTAAGTGTTAGCACAAGTAGCAATCTTCCTTAAGATAATGTTTCTTGAGTGTTCTTGGAATTTTCCTTTTGAGATCTTCAGAACTTTGCAGAGTATTACCAAAAGGTTCAGGGTGAAATATTTCTAGAAGCAAAAACAACACATTGGAATTCCACTATTGTAGCTTTATGGCTAAATAGCTTATTAATCTACATCCTCTCTTTTAGGCTCTACTTGGTACAAAGGACGAAAAGGAGGGAGGATGAAACACTAGTTAATTTAATGATTAAATTACAAGGTAAAAGTGATTATGAGCTTAAACATTTAATTAACATATTTTTCATCCTTGCTTCTTTTCATTCCTCATGTCAAGCAAAGCCATTCAAAATATGAACCCATGCCAAGAACTACTAACCAAGGTGCATTTTGAAATTGGTCTCTAATAACCATCAAAATAGTTTCCATCATAAAGGACCACATTGATATGGATGCAAAAGAACATCACATCTTGCATCTTTCTAATGCTATCGGTTTAATCTCATTACACATAGTTCAAAGGTAATTGTTAATAGCAAGTCCTAAAATCCACCATCCAATTTGAAAAACATCACAATCTTAGAGCTTATTTTTTCTTTTCTTTCTTTGTTTCGCATATAATGTTTTACCCTAGCAATCCACTAATGCATCTTTAGCAAGCAATGGAGGTGCCAGGATCAACAATTCCAAATAGATCGACTATCATAGCAACCTTGAAGAGACAAAGGAATAAAAAAGGAGGAAATTTTTGAAAAAGGACACATTTTTTAAAGCCTAAGTCCTTGTGTCATCCCATTATTTTTGGTGCCAAAGAAAGATGATATATATCGCATGTGTGTTGATTGTAGACTAATCAACCGAATTACTGCCAAGCATAGGAATCCAATTCCACATCTTGTTGATATGTTTGATAAATTTTATGGTTCTTATATTTTCACAAAGATTGATTTAAAAAGTGATTATCATCAAATTCGAATGGAGACGAACGAAAAACGACCTTCAAAACTATATTTGGTTTGTATGAATGGCTTGTCATACCTTTTGGTTTGACAAGAGCCCTTAGTGTCACAGGCCGAAGTGCAAAGCCTGTGACCATCGCACAAAATGCATCCCATGTAGGTTTATCAATTAGATGGGGATCATTTGACCTACGAGAGCTGGCCCGATTCCAAGAACTATTAAAAAAGCCTGTCCATTTAAAAGTCTGGGTGGCCCAATGAAACAGATATAAAAAATTAAACTACATTGGTAAATAGAAAAACTAACCTTAGAAGATTGAGAAGAATATCTAATAAGATTAGATTTGATTGTATAAATATTTTAAATCCCTTAATTGTAAAGATAGACTTATCTCGTCCATCAATGTAAATTTAACTAGACTGTCAAATTCGGGAGAGCGCAACTATAAACAGTGAGCCTCCCCCTAAGTTGTAAATCATCTATTGTTCCATTGTATTTTGTTTCCATTGTTCCATTGGATTTGAAAGAGTTCCAGCATAAGTTGAAAGATTAGATAAAAGTTGTGACGACTTGCGCAACGAGGCACTACTGGGGAGTATGTTCGAGAGTTTAAAAACTTATACTCCAAATTTCAGATATAAACGACAATGAGGCGTTTCTTGCATTCAATAATGGGTTAAAGTCGTGGACCAAACAGAAATTGAAACAAGGTGTCCAAGAGCTATTGGAAGCCATGACGTTAGCAAAGTCCGTAATCAAGCTTGAGTCTTTCAAGTCCAAGGAAAGGGGCGTATGTGGGGGAAACCACTAGTTGGGAAGAGAAAAACCAATCCAAGAAAAAGAAAGGTAAGATAATATGCTTTTTTTGCAACGATTCATATGTGTTAAAGAGATCAGACCTTTCGAAGTATAACAAGCTGGAAGGTAAGGCCGGAAAACTTTATTCGAGCGCAAGGGGTGTCGAAACCAAAAAAGTCAAAGAGAGCAAAAAGAAGCCAGTGGAGTATTTCTTGTGTCATGGTCCACATAGGTAGCAAAACTGTCCAAAGAAATTTATCGTCGAAGGGCACGTTGGGTCAAACAGCGCTAATGAGAATTGGTTCGATCATGGGAAGTGTCAAAGCCAAGAAGGCAAATAGGAACAAGAAAGTGAATGAAATGCTTCTTGTGTTGTGGTTCGCATGATTTGCGGAATTGTCCAGAAAAATTCAAGTTAGCTGTGATCAAGAGAAAGACAATAACGAAACTTGTTAAGTAGTCAGAGAGGCTTCCACCCAAGGAAGTGGTGAATTGTGCATCTAACTTAGAGAAAAAATTGGCGATGCAAATATTAAAGTTAGGACCAATAAGGCTCAATTCGGGGAAAACGACGGAGTTTGTTGTGTCGTTGGAGAGGCTTCCACCCAAGGAAAAGGTGAGTTGTGCATCGAAATTAGAGAAAGAAATTGCGATACAAACTTTGAAGTTAAGATCAATGAGACTCATTTCTGATGAATCTTCAGAAGAGCTACCACCTAAGGAAGAGATTAGTTGTGCATCAGACTTTGGGAAACTGGTGATGCAAACTGGAAAGTTGAGTCGAGTAGATGTTGCGAGTAAGGTACATTTCAAATACTTTGGCAGTGTATTGCATTCGAACTTGTTGGCTTAGCAAGAATGTAGGGCCCTTTCAAAGTTCTAAAGCGAGGAAGTCGAAGAGTTGTAGGTATGTCAAAGCCTAATTGTTTGAATTAAGTGGATTCAAATCGAAACAAGTCAGAATGTGGGCAAGCAAGAGTTCTAGACTCTTGCGAGCGAGATGTACCAACAAGTGTAACAGATTGAACTAAGAGGTGACGAAAGCCGAGATGAAAGTTTTGAGGGGCGGGACAACCCAATAGTGTGACTAGTTGAGAAAAAGCTGACGTTAAGAAATTTTCGAGGCGAATCAAGTTAGTAACATTCCGAGGGCGCAATGAGGACGTTGCGAGAATAAGTGGAGAAAAATGTTACGGGCCAAAGTGTAAAGCCCATGACCATCGCACAAAATGCATCCCATAAAAGTCTATTAGTTAGATAAGGATCATTTGACCCATGAGAACTAACCCGATTCAAACTGCTAGAAAAGTTTGTCCATTTGAAGCCTAGGTGGTCTAATGAAACAGATATAGAAAATTAGACTACCTTGGTAAATAGGAAAATTAATCTTATAAAATTGAATAAAATAATATTTGATAAGATTAGATTTGATTGTATAAATATTGCAAATCACTTGATTATAGGGATAGACTTTATCTCGTCCATCGATATAAATTTAGCTAAACCATTGGATTTGGGGAACTCAACTATAAATATAGAGCCTCCCATTCAATTTTAAGTCATTCATTGATCCACTGTATCTTAAATTCGCAAGAGAAAAAATTCTTTGAAAGTGTTTACTCAAACACCTCTCATGCATTGTTCTTTTGTGGCTATTCTGTTTTTTTTAGCATTCTTTTAGTTTTGTGTTGCTTCCGCTATATAAATTGGTATATTAGATGAATTCTGCGAGAATCCTTAATTGTTGGGAGTTAAGTTGACTTAGGCGTGTTTGAAATGAAGGAATCGACTAAAGTCGCACAAATTGCTAGACTAAAGTTCTAATCCCGTGACCCTAGTATGTTCATTGGCTTAATGGATCATGTTTTATGGCCTTATTTGAGTAAGTTCATATCTGATTCTTTCGAAGATATTTTAATTTATTCTACTTCATTAGAACTGCATGTTTCTCAAGTTAAATTTGTGTTGGATGTTTTACAAACTAAACAATTGTTTGCTAACCTTGAGAAGTGCACTTTTTACAGTGACAAGCTTATTTTATCAAGTTTTATTGTAAGTGCACAGAGTATACATGTAGATGAAAATAATGTAAAAGCAATTCGTAAGTGGCCTACTCCGAAATAGATTACCGAAGTGTGATCTTTCCATAGTTTAGCAAGGTTTTACAGACAATTTGTGAAAAAATTTCCACCTTAGCCGCACCTTTGACTGAAATAATTAAAAAATATGTTGGGTTTCTCAATGAGGTGTCGCACAAGAGAAGGTCTTTCAAGCCTTTAAATATCAAATTATTTCCAGCTCCGGTTTTAAAATTATCTAATTTTTATAATACTTCCAAATTGGAATATGATGCATCAAGTAGCATAGTAGCGGTTCTAATGCAAGATAAACGCCCAACTGCTTACTTCAATGAAAAACTCAATGGCACACAACTAAATTACTTGGCATAAGAAAAACAACTTTTGGCATTGGTTCGAGCTCTTGAGATTTGGCGACACTATGCTACCCAAAGAGTTCATCATTCATACGTATCACGAGTTCTTAAAATGACTAAAAGGACAAGGTAAGTTGAGTAAAAGAAATGCACAATGGGTTGAATTCATCAAATTCTTCTCATATGTGATAAAATATAAAGTCAATAAGGACAATATTGTTGCATATGCATTATCACGAAGGTATTCCTTAATCACTACTTTGAATGCTCAAATATTAAGGTTTGACACATTAAGGAATTGTACACTAATGATTTTCATTTTGCATCCATTTTTAATTCTTGAGGCAAAGATGCCTTTGACAAGTTTTATCTCACAGATATGTTTCTATTTAGGCAAAATCAATTATGCGTGCCTCATTGCTCACCAAGGGACTTACTAGTTCAGGAGGCACAAAGAGGGGGACTTATGAGACATTTTGTTGTAGCTAAAACCTTGATGTGCTACAACACCAATTCTTTTTGCCCCTCATATGCACAAAGACATCGAAAAAGTTTGTTCTAAGTGCATTGCATGTAAAATGGCTAAATCCAAGGTAATGTCACAGTTTATACACGCCACTTCCTACTCCTACTTCTCCTTGGATTGATATTTCCATTGATTTTATTTTGGGTTTAACACGACCTAACCGCAATAGAGATAGTGTTTTCATTGTGGTCAATAAGTTCTCGAAAATTGCTCACTCGGATGACGCTATTCATGTTGCGACTTATCTTTTCGGGTAATGTATTTACATGGCATTCCTCGCACTACTATTTCTGATCGTGATGTCAATTATTAAGTCACTTTAGGAAAGTTTTGTGGGGCAAAATCGGTACTAAACTACTCTTTTCTACAACTTGCCACCCACAAACGGATGTAAATTGTATTTTAGGGGCTTTACTAAGCCGTGGCAGGTAAGAATCTTCAAAATTGAGAAGAATGTTTACCATTTGTAGAATTTGCATGTAAATGAGCTATTCATTCTATCAATTACTCCCATTTCAAAAATTGTTTACGATTTTAACTCTTTAACTGTCCTTGATATTATGTCTTTACCTCTTGATAAAATTACTAGCATAGATGATGAACGAAAAGCTAAATTGGTTTACATGAGAAAGCGAGGAAATGAATTGATAAAACGAACCAAACTAACGTCATTAAGGCCAATAAAAGGCAGAAGCATGTGGTATTTAAACCCAATGTTTGGATTTGGCTTCATATGGGAAAGGAGCGATATTTTGCCAAGCAAAATACCAAATTAGACCCACAAGAGGATGGGCCTTCTCAAGTACTCATAAAGATCAATGAGTATGCCTATCAAATCAATCTACCCTATGAGTATAATGTCAGTGCTACTTTTAATGTGATTGATTTTTCATTGCCTGTGCAGATTCGAAGACAAATACTTTTGAGAAAAAGGGGATGACGTGAGCTCGATAGCCTAATCTCAAGCTCATAATGAAAATGAGTTCAATTTCCCTCAAGGCTCAATCACGATATCCAAATTCAAACAATTGAAGTCTAAACTCAACATGTGACTAAAGAATTACAAGAGTTTAAGCTTATTTTTTAATTAGGGTTTACAGACAAATTTTATTTAAGCTCATTATTATGTTTATTTAGTCGAAATTCGATCCATGACCATGCATATTTCACCTAAGTAGTTTATACTTGGTTTTATTTTTTCATTAACTCTTTACCTGTTACTTGTTGTTAGGGTAAGAGCACTCTTAATTTTACCCTAGTTTTTGCCTATATATAGGCTGCCGTCCCTCTCTTTATACACACCATTCATATTTTTATTAATAGAACTTTTAAAGTCTCTCTCTTTGCACAATTTCTCTCGTGATTTGTAGATGTATTTATCTCGGTTTCTTCCAAAAGTAGTGGAAAATCATTTTTCACCCTTCAATTTACTAGGTGGTCATCCTAAGGGGTTGATTAAAGCCATTTGTTATGTTTGCTAAAGATTCTTCTTCAAAGGATTCCATACGACATCGCCTATTATCCATCTTCATTCGAATCTTTTCCCACCTCTCCACAATCTTTATCAATCTTGATTGGGTTTATTCGAATCTTTTTCTAATACTATTTCTTGTGTTTCAATTTCAAGTTTTGAGATCCAAGGTTTTCCCTTCATCTCTTCACTAATTGTTTTTTCCCTCTTTGCTTTTCTTTAATATTCGATTTGATTAAATCTTACTTGTTCCTTGTTATTTGTTAATTTTCAAATCAAGAAACCATTAAAACAACTTCGGTTCTTGTTGATTTGCTCCCAAGATCAAATCTTTGTATGAGATCTCTCTTCCCTTTTCAACCAATTGCTTCTTCTATGATCTTTCCTTTGTTTTTCTCGAATTATTTGATCAGTTTCTAATCAGTTTTTGATCAATATTTTCAAACCTGGTTTAACAAATTTTATTTCTCAAGATTGGTTTTTCTCATCAAGGAACTTGTTCTCAACTTGTTCTTGGGCTTTCTTCTTCAACCGAACCCTCTTTTTTATGTTTTCCTTTGTTATTTTCCTTATTTTCATTGATTTTCTAATCTATTTTCGTTGATTTACTAATCTGTTTTGGTCTCTTTATTTCAGGTCTGTTTGAACAACCTTATTTCTCTCCAAGAACCAATTCTTTGGCCTCGAAAGCTTCCTACTTTCGATTCTTGCGTTCTCATTGATTGTCGAATCATTCTTCCTTCTCCATTATTTTATTTTGTTTTTGCTTTGTTTGAGTTGGTCCTTGTTGCTAACTCAAATCTGGAATTTTTGGCAGCTTGTTTCCATCAATATCTCTTCAATAACATGTTCTCCATTCACAATCCAATCCTCCTACCTTCTAAATCCTTTTGATCTTTAATTATTAGTTCTTGAATTTCCTTCTTTCGCTTGATTTGCTTATTTCCAAGTTATCCTAATCTCTCTTGGCTCCTGTGCGTTTCAGGTTACTTGGTCACCAAGAAAGTGTTTTTCCTATTCCAACTTGATTTTTCCTTTCTTCCACAACTTGAATTTCGATCCTACTCCACTGTCGTATCACCCACCTAGAGCTTAAATGTAATCTCTCACCAAGACAAAGAAGACTAAAAAAAATTAAACTAAACTTTATGCAGCGATATAAATTATCATGTGTGCACCGGCACTTTTATTAAAATAAGGAAGGTAAAGCAAGGATATCGAGAGCAGGGAATAATATACAATTGATATAATAGAGATATTAGTATTAAAATGTCCCACTTAGAATGCCCTAGAAATTTCAAGACCACATGACACTTGAATATAATTAAGGTAAATAAATGAAGCAATTTTAAGGGACATTTAACTTACCTCCTAAGATTTGCTAACTGCAAGAAGCCTTCTTTAATTAGGAACATGAAACGACCTGGTGTTGCTATTAAAACATCAACACTTTGCTCTAGATTTTCCAATTGAGTTTTTTGTCGAAAACCACCTGTCACAACCACAGATCTGAATGGAACCCCAAATTTTGACAATGACCGACAACTATTCAAGACCTGCAAAAGTTTTATTCGCAATAAGCAACCACTACATCGCCATTGAGAGGATTCCTACAGGATTGCATGCAACTTTGCATAGCAGCAACAAGTATTCATTTTACCAGTAAGCAAAGTGCACTAACATTATGAATTTCTCTTAAATATCAAGTAAGCAACTTTACACTCCTTAAGCATATAACTTGAAGTCACTATACCTGTGGAGTAACAATTGTGAATTTTAGTTCAATGGTTTTGCACAATTATACTATTTTTCCTTTATGTGGACATTCAACTACTTGTCTTTAAAAAAAACAGTAGAGCGAAGAAGAATTAATGCATGAATGAACTAAATCCAACAAAAAGTTATTGTTCAGAAAAGCAAAGCATGCCCTGACAAGTAATTTTCAATTGCCAAGCCAATAGACAGACCAAAGGCATATAGAAGAAACTCCTCAATCATCGTCAAAAATTACAAGATGCTTTCCCTGAAAAAGAAAGCATTAATCATAAAACTGTCATTCAAAACTCGATACAATGATCTGATCAACCATTTTTGGCACATCAATATGATCAAAACCTTCTGCCAGAATGAAATAAAAGAATTATGTAGACCTGTCAAGTCTTGTTTTTCCCTTATCTCAGCTGCATTTTCAACTCTTTTCCAATTTATTTTTTCTATTTCCAGTTGGAATATAAATGGAAGCAACTTTAAACCTTGATTTTGGACTCTGCTAAAGGGATTAATAGAGAAGGATTAAGAGTTTAAAGCTTCCAATACTGGACCTGGAGGCATAGACCTCAAGGAGGAATTTAGTGATCTTCAACTCTACAGCTAGAAAGATAATGCAACCCAAGTTTCAAACAAATAAATTACTCTTAGCTATACTCAGAACAGATTGATTGAGAAAGTACACACCACTGATGAGTGAGGGCACAATGCTAATTGGTTACATAAATACCTATTGTTTAACGCAGCAAGCAGGGAAGTACATCAAAAGGAAAATGAGACTAGATATTAACCTGAGATGCCAATTCAGCCGTTGGTACAATTATAACTGCACGAGGGCTACCAGAGGATGACTTGCTGACTCCTTGGAGTTCTTCTTCCCTAAGACGCTGGACCAAGGGCGCAAGGTATGCTAATGTCTTCCCTGAGCCACTTTGATCAGCTATAATACAGCTCTGTCCCTCAATAACAGGTCCAAAAGCCTTTGCCTGCAGTAATCCAAGATTTTATTTTATTTTATATGCTAAATGTTTTTTTTTACAAATTAAACCAAGTAGTAGTTTCATTGATTAATGTCTATCTGACAATCCATTTAAAGTAGATCAACTCTTGAGAGTTGAGACAACAAAACAAACTCGGAAGTGGCCACAATGTTTACTGGATCAAGATTTCCTGGGAAATTAGTAATACTATATACCTGAATATGTGAAGGGCGCAGGAAAAGCTGTTGTTTTAAAGATTTAATCATGTATTCACTGCAACCCAAATTGGCAAAGGTTTTTCGACTAAAAAAGTCACTCCCAGCACCAGTAGATAGAGTAAGATATTTCTTTGGAAGGTGAGGTGAGTTCAATTTAGGTTTACTGATGGATCCCCCATCAGCCCAACCTCGAAAGTGAGAAATTGCAAATGAGCCCTCTGGTTCAGCATTTTTGGGGTAACTACCTCCCTCTGAAACTCCTCTATTATCATCATTATTATCATCACCAATGCTTATTTCTTCTTGTTTTATCCTCTTGACAAGGGCTTTTCCTCTTTTTGCTTTAAGTCTCGTGAAACCCGCCGTCAATCCCTTTGAACCTGAGTCTGCAGAACAGTTTTTGTTGGTTGCTAGCAGTAGTCACAAGTTTAGCATTCTGAAATGACAGTAATAATAATAGAAAATGAAGAACAGATGAAGAAGTGAGTGAGAACAGTAGAAAGCGAAAACGAACCTGCTGAATTAGGGTTAGGGTTAGGGTTAGTGTTAGGACTAGGTGAGAGGCTCCAATCAGAGCCAGAATCAGAAGCAGAATGAGATAATAATAGGTGGTCGGTGACGGGGTGAGTCGAAGCGGCACAACGAATGAAGCAACGCAGGTGGAACTGGCAGTAATTAGCCGGTGTTTCCAGGGACGTCACCGTATGGTTACGATGACATCCCAATAATGGAGGAGTTGCTGTAATTATATTTGGAAAACAACCATTCGCCAACATTTCCCTGCAACTTTGCTCCTGGTTCCTGCTCCTAAGCTGTGATTTATTTTTAAGGCAAAAATCAACAATCAATCTAGATAGATAATTAGCATGTCAGCTACTTCAAAAAGAAAAATAAATAAATAAATTTATCCTTCCTTCGGTATCAATTAAGCCTCATCAGATATGTTGAACAATTTTTGGAATTATCTTTCCGCTTCTCCGCGCTATACATATATCATATCCTGTGTTTCTTATCATTATCTAATTTTCAAAATATCAAAATTATAGTTCAAACAAAATCATATACTAAAAATAAGCTTTTGATACGCAATTTACCTCTCCAGCATACTTAATTTCTCACTTTAATATCTAAATACTTTTGGTTTCAAATAGGTACTTTAACTATATTTTTACTTAACTTAGCTTTTTTTTAATGATATTAAAAATCAATTTTCACGTGACACTAATTAGAATGTGTCACATGACATTTCTAACCAAAAACAATGTGTAACTTGATAATTAAGTTTAATCAAAATAAAAATATTAAATTTAAATTGAAAAATCTTTTAACTTTAACCCATGAACATTGACCGACCTTGATAATCGTTAACCAAACATTGATCGATGTTGACTGTTATTGACCATCCATGGAACATTATTAGAACGTGTCACGTCTCCCTTTTTTATTTTTAATATTATATATATTATAAAGATTAAAAATTATATAACATATAAATAATTCAAAAAATTTTAAAAAATTAAAAATTCTAAAATTCTAAAAATATAAATAAAAACTTTAAAATTTCAAAATAATATATAAAAATTTTAAAATATATTTAAATTTAAAAAATTAAAAATTTTCAAATATATATTTTATAAATTTTATTATAAATTTTATTTTTCAAAAAATTAAATTTTAAAATTCAAAAGCAATATATGTAATGAATTTCGATTTTAGGTCTAGTCGGAACAATGGTTTCGGGACCACAAATCCGATTCAATAAAATTTTTTATTATATTTTTATGGTCTAGAATTTTATGGAACTATTCTGTGAAAATCTTGTTCGAAAATTTTGACGTTTGGGCACTCAATTTAGTTTTAAGGACTAAATTGTAAAAAGTGCAAAACTTGAATTCTAGATGTTAAAGGTGTCCAATTGCTATGAGATTTTAAATTAGAGGTCATTATATGCTAATTAGACCATTAGTTAAGTTTATGGACAAAAATGGACATGATTAGGTGAAATTTTAAAGTTTGACAAAAAGGGCATTTTAGTCATTTAGTAATTAAATGAATCAATAAGCAAAATGAAAGCAAAAATTTGTTCATCTTCTCCTACCTTGTGCCAAAAATTTTGAAGGTCACCATAGCTAAGGTTTGTTCAACTTTCAAGCTTGATTGTAAGTACATCCTAGCCTCGTTTTTAATGCTCTTTACATTTTTTAAGTCATTATCAACCGATCTACCTATTTCTACCATTAATTTAAGATGTGGTTGATGTCTAGGGTTTGACCCATGTTAGACATATGTGTATTTTGATGTTTAATGGTAGATTATGCATGTTTGATGAGTGATAAACAACTTTTACTAGGTGATGAAAAAGCATAAAAGGACCTAATTGTAAAAAGTTATAAAATGGGTAGTAAAAATCTGATTTAATGGAAAATATGGACTGCTATAAGCATGAAAATGGTTCGGCTAGGCTTGGGTTACCAAGAAATTGAGCACATTTCATTTTACGAGCCTAGGGACTAAAACATAAAATGTCAAAAAGTTAGGGGCAAAATAGTAATTTTGTCTAGGATGCAAATTAATATAAATATATGTGTAAAATGATGAATTGATAATCAAAATTTGCTTATATAGACCCAAAACAACCGATTACGGAACTAGATCGAAGAAAACTAAAAGTCTCGGATTAGTTGAGTTTCAAATACAAACCATTCTCAAGGTAAGTTCGTGTAATTTAATTTGGTATGTTATTATGTTTTAATTGAATTGTGTAATTGAGATAATATATATGTGATGATATACCCTATGAAATAATCATAAGATGATAAAACGAAAAAAATGTCATTGTCCCTGTTGAACATTGTATTTCGATGGATTATAATAATTTTCTTGAAATGAACAAAATGATATAGAAAGGATTTAGCCCGGACGGGTAATCTTGAGCTACACTCTCTTGAATGAATGTTATGAAATGGATTTAGCCCAAACGGGTAATCCATAGTAGGCTCATTAGAGCTAACGTTACCAAAAGGATTTAGCCTGAACTGGTAATCTTGTTATATAAATGTGGCTTGAGAGTGTGCTCTATGAATATGTGCTTAAGGAGCACTTTGGATGTGAATTGAGAAACGATTGACATGTATACCTCGAGTATACTACCCGAGTATCCATCGAAATTATAATAGTTCAATAAAAATAAATCCTAAAAAAATGGAATAGTGAAATGATATGAAAGTTTATACTATGGTGAGCTCATCTATGTTGGTTTGATAACTTCATGATGTGTATGACTAACTTGTTTAATGAGTGAATGTATTTAGGTAACTTGTCAAAATATTGATGGAATGAATGCATATATATATATATGCTTATTTGAATAATTATAACCGGTAAGTTTCTTTCTATTACGCGAACTTACTAAGCATGAAAATGCTTACCTCGTTTTACTTTTCCTTGTTTTATAGTGTTCGTAAGGCTCGCGAAGGTTGGAGGATTCGATCGGAGCAAGATCGCACTATCCAAAAATCTCCTTTTTGGTATATCTAAATAATTCATTTTGGTATAATGGCATGTATAAGCTACTTGGCTTAGATGAATGCTTGTAAGTAATATTTTGTGACTTAGCCATTGAAATGGCTAAGGATGTTCAATTGGTGCATGTATGATGTTAATGTATGTCCAAATTCTTAAGTGTTAAGTATGGTGGATAATTCATTTTGTAAGTGGCCATTGGAATTGGCTAATATTGGTTTAGTTATATATGTATATGATGATATCTTTCATGGATGTGAGAATTTGCATGGTTTGAGTTAACAAGTATGTGATGTTGTATGTGATAGAAAATAGCATGTGAATGATGTGGCTGATTTGGTTGAATGTATGTGTTTGGATTGGTGCTATGTTTTGTTGTGCATGTATATGCATGGAAGGGTGATAACATGGCTTGGTAAATAGCCTTTTTTTTGTCCACACTGCCTGCCTTGGCTGCATGTGTTCAGGCCGTGTGTCCCTCAGACTTTAATTGATGCAAAATAGAATGTCCAGAATATAGCACACGGGCAGAGACACGGGCGTGTGTCTCAGCTGTGTGTGCTACACGGCCTTGGACACGGGCGTGTACCCCGGCCATGTGAAGTCTACATCTATTTTATGAAAAATTATGAAAATTAAATCGACTATAACAGCCAGATTTTGGGTTTAGTTGGAACAGTGGTTTTGGGACCACAAATCTGACAAAGAAAAAATTATTTTACTATATTTTTATGATCTACAGCTTTATGGAATGATTTTGTGAAAATTTCGTTCGAAAATTTAGACGTTTGGGCACTTAATTTTATTTAAAAGGACTAAATTGTAAAAAGTAAAAAACTTGAATTCTATATGTTAGAGATGTCCAATTGCTATGAGATTTTAAATTATAGGTCTTTAAATGGAAATTAGACCATTGGTTAAGTTAGTGGACAAAAATGGACATAGTTTGGTATGTTTTCAAAGTTTTTCATTAAGGGCATTTTGGTAATTTGGTTATTAAAAGAATTAAAAAGCCAAAATAAAGCCAATTTTTTCCCATCTTCCTCCCATGGCCGAAATTCACAAGGGAAAACCATGGCTAGGTTTTCCAAGCTTTCAAGCTCGATTGTAAGTCCATTCTAGCCCCGTTTTTAATGCTCTTTACATTTTTGAAGTCATTGTAACTCGATCTTTCTATTTCTACCATCAATTTGAAGAAATGTCAAGGTCTAAAATTTTATCCATGATGAATGTTTGTGTATTTTGATGTCTAATGGTAGAAAATACATGTTTGGTGTATGATAAATGACTTTTGCCAAGTGATTTTCGGTGAAAATGCCTAAAAGGACTTGTTTATAAAAGTTGTAAAATATGTTGTAAAAGTGTGAATAAATGAAAAATGTGGGCTATTATGAGCATGTATAAGGTTCATCTAGGAATGGGTAGTGAATAAATTGAATGAAAATCACTTTACGATCTTAGGGACTAAATTGTAAAAATGTCAAACTTTAAGGGTAAAAATGTAATTTTTCCATAATGTGATTTTGGGCTGATTTGAATAGTATAATGATTAAATAAGTTAAATGTGATATTATAGATTGAGAAAATGAGGTTCGGACCTAGAATAAGGGAAAAACAAGTATTTGACGATTTAATCCTTTTTACCTTTTTTATGCAGAGGTAAGTTCGTATGTTTAATAAGTATTAAATTATATCTGTATAAATGCTTAATCGTTATAATTGTGGTGAATGTTATAATATTGAAATGAAATGTGAATGCTATTAAGTACGGTACTACGAAAATGACCGACAGAGATTCGGTACAACGAAAGTCCCAGTTGAACATTAGGAATAGATAAGATACAAATGCCATGACATTAGGGTTACATGATTACGTGTAAGACCATATCTGGGATATGGCATCGATATAAGACTTTGTGTAAGACCTTATATGGGATATGGCATCGATATGAGACTTCGTGTAAGACCATAGCTGGGCTATTGGCATCGATACGAGATTTCATGTAAGACCATATTTGGGATATGGCATTGGTACGGTATTGTATGTACGAGATTCCTGAGTATCCTTTAGTATTCCAAATGGTTCAACGGGAAATTCAATGAGTATGTCAAAGAAGAGAAAGAGTATGTAAGTAATTACGAATTGGTACAGGCATGTACGTAAAATTTATAAGTATGGACTTCATGAAATTGTGAGTTCATGATTTCCACGAGAATGATTTTGTGAAAACCTTGTGATTATTAGTCTATACTTGTGATGTATGAAATTCATGATAAATTCGGTTGACGATTATGTGATTGGCTTTCGGGCCAAATTGAGTTATGATATAGCATGTTTTATTCATGCAAATTGTGATTTATCGGATATGAGGAAATGGGAACATAAGAACTTAGGTTTGAAAGATGTTAAAGTATATGCTTGAAATGTAAATACTCATAATTAATGTGCATGTTTACTATGAGGTTTGAAATGATTTGTTATTTGTTGTAATATGTTACAAATGAGAGATTATGGTTGTTAGGTTAATGCCAAGATATGTTAAATTATGCTTATAAGTTGATAGAGTAAATATTATGATTGAATAAGAATTATAACTGTAAGATTTATAGTAATTTGTATTATCTTGTGTTTAAATTGTTGGACTTGATAAAAGATTTGTAAGAGTTGCTTATTATTTTTGTACGGACTGAAACACCCCAAACCAGGCCCACGAGCATTGACCGGATCTAGTATGTTCCCCGGTGTAAACCGTTTCAAATTCTTTTGTTACTTAGGAAAAACTTGTGTGTTTTGAAAGAAATATTGTTTTGGGGTTGGGCTTGAGTTGAAACAAGTTTAATTCTTTAGTAAAAATTCTTTTACTTTAGGTGACAAAACGTTTGGGCTTTGTTTTAAAATAAATTTACTTAATCTTTTAATAAAAATAAAGTTTGTAAAGTAGTGCTACTATGGCCTTATTACATCAAATAATTCCCAAAATAAAAATTCAAAATACTTAAAATAAAATAGTCCAAATAAAAATAAATGAACTTCTTCTTTGTGCATGGCCATCCCTAAGCATCTCATTAACCCGCCCATTCTTGTTAGTCACCGAAAATAGTCCCACAATGGGTGAGTCAAACAGACTCAATGTGTACACAAAGACTAAATCATAATCGAATCGTGCATAACAATTATTACACATTCATATCATAGCATACAAATTATGATGCATTCCCAAAACCCAAACCTATTAAACCATCCGCTACATTCCCAGCACCAACTTTGTACAAGTGGGGACTACTAAGTCGACCCTCCTTCCGCTACACTCCATATCGCAGTCTTAGGTCACCACATTCGTGGTCTTAGGTCACCACGTTCAGATTTCTGTGGTCTTAGGTCACCACATTCAGATTACTGTGGTCTTAGGTCACCACATTTAGATATCACGGTCTTAGGTCACCATGGTTGTGGTCTTAGGTCACCACTTTCACTTCCCCAAAAATAAACCCATATGTCCCATATAATAGTAATATGCATAAATATGCCAGAGTTCGCATTCTTATTCTTATTCTCATGTTACAATTAACATATTTCATAATCCTAGTAGGAGTAGGAAACGTACCTGAGTACTTTGTACCATAACATGGTACCTTAGCAACTTTCATGTTCTTAATATCACATATATTAATTAAACGTAGCCATAAAACATATTATGATATAGTGTGGGGTACACACCTGATTCGCTTAAGGTTTCCAATCCAAATCCCGAAAAGCTTAATCTAATGCCTTAGATCTTAAATCTCTACATTTAATCAATCATTTAATACTTAGTAAGCCATTCACCATAAATCCAAATCCTAGTAGGATTAGTACACTAAAACTTACCTTGGTGCCAAATCCCAAATCTTCACTATACTCTTTCTTGTATTCTAAGAAAGCTTTAAATCACTTTAACAAATTAGTTTTGACTTTTGAATAAATATGAACTAGATCTAAAACACCAAAAATAGGCCTTGGCGAATATTCGCATGTCTTACCTTGTGGATTTTAAATCCCAAAATTCACCGAATAACTAGGGAACACGCACTATGGTGTACCTTCTGAAAAGAACTTCTCCTTCTTGTAGTTGACTTAAACAAATCCGAAAAGATCTCTTCAAAGTTTCGACAACAAGATATTAATGGGGTTAGTCCTAGATTTCGACAAATCTTAAAAGAAAAGGATGAAAATCGAATGATAACTAGTTCTTGCCCTTAATACGTAAGTCGACAACCCTTGTTTGAAGTCTCAAAACTATTCGGCTATGGCCTTGATTTTAGCAAACTTTCGCTTTTGGAAGATTATGAAAGAAGAAGAGAAAAGAGTTTGAGCAATTTGGTAATGAAGTTTCGGCTACACAAGGTGTATTTTCTACAGCAAAACAATGAAGAAAGGAGATATTTGCTAGAGAGAATTCGGCAGAGAGAGAGTTAGAAGAAAGAATGAATGGCCCTCTTTTCCTTTTATAGCCGAAATTACTAGGCCAAGAATCCTTTGCTTGGCCACCACTCTTCCTTATGTGATAACTTTATCTCTTTTAAAAAAAAATAAAGAATAATCCTTATTATCTCTTAGAAATAATCCAAAACAAAATCCTTTATTTATCCCCTAATTAGCCAAATTTAAAAGAGAATGAAACTCCTCTTTTGCAAGCCTTGTGCCGTCCACCTCTGTGCTTCTAGAAGCAAAAATAAAACTTCTTTTATTTCCTTCCCATGTGACTCGAACTCGTGCCCAACACCCTTGCATGTGGCGCCATTTCAGAGGCCCTAAGTGGCATCTTGAGCCACTTTTCCAAGCTTTGTTTGTGTGTCAAATTTCACATACTTTTTCTCTTAAGGCCACCTTGCCTTAATTTCCTCTTTTAAACTTTAAAACTTGATATTTTTAAGTCATTTCTAAGTTTCCAAAATTTTCGTTTGGCTCTTTAAACTTGACATTTCCTTACATTTCCAAGTTTCGAAATGTTCACTTTCCTCTTTTGAATCATTTCTAAATCATTTCCTTACATTTCCTAATTTCCAAAATGTTCACTTTGAACTTAACATTTCCTTACATTTCCATACATTTCCATACATTTCCATACATTTCCATACATTTCCATACATTTCCATACATTTCCTTACATTTCCATTTCTTACATTTCCATACATTTCCATTTCCATACATTTCCATACATTTCCTTCATTTCCATACATTTCTTTACATTTCCATACATTTCCAAGGTTCTAAAATGCACACAACATATCACAAGAAACATGCTATTTCATAAAATTAAGCAAAGATGCACACAATGGGATTCAACCTCTTCTCTCAAAGTACTTCACTTGATGCCATAACCCTTGCACCTTAGGTGGCGTCCCTTGCCACTTTTCCACATCACTTCTTGTTTTAACTTAAAACCAATAATTGTCCAAAGCTTTCTCTTCCATCCTAGGATTTTAAAAACCCTTAATTCACTTCCAAACACTGCCAAAACCTACTACTCATGAATTATGCACAAACGCATAACCCCTAATCTAGGATGTTACACGGACTTACTAAGCTATATATATAGCTTACCCCCTTTCCTTTCCAATGTCTTATAAGGTTATTGAGCTAGCTCAGGTTGGAGATTGCCAGAGATCCTATCACACTATCAAGTTATCATTTTGGGTATAAATGAATCTAAGTATTTTAAGCCTATGGCATGTATAGGGACTTAGTCATTTGTTAAATGTGTCATTGTGATTGTAGCCAATGTGTTGGCTTGTGATTGTCAAATGCTTATTTTGATAATTGGCCATGTATATTGGTTTATTTGGGCTATCATGGTTGTAAGCCTAAATATATATATATGTGTGCTAATGACTTTGGTGATATGGTCATGATATGCTTGGTAAATGATAGAAATGTTATTTATGACATGAATGTGAGATGTTTGAAGATGTGGATATTGTGTTGGTCATAATTGTGGATGATTTGGCTACCTAAGTATGTTATGTATGTGCCTTGAATTGGTGTAAGTGTATGTATGTACAAGGGTGGAAAATGGCTTGGTAAATAGCCTTTAATTTGTCCACACGGTAGACATACGGGCGTGTGTGACACACAGTCTGCCCCATGGGCATGTGTTCTGGCTGTGTGTCCACTGCACCTTAATTGTTGCAAAACAAAATGTCCAGAATTGAGCACACAAGTAGAGACACGAGCGTGTTTCTCAACCATGTGTGCTACACAGCCTAGCACATGGGTGTGTGGCACAAGTCAGAGAGCAACCTATTTTGAACACGACCTGAAGCACGGGCGTGTCCCAGGGTCACAAAGGCGTGTCCCTGGGACCACAAGGGCATGTGAGCCCTGTAGTTAGCAAAAATTTTCTAGGATTTATAAAAGTTTCATAAGTTCTCGGTTTAGTCCCGAACCACCTCCAGAGCATGATTTGGGCCTCGTAGGCTCGTATAAGGGGCTTTATGTGTAACACCCCTAACCCGAGACCGTCGCTGGAATAGGTTAAGAGCATTACCAAAAATTCAGAACATTTCACTACCATTTCACGACACAAAGTCAAACATCAATCAAACATATTCAATCACAAGTATATAGTCCCTTACTGAGGTCTTCGAGACCTTAAACACGTGTTAGAAAGGGGTCGGGACTAAACTGGAACACATGCAGAAATTCTCAGAAATTTAAAACTTTTCAAAGTTTCAGGAGTTACAAGTCCGTGTGGGCAAGCCGTGTGTCTCCCACGGCTGCTAGACACACCCATGTGTCTTCCCCGTGGTCGAATCTGACTGAACTCCACGGCCACCAAGCACGCCCGTGTACCCTGGCTGTGGCCGATCCTGACTTGGCTCCACGGCTACCAGGCACCCCTGTGTTAAGGTCGTGTACTTTTAGGCCATATACTGACTTTTTCACACGGCTACTAGGCACGATGGGTACCATGGCCATGTGCTCTTAAGCTAGCTACTGACTTTACCCCACAGTCACTAGGCACGCCCGTGTGCCATGACCCTGTAGGCAAAACAGGCCATTTGCAAGGCCAATTAGCCACCCACACAAGGGTCAAACCTACAAGCACATTTAAGCATAATCCCACACACAATTTGGCAACCAATCTCATGTCAAGTGATCAACATAACATCTCATACAATCTCATTTATAACCATGTTAACTTATAAACTAAATTGCACCACTTGAACACATTCTATACCAAATATGATTCCTCCTCAAATTCACTAGATCATACTAGCATCAATCTATCACCAAGATTACCA
Organism: Gossypium rotundifolium; assembly: GCA_025506655.1. Lineage (NCBI taxonomy): Eukaryota > Viridiplantae > Streptophyta > Magnoliopsida > Malvales > Malvaceae > Gossypium > Gossypium rotundifolium. The sequence continues at coordinate 150,554,180 of CP106724.1, forward strand.
TTTATAAGACATATCTATTTCCATCAAAACATATCAAATCTCACTTCACATATCAAATCCACACAAGCATATTTCAATCATTTATCTAGCCACCTCACATTGCTATTTACACATCTCATACATAATTAACATATCTAGCTTATACATGCCATATTTCAACTATGTACATCTTTCCAAAAGTACCAAAATAGATTGCCGATAGTGTGATTGAGATGCTGACGATCCCAAGATCCGAGCTAGTTTTACTGAAACTGCAAAGTAGAGAAACAAATCACACAGTAAGCTTTCAAAAGCTTAGTAAGTTCGTGACATAACACATTAAATCAAAACAAATCATCACATAGATTTATTTCATATCTATATAGGTATTTATAATGCCATCCAAAGCTAATATACTCATTTAACATTTCATGATCTCATTTATAGATTCATCAACCACATAGGTTCTGAACGTACCTTAACCAACACTTAGTTGTCAATTATATTTGCTACTCAATACTCACTATTTCCTCTCGATCAACTTTTGTCTCTTCTTCGATTCAATCTCACACTTAGTGCCTAAATAGTTAACCGAAGCTTAATTAACATCACACACTTAGTGCATCCATATCAAACCGATCTTAAATCGGTATCGCACATACAGTGCCCACCACAAAGCCGAAGCTTATATTATTTCGCACACACAGTGCTAATCATCTCGGTCACCTTTCCGAATATGCACACTTAGTGCCATATAACTCAAGCCCTCACATAGCATTCACATTTCAATATATTCATACCATTCATTTCATAGCATTAAACATAACTAAATACACGTATTATGTCTGAACTTACTTCGGATGTCGAACTATCGAAACGGTCGATTAATCGAGTACTTTATCTTTGCCTCGATCTTGATCCAAATCTCTCCTTTCTTGGTCTATACACATTAAAATTCAATGCATTCAATCACAATTTCATTCAATTTAGTCCACACACACTTATTTAGGGCATTTTACAAAATAGTCTTCACATTTTCACATTTTGACACTTTAGTCCCTATTTCACAAAATCATCAAATGCATAGAATTTAAAAACACATATGCTAGCCGAATTCTTCCAATGCTAATAAAAGCTCATACATTTCATTTATTTCATATTTTAACCCTTCAATTTCTCATTTTCTCAATTAAGACCAAAATACTCAATTTCACTAAAAATCCCAATACAAACTATGTTAACCCAACACCAAGTTTTCATATTTCACTATCTATTAGCACATAGCTCAAGTATTCATCTATGGTTCATCTCAACAACATCATCAATTCACAAAATTTCAACATGGGTTAGCTAGAGCACGAAGCAACGATTACGAAAACGTAAAAATTAACAAAAATCGAGCTCAAACATACCTTCAATCAAGCTCAAATGTTGGCCGAATACCCTAAAGCTCTCTTCCCTTCTTTTTCTTTAACAAATTTCGGCAATGGTGATGAAAAGATGAACATTTTATGTTTTGTTTTACTTTTATTATCATTAATACACCATTTACGAATTTACCCTTTTATTAATCATATAAAACAAATTTATCTTATGGTTTATAAGTCATTTAACCATCCACTAACTTACTATTGGGCTAATTGCCTTTTTAAGAACTTTACATTATAAAAACATCAACAAATAGACACTTAACAATTAGCACACAATATTTTACACTTTATGCAATTAAGTACTTTCTCACAATTTGACACACAGTCGATAAAATTATCACACAGAAATTTCACATAGGCTAAATCATATGCTATTCACATAAAAAATAATATTAAATTATCATTCTGACCTCAGATTTGTGGTCTCGAAACCACTGTTCCGACTAAGGTCTAAATCGGGCTATTATAACTCTCTCCCCTTAGGGATTTTCGTCCCTAAAAATCTTACCAGCGAATAGTTGTGGATATTGCTCTCTCATAATGTTCTCAGGCTCCCACATAGCCTCTTCCACTCCATGTTTGTGCCATAACACTTTCACTAAGGAAATTTTTTTGTTTCTCAACTATTTGATCTCTCGTGATAAAATTTGGATCGGTTATTCATTATACGACAAGTTCGTCTGGATTTCAATGTCAGTAGGAGTAATCACATGAGATGGCTCTAATCTATACCGTCGAAGCATCGACACATGAAACATATTATGAATCTTTTCTAACTCATATGGCAACAATAATCTATATGCAACTGGCACAACTCGTTCAATGATCTCATATGACCCGGTGAACCTTAGACTCAACTTGCCTTTTCGGCCAAACCGAAGTATTTTCTTCCATGGAGACACTTTCAAAAATACTTTGTCACCAATATCAAATTCGTATTCTTTTCGTTTTAAAGCTGCATACGATTTCTGACGACCTAAGGCCGCTTTCAAATTGTCACGAATCATTTTTATTTTCTGCTCAGTCTCTTTTATAAGATCAACCCCATGAATCTTATTCTCACTCAGCTCAATCCAATACAATGGAGTTCGGCATTTTTGACCGTAAATAGCCTCATATGGTGCCATTTTGATACTAGATTGAAAATTGTTATTGTAAGCGAATTCAATTAACGGCAGATGTTTTTCCCACGTACTCTCAAACTCAAGTACACAACACCTCAACATATCTTCAAGAATTTGAATAATCCGTTCGGATTGTCCATCCGTTTGCGGATGAAATGCAGTGCTGAAATGCAATTTTGTGCCTAAAGCCTATTGCAATTTCTTCCAAAATCGCGAGGTAAATCTCGGATCTCTGTCAGATACAATAGATAGCGGCACCCCGTGCAATCTCACAATCTCAGCAATATATATTTCAGCCAATCCATCGAGTGAATAATCTGTTCTCACCAGAACAAAATGAGCTAATTTCGTCAATCTGTCAACTATCACCCATATTGCATCTTTCTTTCCAAAAGATAAAGGCAATCTCGACACAAAGTCCATCGTGATTCTTTCCCATTTCCACTCAGGAATCATAATCGATTGCAAAAGTCCAGACAGAATCTGATGTTCAGCTTTAACTTGCTGACAAACTAAACATTTCGACACAAAGTTAGATATATCTCGTTTCATACCATTCCACCAATAAAATTGTTTTAGATCATTATACATTTTCGTACCCCCCGGGTTAATAATCAAACGATTATTATAAGCTTCATTCAAAATTAACTGAATTAATTCTGAATTCTTCGGAACACAAATTTGATCTCTAAATCTCGAACAATCATCACTATCCACTTGGAATTCTGAATCAACATTCAATTCACACTGAGTTCGTTTAGCCATTATTTCAACGTCACTTTTCTGGGCATCACAAGTCTGACGTACAAACATCGGCTTTACTTTTAACTCGGCCAAAACCACACTATCATCACACAGATCCATTTGAGCATTCATTGCTCGTAAAGCACATATAGACTTTCGACTCAAAGCATCAGCTACAACATTAGCTTTACCCGGATGATAATCAAATTACAAGTTCGTAGTCTTTCAACAATTCTAACCATCTCCTCTGTCTCAAATTCAATTCTTTCTGAATCATTAAATACTTCAAACTATTATGATCAGTATAAATATGACATTTCTCACTGAATAAGTAGTGACGCCAAATCTTTAATGCAAACACAATCGTAGCTAATTCAAGGTCATGCGTCGGATAATACTTTTCGTGCGGCTTTAATTGCCTCGAAGCATAAGCGATGACTTTACCTTCTTACATCAGCACACGCCCAAACCATTCAACGATGCATCACTATAAACTATAAATTCTTTGCCCGATTCAGGTTGAACTAACACTGGTGCCTCTGTCAACAACACTTTCAACTGCTCAAAACTCTGCTGGCACTTTTCTGACCACTCAAATTTAACATCTTTCTATAGAAACTTTGTCAATGGAGTCGCAATCATCGATAAGTCTTTCACAAACAGCCTATAATATCTCGATAGTCCCAGAAAACTACGGACTTCAGACACATTTCTCGGAGGCTTTCATTCTAAAATAGCAGAGATTTTACTCGAATCAACTCTTATTCCCGCAGCTGATACAATATGCCCGAGAAAACCAACCTCACGTAACCAAAATTCACATTTGCTAAACTTTGCATACAATTCTTTCTAACGCAGGGTTTGTAGCCCGTTTCTCAAATGCTCGGCATGCTGCGTCTCATCACACGAATAGATCAAAATATCATCAATGAACACCACTAAAAAGCGATCCAAATACAGTCTGAATATCCAATTCATTAGATCTATAAACACTGCAAGAGCATTTGTTAGTCCGAACTAAGAATTCGTAATGTCCATACCTCGTTCTGAAAGTAGTTTTTGGCACATCTGATTCTTTAACTCTCAATTGATAGTAGCCTGATCTCAAATCTATCTTAGAAAACACTATAGCTCCTCTCAGCTGATCAAACAAATCATCAATACGAGGTAATGCATATTTGTTCTTTATCATCACTTTGTTCAACTGTCAATAATCAATACACATTCTTATAGTACCATATTTCTTTTTCGCAAATAACACAGGAGCACCTCAGGGCGAAAAACTTGGTCGAGCAAATCCTCTATTAGTTAACTCCTGCAACTGAGACATTAACTCTTTCAATTCTGTTGGTGCCATTCTATACAAAGCTATCGAAATAGGAGTAGTCCCCAACACTAATTCAATACCAAAGTCAACTTCTCGAATCGGAGGTAATTCTGGTAACTCTTCAGGAAACACATCTGGAAACTCACAAACCACATGCACAGATTCAACTATCATTTCTGACACCTTTGTATCAATCACATATGCCAGATAGGCTTCACAACCTTTTCTCACATAGTTCATAGCTTTCATCGCGGATACAACAGCTGGTAACCCCTTCATATCACTGGATTCAATTCGAACTATCTCACCGTTCTAACTTCTCAATTCAATTCTCTTTCTTTTACAATTCACAATGGCATTATGCAGAGTAAGCTAATCCATACCCAGAATTATGTCAAACTTATCGAATGGTAACAACATCAAATTAACTAGAAAACATATATCTCAAAACATCAATGGGCAATTCTTGCACACCTTATCCATCAAAACACACTTGCCTAAGGGATTCGATACTCTAATCACAAATTTAGTAGACTCAACAGGTAGAGTCTTACTTGATACTAGATTCACACACACATATGAATGAGTAGATCTTGGATCTATCAATGCAATTACATCAGTATCAAATAAAGTGAAAGTACCGGTGATGACGTCTGGAGATGATGCTTCCTCTCGTGCACGTATAGCATAAGCTCGGCCAGGTGCTCTCGCCTCTGACCTCATAGCTGCGTTAGTAGTCCCTCTTTGACTTCCACTCATATTCCCCACATTTTTGGGTGGTCTACCTCTAGTCGATACATTACTTGATCTCACATTTTGAACATTTTCCTCTTCGACCATCTTTGGGAAATCTCGAATAAAATGATCTCGGGATCCACATCTATAACAAACTCTATTGTTATATTTGCCCCAACATTCTCCCACATGTCGTCTTCCACACTGTTTGCACTCAGGTTTGTTACTTTTAGCACTATCAGCACTTGATTCAATTAGAGCTTGATTTCTCGAACCAACACTTAGTCTTGTGCGATTTCTACTCGGATGTCCAAATGAGGTATTTAATCTGTTGCTTGTATCTCTAAATCTCTTCGTAGAAGGTTGATAAAACTTACTCATTGATCTTTTTCTTTCATCACAAGCATCAAAATCAGCTTTCTTCTTTTCTTTATTGAGCTCATCGGCTTTGCATGCTCTCTCGACTAACACAACAAATTCATTTATATCAAGTATCCCAACCAAAAATTTAATGTCTTCATTTAATCCCTCTATGAAGCGTTTGCACATAGTAGCTTCAGTCAAAACACATTCTCTCGAGTATTGACTTAATCTTACGAATTCCAGCTCATACTTAGTAACGGACAAACGACCTGTTTCAGCTCTAAAAAATCTTTACGTTTCTGATCAATGAAGCGTTGACTAATATACTTCTTTCTGAATTTGACTTGAAAGAAATCCCAGTTGATTCTCTCTCTTGGAACCACAGATATCAATGTTTTCCACTAGTTATACGCAATATCCTCCAACAACGAAACAACACATTTTATACATTCATCAGGTGTCAACGACATATCATTGAATACTCGGATTGTATTCTCGAGCCAAAACTCGGCTCGCTTCAGCATCATCATCAGTTGTGGCCCTAAACTCTTCGGCCTTGTACTTACGAATCTTATCCACTGGAGGTTTATTCAGTCGAATCGGATCTATCACTTGTGGCACAACAGGTTCTTGTGGGGGTGGAGGTTGTGGAGCAGTCGGATTCGTTGGAACGAACTCCGAAAACCACTCGCTCATTATTCGGAAGAAGGCTTGCTTAGCCTCTCTTCCCTCACCACTATCATTCGGCTTAGATGTGGTCGACGCTATCCCTTGAAAGGGAGCAGGCGTGTTACTCTCTGCATCATCAGCAACTGCTCGATCGGGATCCTTTACTATATAAAAACATATTTATATCTGTCAGAATTCATCACACTATCACAATTTCATATATGGCATGTATAGCTAAACTCACACTCGCTATGTTAGTTTGAGAATCGACTAAACCGTAGCTCTGATACCAATAAAATGTAACACCTCTAACCCGAGACTGTCGCCATACTAGGGTTAAGAGGCATTACCAAACATTCAAAACATTTCAATACCATTTCACAACACAAAGTCAAACATCAATCAAACATATTCAATATATAGTCCTTTATTAAGGTCTTTGAGACCTTAAACATGTGTTAGAAAGGTGCCGGGACTAAATCGGAACACATAAAAAAAATTCTTAAAAATTTAAAATTGTTCAAAGTTTTAGGGGTTACACGCCCGTGTGAGCAAGCTGTGTGTCTCCCACGACTGCTAGACATACCCATGTGTCTTCCCCGTTGTCAAATCTGACTTAACTCCACCAAGCACGCCCGTGTACCCTGGCCGTGGTCGATGCTGACTTGGCTCCACGGCTACCAGGGACCCCCGTGTGCTAAACCCGTGTACTCTTAGGCCATATACTGACTTTTTCACACGGCTACTAGGCACGCCCGTGTACCATGGCCGTGTGCTCTTAAGCTAGCTTCTGACTTTACCCCACGGTCACTAAGCATGCCCGTGTGCCATCATCGTGTAGGCAAAACAGACCATTTGCAAGGCCAATTTGCCACCCACACAAGGGTCAAACCTACAAGCACATTTAAGCATAATACCATACACAATTTGGCAACCAATCTCATGTCAAGTGATCAATATAACATCTCATTCAATCTCATTTATTTCCATGTTAACTTGTAGACTAAATTGCACCACTTGAACATATTCTATACCAAATATGATTCCTCCTCAAATTCACTAGATCATACTAGCATTAATCTATCACCAAGATTACCATTTATAAGACATATCTATTGCCATCAAAACATATCAAATCTCAATTCACATACCAAATCCACACAAGCATATTTCAATCATTTATCTAGCCACCTCACATTGCTATTTACACATCTCATACATAATTAACATATCTAGCTTATACATGCCATATTTCAACTATGTACATCTTTCCAAAAGTACCAAAATAGATTGCCGATAGTGTGATTGAGATGCTGACGATCCCCAAATCTGAGCTAGCTTTACTGACACTACAAAGCAGAGAAACAAATCACACAGTAAGCTTTCAAAAGCTTAGTAAGTTCGTAAAATAACACATTAAACCAAAACAAATTATCACATAGATTTATTTCATATCTATATAGGTATTTATAATGCCATCCAAAGCTAATATACTCATTTAACATTTCATGATCTCATTTATAGATTCATCAACCACATAGGTTCTGAACGTACCTTAACCAACACTTACTTATCAATTATATTTGCTACTCAATACTCACTATTTCCTCTCGATCAACTTTTGTCTCTTCTTCGATTCAATCATACACTTAGTGCCCAAATAGTTAACCGAAACTTAATTAACATCGCACACTTAGTGCATCCATATCAAACCGATCTTAAATCGGTATCGCACACACAGTGCCCACCACAAAGCCGAAGCTTATATTATTTCGCACACACAGTGCTAATCATCTCGGTCACCTTTCCGAATATGCAGACTTAGTGCCATATAACTCAAATTCAATCCATTCAATCACAATTTCATTCAATTTAGTCCACACACACTTATTTAGGGCATTTTAGAAAATAGTCCTCACATTTTCACATTTTGACACTTTAGTCCCTATTTCACAAAATCATCAAATACATAGAATTTCAAAACACATATGCTAGCCGAATTCTTCCCATGCTAATACAAGCTTATACATTTCATTTATTTCATATTTTAACCCTTCAATTTCTCATTTCTTAATTAAGTCTAAAATACTCAATTTCACTAAAAATCCCAATACAAACTATGTTAACCCAACACCAAGTTTTCATATTTCACTATCAACTATCACATAGCTCAAGTATTCATCAATGGTTCATCTCAACTACATCATCAATTCACAAAATTTCAACATGGGTTAGCTAGAGCACGAAGCAACGATTATGAAAACGTAAAAATTAACAAAAATCGAGCTCAAACATACCTTCAATCAAGCTCAAATGTTGGCCGAATACCCTAAAGCTCTCTTCCCTTCTTTTTCTTTAGCAAATTTCGGCAATGATGATGAAAAGATGAACATTTTATGTTTTGTTTTACTTTTATTATCATTAATACACCATTTACGAATTTACCCTTTTATTAATCGTATAAAACAAATTTATCTTATGGTTTATAAGTCATTTAACCATCCACTAACTTACTATTGGGCTAATTGCCTTTTAAGGACTTCACATTATAAAAACATCAACAAATAGACACTTAACAATTAGCACACAACATTTTACACTTTATGCAATTAAGTCCTTTCTCACAATTTGACACATAGTCGATAAAATTATCACACAGAAATTTCACATAGGCTAAATCATATGCTATTCACACAGAAAATAATATTAAATTATCATTTCAACCTCAAAATTGTTGTATCAAAACCACTATTCCGACTAGGGTCTAAACCGAGCTGTTACATTTTGATTGAATATGAATGGGTTTAATTTGAACGTAAAATTTATGACTCGAAATTGTGTGATTGCTTGTGATGTGAGCCCGATAATGCCTTGAGCCCTATTCCGCGTTGAATACGGGTAAGGGGTGTTATATCGACCACACGACCTAGCACATAGGCGTGTGGCACGATCGTGTGGCAAAGTCAGAGAGCACCCTATTTTGAACACGACCTATAGTACGGGCGTGTCTCAGGTTCACACGGGCGTGTCCCAAACCCACATGGGCGTGTGACTCCTGTTTTTGCGAAAATTTTCTAAGTGTCGTAAAATTTTCTAAATTTCTCGGTTTAGTATCGAACCACTTACAAAGCATGTTTTGGGCCTCGTAAGCTCGTTTTAGGGATGATAGGAATGTAAATGAAAAGTTTTAAATTTTGATGGAGATTCACGTCTCGGTTTTGTATTATTACTTGTGTTTATGCTAGGTAATGCCTCGTACTTGTTCTGGCTTCGAATACGGGTAAGTTGTGTTACAATATATCTAAATTCAAAACAATTTAAGTTTTTTTCTAGAATATATATTTTTCAAATTTTAATTTTAATTTTTGAATTTTTTTAAAATTTAAATACCTTTTTAAAAAATTCAATTTTTAAATATTATTTTGACTTTTAAAATTTATATTTACATATTTTAAAATTTTATAAAAATTAAAATAATTCAATTAATTATATATTATATATGATTTTTAATTTTTAATCAAAATAACATATATAATAGTAAAAAAAATAAAGAAAGAAAGACATGTCATGCGTTCTAATAGCATCATGTTGATGATCAATGATAGTTATTGATTGATCAATAGTGACTCAAAGTCAAATGTACTTTTTTTAATTTAACTTTAATGTTTTTATTTAAAATAAACTTAATTGCCATGTGACACATTGTGATTGGATGGAAGTGCCACATGGCACATTTTGATTGATGTCATCTATTTAGAGATGAGCCTCGCCAAGTCATCTACCTCGCCACTACTATTTGTGACCTACTTACTTGCAAAGTAATAGATGAGTGGGTGAGTTCATTGCGAACTCAGTGATTAATTAGGAATCAGCAGAGTATGCTTAAAATACAAATTTTTTAACATAAGGAAGACTTACTTTGAAAAATCATATCGCATGCTGGGTTCGTAGAGAAGGTTATGAGACCTAGTTTGCGAATCCTGTTTCTCAAAAAACATAAGCTTGTAAAAATAGTTTGGCATTTACTTACTAAAAAGTGTACTTAAAAACTTAACTTGTTCTTGTTTAAAAACTGATTTTATACAACATGAAACGTGCTCATATACTTGTCTTATCAGAATGGCTGAGAAACATAAGATATGTTCTCACACTTGTCTTAACACACTTATCTTAACTTTTCTGTTGGATATGCGGATCTCCTTATAATGCTTTAGAATGACTCAAAGAGTCCTTATAACATATCCTACAAGTGCAGCGCGAAGCTATGCACTCTCCTGTACACGAACATGCCCTAGTGAATGGAGCTTAGCTTGAATTCCTTTATCTCTCCACATGTCCCAAGGTCTTAACACCTAAAATCACAAAAAACTTATAGGTGAGTACTCACAATCCTGTGGCATGCCAATATATTTGATCACCTCCAGATGTATTAACATTTAGAGTGTGTATACTGCTGCAAAATATAGGAATTTAAGTAGTGTTCGCAAGTGTATGGGTCAAATTGTAATATAGTTTTACAACGAAGTATAGAAGTACTTTAAGGATCGTACCCAAGGGATTGTAGTTTGGGAAAAACTACTATTAAATCAATTACCGAATATAATTACTAATCTACTCGGGTCACGAATTAGTAGTATTAATCAGGAAGCAAAATGATAATAATAACAATAAACTAAATGAATTGAACTAAACCTAAATTTACTCCCAAGTTCATGTATCGACTTATCATTTTCCATGTTTTGACTAAGTGAGTTCCTTTAGCCTAGATACAATTGTTTTACCTAATTAACTATTGATGTAGGGTTCTAAATGGTTGGTTACTAATTAACCTAGCAGGGTTTCTCAAGCTTCTACTAACCTAACTAGTCAGCAAGAACTGCTCACCTCTCGATGACACAACTTAAACTAGGTATGGTAAGGTTTTCAAGAATAGGCAATATTGTAAATCCTTATACCTAGCCTAGTGACCAAGCCCAAGTAATAGGACGCTACACCAGTGTCACATCATCATAAAATTACACCACATCTCACAAGCATACAAACATCATCATATTTAATCAATTTTAGGATTTTAAGTCTAAAATATCCTGAATGGTGTTAAAATTACTAAGCATACATTAAACAACCTTATAACGAGTTAGAAGATGTTTAAAGACTGCTTAACAAAAATTTCCAAAAAGTCACGTAAGTATCAATTTTCCCATAATGGGTATAGATAACATTTAAAAAATGAGACACCATAAACTCATATTCGACGCCAGAGTAGGGTTACGGAATATTACCTACCAATTCATAAGTAATTATAAGCATATTCTAATTCAATCATAATTATGTGAAATGTCCCTAAATTGAGCTTTAAAGTTCCTTTAAAAACACTTTGGACTAATAGAAATAATTTGAAAAGTTAAAGAAGAATTTGCAAAAAAAAAAATTGACTACAGGGTTCATACGGCCGTGTGGCTAAGCCGTGTAAATCACACGGCCAAGACACACGCCCGTGTCTAAGGCCGTGTGGGCATTCGAAGTAGGAACACATGGCCATGTCCCAGCCCGTGTCCGTGCCTATGTAACTCACTGATGTGGGTCACACGGCCAAGCCACACACTCGTGTGCCAGGCCATGTACCCTTCAAAATGGCGTCGCACGCCGTGTGCTAGCCGTGTGTCTCACATGGCCAAGTCACACGTCCGTGTGTCTGGCCGTGTGGATCTAAAATGTGCCAAAATTACTCAATTTAGCCTAACATAAAGCGAATTAAGACACCAAGCTTTAAGTTTCATACACATATCAAGCCTTTGGTCAAAACGCATACTAACATTTAGCTTCAAACATAAACATATAATTATAACTCAATTTACTTCACATTCACAAAACAACTAACAACCAAAGACATCTTAGGTACATGCCATTACAAAATTAAACATCACCACATTTGAGATCGGGATTGTTGTTGTTGGATGCTGAGTTGATGATCAAAAGAGAGTACCTAACCTGCGTACGAAAAACAAAATCGGACGCTGAGTAAAACTCAGTGATATTTCTATAATCTAAACATTTTAAGATATAATATGATACATGAATGCTCAAATTGAATTTTATCATCATACTACTATCTAAATATATAATTACAAGATATCACAATTTTAATTTCATGCCTTTCATCACTTTATTTCATACTATACTCAATTTTCACAAGTATTCACCTTTAGTTGGTTTGAACATATATCTAAATTCACATCACTTGCTATATGAATAGCTTTGCATAGATCAATCAACAATTTACTTATATTATGGCACAAACCAATCCACATTAAGCAACTTCACTTATTTGAATAAACACAAGTATTTCTAAAGCATTTGAATTTATTTCACAACTTTAATAATCTAACTCAAGAATATATCATATCTTCAAATGAATAAATGTATATACATAAGTAAATATAATCATCTTTAGTAATACCTATAACCATTCTTCTTAGATGATTCATAACACCTTGTTGTATAGTCCGTTTGGTACATGACACCCGGTGCCTAGCGGATAATCCGCAAAAGGGTTTGCGTCCAACGCTAGTTGGATAAACCGAAAAATGTGTGCCCAGTACTAGTCAGATAAACTGATAGAAGTTGCATCCAGTACTAGTTGGATATACAGACGAATAATCAGTGAGCCCAGCTCTAGTTGGATAAACCAACGATATTTGCGCCCAGCGCTAGTCGGATAAACCAACGATATAAATAGTGAGCCCAAATCTAGTTGGATAAACCAATGATATTTGCACCTAGTGCTAGTCAAGTATACCGACGATTATAATTGTGAGCCCAGCTCTAGTTGGATGAACCAACGATGATTGTGCCCAGTCCTCGTCGGATGAACTGACAATATCAATTACTCATTCGGAAGTCCATAAAATCACATTTCATAATCTCAATAACGCATATCATAACTTAATATCAAATTCACTTCAATTATCTATTAATCAACTCAATATCATATTCACTTCAATTATCTATTAATCATTCATTAATTTATTCCATAATGTCACATTCTATCTATTTATGATTTTGTCAATATCAATTCAATAGAGCTTAACCAAACACAAATAAAAACATACTTAAATAATAATTAACAATTAACTAATTAGATTAAGTAAATGACGTTCAAGTTTCAAGACTACGAACATACCTAGCATGTAAACACAAGATTTTATTTAACTCCATACATTAACCAACATTATTCAACTTCAATCTCATTGATCGCTGCAAAACAGTCTAGTTTTAATATTTATAAAAGAGTGATCGAACCTGTAGACTGACTGCGACAACGATAGAGGCAAGCACACCTATCGAATAGTAGTATAGCTCAGGCAAGAATATCTTATCGAACCCAAGGAACCTAAAAGTACTACTACTCACTTTCTTCCTATTATTTAGCCTTAAATATGGAGTGATTAATTAACTTATCTAAGACTAATGAAATACTTAAACTAAATGCAAAGACAAAAGAATAAACTGGGAAAAGACTTTGGAAAACTCAGTTGATAAAGACGATACCCTCGGGAAGAATCCACCTATGACTTTCACTTATTATCTAACTTTCAATTCATATGATTTCTTTTACTTAGCTTGATCCGTGAGACTCCCTAACCTATATTAAACCTTCTCTCGAAGCGAATAACGTCTAACCTTAGGTTAATTAGTGGAACTCTCGTTCTCTTATAATAACCCCCAAGGAAGCGATAAATCGATCAATGGACTCCCATATTAGGTTTCACCCTAATCCAAAGAAAATCTCGTAACCTTATCTCTAGGCGCCGATCAACTCCGCTTAATTATGCTAGATCTACTCTTAGGCAGGGTCTATTCCTCCTCTACCTAAGCACATCAGATTAAATTAAGCCACATAATTAAAAACAAACTAAGTATTTATCATATAAACCAATAAATCAAATAACAAAATCCATCATAGGTTTCATCCCCTTCAGGTATCTGAAGGATCTAATTCATAATAAAATAAGAAAACATCTCAAGAGAAAAGATAAAACAAAACATAAGAAATCCCTAAAACCCCCTGAAGGAATTGAAGGAGAGATCCTCCCTCTTAGTAGAATTCTGACTTTTCGAGATGGATCAACTGGCTATCTTCGAGTAATTCCCTAAACGAGTAAAGCTCTGGCAGAAAACTCTGTTAAAACCCTGATGATCTTGAATTGCTGCCTTGGATTGTTTATATAGACGTTTGGGATGCTTTACTTGGCTCCTAAGTACTCTTAATTCAAGTGAAATTTGTCCTAAGTGTTTGAGTGGACTTAGGATTGCGTTTCTTGGGCTCCAAGCATCCAATTCCGAATGAAATTACTCTTTCCAGCGGCAGGGGCATGGCTAAGGCACGCCCGTTGAATCCTAAAAAGCCTGGAATAATAGTTTATCAAATCATTATTGTGGTTTCAACATGCATAAATGAGGCAAGTTCTAGAATAACAGTTCAAAGTTGACATACTAAATATCAATAAAAGTGAGCATGAAAAATAATATACGCTCTATAAGGCTCAATATCTCACAGAAATTATGGGTGTTTTTGACATCAATCCCTATAGATTCAAATTTCAAAGTAATACTCAGATTTAGTTCAACAACCTATCAATTTTTATTTTGAAAAATAGACTTATCATGCTTGATTCTCTAGTATTCTTCAAATTTAATCATCAATGCACAATTAACTATGATTTGTTCTAAAACATATCAATAAAAATCATAAATCATTAGAAATTTCATCCTAATTAATATTATGAGAATAATACTTCAGATCAAGACTAATTTCAGGGTTTTGAGAATTATGCAAAAAGTTAGACACTATTACCCCCAACTTAAGATGTACATTGTCCTCAATGTACAAAGATAGATAATGAAATTTATGTGCCAAATCAATAAGATAAGTGGGGAAAGTAATACTCCCTAAAATCTGGATGATCCCGAGCGTCTTGGGTGGCGGTGATGGTGTTTTCTATGGGCTGGTGGAGCAGCTACCGAGAAGAAATTTGGTAGTTGAAGAAATTGGGTAGCTTGTGAAGATATAGCCAAGAGATTTAGAGAAATAATAATATACTAATAATAAATTTAAAGATTAAGGAAATAAAAAGAAGGAGACTAAGAAGAAAACTGAAATTGAAAGAAAAGACTAATGGACTAAGAAGTCCTTGTTGTTGGATGGTTTATGAAGTGGGTGTAACCTCAAGGATGTGGTATGTGATTCCTAGCGACCTTTAGAACCTAAAACCAAGAAACTAATATGAAATAAATTAAATTAAATGAAAAGAAGTTTAGATAAGGAAAATAAAGGAGACGAGAAAAGAAAAATAGAACCAAAAAGTTTTCGAGACCCTTGGCATGTCAATTAAGTGAAGATGCCAGCATGAACTCATGTTGAGGTCTCCTCTAAGGAGATAATGCTTACGTTTTTTTGGCATGATCTTTGTGTTGCTCAAGTGTCTTGGATCTTTTCTATGAATAGGAGAAAATTTGAAAGAAAAGAGAAAGAAGGAATAAGAAAGAAGATGGGACAAAGAGGACGGTGCGAGGATTTAAATAGGATTTCAAATGCATGTTCCCACGCCAGATACCGAGGGTGTGTCGATTCACACTGGCCGTGTCGCACTGGCCGTGTTGTGGGTGTGTTGCCCTTCCACTGCTTTTGTTGGTTTGCACGCCCATTCCTAAAAAGCCAGTATAGGAGCATGGTTGGAATGCACGGGCGTGGTCTGCCCGTGCTAAATAAGTCAGTGTCTTAGCACGGCTATGAGGCACGACCGTGCTATTTTTGTCGGTGCCCGTGCTGTGGGTGGTTGGATTCGTGATGTTGGGGGGTGGTTGGACTGACTTGCACGACTCTACTCTATTAGTGTGGTAGTTCTGGTGGTCCACACGGCCACGGGCACGACTGTGTGTAAGGCCGTGTGGCCTGGAAATCTGCACTTTTATGTTAGTTTTCAATGAAATAATTAGGACAGAAAGATGAAAAGAAAAGAAACTGAAAATAAAAATTGTTAGTGTTCAAAGTTGCCTCCTAAAAGTGCTCGTTTATAGTCTTGAGCTAGACTATTCTTGTGTTGAAGATTTCAAGGAGGTTTAAAGGTTTGAATATCTTCCTCATGTCTCGTAGTTCTTCTTTCATGAAAAATTGGGGTTAGAAGTGTTTACCTTGGAATTTATGAATATTGGATTGCTTACATCGACCGTGTTGTGGGGGAAGATTTCATGTACCTCATCTTTTATTTTAAAGTGATTCGATGTCCCTATGAGCTATTCTGGCGGTCCCTCTGACTTTACTTCGTGTGGATCCGTCTTTGCTTGTGTCTTCTGCTCTTCTAATTTGCTGACCTTAAGTGTACGTGATTCTTCTGTGTTGACTAAGATGCAATGGTTTGACTCAGATTTGATGTCATGTGGTGTTTCCTGCAATGAAGGTTGAATAATTTGATTATCGACTAGAGTAATTTCCGTACCTTCATCATTCATGGCTCTGGCTGAGTTGGGAGCTTGAAGATTTATTGATTCATCTCCCATGCGAAATATGAGTTCTCCTATGGCAACATGAATCTTAGTTCTAGTAGTTGCTAGAAAAAGCCTTCCTAAAATCAAGGGGATTGAATTATCCTCATCCATGTCTAAAACAACAAAGTCTATTGGGAAAACAAATTTGTCGATTTTGACTAAAACATCTTCAATAATGCCCCTAGGGATTCTAGCAGTTTTATCAGCTAGTTGAATACTCACCCTAGTTTGTTTGGGCTTCCCTAGACCTAGTCGTTTAAACAAAGGCATAAGGCATAACATTTATACTTGCCCTAAATCGCCTAACGATTATCAATAGTCAAACTACCAATTAAGCATAGAATCGTAAAACTTCACGGATCTTTTAGTTTTATGGTAGCTTATTCGTAGCATTCTTTGGGTATGTTGCGTTTAATTCCACATGGTGCTCTTCATCTATTTTATGTTTGTTCGTCAAGAGCTTGCTTAAGAATTTCCTTGCATCGAGCATCCAAAAAGAGCTTCAAGAAGAGGTAAGTTAATATGTAATTTCTTCAAGAGTTTTAGAAACTTACCGAATTGTTCCTCTGAATCATCTTTTTTCAATGCTTCGGGATAAGGTATGTGAGGTTGGTATTCTTTGATTACTGGTTTTGACTTTTCTTGAGCTACCTCGGTCTTATCCTTACTTTCTTGCGCTGATGTGGGTCTATCTACTTCTGTACCCTCTGGAGTTGTAAGGGCTTGGATTTGCTCTTTTGGGTTTATTTCTGTGTTGCTTGGTAGACGTCCTTGTTCGCGTTTAGAAATTAGCTTTGTGAGGTATCCCACTGACCTAGTAAGTTCTCCAACTTGATTCTCGAGTCCTTTCATCGACTTCAGTTGTTCATCAAGGTTTGTATCGCCTTTTGAAGATGAGATTTTGTGGTCGCCATGAATTTTGTCAAGATCTCTTCAAGGCTTGATTTTATTTCACGTGGGTAGGGCTAATTTTGATAATTTGGAGGAGGTTCTCGCCTTTGAATTCCTTGATTTCCTTGTCCTCCCACGAAAAATTTGGGTGGTTCCTCCAACTTTGGGTTATATGTATTACTATAAGGATTATTATTGGATCCGTAATTGTTACCTATATAGTTTGTCCGCTTTCGTTTTACGCTCTGATTGGTAGGGTGGGTACTCAGCATTCGCCACTTCCCGCTTGCTTCGCATTGCATTACTGGATGTACCTGCGAAGAACATAAATTATCAAGCTTTTTATTCATTAACTCCACCTGTGTTGACAGCATTCACTGCGTCTATGTTGAAAACTCCGGCTGATTTTGTCAGCTTTACCCTTGTGATTTGCCATTGATGAGCATTCAATGACATCTCCTCAATAAAATCGTAGGCTGCTTCAGGAGTTTTATTGTTCA
This sequence comes from Gossypium rotundifolium, assembly GCA_025506655.1. NCBI lineage: Eukaryota > Viridiplantae > Streptophyta > Magnoliopsida > Malvales > Malvaceae > Gossypium > Gossypium rotundifolium. The sequence continues at coordinate 150,572,490 of CP106724.1, forward strand.
GAGTTCCATCGGCTGATGAATCAATCATTTGCCTTGCTGAAGAATTCACACCATTGTAGAAAGTTTGGACTTGAAGCCACAAAGGTAATTCTTGGTGTGGGCATCTCCTTAGGAGATCCTTGTATCTTTCCCATGCATTATATAATGTTTCTACGTCATTCTGGACAAAAAAAGATATGTCATTCCTAAATTTGGCCATTTTGGCTGGTGGAAAATACTTTAAAAGAAATTTTTCGATCATTTGGTCCCATGTGGTGATTGACCCTAGTGGTAACGAGTTCAACCACTGCTTTGCTTTATTCCTTAATGAAAAAGGAAATAACCGAAGATGTATGGCATCATTAGAAATGCCATTTATTTTGAAAGAATCACAGAACTCTAAGAAATTAGCTATATGAGTATTTGGATCTTCGTCCTGCAATTCATCAAATTGAACAAACTGTGGAATCATTTGTATTATGTTAGGTTTTAATTCAAAATTATTAGCAGCTATAGCAGGCCTAACAATACTAGATTCTGATCCTGTCAAATTAGGTTTAGCATAATCATACATAGTATGCGAGCATTCGATCTTGCATATCGTGTGATTATTTTCTACCATCCTTCATGAGGATTGGATCTGCTTTTGTTGTTCTTCTCTTTGGTAGTCTAGAGCTCGTCTAGTTTCTCTGCGATTTTTATGCAGCGTAGCTTCAATATCAATGTCATATTCTAATGGTCCTGTAGGGTATCTTCTAGTCATAAACTAGAGGTACCTTGCAAGTTTAATAAAGAAAGAGCATTAGTAAAATTAGAAATTTAATAAAAATTAGAAGCCAAAAACTTGATTGCTGCAAAACAGTCTAGTTTTAATATTTATAAAAGAGTGATCGAACCTGTAGACTGACTGCGACAACGATAGAGGCAAGCATACCTATCAAACAGTAGTATAGCTCAGGCAAGAATATCTTATCGAACCCAAGGAATCTAAAAGCACTACTACTCACTTTCTCCCTATTATTTAGCCTTAAATATGGAGTGATTAATTAACTTATCTAAGACTAATAAAATACTTAAACTAAATGCAAAGACAAAAGAATAAACTGGGAAAAGACTTTGGAAAACTCAGTTGATAAAGACGATACCCTCGGGAAGAGTCCACCTATGACTTCACTTATTATCTAACTTTCAATTCATATGATTTCTTTTACTTAGCTTGATCCGTGAGACTCCTAACCTATATTAAACCTTCTCTCGAAGCGAATAACGTCTAACCTTAGGTTAATTAGTGGAACTCTCGTTCTCTTATAATAACCCCCTAAGGAAGCAGTAAATTGATCAATGGACTCCCATATTAGGTTTCACCCTAATCCGGCAAAATCTCATAACCCTATCTCTAAGCGCCCGATCAACTCCGCTTAATTATGCTAGATCTACTCTTAGGCAGGGTCTATTCCTCCTCCACCTAAGCACATCAGATTAACTTAAGCCACATAATTAAGAACAAACTAAGTATTTATCATATAAACCAATAAATCAAATAACAAAATCCATCATAGGTTTCATCCCCTTCAGGTATCTGAAGGATCTAGTTCATAATAAAATAAGAAAACATCTTAAGAGAAAAGATAAAACAAAACATAAGAAATCCCTAAAACCCCCTGAAGGAATTGAAAGAGAGATCCTCCCTCTTGAGTAGAATTCCGACTCTTCGAGATGGATCAACTAGCTATCTTCGAGTAATTCCCTAAACGAGTAAAGCTCTGGCAGAAAACCCTGCTAAAACCCTAATGATCTTGAATTACTGCCTTGGATTGTTTATATAGATGTTTGGGATGCTTTACTTGGCTCTTAAGTACTCGTAATTCAAGTGAAATTCATACTAAGTGTGTGAGTGGACTTAGGATTGCGTTTCTTGGGCTCCAAGCATCCAATTCTGAGTGAAATTGCTCTTTCCCACGGCAGGGGCACGGCTAAGGCACGCCCGTGTAAATCGTGGTCCATCTGTGTCTCCATTCTGTTGATTTAGGTACGATTATGACATGCCCGTGCAATATCTGGGTAGAGACCGTGCTTCGGGTCTGCCAATTGGGGCACGGCCGTGTACATCGGGGTCAGGCCGTGTTGGGCTTTTTGTCGACGAGGCACGGTCGTGTAAATCAGGGTGTAACCGTGTGCAAATCTAAATATTGGGGCACGGCCGTGTGGCATGAAGTCCAGGCCGTGCCGACTTCTTGGGTTGGCCCACTTTGGCCCGTTTTAAACCCGTTTTGCATCCTTTTTATCCTTAGGTGCTTTCCTGAGTATAAGACATGAAAAGAAAGGATTAAGAGCACCTTTTTACATAAATTAAGGATAAATTCATCCAAAAGCATACTAAATGTGGAATTAAAATATGTTACTTTTACGGTTTATCACTCATCATTCAACATTACATCTCCATATATAACATTCCCATACTATATATTTAAATTCTAATTACTTATTGATTCATTTCATAATGTCACATTTCATATATATATAATACACAATTTCTCATCTCATTATTTATTCATTTGCATATGTGTAAATATAATTAAGATATCAAAGTAATAATTAAGTATTTAAATTAAATAAATAGAGTTCGAGTTCAAAGACTGCGAACTTACATAAATACGGCAGGGCTAAGATTCGAGATGACTACTCGAAGATCTTTTCTTTTCCACAGTTGATACCTGATATACTATTTTCTTGATCTAAAATAATAATTTAGTTTAATTAATTAATCCAACCACCAAAAATATTTAAACACCAGAAATTAACCCTTCTTAGTAATTATTTTCTTGAATTAAATACCAGCTAACCGAATCTATACTTCACCCAGGCAGTCCCTTAATCACCAAAATTTATAGTTTTAACCATGCTATTTTAATTTTGCAACACCTAACTTGTAACACCCCAAACCCAGCCCAAACGTCACGACCGGATCTGGAATGCTACGGGTTACAGTTGAAAACTTCTGCCTTGTCGATTTTGGAAATCGTAAGTTGATTAGATAATAAGTGAATAAACAAGTGACATTTGAAGAAAACCTTGTATTTTTCCCTTTTACGAGTTCAAAAAATCCCATTTTATTATTTCGTATAATAAAACCTTTGACATAATTTCAAAAGTTGCAAGTATCAAAAACTACTTAGTTGAATATAAACTAGGGGCCTTATTACATAAATATTCCCCAAAAAAATTAAAGCAAAATAAAAGAGAACATTAACTTGGAACGGAAATAAATTCCTTTAAATAAAAGCTCGTATGGCCCCTTGAGTCCGCCTCGGCCCCCATGTCCACGACCTACTGTTCACCTGAAATGTTGGGAAAAAAAACAAATGGTTGAGTCACCAAGACTCAGTGTATAAATCCCGAAACACACAATGACCTGAGACCCACAAACACATTATGGGCCCCAGCCCATTCATAATGGCAACAAACATAAATACTTGCTACATGATAAATGGTAAATGGCCCAACCCATCCTAAAAGTCCATCATCTACACACCAACCCGTACCAACCATCACACCTTGGGGATTTCTACAATCAGTCCGCCAACCGCTACACACCATATCGACAGCCGTACTGCCTATTCCTATTAATCAGGAATCATTTAAACTTGGCTTGGCCACCGATCACTATGTGACCTAACATTTGAATTCGTGGTTTAACCATCGATCACCAAGTGACCTATCATGCTCTCCCCCTTCATTATCATAATCCCACCCCATGCATACACACACAAAAAAAGGAAAGAAATTGAAATCATCATACCATCTATGAGGGAATAGCCTTTCATATATATCGATACGCATAGAGAGATTTCTATGATTACGTACCTGGCATCCTTTGCCTAACCCTTTTTGGGTTTTATTCGACTGTCTACATAGCCTCTTTCTGGCTTTTAGCCCATAACACATATATATTATAGTTAACTAGTGTGTTAGAGATCTACACACCTGATTACCATTAAAATGAGACTTTAAGTCGACACTATCCGTAGCCAACACAACTGCTATCTGCCTAAGGAGTTGTTCAGAAGCCGGTCCACAACCCGGTGGCCAATCCCGTACTACTGACACTGCTCGCTTCTTAAACTTAGAAATCAGTTTTTCAAATCTAGTCCCCTCCTTTCCCTGATCGACATTTGATTCCATCAAAAAGGCCTTATTAATCATAACATATGGTTAGGATTGTGATTTCAATATCGAATCTAATGAGAATCTAAAGAGAATCCCTTACCTTGAAATTCTCGAAAAGAGATATGAGATTCAGGGACTAGTGTTTCCGGCTTTTAGATTTAAGAGATCTACTTCAATTCCCGCCGTCGCCCAAAATAAGAACATGAAAAGAGTGGAAATGTTAGACCGAACCTTAATAGCCACCTGGCTTTGATTCTCAAAAACCAAAAGAGAAAGGAATAGATCTGAGGAAATTGGTTCTTACCTTCACAGGGAAATCGGTAACTCTAAGAAGATCCCGATTTTATGGAGAAATTGACACAAGAGGAAAAGAATGGAAATAGAAAATGAAGTGAGAGGTTTGACTTTTGAAGAAATCAAAAGAAAAGAAATTGCAGAGAATGACTGAGAGTTTTGGCACAGAGAATGAGGAAAAGAATAGGGTTCAAATGCCGGAATTGAAGAGATACCACCCCTATTTATAGAGAATTTCGGCACTTACTTATCAAAACCCGAAAGTGCCCTTTCCTGATAACTAAAAATTAACCAAATAATAGGGGAAATTTTGGCACCCCTTTGCCATAAAGAAATCGATTTCTTTCCCCCTCTAGGAGATGGAATTTTGGCCAACATTGCTCTCAGCAGATAGCTCCTATCTTTTTCCTTTATCTTAATCTATTCATGCCTTTAGAAGAGGCCTAAATAACACCACCTTTCCCTACTATTATCAGCACAATATCCACATTATCCCAATCATTAAATCCCCCTAAAATTAAGCCTCATTACCGTCCCCCTCATTGCTCCTTTTTAAGTGCCGAAAATGGCCCAAAGACATGGGCTCCTTCCAGCTAAAACTTGGGCCTCACCTCCTACTATTGGCGCCAACCTATAACTCCTCTACAACACCACATACTACTGGGCCAAAAGCCCATTTTGCAACCTAAAGCACCGATACCATCTTTTAAACCCCATGGTACCCAAACAGGAATTTTAACCAAGGTTTCGGCCCAATCCTGAGCCCAATTTAAACTCTTAACACTCAAATTAACACATTAAACATATCCACCCACTAAATGCATAGGCCCAATAATTCAGTATGTTACAGTTCTACCCCCCTAAAGAAAAATTTCAGCCTTGAAATTACCTGATCAGAAAAGATAAAGTACTGCTTCCACATTACTTCCTCCGGTTCCTAAGTAGCCTCCTCAGAACCGTGATTCCTGCCATAGAACTTTAACCAACGGTACTATCTTCCCACGCAACACCTTCACATCATGATCCAAGATCTCCATCGATTCCTCTTCAAAGGATAGATCAGGTCTTACTTCGATTTCCTCTACTGACACCACATGGGACGGATCCGAACGATAACGTCTTAACATAGAGACGTGAAATACATCGTGGATCTGATTCAACTCAGTCAGGTAGCTCAAGCTGATAGGCTACTCGGTCCCACTCGTTTCAACACCCGATAAGGTCCGATGAATCTGAGACTTAATTTACCTTTCCGTCCAAATCTTAACACCTTTTTGCACGGTGACACCTTTAGAAATATCTTGTCTCCCACTACAAACTCTACGTCCTTACGCTTTAAATCAGCATAGGACTTCTGTCTGTCCGATGCCTCTTTTAGTCGAGCCCGAATTATCTCAACCTTCTCCTCCATCTCGGTGACCAAGTCCGGACCCAAAATCCGATGTTCCCCCAATTCAGTCCAACAGGTAGGAGTACGACACTTCTGCCCGTACAATGCTTCATAGGGCACCATTTGAATACTAGACTGGTAATTGTTGTTGTACGCAAACTCTGCCAACGGTAAAAACTCCTCCTAACTACCGCTGAAATCAATGACACATCTCCTTAACATGTCCTCTAAGACTGAATTACCCGCCGGTCGCCCATCGATGCGAGGATGGAATCTTAGATTGAAATTCAACTTTGTACCCAGCGTTTCATGCAACGCCTTTCAAAATCGCGACATGAACCTAGGGTCCCTGTCTGATATGATCGATACTGGTACTCCATGTAACCTTACTACCTCTGCTATGTATAGCTTAGCCAATTTCTGCAGAGAGTAATCGACACGCACGTATGAAGTGAGCGGAACTTCGTCAAGCGATCTACAATCACCAGCATCAATCTTTCTTAGTAGGCGTGAGAGGTAGCCCACTAACAAAGTCCATGTTGATCCTCTCCCACTTTCACTTGTGGAATCTTCACCGTACCGCAACAACCACGACGATAATCGATGCTACGCCTTGACTGCTTTGGCGAGTCAAACACCTACTCACAAACTTAGTTACCTCACGCTTTAAATCTGGCCACCAGAACTGTTCTTGTAAATCTCGATACATCTTGCTCCCTCTCGGGTGTATAGCGTATGGACTACCATGCACCTCTTGCAAAATCCTATGCCTCAACTCAGGGTCCTTCGGCATGCAAACTCTCCCTTGAAAACATACTAATCCTTCGTCATTCACACTGAATTCCGTTGGCTCATTACTTGAAATCAACTGCAACTTCTCCTAAGCATCCATCGGTCTACTGCTTCTCCTTAACTTGACTGACCCAATAGGGTTTCACTTGAAGTTCAGCTAATAGACTTCCATCATCATATAAGCTAAGGTGAGCAAACATTGCTCTCAAGTCAGTGATCACCTTACGACTTAGAGCATCCGCCACCACATTAGCCTTACCCGAGTGATACTCGATCGAGCAGTCATAATCCTTTAACAACTCGATCCACCTCCTCTTCCTTAGATTCAACTCCTTCTGAGTCAAAAGGTACTTTAAACTCTTATGATCCATGTAAATAATAGATTTCTCCCCGTACAAATAATGCCTCCAAATTTTCAAGGCAAACACTACCGCCGCCAATTCCAAATCATGGGTGGGGTAATTCGACTCGTGCAGTCTTAACTACCGAGATGCATATGCAACAACCTTTCCATCTTGCATCAACACACATCCTAATCCCGTGTGTGAAGCATCACAGTAAATTACGAACTCTTTCCCGACCTCCACCGAATCAACACCGAGCCTCGTCAAAATCCTCTTTAACTTCTCGAAACTCTCCTGCTGCTTATCAGACCAAACGAACGGAACTCCTTTCCGTAGCAACTTAGTCAATGGTGCTGCAATCAGAGAAAATCCTTCAACAAATCTTCTTTAGTACCCCGTCAGACCAAGAAAACTCCGAATCTCTGCCATCGACTTAGGCGGCTTCCAATCCAACACCGCTTCAATTTTTCGAGGGTCAACCCTAATCCCCTCTGCCGATACCACGTGGCCTAGGAAAGTAACTTCATTTAGCCAAAACTCACACTTACTGAATTTGGCATACAACTGCTTCCCCCTCAGAATTTGTAAAACCACTCGCAGATGAGCATCATGCTCCTCCTTCAACTTTGAATAAACCAAGATATCATCTATAAACACCACGACACACCGATCTAGGTAAGGTTAGAACACTCGGTTGATCATGTCCATGAATGCTGCTGGTGTGTTGGTAAATCTAAATGGCATCACTATGAATTCGTAGTGACCATAGTGAGTTCTAAAAGCCATCTTGTGAATATCTGTCTCCTTGACCTTAAGCTGATGGTATCCTGGTCTCAGATCTATCTTCGAAAAGATTGAGGCCCCCTTCAACTGATCGGACAAGTCATCGATCCTGGGCAACGGGTATTTGTTCTTGATGGTTAACCTATTCAACTGACGATAGTCAATGCACATGCGCATTGAACCATCTTTCTTCTTAACAAATAACACCGACGCTCTCCAAGGCGACACACTTGGTCGAATAAACCCTCTATCTAACAACTCCTGGATTTGTGCTTTCAATTTCACCAACTCCTTCGGTGCCATCCTATATGGAGCGATAGATACTGGCACGATTCCTGGTAGAAGATCGATTCCAAACTCCACTTCACGATCTGGAGGTAATCCCGAAAGCTCTTTGGGGAAGACATCAGAAAACTCCTTCACCGTCCTAACATCCCAGACAGTTAAGTCTTTGGCTTCTAGAGCCCGAACAAACTTCAGAATCGCCTCGCACCCTTTTCTTACTATCTTTTCTGCTCTTAAAGCAGACACCACATTTGACAAACCATCCCCCCTTTCTCCTATCACCAGCACTTCGCCACCCTCAATGGTCTTTAACACCATACGCTTGGCTGCACAATCCAAGTTCGCTTGATACCTCACCAGCCAATCCATGCCTAAAATTAAATCAAATTCCCTGAACGAGAATTCCATCAGATTCACTAGGAAAGTTATTCCTTAAACTTCTAAAAGTACCTCCCGATAGAGTTTATCCATTACTACAGATCGTCCTAACGGGCTAATTACAGTCATTACCCTATGGGTAGTCTCAGATTCTAACCTTAAAGTTCCAGATACACTACTAGCTACATACGAATGTGTCGACCCAATGTCAATCAAGGCAGTGTAAGGTAAGCTAAAAGTTAAAAACGTATCGGTTAAGACATCCGATGCGTCAGCCTCCCTCGACGTCTGCAGCATAAACTAACCCCGATTATCTCACCTCAGTGTTTTTGCTCCCCTACCTAAAGCTCCACGACCCCGACCAGAACTATTATTGCCTCTGGCTGGACCACGACCTCTCTGAGGCTACTGACCTCCTCTGCCCGATTGAACATTCTCTTGACATGTGAGCCCTTCACTGCCCCGTTACTACGGACAGTTTCTAACTTAGTGGTCCGTAGCTCCACACCTAAAGCACTTCCCACTGCCCGCCCAACACTCACCTACATGGAATTTACCACATCGAGCACACTTTTGTGTCTGGTTAGCAGCAGCAGGTCTCTCTTCCCGTTTCGACCCATCTGACCTAAGTCTCTTCTGATTACGCTCGGCTGACCCTGAAGGTCTAACATTCTTCTTATTCCCACTCTTATCTCTATCCCAATTCAGTTTTTCGGTCCACTTTACCTCCTCGGCTATCTTAGCCTTTTCCACTAGGACAACAAGTTCCTTTTCCCGCTATAGGGCTATCAAAACACGCAAATCATCCCTCAGACCATCTTCGAACCGGACGCAACGTTCATGTTCTGTGGCTATAATCCCTCGGGCATATCGACTAAGGCGTAAGAATTCAGCTTCATACGCAGCCACTAACCTACTCCTTTGAACCAGGTTCAGGAATACTCTGTGCTGCGCATCCACATAACTCGATCCAATGTACTTACTTTGAAATGCCATTTTGAAAAGATCCAGGTGATACGGTCAGCCACTGTACCATCCTTAACCGTAAGCCACCATTGATATGCTTCGTCCCGTAAGAGAGATACAGCCCCTTTCAACTTCTCCTCCTCCGTGAAATCCAAATCATCCATTATGTGTTCCACTGCCTCCAACCAATACTCAGCTGAACTCGGAGCTATACCAGAAACTCCCCTAAACACTTCTGCCCTATTGGCTCTAAGTCATTCCGGCACAGATTTTTGGGCTCTTGTGCCCATACCTACCCCAGCAACCCTCTCTAAAACTCATAGCATTGCCTGAGATATAGCATCATCTCTGGCCGTCTGATCTTGAAATTCTGCCTCCACAGCTGGTGGCACTAGTACTTTATTCCCTAACTCGTGACCAGACCCTACAGGTTCTGACACAGCAATCCTACCTCTACCTCGGCCACACACACCACGTCCCCTAGTGCTCATTCTACCGTTCACGATTTATCTGATTAAAAATTTTATGAATTATTAATACTTTCTTCCACTGATTAATAACGAACAGTCTTATAGAAAGTAGTTTTAACAGTAGTTCTTTCGAATTCGAATTCTATCGACAAAGTTTAGTTCCCAGGTCTGTATTTCCTAGTTCTAAAATACACATTCAATTAACATCCATCACACATCAACATAAAAGCAGCATCCATGAACTTACATTCGTCACCTAGGGGTATTTTCGTCATTTCACTACCCATGGGTATTTTCATAATTTTAACCTATAGGGGTATTTTTGTAATTTTCCAAAATAGGGTATCTTGGTGATTTTACAAAATAGGGGTATTTTGGTAATTTTACAATCTGGGGGTATTTAGGTAATTTTATAAATTTTGGTAACCTTACAAATCCAGGGGTATCTTGGGAAATTTTCACAAATCAAGGGTATTTCAGAAATTTTACAAACTAGGGATATTTTAGTAATCTTTACGAAATAGAGTGACTGGTCCCTTTCGGGTTTTAATCATAAATTTTGGCCCGTCAATAAGTCCTTATGGCTAAGGTGAACAGTCACTACGCAACAGGTAGGATTCTAGAAAAAAGGAGGTGAGTCACTAGGACCGCTTAAATACGAAGCTCTTCTTGGATCCAATCCTAGACATGCGTATGCCTGTTTCTATACCCTAACCCCGTGATTTATTCACAGACATGCTTAATTAGAATTAAGTCTTATGAGATTTGAAGAGTTGTTTAATCTAAACCTAAGTTCCATTAACACTATCATACTAGTCTACATCCATAATGCCCAACAAACCAACATACATATCATATCAAGAGTTTAGAATACCTACCTGCGTGGATCGGTGTCGGTAGACTCGAAGGCCATATCTCAACCAAAGCTTTTCTCAAACTTACATTATTTTTATAAATCACTACTAGACCCATTTCATAGCCCGAGCTTTACAACTGGGCTCTGATACCAAAATGTAACACCCTAAACCCAGCCCAAATGTCATGATCGGATCTGGAATACTACGGGTTACAGTTAAAAACTTTTGCCTTGTCGGTTTTGGAAATCGTAAGTTGACTAGATAATAATTGAATAAACAAGTGACATTTGAAGAAAACCTTGTATTTTTCCCTTTTACGAGTTCAAAAAATCCCATTTTATTATTTCTTATAATAAAACCTTTGACATAATTTCAAAAGTTGCAAGTATCAAAAACTACTTAGTTGAATATTATACTAGGGGCCTTATTACATAAATATTCCCCCAAAAAAATTAAACCAAAATAAAATAGAGCACTTCGAACGAAAATAAATTCGTATGGCCCCTCGAGTCCGCCTCGGCCCCCATGTCTACGACCTACTGTTCACCTGAAATGTTGGGAAAAAATTAAAGGTTGAGTCACCAAGACACAGTGTATAAATCCTGAAACACACAACGACTTGAGACCCACAAACACATTATGGGCCTCGGCCCATTCATAATGGCAACAAACATAAATACTTTTTACATGATAAATGGTAAATGGCCCAACCCATCCTAAAAGTCCATCCCCTACACACCAACCCGTACCAACCATCACACCTCAGGGATTTCTACAATCAGCCCGCCAACTGCTACACACCATATCGACAGCCGTACTGCCTATTCCTATTAATCAGGAATCATTTAAACGTGGCTTGGCCACCGATCACTATGTGACTTGAAATTTGAATTCGTGGTTTAACCACCGATCACCAAGTGACCTATCATGCTCTCCCCCTTCATTATCATAATCCCACCCCATGCATACACAAAAAAAAGGAAAGAAATTGAAAACATCACACCATCTACAAGGAAACAGGATTTCTTATATATCGAATCTAACGAGAATCTAAAGAGAATCCCTTACCTTGAAATTCCTAAAAAGTGATATGAGATTCAGGGACTAGTGTTTCTGGCTTTTAGATCTAAGAGATCTACTTCAATTCCTGCCGTCGCCCAAAATAAGAACATGAAAAGAGTGGAAACGTTATGTAATATTTGGGATTTAGGGGTTATACGTTTTAATTCATATTTATGTAGTAGCATGCTTAGTGTGTTGTTTGTGTGTGTTTGGGGGCTTTGGGAACCTTGGGGTGTAGGTAGAAGCCTTAGGAAAATATTAGACTTTAAACCTTTAAGGGAGAGCTTAGAGAGCTAAGCCTTAAGAAAATTTGCATGTGGATTATGACACAAGAGCTCAGCTGGTAAAGTGGTAGGGGAGGCACCATTTAGAGCACAAGAGAGTGACGCCTTAGGGAGTGAGAAGGGGGCCTAGGTTCGAGCAACAAGGGAAGTTTTTTTAGAGGTTCTTTTGCGTCAAGAGGAGTGCAGAGTTGGACGGCACATGGACTCTGAATGGATGAACATTGGACCTGGTCAAGGCACTTGAAAATTCGGCTAAGAAGGGAGATAAGTGTTGACTCATTCAAACTCATTTGAATGAGTGGAAAAGAGAAGAAATAGGAGGAAAAGAAGGAATCTGATACAGATAAGAAGAGTTGGCCGAATAGAGGGTCTTGGTGTGGCATTTTCGGCCAAGGGGAGGAGTGTCTATGCTAGGGGCTTTAGGTGCCGAAATAAGGTGAGTGAGTGGCCATTTTTCTCCCTTTTGAAAGCTTTCTTCTCATCTCTGCTTTTGCCAAAATCTTGCACCCTTTTCTTCTCTTTTGACCAAAAGCCGAAAATGAAAGAACCAATTGTGCATCTTCTCCTCATCTTATTTTCTTTTTTCTTTCCTTCATTCACTCTCTAAAAGCCGAAACCTACCCTCTCATTCCCACTAGAACCGAAACCAGACAAGACTTCAACCTCTCTTCTTCTTTCTTGCATCGAATCTTGCATCTTTAAAAGCTGAAGAAACCTTTTTCCACTTGCTAAGACCTTAACCAATTTGCTCACTTGTCACTAAAGCTGAATCCCACATCTTTTTCCATCACTCTCCATAGCCGATTTCATCTCTACCCTTTTGAAACCGATTCCTTTTCTATTTCCCTCTCAAAGCTGATCAGTCTTCTATTGTGGCCGAATCTCTCTGTGTTTCCAGCAAAAGTGTTTGATTGATATCAATATTACGGTAAGAGTTAATTGTCATTCGGTCTCTCCTTCTTTTCCCTTTGGTTAACTGAAATCAAGGACACTAATCCCTTTTATTCTTTTGGCCAAAACCATGAAGGTGGGTTTCGAGATCTTTGTAGCCGATGATTAGAAGGAGATCTTTCAGGATTTGGATATTCAAGGCAAGCAAATCAGGACCTTAGGCCGAAGGCCACTTACTTTTGTCTATTAATGTTAGAATCCAATCTAACATGGTTCATATAGGGATTTCGACAACTTTCAAGGACAGGTGTCGATTTTTAGGATTTAATCGAGTAAGGGGGAGTTTGATCGAGATAAAGAAAGAGTCTCGAGATTCAGATCAATTTCGGTAAGAATCTTTAGATAAGTTATGTATTTTCGTTTAGATGTTTACGTATCGATTAATCGGGTTTCTGATTAAGTGATATTCGATGGATGCGAGTACTAGTGGAGGAGAGAAAGGGGTAGTTTCTACCCCTGGATTCAAGACATTCGGTTTCTGATGCGTGATTGGCCACCGGTTGTGGGCGGCGTCGAGAAAGGATAATCAAATCATTGTGATCCACGCAAGCGAAAGTGTTAGTATCAAAACGTGGTTCTCAGTGTTATCAGGTGTGTAACCCCACCCTAATTCCCGATTATTAATAATAATGTTAAATATGTGTTAATAAGGCTATGAATAAGTATGGCTATGGGTACCATTCAATGGTACAGTGTATTCAGGTACGTTACCCCTAACACTCTGTTAAACAATGGTTACAAACATTGATATGAAAACATGTGTAATTCTTTATGGCCTTGGGGTAAGGTGTATCGCATGATATCTGCATATTTTGTATGTTGCATGGGCATGAGGGTGATAATGTAAAGGGGAAGTATTCTGGTGGTTTTACCACATTATCCGGTGACTTATGTCACAATATCATGTATCTGGTGACCTTGTCACATTATCGGTGGCTATGCCACGTATTAAGGGCGATGAGCAGTTGACTGCAGCGACTGCCTTCGAGAGTTTGTAGCGGATGGAGGGTCAATTTAGTAATCTCCATTGGTGTGACTGGCTGGTATAGGTGGTGTGTAGAGGTTGGATATCTAGGTGGGTTCGGGTTGCATCATTGTTTTTATATACATGTGATTTAATATGCTGTGATAGGGGCTTATGGCCCGATGATGATTCCGGATAGGCTTCGCCCAAATTGTTATGATAAAGGCTATAATCGATTGGGAACCTGTGTGGGTTGTTACACATTGAGTCTGTTGACTCACCCTTCGTGGGCTAACATTTTGCAGGTGATACATAGTACAGTGGACCGAGTCAACAGGGACTATGTGGTGGCCATGCTCAGCAAAATTTCGGGTTTTCATATAATGGAACTCTTTTCATTTTCTTTCAGGATTTATTTTGGTTTTTAAGATTTAATAAGGCCATCACTTAGCTGCTTAATTTTGCGTATTAAATTTTATTTCCATACGATAATCAACAAACAAGTAACTAAATATTTTTCTCAAAGTAACACCAGTGTTTTATCATTCAATCAAACTAACGTTTTTTTTAAAGGAACTCTAAAATCTGGCAAACCCCTTTTGAGTATGAAAGAAACGATTTTAACAAAATACAAACTCGAATGGCAGCTCGGTTCCCAACTCAATTAAAGTTTTGACCTGGTTTTGAATTGACTTATTTTATAAGAGGACGAAACAAAATTAAGTTAAGTTTTCTTAAGGAACATGTCAGATCCGATCGGGGCTTGTAGGCTGGGTTTAGGGTGTTTCAATTTGGTATCAGAGCCCGATTCAAAACTCAGCTTTGAGGCTTTTTGGGCCCAAAACGTTTTTCGAAAGTGAGTTTTACTAAAAGATGATCAGGTTTTCTGGCATGGCACCTGTGTCTCCGGCCCGAAGTCCACCACGTAAGTACCCCTAATCATTCTGTGATTTGTATGTGGAAGAAATAGGTATTACGGGATCGTAGATTAGTAGATTAGGAGCTATTGAACCCTAGGATTAGCTTACTCCAACACAAAATTACATAAGACTTAACTTATTTCACCAAACCCGGGAATAAGTCATGGAGTTTAAGTGTGGTAATAAACATGTGCATGTCTAGGCATGGATTTCAAATGAGCTTGGTATTTAAGTAGTCCTAGCGACTCACCTCCTCTTTTCTAGAATCCTACCTGGTGCGCAGTGATTGTTCACCTTAACCGTGAGGACTTGTTAACGGGCCAAATCTATAAATAAAATCGAAAGGGATCAAACACTCGATTTTACGAAATAATCAAATTACCTCGATTTGCAAAATTACCGAGGTACCTCGATTTGTAGAAATTACTAAAATACCCCCAGTTTATGAAAATAACATACTACCCTCGATTTTTACCAAAATACCCCTATTTTGCAAAAATACCAAAACCCCTATTTTACAAAATTACAAGATACCCCTAATTTGAAAATTACCAAAATGCCCCTATAGGACAAATTATGGAAATACCCCTGGGTTGGGAACGGACGAAAATGTTCAAAGTGGTGAACGTGTGTAGTAGATGCTATTGATGAATGAATGTGATTCTCTGAATTAGGGTAGAAAACTTGAAACGAAAACTTTGTAATGATCAAAAGAACTACTACTAAACTTCTTTACATAAAACTTGTTCGTGGGTAATCAGTGGAACGAAGCTAATGCATAAAACTTCTTAAAGCAGATTAAATAGTAATACTCACGGGCATGGCAGAGGCAAAATCACTGTGTCTGAACTAGCAAGATCTGGACATGGGTCTGGGAACGAGATACCGTTACCATCGGTTGGAGAAGCAGAATTCCAGGACCAAACCGGAGGAGATGATGCAATATCCCAGGCGATGTTGCGAGTGTTGGAAAGAGTTGCTGAAGCAGGTCTAGGTGGAGGGGCTCAGAAGTTAGTGCTTGAACGACTGCGAGCAAACGGAGCTGAGATGTTCGGGGGGCCTCTGGGGTGGCCCCAAATGTTGCTGAATATTGGTTGGAAGCAGTCGAAAGGATTATAGACGATCGGATCGCATGGTGAAGAAAAAAGCGAAAGGGCGGTGTCACTACTTGGGATGAGGCGATCAGTGGTGGCTCACTGTTAGAGAGGGCACCCAGGTGGACCAGATTGATTGGGAGTATTTCAAGATGATGTTCTAAGGGAAGTACGTAGGAGCAAGTTATGTGGATGCTAAGAGGAAGACGTTCTTGAACCTGGTACAAGGGGGCAAATCCATAGCTGAGTATGAAGCAAAATTTTTCGTTTGAGCCGATATACTCGGGAAATCATGTCGACCGATTATGAACTCTGCGTACGGTTCGAAGATGGGCTTCGAGATGAATTGAGGGTGTTAATAGCTCCATAGCGAGAGAAGGACTTCGCGGTATTGGTTGAAAAAGTGAAAATAGTCGAGGAGGTGAAGCGTACCGAGAGGCAGAATCGAGACAAGGTCAAGGTAAAAACAAGAGGGGTTATGGATCATCGGGGTCATCCGGAGTTTCGAAAAAGACCTAGAGTTGATGGGCATGAGATCGACGAAGTTGCTATGGGAGATCGATGTCGTGTGTGCTTAATGTGGAAAGATGCACTCGGGGAGTGTTGGAAGAAGACAAGGGGATGTTTTAAGTGTGGGTTCAAAGACCATGTGATTAGAAACTATCCATTGAAATAGATGAGAGCCACCAAAGAAGTCGTGGTTTTAATCAAATTGGAAGAGGTGGACAGCAGCCACTGCAGGGTCGTGGTCCGGTTGGCAGAGGTAATGGTTCTGGTAGAGGTCGCGAGACACCGAGCAGAGGTGTTGGTAACACGGAGGCGAGACAGCCAGGTATGGTGTATGCAGTTCATCGGAGGGAAGATGGTGACGCACCAGACGTCATAACCGGTACGTTCTTTATAGCTGACAAGCCTTTCTTTGCTTTAATTGATGTTGGCTCGACCCACTCATATGTTGCATGTAGAATAGCTGAAACATTAGGTGTGGCATCTGAACTGTCTATTAGGAAGATGACTGTAGTGAGCCCGTTAGGTCAAACGGTAGTGGTGAATAGGATATTCCAGAGTGTGCCTCTAGAGATTCAAGGAGTGGTATTTCCTGCCGACTTGATGGAATTACCTTTTAGGGAATTTGATCTCATTCTGGGCATGGATTGGCTAGTAGAACATCGTGCTAAATTGGATTGCACAACTAAGCGAATAGAGTTGAGGACTCCGGAGGATGAGGAGATAATTATGATAGGAGAAAGAAAAAACTATTTGTCTAACGTAGTCTCCACGTTAAAGGCTGATAAGATGGTGCGAAAAGGGTGTAAGGCATTTCTGGCCTTCATTAGTGCTTTGGATACAAAAGAAGAGAGGGTTAGTGGAGTTAGAACAGTAAGAGAATTCATGGATGTCTTCCCAAAGGAGCTGCCAGGGTTACCCCCGGACAGGGAGGTGGAGTTCGGAATTAATTTACTGCCAGGTACAACTCCTGTGTCAATTGCTCCGTACAGAATGGCACCCAAGGAGTTGGTAGAGCTCAAGGCCTAGATCCAAGAGTTACTCGATCGTGGGTTTATCCGACCCAGTGTATCTTCGTAGGGGGCGCCGGTGTTGTTCGTGAAAAAGAAGGACAAGACTATGCGTATGTGCATAGATTACCGGTAGTTGAATAAGCTGACGATAAAAAACAAGTACCTGTTGCCGAGGATTGATGACTTGTTTGATCAGCTCAAGGGGGCTGCGATATTTTCAAAAATAGATCTAAGGTCGGGATATCATCAGCTTAAGGTGAAGGAAGCAGATATCCATAAGACAGCTTTTTGGACTAGATACGAGCATTATGTGTTCTTAGTAATGCTGTTCGAATTGATGAATGCCCCAGCTGCATTCATGGATATGATGAATCAGATTTTTCAACCCTACTTGGATCAGTTCTTTGTTGTGTTTATAGACGACATCCTGGTATATTCCAAGTCAGAGGAAGAGCATGATGCGCATCTCCGGGTAGTGCTGCAGGTTCTAAGGGAAAAGAAGTTATAGGCCAAGTTCAGCAAATGCGAATTCTGGTTAAAGGAAGTTGCATTTTTAGGACATGTGGTATCCGCGGAAGGGATAAGGGTAGATCCTCAGAAAATTGAAGCGGTGCTAGATTGGAAACCACCTAAGTCTATGGCAGAGGTTCGCAGTTTCTTAGGGTTAGCAGGCTACTACAGGAGATTTGTTGAAGGGTTCTCGTCGATAGCAGCACCTTTGACGAAGTTGTTGAGAAAGGAGGTACCTTTCGTGTGGGCGGATAAGCAGCAGGAGAGTTTTGAGAGGCTTAAGAGAGTATTGACAGAGGCTCCGGTTTTGATTCAGCCTAAAGAAGGGAAAGACTTTATGGTGTATTGTGATGCTTCTCACACAGGATTGGGATGTGTTCTAATGCAAGATAGGAAGGTGGTCGCTTACGCGTCTCGGCAATTAAGGCCACATGAGGTTAACTATCGGATGCATGACCTAGAGTTGGCTGCGGTAGTATTTGCTCTAAAAGTGTGGAGGCACTATTTGTATGGAGAAAGGTCGGTGATTTACACAGACCACAAGAGTCTGAAATATTTGTTAACTCAGAAGGAGCTGAATTTGAGACAGCGAAGGTGGGTGGAGTTGTTGAAAGACTATGACTGTTCAATAGAGTATCACCCGGGCAAGGTACATGTAGTGGCAGATGCCCTAAGTCGGAAAGTGGTGTTGATCTGAGGGCAATGTTTGCACATCTTAGCCTTTATGATGATGAAAGTTTGCTAGCAGAGTTACAGGTGAAACCAACATGGTTGAGTCAGGTGAGAGAAAAATAGTTGGTAGATGACGATCTGAGTGCCAAGCTACTGTAAGTGCAGAATGGGAATTGGAAGACTATGGTGTAAATAGTGACGGAGTGCTGTGTTTTTGAGGTAAGGTCTGTATGCCGAAGGATGAGGAGTTAAGGCAGAGAATTCTTTGAGAATCGCATAGTAGCCCTTATGCTATGCATCCTGGAGGAAGTAAGTTATACAGGGATCTACGGGATCAGTTTTGGTGGCCTAGTCTAAAACGGAAAGTTACAGAATTTGTGGGAAGTGCTTAACATGTCGTGAGTTAAAGTTTGAACACCAAGTACCTTCGGGGTTGCTTCAGCCAATAAAGATTCCGCAGTGGAAGTGGGAGAGAATTACAATGGACTTCATTAGTGGGCTTCCCCTTACGCCTACTAAGAAGGATTCGGTATGGGTGATTTTGGATTGGTTGACAAAGTCTACACATTTCATACCGGTGCGGGTTGATTATTCGCTGCAAAGGTTGGCAAAGTTGTATGTGGCGAAATTGTGAGACTGCACGGGGTACCGGTGTTGATTATATCAGATAGGGATCTGAGGTTTACGTCTCAGTTTTGGAGAGCACTGTATTAGGTACTAGGCACTAGGTTAGACTTCAGTATGGCATTTCATCCGCAGACGGACGACTAGTCTGAACGGGTAATTTAAGTATTAGAGGATATGTTGCGGGGTTGCGTGATAGACTTTAGAGGAAGTTGGGAGGAGTTCTTGCCTTTAGCGGAGTTTGCATACAATAATAGCTATCCAGCAAGTATTCGGATGGACCGTATGAGGCACTGTATGGACGAAAGTGTCGCACTCCTACATGTTGGACAGAATTAGGGGAACGTCATGTTTTGGGTCCGGAGATTGTGGCAAAATCGGAAGAAAAGGTTAAGGTAATTTGAGCACAGTTGAAGGAGGCATCTGACAAAAAAAAGTCGTATGCAGATCTCAAGCGGAAGGAGATAGAGTTTGCAGTGGGGGATAAGGTGTTTCTGAAAGTTTCACCATGGAAGAAGGTGATGAGATTTGGTTGCAAGGGTAAGCTAAGTCCCAGGTTTATAGGGCCTTATCGATTTTGAAACGGGTTGGACTAGTGGCGTACCAGTTAGAGTTGCTCTTGGAATTAAAGCAGATGCATGATGTGTTTCACGTTTCGATGCTACGGCGTTACCGATCAGATCCATCGCATGCGGTACCAGTGGAAGAAGTGGTGTTGAGACTAGACTTATATTGCGAGGAAGAGCCGATTCAGATTTTGGAATAGGATGTGAAAGTATTACGTAGGGAATCAGTTCCTCTAGTCAAAGTGTTATGGCAGAACCATGGATCAGAAGAAGCTTCATGGGAGCCGAGGAAGCAATGCGACAAAGAATACCTCACCTATTCTAGCTGTAATTTGGTAGAAATTATTTTTAAGGGGGGTAGAACTGTAATATCTGGGATTTAGGGGTTATACATTTTAACTCATATTTATGTAGTAGCATGCTTAGTGTGCTATTTGTGTGTGTTTGGGGGCTTTGGGAACCTTGGGGTGTAGGTAGAAGCCTTAGGAAAATATTGGACTTTAAACCTTTAAGGGAGAGCTTAGGGAGCTAGGCCTTAAGAAAATTTGCGTGTGGGTTATGACACAAGAGCTCAGCTGGTAAAGTGGCAGGGGAGGCGCCACTTAGAGCACAAAAGAGTGACACCTCAGGGAGTGAGAAGGGGGGCCTAGGTTCGAGCAAAGAAGGAAAGTTTTTTGGAGGTTCTTTTGCGTCAAGGGGAGTGTAGAGTTGGACGGCACAGAGACTCCAAATGGATGAGCATTGGACCTAGTCAAGGCACTTGAAAATTCGGCTAAAAAGGGAGATAAGTGTTGACTCATTCAAACTCATTTGAATGAGTGGAAAAGAGAAGAAATAGGAGGAAAAGAAGGAATCTAATAGAGAGAAGAAGAGTTGGCCGAATGGACGATCTTGGTGTGGCATTTTTGGCCAAGGGGAGGAGTGTCTATGTTAGGGGCTTTAGGTGCCGAAATAAGGTGAGTGAGTGGCCATTTTTCTCCCTTTTGAAAGCTTTCTTCTCATCTCTACTTTTGCCGAAATCTTGCACCCTTTTCTTCTCTTTTGACCAAAAGTCGAAAGTGAAAGAACCAATTGTGCATCTTCTCCTCGTCTTATTTTTTTTCTTTCCTTCATTCACTCTCTAAAAGCCGAAACCTACTCTTTCATTCCCACTAGAACCGAAACCAGACAAGACTTCAACCTCTCTTCTTCTTCCTTGCATCGAATCTTCCATCTTCAAAAGTCGAAGAAACCTTTTTCCATTTGCTAAGACCTTAACCGATTTGCTCATTTTTCACTAAAGCCGAATCCCACATCTTTTGCGATCACTCTCCATAGCCGATTTCATCTCTACCCCTTTTGAAACTGATTCCTTTTCTATTTCCCTCTCAAAGTCGATCAATCTTCATTGTGGTGAATCTCTCTCGTGTTTCCAAAGAAAGGTGTTCGATTGATATCAATATTACGATGAGGTTAATTGTCATTCGGTCTCTCCTTCTTTTCCCTTTGGTTAGCCAAATCAAGGACACTAATCCTTTTATTCTTTTGGTTGAAACCATAAAGGTGGGTTTCGGGATCTTTGTAGCCATTTATTAGAAGGAGATCTTTCGGGATTTGGATATTCAAGGTAAGCAAAGCAGGACCTTAGGCCAAAGGCCACTTACTTTGTCTATTAATGTTAGAATCGAATCTAACATGGTTCATATAGGGATTCCGAAAACTTTCAAGGACAGGTGACGATTTTTGGGATTTAATAGAGTAAGGGGGAGTTTGATCGAGATAAAGGAGGAGTCTCGGGATTCAGATTTATTTTGATAAGAGTATTTAGATAAGTTATAGATGTGTTTTCATTTAGATGTTTACGTATCAATTAATCGGGTTTCTGATTAAGTGATATTTGATGGATGCGAGTACTAGTGGAGGAGAGAAAGGGTAGTCCCTACCCCTGGATTCAAGAGATGTTCAGTTTTTGTGGTACGTGATTGGCCACCGGGTTGTGGGCTAGCATCGAAAAGGGATAAGCAAATCACTGTGATCCCTGTAAGCGAAAATGTTAGTATCGAAAATGTGGTTCTCAGTGTTATCAGGTGTGTAACCCCACCCTAATTCCCGATTACTAATAATAATGTTAAATATGTGTTAATAAGGCTATGAATAAGTATGGCTATGGGTACCATTCAATGGTACAGTGTATTCAGGTACGTTACCCCTAACACTCTGTTAAACAATGGTTACAAACATTGATATGAAAACATGTGTAATTCTTTATGGCCTTGGGGTAAGGTGTATCGCATGATATCCGTATATTTTGTATGTTGCATGGGCATGAGGGTGATAATGTAAAGGGGAAGTATTTTGGTGGTTTTACCACATTATCCGGTAACTTATGTCACAATATCATGTATCCAGTGACCTTGTCACATTATTGGGTGGCTATGCCACGTATTAAGGGCGATGAGCAGTTGACTGCAGCGACTGCTTTCGAGGGTGTGTAGTGGATGGAGGGTCGATTTAGTAATCCCCATTGGTGGACTGGCTGGTACGGGTGGTGTGTAGAGGTTGGATATCTAGGTGGGTTCGGGTTGCATCATTGTTTTTATATGCATGTGATTTAATATGCTGTGATATGGGCTTATGGCCCGATGATGATTCCGGATGGGCTTCGCCCAAATTGTTATGATAAAGGCTATAATCAATTGGGAACCTGTGTGGGTTGTTACACATTGAGTCTGTTGACTCATCCTTCGTGGGCTAACATTTTGCAGGTGATACATAGTGCAGTGGACCGGGTCAGCAGGGACTATGTGGTGGCCATGCTCATTAAAATTTCAGGTTTTCATATAATGAAACTCTTTTCGCTTTCTTTCGGGATTTATTTTGGTTTTTAAGATGTAATAAGGCCATCACTTAACTGCTTAATTTTGCGTATTAAATTTTATTTCCATACGATAATCAACAAACAAGTAACTAAATATTTTTCTCAAAGCAACACCAGTGTTTTATCATTCAATCAAACTAACGTTTTTTTAAAGGAACTCTAAAATCTGGCAAACCCCTTTTGAGTATGAAAGAAACGGTTTTAACAAAATACAAACTCAAATGGCAGCTTAGTTCCCAACTTGATTAAAGTTTTGACCTGGTTTTGAATTGACTTATTTTATAAGAGGACAAAACAAAATTAAGTTAAGTTTTCTTAAGGAACATGTCAGATCCGGTCGGGGCTTGTGGGCCGGGTTTGGGGTGTTTCACGTTAGACCGAACCTTAATAGCCACCTGGCTTTGATTCTCAAAAACCAAAAGAGAAAGGAATAGATATGAGGAAATTGGTTCTTACCTTCATAGGGAAATCGGCAACTCCAAGAAGATCTCAGTTTTATGGAGAATTCGGCACAAGAGGAAAAGAATGGAAAAAGAAAGTGAAGTGAGAGGTTTCGGCTTTTGAAGAAATCAAAAGAAAAGAAATTACAGAGAACGACTGAGAGTTTCGACACAGAGAATGAGGAAAAGAATAGGGTTCAAATGCCGGAATTGAAGAGATACCACCCCTATTTATAGAGAATTTCGGCACTTACTTATCAAAACCCGAAAGTGCCCTTCCTGATAACTAACAATTAATCAAATAATAGGGGAAATTTTGGCACCCCTCTGCCATAAAGAAACCGATTTCTTTCCCCCTCTAGAAGATGGAATTTCGGCCAACACTGCTCTCAGCAGATAGCTCCTATCTTTTCTCCTTTATCTTAATCTATTCATACCTTTAGAAGAGGCCTAAACAACACCACCTCTCCCTACTATTATCAGCACAATATCCACAATATCCCAATCATTAAATCCCTCCTAAAATTAAGCCTCATTGCCGTCCCCCTCCTTGCTCCTTTTAAGTGCCGAAAATGGCCCAAAGACATGGGCTCCTTGTGGCTAAAACTTGGGC
This sequence comes from Gossypium rotundifolium, assembly GCA_025506655.1. Taxonomy (NCBI): domain Eukaryota; kingdom Viridiplantae; phylum Streptophyta; class Magnoliopsida; order Malvales; family Malvaceae; genus Gossypium; species Gossypium rotundifolium. The sequence goes on from CP106724.1 coordinate 150,596,272, forward strand.
CTCACCTCCTGCTATTGGCGCCAACCTATAACTCCTCTGCAACACCACATACTACCGGGCACAAGCCCATTTTGCAACCTAAAGCTCCGATACCATCCCAAACAAGAATTTTAACCAAGGATTCGGCCCAATCCTGGGCCCAATTTAAACCCCTAACACTCAAATTAACACATTAAACATATCCACCCACTAAACGCATAGGCCTAATAATTCAGGATGTTACATAACTCCTTAAAGATAAATGCTAGCAAAATCATTACACAAAAACTATTTTTATCCACCTCCTTAACCAAATTCCCAGCTAATCGTGCATATACAACTCTCAAATAGTCCCCCCAAAACTTGGCAATTTATTGATTAACACCAAGTTATTTTAGATTTAAAATATGTAAGTCACTAGGGATTAATACAAACAACAATTGCTACATAAAGTAGCTAAATTACTCGAAAAAATTAGTCATTCATCTACATTTTTCCAGCACAACGAAACACCTCAAAAACCAGTCCCTAACTTTATTATAATTTAACAATATAATCATTCTATTAGTTGGGCCTAACATCAATGGTTCCAAAAATACAAAATTTACCAAAATTGGAGACTAAAAACTCTTACATGCATTCAAAGTCAGTAACAAAAAGCAAAGCTTTCTCCAAAGCTTTCCATGGTTTTCAGCAGCAACAAGAAAGAAGAAAAACACCCCTCTCCCCCGCTAACCTTCTTTTTATTTTATTTTATTTAATATCCCTTTATTAACATTTTCCTTTGTTTTATTAATAAAGTAATAAATATAATATAACTATCATCTAATACATGATGATACTCATACTTTTCCACTATCAAAATCTACAAAAACAATGGTCTATTTATTTAATAAGTCCTTCAATATAGATTCACCTTATAATTTAGTATTGATTCTTATTTTTATCACTTATTTGATTTAGTCCCTTTATTTTAATTAAACACTCTTTCTTCAAAACTACATAATCAAAATTTAATTCACTTCTAATATAATAACTCGCAATAACAAAAAATTTAATTCACTTCTAATATAACTCGCAAATATTTTTATTAAATATTTACAAGTCTAGTTTAGGGAAAAGAGGTCCCTATACCTTAAATTCCAAAACCATCGACTTTAGAACTGATACATTTGTATCTTGTCTAACTTTCTAATAATTAAAATTATTAGACCAAACTTCAATATAATACTGTAATATCCTCGCAAATATTAATAAATAATATTCACTGATCCTATCATAGGAAACAGTATTCTGAAACCACCGTTTTCGACTTCATTGACTTTCGGGTTGTTACAGAAAATCAGTACCTTTTTAGCATTATGTTTCTCTTCAAAATTTAAAACCCAGCATTTTATCTATATTTTACACCCCGAGTATTGATACTCAAGAATTGGTATCGATACCAAAATGAGCTACTGTTTTCCTGCACATTTGTTTCAACATAGGGGTATCGATACTAAGACCCCAATTACCGATACCTCTGTATAAAATAGCAAAAAATTACAGCAAAATAGGGCATAATACACACACAAATGTTTACCCCTTCAACATGCATAAATGGACACACCATACAACATTAAAATGACCACAATTATAGTCACAATTCAACTTCTCAACTTCAAATATTCTAACTAAAGCAATACCAATAGAATAATGATAAACATTCATCAAATCCTAAAAGTTTATAAACATATCAAAATATCAAAGACATAATATGCATATTTAGCTAACATTCTAGCCATATTGCCTTTATTTCCACAGTATAAAAGAACAATAACATCACCTACTCAATTTACTAAGCCTAACTTGGATCAATTCCTTGGAATTTCCACACCCCTCACACCGCAACGCTAACTTTCTGCAAGGTTTGAAAAGAGTAGGTGAGCTTAAACAAGCTTAGTGAATGAACGAAAAAACCACAAAATAAACATGATGCCATGTGTTAAATGAAAACGATCAAAGAATAATTACTTACATAATTTACTATAATGACATACTACAATACTCATACAATATCTACCAACTCATCTAGCTTTACAATCAAATTTAAGCTTACATCACATTTTATAGAATCACATTTAACGATAAATTAGAACTTGAAGCTATGAAACATAAAAGTCGGCTCTATCACTACATATTGGATACTCGGATCTCCAACACACCATTGACTCGATGAGTTAAACATACCCCAAAAGCATAGCATTTAGCTAATACTCTCAAACACACCAACATATCTCGGTAAATAGTGCTGAGCTCACATTCCCTTATCTCTCCAAAACTATCTCAAACCTTAATGCCCAAAAAACACAACACAAGGGTGAGTACTCACAAATCCTATGGCATGTCAACTATATCCAACGGTCTCAAAGATCACAAGGCCAAAATAATAACAATTATATACACATTCACTTACCATTTTCTGCACACTTTCACTGCATATTCACATTATAAGCACAACATCATCATTGTCATTTGGTATGTATAACATACCCACAATTATCACAGTCACAATAGCCATTACAAACATATTTCACATGTCTCATTATCACATCTTAATACTCAAATCACATATTTTGCAAATTAAACGAAGGATATAAGAAAGCTTACACTCGGAACTTAGATTAGGGGTTTCGGCTACTCCTAAGCTCCCAATTAACACTATGAATCATGTCTACTAGTAGCGATTCCAAACACTTATTATTCGCACTTTTGCCTTGTTGTCGAAAGCCTAAAGTAGCTTGTCCTTTCCTTTTTCCCTTTTCATCGAAGGCTCCTATGGTTTTGATTCTTCACCAAAATAAACCACACAACAAACATAATTAACTTACGGCTATAGACACACCTAAACAATAAAAAATACAGGTCTTAGGTTCCTTCCTCTTGAAACATAAATTTTTAACTTGCAAACTTGAAACTCAAATATCTTAATTCTTACTCAAATATCTTAATTCTTACTCGTTCCCGGTGCTTAAAACTGATTCCAATCCTCTAATTATTTATCTAAGAAAGATTCTTAACCTTCAAACTACACAAAACTACACAAATTCATTGTTCTAAAATATCGACGTACAATGACCATTTTCACAAAAATTCAATAAAACCTTAGAATCTTTCAACGAAACTCTAGGGAAAGTTTAGAAACCTTCTAATCACATCAAAATAAGTTGAAAAACAATTTGAAATATTGTTTTCATTCAAAATCCTGAATTCCACCATTAACGACTCAAATTTCAACATCTATTCAAAACTTTTTTATTCAATGAATAAAAAATCAATTTAAAAGGCTAGATATCATTAACAACTTATAGAAAATGAAAATCACCTTCGTTGAGAGTAAAATGAGCATTTGATTGAAAATCTAAAAAACCCACCAGTTGAATAATGGTAAAATCAATGGTGATTTTTATGCTTTTCTTGAAATTCTAGGGAGGGTTAATGTTTGGAAGATGATAGAAATTAAAAGAATTGGTATTTGGAATATTAAAATAGATGAATATCTCTTGGGGATTACAAGGGATGGCAAAAACAATTGGGGTGAAATATGTTTCGTGAGTTCTTGTAGGTGTGGGGAAAAAAATAGGTTAATTTTAAACTTTGGTATATTTACCCTGTGGTACTCCTAATTTTAAGCCATTTTTCAAAATAGTCCACATTTTAAAATTAAATGTCTTTTCCACTTCATTTTAAAAATTGATTTAACTTTTAAAAGCCATAGGATGTACCAACGGATGTACCAACGTCCAAAGCAGAAATCTTGAAAAAAATATGTGAAAAGCGGTATCCACAAGTATACTGGTCAGGTTGTAATATAGTTGCAGCGGAGTAGGTAAGTACTCCGAGGATTGTACCCAAGAGAGGCAAGCACTAAATTAATTCTAATCTAAACATAAATAGATCGAATTAGTACTTTAATCAAATTATAGTACGAAAATTTTAAAAAAGGTTTGTGATATATGATACTAAAAATAATAAGAAAGGAATTAAAATAAAAATAAATAAATGAAAAAACACAAGAAATCAAATAATCGAATTTGTACCAAATTTAGGCATGGGTGATTAGCTCGCTTTGGTAGTTATAATCGACTATCGCCTCGAGTTTCCCTTGTTCAATCAACTAGTCAATATCCCAGTAGGATTTTCTGATTCATCCACTGAAATATTGAGTCGGTAATGACTTCTTATTTTTCGATCTCATAGTCCAGACCGGTTCAGAGGTAAGGTGTTCACGGATAAGCCATACCAAATTTGGGTTAATTCCCACCTTGATGACTTCCCAGGGTTGTCAGGCCTAGGGTTTAGATTATTCCTTTCTTGAACAATTAATTTGTTAAGAAATCCCTCCAAAATAGTTGATTATTCATACCTCCACTCGCTAATCCCCCATGGGAGGATTAGTTCCTCATGGATCTAATAAACGATATAAATTTGACGAAACAAATAAACATAAAGAATAATTCAGGAATAGAGTTTAGAAGAAGCCTGATTTGTATTAAGCATAGAATCCTCATAGAGTTTAACAATAATTCCAAAATCTGATTTCTCCACAAAAGTAAATAATAAGAACAAAATTCTAGAACTTAAGAAAAGAGAAAATCTAAAGACTAAATCTAAAGAGAAAATTATACAATATGGAAGGTGTCTATAACATGAGCTAATAAGCATATTTACAGACTTTAGGGTGGTTGTCGTTTGCAACCCTATGTAACACCCCTCACCCATATTCAATGCCAGAATAGGGTTACGAGGTATTACCGATCAATTCACAACACATATAGCATACATTTATGCAATAATAAGCATTCATTCTCATAAATCATTCAACACAATCTCACTGTCCCTTATAAGGGCTAAGAGGCCTTAAACATGCTTTAGAAGTGGTTCGGGACTAAACCAATATCCCAAGAAAAATCTGGAAACTTAAAAATTTTTCATGTAAAGAAGGGTCACATGCCCGTGTGCCTCATACGGCAAGTAGACACGCCAGTGTTTCAGGCCGGGTGAAAACAGGCATACCTACTAACTTGGGTCACACGGCCGACCACACGCCCGTGTGTCTAGCCCGTGTACCCTTTGAAGTGGCCACACATACCCATGTGCCAGCCCGTGTGTTAGGCCATGCCAAAACTGTAGGGTATATTGACTTTTGCAACACGGCCAAGTCACATGCTCGTATGCTAGGCCGTGTGCCAATTATAGGGGTATATTGACTTATACCACACGGTCAGTCACACACCCGTGTGTAAGACCGTGTGGAGCATACTGACTTCAATTTAATTTCAACACCAAGGACACACGGTTGTATAACATGACCGTGTGTCACACACGGCTGAGACACACGCCTGTGTCTCTGCTCGTGTGGATAAAAATAGGCCATTTACCAAGCCATTTTGCCACCCATTTTGCCATACCTACACAAGCACAAATGGTACCAATTCAAGGCACTAATATGCATCCAAATAACATCAACCAATGTTCAAATCATACCCTTTCTTTACTATTAATATAATTTAAAAATATACTACAATTTATTTCATACCTAATTCACATATTCAACTCAATAAATTAAACCATTCCATACATACATTACCAATCATCAATTCTCAAGCACATAGCTTTCCAAATTACCTAATATCATTTAGCATTATAGATTCAGTTTCAACCACACAATATAGGTCAATTACCAAACTCAAAATAGAACCATTTACACATTTATAAACATCATAAAATTCATTATCATAAGCCAACTTAAATGGCTCAAAATACATGTTCATCAAACATACCAAAATGACTTAAGCCAATACAAGCCATATACCATATATACACAACTCAAAAGTACCAAGTATATAGTTGGATAGTGTGACGTAGTCTCTGACGATCCCCGAATCTGAGCTAGCTTTGAATTCACTATAAAACACGAGAAAACAAACAAAGTAAGCTACAAAGCTTAGTAAGTTCGTACTAAATATACTCAACAATTCATAAAACACAAATCATCAATTAGAACAAGTTAATGTATAATTCATGATAATATCAAACCTTCCATAAGCTTATTTATATACTTATATGCAAAGTCATAACCATTTCTATTTGAACTTCATACTTACATGTACATACCTGTACAAATTCATAACAAACTCATACTTTCCCGTAACACTATCGGATACTCAATTTTTCGCACACTAAGTGCCATCGCATAGCCGAAGATAATATAATCCCGCACACTAAGTGCCTTACATAGCCGGAGCTATCTCAGTCTCGCACACTAAGTGCCATATATAGCTGAAGCTATTCCAAATCGCACACTGAGTGCCATAAATAGTCGAAGCTATCTCAAATCTCACACTAAGTGCTAAACATAGTCGATTTATCGTCAAACATGACCGTAATCTCGTGTATACAATTTATGCAATATCAAAGCATTAAGAGCATAATTGTAACAATGTTTATCACGTACGAACTTACCTCATATGTTAAAAGGCGAATCGAGTCATTTAGTCGATAACTTTATCTTTTCCTCAATCCAAATCCGTATTTCGCTTTTCTTGATCAAAATATATTCAAAATTCACCTTATTCAATCACTACTTTATTAAATTTAATCTAAAATACACATTTAGGCGTTTACACTTTTGCCCCTAAACTTTCATATTTTCCACAATTTAGATCTTATTGCATAAAATCACAAATTAATGGAATTCAAATTAAACCCATGCTAGCCAAATTACCACTATGCCCCTAGCATCCCATATTTTTTTCTTTATTCACACTTTTAACGACCACATTTCACATTTTCTCAATTTAATTCGTATTTTGCATTTTTACTCATAATCGCTGTACAAAACTAGTAAATCTATCAATAAACCTTCATAATCTATCATCAATATCAATTTACTCAAACATTCAACAATGGCAACATGTTAAATCTTTAAAAGTTTCAAAATTTAAGGTACGGGCTAACTAGAATACGAAGCAACGATATGAAAAACGTAAAAATCATTAAAAACTGAGTCAAAAAATGACTTACAATTAAGCAAGACAATGGGCGAAAGTTTCAAGCTATTTCCATGGCTTTTTATTCTTCAAAATTTAGGCTCGATGAAAGATGGACACTATTTCATAATTTTGTTTTATTTATTTTATGATTAATTAATAATTTACACATATACCATGAATTATAAATCATGTAAAACAACTATTTAATGTCCATTATTGTCCACTTACACTAGGGATGGTCTAATTACAACATAAGGACCTTAAATTTAATGTTCTATAGCTATTAGACACCTTTAGCTAATATAACTCAAGTTTTACGCTTTATGCGATTTAGTCCTTTTTACCGAATTAAACATTCAAACAATAGAATTTCTTAACGAAATTTTCACACCAACATTCAATCATACTGTAAACATTAAAATAATAATAAAATAAATATTTTGACCTCAAATTTGTGGTCTCAAAACTACTATTCTGATTTAACTAAAAATGGGATGTTACAACTCTCCCATCAGGGATTTTCTTCCTTGAAAATCTTACTAGTGAATAAGTTTGGGTACTATTTTTGTATAGCTTCCTCGGGTGCCCACGTAGTTTCTTCAACCTTGTTTCGATGCCATAATACTTTTACTAATGTAATTTTCTTATTTCTTAGCTCTTTGATCTCACGAGCTAAAATTCAAATCGGCTCTTCAGCATGTGACATATCAGACTAAATTTCAACCTCGGTCAGGGAAATACATGTGAGGGGTCAGACCGGTATCATCGAAGCATCGGCACATGAAAACACATTATGTATTTTCTCTAACTTAGACGGTAAAGATAGTCGATAGGCCATTGACCCAACTCGCTTAGTAATCTCATATAGTCCGATGAATCGCAGACTCAATTTCCCTTTTCGACCAAACCGTAATATCCTTTTCCACGGCGACACTTTCAAAAACACTTTATCCCCGATTTGGAACTCAATATCTTTTCGTTTCAAGTCTGCGTAAGATTTCTTTCGATCCAAAGTTGCTTTCAAACTATCGCGAATTACTTTCACTTTTTCTTCAGGCTCTCTGATCAAATCAACTCCGTAAATCTTGTTCTCGCTAAGCTCAGTCAAGTACAATGGTGTTTGACATTTATGACCATATAGAGCTTCGTACGGTGCCATCTTAATGCTCGATTGGAAATAATTATTGTAAGCAAATTCAATCAGTGGTAGATATTTCTTGCAGCTACCTTCAAACTTAAGAATGCAACAACACAACATATCCTCAAGTATCTGAATAACTCTTTCAAATTGACCATCCATTTGCAGATGAAACGCAGTGCTAAAATGCAATTTTGATCCCAAATCTTCTTGCTATTTCTTCCAAAATCGCAAAGTAAATCTTGGATTTCTATCCGGAATAATAGATAGGGGAACACCATGTAATCTCACAATTTTGAAAATATACAGCTCAACTAATTTATCAAGTGAGAAATCTGTACGTACTGGAATAAAATGAGCTAATTTCATTAATCTGTCAACAACAACCCAGATCACATCTATCTTTTTCGGAGATAAGGGCGAACCTGATATGAAATCCATTTTTATTCTATCCCACTTCTACTCAGGAATCATAATAGGTTGTAATAAACCTGATGGCACTTGATGCTCAGCTTTAACTTGCTAATAAAATAAACATTTCAAAAAAAATTTGAGATATCACGTTTCATACCGTGCCACCAATAAAGCTGTTTCAAATCATTACACATTTTTATGCTTCCCGGGTGTACTGATAAACAAATACTGTGTGCTTTGTTTAGAATCTTCTGAATTAGTTCAGAATTTCTTAGTACACATATTCTATCACGAAACATCAAACAATCATCAAGCCCTACTCAAAACTCTGAATCAGAAGTTGACTCACACTGAGCTCGTTTTGCTTGCAAATTATTATCAAATTTTTGAGCCTCACAAATCTGCTGTAGAAATAACGGTCTCACTTTTAACTCGGCTACTATCGATGTAACACCCCTAACCCGTATCCGTCACCAGGATGGGGTATTACTGATCATTACATATCATTTAACAAACAATGCTCATACATCTACGCATTCATACTCAAATACCATTCAACACAATCATATTGTCCCTTATAAGAGCCTACGAGGGCTTAAACATGATTTAGAAGTGGTTCAGGACTAAACTAATAACATACAAAATTTTTGAAAACTTAGAAAATTTTCATCTATACAGGGGTTACACGCCTGTGTGAACAGTCTGTGTACCTCACACTGCTCCAGACACGCTCGTGTCTCAGGCTGTGTGGAAACAAGGCATACATACTAACATGGGTCACACGGCCGACCACATGCCCGTGTGTCTAGCCTGTATACCCTTCGAAATGGCCACACACACCCGTGTGTCAGATCGTGTACTAGGCCGTGCCAAACCTGTAGGGTATACTAACTTATGCAACACAGCTAAGTCACACGCCCGTGTGCTAGGCCGTGTGCCATTTAGGGGGCATACTGACTTGTGCCACATAGCAAGTCACACGCCCGTGTGTGAGACCGTATGGAGCATACTGACTTCAACTTAATTCCAACACCAGGGGACACATGGCCGTGTAATATGACCGTGTGTCGTACACGACTGATACACACACCCGTGTAACATCCTAAATTAGGGGTTTTGCATTTTGTGTGTTTGCGTGTTTGGGTGTTCTACAAGTTGATTTGGTGCGTTTGGGGGTTCTGGGAAGGCACGGGGTTAAGCCAAGGTTTTGGCAAATTTTTTATTTTTAAGCCCTGTTAGGGAGAGCCAGCTGAGGCAGGACTTAACGACATTTTCTTGTGTTTTGTTGACACAAAAAGATGATGTGGTGGAGTGGTAAGTGACGCCACTTAGAGAGCAATGAGGATGGCATCAACAAGGGGGCAGTTGAAAGAAGGAGTTCAAGTTGCGTTAGAAGCACTTGGAAGTTCTCTTTTTGCGTCAAGAAGCTAAGGAGGTGGATTCCAATGGTACTCTTCAGGGTGGTTGGTGGAAGGAGTCAAAGAGTTTGAAATGAGTGGCTAGGAGGTGATGGAGGAGATTTGAATTGGTCAACTATTTCAAATGGGTGAATGGGAGTAAAAGTAGGAGCTGAACAAGGGAGTGGTGGCTTGTTAAGTTGTTGGCCGAAATTGGAGTGTTGGAAGGGGGAAAAATTTTGATTTTGTTCTAGAAGAGGGTATGCTTGTGCTGAAAAGCATTTGGGGTCTTAGGCTTCTTTTTGGTTTTCTTTAGAGTGAATTCGATCATTAATGGAGTGTGGAGTGCTAATTTGTGCTAAAACCCTTTTGAGCTCTTTTTCTTTTCTCTTTGAGTTCCTATTCCTTATATGCTAAAAGTGTTAGCAAACTTTTACTTCTTTTCTTCTTTGAACCTTTGGCCGAATTTGAGAAGACCATTCGTGCATTCTTTTCTTCATTTCTCAGTCGAACCTTAGTGCATTCTTCTCATTTTCCTTCTTTTCCCTCTAAGCGGGAACCATTTGAGCCTTGCCGAAACTCTTCTTACTCTTTTCCCATCCCCTTTAACTTCACAACTGAAAACACCATACCACTTCCTAGTATTCCATCTTCCTTCTTTATTTCCCTTCTTAAGCCGAAACCATAGTTTATCTTCTTTGATGCCTTATTTTCTCTCTCTCTTAGCCGAATAGCCTTTTGGTCTATTGAATCGACTTTACCCTGTTGAGAGATTATTGTAGCCTAGGGTGTGAGGGATTACGCTTTGCCGAATCTACTTGGGTTTTATTCACCTATTCCAACACAAGGTAAATCCGTCCAATACCCTTTGATTTGTCTTTACGACTCTTTTGATTAGCCGAATATTCAAGGGCCACCTATGTTTGTTAGGTCAAATCTCTCTCTTACACAAATTATCTCAGTTTCGAGGGCGAAGTAGTTATGGTGTGGTTCATCAGTAACCAAGGTAAGGGATTATTTTATTATATTCCATGATTAACTTTCCCTCTGGGTTAGTGCCTTGATCAATGTTTTCATATTAGACAACAACATTTCTCTCTAACCTCTAACCAAGTCTGTTCATGGATACAAGAAATGGCCAAGTTGAGGAGGGGAGTGTACCCATAGTGTCCATTCCAAACTTTAAGAGGCGAGATGTGTCGGTGGTTCGCACTTTTCCACCGGGCTATGGTAGAGAACCAACGTCTGCCTAGAATAGGTAAATAGCCGTTGTCCCTGCTAGTGAAAGTGTTGACGTAGAAAGCCTAGTATTACGCGTTATCAGGTGTGTAAATTCCACACCCTGCTATTAATTTATGTTATTAACTATTTGGGCTAAAAAGCCGAAGTGACTGGGTAGATATAATAATACAGTGGGTAAAGTTGGTGATACCAAGTAAGTGACTATACCATTCTATTTATGAGTATATAAGTGTATGTCAGAATCATTACTTTTTTTATAGCATGTTGCATTCATTTGATACGTATGTTATGCATGGGTTTGGAATATGATGCGAAAGGGGAAGTGTTATTAAAAGCATCACGTTGGTTTGGTACCACAGTGGGTTGGCCCCACATATCTGATTCAGTGACCAAGTCCTAGTGGTTTGGTACCACTGTGGTTTGACACCACGTACATATATGTTGATTCTGTGAATTGTCCCAGTGGTTTCGTACCACAATGCGTTGGCCCACATATACGATTATCAGGGATTGTCACCAGTGGTTTGGTACCACAAGTGGGTTGGCCCTACGTGTTATAATTAGTGACTCTATCACCAGTGGTTTGGTGCCACATATGAGGCGTGTAGCGGATGGAGGGTTTATTGTAGAAATCCCCACGGTGTATTGGGCTGGTACGGGTGGCGTGTAGAGGACAAAAAAAGTAGGTTAGGCTGGGTCATATTACATTCATATTTGGTGTATGCCATTTTAAGTAGGCTAAGGCCCAATGTGCGATTGTGGGCTTGAAGCCGTTTTGTGATATAAGGGGAATTACACACTGAGTCTTGGTGACTCACCCCTCTGCTTAACTTTGCAAGTAATCAGTAGATCGTGGATCTGAGAGCCGAGGCGGACTCGTGGAGGACATAAAATGTTTCTTTTCGTAAACTCGTTTCTTTTTCATAAATTATTTTAATTGGGGATATTGTTATGCAAGAAGGCCTTCTTAAGTTGATATTTGGTTTTTCTATTTTATTTTATTTATTTATTTATGATATGACATCAATATATATTTTGACATGAAAATTGAAGATGGAGTTTTCAAAACATAAGTAAAATAAACAATGTTTTCTCTCAAGTGCCAACAAAGGTATCAAATATTCGATTAACTCAACTCGAAAATTTTTCTTAAAACTACAAATCACTGTTTTATAATATCACCTAAACGGAAATTTTCACACTTACGATTTTTCTTTAAAATTCCAAAGTCTTCTTTTTATAACCTTTCCCTGTGACATACCAGATCTAGTCGTAACGTCTAGACCGAGTTTGGGGTGTTACAATTTTAGTATCAGAGCCAAGTTACAAAACTTGGCTGTTGAATGGGTTCAATAAACGTTTTATAAAGTCGATTTAAAATGTTATTTAAGGAAATGTTTTAGTTTGGAGTATGGCACCCGAGTCTACCAGCACCCAATCCATGGGGTAAGTGTTTTAATTGTTGGTTGTTTTTGTATGAAATAATTATTTTGTGTTATGATTACTAGTATTAAGAGATCTAAACTTTAGAGATTGAAATCTTTAGGTATAGATATGAATCTGCGAGAATTACTTTTTAATGCTATTTTTCATAAGACTGCTTGGTAATAAACAGTGAAAGAAAATACTAATTCATAAAACTCTTAATCAGATTAAATCGTATCAGTAGCCATGAGTACTAGGGGACGTGGACGTGTTGTGCGCGGCTGTGGTAGAGGCTGGAGTGTTGGGTCTAAACCCTTAGAATCAGGACATGGGTCGAAAAATGATGTGCCAGCATCTCTAGCTGCGAAAGTGGATTTTTAGGATCGAACAGGCAGAGACGATTCTGTGTCTTAGGCAATGTTACGTATGTTGGAGAGAGTTGCTGGAGCGAGCATTGGATTAGGGGCTCAGAAATTTGTGTCTGAATGGCTCCGATCCAATGGTGCGAAAATGTTTAGGGGCGTTTCTGGTATAGCTCCTAATGTAGCTGAGTATTGGCTAGAAGTAATTGAGTGTATTATGGATGATCTTGACTTTACAGTGGAGGAGAAGTTGAAAGAAGTTGTGTCTCTTCTTCAAGATGGGGCATATCATTGGTGGCTCACGGTCAGGGATGGTATAGTGGCTGATCGTATTACCTGGGATTTCTTCAAGATAGCATTCCAGGGGAAATACATTGGATCAAGTTATGTGGATGCACAGCATAAGGCATTTCTAAATTTGGCTCGGGGAATAAGTCGGTGGCCGAGTATGAGGCAGAGTTTTTACGTCTTAGTCATTATGCCCGGGGTATTGTTGCTACAGACCATGAGCGTTGTGTTTAGTTTGAGGATGGTCTGAGGGATGAGTTACGAGTGCTGATAGCTCCGTAGCGGAAAGAGAATTTGCTGTTTTAGTAGAAAAGGCTAAGATAGCTGAGGAGGTGAAGTGGTTTGAAAAGCAGAATCAAGAGAGGGATAGAGGTAGAAATAAAAGGAATTTTGGATCATCGGGGTCAGTTGGGGGTTTTCAGAAGAGGCCCAAGTTGGATGGGCTGAGTCGTGTTGTGAGACCTGTTGTTGATAGTCGGCCTTAGAGTTATGCTAGATGCTGTAAATTTTATTCGGGTGAGTGTTGGATGAATAATAGAGGATGTTTCAGGTGTGGGTCTACGGATCATCAGGTAAGAGATTGTCCACGGGAGTCAAGGCGAGCACGACCAAGGGTCGAAATTATGTTCAATAGGGTAGAGGTGGTTAGCAACCACAGAGGGGTCATGGTCCCACTAGGGGAGGAAATAGTGTTGGCCGAGGGCCTGGAGCACCAGGCAGAATTACTAGAAACACAGATGTAAGACAACCTGGGTTGGTTTATGCAGTCAGACGTCGTGAGGAGGGCGACGCACCAAACGTCTTAATCGGTACGTTCTTAATTTTTGGATTGCCTTTTTCTGCGTTGATTGATATTGGGTCAACACATTCTTATGTTGCTAGTACTATGTCGGGAACTCTGAACATAGACTCTGAGATTGCTTCTAGGGAGATGACTGTACTTAGCCCTTTAGGACAATCTGTAGTGGTGAATAAACTCTTTAGGAAGGTGCCTTTAGAAGTTCAAGGGGTAGCTTTTTCGGCTGATTTGATGGAACTTCCATTCGATGAGTTCGATTTGATCTTAAGCATGGACTGGTTGGTGAAGTATCGAGCAAATTTAGACTATCTGTGAAGCGCATAGTGTTGAAGACGCCCGAGGATAATGAGGTGTTTGTGTTGGGCGAAAAACAGAATTATCTGTCCAATATGGTGTCTGCTCTTAAGGCTAAAAGGATGGTGAGAAAAGGATGCGAGGCTTTCTTAACTTTTGTCAGAGCATTGGAAACCAAGGAGTTGTCGGTAGGAGATGTTAGAACAGTGAAGGAGTTTTCTGATGTTTTTCCGAAGCTACTAAGGTTACCTCTAGATCGCGAGGTAGAGTTCGGTATTGATCTTTTTCTGGGAACAGTGCTAGTGTCTATTGCTCCGTATAGAATGGCACCGAAGGAGTTGGTAGAACTTAAAGACCAGATTCAGGAACTATTGGATAGGGGATTTATTCGACCAAGTGTATCTCCGTGGGGAGCTCCGGTTATTTGTTAGGAAGAAAGACGGGTCAATGCGGATGTGTATTGACTATCGCCAATTGAACAAGTTGACAATTAAGAATAAGTATTCGTTGCCGAGGATAGGCGATCTGTTCGATCAGTTGCAAGGTGCTTCGGTCTTCTCAAAGATAGACTTGAGATCGGGTTACATTAGCTTATGGTTAAGGAAACGAACATTCAAGAGATAGCTTTTCGAACTCGATATGGTCATTACGAGTTCTTGGTAGTGCCGTTTGGATTGATGAATGCACCAGCTGTGTTTATGGATATGATGAACTGAGTCTTCCAACCCTATCTGGATCAGTTTGTCGTAGTATTTATAGACGATATTCTGGTTTATTCAAGGACGGAAGAGGAGCATAATTCTAATCTTAGGGTGGTTCTGCAGATTTTGCGAGAAAAGCAGTTGTATTTCAAATTCAGTAAGTGTGAATTTTGGTTGAAAGAAGTTGCCTTTTTGGACATGTTGTTTCTGTAGAGGGAATTAGGGTGGATCCCCGAAAAATTGAAGCTATGTTGGATTGGAAACCGCCTAGGATTGTGGCAGAAATTCGAAGTTTTCTTGGTCTAGCTGGGTATTACAGAAGGTTTGTGGAGGGATTTTCGTTAATTGCTACACCGCTAACTAAGTTGTTACGGAAGGGGGTACCTTTTGTTTGGTCAAATAAGCAACAGAAAAGTTTTGAAAAGTTAAAGAAGATTCTGATTGAGGCAACAGTGTATTGTGATTCGTCGCACATAGGGCTAGGATGTGTGTTGATGCAAGAGGGGAAAGTGGTAGCTTATGCGTCTCGACAGTTGAGACTGCATGAAGTGAATTATCCCACCCATGACCTTGAGTTAGCGGCAGTAGTGTTCGCTCTGAAGATTTGGAGACACTACCTGTATGGGGAGAAGTCCATCATCTATATTAATCACAAGAGTCTAAAGTACCTCCTTACCCAGAAAGAGCTGAACTTAAGACAGCGAAGGTGGGTTGAATTATTAAAGGATTACAACTGTTCAATTGAGTACCACCCGGGTAAAGCTAACGTAGTAGCTGACGTGTTGAGTCGTAAGTTAGTATCAGACTTAAGAGTAATGGTTGTCCCAGTGGTTTCGTACCAGTGGGTTGGCCCCACATATACGATTATCAGGGATTGTCCCCAGTGGTTTGGTACCACAAGTGGGTTGGCCCTACATGTTATAATTAGTGACTCTATCACCAATGGTTTGGTGCCACATATGAGGCATGTAGCGGATGGATGGTTGATTGTAGAAATCCCCACGATGTATTGGGCTGGTACGGGTGGCATGTAGTGGACGAAAAAATTAGGTTGGGCTGGGTCACATTACATTCATATTTGGTGTATGCCATTTTAAGTGGGCTAAGGCCCATTGTGCGATTGTGGGCTTGAAGCCGTTTTTGTGATATAAAGGGAATTACACACTGAGTCTTGGTGACTCACCTCTCTGCTTGACTTTGCAGGTAATCAGTAGATCGTGGATCTGGGGGCCGAGGTGGACTCGTAGAGGCCATAAAATGTTTCTTTTCGTAAACTCATTTCCTTTTCATAAATTATTTTAATTGGGGATATTGTTATGTAATAAGGCCTTTTTAAGTTGATATTTGGTTATTTTATTTTATTTATTTATTTATTTATGATATGGCATCAATATATATTTTGACATGAAAATTTAAGATGGAGTTTTCAAAACATAAGTAACATAAACAACCGTTTTCTCTCAAGTGCCAACAAAGGTATCAAATATTCAATTAACTCAACTCAAGTGCCAATCCATGACATTTCATGCACATTTTATACCATTTCAACATAGCATTCAAATGCCTAAAAAATCACATACATTTTCCATTCATATACTAACCATATATCAAGATAACCTTTGCATAATTTCATTCCATCTATTACTAGCCAAAACATACCATATTTGAGTACTTAAACACAACCAAAATATTATACCAAGTTAAGCCAAATCACATGGCTTCAACTCATACCATAACATGTACCAAAATCAATATCTCAAGTAACCTTAACTATCATTCTTATAACTAGCCTATACATGCCATATTTACATATATCCACAAATTCATAAGTACCAATTAGCAACTGGATAGTGTGATGCGTAACTCTGACTTTATCCGAATCGAGCGAGCTATTAAACCACTATAATACATCGAAAAAAAACAGAGTAAGCTTTATAGCTTAGTAAGGCCGTATAATATAGAAATAATCTTACCATTTGTTACAAATTTAAACCATTAAACAAAGTAAATCAAATTCACTTGCCAACTGCCTAAACACAAGCATTCATCAATATGTTAGTCTCATAAGTACATACATTCAACCTTTATCCCAAATTCATACTAAATTCATGTAACATATAAAACACATGTAACAATTCATTCACATTCATATAATCAACGATCAGTAATATAAATAGTAATTCATTCGATAACCGTAACTTATTCGTATAAATAGTACTTCATCCGTATAAATAGAATTTATGCCCGTTGAACCTATTAAAACTTCAAAGGATACTCAGGTGATATACATCAGAAATCTGTTAATTCATTATCATTTCCGCTCTTTCGAGCTATGATTGGTAAGCTCCTCCTGAGCTGATGGACAGTAAGCTCTATTGAGCTGAAACGGTAAGCTCTAACTAGCTAAAAACAGTAAGCTCTAAAGAGCTGATATATTGGTAGGCTCATATGAGCTGTGGTGAGTCTGCAACAAATGCAGGAGCTCGACCAAAACGGTAACCCTAGTGACATGTCACTCATATCCTATGAATTCATACGGTTCAAACGGGGCTCGGTAATAATTAGTCTATATCAATTAAGTATTTTTATTCCAAGTGTATCAAATACTCAATTATAAACATATATCTCAAATAAATACAGGTATTTAAAGTTTGATTCTAATTATACGATCTTACCTCGAGTTGCCCGGATTGAAACTATCGACTATTCGTCTACTTTTCCTTTTCCCCGATCTAAACCCGATCTCGGTTTATCTTGATCTATATATATTTAAAAATAACTTATTTAATAAACCATTTATTCAATTTAGTCCAAAACACATCTTAAGGCTATTTTACTCGTTTTCCCTAAACTTTCTCATTTTTACAATTTAGTCCTTATCACATAAAATTGCAATTTAATGCAATACAACCCAAATACATGCTAGGAAAATTTTATAGGGACTCCTAACAGCCCATATCTTTCATTATTTCACATTTTTACCACATAAAATTTCACATTTCGCAATTTTTGTCAAAATCACTTTGCAAAACATGAAAATCTATCATCAAAAATTCATATTTCAACTTCAAACACCAAAGAACACATAAACTCATCAATGGAAACTCTTAAAATCTTTAACAGTTTCAAAATCAAAGGTACGGGCTAGCTAGAATACGAAGCAACGATTATAAAAACATAGAAATCATTAAAAACCGAGCAAAAACAATAACTTGATTGAATAAAATAGCTTGGCCGAATGAATAGAAAAGAAATGGCTTTCCTTAGCCATAACTTTTGGTTGAACAAGATAGATGGAGAAAGAATTTTTGTTTTGTTTTATTAATATTAACCTTTATTTACCAAATTACTAAATTAACCTTAATTAACTTTAATAATTTCAAATTTACCAAGCCACTATCATCCACTATCATGTTAATGGTATAATTTCAACATAAGGACCTTAACTTTAAGGTTCTATAGCTATTAGACACTTCTAGCTAATAGAACACAAGTTTTACGCTTTACGCGATTTAGTCCTTTTTACTGAATTAAGCATTCAAACAGTAAAATTTCTTTACGAAACTTTCACCCAATAATACTATCATGTTGTAAACATCAATAAAATAATAAAATAAATATTTTGGCCTCATATTTGTGGTCCCAAAACTACTATTTTGATTTGACCTAAAAACGGGCTATTACAATTATCCCCTTTAGGGATTTTCGTCCCCGAAAATCTTACTAGTGAATAGGGTAGGGTACTGTTTTCGTATAGCTTCCTCGGGTTCCCTCATAGCTTCCTCAATCCCAACTTTCACTAGGGCTATGCATTTATCTATCAATTCTTTGATTTCATGAGCTAAAATCCTGATCGGTTCTTCGCTATACGTCAAATCTGCCTTTATCTCAACATTTACTGGAGAAATCACATGTGACAGATCGGATCTATATCTACGTAACATAGAAACATGGAAAACATTATGAAACTTTTCAAGTTCTGAGGATAAAGCTAGTCGATATGCTACAGACCCTATTCTTTCAATGATCTCTAAGGTCCGATAAATTGCAAACTTAACTTCCCTTTATGGCCGAATCGAAGAACCTTTTTCCATGGTGATACCTTTAAAAACACTCGGTCACTGAGCTGAAATTAAATTTCTTTACGTTTTAAATTCGCTTATGATTTCTGTCGATCTGAAGCTGCTTTTAAACTATCACAAATCGTTTTCACTTTTTCTTCAGTTTCTCTGATCAATTCAACCCTGTGAATCTTTTTCTCACTTAGTTCAGTCCAGTATGGTGGAGTTCGACATTTGCGTCCATATAAAGCTTCATATGGCACCGTCTTTATACTCGTCTGAAAACTATTATTATACGCGAATTCAATCAATGACAACTATTTTTCTCAACTGCTTTCAAACTCCAAAATACAACATCTCAACATGTCTTCTAGAATCTGAATGACTCTTTCAGTCTGACCATCAGTCTGACGATGAAAAGCTGTACTGAAATTCAACTTCGTACCTAAAGCTTCTTGCAGTTTCTTCCAAAATAGAAATTTAAATCTCAGATCTCTATCAAAAATAATAGATTGAGGCACCCTGTGCAATCGAACAATCTCAGAAATGTACAATTCAACTAATTTTTCATGTGAGTAATCTGTATGTACCGATATGAAATGAGCAGATTTTGTTAGTCGATCAACGGCAACCCAGTTAGCATCTTTCTTTTTCGGTGTAACTCTATCCCGACACAAAATCCATTGTAACTCTATCCTACTTCCACTCGGGAATCATCACAGGCTGCAGTAAGCTAGATGGTACTTGATGTTTAGCTTTGACTTGCTAACAAATCAAACATTTAGAAACAAACTCTGATATATCTCATTTCATGCCTTGCCACCAGTAAAACTATTTCAAATCGTTATACATTTTTGGTACTTCTTAGATGAATAGATAAGCAGCTATGGTGCACTTCGTGCAAAATCTTCTGAATTAGTTCTGAATTTTTCGGTATGCAAATTCTATTCTGGAACCTTAAACAATCATCTATTTCAATCTTAAACTCTGAATTAGGGATATTCTCACATTGAATCCGTTTAACTTGCAATTCACGATCCTTTTCTGAGATTCACAGATTTGTTGAAGAAATACCGGTTTAGCTTTTAATTCAGCTAAAATAGACCCATCATCACAAATCATCAACTGGGTATTCATTTCTTGTAACACAAACAAAGAATTTTGGCTTAGGGCATTAGCAACAACATTAGCTTTTCCTGGGTGATAATCAATCACAAATTCATAATCTTTCAATAACTCGAGCCATCTTCGTTGTCCCAAATTCAAATCTTTCTGTGACATCAGGTACTTTAAGCTCTTGTGATCCGTATAAATGTGGAATTTTTCACCGTATAAGTAGTTCACCAAATTTTCAATGCAAACACAATTGCAGCCAACTCAAGGTCGTGCGTCGGATAATTTTTTTCATGCGGTTTCAATTGTCGGGAAGCATAAGATATGACTTTTCCTTCTTGCATCAGAACACATCCCAAACCATTTAATGCCATGCACTATAAATCACAAATTCTTTCCCCGATTCAGGTTGAACCAAAACTGGTGCTTCAGTTAACAGTACTTTCAACTGTTCAAAACTCTGCTGACATTTTTCTGACCATTCTAATTTCACATCTTTTTGAAGCAGTCGTGTCATCAGTGTTGCAATCATCAAAATCCTTTCATGAATCTTCGGTAATAACCTACTAAACCCAAAAAACCATAGACTTCAGACACATTTCTCAGAGGTTTCCAATCAATAATAGAAGAAATCTTACTCGGGTCAACTCTAATACCGTCAACTGAAACAATATGCCCCAGAAATCCAACCTCTCGAAGCTAAAACTCATATTTGCTGAACTTTGAAAATAATTGCTTATCACGTAGAGTTTGTAAAAAGTGCTCGGTATGTTCAGATTCATCTCTCGAATAGATCAGAATGTTATCAATGAAAACAACAACAAATCTGTCTAAATACGATCCAAATATCCGACTCATCAAGTCCATAAAAACTGCTAGAGCATTAGTTAATCCGAAAGGCATAACAAGGAATTCATAATGTCTGTACCTCGTTCTGAATGCAATTTTTGGCACATCCAACTCTTTAACTCGCAACTGATAATAACTCGATCTCAAATCAATCTTTGAAAATACTATAGCCCCTTTCAACTGATCAAATAAATCATCAATTCGCGGTAGAGGGTATTTGTTCTTTATAGTCACTTTATTCAACTGTCTGTAATCAATACACATTCTCATCATGCCATTTTTCTTTTTCACGAACAATACCGGTGCACCCCAGGGCAAATAACTCGATCGTGTAAAACCTCTGTCTGTCAATTCTTGCAACTGAGCTTTCAACTTTTTAATTTTATAGGAGCCATTCTATATGGAGCTATCGATATCGGTGTTGTTCCCGGTACTAATTCAATACCAAATTCAACCTCTATAATCGGTGGCAAACCTGGTAATTCTTCTGGAAATACATCTGAAAACTCACAAACAACAGGTACATATTCAATTTTTGATTCAGATAACTTAGTATCCATTACATATGCAAGATATGCCTCACAGCCCTTTTTCATACTTTTCTACGCCAACATAGACGATATCACAGTAGGTAATTCACTCGAACCATCCGACTCAATCCGAAGAATTTCACCGTTTTGACATTTCAATTCATCTACAATTCACAACTGCATCATGCATAGTCACCAGTCCATACCCAGAATTACATCAAACTCATCGAAAAGTAGAAGCAGCAAGTCAGCCTGAAAATAGTAACCCCGAGTCATCAAAGGACAATTCTTACAAATTTTATCAACTAACACAGCTTTTCCTAAGGGGTTCGATACTTTAATTACAAACTTTGTAGACTTGACATGAAAACTCTTTTTAAATACCAAATTCATACAGATATATGAATGGGTTGATCTACGATCTATCAACGCAACTATATCAGTATCAAAAAGAGAAAAAGTACTAGTAATAATGTCTAGTGATGATGCCTCCTCCCGTGCACGGATAGCATAACCTCGGGCAGGTGCTCGTACCTCAGATCTCACAGCAGAGTCTCTCGTAACACCTCGGTTACCACTCGTATTTCCAGTGTTTCAGGGTAGTCTCTCTCTAGTAACCGTATTATTCACTTTCACTAGTTGATCTCTTTCAGCTATAGACTTTTTTGGACAGTCCCGGAGATATTGATCAAGAGATCCACATCTAAAGCAAGCTCCGCTCACTATTCTGCATTCACTGTAATGTCGCTTGTTGCAATGCTTATATTCAGGTACAACATTTTTAACACTACTCACAATGGCAACAGATGTCGTCTAAGGTTTAGAGCTAAAATTTCTTACATTTCTATCTCTGATCAAAATCCTCGTAGAAGAGTAGAACGAGGATGATATTCTGTAGATTTCTTTGATGCTGACTGATGTGATTTGCCCGCAAATCTTTTTCTAAAGTCTCTAGCCTCAGAATTGGCTTTTCTTTTCTCTTTGCTAAGCTCTTCGGCTTTGCAAGCTCTGTCAAATAGAATAATGAACTCTTTCAACTCAAGAATCCCCACGAATAGTTTGATTTCTTCATTTAACTTGTCTTCAAACCTTTTACACATTATAGCCTCAGAAGAAACATATTCACTAGCATATTTGCTAAGTCATACAAACTCTCTTTCATATTTTGTTATCGAGATATGGCCCTGTTTCAATTCCGTTACTGACTTGGGTCACATGGCCATGCCACACTCCTGTGTGCCAGGTCGTGTACCCTTCGAAATGGCCTCCCACACCCGTGTGCTAGCCGTGTGTCTCACACGACCAAGTTACACATCCTTGTGTCTGGCCGTGTGGATTTAAAATGTGCCAAAATCACTCAATTTAGCCTAACAAAAAACTACTTAAGACACCAAGCTTTAAGTTTCATACACATATCAAGCCTTTGGTCAAACGTATACTAACATTTAGCTTCAAACATAAATGTATACTATAAATCAATTTACATCACATGCACAAAACAACTAACAACCAAAGACATCCTAGGTACATGCCATTACAAAATTAAACATCACCACACTTGAGATCGGGATTGTTGTTGTTGGATGTTGAGTTGGTGATCAAAAGAGAGTACCTAACCTGCGCACGGAAAACAAAATCGCACGCTGAGTAAAACTCAGTGGTATTTCTATAATCCAAACATTTTAAGACATGATATGATACATGAATGCTCAAATTGAATTATATCATCATACTATTATCTAAACATACAATTACAAGATATCACAATTTCAATTTAATGCCTTTCACCACTTTATTTCATACTATACTCAATTTTCACACGTATTCACCTTTAGTTGGTTTGAACATATATCTCAATTCACATCACTTGCTATATGAATAGCTTTGCATAGATCAATCAACAATTTACTTATGTTATGGCACAAACCAATCCATATTAAGCAGCTTCACTTATTTGAATAAACACAAGTATATCTAAAGCATTTGAATTATTTCACAACTTTAATATTCTAACTCAAGAATATATCATATCTTCAAATGAATAAATGTATATACATAAGTAAATATAATCATCTTTAGTAATACCTATAACCATTCTTCTTAGATGATTCATAACACATTGTTGTATAATCCATTTGGTACATGACATCCGGTGCCTAGTGGATAATCTGCAAAAGGGTTTTCGCCCAATGCTAGTCGGATATACCGACGAATAATCAGTGAGCCCAGCTCTGGTTGGATAAACCAACAATATTTGAGCCCAGTGCTAGTCGAATAAACCGATGATATAAATAGTGAGCCTAGCTCTAGTTGGATAAACCAACGATATTTTCTCCCAGTGCTAGTCGGATAAACCGATGATATAAATAGTGATCCCAGCTCTAGTTGGATAAACCAATGATATTTGCACCCAATGTTAGTCAAGTATACTGACGATTATAATTGTGAGCCCAGCTCTAGTTGGATGAACCAACGATGATTGTGCCCAGCGCTAGTCGGATTAATTGAAAATAACAATTACTCATTCGCAAGTCCATAAAATCACATTTCATAATCTCAATATCGCATTTCATAACTTAACATCACATTCACTTCAATTATTTATTAATCAACTTGATTGTGTGTCAGAGTCTTAAAAATTTATAAAAAGAATGATCAAACCTAGAAACTAACTAAGACAACGATTGAGGCAAGCGCACCTATCGAACAATAGTATAGTTTAGTGGCAAGACCGGATTGTCAAACCCAAAGGAACCAAAAGTACTAAGACTAACTTCCTTTTTATTATAACCTAAAAATTAAGGGAATTGTTATCTAATCTAAAATTAACTAACTACTAAGCTAAATATGCAAAGACAAAGAGATTGAATTGGGGAAATACTTGTGGGAAAAACCAATTGATTAAGACAATACCCGAGGAAGAATCCACCTAGACTTCACTTGTTATTTAACTCTGAACCAGACTATTTATTCACTTGACTTGATCCGTAGGATTCCCCAATTTATATTAATACCTCTTTCGAGGCTGCTAACGTCTAACCCTAGGTTGATTAATTGAAATCTCTTTCTAATTAAAACCCCTAGAATTGCATTAACTCGATCTATAGACTCCCATATTAGGTTTCACCTTAATCTGACAGATTTTCGTCATCCTATTTCTAGGGTTGCGATCAACTCCGCTTAACTATGCTAGATCTACTCTTAAACAGGGACTTTTGCTCCACTACCTAAGCACATCAATACTTGAATCAATATCCTGAAATATTAAAGCAAGAATTAAGAACACATAATTAAGAACAAATCAAGTATTTATCATATAGCTCAGAAAACAATAACAAGATTCGTCTTAGGTTTCATCCCCCTCAGGTATTTGAGAGGTTTAGTTCATAATCAAAAGGATACATCTCAAAAGAAAATATAAAACAAAACATAAGAAAACCCTAAAACCTCCTGAAGGAATTGAAGGAGAGATCCTCAGTCTTGAGTATGATTCTGGCTTCTTGAGATGAATCAACTGGCTTTCTTCGAGTGAATCCCACAATTCGGCTCCTCTGGCTTGGCTCCTTGGCCTAGCTGAACACCCCCTTGAAGGTTGGCCTCTAGGGTGTTTATATAGGCTTTTGGAATGGCTTTCTTTGCCTCTAAGTACCCTATTCCGAATAGAAATCTTCTTTGCTGTGGCAGGGACACGCCCATGGCGCACGCCTGTGTAATTCGAGTCCAGACCGTGTTTGGGTCTGTTAATGAGGCACGACCGTGTGCTCTTGGGCCTAGGCCATGTCGATTTTGTAATTCGGCCCATTTACTCCGTTTTTGGTCCGTTTCTCGTTCTTTTCATCCTACAGTGCTCTCCTAAGTATAAAACATGAAAACAAGGGATTAGGAGCACCTATTTCCATAATTAAAGGGATAAATCATCCAAAAGTATGCTAAATGTGGGATTAAAATATGTTCATATTACGGTTTATCACAACTCAATATCATATTCACTTCAATTATCTATTAATCATTCATTAATTTATTCCATAATGTCACATTCTATTTATTCATGATTTTGTCAATATCCATTCAATAGAGCTTAACCAAAAACAAATAAAAACATACTTAAATAATAATTAATAATTAACTAATTAGATTAAGTAAATGACGTTCGAGTTTCAAGACTACGAACTTGCCTAGCATGTAAACACGAGATTTTATTTAACTCCTATCGATTTAAATTCTAATTACTTATTGATTCATTTCATAATGTCACATTTCATATATATATATATAATACACAATTTCTCATATCATAATTTATTCATTTGCATATATGTAAATATAATTAAGATATCAAAGTAATAATTAAGTATTT
Source organism: Gossypium rotundifolium (assembly GCA_025506655.1). Classification (NCBI taxonomy): domain Eukaryota; kingdom Viridiplantae; phylum Streptophyta; class Magnoliopsida; order Malvales; family Malvaceae; genus Gossypium; species Gossypium rotundifolium. The sequence goes on from CP106724.1 coordinate 150,622,255, forward strand.
AAATTAAATAAATAGAGTTTGAGTTCAAAGACTACGAACTTACATAAATACGACAGAGCTAAGATTTCTTTTCCACAGTTGATACTCGATCTACTATTTCTTGATCTAAAATAATAATTTAGTTTAATTAATTAATCCAACCACTGAGAATATTTAAACACCAGCAATTAACCCTTCTTAGTAATTTTTTTCTTGAACTAAATACCAGCCAACCGAATATATACATCACCTAGGCAGTCCCTTAATCACCAAAATTTATACATCACCCAGGCAGTCCCTTAATCACCAAAATTTACAGTTTTAACCATGCTATTTTAATTTTGTAACACCCAACTCCTTAAAGATAAATGCTAGCAAAATCATTACAGAAAAACTATTTTTATCTACCTCCTTAACCAAATTCCCAACTAATCGTACATATACAACTCTTAAATAGTCCCCCCAAACCTTAGCAATTTATTGATTAACTCCATGTTATTTTAGATTCAAAATATCTAAGTCACTAGGGATTAATACAAACAACAATTACTACATAAAGTAGCTAAATTACTTAAGAAAAGTAGTCATTCATCTACATTTTCCAGCACAACGAAACACCTCAAAAACCAGTCCCTAAATTTATTATAATTTAACAATATAATCCTTTTATTAGTTGGGCCTAACATCAATGGTTCGAAAAATACAAAATTTACCAAAAATGGAGACTAAAGACACTTACATGCATTCAAAGTTAGTAAATATGCCTTTATTAACATTTTTCTTTAAAATAAAAAATTAATTTCTCCAAAGCTTTCCATTCACTATAAAACAATGGTCTATTATAACTCAATATAGATTCAAATATTTTCTTATTAAATATTTAGTCCTTTATTTTAATTCCGACACTCTTTCTTCAAAATTACAGGTCTTGATACTTCAATTTTCAAAACCATCGACTTTAGAATTGATACACTTGTATCTTGTCTAACTTTCTAATAATTAAAATTATTAGACCAAACTTCATTATAATACTGTAATATCCTCGCAAATATTCATAAATAATATTCACTGATCCTATCATAGGAAACAGTATTCTGAAACCACTATTTTCGACTTCATTGACTTTCGACTCGTTACAGAAAATCAGAACCTTTTTAGCATTATGTTTCTCTTCAAAATTTAAAACCCAGCATTTTATCTATATTTTACACCCCGAGTATTGATACTCAAGAATTGGTATCGATACCAAAATGAGCTATTGTTTTCCTGCACATTCGTTTCAACATAGGGGTATCGATACTAAGACCCCAATTACCGATACCTCTGTATAAAATAGCAAAAATTATAGCAAAATAGGGCAGAATACACACACAAATATTTACCCCTTCAACATGCATAAATTGACACACCATCCAGCATCAAAATGACCATAATTATAGTCCCAATTCAACTTCTCAACTTCAAATATTCTAACTAAAGCAATACCAACAGAATAATGATAAACATTCATCAAATCCTAAAAGTTTATAAACATATCAAAATATCAAAGACATAATATGCATATTTAGCTAACATTCTAGCCACATTGCCCTTATTTCCACAGTATAAAAGAACAATAACATCACCTACTCAATTTACTAAGCCTAACTTGGATCAATTCTTTTGAATTTCCACACCCCTCACACCGCAACGTTAACTTTCTGCAAGGTTTGAAAAGAGTGGGTGAGCTTAAACAAGCTTAGTAAATGAACGGAAAAACCACCAAATATACATGATGCCATGCGTTAAATGAAAATGATCAAAGCATAATTACTTAGATAATTTACTATAATGACATACTACAATACTTATACAATATCTACCAATTCATCTAGCTTTACAGTCAAATATTTAAGCTTACATCGTATTTTATAGAATCACATTTAATGATAAATTGGAACTTGAAACTATGAAACATAAAAGTGGGCTCTATCACTACACATTGGATACTCGGATCTCTAACACGCCATTGACTCGATGAGTTGAACGTACCACAAAAGCATAGCATTTAGCTAACACTCTCCAACACACCAACATATCCCAGTAAACAGAGCTGAGCTCACATTCCCTTATCTCTCCAAAACTATCTCAGACCTTAATGCCCCAAAAACACAACACAAGGGTGAGTACTCACAAATCCTATGGCATGTCAACTATATCCAACGGTCTCAAAGATCACAAGGCCAAAATATCAACAAATTATATACACATTCTCTTACCATTTTCTGCACACTTTCACTGCATATTCACATTATAAGCACAACATCATCATTGTCATTTGGTATGTATAACATACCCACAATTATCACATTCACAATAGCCATTACAAACATATTTCACATGTCACATTATCATATCTTAATACTCAAATCACATATTTTGCAAATTAAACGAAGGGTATAAGAAAGCTTACACTTGGAACTTAGAGTAGGGGTTTAGGCTACTCCTAAGCTCCAAATTAACACTATGAATCATGTCTACTACCAGCGATTCCAGACACTTACCATTCGCGCTTTCGCCTTGTTGTCGAAAGTCTAAAGTAGCTTGTCCTTTCCTTTTTCGCTTTTCATTGAAGGCTCCTACGGTTTTGATTCTTCACAAAATAAACCACACAACAAACATAATTAACTTACAGGTATAGGCACACCTAAACAATAAAAAATGCAGGTATTAGGTTCCTTCCTCTTGAAACAGAAATTTTTAACTTGCAAATTCAAAAATCTTAATTCTTACTCGTTTCGAATGCTTAAAACTGATTCCAACCTCTAATTATTTATCTAAGAATGATTCCCAACCTTCAAACAACACAAAACTACACAAATTCATGGTTCTGAAATATCGACGTACAATGGCCATTTTCACAAAAACTTAATAAAACCTTAGAATCTTTCAATGAAACTTTAGGGAAAGTTTAGAAACCTTCTAATCACATCAAAATAAGTTGAAATACAATTTGAAACATTGTTTTCATTCAAAATCCTAAATTCCACCACTAACGACCCAAATTTCAAAATCTATTCAAAACTTTTTATTCAATGAATAAAAATTCAATTTAAAAGGCTAGATATCATTAACAACTAATAGAAAAATGAAAATTACCTTCGTTGAGAGTACAATGAGCGTTTGATTGAAAATATAAAAATCCCAAAAGTTGAATAATGGTAAAATCAATGGTGTTTTTGATGCTTTTCTTGAAATTCTAGGGAAGGTTAATGTTTGGAAGATGATAGAAATTAAAAGAATTGGTGTTTGGAGATGAATATCTCTTGGGGATTACAGGGGATGGCAAAAAGAATAAATATGTTTCGTGAGTTCTTGTAGGCGTGGGGAAAAAAATAGGTCAATTTTGAACTTTGGTATATTTACCCTGTGGTACTCCTAATTTTAACCCATTTTTCAAAATATTCCACATTTTAAAATTAAAGGTCTTTTCCACTTCATTTTTAAAAATTGATTTAACTTTCAAAAAGCCATAGTCGAATATAATTTTGGGTTACTGACCACCGTCGGATGTACCAACGTCCAAAGCAAAAATCCTACACAAAATATGTGAAAAGTGGTATCCGCAAGTATACTGGTCAGGTTGTAATATAGTTAAAGCGGAGTAGGTAAGTACTTTGAGGATCGTACCCAAGGGAGGCAAGCACTAAATTAATTCTAATCTAAATATAAATAGATCTAATTAGTACTTTAATCAAATTATAGTACCAAAATGAAAAAAAGGTTTGCGATAAATGATACTAAAAATAATAAGAAAGGAATTAAAAGAAAAACAAATAAATGAAAAAACACAGAAATCAAATAATCGAATATGTATCAAATCTAGGCATGGGTGATTAGCTCGCTATGGTAGTAATAATCAACTATCGCCTCTTGTTTCCTTTGTTCAATCAACTAGTCAATACCCCAGTAGGATTTTCTGATTCATCCACTGAAATATTGAGTCGGTAATGACTACTTATTTTCCAACCTCACAGTCCAGATTGGTTCAGGGGTAAGGTGTTCACGAATAGGCCATACCAAATTTGGGTTAATTCCCACCTTTATGACTTCCTAGGGTTGTCAAGCCTAGGTTTTAGATACTTCCTCTCTGAACAACTGATCTGTTAAGAAATTCCTATAAAACAGTTAATTTTTCATACCTCCACTTGTTAATCCCCCACAAGAGGATTAGTTTCTCATGGATCTAATAAACGATATAAACTTGATGAAAAAAATGAACATAAAGAATAGTTCAAGAATAGAGTTTAGAAGAAGCCTGATTTTTATTAAGCATAGAATCCTCATAGAGTTTAACAGTAATTCCAGAATCTAATTTCTCCACAAAAGTAAATAACAAGAACAAAATTCTAAAGCCTAAAAAAAGAGAAAATCTAAAGACTAAATCTAAAGAGAAAATTATACAATATGAAAGGTGTCTATAACATGTGGTAATAAGCATATTTATAGACTTTAGAGTGGTTGTCGTTCACAATCCTGTGTAACACCTCTCACCCGTATTCAATGCCGAAATAGGGTTATGAGGTATTACATTCCGTATGCAATAATAAACATTCATTCTCATAAATCATTCAACACAATCTCATTGTCCCTTATAAGGGTCTACGAGGCCTTAAACATGCTTTAGAAGTGGTTCGGGACTAAACCAATATCATACAAAAATTTTGGAAACTTAGAATTTTTTCATGTAAACAAGGGTCACACGCCCATGTGAACAGGCCGTGTGCCTCACATGGCTAGTAGACACGCCCATGTCTCAGGCCGTGTAAAATTAGGGCATACCTAATGACTTGGGTCACACGGCCGATCACACGCCTGTGTGTCTAGCCCGTGTACCCTTCGAAGTGGCCACACACGCCCGTGTGCCAGGCCGTGCCAAAACTGTAGGGTATACTGACTTATGCAACACGGCCAAGTCACACGCCTGTGTGACAATAATAGGGGTATACTGGCTTATACCATACGATTAGTCACGCGCCCGTGCATGAGACCGTGTGGAGCATACTAACTTCAATTCAACACCAGGGGACACCCTGCCGTTTAACATGACCGTGTGTCAGACATGACTGAGACACACATTTGTGTTTCTGCCCGTGTGGACAAAAATAGACCATTTACCAAGCCATTTTTCCACCTAGTTTGCACATACCTACACAAGCACAAATGGTATCAATTCAAGGCACTAATATGCATCTAAATAACATCAACCAATGTTCAAATCATACCCTTTCTTTACCATCAATATAATTAACAAATATACTACAATTTATCATCTAATTTCATACCTAATACACATATTCAATTCAATCAACTAAACCATACCATACATACATTATCAATCATCAATTCTTAAGCACATAGCTTTCAAAATTACCTAATATCATTTAGCATTATAGATTTAACTTCAACCACACAATATAGGTCAATTACCAAACTTAAAATAGAACCATTTACACATTTATGAACATCATCAAATTTATTATCATAAGCCAACTCAAATGGCTCAAAATACATGTTCATCAAACATACCAAAATGTCTCAAGCCTATACATGCCATATACCATATATACACAACTCAAAAGTACCAAGTAGATGGTTGGATAGTGTGATGTAGTCTCTGACGATCCCCGAATCTGAGCTAGCTTTGAATTCATTATAAAACATGGGAAAACAAACAAAGTAAGCTACAAAGCTTAGTAAGTTCGTATTAAATATACTCAACAATTCATAAAACACAAATCATCAATTTGAACAAGTTAATGTATAACTCATGATAATATCAAACCTTCCATAAGCTTATTCATATATTTATATGCAAAGTCATAACCTTTTCTATTTGAACTTCATACTTACATCTACATACCCGTACAAATTCATAACGAACTCATACTTTCCCGTAACACTGTCGGATACTTGATGTTTCACACACTAAGTGCCATCGCATAGCCGAAGCTATTATAATCCTGCACACTAAGTGCCTTCCATAGCCGAAGCTATCTCAGTCTCGCACACTAAGTGCCATATATAGCCGAAGCTATTCCAAATCGCACATTGAGTGCCATAAATAGCAGAAGCTATCTCTAATTGCACATTAATTGCTAAACATAGTTGATTTATCGTCAAACATGACCGTAGTCTCGTGTATACAATTTATGCAATATCAAAGCATTAAAAGCATAATTGTAATAATGTTTATCACGTACGAACTTACCTCGGATGTTAAAACAGCGAATCGAGTCGTTTAGTCGATAACTTTATCTTTCCCCCAATCCAAATCCGTATTTCGCTTTTCTTGATCTAAATATATTTAAAATTTAGCTTATTCAATCACTACTTTATTCAATTTAATCCAAAACACACATTTAGGTACGTTTACACTTTTACCCCTAAACTTTCACATTTTTCACAATTTATTCCTTATTGCAGAAAATCACACATTAATGGAATTCAAATTAAACCCATGCTAGCTGAATTACCACTATGCCCATAGCATCCCATGTTTTTCCTTTATTCACACTTTTAACAACCACATTTCACATTTTCTCAATTTACTCCCTGTTTTGCGTTTTTCCTCAAAATCACTTTACAAAACTAGTAAATCTATCAATAAACGTTCATAATCTATCATCAATATCAATTTACTCAAACATTCAACAATGGAAACATGTTAAATCTTTAACAGTTTCGAAATTTAAGGTACGAGCTAGCTAGAATATGAAGCAATGATCTCAAAAACATAAAAATCATTAAAAATCAAGTAAAAAAAATGACTTACAATTAAGCAAGACATTGGCCGAAAGTTTCAAGCTATTTCCATGGCTTTTTCTTCTTCAAAATTTCATCTAGATGAAAGATGGACACTATTTCGTTATTTTGTTTTATTTATTTTATGATTAATTACTAATTTACACATATACCCTTAATTATAAATCATGTAAAACATCCATTTAATGTCCATTATTGTCCATTTACACTAGGGATGGTCTAATTAGAACATAAAGACCTTAACTTTAAAGTTCTAAGCTATTAGAAACCTTTAGCTAATAGAACTCTAGTTTTATGCTTTACGAGATTTAGTCCTTTTTACCGAATTAAACATTCAAACAATAAAATTTCTTAACGAAATTTTCACACAAACATTCAATCATGCTCTAAACATTAAAATAATAATAAAATAAATATTTTGACCTCAAATTTTTGGTCCCAAAACCATTGTTCTGATTTGACTAAAAACGGGCTGTTACACCTTAGGTTAGTTGTCATCCTCGTGCTTAATGTTTGATTGTGTAGACCAAAATGCCCCTGGCTCATAATTATTTCTTGTACAGAGGCGATGTCGCAACACACCAGGTCTTGTGTCGCGATAGCGAGGGCAATATGCTTAGTTTCATGGTGTCTTCAAAGGTATGTTGTGACATCCTCAAGCTATGTCACGACATTGAAGGCAATTTTGGAATTTTCGTATTATGCTCTCTATGTTGCGACATCGCATGCTCCATGTTGCAACCTAGTGACTATTATTAAGTTAATGCACCTTCTAATGGCCTTTTGCGCACTCACAAAGTATATTAGCTCACCCTTAGGCCTCATTTGGCCCTTAAGGTCAATAAAGGACTCAAATTACACATTTTATTAACTTAACTAATACTTACTGAAATGTAATTAAAACTTAACTAAAATGCTCATATTCAAGCTCCTAAAATGTGAAAACTAGTTTAATATGCTACACCAGATTACGACAAATAAATTACCATAATTCAAAATTTTCACGCTTATTCCAAGCCAAAATCCTTAAATTACCATTTAACTATTAGACACAATTTTGGGGCATGACAACTCTCCTCCTTTAAAAAGAATTTCACCCTTGAAATTTACTGAAGCTAAACAAATAGGGATATTGTCGTTTCATCACATCTTCGGCTTCCCAAGTAGCCTTTTCTGTCTTGTGGTTATGCCATATAACTTTAACCAATGAGACTCTCTTATTTCGCAAAACCTTATCTTTGGGAGCTAGAATCTCAATCGACTCTTCCTCATAAGTGAGATTAGTTCGAACTTCAATCTCTTCCATTGGCACAATGTGTGACGGATCTAAATGATACTTTTGTAACATGGATACATGAAAAATGTCATGAATCCATAACTTGAGTCGATAAGCTACCAAACCAATCTTTTCAACAACTTCATAAGGTCCAACATATCTTGGACTCAATTTACCCTTCCTACCAAATCTCAAAACCTTCTTTAAAGGTGAAACTTTCAAAAACACCTTATCGCCGACTTGAAACTAAATATCTCGAGGTTTCAAATCTGCATAAGATTTTTACCTATCTGGTCTTTGTTTCAACCTTTAATAGATCAACTTCACTTTCTCTTTAGTCTCTCAAACCAAATTCTGTCCAACAACCAACTTTTCATCTAATTCTGTCCAGCACAAAAGAGTCCTACACTTCCTACCATACAATGCTTCAAACGGTGCCATACATTACTCGCCTAAAAACTGTTGTTGTAGGCAAATTCTACTAAGGGAAAATATCGCTCCCAACTACCACTGAACTCAACCACACAGCTACGCAACATATACTCTAAATCTTGGATTACCCTCTCTGACTAACCATCTGTCTGTGGGTGATAAGTTGTATTAAAACTAAGCTTTGACCCCAAAGCATTTTGCAAACTCTTCTAGAACCTAGAAGTAAAACACGGATCCTTATCTGAAATAATAGAAACTAGAACCCCATGAAGACATACAATTTCGGCAATAGACAACTCTGCTAACTTTTGCAAAGAATAGTTAGTACGCACAACCAAGAAATGTGCACTCTTTGAAAACTGATCAACTATTACCCACATTGAATCCTTCTTCATTGGGGTCAACGACGAACCCAAGACGAAGTCTGTGGTGATCCTTTCCAACTTCCATTCAGGAATCGCAATCGGTTGCAACAAACCTGAAGGATATTGCTGTTCTACTTTCACCTTCTGGCAAACAAAACATCGAGTCACAAAATTCATAACATCACTCTTCAACCCAGGCCACTAATATCTCTCTCAAAGATCATGATACATTTTACCACTACTGGGATGCATAGTGTCGGGGCTACTATACGCCTCGGTAAGTATCACCTGTCTCAAATCCATATCATGAAGTACACAGAATCTTCCTAAAAAATTCAATATATCATCTATGTCAACATCAAAATCTCCCTTTCAACTTATGGAACCTCTTTAATAATTCCCCATCATTATTTCTCTATAATCTACCGAGACAAAGTTGGCTTCACTTGAAGTTTAGCTACCAAACCACCATCACTCGCTATACTCAAGCGCGCGAACATAGCTCACAATTCTGTCAACAACTTCTCAAAGCTTCAGCAACAACATTCACTTTTCCAGGATGATACTTTACAATACAATCATAATCTTTCAAAAGTTTAATCCATGCCTTTGCATTAAATTCAACCCTTTTTGGGTGAGGAAGTACTTAAGCCTATTATGATCTGTATAAATAACACATCTTTCACTATACAGATGATGGCGCCAAATCTTAAATCACAAATACCACAATAGCTAATTCCAAGTCGTGAGTTAGATAATTATGTTCATACGTCTTTAACTGTCTCAAGGCATAAGCCACAACTTTTTCTTCTTGCATTAACACATCACCGAGTCCTAAATATGAAGCATCGCTATAAACCACAAAATCTTTCTTAGGCTCTAGTTGAATCAATAGAGGGGCCTCAGCAAAATCGCCTTAAGTTGTTCAAAACTTTTTTGTCTTTCATTAGTCCATTCAAACACCACATTTTTCTGAAGCATTTTCGTTAAGGGTGCAACAATAAAGGAAAACCTTTAAACAAACCTATGATAATAGTCAGCTAAACCCAATAAACTCCAAACCTCGGTAAACTCCTTAATGGTTTCCATTCCAAAATCGCCTTAATTTTCTTTTGATCCACACGAACTCCTTCTGCTGACACAACATGGCCTAAGAACATTTCCTTTTTTAGCAAAAAATGGCATTTACTCAACTTCGCATACAACTACTTATCTCTCAAAATCTGAAAAAAATCCTCAAATGTGCATCATGATCCTCCTTAGAACGAGAATGCACCAAAATGTTGTCTGTGAAAGCAACCACAAACTGATCTAAGCTCGAATGGAAAACATGGTTCATCAAATCCATGAACACAGCAGAGGCATTAGTTAAACCAAATGGCATGACCAAAACCTCATAATGCCCATACTGAGTCCTAAAAATAGTTTTCAAGATGTCAGACTCCTTTACCTTCAATTGATAATACCCCGATCTTAAGTCAATCTTCGAAAACACCGTTGCTCCTTTGAACTAATCAAATAAATCATCATTTAGAGGCAAATGATACTTATTCTTGCTGGTCAACTTATTCAACTACCTATAGTCGATACACAACTGCAACGTACCATCCTTTATCTTCATAAACAAAACTGGTGCACTCCACAGAGATATACTCGGTCGAATGAACCCTCTATTAAGTAACTTGTGCAACTGAATCTTTAACTCCTCGAGCTCCTTTAGTGCCATGCGATAGGGTACAATAGACACTAGTGTAGTACCAGGATAGTTCTCAATACCAAACTTTATTTCATGTTCCGACAACAAACTAGACAATTCTTCCGGAAACACGTCAAGAAAATCCTTAACGGTACGAATATCCTGGACTCTCAAATCATTGTTAACCGAGTTCATCACATAAGCTAGATAAGCTTCACAACCTTTCCCCATCATCTTCTCAGCCTTGATAGTCGAAACCACATTAGACATAAATTCAGGTCACTCGCCAGTAACTACAATATCCAACCCATCACTATTCCGCAAAGTAATTTATTTCGTTTCAAAATCCACCCTAGCCTTATGTTCAATTAACCATCGCATCAAGAATCACATCAAATCCATAAAAAAGACAATTCCATAAGGTCTACAGAGAAGACATGCCCTTGAATCATAATGGGACACCTATGATACACTCGATTCACCAGAACAGTATCACCAAAAGAGCTAATAACAGTCATACCTAAATCAATTGTCTCTACAAGAATCCCTAACTTACATTCCAATTCAATCAAGATATATGAATGCATAGAACCAGAATCAACCAATGAGAATAATGGACTAGATTGCAAAGTGAAACTACCTTGGATAACATTAGTCGAATCTTGATCCTACGGTTCCCCAACAGCATAAACCCGAGCTGGGCTTCCAAACTCAACTTGAGTTGCAATAATATGAGCAACAACTCACTGCCCAACCGGTATCCCATTACCTCTACTATGACCATGGCCTCTAGAAAGTATAAATGTAGGTGTAGAACCCTAGGTCTGTGAAACCTCAACTCTGTTTGGATAGTCCTTCAACATGTTTTCCTTTTAGCCACACTTAAAACATCCACTTGTCAATTTACGATACTCTCTAGGATGCCTACACTTACAATGCATACAAAGCAGCCATCCAAAACCACCCGACAAATATCTAGTACTAACCACTAGACTGCTCTTCTGCTTAGACTAACTTAGTTAAAACCTATGTCTCGCACCTCTACCAGAACTCTAATTATCACGTCCTCTCTTAGGAGGTCATTTATATGCACCATTGGAAGTTCTCTTACTTGATTCAGTTACCACAGAGCGAGGAGGCTCAGCCAAAGTCTCCTCAACAGCTTTGGCCTTCTCAACCAACTCACCAAAAAGCTTCATGTTCTAAGCTACCAAGTAAACTAGGATCTCACAATTAAGCCCAAAACAAAACCTCTTACAATGGTCCCTCTTAGTAAGAACCATCTCAAGAGCATATTGACTAAGTCGTATGAACTCCGAATCATATTAAGCCACAGTCAAATTACCTTGAACCAAGTCCAAAAACTCCTGTTTATGGGTTTTCATGTACTGCTTGCCCATAAAATTCCTCTTAAAAACCTTAAGAAAGTAATCCTAAGTCAACTAGTCTGTAGTAGTACCTCTCTTCACAGTATTCCACCAACAATAAGCCTCACCGTCGAGTAAAGATACAGTATAACTTAATTTCTCCTAGTTAGAATAGGACAACTACTCGATGATCCTTTCAACTCTTTCAAGTAGTACTCTGCTATAATTTGATCGGTCCCTTTCACTCCAAGAAACTCTTTACCACCCAACATCTACAAATATTCAAGTAGCATCCCTCGGTTAGCAGGTGAAAGAGTAGGGTTAGCACCAGTAATCCTTTGAAACACTCTAATCATAGCTTCCATCAAAGGGCCAACACCCTCATCAGGTATGTTCACTCTACTTGGCGAAGTGCAGAGAATGTACCATCTTCTTGAGCATTCGCATTACATTCACACATTTTCGGGCATACCAAATCTAATCTAACACACACAAACAAACAAAGGTGTGAGTGGCGAGGGAAGTGGTCCAAGTCATGTTCCTACAAGAAAACTTTAGAATAAAGGCAATCTGTTCCTATTCATACCCCAATTTCAAAAAAATTCATGCAATTCAAATAGAGATATCTCAAACAATTCAAGTATTTAGAGAAATTTAGAGACATGGGTTTTTGGATCGATAGGTTACGTAACCTCGGTCCGTACATCGATAACTTAGGTCTGAGTGTTATATAACCTAAGCTTGGATACCACCAAATGTATCATCCTAAACTGGGCCCGATCATCGAGCCCGAGTAACAGGACGCTGCACCATATCTTATTGGCATACGTACATCATCATATTTAATCAATTATAGGAGTTTTAAGTCTAAAATATCCTAGGCGGTGTTAAAATTACTAAACATACATTTAACGACCATATAACGAGTTGAAAGATGCTTAAAGACCACTTAACAAAAATTTCAAAAAAGTCATGTAGGTATTGATACGCTCTCGTTGGTATCAATATTTCTCATAATAGGTATCGATACCGTTTAGAAATCGGTACCTTTTTAGCATTTTATTTCTCTTCAAAATTGAAAACTTAGCATTTTATCGATACATAACAAAAGTATCTATATTTTACACCTAAAGTATCGATACTCAAGAATTGGTATTGATACCAAAATGAGTTACTGTTTTCCTGCACCTTCGTTTCAACATGGAGGTATCGATACTAAGACCCCGATTATTGATACCTCTGTATAAAATAGCAAGATTATAGTAAAACAAGGCATAATACACACAAACATTTACCCCTTCAACATGCATCAACTAACACACCATTCGACATCAAAATGAAACATAATTATAGTCCTAATTCAACTTCTCAACCTCAAATATTCTAACTAAAGCAATCAATAGAATAATAATAAACATTCATCAAATCTTAAAAGTCTATAAATATATCAAAATATCAAAGAAATAATATGCATATCCAGCTAACATTCTAGCCATATTACCTTTATTTCCACAGTATAAAAGAATACTAACGTCACCTACACAATTTACTAAGCCTAACTTGGATCATTTCCTCAGAATTTTGACACCGCTCACACCGCAATGCTAACTATCTCCAAGGTTTGAAAAGAGTGTGTGAGCTTAAATAAGCTTAGTGAATGAATGAAAAAATCACTAAATAAACATGATGCCATTCGTTAAATGAAAATGATCAAAGCATAATTACTTATATAATTTATTATAGTGACATACTACAATACTCATACAATATCTACCAACTTATTTAGCTTTACAATCACATATTTAAGCATACATCACATTTTATAGAATCAAATTTAATGATAAATTGACACTAAAGGCTATGAAACATACTCAATCACCACACATTGGATACTCGATCTCCAACACACCATTGACTCGATGAGTCGAACATATCCCAAAAGTGTAACATTTAGCTAACACTCTCTAACACACCAACATATCCCGGTGAATGGAAATGAGCTCACATTCCCTTATCTCTCCAAAACTGTCACGAGTTTAATACCCCCAAAAACACAACACAAGGGTGAGTACTCACAAATCCTATGGCATACCAACTATATCCAACGGTTTCAAAGATCACAATGCCACTATATATTCACATTATAAGCAGAACATCATCACTGTCATTCGAGATGTATAACATATCCACAATTATCACAACACAACAGCCATTACAAATTATTTCACATGTCACATTATCACATCTTAATACTTAATCCACAACATACAATCACATATTTTGCAAATTAAACGAGGGGTATAAGAAAGCTTACACTTAGAACTAAAGTAGGGATTTAGGCTACTCCTAAGCTCCCAATTAACTCTATGAACCGTGTCTACTAGTAGTAATTCCAAACACTTACCATTCAAACTTTTGCCTAGTCACCGAAAGCCTAAAGTACTTTTCCTTTCCTTTTGCCTTACTCGTCAAAGGCTTCTACAGTTCCAATTCTTCAGCACAATTAACCACTTAACAAACATAATTAATTTACAACTATAGATACACCCAAACAATAAAAAACATAGGTCTAAGGTTCCTTCCTCTTAAAACATAAATTCTCAACTTACAAATTCGAAACTCAAATATCTTAATTCCTACTCATTACAAATACTTAAAACTAATACCAATCCTCTAATTATTTAGCTAAGAATGATTGTCAACCTTCAAACCACACAAAACTACATAGATTCATGGTTCTGAAATTTTGACGTATAATGGCCATTTTTGCGAAAACTTAATAAAACCTTAGAATCTTTTAACAAAACTTTAAGGAAATTTTAGAAACCTTCTAATCATATCAAAACAAGTTGAAAAACACTTTGAAACATTGTTTTCATTCAAAATCTCGAATTCCACTTCTAACGACCCAAATTTCGACATCTATTCAAAACTTTTTATTTAATGAATAAAAATTCAGCTTAAAAGGCTAAATATCATTAACAACTAATAGGAAAACAAAAATTACCTTCAATGAGAGTAAAATGAGTGTTTGATTAAAAATCTAAAAACATACAAGTTGAACAATGGTAAAATTAATGGTGTTTCTTATGCTTTTCTTGAAATTCTAGGGAGGGTTAATGATTGGAAGATGATAGAAATTAAAAGAATTGTTTGGAAGATCAAAGTAGATGAATATGTCTTGGGGATTACAAGGGACAACAAAACAATTGGAAAGAAAAATGCTTCGTAAGTTCTTGTAGGTGGGGGAAAGAAATAGGTCAAATTTAAACTTTTTGGGCCTAAAAGAATTAGGCCTATTGGGGTTTGGGCTTTGGATTTCAGAAAATTTTTAAGTGAGTGAGAAAAATGAAAATTGGCATGTGGGCTTGAGGATTAATGAATTTGAAGTGTTTAAGAGTGTTGGAGATGTTTTGGGATCAAGGAAGGGTATAGGAAAAATTTTGGATTTAGCCCAAGGGAACTGGGACTTCAATTAGTACGCCTTTTTAATAAATGAAGAATAAATAGGACACAAATGGGCTTGTGGTCCAGTGGCAAGTGGCGTCACTTGGGGAGCTACAAGGTGGCGTGAAGAGGTCCAAGGTTCGAGCAGAGATAAGGCATTTTTGGAGTGTTTATTTTGCATAGTGGATAGCCAGAGTTGTGGGGAATTAGAACTCTTTCGTTGGAGTGTTTGACTTGATCTTGTGAACTGATAATGGAGGGAAATTCGGATAAGGCTAAGGTGTTATCAGGGAGAAAAGTTAGGAGTTGAAAAGTGTGAAGAGTTGGTGCCGTTTTGGGAAGAGGATAAATTCAGCTTAGGAGGGTAGATGAGTGCCATTTTTGGGTCTTTTAGGGGTTTTACGAATTTTCATTGTGGCTTTCGACATTTGGAGAGTTTTGCAAATAGGTCAGTCTTTCTTTTCTTTACCGAATTCATTGAAGGGTTCCTTGGGTTCTATTATTTCTTCCTATTCTCCCCCTCAGCCGAATTCTTTCATTTGCTGAAAATAAAACCCATCATTCTTTTTGCTGAAATTCCTATTAGAGTTGTGTTCTTCTTCTTTCTCTGAAAGCCAAAATCTCCTAAAGCCTAATTTCTTTTTGCCGAATTATCTCTTAGCCAAACCCATCTATTGCCAAATTGCCAACATCTTCTCTTACCGAAATTCCTATTTTTTCCAAACCCTTGTTGTTTCCTCCATCACAAATCAATTGTGATTCACTATCAGTCAATATTTAAAAGCCGAATCTTGTTCAGTAGCGATCTAGGCTGCAAGATCAAAGGAGGATTTTGATAAGTACTTAGTTAATCTTCTTAGTGTGTTTTGTTAAAAGTCGAAGGGCTATCTAACCTCTCTTTGTCGTTAACTTTGTATTAACAAGGGTAAAGATCAAAGATCGCAATCGTGGTAGGTAAGGATCGTCAGCAAAGTGGTAAGTGCTCTCAACTCAGTTTTGGATTAGTGGATATGGCCTCTAGGGGTGACTTATGTGGAATATGAGTCACTTGTTTTTGACGATATATGTTTGCGTGCAAATCTAGAGGATAAACGCCAATAGTAACAAAGGAAGGGCTACTAGGACGTGAGGTACACGGTAAGGGTACGGTGAGGTTTCGATTTTTGGTCAGTATGTGTTAAAACTTTGGTTAATCGCTAGTAATGTTGATTGTAGGTTCGTGACTAAGGGGTTTGTAGCACGCGAGGTTACCAGGTGTGTACAAACACTACACACACGATATCGACAATGCCGAAAAGCCGAAAAGCCAAAAGTGGCTAAATGGGTCCGGTGGGCCCTAAGGCTAGGTTGGATGAGTTTGTTTGGTTTGGTGTATAAATTAAGTCAGTCAAGCATAATACATGATTTGGAATTGTTTTAGGCCTAACAGGCCGTAAGGATGTGATTTGGGCCAAATAGGCCGTAAGGATGTAATTTGGGCTTGATGGGCTTTTGGGGACGTAGACAAGTATGTTAGGGTTAATGGACTTTAGACCTAGTTTGAACAACTCTTAAGTCTCATAAGACTTAACTTAATTAAATATGTTTGTGAACAAGTCACTGGGTTAGGATGTGGCAACGGACATACGCATGTCTAGGATTGGATCTAGGGAGAGCTTGGTACTTAAGCGGTCCTAGTGGCCCACCTCCTCTTCTCTGGAATCCTACCTGGTGCGTAGCGTCTATTCATTTTAGCCGCAAGGACTTGTTGATGGGCCAAATTTCATAACTAAAACCCGAGAGGGACCAAATACCCCTATATTTGAACAGTTACTAAAATACCCTTATATTAAAAAATTATTAAAATGCCCCTGTTTTGCAAAATACCAAAATACCCCTATTTTGTAAAATTACCAAAACACCCTCAGTTTGGAAAATTACGAAAATACCTTCAGTTTGGAAAATTTTTAGAAAGTTACCATAATACCCTCGATTTATGAAATTACCAAAATACCTTCAATTTGGAAATTTACGATAATACCCCTATAGGGTAGAATTACGATAATACCCAAGTAGGGTAGAATTACGATAATACCTCTGTAGGGTAGAATTACAAAAATACCCTTGGGTAGTAAAATGACGAGAATACCCCTATGTGACGAATATGAGTTTATGGATGTTACTCGTGTGTTTGATGCATTCATATGATATTCTGCTTAGAATGCATATGGGTGGGAATTATGGTACGGAGGAAGATTTGAGGAACGCATGGCTGTATGGTATGGATCCACTGAAGGCTTTAAGCCCAATATTTGAGGATTGCATGGCCGTATGGTATGGATCCACCGGAGGCTTTAAGCCCAATATTTGAGGATCGCATGGCCGTATGGTATGGATCCACCGGTGGCTTCAAGCCCAGTATATGATTAGCGACTTTCTTTGCAACGTTTAGTAATATCATGGCCGGGCTACCTTGGTGTAGCGGAGGGGTGGGTCGAGCTAGAATTCCCCACAGGAGTCATAAGGTTAGAAGGAAAAATGGTGTGTGTAGCGGATGGATTTTTGAGGTGGATTTTGCATTATCTTGTGTGTATATGATACATTATGATATGGTATGAGGTCATTGTGGGATAAGGCCCAAGACCACCGATTTTGATAAGGCTTAGGCCCAATGTGAATATTTGTATGTGATTTGATTGCCAAGGGTTGTACACACTGAGTTTTGAAACTCACACCCTTTTATTTAATGTTTCAGGTGATCCTGAGTAGATGGCTCGGCATGGGAGAGGACTCGGAGATGGCCACACTACAAGATGGTTGAATTTTCATTTATTTGTTTCAAAATACATGTTTTTGTTTACTTAATTTTCGGTGGATGTCCTTGTACTCCGTTTTGACTTCAGATTTATTTTGGGTTTTGAGGTTAATTGTTTTTATTATTATTAAACCTAAGTAAGCTTTTATGTTTAAACTTGGTTTTCGAAATACTTAAAACAATGAAGTGGGTTTTTATCTTTACTTAATAAGACTCATAGATGTTTGGGCTTTTGGGCCTTAAACTTTTAATTAGCAAGACTGTTTTGAATTGTGCCTTTAATGTGACATTCCGAATTCGGGCCTACCTTCTAGGCCAGATTTGGGGTGTTACTGATATATTACCCTGCAAGACTCTAATTTTAACCCCTATTTCAAAGTAGTCCATATTTTAAAATTAAAAGTATTTTCTTCTTCATTTTTAAAAATTGATTTAACTTTCAAAAAGCCATAGTCGAATATATTTTCAGGTTACCATAATTTAAAATTTCTGAGCTCATTCCGTGCCAAAATCCATAAATTACCTCGACCTACTAGGCCTTATTTTTGGGTGTCACAAATACTGATTTTAGGTTAATTCCCATGTATATAACCTCTTAGGGTCGTCAAGTTTAGGATTTAAGTTCTTTATCCCCTAACCATTGGTCTGCTAAGTTGTAACACCCCAAACCTGGCCTAACCGTTACGACCAGATTGGCATATCACACCAAAAGGGTTGTTTAAAAACTACGCGTTTGTTAAAAATTTTGAGTTTAAATGTTTATTCTTTTGTTATCCTCTTGTTAACATTTTGGAAACGATTATTAAGGGTTTAGGAAATTCCCGTATTGAACATTTAATAATAATAGGTAGTAATCAAATTAAAAGCTAAACCAAATAAAATACCAAAAATAAAGTTTAAGCAGCCTTATTACAACTTAAAAACCCGAATTAAAAATAAGTTTGAAATAAGAGAACAAGTTTACGAGAAAAACAATGTATGGCCTCCACAAGTCTGCCTTAGCTCCCAAATCCATGATCTAATGATTGCTAGCAAAATTAACAAAGGGGTGAGTCATCAGACTCAGTGTGTAAATCCCCATAAATGTTATCTGGGCCTTAAGCCCATAGGTGCACATTGGGCCTTAGCCCACTCAAGATGGCATACAAAAGATATGAATGCAATATGTCCCAACCCAAACCTAGTTTTCCATCCTCTACACACCACCCATATATCCAACCACCAAACACCGGGGGATTCTTACAATTGACCCTCCATCCGCTACACACCTCTTTTGCAGTCTATGCTGACAGACATACTGCTCAAAGTCCACTTAAGTGGTCTAGCCACTGATCCACGTGATTAAATCACAATTATCCACGATGAGACTCGAGGTCATCATCAATCCACAATGAGGCTCAAGGCCATCATTAATCGTGACAGAATCACCCACGTATATAAATATATACACACTTCCCCTTTAATCATAATATCCCAAATCCCATGCAATATGACATAATAATTCGTGTATGCAGTATGTCATGTATCCAAAACATATATCAAATATAAGTATAACATGAATTACCATCATAATCAGATAGACATAATACCACATAATCAAGCTAATCAACCTCAAAGGGTATAACCGTAATTTTACCTACAAAGGGTATTTTCGTAATTTACCTATCGAGGGTATTCTGGTAATTCACACCTGCAATGACCTTTTCGAAGGCCTAATGTCATCCCGAGCGACTCAGCTACCATTTCTGGTCTTTACCAGACTATTGGGCCTAAAACCCAATTTTGGCCCATTAGGGCCCATACGCTCGTGTGGCCCACCTAACCCATACCTAGCCACGTATATAAGGTCCACCTAATCTAGTTCACTATTTACTATATCATTATACAATTTATTCAATTTAGTCCATGGGCCCATTGGGCCTACTTCGGCCCATTGCGGCCTTAAGTAGCCTCAACCCACAAGAATACTACTGATGGCCTCAACTACTGCGTCGAAGCCCCACACGTGCGCTCGCATGCTCATGTGGCTACTATTGCCGTGATCGACACTTCGGCATTTGCCGCTCTACAGCTAGAGTAGAGAGAGTTACACACCTGATAGGACTCTGGTGCTAAACCGCGCTGCGACCACTCCTATGCCCAAAATGCCCACCAAGGTATGTTAAATCTCCTCCTAGGATGCCCTTTATATAGCTAGCTCTTCACCTTCATTCTTTGTATCTTTCTGATGTGGGATCCCTCCATTAGCAGAGTTTAAATCAAACTAAAACTCTTCTCATCCAATCCACAAAATAAATACTCCCCTGTTTTTCATGAGATTCGAACCCAGGCTCCCTTGCAACATAATCCACGCTGCTAACCACTTGGCTACAAGCTCCTCTTGTGTCTTAAATCATGCGCAACTAAATATAACCCAATGGCCAAGGTCTAAATTCATTTAATAAAAATAATCTAAAAGGAATGCAAGCGCTACAACTAGAACCTTGGACCTCCTTCCTTCCTTGTGGCGTCACCCCCTTGTTCCCTAAGTGGCGTCACTTTGCCACTTCACCACACACTCCATTTGTGTCACTTTTCTCCATATTTTATTCTTAAGGCCTACCTGCCAACTTCCAGGGTTTTTCATCTAAAACCAAAATTTCCCTAAAGCCAAAGTTTGATCCTGGGACTTCATAGAAGCCCTCTAACCTTCCAAAATCACTTATCTAAAAGGTCCAACTTGTATTTAAGCCGATCTCTTGTTCTCAAAAATTTTAAACGTTACTACGCTCAAGGCCCATTGGGCTCAATTCTCCTAGGCCCAATTTCAGGATGTTACAAATCTACCCTCCTTCAAGAAATTTCATCCTCGAAATTTCCAGCTATAGAAATAGTCGCACATCCCAACCTACAACACTACACTCACGCTACGCACTCTGATTCTAAAACAGTAATACACTTTTAACTAGAATTTAGAACTTCTACACATACTCAAAAACACCTAGCCATTAAAGCAGACAAATATTTCATACGCAACCAACTCTATATCTGAACATCACATCCAAGCCAAACACACAGAATAGATACCAAAAGTACAGCATATAACAAAGTTAGGTATCAGGGAACTTACAGTGTGGATTGGTGCCGGAGACTCGGGTGCCATACTTCCAGAAAAGAGATATATATTTTTCTAAACCATTTTCCAAACCATCCTTTGAAAATAATTTTTTGAACCCAAACCCACAGTCGAGTTTTTGAACCTGGCTCTGATACATAATTGTAACACCCCAAACCCAACCTAACCGTTACGACCAAATCTGGCATGTCACATAAAAGGGTTGTTTAAAAACTACGCGTTTGTTAAAATTTTTGAGTTTAAATGTTTATTCTCTTGTTATCCTCTTGTTAACATTTTGGAAACGATTATTAAGGGTTTAGGAAATTTCCATATTGAACATTTAATAATAATAGGTAGTAATCAAATTAAAAGCTAAACCAAATAAAATACCAAAAATAAAGTTTAAGCGGCCTTATTACAACTTAAAAACTCAAATTAAAAATAAGTTTGAAATAAGAGAACAAGTTTACGAGAAAAACAATGTATGGCCTCCACGAGTCCGCCTCAGCTCCCAAATCTGTGATCTAATGATTGCCTGCAAAATTAACAAAGGGGTAAGTCATCGAGCTCAGTGTGTAAATCCCCATAAACGCAATCTGAGCCTTAAGCCCACAGGTGCACATTGGGCCTTAGCCCACTCAAGATGGCATACAAAAGATATGAATGCAATATGTCCCAGCCCAAACCTAGTTTTCCATCCTCTACACACCAACCGTATATCCAACCACCACACACCAGGGGATTTCTACAATCGACCCTCCATCCGCTACACACCTCTTTGGCAGTCTATGCTGACAGACATACTGGTCAAAGTCCACTTAAGTGGTCTAGCCATTGATCCACGTGATTAAATCACAATTATCCACGATGAGACTCAAGGTCATCATCAATCCACAATGAGGCTCGAGGCCATCATATTAATCCACAATGAGGCTCAAGGCCATCATTAATCGTGACAGAGTCACCCATGTATATAAATATATACACACTTCCCCTTTAATCATAATATCCCAAATCCCATGCAATATGACATAATAATTCGTGTATGCAGTATGTCATGTATGCAAAACATATATCAAATATAAGCATAACATGAATTACCATCATAATCAGATAGACATAATACCACATAATCAAGCTAATCAACCTCTAAGGGTATAACCGTAATTTTACCTATAAAGGGTATTTTCGTAATTTACCTATCGAGGTATTCGGTAATTACTTTTGTAATGGCCTTTTCAAGGCCTAATGTCGCCTCGAGCAACTCATTACCATTTTCGGTCTTTACTGGGACTATTGGGCCTAAAACTCGATTTTGGCCCATTCGAGCCCACACGCTCATGTGGCCCACCTAACCCATACCTAGCCATGTATATAAGGTCCACCTAATCTAGTTCACTATATACTATATCATCATATAATTTATTTAATTTAGCCCACGGGCCCATTGGGCCTACTTCAGCCCATTGCGACCCTAAGTAGCCTCAACCCACAAGAATACTACTGATGGCCTCAACTATTGCGTCGAAGCCCCACACGTAAAATAAACTAGGCTAAAATCATAATGAAAACCTAATAAAAATATTTGTCTCCCTAAAATTGTGTGTTTAATCTAGTTATAATGGCCTTTATATAGGCTAAAATCCAAATATTAATGTGCCTAAACTATCCTTGAAGTACTTAGAGTTTGACTCGGACAAAAACTTCTAATTTCCCTAAAAAATGCAACTATCACATGCAAGGACTTTTTGAACTACACAGAAGCCGTGTTGCAACGTCGGGTCCAGTGTCATGACAAAGTAGGGCGGTGTCGTGACATAGCAAGAAGTTTTGCTCCAAGGCTTATTTTTGCTTCTGTCTTTGATGCTACAACATCGGTGTCTTGGTGTCGCGGCATATGCATCAGTTTTGGCTCGAATATGCATCTTTAGCTCTCGATTTGTCCTACAAGACCATGTAACCTTATTTAGATATATAAAATGTAATAAAACTACTAAAAAACATAAATTACTACTTTAAGAATGAAAACCTAAATACATACTAAGATGCTTTGATTTACTATTAAACAAGCTACAATTATGCGTAAAAGAGGATGTAAATAATAGTATAATTCATGCAGATAAATATCCAACATAAAGGCTTGCAGAGGAGCACGCACAAAAACTTATCACATAGATCTTGCATAGAGAGCTTGCTTGAAAACACTTTTTCATATGGAGCTCCCACATATGCTCATAAAAACACAGTTTATAAAATAACACCTTAATACATACTTTAAAACATGGCTCGCATAAGTGCACGAATAAAACATGTCTTTAAATCTTAGCTTAAAAAATAACTTGAAAACATAACTTGTAAACATAGAATTAGAACTTTAAAAAAATAGAGTTTCAAAGGAAAAGCTTACTCTTAGAACTTATTTTTAAAAACAAAGTTCTTGAAAAATATAAAATCCACACACAAGCTACGAACTCTAAGCATTCATACTGAAAAAGTAATAGTTAGCACACTCATGGAAATTCTTAACCACACACCAAAAGACTGAGAATTTAAACAAGCTTGGCTTTGCCTTTATCCTTGCTGGTAGATGGTCCGGTCGGTTTACAAAATACATAAACACACACAGATTACTTAGATAGGACAAAACTTACAAAATTCACACACGCAAGCGAACCTAGCTTTCTGGACAATCAACCCCAACAGGTTAGAGACTTACCCTGAGTGCTACAAACTTAGTTTAGAACAGAGTTTTGAAAACATAATATTCGATGAGAAAATTTTCATGGAATAAGAGTTTATTTATAGGCACTAAGTGTCCTAAACATAAAAAAAATGTTACGTGCATGAAAAGTATTCCTAGATACACAATATCTTTATTTTTTAATTTGAGTTTGACTCGACTTTGACTAGTGAACCCCAGTTTGCAACTCAACTGGCAAGCACCAGCTTGCCAAACACACTAACGAACACTAGTTCGCCAAACAGACTGGTGAACACCAGCTCACAAAACTCTTTAGTGAACTTAACAAGTAGTGAATTTGGTGAACCCCTTATTGTATCTTGTAGCATACACTACTTCGCCAAATCTTTGGCAAACTCCTTGCTAAAATTCTTTTGGTGAACCCCCAGTTCACCGAAACCTTGGCGAACCTTCACTTGTGAGGCAAAAACTTCTAGGCCTAATCTTGGGATGTTACAGTTCTCCCCCACTTAAGGCATTTCATTCTTGAAATGTTCACCTTTAAATAGTTAAAGGTATTGTTTCTTCATTGATTGTTCTATTTCCCAAGTAGCTTTGGTTGTCTTATGGTTTCGCCACAATACTTTGACTAAAGGAATCTTTTTTCTTTGCAAGACTTTCACTTCACGAGACACAATCTTCACTGGTTCTTCCTCATAAGTCAAATAAGGTCACACTTCAATATGATTTACTGACACTAAATGGGATGGGTTTACTCGATGGATACATGAAATACATTGTGAATACGATCAAGTTCGCAGGGCAACTTGAGTCGATACGCTACATGACCAACTCTTTCCAAAATATCATAAGGACCAATGGATCTCGAATTTAACTTCTCTTTACGTCCAAACCTTAGGACTTTCGTCTATGGTGATACCTTAAGAAACACATTTTCGCCCACTTGGTTCTCAACATCTTGCCGTTTCAAGTCAGCATAGGAATTTTGTCTGTCTGAAATAGCTTTTAGCCTTTCGAATATCATCTTTACTCTGTCCTCTGTCTCGCGAACAAACTCAGGCCTAATGATTCTCTTCTCATCCAACTCAGCCCAACATAAAGGTGTTCTTTAACACCCTCAACCCGATCCAATTTGTCGAATCTAGGTCTTGGGTATTACATGAAATACATTGTGAATACGATCAAGTTCGCAGGGCAACTTGAGTCGATACGCTACATGACCAACAATTTACAACATTTCATAAGGACCAATGGATCTCAAATTTAGCTTCCCTTTATGTCCAAACCTTAGGACTTTCGTCCATGGTGATACCTTAAGAAACACATGGTCGCCCACTTGGTTCTCAACATCTCGCTATTTCAAGTCAGCATAGGAATTTTGTCCGTCTGAAATAGCTTTTAGCCTTTCGAATATCATCTTTACTATGTCCTCTGTCTCATGAACCAACTCAGGTCTAATGATTCTCTTCTCATCCAACTCAGCCCAACATAAAGGTGTTCTTTAACACCCTCAACCTGATCTAATTTTCTGAATCTGGGTCTTGGGTATTACATGAAATACATTGTGAATACGATCAAGTTCATAGGACAACTTGAGTCGATACGCTACATGACCAACTCCTTCCAACATCTCATAAGGACCAATGGATCTCGAATTTAACTTCCCTTTGCGTTCAAACCATAGGACTTTCTTCCATGGTGATACCTTAAGAAACACATGTTCGCCCACTTGGTTCTCAACATCTCACTGTTTCATGTTAGCATATGAATTTTGTCTATATGAAATAGCTTTTAGCCTTTCGAATATCATCTTTACTTTGTCCTCTGTCTCGCGAACCAACTTAGGTCTAATGATTCTCTTCTCATCTAACTCAGCCCAACATAAAGGTGTTCTTTAACACCCTCAACCCTATCCAATTTGCCAATCTAGGTCTTGGGTATTGCATGAAATACATTGTGAATACGATCAAGTTCGCAGGGTAACTTGAGTCGATACGCTATATGACCAACTCTTTCCAACATCTCATAAGGACCAATGGATCTCGAATTTAACTTCCCTTTACGTCCAAACCTTAGGACTTTCGTCCATGGTGATACCTTAAGAAACACATGTTCGCCCACTTGGTTCTCAACATCTCGCTGTTTCAAGTCAGCATAGGAATTTTGTCTGTTTGAAATAGCTTTTAGCCTTTCAAATATCATCTTTACTTTGTCCTCTGTCTCGCGAACCAACTTAGGTCTAATGATTCTCTTCTCATCCAACTCAGCCCAACATAAAGGTGTTCTTTAACACCCTCAACCCGATCCAATTTGTCGAATCTGGGTCTTAGGTATTACCACACGAATATAGACTAAAACTTAATCTACTTATACAATTTACAATTAATTGCAATTTAACTATACACAAATTCAAACTAAATTACATATGAGTATACAATGGGTTTATACAACTACAACACATGGTAATTTAATTACAAAGATATCTAAATTGAATTCCTAATATATATAAGTTATCCCAAGAATATGGATTTCTAAGTAACATTTCAGACTTTGAATATGCCACCATCTTGCTTTGTATCCATAATAACCTGACACGTCACTCCATTAGCGCAGTCTTGGCATCGTCCCTCCTGGTACAACCTTTTAACATCACATTAAACCATAAGTAGACACATATAAGTTTGTAAGCATTTAGATATAGAAATACCATTTACCTTATCTATTACATGTACAATGTAGTTATGTTCCATGATGGTTATCTTATTGTTATCAAACATCTAACTTACTTCTATTGAGTACCTTCCATTCTCTGACCTTTTGTAAGCACTAATCATCATACTTTACTGTAAACCCATTTCTTATTCCCATCAATGACTCCAATTCTACATTCATGCATTCCAATCTTATCTTTCATATATCTATAACCATTTCGTTGCAAATACCAACGCATTGGAGCATGGAAAAACATGTCTTTAAATCTCAGCTTAAAAACATATCTTGAAAATAAAGTATCAAAACTTTAAAAAAATAGAGTTTAGTAGGAAAAGCTTACTCTTGGAACTTGACCGCCTCTGGATGTACCAACATCCAGAGTAGAAATCCTGCACAAAATATGTTATATAGGTGGTATCTGCAACTATATGGGTCAGGTTATAATATAGTTACAATAAAGTAGGTGAGTACTCTGAGAATTGTACCCAAGGGAGGTGAGAACTGAATTAATCCTAACCTAAGAAAAATAGAGCTAATTAGTACTTTAAATAAATTATATTACGACTAAACATAAAGAGATTTTTTAATAACTAAAGAAATAAAATAATATAATTGGAAAAACTTTGGGAAATTTGCTATGGAAACTTAATCAGATCTGAGCATGGGTGACTAACTCATTTCGGTAATCATAACTAACTGTTGCTTCGGGTTTCCTATTCAATCAACTAGTCTGTAACACCCCAAACCCGGCCCAAAAGTTAGGCTCGAATCTGGCGTGCCACATTGAAGTGTTTTTTAAAAATCGTGTTTTCATTAAAAACCCTTTTTAATTAAAAGCTTGAGTAAAAACCCAGTTACATCGGTTTATTAAAAAGTTATTACCTTCAAAACCTTATTGTTACAGAAGCTTAATTTAAAATAAATGATTTATGAAAATGTGATGTTTAAAAATTATGTTACAGAAATGTAGTGTTTTGAAAATAGTAATCACTTTGGGAAAACTGCGTTCTACTTCTAGCAAATATAAATCGTAGTGAACTGAAAATACTAAATTAAAAATCAGAAATTAAAAGAGGCCTTATTACAATCCAATAAGAAAGCAGTTTAAGTAATGAAAAATAGAATACTAAATTTTAAAGCTGCTCGTAGTGTGGCCACCTCTGAGTACTCTAGTACGTCGAACCGCCTACTGAGGATTACCTGAAAAATAAAAAAGAGTGGGTGAGTTTACAAAAACTCAGTGTGTACAACCCTCATTAATCATAAAGCATGCATCACATCAATTCGGGCTTAAGCCCATTACATTAATCAACGTGGGCCTAAGCCCAACATAGTAACGGTGGCATTTGGGCCTTAGCCCATAATAGCCTCAGTTGGGCCTTAGCCCATATCAAATGTCAAAATCGGTATATGCAATGCATGAATTCCCAAACCAACTCTGCACTCTGTCTCCTGTCCAACTCTACACTATCGACCCACCCATCCCTACACTCATTTTGTAGCATTGGTTGCGGTACAAACCAATATTGCAGCAGAGCTGCCAGTCACATAATTGGCTTAAAGCCATCGATGGATCCATAATCGTCAAGCGACCATGCGACCCTAACAAATCATATACTTCCTCCAAATCAATAATCCCATCCCCATGCAGCATAATATCACATGAATGCAAACATACCATAAATGGCATACAATAATAAGCACATAACATGTAGGGGCATTTTAGTCATTTTACCCTTTAGGGGCTTAACGATCATTTCACCCTCCAAGGGAATTACGGTCATTTACTGTAACATCCTAGATTAGAGGTTATGCATTTAATGCATAATTCAAGTGATAGTAGGCTTGGAGTGTGTTTGGATATATTTTAGGAGTTTTTGAGAACTTTAGGTGAAGGGGAAAAACTTTGGAAAATATTGGAATTTTAAGTGAAAAGGGGAAACTAGGCAAGGAGGCCTTAAAGGAAATTTTGTGGAGTTAAGGACACAAGAAATTAATTGGCAAAGTTGCTTGGGGCGCTAAGGTGCAAGGGGGCTTCAGGAGGGAAGAGGGTCAAGTCTTGAGGGCAGTATGAGAGTGTTTTATTTTTTGTAATTTGCAGCAAGAAGGGAAGTTGGACTAAAGATGACTTTAAGGAAATATTAAGTGGTTTTTGGACACAAAGAGTGCCTTGGTAAAGTGGCTGCAAGGTGCCACTTAAGGGCCTTGGTGATGGCGCCATGAGCAGCGGAGAAGGGCTTGTGTTCGAGTCCTGTGGGCAGCATAAGCGTGTTTTTATTTTTCCAAGTTGGAGCTAAGGGAGAAGAAGGCCTTAAAAAGAATTGTTGGTGGTTTATGACACAAAGAAGCTAGCAGCGAAGTGGCTGGTAGCGTGTGGTAACTCCAGCAGGTCCCATGTTCGAAACTTGGGGGCAGCAAATAGGTGTTTTATTTTATTTTTGATTTTTGGAATCAAAAGAGTGGAAAGGAATTGGATGGCACATGGGAGGAGATAAGCTTTGTTATTTTGTTTAAAATTCAGCTAAGAATAGGATAATGGGATTTTATTTTATTTATTTTAGTTTAATAGGTGATATATAGGAGTTTGATATGGGATAATGTGATGATTTATTTTATTTTATAAATTAGGAGAAATACGTGGGATTTGATAAGGAGTTGAGGTGGTGGCCGAATGTAGGTTTCTTTGGGTTTATATATTCGGCCATGAGGAGGAAATAAATGCCAAAATTTGTTTGTTTCTTCCCTAGTCTCCTTTGCCGAATTTTTAATTGAAGAGAAGTCTTTCTTTTGAATTTTCTTGTCATCTTGGTATTTTGCCGAAAGTTTGCACCCTATTTTCCTTTGTCAAAAGCCGAAAGATAGAACCTTTTTGTGCATTGATTTTCTTTCTTCTTTCACAATCTTTTCTTTTTGTTCTTGCTTGAGCTGAAATCACTCTTAAACATTGCCATTGCCGAAATCTCTTAGTCACTTTTATACCTCTTTTCTTCCATCTACATCTACTTTTAAGAGATAGTCGAATATTCTAGCATCATTTGGAAAGCTTTAAAAGTCAACAGTTAGAGATCTAACTCTATTTCTTAGTTGGGGCCGAACCTATAAGGATGATTCGGGAAGTTGATCGTTGTGGTGAGTAGCATAGTGGTAAGTATTTTCTATCCTAACAATCAATTTAGGTTCTATTTCTTCATAGGTGTGCCGAAAATCAAGTAAATAGGCTTTGGTTTTAGGCATGGCTGAATGTGCATAGTGCCATAATAAGCGTTTTGTGTGTAGCTAGTGTTAAGGATCATCAAAGGAGCCTTTCGGGATTTAAAGTCATTAAGGTAAGTAGTATGTGCTATTCGGCCAAGGGTTAGTTTCTATGGATTTATGTGGTAGGCCGATTCTAACATTTGTTAAATAGGGATTTCGACAGTTTCAAGAGCAAGGAGTGGCTTTTTCGGGATTGGGATAAGTGAGGTAAGTGGTTGTGGTATTCAGCCTCAGGCCATATTATTGGTATTAAGTGTGACCGATTTTGGCTATGTGTATTTAGGGCCAAATCGACAGGAATAAGAGGAAGTTCCAAGATCGTGTTAAATTCCAGTAGCTAAGGATTTCGCTAAATAGTCAGGTGTGTAGTTAGACTACCGTTTTCTGGGATATATGATTGTATGTGATATGTGTATATGTTATGAACGTGCTATCCAGTGCAGTGGTAATTTGTGATATGGATACCCTCAAGGGGTATGCCAACAATCCGGTAAGTTCTAAATTTGAATGTGATGTGGTTATTAATTTGTATAAGTGTGATATGCTAAATAACATGTACATGCATTATTATCATGGCACTATTTTATGTTGCATGTGCATGGGTGGGATATGAAAGAAGGATAGGGTGTACTTTGAGTACGTGGTTTGATGAATGGCTCTGTGCCTCATCGTGATTGATATAGGCTATGTGCCATATCGTGGTTATTGATGGCTTTGTGCTCATCGTGGTTTTGATGTTAGCTTTGGCTACATCGTGGATTGACGTTGACTGAGGTCACGTTGTGGATTATTTGCGATTAAGTTCACGTGGACGACATTTGTTGCCTTGTTGGAGTAAAAAGGGGAGGGTGATTTAATGATCCCCTGGTGTGTGGTAGGCTAGATACGGGGGTGTGTAGAGGATGGACCCTAGGCTGGGTTGGGCTTCATAATTGCATAACATGTGATATGAATATATGTGAAAATGGGCCAAGACCAGTATATGATATGTGGATTAATGTGGAAATGGGCCAAGCCCAGTATGTGGAAACATGTGGTTAATTACCCTATTATAAGAATGTGATATGGTTATGGGCCAAGCCCAATATGTGAACTCTATTGATGTGAATGTGGGCCAAGCCCAATATGTGAACTCTATTGATGTGAATGTGGGCCAAGCCCAATAGGTGAACTCATGTGAATAATGTTGCATTAATATCGACATGTTGGTAAATATGTGGTTTGACATGTGGGTGGAATTCAAAGGTCTAATTGCACACCGAGTCTGTATGACTCACCCAAAATTTTATCAACATCGCAGGTGATGCTTGGACCGGGTTTGGAGTGGATACGAGGTGGCCCATGCAAAAGAAGTTGTTTTCAATATATAATAGAATTTATTGGATTCAGTATTTTTTTTAGTAAAGGATTATTGTAATAAAGGCCTTAAAGT
This sequence comes from Gossypium rotundifolium, assembly GCA_025506655.1. Lineage (NCBI taxonomy): Eukaryota > Viridiplantae > Streptophyta > Magnoliopsida > Malvales > Malvaceae > Gossypium > Gossypium rotundifolium. The sequence continues at coordinate 150,653,612 of CP106724.1, forward strand.
ATTTGAATTTTGTTATGTTTAAGTTAGATTTATAATTGAGTTAATATTTTGTAAGTTTAAATTTAAAAGCTATTTAAATCTCAAAAGTCATAATAAAGTTTTGAATCTGGTATTTTTTATAATAACTTAATTTTTACTTAGAATATTTTAAATTACGAGAATGATTTATTAAAGGCAACAAATTTTTAACGGTTTTCACTTTTAAGTAAGAATATTTCAAACATTTTCCGCAGTGGCATTTCAAATTCGGTCGTAACGAATGGGCCGGGTTTGGGCTATTACAGTTTGGTATCAGAGCCGGTTCAAAACTCAGCTTTGAGGGATTTGGGCCCAAAAATGTTTCTCCAAAATGGGCTTTTCAAAAATATAAGATTTTATGAACTATTTCAGGTTGATTCTGGCATGTCACCTATATCTCCGACTCGAAGTCCACCAGGTAAGTACCTCTGACTATTGAAGTGATTTATATGTGAATGTTATGGGCTTATTTGGGCTCGTAGATTAGAATATTAGGGCTATTGAACCCTAGGCTAGTGCACTCAAACACATGCATAAGACTTAAGGACAATTAAACAAACCTGTGTCTAAGTCGCCGAGTTAAGGTGTGGCAACCAATGTGCGCATGTCTAGGAGTGGATTTAGTAAGAGCTTGGTACTTAAGCAGTCCTAGCGACTTGCCTCCTCTTTACTCGAATCCTACGTGGTGCGTAACTACGGTTCACCTTAACCAAGAGGACTTATTCACGGGCTAAACCCGATAATTAAAACCCGAAAGGGACTAGCCATGCAGTTTTATAAAATTCTTAGTTTTAAAATCCCTAAATTACCCTTTTAATTGTAGCAGAAGATTATTGTGAAAATTTTTCCAAAATATCTTCGATTTACAAAATTACAAAAATGCCCAGTGTTGTAAATTACTAAAATACCCTTTGTTTCTAAGATTTTCAAAAATACCCTCGACTTATGTTAAAATATTTTTACTTTACAAAATATCAGAAACCCTATTTTACAAAATACCGAGATACCCTGATTTGGGAAAATTTACGAAAATGCCCCTGACTTTCAAAATTACCGAAATAGCCCGATTTCCACAATTTTGCGATACCTTTGATTTGAAAAATATTTTCAAAATGCCCTTGAGTTTTGAGAATTTTGAAATGCCTTGATTTGTAAAGATTATTTTCGAAGTGACCCCGATTTATTACCAAAATACCCCTGTAGGGAAAATGACGAAATTACCCCTGGGTTGGGAATGGTCAAAAATGCCCATGGAAGTATGATGGAATGTTATTGATGAATGAATGTGTCACTATCGAGATGGATGAATGTGAATGTGAATATGAATCTCTGAATTAGAATAGTGAACTTGAAACTAAGACTATGATTGATCGAAAGAACCACTATTAAACTCCTTTTCATAAAACTGTTCGTGAATAAACAGTGGAACAAAGTACTAATGCATAAAACTTTCTAGTCAGATTAAATCGCGACGTTAGTAATGAATTCTAGTAGACGTGGTTGAGGTAAAGTGACAATGTCGAAGCCAGTAAGGTCTGGCCATGGGTCAGAAAGTGATATGCCGCCACCAGCAGTGGGCGCGGAGGATCAAGATCAGACTGGAAGAGATAACGTAGTATCGTTGGCTATGCTGCGAGTGCTAGAGCGAGTCGTGGGAGTTAGTGTGGGCAATGGAACCCATAAATCAGTGCCTGAAAGACTTAAGTCAAACGGAGCAGAGATTTTTAGAGAAGTGTCAGGAGTAGCTCCGAACGTGGCGGAGTATTGGGTAGAAGCAGTTGAAAGGATTATGGATGATTTGGATTTAACTGATGAGGAAAAGCTTAAAGGTACTGTCTCGTTGCTCCGAGATGAAGCTTATCGATGGTGGCTTATTGTCAGGCAAGGTACCCCTGCGGATCGATTGGATTGGGGGTATTTTAAAGTTAAGTTTGAAGGAAAGTATGTGGGAGCTAGTTATTTAGACTCGCAAAGGAAAGCGTTCCTGAACTTGGTACAAGGAAGTATGTCAGTAGTGGAGTATGAAGCAGAATTTGTACGGTTAAGTCAGTATGCTAAGGGGATCGTGGCTACTGATTATGAAAGGTGTGTTCGATTTGAAGATGGATTGCGGGATGAGCTGCGAGTGTTGATTTCTTCGCAAAGAGAAAGAGACTTTGCTGTTCTAGTGGAGAAGGCTCGGATAGCTGAAGAAGTTAAAAAGTCTGTGAGACAGAATTGAGAAAAGAATAGGAACCAGAATAAAAAAGTTTTGGATCATCAGAATCGTCTAGAGATTTTCAAAAGAGGCCAAGGATTGAGAATTCTGTACGTGCACCGGTACTAGTCGCTGAGAACCGGGATCGTACATGTGCTCATTGTGGGAGAGCTCATGTAGGAGAATGTTGGGGAAATAGTAAGGAATGTTTCCGGTGTGGATCTAAGGCTCATATGGTTAAGAAATGTCCTCAAGTGATGGATAGGGCTCAAGGCCAAGGTCGTGGAACCCCAAGCAGAGGTGCTGAAGGTTCAGACGTGAGGCAACCAAGGATGGCTTAGGCAATCAGTCGTAGCAAGGAGGAAGTTGAGCCAGATAGGATCGGGTATGTTCCCTAATCCTGGAATCTCTTTATTTCCTTGATTGTTACGAAGTTAGCTCATTTTTATAATGTTAGTAAAGTGTATGGAATCTTGAATGCGAATCTTGAGATGGTTTCGAGAGAAATGTGTTAGATCAGAGTGCGCAGCAGTAGAGTAGTGTGATAAGTTAAGGATGCTCGACTATTCGATAGTAAGTAATTTCGAGGACAAAATTATTTTTAAGGAGGGTAGAACTGTAACATCCTAGATTAGGGGTTATGCATTTAATGCATAATTCAAGTGATAGTAGGCTTGGAGTGTATTTGGATATATGTTAGGAGTTTTTGAGAACTTTAGGTGAAGGGGAAAAACTTTGGAAAATATTGGAATTTTAAGTGAAAAGGGGAAACTAGGCAATGAGGCCTTAAAGGAAATTTTGTGGAGTTTAGGACACAAGAAATTAATTGGCAAATTGGCTTGGGGCGCTAAGGTGCAAGGGGGCTTCAGGAGGGAAGAGGGTCGAGTCTTGAGGGCAGCATGGGAGTGTTTTATTTTTTGTATTTTATGCAAGAAGGGAAGTTGGACTGAAGACGTCTTTAAGGAAATATGAAGTGGTTTTTGGACACAAAGAGTGCCTTGGTAAAGTGGCTGCAAGGCGCCACTTAAGGGCCTTGGTGATGACGCCATGAGCAGGGGAGAAGGGCCTGGGTTCGAGTCTTGTGGGCAGCATAAGCGTGTTTTTATTTTTCCAAGTTGGCGCTAAGGGAGAAAAGGCCCTAAAAAGAATTGTTGGGGGTTTATGACACAAAGAAGCTAGCAGCGAAGTGGCTGGTAGCGTGTGGTAACTCTAGCAGGTCCCATGTTTGAAACTTGGGGGCAGCAAATGGGTGTTTTATTTTATTTTTGATTTTTGGCATCAAAAGAGTGGAAAGGAATTGGACGGCACATGGGAGGAGATAAGCTTTGTTATTTTGTTTAAAATTTGACTAAGAATAGGATAATGGGATTTTATTTTATTTATTTTAGTTTAATAGGTGATATATAGGAGTTTGATATGGGATAATGTGATGATTCATTTTATTTTATAAAATAGGAGAAATACGTGGGATTTGATAAGGAGTTGAGGTGGTGGCCGAATGTGGGTTTCTTTGGGTTGATACATTCGGCCATGAAGAGGAAATAAATGCCAAAATTTGTTTGTTTCTTCCCTAGTCTCCTTTGCCGAATTTTTAATTGAAGAGAAGTCTTTCTTTTGAATTTTCTTATCATCTTGGTATTTTGCCGAAAGTTTGCACCCTATTTTCCTTTGTCAAAAGTTGAAAGATAGAACCTTTTTGTGCATTGATTTTCTTTCTTCTTTCACAATCTTTTTTTTTTATTCTTGCTTGAGCCAAAATCACTCTTAAACATTGCCATTGTCGAAATCTCTTAGTCACTTTTATACGTCTTTTCTTCCATCTACATCTACTTTTAAGAGATAGACGAATATTCTAGCATCATTTGGAAAGCCTTAAAAGCCGACAGTTGGAGATCTAACTCTATTTCTTGGTTGGGGCCGAACCTATAAGGATGATTCGGGAAGTTGATCGTTGTGGTGAGTAGCATAGTGGTAAGTATTTTCTATCCTAACAATGGGTTTAGGTTCTATTTCTTCATAGGTGTGCCGAAAATCAAGTGATTAGGCTTTGGTTTTAGGCATGGCCGAATGTGCATAGTGCCATAATAAGCATTTTGTGTGTAGCTAGCGTTAAGGATCATCAAAGGAGCCTTTCGGGATTTGAAGTCATTAAGGTAAGTAGTATGTGCTATTCGGCCAAGAGTTAGTTTCTATGGATTTATGTGGTAGGCCGATTCTAACGTTTGTTAAATAGGGATTTTGACAGTTTTAAGAGCAAGGAGTGGCTTTTTCGGGATTTGGATAAGTGAGGTAAGTGGTTGTGGTATTCGGCCTAAGGCCATATTATTGGTTTTAAGTGTGACCGATTTTGGCTATGTGTATTTAGGGCCAAATCGACAGGAATAAGAGGAAGTTCTGGGATCGTGTTAAATTCAAGTAGCTAAGGATTTTGCTAAATAGTCAGGTGTGTAGTTAGACTACCGTTTTCCGAGATATATGATTGTATGTGATATGTGTATATGTTATGAACGTGCTAACTAGTGCAGTGGTAATTTGTGATATGGATACCCTCAAGGGGTATGTCAACAATCCGGTAAGTTCTAAATTTGAATGTGTTGTGGTTATTAATTTGTATAAGTGTGATATGCTAAATAACATGTACATGCATTATTATCATGGCACTATTTTATATTGCATGTGCATGGGTGGGATATGAAAGAAGGACAGGGTGTACTTCGAGTACGTGGTTTGATGAATGGCTCTGTGCCTCATCGTGATTGATATAGGCTATGTGCCATATCGTGGTTATTGATGGCTTTGTGCTCATCGTCGTTTTGATGTTAGCTTTGGCTACATCGTGGATTGACGTTGACTGAGGTCACGTTGTGGATTATTTGCGATTAAGTTCGCATGGACGACATTTGTTGCCTTATTGGAGTAAAAAGGGGAGGGTGATTTAATGATCCCCTGGTGTGTGGTAGGCTGGATACGGGGGTGTGTAGAGGATGGACCCTAGGCTGGGTTGGGCTTCATAATTGCATAACATGTGATATGAATATATGTGAAAATGGGCCAAGCCCAGTATATGATATGTGGATTAATGTGGAAATGGGCCAAGCCCAGTATGTGGAAACATGTGGTTAATTACCCTATTATAAGAATGTGATATGGTTATGGGCCAAGCCCAATATGTGAACTCTATTGATGTGAATGTGGGCCAAGCCCAATATGTGAACTCTATTGATGTGAATATGGGCCAAGCCCAATAGGTGAACTCATGTGAATAATGTTGCATTAATATCTGATATGTGGGTAAATATGTGGTTTGACATGTGGGTGGAATTCAAAGGGTCTAATTGCACATCGAGTCTGTAGATGACTCACCCAAAATTTTATCAACATCGCAGTGATGCTTGGATCGGTTTTGGAGTGGATACGAGGTGGCCCATGCGAGAAGAAGTTGTTTTCAATATATAATAGAATTTATTAGATTCAGATTTTTTTAGTAAAGGATTATTGTAATAAAGGCCTTAAAGTATTTGAATTTTGTTATGTTTAAGTTAGATTTATAATTGAGTTAATATTTTGTAAGTTTAAATTTAAAAGCTATTTAAATCTCAAAAGTCATAATAAAGTTCGAATCCGTATTTTTATAATAACTTAATTTTTACTTAGAATATTTTAAATTACGAGAATGATTTATTAAATGCAACAAATTTTTAACGGTTTTAACTTTTAAGTAAGAATATTTCAAATGTTTTCCGCAGTGGCATTTCAAATTCGGTCGTAACGAATGGGCCGGGTTTGGGGTGTTACATTTACCATATTGGGGTATTTCAGTCATTTTACCCTCTAGGGGTATTTCGGTCATTTTACCCTCCAAGGGTATTTCAGTCAATTTATCCTCCAAGGGTATTTTTGTCATTTTACAACCTTCCCAAAAGGTCTACAACCGCCTCGAGCAACACAGACAACATATATGATCAAAACGGAATAGTTGGGCCTAAAGCCCAATATTCGGCCCAAGTAGGCCCACACGCTCGTATGGCCCATTTAGCCCAAAACTACATTTGGCCATGTGATCGCCATGGCCGTCACATTATTTCCTATCCATCCACAAAATTTCTCGCATAGGGCCCACACGACCCATTGCGGTCCATTTGGCCCAAAAATGGCCTAGGCCCATGAGAACGCTCATGGTGGCCTCAACCTTCTTACACCCATATTCGTGGGCTCGGTCCACCACACGTACGATCGCACGCTCGTGTGGCATCATTCACCGGTATTTTAGCTTTTCATCATTTGCCGATCTACTTGAATTGGTGTGTGTGCATACACACGCTTTTCGGCTCTTTTGCCTATTATAGGTCACAGGTATTGCTGCACACCTATTTACCAAAATCGAGTGAATAACTCATGAGCACCGAACCTACAATCAACGACGACATTCTATTAGTCACTTAATGACAAAGTCAAACATGCTCTTCTAATACTTAAACCAAACAATGTCGATTCCTGCCTTGATTTAACGAGCACGGTTTAGCCCATTTAAACCGTTGACGAGATTGATAACAAACCCCTTGAAGGGTATCTTGATCGAGTGATGAGAAAAAAGCTTCGTCTATCTCAGAACACTAGCAACTCCTTCATTCTACGAGAAAACCTAGGAATCAAACGAATCAACATACCATACAAATAGAATGGAGGATTCAACCATAAAAGGAAGGAAGGAATTGGCTTAGAAGTGCGCAAAGAGAGGAGACGTAATACTCTTTAAAGAATAAAAAGAACAAACAAAAGTTGAACAAACTACTCACCGATTTTCCAGAAACAGTTGTTCCACCCGAACAAAGTTTGAGAGAGGTGAAGAATTCGGCCTGGTTATCAAAAAGAAGAGATGATAGGTGAAATGATTTGAGGGCGAATAGAGAGAAGAAGATGTAGTATTCTGTCCTAATATCAAGATGGAGAGAAAGGAAATCTATTAAAAAAAAGAATCGGAGGAGGGAAGAAAGTGCATTCGGCTAAAAGAAGAATCAAGATGCAATGAGAGAAAATACTAAGACCGACAGACTTGAGAGAAAAAGATATTCGACTAAGGAAGCAAGATGAAAAGGGGAAATATAGAATCAAAATAAGAAATCAAAAGAGGAAACGAGAGAACCTTAGAGTCCCTTAGCAAAATCGGCTCCAAAAAGTGCTAAAAACCCAAGATGGAGAGAAAGAATCGGCACTCACTCCCCTACCACACTAAAATTTCGAATTTCTGAGTGGCCAGAGTCCCTATACGACACAATTCTTCCCACCCAAAGTCCACGATTTTATCCCCCTTATCTCTCCACAATCTACTCCTTAAATCACTCACTTGACCAATTCAAACTCTCCAACACAGAGTTCAAATACTACACAAACTCTTGCCCACACATGAGTAAAATAAATAATCCACTTTGCATGCAGTGAGACTTGAACCACTATTCTCCTTGCCACACCTGTGACGCCACAACCATTCCACCACAGGCTCTCTTTGTGTCTCTTTTTAATCATAATTACTTAAAAGGCTTAATACCAGGAGTCAGGGTTCCCCTAATGCTAAAAATAAAAATTTTCCATATGACATGGCTTGAACTCAGGACTTCATAGAAGCCCCAAAACCTTTCAAAATCACTCACTCAACAGATCTAACATGCAATAGTGCCATTTTCTTGTTCTTAAAAATTTTAAACGCTCCCATGCCAAAGGCCCAATAGGCTCAATTCTACTAGGCCCAAAATTCAGGGTGTTACATAGTCGTTACCCTAGCAGGATCTCTTGATCTTCCACTAGAATAACGAGTCAACAAGAACTACTTATCTCTTAACCTCAAAGTCTAGACTGGTTCAAGGTAAAGGTGTTCACGAATAGGCCATACAAATTTTTGGTTAATTACCACCTAAATGACATCTTAGGGTTTTCAAGCCTAGGGTTTAAATTATTTTTTTCCCAAACAACTGATCCGCTAAGAAAAACCCTGCACAACAATTAATTAATCATACCTCCACTTGCTATTCCTGTAACACCCCTAACCCGAAATTGTTGCCGAAATAGGGTTAAGAGGCATTACCTAACAATCGAATCATTTCACATTCCATTTACGACACAAAGTCAATCATCATCATAACACATCAAGATATAATCAAATAGTCCCCTTACTGAGGCCTACAAGACCTCAAACACATGCTAGAGAGGGGTCGAGACTAAACCAAACACTTATGAAAGTTTTAGAAATTTCAAACATTCAATGAATCTGTTGAGGCCACACACCCGTGCCACCAGACCGTGTGCCCCATACGGTCACCAGACACCCCCATGTGTCCAGGCCGTGCCAAAACAGAGCAAGCATTCTGACTTCTCCACACGGCTACTAGGCACACCCGTGTGCCATGACCGTGTGCTCTTAGGCCATACACTGACTTATTCACACGACTACCAGGCACACTCGTGTACCATGGCCGTGTGTCCTTAAGCTAGCTACTGATGTAGCCCCACGGTCACTAGGCACGCCCGTGTGCCACAATCGTGTGACAAAATAGGCCATATGCAAGGCCAATCTGCCACCCATACAAGGGTCAAACCTACAAGCACATTTTAGCATGATTACACACAATTTCGCAACCAACTTCATGTAAATTGATCAACATATCATCTCATACAATCTCATTCACAACCATGTTTGCTACTAGACTACATTGCACCACTTGAACACATTCAATACCAATATGATTCATTCCCAAATTCTCTAATTCATACTAGCATCATACCAACACAAAGTTTACCATTCATAAGTCATTTTCTTTACTCATAAACCTTACCAAAACATGCATCATATATCAATACCATTCATGCCTAAAACTAACACATATCTAGCCACATCACATGGCTATTTACACATCTCAAACATGATTCAAATAACTAGCATATACATGCTATATTTCAACTATGTACATCTTTCTAAAAGTACCCATAATAGATTGCCGATAGTGTGATTGAGATGCTGATGATCCCCAGATCCAAGCTAGCTTTACTGACATTGTAAAACAAAGAAACAATCACACAATAAGCTTTCAAAAGCTTAGTAAGTTCGAAATACAATACTAATAACTCAATGAATTATATCAATGTACAAACTGAACCATCACATAGATAATTTACCACTAATACACAAATTCAACTTATCCAATACTCACATAGAGTTCCATTTAAATAGTTTCAAATTTCATCCAACACATAGATATATTACATACCTTTGCCAACACCTAGTACTCACCATCCATGCTACAAAATCATTCAACTTTACCATTCGATCACTCTTTTCTATTTTCTTGCTTATTTCGCACACTTAGTGTTGATTATAAACTTTACCTACTTGTCATCGCACACTTAGTGCCAATATGTTAAACCGAACTTATATCGGTATCGCACACACAGTGCCAACTCAATAAGCCAAAGCTTCTATCATCTCGCACACACAGTGCCAAACATTTCTATCCTGTTTCTTATTTCGCACACTTAGTGCTTTCTACTTCAATTCTGCACATAGCGTTTCTCAACTCATAGTTATATACATATGTATTCAAATCACATCACATAGAAGATAAATTAAGAACATGTACTATATCCGAACTTACCAAGGACGTCAAACTATCGAAACAGTTGATTAATCGAGCACTTTATCTTTGCCTTGATCTCGATCTGAACCTCTCCTCTCTTGGTCTATACACATTCAAATTTAGTCCATTCAGTTACCAATTCATTCAATTTAGTCCACACACACACACATTTAAGGTATTTTACAAAATAGCCCTCACATTTTCACATTTTCACACTTTAGTCCCTAATTCACAAAATCATCAAATACACATAATTTCAAAGCACATATGCTTAGCCGAATTTGTTCCATGCTAATACAAGCTCATACATTTCATTTATTCATAATTTAACCCTTCAATTTCTCATTTTCTCAATTGAGCCCAAAATACTCAATTTCACTAAAAATCCCAATACAAACTATGTTAACCCAACACCAAGTTTTCATATTTCACTATCAACTAGCACATAGCTCAAGCATTCATCAATGGCTCATCACAAAAACATCATGAATTCACAAAATTACAACATGGGTTAGCTAGAGCGCTAAGCAACGATTATGAAAATGTAGAAATTATCGAAAATCAAATATAAGACACTTACTAATTGAAGCTTGAAGTGGTGAATATTTCAAAGCCTTAAACCCTTTATTTTCTATCTTTAGCAAACGGTGGAAGAAGATGAACACACCCACTTATTCTTGATTTTTGTTTTATTATAACATTTATAATTGATTTCCAATTATACCACTAATGAAATAAACATTAAAGCTTATTATGGATGGTTATAAATGTCCATAAACCTTCCACTATCACTAAATATGGTCTAATTACTCCATAAGACCTCCTTATTTAAAAGACAACAACACTTAGGTACTTATAAATTAGCACACAACTTTTATACTTTACGCGATTAAATCCTTTCTCTTAATTCAACACACAATCAATAAAATTATCATACAAAATTTTCACACAGACTATGACACATAGAATCAACACCAAAGATAACATTAAAATATTATTTTGACCTCGAATTTGTGGTCTCGAAACTACTATTCTAACTAGGGTCTAAACCGGGCTGTTACAACTCTCCCTTAGGGATTTTCGTCCCCAAAAATTTTACCAGCGAATAGTTGTGGATATTGCTTTCTCATAATGTTCTCAGGCTCCCATGTAGCCTCTTCAACTCCATGTTTGTGCCATAACACTTTCACTAAGAAAATTTTATTGTTTCTCAATTCTTTAATCTCTCGTGCCAAAATTTGGATCGGTTCTTCACTATACGACAAGTTTGGCTGAATCTCAACCTCAGTAGGAGTAATTATATGAGACAGATCAGATCGATACCATCGAAGCATCGACATATGAAACACATTATGAATCTTTTCTAACTCAGGTGGCAACATCAATCTGTAAGCAACCGACCCAACTCGATCAATAATCCCATATGGTCCGATGAACCTTGGACTCAGCTTGCCCTTCCGGCCAAATCGAAGTATTTTCTTCCACAGAGATACTTTCAAAAACACTCTATCACCAACCTCAAATTCAATATCTTTTCGTTTCAAATCTGTATAAGACTTTTGACGATCTGAGGCCGCTTTCAAACTGTCACGAATTACTCTCACTTTTGTTCAGTCTCTTTTATAAGATCAACCCCATGAATCTTATTCTCACTCAGCTCAGTCTAATACAATGGAGGTTAAAATTTTTGACCGTAAAGAGCCTCAAATGGTGCCATTTTGATACTAGATTGAAAACTATTATTGTACGCGAATTCAATTAACGACAAATGTTTTTCCCACGTATTCTCAAACTCAAGTATGCAACACCTCAGCATGTCTTCGAGAATCTGAATGATTCGTTCGGATTGACCATCCGTTTGTAGATGAAAAGCGGTATTGAAATGCAATTTTGTGCATAGAGAATCTCGCAATTTCCTCTAAAATTGCGAGGTAAACCTCAGATCTCTGTTAGATACTATAGATAGTGGTACTCCATGCAATCTCACAATCTCAGCAATATACAGTTCCGCTAACTTATCTAAAGAATAGTCGGTTCTCACCGGAATGACATGGGTTGATTTTGTCAATCTATCCACTATCACCTAGATAGCATCTTTCTTACTCGGAGATAAGGGCAAACCCGACACAATGTCCATCGTAATTCTCTCCCATTTCCACTCAGGAATCAAAATTGGTTGCAACAAATTGGACGGAACTTGATGTTCAGCCTTAACTTGCTGACAAACTAAACACTTCGACACAAAGTCAGAAATATCTCCTTTCATACCATGCCACCAATAGAACTATTTCAGATCATTATACATCTTTGTACTCCCTGAATGTACAGTTAAATGACTATTGTGAGCTTCATTAAAAATTATCGAAACCAACTTTGAATTTCTCGGAACAAAAATTCGATCTCTAAATCTCAGACAATCATCACTATCAACTCAAAATTCTGAATCAATATTTGATTTACATTGAGTTTGTTTAGTTATCATTTCCACATCACTTTTTTGAGCATCACCAATCTGTTGCAAAAACATCGGCTTAACTTTCAACTTAGCTATAACCGCACTATCATCACATAGATCTATCTGATTACTCATAGCTTGCAAAGCATATAACGATTTCTGACTCAAAGTATCATCTACAACATTAGCTTTACCCGGGTGGTAATCTATCACTAGTTCGTAATCTTTCAATAGTTCTAACCATCTCCTCTGTCTCAAATTCAATTCTTTCTGAGTCATTAAATACTTCAAACTCTTATGATCAGTATAAATATGACATTTCTCACAGAATAAATAGTGATGCCAAATCTTCAATGCAAACACAATCGCAGCCAATTCAAGGTCGTGCGTCGGGTAATTCTTTTCATACGGCTTTAACTATCTTGAAGCATAAGCAATCACTTTGCCTTCTTGCATTAGCACACAGCCCAAACCATTCAATGATGCATCACTATAAACTATAAATTATTTGCCCGATTCAGGTTGAACTAACACTGGCGCCTCTATCAACAACACTTTCAACTGTTCAAAACTCTACTGGCACTTTTCTGACCACTCAAATTTAACATCTTTCTATAGCAATTTTGTTAACGAGTAGCAATCATCGAGAAGCCTTTCACAAACCGTCTATAATATCCCGCTAGTCCCAAAAAACTATGGACTTCAGACACATTTCTCGGAGGCTTCTATTCCAAAATAGCAGAGATTTTATTTGAATCAACTCTTATTCCCGCAGCTAATACAATATGCCCGAGAAAACCAACCTCACGTAACCAAAATTCACATTTGCTAAACTTGGCATATAATTGTTTCACACGCAGGGTTCGTAGCACAGTTTTCAAATGTTCGGCATGCTGCGTTTCATCATACGAATAGATCAAAATATCATCAATAACCACAACTACAAAATGATCCAAATATAGTCTGAATATCCGATTCATCAGATCCATAAACACTGCAGAGCATTTGTTAGTCCGAAAGGCATCATTAAGAATTCGTAATGTCCGTACCTCATTCTGAAAGCAGTTTTCAGCACATTGGATTCTTTAACTCTCAACTGATAGTAGCCTGATCTCAAATCTATCTTAAAAAACACTGTAGCTCCTCTCAACTGATCAAAAAAATCATCGATATGCGGCAATGGATATTTGTTCTTTATCGTCACTTTGTTCAACTGTCGATAATCAATACACATTATCATAGTTCTATCTTTCTTTTTCACAAATAACATAGGAGCTCTCCAGGGTGAAAAACTCGGTCGTGCAAATCCTCTATCAGTCAACTCCTGCAACTGAGACTTTAACTATTTCAATTCTATTGGTGCCATTCTATACGGAGCTATCGAAATAGGAGTAGTTCACTGCACTAACTCAATACCAAATTTGACTTTTCGAGTCAGAGTAATCCCGGTAACTCTTCTGGAAACACATCTGGAAACTCACATACCACAAGCACAATTTCAACTTTCTTTTCTGACACTTTTGTATCAATCACGTATGCCAAATAGGCTTCACAACCTTTTATCACATAGTTCATAGATTTTATTGCAGATACAACAGTTGGTAATCCTTTCATGTCACTGGATTCAGTTCGAACTATCTCACTATTCTGAATTTTCAACTCAATACTTTTTCTTTTACAATTCACAATGGCATTATGCAGAGTAAGCCAATCCATACCCAGAATTATGTCAAACTCATCAAATGGCAGTAACATCAAATTGGCCAGAAAACATATAACACGAAACATCAATAAGCAATTCTTGTACACCTTATCCACCAAGACACACTTGCCTAAAAGGTTCGATACACTAACCACAAATTCAGTAAACTCAACAGGTAGAGTCTTATTCAATACTAGATTCATACACACATAGGAATGAGTTGATCCCGAATCTATCAATGTAATCACATCAGTATCGAATAAAGTAAAAGTATCAGTTATGACGTCTGGAGATGACACTTCTTCTCACGCTCATATAGCATAGTCTCGGGGAGGAGCTCTCGCCTTCGATCTCACAACTGTATCAGTTGTCCCTCTCTGGCCTCCACTCATATTTTTGGTGTTTCTGGGTGGTCTACCCCTAGTCATCACATTACTCGATCTTTTATTCTGAACATTTTCCTCTTCGACCATCTTTGGGCAATCTCGAATAAAATGATCTCTGGATCCACATTTATAACAAACTCTGTCGTTGACTTGCCCCAGCATTCTCCCACATGTCATCTTCGACACTGTCTGCACTCAGGTTTGTTACTCTTAACGCTGCCAACACTTGATTTCATCAGAGCTTGAGTTTGTGGGCCAGCACTTTGCCTCGAACGATCCTTATTTGGATGTCCAATTGAAACATTTGAACGATTGCTTGCATCTCTAAATCTCTTTGTAGAAGGTTGAAAAACTTACTCATCGATCTCTTTCTTTCATCACGAGCTTCAAAATCAGCTTTCTTCTTTTCTTTACTGAGCTCCTCGGCTTTGCATGCTCTTTCAACTAGCACAACAAATTCATTTATATTGAGTATCCCAACCAACAACTTAATTTCCTCATTCAACCCTTCTATGAAGCGTTTGTACATAGTAGCTTCATTTGAACCACATTCCCGTGCATACTGGCTCAATCTCACAAATTCCCATTCGTACTCAGTAACGGTCAAATGACCTTGTTTCAACTCTAAAAACTCTTTATGTTTCTGATCAATGAAGTGTTGATTGATTACTTCTTTCTGAACTCGGCTTGAAAGAAATTCCAGGCGATTCTCTTTCTCGAAACTATAGATATCAACGTCTTCCACCAATTATAAGTCGTATCCTCAACAACGAAACAACACATTTTATACATTCTTCCGAGTTAACGACATCTCATCAAATACTCAAAGAGTATTCTCGAGCCAAAACTCGGCTCGCTCAGCATCGTCATTAGATGTGGCCCTAAACTTTTCGGCCTTGTATTTACGAATCTTGTCCACATGAGGTTTATTCAATCTATTAGGATCTACAACTTGGGGCACCATAGGTACTTGTGGGGATGGAGGTTGTGGAGCAGTCGACTTCGTTCGAACAAAACCCATAAATCACTCGCTCATCATTCGGAAGAAGGCTTGCTTAGCCTCTCTTCCCTCACCACTATCATTCGACCTAGATGTAGTTGGCGCTGTCCCTTGAGCGGGAGCAGGCACATTACTCTCTACGTCATCAACAACTGCTCGATCAGGATCCATTACTATATGAAAACACATTTTCAAATGTCAGGATTCATCACACTATCGGAATTTCATATATGGCATGTATAGCCAGACTTACACGCGCTACGTTAGTCCGAGAATCGACTAAACTGTAGCTCTGATACCAATAAAATGCAACACCCCTAACCCAAAACAGTCACTAGAATAGGGTTAAGAGGCATTACCTAACAATCGAATCATTTCACATCCCATTTACGACACAAAGTCAATCATCATCATAACACATCAAGACATAATCAAATAGTCCCCTTATTGAGGCCTACAAGACCTCAAACACATGCTAAAGAGGGGTCGGGACTAAACCAAACAATTATGAAAGTTTTAGAAATTTCAAACATTCAATGAATCTTTTGAGGCCATACGCCCATGCCACCAGACCGTGTGCCTAATACGGTCACCAGACAACCACATGTGTCCAGGCTGTGCCAAAATAGAGCAAGCATTCTGACTTCTCCACACAGCTACTAGGCACGCCCGTGTGCCATGACCATGTGCTCTTAGGCCATATACTGGCTTATTCACACGACTACCATGCACGCCCGTGTACCATGGTTGTATGTCCTTAAGCTAGCTACTGACTTAGCCCCACGGTCATTAGGCACGCCCGTGTGCCGCAACCGTGTGAAAAAATAGGCCATATGAAAGGCCAATTTGCCACCCATACAGGGGTAAAACCTACAAGCACATTTTAGCATGATTACACACAATTTAGCAACAAAACTTTATGTCAATTGATCAACATATCATCTCATACAATCTCATTCATAACCATGTTAGCTAATAGACTAAATTGCACCACTTGAACACATTCAATACCAATATGATTCATTCCCAAATTCTCTAATTCATACTAAAATCATACCAACACAAAGTTTACCATTCATGAGTCATTTTCTGTACTCATAAACCTTACCAAAACATGCATCATATATCTAAACCATTCATGCTTAAAACTAACACATATCTTACCACATGACATGGCTATTTACATATCTTAAACATGATTCAAATAACTAGCCTATACATGCCATATTTCAACTATGTACATCTTTTTAAAAGTACCCAAAATAGATTATCGATAGTGTGATTGAGATGCTGACGATCCCCAGATCCAAGCTAGCTTTACTGACACTGTAAAACAGAGAAATAATCACACAATAAGCTTTCAAAAGCGTAGTAAGTTTGAAATACAATACTATTAACTTAATAAAATACATCAATGTACAAATTGAACATCACATAGATAATTTACCACTAATACACAAATTCAACTTATCCAATACTCACATAGAGTTCCATTTAAATAGTTTCAAATTTCATCCAACACATAGATATATTGCATGCCTTTGCCAACACCTAGTACTCACCATCCATGCTACAAAATCATTCAACTTTACCATTCGATCACTCTTTGCTATTTTCTTACTTATTTCGTACACTTAGTGCTGATTATAAACTTTACCTACTTGTCATCGCACACTGAGTGCCATTATGTTAAACCGAACTTATATCGGTATTGTACACACAGTGCCAACTCAATAAGCCGATGTTTCTATCATCCCATACACACAGTGCCAAACATTTCTATCCCATTTCTTATTTCGCACACTTAGTGCTTTCTAATTCATTTCCACACATAGTGTTTCTTAGCTCATAGTTATATAGAAATGTATTCAAATCACATCACATAGAACATAAATTAAGAATATGTACTGTATCCAAACTTACCTCGGACGTCAAACTATCGAAACGGTCGATTAATCGAGAACTTTATCTTTGCCTCTATCTCGATCCGAATCTCTCCTCTAATGGTCTATACACATTCAAATTCAGTCCATTCAATCACCAATTCATTCAATTTAGTCCACACATACACATTTAGGGCATTTTACAAAATAGCCCTCACATTTTCACATTTCGACACTTTAGTCCCTAATTCACAAAATCATCAAATACACATAATTTCAAAGCACATATGCTTAGCCGAATTCTTCCCATGCTAATACAAGCTCGTACATTTCATTTATTTCACAATTTAACCCTTCAATTTCTCATTTTCTCAATTAAGCCCAAAATACTTAATTTCACTAAAAATCCCAATACAAACTATGTTAACCCAACACCAAGTTTTCATATTTCACTATCAACTAGCACATAGATCAAGCATTCATCAATGGCTCATCACAAAAACATCATCAATTCACAAAACTACAATATGAGTTAGCTAGAGCACTAAGCAACGATTACGAAAACGTAGAAATTATCAAAATCGAGCATAAAACACTTACAAATTGAAGCTTAAAGTGGTCGAATGTTTCAAAGCCTTAAACCCTTTATTTTCTATCTTTAGCAAACGGTGGAAGAAGATGAACACACCCACTTATTCTTGATTTTTGTTTTATTATAACATTTATAATTGATTTCCAATTATACCCCTAATGAAATAAACATTAAATCTTATTATGTATGGATATAAATGTCCATCAACCTTCTACTATCACTAAATATGGTCTAATTGCACCATAAGACCTCCTTATTTAAAAGACAACAACACTTAGGTACTTATAAATTAGCACACAACTTTTATACTTTACGCGATTAAATCCTTTCTCTTAATTCAGCACACAATTGATAAAATTATCACACAAAATTTTCACATAGACTATGTCACATAGAATCAACACCAAAGATAACATTAAAATATTATTTCGACCTCAGAGTTGTGGTCTCGAAACCAATATTCCGACTAGGGTCTAAACCGGCTATTATAATTCCCCCACAAGAGGATTAGTTCCTCATGGATCTCAAAAACATAATAAACTTGATATCAAATATGAACATGAATAGTGAATCAAGATACGAAGGTTTAAGAGAAGCTTGAATTTTATTTAATTGAAGCACGAAATACTCAAGGATTTGATTGAGTTCCACAAACCAGATCTCTTGACAAATGTAAAATTGAAAATAACCTAAAGCCTAAGAAATATGAAAAACTAAAACTAAAACTATAAAGAAAATTATATAGTATGAAAAGCTGTCTGAAACAAGTGTTAATTAAGCCTATTTATAGAGTTAGGGTTGCCATCATCCTCAACCCTAGGTTAGCTGACTGTCTCGTGTTAAATATTTGATTGTGTAGACCAAAACACCCCTGGCTTATAAGTATTTTTTGTGTAGGACCGGTGTCATGACACCCTAGTGCTTGTGTCGCAACATCGAATGCAATATGCTCGTACTCAGGGTAGCTTCAGGGGTATGTCTTGACATCCCTTAGTGGTGTCATGACACTGAAGGCAGTCTTGGAATTATTGTTCTCTACTCTCCATGTTGCAACATCAAACTCCCTGTGTTGCAACACAACAACTAGTATTGAGTTGGCATACCTTTTAATGATCTCCTACACACTCACAAAGCCCCTTAGGATAAAGACTCAAATAACACAATTTATTGAATTTAAATGAACTTCTGAAAACTTAACTAAAACATAATAAAAATGCTTGTATTCAATCTCTTCAAACGCGAAAACTAGTTTAATATGCTACACCAAATTACAGTAGATCAAACTCCCACACACTTAAGTCATTGCTTGTCCTCAAGTAAAGCAAAGAAAAATAGTAATTCAAAGATGACCCTTGAGCAAATATGGTTCAAATGTTAGCTTTGGAGCATATGATTAAGCATTTCATATTCACACATACTATTGGCATGATATATAGCTGACTTACCACTTTTGATATCAAACACTTAAGTTTAGTATATTATGAAGCATACAAACATTAAGGTTTTCAAAATTATTGATCCATCAATAAGTTATACAGGTAATTTGATTATCCTAGTAGAATTAAAAAGTCATAAATGTAATTATTTAATATGATGCTAATTCGTTAATAAGTCTACCTAGATCACATAGGTCTTTTCGACTTGTAATGTTTTGAGGCTTAGTACAGGTATGGGTTTCAAGAATAGCAAGCATCAAATAGTTTCAAGCATGGAAATAGTTTAGCACATCGTATTATTCCATATTCTCCCACCTTAGTGACCTTTACCCGCTCAACTCCTTATTTTTTCTTCTCTCACCTTTCTTATTTCTCCTTAGGAAATCAAAACATATTACAACAAATATGGCTTGCTCATGAGTTTGTGTGCACTAATGAATGAGTCTCTCTATTTTTTGTGACTTTGTCATTTTTCTTTATTCTTTCTCAATACATTTCTCATTCACAAATGCTTTCACTCTTAAGAGCTTTTTCTACTCATTTTGTATTTTCTTTTTGATTTTCTTTTGCTGCACATATTGGCAAACCTATAATTACTATATCACACTGACTTTCCCTATTCTATCATATTTTACAAAATTTTGCTATAATGTATCTACTTAACCATCAACTTGTATGGCTAGACATCTATAGTTATGCAGTTTAGGACCAAAGATAAAGGGTAAATACAAATTAACATTTTTAGGTTGGATTTTGCATGACGGCTCATCAAGAAGTGTTTTCTGGCTCAAATATAGGTGCTAAGATGAATAAGTAAGGTTAGCTTTTTTTCTCTTGGTGTATACCAAACAATGCTTTAGGTCATCCCTAGGTATCTTAATGTTCACAAATTTAATCAACCAAATAATCAAAAATTGATTCATTTATCATACATACTAGCATGCTAGTTTCCCTGCATTTCCCATATCATATGGTACATTCAATTTCTCAATGCCTATTTATAGCGCAATATATAGAACTTGTAACAGACCGATTTTGACCCTAATCAGAACGGTGGTTTCGGGACCACGAATCTGACTCAGAAAAATATTCTAATATTATTTTTCATGTTTATATGTGTGAATTGATGTGTGCAAAATTTTCGTATTAAAATTTGGTCGTTTTGGTGCTTAATTGTGAAAAAGGGCTTAATCACATAAAAAGAAAATTTGGTGGTTAAATGGGTAAGTACTAAATTGATGATGGTTTTAAAAATTAAAGTATTGGTAGGATAATTTATCCATAATTAAGCTTAGTGGCTGGCCAAACTTTGCATGAAATAGTGTTTTGGATTTATTTATTATATATTTTTATTTTATGTTATAGTGTTTAAATTATAATACAATAATATAATAGTAATAAAGCATTAAATAAGTGGAAGAACATTTTTTTTTATCATCTTGTCTTCCTCATTTGCCGAAACTAAAGAAGAAAGAAAGAGCTTGAGCTCTCAAAACTTTAGGCCATTGCATGCTTAATTAAGGTATGTAATTGAGTTCGATTTTTGATAATTTATACGTTTTTGAGATCATTGCTTTGAATACTAGCTAGCCCAAGCTTGAATTTTTGAATTTTATGAAGTATTCATGAAATGCCATTGTTGATTGTAACACCCCAAACTCGGCCCAAACGTCACGACCGGATCTGGAATGCTACGGGTTACAATTGAAAACTTTTGCCTTGTCGGTTTTGGAAATCGTAAGTTGATTAGATAATAATTGAATAAACAAGTGACATTTGAAGAAAACCTTGTATTTTTCCCTTTTACGAGTTCAAAAATCCCATTTTATTATTTCGTATAATAAAACCTTTGACATAATTTCAAAAGTTGCAAGTATCAAAAATTACTTAGTTGAATATAAACTAAAGGCTTTATTACATAAATATTTCCAAAAAAAAAATTAAAGTAAAATAAAAGAGAACATTAACTTGGAGCAGAAATAAATTCCTTTAAATAAAAGCTCGTATGCCCCCTCGAGTCTGCCTCAGCCCCAATGTCCACGACCTACTGTGCACCTAAAATGTTGGAAAAAAACAAAAGGTTGAGTCACCAAGACTCAGTGTATAAATCCCGAAACACACAACGACCTGAGACTCACAAACACATTATGGGCCTCGGCCCATTCATAATGGAAACAAACATAAATACTTGCTACATGATAAATGGTAAATGGTGCAACCCATCCTAAAAGTCCATCCTCTACACACCAACCCATACCAACCATCACACCTCAGGGATTTCTACAATCAGCTCGCCAACCGCTACACACCATATCGACAGCCGTACTGCCTATTCCTATTAATCAGGAATCATTTAAATGTGGCTTGGCCACCGACCACTATTTGACCTAACATTTGAATTCATAGTTTAACCACTGATCACCAAGTGACCTATCATCCTCTCCCCCTTCATTATCATAATCCCACTTCATGCATATACACAACAAAAAAAGGAAAGAAATTGAAAACATCATACCATCTATAAGGAAACAGGCTTTCATATATATCGATACGCATAGAGAGATTTCTATGATTACGTACATGGTATCCTTTGCCTAACCCTTTTTGGGTTTTATTCGACTGTCTACACAGCCTCTTTCCGGCTATTATCCCATAACACATATATATTATAGTTAACTAGTGTGTTAAAGATCTACACACCTGATTACCGTTAAAATGAGACTTTCTAAGTTGATGCTATCCGTAGCCAACACAACTGCTATCTACCTAAGGTGTTGTTCAGAAGCCGGTCCACACCCCGGTGGCCAATCCGTACTGCTGACACTGCTCGCTTCTTAAACTTAGAAATTGGATTTTCAGATCTAGTCCCCTCCTTTGCCTAATCGACATTTGATTCCATCCAAAAGGCCTTATTAATCATAACATATGGTTAAATTGTGATTTCGATATCGAATCTAACGAGAATCTAAAGAGAATCCATTACCTTGAACTTCCTGAAAAGTGATATGAGATTCAGGGACTAGTGTTTTCGACTTTTAGATCTAAGAGATCTACTTCAATTCCCGCCGTCGTCCAAAATAAGAACATGAAAAGAGTGGAAACATTAGACCGAACCTTAATAACCACCTGGCTTTGATTCTTAAAAGTCGAAAGAGAAAGGAATAGATTTGAGGAAATCAATTCTTACCTTCACAGGGAAATCGACAACTCAAAGAAGATCCCGGTTTTATGGAGAAATCGACACAAGAGGAAAAGAATGGAAAAAGAAAGTGAAGTGAGAGGTTTAAGCTTTTGAAGAAATCAAAAGAAAAGAGATTGCAGAGAATGATTGAGAGTTTCGGCACAGAGAATCAGGAAAAGAGTAGGGTTCAAATGCCAAAATTGAAGAGATACCACCCCTATTTATAGAGAATTTCGGCACTTACTTATCAAAACCTGAAAGTGCCCTTCCTGATAACTAACAATTAATCAAATAATAGGGGAAATTTCGGCACCCCTTTGCCATAAAGAAACCTATTTCTTTCCCCCTCTAGGAGATGGAATTTCGGCCAACACTGCTCTCAGCAGATAGCTCCTATCTTTTCTCCTTTATCTTAATCTATTCATACCTTTAGAAGAGGCCTAAATAACACCACCTCTCCCTACTATTATCAGCACAATATCCATATTATCCCAATCATTAAATCCCTCCTTGCTCCTTTTAAGTGCCGAAAATGGCCCAAAGACATGGGCTCCTTCCGGCTAAAACTTGGGCCTCACCTCTTACTATTGGCGCCAATCTATAACTCCTCTGCAACACCACATACTACTGGGCCACAAGCCCATTTTGTAACCTAAAGCACCGATACCATTTTTTAAACCCCATGGTACCCAAACAGGAATTTTAACCAAGGCTTCAGCCCAATCCTGGGCCTAATTTAAACCCCTAACACTCAAATTAACACATTAAACAAATCCACCCACTAAACGCATAGGCCCAATAATTCAGGATGTTACAGTTCTACCCCCTAAAGAAAAAATTTGGCCTCGAAATTACCTGATCAGAAAAGATGAGGGTACTACTTCCGCATTTCTTCCTCCGGTTCCAAGTAGCCTCCTTAGAACCTTGTTCCGCCATAGAACTTTAACCAACGGTACCGTCTTCCTACGCAACACCTTCACATCATGATCCAAGATCTCCATCGGTTCCTCTTCAAAGGATAGATCAGGTCTTACTTCGATTTCCTCTACTGACACCACATGGGATGGATCCGAACGATAACGTCTTAACATAGAGACGTGAAATACATCGTGGATCTGATTCAACTCAGTAGGTAGCTCAAGCTGATAGGCTACTGATCCCACTCGTTTCAAAACCTGATAAGGTCCGATGAATCTGGGACTTAATTTACCTTTCCGTCCAAATCTTAACACCTTTTTCCATGGAAACACCTTTAGAAATACCTTTTCTCCCACTGCAAACTCTACATCCTTACGCTTTAAACCAGCATAGGACTTCTGTCTGTCCGACGCCTCCTTTAGTCGAGCCTGAATATCTTAACCTTCTTCTCCGTCTCGATGACCAAATCCAGACCCAAAATCTGACGTTCCCCCAATTTTGTCCAATAGGTAGGAGTATGACACTTCCGCCCGTACAATGCTTCATAGGGCACCATTTGAATACTAGACTGGTAACTGTTATTGTACGCAAACTCCGCCAACGGTAAAAACTCCTCTCAACTACCCCTAAAATCAATGACACATCCCCTTAACATGTCCTCTAAGACCTGAATTACCCGCTCAGACTATCCATCGGTCTGAGGATGGAACGATGTACTAAAATCCAACTTCGTACCCAGCGCTTGATGCAACGCCTTCCAAAATCGCGACGTGAACCTAGGGTCCTTGTCTGATATGATCGATACTGGTACTCCATGTAACCTTACTACCTCCGCTATGTACAACTTAGCCAATTTCTACAGAGAGTAATCGACACGTACGGGTATGAAGTGAGTAGACTTCGTCAAGCGATCTACAATCGCACAAACCGAATATTTCTTAGTAGGCGTGAGAGGTAGCCCACTAACAAAGTCCATGGTGATCCTCTCCCACTTTCACTGTGGAATCTTCACCGGTTGCAACAACCCTGACAGTAACTGATGTTCTGCTTTGACCTGCTGGCAGGTCAAACACCTACTCATAAACTCAGTTACCTCACGCTTTAAATTCGGCGACCAGGACTGTTCCCGCAAATCTCGATACATCTTGCTCCCTCCCGGGTGCATAGCGTATAGACTACCATACGCCTCTTACAAAATCCTATGCCTCAACTTAGGGTCCTTCAGCATGCAAACTCTGCCTCGAAAACATACTAATCCTTCCTCATTCACACTAAATTTCATTGGCTCATTACTTGAAATCAACTGCAACTTCTCTCTAATCAATCCATCGGTCTGCTGCTTCTCCTTAACTTGACTGACCCAAGAGGGTTTCACTTGAAGTTCAGCTAATAGACTTCCATCATCATATAAGCTAAGGTGAGCAAACATTGCTCTCAAGTCAGTGATCACCTTACAACTTAGAGCATCCGCCAACACATTAGCCTTACCCAGGTGATACTCGATCGAGCAGTCATAATCCTTTAACAACTCGATCCACCTCCTCTGCCTTAGATTCAACTCCTTCTGAGTCAAAAGGTACTTTAAACTCTTATGATGCGTGTAAATGATAGATTTCTCCCCATACAAATAATGCCCCCAAATTTTCAAGGCAAACACTACTGCCGCCAATTCCAAATCATGGGTGGGATAATTTGACTCATGCAGTCTTAACTGCCGAGATGCATATGCAACAACCTTTCCATCTTGCATTAACACACATCCTAATCCTGTGTGTGAAATATTACAGTAAATTACAAACTCCTTCCCATCCTCCAGCTGAATCAACACCGGAGCCTCCATCAAAATCCTCTCTAACTTCTCGAAACTCTCCTGCTGCTTAATAGACCAAATGAACGAAACTCCTTTCCATAGCAACTTAGTCAACGGTGCTACAATCAGAGAAAATCCTTCAACAAATCTTCCGTAGTACCTCGCTGCACCAAGAAAACTCCGAATCTCTGCCACCGACTTAGGCGGCTTCCAATCCAACACCGCTTCAATTTTCTGAGGGTCAACCCTAATCCCCTCTGCCGACACCACGTGGCCTAGGAAAGTAACTTCATTCAGCCAAAACTCACACTTACTGAATTTGGCATACAACTGCTTCCCCCTCAGAATTTGCAAAACCACTCGCAGATGAGCATCATGCTCCTCCTCCGACTTTGAATAAACCAAGATATCATCTATAAACACGACGACACACCGATCTAGGTAGGGTTGGAACACTCGGTTCATCATGTCCATGAATGCTGCTGGTGCGTTGGTCAATCCAAAAGGCATCACCATGAATTCGTAGTGACCATAGCAAGTTCTAAAAGCTGTCTTGTGAATATCTGTCTCCTTGACCTTAAGCTAATGGTATCCTGATCTCAGATCTATCTTCGAAAAGACTGAGGCCCCCTTCAACTGATCGAACAAGTCATCGATCCTCGACAACGGGTATTTGTTCTTGATGGTTAACCTATTCAGCTGACGATAGTCAATGCACATACGCATTGAACCATCCTTCTTCTTAACAAATAACACCGGCGCTCCCCAAGGCGACACACTTGGTTGAATAAACCCTTCATCCAACAACTCCTGGATTTGCACTTTCAATTCCACCAACTCCTTCGGTGCCATCCTATATGGAGTGATAGATACTGGCGCGATTTCTGGTAGAAGATCAATTCCAAACTCCACTTCACGATCTGGAGGTAATTCTGGAAGCTCTTCGGGGAAGACATCAGAAAAATCCTTCACCGTCGTAACGTCCCAGCCAGTTAGGTCTTTGACTTCTAGAGCCCAAACAAACATCAGAATCGCCTCGCACCCTTTCTTTACCATCCTTTCCGCTCTTAAAGCAGATACCACATTTGACAAACCATCCCCCCTTTCTCCTATCACCAGCACTTCGCCACCCTCAGGGGTCTTTAACACCATACGCTTGGCTGCACAATCCAAGTTCGCTTGATACCTCACCAGTCAATCCATGCCTAAAATTAAATCAAATTCTCTGAACGGTAATTCCATCAGATCCTCTAGAAAAGTTATTCCCTGAACTTCTAAAGGTACCTCCCAATAGAGTTTATCCACTACTACAGATTGTCCTAACGGGCTAATTACAGTCATTGCCCTAGGGGTAATCTCAGATTCTAACTTTAAAGTTCTAGATACACTACTAGCTACATACAAATGTGTCGACCCAATGTCAATCAAGGCAGTGTAAGGTAAGCTAAAAATTAAAAATGTACCGGTTAAGACATCCGGTGCGTCAGCCTCCTCTCGACATCTTGCAGCATAAACTAACCCCGACTGTCTCACCTCAGTGTTTTCTGCCCCCTACCTAGAGCTCCACGACCCCGACCAGAACTATTACCGCTTTTGGCTGGACCACAACCTCTCTGAGGCTGCTGACCTCTTCTACCCGGCTGGACATTCTCCTGACCTGTGAGCCCTTCACTGCCCCATTGCTGCAGACAGTTTCTAACTTGGTGGTCCATAGCTCCACACCTAAAGCACTTTCCACTGCCCTCCCAACACTCACCTATATGGAATTTACCAAATCGAGCACACTTTTGTGTCTGGTTAGCAGCAGCAGGTCTCTCCTCGAGTTTTGACCCATCTGACCTAAGTCTCTTCTAATTACGCCCGGTTGACCCTGACGGTCTAACATTCCTCTTATTTCCACTCCTATCTCTATCCCGATTTAGTTTTTTAGTTCGCTTTACCTCCTCGACTATCTTAGCCTTTTCCACTAGGACAGTAAATTCCATTTCCCGCTGTGGGGCATCAAAACACGCAAATTATCCCTCAGACCATCTTTGAATCAGACGCAACGTTCATGTTCTGTGGCTACAATCCCTCGGGCATATCACCTAAGGCGTAAGAATTCAGCTTCATACGCAGCCACTGACTTACTCCCTTGAACCAGGTTCAGGAATACTCTGCGCTACGCATCCACATAACTCGATCCAATGTATTTACTTTGAAATGCCGTTTTGAAAAGATCCCAAGTGATACGGTCAGCAACTGTACCATCCTTGACTGTAAGCCACCATTGATATGCTTCGTCCTGCAAGAGAGATACAGCCCCTTTCAACTTCTCCTCCTCCATGAAATCTAAATCATCCATTATGCGTTCCACTGCCTCCAACCAATACTCATCTGAACTCGGGGCTATACCAGAAACTCCCCTAAACACTTCTGTCCCATTGGCTCTAAGTTGTTCCGGCACAGATTTTTGGGCTCCTGCCCATACCTGCCCTAGCAATCCTCTCTAAAACTCGTAGCATTGCCTGAGATACAGCATCATCTTTGGCCATCTATCTTGAAATTCTGCCTCCACAGCTTGTGGTGCTGGTACCTCATTCCCTGACTCGTGACCAGACCCTACAGGTTCTGACACAACAATCCTGCCTCTACCTTAGCCACGCACACCACGTCCCCTAGTGCTCATTCTACCATTCGCGTTTTATTTGATTAAAAATTTTATGAATTATTAATACTTTCTTCCACTAATTAATAACGGACAGTCTTATAGAAAGTAGTTTTAACAGTAGTTCTTTCGAATTCGAATTCTATCTACAAAGTTCAGTTCTCAGGTCTATATTTCCTAGTTCTAGAATACACATTCAATCAATATCCATCACACATCAACATACAAGCAGCATCCATGAACATACATTCATCACCTAGGGGTATTTTCGTCATTTCACTACCCAAGGGTATTTTCATAATTTTAACCTATAGGGGTATTTTCGTAATTTTACAAAATAGGGTATCTTGGTGATTTTACAAAATAGGGGTATTTTGGTAGTTTTCAATCTGGGGGTATTTCGATAATTTTGTAAATTTTGGTAACCTTAAAATCCAGGGGTATTTTGGGAAATTTTCACAAATCAATGGGTATTTCAAAAATTTTACAAACTAGGGATATTTCGATAATTTTATAAATCAGGGTGTTTTGGTAATTTCACAAACTGGGGGTATTTCGATAATTTTACAAATTAGGGGTATTTCGGTAATTCATAAATTGGGGGTATTTTAGTCCCTTTCGGGTTTTTGTTATGAACTTTGGCCCATCAACAAGTCCTCGCGGCTAAAGTGAACAGACACTACGCACCAGGTAGGTTTCTAGAAAAGAGGTGGGCCACTAGGGTCGTTTAAGTACCAAGCTCTCCCTAGATCTAATCCCAGACATGCGTATGCCCGTTGCCACACCCTAACCCAGTGACTTGTTCACAGGCATGTTTAATTAGAATTAAGTCTTATGAGACTTGAAGAGTTGTTTAATCTAAACCTAAGGCCCATTAACATTATCATACTAGTCTACGTCCATAAGGCCCAACAAACCCAACATACATATCATATCAAGAGTTTAGAATACCTACCTGCATGGATCGGATGCCAGTAGACTCAAGGCCATATCTCAACCAAAGCTTTTCTCAAACTTATATTATTTTTATAAATCACTACTAGACCCATTTCACAGCCCGAGCTTTGCAACTAGGCTCTGATACCAAAATGTAACACCCTAAACCCAGCCCAAACGTCACGATCAGATCTGGAATGCTACGGGTTACAGTTAAAAACTTTTGCCTTGTCAGTTTTGGAAATCGTAAGTTGATTAGATAATAATTGAATAAACAAGTGACATTTGAAGAAAACCTTGTATTTTTCCCTTTTATGAGTTCAAAAATCCCATTTTATTATTTCCTATAATAAAACCTTTGACATAATTTCAAAAGTTGCAAGTATCAAAAAGTACTTAGTTGAATATAAACTAGGGGCCTTATTACATAAATATTCCCAAAAAAAATTAAAGTAAAATAAAAGAGAACATTAACTTGGAACGGAAATAAATTCCTTTAAATAAAAGCTCGTATGGCCCCTCAAGTCTGCCTCGGCCCCCATGTCCACGACCTATTGTTCACCTGAAATGTTCGAAAAAAAGTAAAAGGTTGAGTCACCAAGACTCAGTGTATAAATCCCGAAACACATAACGACCTGAGACCCACAAACACATTATGGGCTCAGCCCATTCATAATGGCAACAAACATAAATACTTGCTACATGATAAATGGTAAATGGCCCAACCCATCCTAAAAGTCCATCCTCTACACACCAACCCGTACCAACCATCACACCTCGGGGATTTCTACAATCAGCCCTCCAACATTTACACACCATATCGACAGTCGTACTGCCTATTCCTATTAATCAGGAATCATTTAAACGTGGCTTGGCCACCGATCACTATGTGACCTGACATTTGAATTCATGGTTTAACCACCGATCACCAAGTGACCTATCATGCTCTTCCCCTTCATTATCATAATCCCACCCCATGCATACACAAAAAAAAGGAAAGAAATTAAAAACATCATATCATCTATGAGGAAACAGGCTTTCATATATATCGATACGCATAGAGAGATTTCTATGATTATGTACATGGCATTCTTTGCCTAACCCTTTTTGGGTTTTATTCGACTGTCTACATAGCCTTTTTTCGGCTTTTAGCCCATAACACATATATATTACACTTAACTAGTGTGTTAGAGATCTACACACCTGATTACCGTTAAAATGAGACTTTTTAAGTCGACGCTATTCGTAGCCAACACAACCGCTATCTGCCTAAGGTGTTGTTCAGAAGTCGATCCACAACCCTGTGGCCAATCCCGTACTGCTGACACTGCTCGCTTCTTAAACTTAGAAATCGGGTTTTCAGATCTAGTCCCCTCCTTTTCCTAATTGACATTTGATTCCATCAAAAAGGCCTTATTAATCATAACATATGGTTAAGATTGTGATTTCGATATTGAATCTAACGGGAATCTAAAGAGAATCCCTTACCTTGAAATTCCTAAAAAGTGATATGAGATTTAGGGACTAGTGTTTTCGGCTTTTAGATCGAAGAGATCTACTTCAATTCTCGCCATCGCCCAAAATAAGAACATGAAAAGAGTGGAAACGTTAGACCGAACCTTAATAGCCACCTGGTTTTGATTCTCAAAAACTGAAAGAGAAAGGAATAGATCTGAGGAAATCGGTTCTTACCTTCACAGGGAAATCAAAAACTCCAAGAAGATCTCAATTTTATGGAAAAATCGGCACAAGAGGAAAAGAATGGAAAAAGAAAGTGAAGTGAGAGGTTTCGGCTTTTGAAGAAATCAAAAGAAAAGAGATTGCAGAGAATGACTGAGAGTTTCAGCACAGAGAATAAGGAAAAGAATAGGGTTCAAATGCCAGAATTGAAGAGATACCACCCTTATTTATAGAGAATTTTGGCACCTACTGATCAAAACCCGAAAGTGCCCTTCTTGATAACTAACAATTAATCAAATAATAGGGGAAATTTTGGCACCCCTTTGCCATAAAGAAACCGATTTCTTTCCCCCTCTAGGAGATGGAATTTTGGCCACCACTGCTCTCAGCAGATAGCTCCTATCTTTTCTCCTTTATCTTAATCTATTCATACCTTTAGAAGAGGCCTAAATAACACCACCTCTCCTTACTATTATCAGCACAATATCAACATTATCCCAATCATTAAATCCCTCCTAAAATTAAGCCTCATTGCCGTCCCCCTCCTTGCTCCTTTTAAGTGCCGAAAATAGCCCAAAGACATGGGCTCCTTGCGGCTAAAACTTGGGCATCACCTCCTACTATTGGCGCCAACCTATAACTCCTCTGCAACACCACATTCTACTGGGCCACAAGACCATTTTGCAACCTAAAGCACCGATACCATCTTTTAAACCCCATGGTACCCAATCAGGAATTTTAACCACGGCTTCGGCCCAATTTAAACCCCTAAGATTCAAATTAACACATTAAACATATCCACCCACTAAACGCATAGGCCCAATAATTTAGGATGTTACATTGATAGTTTGATGAAATTTGTGTTTAGTAATGAAAAATAAATATATGATGTTAGATTGATAAGTTTAATTAAGACATTTTGTTGGAAATGTTTAAATAGGATTAAATTGTGAAATTTTTAAATTGAAGGGGTCAAAATGTGAGAGCAAATGAATTGTGTGAGATTGAATTAAGGCTAGGAATATTCGGCCCTTAAGAAGCTTAGTCCAATTTTGAGTATTTTGTGTTTTATGCAATAGGGGCTAAATTCTAAAAATGTGAAATGTTAGGGACAACATGGTAATTTGCCCATTTATGTGTTTTTGGATTAAATTGAATGAAAATATGTTTGAATGAGCTTAATTTGAAATTATTTAGATCAAGAACAAAAAGAATCGGGATTGGATCGGGGAAAAGCAAAGTTAAACGAATAGCCGGGAAAACCTAATCCGTCGATTTCCAAGGTAAGTTTTTAAGCAATTGAGTTGAATTAAATTTTATTTAAAAAAAAGTTGTTTATAATTTTTAAAAGAGTTAAATATGTACTATGGTGTAATGCCGAATGTGTGATATTTGAATTAAAGATAAAGATAGCCGAATGTGATACATAGACATGTTAATGAAATAGTCATGAGTGATATGAATTTGAAATATGAACATAGTCGATTGTGAGATATATTTATATGTCAATAAATAGCCGAATGTGATGCTGATTTGGTGAAGAAATAAGGTAAGTTGTATACAAATGTATAAATGAGAAATTTTAATACTGAGCAGTAAGTGTGTGAAATTGGTTGTTATGCACTAAGTGTGCAAATTTAACATCTGAGTACTAAGTGTACGAAATCGGATAATAAGCACTAAGTGTGCAAATTTAATTTCTGAGCACTAAGTGTGTGAGATCGGATAAAGAATCTTAATTGCATGATTTGAACTTCAAAACACATTTGGTACAAAGGAATTTCGATTTATGAATATGGAAGGTGTGAGTGTAAATACCATTTTAATGGTTGAATTCGATAAGTTTTAGATACTATGAGAGGTTATTATTTGAATGGTAAGTATAAATTTCATAAGTAGTATATGTATAAAAACCGATTGTCGAATGTATGTATGTTTGGATTTTGTAACTATGACAGGTGATAGATTAGTATGCTTTTGTACCTGAATGATGAATGGATTTAAGACTTATGAGTAGTCTATTTTTAAATGTTTGGATATTCGGTTTAAGGGTTAATAAATGTGTAAATTTTCTATTACAATGCATTTTGGCTTGTTATGTAATTGCTTATAACTTACTAAGCTATGATAGCTTACTGTGTGAGTTTATTGTATGGTTTTATAGATTATGAAATTTAGCTACGAGCTCGGGGATCATTTTGAAACATCGTCACACTATCGATCGCTATTTCGGTATTTTAAAAGTTTGAAACTATGAACATATATAGCATGTATAGGCTAGAAATATTATGTTTGGTTTTGAAGTTGTATATATTTGTATAAGCCATGCGAAAATGGCTTGTCTATCTTGTTAACCTTGGAATTTATATTTTGGCTTGATGATTATGTTTGGTTGTGGTTTTGGTTGATTTAGTTTTAGTATATATAAGTATGGTTAATATATAGAGTTTAAATGAAATGGAGTAAAGATGTTACGAACTAGTTAATCATATTTTTCAATGACACAGTTTTTGGTTAGCAGCAGTGATGTGATTTTGAAAATCACCAAAAATAGGAGAAATGGAATTAGAAAGTGAATAAGATATAGCATTAAATATTATTGTGTCTATTTTTTATATGAAAGAAACAGAGTAGGCAAAGGAGTTTTATATTATGATATATTTAAAGTTTAGTGACACTGGTTCTGAATGACTTTGTGATCCCCTGTTCTGTCTTTGAAAAATTATTAAAAATTGTACAAAAGTAATCATGGAGCATAGTTTATATTCTTAGAATCCTTAATGAGTCTATTTTTTATTGGAATAAATGAGAACATTATTTGAATTCTGTACCATGGGATAACTGAGCTTTTGTAAAGATAGGTTAGAACTATCAAACAGAAAATAGGGGAAACTTTAATGATTAAACTGTACTAATGGGCCTCATGAAAAATTCTGGAAAACTTCTAGTAATAAGATATATGAGTCTAGTTTTAAGGAAAATTTACAGATCTAAATTTTGAGTTTCTTAACTCGAGTTATAGTCAATTTAGTCAACATGACACAGATGGACAGTTTCAATTTTTATGCCCCGAATTAGTAGTTAAGTCTAGTAATGCCTCATGCTCAACTCCGGCAATGGTCTTGGGTAAGGGGTGTTACAATTTGATTGGTATCAGAGCTACAGTTTAGTCGGTTCTTGGACTAACGTAGCGCGTGTGAGTCTAGCTATACATGCCATATATTTTTACTATGATAGTGTGATGACTTTTGATTGTGAAATGTGTTTTCTTCTTTTGTATTGTAAATGGATCCTGATCTCGAGAAAGCCGTAGGTGATGATGTCAAGAGTGTGGCGCCTGCTCCCTCGCAAGGGACCACACCGATTGAATCTCAACCAGCTATGAGTAATCAAGATGAGGGGGCTAAACAAGCCTTATTTAGTATAATGAACGATTGGTTCAATCAATACTCTATTTGTAGTATCGGTCGTACCCTCAATCATTAATCTTGAGAGAATAAATAAGCCTCCGGTCGACAGAATCAGAAAACACGGGGCTCAAGAGTTTAGAGCTGAAGATGATGATGATGCTCAACGAGCTAAATTTTGGCTCGATAATACAATTCGTGTTTTCGATGAACTATCCTGTACACCTGATGAGTGCTTGAAATGTGCCATATCTTTGTTATGGGATTCTGCCTACTATTGGTGGAACACTCTCGTATCGGTAGTTCCAAAGGAACGAGTTACTTGGGACTTTTCTCAGATAGAGTTTCGCAAGAAATACATCAGCCAACAATTCATAGATCTGAAGCGCAAGGAATTTCTCGAGCTTAAACAGGGTCGTATGACCGTATCTGAGTATGAGCGCAAATTTGTGAAACTTAGCCAATACGCTCACGAGTGTGTTTCATCTGAGGCTGCTATGTATAGAAGATTTGAAGAAGGTTTAAACAAAGACATAAAATTACTAGTGGGTATACTTGAAATAAATGAGTTCGTGGTACTTGTTGAGTGAGCTTGTAAAGCCGAAGAGATAGGGAAAAAAAATGAAAGGCTGATAATGAAGCTAGAGATTTTCGTAAGAGATCAGGGGGTAGTGAAGCTAGAGATTTCCGTAAGAGATCAGAGGGTAAATTTTCTCAGTCGTCATGAAAGAAGTTCAAAAATTATAGTAGCTGATCCAATGCTAATACAGGGATTTCTATACGAGAACGATGACTAGTGAGTTCACGAGCTACCTCGATTGCTAGTGTTGGCAATACTCGATTGAATAAACCTGAGTGTCAATAGTGTGGTAGGTGACATTTTGGTGAATGTTGGGGCAAGTCCAACAATCGAGCTTGCTACAAGTGTGGTTCGTAGGATCACTTCATCCGAGATTGCCTAGAGTTAGCTAAAAAGGATAATGCTCAGAGTGCAAGACCGAACGGTACTGCGGCTAGAGGTAGACCACCTTGAAATGTGAGAGGTAAGAGTGGCACTCAGAGAGGGGCTTCGGATACAGCTATTCGATCAGAGGCTCATGTACTAATAAGAGCCTATGCCATTCGTGCCCTAGAGGAGGCTTCATCTCCAGATGTCATCGTCGGTACATTCACTCTCTTTGATACTAGTGTAATTGCTCTGATTTATCCTAGTTCAACTCATTCTTATGTGTGTGAAACATTAGTATCCAGCAAGACTCTACCTGTTGAGTCTAGTGAGTTTGTGATTCGGGTTTCGAACCCCCTAGGCCGGTGTGTGTTAGTTGATAGAGTGTGCAAGAATTGCCCTTTGATGATTTGAGATTCATGTTTTCCGGATGATTTGATGTTACTACCATTTGATGAGTTTGATATTATCCTTGGTATGGATTGGTTAACCGTGCACGATGTAGTAGTGAATTGCAGACAAAAGACTATTGATATGCGGTGTCAAAATAATGAGATAATTCGAATTGAATCTGCGGATTTGAATGGGCTACCTACAGTGATATCTTCAATGTTGGCTTGACAGTATTTGAGAAAAGGTTGCGAAGCTTACTTTGCTTATGTGATTGATAGTAAAGTAACCGAAAAGAAGATTGAATCTATACCAGTTGTATGTAAGTATCCGGATGTGTTCCCCGAGGAATTGCCGGGATTGCCACCTGTTCGAGAGGTAGAGTTTGGTATTGAGTTAGTGCCAGGGACGACTCCGATTTCGATAGCTCCGTATAGAATGGCACTGACCGAATTAAAAGAGTTGAAAGCTCAGTTGCAAGAATTGATAGATAGAGGTTTTGCTCGACCGAGTTTCTCTCCTGGGGTGCGCCAGTTCTATTTGTGAAAAAGAAAGAGGAACTTTGAGAATGTGCATCGACTATCGACAACTCAATAAAGTGACCGTAAAGGATAAATATATGTTGCCACGTATTGATGATTTATTTGATCAGTTAAAGGGAGCTTCAGTATTTTCGAAGATCGATCTGAGATCAGGTTATTATCAGCTGTGAGTTAGAGACTCAGATGTACCTAAGATTACTTTTCGGACGAGATACGACCATTACGAGTTCTTGGTAATGCCGTTCAGACTCACTAATGCCCCTGCTATTTTTATGAATTTGATGAATCG
This sequence comes from Gossypium rotundifolium, assembly GCA_025506655.1. Classification (NCBI taxonomy): domain Eukaryota; kingdom Viridiplantae; phylum Streptophyta; class Magnoliopsida; order Malvales; family Malvaceae; genus Gossypium; species Gossypium rotundifolium. Next base: position 150,689,652 of record CP106724.1, read on the forward strand.
GGTATTTAGACAGTATCTGGATTAGTTTGTGGTTGTGTTCATAGATGATATTCTGATCTATTCGCGTGACGAAATCGAGCATGCCGAACATTTCAGATTTGTGTTACAGATTTTGCGTGATAAGATATTGTACGCGAAATTCAACAAATGTGAGTTTTGGTTACGTGAAGTTAGCTTTTTGGGGCATGTTGTTTCAGCATCAGGTATTCGGGTTGACTCGAGTAAAATCTCGGTTATACTTGATTGAAAACCCCCGCGAAATGTTTCTAAAGTTCAAAGCTTTCTGGGACTTGCTGGTTATTACAGGCAGTTTGTGAAGGGTTTCTCTATGATTGCTACACCGTTGACAAAGCTGTTACAGAAAGATGTTAAGTTTGAGTGGTCAGAGAGATGCCAGAAGAGTTTTGATCAGCTAAAAACCTTGTTAACGGAAGCTCCAGTGCTTGTTCAGCCAGAGTCGGGTAAAGAGTTTGTTATCTTCAGTGATGCATCATTGAATGGTTTGGGTTGTGTTTTGATGTAGGAAGGCAAGGTTGTAGCCTATGCCTCGAGACAGTTAAAGCCACACGAAAAGAACTATCCGACGTATGATCTCAAGTTAGCTGCCATAATTTTCGCTTTGAAAATATGGCGTCGCTATCTATTTGGTGAAAAATACCATGTCTATTCCGATCACAAGAGTCTAAAATACTTAATGACTTAGAAGGATCTGAATTTGAGACAACGATGATGGTTGGAATTGTTAAAAGACTATGAGCTTGTGATTGATTATCACCCAGGAAAAGCTAATATGGTTGCTGATGCATTAAGTAAAAAATCACTATTTTCTCTACGTGCAATGAATGTGGATATAGTTATGACTAATGATGGTGTGATTATTGTAGAATTAAAAGCAAGACCATTATTTGTTCAATAGTTTTGTGAAGCTCAAAGAGTTGATGATAATTTGATGGCGAAAAGGAAGCATTGTGGTTCGAATGCTGATTTAGAATTTCAGGTTGATGCTGAAGGATGTTTGCGGTTTAGAAATTGAATATGTGTACCAGAGAATCCTGAGTTGATTCAAATGATTTGTAGTGAAGCTCATAATAGTAGATTGTCTGTTCACCCGGGTAGTACGAAGATGTATAATGACTTGAAACAACATTATTTGTGGCACGGTATGAAACGAGATATTTCAGATTTTGTTTCAAAATGTTTGATATGTCAGCAGGTAAAAGTCAAGCATCAGGTGCCATCAGGATTACTCCAGCTAATTATGATACCTAAGAGGAAATGGGATCGGGTCACGATGGATTTCGTATCTGGGTTACCATTAACACCGAGCAAGAAAGATACAATCTGGGTTATTGTTGATAGATTGACGAAGTTGGCTCACTTTATTCGATCCGTACAAACTATTCACTTGATAAGCTAGCTGAATTGTACATTTCTTAGATTGTACGATTACATGGAGTACCATTTCTATTGTTTTGGATAGAGATTCGAGGTTTATATCGCGATTTTGGAAGAAATTGCAAGATGCATTAGGTACTAAATTGCATTTCAGTACTACTTTTCACCCTCAAACAGATGGTCAATCCGAACGTGTCATTCAAATACTCGAGGATATGTTGAGATGTTGTGTTCTTGAGTTTGAGGGTACGTGGGAATGATATTTACCTTTGATTGAATTTGCATACAATAATAGCTTTCAATAGAGTATCAAAATGGCACCTTATGAAGCTTTGTACGGTCGTAAATGTCGTACACCTTTGTATTGGACTGAACTAAGTGAAAGCAAGATACAAGGGGTTGATCTAATCAAAGAAACTGAACAGAAAGTAAAAGTGATCCGCGAAAGTTTGAATGCAGCGTCGGATCAGTAGAAATCATATGCAGATTTGAAACGTAAAGATATAGAGTTTCAAATTGGTAATCGAGTATTTTTGAAAGTCTCGCTGTGGAAAAAAATACTTAGATTTGGTCACAAGGGCAAGCTGAGTCCGAGATTTATTGGGTCATACGAGATTATTGAGCATATCTAGCCGGTTGCATACAGGTTGATGTTGCCACCTAGGTTAGAAAAGATCCACAATGTTTTCCATGTTTTGATGCTTCGACGATATAGATCCGATCCTACTTATGTGATTAGTCTATCAGAAATTGAGATTCAGTCTGATTTGACCTATGAGGAAGAATCGATTTGTATTTTGGCTCTCGAAAGGAAAGAGTTGCGTAATAAGAAAATCACATTGGTGAATGTACTGTGGCATAAGCACAGGGTCGAGGAAGCAACTTGGGAGCTTGAGGATTCAATGAAAGAACGTTATCCTAACCTATTCATCGGTAAGATTTTCGAGGACGAAAATCCTTAAGGGGAGAGAGTTGTAACAACCTGATTTTGATCCTAATCAGAACGGTGGTTTCGGGACCACAAATCAGACTTATAAAAATACTTTAATATTATTTTTCATGTTTATTATGTGTGAATTGATGTGTGCAAAATTTTCGTATTAAAATTTGGTCGTTTTGGTGCTTAATTGTGAAAAGCGCTTAATCGCATAAAAAGAAAATTTGGTGGTTAAATGGGTAAGTACTAAATTGATGATGGTTTTATCAATTAAAATATTGGTAGGATAATTTATCCATAATTAAGCTTTGTAACACCCCAAACCCGACCTATGCATAAAGCCCGGATTTTGGCATGCCACACAAATTAAACGTACATTCAAATCATCAATGATGTAATAAAATCAAATTTTCAAAACGATTAAGAGAATGACTTTATCAAAAATCAAAGATTTTTGAAATCCATGATTAAAAACACAAGACTTTATCATTTGATTTACAGAGTAGTGGTTGATTAAAATTTTAATTTTATCTAGTCAAAATATTTCATCGAAGAATTTTTAAAATAATTTCCTGAGTTTCAGTGATATTTAAGAAAAACCTTTATTTCATGCAAGAGTTTTAGAAAAACATTTATGAAAACTAAATCAGTCCAACTTAGGAAAACTAAAACATAATAAAATCCTTCCGCATAATAAAATCCACGAAAATAATTAAAGAGGCCTTATTACAGCAATTAAAATAGTACTTAAATGAAAATAATTAAAGAAGTTTTAAAGTTTTATAAACCACCATTTGTAGTATGATCTCCACACGAAGTCATCTCTGACCCAAGTCTCCATCAATTATTATTACCTGAGAAGGTAAGAAAAATGGGGTGAGTTACTTAGAACTCAATGTGTAACCCACTTACCGTATTCACTGGGCCAGAACCATATAAACATATAATTGGGCTTGAGTCTATTTTGAAAATGTTCAATATATGTATAAATCAAGTATATAGAAAAAGAAAATAATGCATGTGATATGCAATTCCCAACCAAGCCTAATTTCCATCCGCTACACACCACCCGTACCAACCATCACACCTGTGGGGATCAAGTCAACCCACCCCGCCAGCACACCAATAGTAGGCCTTAAGTCAATTATAATATTTGTGACAACAGGCCATTTATAAGATTTGTCGCAATAGGCCATTTATAATATTTGTGGAAGAACCACCGATCTCGATTTTTTGGCAACAGGCCATCGTGACAGAGTCACCGATCTAGATTTTTGGCAACAGGCCTTTCTTCTCTTCATCAATTATCCCAACCCATGCAGTCATGCATATAATAATGCATAACAAAATATTTGTAAGGTAAATTTTAATAAAAACCGATATTACAATTTATCAATTTGGCCCATTAGTCAAAATAGCAATTTGACCCATTTAACGATCTAGCAACTTGGCCCATTTCATCTCATATCACATTTAGCTCATACATTAATATCACTTTTGGCCCATAAATCAACGTATTTCAATTTGGCCCATTTAACACATATTTCAATTTGGCCCAAAAAACAACATATTTTCGTAATTCGGTCCACAGGGACATTTCGTAATTTTGGCCCATTTAACACATGAGTCCTTTTCACAATTTCCACACTTGGCCAATTAATCAAAATATTTACATGGCCCAAAATATCACTTTCTTTCACAAAATAACCCATTAAGGGCAAATTTGTAATTTTCCACAACCTCAATTTCGGTTTCATGCATTCACATAAAAATATTAATATAACATATTTTTCAATTTCACCAGATTTATGATTTTTATTTAACGCTTACGAGATAGTATAACCCATGAGATAAGTGTGAAGTTACACACCTGATTACGATGAGAACTACACTTTCTCGCTCGTCGATACCTATATACGTGTCACACTTGATTAGAACACTAATACTTATAAAACTATACCAATGTTAAGCGATCTAGATATTACCCTCTGAATCTTGAACAACAACTATTTGCGATTTCTCTCCGATCAATGGTTCAGAACCACGAACAAACAATGGTTGGGGGGTACGTATGACTTCGAAAAATTGATTCTCCTCGGATGAGGGTCCACAGCCCGGTGGAAAGTCTCAGATTCCTGAAACAGTCCTTCACTTGAATTTAGGGGGAATAATGGAACCACCCCTCCTCCAAACACTACTAACAACCCTTTTTGTCCTTATCTTATTTGCCTTCAAAGACAAAGGATCATTAATCCTAACAATATATCAAAAATCTTAAGACTAATGACTTAAAAGAGTGATTTTGGCTTACCTTAATATTTTGAATGATCTCAAAAGAACCCCTTGAACGTTATGATCAAATCTTAAATGAACTTCAAGATTTCTTCGAAAAGATGATGATTTGACCCTTCCACTATTTCACTAAAAATAACGAAAGAAAATATTTGAATAAATGATTGGTTATACGGTTTAGAAGTCTCTTCCAAGATATTCTAAAATTCAGCCATAGTGACCAAATAGCAAAAAGAAAAGACTAAGAAAATGATACTTACCGATGATCCAAAGTTTGAATAGAAGAAAATGATTGAAAATAGATGTTATGAAGAATGGAAGATTCAGCTATGATGATCACAAACATTCGGCCATAGAAGATAGATGAAAGAAAAATATGTGTTTGAATGATAAGTAAAATGGAGAGGAAAAGAGAATAGGGAGAAGAGAAAATAGAGAAGTTTAGGGACAATTGTGCATTCGACAATGAAGAGAAAAAAGAAGAAGAAAGGAAATGGTCTTTGATGGCTATATGGTTTCAATCACAAAGAAAAGAGGAAAGTTTTAGAGAGAGTGACCAAATTAAGATCGAAATGGTCAAAAATAAAAAATAGCAAAAGCAACAATTTCTTTCTCAATGCTCATGGTACATTCAGCTAGGGAGAGGGAAAAATTGGAGAGAAAGTTTGCTAAAATGCCAATTGGCAAATGGAAAAGTGTGCTCATCAAGCACCTAATCCTACCAAACCAACACCAAAATTCGCCATCCCCCTTAATCCCCTATGCCGTCCATGTTCATGGACAATTTGGCCATTCAAAGTTTCCAAGACAAAGCCCTTGATTCATGCCTTATGTCCCCCTATTACCTTAAATCATGAGATTCTTTTCCTTAAACTTTTACTTACCTTTTTCCTTTGGTCTTCTTGCCAAAAATGATATCCAACTCATCCTAATCCTTATCCATGACCGACACATTGAAAGAGGAAACAAAATAAAAATAAAACTCAATGCACATCCAAGGATTCGAACCTCTTCCCTCAAGCAAACATACATGGGCCAACACCACCTTGCTACTAGCTCATCTTATGCTAGTTTGACACTTAAATTTACTTAAACCTCAAGGTCACTTGATCCACTTCAATTAAAATACTCATTATTAAAATTTATTCAAATTCCGAATAATTCCCAAGTCTTCTCAAGCTATATTAAACATGCAAATTTTTTTTATTATACACAAGCTAAGCACGAAAACATGCATCATATAGATACTCAGATTTTAGGATGTTACAAGCTTAGTGGCCGGCCAAACTTTGCATGAAATAGTGTTTGGGATTTATTTATTATATATTTTTATTTTATGTTATAATATAAATTATAATATAATAATATAATAGTAATAAAGCATTAAATAAGTGGAAGAACCTTTTTTTTTATCATCTTGTCTTCCTCATTTGCCGAAACTAAAGAAGAAAGAAAGAGCTTGAGCTCTCAAAACTTTCGGCCATTGCATGCTTAATTAAGGTATGTAAATGAGTTCGATTTTTGATAATTTTTACGTTTTTGAGATCGTTGCTTTGAATACTAGCTAGCCTAAGCTTGAATTTTTGAATTTGATGAAGTATTCATTAAATGCCATTGTTGATAGTTTGATGACATTTGTGTTTAGTAATGGAAAATAAATATATGATGTTAGATTGATAAGTTTAATTAAGACATTTTGTTGGAAATGTTTAAATAGGATTAAATTGTGAAATTTTTAAATTGAAGGGGTCAAAATGTGAGAACAAATGAATTGTTTGAGATTGAATTAAGGCTAGGGATATTCGACCCATAAGAAGCTTAGTCCAATTTTGAGTATTTTGTGTTTTATGCAATAGGGACTAAATTGTAAAAATGTGAAATGTTAGAGGCAAAATGATAATTTGCCCATTTATGTTTTTTGGATTAAATTGAATGAAAATATGTTTGAATGAGCTTAATTTGAAATTATTTAGATCAAGAACAAAAAGAATCGGGATTGGATCGGAGAAAAGCGAAGTTGAACGAATAGTCGGTAAAACCTAATCCGTCGATTTCCGAGGTAAGTTTTTAAGCAATTGAGTTGAATTAAATTTTATTTAAAAAAAAGTTGTTTATAATTTTTAATAGAGTTAAATATGTACTATGATGTAATGCTGAATGTGTAATATTTGAATTAAAGATAAAGATAGTCGAATGTGATACATAGACATGTTAATGAAATAGTCATGAGTGATATGAATTTGAAATATGAACATAGCCGATTGTGAGATATATTTATATGTCAATTGTAATATCCAGGAGTTAGGGGTTATGCATTTTCACTTAAATATATGTGGCTATGTGCTTGTGTGTGGTTTGAATGTGTTTTGGGGGCTTCGTGAACCTTGGGATGTAGGTGGAAGCCTTAGAAAAATATTTGATTTTAAGCCTAAAAAGGGAACTAAGGGAGCTAGGCCTTAAGGATTTTAGTGTGTGGCTTAGGACACAAGAACTGAGCTGGTAAAGTGGCAAGGGAGGCGCCACTTAGAGCACATGAGAGTGACGCCACAGGGAGTGTGAAGGGGCCTAGGTTCGAGTAACGCAAGTGGCGTTTGGAGCTTTTATTTTTCGGCAAGGAGGTGCAGTGGTGGACGACACAAGGACTCTGAATGGATGAAGTGTAGATTGGGTCAAACAGCTCAAATATTCGGCTAAGTAGGACGAAAAGAACGGATTTGTATGAGAGAGGAAGAGTTGGACGGCAAAAGGGACTTTGAAGGGGGAATATTCGGTCATGCATAGGGGAGCTAAGTGCCGAAATTGCTTAAGGGGTTCTAGGTGCATTTTGGCTCTCTTTTCTTCTATTTTCTTCTTCTCTTTACTCCTCTTTAGACCGAACCCATCTCCCTCCCTTTCCTTCTCTTTTAATTTGCTTAGGCCGAAACTTCATCTATTCTCCTTTGCCGAAATCAATCCCATTCCATCTTCTTCCATCTCTTTCATATTGAAAAGCTGAAACCCCTTTGTGTTCTCTTCTATTCCTTCAAAGTTGTTGGCTGAATATCCTTGGCCTTATTTCTCTTCTCACGTGCTCTAAACTCCATACTCAGTACCGAATCTATCTCCAGTTCTTTCATTTGAGTTAGCCGAATCTTCTAGTAAGTAAACTTCCTACTCTTCTTCTCTTCTTGACTGATTTGGTTAATGCCGAATCTTATTTGTCCCTCCTTGATATTTCTTCAATCATTATTAATCGGGGTCTTAACTCTTTTCTTGTTCCAAAATAGTGAGGTAGCCGAAATCCCTAACATCACTTAGGGGTGCCGAACGTTGGTGCTTGGTAGTGAATACTGTAGATCTTCGGGATTTGGCTAAGCGATCTAGGTAAGGGTTCTAGTGTTTTAGATCTATCTCTCATTCATTCAAAAGCCGAAGGCTAATCATTTTAGTGTGCTAGTGCTTGGCCGATTGCAAAGGAGGTGCATCACGTAGCTTCGGGATTTGGTTGGAAATCAAATCGGCATTAAGGTAAGGTGTTATCTTCATGTGACATATCCTTTGGGATCTCTAGTTGAGCCGAATAGGCTTTTGGTTACTAACAAAGTGTTGGCCGATTGTATGAAGGGGAAGGCAAACGTCTCGGGATCTCGTTAGTTTCGCGTAGTTTCAGGATTTCACTTAGATCTACGAATAGTCAGGTGTGTAATGCTTACACACTTCGTTAGTATGATATGTTTATTATGTTACTGTGATAGCCATTAAAATCGATGGTTATGCCTTGTGGGCATGAGTGTGGACTCCGGGTAAGTCCCCTGATTATGGATCTCGTTATATGCTACCATGTCATTGTTTAGTGCTTATAGGCATTGATATGAAAATATGTGTAATTTCGTTACGACTTTGGGGTAAGGCGCATTGCATGATATCTGAATAATATGTATGCTGCATGGGCATATGGGTGATAATGATTAAGGGGAAGTGTTCTGGTGGTTTTTACCACATTATCCGGTGACTTATGTCACATATTATGAATCCGGTGACTCTGTCACATTATATGGTGGCTATGCCACGATTATAAAGGTGATGTGCAGTTGACTATAGTGACCGCCTTCGAGGGTGTGTAGCGGATGGAGGGTCGATTTAGTAATCCCCATGGTGTGATTGGCTGGTAGGGTGGTGTGTAGAGGTTGGAAATCTAGGTGGGTTTGGGTTCCATCATAGCTTATATCTGTTTATATGTGATTTAATATGCCTTAATCGATTGGGAAGCTGTGTTGGTTGTTACACACTGAGTCTGTTGACTCACCCTTCGTGGGCTAACATTTTGCAGGTGATACTCAGTGAAATGGACCGGGTGGGCAGGGACTTAGTGGTGGCCATGCTCAGCCCAGCATTTTCGGGTTTTCTTATGATTTAACTTATCACGTTTTCTTATTATGTTTTTGGGATTTATTTTGGGTTTTTGTTTTGTTGTAATAAGGCCATTACTATTTAACTGTTTTATGCATGCGTTTTAATTTTAATTCTAATACGATCAACATTAAACAAATGGTTAAACAATTTTTCGTAAAACAACTTCAAATGTTTTGACACCTAAACACCTACGATTTTCAACTTAATGATAAGCTCTAAAATTCGGCATTTCTTTTAACTTGTAATTTTTGAAATATGAAGATAACATTTTTCTACAAACTTCAATAACAACACGGTTTTCAACTTGATCCTAACACAAATCTATTTTCTTCAAAACCACCAATTTTTCCAAGATGACAAAACGAGATTTAGCTACGTTTTACTCAAGGAGCATGCTAGATCCAGTCAGGGCTTATGGGCCGGGTTTGGGGTTTTCATCAATAAATAGTCGAATGTGATGTTGATTTGGTGAGGAAATAAGGTAAGTTGTATATACATGTATAAATGAGAAATTTTAATACCGAGCACTAAGTGTACGAAATTTTAATACTAAGTGCAAATTTAAGTCCAAGTACTAAGTGTAAATTTTAATAATCACTATGCGAATTTAACATCCGAGTACTAAGTTTACGAAATCGGATAATAAGCACTAACTGTAAGAATTTAACATCCGAGTACTAAGTGTACGAAATCGGATAATAAGCACTAAGTGTGCGAATTCAATTTTCGAGCACTAAGTGTGCGAGATCGGACAAAGAATCTTAATTGCATGATTTGAACTTCAAAACACATTTGGTACAAAGGAATTTCGATTTATGAATATGGATGGTGTGAGTGTAAATACCATTTTAATGGTTAAATTCGGTAAGTTTTAGATACTATGAGATGTTATTATTTGAATGGTAAGTATAAATTTCATAAGTAGTATATGTATAAAAATCAATTGTTGAATGTATGTATGTTCGGATTTTGTAATTATGAAAGGTGATAGATTAGTATGCTTTTGTACTTGAATGATGAATGGATTTAAGACTTATGAGTAGTCTATTTTTAAATGTTTGGATATTTGATTTAAGGGTTAATAAATGTGTAAATTTTCTATTACAATGCATTTTGGCTTGTTATGTAATTGCTTATAACTTACTAAGCTATGATAGCTTACTGTGTGTGTTTATTGTATGGTTTTATAAATTTTGAAGTATAGCTACGAGCTCGGGGATCGTTTTGGAACATCATCACACTATCGATCACTATTTCGGTATTTTAAAAGTTTGAAACTATGAACACATATGGCATGTATAGGCTAGAAATATTATGTTTGGTTTTGAAGTTGTATATATTTGTATAAGCCATGCGAAAATGGCTTGTCCATCTTGTTAATCTTGGAATTTATATTTTGGCTTGATGATTATGTTTGGTTGTGGTTTTGGTTGATTTAGTTTTAGTATATATAAGTATGGTTAGTATATAGAGTTTAAATGAAATGGATTAAAGATGTTATAAATTAGTTAACCATATTTTGCAATGAAATAGTTTTTGGTTAGCAGCAGTGACGTGATTTTGAAAAATCACCAAAAATAGGAGAAATGGAATTAGAAAGTGAATAAGATATATAATTAAATCTTATTGTGTCTGTCTTTTTTATGAAAGAAACAGAGTAGGCAAAGGAATTTTATATTATGAGATATTTAAATTTTAGTGAGACTGGTTCTGAATGACTTCGTGATCCCCTATTTTGTCTTGGAAAAATTATTAAAAATTGTAAAAAAATAATAATGGAGCATAGTTTATATGCTTAAAATCTAATGAGTATATTTTTATTGGAATAAACGAGAACATTATTTGAATTTTGTACCATGAGATAATTGAGTTTTTGTAAAGATAGGTCAAAACCATCAAACAGTGAAACAGGGGAAACTTTAATGATTAAACTGTACTAATGGGCCACATGAAAAATTCTGGAAAAATTATAGTAAGAAGATATATGAGTCTAGTTTCAAGAAAAATTATGTATCTAAATTTGAGTTTCTTAACTCGAGTTATAGTCAATTTAGTCAACATGATGCAGATGGAAAGTTTCAATTTTTATGCCCTAAATTAGTAGTTAAGTCTAGTAATGCCTCATGCTCGACTCCGTTAACGGTCTCGGGTAAGGGTGTTACAGAACTTAGTAGTCTAGTGATAAAAAAAATTAAAATCATCTACTATCGTGCCAAATTTATATTAAATACAATCAACCTATATACATGCCCTTAACTAATTAGTTGTGTTTCTACAAGCTCAAGCACACCATTGGCAATAAAAATTAAAAGAAAAACATAAAAATTGAAACAAATTTCCTATGTTACCCCCTACACTCTAGATAACATGTTGTCCTCAATGTGTAGCTTTGAAAGGATAAGGAAAGAAGTTATCCGATTGATTGTAGTAGTTCCATAGGCTATTGGTGGGTGCTTCCTTCTTTGATCATTGTGAGTTCAAAATTGTTGTGGTTCTTCCTTGTGGGTTCCTGCATAGAAAACTATAAAATAGAAAAATAAAGTAAATAACAACCTATTCCTAAGACACAAATGAACTAAAAATTAATTGCAGTATTAAAACTATAAAGTTTAAAAATTTAGTCTAATCCTCCTCCTCTTCTACCTCTTTTCTATCTTCCTCTTCACTATCACCTCTTTCTTCACTCCCTTGCTCTTCTTCTCCATGATGAGTTCACATCAGGCCAAACATATCCGGTAGATAATTAGGAACTCTCATGTTGTTCTGCCATGCAAATTTTTGAAGGACCAGGCCTATTTCTTGCATCCATCGTATCATTCTGTCTATTTTTGCTTCACTTTTCTCACCAATTTCTCTTTGAGACATCATCTTTCCTTTTCTTTTGAGCGAGGTAGGGACATCAATCTTTTCCTTTCTCCTCTGGTTCTAATCGATAATCTACTTTCAGTTAAGTTCTACGTACTAGGTGTACATCAAATCATCCATTAAACTTCTTGTTGAGCGCATGAATTGCTTATTCTCTTCCATTGGAACCTTCACGCTCTTGCAAAGTGCAGTCACAAGATAAGGAAAGAAAATCCCACCCTTCTGGCCACTAACACAATGGTTCATACTCTGATGGGTCCATTTTCTGATGTGATCCAGCTTGGTTTTGTTGAGTCGTTTCACTTGTTGCCCGATCTTCGACGAGGAGATTGTTTGAGATGTGAAGAAGGTTTAATTTTGGTTATGGTTGTGGAAGTTTAACAAAGTGGTTTAAAATGCTAGTTAAGTTTATAGGATTAAATACGCTCGGCTTAACAAAGAAATAAGGATGGATAATTTGGATAAGTGGTGGAAATGGAAATACGACTTAACTTAAGAACGATTCAACACTATATAAGAGTGTCACCACGATCCTTATATTGTTTAGGTGGAAAGATGGAAATGTTGTAGGATAGGTGAATGCCACACTGGTGAAGGTGATAAGTTTAAGAAACAAGTTCGATAGATGCCACTAGCAAAGCTAGATAAGTCACACGAGACTCGTACAAAATATGATATGAGGAAACCTCACAAAGAACAATGTTCATATAAAATTTGTCAAAAGTCTGGCAGAATTCTATACAAAATGAATTAAACAAACTATTTATAGATACTAACTAGGTTAGCCGAATGGAAAAATTCACAGGCTTCATGGCTAAGGAAATTTGACTATGCATGTGCTAGAAAATTCTAGAATAAAATCATTAAAAGACCAAGTCTTGGTTCGGTTGAATGGAGCTCCAAGGGGCAACCTCATGATTAAGTAAAATCACTTGGATGAATTTGGAAACTTGATGAGTGCATGGCACTAGGCTAGGTTCGGCTATGAGCTTAAATTAGTTCATTTAATTTACAACTCATGGCTAAATAGATATGAGCATTAAAGGTGGTCTTGAACAGCCAAATGGAGTGTGAATGGTTGACCTTGAAGAGTCTTCTTCATATGAACACCAAGCCGAATGGTCACTAGGTGTGAACACTTGGTGTGAACGGAATGATGCTGCCTTGGGGAGGTAATTGGCCAAGCTTGGGGAATTAAAGAAGCAAGTGTCTCTTGGCTGAATAAGCATCTTGAAAAGCTAATGGATTAGCCACCATTCATTGAACTAGCCATACATGCACCTTCCCATTCTTTGAACCCAAACATTCATGAACTGCAGCATTTACTTCCCTCCACATTCGGCTGCACCTATTAACACAAAGAACCAAATTAAATCAATCCAAATTCAGTTGAACCTAGATTTAACATAATTTAAACACTTTAATTAAACACATAATTAAAGTAGACAAATTTAATAAAGTCTAGACAAGACATATTAAATTCGACTATGACCAAAACATAATAAAAGCATATAATAATCTGAAACATAATTATGAGCTGTAATAATATTAACTAATTTAATTAAATACATAATTTATTCTAACAATAAAATAAATAACCTGGAAAGAAATAAGAACGAGCTCAAATGAGCTGAATTGAGCTCAAGTGAGCTGATTCAAGCTAGACGAAACTCGGGGACCTGAATTCGAGCTAAAATCAGCTTGCATTAGAGTGCTAAGAGTTCTTGACTTGCTTGCCCAAGCTGGTTTCAAAGGCATTTTGCACAGCCTCATATATTCATTACTCGAATTGGAATAGTCCACGACCATGCTCACATCAATCCCCTTTCTTCAAAATGACTTGTCCTCAAGTCGAGTCATTTGTTCACTTCAAAACTTACGTTCTTATTCGGCTCGCTAGAGACAAATGGGGTGACTGGCCTTTCAAAACCTTGTTCAGATGGAATCTTCATGTTCGAAGATAGATTAGGCATAAGAGTCAATTCAAAAGGCATGAAGAAATTATTCAAACATATTACTTGATCAAATTGACTCAAATATGCATAATTCATACAGCCTAGCTAATCATCAAACAAAGTTTGTCCAAACAAACGATTCAAAAGAAATGTAGACATAAGTAATTTAAATCAATCATTGTTTATACAAATTAATTTCCATAACAATTCAAGAAACAAACATTTTTACCACAATCAGATAAATGAGAAAATTCATTTGTTTCACGATTTTGAACAACTAAACTTTGCAATGGACGATTGAATATGGACTCACCAACAAATGCATCAACATCACGTTTTCCAAGAGGAAGAGTTTTCTTGCAATCTTTCAAGACAATTAATTTATCATCAATCAAAGAATAACAATTATCAGCAACAAAGTATTTTACCTTTTCAAAATTCAAGTCATGAGCAAAATCAGCAATTCGAGTTGAATGGAGCTATTTAGGGAATAGAAAAATATCACCTTGCTTACCGTTAGAGATGGGAAGTTGAGGAACGATTTTACCATTTTCAATTAGCACAAACCTTCTCTCCTCAGAAAGGTAGTGTAATCGAAACTCCTTGCTTGAATTAACTTGAAATTATGAGAAAACGTAAAGACAATTCGCACTTTTTAAAGGGTCACCTTCACGAAGATGAAAGAGGTCAAGGTCACCATGGACGATGGACTCAAAGGGACATACTGAAACGTGATTCACAATTGGAACATATGAATCGATGCCAGGATCAAAAGCATGGGTTGGCCTTACATTTTTGAGATATGATCAAAGAACGATTTCAAATTGCAATCAAAATTGTCAAATTTCATTCCCTTAGTCAAAGACCGAGCATCAAACAAATATGAATTATTCGCACAAAATTTAGGATGCTTGATTTTTCCACATATCGAACCAAAACAAATTCCAGGTTTGAACACACGAGTTTGATGACTTGTTCCAAAGTGTAGCAAAGGTTTTATTTTTGTCATTAAATCAAACATGCCGAACCAAAAGGATTTCGAAATAGATTTGCACCAAGTCAAGGATTTCACACAAGGCAGTAAATGATTCACATAATCACCACAATCAAACAAATTAGGATGTTTATATGAAAATTCATTGTCACGCATAATTGAGTTTTGCAGTTGTCAATCGAATGTTACTTCACCAACATGTTCGTCAACACCACGATTCACATTAGTGGTGCGCTCCTTGCCATCATTTAAAACAAACACTTCATTGTTAATTAAAGAATGGAAATTAACCATATCATCAACATAATCACAGACATTCAAATAGGTTGGTGGAGACTGAAACGCGTTATAACACTTACCTTCCTTACCTTAGGTTACAAGTGGACTAAGATTACCTTTGCCAATCAATATGAACAGTCTCTCCTTTGGAAGGTAATGAGGATGGAACTTATTAATTGATTCTTCAAAAACCTGAAAACAAACAACATGAGGAAAACTCACATGGTGGTTAGTGGAAATATTCCTCACTTGTTCTCGCTCGTCTTTTTCTTTTGTTTCTTTTTCTAACTCATTTTCTTTTTCAATTTCTTTTTCTTTTTCACTTTTTTTTCAATCTCAATTTCTTTTTCAATTTTCTTTTCTTTCTCACTTTATTTTTCCTCTCTTTCATGTTCTTTTTCTTTTATTTCTCTTTCTCTTCTCTCGAGTTTGTTGAGGATCCGCTCATTTTCTCTCATGATCATCTCTTGTCTCTATTTTCTTTTTATTTCTTATTTCTCTCATTTTTTCTTTACAATATGAAGAGGATACAAATGAATCAGAATGAGATGTTTTTCGAAGGAAAGAAGGGGAAGAGTCTACATATGAACCAAGTTCAATTCGTCAAGAATTTTTCTCGGCAGGTGATTGCCTTGACGCATACAAAAAATAACTTGTACTTTCTCATTTATCATCTTGAAAGGGTTCAAGCTCGAAAATCGCTTTATCTCGTATCGGCTTCCTTAAGGGATAAGAATAACGATAAGAATCCCTTTTTGGATGGTCATGGGATGTTTGTCTCCGTGATGGTATCGACTCCATTTTCTGATTTGATGAAATTTGCTCACGTTGGGCTTGTTCATTCATTAGCTTCAATCGTTCTTTTACAGGTGCTAATTTTCTATCAATTAATCAGCTCGTCTCTTCCATTAAATTCTAAAATTCAAATGCTGAATACTCTTCTCAAGGCATGATTAATTGATGATCAGAAAAAGTGTTAAAAAATGGATACCTCACCATAAACCTCACTATTTCACTGGGAAAGAAAATAAATGATTTTTCACTCACGCTCGTGTTTACTCTTATTTTTAAAGGCTTTTCTACACTCTAATGTGCTTTCTCACTTTTTCCTTTTACCACTCGACCTCACTCTCTTAACTTCATATTTCATCTCGAATAGACCTATTTGCTGCTTAGGGGTCAGTTTCAATGTGGTTGCAAAGGATATAACTTATTGGGTGTAGGGTAGGCTGAACAAAAGAAATGTGGTTTGAGTGTGGCATTGGGAAGAGTAGATAGGAAAACACAATTTTGCTCGATCAGGAATGAGAAAAATGATGATTTCAAAAAATTTCCAACACTTCACCTTTTTTTATAATTTCGTATATCTTTTTTTTAAACTTTAATTACAATAATATGCTGATTGTAACAGCCCGATTTTAGGGCTAGTCGAAATAGTGGTTGCGGGACCGCTAATCTGACGTTGAAGAAAATTATTTTGATATTATTTTATGTGTTATGGCATAATTATATGGATGTATGAAAAGTTTGTTGCTTTAATTTTAGTAATTGTATGCTTAATTGTGAAAAAGGACTAAATCGCATAAAGTACAAAAGTTCTATTATGTAGGGTAGCGGTGTCAAATAGCCATAGAATAGTAACTTGGAGGTCTTTAAAGTGCAATTAGCCCATTTGAAGTGTGTTGGCTGGCCATAGAGATAAGGAGACATGAAGATATATCATCTTTTACTATTCATGCTTCTTCTACAATCGAAAATTGAGAGGAAATAAGGGTTCTTGGAGTTCAAATTTTCAGCAATACAAATCTCTTGCAAGTAAGTGATTTTGGTGGTTTTATTTGATAATTTTTGTACTTTTGGAACCCCCAAAGCTTAAGCTAGCTAATGAGGGGACTAATTTGCAAAATGGTTGCAAGTTTAGGGACTTGCCATGAGAGTGTTTATGTTGTTTGATGTGTTTTTATGGAAGAAAATGAATGTTAGTTAGATGAGAAACAACTTTTGTGAAAGTTGTTATCGTGAAAACACCTAAATAGGACCCATTTGTAAAGATTGAAAGTGTGTAATAAATGCATGAAATAAATGGATTTGTGAGTTGTTGTAAGAGAAATAAATGTTCATCTAGGCTTGTTTAATGAGAAAATATGATGAGAAATGATTTACAAGCCTAGGGAAAAATCGTAATTTTTGCCAAAGTACAAGGGCAAAATGGTCATTTTTGCCTAAATAGAAATTTTGATGTATTATGATTTATAAAGTGATTGAATGAGTGAATTTTATTACTATAGATCAAGAAAACGCGGAATCAACCTTGACCGGGGAAAAGGCAAGGTTTCAGATTAAACCGCAAATTAACATATTTTGCACCGAGGTAAGTTTATGTGTAAACGACACATCCATAATACATATGCTGCTAATTATTGGTGCATTGTATGAGTAAGATCAATTATGATTGAGATGGATTAAATTCGATAGATAATAAGTAATTCCCGTATGAACCTCAAAATGGATAGGTAAATACAGAAAAATAACCGTATTAATCATTGGTGGGCTGTGTGCAATACCACCATGATTATTCTTTTGGTGGGCTATGTGTGATACCAACTTATTTTTCATTCTCGATGGGCTGTGTGCGATACCATCGTTTATATTATCATTTGGTGGGCTAAGTGCGATACCACCATAAATATTCTTGTTGGTGGGCTATGTGCGATACCACCCTATTTTAGATTAATGGTGGGCTGTGTGTGAAACCACCGAGTGTTTGGTATTGTTTCAAATGGTTTATTGAGAAATTGTTTAAGTATATGTTTCATGTGATGTTGTGGTGATGACTGCAGGGAATGTGTGCTAATAAATGAGAGCATTATAAATGTTATATGGATGGAATATGGTAAGGGATGAAATGAGTAGGCATGATTATGAAATGTGGATAGTTCTTGCTTAGTATGAAGAGCATTGATTGATTTATATATGTTATGAAGCTTATTGTTTACATGTAAACTTACTAAGCTTAAAGCTTACTCCCTTTCTTTTCCGTTGTTTTATAGTGTCAAGGAGCCGATTCAGGATACGGAGTTAATTGGAAGATCACCCACACTATTAGCTCATCTTAGTATATTTAGACTTAGCATTTTGAGTATGGCATGTATAGGGGCTAGACTAGGTGAAATGTTTTGTTATTTTTGGCCAAGTATGTTGGCTCCTTTGAATATGAACTCTTTTGTTTATAGGCATAGTTGATGACTCATTATTACTAATTTATGAAAAGATGATGTTATTCATGAAAGTGTATGTTGTGTGAGTTAGGGTGATGAAGAGAGCTTGGCAAATAGTCTTGTTCTTATCCATACGGATGGACACACGTGCGTGTGTCTAGGCCGTGTAAGACACATAATCAGTCCCATGGGCGTGTGACTAGGCCGTGTGTCCCTTGCATGTTAATGTTGCAAGTTAGTGTCGACCACGGGCTAGCTACACGGCGTGTGCCTAGGTCGTGTGACCCTTATGAGGTTGCTGACGTCACAAACAGAATACCCAGGTTTTTACACACGGGCCAAGAACACGGGCGTGTGCCCGGCCGTGTGAAAACCCTTGTAGGTTCGAAATGAAAATAAATCCCACATGGGCTAGGGACATGGGCGTGTTTGACCACACGGCTTGCCCACACGAGCGTGTCCCATTTCACACGGGCGTGTGACCTTGTTAAGGCAAAATTTTTCTAAGTTTACAAAAGTTCCCGGTTTGATTCTAAGGCCCTCCGATTGTATGTTTAAGGCCTTGTAGGTCCATAATAATAATGTTATGAATGTGAGTGAAAATTTTTAAATTGGAATGAAATTTGATAGTCCAACTATGTATGTTTAAGCGAGATAAGTCCAGTAATGCCTAGTACCTGGTTCCGGCGTTCAATACGGGTAAGATGTGTTACACTGATTACAAAGAACTTGAATATATTTTTTTTAAATTCAATTTTTTTAATTCACGAACCTACTTCAGGCTAGATTTGATCGTCGGTGCTCCTCGTTTTCAAGCTCTAATACCAAGTGATGTGATCCCGCTCAATTATGTTGAGTTGTATCACTTGTTGCCCCGATCATCGATAAGGAGATTGTTCGAGATGTAAAGAAGGTTTAATTTTGGTTATGGTAGCGGAAGCTTAACAAAGTGGTTTAAAATTCTAGATAAGTTTATAGGATTAAGTAGGCTCGGCTTAACAAAGAAATAAGGATGGATAATTTGGGTAAGTGGTGGAAATGGAAATACGAACTTAACTTAAGAACGATTCAACACTATATAACAGTGTCACCCTGATTCTTATATCATTAAGGTGGAAAGATGGAAATGTAGCAGGATAGGTGAACGCCACACTAGTGAAGGTGATAAGTTCAAGAAACAAGTTCGATAGACGCCACTAGCAAAGCCAGATAAGTCACACGAGACTCATACAAAATATGAGATGAGGAAACCTCACAAAGAACAATGTTCATATAAAATTTGTCAAAAGTCTGGAAATAGTATATACAAAATGAAATAAACAAACTATTTATAGCTACTAACTAGGTTAGCCGAATGGACAAATTCACAAGCTTCATGGCTAAGGAAATTTGGTTATTCATGTGCTAGAAAATTCTAGAATAAAATCATTAAAAGACCAAGTCTTCATTTGGTTGAATGGAACTCCAAGGGGCAACTTCCTGATTAAGTAAAATCAACTTGGATGAATTTGGAAACTTGATGAGTGCATCGCACTAGGCTAGGTTCGGCCATGAGCTTAAATTAGTTCATTTAATTTGCAACTCTTGGCTGAATAGGTATGAGCATTAAAGGTGGTTTTGAACAGCCCAATGGAGTGTGAATGGTCAGCCTTGAAGAGTCTCCTTCATGTGAACACCAAGCCGAATGGTCACTAGGTGTGAACACTTGGTGTGAACAGAATGATGCTGCCTTGGGAGGTAATCGACAAAGCTTGGGGAATTAAAGAAGCAAGTGTCTATTGGTCGAATAAGCATATTGAAAAGCTAATGGATCAGCCACCATTCATTGAACTAGCCGTACATGCACCTTCGTATGCTTTGAACCTAAACATTCATGAACCGTAGCATTTACTTCCCTCTACATTCGGCTACACCTATTAACACAAAGAACCAAATTAAATCAAGCCAAATTCTACTGAACCTAGCTTTAACATAATTTAGATACTTTAATTAAACACATAATTAAACTAGACAAATTTAATAAAGTCTAGACAAGACATATTAAATTCAGCTTTGACCAAAACATAATAAAAGAATGTAATAATCTGAAACATAATTATGAGCTGTAATAATATTAACTAATTTAATTAAATACTTAATTTATCCTAACAATAAAATAAATGACCTGGAAAGAAATAAGAACGAGCTCAAACGAGCTGAATTGAGCTTAGGTGAGCTGATTCGAGCTAGACGGAGCTCAGGGAGCTGGATTCGAGCTAAAATTAGCTTGCATTAGGGTGCGAAGAGTTCTTGAATTGTTGGCCCGAGCTAGTTTCAAAGGCATTTCGCATGGCCTCGTATATTTCTTGCTCGAATTGGAACAGTCCACGACCGTGCTCACATCATTTTCCTATGCTTATCTGGTTTTTTTTTTTTTGTAAAATGACATATAACAAAATAGCTTGGAATGTATTGGCATTAGAAACATTAAGAGCTGGTGTAATTCTAGTGAAAATAAATTGCATTCACAATTTAGCTGTTGGAAACATTATTGCTTGATTGAAATTAATTGGTAGTCCGGTATTGGGTCAGAGATTCTATGACCTAATTTTGGGCCTAGTCGATAAGAGTTTTGGACCAAAATTTGACATAAAAAATTTATTTTTATTATATTTATATGGTTCACAATTTCACGAAATGATTTCCTAAAATTTCTTTCGAAAATTTTGACGTTTGGGCACTCAATTTAGTTAAAAGGACTAAATTGTAAAAAGTGTAAAAGTTGAGTTCTACATGTTAGAGGTGTCCAATTGTTATGAAATTTTAAATTGGAGGTCCTTAAATGGTAATTAGACCATTGGTTAATTTTTTTGGACAAAAATGGAAATGAAATAGGTGAAATAGAATATTTTTCAGTTAAGGGCATTTTGGTCATTTAGTGATTAAATGATTAAATAAACAAAATTGAAAGCCAATTTTTGTCCTCAATTTTTAGCTAGATACTAAACAATGCTTTCCAGATCAACATCTTTAAATTTTGTTAGATCAATATTTTCTAAATAGTCGAACTCATAATATGTAGCATCATATTATTTACAAATTTTTTGGGGAGAATGACACATTCTTCCCTCTTACAGTTACCATTTTCCACATAACCCCATGTGGCCTCCGGGTTTCCTCGTCCCTAAAAGTAGCATAAAATTCTTAGACGAGTGGGAGAACAACATTTTCTTTTGGGATTGAGTAGAAGCATTCCCATTTATGATATCGTACTAAAGACCAAATCTCGTTGCAAAGAACCATCGATCGTTCGAATCCCCTTTCCTGAACAAAAGTTTTTGCATTGAAGTTCGAGAAAATACTTCATGGCATTTTGGTTTCAAAATTTTAAGGTATTTATAATTGACGATGGTTCATGTACACTAGTTTTTGTACTCTTCCTAGAGGGCATATTCGATATTAAAACTTTGGAAAAAGTAATAAATTTATGCAATGTATTTCACAAGCAATGGAATAATAAAATTCAAGTTTGGAACTTTTAACCTCGTAAAATTTGTTCAGATTCCATTGAAAAGCTCACTCGTCATTTCTTTGATTGTTTTTCTCTTGCTTTTGCACCAAACTAGCTTGAAAGAAGAGGGAATTTGCAATAAACTGAATATGCAAAGTGAAAAATGGGTTTAGGGTTTAAGAGGTTTCAAGAAATTTTAAAGTATTTGAGAGGGTTTAAATGTTAAAAAAGTTTCAATCTTAGGTTAAAAATAGTTTTTAGGTTTTTAAAGTGGTGTCTTAATGTTAAAAATTGTAACTCAACTAGCATTCCCAACTCGCCAAATGGATTGGAGAACACCAGCTCCCCAAACATCCTGACGAACATGTGTTCGCCAAACATACTAACGAACACCAGTTCGCCAAACTCTCTGGTGAACCCAATTTGTAGTGAACCTGGCGAACTGCTTACCCCATCTTCTGGTGTACAATGCTTCACCAAATCTCTGGTGGACTTCTTACTGAAATTCTTTTGGTGAGCCCCCTTGTCCCAGAAACCTTGGCGAACTCTCACTTGCGAGGCCAAAACTTCCGGACCTAATCTCAAGATTTAAGCATTGTGACCATAGGTCACTTGACGTCGTGACATGACTTACTTTCGGTCGACTGATCGTGTGTCGGAGTCTTAAAAATTTATAAAAAGAATGATTGAACCTGGAAACTAACTAAGACAATGATGAAGGTAAGCGCACCTATCGAACAGTAGTATAGTTTAGTGGCAAGACCGGATTGTCGAACCCAAAGGAACGAATAGTACTAATACTAACTTTTTTTTTTATTATTTAGCCTAAGAATTAAGGGAATTTTTATCTAATCTAAAATTAACTAACTACTAGGTTAAAGATACGAAGACAAAGAGAAGAAATTAAGGAAAAACTTGAGAGAAAACCGATTGATTTAGACAATACCTAAGAAAGAATCCACCTAGGCTTCACTTGTTATCTTCCTCTAAACCAGACTATTTATTCACTTGACTTGATTCGTAGGATTCCCTAATTTATATTAATACCTCTCTTGAGGCTACTAATGTCTAACCCTAGGTTTATTAGTTGAAATCTCTTTCTAATTAAAACCCCTAGAATTGCATTAACTCAATCTATGGACTCCCTTATTAGGTTTGACCCTAATTCGATAGATTTTCATCATCCTATCTCTAGGGTTGCGATCAACTCCGCTTAACTATGCTAGATCTACTCTTAAACAGGGCCTATTCCTTCTCTTCTTAAGAGCATAAATGCTTGAATCAATATCCTGGAAATACCAAAACAAGAATTAAGAACACATAGTTAAGAACAAATCAAGTATTTATCATACAGCTCAGATAATAATAACAAGATTCTTCTTAGGTTTCATCCCCCTCAGGTATTTGAGAGGTTTAGTTCATAATAGTAAAAGAAAACATCTCAGAAGAAAATATAAAACAAAACATAAAAAAACCCTAAAACCCCTGAATGAATTGAAGGAGAGTTCCTCCGTCTTGAGTATGATCCTGGCTTCTTGAGATGAATCAACTGGCTTTCTTCGAGTGAATCTCACAATTCTTGCCCCTCTGGCTTGGCTCTTTGGCCTAGTGAACCACCTCCCTAAAGGTTGGCCTCTAGGGTCTTTATATAGGTTTTTGGAATGTCTTTCTTTGCCTCAAGTACCCTAATCCAAATGAAACTCTTCTTTTCTGTGGCAAG
This sequence comes from Gossypium rotundifolium, assembly GCA_025506655.1. Classification (NCBI taxonomy): domain Eukaryota; kingdom Viridiplantae; phylum Streptophyta; class Magnoliopsida; order Malvales; family Malvaceae; genus Gossypium; species Gossypium rotundifolium. Next base: position 150,713,189 of record CP106724.1, read on the forward strand.
GACATGCCCGTGTCACACGCCCGTATGATTCGATTTCAGGCCATGGTCGAACCATTGAGAAGGCACGGCCGTGTATTTTGGTGTCCAAGCCATGTTTGGCTCTTCTTAAGAGGCACGACCGTGTGGTCTTGGGCCCAGGCCGTGTGGATTTCGTGTTTTGGCCCATTTTCTCTATTTTTGGTCTATTTCTTGTTCTTTCATCATCCGGTGCTCTCCTGAGTATAAAACATGAAAACAAAGGATTAGGAGCACCTATTTCCATAATTAAAAGGAAAAATCATCCAAAAGTATGCTAAATATGGGATTAAAATATGTGTATTATTATGGTTTATCAATGTAACATCCCGAAATTGGGCCTAGTAGGATTGGACCCAATGGGCCTTGGGCGTAAGAATTGAGAATATAAGAATGGAGTTGTTGCAAATTATACTTATTAGTTAAGTAATTTTGGAAAGTTATGAGGTTTCTATGAAGTCTCGGGTTTAATTGGGCCTTCAGAAAAATTTGGTATTTTAGCACTTTAAGGAGAGATGGTAAGTAGCTTTAAGGCTTATAGAAATAAATGAGTAAATTGTTAGCATAAATGAGCATATGGCAAGGGGGTTATGGCATCAAGTGAAGGACTTTAAGGGAAGAGGTTCAAATCCCATTATGTGCAAATTTTGACTATTATTTTTGCATGCTCTCCTTAAGTGTTGGCTAAGAGGTATATATGTCAAGGTAGATGATAAACCGTAAAAGTAACATGTTTTAATCCCACATTTAGTATGCTTTTGGATGATTTATCCCTGATTTATGTAAAAAGGTGCTCTTAATCCTTTCTTTTCATATCTTATGCTTAGGAAAGCACCTAAGGATAAAAAGAACATAAAACGGGCTTAAAATGGACCAAATTGGGCCAACCCAAGAAATCGACACGGCCTAGACTTCAAGCCACACTGTCGTGCCTTGCCAATTACTTCACATGGCTATGCCACGATTTACACGGCCGTGCCCCAATCGATAGAATCGAGACACGACCTAAAGATGAATTACAGGCATATGCCATGGGCGTGCCCCTGAGGGAAAGAGTAATTTCACTCGGATTTGGATGCTTGGAGGCAAAGAAACACATTCCTAAGTCTACTTAAACATCATAGGAGGAATTCTACTTGAATTAGGATACTTAAGAGCCAAGTAAAGCATCTCAAAGCCTATATAAACACCCAAGGTAGCAACTAAGAAGGGGTTCGCAGGTCAAACAGACGCTTTTAGCGAGAGGCTTTTGTCAAGCATTCATCTTTTAGGGAGTCACTTGAAGATAGCCAGTTGATCTATCTCAAGAAGTTGAACTCCATTCAAGACGGAGGACCTCTTCTTCAATTCCTTCAGGGGGTTTTAGGGAGTTCTTATGTTTTGTTTATTCTTTACTCTTAAGATGTTTTCATATTTAGTTATGCACTAAACCCCTCAGATACCTGAAGGGGATGAAACCTATGATGGATTTTGTTATTTGATTTCTAAATTATATGATAAGTACTTGGTTTGTTCTTAATTATGTTGCTTAATTCAATCTGATGTGCTTAGGTGGAGGAGGAATATACCCTACCTAAGAGTAGATCTAGCATAATTGAGTGGAGTTGATCGGGCGCCTAGAGATAGGGTTACGAGATTTTGCGGATTAGGGTGAAACCTAATGTGGGAATCCATTGATCGATTTACTGCTTCCTTAAGGGGTTATTATAAGAGAATGAGAGTTCCACTAATTACCCTAAGGTTAGACATTATTCGCCTCGAGAGAGGGTTTAATATAGGTTAGGGAGTCTCACGGATCAAGCTAAGTAAAGAAATCATATGGTTTGGGGAATAAATTATAAGTGAAGTCATAGGTGGATTCTTCTTGGGGGTATCGTCTTTATCAATTGAGTTTCTTAAAGTCTTTCTCTAATTCATTCTTTTTTTTTTTTTTTGCATTTAGTTTAAGTATTTCATTGGTTTAATAATCCAATCACTCCATATTTGAGGCTAAATAATAGAAAGAAAGTGAGTAGTAGTACTTTTAGGTTCCCTTGGGTTTGATAAGATATTCTTGCCTGAGCTATACTACTGTTCGATAGGTGCACTTGCCTCTATTGTTATCGCAGTCAGTTTACAGGTTCGATCATTCTTTATAAATATTAAAACTCGGCTGTTTGACACAATCAAGTTTTTGGCACCGTTGCCGGGGAACACTAAAATATTAAGAAAACTCTATTTCTATTACTTTAGCCAATTTTTTTATTTGTAATTTATTATTATTATATTATTCTTTATTATTGTTTCTTTTTACTTTGCTAATTTTTTCCTTTATTTTTCTTTTGATAGAAAATTTTAGTCTATGGAAAAGATGGCACTGAATAATTATCAGTGGCAAGGCATGGGGGCAATTCCTACTAAAGCAAGCAGTGTTTTCAACCTTGACGTGGTCACCAGGTTATCTAATCAGTTAGAGATGATGAATAAAAAGATTGATGATTGGTATAGTCCCTCGTAGGTACATCCAGAAATACAATATGATTTGAATCTAGGAGGCGTGGCGAATCCTGGGTACCCACCCTACGGATATGGCATGGAAAACGAGCAAGCTCACTATACAGGTAACTATTCTAGATATCAAAATAATTTTTATAGTGACACTTATAATGTAGGTTGGAAGTACCATCCCAATTTCTCGTGGAATTATCAAAATGGCCAAAGATCGGAACTTCCTCTAGATTTTCAATAACCACCTCACCAACAAGAAGAGGAGCTGGATCTTGAAGAGATGCTAACGAATTTCATGGCAGCCACAGATTCTCATCTCCAAAAGACTGAAGCAGCACTTGATGAATAACAAAAATCGATCAAAGGAATCAAGAATCAAGTTGGAGAACTTACTAGGTTAGTGAGACATCTCACAAAGCCAATACGACCGCTAGGACGTCTACCATGTAACACCGAGGTTAACCCAAAAGAGCAAATTCAAGCCAACTCAGCTCAAGACAGTAAGGGGTTAGATGAACCAAACTCAATACAAGAAAACAAGGTAGACGAAGGTAAGATAGAGGTAACACAAGAAAAGCAAAAACCAGTAATCAAGCAGTACCAACCTCGCATACCTTATCCCAAAGTAATGAAAATAGACGATTCAGAGGAATAGTTCGGTAAGTTTCTTAAACTCTTAAAGAAATTACATATTAACTTCCCTCTCCTTGAAGCTCTTTTTCAGATATCAGACTCGAGGAAATTTTTAAGACAGCTCTTGACCAACAAACGTAAATTAGACGAAGAGCACCATGTGGAGCTAAACACAATGTGCTCAGCAATTCTACAAAATAAATTGCCATGGAAATTAAAAGATCCAGGGAGTTTTACAATTCTATGTTTAATTGATAGTTTATCTATTGATAATGCGTTAGTAGATTTAGGGGCAAGCATCAATGTTATGCCTTACAAAATGTTTAAACAACTAGGCCTATGGAAACCCAAACAAACTAGGATGATCATTCAATTAACTGATAAAACTATAAGAATTCCTAGGGGTATAATAGAAAATGTTCTAATCAAAATTGATAAATTCGTATTCCTAGCAGACTTTGTCGTTTTAGACATGGATGAGGACAACGCGATCCCCTTAATTTTAGGAAGATCCTTTTTAGAAACTGCCAGATCTAAAATTGATATCTATGTAGGAGAACTCATACTTCGTGTAGGCGACGAGATAGTCACTCTTCAAGCTCTCGACTCGGCCAGAACATCAAGTGATAAAGGTGAGAAAGTAAATTCAGTTGATAACATGAAACACCACATAGCTACAAACTTGAGTCGGATCATAGACCTTGTACTAATAAAAAAGAATTACATGAGGAACCAGAACCACACGAAGTGAAACCGAAGGAAACCCTAGATGAGCTGATAGGAACAACAAATCACATCAAAATAGAGGATCTGGTATTGTTGAATAATGAAAACCCTCAAATCACCAATTCAGAACTCAAGGTAAACGAAGAAATCACTTTTGAGGTACTTAATGTCTTCCTATACGGCACAGTCGAGGTAAGCAATCCTAAATTCAACACTTTTGAGGTAAACATTACTCGACTTAAACTTTATATCCATAACCGAGTTGATCGAATGAGAAAGGATTTCCACCTCCTCAAACCACCATGACCATACGAATGAGAGGTAAAGTCTAGCTAAGACTATAAACGAGCGCTTCTCGGGAGGTAACCCGAGCACTAACCCCATTTTTACATTTGTTTATTTTATTTTTTATTTTTTATTTTCTTTTTCTTTTTAGCACCTAACCATAAACTAACCAAAGAACAAATTTCTAAACCACACGGCCCTACCCATAGGCGTGCCCGTGGTCGTGTGGAAGCTAGGGGCTGAACCATGGGTGTGCCGTTAGCTGTGCACAAACAGGGAATAAACTTCTTTCTCCAACACGGGCTGCGATACTAGTCCACGCCTGTGCCGACGCCCCGTGTGAGGTTACTGATTCGTCAAGCATGGGATAAACACGGTCGTGCCTCCCAACCGTGCCAACATTCTGACTTATCAAACACCGGAGGAGCATGCCCTTATTGAATGACCGTGTGAAGAAAGACACGGGCGTGCCACGACACCCACGGCCTTGCCCGAACACCCTGAATGCGTTCAAACACGGGCTACATCTCTATTTAAACCTCATTCCCTATATTTCTAGTTGTCTTTCATTTTCCATTATTTATTTTTGTTTCTATTTTATTTCATCATTATTTTTTTTTATTTTATTTTATTTTATTTTATTTTATTTTCTTCTTCTTATTCTTTATGATATTTAGATTTAGCTTAGGATACAATAAAACCAAGCCGGCTACTTCGAGGATTCAATTTCAAACGGTTTGAGACGCTTCCCCACCTTCACCTCCCATCTTATCCGGTTTCTTTTCATAGACTTCATCCAAAAATTTAGAAAGTGTTACTTCTCCCATTCTCTTTTGATTTTATTATTACATAATTGTTTATCTATCATTGTACATTGAGGGCAATGTACATCTTAAGTGTGGGGGGGTAAAAGTACCTGAATTTTTGCATTATTCTCAAAATCCTGAATTTAGTCTTATTCAAAGTATTTTTCTAATATTACTAATTAGGATGAAATTTCTTACAATGTATGATTTTTATTGATATGTTTTAGAGTAAGTTAGAGTTAATTGTGCATTGATGATTAAATCTGAAGGATACTAGAGAATCGATCATGATAAGTCTACTTTCTAAAAATAAAAAAATTAATAGGTCATTGAACTAAATTTGAGTATTACTTTGAAGTTTGAAATTTAAAGGGATTGAGGTAAAAAACACCCATAATTTTTGTGAGATTTTGAGCCTTATAGAGCATATATTCTTTTTCGTGTTCACTTTATTGATTATGAGTGTGTCACCTTGGAACTTTTATTCTAGAATTTGCCTCGTTTATACATGTCGAGACCATACTTTTGATTTGATATACAGAGATAATAAAGGCACCTAGGATTTAACCCACTTACTCCATAAAAAGCCTACCTTCATAAATTAACCCCTAGTGAACCCCGTTGAATCCTAACAACCTTTTTATTGACTCACCCACTAATATTAACCCAAAACCCCTTTGTATTTGTTATCACCCTTTCTTTTTACTACCCTTTAATCGAGGTTTGATTTGATTAAGTTACCAAATTATATTAGTTCAGTAGTTACATTTATCATTTATGATGTAATATCTTAGTTTGTTCTTAAAAAAAAAAAAGCTTAGAGCATTTAAAACTCCAATTGTTGAAGAAAAAGCTCATATTAAAGTATTATCAAATTTCAAGTGATGAAAATACTCTTTATTATAGAGTAATTATCAATAGTAAGTATTATTAGTTTTTATTCGATGTAAATATTCATATTTAGTTCATTGTTTCTAGTTAGGTAAATTGTCAAGTCAGTCTCGATTCTAACCTTCTAATTCAGCCTTTATCCACACCTTTTAACCCAAGCCCCGTTACAACCCTGATTAAAGACCTTTTGATTTGTGTATCATCTCATATACAGTGGTGGAGATTTGATTTTTAGGCAAGCCTATGTGATTAACTTTTCAGGTTCGACTTATGAGTGCTTATTCTTGAACCTTAAACACTTCGAGTGATTTGAGTGAATCTTTTGTAAGGATGTCAATCCTTGTCGGTTTTGAATTAAAGGTAATTACTTAGATAATGGGAGACACCGATGTTTTCGTACTACAAAGGTATGATTTATCGTAATTGAATCTTTAGGACTCTTTGAGTGCAATTATCCATGTATAAATTATCTATGAATTATGATGAGACAGTTTCGATAGGAATTATGAATTATGGAAAGTTCGTTTTAATTGTAAGTTGAGAATTTTGCTTGAAGACAACCAAAAGCTTAAGTGTGGGGGTATTTGATAAATCGTAAAAGTAGCATGTTTTAATCCCACATTTAGTATGCTTTTGGATAATTTATCCCTGATTTATGTAAAAATGTGCTCTTAATCCTTTCTTTTCATGCCTTATGCTCAGGAAATCACCTAAGGATAAAAAGAATGTAAAACAAGCTTAAAACGGACCAAATTGGGCCAACCCAAGAAATCGACATGGCCCGGACTTCAAACCACACGACCGTGCCTTGCCATTTACTTCACACGGCCATGCCACGATTTACACGGCCGTGCCCCAATCGACAAAATCGAGACATGACCTGAAGATGACTTACACGGGCGTGTGCCATGGGCGTGCCCCTACCGCGGGAAAGAGCAATTTCACTCAGATTTGGATGCTTGGAGGCAAAGAAACACATTCCTAAGCCTACTTAAACATCCTAGGAGGAATTCTACTTGAATTAGGATACTTAGGAGCAAAGTAAAACATCTCAAAGCGTATATAAACACCCAAGGTAGCAACTAAAAAGTGGGTTCGGTAGAAGCCGAAACAGGACAGCTTTTTGGCAGAGGCTTTTTGCCGAAGCATTCATCTTTTAGGGAGTCACTTGAAGATAGCCAGTTGATCCATCTCAAGAAGTCGGAACTCCATTCAAGATGGAGGATCTTTTCTTCAATTCCTTCAGGGGGTTTTAGGGAGTTCTTATGTTTTGTTTATTCTTTACTCTTGAGATGTTTTCATATTTAGTTATGTACTAAACCCCTCAGATTCCTGAAGGGGATGAAACCTATGATGGATTTTGTTATTTTATTTCTAAATTATATGATAAGTACTTGGTTTGTTCTTAATTATGTTGCTTAATTCAATCTGATGTGCTTAGGTGGAGGAGGAATAGACCCTACCTAAGAGTAGATCTAGCATAATTGAGCGGAGTTGATCGGGACCCTAGAGATAAGGTTATGAGATTTTTCTGAATTAGGGTGAAACCTAATATGGGAATCCATTGATTGATTTACTGCTTCCTTAGGGGGTTATTATAAGAGAACGAGAGTTCCACTAAATAACCTAAGGTTAGACGTTATTCGCCTCGAGAGAGGGTTTAATATAGGTTAGGGAGTCTCACAGATCAAGCTAAGTAAAGAAATCATATAGTTTTGGGAATAAATAATAAGTGAAGTCATAGGTGGATTCTTCTTGAGGGTATCATCTTTATCAACTGAGTTTTCTTAAAGTATTTCTCCAATTCATTCTTTTGTCTTTGCATTTAGTTTAAGTATTTAGTTGGTTTAATAATCCAATCACTCCATATTTTAGGCTAAATAATAGAAAGAAAGTGAGAAGTAGTACTTTTATGTTCCCTTGGGTTCGATAAGATATTCTTGCCTGAGCTATACTACTGTTCGATAGGTGCACTTGCCTCTATTGTTGTCGCAGTCAGTTTATAGGTTCGATCATTCTTTATAAGTACTAAACTTGACTGTTTGACACGATCAGTGGACTTCTTTATTTTTGGTAAGGTGGTTAAGGAAATAAGGAAAGGTTGAGGTTGGGGAAAGGAATCAAAAGAAAAAGGCAAGTATGGGGGACATGTTGGCACAAAAAGGGGAGAATGTTATGGAAAGTGTGGTTGGCCAAATGTTTGACCAATATTGTAATGCATGTGGATGGTTTTCGGGAAGATAGATAGCTGAAATTTTTACTTTGGCATTTGGTAAGGTCTTGGTATTGTTTTGGCCAAAAATCCTATTTGCAACATTTGTGTCATCTTCTTCCAATTTGCTATTCTCTTTGCCGAAAACTCCTAGCACAATTGTGCATCTTTCTTCTCTTTTGTTTAGTCAAATATTCATCTTTTGTTCATCTTCTTTTGATAGACAAATTTCTATCATCTTCTATCTTCCCCATTTTTGAGTGTTGGAAATCTCTCCTTGGTTGAATCGGAGTTCTAGTGGGTGGCCTAATACCAAATCCTTGTCGATTCATTCGTAGTCCTAAGCCAATTGGTGGGAATGAGATTATCATCGATTAAGGTAGGGAGTCTTTTCATAGTACATTCGATATCACTATTTTGTTATGGTGTTAATCGGATTGAAAGTTTGGCTAATCGATTATGTTGTTAGGCACGAAATCACGCGATACTCTCCACTTGTGGATGTTTCGGAAATAGTGGTAAAGTCGAACACCTATCTCTCGTAATAAGAGACTCAGATTGTTGGTAAGTGATATAGATTGTTAAATCAACCGCAATACTTGGATGAAGTTGTAAATTGGGTTTTGGACTAATTGTTGACCGATTGTATCTTTAGGTGTTACGGAGAATATCGTGTTACGAATTTCGAATAAGGTGTGTAATCCCGTACCTTCCAAAAACATGTTTGAAATGGTGTGTAATCTCACATCTCTCTGAAATTTTATATGATATGATTTGTGATTCGGTCGAAATACCAAAGAAAATCGGAAACAGGCATCCGTGATCACTCGGGAGTGCGTATATTCTTAGTAGTAACCATATTTTGTAATAAAGCAGTTCCGATTAAAAACAGTGATGTGTTTTTTAAAAATCACGAAAAATAAGAGAAATGGAATTAGAACGTGAATGAGATATCAAATTAAATCTTACTGTGTCTATTTTGATATGGAAGAAACAGAGAAGGAAAAGGAATTTTATATTCTGAGATATCTTAATTTAAGTGAGACTTGTTCTGATTAACTTTGTGGTTCCCTGATCTGTTTTGGAAAAATCTTATAAAATCGTAAAAAGTGAATTATGGGTTATAATTTATATTTTATGGATTCTTCAGTGAGCCTATTTTCATTATAAATAAGTGAGAGCAATATATGAAAACCGTACAGTGAGATGTTTGAAATTAAGGTAAGAGAGTTCAGAATCATTGGATAGTGTAACAAGGGAAATTTTAAGGAATAAACTGTACTAAATGACTAAGTCAATAATTCTAAAAAAATTTTACTAAGAAGATATAGGAGTCTAGTTTCAAGAAAAATTTATGGATCTTAATTTCGAGTTTCCTAACGCGAGTTATAGCCAATTTAGTCAGTATGACGCAGATGGAAAGTTTCAAGTTTTATGTCCCAAATTAGTAATTAAGTCCGGGGTTGCGAAATTATGAAAATACCCTTGAAGGGTAAATTACTGAAATACCCCTGGGTTACGAGATTACCGAATTACCCTTAGTGGGTAAATTACTAAATTACAAAAATGCCCCTGATGGGCTGAATTATGAAAATGCCTTAATGGGTCGATTTGATAAGATTGCCTTGAAGGGCCGAAATACGAAAATGCCTTAATGAACCGATTTGTTAATTTACTATATGGGCCAATCTGATAATTTGCTATATCGGCCGATCTGATATTTTTTTATATGGGCCAATCTGATACTTTGGCTAAATGGGCCGATTTTGCAAAGTGTTAATGGGCCAAATTGTTTGTAATAAATCTCTAATGTTATTAATTCTCGTTGTTATATTGTAAGTATCATAATTTGATATGAATGTTGCATTCACATAATTCTGCATGGGTTTGGGATATTGATGATTGGAGGAAGCTATTTGGTGGCTCTGCCACATATTTTGGTGACTCAGTCACAATCTGCTGGTGGCTATGCCATGTATATTCTATTATTCTGGTGGCTTCGCCACAAATTCTGATATTATAAATGGCTAAATTCCTACGATTATAAATGGCCACTGGCCTGTGAATTATTATTATAAATGGAAAATTGCCTTCGTTTTGGTGTATTGGCGGGGTGGGTTGACTTGATCCCCATAGGTGTGTTTGTTGGTACAGGTGGTGTGTAGTGGATGGATTATTAGGTTGGTTTGGGATTGCATTACATTCATTTGATTCATTTGATATATTCTATTTTTTAAATGGGCTTTGGCCCAAGTTATTGTTAGATGGGCTCAGGCCCAAATTTTTGCTAAATGGGTTCAAGCCCAGTGAACAACGGTAAGGGGATTTCACACTGAGTTCTTGTAACTCACCCCCTTTTTCTTTCTTAATCCTTTCAGGTAATGCTCAGTGATATGGACTTGGGTCCTAGCGACTCGGTGGAGGCCATACTTCAGAAATGGTTTTTATTGAACTTTAGTTTCCTAATTTCGTTCACTTTATTATTCTTACTAATTTGGGTTTATTTTGTGTTGTAATAAGGCCTCTGGAATATTTTATTTTTGTTTATGTTCTTGTCGTACTTAGTATTATGCTTTAATTGTTTTTAAACGGGGATTTTTTCTAAAAATCTTAAATAAAGGTTTTCCAAAATAGATTAACAAATGATTTTCATAACAAACTTTTACAAATGATTTAACTTAGAAATTCTCTTTCAAATTATCGACGATATTTTTAAAAGATTACTAGTTCAAATATCGATTCTTCAAATAGCTTTTCAAAGATTAGTAGTATTTTTTATCAAATATTTCTAAACAAACTTTTTTCTTCAATTACACCTATTTTAGTACGAATCACAAGATCCTTTATACGTTTTCATCATTGCGACACACCAGATTCGAGCCTAACTTCTAGGCTGGGTTTGGGGTGTTACATTTTCTGGTATCAGAGCCCAGTTTCAAAACTCGGCTGTGGTTTAGGTTCAAAAATATTTTCAAGATAGTTTAAATTTTAAAATATATTTATATGTTCTAAAGGATGTATGGCACCACGGGTATCCGACACCAAGTCAAGTAAGTATTTGTTATCATTTTATGAATATTGTGGTATGACTGTAGTAATACTCTAGAACTTTAGGTCTTAGGAGCTAAAACTATAGAAATTGAGACTATAGGATGCGTTTTGCAAAACAACCCTACTTTCTATACTCCATAAAACATTGTTTAATAAACACTGAAATAGCTTAATGATTCATAAAACTCTTAATCAGATTATATCAACTTAGTGAACGTGAGCGCTAGAAGACGTGGACGCGGAAGACGTGGACATGGTAGAGGCTGAAGTGTTAGGGCTAGATCTTCAGCACCGAGGCATGTTTTCGAAAGGAAGTGTTGGCATCGCCAGTAGCTGAGACGGAATCTCATGATCAAGCTGGAGTTGAAGAGCTGACTCAGTTAGTTAAAGAAGTATTGGAGGAGGTTAAAAGAATCGGTGAGGCACTTTGAGTTGGGTGCGTGGACTGTAAGTAGAAAGGAGATCGCGGTTCTTTAGGGTCATAGTCTCGTTCTGTGAAGCGTGTCAAGGCACGTCCAAACTTTTTAGTTTGCGATTATTGCGGAAGGTGTCATTCGGGTGAATGATGGAGGAGGTCAGGAGCATGTTTGAGATGCGGGTCTAAGGAGCATAAGGCTCGGATTATTCCATCACCATTAAGACGGGTATGTTTTGGTTGAATGTAGAAAATTTTATGAATGAGTGGTAAATACCTGTTTAGTTTTGAGGATTTGATATTTGATGATGTGAAGAGTATCCAAGGTTAAAGATAGAAAGCGAATTAGTGTTATTAAGATCAGAGTGCGCAACAAAAGCATAGTAGTGTGATTTGAGCGATGCGTTTAGTAGTAGGATGGAAATTTCGAGGACGAAATTTTCTTTAAGGAGGGTAGAATTGTAACATCCCGAAATTGGGCCTAGTAGGATTGGGCCCAATGGGCTTTAGGCGTAAGAATGTTTAAAATTTTTGAGAATATGAGAATGGCGTTGCTGCAAATTAGACTTATTAGTTAAGTAATTTTAGAAAGTTATGAGGTTTCTATGAAGTCTCGGGTTTAATTGGGCCTTAGGAAAAATTTGGTATTTTAGCACTTTAAGGAGAGATGGTAAGTAGCTTCAAGGCTTATAGAAATAAATGAGTAAATTGTTAGCATAAATGAGCATATGGCAAGGAGGTTATGGCATCAAGTGAAGGACTTTAAGGGAAGAGGTTCAAATCCCATTGTGTGCAAATTTTGACTATTATTTTTGCATGTTCTCCTTAAATGTCGGCCAAGAGGTACATATGGCAAGGTGGACTTCTTTATTTTTGGTAAGGTGGCTAAGGAAATAAGGAAAGGTTGAGGTTGGGGAAAGGAATCAAAAGAAAAAGGCAAGTATGGGGGACATGTTGGCACAAAAAGGGGAGAATGTTGTGGAAAGTGTGGTTGGCCAAATGTTTGACCAATATTGTAATGCAAGTGGACGGTTTTGGGGGTAGATAGGTAGCTGAAATCTTTACTTTGGCATTTGGTAAGGTCTTGGTATTGTTTTGGCCAAAAATTCTATTTGCAACTTTTGTGTCATCTTCTTCCAATTTGCTATTCTCTTTGCCGAAACTTCCTAGCACAATTGTGCATCTTTCTTCTCTTTTGTTTAGTCAAATATTCATCTTTTGTTCATCTTCTTTTGATAGCCGAATTTCTACCATCTTCTATCTTTCCCATTTTTGTGTGTTGGACATCTCTCCTTAGTTGAATCGGAGTTCTAGTGGGTGGCCTAATACCAAATCCTTGTCGATTCATTCATAGTCATAAAGCCAATAGGTGAGAATCGAGATTATCATCGATTAAGGTAAGGAGTCTTTTCATAGTCCATTCGATATCGCTATTCGGTAATGGTGTTAATCGGATTGAAAGTTTGGCTAATCGATTATGTTGTTAGGCACAAAATCACGCGATACTCTCTACTTGTGGATTTTTCAGAAATAATGGTAAAGTCGAACACCTATCTCTCGTAATAAGAGACTTGGATTGTCAGTAAGTGATATAGATTGTTAAATAAATCGCAATACTTGGATGAATTTGAAAATTGGGTTTTGGACTACATGTTGACCGATTGTATCTTTAGGTGTTGCGGAGAATATCGTGTTACGGATTCTGAATAAGGTGTGTAATCCCGTACCTCCTGAAAACATGTTTGAAATGGTGTGTAATCTCACATCTCTCTGAATTTTTATATGATATGTTTTGTGATTCGGTCAAAATATCAAGAAAACCAAAATCGACATCCGTGATCACTCGGGAGTGCGTATATTCGTAGTAGTAACCATATTTTGTAATAAAATAGTTCCGGTTAGAAACAGTGACGTGTTTTTGAAAACTCACGAAAAATAAGAGAAAGGGAATTAGAAAGTGAATGAGATATCAAATTAAAGTGAAACACCCCAAACCCGGCCCAAAAAGCCTAACCGGATTTGGTATGTTCCTCGAGTAAAACTTTAGCGGAATATCGTTTTGTTCAAGAAAACTTGATGATTTTAAGTAAAACGGATTAACTTAAGGATCGAGTTGGGCTTAGTTGAAAAATAGATTTGTATTTTCTTAAAACATATATATATATATATACTTGACAAAAACCTTTTTAAATTATTTATCGAAAACCATTTAGTTATTTAATTGATAATTGTTCATGGCGAATTTAAAATAAATCCAAACACAAATCAAAGTAGTTTATAGTGGCCTTATTACAAAAATAGCAAACCCAAAATAAAGTCTAAGTAATAAAATTTAAATTAATAAGTTTAAGTTGGGAAATCTCCACAATACTTGATACGACGTTGTGCCACCTCGAAATCCTTGTCAATTCGATCCATCGCACTATGAATTATCTGAAAAGTTTATCCCACAAAAGGGTGAGTCATAAACTCAATGTATAACACATACATTAAAAGGTCCATTTTATCATATGCTTTAAGTCCAAAAATTTCACATATGGACATAGGCCCATTTAACTCATATTTAGCCCAAAGGCCTACTTAGCTCATATTTAGCCCAAAGGCCCATTTAGCTCATATTTAGCCCAAAGGCCCATTTAGCTCATATTTAGCCCAAAGGCCCATATTATAGCAGATCAAATAATAATCATTCAATATTACATGGTTATGTACATGAAATGAAATGCAAGCCCGCCCACCTAAATATCCATCCGCTATACACCACCGTACCAACCAACACACCGTGGGATTACTAAATCGACCCTCCATCCGCTACACACCATCGAAGGCGCTTCTTTGCATTCAATATGCACATCGCCTTATAATATTGTGGCAAAGCCACCAAAATAGATGTGACCAAGTCACCGATCAAGTCCAAATTTCAAATACGTGACCTAAGTCACCAGATTCACATATGTGACCAAGTCACCGGAGTTCAAATATGTGACCGAGGTCACCGAGTCAAATATGTGACCAAGTCACGTAAATGTGGTAAAACCACCGAATAATTCCTCCTTTATCAACAATACCCATATGCCCATGCACATTCATATCAAATCGATTTTCATGCTATTTACCCCACAAAACATAATATAATCATACTTCATTTCATATTTATGCATATAGCAAAAATAAACGGAATATTGGGGTAAACATACACGAATTTTGTATACCAATGATTGGTATCCACAAACAAACATATTGTCATAAAATCACTTTTAAAATATAGATCTATGGAAATTTTAATGTAAGGTTACACACCTAGTGACAGTGAGAACAATGCTCTCTCGCTCGTCAACACCTATTTGATTAACACGCTTGGTTAGTATAAACTATTGCTAATAAAATTGTAATTATTGACGAGAAATCTAATTCCTTACCCTCGAATTCTCGAACGACAGTTATTTGTGGTTTTTCTCCACTATATGGATCAAAACCCGCCGATATTCCACCAATGTAAAGTGGTTCGGTTGTACGCACTACTTCAAATAACTGATCCTCGTTAGCGGAGGGTCCACAACTCTGGAAAGTCTCTAACCGCCGATACTGCCCTTCGTTTGAAGTTTGATGGTAAAGGAATACCTCCTCTCTTCCAAACACTCCGTACGGCTCTTTTCTTACCTATCTTGTTGATCTTAAATCGTCCCTAAAATAACGATCGATTAGTAATTTATCTAAATAAATCGGTATGATCTAAATTAATAACCTTACCTTGATGATTTCGAATGGTCACTTAAAGGTTGTCTTCAACAAAGATCTTTGAAAAATCTTTTCAAATGATTTGGCCTAGGAGAGAAATTAAAAGATCATGATTCTAATTTTGCTAAAGTAAAAAGAATTGATGAAAATGATTGATAAAATCTTACTTTGAGTTCTTCAAGATTCGGCCTTAACAAAAAGAGAAGAGAAATGGTGGTTTCAATATGATGGTTTCGGTTTTGAGGGAAAGAAGAAAGATAATGGAAATGATAGAAAAGAGAGAGGAAAGAAATAGAAAAGAGAGAGGAAAGAAAAGATGATGATAAAGAAAAGAAAAAGGGATAGGTTTAGAGACCTATGCACATTCGGCCAAAGAGGTAAAAGTTGAAGAAAAATGGTTCTTAATCCTTTGTAGTTTCGGCAAAGAGGGAAAGAAAAGAAAAATAGAATGAAAAAGAAAGAAAAATAAAATGAAAGAGAAGGCTTTTGGTGAAAGTTAAATTCGACACTAAAGAGGAAGAAAAGAAGTGATTTCAAAAGTGACAATATTTTGGCATCAAAAGAGAGATAAAATTTTGAGAGGAAAAGGTACCTATTTGGTCAAAAATACCAATGCCACAACAAAGCAAACTTGTACCAAATGCCAATGATAGTTTTGGTTTAGGGGAAAGGTTTTGGAGAAGGGAGAAAAGATGGACACTTTGCTAGGATTAATGGCCAACTAGCCCCCTAATGGCTACATTAAATTTTCGGTCAACCTAGCCAACATCATCCCCCTTTTTCCTCCTTGTTTCTTCCCCATCATATCCAAAATTTGCTACACAATTAAACCATTCCTTTAACCCTTCATGCCTTCTAGGTTCATGGTCAAATGACCATGAACACACTCCCAAAACATTGCCCAAACTTATGCCTTTTGTCCCCCTCATCTTATCATCAACTTATGATTCCATACCATAAGTTTCTTAGCTTCCTTTTTCACTTGGTCAAATAGCCAAAATTAAGAGAACACTCAACCACTCTAGAACATTCTTGGCCGACACTTATAGGAAGAAAACAAAAAATAAAATCCTCCCTTATGCTAGCTAGGAGATTCGAACCTCACTCCTCAAGCACACATCCATGCATCTTAACCACCTTGCCAATTACTCAATTCATGCTAAATCCTCTTATCATTAATTCTTAAGGCCTAACTTGCTTAGCTCTCTCTAATTAATAGGAATTAAAGTTTTACTAAGCATGCTCTTAATTAATGAAGCTCAAATAACTTCCAAAAATACACTTAATAATAATTAAGCATGCAACTTCATTCAATTAAGTAAGATGCATAACCCCTAATTATCAGGATGTTACAGTTCTACCCCCTTAAAATAATTTTGCCCTCGAAATTACCTGGCTAGGGTATTGCTGTCGCATCGCTTCCTCTGGTTCCCACGAAGCTTCTTCTGATCCATGATTACGCCATAATACCTTGACGAGAGGAACCGACTTTCTCTAAAACCTTTACATCTCGCTCGAATTTGTATTGGCTCCTCTTCATATGACAAGTCTGATCTTAATTCCACCTCTTCAACTGGCACTACATGAGATGGATCTGACCGGTAATGGCGTAACATTGAAACATGAAACACATCGTGCATTTGCTTCAATTCTGAAGGCAAATCTAACTGATATGCCACAGATTCGACCCGCTTCACAATCCGATAAGGTCCAATGAACCTGGGACTTAGTTTCCCTTTGTGTCCAAATCTCATCACTTTTTTCCAAGGTGAAACCTTTAGGAAAACTTGGTCTCCCACTGCATACTCTATTTCTTTCCGCTTTAGATCTGCGTACGATTTTTATCTATCAGATGCTTCCTTTAACCGAGCCGGATTATCTTAACCTTTTCTTGGATTCACCACTAACTCGACCCAAAATCGACGTTCCCTAATTACATCCAACACGTAGGAGTGCGACACTTCGTCCATATAATGCTTCATACGGTGCCATCCAGATATCGGATTGAAACTGTTGTTGTACGCAAATTTCGCCAACGGTAAGAATTCCTCCCAACTTCCCTTGAAATCTATCACACATCCCCTTAACATATCTTCTAAGATTTGATTACTCTTTCAGATCGACCATCGACCGAGGATGAAATGCCGATCAAGTCCAATCTGTGCCCAAAGCTCGATGCAATGCTTTCCAAAATCGCGACGTAAATCTCGGATCTCGTCTCAAATTATCGACAATGGCACTCCATGCAATCTCACAATCTCACCACATATAACTTCACCAATTTTGCAAAGAATAATCAACCCGAATCGATAAAATGTGCGATTTCATCAATCGGTCCATCGTCACCCATACTGAGTCTTTCTTAGTAGGCGTAAGAGGAAGCCCACTAACAAAGTCCATGGTGATTCTCTCCACTTCCATTGTGGAATCTTTATCTATGAAGCAATCTCGATGGTACTTGATGTTCAAATTCCTACAAACTCCGTAACTTCTCGCTTAAGTCCGTGCCACCAAAATTGATCTCAGAAATCTCGGTATAATTTATTTCCTCCGGATGCATAGCATAGGGGCTACCATGCGATTCTCAAGTATCTTTTGCCTCAACTCTTGATCCTTTGGCATACATACTTTACCTTTGAAGCACAATATCCGTCCTTTATTAATACCAAAATCTTCCAATTTCCCACTCAGACCGCCAAAGCTTTTCACTCGAGATCTTCATCTACTAATCGCCTCTCTTTCACTTGACTTAACCATGTCGCTTAACTCAAGTTACGCCAATAAGCTTCCGTCATCGTAAAGACTAAGTTGTGCAAACATCGCCCTCAAATCTGACACCACTTTTTGACTTAGAGCGTCTGCCACCACATTCACCTTGCCCGGGTGGTACTCGATGGAATAGTCGTAGTCTTTCAACAACTCTATCCACCTTCGCTGCCTCAAATTCAGTTCTTTCTGAGTCAGTAGATATTTCAGACTTTTGTGGTCCGTGTATATCACTGACTTTTCCCCGTATAAGTAATGTCTCCAAACTTTAAGAGCAAAGACTACAGCTACCAACTCCAAGTCATGCGTCGGGTAATTGACCTCGTCCGGTCTCAACTGTCGAGATGCATACGCAACTACCTTTCCTCCTTGCATCAGAACACATCCTAATCCCGTGTGAGAAGCATCACAATACACGACGAAATCTTTTCCTGCCTCAGGCTGGATCAAAATCGAGCTTCAAATAAAACTTTCTTGAGCTTCTCAAAGCTCTCTTGTCGCTTATCGCCCACACGAAAGGTACTTCCTTTCTCAACAATTTCGTTAAAGGTGCAACTATCGATGAAAATCCTTCAACGAATCTTCTGTAGTATCCGGCTAAACCCAAGAAACTGCGAACCTCAGTTACGGACCTAGGTGGTTTCCAATCTAGTACAGCCTCAATCTTCCGAGGATCCACCCTAATCCCTTCCGCAGATACCACATGACCTAAAAATGTAACTTCTTTCAGCCAAAATTCACACTTCATCAATTTGGCGTACGCTTTCTTCTCCTTAAAACTCGCAACACAATCCGAGATGCTCATCATGTTCTACTTTGGACTTAGAATACACCAGATGTCGCCTATGAATACCACGACGAACCGATCCAAGTAGGGCTGGAAAATTCGGTTCATCATATCCATGAATGCAATCATGGCGTTCAATCAATCCGAATGGCATTACGAAATTCATAATGCCCATATCTAGTTCGGAAAGTCGTCTTATGGATATCCGCTTCTTTCACTTTAAGTTGATGATACCCGACCTTAGATCAATCTTTGAGAATACCGCACTCCTTTGTCGATCGAACAAGTCATCGATCCTTGGCAAAGGATACTTGTTCTTGATGGTCGACTTATTCAACCGCCAGTAGTCTATACACATCCTCATCGATCCGTCCTTCTTCTTCATGAATAGGACCGTGCTCCCCATGGAGACACACTAGGTCGAATGAATCCACGATCAAGCAACTCCTCGAATCGAGCCTTAAGCTCAACCAACTCCTTCGGTGCCATTCTATATGGAGCAATAGAAATCGGCGAGTTTCGAGCAATAAATCTATCCGAATTCTACTTCACGATCCGGAGGCAAACCTGGAAGTTCTTCCGAAAAAAAATCTACAAATTCCTTCACTGTCCTGACTTCATTAGCAATTGTCTCCTTAGCCTCCAAAGCATTCACTAACATCAGGAAAGCTTCACATCCCTTTCTAACCATCTTTTCTGCCTTAAGAGCGGATACTACATTAGATAAGTAGTTCCGTCTTTCGCCCATCACTACAACTTCCTTGTCATCAAAAGTTCTTAAAGACATTCTCTTAGCAAAGACAATCCACATTTGCACTGACTTCAAAAGCTAGTCCATGCCTAAGATTAGGTCAAATTCTCCAATGGAAACTCCATTAAATCACCTAAAAGCGTATCCTTGAACTTCCAAAGGCACTTCCTTAAAAGTTTGTCTACAACTCATGCATCCTAGAGGACTAAGTACGACCATCTTCCTAGGTACGATTTGAAGTCACATGCAAAGTCCCGATACTTCACTAGCGATATAGGAATGAGTTGACCCTATATCTATTAAAGCAATAAAGGGCAACCTGTAAATCGAAACGCATCGTGATAACATCAAAAGGCCATCGCTTTCTCTGCGATGAATCAGATATACCAGACTGGCCGTCTCGCCTCGAGCTACCATCGCCTCGTCAAGTTCCATGGCCTCTACCAGAGCCATTACCCTTCCATTTGGACCACGGCCCTTATCGGTTGTCTGTCATTCGCTTCATCACTGATTAGCACCATGACTTGCTGGACGATTCTTTTCTGAGTTCATCGGGCAATCCTTGATCATGTGATCCTTCGAACCGTACTTGAAACATCCACCGGTCTTTTTCCAACATTCTCCCGAGTGTATTTTCCCACATTGAGAACAAGTACGATTTTGTCCTCCCGAAGCAGTCTGTTGACCTCGCGGTCTTTCATTTCTTGATTTCTTCGAAAATTCTTGACGACCACGAGGACCCAAAGCTTCTCTTATTCTTGCTCGCCTCTATCCGGCTCGCTCTCTCAAATCCTTAGCCTCTTTGGCAATTCTTGCCCTTTCCACTAAGATTGCAAAGTCTCTTTCACGGTGTGGAGCAATCATCACTCGAAGCTCATCTCTAAGTCCATCTTCAAATCTGATACACCGTTCGTATTCCGTAGCTACTATCCCTCTGGCATAATGGCTAAGTCGCAAAAATTCTGGTTCACATTCAGCTATCGACTTGTTCCTTTGGACCAAATTCAGAAATGTCTTCCTCTGGGAGTCGATGTAGCTAGCTCCAACATATTTTCCTTCGAATTTAATCTTAAAATACCCCCAATCCAGATGATCCACAGGGGTACTCTCCTTTATAGTGAGCCACCACTGGTAGGCTTCATCACGGAGAAGTGAAATAGCACCTTTCAATTTCTCTTCATCAATGCAGTCTATATCGTCCATGATCCTCTCGACTGCCTCCAACAAATATTCAGCTACATTAGGAGCTACTCCAGATACTCCTCTGAAAACCTCAGCTCCATTTGATCTTAGTCTCTCAGCTACTGACTTTCGAGACCCATTTCCAGAACTAGCTTCCGCTATACGTTCTAAAACTCGCAGCACAGCTTGTGATACTGCGTCACCTCCTTCATTTTGTTCTTGAAAGTCCACCCCAACAGCCGGTGGCGAAGCTTCATTCTCGGAACCTTGACCAGATCGAACTGGTTCCGAAACAGTCATCCTTCCTCTTCCATGTCCACGACGACCACGTCCCCTAGAACTCATGTCTACTATGTATCTTATCTATTTTTACGAAAAAGTCTTATGTATTAGAGTCTTTTCACTTCTTATTAAAGGAAAGTTTTATGAAATAGATATTCAGTAGTTTTTCCGTAGTAGCACACAAACACCTAAGGTCCATGTCTCTAAAGTATAGTTTAAGTTTAAACTATCATACATATCACATATCGATAAAGTACATACCTGATGGATCTGGGCCGAGAACTCGAGTGCCATGCTCTTATAAAAATCATTTAACTTAAGAAAACTTTCAAAAAGTCATTTGAGCCAACTTTTGAAAATGTTGTGGGCTTCAAAACCCAAGGCCGAGAGTTTAAAACTGGGCTCTGATACCAAGCTAAAACACCCCAAACCCGGCCCAAAAAGCCTAACCGGATTTGGTATGTTCCTCGAGTAAAACTTTAGCGGAATATCGTTTTGTTCAAGAAAACTTGATGATTTTAAGTAAAACGGATTAACTTAAGGATCGAGTTGGGCTTAGTTGAAAAATAGATTTGTATTTTCTTAAAACATATATATATATATATATATATATATATATATTGACAAAAGCCTTTTAAATTATTTATAGAAAATCATTTAGTTATTTAATTGATAATTGTTCATGGCGAAATTTAAAATAAATCCAAACACAAGATCCGAAAGTAGTTTATAGTGGCCTTAATACAAAAATAGCAAACCCAAAATAAAGTCTAAGTAATAAAATTTAAATTAATAAGTTTAAGTTGGGAAATCTCCACAATACTTGATACTGAGCATTGGCCACCTCGAAATCCTTGTCAATTCGATCCATCGCACTATGAATTATCTGAAAAGTTTATCCCACAAAAGGGGTGAGTCATAAACTCAATGTATAACACATACATTAAAAGGTCCATTTTATCATATGCTTTAAGTCCAAAAATTTCACATATGGCCATAGGCCCATTTAACTCATATTTAGCCCAAACCTAGGCCCACTTTAGCTCATATTTAGCCCAAAGGCCCATTTAGCTCATATTTAGCCCAAAGGCCCATTTAGCTCATATTTAGCCCAAAGGCCTATATTATAGCAGATCAAATAATAATCATTCAATATTACATGGTTATGTACATGAAATGAAATGCAAGCCCTACCCACCTAAATATCCATCCGCTACACACCACCGCACCAACCAACACACCGTGGGATTACTAAATCGATCCTCCATCCGCTACACACCATCGAAGGCGATTCTTTGCAGTCAACATGCACATCGCCCTTATAATATTGTGGCAAAGCCACCAAAACAGATGTGACCGAAGTCACCTGACCGAAGTCCAAATTTCAAATATGTGACCGAAGTCACCAGATTCACATATGTGACCGAAGTCACCGGAGTTCAAATATGTGACCGAGGTCACCGGAGTCAAATATGTGACCGGAGTCAAATATTTGACCGAAGTCACCGGAGTAAAATATGTGACCGAAGTCACCAAAATGTGGTAAAACCACCAGAATACTTCCTCCTTTATCAACAATACCCATATGCCCATGCACATTCATATCAAATCAGATTTTCATGCTATTTACCCCACAAAACATAATATAATCATACTTCATTTCATATTTATGCATATAGCAAAAATAAACGGAATATTGGGGTAAACATACCTGAATTTTGTATACCAATGATTGGTATCCACAAACAAACATATTGTCATAAAAATCACTTTTTAAAATATAGATCTATGGAAATTTTAATGTAAGGTTACACACCTAGTGACAGTGAGAACAATGCTCTCTCGCTCGTCAACACCTATTTGATTAACACGCTTGGTTAGTATAAACTATTGCTAATAAAATTGTAATTATTGACGAGAAATCTAATTCCTTACCCTCGGATTCTCGAACGACAGTTATTTGTGGTTTTTCTCCACTAGATGGATCAAAACCCGCCGATATTCCACCAACGTAAAGTGGTTCGGTTGTACGCACTACTTCAAATAACTGATGCTCGTTAGCAGAGGGTCCACAACCCGGTGGAAAGTCTCTAATCGCCGATACTGCCCTTCGTTTGAAGTTTGATGGTAAAGGAATACCTTCACTCTTCCAAACATTCCGTACGACTCTTTTCTTACCTATCTTGTTGATCTTAAATCGTCCCTAAAATAACGATCGATTAGTAATCTATCTAAATAAATCGGTATGATCTAAATTAATAACCTTACCTTGATGATTTCGAATGGTCACTTAAAGGCTGTCTTCAACAAAGATCTTTGAAAAATCTTTTCAAATGATTCGGCCTAGGAGAGAAATTAAAAGATCATGATTCTAATTTTGCTAAAGTAAAAAGAAATGGTTGATAAAATCTTACTTTGAGTTCTTCAAGATTCGGCCTTAACAAAAAGAGAAGAGAAATGGTGGTTTCAATATGATGGTTTTGGATTTGAGGGAAAGAAGAAAGATAATGGAAATGATAGAAAAGAGAGAGGAAAGAAAAGATGATGATAAAGAAAAGAAAAAGGGATAGGTTTAGAGACCTATGCACATTCGGCCAAAGAGGTAAAAATTGAAGAAAAATGGTTCTTGATCCTTTGTAGTTTCGACAAAGAGGGAAAGAAAAGAAAAATAGAATGAAAAAGAAAGAAAAATAAAATGAAAGAGAAGGCTTTTGGTGAAAGTTAAATTCGGCACTATAGAGGAAGAAAAGAAGTGATTTCAAAAGTGACAATATTTTGGCAGCAAAAGAGAGATAAAATTTTGAGAGGAAAAGGTACCTATTTGGTCAAAAATACCAATGCCACAACAAAGCAAACTTGTACCAAATGCCAATGATAGTTTCGGTTTAGGGGAAAGGTTTTGGAGAAGGGAGAAAAGATGGACACTTTGCTAGGATTAATGGCCAACTAGCCCCCTAATGGCTACATTAAATTTTCAGTCAACCTAGCCAACATCATCCCCCTTTTTCCTCCTTGTTTCTTCCCCATCATATCCAAAATTTGCTACACAATTAAACCACTCCCTTAACCCTTCATGCCGTCTAGGTTCATGGTCAAATGACCATGAACACACTCCCAAAACATTGCCCAAACTTATGCCTTTTGTCCCCCTCATCTTATCATCAACCTATGATTCCATACCATAAGTTTCTTAGCTTCCCTTTTCACTTGGTCAAATAGCCAAAAATAAGAGAACACTCAACCACTCTAGAACATTCTTGGCCGACACTTATAGGAAGAAAACAAAAAAATAAAATCCTCTCTTATGCTAGCTAGGAGATTCGAACCTCACTCCTCAAGCACACATCCATGCATCTTAACCACCTTGCCAATTACTCAATTCATGCTAAATCCTCTTATCATTAATTCTTAAGGCCTAACTTGCTTAGCTCTCTCTAATTAATAGGAATTAAAGTTTTACTAAGCATGCTCTTAATTAATGAAGCTCAAATAACTTCCAAAAATACACTTAATAATAATTAAGCATGCAACTTCATTCAATTAAGTAAGATGCATAACCCCTAATTATCAGGATGTTACATAAAGCTTATTGTGTCTACTTTTATATGGAAGAAACGGAGGAGGAAAAGGAATTTTATATTCTCAGATATCTTAATTTTAGTGAGACTGGTTCTGATTAACTTCGTGGTTCCTTGATCTGTTTTAGAAAAATCTTATAAAATTGTAAAAAGTGAATTATGGGTTATAATTTATATGTATGGATTCCTTAGTGAGCCTATTTTCATTAGAAATAAGTGGGAGAAATATATGAAAACTGTACAGTGAGATATTTGAAATTAAGGTAAGAGAGGTCAGAATCATTGGACAGTGTAACAAGGGAAATTTTAAGGAATAAACTGTACTAAATGGATAAGTCAAAAATTCTGGAAAAACTGTACTAAGAAGATATATGAGTCTAGTTTCAAAAAAATTTATGGATCTTAATTTCGAATTTTCTATCGTGAGTTATAGCCAATTTAGTCAGTATGACGCAGATGGACAGTTTCAAGTTTTATGTCCCAAATTAGTAATTAAGTTCGGGTTTACGAAATTACGAAAATACCCTTGGAGGGTAAATTATCGAAATACCCCTGGGTTGCCAGATTACCGAATCACCCTTAGTGGGTAAATTACCAAATTACAAAAATGCCCCTGATGGGCCGAACTATGAAAATGCCTTAATGGGCTGATTTGATAAGATTGCCTTGAAGGACCAAAATACGAAAATGTCTTAATGGACCGATTTGTTAATTTGCTATATGGGCTGAAACACCCCACACCCGGCCCACGAGAATGGACCGGATCTGGTATGTTCCTAAAGTAAACCGATTTCAAAATCATTTCCGATACTTAGAGAAAATTGTAAATTTTTGGAAAAACTATTATTTTCAGTTGGGCTTAGATTGGAAACCCATTTATTTGATCTCGTAAGCCCATTTAATTAAATACATTCAATAAAGTTCTTAGCAGGAAACTTAACAATAAGCGAACATAAAGTATAGTCCACTGGGCCTTAAGGCCTTATTAAATCAAGTAAAACCCAAAATAGATTAAAAGTAACTAAAATAAAATTTAAGTCCAAAATAAATGAAATTTTCGCATGTAGCATGGCCTCCTCTTGGTCCACCGCCCGGTCCGTCATTGCTCATCACCGAAAAATAATTCCCACAATGGGGTGAGTCAATGACTCAATGTGCACACAATACTATCAATCAATAAATCGAGCATTCATGTTTAAATCATCAAGTCCATATAATAATGAAATTATGATGCAACCCATACCCAATCCTAATTAGCCATCCGCTACACTCCCGCACCAACCTCGCACACCGTGGGGACTACTAAGTCGACCCTCCATCCGCTACTCTCCACGTTGTGTCATTAGACACTATAATCAAATTTAAACGTTGTGTCATTTGACACTATTGTAACCGGTTACCAAAATTTCGCAATGTGACCGTAGTCAACATTTTTCGTTAGTGAGACCAAGTCAACACCTTCGTTGGTGAGACCAAGTCAACACTGCTCTCCCCTTTCACTTAAATCCGAATGCCCCAAAAATATATATATTGTGCATAACTAATTTCATGTTCATATACATATATTCGCATGTTATAAAATAACATTTTCACAATCCTATCAAGTAGGAAACGTGCTGGTACTTTTTGCCACATTTGTGGTACATAGCCACATTCACATTATTATTCATATCATATATATTTAAAATATTTAGCCATAAAATATCAAGGATAGTAAGGTACACACGATTTGTTTAACGATTCCTTGAGAAAGCTAGATCTAAAGTTTAGATCCTTAGTCCCTACATTTGATTCATCCTTTATTACTTAGCATAAATTCTATTTGGCTATGATATCCAAATCCTAGTAGGATTTGTAAAAGACTTACCTTTGATGCCGATTTGGTGTTTATTCAAATCCCGAAAACTTGGTTTTCCTTCACTTGCTATTCGGCCAACCTTGAATCTCAATATGGGTTAGTTTTCGGCTTTTCAATAATTAAAGAATTGATCTAGATAATCTCACAAATATTGGCCGAATATTTTTAGATGCTTACCTTATGGACTTTAAATCCCGAAATTCACCGAATAACTAGGGAACACGTGGCCTATGGTGTACCTTCGGGAAAAGAATTTCTTCTTCCATGATTCGCCAAGATTAATAATCGAAATTAGTCTCTAAATTTCAATAAGTCTAGAATATAAAAGAATGGGAAACTAAACTTTGATCTTACCCTTATTTGAAAGAATCGATTGCACCTTCACTTCAACCTTCGTGAGATTCGCTTAGAGACTTGATGAACAATCGGCTATGATTCCCTTATGTATTTGGTT
This sequence comes from Gossypium rotundifolium, assembly GCA_025506655.1. Taxonomy (NCBI): domain Eukaryota; kingdom Viridiplantae; phylum Streptophyta; class Magnoliopsida; order Malvales; family Malvaceae; genus Gossypium; species Gossypium rotundifolium. The sequence goes on from CP106724.1 coordinate 150,740,106, forward strand.
TCAAAGAATTGAAGAAGAGAGGAATAATAGGCTTAGAAGGAAATCGACTAGGAGGTTAAAAGAAAAGAAGAAAAGAATGGATGCTTAAGAAGAATATTCGCAGAGGAAAAGAGAGGAGAATGAATAATGAATGGCCCTAGTCCCTCCTTTTATAGCCGAATTTACTAGGCCAAGAATCCTTTACTTGGCCACCACTCTTCCTTATTTTCCTAATTAAAGAATAATTCTTCATTTATCCACCTATTTAGCCGAATTTTAAAGAGAATAAAACTCTTCCCTTAAGAGTCCTTATGATCTTCTAATTAGCCGAGTTTTAAAGAGAATGAAACTCCTCTTTACAAGCTTGTGCCGTCCACCTCTTGGCTTCTAGAAGCAAAATAAAACTTATTTTATTTGCTTCTTATGTGACTCAACTCAAGCCCAAAACCTTTTGCATGTGGGCCATTTCCTAAAGCCTTAGGTGGCATCTTCGTGCCACATTTCCAAGTCCGTTATTGGGTTAAAGTTCATGTTCTTTATAATTTTAAGGTCACTTGGCCTTAAGCTCCCTTTGGGCTTTTAAATTCGACATTCCGGGGTCATTTTAAGTTTCCTAAAATTTTCAAGGCTCAGATTTTCCAAGTTTCCAAAATGTTTAGTTTCCTATTTTGGCTTGGTTTCCAAAATGTTTAGTTTCCTATTTTGGCTTGGTTTCCAAAATGTTCACTTTCCTAATTTACTTGGTTTCCAAAATGGTCACTTTCCTATTTTAGTTTAGTTTCCAAAACTTAACATTTCTAAAGCATTTCCTTACATTTCCATACATCTCCTTACATTTCCACACATTTCCATACATTTCCATACATTTCCTTTCATTTCCATATATTTCCATACATTTCCATACATTTCCATACATTTCCTTCCATTTCCTTTCATTTCCTTACATTTCCTTTCATTTCCTTTCATTTCCTTTCATTTCCTTACATTTTCCTTACTTTTCCTTACATTTCCCTACATTTCCTTACATTTCCTTACATTTCCTTTCATTTTCTCTCATCTTAGGGTTCTTGAAACTCTTCAGAACACATCCAACACACCCACTGATCCCACTATCTCATGAATTACGCACGAACGCATAGCCCCTAATCTAGGATGTTACAGATCTACCCCCCTTAAAAATAATTTTGTCCTCGAAATTACTTACTATCGTTCATCTGTACAGTCTAACTCACCACACTACGTTATTGCTGCGCACTCTGATCTTAAAGAACTATCATACTTTCTAGGCACATTCTCTAAGTTTACAATCGGGGTTCTGCCTAGTCAAGTCCTTGATTCCTTCAGCTACCTTAGCCTTTTCAACCAACGTGGAGAACTCCCGCTCCTGATGTGGAGCTATCAATAACCTTAGGTCATCCCTTAATCCGCCCTCAAACGGACACGGTTCATGTTCAACGCGACTACTCCTCGAGCATATCGGCTTAACCTCGTAAATTCAGCCTCATATGCCGCCACCGATTTGTTCCCTGAACTAGTCCTAGAAAAGCTTTCCTCTGCTCATCAATATACCGAAAGCCGACATACTTCTTCCGGTATGCCTCCTTAGCATACTCCCACGCCAGATCCTCCATTGTGGCACCATCACGAGCAGCTAGCCACCATTGGTATGCTTCATCACGTAATGAGGCTACCATTCCTTTCAACTTCTCCTCGGGGTCGGTCGAGCTCATCCATAATACGCCGATTGCTTCCAACCAATACTCGCAGATCTGGTGCCACACTCGACACTCCACGAAACACCTCGGCCCGCTGGCTCAAGTCGCCGTACCGATTGGGCTCCCAAATTTCCACCCGCGCCACCACCATTTCCAATACTGCAATATAGCTCACGCGACACGACCTCATCCCCTGCCCGAGTCTGTTACTCGACATTAATAAATTGGGGTGGTGGTGGTGGTAGTAACTCATTGTCGTAACCTTGACCGATCTAACGGGTTCGACACGCTTATTCTTCCTCTACTGCGTCCTTGATCATCGCGTCCTCTAGAACTCATTTTCTAACGTCGATATCTGATTAAGAAATTTTATGGATTTAGTCTTTGTTCCACTTATTTATCAGCGAAGGAGTTTTGTGGAAAGGGATTTAAGAGTGGTTCTTTCGTATTCATACAAACACACAGTCTTCACATTCACTCATTCATCCATCAATCAATTATGAACCTTAGTTCATTCAGAGAAACGTTGTAGTTTTCATTTGTTGTTGTTTTCCCACTACCCGGGGGTATTTTCGTAGTTTTGTCCTACAAGGGCATTTTCGTAATTTTTCAGAAGAAAAACGTTCCTTGGTGTTTTTGTCAAAAATTATTTTGAAAATTTTGAAGTCTAGGGTAATTTGGAAAAAAATTTTTAGTTCGGGGTTATTTCGGTAATTTTTGACCTCAGGGGTATTTTGGTAATTTTTCACAAATCAGGGTAAATTTGTAAAATTTAATAAATCAGTGGTATTTCAAAAGTTGTAAAACTCTGAGGGTTCTTTTTGAAAATTGCTCCTTCAAAAATGGGAATATTGCAAAAAAATTTTACAAATTGAGGTCATTTTGGTAATTTTGTAAGTCAGGGGCAATTTTGTAATTTTCCATAAATCAAGGTATTTTTGATAGTTTGCAAGTTAGGGTTTTGGAACATTTATAAAATAATGAAATTTTGGTAGAACTGTTGAGTAGTTGAATCATTTTATAAACTAAGGGTACTTTGGTAATTTTACCACTAAGGGCGTTTTTGTAATTTTTATGGATCAAAAATTTTTCGAAAATAATTGTGTACAGGAATAGTTTTCGTGAATTAAGGATAAGAGAAAGAAAGTGATTTAAGAATTTTAATATTAAGTGTAAAAAAAAATGGCTAATTCCCTTTCGGGTTTTAGTTATTGAGTTTAGCCTATGACCGAGCCTTCTTGGTCAGGGTGAACCAAAGCTACGCACCAGGCAGGATTCGAGTGGAGAGGAGGTGAGTCACGCGGACTGCTTAAATACCAAGCTCCCACTGAAACCATTCCTAGACATGCGTACAAGGGTTGCCACACCCGCTAAGTCCTCTAGGTTAGGGTGAACCGAAGCTACGCACTGTAGGATTCAAGAAGAGAGGTGAGTCACTAGGACCTGCTTAAATACCAAGCTCTTCAGATCCACTCCTGACATGCGTACCATGGTTGCCACACCTAAGCTTAATTGACTTAGTCATAGGTTGGTTTAGTGCCTTAAATCTTATGTGTTTGTGTTTGAGTAGTCTAATCCTAGGGTTCAAGTTCCTATCATGCTATTCTACGCTCCATGCCTTTTCTACCCTTATATAAATCATGTAATCACACATGGAGTTGTGGGTACTTACGGTGGATCATGGTCGGAGACTTATGGGCCATGTCTTTATACCTGTCCATTTGTAAAAATACTTTCATAAAACTCATTTGGCCTTGTAAAAAAAAACGGTTTGGGCCTTAGGCCACAGGCCGAGAGTTTGAACCGGGCTCTGATACCAAACTGAAACACCCACACCCGGCCCACGAGAATGGACCGGATCTGGTATGTTCCTAAAGTAAACCGATTTCAAAATCATTTCCGATACTTAGAGAAATTGTAAATTTTGGAAAAACTATTATTTTCAGGTTGGGCTTAGATTGAAACCCATTTATTTGATCTCGTAAGCCCATTTAATTAAATACATTCAATAAAGTTCTTAGCAGGAAACTTAACAATAAGCGAACATAAAGTATAGTCCACTGGGCCTTAAGGCCTTATTAAATCAAGTAAAACCCAAAATAGATTAAAAGTAACTAAAATAAAATTTAAGTCCAAAATAAATGAAATTTTCGCATGTAGCATGGCCTCCTCTTGGTCCACCGGCCCGGTCCGTCATTGCTCATCACCTGAAAAATAATTCCCACAATGGGGTGAGTCAACAGACTCAATGTGCACACAATACTATCAATCAATAAATCAGGCATTCATGTTTAAATCATCAAGTCCATATAATAATGAAATTATGATGCAACCCATACCCAATCCTAATTAGCCATCCGCTACACTCCCCCGTACCAACCTGCACACCGTGGGGACTACTAAGTCGACCCTCCATCCGCTACTCTCCACGTTGTGTCATTAGACACTATAATCAAATTTAAACGTTGTGTCATTTGACACTATTGTAACCGAAGTTACCAAAATTTCGCAATGTGACCGTAGTCAACATTTTTCGTTGGTGAGACCGAAGTCAACACCTTCGTTGGTGAGACCGAAGTCAACACCTGTTCTCCCCCTTTCACTTAAATCCCGAATGCCCCAAAAATATATATATTGTGCATAACTAATTTCATGTTCATATACATATATTCGCATGTTATAAAATAACATTTTCACAATCCTATCGAGTAGGAAACGTGCACTGGTACTTTTTGCCACATTTGTGGTACATAGCCACATTCACATTATTATTCATATCATATATATTTAAAATATTTAGCCATAAAATATCGAAGGATAGTAAGGGTACACACCTGATTTGTTTAACGATTCCTTGAGAAAGCTAGATCTAAAGTTTAGATCCTTAGTCCCTACATTTGATTCATCCTTTATTACTTAGCATAAATTCTATTTGGCTATGATATCCAAATCCTAGTAGGATTTGTAAAAGACTTACCTTTGATGCCGATTTGGTGTTTATTCAAATCCAAAAACTTGGTTTTCCTTCACTTGCTATTCGCCAACCTTGAATCTCAATATGGGTTAGTTTTCGCTTTTCAATAATTAAAGAATTGATCTAGATAATCTCACAAATATTGGCCGAATATTTTAGATGCTTACCTTATGGACTTTAAATCCCAAAATTCACCGAATAACTAGGGAACACGTGGCCTATGGTGTACCTTCTGAAAAGAATTTCTTCTTCCATGATTCGCCAAGATTAATAATCGAAATTAGTCTCTAAATTTCAATAAGTCTAGAATATAAAAGAATGGGAAACTAAACTTTGATCTTACCCTTATTTGAAAGAATCGATTGCACCTTCACTTCAACCTTCAGAGATTCGGCTTAGAGACTTGATGAACAATCGGCTATGATTCCCTTATGTATTTGGTTTCAAAGAATTGAAGAAGAGAGGAATAATAGGCTTAGAAGGAAATCGACTAGGAGGTTAAAAGAAAAGAAGAAAAAGAATGGATGCTTAAGAAGAATATTCGGCAGAGGAAAAGAGAGGGAGAATGAATAATGAATGGCCCTAGTCCCCTCCTTTTATAGCCGAATTTACTAGGCCAAGAATCCTTTACTTGGCCACCACTCTTCCTTATTTTCCTAATTAAAGAATAATTCTTCATTTATCCACCTATTTAGCCGAATTTTAAAGAGAATAAAACTCTTCCCTTAAGAGTCCTTATGATCTTCTAATTAGCCGAGTTTTAAAGAGAATGAAACTCCTCTTTTACAAGCTTGTGCCGTCCACCTCTTGGGCTTCTAGAAGCAAAATAAAACTTATTTTATTTGCTTCTTATGTGACTCGAACTCAAGCCCAAAACCTTTTGCATGTGGGCCATTTCCTAAAGCCTTAGGTGGCATCTTCAGGCCACATTTCCAAGTCCGTTATTGGGTTAAAGTTCATGTTCTTTATAATTTTAAGGTCACTTGGCCTTAAGCTCCCTTTGGGCTTTTAAATTCGACATTAGGGGTCATTTTAAGTTTCCTAAAATTTTCATGGCTCAGATTTTCCAAGTTTCCAAAATGTTTAGTTTCCTATTTTGGCTTGGTTTCCAAAATGTTTAGTTTCCTATTTTGGCTTGGTTTCCAAAATGTTCACTTTCCTAATTTACTTGGTTTCCAAAATGGTCACTTTCCTATTTTAGTTTAGTTTCCAAAACTTAACATTTCTAAAGCATTTCCTTACATTTCCATACATCTCCTTACATTTCCACACATTTCCATACATTTCCATACATTTCCTTTCATTTCCATATATTTCCATACATTTCCATACATTTCCATACATTTCCTTCCATTTCCTTTCATTTCCTTACATTTCCTTTCATTTCCTTTCATTTCCTTTCATTTCCTTACATTTTCCTTACTTTTCCTTACATTTCCTACATTTCCTTACATTTCCTTACATTTCCTTTCATTTTCTCTCATCTTAGGGTTCTTGAAACTCTTGAACACATCCAACACACCCATCGATCCCACTATCTCATGAATTACGCATCTAACGATAGCCCCTAATCTAGGATGTTACAGATCTACCCCTTAAAAATAATTTTGTCCTCGAAATTACTTACTATCGCTCATCTGCATACTAACTCACCACACTACGTTATTGTCACAGACTCGATCTTAAAGAACTATCATACTTTCTAGGCACATTCTCTAAGTTTACAATCGGGGTTCTGCCTAGTCAAGTCCTTGATTCCTTCAGCTACCTTAGCCTTTTCAACCAACGTGGAGAACTCCCGCCCCGATGTGGAGCTATCAATAACCTTAGGTCATCCCTTAATCCGTCCTCAAACGGACACGGCGTTCATGTTCATCGCGACTACTCCTCGAGCATATCGGCTTAACCTCGTAAATTCAGCCTCATATGCCGCCATCGATTTGTTCCCTGAACTAGTCCTAGAAAAGCTTTCTCTGCTCATCAATATACCGAAAGTCCGACATACTTCTTCCGGTATGCCTCCTTAGCATACTCCCACGCCAGATCCTCCATTGTGGCACCATCACGAGCAGTTAGCCACCATTGGTATGCTTCATCACGTAATGGGCTACCATTCCTTTCAACTTCTCCTCGGGGTCGTCGAGCTCATCCATAATACGCCGATTGCTTCCAACCAATACTCGTGATCTGGGTGCCACACCGACACTCCACGAAACACCTCGGCCCGTTGGCTCAAGTCGCTCGGTGCCGATTGGGCTCCCAAATTTCCACCCGCCACCACCATTTCCAATACTGCAACATAGCTCGACACACCTCATCCCCGTCTCGAGTCTCACGCTCGACATTAACAAATGGGGGTGGTGGCGGTGGTAACTCATTGTCGAACCTTGACACGATCTAACGGGTTCGACACGCTTATTCTTCCTCTACAAGCGTCCTTGACGATCGCGTCCTCTAGAACTCATTTTCTAACGTCGATATCGATTAAGAAATTTTATGGATTTAGTCTTTGTTCCACTTATTTATCAACAAGGAGTTTTGTGGAAAGGGATTTAAGAGTGGTTCTTTCGTATTCATACAAACACACGTCTTCACATTCACTCATTCATCCATCAATCAATTATGAACCTTAGTTCATTCAGGAGAAACGTTGTAGTTTTCATTTGTTGTTGTTTTCCCACTACCCGGGGTATTTTCGTAGTTTTGTCCTACAAGGGCATTTTCGTAATTTTTCGTAAGAAAACGTTCCTTGGTGTTTTTGTCAAAATTATTTTGAAAATTTTGAAGTCTAGGTAATTTGGAAAAAAAATTTTTAGTTCGGGTTATTTCGGTAATTTTTGACCTCAGGGGTATTTTGGTAATTTTTCACAAATCAGGGTAAATTTGTAAAATTTAATAAATCAGTGGTATTTCAAAAGTTGTAAAACTCTGAGGGTTCTTTTTGAAAATTGCTCCTTCAAAAATGGGAATATTGCAAAAAAAATTTTCTGAAATTCAGGGTCATTTTGGTAATTTTGTAAGTCAGGGGCAATTTTGTAATTTTCCATAAATCAAGGTATTTTTGATAGTTTGCAAGTTAGGGTTTTGGAACATTTATAAAATAATGAAATTTTGGTAGAACTGTTGAGTAGTTGAATCATTTTATAAACTAAGGGTACTTTGGTAATTTTACCACTAAGGGCGTTTTTGTAATTTTTATGGATCAAAAATTTTTCGAAAATAATTGTGTACAGGAATAGTTTTCGTGAATTAAGGATAAGAGAAAGAAAGTGATTTAAGAATTTTAATATTAAGTGTAAAAAAAAATGGCTAATTCCCTTTCGGGTTTTAGTTATTGAGTTTAGCCTATGACTGAGCCTTCTTGGTCAGGGTGAACCAAAGCTACGCACCAGGCAGGATTCGAGTGGAGAGGAGGTGAGTCACGCGAACTGCTTAAATACCAAGCTCCCACTGAAACCATTCCTAGACATGCGTACAGGGGTTGCCACACCCGCTAAGTCCTCTAGGTTAGGGTGAACCGAAGCTACGCACCAGGTAGGATTCAAGAAGAGGAGGTGAGTCACTAGGACTGCTTAAATACCAAGCTCTTCAGGATCCACTCCTAGACATGCGTACCATGGTTGCCACACCCTAGCTTAATTGACTTAGTCATAGGTTGGTTTAGTGCCTTAAATCTTATGTGTTTGTGTTTGAGTAGTCTAATCCTAGGGTTCAAGTTCCTATCATGCTATTCTACGTTCCATGCCTTTTCTACCCTTATATAAATCATGTAATCACACATGGAGTTAGGGGTACTTACACGGTGGATCATGGTTTGGAGACTTATGGGCCATGTCTTTATACTGCCCATTTGTAAAAATACTTTCATAAAACTCATTTGGCCTTGTAAAAAAAAACGGTTTGGGCCTTAGGCCACAGTAGTAGAGAGTTTGAACTGCTCGATACTAAATCGAAACACCCACACCCCCACGAGAATGGACCGGATCCGGTATGTTCCTAAAGTAAACCGATTTCAAAATCATTTCCGATACTTAGAGAAATTGTAAATTTTGGAAAAACTATTATTTTCAGTTGGGCTTAGATTGGAAACCCATTTATTTGATCTCGTAAGCCCATTTAATTAAATACATTCAATAAAGTTCTTAGCAGAAACTTAACAATAGCGAACATAAAGTATAGTCCACTTTGGGCCTTAAGGCCTTATTAAATCAAGTAAAACCCAAAATAGATTAAAAGTAACTAAAATAAAATTTAAGTCCAAAATAAATGAAATTTTCGCATGTAGCATGGCCTCCTCTTGGTCCACCGCCCGGTCCGTCATTGCTCATCACCGAAAAATAATTCCCACAATGGGGTGAGTCAATGCAGACTCAATGTGCACACAATACTATCAATCAATAAATCGGGCATTCATGTTTAAATCATCAAGTCCATATAATAATGAAATTATGATGCAACCCATACCCAATCCTAATTAGCCATCCGCTACACTCCCGTACCAACCTTGCATACAGTAGGGACTACTAAGTCGACCCTCCATCCGCTACTCTCCACGTTGTGTCATTAGACACTATAATCAAATTTAAGCGTTGTGTCATTTGACACTATTGTAACCGGTTACCAAAATTTACAATGTGACCGTAGTCAACATTTTTCGTTGGTGAGACCAAGTCAACACCTTCGTTGGTGAGACCAAGTCAACACTGTTCTCCCCTTTCACTTAAATCCCGAATGCCCCAAAATATATATATTGTGCATAACTAATTTCATGTTCATATACATATATTCGCATGTTATAAAATAACATTTTCACAATCCTATCGAAGTAGGAAACGTGCACTGGTACTTTTGCCACATTTGTGGTACATAGCCACATTCACATTATTATTCATATCATATATATTTAAAATATTTAGCCATAAAATATCAAAGGATAGTAAGGGTACACACCTGATTTGTTTAACGATTCCTTGAGAAAGCTAGATCTAAAGTTTAGATCCTTAGTCCCTACATTTGATTCATCCTTTATTACTTAGCATAAATTCTATTTGGCTATGATATCCAAATCCTAGTAGGATTTGTAAAAGACTTACCTTTGATGCCGATTTGGTGTTTATTCAAATCCAAAACTTGGTTTTCCTTCACTTGCTATTCGCCAACCTTGAATCTCAATATGGGTTAGTTTTCGCTTTTCAATAATTAAAGAATTGATCTAGATAATCTCACAAACATTGGCCAATATTTTTAGATGCTTACCTTATGGACTTTAAATCCCAAAATTCACCGAATAACTAGGGAACACGTGGCCTATGGTGTACCTTCTGAAAAGAATTTCTTCTTCCATGATTCGCCAAGATTAATAATCGAAATTAGTCTCTAAATTTCAATAAGTCTAGAATATAAAAGAATGGGAAACTAAACTTGGATCTTACCCTTATTTGAAAGAATCGATTGCACCTTCACTTCAACCTTCGAGATTCTACTTAGAGACTTGATGAACAATCGGCTATGATTCCCTTATGTATTTGGTTTCAAAGAATTGAAGAAGAGAGAATAATAGGCTTAGAAGGAAATCGACTAGGAGGTTAAAAGAAAAGAAGAAAAGAATGGATGCTTAAGAAGAATATTCGCAGAGGAAAAGAGAGGAGAATGAATAATGAATGGCCCTAGTCCCTCCTTTTATAGCCGATTTACTAGGCCAAGAATCCTTTACTTGGCCACCACTCTTCCTTATTTTCCTAATTAAAGAATAATTCTTCATTTATCCACCTATTTAGCCGAATTTTAAAGAGAATAAAACTCTTCCCTTAAGAGTCCTTATGATCTTCTAATTAGCCGAGTTTTAAAGAGAATGAAACTCCTCTTTTACAAGCTTGTGCCGTCCACCTCTTGGGCTTCTAGAAGCAAAATAAAACTTATTTTATTTGCTTCTTATGTGACTCGAACTCAAGCCCAAAACCTTTTGCATGTGGGCCATTTCCTAAAGCCTTAGGTGGCATCTTCAGGCCACATTTCCAAGTCCGTTATTGGGTTAAAGTTCATGTTCTTTATAATTTTAAGGTCACTTGGCCTTAAGCTCCCCTTTGGGCTTTTAAATTCGACATTCCGGGGTCATTTTTAAGTTTCCTAAAATTTTCGCGCGGCTCTGTATTTTCCAAGTTTCCAAAATGTTTAGTTTCCTATTTTGGCTTGGTTTCCAAAATGTTTAGTTTCCTATTTTGGCTTGGTTTCCAAAATGTTCACTTTCCTAATTTACTTCGGTTTCCAAAATGGTCACTTTCCTATTTTAGTTTAGTTTCCAAAACTTAACATTTCTAAAGCATTTCCTTACATTTCCATACATCTCCTTACATTTCCACACATTTCCATACATTTCCATACATTTCCTTTCATTTCCATATATTTCCATACATTTCCATACATTTCCATACATTTCCTTACATTTCCTTTCATTTCCTTACATTTCCTTTCATTTCCTTTCATTTCCTTTCATTTCCTTACATTTTCCTTACTTTTCCTTACATTTCCTACATTTCCTTACATTTCCTTACATTTCCTTTCATTTTCTCTCATCTTAGGGTTCTTGAAACTCTTGAACACATCCAACACACCCACCGATCCCACTATCTCATGAATTACGCTTGAGCGATAGCCCCTAATCTAGGATGTTACGAGATCTACCCCCTTAAAAATAATTTCGTCCTCGAAATTACTTACTATCGTTCATCTGCATACCCTAACTCACCACACTACGTTATTGCGCTTTCGATCTTAAAGAACTATCATACTTTCTAGGCACATTCTCTAAGTTTACAATCGGGTTACGCCTAGTCAAGTCCTTGATTCCTTCACTACCTTAGCCTTTTCAACCAACGTGGAGAACTCCCGCTCGATGTGGAGCTATCAATAACCTTAGGTCATCCCTTAATCCGTCCTCAAACGGACACGCGTTCATGTTCGATCTGACTACTCCTCGAGCATATCGGCTTAACCTCGAAATTCAGCCTCATATGCATGCCAACGATTTGTTCTCCGAACTAGTCCTAGAAAAGCTTTCCTGCTCATCAATATACCGAAAGTACATACTTCTTACGGTATGCCTCCTTAGCATACTCCCACGTCGGATCCTCATTGTGGCACCATCACGATAGCCACCATTGGTATGCTTCATCACGTGGGCTACCATTCCTTTCAACTTCTCCTCGAGCTCATCCATTTGTTAACCAATACTGGGTCACATCCACGAAACACCTCGGCCCGTTTCGAAGTCGCTCGGTGCTAAAAATTTCCACCACCACCACCAATTTCAATACTATGGCTAAATGCGACCGACCTCATCCCGTCCCGAGCCTGCTTTGCTCGACATTAACGGTGGGGGTGGTGGTGGCGGTGGTAACTCATTGTCAGAACCTTGACCTGATCTAACGGGTTCTGACACAGTTATTCTTCCTCTACCGCGTCCTTGACGACTGCGTCCTCTAGAACTCATTTTCTAACGTCGATATCTGATTAAGAAATTTTATGGATTTAGTCTTTGTTCCACTTATTTATCAGCGAAGGAGTTTTGTGGAAAGGGATTTAAGAGTGGTTCTTTCGTATTCATACAAACACACAGTCTTCACATTCACTCATTCATCCATCAATCAATTATGAACCTTAGTTCATTCAGAGAAACGTTGTAGTTTTCATTTGTTGTTGTTTTCCCACTACCCGGGGGTATTTTCATAGTTTTGTCCTACAAGGGCATTTTCGTAATTTTTCGTAAGAAAAGCGTTCCTTGGTGTTTTTGTCAAAATTATTTTGAAAATTTTGAAGTCTAGGGTAATTTGGAAAAAAAATTTTAGTTCGGGTTATTTGATAAATTTTGACCTCAGGGGTATTTTGGTAATTTTTCACAAATCAGGGTAAATTTGTAAAATTTAATAAATCAGTGGTATTTCAAAAGTTGTAAAACTCTGAGGGTTCTTTTTGAAAATTGCTCCTTCAAAAATGGGAATATTGCAAAAAAATTTTTCAAATTCAGGGTCATTTTGGTAATTTTGTAAGTCAGGGGCAATTTTGTAATTTTCCATAAATCAAGGTATTTTGATAGTTTGCAAGTTAGGGTTTTGGAACATTTATAAAATAATGAAATTTTGGTAGAAGCTGTTGAGTAGTTGAATCATTTTATAAACTAAGGGTACTTTGGTAATTTTACCACTAAGGGCGTTTTTGTAATTTTTATGGATCAAAAATTTTTCGAAAATAATTGTGTACAGGAATAGTTTTCGTGAATTAAGGATAAGAGAAAGAAAGTGATTTAAGAATTTTAATATTAAGTGTAAAAAAAATGGCTAATTCCTTTCGGGTTTTAGTTATTGAGTTTAGCCTATGGTGAGCCTTCTTGGTCGGGGTGAACCAAAGCTACGCACTGCAAGTGATTCGAGTGGAGAGGAGGTGAGTCACGGATGCTTAAATACCAAGCTCCCACTGAAACCATTCCTAGACATGCGTGCAGGGGTTGCCACACCCGCTAAGTCCTCAGGGTTAGGGTGAGCCAAAGCTACGCACTGGTGGGATTCAAGAAGGAGGTGAGTCACTAGGACCTGCTAAATACCAAGCTCTTCAGATCCACTCCTAGACATGCGTACCATGGTTGCCACACCCTAGCTTAATTGACTTAGTCATAGGTTGGTTTAGTGCCTTAAATCTTATGTGTTTGTGTTTGAGTAGTCTAATCCTAGGGTTCAAGTTCCTATCATGCTATTCTACGTTCCATGCCTTTTCTACCCTTATATAAATCATGAATCACACATGGAGTTAGGGTACTTACACGGTGGATCTGGGGTTGGAGACTTATGGGCCATGTCTTTATACTGCCCATTTGTAAAAATACTTTCATAAAACTCATTTGGCCTTGTAAAAAAAAGCGGTTTGGGCCTTAGCCACGTGTAGAGAGTTTGAACAAGACTCGATACTAAATCGAACACCACACACCTTTACCACGAGAATGGACCGGATCCGGTATGTTCCTAAAGTAAACCGATTTCAAAATCATTTCGATACTTAGAGAAAATTGTAAATTTTGGAAAAACTATTATTTTCAGTTGGGCTTAGATTGAAACCCATTTATTTGATCTCGTAAGCCCATTTAATTAAATACATTCAATAAAGTTCTTAGCGAAACTTAACAATAGCGAACATAAAGTATAGTCCATTTGGGCCTTAAGGCCTTATTAAATCAAGTAAAACCCAAAATAGATTAAAAGTAACTAAAATAAAATTTAAGTCCAAAATAAATGAAATTTTCGCATGTAGCATGGCCTCCTCTTGGTCCACCTACCTATCCGTCATTGCTCATCACCGAAAAATAATTCCCACAATGGGGTGAGTCAATGACTCAATGTGCACACAATACTATCAATCAATAAATCGAGGCATTCATGTTTAAATCATCAAGTCCATATAATAATGAAATTATGATGCAACCCATACCCAATCCTAATTAGCCATCCGCTACACTCCCGTACTAACTCGCACACCGTGGGGACTACTAAGTCGACCCTCCATCCGCTACTCTCCACGTTGTGTCATTAGACACTATAATCAAATTTAAGCGTTGTGTCATTTGACACTATTGTAACCGGTTACCAAAATTTACTTAATGTGACCGTAGTCAACATTTTTCGTTGGTGAGACCAAGTCAACACCTTCGTTGGTGAGACCAAGTCAACACTTGTTCTCCCCCTTTCACTTAAATCCCGAATGCCCCAAAAATATATATATTGTGCATAACTAATTTCATGTTCATATACATATATTCGCATGTTATAAAATAACATTTTTCACAATCCTATCAGAAGTAGGAAACGTACCTGGGTACTTTTTGCCACATTTGTGGTACATAGCCACATTCACATTATTATTCATATCATATATATTTAAAATATTTAGCCATAAAATATCGAAGGATAGTAAGGGTACACACCTGATTTGTTTAACGATTCCTTGAGAAAGCTAGATCTAAAGTTTAGATCCTTAGTCCCTACATTTGATTCATCCTTTATTACTTAGCATAAATTCTATTTGGCTATGATATCCAAATCCTAGTAGGATTTGTAAAAAGACTTACCTTTGATGCCGATTTGGTGTTTATTCAAATCCCGAAAACTTGGTTTTCCTTCACTTGCTATTCGGCCAACCTTGAATCTCAATATGGGTTAGTTTTCGGCTTTTCAATAATTAAAGAATTGATCTAGATAATCTCACAAACATTGGCCGAATATTTTTAGATGCTTACCTTATGGACTTTAAATCCCAAAATTCACCGAATAACTAGGGAACACGTGGCCTATGGTGTACCTTCGGGAAAAGAATTTCTTCTTCCATGATTCGGCCAAGGTTAATAATCGAAATTAGTCTCTAAATTTCAATAAGTCTAGAATATAAAAGAATGGGAAACTAAACTTGGATCTTACCCTTATTTGAAAGAATCGATTGCACCTTCACTTCAACCTTCAGAGATTCGGCTTAGAGACTTGATGAACAATCGGCTATGATTCCCTTATGTATTTGGTTTCAAAGAATTGAAGAAGAGAGGAATAATAGGCTTAGAAGGAAATCGACTAGGAGGTTAAAAGAAAAGAAGAAAAAGAATGGATGCTTAAGAAGAATATTCGTGAGAGAAAAGAGAGGAGAATGAATAATGAATGGCCCTAGTCCCTCCTTTTATAGCCGAATTTACTAGGCCAAGAATCCTTTACTTGGCCACCACTCTTCCTTATTTTCCTAATTAAAGAATAATTCTTCATTTATCCACCTATTTAGCCAATTTTAAAGAGAATAAAACTCTTCCCTTAAGAGTCCTTATGATCTTCTAATTAGCCGAGTTTTAAAGAGAATGAAACTCCTCTTTTACAAGCTTGTGCCGTCCACCTCTTGGGCTTCTAGAAGCAAAATAAAACTTATTTTATTTGCTTTATGTGACTCGAACTCAAGCCCAAAACCTTTTGCATGTGGGCCATTTCCTAAAGCCTTAGGTGGCATCTTCGAGCCACATTTCCAAGTCCGTTATTGGGTTAAAGTTCATGTTCTTTATAATTTTAAGGTCACTTGGCCTTAAGCTCCCTTTGGGCTTTTAAATTCGACATTAGGGGTCATTTTAAGTTTCCTAAAATTTTCACATGCTCTGTATTTTCCAAGTTTCCAAAATGTTTAGTTTCCTATTTTGGCTTGGTTTCCAAAATGTTTAGTTTCCTATTTTGGCTTGGTTTCCAAAATGTTCACTTTCCTAATTTACTTCGGTTTCCAAAATGGTCACTTTCCTATTTTAGTTTAGTTTCCAAAACTTAACATTTCTAAAGCATTTCCTTACATTTCCATACATCTCCTTACATTTCCACACATTTCCATACATTTCCATACATTTCCTTTCATTTCCATATATTTCCATACATTTCCATACATTTCCATACATTTCCTTACATTTCCTTTCATTTCCTTACATTTCCTTTCATTTCCTTTCATTTCCTTTCATTTCCTTACATTTTCCTTACTTTTCCTTACATTTCCCTACATTTCCTTACATTTCCTTACATTTCCTTTCATTTTCTCTCATCTTAGGGTTCTTGAAACTCTTCAGAACACATCCAACACACCCACTGATCCCACTATCTCATGAATTACGCACGAACGCATAGCCCCTAATCTAGGATGTTACATGGGCCAATATGATAATTTGCTATATGGGCCGATCTGATATTTTGTTATATGGGTCAATCTGATATTTTAGCTAAATAGGCCAATCTGATATATGGCTAAATGGGCCGAATTTGATATATGGCATAATGGGTCGATTTTGCAAAGTGTTAATGGGCCAAATTATTTGTAATAAATCTCTGATGTTATTAATTATCATTGTTATATTGTAAATATCATAATTTGCTATGAATGTTGCATTCACATAATTCTGCATGGGTTTGGGATATTGATGATTGGAGGAAGCTATTTGGTGGCTCGCCACATATTTTGGTGACTCACACAATCTGTTCGGTGGCTATGCCAATGATATTCTATTATTCGGTGGCTTCGCCACAAATTCTGATATTATAAATGGCTAAATTCCTGTGATTATAAATGGCCACTGGCCTGCAAATTATTATTCTAAATGGCAAATTGCCTGCGTTTTGGTGTGTTGGTGGGGTGGGTTGACTTGATCCCCACAGGTGTGTTGGTTGGTATGGGTGGTGTGTAGCGGATGGATTATTAGGTTGGTTTGGGATTGCATTACATTCATTTGATTCATTTGATATATTCTGTTTTGTAAATGGGCTTTGGCCCAATGTTATGCTTAACGGGCTTCGGCCCAAGTTATTGTCAGATGGGCTCAGGCCCAAATTTTTGATAAATGGGTTCAAGCCCAGTGAACAATGGTAAGGGGATTTCACACTGAGTTCTTATAACTCACCCCCCTTTTTCTTTCTTAATCCTTTCAGGTAATGCTCAGTGATGTGGACTTGGGCCATGGATGACTCGGTGGAGGCCATACGTCAAAAATGGTTTTTATTGAACTTTAGTTTCCTGATTTCGTTCACTTTATTATTCTTACTATTTTGGGTTTATTTTGTGTTGTAATACGGCCTCTGGAATATTTTATTTTGCTTATGTTTTTGTCGTACTTAGTATTATGCTTGAATTGTTTTTAAACGGGGTTTTTTTTATCAAAATATTAAATAAAGGTTTTCCAAAATATATTAACAAATGATTTTCATAACAAACTATTACAAATGATTTAACTCGGAATTTCTCGTTCAAATTATCAACGACATTTTCAAAAGTCAAGGTTAAAGTTCACTACCTCGATTTTAGACTCATCAATCAACCTATCAAAAATACTTGTATTTTATCTACGTTTCCACAATGTTTTAATAATGCTTCTGCAACTCTATTTCCAAACGTCATATTTTTGTAAATCGTTTATTTCAAATATGTTTTCGCAACCAAAAAGGTTTTTAAAGATAATTATGTTTTCAAGTAGATAACAATTGCTTAAGTGTTTTGGGTTTTAACAAAGAGGCTGTAATTCTCAAACAAGTTTTTAACAATCGCAAAGATGGTTTTGAAAAAAAAAAACTTACATGTGAGACGCAAGATTCGGGCCTAACTTCTAGGCCGAGTTTGGGGTGTTACAATCAAATACCTCCACACTTAAACTTTTGCTTGTCCTCAAGCAAAATTCTCAACTCACAATTAAAACAAACTTCCTCTATTCATAATATTCATCGATAATGTTTCACCATAGTTCATAGATACTTTATACATGGATAACTTAACTAAAAGAGTCATGAAGATTCAAACAATCAAAGTCATAGATTGTAATATGAAAAAGATGGGTGTTTCCCCTTACCTAAATAATCACCTTTAATTCAAAATCGACGAAAGTTGACATCCTCACTAAAGATTCACTCAAATCACTCAAGGTGTTTAAGGTTCAAAAATTAAGCGCTCAAAAGTCAAATATGAAAACTTAATCCCATAGGCTTGCCTGAAAATCTAGTCTCCACCACTGTAAAATGAGATGATACACAAATCAAAAGGTCTTTAAAAGGGTTGTAATGGGGCTTAGGTTAACGGAGTGGATAAAGGCTGAATTAGAAGGGTTAGAATCGAGATTGAATTGACAATTACCTAACTAGAAAAAATGACTAATAACCTGCATAATTACATCAATTGAAAACTTAAAATACTAATAATATGAGCTTCTTCTTCAAGATGTTGAAATTAAACGTATAGGCTCGCTTAATCACAAAACTAATAGTGAATATACTTCAATTTTTTTCTCTTTTTTTTTAAGAACAAATCAATAAATACATAAAAAAAATTTTCAACTATTGAAATAATGTATTTAGGCAACTGATCAAATCAAGTCTCGATAGAAGGATAGCCAAAAGGAATGGTGATCACAAATACAAGATGGGTTTTGGGTTAATATTAGTGGGTGAGTCAATAAAAAGGTTGTTAGGATCAACGGGGTTCACTAGGGGTTAATTGTGAAGGTAGGCTTTTAGTGGAGTAAGTGGGTTAAATCCTAAGTGCCCTTATCATCTCAGTATATCAACTCAAAGGTGTGGTCTTGACATGTATAATCGAAGCAAGTTCTAGAATAACAAATCAATGTTGGCACACTGATAATCAATAAAGTGAGCACGAAAAGAATGTATGCTCTAAAAGGCTCAAAATCTCACAAAAATTATAGGTTTTTGATGACAACCTCGTAAATTTCAAACTTCAAGGTAACAATTAGATTCAGGTAGACAACCTAACAACATATTAATTTTTGAAAATAGACTTATCACGCTTGATTCTCTAGTCTCCTAAAGTTTAAATCATCACTGTACAATTATCAATGACTTAATCCAAAACATATCAATAAAAATCATCAATCAATAGGAATTTCTTTTTAATTAGTGATATAAGAAAATTACTTAAGACAAGATATCATTCAGGGATTTTAGAATAATGCAAAAAGTTAGGCATTTTTTTTATAATTTTCACCCCCCACACTTAAGATGTACATTGCCCTCAATGTACAAAGATAGATAGTAATCATATTATAAGAAAATTAAAAGAGAGGGGGAGAAGTGAAACTTCCTAAATTTTTGGATGGATTCCTTGAGTTGGAAGTGTGGAAACTTGATTCGGAGGTGAAAGATAAGCTGGAGGGGGCGCCTCTAATTCTTGCGCTAGATGAAGAAATTGGGAATCTCGTGAAGAGTTAGTCAGGAAATAATAAGAATAATTTTAAATATACTAATTACATATTTAAAGAAAAGCAAAATAAAAAGAAAGAGTGTAAAAAGTGAAAAAAGACTAAAAGAATCGATTAATGGACCGAAAGGTCCTTATTGTTAGATGGTTCACGAGGTGGGTGTGATTTCTAAGGCCGTGGTGTGCGATTCCCTAGCAGCCATTAGAACCTAAAACCAAGAAAATAAAATTAAATAAACTAAATTAAGCATAAGAAAGTCAAAGGGAAGGAAAATAAAAGAGATGAGAGAAGAAAAATAAAAGCTAAATGGCCTCAAAGACCCTTGGCTTGTCGAGTGGATGAAGCGGCCGGCATGAGCTTATGTAGATTGGTCTTGCACAGGGAGACTGAGATAGTATCCTTTCATTTTTTCAAAATTGTTGAAGCATAGATCAAGACTTTAGAGAGTGAAGGAGGAGGAAAGTGAAAATGGAAGGGAGTGAAGAGTGAATGGGGAGTGGGTGAGAAGGGGAGAGGGGTGTTTTAAATAGAAATTTTCAGCTTTGGTACATCCCCACGCCCATGTCTCATGGGCATGTTGTGTCCACGGCCATATTTCACGGCCATGCTATGGTTCAATCGTCTCTCCCACGCCTAGTAATTAGGTTTCCACGCCCGTGTTGGGTCAACAATGTTTGGCCACTGCCGCATCGCACGGCCCTTGGTGTTTGGTTGGAGCCCGTTGAAGATATTTTTTCCATCCTTTATCGTACTATCTCTGCCATGCCAGTACTAATGTAACACCCTAAATTTGGGCCTAGAAGGTCTGGGCCCATTGGGCCTTGGCCATGGGAGCGTTTCAAAATTTTTGGGATTATGAGAATGACATTATTTCAATTTGGGCATGTTAGGAAGATAATTTTGGAAGGTTTGGGGGCATCTATGAAGTCCCGGGATCAAACTTGGGCTTTATGAAAATTTTGGTTTTAGGTGAATAAAACCCTGAGAGCTAGTAAGTAGGCTTTAAGAATAAAATGTGGAGAAAAATGACACAAAAAGAGCTTGTGGTGTAGTGGCAAAGTGACGCCACATAAGAGACAAGGGGATGACTTCAAATACTGAGTAAGAAGCAGACTTAAATAAGGACACTTAGGGGCCAAGTAAAGCATTCTAAAGTCTATATAAACACCTTAAGTGTATCCTGAAAGGAGGTGATGAGCTAGGCTAAGGAGCCGAGCCGGAAAGGTCAGACTTGTGGGAATCACTCGAAGATAGCCAGTGGATCCATCTCAAGAAGCTAGAATTCTACTCAAGACGGTAGATTTCTCCTTCAATTCCTCTAGGGGGTTTTAGGGATTCCTTATGTTTTGTTTCATCTTTTCTCTTGAGATGTTTTCTTTATTTGTATGAACTAAACCCTTTAGATACCTGAAGGAGATGAAACCTAGATGAATCTTGTTATTGATTTCTGAATTATATGATAAATACTTAGTTTGTTCTTAATTATGCATGCTGAATCCAAATCTGATGCGCTTAGTTGGAGGAGGAATAGACCCTGCTTAAGAGTAGATCTATATAGTTAAGCGGAGTTGATCGCACACCTAGAGATAGGGTGACGAGATTTTGCCGGATTAGGGTGAAACTTAATATGGGAGTCCATAGATCGATTTACTACTATTCTAGGGGGTTATTATAAGAGAATGAGAGTTCCACTAATTAACCTAGGGTTAGACGTTATTAGCTTCGAGAGAGGGTTTAATATACGTTAGGGAGTCTTACGGATCAAATTAAGTGAATAAATCATATGGTTCAGTGTTAAATAACAAGTGAAGTCTAGGTGGATTCTTCCTGAAGGTATCGTCATAATCAATTAAGTTTTCTTCAAGTTATTTCCCAATTCATTCTTTTTGTCTTTGCGTCTTTAGTTTAATAGTCGTTAAACTAGATTAAATCAACCAATCACTCCATATTTTAGGCTAAATAATAAAAAGAAAGTTAGTATTAGTACTTTTAATTCTTTTGGGTTCGACAATCTGTTCTTGCCTAAGCTATACTACTGTTCGATAGGTACACTTGCCTTAAGTTGTTGTCAGAGTTAGTTTCAAGGTTCGATCATTCTCTTTATAAATTTTCAAGCTCTGATTTCAGCGATCAAGTTTTTGGCGCTGTTGCCAGGGAACTAAAATATTAAAAAGCTCTATTTTTATTACTTTAGCCACTATTTTTATTTTTATTTCTCAATTTATTTTATTTTATAATTTTTACTAATTTTCTTTCTTTCTTTCTTTCTTTTCCAGTAGGTACTTCTAGTTTATGACTAGAAGGAACCCAAGAGGACCACTAGTATATGATAGTGATATCGAAGCTACCGCGCGTAGGAATCGCAAAGAAATCAGACGAGCCATAAATTACACAGAGGAAGATCAAGAAGACAGATCCAATCCTATTAAAGGGATGGACGATAATAACCCACTAGCACCTGATGTGCGAGAAAATAAAGCTCCACGTACAATGTTTGATTATGCTAAATCGCATTTGACAGGAGAGGAATCGAGTATTCTTAGGCCTACTATAGTCACTAATAATTTTGAACTAAAGGCTAACACAATACAAATGATTCAACAGTTTGTTCAATTTGATAGTTTGCAGGACGAAGATCCAAACACTCATATAGCTAATTTCTTAGAGTTCTGTGATACCTACAAAATAAATGGCGTTTCTGATGATGCCATACGTCTTTGGTTATTTCCCTTTTCATTAAGGAATAAAGCCAAACAGTGGTTGTACTCGTTACCACGAGGGTCAATTACTACATGTGTAACACCCCAAACCCAGCCCATATGCCATGACCGAATCTGGTATGCTATGGGATGAATGTTGAAAATTTTGCTTTGAAGGGTTTTGAAAATCACAGTTTATTTTAATTGATTGGTCATTAGTTGTGACATTTTTGAAGAAACCTCAACATTTGCGTTGAACATGCTGGAAAAACCCATTTTCCTTTCACTTTATAATTAAGACTTTGAAAACATAAGTTCATAAGATGTAACATAAAAAAAATATAGTTCGATAACCTAAGTTATGGAGGCCTTATTACAAAAATAATCCCAAAATTGAAATGTAAAGAAAAACCGAAAATAGCCTATGAAGATAAAAGACTTGATGGCCCCTCGAGTCCGCCTCGGCTCCCATGTCCATGATCTACTGCTCATCTGAAAAGTTGGGAAAAATAAAAGGGTGAGTCACCACGACTCAGTGTTCAAATCCCGAAAACACATAAAAGCCTTGAGGCCCACAAACACATTATGGTCCTTGGCCCATACACAATGGCAATGAATATTTACATGCAAAGATGTCCCTCCAAACCTAAGAATCCATCCTCTACACACTCCCGCACCAACCATCACACCGTGGGATTTCTACAATCAACCCTCCATCCGCTACACACCATATCGACAATTTGTCTTTTGTCATAAAGATGATCACTATGTGACCTATGTGGTTTCACCCATCGCCATCATCGACCATAATAATATATTGTAGTATTTAGACAGCTGTGCTGCCTATCATAAAGAACGATCACTGTGTGACCTATGTGTCAAAGCCACCGATCGCTATGCGACCTTCTTTCCCTTCATCATATCAATCTCATCCCATGCATACATACATGCAAGAATCAGAACATTATACTATCTAAACAGATCACAGACTTTCACATACTCTGATACACATAGAGAAGTTTCTATGATTACGTATCTGGCATCCCTTGCCTACCCTTTCTGGGTAATACGACTGTTCATAGAGCCTCATTTTCTGACTTTTAGCCCATAACATACATATAATACAGATTAACTATTGTGATAGAGATCTACACACCTGATTACTGACAAGACGATACTGTCTAAGTGGACACTATCAGTAGCCGCTACGACTACAAACAGTCTAAGGTTTTGTTCTTAAGCCGATCCACAACCTGGTGGCCAATCCCGAACTGTTGACATCGCTCGCTTCTTAAACTTAGGGATTGGTTTAACAAATCCCCTCCTTCGCCTGATCGATATTTGATTCCATCAAAAGACCTTATCAGTTGCTACCATCATAACATATGGTTAAGATCACAATCATGATAGCGAATCTAACGAAATCTAAAGAGAACCCTTACCTTGAAATCCCGAAAAGAGAGGTATGAGGTTCAAAGACTAGCAGTTTTGGCTTTTAGATCTACGCGATCTAATTCACTTCTCGAATGTCGCCCAACACGTAGACACATGAAACCAACAATCCATTAGCCTTTCGGCTTTATCTTCTAAAAATCGAAAGAGAAAGAAAAAAGAAAAAAATAGATCAGAAGAAATCGGCACCTACCTTTACAGAGAATTCGACAACCCCTTGAAGATTTCGGCTTAATGGAGAAATTGGCACAAGAGGAAAAAGAATGAAGAAGAGAGTGAAATAAGAGGTTTCGGTTTCTGAAGAAATAAAAAAAGATTGCAGAGATTGACTGGGGTTTCGACTTGTAAAAGAGAATATAGAATGAGAGAAAAGATTAAGAGAATGGGGTTCAAATGCTAGAATTGAAGAGATATCCCCCCTAATTAAAGAGAATTTAGCACCTACCTCTCAAAAGTCGAAAATGCCCCTTCCTTGAACTAAAACTAATCAATTAATGAAGGAAATTTCGGCACCCCTCTGGCATATTGAAACTGATTTCTTCCCCCCTCCAAGAGATGGAAATTCAGCCACCACAGGCTTTTTAGCAGATAACTCCTATCCCTTCTCCCTTATCTTTATCCATTCACACCTCCAAAAGAGGCCTAAATAACACCACCTCTTCCTTCCTTTATCGACACATTATCCACATTATCTAAGTCATTTAATCCCTCCTAATTTTAAGCCTTATTGCCGTCCCACTTGCTCCTCCTTTAAGTGCTGAAATTGGCCCAAATACATGGGCTCCAAGCGGCCATAACTTGGGCCTCTTCACCTACTAATGACGCCACCTTATAGTTCCTTTGCAGCGCCCATTGCTACTGGGCCACAAGTCCATTTTGTAATTTAAACCACAAAACCATCTTTTAAACCCTATAGTGTCCAAAAAAAAAAATTTAACCAAGGCCTCGGCCCTATCCTAAGCCCAATCTGGACCCCTAACACTCTAATTAACACATTACACATAACCACACATTAAACGCACAGGCCCCTTAATTTAGGATGTTACAGTTCTACCCCCTTAAAGAAATTTTGGCCTCAAAATTACCTGATCAGAATAGATGCGGTACTACCGCCACATCGTCTCCTCTGGTTCCCATGTAGCCTCCTCAGAACTTTGATTCCACCATAGAACCTTAACCAACGGAATCGTCTTCCTTCGCAACACTTTGACATCACGATCCAAGATTTCCATTGGTTCCTCTTCAAAGGATAGGTCAGTTCTTACCTCGATTTCCTCCACAGGCACCACATGAGACGGATCTGAATGATATCGTCTCAACATAGAAACGTGGAATACATTGTAAATCTGGCTTAGATCAGAAGGTAGCTCTAGCTGATAGGCTACCGGCCCCACTCGTTTCAACACCCGATAAGGTCCGATAAATCTGGGACTTAATTTACCCTTCCGTCCAAACCTCAGCACTTTCTTCCATGGCGACACCTTCAAGAACACCTTGTCACCCACTGCAAACTCTATGTCCTTACGCTTCAAGTCTGCATAGGACTTCTATCGGTCTGACGCTTCCTTTAGTCGAGCTCGAATTAACTCAACCTTCTCTTCTGTCTCGGTAACCAACTCGACCCAAAATTCGACGATCCCCTAATTTCGTCCAACAGGTAGGAGTATGACACTTTCACCCGTACAATGCTTCATAGGGCGTCATCTGAATACTAGACTGGTAGCTGTTGTTGTAAGCAAACTCTGCCAATGGTAAAAACTCTTCCCAACTACCTCCGAAATCAATGACACATCCCCTTAACATGTCCTCTAAGATCTGAATTACCCACTCAGACTGTCCATCTGTCTGAGGATGAAATGCTGCACTAAAATCTAACTTCGTACCCAACGCTTGATGCAAAGCCTTCCAGAATCGCGACGTGAACCTCAGGTCCCTGTCCGATATGATTAATACTGGTACCCCATGCAACCTCACTACCTCATTGATATAACCTAGCCAGACTTCGCAGAGAAATCGACCCGTACTGGTATGAAATGAGCATATTTCGTCAAGTGATCAACAATCACCCAGACTGAATCTTTCTTAGTAGGCGTGATGGGTAACCCACTAACAAAGTCCATTGTGATCCTTTCCTACTTCCATTGTGGAATCTTCACTGGCTGCAACAACTCTAATGGTAACTGATGCTCCGCCTTTACCTGTTGACAGGTCAAACACTTACTCACCAATTCAGTTACCTCACGCTTCAAGCCCGGCCACCAAAATTGATCCCGTAAATCCCGATACATCTTACTCCCTCCGGGGTGCATAGCGTATGAACTTCCATGCGCTTCTTGCAAAATCCTATGCCTCAATTCTGGATCTTTTGGCATGCAAACTCTCCCTTGAAAACATAACAGTCCTTCCTCATTCATACTGAAGTCCGTCGATCCATCACTTGATCCTACATGAAACTTCTCCTTTAGCAACTCATCGATCTCTTTGCTTCTCCTTAACTCGATCGACCCAAGAGGGTTTCACTTGAAGTTCAGCCAATAAGCTCCCATCATCATACAAACTAAGGTGAGCAAACATTGCCCTTAAGTCAGAGATTACTTTACGACTTAAGGCATCCGCCACCACATTAGCTTTACCCGGATGGTACTCGATCGAGCAATCATAATCCTTTAACAACTCGATCCACCTCCTCTGCCTTAAATTCAACTCCTTCTGGGTCAAAAGGTATTTTAGGCTTTTATGATCTGTATAAATAATAGATTTCTTCCCTTACAGATAATGTCTCCAAATCTTTAAAGCAAAAACCACCACCGCCAACTCCAAATCATGGGTGGGATAATTTGCTTCGTGCGGTCTTAACTTTCGAGATGCATATGCAACAACCTTTCCATCTTGCATCAACACGCATCTTAGTCCCGTGTGTGACGCATCACAGTAAATCACGAATTCCTTTCCAGCCTCCGATTGAATCAATACCGGAGCCTCCGTCAAAATCCTTTTCAACTTCTTGAAACTCTCTTGCTGCTTACTAGACCAAATAAACGGAACTCCTTTCCATAATAACTTAGTCAATGGTGCCGCGATTGAAGAAAATCCTTTAACAAACCTTCGATAGTACCCGACTAGACGAAGAAAACTCTAAATTTTTGCCACAGACCTAGGCAGCTTCTAATCCAACACCGCTTTAATTTTTTGAGGGTCAACCCTAATCCCCTCTGCCGACACAACGTGGCCTAGAAAAGTAACTTCACTTAGCCAAAATTCGCACTTACTGAATTTGGCATACAACTGCTTCTCCCTCAAAATCTACAAAATCACTCGCAGATGTGAATCATGCTCCTCTTCCGATCTTGAGTAAACCAAGATATCATTTATAAATACCACGACAGACTGATCCAAGTAGGGTTGGAACACTCGGTTCATCAAATCCATAAGCGCCGCTGGTGCGTTAGTCAACCTAAATGGCATTACCAAAAATTCATAATGGCCATAACGGGTCTTGAAAGCTGTCTTATGAATATCGGATTCTTTGACCTTAAGCTGATGGTATCCTGATCTCAAATCTATCTTTGAGAACACTGACACCCCTTTCAGTTGATCAAACAAGTCATCAATCCTTGGCAACGGATACTTGTTCTTGATAGTCAACTTGTTCAGCTGACGGTAGTTAATGCACATACACATTGATCCATCCTTCTTCTTAACAAATAACACCGGTGCTCCCCAAGGCGACACACTTGATCAAATAAATCCTTTGTCTAACAACTCTTGTATTTATGCTTTCAACTCTACCAACTCCTTTGGCGCCATCCTATATGGAGCGATAGACACTGGTGCTATTCCCGGAAGAAGATCGATACCAAACTCCACTTCACGATTCGGAGGTAATCCCGAAACCTCTTCTGGGAAAACATCAAAAAATTCATTCACCATCCTAATGTCCCCAATAGTTAGGTCCTTGGCTTCCAGAGCCCGAACAAACATTAATACCGCCACGCATCCTTTTCTCACCATCCTTTCTGCTCTTAGGGCAGTCACCACATTCGACAAACAGTTCCCCCTTTCTCATATCACTAACACTTCACCACTTTTGGGGGTTTTAACACCATACGCTTGGCTGTACAATCTACATTAGCTTGGTACTTCACCAGCCAATCCATGCCTAAAATTAAATCAAACTCCCCTAACGATAATTCCATCAGATCAGTCAGGAAAACTATTCCCTGAACTTCTAAGGGTACCTCCCGATAGAGTTTATCTACTACCATAGATTGTCCTAATGGGCTAATTACAGTCATTGCCCTAGGGGTAATCTCGGAATCTAAACTTAAAGTTCCAAACACACTACTTGTAACATATGAATGTGTTGACCCAATGTCAATCAATACAGTGTAAGGAAAACCAAATATTAAAAACGAATCGGTTATAACATCCGGTGCGTCAGACTCATCATGACGTCTGGCAGCATAGACTAACCCCGACTGTCTCGCATCAGTGTTTCCTGCCCCTCGGCCTGGTGTTCCACGGCCCCGACCGAAACCGTTACCACCTCTAGCTGGACCACGACCCCTCTGAGGCTGTTGACCTCCTCTACCTGGCTGAGCATTTCCCTACCCTAAGGGTCCTACATCACTCCGCGGCTGTGGACAGTCCCTAATCTGATGGTCCAAAGACCCACACCTAAAGTACTTTCCACTGCCTGCCTAACACTTACCTACATGGAATTTACCACAGCGAACACACCTCCGTGTCTGGTTAGCAGCAGGTCTCTCCATTCGGTTTGGCCGATCGACCTAGGTTTTTTCTGAGTACGCCTAGCTGCTTCTGACGATCCAAAATCCCTCCTACTTTCACTTTTATCTTTATCTCGATTCATCTTTTCCGTTCGCTTTACCTCCTCAGCTATCTTAGCCTTCTCCACAAGCACAACAAATTCCCTCTCCCGCTGTGGAGCTATCAAAACATGTAAATCATCCTTCAGACCATCTTCAAATCGAACACACCGTTCATGTTCTGTGGCCACTATCCCTCTATCACAACGACTCAAGCATAAGAATTCTGCTTCATACGCCGCCATCCCAAAACCAGTTTAGAAATGCTCTACGCTGCGCGTCCACATAACTCGTTCCAATGTACTTACTTTGGAACACCGTTCTGAAGTAATCCCAGGTGATACGGTCAGCCACTGTACAATCATTAACCGTAAGCCACCATTGATAAGCTTCGTCTCAGAGAAGGGACACTACTCCTTTCAGCTTCTCTTCTTCCGTAAAATCTAGATCATCTATTATGCGTTCGACCGCCTCCAACCAATACTCAACTGTACTCGGGGCAATACCAGAAATTCCCCTAAACAATTCTGCCCCATTAGCTTTAAGTCGCTCCGACATAGATTTTTGGGGGCCTGTGCCTATGCCTACCCCAACAACCTTCTCTAACACCCTCAACATCGCCTGAGATACCGCATCATCTCTAGCACTCTGATCCTGAAATTTCACCTCCACAGCTGGTGGCACTAGTACCTCATTCCACGACTCGTGACCAGACCCTATAGATTCTGACACAGCAATCCTGCCTCTACCTCGGCTACGCACACCACGTCTTCTAGTGCTTATTCTACCAATTCACATTTATCTGATTGGGAATTTTATGAATTATTAATTTCTTCCACTGATTAATAACGAACAATCTTATGGAAAGTAGTTTAACAGTAGTTCTTTCAAATTTGAACTCTATCTATAAGGTTCAGTTCTCAAGTCTATATTTCCTAGCTCTAGAATCCACATACATTCAACCATCACACATCAACATACAAGTAGCATCCATGAACTCACATTATCACATAAGGGTATTTTTGCCATTTCACTACCCAAGGGTACTTTCGTAATTTTATCCTACAGAGGTATTTTCATAATTTTCCAAAATAGGGTATCATGGTGATTTTACAAAATAGGGGTATTTTGGTAATTTTGCAATCTGGGGGTATTTTAGTAATTTTGCCAACCGGGGGTATTTTAGTAATTTTTACAAAAAGTAGAAATATAAGTAATTGTACAAAAATAGGGTGGCTGGTCCCTTTCGGGTTTTAACTATAAGTTTTGGCCCGTCAACAAGCCCTCTCGGTTGAGTGAACAAATACTACGCACCAGGTAGGATTCCAGCAAAGAGGAGGTGAGCCACTAGGGCCGCTTAAATACCAAGCTCTCCTTGGATCCAATCCTAGACATTCGTATGCCTGTTACCACACCCTAACCCTGTGACTTGTTCACAGACATGTTTAATTAGAAATTAAGTCTTATGAGATTTGAAGAATTATTTATACTAAACCTAAAGTCCATAAACTCTAGCATACTATCCTATGTCCCTAGAGAGCCCATCAAGCCCAACATGCATATCACATAATGAGTTTAGAATACTTACCTACGTGGATCGGGTGCCGGTAGACTCGAAGGCCATATCTCAACATTTTTCTCAAACTTACATCACTTTTACAAATCACCACTAGACCCATTTCACAGCCCAAATTTTGAACTGGGCTCTGATACCAAAATGTAACACCCCAAACTCGGTCCATACGTCATGACTGGATCTGGTATGC
Source organism: Gossypium rotundifolium (assembly GCA_025506655.1). NCBI lineage: Eukaryota > Viridiplantae > Streptophyta > Magnoliopsida > Malvales > Malvaceae > Gossypium > Gossypium rotundifolium. The sequence continues at coordinate 150,770,266 of CP106724.1, forward strand.
TACTGGTTGAATGTTGAAAACTTTACTTTGAAGGGTTTTGAAAATATCAGTTTATTTTAACCGATTAATCATTAGTTATGACATTTTTGAAGAAACTTCAACATTTGTGTTTAACATATTGGAAAAACCCGTTTTCCTTTCACTTTATAATTAAGACTTTGAAAACATAAGTTTATAAGACATAACATAAAAAAAATATAGTTCGATACCATAAGTTATGGAGGCCTTATTAGAAAAATAATCCCAAAATTAAAACATAAAGAAAAACCGAAAATAGCTTATGAAGATAAAAGACTTAATAGCCCCTCGAGTCCGCCTCGGCTCCTATGTCCATGATCTACTGCTCATCTCAAAAGTTGGGAAATCCTGAAAACACATAAAAGTCTTGAGGCCTGCAAACACATTATGGTCCTTGGCCCATACACAATGGCAACAGAATATTTACATGCAACATGTCCCCTCCCAAACCTAAGAGTCCATCCTTTACACACCCCCATACCAACCATCACACCGTGGGGATTTCTACAATCAACCCTCCATTTGCTACATACCATATCGACAACTGTGCTGCCTGTCATAAAGACCGATCACTATGTGACCTATGTGGTGAAGCCACTGATCGCCATGCGACCTTAATAATATATTGTGGTATTTCGACAGCTGTGCTACCTATCATAAAGACCGATCACTATGTGACCTATGTGGCAAAGCCACCGATCGCTATGCGACCTTCTTCCCCTTCATCATATCAATCCCATCCCATGCATACATACATGCAAGAATAATAACATTATACTATCTAAACAGATCATAGACTTTCACAAACTTCGACACATAGAGAAGTTTCTATGATTACGTAGCTGGCATCCCTTGCCTACCCTTTTTAGGTAATACGACTATTCATACAGCCTCATTTTTTGGCATTTAGCCCATAACATATATATAATACAGATTAACTAGTGTGATAGAGATCTACACACCTGATTACTGACAAGACGATACTATCTAAGTCGACACTATCGAGAGTGCCTACGATTGCTAACAGATCTAAGGTTTTGTTCAAGTCTAGTCCACAACCCGGGCCAATCCCGAATCACGACACCGCCGCTTAAACTTAGGGATTGGTTTAATGATCCAATCCCCTCCTTAGCCTGATCGATATTTAATTCCATCAAAAGACCTTATCAGTTGCTACCATCATAACATATGGTTAAGATCACAATTTCGATAGTGAATCTAACGAAAATTTAAAGAGAACCCCTTACCTTGAAATCCCGAAAAGAGAGATATGAGGTTTAGAGACTAGCAGTTCTGGCTTTTAGATCTACGCGATCTACTTCACTTTTCGAATGTCGCCCAACACGTAGTCACATGAAACCAACAATCCATTAGCCTTTCGACTTTGTCTTCTAAAAATCGAAAGGGAAAGAAAAAAGAAAAAATAGATCAGAAGAAATCAGCACCTACCTTTACAGAGAATTCGATAATCCCTTGAAGATTTTAGCTTTATGGATAAATCAACACAAGAGGAAAAAGAATGAAGAAGAGAGTGAAATAAGAGGTTTCAGCTTCTAAAGAAATAAAAAAAAAAAAGATTACAAAGATTGACAGGGGTTTCAGCTTGTAGAACAGAATAGAGAATGAGAGAAAAGATTAAGAAAATAGGGTTCAAATGCCAGAATTGAAGAGGTATCCCCCTAATTAAAGAGAATTTCAGCACCTACCTCTTGAAAGCCAAAAATGCCCATTCCTCGAACTAAAACTAATCAATTAACGAGGGAAATTTTGGCACCCCTCTGGCATATTGAAACCGATTTCTTCCCCCATCCAAGAGATGGAAATTTGGCCACCACTGGCTGTTCAGCAGATAACTCCTATTCTTTCTCCCTTTTCTTTATCCATTCACACCTACAAAAGAGGCCTAAATAACACCACATCCTCCTTCCTTTATCAGCACATTATCTACATTATCCAAGTCATTTAATCCCTCCTAATTTTAAGCCTTATTGCCATCCCACTTGCTCCTCCTTTAAGTGCCGAAAATGGGCCAAATACATGGGCTCCAAGTGGCCATAACTTGGGCTTCTTCACCTGCTAATGACGCTACCTTATAGTTCCTTTGCAGCGCCCCTTGCTACTGGGCCACAAGCCCATTTTGTAATTTAAACCATAGATACCATCTTTTAAACCCTATAATGTCCAAACAAAAAATTTAACCAAGGCCTCGACCCTATCCTGAGCCCAATCTAGACCCCTAACACTCTAATTAACACATTACACATAACCACACATTAAACGCATAAGAACCTTAATTCAGGATGTTACAACATGGGACCAAATGACCAAAATTTTTTATTAAAATATTTTCCACTGACCAAAATGGCCAAATTACGGAATGATATCTCTTCTTTTGTGCAGATGGATTTAGGAACATTATACGACGCATGGGAGAGATACAAGGATCTCTTGAGGAGGTGTCCACACCATGGTCTACCCTTGTGGCTACAAGTCCAAACTTTCTATAACGGTGTAAACCCCTGAACGAGGCAACTAATTGATTCAGCCGCCAGTGGAACCATGAACAACAAAACTCCTGTAGTAGCTTACGAGTTCATTGAAGAGATGTCACTGAATAACTATCAGTGGCAAGTTACAAGGACAAACCTGAAAAAGTTAGCCAGAGTTTACAACCTCGATGCAGTGACCATGTTATCAACACAAGTAGAGATGATGAATAAAAAGCTTGATAGTTTGTGTTCTTCGCAGGTACATCTAGTCATGCAGTGCAACGCAAGTGGAACTATGGTGAATCTTGAGTACCCACCCTACCAACCGGACGCAGAGAGCGAACAGATGAACTATATAGGTAATAATTATAGATCCAATAATAATCCTTATAGTAACAGCTATAATCCAGGTTGGAGGAACCACCCAATTTTTTCATGGGGAGGCCAAGGAAATCAAGGAAATCAAAGACAACAACCTCCTCTAAATTTTTAAAATTAGCCATACCCGTAGAAGAAGAAGCCAAACCTCGAAGAGATGCTGACAAAATTCATGGAAAACATAAAAAATCGCTTCCAATAAACTGAGAAAAAAATTAAAAGCAACAAGAGCCAAGTCGGGGAACTTACTAAGTCAGTCAAGGAAGCCACTAATGCAGTCGAACAACTCGCAAAGCTAATGTCAGAACAACCGCAAGGCCGGCTACCAAGTAACACTGAGATTAACCCGAAAGAACAAATCCAAGCCATCACAACTGATGACAATAAAAGAGAAGATGAATCCAACTCAGTACAAGAAAATGAGAGAGACAAAGGTAAGATAGAGATAACACAAGAAAAGTAAAACCGATAATCAAGGAGTACCAACCTCACATACCTTATCTCGAAGTAATAAAAAGAGACGATTCATAGGAATAGTTCGGTAAGTTTTTTAAACTCTTAAAGAAATTACATATTAACTTACCTCTTCTTGAAGCTCTTTTTTAGATGCCAGGATCGAAGAAATTTTTAAGATAGCTCTTGACTAACAAACACAAATTAGACGAAGAGCACTACGTGGAATTGAACGCAGCATGCTCAGCAATGTTACAGAATAGACTACCACGAAAGCTAAGAGATCTAGGGAGTTTTACAATTCCATGTTTAATTGGTAGTTTAGCTATTGATAATGCATTAGCTGATTTAGGGGCAAGCATAAATGTCATGCCTTACACATTATTCAAACGACTAGGTCTAGGAAAGCCCAAATAAACTAGGATGAGTATACAATTAGCTGATAAAACTGTTAGAATTCTTAGGGGCATTATCGAAGATGTTCTTGTCAAAATCAATAAATTTGTTTTCCCAATAGATTTTGTTGTCTTAGATATGGATTAGGATAATACAATCCCCTTAATTTTAGGAAGACCTTTTCTAGCAACTACCAAGACTAAAATTGATGTTGCCACAAGAGAACTCATACTTTGTGTAGGTGACGAATCAATCAATCTTCAAGCTATTGACTCGGCCAGGACAACAATCGATGAAGGTAAAAAGGTCAATACAGATGATAAACAAATTGTTCAACCTTTATTACAGGAAACACCACAAAGACACAACCCTGAGCCGACTCATAGATCCCAAATCGACAAAGAAGAACCAGAACTGCATGAAGTAAAACCAGAGGAACCCCTAGAAGAGCTCGTAGGAACATCCAATCACTTTAAAATACGAGACCAGGTACTATTAGACAAAGTAGATCTGCACATCATCACATCAGGCCTGAAGGAAAAGGGAGAAACCCTTCATAAGGTATACAATATCTTCCCACACAGAATAGCCTAGGTAAGCAACCCAACATTCAACTCTTTTGAGGAAAACACTTCTCGACTTCAACTTTGTCAAGAAAATAGAACTTTAAGCAAGAGGGGAGATATCCAAACCTTTAAACCTCCCTGATTCAAGCACAAGGAAAATTCTAGCTTAAGACTATAAACGAGCGCTTCTCGGGAAGTAACCTGAGCACTAACCCTACTTCTTTTTACATTTGTTTTCTTCTCTTTCTTTTTCTCTTTGTAGCTTAACCAAAAGTACAGATTTCTGGGACACACGTCCTTACACACGGCCGTGTCCTTGGCTGTATGGACCAACGAAATCCCTGTACTGACATAGCGAAGGTTGTGTGAATCAAATCCCAACCACTTTTTGACGTCACGGATCCAACCACTCCCCCATGGGCACCAGTAAATTAGCACGACTGTGCTCTATAACCGTGTGAAGCCACTGACTTATCAGACATAGGACAAACACGCCCATGCTACCCAACCATGCTAACACACTACCGTTTTAGAAACGGGCGTGGTACTTAGAAAACGGGCGTGAGAGAGCAAACACGCCTAGACACATGACCGTACGATGTGGCCATGTAATTTAACACACCCTCGGTCCACGAGTGTTGGAACGTGCCAGATTTGAGACCCTATTCAAAACCCCATAGCCCTCCTCATTCTCCTCTCATTCTTCTTCCTTCGTTTTCTTACTTTCTTTAAGTGTCCATACTCTTGAGCTACACTAAAATCATGCCGAAGAAGCGTAAGAAGGCAAGCATTGTCTCCTTAAAAAATATCCCAACACATAAGTTCATGCCGGCTGTTTCATCCAAACACCAGGCCAAGGGTCTTTTTGACCATTTAAAATTTTCTTTATGTTTATTTTCCCCTTTATCCTACTTATCTATAATTCTCTTCTGCTTAATATATTTTAAATTCTCTTAATTTCTTAGTTTTTGGTTCTAAAGGCTACATGGAAATTACGCACCACAGCCTTAGAGGTCACACCCACCTCACGAACCATCCAACAATAAGGACTCCTTAGCCTATTAATCTTTTTTTTTTCAATTTCATTTTTCTTTTTAGTCTCCTTCTCTTTATTTTCTTTGTCTTTAATTATAACATTAGTATATTATTAATATTTCTTTAGATTTCTTGGCTATATCTTTGCAGACTACCCAATTTCTTTATCTAGCACAAAGATCATCGGTAGACACCCCACTAGGCCCATAGAAAACGCCACCACTGCCTCCTCCACCTACTTTCTACCATGAACTCTGCCAACTCCCGGGATCATCCACAATTCAAGAAGTGTTACTTCTCCCCTTCTCTTTTTATTACATAATTGTTTACCTATCTTTGTACATTAAGGGCAATGTACATCTTAAGTGTCGCGGGGTAAAAGTACCTAACTTTTTCCATTATTCTAAAATCCTGAATTTTAGTCTTGTTCCTAAGAAATTTCCTCATATTATCAATTAGGGTGAAATTTCTAATGATTTATGATTTTTATTGATATGTTTTGGATTAAGTCATTGATAATTGTGCATTGATGATTTAAACTTTAAGATACTAGAGAATCAAGCATGATAAATCTATTTTTCAAGAATAAAAAACAAAATTTAAGTTGTTGAACTGAATTTGAATATTACCTTAAAGTTTGAAATTTATAGGGATTGATGCCAAATACCCATAATTTGTGTGAGATTTTGAGCCTTATAGAGCATATATTCTTTTTCATGCTCACATTATTGATTATGAGTGTGTCAACACTGAATTATTATTCTAGAACTTGCCTTGATTATACATGTTGAGACCACATTAATGATTTGATATACTGAGATGATAAAGGCACCTAGGTTTTAACCTATTCACTCCACTAAAAAGCTTACCTAGATAATTAACCCCTAGTGAACCCCGTTGATCTTAACAATTACCCGCTTAATATTAACCCAAAACCCTTTGTATTTGTTATCACCATTCTTTTTGACTACCCTTCTATAGAGAATTGAATTGATCAGTTACCAAATTAGTTTATTTCAGTTGATAAAGTTCTTTCTTTATTATGTATTTACTTAGTTTGTTCTTTAAAAAAATTGAAGTATATTCAGTATTAGTAGTATAGAAAGTGAGCTTGTGCATTTAAATTTCAATCATCAAAGAAAAATCTCGTATTATTATTAGTTTAAAGTTTCAATTGATGTAATCATTTATTTTCTAGTTCATTTTTTTAGTTAGGTAATTTGTCAATTCGATCTCGATTTTAACCTTCTAATTCAGCCTTTATCCACACCTTTAACCTAAGCCCCGTTACAACCCTATCAAAGACCTTTTGATTTGTGTGTCATCTCATATTACAATGGTGCAGATTTGATTTTCAGGCAAGCCTATGGGATTAACTTTTTAGGTTTGACTTAGAAGTGTTTTCTCTTGAACCTTAAACACATCGAGTGCTTCGAGTGAATCTTTAGTGAGGATGTCTGTAACATCCTGAATTAATGGGCCTTTGCATTTTATTGTGTATTACGTTTAATATGTTAATTAGAGTATTTAAGGGGCTCAGATTGGGCTGAGGCCTTCGTCAAATTGTCTGTTTGGACACTAGAAGGTTTAAAAGATGTTACCTGTGTTTTAAACACAAGTCGGCTTATGGTCCAGTGGCAAAATGGCCCCACTTAGAGAGCAAGGAGGTGGCATCAACTAAGGAGGCCCAAACTCAAGGGGCATGAGGCCCAATTCCTTTAATTTTAATTACCTAAATTTTGGAATATATGTAGGTAAGGTTGGACTGCAATAAGGCTTAAAAATAGGGAGATTTATCTGTTGAATAATATAGATAATTATGTTGATATTAGTTATGAGTAGATTAAGAAGAAAAGATGGGAGTTATCTTCTATAGGCAGAGTTGGCTGAAATTCCAACTTTGAGGGGAGGAGTTGGCTGAAAATCCAACTCTGAGGGGAGGAAGAATAGGTTTTGATATGGCATAAGGGGTGCCAAAATTCCCCATGTTTATCAATTAGTCTCGATTTTTAAAAGAGGGCAATTCCGGCATTTGATAGGTAAGTGCCAAAATTCCCTATAAATAGGAGTGTATCTCTTCAAATTTCTACATTTGAACCCTACTCTTTGTGCCAAAATTCTCAGTCCTTCTCTACACTCTCTATTCTCTTTTCTTTTCTAAAAATTGAAACCTCTAAACTTTCCTCTCATCTCCATAACCAAATACCTTTGTCTATTCCTTTTCTCTCTGTCGATTTCTCTACTAGAAGCCGAAACCTCTTAATTCACTTTATTTTTCCATTCTTTTCCTCTTGTGCCGATTTCTCAATAGACAAGAATTTTCTTGAAGTGTCGATTTCTCTATAAAGGTAAGAACTGAATTCTTTTCTCTTTCAATTTTAAGACTATAGTCGAATGGCTAGTAGATTGATAGGCTATCTTTAGTTTGACTCTTTCGTTAATTGCATGTTCTTGTGGGCGACATTCCGGGAAATCGTAGTAGATGGAATCATTCAGATCTCAAAAAGTCAGAAACCATTAATCTCTAGTATCTTACCGATCTCAAGATCACAAGGCAAAGGAGAGGGTTGGGTCCGTAAACCCAATCCTTAAGTTTAAGAAATGAGCAATGTTCGCTATTCAAGATTGGCCACCAGGTTGTGGACCGGCTTCTGAACAACATCTTACATAGATAGCAGTCGTTTCAGCTTTTGACAGTGTCGACATAGAGGGTGTCGTCTTAACAGTAATAAGGTGTGTAGAATCTTAAAACATAAGTATTTATATATTATATGTATGCTAAGGGCTAAAAGCCGAAAAGAAAGGCTATATGAACAGTCGTATTACCTAGAAGGGGTAGGCATAGGATGCCATGTACGTACCCATAGAAACTTTTCTATGTGATTTGTAGCATGTGAAAGTATGAGATCTGTTAGATGGCTTGATGACTTGTTTCTTGTATGTATGTATGCATGGGATGGGATTGATTGATGGATTTATAGAAGGGGAGCAGGGCCACAAGGCGATCGTGGCTTTGCCACAGTAGCATAGCTGTCGAATGCTATAATTTACTTTTGAGGTTCGCGTAAGCGATCGGTCTATATGATGAAAAGATAGTCATTAATACAATAATGTATTTTTGAGGTTCGCGTGTTTATCGATTATATGATGAAAAGACACCGCCGATATGGTGCATAGCGGATGGAGGGTTGATTGTAGAAATCCCCACGGTGTAACGGTTGGTACGGGGGTGTTTAGAGGATGGACTCTTAGGTTTTGGGATGGGCCATGATGCATGACATAATCTGTTACCATTGCACGTGGGCCAAGGCCCATAATGTGTTTGTGGGCCCTAGGCTTTTATGTGTTTTCAAGTTTTGCACACAGAGTCTTGGTGACTCACCCTATTATTTTTCCCACTCTATAGATGAGCAGTAGACCGTGGACACGGGAGCCGAGGCAGACTCGAGGAGCCATCAAGACTTTCATTATCATTATGAATTATTATTATTGTTTTTTTAATATATTTTTGTAATAAGGCCCCATAACTTAGGTTTCTAATTTATTTCTTACTTGTTTTACTTTATTCTACTTTAATATGTCACATGTTTATAAACCTATGCGTGGGCAAAGTCTTATTGATAAAATGGAATGATAAATGGGCTTTTCAAATCCACTCAACATAAAAGTTTAAGTTTCTAATATTTTTTTTAAAAATAAGACTAAATAAACTTTTAATTTTTTTTAAACCCATCGTGGTAAAGTTATCAAGTATTAAACTCGTAGCATAACAGATCCGGTAATGACGTATGGGTCGAGTTTGGGGTGTTACATTTTTGGTATCAGAGCCCAGTTCAAAACTCCGTCTGTGAAATGGGTCTAGTAGGAATTTATGAAAGTAATATAAGTTGAGAAAGTTTTGAAAGATGTGGCCTTCGAGTCTACCGGCACCCGATCCACCCAGGTAAGTATTCTAACCTTTGATGTGACATGTATAATGGGTTTGATGGGCCTTATGGACGAGACTAGTATGATAGTGATAATGGACCTTAGGTTTAGATTAAACGATACTTCAAACTTCATAAGACTTAATTTTCCTTAATTAAACATATCTGTGGACAAGTCACAGGGTTAGAGTGTGGTAACAGGCATACGCATGTCTAGGATTGGATCTAGGAAGAGCTTGGTACTTAAGCAGTCCTAGTGACTCACCTCCTCTTTTCTAGAATCCTACCTGGTGCGTAGTGACTGTTTGCCTTAGCACGAGGACTTGTTGACAAGTCAAAATTCATAACTAAAACTCGAAAGGGACCAGTACCTTATTTTTGTAAAATGACTTGTATGTCCCTGATTTTGGTAAAATTATTTACAATACCCTAGGTTGAGAAACTTTACCGAGATACCCTTGATTTTGTAAAATGACCAAAATATCCTTATTTGAAAAATTACCAAAGTACCCCTGTTTGAGAAATTACTGAATTACCCCTATTTTGAAAAAACACCAAGAAACCTTATTTTGGAAAATTACAAAAATACCCATGTAGTATAAAATTACAAAAATACCCCTGGGTAGTGAAATGGCGAAAATACCCCTAGGTGATGAATGTAAGTTTGTGGATGTTTACTTGTGTGTTTGATGCGTGTATGTGGTACTCTGCTTGATGTTGATTGATGTGAACTCTAGAATTAGAAAATACAGACTTGAGAACTAAACTTGTAGATAGAATGCGAATTCGAAAGAACTACTGTTAAAACTACTTTCCATAAGACTGTCCGTTATTAATCACTGGAAGAAAGAATTATTAATTCGTAAAAATTTTAATCAGATAAATCGCTAATGATAGAACGAGCACTAGAGGACGTGGTGTGCGTGGCCGAGGTAGAGGCAGGATTGCTGTGTGAGAACACAGGGGTCCGGTCATGAGTCGAGATATGAAGTTCAGTGCCACCACCGTGGAGGCGAGTTTCAAGATCGGGGTAGGAGATGATGCTATATCTCAGGCTATGTTAAGGGTTTTGGAGAGAGTTACTAGAGCAAGCATGGGCACAGGAGCTCGGAAGTCTGTGCCAGAGTGACTGAGAGCCAATGGGGCGGAGGTGTTTAAGGGAATTTTGGGTGTAGCTCCTAGTACAGCTGAGTACTGGTTAGAAGCAATGGAGCAGATCATGGATGATCTCTACTTCACGGATGAAGAGAAGCTGAAGGGAGTGGTGTCTCTTCTTCGGGACGAAGCTTATCAATGGTGGCTTACGGTTACGGAAGGTACTGTAGCTGACCATATCACCTGGGATTACTTTAAGGCAGCGTTCCAGAGTATGTATATTGGAACGAGTTATGTGGATGCACAGCGTAGAGCGTTCCTGAATCTGGTTTAGGAAAGTAGGTTGGTGTCGGCCTATGAAGCAGAATTCTTACGCCTTAGTCATTATGCTCGAGGGATAGTGGCCACAGTGTGAGAGATGTGTTCGTTTTGAGGATGGTCTGAAGGACGATCTACGGGTGTTGATAGCTCTACAGCGGGAGAGGGAATTTGCTGTACTTGTGGAGAAAGCTAAGATAGCTGAGGAGGTCAAGCGAACAAAAAGCTAAACCGGGATAGAGATAGGGGTGGAGGTAAGAGAAACTTTGGATCATCAGGAACAACTAGGAGTAACCAGAAAAGACCTAGGTCGGATGGACTGAGACGTGCTGAAAGACCTGCTGCTAACCAAACACGAAGGTGTGCCCGATGTGACAAATTCCATGCAATAGAGTGTAGGGTGATGATGGTAATTAGCCCATTAAGATAATCTGTGGCAGTAGATAAACTTTATCGGGAGGTGCCCTTAGAAGTTTAGGGAATAGTTTTCCTGATGAATTTGATGGAATTACCGTTCGGGGAGTTTGACTTAATTTTAGGCATAGACTGGCTAGTGAAGTATCAGGCCAATTTATATTGTGCAGCCAAGCGAATGGTGCTAAGAACCCCCGAGGGAGGTGAAGTGTTGGTGATAGGAGAAAGGGGGAATTATCTGTCAAAAGTGGTAACTGCCCTAAGAGCGGAAAGAATGGTGAGAAAAGGGTGTAAGGCAGTTTTAATGTTTGTACGGGCTTTGAAAGCCAATAACCTAACAGTTAAGGATGTTAGGACGGTGAAGAAATTTCTTAATGTCTTCCCCGAAGAGCTTTTAGGATTACCTCCGGATCGAGAAGTGAAGTTTGGAATTGATCTTCTTTCGGGAACAATGCCGGTATCTATTTCTCCATATAGAATGGCACCGAAGGAGTTGGTAGAATTGAAAGCGCAAATCCAAGAGTTATTGGATAGAGGGTTTATTCGACCAAGTGTGTCACCTTGGGGAGCGCCGGTGTTATTCGTTAAGAAGAAGGATGGTTCAATGCGTATGTGCATTGACTATCGTCAATTGAATAAGTTAACCATCAAGAACAAATACCCATTGCCCAGGATTGATGACTTGTTCGATCAGTTGAAGGGGGCCTCAGTCTTTTCAAAGATAGATCCGAGGTCTGGGTATAATCAGCTTAAGGTCAAGGAGGCGGATATTCATAAGACGACTCTTAGGACTCGCTATGGTCACTATGAGTTCATGGTGATGCCATTTGGGTTGACTAACGCACCTACAGCATTTATGGATAAGATGAACCGAGTGTTCCAACCCTACTTGGATCAGTTTGTCGTGGTTTTTATTAATGACATCTTGGTTTACTCAAGATCAAAGAGGAGCATGATTCACATCTACGAGTGGTTCTACAAATTCTGAGGGAGAAGCAGCTTTATGCCAAATTCAGCAAGTGCAAATTTTGGCTGAAGAAGTTACTTTTCTAGGTCACGTGGTGTCGGCAAAGGGGATTAGGGTTGACCCTCAGAAAATTTGGAAGCCGCCTAAGTTAGTGGTGGAGATTTGGAGTTTCCTTAGTTTAGCCAGGTACTATAAAAGATTTGTGGAAGGATTTTTTTATTGCGGCACCGTTGGCTAAGTTGTTATGGAAAGGAGTTCCATTTGTGTGGACTGATAAGCAGCAAGATAGTTTCGAGAACTTAAAAAGGATATTGACGGAGGCTCTGGTGTTGATTCAACCGGAGGCTGGGAAGGAATTCGTGATTTATTGTGACGCGTCACACACGGGATTAGGATGCATGTTGATGCAAGATGGAAAGGTGGTTGCGTATGCATCACTGCAGTTGAGACCACACGAAGCAAACTATCCCACCCATGATTTGGAGTTGGCGGCGGTGGTGTTTGCCTTGAAGATTTGGAGGCATTATTTGTACGGAGAAATCTGTCATTTACACGGATCATAAAAGCTTGAAGTACCTTTTGACTCACAGAGAAGGTGGATCGAGTTGTTAGAGGATTATAACTGCTAGATCGAGTATCATCCGGGTAAGGCCAACGTGGTGGCAGATGCTCTAAGCCGTAAGGTAATCTTTGATTTGAGAGCAATGTTTGCTCACCTTAGCTTGTATGATGATAGAAGTTTACTAGCTGAACTTCAAGTGAAACCCTCATGGGTTAGTCAAGTTAAGGAGAAACAACAGAGTGATGGATTGCTTAGGGGAATGTTGTAGTTGATCTCAAGTGATGAGCCAACGGAATTCAGTATGAATGAGGGAGGATTATTATGTTTCCAAGGGAGAGTGTGCATGCCAAAAGACCCTGAGTTGAGGCGAAGGTTTTTGCAAGAAGTGCATGGCAGTCCATACGCTATGCATCCTAGAGGGAGTAAGATGTATCGAGATTTATGGGAGCAGTTTTGGTGGCCAGGCTTAAAATGAGAGGTTACTGGATTAGTAGGGAAGTGTTTAACCTGTCAGGAGGTAAAGGCGGAGCATCAGTTACCATCAGGCCGGTGAAGATTCCGCAATGGAAGTGGGAAAGGATCACAATGGACTTTGTTGTGGGCTACCTCTCACGCCTACTAGGAAAGATTCAGTTTGGGTGATCGTTGATCGGTTGACAAAGTCCACTCATTTTGTATCGGTTCGGGTCAATTATTCCTTACAAAAGTTGGCTAAGCGGTATATAGCGGAGAATGTAAGGTTGTATGGAGTACCTGTGTCGATTATCTCAGACCGAGATCCTAGGTTTATGTCAAGGTTTTGAAGGCATTACATCAAGCGTTGGGTATGAAATTGGATTTTAGTACAGCGTTTCGTCCTCAGACCGATGTACAGTATGAACGGGTGATTCAGATCTTGGAGGACATGCTAAGGGGTTGTGTCATTGATTTCAAAGGTAGTTGAGAGGAGTTTCTACCATTGGCAGAGTTTGCTTACAACAATAGTTACCAGTCTAGTATTCAGATGGCGCCCTATAAAGCATTATACGGCGAAAGTGTCGTACTCCTACCTATTGGATGAAATTAGGGAACGTCAGATTTTGGGTCCGAAGTTGGTTATCGAGACGGAGGAGAAGATTGAGTTAATTTGGGCTAGACTAAAAGAAGCGTCAGACAGATACAAGTCCTCTGCTATCTGAAGCGTAGGGACATAGAGTTTGCAGTGGGTGACAAAGTGTTCTTGAAAGTGTCGCCATGGATGAAAGTATTAAGATTTGGACGGAAGGGTAAGTTAAGTCCTAGATTCATCGGACCTTATCAGGTGCTAAACGAGTTGGACCAGTAGCGTATTAGCTAGAGCTACCTCCTGAGCTAAGCCAGATTCACGATGTATCTTACGTCTCTATGTTAAGACGATATCGTTCAGATCCATCTCATGTGGTACATGTGGAGGAAATCGAGGTAAGACCTAACCTATGCTTTGAAGAGGAGCCAGTGGAAATCTTGGACCGTGATGTCAAAGTATTACGAAGGAAGAATATACCGTTGGTTAAGGTTCTATGGTGAAATCACGGCTCTGAGGAGGCTACGTGGGAATCAAAGGAAGCGATGCGACAGCGATACCCGCATCTATTCGGATCAGGTAATTTTGAGGACGAAATTTCTTTAAGGGGGTAGAACTGTAACATCCTGAATTAATGGGCCTTTGCATTTGATGTGTATTACGTTCAATGTGTTAATTAGAGTATTTAAGGGGCTCAGATTGGGCCGAAGCCTTGGTCAAATTTTCTGTTTGGACACTAGAAGGTTTAAAAATGTTACCTGTGTTTTAAACACAAGTGGGCTTGTGGCCCAGTTGCAAAATGGCGCCACTTAGAGAGCAAGGAGGTTGTGTCAACTAAGGAGGCCCAAACTCAAGGGGCATGAGGCCCAATTCCTATAATTTTAATTAGCTAAATTTCAGCATATAGGTGGGTCAGGTTGGACGGCAATAAAGCTTAAAACTTGGGAGATTTATCTATTGAATAATATAGATAATTGTGCTGATATTAGTTATGAGTAGATTAAGAAGAAAAGATGGGAGTTATCTGTTGTAGGTAGAGTAGGCCGAAATTCCAACTCTGAGGGGAGGAGTTGGCTGAAAATCCAACTCTGAGGGGAGGAAGAATCGGTTTTGATGTGGCATAAGGGGTGCTGAAATTCCCCATGTTTGTCAATTAGTCTCGATTTTCAGAAGAGGGCAATTTTGACATTTGATAGGTAAGTGCCGAAATTCCCTTTAAAGAGGAGTGTATCTCTTCAAATTCTGGCATTTGAACCATATTCTTTGTGCCAAAATTCTCAGTCCTTCTCTACACTCTCTATTCTCTTTTCTTTTCCAAAAACTGAAACCTCTCAACTTTCCTCTCATCTTCATAACCAAATACCTTTGTCTATTCCTTTTTCTCTCTGTCGATTTCTCTACTAGAAGCCGAAACCTCTTAATTCACTTTCTTTTTCCATTCTTTTCCTCTTGTGCCGATTTCTCCATAGACTGAGATTTTTTGAAGTGCCGATTTCTCTGTAAAGGTAAGAACTGAATTCTTTTCTTTTTCAGTTTTAAGACTATAGCCGAATGGCTAGTAGATTGATAGGCTATCTTTAGTTTGACTCTTTTGTTAATCGCATGTTCTTGTAGGTGGCACTCTAGGAAATCGTAGTAGATCGAATCATTCAGATCTCAAAAAGCCAAAACCATTAATCTCTAGTGTCCTACCGATCTCAGGATCGCAAGGCAAAGGAGAGGGTTGGGTCCGTAAACCCAATCCCTAAGTTTAAGAAACGAGCAGTGTCTACTATTTGAGATTGGTCACTTGGGTTGTGGACCACCTTCCGAACAAAGATCTTAGGCGTATAGCGATCGATCGGCTTCGACAAAGGTTTCGACATAGAGGTGTCGCCTTAACATAATAAGGTGTGTAGAATATTAACACATAATCATTTATATATTATATGTATGCTAAGGGCTAAAAGCCGGAAAGAAAGGTCAGATGAACAATCAGATAACCTGTAAGGGTAGGCATGGGATGCAGTGCGCACCCATAGAAACTTTTCTATGTGATTTGTAGCATGTGAAAGTATGAGATCTGTTAGATGGCTTGATGACTTGTTTCTTGTATGTATGCATGCATGGGATGGGATTGATTGATGGATTTATGGTAGGGGAGCAGGGTCGCGAGGCGATCGTGGCCTTTCCACAGCAAAGACATGGTATCGAATACTATAATGTATTTTGAGGTTCGCAGAATCGATCGGTCTATATGATAGGCAAGATAGTCATCGAATACAATAATGTATTTCGAGGTTCGTGTAAGTTATCGGTCTATATAACAAAAGACACATTTGCCGATATGGTGTGTAGCAGATGGAGGGCTGATTGTAGAAATCCCCATGATGTAACGGTTGGTACGGGGGTGTTTAGAGGATGGACTCTTAGGTTTTGGGATGGGCCATGATGCATGACATAATCTGTTACCATTGCATGCGGGCCAAGGCCCATAATATGTTTGTGGGCCCTAGGCTTTTATGTGTTTTCAAGTTTTGCACACTGAGTCTTGGTGACACACCCTATTATTTTTCTCACTCTATAGATGAGCAGTAGACCGTGGACAAGGGAGCCGAGGCGGACTCGAGGGGCCATCAAGACTTTCATTATCATTATGGATTATTATTGTTTTTTTTTTTGGAATATATTTTTGTAATAAGGACCCATAACTTAGGTTTCCAATTTATTTGTTACTTGTTTTACTCTATTCTACTTTAATATGTCACATGTTTATAAACCTATGTGTGGCCAAAGTCTTATTGATAAAATGGAATGATAAATGGGCTTTTCAAATCCACTCAACATAAAAGTTTAAGTTTCTAATTTTTTTTTAAAATAAGGACTAAATAAACTTTTAATTATTTTTTAAACCCATCGAGGCAAAGTTTTCAAGTATTAAACCCGTAGCATACCAGATCCGGTAATGACATATGGGACGAGTTTGGGGTGTTACAATGCCAATCCTTGTCGGTTTTGAATTAAAGGTAATTATTTAGATAAGGGGAGACGCTTATGTTTTTATGCTACAAATTATGACTTAGAATTGATTGAATCTTTAGGAGTTTTTGAGCTAAATTATCCATGTTTAAATTATCTATGAATTATGATGAGGCATTATTGATAGGAATTATGAATTATGAAAAGTTCGTTTTAATTGTAAGTTGAGAATTTTGCTTGAGGACAAGCAAAAGCTTAAGTGTGGGGGTATTTGATAAACCGTAAAAGTAACATATTTTAACCCCATATTTAGTATTCTTTTGGATAATTTATCCCTTAATTTATGTAAAAAGGTGCTTTTAATCCTTTCTTTTCTTGTTTATACTCAGTAAAGTAGCCACGGACAAAAAAGAACAAGAAACAGGCTTAAAACGGGCCAATTTGGGCCGTAAAGGAAATCGACACGGCCTGGACTTCAAGCCACACGATCGTGCCTCAACAATTAACTAAGACACGGCCATTCCACGATTTACACGGCCTTGCCCCAATCGACAGAATCGAGACACGGCCTGAAAATGATTTACACGGCGTGTACCATGGTCGTGCCCTTGCTGCGGGAGAGAGCAATTCCACTCAGATTTGGATACTTCGAGCCAAAGAAACATTTTCCAAATCTTATTCAAATACCGAGTAAGAAGAAGACTTAAATGAGGACACTTAGGGGACAAGTAAAGCATTCTAAAGTCTATATAAACACCCTAAGTGTATCTTGAAAGGGGGCGGTGAGCTAGGCCAAGGAGCTTTGCCAAAAAGGTCAGACTTGTGGGAATCACTCGAAGATAGCCAGTGGATCCACCTTAAGAAGTCAGAATTCTACTCAAGATGGTGGATTTCTCCTTCAATTCCTCTAAGCGGTTTTAGGGATTCCTTATGTTTTGTTTCATCTTTTCTCTTGAGATGTTTTCTTTATTTGTATGAACTAAACCCTTTAGATACGTGAAGGAGATGAAACCTAGATGAATCTTGTTATTGGTTTCTGAATTATATGATAAATACTTAGTTTGTTCTTAATTATGCATGCTTTATCCAAATCTGATGCGCTTAGGTGGAGGAGGAATAAACCCTGCTTAAGAGTAGATCTAGCATATTTAAGCGGAGTTGATCGTACGCCTAGAGATAAGGTGATGAGATTTTACCAGATTAGGGTGAAACCTAATATAGGAGTCCATAAATCGATTTACTGCTATTCTAGGGAGTTATTATAAGAGAACGAGAGTTCCACTAATTAACCTAGGGTTAGATGTTATTCACTTCGAGATAGGGTTTAATATACATTAGGGAGTCTTACGGATCAAACTAAGTGAATAAATCGTATGGTTCAGTGTTAAATAACAAGTGAAGTCTAGGTGGGTTTTTCCTGAAGGTATCGTCATAATCAATTAAGTTTTCTTCAAGTTATTTCCCAATTCGTTCTTTTTGTCTTTGCATCTTTAGCTTAGTAGTCGTTAAACTATATTAAATCAACTAATCACTCCATATTTTAGGCTAAATAATAAAAAGAAAGTTAGTATTAGTACTTTTAGTTCCTTTGGGTTCGACAATTCGGTCTTGCCTAAGCTATACTACTGTTCGATAGCTACCTTTGCCTTAAGTCATTGTTAGAGTTAGTTTCCAGGTTTGATCATTCTCTTTATAAATTTAAAGCTTTGATTTCAGCGATCAATGACGCCACACAAGGAAGTAAGGGGAACAAGGTTCAAGCCTTGGTGTTGGCATTTCATTTTGATTTATTTTTAAGTGAACTTGGACTTTGGCCCATGGATTTATATTTAGTTGCGCATGATGTTAGACATAAGAAAGTGAGTGGTCTAGTGGCAAGGCGTCATTAAGGGTGCAAGGGAACCTGGGTTTGAATCTCATGATAAGCAGGGGAGTATTTATTTTGCGGATTGGACGGCCAGAGTTTGAGTTGGATTTAAACTCTGCTTATGGAGGGATCCCACATCGGAAAGATAGCAAGAGGGAAGGTGAGAAGCTGGCTATAAATGGAGCTGTCTATGAAGAGAGGAAGCATACCTTGGTGGGCGTTTGGGCATAGGAGCATTCGGAGTGCGGATTAGCTTCAGACTCCTATCAGGTGTGTATTCTCTCTACTCTAGCTGTAGAGCGGCAAATGCCGAAATGCCGGTCACACGGCGATGGTAGCCACATGAGCGTGCGAGTGCACTTGTAGGAGCTTCGACGCGATAGTTGAGGCCAGCTTGAGTGTTCTTGTGCGTTTAGGTTGTTTGGGCCACAATGGGCCGAAAGGGGCCAAGTGGGCCTAAGGGGATCGTAGGCCCATATGAATAAAGTGTATGATTGTGTAGTAGATAGTGAACTAGACTATGGGAATCTTGTATTTGTGGCTAGATTTGGGCTAAGTGGGCCACACGAGCGTATGGGTCCACGTGGGTCGAATAAGGGGCATCGGGCCCATTTATACCGTTATGACCATTTAGGTTATCTGAGTCCCTCAAGGCGGCAGCAGGCCTTTGGAAAGGTTGTTAAATGCGAAATTACCAAAGTACCCTCGATGGGTAAATTACTAAAATACCCCTGGCTTACAAAATTACTAAAATACCCCTGGTTTGCAAAATTATCGAAATACCCATGTTTTGTGAAATTACCAAAATACCCCTGGTTTACAAAATTACCGAAATACCCCTGGTTTGCAAAAAATTATCGAAATACCCTCGATGGGTAAAATGATCGATATGCCCCTAAAGGGCAAGATGACGAAAGCGTCCCTACATGTTATATGGTTATTCTTGTATGTGATTTATGATTATTATGGTATATTTATTATTGTATGATGCATTCATGTGTTATTATGTTTCATGGGAATAGGATTATTAATATGGAGGAAGTGCTAATAGGATCGCTTGGTCGCTTGACAACTGTGGATCCACCGAAGGCTTTTTAGCCACTGAGCAGCCATGATGCACCGATAAGTTAGTGTCGCAACTGGTTCTACAAAAAGAGTGTACGGATGGGTGGGTCGATTAAATCCCCACAGGAGTGCATGATTGGACAAGAGACAGAGTGCAGCGTTGGTATGGGCATGAATGCATTTCATATATGGATTTTAAAAGTGAGATGGGCTTAGGCCCAAATATTTATGATATGTGACATATGATATAGGTTAAGGCCCAACCGAGGCTATTTTGGGCTAAAGCCCAATTGCCACCATTATTGTAATGGGCATCGGCCCAGATTGTTGTGATGCATGTTTTTACTGATGAGGGTTGTACACAATGAGCTTTTGCAAACTCACCCCCTCTTTTTAATTTTTTTCCAGGTAACCCTCTGTAGGCGGTTCGACGTTTTGGAGGACTCAGAGGTGGCCGCACTACGAGCAGTTTTGGATTTTAGTATTCTACTTTACTTTATTGAACCATTTTTATTAGGTTGTAATAAGGCCTCTCATAAATTCTGGTATAGTTTGGGATTTTTAGATTATTATGTTTTAAATCTGCTCAACATTGAATCATGATTTTTCCAAAATAACATCTGTTTTCAAAACACTACGTTTTCACAACCAAGTTTAAATATCTTGCTTTATAAGTCAGTTGTTTTAAATTAAGATTACGCAATGAACAAGGTTTTGAAGGTAATGACTTCTTAATAAATGTCGATTAATAATAACAATCGTAAACTGGGACTTTAGTTTTTAAATATCAAGAGGGGTTTTCAATGAAAAAGTAATTTTTGAAAAAACACCTCAATGTGACACGCTAGATTAAGGCCTAACTTCTAGGCCGAGTTTGGGGTGTTACATTTATGTTACAACCAAAGTCTGTAGTATCCACACGACCACGACCACGGCCGTGTGTAAGGCCATGTGGTGCAGAAATCTGCGCTTCATTAACTTAGTTAGTTTGTAGTTAGGTGCTAAAAAAAAAAAGAAAAATAAATGGGGTTGTGCTCGGGTTGCATCCAAAGAAGTGCTCGTTTAAAGTCTTAAGCTAGACTTACCTCTCATTCGCACATTCATCGTGGTTTGAGGAGTAAGAAATCCTTTCTCATGCTATTATTATATGGTTTAAGTCGAGTAGCATTTACCTTGAAAGTGCCAAATGTAGAATTCTTACCTCGACTGTGCCGTATGGGAAGACATTAATTACCTTAAAAGGGATCTCTTTGTTTGTATTATGGTCTGAAGTGGTGGTTCGACGGTCTGTTTTCTGTAACAATACCTGATCTCCTATTTTGAAGTGATTTGATGTTCCTTTAGGTTCTTCTGGGGGTTCCTTCGATTTCACTTTGTGTGGTTTTGATTTCTCTTTGGTGTGCCTTCCACTCATCTAGTTCATCAATTTGAAGCCGTTGTTCCTCATGAGATATTTCCTTTTCGGTACGAGCTATGGGATCAGGCTCAGTGGTATAGTTCTGTGGTGCTTCCTGAAAGGAAAGTTTAACTGATTGATTATCAGCGAAATTTACTTTCTCACCTTTATCACTCGATGTCCTAGCTGAGTCGAGAGCTTGAAGAATGATTGATTCGTCACCTGCACGAAGTATGAGCTCACCTGTACTAACATCAATTTTATATCTAGCAGTTGCTAAAAAGGGTCTTCCTAGAATTAAGGGGATATTATTGTCTTCATCCATATCTAAAAAAAAAAAGTTTACTGGGAATATATATTTATCTACTTTAACTAGTACATCTTCAATTATACCCCTAGGAATTCAAATAGTCTAATCAGCTAGTTGAATGCTCATCCTAGTTTGCTTGGGTTTCCCTAGACTTAGCAGTTTAAACATTTTAGAAAGCATAACATTGATGCTTGCCCCTAAATCAGCTAAAGCATTATCAACAGATAAACTACCAATTAAACATGGAATTGTAAAACTCCTAGGGTCATTTAGTTTTCGTGGTAGTCTATTCTGTAACATTGCCGAGCACACTGCGTTTAATTCCACATGCGGTTTCTCGTCTATCTTTCTCTTGTTTGTTAAAAGCTCTTTTAAAAATTTCCTTGAATCTGGCATCTGCAAAGAGCTTCAAGAAATGGTAGGTTAATATGTAATTTTTTTAAGAGTTTAATAAACTTATCGAACTATTCCTCCGTATTGTCTTTCTTCATCGCATTGGGATAAGGTATACGAGGTTAGTATTCTTTAATTACCGATTTTGGCTTTTCTTGTCTTACCTCAACCTTACCTTCACTTACCACAGGTTCTTGCCTTGGCTCAAATTCAGAATCTACTACTCCTTCACTGTCTTGAGTGGTAATGGCTTGAAGTTTCTCATTTGGGTTAGTCTCTGTGTTACTTGGCAAGCTACCTTGTGGTCGTTCGGAGATCAGTTTAGCGAGTTGCCCTAACTGGTTCTCGATTCCTTTAATCAATGCTTGTTGATTTTTAAGTGTTGTTTCGGTGTTTCAAAAATGAGTTTCTGACACCGCTATGAATTTTGTCAGCATCTCTTAAAGGTTCAACTTCTTTTCCTGTGGGTAGGGCTATTATTGGAAGTTTGGAGGGGGATGTTATCTCTGATTTCCTTGACCACCCCACTAGAAATTGGGTGGTTACTCCATCCTGGATTATAAGTATTACTATAAGGGTTATTTTGAGGTCTAAAATTGTTATCCGTATAGTTTATTTGTTTGCTTTCCATGCCTGGATTGTAGGGTGGGTACTCAAGATTCGCCACACCTCCTAGATTTGAGTCACATTGCATATCTGGATGTACCACCAAAGAACCACACAAACCATCAATCTTTTTATTCATCATCTCTACTTGATTTGATAGCATGGTGATTGTGTCGAGGTTGAAAACTCCGGCTGTTTTAGTTGGCCTTGTCCTTGTAACTTGCCACTGATAGTTGTTCAGTGACATCTCCTCATGAATTCATAAGCCGCTTTAGGAGTTTTGTTATTTAGGGCTCCGTCGACTGCTGAGTCAATTAACTGCCGGGTTGATTTGTTCACACCGTTGTAGAAAGTTTTGACTTGTAGCCACAAAGGTAAACCATGGTCTGGGCACCTTCTCAATAAATTTTTGTATCTCTCCCATGCATCGTATAATGTTTCTAAATCCATCTACAAAAAACAAGAGATATCATTCCTTAATTTGGCTGTTTTGCCCGGTAGAAAATATTTTAATAAAAATTTTTCAGTCATTTGATCCCATGTAGTGATTGATCCTCGTGGAAGAGAATGCAACCACTGTTTGGATTTATTTCTTAATGAAAAGGGAAATAACCAAAGAAGAATGGCTTCATCAGAAACGCCATTTATTTTGAAGGTATCATAGAATTCTATAAAATTTGCTACATGAGTATTTGGGTTTTCGCCCTGCAAACCATCAAATTAAACAAATTGTTGAATCATTTGTATAGTGTTATGTTTCAATTCAAAATTATTAGCGGCTATAGCAGGCCTAATAATACTTGATTTGACTCCTGTTAAATTAGGTTTAGCATAATCATACATAGTTTGAGGAGCATGATGATCGGCTACCTCCTGAGGTAGCGGATTACTCTCAGCCATCCCTTCGGTGGTATTAGTTTTGTCCTCTTGCTCTTCTTGTATGTAATTTAAGCCTCGCCTTACTTCTCTACGATTTCTGCATACAGTTCCTTCAATATCATTATCGTAAAGTAGTGGTCCTGTCGGGTTCCTTCTAGTCATAAACTAGAGGTACCTGCTAGGAAAAGAGAAAAACAAAAAGAAAATTTAGAAAAGTAAAAATAAAGTTTAATTGCAAAAATAAAAATATGGCTAAAGTAATAAAAATTGAGCGTTCTTAGTATTTCAGTTCCCCGACAACGGCGCCAAAAACATGATCGTGTCTCAGAATCTAAAAAATGTATAAAAAGAATGATCGAACCTGGAAACTAACTAAGACAACGATGGAGGCAAGCGCACCTATCGAACAGTAGTATAGTTTAGTGGCAAGACTAGATTGTCAAACCCAAAGGAACCAAAAGTACTAATACTAACTTTCTTTTTATTATTTAGCCTAAGAATTAAAGGAATTTTTATCTAATCTAAAATTAATTAACTACTAGGCTAAAGATGCGAAGACAAATGGAAGAAATTGAGGAAAAACTTGAGAGAAAATCGATTGATTTAGACAATACCCGAGGAAGAATCCACCTAGACTTCCCTTGTTATCTACCTCTAAACCAGATGATTTATTCACTTGACTTGATCCGTAGGATTCCCTGATTTATATTAATACCTCTCTCGAGGCTACTAACGTCTAACCCTAGGTTGATTAATTGAAATCTCTTTCTAATTAAAACCCCTAGAATTGCATTAACTCTATTTATGGACTCCCATTTTAGGTTTGACCTTAATCCAGCAGATTTTCATCATCCTATCTCTAGGGTTGCGATCAACTCCGCTTAACTATGCTAGATCTACTCTTAAACAGGGTCTATTCTCATCTGCCTAAGAGCATAAATGCTTGAATCAATATCCTGGAAATACCAAAATAAGAATAAAGAACACATAGTTTAGAACAAATCAAGTATTTATCATACAACTCAGATAACAATAACAAGATTTGTCTTAGGTTTCATCCCCCTCAGGTATTTGAGAGGTTTAGTTCATAATAGTAAAAGAAAACATAAAGAAAACCCTAAAACCCCCTGAAGGAATTGAAGGAGAGTTCTTTCGTCTTGAGTACGATCCTAACTTCTTGAGATGAATCAACTGGATTTCTTTGAGTGAATCCCACAATTCTGGCCCCTCTGGCTTGGCTCCTTGGCCTAGCTGAACCGCCTCCCTAAAGGTTGGCCTATAGAGTCTTTATATAGGCTTTTGAAATCTCTTTCTTTGCCTTTAAGTACCCTAATCCGAATGAAACTCTTCTTTTCTATGGCAAGGACACGCCCGTGTGATTTAATTTTAAGTCGTGGTTGTACCTGTTGAGAAGGCACGCGTGTTCAGCTCTTCTTAAGAGGCACGGCCGTGTGGTCTTGGGCCCAGGCCATGTGGATTTCATGTTTTGGCCCATTTTCTCTGTTTTTGTCTTGTTTCTTGTTCTTTTCATCCTTCGGTGCTCTTTTGAGTAGAAAACATGAAAACAAAGGATTAGGAGCACCTATTTCCATAATTAACGGGAAAAATCATCCAAAAGTATGCTAAATGTGGGATTAAAATATGTGTATTATTATGGTTTATCATTGACATTGTGACGAGGAAGATTACTCGTCAAGATGTAGCCTTTATTATTGATAAAAATAAACTATTTGGTACTTATTTCAACTCTTCCAAAGTAACACCCCAAACCTAATAGAGTAGGTTCTACTTGAATTTGGCGAGCTACATTAGCCACCAAAATAACTCTTCGTTAACTCCTAACCTAACCTCCAACACATCACTTAGAAATAGAAAATATTGTTTTTAAGTTATAACATTGCAGCAAAAATAATTTACACAAAGGGAAACATGCGAGCTTACAAAACTATCAAGAAAGTTTCATGATAAGATACATGATAAACTACAATATAAGTTCGCAATTTAATATATGTTCACACACAACAACTTAGACTAGGTTCGATCATACAAGCTCACAATACAAATTAACTCTTTCATTTACTTAAAACTTAAATTCACATTACAACAGTTTGCATACCTTACTAAGTCAACACTTAAACATACATCAAAGGTTTGCATACAAAGAAGCTTCACATATAAAAGTTTATACATGCAAGGGTTTCATACTCTAATAGGGTTTCATATGCATACAATAACATAAGTTCACTTAAGACAATAACATATAGGTTCACAACAAATATTTGAGTTTGCATACATATATGGGTTCATACAATTTACCTGGGTTAGTAAGTAATAAGCCTATTGCTTACAAGGGTATGCATGTAATTTCCAAATTTTCAAACACACACAGGGGTCGCAAAAAACAATACTTAGCAATAAATATGACTTGCATATTTTGAAAAAGAGTAAAGTAAATCACATAACACTTATGCATGGAAAACATAAATTTTTATTCAAAATAAAAGATAACAAGGTATTTTAAGACATGGTTTACAAAAACAATATAAGTAAGATTTAAACAAAGCAAATTAGATTTGAGCTTAAAGAAATTATTTCAATAACATATTCAGAATTTATTGTCTAAAATTGCATAAAAATAAACCCCATTATCTATTTTCCCAAGGTTTTCCAATAGCTATTCAGGAGTGAGCCTTGCCCAGTCATCGACCTCACCACTGCTATCCGCGACCTACTTACCTTTGAAGTAAAAGAGGTGAATGGGTGAGTTCATTGTGAAATCAGTGACTAACTAGGAATCAAAAGAGTATGCTTTAAAACATAGCTTAAAATAGAAAGAAGACTTAGTCTTCAAAATCGTTTAGTGTGCTGGGTTCGTGAGTGAGGTTGCATGACCTAGTTCCAAGATCCTATCATAAAACATAACTTTGTAAAACTAAGTTGTATTCATACTTAAAAATATAGCATATGCTTTCTTGAAAATAAGACTTATAAAATATGAAAGCATGCTCACATACTTATCTTATCAGAATCGTTGAGGGACAGAATGATGTTCTTACACTTAACACACTTATCAGAATTTGTCTCATTGGATATGTGGATCTCCTTATAACGCATCAAAATGACTCAAAGAGTCATTATAACATGTCTCACAAGTGTAACATAGGGCAATACAATTTTTTGTACACCAACATGTCCTAATGAATGAAGCATAGCTCGACATTCCCTTATCACTCCACATGTCCCAAGGACTCAACGACCAAAACAACATGAACAAAAAGGTGAATATTCACAATCCTTTGCTATACCAAAATATCCAACATGAATCTCAAAGGAGCACGCACAGAGACTTATTACAAAGAGCTTGCATAGGGAGCTAGGCTCTCAAAAGAGCTTGCATAGAGTCTTGTCACATAGTGCTTGCACAAAAAGCTCGTAAAAACATTGTTTCATAAAACAAGGCTTCAAAAATATTTTTTAAAAACTTAGGCTTGCATAAGATGTAACATCCTAGATTGGGGGCTCTGCATTTGTGATGCGTTGTGTGTGCATGCCATGATGTGTGTGTGTGTTTGGTGTGTTTAGAACTTTCGAGAAGGCTTGAGGTGAAGCTTGAGCCTTGGTAGAAATTTTGCTTTCAGACACTACAAGGGAGAACTAGGTGAAGTGGGCCTTAAGGGTATTTGAGTGAGAAAATTAACACAAAAATCTAACTGGTAAAGTGGCAAGGAGGCGCCACTAAGGGAATAGGTAAGTGACGCCATAAGGAGACGGTGAGGGATCAGGTTTTAATCCCTTGTCAAGTAAAAAGGAGTATTTTTTTTATATGCACCTAAGGAGTTGAGAGGTGGTTTCGGCTGGGACTCTAAAGGAGTGAGAGTGGATTGAGTTAGAAGATAGGAAGATAAGGATAAGAGGAAAATGTGGTATAGGATTTGAGTGTAGGTGGTGGCCGAATGTGGGACACTAAGTGCAAGAAGCGAAATCGGCTAGATGTGGCTAAGGGTGTGCCGAATTTCAATTATTTTTCTCAGAGCATAGTTTTTTCTCTCCTCTTATTTTTGGTAATTGAGGTTTCTTCTTCTCTTTTTCTACCAAAACCGAAAACTCCTAACTCTATTCACATCTCCACTTTCATGCTATGGTCGAATGATCTTATTATCAAATCTCTTCTCTATTTATTCTAAAATCAAACGCCTAAGCCTCTATTTGAGGTATCTTTATTTTTCTTTTGAGGCTCTCTCTTCTAGTTCTTTTCTACTTTAATCATTGTCGAATCATGTTCACTGTTGGGCTAGTGCCGAATTCCCCCAAGTGTTATTCGAATCTGCTGTGATAAGGTAAAAAGTGTTCTCTTATTCCTTTGTTTGTCTTTCAGTTTCTGATAGCCAAAGCCAAATGGCTAATTGACTTAGAGAATGACTTGTGTGTTTACACTTTCTTTGGGGTGCCTACTCCGGGAAATCTTGATTAGTTGAAGCAATCGAACTCTAAGTCAAGGAATCAAGTGAATCCTATCACTTCATTTGAGATCTCAAGGTAGGGCTTCAATTCTCTCTAAGTTGTTCGATCGGTTTTCCTTTCATTATTCGTATCTTAACCCAATGTTTCATTGAGCAACCATTGTTTCAATATAGTACCTTCTGACCAAGATCATTCATGGACTCGAATGTCAGTGATTCGAAGGAAGGGGTTGGATCCATAGTCCCAGCCCCAAAGTTTAAGAAGCGTACGGTGTTTACTGTTCGGGATTGACCACCGGGTTGTGGGCCGGCTTCTGAGCAAAATAGTAGGCAGATAGCAGTTGTGACGACTAGTGATAGTGTCGACATTGAGAGTGTCATTTTGCGTGTTACCAGGTGTGTAAACCTTCACACACTATATTATATCTGTGCTAACATTTGTGTGGGCTGAAAAGTCAAAAAAAGGGTTGTGTAGACAGTCGTGGTGCCCTTAGGGGTAAGGCTAGGATTGCCAGGTACGTGGCCGTATCGTTTCTTTGTATGGCCAAATGTATGTATGGAAAAATGATGTGTTATGAATATCATGTTGCATTTGTTAGGATTTGTATGTAGAGCATGTGGTATGGGTTTGATATGAAGGGGAAGTGCATGATTTCTTTGGTCACATAGTGATCGATGGCTGTGCCACGATGTATTATTGGTCACCTAGTGATCGTGTATAATTGGCAGCCTGACTGTCAAAATGGAGTGTAGCGGATGGAGGGTTGATTGTAGAAATCCCCACGGTATGATGGGCTGGTACAGGTTGGTGTGTAGAGGGTGGAAAAACTAGGTTTGGGTTAGGCTTATTACATTCATATGTTGTATGTTGATATGTGACTGTGGGCTACAAGCCGTATGTATAAGGTGGGAGAATTTACACATTAGAGTCATGGTGACTCACCCTTTCCTTAAATTTTCGGTGAGCGAGAGCTCGTGGATGCGGGAGCCGAGGCGGACTCGTGGAGGCCATAATTACATTTTCTTTCTTTTATAGTCTCAAGATTACTATAAGTTTATTTTGATTTGGGACTTTATGTAATACGGCCTTTCAAAGTTGTACTTTGGTTTTTATTAGTTACTGTTTATATCAAATTCGACACCACGACAGTTTAAATATTAAAGTAAAAGTGGAATTTTCATTAATCTACACATCGATGTTTCCAAAACACCGCAGTAATAAGAAAAAAAGTTTTCTTTCAAATCTTCAGTTTTCTTAAGTATAACTAAGACTTGATTTTACTTCACCTTGTGACATACCAGATTCGATCGTAACGTATAGGTCGGGTTTGGGGTGTTACATTTTTAGTATCAGAGCCTAGTTGCAAAACTCAGACTGTGAAATGGGTCCAATAGCGTTTTGTAGATTGATGTGAATTTAAGAAAAATACTTTGGGTTGATTGAATTATGGCATCCGAGTCTACCGACAACCGATCCACGCAGGTAAGTATTCTAACTCTTGATAAGGTATGCATGTTGGGTTTGATGGGCTTTATGGGGACATAGACAAGTATGCTAGGGTTTATGGACCTTAGGCCTAGTTAAACAACTCTTAAAATCTATAAGACTTAATTTCTCTAATTAAACATGTCCGTGAACAAATCATCGGGTTGGAGTGTGGCAACGGGCGTATGCATGTCTAGGATTGGATCTAGGGAGAGCTTGGTATTTAAGCGGTCCTAGTGGCCCACCTCCTCTTCACTAGAATCCTACTTGGTGCGTAGTGTCTGTTCACTTTAGCCGCGAGCACTTGTTAACGGGCCAATGTTCATAACTATTACTCGAAAGGGGCCAATACCCTATTTTTGGTAAAATTACTAATCTACCCCTTGGTTTGTAAAAATTACCAGAATACCCTTGGTTTATGGAAATCACCAAAATACCCCTGCTTTTCAAAACTACCAAAATACCCTTACTTTATGAAAAGACCAAAATACCCTTATTTTGTAAAATACCAAGATACCTTATTTTGTGAAATTACAAAAATACCCCTGTAGGGTAGAATTACGAAAATACCCCTAGGTAGTGAAATGACGAAAATACCCTTGTGTGACGAATGTGAGTTTATGGATGTTACTTTCGTGTTTGATACATTTATGTGATAGTATTTTTGGGAATGCATATGGTTGCTGAATGTATGTGGTTTCTAGAACTAGGAGATATAGACTTGAGACTGAACATTGTAGATATAATTTCGGATTCGAAAGAACTACTATTGAAACTACCTTCCATAAGATTGTTCGTTATTAATCAGCGAAAAAAATATTAATCCATAAAATTTTTAATTAGATAAATCGTGAACGTTAAAATGAGCACTAAGGGGTATGGTGTGCGTGGCCGAGGTAGAGGCAGGATTGCTGTGTCAGAACCGGTAGGGTCTGGTCATGAATCAGGAAATGAGATATCAGTGCCACCAGTTGTGGAGGCAGAGTATCAGGACCAAATGGGCGGAGACGATGCAGTGTCTCAGGTGATACTCCGAGTGTTGGAGAGAGTTACGGGAGCAGGCATGGGTATGGGAGCTCGAAAATCTGTGCCAGAGCGACTTAGAGCCAATAGGACAGAAGTGTTTAGGGGAATTTCTGGTGTAGCTCCTAGTACATCTGAGTATTGGATGGAAGTAGTGGAGCGTATAATGGATGATCTCGACTTCACGGAGGAAGAGAAGCTGAAGGGAGTGGTGTCGCATCTCCGGGATGAGTCATACCAATGGTGGCTTACGGTCAGGGATGGTGCTGTGGCTGACCACATTACTTGGGATTTCTTCAAGTCGGCATTCTAGAGTAAGTACATCGGATCGAGTTATGTGGATCCGTAGTGTAGGGCATTTCTAAATCTAATCCAGGGAAATAGATCGGTAGTTGTATATGAAGTGAAATTCCTATGTTTGAGTTGTTACGCACGAGGGATAATGGCCATGGAACATGAGCGTTGTGTTCGATTTGAGGATGGCCTGAGGGATGATCTGCGTGTGTTGATAGCACCACAACGAGAGCGAGAATTTGTGGTTTTAGTGGAAAAGGCTAAGATAGTTGAGGAAGTTAAGCGATCCGAGAAGTAGAAGAATGATAGAGATAGGGATAGGAATAAGAGGAGTGTTGGGACGTCGGGGTCAATGGGGCGTTTCCAGAAAAGTCCTAAGATGGATGGGCCGAGTTGGGGTGTGAGATTTGGAGGTAATGGTCAACCTCAGAGGTGTGGCCAATGTAATAAATTTTATTCGGGCGAATGTTGGATAGGTGACAGGAAATGTTTTAGGTGTGGGTCCTCGGATCATCAGGTGAAGGATTGTTCACAGGATCGGGGTGGCGTAGGGTCGGTAGGACAGACTAACGCTCAGCCTGGTAGAGGATGTCCACAACCGCAGAGAGGTTGTGGTCCAGCCAGAGGGGGTGATGGTTATGGTCGTGGTCGTGGAACACAAGGCAGAGGTGCAGGGAACACCGATGCAAGACAGTCGGGGTTGGTCTATGCAGCAAGACGTCGAGAGGAGGGGGATGCACTGGATGTCATAACCGGTACGTTCTTGATTTTTGGTTTGCCTTTTTCTGCATTAATTGATATTGGATAGACACATTCTTATGTTGCTAGTATAGCATATGGAACCTTAAGTGTAGACTCTAAGATTATTCCTAAGGAGATGACTGTAATTAGCCCGCTAGGTCAGTCGGTAGTAGTGAACAGGCTGTATAGGGATGTACCTTTAGAAGTGCAAGGGGTAGTTTTTCTGGCAGATTTAATGGAACTGCCTTTTGGGGAGTTCGATCTGATCTTAGGTATGGACTGGTTAGTGAAATATCGAGCGAATCTAGATTATGCAGCCAAGCGTATGGTACTAAAGACTAGTCAGGAGGATGAGGTGTTGATAATAGGTGAAAGGAGGGACTACCTGTCTAACGTAGTATCCGCTCTAAAGGTTGAAAGAATGATGAGAAAAGGGTGTAGGGCGTTCGTAGCCTTTATTTGTGCTTTGGAGGTCCAAGATTCAACTGTGGAGCATGTTAGAATGGTGAGGGAGTTTTCTGACGTTTTCCCAGAAGAACTTCCTGGACTACCTCTGGATCATGAGGTGGAATTTGGAATTGATCTTCTTCCGGGAACAACACCAGTATCCATTACACCATATAGAATGGCCCCAAAGGAGTTGGTGGAACTGAAAGCCCAGATTTAGGAATTGTTGGATCGAGGTTTCATCCGACCAAGTGTATCGCCTTGGGGAGCGCCAGTGCTATTTGTCAAGAAGAAGAATGGATCAATGCGTATGTGCATTGATTACCGTCAGCTGAACAAGTTAACTATCAAGAACAAGTATCCGTTTCCAAGGATTGATGACTTGTTCGATTAACTGAAAGGGGCGTCAGTGTTCTCAAAGATAGATTTGAGATTAGGATACCATCAGCTTAAGGTCGAAGAATCGGATATTCATAAGATAGCTTTTAAGACCCGTTATGGTCATTACGAATTCTTGGTAATGTTGTTTGGGTTTACCAACGTGCTAGCGACATTTATGGGTATTATGAACCGGGTGTTCCAACCCTATTTGGACCGGTTCATGGTAGTATTTATAGATGATATCCTGGTATATTCAAGATCGAAGGAGGAGCATGATTCACATCTGCGAGTGGTACTACAAATCCTAAGGGAGAAACAATTGTACACAAAATTCAGTAAGTGTGAATTTTTGGTTAAGTGAAGTTACTTTTCTAGGACACGTTGTGTCGACAAAAAGGGTTAGATTTGATCCCCAGAAAGTTGAAGCTATCATGGATTGGAAATCACCCAGGTCTGTGTCAGAAATTCAGAGTTTCTTGGGTCTTGGTGGTTATTACAGGAGGTTCGTTGAGGGGTTCTCCTTGATCGCGGCACCTTTAACCAAGTTGTTGAGGAAGGGAGTACTTTTTGTGTGGGGTGATAAGCAACAGGAAAGCTTTGAAAAGCTGAACAAGGTGTTGACGGAAGCTCCAGTATTGATTCAACTGAAGGCTGGAAAGGAGTTCGTGGTTTATTGTGATGCTTCACACACCGGGTTAGGATGTGTGTTGATGCAAGGTGGAAGAGTGGTTGCTTATGCGTCTCGACAGTTAAGACCTCATGAGCTAAATTATCCCACCCATGTTTTTGAGTTGGCGGCGGTGGTTTTTGCTTTGAAGATTTGGAGACACTATCTGTATGGAGAGAAGTCCATCATTTATACAGATCATAAGAGTTTGAAATATCTCCTCACCCAAAAGGAGTTGAACTTGAGGCAGAGGAGGTGGATTGAACTACTAAAGGATTACGATTGTTTGATTGAATACCATCTGAGTAAAGCTAACGTGGTGGCGGATGCGCTAAGTTAGAAGGTAATCTCGGATCTGAGGGCGATGTTTGCTCATCTGAGCCTGTATGAAGATGGGAGTTTATTAGCTGAGCTTCAGGTAAAGTCGACATGGATAGATCAGATTAAAGGGAAACAGTTGCAGGATGATGACTTGAGTGCCCGACTATTTCAAGTGCAACATGGTTGAAGTAGGGGACTATAATCTAAACGATGATGGGGTTTTGTGTTTGTAAAAGAAGGTTTGTATGCTGAGGGACGTGGAATTGAGGTGGATGATTCTTTAGGAAGTGCATAGTAGCCCATATGCTATGTATTCGGGAGGAAGTAAAATGTATCGAGATTTATGAGAATAATTTTGGTGGCCAGGTCTGAAGCGGGAGGTAACCGAATTTGTGGGTAAATGTTTGACATGTCAGCAGGTAAAGGCGGACCATCAGTTGCCTTCGGGGTTATTGCAGCCGGTGAAGATTTCGCAATGGAAATGGGAGAGAAGCACTATGGATTTTGTTAGTGGGCTACCCCTTACGCCTATTAAAAAGGATTTGATATGGGTAGTCATTGATCGATTGACGAAGTCCACTCATTTTATATCGGTTCGGGTTGATTACTCTCCATGCTAAGTTGTATATAACGGAGATTGTGAGGTTGCATGGAGTACCTATGTCCATCATCTCGGACAGAGATCCTAGGTTTACATCAAGATTCTAGAGGGCATTGCATCAAGTGTTAGGTAAAAAGTTAGATTTTAGTACGACGTTTCATCCACAGACGGACAGACAGTCAAAGAGTGATTTAGATTTTGGAAGACATGTTGAGAGGTTGCATTATCGATTTCAAAGGTAGCTGGGAAGAATTCCTACCATTGGCAGAATTTGCATATAATAACAGCTACCAGTCCAGTATTCGGATGGCACCATATGAAGTGTTGTACAGGCGAAAGTGTTGTACTCCTACATCTTAGACAGAGTTGGGTGAACGATAGTTATTGGGTCTGAAACTCGTATTGGAAACAGAGAATAAAGTTGAGTTGATTTGGGCTAGGTTGAAGGAAGCGTCGGATAGGCAGAAGTCCTATGCTGACCTGAAGCGAAGGGACATAGAATTTGCAGTGGGTGATCGAGTTTTCTTGAAGGTGTCACCGTGGAAGAAAATTCTAAGGTTTGGACGGAAGGGTAAGCTAAGCCCTAGGTTCATCGGGCCTTATCGGGTGTTGAAGCGTGTAGGACCAGTTGCTTATCAACTTGAGCTACCTTCGGAGCTAAGTAAGATTCATGATGTGTTCCATATTTTAATGTTGCGACGTCACCATTCAGACCCATCTCATGTGATACCATTGAAGGAACTCGAAGTAAAGCCTGTTTTAACTTTTGAAGAGGAACCAGTTCAGACCTTGGAGCGGGATGTTAAAGTTTTGCGAAGAAAATTGGTTCCTTTGGTTAAGTTTCTGTACCAGAATCACGGATCGGAGGAAGCTACATGGGAGTCGGAGGATGTTATACGACAGCAATACCCTCACCTCTTTTGATCAGCTAATTTCGGGGATGAAATTTTTTAAGAGGGTAGAATTGTAACATCCTAGATTGAGGGCTCTGCATTTGTGATGCGTTGAGTGTGCATGCCATGATGTGTGTGTTTGGTGTGTTTAGAGCTTTCGAGAAGGCTTGAGGTAAAGCCTGAGCCTTGGTAGAAATTTTGCTTTCAGACACTGCAAGGGAGAACTAGGTGAAGTGGGCCTTAAGGGTACTTGAGTGGGAAAATTAACACAAAAATCTAACTGGTAAAGTGGTAAGGAGACGCCACTAAGTGAATAGGTAAGTGACGCCATAAGGAGGTGGTGAGGGAGCAGGTTCGAATCCCATGTCAAGCAAAAATGAGTGTTTTTTTTTTATATGCGCCTGAGGAGTTGAGAGGTGGTTTCGGCTGGGACTCTAAAGGAGCGAGAGTGGATTGAGTCAGAAGATAGGAAGATAAGGATAAGAGGAAAATGTGGGATAGGGTTTGAGTGTAAGTGGTGGCCGAATGTGGGACACTGAGTGCAAGAAGGGAAATTGGCTAGATGTGGCTAAGGGTGTGCCAAATTTTCATTGTTTTTCTAAGAGCATAGTTTTTTCTCTCCTCCTATTTTCGGCAATTAAGGGTTTCTTCTTCTTTTTTTCTGCCAAAATCGAAAACTCCTAACTCTATTCCCATCTCCACTTTCATGATATGGCTAAATGATCTTGTTCTCAAATCTCTTCTCTATTTCTTCTAAAATCGAAACGCCTAAGCCTCTATTTGAAGTATCTTTATTTTTCTTTGCGGCTCTCTCTTCTAGTTCTTTTCTATTTAATCATTGTCGAATCCTGTTCACTGTTGGGCTAGTGCTAAATTCCCCTAAGTGTTATTCGAATCTGCTATGATAAGGTAAGAAGTGTTCTCTTATTCCTTTGTTTTTCTTTCGGTTTCTGATAGCCAAAGCCGAATGGCTAATTGACTCAGTGAATGACTTGTGTGTTTACACTTTCTTTGGGGCGCCTACTCCGAGAAATCCTTATTAGTTGAAGCAATCGAACTCCAAGTCAAGGAATCAAGTGAATCCTATCACTTCATTTGAGATCTCAAGGTAGGGTTTTAATTCTCTCTAAGTTGTTCGATCGATTTTCCTTTCGTTATTCGTATCTTAACCCAATGTTTCGTTAAGCAATAATTGTTTCAATATAATACCTTCTGACCAAAATCATTCATGGACTCAAATGTCAGTGAGTCAAAGGAAGGGTTGGATCCATAGTCCTAGCCCCAAAGTTTAAAAAGTGTGGGATGTCTACTGTTCGAGATTGGCCACCGAGTTGTGGGTCAGCTTCTGAACAGAATAGTAGGCAGATAGCGGTTGTGACGACTAGTGATAGTGTCGACATAGAGAGTGTCGTTTTACGTGATACCAAGTGTGTAAACCTTCACACACTATACTATATTTGTGCTAACATTTGTGTGGGCTGAAAAGCCAAAAAATAGGCTGTGTAGACAATCGTGATGCCCTTAGGGGTAAGGCTAGGATTGCCAGGTACATGACCGTATTATTTCTTTGTATAGCCAAATGTATGTATGGCAAAATGATGTGTTATGAATATCATGTTGCATTTGTTAGGATTTATATGTAGAGCATGTGGTATGGGTTTGATATGAAGGGGAAGTGCATGATTAATTGGTCACATTGTGATCGGTGGCTTTGCCACGATATATATATATATATATATGTTCATACACTACTTTTGGTCACACTGTGATTGGTGGCTTGCCACGATATATATATTTTATTTGGTCACATAGTGATAGGTGGCTGTGCCACGATGTACTATTGGTCACCTAGTGATCGTGTATAATTGGCAGCTTGACTATCGAAATGAAGTGTAGCGGATGGAGGGTTGATTGTAGAAATCCCTACGGTGTGATGGGCTGGTACGGGTTGGTGTGTAGAGGATGGAAAAACTAGGTTTGCGTTGGGCTTATTACATTCATATGTTGTATGTTGATATGTGACTATGGGCTACAAGCTGTATGTATAATGTGGGAGAATTTACACACTGAGTCATGGTGACTCACCCCTTTCCTTAACTTATCAGGTGAGCAGTAGCTCATGGATGCGGGAGCCGAGGTGGACTCGTGGAGGCCATAATTCTATTTTTTTTCTTTTATAGTCTCAGTATTACTATAAGTTTATTTTGATTTGGAACTTTTGTTATGTAATAAGGCCTTTCAAAGTTGTACTTTGATAAGGCCTTTCAAAGTTGTACTTTGGTTTTTATTAGTTACTGTTTATATCAAATTCGACACCACGGTAGTTTAAATATTAAAGTAAAAGTGGAGTTTTCATTAATCTACACATCGATGTTTCCAAAACACCGCAGTAATAAGAAAAAAAGTTTTCTTTCAAATCTCTGGTTTTTGTTAAGTATAACTATGACTTGATTTTACTTCACCCTGTAACATTCCAGATTTGGTCGTAACGTATAAGCCGAGTTTGGGATGTTACATAAGAGATCACATAAAACTTAACTTTTAAAAATATTTCAAAATCGTATTTTGAAAATAGAGTCTATGAGGTTCAGAATAGGGTTTTGTAGAAAACTTAGAAAACTTACTTTTAAAACAAAATACTTTAAAATCATAATAGATAACATACTTGAATTAATTTCTTAATCACCCATACTTTAAAAACATAATAGCAAACATGTTATGACGAAACCCATATCACTCACTAAAAACTAAGAATTAAACAGGCTTGGCTTTGCCATTATCCGTGTTGATAGATGGTCCGACTGGCTCTGTCACATCCCATTTTTTTAATTAATTTAATTTAGTAAAGTGGGTGAATTGCTAGCTCTTATGTCTTAAAATTATTCGCGCATTATTAAAAGCAAGAGTTGTGGCTTAGTGGTAGGAAGCTCAATAGCTATCTTTGAGGTCTCTAGTTTGAACCCTTTTGTACACATATTTTTTATTTAATATTTCCACATTTTTAGCATGTTCTAGCTAGCCTTGCCGTCCACCTATGTTAACATATAGGGAGGATTCCTTTCCTCCATTAGCAAGTCAAACTTGCCATTTTAAAAATGAAATATATCCCCTTTTTCCCTCCTTATTTCACTCCTTTTCCAAAAGCTCTTCTCTTGCCATAAGCTTGTGGTGCATTGAACCTGGTCACGGTTGATTAAGCTACACCATCCCTTGTGCCATCCATCACCCCTATTTGCACCCTAATCTCTATTTTTTTCATTTTCTTCCTCTCCTTTTTCTCTCTTTTTGGCCACCACAACCACTACCATTTTCTTTCTGCCACCATGAGCTTATCTATACCACAGTCCACAACCAACATTCGCTCACTTTTCCTTTCGGTTTCCCCTTCCTTCTTCTACCATGCGCCATTGTGTCCACCACCGCCACCATCGCGGGTCACCATCTCCTCTGCTGATTTTCTTTACTTTTCTCTTTTTCTAATCTCTTTCAATTAAAAGTGATTGAACCCTCCTCTCTACTTATATTTTGCACCAGCATCGGATAGTCGTATTCCTCATAGGCGGACCGCCGCCATCTTGTCACTGGACCACCGTTGTCATTGATTTTTTAACCATCGATTTCACTCTATTTTCGTTCATTCAATCATCTCGTAACGAAACAAGTATAAGTGAAGTTTGGGATTGAAAAACCTTCGTATTAAGACTTTATAACATGGCCGAATGGTTTAGGGCCTAAAAAATTAGTATATATTTTTTAATATTTTAAAAATCATTAATACTAATATGATCTTGTGTTATCATGAAGGACAGAATATCAATCCTTTGAGAAATTAATAGTGAAACATCGCAAGAGTGACAAATTTGAGCATTCGAATTGAGGGTAAGTGTTGGTGAGATTTTCACATTAGATCACCTATTAAAAGTCAAGTTATTCGAATAGATCATGACTAAAATGGGTTAATCGTGCATTTAGATTTCTAATCAAGGTTAGACCCAAACAAAACTTCTACAAAGGAGCAAACGGTTTAGATTTACATTAAGGTGTGGGATTTAACTCTCGTTCTAAGTGAAGTTTAATATTACTATTTAATTAAAATTTTAATTAAATTAATTAGTGTTTGAGTACCATAAGTACTCTTGTGGAGTTGAAAAATCAATCGAAGAGGAAACTAAGTGACCTAAACTATTAAGTGTTGTGAAAATCCATGATGTGTGATATGTGATGTATGTAAAGTTGGCCTCAACTCTATGTTATATGATTTATGCCTAGATTGATATGTGATGATCTAAACATGTGATATATGTGTATGGGTATGTTAAGATCCATTTTCTAATATAAATATGTATATTAAAGCATGCTAAAGTGAAAACTATGTGATATGTGAAAATGTGAGCATGATACATGCATATGTGTAAAAATCGAGATATATAAGTTATGAGCATGAATATGTAAAAAATTTGAAAAGTGAAACATATGTGTTTAAATGGCCATATCACATGCATGGGGTGGGATTTTGAAATGAGGAAGCTACGTGGTAGTTTAATTGCAATTATGTGGCCGTTATCGGTAGTTATGTGGTGGTTTATCCACGATGTGTTATGTGACTGTTAATCGGTATCTATGTGGTGGCTTGTCCACAAACTGGTGTGTTATTGGATGGATGAGTTCTGGGGAACTCGATATTGGTGTGTAGTGTAAATGGGTAGGAAATCCTATATTCATGCATTATTCATAAGCATGCCATGTTTGATTCAATAAATAGGATAATATGTAAATTCCGTGATAAATGCCTTGTGGAATTTTGATGTGTTATATTTTAAAATAAGTGTTTGTTTTGATCTCACACTAAGCCTTTTAAAGCTCCCCCATGGTATTCATGTGTGTTAGGTAATCTTTGTACTTAAGGCTCGAATTTGGATCTTCGGAGGGCTCTTGGTATAATATGTTTTCGTGATTACGGATTTTGGATATGGTTTGGTGTTTTATGGACTTTTTAAACTTCTTTTGGACTTTTACTATGGACTTTAAATGCTACCTGTGATTTTGTTATAAAGAAATCTGAGACCTTTCGAAGTTGATCCGAGGTAAGTGTTTTGTAGATGTAAAACTATAGACCTTGAAAATATAGGAATGTGAGAATTATGGATTGTGAAACTATAGGAAACTATAGAACATTTTATACTGAAACAACTTTAGATATTAAAAAATGATGAATAAGTGAAATTTGTATAAAAACGATAAAATAAAAATTCAATTAAAAAAATATTCAAGTGATAATGATAAAACTTATCTCTTTTGACAACATAAAACTTTAAAAATGAGTACTCATAGCGTTAGAACTAGAAGAATGAGAGCTCGTAGAGCACTAGGTCAAGGAACCCAAATTGACTCACCTGCGTCTCGGGTGTGAACCCCTAAGCGTATTGTAGAGAATATGGAGTGAGCACCTACTGTTGATGAGAGTCAGTAAGAGCCTGCTAATGAGGCTATATCGTAGGCCATGTTGTGAATTTCGGAATGAGTAGCGGGTGCCCAAGTTGGTGCTAATAGTCGTGGCATGATTGCTGAGAGGCTCCGATTGAGTAGAGTCGAATTGTTTAGTGGCATTACTGGCACAAACCCTACTATAGCTGAGTATCTATTGGAGGCTACAGAGAGGATTCTCGATGATATAGAGTGTACCCCTGGACAAAAGCCTAAAGAGGCTGTGTCATTACTGTATGATGAGGCCTACCGCTAGTGGGAAGCTATTGTGAGAGGCACCTAAGCTGATTGCTTAACGTGGGATTACTTTCTGGAGGCATTCCAAAAGAAATATGTGGGAATGAGATATGTTGAGGCCAAGAGGCTTGCGTTCATTGAACTGAGGTAAGGGAATATGTCTGTGGCCAACTACAAGGTGGAGTTCTTAAAGCTTAGTCACTATGCTCCAGGAATGGTAGTTGATGAGCATGATAAGTGTGCTCGATTTGAATTCGGGATTAGATTTGATTTGATGATGGAAGTGCCTCCAACGCAAGAGAGGTTGTTCAAAGCTTTGGTAGAGAAGACCAAGATCTGGGAGGAGGTTAGGTGCATTGA
Organism: Gossypium rotundifolium; assembly: GCA_025506655.1. Classification (NCBI taxonomy): domain Eukaryota; kingdom Viridiplantae; phylum Streptophyta; class Magnoliopsida; order Malvales; family Malvaceae; genus Gossypium; species Gossypium rotundifolium. Next base: position 150,810,794 of record CP106724.1, read on the forward strand.
GTGCGAATGGAAGAAACAAGTGAGAGGTCTAGCTAAGAGAGATTCTAGTACTAATGGATAGGCTCAGCAACCAGTTAAGCGAGCTAGAGATCATCAACCCCACTAGAGCTTTGTTGCATCAAGGGATATGATCCAGAATTGTGCTACCTGTGGCAAGGGACATCTAGGTGAGTGTTGGAGAGGCATAGGTGCATGCCTAAAATATGGGTTGCTGGACCATAAGATTCGAGAATGTCCTCAATTAAATGAGCAGATGTAAGTACAAGGTCAGAATCGTGCACCAATTTAGAGAGCTGGTTAGCAGCCACAACGAGCTCAAGAATAGAATAGAGGAGGTCATGCGGGTCAAAGACAGCGAGCACCAGGTTAGGGTGCTAACCGAGTTGATGCAAGGTAGCCAACATTTGTGTATGCGCTAGACGCCGAGAGGATCATGATGCCACCGATGTGATAGCAGGTACTTTTACTATTAATGACATTTCTTATTTTGCATTGATAGATAATGGTTGTACCCATTCGCATGTATTTTTTATCATTGCTGAGAAAATAGGTATTCGAGTAGAGGAAACAAATAGTGATGTGACAATACTTAGTTCCTTAGGACAACCTGTACACATGAACAAATTCTATAAGCGATGCCCTTTGCAAGTGCAAGGTGAGGTGTTTCGTACTAACCTTATGGAACTACCCTTTGGAGAATTTGATCTTATATTGGGAATGGATTGGTTGAGCAAGCATCAAGTCATCTTAAACCGTGACACTAAATGAATTACCTTGAGGATTACTTCTGAGAATGAGATTATTGTGGTTGGGGAGCGTTGAAATTATCTTACTAATGTGATTTCTGCCTTGGTACAAGATAAGTTGGTCTATAAAGGGTGTGATTCCTATCTCACATACATCTTAGACATGAATGTGGATAGTGCTGCATTGCAGAATATTCGTGTAGTGAAGGAGTTTCCTAGCATCTTTCTTGAGGAGCTACATGGTCTACCCCTAAATATGAGGTAGAGTTTGGAATTGAGTTGCTTATTGGTACAACATCGGTGTCCATTGCAACTTATTGCATAGCACTTAAAGAAATCAAGGAGCTTAATGGTCAATTGCAAGAATTGATGGACCATGGCTTCATAAGGCCAAGTGTGTCATCGTGGGGAGCTCTGGTCCTTTTTGTGAAAAGGAAAGATGGGTCTAGAAGCTGTGCATCAATTATCGTTAGCTGAATAAGATGACTGTGAAAAATAAATATCTATTGTCAAGGATCGATGACTTATTCGACCAATTCCATGGTGCTACGATCTTCTTTAAGATTGATCTAAGGTCAAGGTATTATCAGTTGCAAGTGAAGGAAGTTGATGTGTCGAAGACTGCTTTCAAGATTCGGTATGGGCATTATGAGTTCTTAGTGATGCCTTTCAATCTTATGAATAATTTTACCGTGTTTATTTACTTAATGAATAGGGTCTTTCAATCCTATCTTGATTGATTTGTTGTTCTCTTCATTGACGATATCTTGATCTACTCCAAGTTTGAGTTGGAGCATGATGAGCACTTAAGGTTGGTCCTTCAAACCTTAACTGAGAAAAAGTTGTATGCGAAGCCCAGTAAGTGCGAGTTTTGGCTCCGAGAGGTGATGTTTTTGGGACATGTAGTATCTGTTGAGGGTATACATGTAGATCCAAAGAAAATCGAGGCTATCCTAGATTGGGAGTAGCCTAATAATGTTTGTGAGATTCGGAGTTTTCTCAAACTTGTTGGCTATTATAAGAGGTTTGTTGAAGGATTTTCGTTGATTGTGGCTCCGATGATTAAGTTATTGAGAAAGAATACACCGTTTAAGTGGACCATTGAGCAGCAAGCTAGCTTTAAGAAACTTAAGGTAGTTTTGACTCAAGCACCAGTGTTGATTCAACCTAAGTCTGGGAAAGATTACATGGTCTATAGTGATGCATCCTATTCTCGTCTTGGATGCATGTTGAAGTAAGATGGAAAGGTTGTAGCATACGCTTTGAGGCAACTCAAGCCACATGAGTGTAACTATCTAATGCATGATTTTGAATTGATTGCTGTGGTATTCGCTCATAAGATTTGGAGGGCTATCTTTATGAGGAAAAATGTGTCATCTATATAAATCATAAAAGTTTTAAGTATCTCCACACCCAAAATGAGTTGAACATAAGACAGAGGCATTAGATTAAGCTTTTAAAAGATTATGATTGTACCATCAAGTACCAGTCGAGTAAGGCTAATGTTGTGGTGGATGCGTTGAGTAGGAAGTTCATGTCAGAGTTGAGAGCAATGTTCGCTAGGTTGATTTTATTTGATAATGGTGGTTTGCTTGCTAAGTTACAAGTGCGACCAACTTTTATTGAGGAGATTAGGATGAAGTAGATTTTGGATTCATCATTAGAACCCCATGTGAAGCTTGTTAATGAAGGTAAGACTTCAGATTTTGCTTATAATTTTGAAGGAATCTTGTGTTACCGTAGAAGATTCTGTGTGCCTTTCAATTTTGAGTTGAGGCAATCTTTAGTTTGGGAAGCGGATAGTAGTCCCTATGCTATGCATCTTGGAGGTAGTAAGATGTATAGAGATCTTTGTGAGCATCGTTGGTGGCCAGGATTGAAACATTATATGGCAGACTTTATGGCTAGATGCTTGACGTGCCAACAAGTCAAGGCTGAATACCAATTTCCATCAGGTTTGCTCCAACCTATTCAAGCTTCTCAGTGGAAGTGGGAGCGTATCACCATGGATTTTGTTAGTGGATTACAGGTTGACATTGTCTAAGAAAGATTCTATTTGGGTGATTGTGGATCGATTGACGAAATTTGCCTATTTCTTAGCTATGCATACTAATTATTCATTGAAGAAGTTGGTGAGGTTGTACATCATTGAGATTGTGAGACTTCATGAGGTACTAGTGTCTATCATTTCTGATAGAGATCCTCGCTTTGTCACAATTTTGGAATAATCTGCATGAGGCACTTGGCACAAGATTGAATTTTAGTACTGCTTATCATCCACAGTCTGATGGACAATCTGAGAGGGTTATTCAAATTCTCAAGGATATGTTGCGAAGTTGTGTAATCGAATTCTGAGGTAATTAGGAAAAGCATTTACCATTTGTAGAATTTGCTTATAACAATAGTTTTTAGTCAAGCATTCAGATGGCTCCGTATGAGGCACTGTATGGGCACAAGTGTAGGACACCTTTGTGTTGGATAGATTTGGGAGAAAAGAAAGTGTTGGGACCAGATTTAGTTTAAGATACTGAGAACAACATGAAGATTATTTAGGATCGATTGAAAGTTGTATCAAATCGATAGAAGTTCTACTTTGACTTGAAGAGAAGGGACATTGACTATAATGTGGGTGATGAAGTCTTCCTTAAGGTTTCGCCTTGGAAGGAGGTATTGAGATTTGGTTGTAAGGGGAAGTTGAGTCCAAGATTTGTTGGACCTTATCACATCATTAAAAAGATTGGACCGGTGGCTTATCAGTTGGAGTTACATCCAGAGTTGGATCGTATTCACAATGTGTTTCATGTGTCCATGTTGTGACGTTATCAATCTGACCCTTCTCAAGTGCTACCAGTAGAGGATATTGAGGTTCGTTCTAATTTTACATTTGAGGAGGAACTGGTACAAATCATTGATCATGATGTTAAATTTTTAAGAAGGAAGCAAGTTTTGCTTGTGAAAGTGTTCTGGAGGGATTAGGATTCAAGTGAGGCAACTTGGGAACCTGAAAATGTGATGCGGCAACAATATGCTCACCTATTTTCATCAGGTAATTTTGATGAAGAAATTTATTTTAATGAGGGTAGAGTTGTCAGATTCTATTTTTTTAATTAATTTAATTTAGTAAAGAGGGTGAATTTACTAGCTCTTATGTCTTAAAATTATTCACGCATTACTAAAAACAAGGAATGTTGTGGCTTAGTGGTAAGAAGATCTTTAGCTATCTTTGAGGTCTCTAGTTCAAACACCTTTGTGCACATATTTTTTATTTAATATTTCCACATTTTTAGCATGTGCTAGCTAGTCTTGTTATCCACCTATGTTACCCTATAGGGAGGATTCCTTTCCTGGAAAAGAATATTCCATTAGTATGTTAAACTTGCCTTTTCTAAAATGAAACACATCCTCCTTTTCCCTTCTTGTTTCACTCCCTTGAAAAAAGATCTTCTCTTACAATAACCTTGTGTGCATTGAACCTAGTCATGGTTAACCAAGCTACACCACCCCTTGTTCAGTCCATCACCCCTATTTGTACCCTAGTCTCTTCTTTTTTTTTTCATTTTCTTCTTCTCTTTTTTTTCTCTCTTTTTGACCACCACAACCACCACCTCTCCACCGTCCACAACCAACATTCCCTAACTTTTCCTTTCAGTTTCCCCTCTCTTCTTCCACAGTGTGCCACCGTGTCCATCGCTGCTACCACGGCGGGTCATCTTCTCCTCCACTGATTTTCTTTACTTCTCTCTTTTTCTCATCTCATTCAATTAAAAGTGACCGAACTCTCCTCCCTACTTATATTTTGCACCACCATCGGACAACCACATTCCCCATAGCCAGACCACCACTGAGCTGCCACTGTTGGACCACCATCACCATCAATTATTCAACAATCAATTTCGCTCCATTTTCCTTTGATCATTTCGTCACGAAACAAGTGTAAGTGAAGTTTGGGATTGAAAATCCTTCATTTTAATACTTTGTGACATGGTCAAATGGTTTAAGGCCTAAATAATTAGTATTTTATTTTTATTATTTCGAAAATCATTAGTACTAATACGATCATGTGTTGTCATGAAGGATTGAATATTAGTCCTCCGAGAAATCAATAGTGAAACATCACGATAGTGACGAATTCAAGCATTCGAATTGAGGGTAAGTGTTGGGGAGATTTTCACATTAGATCACATATTAAAATCCAAGTTATTCGAACAGATCATGAATAAAATGATTTAATCATGCGTTTATATTTGTGATTAAGGCTAGACCCAAACGAAACTTCTACAATGGAGTAAATGGTTAAGATCTACATTAAGGTGTGGGATTTAACTCTCATTTAAAATGAAGTACAATAATACTATTTAATTAAAATGTTATTTAATTAATTAATGTGTGAGTAACTTAATTACTCGTCTAGAGTTGAAAAACTCAATCGAAGAGGAAACCAAGTAAGTGACCTAAACTATTAAGTGTTGTGAAAATCCATAATTTGTGATATGTGATGTATGTAAAGTTGACCTCAACTCTATGTTATGTGATTTAGGTCTAGATTGATATGTGATAATCTAAACATGTGATATATGTGTATGTGTATGTGTATGTGTATGTGTATGTTAAGATCCATATTTTAATATAAATATGTATATTAAAGCATGCTAAAGTGAAAACTATGTGATATGTGAAAATGCGAGCATGATACATGCATAAGTGTAAAACCCGAGAAATATGAGTTATGAGCATGAATATTTGAAAATTTTGAAAAGTGAAATACATGTGTTTAAATGGTCATATCACATGTATGGGGTGGGATTGTGAAAGGAGGAAGCTATGTGGCAGCTTAACTTGATATTCTCTCATTGAATTTGAAATTTTTTTATTTTTTTCAAATGAAACACAATACCGTAATGGTAAAAACATCGATTCTTACCCCAAATTTGCTAGCTCTAATACAAAATGATACGAACTCGTTTCGTGAATGATTCGAGTCGTTTGATGCCCAATCTTGTATTTGAGTAGAAATGATTCATTTTGAAATGAACTAAGTTTTAAACAATGAAAAGGCTGATGAATGAAAGAAATGGGTTTAAAATAAGGTAACAAAATGGTTATACAAAGATATCTGATAATTTGACTAAGGCCGAAAAAGAACCAACAATATTGGATTGTTAACCCGAATCTGAAATGGTCTTAGGTGATTTACGGTTTATGGAAAACAGTAAAGGATAAACCTTGACCCACTATCAATTAGTGATAGGAACCAAAGGTATACGGACACCACACTCTAAAGTGATAAGTTCGGCAAGCAATGGAAAGGATAGATGCCACAAGCTATGCTTGATAAGTCAGATCAGTTCCAAAAGAACAAAGAGAATTGGATAACTCACAAATCTCAAATTTAGCATAAATTTAGCAAAAAAGTCCCCTACAATAGGCTCAATACAACTATTTATAGTGCTATGAAAGGCTTAATCGAAAGGTCACTTTTGTTCAGCTTAATGAGCTAATAATGAGCTGAAATAATGTTTAAAAACTTTTGAAATTCTAGGCCTAAGTTACTCCTTCCTTCAATATGATTTAATTCTTTAATTCAGCTGATTCAATTCACTTGAATGCTTTAGGTTTCATACTTGAGCATCCAAGTTGTTTAAGAAAACTTTTGAAGTCTCCCTTGGCTAGCCGAATGGACACCAGCAACTTTTAATGGAACTTAAGCTCATGGAGTGACCATTTAAACAACAATCATTATGGAACAAGAAAAGGTTGTTGCCAATTTAAGGAAGTGTAATGCTCTTCTTTTTAATTGATATAACATGTCATTTTAATGATGTATAATGCCCCCTTTGTATGTAATTGATTTCTACTTGAAAGATCACTTTAATCAATTTGTAACAACCCTTGAATGTAACAATTTCCAGCTGAAAAGACACCTACAATCAAACACTTTAAAACAGACACATTAATCACATTTAAACTCATATTAAACAAAAAACACATTAAACACTTAAATAAATAAACTTAAAACTTATGCATCAATAAATTATTCCAGAACTAGATTAATTAAGAGAAGCATAATTAAATAACTTAAAACTTATGCATCAATAAATCATTCTAACAACTAGATTAATTAAGAGAAACATATATTAAATAAAGTTCAACAATAACTAAATTGTTTAAACTAAGATGAGTTGAATAAAGTCTAGGAACTCATTTATTAATCTAAGATGAGTTTAATTAAAAAAAATAAATTCAACTTGTAATAAATTGCAAGTGACGCCTATTGAGCTGAATGAGCTTGTAATGAAGCTTCATTTTGCACTTAGGCCCCTCGAGCTTAGGCCAATATCGATGGCGTTGAGTTGCGTCGCAACATGATGCGGCTGGGTTCGCATCACACGATGTGCTATGTGATTGTTCATCGGCATCAATGTGGCGGCTTATCCACAAACTGGTGCATTATTGGATGGATTAGTCTTAGGGAACTTGATATTGGTGTGTAACAGAGATGGGTAGGAAATACTATATTCGTGTATTATTCATAAGCATGCCATGTTTGATTCAATAAATGAGATAATATGTGAATTCTGTGAAAAATGCCTTATGGTATTTTGATGTGTTATGTTTTAAAATAAGTATTTATTTTGCTCTCACACTAAGCCTTTTAAAGCTCACCTATGGTATTCGTGTCTCTCAGGTAATCCTCGGATTTAGATCTTTGGAGGGACTCTCAGTATAATATGTTTTCATGATTATGGATTTTGGATATGTTTTGGTGTTTTATGGACTTTTTAAACTTCGTTTGAACTTTTACTATGGACTTTAAATTTTGGTGTTTAAATAGCTTTGGGACTTTAATTTTTATATTATGAAATGTGGTATAGGACATTATTTTGATATAATAAGATACTATGCATGAATTGTTTGTACGAGATTTATAAATGATCAAAGAAATGTTTTAGTGATTACTAGCCACTACAAATATGAGTTTTAAAAACTAAGTTACATTTCAAATACATTTTTAACTATAAAGGAACACATAACTCTATAACAAAACATACAAAATGCTTTACAAAATCAAATGGTTTCAATGACATGTGAATTTTCTTTTAAAATCATTTTGGCCATCTTTAAGGCCCATGTAATCGCTCAGATTGGGCCATGGCGTCTAGGCCCAGTTTTGGGGGATAAAGGTTCACACATACATAAACTCGTAGATTACATAAAGAGACAAAGCTTATAGAATTCACACATGTAGGAAAACCTAACTTAACGGACGTATTTATAGAAAGGTTTTCACATAATTAAGGGTCAAATTTATAGACGTAAGAGTCCTAATAATCTAAGGATACCCTAACTGACTTAGGAAAGATATTACTTGCACGTAAAGTATTCCTAGATACACTATATCTTTATTTCCTAATTTGAGTCTGACTCGATCTTTGACTGTCTAACCCCAGTTCATAACTCAACTAGCGAACCTCAGTTTGCAAGTCAACTGGCAAACCCCAGTTCGCCAAATAGACTAGCGAACCCACTTGCATTGAATCTGGCGAACCCCTTTACCATAATATTTAGCATACACTACTACTGGCGAACTCCTCACTAATACTCTTTCAACAAACCCCTAGCTTACCTAAACCTTGGTGAACCCCTTTATTTTCCAGAGCACTAGCTAACCCTCACTTTACGAGACCAAAACTTTTAGGCCCAACCTCGGAATGTAACAACTCTCCCCTATTTAAGACATTTTGTCCTAAAAATGTTCACCTTCAAACAATAGAAGATACTATTTCTTCATTGATTCTTCTGTCTCCCAAGTAGCTTCGCTGATCTTGTGGTTTTTCCACAACACTTTGACTAAATGAATCTTTTTACTTCGCAAGAGTTTCACCTCGCAAGCCACAATTTCAGTAGTTCTTCCTTGTAAGTCAAATCAAGTCGCACTTCAATATCATCTACTGCTATAGCATGAGATAACTATGTGCAATACCTCATTAGCATGGATGCATGGAACATATCATGGATCTTCTCAAGTTTGCGGGGCAACTTAAGTCGATATGATATAAGGCCAACTCTTATAGGGACCAATAAACGCCCTAAATTTTGGGCCTAGAAGAATTGGGCCTTGGGTGTGGGAGGGTTTAAAATTCTCGAGAACAAGAAAGCGGCACAATTGCATATTGGTGTGATGGTTAAGTGATTTTGGAGTGTTTGGGGGTCTTAGGGAAGTCTTGGGTTCAAGCTTAGACTTATAAAAAAAATTTATTTCTAGCATTAGGGGAACCCTGACTCCTGGTATTAAGCCTTTTAAATATTTGTGATTAAAAAAGGGACACAAAGAGAGCCTGTGGTGGAGTGGCAAGGTGGAGTCACAAGGGTGGAAGGGAGGTTAGAGGTTCGAATCTTGGATTACGTTGTTCGAGCATTTATTTTGCACCGTGGTCAGTAAGAGGTTGAGTTGGAATTGAACTCTGACGGAGAAGGTTTGAATTAGTCAAGTGAGGGATTTAAGGAGTGGATTATGGAGTGATAAGGGAAGAGATCAAGGGGATTTGATTTTTTGAGGAGTTAGAGCCGAAATGGACAATAGGTAGGCATGGGTTTCGGTTTTGGCCATTTTGTTTTCGAGTGTTGGAGTGTTGTTTTTGTGATAGCCAATTTTTGCTTGTGTAAGTTCTCTTGTTTCCTTTTTCATTTTATCCCTTTTGGCCACTTGGTTTCAAGACTCTTTATTTTCGGGTTCACTTTGTTTTTAGCCAAAATAGCATCATCATTTAGGTCATTCTTGGTGTAGAATATACTTGTTCAACCATAGATCGATTTATTTCTCATTCTTCTCTTCACGATTTCTTTTCCTTCATTTCTTGCCTTTTTATCTCTAAAATGAATCCTTTTTCCTACTCTTTCAAATTTCTGCAGTGCTGATCATTTACATAAAGCCAAATACTTTCACTTTGCCTCTTGAGAATCTTTAGTCGACTTCTACACTTTCCTTCTTCTATCTTCTTTGTTTTCGTCATCCAGATCCAATCCCCTTAGTTTCAAATCTTTGACTGTTTAGCTAGTGAACTCGAGTTAAAGATCTCTCATCTTTGCCAAATGTGATAGTAAGTGATGGTCAATGCTTTTAACGATTTTCGGTATTGATGGTATTCCTCTTTATTTGCCAAATCTCCCTTTCTTATCTTGACCGATGATTGGTTTGTTTAAAGTTTCTCGAGGGACAATTAAAGGGCAAGTGATTAGTAGTAGCCAACTTCTTACTCTAAGGTTTTGATCAAGGTAAGTACTCAGTCAACGAATCTTGGGTAAGGCCGAATGTTAGTTCTTGCTTGGGCATGTGTTTTCGTTGAATTAGCATATTATTAACTCTAGTTAGTAGATAATGTTGACTGATAGATTACATTTGCGGTTTAGATAAGCCACGAGGAAGGGGAATTGATTCTTAACCAAGCAATCTAAGGAAAAGGATAGGCCATTTCTATTCAGTCAAGGTAGGTAGCTATTAATCGGTTTGGGGAATAAGTGTTGTGATCTTTAAAGATGAAAAGGCTAACTATACCCCTTGACTAAATATAGGTTCATTGCTAAGGGCTTGGAAGTACGATTCATAAACTAGGTGTGTACACACCACTCCAAGTAGATCGGGAAATGCCAAAATCTCGAAGTGTTTAGAAGCCGAAAGCCAAAAGTACGGCTATGACTATCATAAGAGCGCACGAACGCGCATGTGGATAAGTCGATACAATGATAGAGGTCACCTTGAGCATCTCGTGGTGTTAGGCCATTTTTAGGGCCAAATGGATATAAATGGGTCGAGTAGGCCCTACGCGAGTAAATTTTGTGGATGGATAGGAAATAATGAGCCGAACATGACGATCACATGGCCAAAGTCAGTTTTGGGCTAAATGGGCCACACAAGTGTGTGGGCCCACTTGGGCCGAATATTGGGCTTTGGGCCCAAATACTCCGTTTTGATCATATATGTTATATGTGTCGCTTGAGGCGACTATAGACCTTTTAGGAGGTCGTAAAAAGTACCGAGACCCTAATATTTGTAAATTAATCGTAATACCCCTGTAGGGTGAAATGACCGAAATACCCTCATAGGGTAATATGACCGTTATGCCCTTGAAGGGAAAAATGACCAAAGTGTCCCTAAATGTTTTATGATTGTTATTTTATGCTATTTATAGTATGTCTGCATTCATGGGATATTATGCTACATGGGGAATGGGATTATTGATTTGGAGGAAGTGTATGATTTGTTATGGTCACATGGTAGCTTGACGACTGTGGATCCACCAATGGCTTTAAGCTGATTATGTGATTGGCAGCTCTGCTGCAATATTGGTTAGTGCCGCAACCGATGCTACATAAGGAGTGTAGGGATGGGTGGGTCGATTAAATCCCCACAAGAGTATAGGGTTGGACAGGAGACGGAGTGCAGGATTGGTATGGGCATTTGTGCATTGCATGATCTGATTTGATTGAGTTATGGGTTAAGGCCCAACTTAGGCTATTATGGGATAAGGCCTAAATGCCACCATTACTGTAATGGCCTTAGGCCTGGATTGATGTGGTGCATGCTTTATGATCGATGAGAGTTGTACACATTGAGTTTTCATAAACTCACCCCCTCTTTTTAATTTTCATGTAATCCTCAGTAAGCGGTTCAACGTACTGGATGACTCGGAGGTGGCTACACTACGAACAACTTTTAATTTTAGTATTTTATTTTACCTTACTTAAACCGTTCTCTTATTGGGTTGTAATAAGGCCTCTTTTAATTTCTTGTTTTTAAATTGGGATTTTTAGTTTATTACGATTTAAATCTACTAGAAGTAGAACGCGTTTTTCCCAAAATGATAACTATTTTCAAAACACTACGTTTCCTAAACTCAATCTTTAAATATCAGATTTTTGTAAATCATTTGTTTCAAATTAAGCTTCCGCTACAATAAGGTTTTGAAGGTAATGACTTTTTAATAAACCTCTGAAAAAAATGTCGTAACTGGGATTTTACTCAAGCTTTTAAATAAGAAGGGTTTTCAATAAAAACATGGTTTTCAAAAACACTTCAATGTGGCACGCCAGATTTGGGCCTAACTTCTAGGCTGGGTTTGGGGTGTTGAAAATAAACCTTAAACTTACTTCCCTTTACGCCCAAACCTCAAGACTTTCTTCCATGGTGATACCTTAAGAAACACATGCTCGCCTACTTGGTACTCAATGTTTCACCGTTTCAAATCAGTGTATGACTTTTTTCTATCTGAAGCAGCCTTATGTCTTTCAAAAATCATCTTGACTTTATCTTCTACCTTGCGAACCAGCTCAAGTCCAATAATTTGCTTTTCATCTTACTTAGCCCATCACAGTGGTGTTCAACACCTTCTTAATATAGTGTTTTAAAGGGTGCCATTTTAATGCTTGCTTGGTAATTGTTTTTGCAGGAAAACTCTACTAAGGGTAACTAATGCTCCCAAATTCGTAGGAACTCCAAAACATAGCTTCGCAACATATCTTCCAACACTGGTATCACTCTCTTAGATTCGGTATCTATTTGAGGGTGACAAGCAATACTGAATTGAGGCTTCGAACCCAAAGCTTCTTGCAAACTCTTTCAAAATCTTGATGTAAATCGTGGGTCTCAGTAAGATGTTATAGAAACTAGAATGCCATGCAATTGAACTATCTCAGCAACATAAATCACGACAATCCTTTGTAATTAATAGTTCATGCAAACAACTAAGAAATGCAAACACTTCATTAGGTGATCTGCAATCACCCAAATTGCATCCTTTTTGGTTGTAGTCACTAACAAACCAGTCAAAAAATCCATGGTGATCCTTTCTCACTTCTATTTTGGAATATTGAGTGGTTGTAACAATCTTGAATAAAATTGATGCTCGGCTTTGACCCTCTAAAAACTAAGCAATTCACTACAAATTCTGTAATAACTCGCTTCAATCCAAGCCACCAATAGAGTTTGCATAAGGAATGTTGTGGCCTTCTTTGAGAATAACTTTTTGAAGATCTTCATCTTTAGGTACGCAAAGCCTTCCATGATAGCAAAGTATCCTTTCACCGTTAAGTACGAAGTCACCTCGCACTCATTGTTCCACTTAGTAAACCCTCTTCACTAACTTTTCATCATAAGCTTGCTTCGTCTTAATCTATTGTGACAATGTTAGTCTCACTTGAAATTCTATAAGCAATCCCCAATCATCTTTCACACTTAGTTGCACGAACAAAGCTCGTAGCTCACTCATAGACTTCCTGTTAAGCGCATCTGCTATGACATTTACTTTACCAGGATGAGACTCTATAACACAACCATAGTCCTTCAGCAACTCGATCCATCTCCTTTTCTGTAGATTCAGCTCCTTCTGTGAAAGTAGCTACGTGAGACTTTTGTGGTATGTGTAGATGGTACACTTCTCACCATACAGGTAGTGTAGCCAGATCTTCAATGCTAACACCACTGCTGCTAGCTCCAAGTCATGGGTTAGGTAGTTTCATTCATGCACCTTCAGTTGTCTGGAAACATAAGCTACCACCTTCCCTTCCTGCATCAACACACATCCAAGCCATGTGTGAGAGGCGTTGCTATAAACCACGAACTCCTTCCCTGGTTCTAGTTGAATCAACACAAGTGCTTCATTGAAATCCTCCTTAAGCTTGTCAAAACTTTGCTACCTTTCTTCTATCTATACCAAATCCTCCTTTTTTAAAAGCAACTTTGTTAAGGGTGTTTCTATAGTGGCGATTCCTTCAAGAAACCTTCGGTAGTATCATGCGAGCCCTAAAAAGCTTCACAATTTAGTCACACTCCTTGGTGATCTTCACTCCATAATAGCTTTGATCTTCTTTGGGTCTATGTGAACCCTTTTAGTTGAAATAATGTGCCCCCAAAATGTAACTTTTTGAAGTCAAAACTCACACTTGTTGAACTTTGTGAACAACTACTTCTCTCATAGGATCTGTAACACAGTTCGCAGATGGGTGTTGTGCTCTTCTTCAATTCACGAATACACCATGATGTTGTCAATAAACACTACCACGGAATGATGAAAATATTCATGGAAAACCTTATTCATTAGGTCCGTGAAAGCAACATGTGTATTTTTCAAACCAAAGGGCATCACCAAAAGCTCATAGTGCCTATATCTTTTTCTGAATGTTGTCTTCAACATATCAGACTCCTTCACCTTGAGTTGGTAATAACTTGATTGCAGGTTTATCTTCGAAAACACAATAGCACATCACAGCTAAACGGACAAATTGTCAATTCATGGCAATGGGTACTTGTTTTTGACACTCAATTTATTCAACTGCCTATATTCGATGCACTTCATCATGCTCCCATCCTTTTTCTTCACAAACAATACTGGTGAACCCCAAGGGGATATGCTTGGTTGAATAATGCCTTTATCAAGAATTTCTTGAAGTTGTATGTTCAGCTCCTTAAGCTCATTGGTTGTCATACGATACGATGTAATGGAAACTGGTGAACTAGAAGTGTACAACTCAATGGCGAACTCCACACGCAGTCTGGTGGTAATTGTAAACTCAAAATTATATTGGACTTTCTATAAAATTTTACCACCTTTTGACTTAATAATTATATTAATCTTGAGTAATTGTTAACAAATTAACTTGATTTTATTTAAATGATAATATTGGACATGAATTTATAAAGTATGTGAAAATTACATTTTATTACTGATTTTTGTGAATAAATTATATTATTTTCAAGCTAATTATTAATATGTTAATTTTTATTATGAAGTGGGTCCATGAAAGATGAGATTATCATAATGTTGCAAGGATATGAACACATCCACCTTACTTGGACGACAAAACCATGCAAAATTGGGTCATAAGAATGTTTATTTTACCAAGCTAAAGTGTTGTTATAAAATGGACATGTTTGGTTATTTAATGGATCATGAAACCGTCCAACAAGGGAAGTCAAGCCCAAATTCAGCACAAGTATATGGCTACCCAAAAAATCAACCTTGGAATATTGCCTTTGAAACCGTCCACTCTATGCCTAATTATAGAATGATTTTGTACTCAAAATAAGTGACAAAATCACCTCCTTTCCACATATTGTGGCTGACAAAGCAATGGATAAGATGGAAGGATTCCAATTCCTATTTTTAGTAAAATTCACCCTCAACCTCACCTATAAATACCACACTACTCTCACCTCTCAAAACATCCCTAACATCCCTCATCCTTCATTTTCAAAAACATCATTCATTCTTTCATTCCCTCTCTTGCTCTATTCTCCCCACGCATTTCCATTCAATATTCCCTTCCATTTTAGCCAACAAAGGCCTTGAAAAGATCACTTCTTGGCTGACCACCTTGAGGAATAATTAGCAAAAGAGCAACGGGCGGATCGGTGGAACACTTTCAATCCAAATCTAAAAGGTTGCTGAATTGAAATAGAGTTTACTCTTTCCTTAGTTGTTTAATTTAATCATGTTTACGATGTGTTTTATGATTTTTTTCATCAACAAAGATAAATTAATTCTATTTAGCTAGGATGATTAAATTAATTCAATAATATTTGTTTGAATCATGTTTAAAGTGTTTGTGCCTCATTCGATCATGTTTTCAATTAAAATCTAGATGAATTTCATTCATACATGACTGGATGCATTCAGATTAGTTGAGCCATCCTAACCAGATGACTGCAAGTAGACGTAATAATTGAAAAGTGTATGCTCAATTTATATCATTAAACCTGATTAAATTGAAGGTTCATAATAACATTAATTAGCTCTATGATCTTGCATAGTTTTTAGGTTTATATGATTAAACTATTTCAAACTTAATCTATCCTTGTTACCTCGCATAAATACGAAGAAACCCTTAGTTTAATATGATCAGTAAAATACATATTTCACTAAGTAAAAGATTCTGAAAGGAATTAATTTGGTTTCCAAACTCATGAAAGATCAAGTTGCCATGTAATTTTTTCCGAACACTATTAAGCATGATGAAAATGAATTGATTTGATTAATGTAACTATCCTAGCCTATACATGTTATTGATTGTTGAAGTTGTGTTTCTGTTGCTAAAATCCATTCATACATTTAGTTAATTTTGCATACTTTGTTTAAAATTGCATTAGGGATCAATCTTACATTTAGTTAATTAATCTAGTTTAATCATCATCACTCAAATGATTACATTTTTATCACCAAATTGTTAACTTATAATTTTGCAAATAATTGATTAATATACATAATCCCTGTGGAGACGATAAATCATTTTACTTATTTATTACTTAAACGACTATGTATACTTGCACAAAAATCCCATTACAAGTTTTTGGCGCTGTTGCTCGGGGCTATTGCCTTAATTATTTTTTGTGAAATTATTTTTGTAGTTTGATTTTTATTAATTTCTAAAATTACTAATTTATTATTTATTATTTATTTTTATTTATTTATCAGGTTTTTATGAGAATAGATCGAATCATTGATCTATTACTTGTAGACCCTAAAATTAAGTAGACATTTAGACAGAGAAAACACGAGAGATTAGTTCAAGGACAAACTGAGATGGACCTTGGAAATAAAAATGTTGGACAAGGTAATGGCTTCAATCATGTGCACAATCCAATCCTTATTGGTGATGATAGAGATCGTGCCATTAGGCAATACATGTGCCACTCTTCAATGAGTTAAATCTAAGAATTAGAAGGTCGAATATCGAGGCACCCTGATTCGAATTGAAGCCAGTGATGTTTCAAATGCTCCAAACAGTGGACCAATTAGTGGTATGCCCACGGAAGATCTACATCTTTACCATCGATTATTCATGGAGGTCAGTGATTCGTTTAAGATAACTAGTGTGACTGAAGACGCATTAAGGTTGAAGTTGTTCCCATACTCGTTGTGGGGTCCAGCACGAGCATGGTTGAATTTGTTGCCACCAAGTTCAATTTCTACATGGCTAGAATTAGCATAAATTTTTTTTGGTAAATTATTTTCCACTGAGCCAGAACACAAAATTGCGACATGAGATAACCACTTTCCAACAATATGATGAGGAGTCTTTGTACAAGGCGTGGGAAAGATTCAAAGAATTGCTTCATAAGTGTCCACATCATGGGATTCCTCATTGCATCCAGTTGGAGACATTTTATAACGGCCTCAATGCACACACAAGATTGATGGTTGATGCTTCTGTAAATGGTTCAATTTTGTCTAAGTCTTATTGTAACAGCCCAATTTTGGGGTTAGTTGAAATAGTGGTTTCAGAACCACTAATTCAAGGTTGGAGAAATTAGTTTTATATTATTTTATGTGTTATGGCATGATTATATGAGTATACAAATTTTGGTGCATTAATTTTAGCTATTGCATTCTAAATTGCAAAAAAAAAAAAAAAAAAAAAAGACTAAATCGCATAAAGTGCAAAAGTTTTATTTTACAAGCTAGAAGTGTCAAATAGCTATAGAATATTAAACTGGAGGTCCTTAATGTGCAATTAGGCCATTGGGAGAGTGTTGGCTGGCCAAGGAGACAAATATGAGACATGGTCAATGGTTTAGTGGATTAGGTGACTTAATTCAATAAAATAGAATAAAACAAAAGAAAGACTATCATATTTTTCATCCTCCTTCTTCCTCCACCAAAAATACCAGCAAGAATCGGGGTTTGAAAGCTTAAAATTTTCAGCAACTTGTTCTCCTTGCAAGTAAGTGATTTTGGTGGTCTTTTTTTGATAATTTTTGTACTTTTGGGACCCTTGTACCATGATCTACCTAATGAGAGGACTATTTTGTAAAATGGTTAAGAGTATAGGGTTTTTCCATGTGAGAATTTATGTTGTTTGTTGAACTTATATGGAAAGAAATGAATCTTGGGTGTTAAATACACAACTTTTGTGAAAGGTGTTTCCATGAAAACACCTAAAATGACCTTTTTGTAAAGGTTACAAAATAGGTGTTAAATGTATGTACTAATTGGTATTATGAGTTTCTATAAGAGTAACAAATGTTCATCTAGGCTTGTTAAAGGAGGAAATCTAATTAGACTTGATTTATGAGCCTAAGAGTAAAATCATAATTTTGTGAAAGTTTAAGGGCAAAACGATAATTTTGCCAATGTATGATTCATGAGTTATTTTAATCAATGTGATCATTAAAGAAGTGAAATTGTTATTTTAGATCAAGAAACACGAAGTCCGAACCAAAATCGAGGAAAGAACAAAATTATGGACTAAATCAAACAACTATACATATTTTGGTATCGAGGTAAGTTTGTGTGAAACTAAAGCTACAAATGCTATTATATTCTTAATTGCTTGATATCATGAGAAATGTATATTGTTTCTATGAAATTTATTAATGATGCCTCAATGAGAGTATAATAATATTATGTTAAGTAGAAGTCCCGGTTGAACATTAGGAATAGCAAGGACACCATTGTCACAACATGAGATAAAGAAGGTCCCGTACAAGACCATGTCTGGGACATGGCTTCGGCATCGAATAGAGATCTCGTGTAAGACCATGTCTGTTATATGACATCGACATCGATATAGATTTCGTATAAAACCATATCTGGGATATGGCATCGACATCAACATGAGATCCCGTATAAGACCATATCTGGGATATGGCATCGGTATCGAGATGTGATTCCATGTAAGACCATATCTGGGATATCGCATTGGCATCGTGTTACATGTAAGATGAGATTGAGTATCCTTCGACATTCCTAGTAGTTCAACGGGTAAAGAACAAAGTTTATGTTATAGATAGCAAGAGTTAAGTCTATGTTCGAGAGAGTAAAAGTGCTAAAGTTATGTGATGAAGTGATACAGGTACCCATAAGTAACTTACGAGAAATGAATGGTGATATGTGATTTGGTAAGGATAAGCATGAGTAAGGTATGTCGATGTGCTTGAGAACTTGTGTATTATTTAGTATGATGAATGGATGTTATCATGAACAGTTATATTGCTATTTATTTCATGCTAACTTACTAAGCTTTATGCTTACCTCTCTCTTTTCCCTTTTCCTTGTAGTACACTAAGCTAGCTCAGGAATCGAAAGAAGTCGAAGTTCGATTCACACTATCAACTATTCTGTTGGTATAGCAAAGTTGATTAATTTTAGGTATGGCATGTATAGGAGCTTGGTTATTTTGTGATATGTCATACTTGTTAGCCAATGTGTTGGCTATTATTGCTACTCATTCATTTTGTAAATGGCCATTGGAATTGGCCAATACTTGTTAAGTTTTATATATATTCAATCATGATGAAATTCATGGAGTGCAAGATTGTGCAAATAATTGAGTAATGAGTAAAGTATGTGCTTGGTGAATGTTGTGTGGGACTAAAATGTGGATGTCTTGATTTTGGATATTAGAAGTGTCTTATTATCATGTTTTGTGTTAAGATGAAATGGTATTAGTGTGGTTGCTTTTCAGGATGGCACACAATCAGCCCCATGGGCATGTTGATAGGCCGTGTGTCCCCCTACATGCTAAGCTGGCAAGTTAAAATGCCCAGTAGTAAACACATGGGCTGAGGCACGATCGTGTGTCTCAACCGTGTGGAAGACATGACCATAGAACATGGGCGTGTGCCTAGGCCGTGTGAAGTCTGCACCTGGATTTAGGAATTTAATTCGTCACATGGTCTAAGGACACGGGCGTGTTCCTTGGCCATGTGACCCTATGAGGATGATGACGTCAAAAACAAAATATCAAGGTTTTTGCACACGGGCTAAGACACGGGCGTGTCATGGCCATGTGAAGGACATGGGCCATGGACACGGTCGTGTGTCTGGCAGTGTGAAAACCCCTGTAGGTTCGAAATGAAAAATAAAATCCACACAAACTAGGGATATGGACGTGTGTGACCATACGGCCTGCCCATACGGGCGTGTCCCTCTTGATACGGGCATGTGGCCCTATTTTGTGTAAAAATTTTCTAAGTGTTCAAAAGTTTCCAGTTTAGTCCCAAACCATTCTGTTTGTATGTTTACGGTCTCGTAGACCTATAATAGAGACGTTATGATCTCGAATGAAAAACTTTGAGTTGAAATAAAATTTTAGATTCGATGTTGTATGTTTGATCAAGTTAAGTATAGTAATGCCTCATACCCGGTTTCAGCATAGGATACGGGTAAGGGGTGTTACACTTATAATGAGGCTTATGAGTTGTCGAAAGGATTGCAAGCAAAAGTTACCAATGGTCAACAAATTGTGCAGTTTCAGGAAGATGGTTAGCTGGAGTTCATGAAGTCGATGATCTCACTTCACTCTCTACTCATGTATCTTCTATATCCTCTATGCTAAAACAGTTTACCACTAATAGTTCTAAAAATTTTGCAACTCAATCACCGAGTAAGTATGATGTAGTTTCTTGTGTATACTGTAGGGATGGTCGTTCTTTCGATAATTGCCCATCAAACCCTGAATCTGTGTATTATGTAAGGAATTTGTATCAAAATAGAAGTGGACAAGGACTGCAGTCCAACTTCTACAATTCTTCGTGGCATAATCATCCGAACTTTTCTTGGAGTAACTAGGGAAATGGACTGAACACTCATATGCAACATAGGCCCAACCAATCTTAAGGGTTTTAGTCAACAAGCCCCAAAACCACCTCAAGCTGAATCATCAAATAGTTTGGAGGACTTGTTGAAGCCGTACATGGTGAAAAATGACGTTTTGATCCAAAGTCAAGTAGCAACACTAAAAAATTTGGAGAACCAGGTGGGCCAGTTAGCTACAGAGCTTCGTAGTAGACTGCAATGAGCCTTGCAAGTGACTTAGAAAATCCAAGGAATTTTGGTAAGGAACATTGCAAGGTGGTTGCATTACGTGGTGGTAAGATTTTGGAACCCAAGGAGGTTGTGGTTGAAAATGAGCCAATTGAAAAAGAGGAATGTTGAAGTTCCTACACCAGAAAAGCCAGATGCTGAAAAATCTAATGAGGTAAAACCTAAACTAGTGAATTTTGAAAAGCTAACGCCTTCTTTTGTAGATTTGCTTCCTATGAAAAGTTGTCCATTTTAACATAAAGTTTCATATCCTCAAAGACTTTAGAAGCATAAGCGAACAGAAGGTACAATTCAAGAAGTTATTAGATGTTCTAAAGAAACTGCACATTAACATCCCATTGGTGGAGGGTTTAGAGGAAATTCCCAACTACATAAAGTTTCTGAAGGATATTTTGTCCAAGAAAAAAAGACTTAGTGAGTATAAGACTGTTGCTTTAATGGAGTATAGCTACCTTTGAAATTAAAAGACCTTGGAAGCTTCATGATCCCTATAACATCGGAGAATCTCATTACGGTAAAGCTTTGTGCGATTTAGGAGTAAGCATCAACTTGATGCACAAATATATTTTCAAGCTGTTTGGAATAGGTGAAGTAAGACCCACTACTGTGACACTTCAACTTTCATATCGATCTTTAGCATATCCCAAAGGAAAGATTGTGGATGTTTTGGGAAGAGTTGATAAGTTTAATTTTTCTGCTGACTTTATTGTGTTAGATTTTGAAGTAGATAAGGACATTCCGAACACCCTTGGGAGAACTTTCCTAGCTACGGGAAGAACGTTGATAGATGTGCAAAAAGGAGAACTCACAATGAGAGTTCAAGAAGATCAAGAAACATTTAATGTACTGAAGGCGATAAAATTTCCCGACCCAATGGAAAAAAGTTTAGTAATGGAAGAATTAGAAACTGATGGTACTCGAAACTAACTATTATTTCAAAAAGGCAAGCACACTTATCGAACAGTAGTGTAGCTGTGGTGAGTCCAGAATATCGTATCCTCAAGGACTAAAATTACTAGTAATAACTATCTTTTTATTATCTAGCCTAATAATTAAGGGGATTTATTTTTAATCTAAAATTGTTTAATTAATTTAACTAACTAAATGACTATGAACGTGACAAAGAGCGAATTGGGAAAATACTTTTGGACAACTTATATGAGATAGGCAATACCTAAGAAAGAATCCACCTAGACTTCACTTATTACTTTTGATTCATACGATTTATTCACTTGACTAAATCCGTATAAATCCCTGATTTATGTTAATATCTCTTTCGAGACTAAAAACAACTAACTCTAGGTTGATTAATTGAAATTTCTTTCTAATTAAAACCCCTATTATCGTATTAAGTCGATCTATAGATCCCCTTATTAGATTTGACTCTAATTCGATAGATTTTTGTCACCCTATTTTTAGGGTTGCAATCAACTCTACTTAATTTTGTTGATCTTCTCTTAAACAGGGACTTTTGCTCCACTGAATAAGCACATTCGACTTGAATTAATAACTTGAATTGTCAAAACAAAAATAAAAACTCAAAATAAGAATAAGAACAAGTATTTATCTTATAAATCAAATAATAATAAGATTCATCTAGGTTTCATCCCCTCAGATATTTAAGGGATTTAGTTCATACTAATAGAGGGAAACATCATAAAATAGGGAAAACCACAAAACATAATGAAAACCCAAAAACTTCTAAAGAACTTGATGGGAGATCTTCAATCTTGATGGAGATCCTTCTCTTAAGCTATTCCTGACAGCTGTCTTGGAGTATTTCCCGCCTCCTATTCGGTGTCTATTCAAGTCCCCTTTTAGGTTGCCGCTTAGGGTGTTTATATAGGCTTTGGAACACCTCTATTGGCCCACAAGTAGCTTATTTCGAATAGAATTCTTCTTTGCTATGGCAGTGACACGCCCGTGTGACACGCCGTGGTGGACTCCTTTGGCCGTAATCGATTCTGCTCGCCATACACGGCCGTGTGATATGCCCGTGGTCGGTAGTCCAGGCCGTGTGATTTCTAATTTAGGCCCATTTTGTCCCCTTTTTGGCCCATTTCTCATTCTTTTCAACTTCCTAAGCTCTCCTAAGTATAAAACATGAAATTAAAGGATTAGGAGCATCGAATTCATCAAATCTAATGAAAATTCATCCAAAAAAAGCCAAGCATGGGGTTAAAATATGTATAAATTATGGTTTATCAAATATCCCCACACTTAAGCATTTGTTGTCCTCAAGCAAAATCCTCAACTCACAATTAAAATTAACTTCCCTCAATTCATAATTCTCATCAATAATGTCTCATCATAATTTATAGATAATTCATACATGGATAATTTAACTCAAAGAGTCCTAAAGATTCAAACAATCTAAGTCATCAATTTTATAGCACGAAAACATAAGTGTTTCCCCTTACTTAAATAAGTACCTTTGATCCAAAATCGATAAGAATTGACATCCTCACTAAAGATTCACTCAAATCACTCAAAGTGTTTGAGGTTCATATAAAGCACTCAATAGTCAAATATGAAAAGTTAATCCCATAGGCTTGCTTGAAAATCAAATCTCCACCACTATAGAATGAGATGATACACAAATCAAATGGTCTTTAAAAGGGTTGTAATGGGGCTTGGGTTAAAGGTGTGGATAAAGGCTGAATTAAAGAGTTATAATTGAGATTGAATTGTCAAATTACCTAACTAGAACAATACATTAATATTGAATAATTACATCAATTGAAAACTTATAATAATAACACGAGCTACTTCTCAAATATGAAATTAGCTGCTTAAACTCAAAAAGCATAGAACTAATAATGAATGAATTTCCATTTTTTTCACAATTAAGAATAAGAACAAACAATAATAAGATAGAACCTAATAACTAAAATAAGGAAAAATAGTTAGGCAACTGATTCAATCAAATATCGACATAAAGGGAGTCAAACTAGGAGAAGTAAAAATTTGGTTTTGGGTTAATATTAATGGTTAAGTTAAAGAAACAATTTATTAGGGTCAAAGGGGTTCACTAGGGGTTAATTATGAAGGTAGCCTTTTTATGGAGTAAGTGAGTTAAAACCTAGGTGGCTTTATCATCTCAGTATATCAAATCAAAAGTGTGGTCTTGACATGCATAAACGAAGCAAGTTCTAGAATAACAAATCAATATTAACACACTTATAATCAATAAAGTGGGATATGCTCTTAAAGGCTCAAAATCTCACAAAAATTATGGTTTTTGATGTCAACCTTGCAGTTTTTAAATTTCAAAGTAATATTTAAATTTATGAAAACAACCAAGAAATTTAATTTTGAAAATAGACTTATCATGCTTGATTCTCTAATATCTTAAAGTATAAATCAACAATGCACAAATAATGTCTATGACTTAATCTAAAACATATCAACAAAACTCATAAATCAATAGAAGTTTCATTTTAATTGGTGACATGAGAAAATTATTTAAGAACAATACATAATTCAGGGATTTTGTAGTAATAAAATCAATAACCTCCCCACACTTAAGATGTACATTGTCCTCAATGTACAAAAATGTATAATAACAATATATTTAGAAATCATAAGATAGGGAGAGAGGTGAAACTTCATGAATTTTGGATGAAGTCAAAGAAAAGAAATCTGGTAAATTCAGGCAAAAGAGGTGGATACTTAGGTGGTGGTGTGCTGATTCCCTAACATGTAACATCTCGATTTAGGGTCTAGTCAGAATAGTGGTGCGAGACCACAAATCTGAGGGTTATGAATAATTTTTTGAGGTTTATGCTATGTATGCATGCTGGTGTGAAAGTTTCATGAAGTATTTTTGTAAAATGGTGTCCAAAAGGACTAAATTGCAAAATTTGTAAAATGTGATGTTCTAGAAGCTATTTGTGTGAAATTGATTTATAATATCAATTAGAGGTCCTTAATGAACAATTTTCCCAAATTTTAGTTTTTTGACAAAATTAGGCTTGGATGAGTTAAAATAAGAAGTTTATCAAAAAGGGCATTTTGGTCATTCAGTTATTTAAATGATTAAATAGGTGAAAAGATGATAAAAATTCATTCATCTTCTCCCCAAGCTGTCAAAAATTTCAATAGCCATTGTTAGGGTTCTTCAAATTTTTCAAGCTTGGTGGTAAGTTCTCCTAAGCCCGGTTTTTGATATTCTTCGTATTTTTGAAGTCCTAATAGCATGAGTAAGCTATTTTTAGCTATTTGGTGAGCTATGATGGATGTTTAAAAATGTACATATGTATGACATGCATGGATTTTGATGTTTTGTGGAAGAATATGAAAGCTTGATGTAGTAGAAACATCTTTTGCTAAGTGATTTTTCCATGAAAATGCATGTAGGGACTAATTTGTGAAAAACATTAGTTTGGTCATACATGTGTGATTTAGTGAGAATTGATGAATGCTTTGGTTGAGTAAGTGGTTCGGTTTAGCATGAAAGGCTAGAAAGTCGAATAAAAATCACTTTACGAGCCTTGGGGCTAAAGTGTAAATATGAGAAAGTTTAGGGGCAAAATAGTAATTTTGTAAAGTATGAGATGTGAGTCAGTTTAGTCAATGTATGTATTGAATAAGCAGATTTATTTATTATAGATCAAGAAAGACAAAGCCCGATCGAAATCGAGGCAAAAGTAAGATCGTAGACTAAATTGCACGTTTCTATACTTTTGAGTATCAAGGTAAGTCTATGCATAAACAATGCATTTATACTTACAAATTTATTAATGCTAACTAGTGTGTAGCATGATTGAGAATGGTTGAGAATGGTTGAGAATGATTGGGAATGATTGAGAACCTATGTGGGATGAATGTGTTAGAAGTGTGAATGAGTGATAGAGTAAGTAAATATGTGAATGTGTAGTGATAATGCTAGATGGTGGGCTAAGTGCGATGCCATCCTAATGCATATTAACGATGAGCCGACTATGTGCGATACTATCATTAGGTATATCGTTTAGTGGTCTAAGTGCGAGACCACTGTGATTACCTTTGCTGTAGGCTAAGTGCGATACTACCTTATTAATTGATTGTGGTAGGGTAGGTGCGAAACCATCGAGACATTAGCTATGTGGATTAGTTGTGTAGATTGGCTGTGTGGATTAGCTTTATGGATTAGCTGTGTGAATTAGTTGTGTGGTGGTTGTAGTGAATAGTATATATGTGTGGTTGTGTTATCGAGAAATAACGATGTGTTGTATATAATGTAATGTGATATTGAATCCAGGATGCATTCTAATGGTTATGAGTATGTGATTCATAATGTGTTGGAAATGTGGTAAGGAATAGAAAGAGTAAGCATAGTTGTACATTATATGTTTGTATAATGCTAATTGTTGTTTTGCTTATACTATGATGCTTAATTGTTTATGTGTAAACTTACTAAGCTCAAAGCTTACTCCCTTTTATTTTCCTTTGTTTATAGAGTAAAAATGGTGAACCGAGATACGAGGATCATTGGAAGACAGCCCACACATCAACACACTCTGGTATATGAGATTCAATGTTTTGTATATGGCATGTATAGGGGCTAGATAAGTTAGTGAATTTTTGTTGTATATGGCTAAGATGTGTTGGCCTTTGGATGGATAATTAATTTTGTATAATGCCATAGTTGTTGGCTATCATATTATATGAAAAGATGTAGTTTTCTATGTGAAATTTCTTTTAAATTTAAGTTGATTATGGATGTGCTGCATGAGTGCATGTTGTGAATGCCATGGGGGTGAGAAGAGCTTAGCAAATAGTTTTGTTCTAGTCTATGTGAATAGATACACAGGCGTGTGTCTAGGCCATGCGTGACACACAGTCGACTATCTGAGGCGTGCTCTCCGCAAGGTCCCTGTGAGTTAACCTTTTAAGTTAGAATAGACCACGGGCTAGTCACACGAGCGTGTGACTAAGCTTTGAGGCTGTGTGGGTGAAGTCAATATTCACCACGGGTTAGAGACATGGGCGTGTATGACTACATACAGGCGTGTCTCTTCTTACATGGGCGTGTTAACCCTATACAAAAGACAAAATTTTTAAGATTTTAAAAAGTTCTAGAATAATCTCGAGAGTCCTCCTATGTATGAATGAGGCCTCGTAAATTGAGAATGAGGTTGTTGAGATGACTTTTGAGGGAAGTCGATGAGCCTGAGTGGCAAACATGAGGATTTTGTTAAGGTAACGCCTTAAGCCCGGTTTCGGTGTAGAATCCAAGTAAGGGGTGTTACATTTAGTGGTATCAGAGCTATGGTTTAGTCGGTTCTAGGACACCGTAGTAGGCGTAAGAGTCTAGCTATACATGCCATTAGTGTACAATGATAGTGTGGCGGCTTATAATAATTTGAAATCTTGTTTATTATAGAATATGGATTTCGATCCATTGACTGCTGATGAAGCAGCTAGTAATGCACCGCTCCTGCGCAAGGGACCGTGCCTGTGCAAAGTGGACCCGAGGCTAGGGGTCAAGGGAAAGAGGCACTAGAGGCCTTTCTTCAGATGATGGGCGATTGGTTATCGAGCTTTGTTTGAGCGAACCCTAATGCTCAACCTCCTCTACTTCCTCCTATACCTCAGCCAAACCAAGTGGCTCTACAAGGTATTGATGTAGTGAGGATATCAAAACCCCCGGTGTATAAGATTACGAAGCACGAGGCCGAGGAGTTTAGAGCAAAGGTAGATGATGAGCATGAGAGGGCGGAGTTCTGGTTAGAGAACTTGATGAGAGTGTTTGATGAACTCTCATGTACACATAAAAAGAGTTTGAAGTCTGGCGTATCCTTGTTGAGAGATTTGGCATACCATTGGTGGAAGAAACTAACGTTAGTGGTCCCGAAAGAACGGGTGATATGGGACTTCTTTCTGGAAGAGTTTGGAAGAAGTATATAATCCACGGTTTACCAATCGAAAGAGGAAAGAATTTCGTGAGTTGAAGTAAGGAAGGATGACAGTAGCAGAGTATGAGCATGAATTTGTTAGGCTTAGCAATTACGCTCAAGAATGTGTGTCGACAGAGACCATCTTGTGCAAGAGGTTCGAGGATGGACTGAATGAGGATATCAAACTCCTAGTGGGTATTTTGGAGTTGAAAGAGTTTGTGGTGCTAGTGGAAAGGGCAAGTAAGGCCGAAGATTCGAGTAAAGAAAAGAAAAAGGTTGTGAGTGAAGTCTGAGATGCTAGAAAGAGGCCGATGGGCAAATCGTATCAAGCCCAGTCAAAGAGATCTAAGAAAGGGAATCCTCGGACGATAGCCTCAATGAGATATTCACATCGAGATCAGACAATATTCATTCGGGTTCGAGAGCCTGAGCTACCACGATGGAAAGTGTGGACAATACGAAGAGTAAATCGGAGTGTCCTAGTTGTGGTAGGTATCACACCAGAGAGTGTTGGGTAAATAGTCAAAAATGTTATAAGTGTGACTCCCCCGATCATTTTATTCGAAACTGCCCTAAAAGGGATGATAAGGAAGAAAAGCAAGAGATGAGACCTAGTGACGTGTCTACAAGGGGTAGACCACCAAGGAACCAAAGAGGTGGGGCTAGTGGTAGAGGTACGTCCAAAGATTCTGCTATGAGACCGGAGGGTCGAGCACCTGCAAGAATGTATGCTATTCACACTCGCGAAGAGGCATCCTCCCCAGATGTGATAATGGGTATTTTTTTCTCTCTTTGACACCCTTGTTATTTCTTTAATAGATCCAGGGTCTACTCATTCTTATATTTGCATGAGATTAGCATCTAGTTTGAGTATGACCATTGAGTCTACAGATATTGTGGTTAAGGTGTCAAACCCGTTAGAAAAGCATGTGTTTGTGGACAAGGTGTGTAAAAATTATCGTTTGATGTTTGAGAATCATTATTTTTCGGTAGACCTAATGTTGTTACCATTTGATGAGTTTGATTTAATCCAGTGAGAGAGGTTGAGTTTAGGATTGAATTGATTCTAGGAACGACACCGATTTCTATTCCTTCGTATAGAATAGAACTTGTAGAGTTGAAAGAACTAAAGATATAGTTGCAAGAGTTGATAGATAAGGGTTTCATAAGACCGAGTTACTCACCGTGGGGTGCTCCGGTATTATTTGTGAAGAAGAAAAATGGGTCTATGAGGTTGTGTATAGACTATAGACAACTCAACAAGGTGACGGTGAAGAATAGGTATCCTTTACCAAGGATTGATGATCTTTTTGATCAATTGAAAGGAGCTACAGTGTTCTCTAAGATAGACCTGAGGTCGGGTTATTATCAGCTTAGAGTGAAAGAGCAAGATGTGTTGAAGACTGCATTTAGAATGAGATATGGCCATTATGAGTTTTTGGTTATGCCGTTCAGTTTAACGAATGCACCTGCAATTTTTATGGATCTGATGAACCGTGTTTTCAGACCATATGTGGATAAGTTTGTGGTTGTTTTCATTGACGACATATTGATCTATTCTCGGAATAAGAAAGATCATGAGGAGCATTTGAGAATTGTCCTGCAAACTTTAAGAGATAACCAATTGTATGCTAAGTTTAGCAAGAGCGAGTTCTGGCTTAGAGAGGTCAGATTTTTGGGACACGTTGTGTCTGGTGATGGTGTCAGAGTTGACCTAAGTAAGATTTCCACTATTGTGGATTGGAAACAGCCGAGGAAAGTGCCGGAGGTTAGAAGCTTCTTGGGATTAGTAGGATATTACAGACTTTTTGTAAAGGGTTCTCTATTATTGCTACCCCAATGATGAAATATTGCATAAAGATGTCAAGTTTGAATGGACTGAGACATGTCAACAGAGTTTCGAGAGACTGAAAACAATGTTGACAGAGGCACCAGTTTTGGTTCAGCCTGAATCAGGGAAAGAATTCGTGGTTTTTAGTGATGCGTCGTTTAATGGTCTTGGTTGCGTGTTAATGCAAGAGGGTAAGGTAGTCGCTTACGCCTCGAGGCAGTTAAAATCGCATGAGAAGAATTATTCGACTCATGATTTGGAGTTGGCTGCGATTATTTTCGCGTTAAAGATTTGGCGACATTATTTGTATGGTGAGAAATGCCAAATTTTTACAAATCATAAGAGTTTAAGATATTTGATGGATCAGAAAGATCTCAATCTGAGACAGAGGTGGTGGCTAGAGTTGTTGAAAGACTATGAGTTAGTCATTGACTACCACCCGGGAAAAGCAAATGTGGTTGCGGATACCCTGAGTAGGAAATCCTTGTGTACTCTAAAAGTTATGGGCACGAGTTTAGCATTGTCTAATGATGGTGCTATTTTGGCAGAGTTGAGAGCTAAGCCACTATTTGTTCAACAGATATGTAAGGCTCAGAGGAATGATAGTGAGATGCAAGCCAAGAGAGCTAAGTGCGAATCAAAAGCGACTCTGATTTTCGAGTGGACTGGAATGGTTGTTTGATGTATCATGATAGAATTTGTGTACCAAAATATGAAGAATTAATCTGAAAAGTTTTGCATGAGGCCCATAGTGGATGGTTGTCGATACATTTGGGTAGTACGAAAATGTACAATGACTTAAAGAAGTTTTATTTGTGGCTAGGTATGAAAAGAGATGTTTCAGAATTTGTGTCTAAGTGTCTGATTTACCAACAAGTGAAAGCTAAGCACCAAGTGCCTTCGGGATTGCTTCAACCAGTGATGGTTCCCGAATGGAAATGGGATCGGGTTACCATGGACTTTGTGACGGGGTTGCCTATGACTCTGAGAAAGAAGGATTATGTGTTGGTTGTTGTGGACAGATTAACAAAGTTGTCTCACTTTATCCCAGTACGTGTTGATTATTCACTGGATAAGTTAGCTGAGTTGTATATGGCATAAATAGTAAGATTGCATGTTGTACCTATGTCTATTATATCGGATAGAGATTCGAGGTTTACTTTGAGATTTTAGAAGAAGGTGCAAGAAGCCATGGGTACGAGGTTGAATTTTAGTACTGCATTCCATCCGCAAACTGATGGCCAGTCTGGGAGGGTGATCCAAGTTCTTGAGGATATGCTCCGATGTTGTGTGTTAGAATTCGAGGGTAGTTGGGAGAGATATCTACCTTTGGTTGAATTCGCCTACAACAACAGTTATCAAGTGTTTATACGTATGGCTCCGTATGAGGCCTTGTATGGTCGTAAATGTCAGACTCCCTTGTATTGGACCGAGCTTAGTGAGAAACGGATCTATGGAGTTGATCTAGTGAAAGAAACTGAAGAAAAGTGAGAGTAATCCGTAATAGTCTGAAAGTCGCTTGCATCGGCGTAAGTCGATATCTGATTTGAAAAGAAAAGAGGTAGAGTTTGAGGTGGGTGACAAAGTGTTTTTAAACGTGTCTCCGTGGAAGAAGATAATGAGGTTTGGAAAAAACAGGGAAATTGAGTCCAAGATTCATAGGGCCGTATGAGATTATAGACAGAATTGGGCCAGTAGCTTACCGATTGGCTTTGCCAGTAGAATTGGAAAAGATCCATAATGTGTTCCATGTATCGATGTTGTGATGGTATCGCTCCGATCCTTCACATGTGATTCTTTCAACAGAAATTGAGATAAGACCGGATATGTCTTACGAGGAGGAGCCGATTAAGATTTTGGCTCGAGAAGTGAAACAGTTGAGAAATAAGAGCATAGCACTAGTGAAAGTGTTATGGCAGAAACAAGGTGTAGAAAAAGCTACGTGGGAAACAAAAGAAACTATGAGAGAACAACATCCATACCTCTTTACTGGTAAGATTTTTGGGGGCGAAAATCTCTTAAGGGGGAGAGTTGTAACATCCCAATTTAGGGTCTAGTTGGAATAATGGTACGAGACCATAAATCCGAGGGTTATGAATGAGTTTTTGAGGTTTATGCTATGTATGCATGCTAGTGTGAAAGTTTCATGAAGTATTTTTGTGAAATGGTGGTTGAATTTTCCAAAAGGACTAAATTGCAAAAGTTGTAAAATGTGATGTTCTAGAAACTATTTGTGTGAAATTGCTTTAGAATATCAATTAGAGGTCCTTAATGAACAACTTTCCCAAATTTTAGTTTTTGGACAAAATTGGGCTTGGATGAGTTAAAATAGAAAGTTTATCAAAAAGGGCATTTTGGTCATTTAGTAATTTAAATGATTAAATAGGTGAAAAGATGATAAAAAATCATTCATTTTCTCCCCCAAGCTACTGAAAATTTTAATAGCCATTGTTAGGGTTCTTCAAATATTTCAAGCTTGGTGGTAAATGCTCTTAAGCCCGGTTTTTGATATTCTTCGTATTTTTGAAGTCCTAGTAGCATGAGTAAGCTATTTTTAGCTATTTGGTGAGCTATGATGGATGTTCAAAAATGTACATATGTATGACATGTATGTATTTTGATGTTTTGTGGAAGAATATGAAAGCTTGATGTAGTAGAAACATCTTTTGCTAAGTGATTTTTCCATGAAAATGCATGTAGGGACTAATTTGTGAAAAACATTAGTTTGTCATACATGTGTGATTTAGTGAGAATTGATGAATGCTTTAGTTCAGTAAGTGGTTCGGTTTAGCATGAAAGGCTAGAAAGGTGAATAAAAATCACTTTACGAGTATTGGGGCTAAAGTGTAAATATGAGAAAGTTTAGGGGCAAAATAGTAATTTTGCTAAAGTATGAGATGTGAGTCAATTTAGTCAATGTGTGTATTGAAAAAGCTAATTTATTTATTATAGATCAAGAAAGACAAAGCCCAGATCGAAACCGAGGCAAAAGTAAGGTCGTAGACTAAATTGCACGCTTTTATACTTTTGAGTATCGAGGTAAGTCTATGCATAAACAATGCATTTATACTTACAAATTTATTAATGCTAACTACTGTGTAGCATGATTGATAATGGTTGAGAATGATTGAGAATGATTGAGAACCTATGTGGGATGAATGTGTTAGAATCATGAATGAATGATAGAGTATGTAAACATGTGAATGTGTATTGATAATGCTAGATGGTGTGCTAAGTGCGATGCCATCCTAATGCTTATTAATGATGAGCTGGCTATGTGCGATGCTATCGTTAGGTATATCGTCTAGTGGGCTAAGTGCGAGACCACTATGATTACCTTTGCGGTAGGCTAAGTGCGATACTACCTTATTAATTGATTGTGGTAGGGTAGGTGCGAAACCATCGAGACATTAGCTATGTGGATTAGCTATGTAGATTAATTGTGTGGATTAGCTTTGTGGATTAGCTGTGTGAATTAGCTGTGTGGATTAGTTGTGTGGTGGTAGTAGCAAATAGTATATCTATGTGGATGTGTTATCGAGAAATAACGATGTGTTGTATATTGTGTAATGTGATAATGAATGCAGAGGTTCATTCCAATGGTTATGAGTATGTGGTTCATAATGTGTTGGAAATGTGGTAAGGAATAGAAAGAGTAAGCATAGTTGTACATTATATGTTAGTATAATGCTAATTGTTGTTTAGCTTGTACTATGATGCTTAATTGTTTATGTGTAAACTTAAGGTTAAAGCTTACTCCCTTTTATTTTCCTTTGTTAATAGAGTAAAAGTGGTGAACCGAGATACAAGGATCGTTGGAAGACAGCCCACACATCAACACACTCTGGTATATGAGATTCAATGTTTTGTTTATGGCATGTATAGGGGCTAGACAAGTTAGTGAAGTTTTCTTGTATATGGCTAAGATGTGTTGGCCTTTAGATGGATAATGAATTTTGTATAACGCCATAGTTGTTGGCTATCATATTATATGGAAAGATGTAGTTTTCTATGTGAGATTTCTTTTAAATTTAAGTTGATTATGGATATGTTGTATGAGTGCATGTTGTGAATGCCATGGGGGTGAGAAGAGCTTAGCAAATAGCTTTGTTCTTGTCTATGTGAATAGATACACGGGCGTGTGTCTAGGCCATGTGTGACACAGGATCAGTACATGGGCATGTGTTCTGGCCGTGCGTCCCCTGCAGGTTAACCTTTTAAGTCAGAATAGACCACAGGCTAGTCACACGGGCATGTGACTAAGCTTTGAGGCAGTGTGGGTGAAGTCAGTATTCACCACGGGTTGGATACTTAGGCGTGTGAATACACACGGGCGTGTTAGTCCTATAAAAAAGATAAAATTTTTAAGATTTAAAAAAGTTCCGGAATAATCTCGAGAGTCCTCGTATGTATGAATGAGGCCTCGTAAATTGAGAATGGGGTTGTTGAGATGACTTTTGAGGGAAGTCGATGAGCTTGAGTGGCGAACATGAGGATTTTGTTAAGGTAACGCCTTAAGCCCGGTTCTGGTGTCAAATCCAAGTAAGGGGTGTTACATAACAGCCTTTTCAACCTAAAGTAAAGAAATCAAAATATAATAATATAAATTAAGCACAAGAAAAATAAAGAGAAGGAAAATAAAGGTGAAGATAAAAGAAAAATAAAAAATTAATGGATTTAAAGGTTCTTGTCCTGTCGAGGTAATGAAGCGGCTGACATGAACTTATGGAGATTTGTCACGCACATGGAGACTGTGCTAGGGTCCTTTTGCTTCTTCGACATGGGGATGGTGGTGTAGAGAAAGAGTGAGGAATAGGGGGAAAGGAAAATGAAGGAAGATAGTGGGAAAAAAAAGAGGGGTGTGGTGGTTAGGGTTTAGAAGAAGATGGAATTGGGGAGAAAGTGAGAAGAAGGGGGTTTAAATAGGAACAGGGACCTGGTGGCTGCCCACGCCCGTGTACCATGGGCATGTTAGTTCACACGGCCATGACGCACAGCCATGTTGTGATTCGTTCGATTTTCCTACGGTCATGTAGAGGTTGCCATGCCCATGTTGATCATTCAGTGTCGACCACGGTCTTGGGACACAGGCGTGTCTCACACCCATGTTACTTTCTCAGTGTCAACCACGGCCGTATCGCACGGCCGTATAACACCCCATACCTGGCCTAGAAGTTAGGCCTGAATATGGCGTGTCACATTGAGGTGTTTTTTCGAAAACCGCATTTTCATTGAAAACCCCTCTTGATAGTTAAAAACTAAGTCCCAATTTGCGATTGTTATTATTAATCGACATTTATTAAGAAGTCATTACCTTCAAAACCTTGTTCGTTGTGGAAGCTTAATTTAAAACAACTGACTTATAAAACGTGATATTTACAACTTGGTTGCGAAAACGTAGTGTTTTGAAAATATATATTGTTTTGGAAAACCCATGTAACACCCCAAACCCAGTCTATGCGTCGAGACTAGATTTGGTTTGTTACATGGTTCGAGCTATTCTTAAATCTTTAATGAGTTGAAAGCTACAATATTGTTTACTGAGTTTAAAATTTGAAGAAATTAAATTTTGATCAATATATTTAAAACATTAGTTGAAAATCATTGTATTATCAAAACCGTTAGGAAATTTGGTAAAGAGTTAACAACAATAAAAAAATTATTTATAAAAGAATTCCATATACTTTGAAAACCCAAATTTATTTAAGTAAAGCATCATAAATCACATTACATGATTTAAAAGCCCAAAATAAAGTTTAAATTCCAAACACACATAAAATCCATAAGTTATTTATAGAGGCCATTTATTACAACATCCCAAAATAGTAAAAATAATTATTAAAAGTTCGAGTTTTAAATAACCCATATATATAGCAAGATGGCCTCCACGAAGTCATCCTCATTGAAGTCCACATCGGTTTCCATTACCGAGATGGAAAGAAATTAAAGGGTGAGTTACTTAGAACTCGAGTGTAACTCACCTACCACCATTATTGGGCAGATTATCGGGATATTATCTTGGCTTGAGCCCAATTCGAATTCAACAATATATCATGAAATTAAAATAATTAATAATGCATGAAAATTGTAATTCCCAACCCAAACCTAATATCCATCCGCTAACACCCCTATCAACCATCACACTGTGGGGATCAAGTCAACCCACCCCGCCATCACACCAATCGTAGGCATTAAGCCTTTTTATAATTGTGGCATAGCCACCGAACTAGAGGCAAAAAGCGATATTGTGTGAAACCAATTTAACTAGAGGCAATAAGCCAATATTGTGGCGAACCAACTCAACTAGAGGCAATAAGTAGATATTGTGGCAATCGCCATTCTTCTCTTCATATATCCCACCCATGCAATTATACATGTAATATAAAATTTATTAACAATACATAACATGGTGGGTTTAACAATAACATTTCATTTGGCCCATAATTATAGCAAATTGTCTATTTAGCAATTTAGTGGGCTTTGGCCCATTTAACAAACTAGAGTATTTTGGCTAAATTTTAACGAACTAGAGTGTTTTGGCCCATTTTCACGAACTAGAGTAATTACGGCCCATTTTCACGAACTAGAGTATTTACGGCCCATTTTCACGAACTAGAGTATTTACGGCCCATTTTCACGAAACATCCAATTTTCATAATAACAATTAATATCTCGAGGGCATTTTCGTAATTTTCACGATTTTATCGTTTTTACGTATTTTTGTCATAATATCAATTTTTACGTTTTACCGATCTAATCGTTTTACGATTTACTTCCATACCAAATTTGACATCCAACCAAAATAATGAGTGTGAAATTACACACCTCGATACCGTGAGTATTAACCCTTCTCGCTCCTCAAGACCTAAAATATATTTTGATTCGTTAGTCAACTAACTCAGTAAAATAAATCTTAATCGATAATGGATCCAAAATCTTACCCTCTTGATTTTGAATCACTTGATTTTCGGTTTTGCCTCGCTTATCGATTCACTAGCCAGAGAATCCACCAACGATAACTTGACTCGAGGTTCGTACTACTTGAATAATGGACTTCTTTAGGAAGATGGCCCACAACCCTGGAAAATCCCGATCGAAACCGCTCTTCGTTTGAATGGGGATTTACAGATCCACCCTCTTACGATAACTAAACACCGCTGCTTTCTTCCCTATCTTGACGGTCTTCAAGATCCAAAAGAATTTAGTTAGATCTAAAATAATATCAATAATACTAGAGATTTAAAGAGTAGGATTTCCTTACCAAAATGAAACGTTTCCAACGTTTCTCCCGATCACTTGAATTCCAATCTCCGTTATTGCACTAAATAATAATAACGAAAAGAACGTTATTAGAATGAACATTATTTCAATCCAAAAGGCCCTCAATTAACCAATGATATTCGCCATAAAATCACTAATCAATTAATCGAAAATAGAGAGAACCCTTACCTACTTCCTACTATTTAAAGAAAGATTAAGAATGATGTTTAATTGATGGAAGATTCACTATAAATGATTAAGAATGGAAAAATAATTTTTGGCTTATAGGCACAATAACATTCGGCCAAGAGAGTGAAGATGGAGAGAATTTTCGATTGGAAAAGAAATAATATAAGAACGAAAGGATGATGGTGATGTTGTTTTGGTTTCAAGGAGATTAGAAGAAAAGAAAAGAAAATATGAACTTTAGGTGTGGTATATTAAGCCATGGCAAAGAAAAAGAAAGAGATTGATTTTGGTATAGGTGATTTGGCACAAGGAGAATACAAAAGAAAGTTAACAAAATGAATAAAAGTGACCAAATGGTCAAGAGATATTGGCTTAACCAAGTGCAAAATTCGCCAAAAGGGATATTGAAAGGAGAGGAATAAAATTCTGCACCAAGTGCAAAGGTTAACCAAAGAGAAAAGAATGAGATTTTGCCAAACTAACAAAGTTTTGGCTCTCCTCCCTACCAATATTGCCGTCCAAGATATGGTCAATTGGCCATTATTTCTTTCCAAATTTTCCCTAGATAAGTGCCTTATGTCCCCCTATCTTTCCTTAAACTTTTGATTCCATACCATATCTATACAAGGATTCAACCTCTTCCCTCTTACTTGAACCCATGCGCCAATCTCCACCAAGCCATATGCTCATTTTATGACATTTTTAGCACATAATTTAGCTTAAGTCTTAATCACCTTTGTTTCACTTCAATAAATTCCCAATAATAAATTTTATTCTTCTCCAAATTATGCTTTACCCTCTCTAGGACTTTAATAAACACTAAAATAAAAGTAAAAATTTTCCTTTAAAAAATCTAAACACCAAAATCATGCCAATTTAAATACTCAGATTTTTAGGGTGTTACAACCCATGATTCAATGTTGAGCAGATTTAAAAAATAATAAACTAAAAATCCAAAGCTAAAAACCAGAATTTAGGAGAGACCTTATTACAAAATATTAACCCAAATTAAATAAAAGCAAAATACTACAATCCAAACTGCTAGTAGTGTGGCCACCTCTGACTCCTCCAATACGTCGAACCGCCTATTGAGGGTTACCTGAAAAAAATTAAAAAGAGGGGGTGAGTTTGCGAAAACTTAGTGTGTACAACCCTCATCAATAAAAACATGCATCACAATAATCTGGGCCGAAGCCCATTACAATAACGGTGGCAATTGGGCCTTAGCCCAAAATAGACTTGGTTGGGCCTTAACCCATATCATATGTTAATCTCATAAATATCTGGGCCTAAGCCCATCTTAATAATATAATCCATATATGCAATGCATTATTGCCCATACCAACCCTACACTCCGTCTCCTGTCCAACCGTGCACTCCTGTAGGGACTTAATCGACCCACCCATCCGTACACTCGTTATGTAGCACTGGTTGCGGCACTAACTTATCAGTGTAACATGGCTGCTCGGTGGCTAAAAAGCCTTTGGTGGATCCACAGTAGTCAAGCGACCATGCAATCCTATTAGCACTTCCTCCGTATTAATAAACACATCCCCATGCAGCATAATAACACATGAATGCATCATACAATAATAAACATACCATGATAATCACAAATCACATACAATAACAACCATACAACATGTTGGGGCGTTTTCGTCATCTTGCCCTTCAGGGGCATATCGGTCATTTTACCCCTCGAGGGTATTTCGATAATTTTTGCAAACCAGGTGTATTTCAGTAATTTTGCATTTAACGGCCTTTCCAAAGGCTTGCTATCACCCCGAGCGACTTAGATAATCTAAATGGTCATAACGGTGTAAATGGGCCCAAGGCCCCTTATTCAACCCACGTGGGCCCACACACTTGTGTGGCCCACTTAGCCCAAATCTAGCCATAGATACGAGATTCCCATAGTCCAGTTCACTATCTACTACACAATCATACAATTTATTCATATGGGCCTACGACCTATTGGGCCTATCGTGGCCCAAATAGCCTAAATGCACAAGAACACTCAAGCTGGCCTCAACTATCGCGTCGAAGCTCCCACACGTGCGCTCGCACGCTCGTGTGGCTACCATCGTCGTGTGACCGGCATTTTAACATTTGTCGCTTTACAACTAGAGTAGAGAGAATACACACCTAATAGGAGTTTGAAGCTAATCTGCACTCTGAATGCTCCTATGCCCAAATGCCAACCAAGGTATGTTTCCTCTCCTCATAGACAGCTCCATATATAGCCAGCTTCTCACCTTCCCTCTTGCAATCTTTTCGATGTGGGATCCCTCCGTCAGCAGAGTTTAAATCCAACATAAACTCTGATCGTCCAATCCAAAAAATAAATACTCCCCTGCATGTCATGAGATTCAAACCTAGGCTCCCTTGCACCCTTAATGATGCCTTGCCACTAGACCACTCACTTCCTTGTGTCTAACATCATGCGCAACTAAATATAAATCTATGGGCCAAAGTCCAAGTTCACTTAAAAATAAATCCAAATGAAATGCCAGCGCCAAGGCTTGAACCTTGGACCCCTTGCTTCCTTGTGTTGCGTCATTCCCTTATCTCCCATGTGGCGCCATTTGCCACTAGACCACAACTCCTTTTGTTTCATTTCTTCCCACATTTTATTCTTAAAGCCTACTTTCTAACACCCAGGGTTTTATTCACCTAAAACCAAAATTTTTCCTAAGCCCAGGTTTGATCCCAAGACTTCATAGAAGCCCCTTAACCTTCCAAAATCACACACCTAATAGGTCCAACTTGCATTAGGGCCGTTCTCTTGTTCCCAAGAATTTTAAACGCTCCCAAGCCCAAGGCCCAATGGGCCCAACTCTACTAGGCCCAAATTCTAGGCATTATAGGCCATGGCATTTTATCTCCGTCTGTGGTTTGGGGATGTTTCGTTCTTGGTTCGCACGATTTCTACCACGTCAATGTGCCTAATCGTGGTGTCCACACGGCGACGCCCGTGTGCAAGGCCGTGTGGTAGGTAAACCTGCGCTTTTATTCAATTTGTTAGGATCTGGTTAGGAGCTAAAAATTGAAATAAAAATTAATGGGGTTAGTGCTCGGGTTGCCTCCCGAGAAGCGCTCATTTAAAGTCTTAAGCTAAACTTACCTCTCATTCACATAATCATGGTGGATTGAAGAGTTGAAACTCCTCTCTTCGGCTATCAATTTGATTATCGATATATAATTTAAGTCGAGTGGTGTTTACCTTAAAAGTGCCGAATGTAGGATTAGTTACCTCGACTGTTCCATATAGGAAGACATTCAGTACCGTGAACGGGATCTCTTCGTTTGTATTATGGTCCGAAGTGGCGATTCGAGTGTCTTTCTTATCCAAAAATACCTGATCTCCAATCTTAAATTAGGTTCTCCCATCCTTAAGTTTGACATGGTTTTGCTTTGGTTCATCTTGCTTCCCCGATTTCTCCTTGTCATGTGTCTTCCACTCGTCTAGTTCATCGATCTGAAGCCTTCGCTCCTTATGAGTTATTTCTTTGTTAGCATGAGGTCTAGGATCTGGCCCAGTTGTGTAATTTTATGGTGCTTCCTGAAAAGAAGGTTGAACCAAATGGTCATTAATAGAATTTATGTTCTCACCTTTATTACTCGATGTCCTAGCCGAGTCAAGAGCCTGAAGAGTGATCATTTCGTCACCTGCACAAAGTGTGAGTTCACTTGTACTAACATCAATTCTAGTTTTAGCAGTTGCTAAAAAGGGTCTTCCTAAAATTAAAGGAACATTGTTGTCCTCATCCATGTCTAAAACAACAAAGTCTACTGGGAATACGAATTTATCAATTTTTACTAGTACATCCTCAATTATACCCCTAGGAACTCTGATAGTTTTATCAGCCAATTGAATGCTCATCCTAGTTTGTTTGAGTTTCTCGAGACCTATATGTTTAAAAATTTTATAAGGCATAACATTGATACTTTCCCCTAAATCAGCTAAAGTATCATTAATAGATAAACCACCAATTAAGCAAGAAATCCCTGGATCTTTTCACTTTCGTGGTAGTTTATTTTGCAAAATTGCTGAGCACGCTACATTTAGTTCTACATGCGATGCCTCGTCTAACTTCCATTTGTTTGTCAATAGCTTTTTTAAAAATTTCCTTGAATTTGGCATCTGCGAAAGAGCTTCAAGAAATGGTAAGTTAATATGTAATTTTTTCAAAAGTTTAAGAAATTTACCAAATTGTTCATCTTTGCGATCTTTCTTCATGGCATTAGGGTATGGCACACGATGTTGGTACTCTGTAATTACCGATTTTGGTTGATCATGGCTTACCTCAACCGTACCTTCCTCTACCACATTCTCTTCCCTTAATTTTGGCTCATCTAACCCTTCACTGTCGTGAGCAGTAACGGCATGAAGTTGCTCCTTTGGGTTAGTTTCAGTGTTGCTTAGCAAGCTACCTTGTGGCCGTTCAGATATGAGCTTAGCGAGTTGTCCTAATTGGTTCTCGATCCCTTGAATCAATGCGTTCTAATTTTTGAGTGTTGTTTCAGTGTTTTGGAAATGGGTTTCTGACACCATGATAAATTTCATTAGCATTTCCTCAAGGTTCGGCTTTTTCTCTTGTGGGTAGGGTTATTGTTGAAAGCCTGGAGGGGGTTGTTGTCTCTGATTTCCTTGGCCACCCCATGAAACGTTTAGGTGATTCCTCCAACCTGGATTGTAAGTGTTACTATAAGGGTTATTTTGGGGTCTAGAATTATTACCCATACAGTTCATCTGTTCGTTCTCTATTCCAGGGTTGTAGGGTAGGTGTTCTGTATTGTTCGTCCCTCCTCCGTATGTATCGCACTGCATCACTAGTTGTACCTGCGAAGAACCACACAAACTATCAATCTTTTTATTTAACAGTTCTACCTGATTTTATAGCATGGTCACTACGTCGAGATTGAAAACATTGGCGGCTTTTGTCGGCTTTGTCCTTATAGCTTGCCACTGATAGTTATTCAGTGCCATCTCCTTTATAAACTCATAAGCCGCTTTAGGGGTCTTGTTATTTACGGTTCCATCAACAGTTGAATCAGTCAATTGCCTAGTTGAGGGCTTCACACCATTGTAAAATGTTTGAACCTGTAGCCACAGAGGTAACCCATGGTGAGGGCATCTCCTTAGTAGATCTTTATATCTCTCCCATAAGACATAGAGTGTTTCTAGATCCATCTGCACAAAAGAAGAAATATCATTCCTCAACTTAGCTGTTTTAGCCGGCGGAAAATATTTTAGCAAAACATTTACGGTCATTTAGTCCCATGTAGTGATTGATTCTCGTGGTAATGAGTTCAACCACTGTTTAGCTTTGTTCCTCAATGAAAAGGGAAGCAACCGAAGGCGAATGGTATCATCAGAAATGCCATTAATTTTGAAGGAGTCCAAAACTCTAGAAAATTTGCCAAGTGATTGTTTGGATCCTCATCCTACAAACCATCAAACTGAACAAATTGTTGAATCATCTGTATAGTGTTAGGTTTCAGTTCAAAATTATTTGCAGCAATAGCTGGTCTAACAATACTTGATTCAGTTCCTGTTAAATTAGGTTTAGCATAATCATACATAGTACGAGGAGCAGGATTTTGATTCACTGGATTTGCGGCAACCAAAAGAGGTAGCGGATTATTATCAGCCATCTCTTCGGTATTATTAGTATCGTCCTCTTGCTCTTCTTGTATGTATTGTTGGCTTCGCCTTATTTCTCTTTGGTTTCTTCGAGCGGTACCTTCTATATCACTGTCAAAAAGCAATGGTCTTGACGGGTTTCTTCTAGTCATAAACTAGAGTCACCTGCCAGAAGCAAATAAAGGAAAAAATTAGTAAAGAAAATAATAATAATAATAATAAATTGAAAATAAAGTAAAAATGGCTAAAGTAATAAAAATTTAGTATTCCTAATATCTTAGTCCCCGACAACGGTGCCAAAAACTTGATGGTACTCGAAACTAACTATTATTTCGATAAAGGCAAGCGCTCCTATCGGACAGTAGTATAGCTGTGGTGAGTCCGGAATATCGTATCCTCAAGGACTAAAATTACTAGTAATAACTATATTTTTATTATCTAGCCT
Source organism: Gossypium rotundifolium (assembly GCA_025506655.1). NCBI lineage: Eukaryota > Viridiplantae > Streptophyta > Magnoliopsida > Malvales > Malvaceae > Gossypium > Gossypium rotundifolium. The sequence continues at coordinate 150,853,610 of CP106724.1, forward strand.
AATAATTAAGGGGATTTATTTTTAATCTAAAATTAATTAACTAATTTAACTAACTAAATGACTATGAACGTGACAAAGTGCGAATTGGGAAAATACTTTTGGACAACTTATATGAGATAGGCAATACCTAAGGAAGAATTCACCTAGACTTCACTTATTACTTTTGATTCATACGATTTATTCACTTGACTTCATCCGTAGAAATCCCTGATTTATGTTAATATCTCTTTCGAGACTAAAAACAACTAACTCTAGGTTGATTAATTGAAATTTCTTTCTAATCAAAACCCCTATTGTCACATTAACTCGATCTATGGATTCCCTTATTAGATTTGGCTCTAATCCGATAGATTTTTGTCGCCCTATTTCTAGGGTTGCAATCAACTCCGCTTAATTTTGTTGATCTTCTCTTAAATAGGGACTTTTGCTCCACTGAATAAGAACATTCGACTTGAATTAGTAACTTGAATTATCAAAACAAGAATAACAACTCACAATTAAGAATAAGAACAAGTATTTATCTTATAAATCAAATAATAAGATTCATCTAGGTTTCATCCCCTCACATATTTAAGGGATTTAGTTCATACTGATAGAAGGAAACATCATAAAATAGGAAAAACCACAAAACATAATGAAAACCCAAAAAATTATAAAGAACTTGATGGGAGATCTTCAGTCTTGATGGAGATCCTTCTCTTAAGCTATTCCCGGTGGTTGTCTTGGAGTATTTCCCACCTCTTATTCAGCGTCAATTCAACGTCCCCTTTTAGGCTGCCCCATAGGGTATTTATATAGGCTTTGGAACACCTCTATTGGCCCACAAGTAGCTTATTCTGAATAAAAATCTTCTTTTCTACGGTAGGGACACGCCCGTGTGACACGCCCGTGGTGGACTCCTTCGGCCGTGGTCGATTTTGCTCGCCACACATGGCCATGTGATATGCCCATGGCCGGTAGTCCAGGCTGTGTGATTTTTTATGTAGGCCCATTTTTTCCTGTTTTTGGCCCGTTTCTCGTTCTTTTCGACTTCCTAAGCTCTCCTGAGTATAAAACATGAAATTAAGGGATTAGGAGCATCGAATTCATCAAATCTAATGAAAATTCATCCAAAAATAAGCCAAGCATGGGGTTAAAATATTTGTAAATTATTGTTTATTAGAAACCTTAGTTTCTATGGAATAGGAGAGCAATTTTGAAGAAGGCCCATTAGAGAACACTTTAGGGTCTGAACCTTTGAAAGATGAAAAAGGTAATGAAAACATGGCGTTGATGGAAGCCAATCTGAGGAGTTATGTTCAACCATTACGGTTCGAACCGCTAGAGTTGAAAGTTTGGGAATTTACACAACCCAAGTTGTTAATCGAGGAACCACCTAAGCTTAAACTAAAGGTGCTTCCATCTCATTTAAAATATGTTTATTCAGGTAGAAATTCTACTTTGCGTGTGATTATTTCAGCAGAACTGACAGAACACCAATAGGAGCAACTGATTTCTATTTTAAAGAAATTTGAAAAGGAAATTGGTTGGACCATAGCTGACATACAAGGTATAAGCCCTTCCTTTGGTATGCATAAGATTATTTTATAGGAAGGTGAGTGAGGTAGAATCAATGCACAAAAGAGAGTTAACCTTATCATGAAAGAGGTAGCACGGAAGGAAGTGATCAAATGGTTAGATGCAGGACTTATCTACTCCATCTTAGATAGTTCTTGGGTAAGTCTGGTACAATATGTACCAAAGAAAGGTGGAATCATGATTTTCTAGAATGAACATAATGAGATAATCCCGACGAGAACTGTCATGGGATGGAGAATCTATATCGACTACAGAAAATTGAACAAAGCCAATCGTAAGGATCATTTTCAATTACCTTTTATGGATTAGATGTTAGATCGACTGACAGATAATGAAATTTAATTCTTTTTAGATGGATATTTGGGATACAACCATATAGTTGTAGCCTCAGAATGCCAACATAAAACTACTTTTACTTGCCTATACGGTACATTTGCTTTTAGGTGAATGCCTTTCAGCTTATTTAATGCACCTACCACATTTCAACGATGTATGATGGAAAATTTCACTAATATTATTGAAAATTTTGATGAGGTTTCCATGAATGATTTTTTTTTTGGGTAACACTTATGATGTTTGTTTAAGTAATTTGGCTAAGGTACTAAAAAGATGCGAGCAGACGAATCTTGTCCTTAACTGGGAGAAATGCCATTTTATGGTTAAAGAGGGAATTGTCTTAGCACATAAAATTTCCAAAACTGGAATTGAAGTAGATAAAGCAAAGGTGGACATAATTGAAAGATTACCACCTCTAGTTAGTGTGAAATGAGTTAAAAGTTACTGAGGCCATGCTAGTTTTTATTGTAGATTTATTAAAGGTTTTTAAAAAATTTCTAAATATTTGTGTATGATTTTAGAAAAAGATATTGTTTTCTATTTTAACAAAGCATGTATAGAAGCTTTTAAAGAATTTAAAAGTCAGTTAATTTCAACACTAATAATTGTTACACCTGATTGGAACTCACCTTTTGAGTTGATGTGTGCTGCAAGTGATTTTTCTGTTGGAGCCGTGATGTGTAAAAAAAGAAATAAAGTGTTTCACCTTATCTACTATGTAAGCAGAACTTTGACACGGTAATTAAAAAAGAGCTCTTTGCTATAGTTTTTACTTTTGAGAAGTTTCGTTCATATCTTATAGGTACTAAAGTTATAGTGTTTACCAATCATGCGACCATTAAGTATTTACTCATGAAGAAATATGCTAAACTGAGGCTAATTCGTTAGATACTTTTACTCCAAGAATTTGACCTTGAGGTCCAAGATATAAAGGGTGTTAAAAATCAAGTAGCTGATCATCTGTCGAGGCTGGACCAAAATGTGGTAACTTTTTCACTTGTTCCAATTAATGAGAATTTTCCTGATGAGCATATTTTCGAGGTAAGTCGAATTCATGAAACACCTTGATTTGCTAAATTTGCCAATTATTTAGCTTGTGGAATAATTCCTCGAGAAATGACATACCAACAAAAGAAGAAATTCCTTCATGATAGTCGATATTATTTCTAAGAGGATCCATTTTTGTTTAAACAATGTGCAGATAACATAATCAGGTTGCATAGTTAGAAGTGAGATTGACGAGATTTTGTACCACTGCAATTCATCTTCGAGTGGGGGACACTTTATTGGTTCTTGCACTATGTAACATCCTGATAATTAGGGGTTATGCATCTTACTTAATTGAATGAAGTTGCATGCTTAATTATTATTAAGTGTATTTTTGGAAGTTATTTGAGCTTTATTAATTAAGAGCATGCTTAGTAAAACTTTAATTCCTATTAATTAGAGAGAGCTAAGCAAGTTAGGCCTTAAGAATTAATGATAAGAGGATTTAGCATGAATTGAGTAATTGGCAAGGTGGTTAAGATGCATGGATGTGTGCTTGAGGAGTGAGGTTCGAATCTCTAGCTAGCATAAGGGAGGATTTTATTTTTGTTTTCTTCCTATAAGTGTCGGCCAAGAATGTTCTAGAGTGGTTGAGTGTTCTCTTAATTTTGGCTATTTCACCAAGTGAAAAGGAAGCTAAGAAACTTATGGTATGGAATCATAAGTTGATGATAAGATGAGGGCACAAAAGGCATAAGTTTGGGCAATGTTTTGGGAGTGTGTTCATGGTCATTTGACCATGAACCTAGACAACATGAAGGGTTAAGGGAGTGGTTTAATTGTGTAGCAAATTTTGGATATGATGGGAAGAAACAAGAAGGAAAAGGGGATGATGTTGGCTAGGTTGACCAAAATTTAATGTAGCCATTAGGGGGCTAGTTGGCCATTAATCCTAGCAAAGTGTCCATCTTTTCTCCTTCTCCTAAACCTTTCCCTAAACCAAAACTATCATTGGCATTTGGTACAAGTTTCCTTTGTTGTGGCATTGGTATTTTTGACCAAATAGGTACCTTTTCCTCTCAAAATTTTATCTCTCTTTTGATGCCAAAATATTATCACTTTTGAAATCACTTCTTTTCTTCCTCTTTAGTGCCGAATTTAACTTTCACCAAAAGCCTTCTCTTTCATTTTCTTTTTCTTTCTTTTTCATTCAATTTTTCTTTTCTCTTCCCCTCGCATAGCCAAAACCACAAAAGATCAAGCACCATTTTCTTGTTCATTTCTCCCTTTGGTGAATGCATCTAAGCCCCAAAACCAATCTCCTTTCTCTTTGATCATTTCTCCTTTTCTTTTTCTTTTCATTTTAATCCTCTCTTTTCTTTCCATCTTTGTCGAAACTACAAAGGATCAAGAACCATTTTTCTTCAATTTTACCTCTTTGGCCGAATGTGCATAGGTCTCTAAACCTATCCCTTTTTCTTTTCTTTATCATCATCTTTTCTTTCCTCTCTCTTTTCTATCATTTCCATTATCTTTCTTCTTTCCTCAAAACCGAAACCATCATATTGAAACCACCATTTCTCTTCTCTTTTTGTTAAGGTAGAATATTGAAGAACTCAAAGTAAGATTTTATCAATCATTTTCATCAATTCTTTTTACTTTAGCAAAATTAGAATCATGATCTTTTAATTTCTCTCTAGGTCAATCATTTGAAAAGATTTTTCAAAGATCTTTGTTGAAGATAACCTTTAAGTGACCATTCAAATCATCAAGGTAAGGTTATTAATTTAGATCATACCGATTTATTTAGATAGATTACTAATCGATCGTTATTTTAGGGACGATTTGAGATCAACAATATAGGTAAGAAAAGAGCCGTACGGAGTGTTTGGAAGAGAGGAGGTATTCCTTTACCATCAAACTTCAAGCGAAGGCGATATCGGCGGTTAGAGACTTTCCACTGGGTTGTGGACCCTCTGCTAACGAGGATCAGTTATTTGAAGTAGTGCGTACAACCGAACCACTTTACGTTGGTTGAATATCGGCGGGCTTTGATCCATCTAGTGGAGAAAAACCACAAATAACTATCGTTCAAGAATCTGAGGGTAAGGAATTAGATTTCTCGTCAATAATTACAATTTTATTAGCAATAGTTTATACTAACCAAGCGTGTTAATCAAATAGGTGTTGACGAGCGAGAGATCATTGTTCTCACTGTCACTAGGTGTGTAACCTTACATTAAAATTTCCATAGATCTATATTTTAAAAAGTGATTTTATGACAATATGTTTGTTTGTGGATACCAATCATTGGTATACAAAATTCGTGTATGTTTACCCCAATATTACATTTATTTTGTTATATGCATAAATATGAAATGAAGTATGATTATATTATGTTTTGTGGGGTAAATAGCATGAAAATCGATTTGATATGTATGTGCATGGGCATATGGGTATTGTTGATAAAGAAGGAAGTATTCGGTGGTTTTACCACATTTACGGTGACTTCGATCACATATTTGACTCGGTGACTTTGGTCATATATTTGACTCGGTGACTTGGTCACATATTTGAACTCCGGTGACTTGGTCACATATGTGAATCTGGTGACTTGGTCACGTATTTGAAATTGGACTTGATCGGTGACTTGGTCACATCTGTTTTGGTGGCTTTGCCATAATATTATAAGGCGATGTGCATGTTGACTGCAACAATCGCCTTGATGGTGTGTAGCGGATGGAGGTCGATTTAGTAATCCCACGGTGTATTGGTTGGTGCGGGTGGTGTGTAGCGGATGGATATTTAGGTGGGTGGGCTTGCATTTCATTTCATGTACATAACCATGTAATATTGAATGATTATTATTTGATCTGCTATAATATGGGCCTTTGGGCTAAATATGAGCTAAATGGGCCTTTGGGCTAAATATGAGCTAAATGGGCCTTTGGGCTAAATATGAGCTAAATATGAGCTAAGGGCCTTTGGGCTAAATATGAGTTAAATGGGCCTATGGCCATATGTGAAATTTTTGGACTTAAAGCATATGATAAAATGGACCTTTTAATGTATGTGTTATACATTGAGTTTATGACTCACCCCTTTTGTAGTATAAACTTTTCAGATAATTGATAGTGCGATGGATCGAATTGACAAGGATTTCGAGGTGGCCAACGTCAGATCAAGTATTGTGGAGATTTCCCAACTTAAACTTATTAATTTAAATTTTATTACTTAGACTTTATTTTGGGTTTGCTATTTTTGTCATAAGGCTACTATAAACTACTTTCGGATCTTGTGTTTGGATTTATTTTAAATTCTGCCATGAACAATTATCAATTAAATAACTAAATGGTTTTCGATAAATAATTTAAAAAGGTTTTTGTCAGTAATATATATATATATGTTTTAAGAAAATACAAATCTATTTTTCAACTAAGCCCAACTCGATCTTTAAGTTAATCCGTTTTACTTAAAATCATCAAGTTTTCTTGAACAAAATGATATTCCGCTAAAGTTTTACTCGAGGAACATACCAAATCCGGTTAGGCTTTTTGGGCCGAGTTTGGGGTGTTTCAGCTTGGTATCAGAGCCAAGTTTTAAACTCTCGGCCTTGGGTTTTGAAGCCCACAACGTTTTCAAAAGTTGGCTCAAATGACTTTTTGAAAGTTTTCTTAAGTTAAATGATTTTTATAAGAGCATGGCACTCGAGTTCTCGGCCCAGATCCATCAGGTATGTACTTTATCGATATGTGATATGTATGATAGTTTAAACTTAAACTATACTTTAGAGACATGGACCTTAGGTGTTTGTGTGCTACTACGGAAAAACTACTGAATATCTGTTTCATAAAACTTTCCTTTAATTAGAAGTGAAAAGACTCTAATACATAAGACTTTTTCATAAAAACAGATAAGATACGTAGTAGACATGAGTTCTAGGGGACGTGGTCATCGTGGACATAGAAGAGGAAGGATGATTGCTTTGAACCGATTCGATCTGGTCAAGGTTCCGAGAATGAAGCTCCGCCACCGGCTGTTGGGGTGGACTTTCAAGAACAAAATAAAGGAGGTGACGCAGTATCACAAGTTGTGCTACGAGTTTTAGAACGTGTAGCGGAAGCTAGTTCTGGAAATGGGTCTCGAAAGTCAATAGCTGAGAGACTAAGATCAAATAGAGCTGAGGTTTTCAGAGGAGTATCTGGAGTAGCTCCTAATGTAGCTGAATTGGTTGGAGGCAGTCGAGAGGATCATGGACGATATAGATGCAGCGATGAAGAGAAATTGAAAGGTGCTATTTCACTTCTCGTGATAAAGCCTACCGGTGGTGGCTCACTATAAAAGAGAGTACCCCGTGGATCGTGCGGATTGGGGTATTTTAAGATTAAATTCGAAGGAAAATATGTTGGAGCTAGCTACATCGACTCTCGAGAGAAGACATTTACGAATTTGGTCCAAGGAACAAGTCGATAGTGAATATGAAGCGAATTTTTGCGACTTAGCCGTTATGCCGGAGGATAGTGGCTACGGAATATGAGCGGTGTATCGATTTGAAGATGGACTTAGAAATGAGCTTGGTGATGATTGCTCCACACCGTGAAAGAGACTTTGTAATCTTAGTGGAAAGGGCAAGAATTGCCGAAGAGGCTAAACGGACTGAAAGACAAAACCGGGACAGAGGCCAGAGCAAGAATAAGAGAAGCTTTGGGTCTTCAGGGTCGTCTGGGAATTTTCAGAAGAAATCAAGAAATGAAGGACCACGAGGTCAACAGACTGCTTCGAGAGGACAAAATCGTACTTGTTCTCAATGTGGGAAAATAAACTCGGGAGAATGTTGGAAAAAGATCGGCGAATGTTTCAAGTGCGGTTCAAAGGATCACATGATCAAGGATTGCCCGATGAACTCAAAAAAGAATCGTCCAGCAAGTCAGGGTGCTAATCGGTGACGAAGCGGACAAAGACCAATAAGGGGCCGTGGTCCAAATGGAAGGGTAATGGCTCGTAGAGGCCGTGGAACTTCGAGCGAGGCGATGGTAGCTCGAGCGAGACAATAGGTCCGGTATATGCGGTTAAATCGCGAGAGAAAAGGTGATGCACTTTTGATGTTATCACGGTATGTTTCGATTTACGGTTGCCCTTTATTGCTTTGATAGATATAGGGTCAACTCATTCCTATATCGCTAGTGAAGTATCTGGGACTTTGCATGTGACTTCAAAGCGTACCTTGGAAGATGACTATACTTAGTCCTTTAGATGACGAGCGATGAGTTGTAGACAAACTTTTAAGGAAGTGCCTTTGGAAGTTCAAGGGATACGATTCCGGTGATTTAATGGAGTTACCATTCGGATAATTCGACCTAATCTTAGGCATGGACCGCTTGTGAAGTCTGGTGCAAATGTGGATTGTCTTTGCTAAGAGAATGTCTTTAAGAACTTTTGATGACAAGGAAGTTGTAGTGATGGGCGAAAGACGAAACTACTTATCTAATGTAGTATCCGCTCTTAAGGCAAAAAAGATGGTTAGAAAGGGATGTGAAGCTTTCCTGATGTTAGTGAATGCTTTGGAGGCTAAGGAGACAACTGCTAATGAAGTCAGGACAGTGAAGGAATTTGTAGATGTTTTTCCGGAAGAACTTTCAGGTTTGCCTCCGGATCGTGAAGTAGAATTCGGGATAGATTTATTGCACGAGCAGCGCCGATTTCTATTGCTCCATATAGAATGGCACCGAATGAGTTGGTTGAGCTTAAGGCTCGATTCAAGAGTTGCTTGATCATGGATTCATTCAACCTAGTGTGTCTCCATGGGAGCACCGGTCCTATTCGTGAAGAAGAAGGACGGATCAATGAGGATGTGTATAGATTACCGGCGGTTAAATAAATACATCAAGAACAAGTATCCTTTGCCAAGGATCGATGACTTGTTCGATCGACTTAAGGAGCTGCGGTATTCTCAAAGATTGATCTAAGGTCGGGTATCATCACTTAAAGTGAAAGAAGCGGATATCCATAAGACGGCTTCCGAACTAGATATGGGCATTATGAATTTTGGTAATGCCATTCGGATTAATGAACGCCCCAATTGCGTTTATGGATATGATGAACCGGATTTTCTAGCCTTACTTGGATCGGTTAAATCGTGGTATTCATAGATGATATCCTGGTGTATTCTAAGTCCAAGTAGAACATGATGAGCATCTCCGGATTGTGTTGCGAGTTTTAAGGAGAAGAAGCATGCCAAATTCAAGAAGTGTGAATTTTGGTGAAAGAAGTTGCATTTTAGGTCATGTGGTATCTGCGGAAGGATTAGGGTAGATCCTCGGAAGATTGAGGCTGTACTAGGTTGGAAACCACCTAAGTCCATAACTGAGGTTCGCAGTTTCTTGGGTTTAGCCAGATATTACCGAAGATCCGTCGAAGGATTTTCATCGATAGCTGCACCTTTAACGAAATTGTTGAGAAAGGAAGTACCTTTCGTGTGGGCTGATAAGCAACAAGAGAGCTTTGAGTAGCTCAAGAAAGTTTTGACTGAAGCTCCGGTTTTGATCCAGCCTGAGGCAGGGAAGGATTTCATCGTGTATTGTGATGCTTCTCACACGGGATTAGGATGTGTTCTGATGCAAGGCGGAAAGGTATTTGCGTATCGTCTCGTGATTGAGGCGCACGAGGTCAATTACCCGACGCATGACTTGGAGTTAGCAAATGTAGTCTTTGCTCTTAAAGTTTGGAGACATTACTTATACGGGGAAAAGTCAGTGATATATACGGACCACAAAAGTCTAAAATATCTACTGACTCAGAAAGAACTGAATCTGAGGCAGCGAAGGTGGATAGAGTTGTTGAAAGACTACGACTGTTCTATCGAGTACCACCCGGGCAAGGCGAATGTGGTGGCAGATGCTCTAAGTCGAAAAGTGGTGTCAGAATTAAGGGCGATGTTTGCACATCTTAGTCTTTTCGATGACGGAAGCTTGTTGGCAGAACTTTAAGTTAAGCCGACATGGTTAAGTCAAGTGAAAGAGAGGCAGTTAGTAGATGAAGATCTGAATGAAAAGCTTGACAGTCTGAGTGGGAAATTGGAAGATTTTGGTATTAACGGTGGTGGTATTGTGCTTCAAAGTTAAAGTCGTATGCCAAAGGATCGGGAGTTGAGGCAAAAGATACTTGAGAATCGCATGGTAGCCCCTATGCTATGCATCCTAGAGGAAGTAAATTATCTGATTTGTGAGATCAATTTTGGTGGCCCGGACTTAAGAGGAAGTTACGAGTTTGTAGGGAAGTGCTTGACGTGTCGACAAGTCAAGGTTGAACATCAAGTACCATCGGGATTGCTTCAACAGATAAAGATTCCACAATGGAAGTGGGAGAGAATCACCATGGACTTTGTTAGTGGGCTTCCTCTTACGCCTACTAAGAAAGACTCAGTATGGGTGATAGTGGACCGATTGATGAAATCTACACATTTTATCGATTCGGGTTGATTATTCTTCTGAAATTGGCGAAGTTATATGTGGTGAGATTGTGAGATTGCATGGAGTGCCGTTGTCGATAATTTCGACAAAGATCCGAGATTTACGTCGCGATTTTGGAAAGCATTGCATCGAGCTTTGGGCACAGATTGGACTTGATGATGGCATTTCATCCTCGGTCGACGGTCGATCGAAAGAGTAATCAAATCTTAGAAGATATGTTAAGGGGATGTGTGATAGATTTCAAGGGAAGTTGGGAGGAATTCTTACTGTTGGCAGAATTTGCTACAACAATAGTTTTCAATCCAGTATATAGATGGCACCGTATGAAGCATTATATGGACGAAAGTTTCGCACTCCTACGTGTTGGACAGAATTAGGGGAACGTCAGATTTTGGGTCCAGAGTTAGTGGTTGAATCCAAGAAAAGGTTAAGATAATCCGGCTCGGTTAAAGGAAGCATCCGATGACAAAAATCGTCGCGTAGATCTAAAGCGGAAAGAAATAGAGTATGCAGTGGGAGACCAAGTTTTCCTAAAGGTTTCACCTTGGAAAAAAGTGATGAGATTTGGACGCAAAGGGAAATTAAGTCCCAGGTTCATTGGACCTTATCGGATTGTGAAGCGGGTCGGATCTGTGGCATATCGCTTAGATTTGCCTTGAAATTGAAGCAAATGCACGATGTGTTTCATGTTTCAATGTTACGCCATTACCTACGATCCATCTCATGTAGTGCCGATTGAAGAGGTGGAATTAAGATCAGACTTGTCATATGAAGAGGAGCCAATACAAATTCTGGAACGAGATGTAAAGGTTTTACGGAGAAAGTCGGTTCCTCTCGTCAAGGTATTATGGCGTAATCATGGATCAGAAGAAGCTTCGTGGGAACCGGAGGAAGCGATCGACAATAATACCCTCACTTATTCGGCCGAGGTAATTTCGAGGACGAAATTATTTTAAGGGGTAGAAGCTGTAACATCCGATAATTAGGGTTATACATCTTACTTAATTGAATGAAGTTGCATGCTTAATTATTATTAAGTGTATTTTTGGAAGTTATTTGAGCTTCATTAATTAAGAGCATGCTTAGTAAAACTTTAATTCCTATTAATTAGAGAGAGCTAAGCAAGTTAGGCCTTAAGAATTAATGATAAGAGGATTTAGCATGAATTGAGTAGTTGGCAAGGTGGTTAAGATGCATGGATGTGTGCTTGAGGAGTGAGGTCCGAATCTCCTAGCTAGCATAAGGGAGGATTTTATTTTTTGTTTTCTTCCTATAAGTGTCGGCCAAGAATGTTCTAGAGTGGTTGAGTGTTCTCTTAATTTTGGCTATTTGACCAAGTGAAAAAGGAAGCTAAGAAACTTATGGTATGGAATCATAAGTTGATGATAAGATGAGGGGGACAAAAGGTATAAGTTTGGGCAATGTTTTGGGAGTGTGTTCATGGTCATTTGACCATGAACCTAGACGGCATGAAGGGTTAAGGGAGTGGTTTAATTGTGTAGCAAATTTTGGATATGATGGGGAAGAAACAAGGAGGAAAAAGGCGGATGATGTTGGCTAGGTTGACCGAAATTTAATGTAGCCATTAGGGGGCTAGTTGGCCATTAATCCTAGCAAAGTGTCCATCTTTTCTCCCTTCTCCAAAACCTTTCCCCTAAACCGAAACTATCATTGGCATTTGGTACAAGTTTGCTTTGTTGTGGCATTGGTATTTTTGACCAAATAGGTACCTTTTCCTCTCAAAATTTTATCTCTCTTTTGATGCCAAAATATTGTCACATTTGAAATCACTTCTTTTCTTCCTCTTTAGTGCCGAATTTAACTTTCACCAAAAGCCTTCTCTTTCATTTTCTTTTCTTTCTTTTCATTCAATTTTATTTTCTCTTCCCTCATGATAGCAAAACCACAAAAGATCAAGCACCATTTTCTTGTTCATTTCTCCTTTGGCGAATGCATCTAAGCCCCAAAACCAATCTCCTTTCTCTTTGATCATTTCTCCTTTTCTTTTTCTTTTCATTTTAATCCTTTCTTTTCTTTCCCTCTTTACCGAAACTACAAAGGATCAAGAACCATTTTTCTTCAATTTTTACCTCTTTGGCCGAATGTGCATAGGTCTCTAAACCTATCCCTTTTTCTTTTCTTTATCATCATCTTTTCTTTCCTCTCTCTTTTCTATCATTTCCATTATCTTTCTTCTTTCCTTCAAAATCGAAACCATCATATTGAAACCACCATTTCTCTTCTCTTTTTGTTAAGTCCAAATCTTGAAGAACTCAAAGTAAGATTTTATCAATCATTTTCATCAATTCTTTTTACTTTAGCAAAATTAGAATCATGATCTTTTAATTTCTCTCTAGGCGAATCATTTGAAAAGATTTTTCAAAGATCTTTGTTGAAGACAACCTTTAAGTGACCATTCGAAATCATCAAGGTAAGGTTATTAATTTAGATCATATCGATTTATTTAGATAGATTACTAATCGATCGTTATTTTAGGGACGATTTAAGATCAACAAGATAGGTAAGAAAAGAGCCGTATGGAGTGTTTGGAAGAGAGGAGGTATTCATTTACCATCAAACTTCAAATGAAGGGCAGTATCGGTGGTTAGAGACTTTCCATCGGGTTGTGGACCCTCTGCTAACGAGGATCAGTTATTTGAAGTAGTGCGTACAACCGAACCACTTTATGTTGGTGGAATATCGGCGGGTTTTGATCCATCTAGTGGAGAAAACCACAAATAACTATCGTTCGAGAATCCGAGGGTAAGAAATTAGATTTCTCGTCAATAATTACAATTTTATGAGCAATAGTTTATACTAACCAAGCGTGTTAATCAAATAGGTGTTGACGAGCAAGAGAGCATTGTTCTCACTGTCACTAGGTGTGTAACCTTACATTAAAATTTCCATAGATCTATATTTTAAAAAGTGATTTTTATGACAATATGTTTGTTTGAGGATACCACTCATTGGTATACAAAATTCAGGTATGTTTACCCCAATATTCTGTTTATTTTTGTTATATGCATAAATATGAAATGAAGTATGATTATATTATGTTTTGTGGGGTAAATAGCATGAAAATTTGATTTGATATGTATGTGCATGGGCATATGGGTATTGTTGATAAAGGAGGAAGTATTCGGTGGTTTTACCACATTTTGGTGACTTCGGTCACATATTTGACTCCGACTTGACTATTTGACTGGTCACATATTTGAACTCCGGTGACTTGGTCACATATGTGAATCTGGTGACTTGGTCACATATTTGAAATTGGACTTGATCGGTGACTTGGTCACATCTTTTTTGGTGGCTTTGCCACAATATTATAAGGCGATGTGCATGTTGACCTGCAAGAATCGCCTTCGATGGTGTGTAGCGGATGGAGGGTCGATTTAGTAATCCCCACGGTGTGTTGGTTGGTACGGGTGGTGTGTAGCGGATGGATATTTAGGTGGGCAAGGCTTGCATTTCATTTCATGTACATAACCATGTAATATTGAATGATTGTTATTTGATCTGCTATAATATGGGCCTTTGGGCTAAATATGAGCTAAATGGGCCTTTGGGCTAAATATGAGCTAAATGGGCCTTTGGGCTAAATATGAGCTAAATGGGTCTTTGGGCTAAATATGAGCTAAGTGGGCCTTTGGGCTAAATATGAGTTAAATGGGCCTATGGCCATATGTGAAATTTTTGGACTTAAAGCATATGATAAAATGGACCTTTTAATGTATGTGTTATACATTGAGTTTATGACTCACCCTTTTGTGGGATAAACTTTTCGAGATAATTCATAGTCACGATGGATCGAATTCACAAGGATTTCGAGGTGGCCAACGTCAGATCAAGTATTGTGGAGATTTCCCAACTTAAACTTATAAATTTAAATTTTATTACTTAGACTTTATTTTGGGTTTGCTATTTTTGTAATAAGGCCACTATAAACTACTTTCGGATCTTGTGTTTGGATTTATTTTAAATTACGCCATGAACAATTATCAATTAAATAACTAAATGGTTTTCGATAAATAATTTAAAAGGTTTTTGTCAAGTATATATATATATATATGTTTTAAGAAAATACAAATCTATTTTTCAACTAAGCCCAACTCGATCTTTAAGTTAATCCGTTTTACTTAAAATCATCAAGTTTTCTTGAACAAAACGATATTCCGCTAAAGTTTTACTCGAGGAACATACCAAATCCGGTTAGGCTTTTTGGTCGGGTTTGGGGTGTTTCACACTACAACAAAGATTTTGCAAGCAGGATTGTTTTGGCCTACAGTGTTTAAGAATGTGTATGCATATGTGAAAAACTACAATAGATGCCGAAGAACTGGAAAAATATCAAGGAGGAAAGAGATGCCCTTGACAAATATTTTAGACGTAGAACTATTCGATGTATAGGGCATTGATTTTCTAGTCCTATTTCCTTCTTCTTATGGGAACAAGTATATTTTTACAGCTATGGATTAAGTATCCAAGTGGGTTGAAGCCAAACCTTACCAAACAAATGATGCTAAGGTATACATAAGCATGTATTTACACAGTTTAGGACTCCTACAGATATAACTAGCGATGAAGGATCTCACTTTGTGAATAAATAACTTAAGTGGTTGCTTGACAAGTATGATGTGAAACATAAAATTGCTACTGCCTATCACCCAATGATAAATGGACAAGTTGAAAGAGTGAATCGTGAAATCAAAGGTATTCTTGAAAGGGTAGTGCGGCCTAGTAGAAAAGATTGGTCTCGAAGGCTTGATGATGCTCTATGGGCCTATCAAATTGCTTTTAAGACACTGTTAGGAATGACTCTCTATTAGTTATTTTTTTGAAAGGCATGTCATTTGCTGCTTGAATTGGAAAATAAAGCTCACTGTGCCTTGAAACAATTAAATTTGGATCTTAAGCAAGCAGGTGAGAGAAGGATGTTACAGCTTGATTAGTTGGAAAAGTTGAGGTTATATTCATACGAGAATGCCAAGATGCGTAAAGAAAAATTTAAGAGATGGCATGATAGTCGTATACAAACTCGTGAATTCAAAGAAGGTCAACAAAGAGTTATTGTTTAATTCGAGGCTAAGGTTGTTCCCTGGGAAGCTCAAATCCCGATGGAGAGGACCTTATACCATCTACAAAGTTTATCCATATAGAGTTGTAGAATTGTACAACAACCATAGAGGTACGTTTAAAGTTAATGGTCAACGTCTCAAACACTATTTGGATGGTGAAGTTGAGCGAGTTAAAACCTTATTCAAATTAGTAGGCACTTAATTTTTCATAATCTTACTTTTTTATAAATAGTCAGAAATTATTTTTCTTAAATTAGTACATTTAATTAATTTAATGTATATTTTGAGAATAAATTTTCTAACTAACTTCGAAATTTTCATTTTCATTTTCATTTTATTTGTTTATGTTTAATAAGGGTGTCAAATTGGCCCAAGTACTAATCAATTTATTTTATTTTAAGTAATCTAGTTTGTAAATACAATTTGCGCTCAATGCCTGAAATAGAAAGGAGGAAAAATTTACCCCACATTGTTGTCCAAAAGGTTCCCAAAACCCTAATGTTCCCGCCAACTTATGCTTCCATCTTTACCTTGCCTCCCAAGTCACCTTTGTAGATAATTTTGTGCTTCAAGTTTTCCCTAATTCACCACTATATAAGCCCCTCTCTACCATAATTTTTTTTCACAACCATTCAAGCAATTAGCTTGAACTCTAGCAACTTATTCTTTTCCCTCTTATCCATCGGCTTAAATCCTAAAGAATCTCTCCAATTTTTTCCTTTGTCACAAAACCCTCCTTATTCTTGCCGTAAGTCCATCATCGTCGCAAGCTTACAGCCACCATAATCCCATTGCTGTTGCAAGCTTAGCGCTACTGTAAACTTCTTACTCCCATCCATTTTTGATTCTTTTCCTTTCTTTTGTCAAAACTCTTCCTACTTTTCGGGAAAAATCGCCATGTCGTACAAAATAACTAGATCCTCCAAGACCTCTGTAGAAAATCCAATTGTGATTCAAGATGAGGAAGTGGAAGAACGATTTAATTTCATCTTCAAAAATCAACCCATGATGCCAGAAAAATGTTTCAATTTGGAAAGAAATGATAAGATGGTTGTGCCTTGGCCAATATGAAAGACAATTGATGCCCTCAATTGGAACTATTTTTGCAATGCACGATCATTGCTCGAAGAGGAGTTAGTTCAAGAGTTCTATGTCAATTTAACTATGCCAAATGCTATTTAAGTTCTTGTTCACAAGAAGAAGGTACCCCTAACTTCTAAGTCCATTAATGATTTGTTTAACCTACCTGATGTTGAAAAAGATGAGTATTTTGCCATGATGTGAAATATAAATTGGGATTTTCTTGAACAAGTGCTTAATGTTGTGACAAATCTGGGATCCCAATGAATTATAAGAAAGTATGGTAGTCATTCTTGTAGAAGGGAATATCTAAAACTAGTGGCTAAGGTATGGTTCTACTTTGTTCGATATAGTTTTATACCTATCTCACATAGTTCCACCATCTTGATGGTGTGAATACCTTTGTTGTATACAATTACGACAAAAAGGTCTGTCAATGTTGGGAAGATTATTCTCAAGGTGATCCATGATTGTGCTAGAAAGAAGACAAGAAGTGCCTACTTTCCATCATTGATAACTTCACTTTGCTTAAGGGCCCAAGTTAAAACAAAAGCAAATCTGAAGGGCTCGTATGTTCAAGGTTGCATCATAGCCCATGATCTTGAAAGGTTAGTGGAGACTGTCCATGAGCTAAAATCAATTGAACCAACTGAGCAAGAAACTGACAAGTCATTGAATAAATCTGAAATAGAAGCTAACTCAGTTGATGAGGCAGAAGAAATAGAATCTGAAGAAGAATAAAACAATCCAGATCCAATAAAGGAACTAGAAGTTTCTGAACCAAGAGAGGAGTTGAATGCTAATGAGCCCGTTGAACCAAGTTTTGATCTTGAGTTGACCATTCCTATGCCCACTTCTTTAAATACTATAAAAAATTCAAAAATTTAAATTATGATGGATATGATGTAATTTATGCATAATTAGCAACATATTAATTGGAAATAGGCAAAGATTAGAGATGATTCTAGAAGAAATACTTTCAAAAATATCTCTAAAAGTTTTTTTCTTGAGTTCTCAGATGATATCTTCGAGTCATGGAAGGCAGAGGTGATAAACCGTAATATGTTCATATTTTAATCCCACATTTAGCATACTTTTGGATGATTTATTCCCTGAATTGTGGAATTTGGTGCTCCTAATCCTTTAATTTGATGCTTTATACTGAGGAAAACACTGGAGGATGAAAAGAACGAGAAACTGGCCAAAAAATAGAGAAAATGGGCCAAAGTACAAATTGCACATAGCCTGGGCCCAAAACACACGGTCGTTCCTCTTTAGTAGATTTGACCATGGTCTGTCCCCGAATCACACGGCCTGTAACACCCCAAACCCAGCCTAAACATTAGGACCGAATCTGGTATGTCACATGGGAAAGATGGTTTTAATGAACTTTTGAAATAAAAGAAACTTCGCGACGTGCTAGCATTTTGAAAATCAAATCCAGCTTTAAGGCTTCCTTGCAAAAAAAAAAAATTTATGAGTAATCTTAACAATCAAAAACAGGTTGGTATTACGAAAGCCGAAACTAGGGAATTTCATAAACGTGACATTTGAAAACAATGTTTGCGGTTTTAAAAAAATTTGAATTAATTAGTTATTCACTTGTCATCTTTTGTTAACACTTTTTAAAAACAATGATTGTTTATATCTTTATTTAGGGAAAACACCATTTTTAACATTTCATTGAATATGTAATAACAACATTAAATCAAAACCCAAATTAAAGTTATGGATGCCTTATTACATTGCAAAATCCCAAATTTAAAAGCAGGTTTAAAAGAAAGAAGCAAAATTTTACGAAAGAAACATTGTATGGCCACCTCGAAGTCCACCTCGGTTCCAAATCCGTAACTAAGTGTTACCTGCAAAATTAAGTAGAGGGGTGAGTCACCAAGACTTAGTTTGTAATTCCCCTTACAAACACAATCTAGGCCTAAGCCCACAAACGCACATTGGGCTTTAGCCCTCACAGCATGGCATATTAAAAATATATGCAATGCAGCCCAACCCCACCTAGTTTTCCATCCTCTACATCCCTTGGTTCAGCCAAACTCCTGTGGCACCAAGCCACTGTGGTTCTGAACCACTGTAATACCAATTCACTATGACAGAGTCACGAAATATAATATGTGGGGCCAACCCACTATGGTGCCAAACCACTGTGACAATCATTAATAAATATATGTGGAGCCAACTCATTGTGGTACCAAACTACTGTGACAATCACTGATAAATATAGATATGTGGTACCAAACCACTGAGACATAGTCACTGAATAAGTTATGTGGGGCCAACCCACTGTGGTACCAAACCACTATGACAGTCACTAAATCACACTTCCCCTTTTTACATCATATCCAAAAGCCCATGCAGCATATTATCATACTGAGATGAATGCAAACATATTACCAATGTACAATAGATAATTACATCATACATACATACATTCAAAAGTAGAACCATAGGAGTACTTACCCGGTGTCTTCAACCTTACCCATAAGGGCAACTTAACTATCCACATAGTCGTCTCAGCTTTTAGCCATCACAATTAAAATTGTGAAATAGTAAAGAAAAGTGTGAGCATTACACACCTAATTACGTGTAAGACTAAACACTGAAAGAGTTGACAGATAAAGGCTTTGATAAGTTGATTTGTTCTTCGTTGGGTGCTCTAGTTTTATTTGTGAAAAAGAAAGATGGCACCAAGATATTGTGCATAGATTATTGTCAACTTAATAAAGTGACAGTGAAGAACAAGTACCCATTGCCTAGGATCGATGATTTGTTCGATCAATTGAAAAGAGCTAATATGTTCTCCAAGATAGATCTGAGATTAGGGTATTATCAGTTAAGAGTAAAGGATTCAAATGTGCCCAAGACAACTTTTCGAACAAGATATGGGCATTATGAATCCTTAGTCATGCCCTTTGGTTTGACCAATGCTCCTACGGTATTCATAGACTTAATGAACCGCATCTTTAGACCCTACCTTGACAAGTTTGTAGTCATTTTTATTAACGACATATTGATTTATTCCCAATATGAGAATGAGCATGTTGAGCACCTACGGACAGTTTTATAGACTCTACGAGAAAATCAGTTGTATGCCAAGTTCAGTAAAAGGGAATTTTGGCTCAAGGAAGTAGAATTTCTAGGACATATTGTTTAAGGAGATGGAGTCCGAGTGGATCCAAGCAAGATTTCAGCTATAATGGACTTGAAACCACCGAGTAATATCTCTGAGGTTAGGAGTTTCTTTGGCCTAGACGGCTATTACCGATGATTTGTCAAGCGGTTTTCTATGATCGCAACCCTGATGACTAAATTGTTACAGAAAAATGTGAAGTTTGAGTGGACAGAAAGATGCCAACAAAGTTTTGAGAAATTGAAAGCAATGTTGTCAGAAGCTCCAGTTTTAGTACAACCTGAGACAGGGAAAGAATTTGTGATTTATTGTGATGCATCCTTAAATGGATTAGGCTGTGTGCTCATGTAAGAAGGCAAGGTGATTGCTTATGCCTCAAGACAGTTGAAGCCTCATGAGAAGAATTATCCCACGCATGATTTAGAGGTTGCCATAGTATTCGCTTTGAAGATTGGAGACACCATTTATATGGTGAAAGATGTCAAATTTTTACTGATCACAAAAGTCTGAAGTACTTGATGGCGCAGAAAGAGTTGAACTTAAGGCAATGGAGATGGTTAGGGTTGATAAAGGAATATGAATTGGTCATTGACTACCATCCAGGAAAGGAAAATGTAGTCGCCGATGCATTGAGCAGGAAGTCCCTTTTTGCATTAAGGGCAATGAATTCACGGATGACCTTAGCTGACAATGGTTCTATTCTAGCTGAGTTAAAAGCTAGACCAATGTTCCTTCAAGAGATCACTGAAGCTCAAAAAGAAGACAAAGAGTTACAGGCCAAGAGAACTCAGTGCGAGTCAGACGTTGAATCTGATTTTTAGATTAATTCTGATGGATACTTGATGTTTAAAGATAGAGTTTGTGTACTGAGAAAAGAGGAGCTTATTCAGAGAATTTTGTATGAGGCACATAATGGATGTCTATCTGTACATTAGGGTAGTACCAAGATGTATAATGACTTGAAGCAATTGCATTGGTGGCCGAGAATGAAGAAAGATATTTCAGAGTTCGTTTCAAGATGTTTGATTTGTCAACAAGTAAAGGCTGAACACCAAGTACCTTCGAGTTTTCTTTAACCAATTATGATACCCAAGTAGAAATAGGACCGTATCACTATGGATTTTGTAACGGGATTACCATTATCACCGAGCAAGAAAGATGTTATATGGGTTGTAGTTGATAGACTCACGAAGTCATCTCATTTCTTACCTGTATGAGTTGACTACTCACTTGACAAGCTGGCAAACTTGTATGTTTGCTAAAATAGTAAGACTTCATGGAGTTCCTTTGTCAATCATATCGAATAGAGATCCGAGATTCACCTCCAGATTTTGGAAGAAGTTGCAAGAAGCCTTGGGTACAAAATTGAGTTTTAGCACAGCTTTTCATCCTCAAACTGACGGTCAGTCAAAGAGATTAATTCAAGTACTTGAGGATATGCTTAGATGTTGTATTATAGAATTTCAAAGTAGTTGGGAAAAGTTTATCCCATTGGTAGAATTTTCCTATAATAATAGCTTTCAGTTGAGCTTAAAGATGGCGCCTTATAAGGCTCTATATGGGCGTAAGTGCAGAACACCTTTATTTTGAACTGAACTCAAAGAAAACCAAATTCACGGGGTTGATTTGGTTAGAGAAGCTGAATAGAAAGTGAAAGTGATACGAGAATGTTTAAAAGCTGCATCAGACAGATAGAAATCTTATTTAGACCTAAATAGAAGAGAGATAGAGTATCAAGTCGGGGATAACATTTTCTTGAAAGTGTCACCTTGGAGAAAAGTTCTCAGATTTGGCCGGAAAGGCAAGTTAAGTCCACGTTTTATTGGACTGTTTGAGATTACCGAAAAAGTTGGGCCGATAGCTTATTGATTGGCTTTGCCATCAAAGTTAGAAATGATACATGATATGTTTCACGTGTCAATGTTAAGGCGCTACCGATCAGATCCTTCACATGTAATTACCTGGTCAAAGATAGAGATTCATCCCAACATGACTTATGATGAAGAACCAATCAAGATTTTAACTCGGGAAGTCAAGCAGCTAAGAAATAAAAGTATTGCTCTAGTGAAAGTATTGTGGCAAAGGCATGGGATAGAGGAAGCTACATGGGAACCAGAAAAGAGCATGAGAAACCAGTCCCCGAACTTATTTTCCGGTAAGATTTTTGAGGACGAAAATCCCTAAGGGGGGAAAGTGTAATAGCCTGATTTAGGGCCTAGTCAGAATAGTGGCGTGAGGCCACGAATTCGAGGTGAATTTATAAGTTTTAAAGGTTTATTCCATGTTTACATGCTAGTGTGAATATTTCATGAAGCAATTTTGTTAAATTGAGGTTGAATGGTCCAAAAGGACTAAATTGCAAATGTTACAAAATATGAGTTTCTAGAAGCTTTTTGTATGAAATAGCTTTACAATATCAATTAGTAGTCATTAAGTAGCAATTTTCCCAAATTATAATTTTTGGACAAAATTGGACATGACTTAGTAAAATAGAAATTTTTAAACAGAATGGCATTTTAGTCATCTGTCTAATAAATTATTAAAATAGGAAAAAGATGATAAAAATCTATTCATCTTCTTCCTCACATTGCTGAAAATTTGGAGACTCCATAGCTAGGGTTCTTCATTTTTTTCAAGCTTGCTAGTAAGTTCATCTTAGCCCCGTTTTTAATATTCTTCGCATTTTTTAAGTTCTCGTATTATGAATTAGCTATTTTTGGCTATAAAATGAGCTAAGATGCATGTTCAAAAATCTACCCATGAATGACATGCTTGTTAAATGATGTTTTATGAAAGTTTATGAAATTTTGATGTTAGATAAACATCTTTTTCTATGTGAAATTCATGAAAAATGCATGTAGGGACTAGTTTGTTAATTTATGAGATTTGGTCATACATGGTAGAAATAGTGAGAATTTGTTATTGCTATAGTTGAGATAATGAGTCACCTAAGCATGAAGTTTATGAAAGTTGAATGAGAATCATTTTACGAGCCTTGGGGCAAAAGTGCAAATATGAGAAAATTTAGGGGCAAAATAGTAATTTTTCCAAAGTATGTGTTAAGGGCCAATTTAGTTAATGTGATTATTAAATGAGTTGAATTATTATTATAAATCAAGAAAAATCGAATCCTGGATCGACTAAATTGCATATCTACATACGTTTTGTATATTGAGGTAAATTTGTATGATTTCTAAGCTTTATGATTTTTATCATTGAATTCCTTAGTATAATGTACACTATTTTCATGGAATGTTTAATGTTATGTTAAATAAAGAAATCAATGAGATTAAGTATGAGCAAGTCCCGATTGAAGATGAATTTCCCAGGATACTCGATCTAACACATCAGATAAGAAAATCTGTATAAGACCAAGCCAAGGCATGGCATCAACAATTAAGCACAGATATCATGTAAGTCCAAGGCAAGCTTGGCATTGAATAGATATCATGTAAGTCCAAGGCAAGCTTGGCATTGAACAGATATCATGTAAGTCCAAGGCAAGCTTGGCATTGAACAGATATCATGTAAGTCCAAGACAAGCTTGGCATTGAAAAGCTATCAAGAGAAAGAGATCCTATGTAAGTCCAAGGCAAGCTTGGCATTGAAAAGCTATCAAGAGAAAGTGATCCCATGTAAGTCCAAGCCAAGGCATGGCATTCGTGAGAATAAGAAAGACTTCGTATAAGTACATGTCAAGACATGGCCTCGAAACCAAGATGAGATATTCCATGTAAAATCGTATCTAGGGCATGCCTTTGGTATCAAGTTCGTGGGAAGAGATTTAGTATCCTCGGTTATTCACAGAAATTCATCGGGCAAATGAGTAAAGTTAAAATTAGATGACAAGAAAGATAAGTAAGAAAAGCTATTATCAAGTTGGAAATGAGTATACCTTAAAGAAATATTAAAGTAAATATTTCTACTTCGGATTTGTAGTCCTGAAACCTTTTGATTTGACCCAAAAATAGGCTGTTAGATGGATGGCAATCATTCCACTAACCTTTGGGTTATTTATTCATTAAGTCCTAATTAGTTTAAGGTTAAATTGTAATTAAGTTTATTTAATAGGAATTTAATATCATCGAAGGACCAATTATGTAGTTGAACATTCCTTAAATGACTTAATAATAGGAATGATGTGGAATTATCTAGATTGTGGTAAATTACTTTTAGGCCCTAACTAATTGAAAAAGACTAAATTGTAAACGTTAAAAAGTTGAATTTTATTAGCTAAATGAGACAAATAGAACTATTGAAGGAATTTAAATGGCAATTACACCATGTTCAATTATAGTGGGCAGTGATAGCATGGTGTTAAGTGAAAGTTTGTTAATTATAATATGAAATTAATAATAAAACATGAAAGAAGTATAAAATAAATGAAATAAAATTCATCATATTTTATCATTTTCTTCTTCCCAACCGAGTTCACCATGGATGAACTAATAAGATATTCGACCAAGCTTCCAAGCTTTGCATGGGTATGTTATTTTAGCCCATTTTTAGTATTTTTTGTGTTTTTGAAATCCTTGTAGCTTAATCTAGCTAACCTATGAACTAATTTGTAAAATTGTTAAATGTTTTGAAATTTTCCATTGATGATTTGGTGATGTTTTTTAAGTTTTATGACAATTTTATAAGCTTGATAGTTTAATAGGACAATTTTGTAAGGTAATTTTTTTGTAATTTTAATGTTTAAGGACTAAAATGTGATAAATGTAAAAGTACAAGGATTTGATGTTAAATAACAATAAATATGGGTTGTAGTGAAGTGTTATACTATTCGGTTGAGTTTGATTTTATTTAAATTTGGTTAAATTGCAAGATTGGGTCTTAGGGATTAAATTGCATAAAGTACTAAATGTAACACTCCATACCCAGTCTGATCGTCTAACCCGAGCTATAAAGTGCTACAAGCAATTACAAAACATTCGATTTCATTTCAAAGTCCAAATATTAATTAAATATCGTTTTATTCATATATAATCAAATACAACATACAATTCATCAATTTTGGGATTTTATTAAGCTTACAAAAATTTCAAACCAACCTTTTAAGAATTCAAGTGCAGAAGAGCATATACAAAAACATGTTCCATAGCATACCATTTTCTCAACTATTAAATCATCAAGCTTATAAACCAAGCTTCCTAACAAGATAATAATAACATATTTATCCCCAATACATACGTATACATTTATATTCATAATTTCCAAAATGCTAACAAAATACTCACAATTCATAATATAACCATTTGACATCCTAAGTACATCCGAGACAAAAAAGAAATCACCTCACACTTGAGTTTGGGATTTCTTCTGGATGCTGAATCAATGACCGAATCGCTAACTACCTAACATTTCAAGCCATTAGTCCACGGTTTTGTCTTTCCTTTCTTTTTAAGAAATCCAGGTTGTTATAATGTATTTCGCCACCACTGAATAACATGAAAAACTCCAGCTCTTGAATAGAAACCAAATTTAAACCAAATCTAAACCAAATCATTTATTTAGTCCAACCGAATAATATGAAGTTGTCCAATTTTAGATCACAACTAAACTTCGAATATAGCATATATTAGTTCCAACCATATAAAATGAAATTTAGTAGCTTGGGACATAAATTTAAACTCAATTAATGTATAAATATTAGTCCAACCAAATTACATGGAATTATCCAACTTTGGACATGCAATTAAACTCAATTTACGTAATAATGACACATAATCAATATCAAACCCAAAGTTATACATTTTTAATCACAACACCAAAGCACAATAAATTATAGCTATAAACTCCTTTCAACTTGTCGCGTTAAGATATCACAATTTCATTGTAAAGACATTTTAATATATGATAATTAATCCCCTTCAGATAATGTTTAAGACAGCCTAAGTACTTACATTTTAGTCTAGATGCAATAGCATAACATCTCAATTTGAGCTACTACCTCTTTTAATTTTAGCTTACGACATTAATTTTTAGTCTAATTACAACATCATAACATCAGAATTGTAGCTATTACATTTTTTTTTAAAATTTCAACCTAAAGCATTAATAGTTACAGCATATAATTAGCACATCAAATTTTAGCTTTCAGACATGGTAAGTTGTAGCATCTAATTACCTCAATTTCCAACTTCCAAACCTCATAATTTGCAGCATTTAAATGCCTCAAATTTCAGCACTGGGCAACATAAAATACAACACCTAACACTCCAAACTTCTAGCAAGTTTACAAGTCTTTAAACATGGAAATTAAATACTAAAGTCTAGAATTCAGATAGTGGCCAAAGTTGGCCTTTAACCTCCAATAATTTCTCCATATTTCAGCATGTAGCAGTTCAACTACTCAACAAATTTTGTAATATCCCAGATTAGGGCTTATGCACTATTGCTAAATTATATGAAATAGCATGCTTATATGTGTTGTGAATGTGCATTATGGATTTTGTGAACCCTAGTGTGTAATTAAATACTTTAGAAATTATTGGATTTTAAATTTAAAAGGGGACCTAAGCTTGATAAGGCCTTAAGAAAATAAATAAGGGAAATATGACATATAATTGGGCTTGGAAAAGTGGCCTGAGACACCACTTAAAACTTCGGGAATGACGCCACTAGCGGGTAAATGGGCCAAGGTTCGAAGTCGCTAGGAAGCAAATAAAAGAATTTTTATTTTGCTACAAGGAGAAGAGAGGTGGACGACAAAAAGGAGTCTATGAGAGGAGTTTGAGATGAGGTCTAATTCTCCTAGGAATTTCGACTAAGGTAGGAAAAGGGGTAAGGAAGAGTGAATTAAGGAATTTGATAAGTGAGAGGAAGAGGTGGCCGGCCAAGGGACTCTCTTGGTGTAATTTCGGCAAGAGGAGGAAAAGTAAGGCTATTATTCTTTTCTCCTTTGAAGTCTCTGCCGAATTCTCTAGCCACTCTTCTCCTTCTCTCTTTATTTTTTTAAAAAAAAAAGCCGGAAAACACAAGTAACCATTGCCGATTTCTTCACCTTTCTCTTCTTCCTTTTTGCAAACTTTTCAAAAGCTGAAAAACTCAAGCAAAGTCTAGCCGAATACCCTCCTCTCAAAACCCCACACTCTCTCTTCTCTTTTCCTTGTTAAAGCCGAATCTCACATATTAGTGGCCATAGCCGAATACTCCCCTATCCTCTAGGAACCGAATTTCTCCACCTCAAGGAAAGACATTTGTTTAAATTGGTAAGGAATATCACCTATATTAATCTACTTTCTTTATTTCTTTTCCTAATTGTTGAAATTGAAATCTAATCTCTCCTAATCTTGATGGCTGAAACTTGGAAGGTAAATTTCGGGATCTTTTATATTAGCCGATTTCTAGGAAGATCATTCGGGATTTTAGATTTAAGGTATTTCGGCATCTTCTTAAGCCAAGTGACAAGTTTTCGGGATTTTAGATTCACAAAGGTAAGTGAATATTTTAATTGGCCAAAGCTAAATTTGGTAGTCCAATCTATTTCTTGTTCATTCAAAAGCCAGAAACTAATTATTTAGGCAACCTAGTGTTGGCCGATTGCTAGGGGCAAGATCACAAATTTTGGGATTTGAGAAGTACTCAAATCGACAAGAAAGGTAAGATTTTTGTCACAATGATCCTTCGGGATTTAATCACATAGCCAAATAGACTTTTGCTAAACATCAAGGTGATTGATCAAATGTAGGAATTGAGATCTAAATCAGAAGATCGAGTTTTTGAGATTTGGAGCAAATTTGCTAAGTGTATCAGGTGTGTACCCCACACTAAATCTTGATAGATTTACGGCTTTAATTTATTATATGTGCTAATATAAAAGTTAAGATTATGGCTAAGTTACCATGTAATGGTACAAAGTACTATGGTACGTTTTCCTACTCCTACTATGAGTATGATAAGTTTTGCTATGGCATATACATGAAATTATAAGAATGTGAATAAGGAATATGATATGGTTAATGCATAATTGTATGACATGGGCATATGGGTGATATGTAAAGGGGAAGTGAATTGGTGGTTTTATACCCCAATATAAGTATGTGGTGACTTATGTCACAATATAAGAATGTGGTGACTTTTGTCACAATATAAGTATGTGGTGACTTATGTCACGAATTTATATATGGTGGCTATGCCACGAAATCATAAGGGCGATGAGCATGTCGACTGCAGCGACTGCCTTCGATGGTGTGTAGCGGATAGAGGGTTAACTTAGTAGTCCCCACGGTGTGATGGTTGGTATGGGTGATGTGTAGCGGATGGCATTTAGGTTTGGGTTCGGGATTGCATCATTTTTAAATGTTATGTGAATATGTATGATTTGTTATGCCATATCTATTGTAACTTAGTGTTGTGGTTACACATTGAGTCTGTTTGACTCACCCCTTGTGGGACTATTTTTTAGGTGATGATCAGTAATGGACCGGGTTGGGAGAAGCTCAGTGGTGGCCATGCTCAATTCGACGACTATTATATTTTGTTTTAATAGTTTAAAAATTTTCAAGTTTTGAATTATTTCGGGTTTATTTGATGTAATAAGGCCGTCAGTACTAAACTATCTATGCATGCTATTAAAGTACTTTGTACGATATAATTATTGCCATATTAAAGATTAAAAGTAAGTTTTCTTAAGTATAAATATCAAATGTTTTGACACCTAATCAAAGCGGAATTAAATTCGAACTCAACCCAAATCAAGTCTTTTAAAAATACACAAGTTTTTAGCAAAGTTTCCAAATATGATTTGAATGGATTTTCTTTAGAAGCATGCGATCCTAGGTCGGGGCTTGTGGGCCAGGTTTGGGGTGTTTCAGTTTGGTATCGAGCCGATTCAAAACTTGGCCTTGAGGGCTTTTAGGGCCCAAAATGTTTTCTCTTTTGAAAATAGACTTTTCTAAGAAATAAACAGGCTTTCTGGCATGGCACCTGAGACTCCGACCTGAATTCCACCAGGTAAGTACTCCTAACCTCTTTGTGATTTGTATGTAGGGATATATAGGGACGTAGACTAGTGGATTAGGAATTAAATCCTAGGACTAGTTCATCCCAACAATTACATAAAACTCTAAGGCACAATTAAACAAACCTGTGTCTAAGTCGCCGAGTTAGGGTGTGGCAACCATTGTGCGCATGTCTAGGATTGGTTTCGGTGGAAGCTTGGTGTTTAAGCAGTCCACGTGACTCACCTCCTCTCCACTCAAATCCTACCTGGTGCGTAGCTTCGGTTCACCCTAACCAAGAGGACTTAGCCACGGATAAACCCAATAATTAAAACCCAAAAGGGACTAGCCACATTTTTATGGAAACCCTAGTTTTAAAAAGTCAACAAACTACCCTTTTGAAATTATGAAAATTATTATTTTGGAAAAACTTTCTAAGAATTTTTAATTTACAAACTACCTAAATACCCTTAGTGGTAAAAATTACTAAAATGCCCTTGATTTTCCAAAATTACCATCTACCCCCAATTTCAATAACAATTTCTTGTTTTGCAAAAATATCCAAAAACTTCACAAAATATCAAAGACACCCTGATTTGAAAAAAAAATTTACGAAATTACCCCTGACTTACAAAATGACCAAAATACCCTCAGTAAGGAAAAATCAACGAAGTGCCCTCAAATTAGAAATCTTCAAAAATTCCCTTGTTTTGAAGGTCATCAGGAACCATATCTTTGCAAAAAATTAATGAAATGACCCTGACTTGTAAAATTACAAAAATACCCCTAGTGTATAAATTACCATTTTACCCTTGAAATTTTTCCAACAAGTATTTTAATTTTGTAAAATATCAACAACCTCTATTTTACGACATTTTCAAATACTCTAATTTGAAAATTACCAAAATACCCCTATAGGATAAAATTACTAAATACCCCAGGTAGTGGAAAACAACAAACAACGACAATTACAACATTTCTCCAAATGAACATAAGTTCATGTGTGTGACTAAATGAATGATGAGAGACTATATGTGTATGAATCGAAAGAACAACTTCTTAAAACTATTAAACATAAAACTGTTCGTGATAAATCAATGGAACCAAACTAATGTATAAAACTCTTTAACCAGATAAATGCAATTATGAATTCAAGGGGACGTGGCCATAGCGTGCAAGGCCGTGGTAGAGGCCGAATGACTATGTCTGAACCCGTTAGATCGAGTCAAGGATCTGAAAATAAAATGCCACCACCACCACCCCCAGCCGCTGATGTGGAATATCAGGACCAGACGGGGGATGACGCAGATATCTGGCGATGTTGCGGGTCCTAGAAAGGGTAGCGAGGGCGCGTGGAGGCATGAGAGCTCGAAAGTCGATACTGAGTGACTCGAGCCAACAGAGCTAAAGTGTTTCGTGGTGTATCAGGTGTAGCACCTAATACCGCTGAGTATTGGTTGGAGGCGACTGAGTGAATTATGGATGAGCTCGACTTAACTGACGAGGAAAAGTTAAAAGGACTGGTGTCGCTTCTCTGCGATGAGTCATATCAATGGTGGCTCACGGTGCGGGATGGTGCTACAGCTGAGGAACTCACGTGGGAGTATGCTAAAGTAGCATACCAGAAGAAGTATGTTGGCACTCATTATATTGATGCCTAGAGAAAGGCTTTCCTAGGACTGGTTCAAGGAAACAAGTCCGTAGCTGAGTACGAGGCTAAATTCCTAAAGCTGAGCCGTTTGCTCGAGGCATAGTGTTGACTGAGTATGAGCGGTGTGTCCGTTTGAAGACAGACTAAGAGATGACCTAAGATTATTAATAGCCCCGCAATAGGAGCGAGAATTTACTGTGTTAGTGGAAAAGGCTAAAGTGGTCGAGGGTATCAAGGAGTCTGTAAGGCAGAACTCCGATCGAAATAGGCAGAAGAGAGGATTTGGATCATCAAGGCCATCTAGGATGAGCAAAAGAGGCCTAGGGCTGCAAGGTCAGCAAGCTGCCACTGGAGGGCAGTACCCTACTTGTGATCAATGTGGGAAAAAGCACTTAGGCGAATGTTGGAAGAAGACAAGGGGATGCTTCAAGTGTGGGTCAAAAGACCATATGATTAAGGACTATCCGATGAGACTAGAAGGGAATCGACCGGTAGCTCAGAATGTTAATCAGGCTGGTAGAGGGGGACAGTAGCCTTAGCAGGGCCGTGGTTCGAATAACAGAGAAAATGGTGTTGGAAGAGGACGTGGAACACCGGGCCGAGGTGGTGGTAATACAGAGACAAGACAGCCGAGCTTGGTGTATGCAATTCACCGTAGGGAGGATGGTGACGTACCGGACGTCATAACCGATACGTTCCTTATTTATGGCAAGCCTTATTTTGCTTTGATCGATGTGGGCTCAACCCATTCTTATGTTGCATGTAGAATAGTTGAAACTCTAGAAATAGCCTCTAAACTTTCTAGTAGGGAAATGACCGTAGTAAGCCCACTAGGTCAAACTATAGTGGTGAATAAGATGTTTGGAGAGTACCTTTGGAACTTCAAGGAGCGGTGTTTCCAGCCGATTTAATGGAATTACCTTTTGGAGAATTCAATCTCATACTTGGAATGGATTGGCTAGTGGAGCATTGGGCTGTGTTGCATTGTGCAGCCAAACGAATGGTGTTAAGGACCCTATAGGATGAAGTGATAGTTATGATAGGAGAAAGATGAAACTACTTGTCTAACATAGTTTCGGCTTTAAAGGCTGATAAGATGGTTCGGAAGGGGTGTAAGGCATATATGGCCTTCATTAGTGCTTTGGATACAAAAGAAGGGGGAGTTAGTGAAGTAAGAACTATAATGGAATATGAGAATGTCTTCTCGGAGGAATTACCCGGAATACCCCCAGACAAAGGGGTGGAGTTTGGAATTGACTTGCTATCGGGTATAGCTCCTGTGTCCATTGCCCCGTACAGAATGGCACCAAAGGAGTTGGTTGAGCTTAAGGCTCAGATTCAGGAATTACTTGACCGTGGGTTTATCCGACCCAGTGTGTCTCCATGGAGAGCACCGATCTTATTTGTAAAGAAAAAGGACAGAACTATGCGCATGTGCATAGATTATCGTCAGTTGAATAAGCTGACCATCAAGAACAAGTATCCATTGCCAAGGATAGATGACTTGTTCGATCAGCTTAAAGGGCCGCAGTATTCTCGAAGATCGATATAAGGTCTGGATATCATCAGCTTAAGGTGAAGGGGGCTGAAATCCATAAGATAACTTTCCGAATGAGGTACGGGCATTATGAGTTTTTAGTAATACCGTTTGATTTGACAAATGCCCCAACCACGTTTATGGACATGATGAACCGGGTTTTCCAACCCTATCTGGATCGGTTCGTTGTCGTGTTCATAGACGATATCTTGGTATATTCAAAGTTAGAAGAAGTACACAATAAGCACCTCCGAGTTGTGTTGCAAGTGTTGAGGGAGAAGAAGCTTTATGCCAAATTCAACAAGTGTGAATTTGGGCTTAAGGAGGTTACATTTTTAGGACATGTAGTATCCGCTGAAGGAATAAGGGTGGATCCTCGGAAGATTGAGGCAGTTTTGGATTGGAAACCTCCTAAGTCAGTGACGAAAGTTCAGAGTTTTTAGGATTGGCAGGCTATTATAGATGGTTTGTGGAAGGGTTCTCATCAATAGCCGCACCTTTGACAAAGTTATTGAGAAAGGAAGTACCTTTCATATGGACTGATAAGTAACATGAGAGCTTTGAAAAGCTTAAGAAGGTCTTGACTGAAGATCCAGTTTTGATTCAGCCGGAGGCGGGGAAGGATTTTGTAGTGTATTGTGATGCTTCCCATACAAGATTGGGAGGTGTCCTTATGCAAGATGGAAAAGTAGTCGCTTACGCGTCTCGGTAACTAAGGCCACATAAGGTTAACTACCCGACGCATGACTTAGAATTAGCGGCAGTGGTCTTTGCCCTTAAGGTGTGGAGGCATTATCTTTATGGAGAAAATTCGGTGATCTACACAGACCACAAAAGCCTTAAGTATCTGCTGACTTAGAAGGAGTTGAACCTGAGACAGTGAAGGTGGGTGGAACTATTGAAGGACTATGATTGTTCGATAGAGTATCACCTGGGCAAAGCAAATGTAGTGGCGGATACCCTAAGTCGGAAGGTGGTGATGGATTTGAGGGCGATGTTCGCACATCTAAGTCTCTATGACGATGGAAGTTTGCTAGCAGAGGTGCAAGTCAAGTCGACGTGGATGAATGAAGTAAAAGAAGGACAATTGGTGGGTGAAGATCTAAGTGTTAAGTTGCGACAAGCGCAGAATAGAGAGTTGGAAGGTTATAGTGTTAATGACGAAGGAGTATTGTGCTTCAAGGGTAAGGTCTGTATGTCGAAGGATATGGAACTTAGGCAAAGAATTCTTCGAGAATCGCATAGTGGCCCTTATGCTATGCATCTCGGAGGTAGTAAGATGTACAGAGACTTAAAGGAACAATTTTGGTGGCCTAATCTTAAACGGGAAGTGACTGAATATGTTGGCAAGTATCGGCGTGTCGACAAGTTAAGGTGAACACCAAGTTCGTCGAGATTGCTTGACCAATCATGATTTTGCAATGGAAGTGGGAGAGAATTACCATGGACTTCGTCAGTGGGCTTCCCCTTACGCCTACTAAGAAGGACTTGGTATGGGTAATAGTGGACCGTTTGACCAAGTCCGCGCACTTTATTCCGGTGAGAGTTGATTATTCTTTGCAGAAGTTGGCAAAGTTGTATGTGGCGAAAGTCGTAAGGTTGCATGGAGTGCCGGTGTCGATTATCTCAGATAGGGACCCAATGTTTACTTCTCGGTTCTGGAAAGTGTTCCATCAGGCTTTAGACACTAAGTTGGATTTTACTACGCTTTTCATCCACAGTCGGACGGGCAGTCTGAATGGGTAATCCAAGTGTTAGAGGATATGTTGAGGGGTTGTGTGATGGATTTCAGAAGAAGTTGGGGGGAATTTTGCCTCTAGCGGAATTTGCCTACAACAACAGCTATCAGGCCAGTATTAGGATGGCACCTTATGAAGCACTCTATGGTCGGAAGTGTCGGACTCCTACATGTTAGATGGAATTGGGAGAATGTCAAATTTTGGGTCCAGAAATTGTGGTAGAGTCCTAAGAGAAGGTTAGTGTAATTCAGGCTCGGTTGAAGGAAGCTTCTGATAGACAGAAGTCGTACGCAGATCTCAAACGGAAGGAAATAGAATTTGATGTGGGAGATCAAGTGTTTCTTAAGGTTTTGCCTTGGAAAAAGGTAATGAGATTTGGTCGGAAAGGGAAGTTAAGTCCAAGGTTTATAGGACCTTATAAGGTTTTGAAGCGAATTGGACCAGTGGCATATCAGGTAGAGTTGCCTCCGGAATTAAAGTAGATGCACGACGTATTCCATGTTTCCATGCTACGTCGATATCGATCGGATCCATTTCACGTAGTTCCATTTGAAGAGGTGAGCTAAGGTCAGACTTGTCCTACGAGGAAGAGCTGATTCAGATTCTGGAGCGAGATGTGAAAGTGCTACGAAGGAAATCGGTCCCTTTGGTCAAGGTGTTGTGGCGAAATCATGGATCGGAGGAAGCCTCGAGGGAGCCAGAAGAAGCAATACGATAGCAATACCCCTACCTATTCTAGCCAGGTAATTTCGAGGATGAAATTATTTTAAGGGGGTAGAACTATAATATCCTGGATTAAGGCTTCTCTACTATTGCTAAATTATATGAAATAGCATGCTTATGTGTGTTGTGAATGTGCATTATGGATTTTATGAACCTTAGTGTGTAATTAAATACTTTAAAAATTATTGGATTTTAAATTTAAAAGGGGACCTAAGCTTGATAAGGCCTTAAGAAAATAAATAAGGGAAATATGACATATAATTGGGCTTGGAAAAGTGGCCCGGAGACACCACTTAAAACCTCTGGGAATGACGCCACTAGCAGGGTAAATGGGCCAAGGTTCGAGTCGCTAGGGAAACAAATAAAAGAATTTTTATTTTGCTACAAGGAGAAGAGAGGTGGACGGCAAAAAGGAGTCCATGTGAGGAGTTTGAGATGAGGTCTAATTCTCTTAGGAATTTCGGCTAAGGTAGGAAAAGGGGTAAGAAAGAGTGAATTAAGGAATTTGATAAGTGAGAGGAAGAGGTGGCCGGCCAAGGGACTCTCTTGGTGTAGTTTCGGCAAGAGGAGGAAAAGTAAGGCTTTTATTCTTTTCTCCTATGAAGCCTCTACCGAATTCTCTAGCCACTCTTCTCCTTCTCTCTTTATTTTTTTTAAAAAAAAGCTAGAAAACACAAGTAACCATTGCCGATTTCTTCACCTTTCCCTTCTTCCTTTTTGCAAACTTTTCGAAAGCCGAAAAACTCAAGCAAAGTCTAGCCGAATACCTTCCTCTCAAAACCCCACACTCTCTTTTTTCTTTTCCTTGTTAAAGCTGAATCTCACATATTAGTGGCCATAGCTGAATACTCCCCTGTCCTTTAGGAACCGAATTTCTCCACTTCAAGGAAAGACATTTGTTTAAATTGGTAAGGAATATCACCTATATCAATCTACTCTCTTTATTTCTTCTCCTAATTGTTGAAATCGAAATCCAATCTCTCCTAATCTTGATGGCCGAAACTTGGAAGGTAAATTTCGGGATCTTCCATATTAGCCGATTTCTAGGGAGATCATCCGGGATTTCAGATCTAAGGTATTTCGGCATCTTCTTAAGCCAAGTGACAAGTTTTTGGGATTTTAGTTTCCCAAAGGTAAGTGAATATTTTAATCGGCCAAAGCTAAATTTGGTAGTCCAATCTATTTCTTGTTCATTCAAAAGCTGGAAACAGAATTAAATTTTGAACTCAACCCAAATCAAGTCTTTTCAAAAATACACAAGTTTTTAGCAAAGTTTCCAAACATGATTTGAAAGGATTTTCTTTAGAAGCATGTCGATCTGGTCAGGGCTTGTGGGCCGAGTTTGGGGTGTTTCAATTTGGTATCAGAGCCCGGTTCAAAACTCAACCTTGAGGGCTTTTAGGGCCCAAAATATTTTCTGTCTTTTGAAAATAGACTTTTCTAAGAAATAAACAGGCTTTCTGGCATGGCACCTGAGACTCCGACCTAATGCCCACCAGGTAAGTACTCCTAACATCTTTGTGATTTGTATGTGGGGATATATAGGGACGTAGACTAGTGGATTAGGAATTAAATCCTAGGACTAGTTCACCCCAACAATTACATAAAACTCTAAGGCACAATTAAACAAACCTGTGTCTAAGTCGCCGAGTTAGGGTGTGGCAACCATTGTGCGCATGTCTAGGATTGGTTTCGGTGGAAGCTTGGTATTTAAGCAGTCCACGTGACTCACCTCCTCCCCACTCGAATCCTACATGGTGCGTAGCTTCGGTTCACCCTAACCAAGAGGACTTAGCCACGGGCTAAACCCAATAATTAAAACCCAAAGGGGACTAGCCACATTTTTATGGAAACCCTAGTTTTAAAAAGTCAACAAACTACCTTTTTGAAATTATGAAAATTATTATTTTGGAAAAACTTTCTAAGAATTTTTAATTTACAAATTTCCTAAATACCCTTAGTGGTAAAAATTACTAAAATGCCCTTAATTTTCCAAAATTACCATACTACCCCCGATTTCAATAACAATTTCTAGTTTTGCAAAAATATCCAAAAACTTCACAAATTATCAAAGACACCCTGATTTGAAAAAAAAATTTTACGAAATTACCCCTGACTTACAAAATGACCAAAATACCCTCAGTAAGGAAAAATCAACGAAGTGCCCTCAAATTAGAAATCTTCAAAAATGCCCTTGTTTTGAAGGTCACCAGGAACCATATCTTTGCGAAAAATTACCGAAATGACCCTGACTTGTAAAATTACAAAAATACCCCTAGTGTGTAAATTATCATTTTACCCTTGAAATTTTTCCAACAAGTATTTTAATTTTGTAAAATATCAACAACCTCTATTTTACGACATTTTCAAATACTCTAATTTGAAAATTACCAAAATACCCTATAGGATAAAATTACGAAATACCCCAGGTAGTGGAAAACAACAAACAACGACAATTACAACATTTCTCTGTAATGAACATGAAGTTCATGTGTGTGACTAAATGAATGATGTGAGACTGTGTATGAATCGAAAGAACAAGTATGTGTAATCGAAGAACAACTTCTTAAAACTATTAACAATAAAAGCTGCTCGTGATAAATCGGTGGAACCAAACTAATGTATAAAACTCTTTAACCAGATAAACGCAAGTATGAATTCAATGGGACGTGGCCGTAGCGTGCGAGGCCGTGGTAGAGGCTGAATGACTGTGTCTGAACCCGTTAGATCGTGTCAAGGATCTAAAATGAATTACCACCACCACCCCCCCAAATTCTGATATGGAATATCGTGACCAGACGGGATGATCGCAGATGTCTGGCGATCTTGTGAGTCCTGGAAAGGGTAGATGGAGTAGGTGAAGGCATGGGAGCTCGCAAGTCGGTACCTGAGCGACTCTGAGCCAACGGAGCTGAAGTGTTTCGTGGTGTATCAAGTGTAGCACCCAATACCACTGAGTGTTGGTTGGAGGCGACTGAGTGAATTATTGATAGCTCGACTTAACTGACAAGGAAAAGTTGAAAGACTGGTGTCGCTTCTCCGCGATGAGTCATATCAATGGTGGCTCACAGTGCGGGATAGTGCTACAGCTGAACGTGGGAGTATGCTAAAGCAAAGACATACCGAAGAAGTATGTTGGCACTCATTATATTGATGCCGAGAAAGGCTTTCCTAGGACTGTTTAAGGAAACAAGTCCGTGGTGAAATCTGAGGTGAATTCTAAAATCGAGCCATTATGCTCGAAGAATAGTGTCGATGAGCATGAGCGGTGTGTCTGGTTTGAAGACGGACTAAGAGATGACCTAAGATTATTAATAGCCCCACAATAGGAGCGGGAATTTACTGTGTTGGTGGAAAAGGCTAAAGTGGCGGAGGGTATCAAGGAGTCCATAAGGCAGAACTCCAATCGAAATAGGCAGAAGAGAGGATTTGGATCATCAAGGCCATCTAGGAATGAGTAAAAGAGGCCTAGGTTTGAAGGGTCGCGAGGTCAGCAAGCTGCCACTGGAGCGCAGTACCCTACTTGTGATCAATGTGGGAAAAAGCACTTAGGCGAATGTTGGAAGAAGACAGAGGGATGCTTCAAGTGTGGGTCAAAGGACCATATGATTAAGAACTATCCGATGAGACCAAAAGGGAATCAACCGGTAGCTCATAATGTTAATTAGGCTGGTAGAGGGGGACAGCAGCCTCAGCGGGTTCGTGGTTCGAATAACAGAGGAAATGGTATCGGAAGAGGACATGGAACATTGAGCAGAGGTGGTGGTAATGCAGAGGCAAGACAGCCGAGCTTGGTGTATGCAATTCACCGTAGAGAGGATGGTGACGCACCGGACGTCATAACCAGTACGTTCCTTATTTATGGCAAGCCTTATTTTGCTTTGATCGATGTGGGCTCGACCCATTCTTATGTTGTATGTAGAATAGTTGAAACTCTAGAAATAGCCTCTGAACTTTCTAGTAGGGAAATGACCGTAGTAAGCCCACTAGGTCAAACTGTAGTGGTGAATAAGATGTTTCAAAGAGTACCTTTGGAACTTCAAGGAGCGGTGTTTCTAGCCGATTTAATGGAATTACCTTTTGGAGAATTCGATCTCATACTTGGAATGGATTGGCTAGTGGAGCATCGGGCTGTGTTGCATTGTGCAACCAAACGAATGGAGTTAAGGACCCTAGAGGATGAAGTGATAGTTATGATAAGAGAAAGATGAAACTACTTGTCTAACGTAGTTTCGACTTTAAAGGCTAATAAGATGGTTCGGAAGGGGTGTAAGGCATTTATGGCCTTCATTAGTGCTTTGGATACAAAAGAAGGGGGAGTTAGTGAAGTAAGAACTGTAAGGGAATATGAAGATGTCTTCCCGGAGGAATTACCCGGAATACCCCCGGACAGGGAGGTGGAGTTTGGAATTGACTTGCTACCGGGTACAGCTCCTGTGTCCATTGCCCCGTACAGAATGGCACCAAAGGAGTTGGTTGAGCTTAAGGCTCAGATTCAGGAATTGCTTGACCGTGGGTTTATCTAACCCAGTGTGTCTCCATGGGGAGCACCGGTCTTATTTGTGAAGAAAAAGGACGAAACTATGCGCATGTGCATAGATTATCATTAGTTGAATAAGCTGACCATCAAGAACAAGTATCCATTGCCAAGGATAGATGACATGTTCGATCAGCTTAAGGGGTCGCAGTATTCTCGAAGACCGATCTAAGGTCTGGATATCATCAGCTTAAGGTGAAGGAGGCTGATATCCATAAGACGACTTTTCGAACGAGGTACGGGCATTATGAGTTTTTAGTAATGCCGTTCAGTTTGACAAATGCCCCAGCCTCGTTTATGGACATGATGAACTGGGTTTTCAACCCTATCTGGATCGGTTCGTTGTCGTGTTCATAGACGATATCTTGGTATATTCAAAGTCAGAAGAAGAACACGATGAGCACCTTTGAGTTGTGTTGAAAGTGTTGAGGGAGAAGAAGTTTACGCCAAATTCAACAAGTGTGAATTTTGGCTTAAGGAGGTTACATTTTTATGACATGTAGTATCCGCTGAAGGAATAAGGGTGGATCCTCGGAAGATTGAGGCAGTTTTGGATTGGAAACCTCCTAAGTCGGTGATGGAAGTTTAGAGTTTCTTAGGATTGGCAGGCTATTATAGACGGTTTGTGGAAGGGTTCTCGTCAATAGCCGCGCCTTTGACAAAGTTGTTGAGAAAGGAAGTACCTTTCATATGGACTAATAAGCAACAGGAAAGCTTTGAAATGCTTAAGAATGTCTTGACTGAAGCTCCGATTTTGATTCAGCTGGAGGCGGGGAAGGTTTTTGCAGTGTATTGTGATGCTTCCTATACAGGATTGGGAGGTGTCCTTATGCAAGATGGAAAAGTAGTTGCTTATGCGTCTCGGCAACTAAGGCCAGATGAGGTTAACTACCCGACACATGACTTAGAATTAGTAGCAGTGGTCTTTGCCCTTAAGGTGTGGAGGCATTATCTTTATGGAGAAAAGTCGGTGATCTACACAGACCACAAAAGCCTTAAGTATCTGCTGACTCAGAAGGAGTTGAACCTGAGACAGCGAAGGTGGGTGGAACTATTGAAGGACTATGATTGCTCGATAGAGTATCACCCGAGCAAAGCAAATGTAGTGGCGGATGCCCTAAGTCGGAAGGTGGTGACGGATTTGAGGGTGATGTTTGCACATCTAAGTCTCCATGATAATGGAAGTTTGCTAGCAGAGTTGCAAGTCATGCCGACGTGGCTGAATGAAGTAAAAGAAGGATAGTTGGTGGATGAAGATCTAAGTGTTAAGTTGTGACAAGCGCAGAATGGAGAGTTGGAAGGTTATGGTGTTAATGACGAAGGAGTATTGTGCTTCAAGGGTAAGGTCTGTATGCCGAAGGATATGGAACTTAGGCAAAGAATTCTTCGAGAATTACATAGTAGCCCTTATGCTATGCATCCCGAAGGTAGTAAGATGTACAGAGACTTAAAGGAACAATTTTGGTGGCCTAATCTTAAACGGGAAGTGACTGAATACGTTGGCAAGTGTCTGATGTGCCAGCAAGTTAAGGCTGAACACCAAGTTCCGTCAGGATTGCTTCAGCCAATCATGATTCCGAATGGAAGTGGGAGAGAATTACCATGGACTTCGTTAGTGGGATTCCCCTTACGCCTATTAAGAAGGACTCGGTATGGGTAATAGTGGACCATTTGACCAAGTCTGCGTACTTTATTCCGGTGAGAGTTGATTATTCTTTGCAGAAGTTGGCAAAGTTGTATGTGGCGGAAGTCGTAAGGTTGCATGGAGTGTCGGTGTCGATTATCTCAGATAGGGACCCAAGGTTTGCTTCTCGGTTCTAAAGCGTTGCATCAGGCTTTAGGCACTAGGTTGTATTTTACTACGACTTTTCATCCATAGTTGGACGGGCTGTCTGAATAGGTAATCCAAGTGTTAGAGGATAGATGGATTTCAGAGGAAGTTGGGAGGAATATTTGCCTCTAGTGGAATTTGCCTACAACAATAGCTATCAGGCTAGTATTAAGATGGCACCGTATAAAGCACTGTATAGTCGGAAGTGTCGGACTCCTACATGTTGGACGGAATTGGGAGAACATCAAATTTTGGGTCCAGAAATTGTGGCAGAGTCTGAAGAGAAGGTTAGTGTAATTTGGGCTCGGTTGAAGGAAGCATCTGATAGACAGAAGCCGTACGCAGATCTCAAACGGAAGGAAATAGAATTTGATGTGGGAGATCAAGTGTTTCTTAAGGTTTCGCCTTGGAAAAAGGTAATGAGATTTGGTTGGAAAGGGAAGTTAAGTCCAAGGTTTATAGGACCTTATAAGGTTTTGAAGTGAATTGGACCAGTGGCATATCAGTTAGAGTTCCCTCCGGAATTAAAGCAGATGCATGACGTATTCCATGTTTCCATGCTACGTCGATACTGATCAGATTCATCTCACGTAGTTTTGGTTGAAGAGGTGGAGCTAAGGCCAGACTTGTCCTACGAGGAAGAGCCGATTCAGATTCTGGAACGAGATGTGAAAGTGCTACAAAGGAAATCGATCCCTTTGGTCAAGGTGTTGTGGCGAAATCATGGATCGGAGG
Source organism: Gossypium rotundifolium (assembly GCA_025506655.1). Lineage (NCBI taxonomy): Eukaryota > Viridiplantae > Streptophyta > Magnoliopsida > Malvales > Malvaceae > Gossypium > Gossypium rotundifolium. The sequence continues at coordinate 150,894,984 of CP106724.1, forward strand.
AAGCCTCGTGGGAGCCGAAAGAAGCAATACGATAGCAATACCCCCACCTATTCTAGCAAGTAATTTCGAGGACGAAATTATTTTAAGGGGGTAGAACTGTAATATCCCGGATTAGGGCTTATGCACTATTGCTAAATTATATGAAATAGCATGCTTATATGTGTTGTGAATGTGCATTATGGATTTTGTGAACCCTAGTGTGTAATTAAATACTTTAGAAATTATTGGATTTTAAATTTAAAAGGGGAGCTAAGCTTGATAAGGCCTTAAGAAAATAAATAAGGGAAATATGACAGATAATTGGGCTTGGAAAAGTGGCCTAGAGACACCACTTAAAACCTCTGGGAATGACGCCACTAGTAGGGTAAATGGGCCAAGGTTCGAGTCGCTATGGAATCAAATAAAAGAATTTTTATTTTGGTACAAGGAGAAGAGAGGTGGACGGCAAAAAGGAGTCTATGAGAGGAGTTTGAGATGAGGTCTAATTCTCCTAGGAATTTCGACTAAGGTAGGAAAAGGGGTAAGGAAGAGTGAATTAAGGAATTTGATAAGTGAGAGGAAGAGGTGGCCGGCCAAGGGACTCTCTTGGTGTAATTTCGGCAAGAGGAGGAAAAGTAAGGCTATTATTCTTTTCTCCTTTGAAGTCTCTGCCGAATTCTCTAGCCACTCTTCTCCTTCTCTCTTATTTTTTTTAAAAAAAAGCCGGAAAACACAAGTAACCATTGCCGATTTCTTCACCTTTCTATTCTTTCTCTTTGCAAACTTTTCAAAAGCCGAAAAACTCAAGCAAAGTCTAGCCGAATACCCTCCTCTCAAAACCCCACACTCTCTCTTTTCTTTTCCTTGTTAAAGCCGAATCTCACATATTAGTGGCCATAGCCGAATACTCCCCTATCATGTAGGAACCGAATTTCTCCACTCCAAGGAAGGACATTTGTTTAAATTGGTAAGGAATATCACCTATATCAATCTACTTTCTTTATTTCTTCTCCTAATTGTTGAAATCGAATTCTAATCTCTCCTAATCTTGATGGCCGAAACTTGGAAGGTAAATTTCTTGATCTTCCATATCAGCCGTTTTTTAGGGAGATCATCCGAGATTTCAGATCTAAGGTATTTCGGCATCTTCTTAAGCCAAGTGACAAGTTTTCGGGATTTTAGATTCACAAAGGTAAGTGAATACTTTAATCGGCCAAAGCTAAATTTGGTAGTCCAATCTATTTCTTGTTCATTCAAAAGCCAGAAACTAATTATTTTGGTAACCTAGTGTTGGCCGATTGCTAGGGGGGCAAGATCACAAATTTTGGGATTTGAGAAGTACTCAAATCAGCAAGCAAGGTAAGATTTTTATCGAAATGATCCTTCAAGATTTAATCACATAGCCGAATAGACTTTTGCTAAACATCAAGGTGATTGATCAAATGTAGGAATTGAGATCTAAATCAGTAGATCGAGTTTTCGAGATTTGGAGTAAATTTGCTAAGTATATCAGGTGTGTACCCCACACTAAATCTTGATAGATTTACGGCTTTAATGTATTATATGTGCTAATATAAAAGTGTAAGATTATGGCTAAGTTACCATGTAATGGTACAAAGTACTTTGGTACGTTTTCCTACTCCTACTATGAGTATGATAAGTTTTGCTATGGCATATACATGAAATTATAAGAATTTGAATAAGGAATATGATATGGTTAATGCATAATTGTATGACATGGGCATATGGATGATATGTAAAGGGGAAGTGAATTGGTGGTTTTATACCCCAATATAAGTATGTGGTGACTTATGTCACAATATAAGAATGTGGTGACTTTTGTCACAATATAAGTATGTGGTGACTTATGTCACGAATTTATATATGGTGGCTATGCTACGAAATCATAAGGGCAATGAGCACGTCGACTGCAGCGACTGCCTTCGATGGTGTGTAGCGGATGGAGGGTTGACTTAGTAGTCCCCACGGTGTGATGGTTGGTACGGGTAATGTGTAGCAGATGGCATTTAGGTTTGGGTTCGGGATTACATCATTTTTAAATGTAATGTGTATATGTATGATTTGTTATGCCATATCTATTGTGACTTAGTGTTGTGGTTACACATTGAGTCTGTTTGACTCACCCCTTGTGGGACTATTTTTTAGGTGATGATCAAGAATCGAATAGGGTAGGGAGAAGCTCGATGGTGGCCATGCTCAATTCGACGATTATTATATTTTGTTTTAATAGTTTAAAATTTCCAAGTTTTGAATTATTTTGGGTTTATTTGATGTAATAAGGCCATCGATTAAAAAGCTGTCTATGCATGCTATTAAAGTACTTAGTACGATATATTTATTGCCATACTAAAGATTAAAAGTAAGTTTTCTTAAATACAAATATCAAATGAAGTTTTCTTAAGTATAAATATCAAATGTTTTGACACCTAATCAAAACGGAATTAAATTTCGAACTCAACCCAAATCAAGTCTTTTAAAAAATACACAAGTTTTTAGCAAAGTTTCCAAACATGATTTGAATGGATTTTCTTTAGAAGCATGCCAGATCCGGTCAGGGCTTGTGGGCCGGGTTTGGGGTGTTTCAAATTTAAACATATTCAATTCTCCATAATTTCCACTACCTCTTCAAATTTGGTCCTCCTTCATTAGTTTGGGAAGTTTTATTAAATTTACTTTAATTTTCACATATACAAGACCTGGCTCGAACAACAAACATGCAGCTAGCATAATTAAACTTTTACTTGCCAAGCAGTTTTAATTTCTCTTTAAATTGGTCAGTATTGTACACAAGTACAGCATTACATTTCAATTGGCACCAATATTTAATTACTCTTACATGGACAGTAATAATGAATCCAGAAAAGAGGGCATTAATTAACAATTTTACAATTTATTTTTGTCTTGCTCTGGACAGCAACAAACACCCATAATATCATGTATTAAATAAATTTCAAGCTCATTTAGACAAACTAAAGTTATGGCCTTTGGACACCTTCAATCTTTACCTCCCAGCATCATGAATGGCATCATTTAACCGTCCCAAATTACAGCCTACAGACTTTGCAAATGTCATCATTTAAACATCTTAAATAGCAAATTCCATACATCATAAACTCACATCCTATTTGGACATCATAAATTGAAATTTCAACCACTTAATTCCCATTATTCAGGTCTTATTTATTTATGCTCAATTAAACAACATTAATAATAAAAAAACTTGGGATAGCATAGATCAGCACCAACCAAACCACTTTCTTCTGGCAAATAAATTTAATAGCATGTTTAAAAAAAATGCATAAGCAGCTCCCTCGACAACATGCATTCCACCAAAATTTTCCTTGGATTTATACATTCATACCAGCATGAAAGTGTAACAAAGCAATTAAGAAAGAAAAATGCATACAGGTTTCACAGAAACTCGAAGTCGAGCATAACCTTGAGTAAGATCTCTTCCTCTATTGTTGGTGCCTTCTCCTTCCCTCTTTTTTGAAAGTTTCTTGAGGAAAATATGTAACATCTTTAACCCATATTTGTCGCTAGATTAAGGTTAAAGAGCATTACCGTACAAACAAAACAATACAACATACACTTCATACATTAATATAAACATAATATAAATCATTCATTCACAAACATACCATCCCTAAATTGAGCCCCCAAGCCTAAAAATACATTAGAAATGATTCGGGGCTATAGTGGAAGCATTTGGAAAGTTCAAGAAAAAGTTAGAAAAATTTGACTGTAAGGGTCATACGGCTATGTGGCCAAGTGGTGTGCCTCACATGGCTGAGACACACGCCTGTGTCTCTGGCATGTAACAATCGAAATAGAGACACATGGCCGTGTCCCAGCCCATGTCCTCACCCGTGTAACTCTCTGAGTAAGGTCACACAGCCAAGACACACGCTCGTGTGCAGGCCGTGTGTTAGGCCGTGTAACTGCTTGACTTGCATGCATGAAAACCTACAGGGGACACACGACCGTGTCACCAGGCCGTGTGTCACACACGACTGAGTCACACGCTTGTGTCTTAAGCTGTGTGGACATGAATTTGCCTAAAAACAAGCTATTTCCATCACTACATCAAGCAATCACCTAAAGGTCTTTAATACACCTAATCAAGGCATCGGAACATGACCATAACTTACATGAAATGACCAATTCAATAGTCCAAGATCATTCAACCAATATGCCATACAAGGCACCTCAAATGCAAACATACAAACTTACCTAAACATATATATACTTGACCACATTTCATTCATACACATCTAGTTCAATACCATCTCAAAACATACCATATCTTGACCATTAGTACTTCAACATAAACTTACCATTTGAGCCATACCATTCATTCATCACAAGTACCAAAATGACACAATTCAACCAACATCAAATGGTACTAAAACAACTTATACATGCCAAAACCAGCAACTAGATACCAATACAAGTTCACCTATACATGCCATTATAACCTTAGCCAAAACATCAAAAACTACCAAAATTTATGCTGGATAGTGTGATAGATCTCCGACGAGCTTCCAAACCGATCGAGCTTCTGATTATCTATAAAACATGGGAAAGAAAACTATGTAAGCACATAATTCTTAGTAAGTTCATAAAACAAGGAGCATAACTTACCATTTCAATACAAAAAATTAAGAATAAGCATAAAGTAATTAAACCACGAGCTTGGCACAAGCCTAAGCACCATCATCAACACATGTTAGTGCATTCAAACATAATTCACTTGAATTATACATAAGGAAAGCCATTTGTACATGAACATACTTCATTTGAAATCATCATTTTCTTTCCATGAATACATGATATAGTTCACTTGAACACCTAACATTCCTTTCCTTTTCATGCCAGTTGAACCATTTAGAATATCATCGAATACTCGGGAAAGCTCACACGAAGTATGCTTAAACATATAACCGTAACATTTCCTTTACATCATTACTCACGCGAGCTGTGAAATAGGCATACATGAGATGTGGATCGAAATGTAAGCTACATGATGCTGCTCACAGAGTTGTGAAGTATCCGCAACAAGTGCAGGACCTCAGCCATTAGTATGACATTCAAGACCAGCACCCGAAACATGAAGACCTTAATGACATGTCATTTGTATCCTACGAATTCCTAATGTTCAATTGGGACTCAATAACCGTCATGGTATTGTCAGATATTCATCACTCAATTACATAACGACTAACATATTAACATATAATTGAAAATAACATTAAAACAATATTTATTCATACGAACTTACCTCAATAACTAGGGCGTAGGAACTAGTGCGACTAGTTTGAGGCTTTAGCTTTTTCACGATCTAAATTTGTAAAAGGTTTATCTTGATCTAAATAGACAAATTGAATCCATTTATCACTTCTATTATTCAATTCAGTCCATATTTCATATTTTACAAAATTATAAATTTACCCCTAATATTTTAACTTTTCACAATTTAGTCTTTAAGCTCATAAATTGAAATCTAAGCATTTTCATCCTTTTCTCAAGCTAACCGATTTCTCTAAAGACCTATATCAACAATACAAACCATCATTTCATAAATTTAACTTGAAATTTTATCATATTTACAAATAAGTCCCTAAATACAATTTTCATCAAGAATAACTTTATAAACTTATTTATTTATCAATAATGACTCATAATATTTCATTAAACATCAAGAATCATGCAATAAAATTCATGTAAAAACCTTAAATCTTTAACATTTTTACAAACTAATCCTTGGGCTAGCTAAATTAAGCTACAACGACGTCAAAATCATTAAAAACGAGCTAAAAAATCACTTACATGCAATGCTTGAACATAGTCGAACCTTCAAGGGAAAAATGGAGGTTTTCCTTCTTTAGTTTCAATGGAAACATGAACTAAAGAAGATGATACTTTTATTTTATGTTATTTTTCTTTATTTATTTATTAAATTACCTTAATAATCTTACTAATTAACTAAATAAAACACCTAATTCATGCCCATATTTGTCCAATACCATTATGAATGGTCTAATTATCATCTAATTCCACTTAAATTTAAGTTTCATATCCATTTCCCCTTTTTACTAATAGAACTCTACTTTTGCACCTTTTACAATTTAGTCCTTTTTAACATAATTAAGAATGCAAATGTCAAAATTGCTTAACGAAATTTTAATACAACCTTACTAACATCTCATAGACATTAAACTAATAATAAAATAATAATTTACTCATCAAATTTGTGGTCCCAAAACCATTGTTCTGATTTTCTTAAAAAAAGACTGCTACAAATCAGCTCCTAAACGAGAACAAAATTTAGCATGCAACAATTCTCTTCTCCCTCTCTAATTGAATTGTAGCCAGAAAAACTAGCAGAGTTTTTTTTAAGTGTCCTCTCTTCCGAAAAAAATAATCTAGGTTGAAGAAGACTCTCATCTTTTTTAATATTCATCTTTTTTTTACTCAAAACCCCATTTTAATATTAATGAGATTTTTTTAATTATTATTTTATTGACATTTTATTACATAAATAAGTAAAAAAATCTACTTGTTGTCCACTATTCTTTATGTATTGGTTTAATTACCACTTAAGCACTTTTGATAGTTTAATAGGACAATTTTGCAAGGTAATTTTTGGTAATTTTAATGTTTAAGGACTAAAATGTAAGAAATAGTAAAAGTAGAAGGACTTGAAGTTAAATAACAACAAATATGGGCTATAGTGAAGTGCTATACTATTCGGTTGAGTTTTATTTTAGTTAAATTTGGTTAAATTGTAAGATTGGGGCTTAGGGACTAAATTGCATAAAAGTAAAATATTGGGGGCAATTTTGTAAAAATTTCAAAAAAGACTTAATTGCATAAAATGAATTGGTTGAATTATTGAATTGAATAGAATTATTATTTTAGATCAAGAATGAGTGGAAAATCGAGGAGAAGAGAAAATTACCAAATAGCCCCTATACTTAGTCATTGTTGCAATTTACTCAAGTAAGTTCATATGAAATGTAATCACTTAAATTTTGTTTAAATTGAATGTTTATTATGTTTTTTTTATTGTAAATGAATCAATATATATGTGAATATATCCACATTATGACGAAATAATGAATATGAAGTCCCAATTGTACCTTAGGAATTCTTAGGATACAAATGACATGTCATTAGGGATTTCATGTTTCGGGTGTTGGTCATGAATATCTTACCGATGGTTGAGGTCCTACATTTGTTACGGATTCTTCACAGCTCGTGTGAGCAGCATCGTGTAGTTACATTCTGACCCACAGCTCGTGTGAGTAGGCTTATTTCACAGCTCATCCGAGCATTGATGTAAAGGAAAGGTTACGGTCATCTGTAAAGGCACATTGTAACAGCCCATTTTTCAGTAAAAATCGAAACAGTGGTTTCGGGACCATAGATTCCAGTCTGGAGATGAAAATTATTTTAATAATATTTTATGATCTATAGTACGACAATAATGTCATGTAAAATTTCGTAAAGAAATTTTACCAATTACATGTCTAATTAATAAAGGACTAAATTGCACAAAGTGCAAAAATTAAGGTCTAATAGTTAAAGGGATTAAATAGCTATAGAACTTAAAAATGGAGGTCTTTATATGGTAATTATACCATTAAATAAAGTTAGTAGATATTTTGGATGAATCATCAATGGAAAATTAGAAAAGAAAATGATGAAATTGGAAACTTGAAAAGTTAATGGATGATAAGTTAAATTAAAGGAATAAAATAATATCATAGCATCTTCCCCAAAATAAAAAGTATGGAAACCCTAGTTATGGAGATGGAAGAAAGAGAAAACTTTATTGGACAAGTTAGGTAAGTATTCAAGCCCCGTTTTTAGTAATTTTCATATTTTTGAGATTGGGATATCTTAATTTATTTATTTTGGGGGTTAAATTGAAAAGATATAAAAGTATGGAATTTTTACCATGGATGATTATGCTGGAACTTTGAAATTTATGGTATAAAATGAAAGGTTGTTGATAGATAAACAACTTTTACAAAGTGAATTTTGGTGAAAACTTGATTTAGGGACTAAATTGTAAAAATGTGAATTCCATGGGAAAATTTTAATTTTTATGAACTATATGGGCTGTAAATATTACATAAAAATTGGTTAGGCTCGAAACAAGGAGTAAATTGCATGAATTTCATTTTTTGGGCCTAGGGACAAAATCGTCATTTATCAAAAGTTTAGGGGCAAAATGGTTATAATAGCCCGATTTAGGGCCTAGTAGGGATAGTGGTGTGAGGCCACGAACCCAACGTGAATTTATGAGTTTTTCAAGTTTATGTCATGTTTGCACGTTAGTATGAAAGTTTTGTAAAGCAATTTTATTAAGTTGAGGTCAATTGGTCCAAAAAGGACTAAATTGCAAAAGTTGCAATATATGAGTTTCTAGAAGCTTTTTGCATAAAGTAGCTTTAGAATAAAATTATGAGCCCTTAAATAGAAATTTTCCCAAAAATAAAATTTTGGACAAAATTGACCTTGAGATGGTGTTAAATAGAATTTTTATGAGGAAGGGCATTTTGGTCATTTGCCTATTAAGTGTTTTAAATGGGAAAAAGATGAGAAAAATTCACTCATCTTCTTCCTTGTGCTGCGAAAATCCATAGCTAGGGTTCTTCATTTTTTCAAGCTCATAGTAAGTTTATCTTAGCCCGCTTTTAATATTCTTCGTATTTTAAAGTTCTCTATTATGAATTAGCTAATTTTAGCTATAAAATGAGCTAATATGCATGTTCAAAAATTTACCCTTGAATGATATGCTTGTTAAATGATGTTTTATGGAAGTTTAAGAGAGTTTGATGTTAGATAAATATCTTTTCCTTAATGAGTTTCATGAAAAATGGTAGTAGGGACCATTTTGTAATAGTTATAAAATTGGTCATACCTACTAGAAATAGTGAGAATTGATGATTGTTATAGAAGATAAAATGATTTAGCTAAGCATGAAGTTTAAGAACATTGCATGAAAATTAGTTTACGAGAATTGGGGCAAAAGTGCAAATATTAGATAGTATAAGGGCAAAATAGTAATTTTGCCAGAATATGAGTTATGTGTTAATTTAGTCAATATGATTATTAAATGATCTATTTATGATTATAGATCAAGAAAAATGAAGCCCGGATCGAAACCGAGGCAAGAACAAAGTTGTGGACTAAATTGCATATCTACATACATTTTGTATATTGAGGTAAGTTTGTATGATTTCTAAGCTTTATGATTTTTTTATCATTAATTTGCTTAGTATAATGTACAATAACTATATGAAATGATCATGTTATGTTCAAGCAAGAAATCACGATAATAAGTATGAGCAAGTCCCGATTGAAGATGAAATTCCCAGGATACTCGATCTACCACACAAAATATCATGTAAGTCTAAGGCAATCTTGCCATTGATCAAGATATCATGTAAGTCCAAGGCAAGCTTGGCATTGATCAAGATATCATGCAAGTCCAAAGCAAGCTTGGCACTGATCAAGATATCATGTAAGTCCAAGGCAAGCTTGGCATTGATCAAAATATCATGTAAGTCCAAGGCAAGCTTGGCATTGATCAAGATATCATGTAAGTCTAAGGGAAGCTTGGCATTGATCAAGTTAGCAAGCAAGTTATTATGTAAGTCCAAGGCAAGCTTGGCATTGAGAATGTTATCAAGAGCAAGACTTCATATAAGTCCATGTCAAGACATGGCCTTGAAACCAAGATGAGATATTCCATGTAAGACCATACCGAAGATATGGCTTTGGTATCAAGTTATGTGGGTCGAGACTTAGTATCCTCGATTATTCGCAAAAATTCATCGGGCAAACGAGTAAGTCAAAAAGAAGATATCAAGAAAGCTAAGAAAGCAAAGTTAGTACCAGGATGAAATTGAGTATTATTCATGTTATGAATGAGGAAGTAAAGATTATGATTATTATTATTAAAGTATACTGATCAATGTGATCAAGTGATACAGGTAACATGTTTACCTTACAAGTATGAGAATGTTAAGTATCATAAGACATGTAAGAATCGAGTATGAGTAAGTAAGCTTTATAGCGAAATTATGATACCATTGTAAGCTAAATGGTTTAAGCAAGTACATTGATATGTGTTGTACATATAAACTTACTAAGCTATATGCTTACGTTATAATTCTTTCTTACTATGCAGTCCCGCCAAGCTAACTAGTGGATCATTAAAGTCGGAGCTCGCAGCACACTATCAACTCTTATTTTGGTATAGCCAAGTTACTTTACTAAGTATGGCATGTATAGGAAGCATTCGATTTGTGTATATGCTTTAAGAAAGGCCATTGTATAGGCCATCAAGCTCATTTTTCTTTTGTATTTGACTAAGTATGTATGTTTATTGAGATCAGTGAAGCATGTAGTATTATTCATGAAAGATGGGTTGTTAATGCATTGTTGATTTGATTTTAAGTATGATCTTCTTTTCAGGGTGGCAAATGGCTTGGTAAATAGCCTTCAAGTGTCGGCACGGTTGGACACACGGGCGTGTGTCAAAGCCATGTTAACCCTGCACCTTAGTATTATTAATCAGAATAGGCCACGGGAAAATCCCACGGCCGTGTGTGTATACTGTGTACGGCACATGGTTTGGACATGGACGTGTGCCCAGACCGTGTTAATGTAGTCAGTATATCAAGGATTAGCACACGGTCTAAGCCCACGGGCATGTCATGGCCGTGTGAAATTAGTTAGTAACCTCCCACAGTTGGAAGACATGGGCGTGTCTAAGCCGTGTGGAAATAATCATTAGTTCTCCACGGTTTGAGGGCATGGGCGTGCTTAAGGGTACATGGAGGTGTGAACCCTGCTTCAAAAAAATGTGTTATTTGATTTAATTCCGAAAGTTTTTTAACATGAGTTAAAGGCCTCGTAGGCCCTTGTTATATGTGTTGACTAAGAAAGTGAATTTTTTAAGTTGGAACGAAATTTTCTAGCTCGTACGTACATGTTTCAGTGAGTTCAAGTATAGTAATGTCTCGTATCCAGACCCAGTATCGGTCTTGGGTGCGGGGTGTTACAATGGTAATTTTGGCTAAGCTGTAAATTAGACTAAGTTGAGTATGAATCACATTAAATTGTTGTTAAATTTACTCATATAGATCTAGGTAGACCGAATATGGAGTTAGAACGAGGAAATGAGAAAATGTTGGATTAATAGATTTTATGTACATGAACAATTATCGAGGTAAGTTCGTGTAACATAACTATGTATCTTATTATGCTTGAATTAAATTGTATGAATGTGATGGTATATATGTGATGATATAAAAATCATATATATATATATATATATATTATGAAATTAAAGTTGTTTAATAGAGCCCAATAAATGATAATATCCCATAAATGGTAAGTCCCGTTAAATAATAAATATCGATGGATAGTGGTGATTTCCCATATGAAATGAGATCTTGCATGTGTTGTAGAAAAAATTTAGCTCGTACGAGTAATCCATTGATCTCATTATGGAAAGGATTTATCCCGGATGGGTAATCCTAAGTGATCCTCTCGAGTATATGTTTCAATTAGGATTTAGCCTGGATTGGTAAGCCTAATTGATTGGATTTAGCCTAAACTAGTAATCTAGATCAGACCCTATAGGGAATTATTTTTCATATAAAGGATCTAGCCTGGACTGGTAATCCGACAAAGTCTTAGAGTATATGAATTACATACAGAATTTAGCCTGGACTGGTAATTCTGCTGTATAATATGTGGGTCGAGAGTGTACCTAAAAGTTACTACTGGATATGAATTGACGGATTATGATTTTGTACACTTTAAGTGTACAACATGAGTATCCATCGATAATTCAAATAAATTCAACGGACAAACTTCTGACATGAGAAAATATAGATTTGAGATAAATGGTTATAAATTGAGACATGATATGTGGAAGTATGAAATGTTTATACATGAACATGAAATGGTTTGATGAATATGTTCATCTATGAGAATAGATTTATACACTTTAAGTGTACTACCTAAGTGATTATCAATACTTCAATTGATTATTGAGTAAGGTTCTGACAAGAAATGTATTGGAACTTGAGATGAATTAATATAAAGTATACCTAAAATACATGAAGAAAATTGCATACATGTTATACGAACACATGTGCATGAAATAACCTTAGTTATAATGTTTGAAATGGTTGGTATGATTTGGTATGTTTTAGTGTAGGTAAATTGTTAAATTTGGGTGACAAATGAAGCTAGGAAATGGCTTTGTTTTGTCCACATGAGTAGATACACGGGCGTGTGTCTAGACCGTGTGTGACACACAGCCTGGCATAGGGGCATGTAAATTGGCCGTGTGTCCCCTGTATTTCAAATTTGCAAAATAGAATACTCAGAATTGAGCACACGGGCAGAGACACGGGCATGTGTCTCATCCGTGTGGATGACACGGCCTTGAACATGGGCGTGTGATACGGCCGTGTGAAAACTGCACCTAATTTGTAAAAATTAAATTAACTACACGGCCTAGCACACGGGCGTGTGACTTGGCCATGTGACTTCAATTTCTTCATGCCTTATAAGTTAGAGAGTTACACAGGATAGGGACACGGACGTGTATAGCCACACGGCATACACCATGGGCATGTCTTATGACCATGTGAGACACACGACCTGATCACACGGGCATGTCCCTAGACCATATGGGCGTGTGGATACTGTTCATAAGAGAAATTTTTTATATTTTACGAAAAAAATTTTGTGATCCCGATTTAGTCCCGATTCGATTCTAATGTTCATATTAGGCCTCAAAGTCCATTTAAGGGATGTTATGCATAATCTCAGAATATGAATAGTAAATTTCTCAAATTATTTGTAATTATTCTTTAAACTCTGATAATGCTCTGTAACCCTATTCCGACGATGGATACAGATTAGAGGTGTTACACACACTTCGTGTGAGCTTTCCCGAGTATCCAATATAACTCTAGATGGTTCAACAGGTAAGAAAAGGAATGGAACGGTAAGTGACTTAATGGAAAGGTTCATAACTATATGAAAAGGTTTATGTTTATGTAATGAATCTTATGAAATCTATTTATGTTATAAATGAGTTTATATGATTGTCAATGAATCTACTAACATGTGAGCTTCATGACGCTTAAATAGGCTTATATTAAACTCATGGTATTGGAAATAGTAAGTAAGTAAATGGAATGAATCAGGATTGTGTGGTAAAGATGATGAATTAACTGTTATGTTTATACATGGTTGATTACTTATGTATCATGAACAAGTATACTAACTTGTGAGTTTGAATGTGTTATGTATAGGCTTCTACTAAGCTTATGGCATTGATAACAGTTTTTATTTATTCTATAAATTTTGTTATGGAAATGGTAGGTTATGTTTTAAACTTATAAGAGCTTACTAAGCATTCATTGCTTACATAGTTATTTTCCTTTATTTTATAGATTATCGAAAGCTCGATCGATTGGAAGTTCGTCGGAGATTTTTCACTCTATCCAGTGGACACTCTGGTAGTTTTTGGAGTAATTTGGCTAAGGTTTATAATGGCATGTATAGGGTGACTTGTAATGGTATTATGGTGTATGTGTTAATTATGTCTTGGCATGCATAAGCTTTGGAAAGCTATGTTGATTTGAATCACTTTGAAGCCTTACCAAGTTAGGTTGTTTTGGTAGCTTTGAAGTGCTTGTTTATATGGTTCTCTTGGCTTGTCGATGATGACTTGAAAGTGATTACTTGTAACATGATTTAGTTCATATTTGAGCTACGTTATCATGTATGGAAATGGCAATGTTAACATGTATAAGTCTTTTGTGTTGTTGGTTTGTTGATATATAAAATGGTTGATTTAGCATGCCTAGGTCTTTGAAGATGATGTTAATTGATGAACTTACAAAGCTTGTTAAGTAAAGTCTTGTTGGCTACATTAGGGTGGTTGAAATGTATGATGTTATGGTATGCTTGTAATGGCTTGAAATTGATAAATGTGGTATGTTTTGGTAAATGGTGTTTGCATGTAATTTGGTGCCTTTGAATGGCATATTGGTTAGTTGAAATAAGGTCTTGAAATGACATTTTGATGTATGTTTGGATGATGTTTAGGTTCCTTTAAAGTGTGCATAAATGAGTAAAATGTTCATGCATGGTTGGGTTATGAAATGGCTTGATTTGGGTGAAATTTGGGTTCACACGGCTTGAGACACGGGTGTGTGACTCAGCCGCGTCAGGCACACAGCCTGGCAACATGGCCGTGTGTCATTTGAAAATTTTTTAAGGTTCCAAGTTAGTGAGTTACACGACCCAACACAAAGCCTGGCACACGGGCGTGTAGGGCAACTTCAAGAGTTACACGGCCTTACACACGGGTGTGTGACCCTACTCGAAGAGTTACACGGGCTGCGACATGCCCGTGTGTCCCTAGATCAAAATATACACCGCTTGAGACATAGACGTGTGTCTCAGCCATGTGAGGCACACAGCCCAGCCACATGGTTGTGTGGCCCTTATTTCCCAATTTTTGTAATTTTTTCCTAAACTTTCTGATTTGTTTCAAATTGGTCCCGAATTGCTTCTAAGCTATTCTTAGGGCCTCAAGGGCTCGATTTAGGGACAATGTACATGTATATGAATGGTTTATGATGTGATTAAATTGTTGAATGATATAATGTTTAAATGTTCCCAATTGTACAATAATACTTCGTAACCCTAATTCAGCTGATGGAGACGGGTTAGGGTGTTACACTTATGATGATCTAGATCACTCAGCAAAAACTAAGAAACTTAAACAAGCTTGGCTTTGCTTCAACCCTTGCTGGTATATGGTCCAGTTGGTTCGCAAGATACATAAACACACAAATTACTTAAATAGGCAAGACTTACAAAATTTACATATGTAAGCGAACCTAGCTTTCTGGACAATCAAACCTAATAGGACAGAGACTTACCCTGGGTACTACGAACTTAGTTCAAAACAGAGGCTTGATGACAAAATATTTTATTATAGAATTCTCATGGAATAAGGGTCATATTTATAGACCTAAGTGTCCTGGAATTCTTAGGATACCCTACTTGAATAAGGAAAAGTGTTACTTGCACAAAAAGTATTCCTAGATACATTATATCTCTATTTCCTAATTTGAGTCTGACTTAATCTTTGACTTGTGAACTCCTAGTTCATAACTTACTTGGCAAACCCAAGTTCAAAACTCAATTGGTGAACCCTATTTCACCAAACACACTAACGAACCCTAGCTCACCAAACACACTAGCGAACACACATTTGATGATTCTGGCAAACCCCTTATGGCATCTTTTGGCGTACACTGCTATGTTGAACAATAGAGAACACCTTGTTGATATTCTTTTAGTGAACTCCCTAGCTCGCTGAAGTACTAGTGAACCATTCACTTGCGAGGCCAAAACTTTCAAGCCCAATCTTGGGATGTTACACACCCTTTGCATTGTCTTCTTCTTTCTTGAATTCAACCTTAATCTTCAGAAAACCTAAGCCAAAAGAACTTTTTCATAGAGAAGGTTCACAGTTTTTAGTTATTAGCCACGTTTTGTTATTAGCAGCTTACTGGTAATTTCTGATGAACCCTTAGGTTATATTGAAGTAAATTACATGTTCTTCGTACTACATACATAGACGTTAGAGTTGTTTGTGAGGAAGGAAACATCCTTATTTTGGATTGTATGTTATTAATTCTTGCATGCATGTTAAGTTTTGATAGATTGATGATATGATATGTATAATTATCTTTCTTTTAGCTTAAGAGACCAATGAAGGTCTAAGTGATAAAGGCAAAGGACCTACTTTTGTAGATCTTTTTGCTAAAGTTTCTAGTGAGTTCCATCTTACTTCGATGTTTTACAATTATTAGATATTTATATATAATTTGTGTGAGGTAAGTAAATTCTCAAAATTGTATGTGTATATTTGTGAGGATAATGACAGTCTAGCGTTCTCAATATGAGTTTAGTCTATCTGTATTATGAAGTCTACACCATCATTCATGTTCAAGACAGTACCATTTGTATGAGTTATAAGTTATAAGATACGTTTCGTGATGAATGATATTGGGAGATATGTTTGTGATGCCTCCAGTAGGGCAGCTATATTACAAACCAGACTGGTAGATCACAAGAAAGTATACAATTTGGAATAAATGATATGAGGAGTTAAGGGGGAGTATGAATATGAATGTAACTATATGATATGTTTCTGATATGAAATTCTGTGTATGTGACTTGCATGAGGATGGGTTGTCCTTGTCGTGTTAAGTGGGCTTATAGTATCCGCCATGTTTTAAGAAAGTTGACGTACTCAGTCTGTCTGTTTATTGTAAACACTAGTGGGTGTATTGTATACTTCCTGTGGAAACCTTTATGAAAGGTTTGGTACTAACATGGATAAAGTTTTTTTAAAATTTCCTTCCTTTTTGGAACTCACTAAGATCATATGAACTTGCCTTGTTATCTCTCATTCTAAGGCTTGCTAACTAAAGGAAGACTGTTTGTTGAAAGACTATGCCAGAGAACTGTTGTTATTGTGAGCTTGCTGTTATGTTTAGTATCATGCATGACTATGGGGGTGGCATATAAATGTACTTTTGAAAGAGATTTGTGTAAGGATTTACTATTTTGATGAAACACTATTTTATCTTGGAATTTTATTAAATATCTATGCTTAAACATGAACTATTATATTTTGTTCAATGAAGTTATTTATTTGAACCTATAAGACAGATGTTTGAACACTATTTTGAACTGCCAATGATATACTTTTAAAATTTTGTAAAGTAATTAACTATCATAAGTTTTTAATACGTATAACCTTGGAATTTATTAAAGTTTCCTTCAAATGTTTTGTTTAATGTTGGAATGATTTTAAGTTGTAACACATTGTACTTGGATCCAAATACTAGGTCAGGTTTGGTGCATTACATGAATGACTAGTGGATAATCATTACCACAGTGTCGCCTCAGAAGACTAGTCGATATCCGTTCCATAATGTCGCCAAACTCCCTTGAATCCCATCACAATTCGCCCATCCCTCCATTACGCTTATTTATCCTATCTTCATCTACCCCGTCAAAATAACTCCTTTTATACTCCACATATTATAAACATGCTTTTCACGCATAACATTACGCTTATCACTATAACATATAGCACGCCACTTATCAATACACCATTACACAACCACATTTGGCACCCAGAAAGCATACTTGAAAGCATCCATATATGTTCACAACTTTATACATGCATAACATATTTATTTACCATGATCAAACACAATCATGGAATTCAAACAGAACTCATAACAGACATACAAGCAGAACATTCTAGCATAACAACACAAAAAAAAACCCGAGTGGAATATATAAACTCACCTTAGATCCATCGTCCTCGTTAGCCTAACTTTTCCAAATGTCAAGGCCTCTATCGTCATGGCAGCTAAACATGGCAACCAAATATACTAGTTAAACTGAAGGTACTCAAACCTTAAAAACCTAGAATTTAGTGTCTTACAGGAACTTTTCAACAATTTTAGTAATTTTTAATCCTCTTTTTCTCAATTTCATCAGTGCAATGAGATGCATAAGCTTAGCAGCTCACTGGGTTTTCTACTTTTAGGGCTTGAACCTCATGATCACTACGCATGCAGTGTTTTCCTTAACTTTCCATTCTTTGGAGCAATCGAAAAAGATGATAAGGAGAGGAAATGTAAACAAAAATTGAGAAGGATTTTCCATCTTTTTAATAAGGCTTCTAACCCATATATAACCCTTCTCGCACGGTCACCAAATCCTCAATTAAGCCATGCATTGGCAACCATTCTGTCTCCCACTAAAGAACCAACGGATTCTATCTGAATTGAACTAGAATTAGATCCCAACTAATTAGCTAGCCACAAAATATAACAGCCTGATTTAGACCCTAGTTGGAATAGTTGTTTTGGGACCACAAATCCAAGGTCAGAGAAATAATTTAATATTATTTTTTATGTTTATGGCATGTGATAAAGTATGTGTGAAAGTTTTGTGTGAAAATTTTAACATTTGTGTGTTGATTTTTGAAAAAGGATCTAATCGCGTAAAATGTAAAAGTTGTGTGCTAATAGTAAAAAGTGCTTAAATGCTATGTCTTATTGAATGAGAGGTCCTTATGTTGCTATTAAATCATTGATAGTGGAATTTGACATAGATGGCCTTATATTAAGTGATTTATAATATTTTAAACAAAGGTGACAATGGTAATAATAAAATTATGAATATTAAACAAAACCAAAGTGATTTTATGTCCATCTTTTACATTTATTCACCGAAAATTGAAAGGAAGCTAGGGCTTGGAACCTTTAACATTTCGGCACACTTTTGGTTTGATTAAGGTACGATTTTTGCTCGATTTTTGATGATTTTTACGTTTTTGTGATCGTTGCTTTGTGTTCTATAAAGCCCATGCTTAAATTTCTAAATTTGATAATGATTTTGAGATGTGTCATTGATGAATATGTGAGCTTTGTGTTGATAGTTGGTGAAATATGGGAGCTTGATGAATGATAAATATGTTTTGTATTTGGAATTTTTTATGAAATTGATTATTAAGGGCTAATTTGTGAAAATGAAACTTTGAGGGGTAAAATGTGAAATAAATGAAAGTTATGGGCTACTAAGGACTAGTATGAAATTCGACCAAGCTTGAGTATGAGAAAATTATGTGTATTTTGTGTAATTGTGAAATAGGGACTAATGCTAAATTGTGGAATTATAAGGGCTAAAGTGTAAAATGCCTTAACTATGTGTTGGAAATAGTTTTGGATGAAAATGTGATTGAATGAGCTGAATTTGATATTATATAGATCAAGGAAAGAGAGATTTAGACTGAGATCGAGGCAAAAACAAAGTGCTCGATTGATCGACTAGTGTCATTGTTTCTACATCCGAGGTAAGTTCGTGTATAATAGTATTGTTTAAACAATGTTCATATGTGATGAAATGAATGGAAGTGTGATTGTAGAGTTTGGAAATGTGAAATGTGAGTTCAAAGATATGTGGCACTAAGTGTGCGCAAATAGAATAGTTACTGTGATGAATGACACTAAGTGTATGAGATAAAGAAAGCATCGGTTGTATTATTTGGCACTATGTGTGTGATACCGAAAGAAATTCGGTTTAATGTGATGGCACCAAGTGTGTGATATTATTATAGCTTCGGCTAATTAACTGGCACTAAGTGTGCAAGTTCATTGAATGTTTAAAGAGGATCGAACAAATTATGGCATCGAGCATTGCATGGTAAATGTGATAGATAAATTTGTGATGGTACAGGTATGTATAGAACCTATGTGATTGATGATATTGTGTATGAGATAGATGGATGATTATGTGAATGAATGATGAAAAGGGTTGGATTTAGTAGCATTATAAATGGTTGTACATGAACCTATAGATGTGGTTGAAAGTGAGTAATAGTTATGGGTGAGATTGAGTAGCGATATGAATTTAATTAAGTGATAGTTAATTTTGTATATGGAATTTGAATTGTTGAGTTAATTACGAACTTACTAAGCTTTAAAGCTTACTGTGTGAAGTCTTTCTCTGTTTTACAGTATCATTAAAGCTAGCTTGGATCCAGGGATCGTCAGTGACTCAATCACACTATAGGACATCTATTTTGGTACCTTTTTGGAAGTTGTATTTATGGTATATGGCATGTATAGGCTAGTTAGATTGTGGAATTCTTTAAGATGTATAAATCTTACTATATGATATGGCTTGATAATGGAATGATTTTTTGTATATGTTTTGGCTATGTGAAAATGGTGTATGCAATGTGTAAATATGGTCTTGTGTGCATGGCCATTATGGTATGTTTTGGTGATATTGAAATGGTATGTTTCATACTTGATTTGGTAGTTGAGAATCGTAATTAAATTGCATGTTAGTTGATGTTGGAATAGAGCATGTAGGGATGACCCAAATTGGGTGGCAATTTGGCCTTGTAAATGACCTATAATTACCCATATGAATGAGCACACAAGCATGTGTCTCAAGCGTGTCCTTCACTATCCTTTTTCAAAGCAAGTAAAACTTGTACACGGGTCAGACACACGGGCGTGTGACAGGCTGTGTGACTCAAGTCAATGTTGCACACGAGCCAAACATACAGGTGTGTGACAGGTCGTGTAACTATAGTTAGAGTTGCGCACGGGGTAAGACATGGTCTGAGGCATGGCCGTGTGAGGCACATGGCTTAGCCACACGGGCGTGTGCCCTGTTTTGAAAGAAAAATTTTCTAAGTTTAGCAAAGTTTCTATATGAGATCGGTTTAGTCCTGAATCTTCTCTAAAGTATGTTTAAGGTCTGGTAGACTTTAAAAGGACTATGTGTGATCGATTATCTATGATATGCTAATGTGTGAGTTACAGTAGTTTAAATGCTATGATTTGATGGGTAATACCTCTTAACCCTAGTACGGCAATGGAAACGGGTTAAGGGTGTTACACAAAATTTTCTATGTTTTCTAGTAGAGCCTACCAACTTACCATCTTATTCAATTAACTCCCAACTCTCCTTTTAAATTTGGGTCTCTAAAGAAAATCGTGTGTGACGGATATATTGTGACATATGATAACTTATTTGTCGGTGATAAAATTTAAATTGTAAAGAATACTTTTTTGGTCCGCATGTATGAAGTGAGAAACAAATAAATTAATAACTATAGGGAATGCATCATAAAACAATTAATATGACATGAGGTTCAATATGTTATATAAAACGTCATTGTCAGGCAATTCAAGGTGGTAAACTATCATTTTTGGGAAATTTGGGATGGTAAGTCATCATTGTCGGGAAACCTAATATGACAGATTGAATTGGAAAACCATCGTTTCCTGGCAATTTGGGGTGGTAGATCATCACTGTCAAGTAATCTGGGGTGGTAAGTCATCATTGTCGAGCACCCCGGCATGACAGACTTAAATTAAGAAAACTATCTTTGTTGGGGCAACCCGAGATGATAGGTATTGTGCAAAAAGTCATTGTTGTCGAGCAACCCATGATGACAATTTAAGTTGAAGTGATAACAAGCTAAACATTACCCAAAATATGAATGAGCTTGTAAGCACGAGATTGTGTTAAGAAGGTAACACGAACTTGGGCTTATGTGTAAGGATTGAATACCAAATGATGAGATTACAACTTAAATGTTAGTTTGTATTATCTCTATTATGTTACTTTATTTTATAAATAGACTATTGAGTTATGTTACTTAGCGTATGATTTATTTCTATGTGTAGGCTAGGTTTCAAGTAAAATTCTCGTGAATTCACTTCAGCATCCAAGTAATTCTCCCAGACTCAGCAAAGTTTGTTTGTTTCCAATTTTTCTTTATATTTGGCATGTACCTAATAGGTTAGGTTTTGTGGTAGTTGAATGATGTTATAATCAAATGTTACATTTTACATTATAATAGTAATATATATATGGTTGATATGTATATGTATAAAAGTATATGCAAATTATAATTTTCATAGTTTGATTTATGTGTGAGATATATGATGGTGCCTTAATTGAAATGTTTATATGACCCTAATAGATGGTTGAAACTTAGATTTACTCTGGTATGTTTAAGGAAGGCTTTGTGAAAGGGTAGTACAAGTATGAAGTGATGAATTACTATGTTTAGGATTACATCTTGTATATCATGAGTAATAGGTAAGTTGGTGTGAATGATGAAGAATTTAGAGGTAGTAGATGGTTTGTGTATGATATTCTTAAGTACTGAAAGTGTTATAATATATTTTAAAACCTCTATCATTTGCTCATTTGGTTAAAAATAAGAAAGAAATACGTATGCATAGTTGTGTTATTTAACTGTAAGTTGTTTGAATGGAAATTGCAGGTTCAGTATGTGAAGTTGCAATGTCATACGTATGTCATCGCAACGAGATTTGAGCTCCAGATCATAGTGCAATGAGGAACTCTATCGCCACGGTGATGAGGCCATTGTCCATGTTAGTATGTCACGTCGCGACAAGGAAGCCCCTTATATCTCGATGTCAACCCTAAATTTTGAAAATTTTCATTTTAGTCGTAATTTGACCTCAGTTTGTCTTTAGAGCTTTCTTAAGCTCGTATAAAGCCCAAAAATGATTGTATTTCATGTTGAATGTATATTTTTTTGATTTTATCATTAACTTGTATATTTAAATTGTGATTCGATAATAGTTGCTTAAGCATCGAATGTGACACACTATAGCTCAGACCCGATGATTAAATTGAGTATAAGGTGTTACATAGATTTCCTAATGTAACACATTTCTCTAACTTTATCATTTCATCCATTTATGTTTATTTTATTCTATATATCTGATAGTAATCAAGTCATTTATCACAAATACAAACGACCCATGACCACAGTTACTTTTCATCTATCATGTAATGCTAATGAGAAGATATCATTTACCCTTTTCTTGGGCTATGAATTCCACTATTGTGAATGATGCTACATACTGCATACATAATCCAACGTACCAACTTTTGGTTCCTTATTTATTTAAGCTTAGGCTTTTACTTACATCAAAGTATACAAATCATGCATACATAGTCCATCATCCACTCAAGATTAAGGTATGTCACACTATGAACGTCATAAGTGAATAAATCTATAAATGAATTCAGGATCTATTTTACTTACGTCTTGTCTGATGTATTATCAGTCCAATTAATCACATTTATATCTCTGTCTTCTAAGAGTCATCTATTCCAATGCTCAAGACAAAACATCTCCCCAATTTGACTGGATGAACGACATACTAGTCATTCTGTAATAGTCTAATTTATACCCTAGTCGAAACATTGGTTTCGAGACCACAAATCTGAGTTCGTATAATATTTTAATATTATTTTATGTGCCGTTGACATGTGAATTAACATGTAGTAAATTTTCGTAAGCGAATTTGTCTGTTTGTGTGTTTAATTTGACAAAAGGACTGAAATGCATTGAATGTGAAAGTTGCATGATAATTGTTAAGTATCAAGGTGTTGTGGCTTTTAAAAGAGGAGGCCTTATATGGCTATTAAACCACTTTTAAGATAGTGGATAGTAATTGGACAAATATGCCCTTATTGTTTAATTGTTGTAATTATATGAATGAAGGCTATTTTGGTAACTTAATTATTAACATTAGATTAAAGAAATAAAAAAATGAGTGTTTATCTTTCATTCTCTCCATTTGACCAAAATTACCAAAGGAAAGAAAGAAAAAAATTGAGCTAGGCATTCGGCACTTACAAGCCAAAATTAAGGTATGATTTGGTTTTAGTTTTTGATAATTTCTACGTTTTTGCAATCGTTGCTTTGAGAGCTACAAAACCTATGCCTTGATTTTGTATTTTGATGATGTATGTGAAATGTGCCATTTATGATTTTACAAGCTTTGTGATGTTTGAGGATGATATATGAAAGATTTGAGTTAGATAAACATGTTTTGTTCTTGACGTTTTGATGAATTTAGCTAAATAGGGCTAAATTGTAAAATGGTAAATTAAAGGACTAAATAGCAAATTTGATGAAATATTTGGGCTTATATAGTCCCTAGAGAGGTCCAGCCAAGCATGAGTCTGTGTGGATTTTGTGAATTTGATGTTTTGTGAAAAATGGACTAAATTGTTAAAGTGTGCAAATATAAGGGTTAATTTACAAATAGCCCTAAATGTGTGTCTATGGATTGAATTGATGGAATGGTGAATAAAAAGGGTTAATTCTGAATATGTTTAGATCAAGAACCGAGGAAAATAGACTTAGATCGCGGGAAAGCAAAAATGACCGAATAGTCGTTTCCGTTCGATAAACCAAATCCGAGGTAAGTCACTATACAAATAAACTTATCTGTATTGAATTGAATATATGTATCCATATGTCTATCGATGAAAATGAATGTGTATGAGATGATAAGAGCGTGAATTTTGAAAATAGTTTGATATAGTGATAAAGTAGAGAAGTCCCGTATGACCCTAGGAATAGATAGGATTAGTTATGTCTTGACATAGGTATCTGTTCTGTTTTATCATGTAAGACCACGTCCAGGACGTTGGTGTTGATTTGAAATTTCGTGTAATACCTCGTCTAGGACGTAGGCATCGATATGAATTATATGTAAAAAACCTCGTCTGGGACGTAGGCATCAATATGAACTTTATGAGTAAGACCATGTCTGGGACATCGGCATCATCTAAGGGTTCAACGGGCAAGTCTGCAATACGAATGGTATATCCGAGCTATGATCAATTAAGTGAATGAATATCCGATTTAGGTACGTTGAATGTGCATTGAGTATGCATGAAAGGTAAGTACAAATATGACTTTGATATGAAGAAGAGTATGATTGAAAATGAGAATGTGAATCTTAAAATGTTGA
Source organism: Gossypium rotundifolium (assembly GCA_025506655.1). Classification (NCBI taxonomy): domain Eukaryota; kingdom Viridiplantae; phylum Streptophyta; class Magnoliopsida; order Malvales; family Malvaceae; genus Gossypium; species Gossypium rotundifolium. Next base: position 150,919,463 of record CP106724.1, read on the forward strand.
ATGTGGCAAATGTGGCCATAAGTTTATGAACCAAGATATATATATGTGATAGTTGTTAAGTGATTGATATATATATGTGTGTGCCAATGTGTTTATTTGTATATGACTTACTAAGCTTTTAGAAAGCTTACTCTGTGTGTATTTTCTCTGTTTTATAGGTCGTCAAAGCAACTAAAGGCTCGGGATTGTCAAGGATCATCATCACACTACTAAACCCATTTTGGTACCCTTTTGAAAATGTATATGGCTAATTATGGCATGTATAGGCTAGATAAGTGTATATGTTCATGAAGTGAGCATGGCCATGTGTATTGGCAAGCTTTTGAGTTGATAATTGTTTGAATGAATGAGTTATGAAGAATATATATTTAATATGTCTTGATGCATATGGAATGGTTAAGTTTTGGTTAAGCAAATGGATGTTACATGTTTGAAATGATGTAGGATTTAGTTTGAAATTTGGTATGAATGGAATTGGTATTGAATGAATGGGTGAAGTGAACCATTTGATATGTTTTGGTTGCCATATATGCATACTATGTTTTGGTATGTATTGCTTGTAGGTGAGACCCAAAATGGGTGGCATATTGGCCTTGTAAAATGGCCTATAATGCCACACGGTTGAGGCACACGGGCGTGCCTAGGACCTTGCATAAATTGGCATAATGTGGCTTAAATTGTACATGGCCTCTACACGGGTGTGCTTAGTGGCTGTGTAAGAAATGGCAGTATGTGATCTAGTAGTACACGGCCTTAGCACACGGGCGTGCTTGGTGACCGTGTTGAATTTGGTAGTATACCACCACGGGGAGGACACACGAGAGTGTCCAGTAGCCGTGGGTGAGGCACGACCTACCCCCACGGCCGTGTGTCCTCTATATTTTAGAAAGGTTTTAAATTTTTATGAAATCTCGTATGTGTTTCAGTTTATTCCCGACTCGGTTTATAAGCATGCTTAAGGTCTCGATGACCTACTTAAGGGACATTTTGAATGATATTGATGAATGGTTGAACGATTAATTCTATAAATATTTTTGATCTGTCTGGTAACACCTTTAACCCTAATCTGGTGATCGGACACGGGATAGGGGTGTTACGTTTGATTGGTATCAGAGCTACGGTTTAGTCGATTCTCAGACTAGTGTAGCGTGTTAGAGTCTAGCAATACATGCCATATATTTGAACTGTGATAGTGTGATGAATCCTGACGTGAAAAATGTGATTTCTGTATAGCAATGGATCCCGAAAGAGCCGTAGCTGACAACGTAGAAAGTAATGCGCCTGCTCTCGCACAAGGGACAGAGCCTTCTAATCCGAGACCGACTACAAGCGGTCAGGAGGAAGAAGCTAAACAAGCTTTCTTCCAGATGATGAGTGAATGGTTCACTCAATTCATCAAGAATAACCCGACTGTTTCACAACCTCTGTCCTCGGTTAATCCCTCTCAGACATCCAATATACCTCAGACTGCAAATCTGAATTTGTTGAGTAAGCCTCCGGTTGACAAGATCCGTAAGTAGGGGCTGAAGAGTTCCGAGCTACCAATAATGATGATGCTGAAAAAACTAAATTTTGGATTGAAAATACTATTCGAGTATTTGATGAGATGTTTTTGACTCCGAAAGAATGTATTAAGTGTGTAGTATCATTGCTCCGAGATGCAGCCTATCAATGGTGGAAAACTTTAATTTCCGTTGTTCCGAGAGAACGAGTCACATGGGATTTCTTTTAGACTGAGTTTAGGAAGAAATATATTAGTGAGAGATTTGTTGATCAGAAACGAAAGGAATTTTTGGAGCTTAAACAGGGTCAAATAACTGTCACTGAATATGAACGAGAGTTCGTGCAACTAAGTCAATATGCCCGAGAGTGTATATCTTCTGAAGCTATAATGTGCAAAAGATTTGAAGATGGTCTTAATAAAGATATCCATTTGCTAGTCGGGATATTACAAATAAAAGAGTTCGTTACACTCGTTGATCGAGCATGCAAAGCTGAAGCACTTGGTAAAGATAAAAGAAAAGCTAAAACTGAAGCTCGAGATATGAGAAAGAGATTTCAGAATAAATCATTTCAGTCTGCTTCAAAGAGATACAGAGATGATCAAAGTCATTCTCGAGAAAATGCGGGACATTTGAACAAAAATAGAGTTTGATCGCAAATGAGTTCCAAACACCCATCAACTTCAGTGGCTAGTGTTGGTAATGTTCAATCTGAGAGAACTGAATGTAAACATTATGGAAAAAGACATCCGAGAAGCTGCAGACTAAATGATAAAACTTGCTTCAGATGTAGATCACTTGATCATTTTATCCGTGATTGCCTTGAGCCTGTCGAACCAGAGACTATTCAGAATACGAAATCTAATAATGCACCTGCGAGGGGTCAAACATCAAAGAATGTAAAGAATGTTAGTGGTAGTCAGAGGTGAACGAGAGACACTATGGTGAGATCTGAAGCTAGAGCGCCTGCCAGAGCATATGCTATCCGAGCTCGTGAAGAAGCTTCATCACCTGATGTTATAACATGATACTTCTGTGATTGCTTTGATAGACCCTGGTTCTACGCATTCATATATATGCATGAATTTAGTATTCAGCAAGACTTTACCTGTAGAGTCTACTGAGTTTACTATAAAAGTATCGAACCCTTAGGTAAAAGTGTCCTTATTGACAAAGTATGCAAGAACTGTCCGTTAATGTTTTGAGATATCTGTTTTCTTGCTGATCTGATGCTTTTGCCATTTGATGAATTCGATATTATTTTGGGAATGGATTGGTTGTTTATGCATGATGCCATTGTGAACTGTAAAAGAAAATCTATTGATTTAAGAAGTCTGAATGATGAGATTGTATGGATTGAGTCTGATGATTTGAATGGATTGCCTATTGTGATATCTGTTTTGAAAGCTTAGAGTTATGTGAAAAAGGGGTTTGAATCATATTTTGCTTATGTGATTGATTTAAAAGTATCCGAGAAGAAAGTTGAATCTGTACCCATTGTTTGTGATTTTTCTGATGTGTTCCCTGAAGAGTTACTGGGTTTACCTCCGATTCGTGAAGTTGAATTTGGTATTGAATTGTTGCCTAGTACAACACCTATTTCGATAGCTCCGTATAGAATGGCACCAACAGAGTTGAAAGAGTTAAAGTCGCAGTTGCAAGAGTTGACTGATAGAGGGTTCGCTAGACCGAGTTTCTCTCCTTGGGGTGCACCTGTTCTATTTGTGAAAAAGAAAGATGGCACGATGAGAAAGTGCATTGATTACCTTCAGTTGAATAAGGTGGCCATAAAGAACAAATATCTGTTGCCTAGGATTGATGACTTATTCGATCAGTTAAAAGGAGCTACTCTATTTTCAAACATTGATCTGAGATCGGGATACTACCAGTTGAGAGTTAAAGATTCAGATATTCCGAATACACCTTCAGAACGAGTTATGGGCATTATGAGTTTTTAGTTATGCCATTTGGACTAACCAATGCTCCTGTTGTTTTTATGGAACTGATGAACAAAATTTTTAGATCGTACCTAGATCAATTTGTTGTAGTATTCATAGATGATATATTGATCTATTCACAGAATGAAAATGAGCATGCTGAACACTTGAAAATAGTGCTGCAAACTTTGAGAGAAAAGCAATTGTACGCAAAATTCAGCAAATGTGAATTCTGGTTGAGTGAGGTCAATTTTCTGGGGCATATTGTGTCTGCTTCTGGGATCCGTGTTGATCCGAGAAAGATTTCTTCTATTTTGAATTGGAAACCTCCGCGAAATGTATCTGAAGTCTGCAGTTTTCTGGGATTAGTTGGTTATTACCATAGATTTGTCAAAGGCTTCTCGACTATAGCTACTCCGTTGACAAGATTACTTTAGAAAGATGTCAGATTTGAATGGTCGGATAAATGTCAGAGAAGTTTTGATCAGGTTAAAGCTTTGTTAACAAAAGCTCCAATGTTACTACAACCAGAATTGGGTAAAGAATTTGTTGTTTATAGTGAGGCTTCGTTAAATGGACTAGGATATGTTTTAATGCAAGAAGGCAAAGTTGTAGCTTATGCCTCGAGACAATTGAAGCCTCATGAAAAGAACTATCCGACGCACAACCTTGAATTAGCTACGATTGTGTTTGCACTTAAGATTTCGTGCCATTATCTGTATGGTGAGAAATGTCATGTGTTTTTAGATCATAAAAGTCTAAAATACCTAATGACCCAGAAAGATTTGAACCTGCGTCAGAGAAGATGGCTTGAACTGTTAAAAGATTACGAACTTGTGATAGATTATCATCCGGGTAAAGCAAACGTGGTTGCGATGCATTGCGTAGAAAGTCATTGTTTACACTATGTGCTTTGAATGCTCAGTTAGATTTATCTGATGATAGTTCTGTGATAGCTGAATTAAGAGCAAAATCATTATTTGTACAGCGAATATGTAATGCTCAGAAGGTTGATAATGAATTGTTGTTGAAACGAGCTCAGTTTGAATTGAATTCTGAATCTAAATTTTGAGTTGTTGATGATTGTTTGAGATTCTGAGATTGAATCTATGTTCCAAGAAATCTGGAGTTGATTCAATTGATTTTGGGTGAAGCACATAATAGTCGTCTATCTGTTCATCCGAGTAGTACAAAAATGTATCATGATTTGAAACGACATTACTGGTGGTCTGGTATGAAACGGGACATTTTTGACTTTATTTCAAAATGTTTAGTTTGTCAGCAAGTGAAAGCAGAACATCAAGTCCGTCTGGGTTGTTACAGTCGATTCTGATTCTTGAATGGAAATAGGATAGAGTAACTATGGACTTTGTTTCTAGGTTACCTCTGACTCCAAGAAAGAAGGATGCGATATGGGTCGTAGTTGACCGATTGACAAAATCTGCCCATTTTATTTCAATAAGATCTGACTATTCACTTGAGAGATTAGCTGAGCTTTATATTTCTGAGATTGTGAGATTGCACGGGGTGCCACTATCCATTGTGTCAGATAGAGACCTGAGATTGACATCGAGGTTCTAGAAGAAATTGCAAGAAGCTTTGGGCACGAAATTGCATTTCAGTACAGCTTTTCATCTGCAGACGGATGGTCAATCCGAGCGAGTCATTCAGATTGTAGAAGATATGTTAAGATGTTGTGTACTTGAGTTTAATGGTTCGTGGGAACCATACCTGTCGTTGATCGAATTTGCTTATAACAATAGTTTCCAGAAGAGTATTAAAATGGCACCATATGAAGCTTTGTACAGACGTAAATGTCGTAGACCTCTGTATTGGACTAAACTCAGTGAGAATAAGTTACACCGGGTCGATTTGATAAAAGATACCGAACAGAAAGTGAAACTGATTCGAGATTGTTTGAAAGCAGCATCTGATTGTCAGAAGTCCTATGCAGACTTAAAACGACAAGATATAGAATTTGAGATCGGCCATAAAGTATTTCTGAAAGTGTCTCTGCGGAACAAAGTGCTTCGATTCGGACGTAAAGGCAAGTTAAGACCGAGATTCATCGAACCGTATGAGATCATTGAACGTGTTGGGCCTGTTGCATATAGATTAAAGTTCCCCTCTTAATTAGAAAAGTTTCACAATGTATTTCACGTTTCGATGCTCCGTAGATATCGGTCTGATCTGTCACATGTGTTTGCCCCATCCGAAATTGAAATCTGATCTGATATGACATACGAAGAGGAATCGATCCGTATCTTAGCTCGTGAAGTAAAAGAGTTAAGAAATAAGAAATTTCCATTAGTGAAAGTATTGTGGAATCGACACGGATTAGAAGAGGCTATGTGGGAGCCTGAAGATTCAATGAGACAGCAATATTCGAATCTGTTTAGCGGTAAGATTTTTAGGGATGAAAATCCTTAAGGGGGAGAATTGTAACAGTCCGGTTTATACCCTAGTCAGAACAGTGGTTTCAGGACCACAAATTCGAGTCCATATAATATTTCAATATTATTTTTTGTGCCGTTGATATGTGAATTAGCATGTAGTAAATTTTCGTAAGCGAATTTGTCTGTTTGTGTGTTTAATTTGACAAAAGGACTGAAATGCATTGAATGTGAAAGTTGCATGATAATTTTTAAGTATCAAGGTGTTGTGGCTTTTAAAAGAGGAGGCCTTATATGGCTATTAAACCAATTTTAAGATAGTGGATAATAATTAGACAAATATGCCCTTATTGTTTAATTGTTGTAATTATATGAATGAAGGTTATTTTGGTAACTTAATTATTAACATTAGATTAAAGAAATAAAAAGATGAGTGTTCATCTTTCATTCTCTCCATTTGACCTAAATTACCAAAGGAAAGAAAGAAAAAAATTGAGCTAGGCATTCGGCACTTACAAGCCAAAATTAAGGTATGATTTGGTTTCGATTTTTGAAGATTTCTACGTTTTTACAATCGTTGCTTTGAGAGCTACAAAACCCATGCCTTGATTTTGTATTTTGATGATGTATGTGAAATGTTCCATTGATGATTTTACAAGCTTTGTGATGTTTGAGGATGATATATGAAAGATTTGAGTTAGATAAACATGTTTTGTTCTTGAAGTTTTGATGAATTTAGCTAAATAGGGCTAAATTGTGAAAATGGTAAATTGAAGGACTAAATAGTAAATCTGATGAAATATTTGGGCTTATATAGTCCCTAGAGAGGTCTGGCCAAGCATGTGTGTGTGTGGGTTTTGTGAATTTGATGTTTTGTGAAAATGGACTAAATTGTTAAAGTGTGCAAATATGGGGGTTACTTTGCAAATAGCCCTAAATGTGTGTCTATGTATTGAATTGAATGGAATGGTGAATAAAAGGGTTAATTCTAAATATGTTTAGATCAAGAACCGAGGAAAACGGACTTAGATCACGGGAAAGCGAAAATAGCCGAGTAGCCGTTTCCGTTCGATAAACCAACTCCGAGGTAAGTCACTATGTAAATAAACTTATCTGTATTGAATTGAATATATGTATTCATATGTCTATCGATGAAAATGAATGAGTATGAGATGATAAGAGCATGAATTCCGAAAATAGTTTGATATAGTGATAAAGCCGAGAAGTCCCATATGAACCTAGGAATAGATAGGATTAGCTATGTCATGACATAGGTATCTATTTTGTTTTATCATGTAAGACCACGTCCGGGACGTTGGTATTGATTTGAAATTTCGTGTAAGACCTCGTCTGGGATGTAGGCATCGATATGAATTATATGTAAAAGACATCATCTGGGACGTAGGAATCAATATGAACTTTATTAGTAAGACCATGTCTAGGACATCGGCATCAGATTGACTTGTGTAAGACCACATCTGGGACGTTGGCATCATTATAATCTGTACGTGTAAGACCCTATGTGGGACAGTGGCATCGATATACGAGTGCATGTAAGACCCCGTTTGGGACGTTGGCATTGTATTACTATTCTGAGCTTTCTGAGTATCCTACTAGGTTCCTAAGGGTTCAACGGGCAAGTTTGCAATACGAATGGTATATCCGAGCTATGATCAATTAAGTGAATGAATATTCGATTCAGGTACGTTGAATGTGCATTGAGTATGCATGAAAGGTAAGTATGCATATGACTTTGATATGAAGAAGAGTATGATTGAAAATGAGAATGTGAATCTTAAAATGTTGAATGTGGCAAATGTGGCTATAAGTTTATGAACTAAGATATATATATGTGGTAGTTGTTAAGTGATTGCTATATGTGTGTGTGTGTGTGTGTGTGTGTGTGTGAATGTATTTATTTGTCTATGACTTACTAAGCTTTTAAAAAGCTTACTCTGTGTGTGTATTTTCTCAGTTTTATAGGTCGTCAAAGCTACTGAAGGCTCGGGATTGTCAAGGATCGTCATCACACTACTAAACTCATTTTGGTACCCTTTTGAAAATGTATATGGCTAATTATGGCATGTATAGGCTAGATAAGTGTATATGTTCATGTAGTGAGCATGGCCATGTGTATTGGCAAGCTTTTGAGTTGATAATTGTTTGAATGAATGAGTTATGAAGAATATATATTTACTATGTCTTGATGCATATGGAATGGTTAAGTTTTGGTTAAGCAAATGTATGTTACATGTTTGAAATGATGTAGGATTTATTTTGAAATTTGGTATGAATGGAATTGGTATTGAATGTATGGGTGAAGTGAACCATTCGATATGTTTTGGTTGCCATATATGCATACTATGTTTTGGTATGTATTGCTTGTAGGTGAGACCCAAAATGGGTGGCATATTGTGTAATACCCTGGATTATGGCTTATGCATTATTTGCTTAATAATATGAAATAGCATGCTTATGTGTGTTGTAGATGTGCATTATGAGTTTTTGTGAAACTTAGTGTATAGTTAAATGCTTTAGAAATTATTAGATTTTAAATCTAAAAGAGGGAGCTAGACTGATAAGGCCTTAAAAGAAATAGTAGAGGAATTGTGACATGAAATTGGGCTTGGTAAAGTGGCTGCAAGGTGCCACTTAGGGCCTTAGTAAGTGACGCCACAAGCATGGGTGCAAGGCCTAGGTTCGAGCTCAAGGGAAGCAAATAAAGGAGTTTTATTTTTGTTTTTGTGTCAAGATAGAGAGGGGGAGTGTTGGACGGCATTGGGACTTAGTGATGAGGATGAGGCTTGTTTTCTTTTTAAATTTCGGCTAGAGGAGTAGGATAAAGGTTGGACTCATTCAAACTTTTTGAATGAGTGTTGAAAAGAGAAAATAGGAGTAGAAAAAGGGATAGGATTTGAGAAGATGTAGTGGCCAAATGTGGGGCTCTTGGTGGTGATTAATTTCGGTCATGTAGAGGGGTTAAGTGCCGAATTTTAGTTGAGAGAGTGTTCATGTTTTGCCAAAATTGGGAGTGAAGAGAATTCTTTCTTTTTCCTCTCATTTTCTCATTAATTTTGCTAAGGCCGAAACTCCTTCACCCTCTCCATTGCTGAAATTCCTCCCTTCCTCTTCTTATTCTTTTTCTTTCTTTCTTTCAACCCCATAACTGTTCTTTTGATAGCCGAATATATCACCTTCCTTTCTTTTATTTAAAACCTTAAAGAAACACCAAAGCCGAAACCTCTCTTTCATTTTCCCCTATTGCCGAAACTACTTCAAACCCCAACTCTTCTTTGCCTTTCTTTTCATGACTCTCAAGAGCCCGAATCTTCTAGTGTGGTGCCGTTGACTACTTTCTTGTAGTCTTCTCAAGCAAGCGTTGATGGTAAGTACCCTTTGTAACAATCGGTTTTGGGTTCTTTCCTTTTAGTGTGCCGAAATCAGGAGTTGGCTTTGATTTCTAAGGGTGGCCGAATATTTTTTAGGCCATAATCTCGTGTTTTACTTGTAGCTAGCGTAAAGGAGGTCTTTCGGGATTGAAGTGATCAAGGTAAGCAAGCATAGTTTCGGCCAAGGGCCATTTTTCCTAGATTTATGTATGGAAACCGATTCTAACAATGGTTAGTAGGGATTTTGACAACTTCAAAGCAAGTAACCACTTTTAGGATTTAAAATCGCAAGGTAAGATTTCGATTATGTTTCCTTCAGGATTTGGTTAATGGCCGAATAAGTTTTGCTAATATGTCTAACAATGGCCGAATTTAGGAACTAAGATCTAAAGCATTAGATCGGGATTTTCGGGATTTCAATTAAGCGCTAAGTAAATCAGGTGTGTACCCCACACTAAGCTTTAATTAATTGACGGTTATGTTTTAATTAATATGTTACAAGAATATGTTATGATGTGGCTAAGAGTACCATGCAATGGTACAAAGTACTCAGGTACGTTTACCCGCTCCTACTATGAGTATGATAAGATTCGTTATGGCACATATGTCAATAGTGATAATAATGTGAAATAAAGCATGATATTGCATGATATGTTTGACATGGGGCATATGGGTGATATGTAAAGGGGAAGTGAATTGGTGGTTTTATACCCCAATATCTGAATGTGGTGACTTATGTCACAATATAGGAATGTGGTGACTTATGTCACGAATATTTATCTAGTGGCTATGCCACGAATTTTATAAGGCGATGAGCACGTCGATTGCAATGACGCCTTGATGGTGTGTAGCGGATGGAGGGTTGACTTAGTAGTCCCCACTTGTGATGGTTGGTACGGGGTGATGTGTAGCGGATGGTTATCTAGGTTTGGGTTCGGGTTTGCATCATTAATTATATATGTTATTATGTATGATTTGACATGCCCGAATTTAATTGAGACTTAGTGTCGATTGTACACATTGAGACTGCTTGACTCACCCCATTGTGGGAATATTTTTCGGTGATGCTCAAGAATGGACCGGGTTGGCGGGGAGCTTAGTGGTGACCATGCTCGCATTTAATTTTATTAGTTGGACATTTTATTTTATTTAAGTACTTTAAATTTTATTTTGGGTTTATTTTTGATGTAATAAGGCTATAGTATGAACTGTTCATGCATGCACTTAAATTATTTTATTATGGCACGATACTTATCAAATTAAAGTAAGCAAATTTTCTTAATAATAAATGAAAAATGTTTTGACATCTAAAATACAAATGATTTTCAATTTAATTAACAAGCTGTAAAGACTCGACTTTTACCGGTAACTCATGGTTTTGAAATATAACCACGAACTTTTCTTAAACGAAATCTTTGAAAAATTTCTATGTTTTCAACTTGAACCCAAATCAACTGTTTTCAAAAACACGAAAAATTTTAGCAAATATTCAAATAAGATTCGAATGGTTTTTCCTAGAAGCATGCCAGATCCGGTCAGGGCTTGTGGGTCGGGTTTGGGGTGTTTCAGTTTGGTATCAGAGCCCGATTCAAAACTCGACCTTGAGGGCTTTTTGGGCCTAAAAAAGTTTTCTTTCTTTTGAAATTGGGTTTTATAAGAAATTGAGCGGGTTTTCTGGCATGGCACCTGAGTCCCCGGCCCGAAGTCCACCAGGTAAGCACGCCCAACTCTTCTGTGAATTGTATGTGGGAATATATAGGGACATAGATTAGTGGACTAGGAATTAAACCCTAGGACTAGTTTACCCTAACATGAGAATTACATAAACCTTAATGCCCAATTAAACAAACCTGTGTCTAAGCCGCCGAGTTAGGGTATGGCAACCATCGTGCGCATGTCTAGGATTGGGCTCGATGGGAGCTTGGTATTTAAGCAGTCCTAGTGACTCACCTCCTCTCCACTTGAATCCTACCTGGTGCGTAGTAATGGTTCACCCTAACCAAGAGGACTCAGCCACAGGCTAAATCCAATAACTAAAACCCGAAAGGGACTAGCCATATTTTTATAAAAACCCTAGTTTTAAAAACCACCAAATTATCCCTTTGATGTGTAGGAAAACTATTTTGAAAAAAAAAATTCAAAATATTCTCGATTTACTAAAATGACCTAAATACCACTGGTTGGAAAAAAAATTATTACTAAAATGCCCTTGGTTCATAAAATTTCCAAACTACCCACAATTTTTATCAAGATTTCTCTTACCTTACAAATATCCAAAAACCCTATTTTTACAAATATTAAGTGTAACACCCCCAAACCCGGCCCACGAGCCTTGACCGATCTGGTATGTCACTGTGAAAAACGTTTGAAAAGAATTTGACTTAAAGGTGAAAACGTATAAATTTATTGTCTTTTAAAAAAAACATTGTATAATTAAAAGCCCATTAAAATTTAGTTGTTATAAAATATCCGATTTGAAAACTTTATTATATATTCTAAAGATGTAAGTTGCCGAAAATAAGAACATTTTCAAATAATAATTTTAACGCCAATCCAGCCAAAACATCGTAAAAATCCTTAAATACTTTAGGAGGCCCTTCTTACATCAAATAAATTCCAAATATCGATAATATAAAATTCAGAATCAATTAAATCATCTTCCATGGGCCACCTCGTATCCACTCCAACCCGGTCCAAGCTTTATGCATTACACCGAATGTTGGTAAAATTTGGGTGAGTCACACCGACTCGATGTGCAATTAGTCCACCAATTCCACCCACATGTCAAACCACATATTTACCCACATGTCGATATTAATGCAACGTTATTCACATAATTTCACTTATTGGGCTTGGCCCATAACCATATCACATTCTTATAATAGGGTAATTAACCACATGTTTCCACATACAGGGCTTGGCCCATTACCACATTAATTCACATACACAATTATGCAATTATAAAACCCAACCCAGCCTAGGGTCCATCCTTTACACACCCCCGTATCCAGCCTACCACACACCAGGGGATTTTTAAATCACCCTCTCCCTTTTACTCCAATATGGCAACAAATGTCGTCCACGCGAACTTAATCGCAATTAGTCCACGACGCGACCTTAGTCAGCGCCAATCCACGATGTAGCCAAAGCTATCATCAAAACCACGATGAGCACAAAGCCATCAATAACCACGATATGGCACATAGCCTATATTAATCACGATGAGGCACAGAGCCATTCATCAAACCACATACTCGAAGTACACCCTGTCCTTCTTTCATATCCCACCCATGCACATGCAACATAAAATAGTGCCATGCATGTACATGTTATTTTGCATATTATCACATATTCATAACAATAGTCACATTTCATCGATTCGGTAGATTTAGGATTATCGACATACCCTCGAGGGTATCCACATCACAATTTCCATTGCTCTAGTTAGCACATTCATAACACACATACAGATATCACATACAATCATAAACCCGAAAAATAGTAGGCTAACTACACACCTGCCTATTAGCGAAATCCTGAACCACTCGAATCTAACACGATCTCGAAACGTGGTTCTTCCTTCTCCCTATATGTCGATTTGGTCTCCTACCAAATCCTGAATCACACTCTGAGTTCCCTTTGCAATAGGCCACCCACTAGTACCTACAAATAATTAGCCTTCGTCTATTGAATGAATATAGAGTTGATCTAAACTTACTAAGTATCCTTACCAAAATGATCTAGAATCCCGAAGCCTCTGTTACCTCTGTCGATTGTCCCCTTGATGTTCCAAAACCCGATAGATCTCTTTAAAGGCTCTTTAGCGTTGGCTACACACAAAAGAACACATAATCATGGCTTAAAGAATATTCAACCATCCCTAGGCCTATCCTCATGATTTCGGCACACTAGCAAAAAGAGCTCAAAACCGAATGATAAAGAAAGAACTTACCACTACACGTTGAAGAGAATAAAAGATCACAAGCACGTAGTCGACAGCCCCTCCAATAAAGACTTGACTATAGTGTTTCGGCACTTTTAATAATAGAGAAATAGAGTAGAAAATGAGGCTATATGGTTCGGCTATGGCCCTTAAAAAGAGGGTTGAAATATTCGGCCACAAGAGAGCAAATGAGGAGAAGAAGAATAGCCTTAAGTGTTTTCGGCATAGAGAGAAAATGAGATGGAAGAACCCAATTTTCGGCACAAAGAAAATTCAAGAAGAAAAAAGATAACAAAGATGATCACTCCCCCTATTTATACTACACAAAACCGAAATGGTCATCCAAGAAATCTCCCATAGCCATCCAACTCACATATTCATCACAAATCCCACAATTTCCTCTTTATTTCCTCATAATCTTCCTCCTATTCTTCCTCCTAATTCCTTCCAAAATAAATTCGGCCAACTCCCCCCTAGTCCATGAAATCGTCCATGTTCATGGACAAAACGTCATTAAAAAGTTTCCAAACCTCATCCCTTAATCCATGCCTTTTGTCCCCTTATCATACCATATTTTCTTGATTCCATACCTTAACTAATAACTTGCCTTATTCCTTTAGTCTACTATCCATAAATGATAAAATCCAACCTTATCTTAATTAGAGTTGACTGACAAATGTCATACACATGGAAAAATAAAAGTCACCTTATTGCCATTCATGGGATTCGAACCTCTTCCCTCATGCAATTACTCATGCGCCAACACCACTTTACTACTAGCTCATTTTATGCTAACATTAAACACTTAAATTAACTTAAGCATCATAATCACTTGATCCACTTCACTAAATTCTCCATACTAAAAATTATTCTAAACCAATTAATTCCAAGCCTTCTCAAGACTGTATTAGGCATACAACAAAATTATATCCGAGCTAACACAATCAACAAGATGATACTCAAATTTTTCCTAAAGCCCAAGGCCCAATCAGCCCAATCCTACTAGGCCCAATTTTGGGATATTACAATTCTACCCTCCTTAAAAAATAATTTCGTCCTCGAAATTACTTACTAACGAACAATCGTCCATCCTAACTCACCACACTACGCCATCAAAAGCACTCGATTTAATAAAACTAGCACATTTCTTTTGCAAAATCCCAAATTTCACAAATCAAGATTCCATATACTTCGCTAACATCACAAGAACGAACTAGCTTTATAACAACCAAAGTAATAAAGAAATTACAGGATTAGGGAACATACCCGATCCTATCTGGGCCAACTTTCTCCTTGCTATGACTAATTGCCTAAGCCAACCTTGGTTGCCTTGCATCCGTACCTTCAGCACCTCTGCTTGGTGTTCCACGTCCTTGGACTCGTGCCCTATCCATCACTTGAGGACATTTCTTAACCAAATGAGCCTTAGACCCACACCGGAAACATTCTTTGCTATTTCCCCAACATTCTCCTACATGAGCTCTCCCACATTAGGCACATAGACGACTCTGATTCTCCGTGAATCGTGCAGTACACGTCTGAAATTCTCAATCCTCGGCCTTTTCTGAAAACCTTCAGATGATTCCGATGATCCAAAACTTCTCTTATTTCGGTTCCTATTGTTTTCTCAGTTTTGCCTCACAGTCTTCTCAACTTCTTCAGCTATCCGAGCTTTCTCTACTAGAATTACAAAATCTCATTCTCTCTACGGAGCAATCAACACTCGCAGCTCAACTTGCAATCCATCTTCGAATCGGACACACCTTTCGTAATCAGTGGCCACGATTCCTTTAGCATATTGACTTAACCGTACAAATTCTGCTTCGTACTCCGCTATCGACGTACTTCCTTGTACCAAATTTAGAAACGCCTTCCTTTGCGAGTCTAAATAACTAGCTCCAATGTATTTTCCTTTGAACTTAACCTTAAAGTACTCCCAATCTACTCGATCTGCAGGGGTACCTTGTCTAAAAGTGAGCCACCATAGATAAGCTTCATCCCGAGCAACGAGACAGCACCTTTCAATTTTTCTTCCGCCGTTAGATCCAAATCATCCAAAATCCTTTCAACTGCTTCTAGCCAATACTCCGCCATGTTCGGAGCTACACCAGACACTCCTCTAAAAATCTCAGCTCCATTTGACTTAAGTCTTTCAGGCACTAATTTCTGAGCTCCATTGCTCACATTAGCTCCTGCCACTCGCTCTAGCACTCGCAACATGGCCAACGATACTGTGTCATCTCCTCCAGTCTGATCTTGATCCTCTGCGCCCACTGGCGGCAACAGACATCATTTTCGACCCATGGCGGACCCTACCGGTTCCGAGCATCGACATTCTACCTCGACCACGTTCACTAGAACTCATTACTAACGTCGTGATTTAATCTGATTAAAAAGTTTTATGCATTAGAAATTTTGTTTCACTATTTATCCACGAGCAAATTTTGTGAAAAGAAGTTTCCAAAATTAGTTCTTTCGATCAATCAAAGTTTTAGTTCAAGTTCACTATTCTAATTCAGAGAATCACATTCACATTCACATTCATCCACAACATTCACTTCACTACTTTGGGCATTTCTGATCATTCCCTACCCTAGAGGTAATTTCGTCATTTTTCCTATAGGGGTATTTCGGTAATAATTTGGGGTCAATTTGGAAATCACAAAAGTCATTTCAATTTTCCAAACTCATGGGTATTTTTGGAAAGAAAGATTTTCCAAGTCAAGGTATTTGCAGAAATTTCAGAAATCGGGGTTATTTTGGTAATTTCAGAAACCAGGGGTACTTTGGTAAATTTCCAAATCAGGGTATCTTAAAAATTTCCAAAATTTGGATTCCTAATATTTTGTAAAACAAAAGTATATTTGCCAAAGTCGAGGGTAGTATGGTATTTTTAGAAACCAAGGGCATTTTTGTAATTTTACCACCATCAGGGGTATTTTAGTAATTTGGCAAACCGAAAAAATTTTTGAGAAATTTTCAAAATAAATTTTGTTACAAATCGAAGGGGTAATTTAAGGATTTTAGAAAAAAAAACTAGGGTTTTTATAAAATAGTATGGCTAATCCCTTTCGAGTTTTAATTATCGGTTTAGCCCGTGAATAAGTCCTCTTGGTTAGGGTGAACCGTAGCTACACACCAGGTAAGATTTGAGTAAAGAGGAGGTGAGTCGCTAGGACTGCTTAAGTACCAAGCTCTTACCGAATCTACTCCTAGACATGCGCACAATGGTTGGCACACCTTAACTCAACGACTTAGTCACAGGTTTGTGTGGTTGTCCTTAAGTCTTATGCATGTGCTTGAGTGCACTAGACCTAGGGTTCAATAGCCCTAATCTTCTAATCTACGAGCCCACATAAGCCCATAACATTCACATATACAAATCACTTCAATAGTCATAGGAACTTACCCGTGGACTTGCCTGAGATATCAAAGCCATGCCAAAATAAACCTGAAAAATTTATGGAAGCTCAAATCTTTGAAAAGCCCATCTTAAAAAATGTTTTGGGCCCAAAACCCTCAAAGCCGAGTTTTAATCGGCTCGATACCAAATCAGAACACCCCAAACCCGACCCACGAGCCTTGACCGGATCTCGTATGTCATCGCAAAAACGCTTGAAAAGAATTTGATTTAAAGGTGAAAACGATAAATTTATTGTCTTTAAAAAAACATTGTATAATTAAAAGCCCATTAAAATTTAGTTCTTATAAAATATCCGATTTGAAAACTTTATTATATATTCTAAAGATGTAAGTTGTCAAAATAAGAACATTTTCAAATAATAATTTTAACGCCAATCCAACCAAAACATCGTAAAATCCTTAAATACTTTAGAGGCCCTTATTACATCAAATAAATTCCCAAATCATCGATAATATAAAATTCAGAATCAATTAAATCATCTTCCAGATGGGCCACCTCGTATCCACTCCAACCGGTCCAAGCTTTATGCATCACCGCAATGTTGGTAAAATTTGGGTGAGTCACACGCACTCAGTGCAATTAGTCCACCGAATTCAACCCACATGTCAAACCACATATTTACCCACATGTCGATATTAATGCAACGTTATTCACATAATTTCACTTATTGGGCTTGGCCCATAACCATATCACATTCTTATAATAGGTAATTAACCACATGTTTCCACATACTAGGCTTGGCCCATTACCACATTAATTCACATACACAATTATGCAATTATGAAACCCAACCCACCTAGGGTCCATCCTCTACACACCCCCGTATCCAAACTTACCACACACCGGGGATTTTAAATCACCATCTCCTTTTACTCCAATTTGGCAACAAATGCCGTCCACGCTAACTTAATCGCAATTAGTCCACAACGCGACCTCGGTCGGCGCTAATCCACGATGTAGCAAGCTATCATCAAAACCACGATGAGCACAAAGCCATCAATAACCACGATATGGCACATAGCCTATATCAATCACGATGAGGCACGAGCCATTCATCAAACCACGCATCAAGTACACCTTGTCCTTCTTTCATATCCCACCCATGCACATGCAACATAAAATAGTTCCATGCATGTACATGTTATTTCACATATTATCACATATTCATAACAATAGTCACATTTCATCGATTCTAGACTTAATGGATTATCGACATACCCTCGAGGGTATCCACATCACAATTTCCATTGCTCTAGTTAGCACATTCATAACACACATACAGATATCACATACAATCATAAACCCAAAAATAGTAGGCTAACTACACACCGCCTATTAGAGAAATCCCAACCACTCAATCTAACACGATCTCGAAACGTGGTTCTTCCTTCTCCCTAAATGTCTATTTGGTCTCCTACCAAATCCCGAATCACACTCTGAGTTCCCTTTGCAATCGGCCACCCACTGGTACCTACAAATAATTAGCCTTCGACTATTGAACGAATACAGAGTAGATCTAAACTTACTAAGTATCCTTACCGAAATGATCTAGAATCACAAAGCCTCTGTTACCTCTGTCGATTAGCCCCTTGATGCTCCAAAACCTGATAGATCTCTTTTAAGGCTCCTTAGCATTGGCTACACACAAAAGAACACATAATCATGGCTTAAAGAATATTCAACCATCCCCAGGCCTATCCTCATGATTTCGGCACACTAGCAAAAAGAGCTCAAAACCGAATGATAAAGAAAGAACTTACCACTACACGTTGAAAAGAATAAAAGATCACAAGCACGTAGTCGATGACCCCTCCAATAAAGACTTGACTATAGTGTTTCAAGACTTTTAATAATAGAAATAGAGTAGAAAATGAGGCTATATGGTTCAACTATGGCCCTTAAAAAGAGGGTTGAAATATTCGCCACAAGAGAGCAAATGGGAGAAGAAGAATAGCCTTAAGTGTTTTTGGCATAGAGAGAAAATGAGATGGAAGAACCCAATTTTCGCACAAAGAAAATTAAAGAAGAAAAAGATAACAAAGATGATCACTCCCTATTTATACTACACAAAATCGAAATGGTCATCCAAGAAATCCCCCTTAGCCATCCAACTCACATATTCATCACAAATCCCACAATTTCCTCTTTATTTCCTCATAATCTTCTTCCTATTCTTCCTCCTAATTCCTTCCAAAATAAATTCGGCCAACTCCCCCTAGTCCATGAAACCATCCATGTTCATGGACAAAATTTCATTAAAAAGTTTCCAAACCTCATCCCTTAATCCATGCCTTTTGTCCCCTTATCATACCATATTTTCTTAATTCCATACCTTAACTAATAACTTGCCTTATTCTTTTAGTCTACTATCCATAAATGATAAAATCCAACCTTATCTTAATTAGAGTTGACCGACACATGTCATACGCACGTAAAAATTAAAGTCACCTTATTGCTATTCAGGGGATTCGAACCTCTTCTCTCATGCAATTACTCATGCGCCAACACCACTTTACTACTAGCTCATTTTATGCTAACATTAAACACTTAAATTAACTTAAGCATCATAATCAGTTAATCCACTTCACTAAATTCTCCATACTAAAAATTATTCTAAACCAATTAATTCCAAGCCTTCTCAAGACTATATTAGGCATACAATAAAATTATATCCGAGCTAATACAATCAACAAGATAATACTCAAATTTTTCCTAAAGCCCAAGGCCCAACTGGCCCAATCCTACTAGGCCCAATTTTGGGATATTACATTAAGATACCCTAATTTAGAAAATTTACAAAATTACCCTTGATTTGCAAAATGACCAAACTACCCCTAATTTGCAAAATGACCAAAATACCCTCAGTGAGGAAAATTACCGAAGTACCCTCAAATTAGAAATATTTAAAAATACCCTTGTTTTGAAAAGTCACCAGGAACCATATTTTGCAAAAAATTACCGAAATGACCCTGGCTTATAAAATTACAAAAATACCCCTAGTGTTTAAAATTACCATTTCACTCTTGAAATTTTTCCAGCAAGTATTTTAATTTTGTAAAATATCAACAATCTCTATTTTACAACATTTTCAAATACCTTGATTTGGAAAATTACCAAAATACCCCTATAGGACAAAATTACGAAAATGCCCCAGTAGTGGAGAACAACAAACAACGACAACTACAACATTTCTCAGAATTTAACTCAAGTTCATGTGTGTGACGAAATGAATGATTTGAGATCAGATGTGCATGAAATCGAAAGAACTACTTCCTAGAACTATTAAACATAAAGCTGCTCGTGATAAATCAAAGGAACAAAACTAATACATAAAATTCTTTAAATCGATAAGCGCAAATTGGAAGTATGAATTCAAGGGGACATGGTCGTAACGTGCGTGGCCGTGGAAAAGGCCGAATGACCATGTCGAAACCTGTTAGATCGGTCAAGGATCTCGAAATGAAATGCCACCACCACCACCACCACCGATGTGGAATATCGAGGATCGACGGGATGACGCAGGTCACAAAGCGATCTCGCGGGTTTTGGAAAGAGTGGTTGGAGCAGGTGGAGGCATGGGAGCTCGGAAGTCGGTACCTGAGCGACTCTGATCCAACGAAGCTGAAGTGTTCCGTGGTGTATCTAGTGTGGCACCCAATATCACTGAGTATTGGTGAGAGGCGACTGAGTGGATTATGGATGAGCTCGATTTAACTGATGAGGAAAAGCTGAAAGGGTTGGTGTCGCTTCTCCGTGATGAGTCATATCAATGGTGGCTCACGGTTCGGGATGGTGCTATAGTTGAGGAACTCACTTGGGATTATGCTAAGGCGGTATACCAGAAGAAGTATGTAGGCACTCATTATATTGATGCGTAGAGAAAGGCTTTTCTGGGGCTGGTTCAAGGAACAAGTCCGTAGCTGTGTAGTACGAGGCTGAATTCTTAAGGTTGGGCCGGTATGCTCGAGGGATAGTGGCGACGGAGCATGAGCGGTGTGTCCAATTTGAGGACGGATTGAGGGATGACCTAAGGTTATTGATAGCCCCACAACAGGAGCGGGAGTTTGCTGTGTTGGTGGAGAAGGCTAAAGTAGCCGAGGGAATTAAGGACTCTGTAAGGCAGAACACTAATCGGAATAGGCAGAAAAGAGGATTTGGATCGTCTGGGTTATCTGGGAATGTTCAAAAGAGGCCTAGAGTTGATAGGCCGCGAGGTTAGCAATTTGCTACAGGAGAGTTTCGAGAAGCTTAAGAGGGTCTTGACCGAAGCTCCAGTTTTGATTCAGCCTGAGGTAGGGAAGGATTTTGTGGTGTATTGTGATGCTTCCCATACAGGGTTGGGAGGTGTCCTTATACAAGACGGGAAGGTGGTTGCTTATGCGTCTCGACAACTAAGACCACATGAGGTTAACTACCCGACGCATGATTTGGAGTTGGTGGCAGTGGTCTTTGCTCTTAAGGTATGGAGGCATTATCTTTATGGAGAGAAGTTAGTGATTTACACAGACCACAAGAGCCTGAAGTATTTACTGACTCAGAAAGAGCTAAATCTGAGACAGCGAAGGTGGGTGGAGTTATTGAAGGATTACGACTATTCTATAGAGTATCACCCAGGCAAGGCAAATGTGGTGGCAGATGCCCTAAGTCGAAAAGTTGTATTGGATCTGAGGGTGATGTTCGCACATCTGAGCTTGTATGATGATGGAAGTCTGCTGGCAGAGTTGCAAGTCAAACCGACATGGTTGAATGAGGTGAAGGAAAGTCAGTTAATGGATGAGGATCTAAGGGTTAAGTTACTAAAGCATGAATAGAGAGTTGGAAGATTATGGCATTAATGATGAGGAGTATTGTGCTTCAAGGGTAAGGTCTCAGATCTTCAAGAATGAAGAACTTAGGCAGAGAATTCTTTGGGAATTGCATAGTAGCCCTTATGCTATGCATCCTGGAGGCAGTAAGATGTATAAAGATCTAAGGGAACAGTTTTGGTGGCCTGGTCTTAAGCGGGAAGTTACCAAATTTGTAGGGAAGTGCTTGACATGTCAGCAAGTTAAGGCTGAGCACCAAGTTCCATCAGGATTGCTTCAGCCGATACAAATTCCGCAGTGAAAGTGGGAGAGAATTATCATAGACTTCGTTAGTGGGCTTCCCCTTACGCCTACTAAGAAGGACTCGGTATGGGTGATAGTGGATCAGCTGACAAAGTTCGAGCATTTTATTCCAGTGCGGGTTGACTACTCCCTATAAAAGTTAGCAAGGCTGTATGTGGCAAAAATTGTAAGATTGCATGGAGTGCCGATGTCAATTATCTCGGATAGGGATCTGAGGTTCACGTCTCGATTTTGGAAAGCTCTACATCAGGCTTTAGGCACCAAGTTGGACTTCAGTACGGCTTTCCATCCACAGTCAGACGGTCAATCTGAGCGAGTAATACAAGTGTTGGAGGATATGCTAAGAGGCTGTGTGATAGACTTCAGAGGAAGTTGGGAAGAATATTTGCCTTTAGCAGAATTTGCTTACAACAACAGCTACCAAGCAAGTATATGGATGGCACCGTACGAAGCGCTGTATGGACGGAGGTGTCACACTCCAACGTGTTGGATGAAATTGAGGGAACGTCAAATTTTGGGTCCGAAAATTGTGGCAGAATCCGAGAAGAAGGTTAAGATAATTCGGGCACGGTTGAAG
Organism: Gossypium rotundifolium; assembly: GCA_025506655.1. Lineage (NCBI taxonomy): Eukaryota > Viridiplantae > Streptophyta > Magnoliopsida > Malvales > Malvaceae > Gossypium > Gossypium rotundifolium. The sequence continues at coordinate 150,941,736 of CP106724.1, forward strand.
GAGGCGTCTGATAGGAAAAAGTCATATGCAGATCTCAAACGGAAAGAGATTGAATTTGTTATGGGAGATCAAGTGTTTCTCAAAGTTTCGCCTTGGAAGAAGGTGATGAGATTTGGTCGCAAAGGGAAGCTAAATCCAAGGTTTATAGGACCTTATCGAGTGTTGAAGCGAGTTGGACCAGTGGCATACTAGTTGGAGTTGCCTTCGAAATTGAAGCAGATGCACGACGTATTCCATGTTTCCATGCTACGTCGTTATCGATCGGATCCATCTCATGTGGTACCGGTTGAAGAGGTGGAGCTAAGGCCAGACTTGTCCTACGAAGAGGAACCGATTCAGATCTTAGAGCGAGATGTGAAAGTGTTTCAGAGGAAATCAATTCCTCTAGTCAAGGTATTATGGCGAAATCATGGATCGGAAGAAGCTTCGTGGGAGCCGGAAGAGGCGATGCGATAGCAATACCCTTACCTATTTTTGCCAGGTAATTTCGAGGACGAAATTATTTTAAGGGGGTAGAACTATAATACCATGGATTATGGCTTATGCATTATTTGCTTAATTATATGAAATAGCATGCTTATGTGTGTTGTGGATGTGCATTATGAATTTTTGTGAACCTTAGTGTATAGTTAAATACTTTAGAAATTATTAGATTTTAAATCTAAAAGAGGGAGCTAGACTGATAAGGCCTTAAAAGAAATAGTAGAGGAATTGTGACATGAAATTGGGCTTGGTAAAGTGGCTGCAAGGTGCCACTTAGGGCCTTAGTAAGTGACGCCACAAGCATGGGTGCAAGGCCTAGGTTCGAGCTACAAGGGAAGCAAATAAAGGATTTTTATTTTTGCTTTTGCGTCAAGATAGAGAGAGGGAGTGTTGGACGGCATTGGGACTTCAAAGTGATGAGGATGAGGCTTGTTTTCTTTTTAAATTTCAGCTAGAGGAGTAGGATAAAGGTTGGACTCATTCAAACTTTTTGAATGAGTGTTGAAGAGAGAAAATAGGAGTAGAAAAAGGGATAGGATTTGAGAAGATGTAGTGGTCGAATGTGGGGCTCTTGGTGGTGATTAATTTCGGTCATGTAGAGGGGTAAAGTGCCAAATTTTAGTTAAGAGAGTGTTCATCTTTTTCCGAAATTGGGAGTGAAGAGAATTCTTTCTTTTTCCTCTCCTTTTCTCATTAATTTTGCTAAGGACGAAACTCCTTCACCCTCTCCATTACTGAAACTCCTCCCCCTTCCTCTTCTTATTCTTTTTCTTTCTTTCTTTCAACCCCATAATTGTTCTTTTGATAGATGAATATATCACCTTCCTTTCTTTTATTTAAAACCTTAAAGAAACATCAAAGCCGAAACCTCTCTTTCATTTTCTCCTATTGCTGAAACTACTTCAAACCCCAACTCTTCTTTGCCTTTCTTTTCATGACTCTCAAGAGGCCGAATCTTCTAGTGTGGTGTCGTTGACTACTTTCTTGTAGTCTTCTCAATCAAGCGTTGATGGTAAGTACCCTTTGTAACAATCGATTTTGGGTTCTTCCCTTTTAATGTGCCGAAATCAGGAGTTGGCTTTGATTTCTAAGGGTGGCCGAATATTCTTTAAGCCATAATCTCGTGTTTTACTTGTAGCTAGCGTAAAGGAGGTCTTTCGGATTGAAGTGATCAAGGTAAGCAAGCATAGTTTCGGCCAAGGGCCATTTTTCCTAGATTTATGTATGGAAACCGATTCTAACAATGGTTAGTAGGGATTTTGACAACTTCAAAGCAAGGAACCACTTTTGGGATTTAAAATCGCAAGGTAAGATTTCGATTACGTTTCCTTCAGGATTTGGTTATATGGCCGAATAAGTTTTGCTAATATGTCTAACAATGGCCAAATTTAGGAACTAAGATCTAAAGTGTTAGATCGGGATTTTTGGGATTTCAATTAAGCGCTAAGTAAATCAGGTGTGTACCCCACACTATGCTTTAATTAATTGACGGTTATGTTTTAATTAATATGTTATAAGAATATGTTATGATGTGGCTAAGAGTACCATGCAATGGTACAAAGTACTCAGGTACTTTTACCCACTCCTACTATGAGTATGATAAGATTCGTTATGGCACATATGTCAATAGTGATAAGAATGTGAAATAAAGCATGATACTGCATGATATGTTTGACATGGGGCATATGGGTGATATGTAAACTGGAAGTGAATTGGTGGTTTTATACCCCAATATCAAAATGTGGTGACTTATGTCACAATATCTGAATGTGGTGACTTATGTCACGAATATTTATCTGGTGGCTATGCCATGAATTTTATAGGGGCGATGAGCACGTCGACTGCAACGACTTCCTTCGATGGTGTGTAGCGGATGGAGGGTTGACTTAGTAGTCCCTACGGTGTGATGGTTGGTACGGGTGATGTGTAGCGGATGGTTATATAGGTTTGGGTTCGGGTTTGCATTATTAATTATATATGTTATTATGTATGATTTGACATGCCTGAATTTAATTGAGACTTAGTGTCGGTTGTACACATTGAGTCTGTTTGACTCACTCCGTTGTGGGAATATTTTTCAGGTGATGCTCAGTAATGGACCGGGTCGGCAGGAGCTTAGTGGTGACCATGCTCAGCACGAATTTTATTAGTTGGACATTTTATTTTATTTAAGTACTTTAAATTTTATTTTGGGTTTATTTTTGGTGTAATAAGGCTATAGTATGGACTGTTCATGCATGCACTTAAATTATTTTATTATGGCACAATACTTATCAAATTAAAGTAAGTAAATTTTCTTAATAATAAATGAAAAATGTTTTGACATCTAAAATACAAATGATTTTCAATTTAATTAACTAACTTTAAAGACTCGACTTTTACCGGTAACTCATGGTTTCGAAATATAACCACGAACTTTTCTTAAACGAAATCTTTGAAAAATTTCTATGTTTTCAACTTGAACCCAAATCAATTGTTTTCAAAAACACGAAAAATTTTAGCCAAGATTCAAATAAGATTCGAATGGTTTTTCCTAGAAGCATGCCAAATCCGGTCAGGGCTTGTGGGCCGGGTTTGGGGTGTTTCATATTGGCCTTGTAAAATGGCCTATAGTGTCACACAGTTGAGGCACACGGGCGTGCCTAAGACTATGGGTAAATTGATGTATGTGGCTTAAATTGCACACTACCAACACGGTGTGCTTAGTGGTAGTGTGAGAAATGACAAGATGTGATCTAGTAGTACACTACCTTAGAACACGTGCGTGCTTGGTGACCTGTTGAATTTGGCAAGATACCACCACGGGAGGACACACGGAGTGTCCATGAGTCAGGTGAGGCGCGGCCTACCCCCACGGCCATGTGTCCCATGTATTTTAGAAAAGTTTTAAATTTTCATGAAATCTCGTATGTGTTTCGGTTTAGTCCGGACTCGGTTTATAAGCATGCTTAAGGTCTCGATGACCTACTTAAGGGACATTATGAATGATATTGATGAATGGTTGAACGATTAATTCTATAAATGTTTTCGATTTGTCTGGTAATGCCTTTAACCCTAATCCGGTGATCGGACAAGGGATAGAGGTGTTACACATTCAATCAGTTTGCTCGTTTCTAATTAGTCTAAGGATATTTTTACGTTTATATGCTAATATAAGTTGTCTTTCCATATTACTCTGACCACGTAATATTGCTTAGTATTAGTTAAATATTAGATAACCAGTGATTCAATATTTACATCTATTTTGCTTTGCGTGCAAAAGCTATTGAGGACAATATACAAAGGGTATTAGTGTATCTTATAGATAATATTATTACACCAATTTGTTCAAAAAATACAAGTGTACATAGACAAAAATATTACACTTAGGGAACCAGATCCCACATGATTTTCATCACACAAATCATTTCTATGAAAAATAATAAATAACAATAATTCATATTTCTCTTTTGGTCAAATTTGCATTTTAGTCTTACAATTTTTGAAATTTACAATTTAGTCATTTTTGTTACATTCTCACATTCATAATATTTTTCATTGATTTTTGGACATTATAGAAAATATTCGTAGTTGCAATATTAGTAACCTCACATTACTAAAGTAACTTATAACTTATTTAGATGCCTAGCCCACTAGGTAGTTGTGCTTACCTATTTGATTATATATATAGACAAAAGATAGACACTAAGGCTTAAGTTTGGTGGTGTAATAATATTTTTATAATTTCTATTTTTATTTTCAAAATAAATATTGTACAGGCCCATTTTTGCCCAGTCCACCAGAAACAATAAACCAAAAAATAAGTCCAATTTCCAAATAGACCCCAAAACCCAGGGATCAATAATAAAAATCCAATTATAGCCCAACTAAAACAGGCCCAAAATGGCCCAAAATCTACACCAATTTTCAGCAAAGAAAAACCTAGCGTACCATGTCCTCGACATCCAGACGCCACCATGCAACCCCCATATGCGCCTCAGCGTGCACCATGCCCAAGGCCTGGCTCCTCTACTTGCTCTACCACTCTTCCATACCTACGAATGAAGCAACAACATGCAGGAATAGAGAAAGCAACAGAAGCAAAGACCAAAAAGAAAAAGGCAAACAAAAAGCAGTAGCATATATGTATTCGGCTATAAAAGCATAAGAAAAAACATTGTAAAGGAGGGATTTTTCCGAATTCAAAAGAGGAAAAAAAACATTCAGAAGTTGAAAACCAAACACAAATTTTAGAAGGTTGATATAACACCCCAAACCCGGTCAACTCACCACGACCGAATCTGGCATGTTACAGGGGAAAACATTTTGAGGAAATTATTGAAAACTCATTTGCCGTTTAGTTTGATAGAAAACGTCCATTTTCGTTAGAACCCGAATGTATTATTCTTAATTATTTAAAAACCGTGTGCAGTTGAAATCGAGAAGAACCCTGAGTTTGGAAATCAATTAAAATGTCTTTGTTATCATTTCATGATTGTTGTCACCCGATGGTAACGATTAGAAAACTCGAATCGAGGTAAATTTTGAAAACTTTGGTTATCAGATTGTTAAAACAAAACAAGTAGTTTACTTTGTCATATTTGAAGATATATCTAAAGCATGTAAAATAATCCAAAAACATAATTTAAAGGCCTTATTACAAACCCAAATAAAAACCAAAATTTAAAGTAATACCCAAAGCAAAGTCTATGTAAAATCGAGTGTGTTTAATGCATGGCCACCTCGAGTCCATCAGCTCCTCATCCGCGATCTCTGAATCACACGAAAAGATAAGGAGAAGGTGAGTCACCAAGACTCGATGCATAATCCCCTCTCGATTAATGCAACATGCTTACACACAAGTCATAACCAAGCAATATATCATGCACCCAAACCTAGCCATCCATAACTCCGTTTCTACCCCATGTGGTACCAAACCACTGGTGGTGCCAAGCCACTGGTGACCCAATGTCACGATATCCAATAGTAATGTGGTGCCAAACCACTAGTGACCCAAAGTCACGATTAATCCATCTGTGGGGCCAACCCATGTTGTGATACCAAATCACTGGCAACAATCCCGTAATATCAAATGTGGGGCCAACCACTGTGGTGCTAAGCCACTGGGACGAGTCGCTATGAGGTGCCAAACCTCTGGTGACCCAAAGTCACGAAATCAACTGTGGTATCAAACCACTGGAGGTGCCAAACCTCTGGTGTCCCAAAGACACGGATATCAAATCTTCCCCCTCCTCTCATATCACCCATGACAATGCAATATTTATGCAAATCATGCCATCATGCTTTAATATGAAACATACAGCAATTATATCTACACAGTTTTCCGGCTTTTAACATATTCAGGTTATTAACATATTTACTAAGTTACACACCTGTACTAACGCAAACGCTGAATCCCTAAAACCCGATCTACCGCACTAGATCTCCTTGTCCTACATTCAGCCCACACTAAGGTTAATAACATAGGCCATTCGGCTTTTCAACAACTTAAAGAATGATGAACCAACATAGATATCCTTACCACTTGACCTACCAAATTCGATTGTCAGAGAATAGAGGGCTTAGATCGACTGTTTCCAAAATCCCAGAGAACCTAGGAGAAATCGATTCCTATAGATGGTTAGCAAAACACCCACAAATGTCGAAGTTTGGCTTTTGTCTACTCATGTCGACAGAGAAAAAGAGAAAGTGAGAATGAAGTTTCGGTCAAGAACCCTTACCCCTTTTCAAAATCGATTAGAGAAAAACCAAAAGAGATCCACCCTTGTTTGATATTCGGCCAAGATAACACTAAGAGAAAGAAAGGAAAATTCAGCTATGGTTGATGGAAACAAACAAATAGGATTCGGCTACAGTGGAGAAAGAGAAAGGAAAAGAAAAGTGAAAATAGGAGAGGGAGGATTCGGCAATATAAGAAAAAAGAGAATGGAGAGAAGAAAAGAAAATAGAATGGGAGAGGGATGCTTTCGGCTTTGAGCAAAAATGGAAGAAAGAAAAAGAGAGTTGGGGAAGAGGAAAATTCGGCCAAACACTAGAGAAGAAGAAAAGAAATAAGCCTATAGAAATTTAGAGGAACATTCTGCTAGGTACTCTCAAAAGGATTCGACAGTGCAAAACAAAAAGGTATTTCGCTTTTGATTCACTAGATGCACAAGGACCTTCACTAGCCGAAAATGCACAACTAGGTGCCTAAGGAAATTCGGCACTCTCCTCTCCTTAGCTTCCCAAACCGAACACTCCTCTGCCAATAAGAGTTCAAAATTCAGCCACTTCCTCAAACTCCTCCTGGCCACTAATTCAAATGAATTTGAATTCCACAAGTTCCTAAATTTTCTCCTTGCCACCCATTTAAATTAATTTGACTTATTTCATGCTTGTTTGACAGAGTTTGTGCTGAGCACAACTCTCCCCCCTTGGCGTCAAAATGGTAAGCATAAAATGGAATTTCTGCTGCTCGAACCTGAGTTCTCCCACCTGCCTGTGGCGTCATTCTCTAGACACCTTAGTGGCGCCTCCTTTGCCATTTCACCAAGGTAGTTCTTATGCTTAACTTCCCCACAAAATATACTTAACCCCCAGCTCCTTCAGCTCCCTTTTAACTAACACTTAAAAAAACAAAATTTTTCCTACAGCTCGGGCCTACCTTTGGCTTATAACTAGCCTCTAGAACACCTCAAACAACAACACAACAACCACACACATGCAAAGAAGTTCAAACACAATAACCCCTACTTAAGGATGTTATAGTTCTACCCCCCTTAAAAATAATTTCGGCCTCGAACTTACATGGTCAAAAGAGTTGAGGGCATTGCTGTCTCATCACATCCTCTAGTTCCCATGTAGCTTCTTCCACGCCATGGTTCCGCCATAACACCTTCACTAATGGAACTGACTTCTTGCGCAAAACCTTCACATCTCGATCCAAGATCTGCACTAGTTCCTCTTCCATAGTCAAATCTAGACTCACATGCGATGGATTTGGACGATAGCGCCTGAGCATGGAGACATGGAGCACATCGTGAATCTGACTCAGCTCTGCTAGCAACTCGAGCTGATAAGCTACTGGTCCCACTCGTTTTAACACCTTATATGGCCCAATAAATCTTGGACTTAACTTGCCTTTCCTTCCAAATCTCAACACTTTCTTCTAGGGCGAGACCTTTAAAAAGACCTTATCACCCACAATGAACTCTATATCTCTTCGCTTAAGATCAGCATATGACTTTTGCCTGTCCGAAGCTTCCTTCAGACGAGCCTGAATCAACCTAACCTTAGTCTCAGTCTCTACCACCAACTCTGGTCCCAACATCTGACGCTCACCCAACTCCGTCCAGCATGTAGGTGTGCGACACTTCCTCCCATACAACGCCTCATATGGTGCCATCTTAATGCTTGCCTGATAACTATTATTGTATGTGAACTCAGCTAACGGTAGAAATTCTTTCCAGCTGCCACTGAAGTCCAGAACACAACCCCTCAGCATGTCCTCTAAAATTTGTATAACCCTTTCTGACTACCCGTCAGACTGCGGGTGAAAAGCTGTGCTGAAATCCAACCTCATTCCCAAAGCCTGATGCAAAGTTCTCCAGAACCTCGACGTGAACCTCAGATCCCTATCCGAGATAATTGATACTGGCACACCATGCAACCTTACTATCTCGGCCATGTACAATTTAGCTAACTTCTGAAGCGGATAATCAACCCTCACTGGTATGAAATGAGCTGACTTAGTCAAATGATCCACAATCACCCAGACTGAGTCTTTCTTGCTAGGCGTGAGGGGTAGCCCACTGAAAAAGTCCATGGTAATCCTTTCTCACTTCCATTGAGGAATCTTTACCGGCTGAAGTAAGCCTGACGACAGTTGATGCTCAGCTTTGACCTGCTGACACGTCAGACACTTACCTACAAACTCAATCACTTCCCGCTTCAGCCCTAGCCACCAGAACTGCTTCCGCAAATCCTGGTACATCTTGCTACCTCCAGGATGCATAGCGTATGGACTGCTATGTGCATCCTAAAGAATCCTCTGCCTTAACTCGACATCCTTTGGCATACACACTCTCCCTTGGAAACACAATACTCCATTACTGGACAAGTTATAATCCTCTAAACCACCATTCTGAACTTGTAACCTCTGAGCATTCAAGCCCTCATCCCCTAACTATTTCTCCTTGATCTACTCAACCCAAGTCGGCTTAACCTATAATTCTACCAAAAGACTTCCATCGTCATACAAGCTAAGACGAGCAAACATCGCTCTTAAGTCTGCTACCACCTTACGGCTCAACGCGTCTGCCACCACGTTAGCCTTGCCCGGATGATACTCAATCGAATAGTCGTAGTCCTTTAACAGTTCAATCCATCTCCGTTGTCTCAAGTTCAAATCCTTCTGAGTCAGAAGATACTTCAGACTCTTATGATCTATGTAGACTATCGACTTCTCTCTGTACAAATAGTGTCTCCAAATTTTCAAGGCGAAAACCACTGCACCTAACTCTAAGTCGTGCGTCGGGTAGTTAACCTTATGCGATCATATGCCACTACTTTCCCTTCCTGCATCAGCACACATCCCAAGCCAGTATGTGATACATCGCAATAGACCGTGAATACCTTCCCTACCTCAGTCGTATGCAGGCCGAGCTTCCACAAAATCTTCCTCAACTTGTCAAAACTTTTCTGCTGTTTTTTCGACCACACAAATGGAACTCTCTTCCTCAATAGCTTGGTCAACGGTGCTGCGATCAGAGAAAATCCTTCCACAAATCTCTGGTAATACCGCTGCACCTAAAAACTCAATTTCAGAATCGACCTAGGCGGCTTCCAATCCAACACTGCCTCAATCTTGCGAGGGTCCACTCTAATCCCTTCAGCGAACACTACGTGACCTAAGAAAGTCACCTCCCTAAGCCAGAATTCGCACTTACTGATCTTGGCAAAAAGTTGCTTCTCCCTCAGAATTTACAAAACCACCCGTAGGTGCGTATCATGGTCCTCCTCTGTCCTTGAGTACACCAATATGTCGTCTATAAATACTACGACAAACTGGTCCAAGTACTGCTGAAACACCCAATTCATCAAGTCCATGAATGCTGTCGGTGCATTGGTTAACCCGAACGGCATCACCAGAAACTCGTAATGCCCATACTAAGTACGAAATGCCATCTTGTGGATATCAGCCTCTTTCACCTTTAGCTTGTAATATCCCGGGTTAAGGGCTATTTTGTTTTGGCATTGTTTGCATGTTAATGGCTTGTTATGTTGTGGTTTGTGTAGTTTCGAGGCTTAGTTGTAGGCTAGGAGTGAGCCTGAGTGGGTGGTAAAATTTTAGTTTTGGGCTTTAGGTGATAGGAGTCAAGGAGTTGGGGTTATATATTTTATTTGTTGAATTGTGGCATAACAAAGGAGTTGGTGGAGTGGCAAGGCATGCGCCACATGGAGAGGGGTTGGCGCCAACTGCAGGAGGAGGAGGTCCTGAGTTCAAGCTGTGAAAATCCCACACTTTTGCATCCATTTTGACGGCATGAAGGGAAGAGTTGTAGGAAGTTTGAACTCTGCCTTGGACTTTGTCAACTCTTTCAAACGATGGGTGGAGAGTGAAAATAGGAGGAAGACTTGGTCATAGTTATTTGAATTGCTGGTTTGGGAGTGAATGGGGAGGTTGGCGATTTTGAGGAGTGTTTGGGGAGTTTGGCCGGTTGGTAAGTTGGGAGGAGAGTGCCAAAGTCCACTTAGGCAAATTGTGCATTTTCGCTTTAGCTAGTATCAAACAATGATATCTTTTGGTCATTTTTTGGTAAGCGAATGTCAAGAAAACTCTCCCATTTCATTTTGCATTCTTGAAACCGAAACCAAGATTTTGTTTCTCTTCAACTTGAGCCGAAACTAGCTCCTTTGACCCTCTTTTTCGCTCATATTTTCTTTTCTTGGAACCAAAACCCAAAACATTGGTGTTGCCGATTTTGCCTTGTTTCTTCTCTTCTTTTCTCATTTGAACAAGCCAACCTAGCATCCCACTTTCATATCTTTTCTCTTTGGAAACCTTGATAGCCGAAAGTCTCCCCAAAACATTCTTCTCCATTTCCTATTCTTTTCCAAGAAAGAACCAAGGTGTTTCTACTATTTTTCTTTCCATTTCGATTCATTGGTCAATATCCACCCCTTTCCTCTCATTTACTCTCTTTTCTTTCACACAAAACCGAAAGTAACCCCCTCCACTCATCTTTTCTTTATTTTCTTTCTTTTCCAAAACACATTAGCGAATCTTTCTTCTCTCCTAGTGGTGTTTGGTATAATATTGGGTGTTGTTAGGTGCCGTTTCCAATCGGTTGGTAGTGGGTAAGAGCTTGGTGAATGGCCATTTTTCCTTTTCGTTCTTATATTTTGTGGTTTAAATGAAGGCCGTTTGTTATTGGTTGAAGGATATTGATCTAATGTGTAGACCAATCTCTTTATAGGACATTCGATTTTGGGAACAAGTAGGAGGAGCCTTGTTATCCGATAAGCAAATGGTAAGTGGTGGTAAGAGTAGTTTTCTTTTAGATTATTCATTTAGTCTTTGTTATGTAAGGTCATAAGAGATTAACCATTTTTCTTTAGAGTGTGCCGATTGTTCAAAGAAGAACCATTGTCGATTCGGGTTTGGTAGGAAACCGAATCAAAGTTAAGGTAAGGTTAATCGATATACCCTTCTCGTTTAATTGGTTATAGCCGAATGGTTTAGGTATTAATCTCTTGTTGGCGATTGTAGACTCGTGGTTGTCGAGGTGATCAAGGGACGTGACCCATTCTTAGGATTAACATCTTCGCTATTCTGTGTGTAAACCAACACACTATCTTAACTAAGTAATGTGATAACCTTGTTTGTGTAAATGAAACAAAGTGGTTGACTATTTTGATACCCATTGAGGTATGGATACGGATTCGAATGTAAGTCCGTTTCATTATGAAATATGTGATGATCTACTATATCATGATTATGGGTGTATATTCATTGAGATGCCATATTGAGCATGTGAGCATGATAGCATGATTGCACGATTTTGCATCTAGTATGATATGTGATTGGGTGATATGGAGGAGGGGAGTATGATATCCGTGTCTTTGGGACACTGTGTCTTTGGGACACCGAGGTTTGGCACCTCCGTGGTTTGGTACCACAATGATATTTTGTGACTTTGGGTCACCAGAGGTTTGGCACCTCAACGCCTCGCCCCAAAGGCTTAGTACCACGGTAGGTTGGCCCCACAGCTTGATTATACGGATTGACGCCATGATTTGGTATCACACGATGGGTTGGCTCCATCACCGGATTTGTGGATGCGGTCACCAGGATTTGGTATCACATCTGTCTTTGGGCACCGGAGGTTTGGCACCTCATTGTGACTCGTCCCCGTGGTTTGACACCACCGTGGGTTGGCCCCACTTATGAGATACTGGGATTGTCGCTAGTGATTTGGTATCACACGATGGGTTGGCCCCATCATTGGATTATTTGTGACTTCGGTCACCAAAGGGTTTGGTACCACAAGATGGATATCGTGACTTTGGGTCACAGTGGTTTGGCACCACCAAGGGTTTGGTACCACACGGGTAGAAAAGGTGATATGGTTGGCTAGGATCGGTGCATCACTTGCATTATTTTGTTATGATGTGTGTTGGCATGTTATACCGGAGAGGGATTTATGCACCTAGTCTTGTGACTCACTCTCTCCTTTGACATTTCAGTGACACATAGACGCGACATGGAGCCGGATGGACTCGAGGTGCTCATGCCATGCTAATAAAGGATTTTTGAGACTTTATAAAATTTGGTACATTAGTTATTTATTTCTATGTGGTTTTATTTTGGGTTGTAAAAGGCCTTTTAAAATTATGGTTTGCTTGTTTATGCTTAAAGTAATTGTTTAATATGCCTTAACAAATTAATTGGGTTAAAATGTGCTAAAACTTGAAAGACAACGATTTTAAAATACAAAAGCGATATTTTAAACTATACCATCTGTATCACACTAAGATTTGGAATAAAGAAGAACTCAAATGTTTTCTAACTTAAACATGATTTTCTACTAAGACAAAATGTTTTGTAACAATGATAAACAACTCAAACTTCTTAACGAGTTAAACCTGTTTTGTCTACCCATCGGAGTAAGTGTTTCGGGTTTTCAAATACATCATCAGATTTCAATCTAACCTACTCAAGTTTTTTTTTCAAATACACAATTTAGCGAAGTGTTTTCCTCAAACTTTTAAACTTAAACCTAAAACTCTCAAAACCCTTTTTCCCTCAGAATATACCGATTCGATCGTGGTGTATAGACTGGGTTTGGGGTGTTACATTTGTGGTATCAGAGCCAAGTTCAAAGGCTCGACTGTGGGTCTGAGGCCCAAAATGTTTTAAAACTATAGTTTTTGAATATTATGTTTTAAAAAGTATGGTTTGAAAGGCATGGCACCGAGTCACCGGCACCAATCCGCCCAGGTAAGTACCCCGTACTATTGTTTGTGATAATGATATTGATGAGATGAGATTGAATGGCTAGTGGTAGTAAGACTACCTTAGAGACTGAAACTGATAGGACTCTGTGGACTCGCGAAAATGAAACTTCTTTAATAAGCAATATTCATAAGACTTTGCTTTTAAACAAAGGAATAATGACCGATACATAAAATTCTTTAATCGAATTTAGATTTAGTCATGAGTACCCGAGGTGGACGTGGTCGCGGTAGGATGACGCTTCGAGCCCGTAGGTTCGGGTCGGTTCGAGAATGAGATATGTGTTCCGCCACCAAATGGAGGTGGTGAGTTCCAAGAGCGACCGGGATGACACAAGGTCACAAAGCGATGTCGCGGTTTTAGAACGGTAGCTGGAGTAGGTGGAGGCGTAGGAGCTAGAAATGCGTCGAGCGACTTGAAAAGCAGGGCTAAATTCTTTCGGTGTCTCGGTGTTGCTCCCAAAGATCGCCGAGTAATCGGGTGGAAGTGACAGAGCGGATCATGGACGATCTATACTTAATCGTGAAGAAAAGTTAAAGGGATCGATCACTTCTCCGAGATGAGTCATACCAGTGGTGGCTCACTGTTCGGGATAGCGCTGCAGTAGAAGATCTGACTTGGGACTATTTTCGGGCTGCTTATCAGAAGAAGTACGTCGGAGCTAATTACATTAATGAGCAGAGGAAAGCATTTATGAGGTTAGTTCGAGAGCAAATCTGTTGGAGTCTGAGGCGTAGTTTTGAGGTCGAGTCGGTATGCGAGGGCATGGTGGCTACCGAACATGAGAGGTGTGTTCGCTTTGAGGATGGCTGCGGACTAATTAAGGTTGATAATTGCGCCCAATAGGAGCGTGAATTTGCCGCCCTAGTTGAAAAGGCGAAGGTAGCCGAGGGCATTAAGGAATCTGTGAGGCGGGTATGGATAGGAACCGACACAAGAGGAGTTTTGGATCTTCCGGGTCATCGAAATCAAGAGAAAGGGGCTAGACCGAGTGGGCAATCGGTCGGATAGGTTTGTTGTCGCAGGCGGGGACCGCCGCAGATGTAACCGCTAGGGAAGGCTCATTGGGGAGGATGTTGGACCGATGGTAGAGGTCGTTTTGAGTGTGGCTCACCGGACCACTGTGGTGAGGGATGTCGTTCGCAAGTTAGCTAGGATTCAGCCAGAGAATCGTGGCCGCATTTCAAGACAGAATAACGGACCACCACCGCAGGGGTCGAGGTAATGGTAGAGGAGGTAATGGTCTGGTCGGGCCGTGGAGCACTTGGGTAGAGGTACAGTAGTTACGAGGCCGATACCGGGTTGGTGTATCTTTGCGAGGCGCCGAGAGGAGGCGACGACCTGGACGCCATTACGGTGACGTTTTTAATCTTTGGTTCTCCATTTATCGCTTTGATTGATGTGGGTTCAACACATTCATATGTTGCAAGTAGCATAGTGAAGACCATGGATCTAGACTCGAAATATCTTCTAGGCGATGACCGTAATAAGCCCCAGGTCACTCGTAGTTGTAGATAAGTCAGATAGAGACGCACCTCTAGAACTCCAAGGGTATCTTTCGAGGTCGATCCGATGGAACTACCGCTTGGGGAGTTCGATTTGATTCGGGATGGACCGCCGGTTAAGTACCAGTGAAGTTGGATTGCGCTGCTAAGCGCATGGTTCCGAAAAACTAAGGGTGTTGAGGTAGTTCGATCGGTAATAGGAGAAATTATCCGTCCAATGTGGTATCTGCCCAAAGTCGGTAAGATGGTCGAAAGGGTCGTGAAGCATATGTGGTTCATGTGTATGCCTTGGAGGCTAAGGAGTCTGCATTGTGGAGACGGCTAAATGCTTAGGGAATTTATGGATGTGTTTCCGAGGAGCTTAGGGTTTGCCACGGATCGGGAGGTAGAGTTTGGGATAGATTCATTGCAAATCTGCGCCAGATCTATTGCTCGCATGTGATGGCACCTAAAGAGCTAGTGGAGCTTAAGGCTCGATCCGTGAGTTATTGACCGAGGCTTTATCGTGCCAAGTATTTCACCATGGGAGCGCCTTGGGTACTTTTGTTAAGAAGAAAGACGGTACTATGCGGATGTGTATAGACTACCGCTAACCGAATAAGTCGACGATCAAAACAAGTATCCACTACCTCGGATAGATGACTTGTTTGATCACTTGAAGGGCATCGCTTTTCAAGATCGACTTAAGGTCCGGGTATCACCGCTAAGGGTAAAGGAGGCGGATATCCGTAAGATGGCATTTCGTACTTTCGGTATGGGCACTTTGAGTTCCTAGTTATGCCGCTTGATTGACTAACGACCTACAGCCTTCATGGATCGATGAATAGGGTGTTCCAATAGTATCTAGATCAGTTCAGTAGTGGTTTTATCGATTTACATCTTGGTATATTCAAGGACCGAGGAGGAACATGATGCGCATTTATGGGTGGTATTACGATTCGGCGAGAAACAACTTTATGCTAAGTTCAAGAATGCGAAGTTCGCTTAGGGAAGTGACGTTCTTGGGTCATGTAGTATCTACCAAGGGATTAGAGGGACCTCGTAAGATAGAGGCCGCTTTGGATTGGAAGCCGCCTAAGTCAAGAGCGGAGATTCAGAGTTTTAAGGCTTGGCAGATATCGCCAAGATTTGTAGAGGTTTCTCTTGATTGCAACTCAGATGACTAAATTATTGAGAAAAGGGTTTCGCTTATTTGACCGAGAAGCGCAAGAGAGCTTCGATAAGTTGAAGAAGATTTTGACCAAGCTCCGGCTCGATTCAACCCGAGGCTGGTAAGGAATTCACAATGTCGCGATGCATCACATATGAGTTTGGGTTGTGTCTTGATGCAAGAAGGAAGGTTGTGGCTTACGATCTTGGCGCTTGAGGCCACATGAGGTAAATTATCCAACGCATGATCCGGAGTTAAGCGGTGTAGTTTTTGCCTTAAAGATATGGAGGCATTACTTGTACGGAGAGAGATCGATAGTCTACACGGATCATAAGAGTCCAAGTACCTTCCGACTCGAGAAAGACTGAACTGAGGCGTGTACCGATGGATTGAGTCATCGAAAGACTACGATTGCTCAATTGAGTATCATCCGCAAGGCTACCGTTGTGGCGTACGCGTTGAGCCGTAAGGTTGTTTCATTTAAGCGTTGTTTGCCCACTTGAGTTTGTATGACGACGGGAGTATTCTAGCAGAGCTTCGTGTTGCTTACTTGGGTTGAGCCGATCGAGAAAACAGCTTGTTGGATGAGGTTCGAGTGCGCAGAGGACACAAGTGCGTAATGATGGTTTGAAGGGTTATAGCTTGTCTAGTGATAGGTGCCGTGTTTTCGGGGAAGGCTTGTATGCCGAGAGATTCTGGTTAAGGCAAAAGATTCTTCAGATGCACATAGCAGCCCTACGCTATGCATCCCGGAGGTAGCAAAATGTATAGGGACCTCGAGAACAGCTTCGTGGTCGGTCCAAAAAGGAGGTGACCGAAGTTTGTGGGAAGTGTCGACATGCCAAGAAGTCAAGGTCGAGCATCGCCTACCATCGTGGTTGCTTGACCGGTGAAGATTCCACAAAGGAAATGGGAAAGGATAACTATGGATTTCATCAAGGATTACCGCTACACCGAGCAAGAAGGATTCAGCTTGGGTAATTGTGGATCGATCGACTAAATCACTCACTTTATTCCGTGAGGGTGGATTACTCACTTCAGAGGTTGGCGGTCAGATGTGTCGAGATTGTGAGATCGCACGGGTGCCGAGATCGATCATCTCGAATATAGGGATCCCAGATTCACGCTAAGGTTTTGGAAAGCGCTGCATCGAGCTCTGGGTACACTGCTAGATTTCAAAGACAAGATTTCATCCACGCATCGACGGCGCATGGAAAGGGTTATATGATCTTGGAGGACATGTTGCGGTGTGTATTGGATTTCGGGGTAGTTGGGAGGAGTATCTACCGTTAATGAGTTCGCTTATAACAACAGCTACCAAGCAAGCATCAAGATGGCACCTTATGAGGCGCTAGATTTGAGAGAAGTGTCGCTCACCTACTTGTTGGATGAGTTAAGTGAACGCCGCTTGTTGGGACCAGAAAGAAGTTGTCGAGATCAAGACAAGGTTAAGTTGATTCGTGCTCGGCTGAAAGAAGCTTCTGACCGGCAGAAGTCCTATGCCGATCTTAAACAGAGATATTGAATTTGGCTGGGAGATCGGGTTTTCCAAGGTCCGACCATGGAAGAAAGTATTAAGGTTCGGAGGAAAGGCAAGCTAAGTCCGAGGTTTATTGGGCCATATAAGGTAATCGAGACGAGTGGGACCAGCTTGCATATCAACTCGAGTTGCCAGCAGAGCTAAGTCGATTCACGACGTGTTCCACATTTCGATGCTTGGCGTTATCGCCGAGATCCATCGCCGTGGTGACAAGTGGAAGAAATTGAGGTAAACCCAGATATGACCATGGAGGAAGAGCACTGCATGATTTTAGATCGGGATGTGAAGGTTCTGCGAAGAGGTCTGCACCCTTGGTTAAGGTTCTATGGCGGAATCATGGCGGGAAGAAGCGACGTGGGAACCCGAGGATATGATGAGACAAGAATACCCGCAACTCTTTCTCGACTGTAATTTCGAGGTCAAATTATTTTAAGGGGTAGAACTGTAATATCCCTGTTAAGGGCTATTTTGTTTTGGCATTGTTTGCATGTTAATGGCTTGTTATGTTGTGGTTTGTGTAGTTTGGGGCTTAGTTGTAGGCTAGGAGTGAGCCCGAGTGGGTGGTAAAATTTTAGTTTTGGGCTTTAGGTGATAGGAGCTGAAGGAGTTGGGGGTTATATATTTTATTTGTTGAATTGTGACATAACAAAGGAGTTGGTGGAGTGGCAAGGCATACGCCACATGGAGAGTGGGGTTGGTGTCAACTGCAGGAGGAGGAGGTCCCGAGTTCAAGTCGCGAAAATCCCACACTTTTGCATCCATTTTGACGGCATGAAGGGAAGAGTTGTAGGAAGTTTGAACTCTGCCTTGGACTTTGTCAACTCTTTCAAACGGTGGGTGGAGAGTGAAAATAGGAGGAAGACTTGGTCATAGTTATTTGAATTGCTGGTTTGGGAGTGAATGGGGGGAGGTTGGCCGGTTTTGAGGAGTGTTTGGGGGAGTTTGGCCGGTTGGTAAGTTGGGGAGGAGAGTGCCGAAAGTCCACTTAGGCAACTTGTGCATTTTCGGCTTTAGCTAGTATCAAACAATGATATCTTTTGGTCATTTTTTGGTGTCAATGTCAAGAAAACTCTCCCATTTCATTTTGCATTCTTGAAACCGAAACCAAGATTTTGTTTCTCTTCAACTTGAGCCAAACTAGCTCCTTTGACCTCCTTTTCGCTTTCATATTTTCTTTTCTTGGAACCGAAAACCCAAAACATTGGTGTTGCAGATTTTGCCTTGTTTCTTCTCTTCTTTTCTCATTTGAACAAGCCAACCTAGCATCCCACTTTCATATCTTTTCTCTTTGAAACCTTGATAGCAAAAGTCTCCCCAAAACTTTCTTCTCCATTTCCTATTCTTTTCCAAGAAAGAACCGAAGGTGTTTCTCTACTATTTTTCTTTCCATTCCGATTCATTGGCCGAATATCCACCCCTTTCCTCTCATTTACTCTCTTTTCTTTCACACAAAACCGAAAGTAACCCCCCCTCCACTCATCTTTCTTTATTTTCTTTCTTTTCCAAAACCTGTTAGCCGAATCTTTCTTCTCTCCTAGTGGTGTTTGGGGGGCCGAATATTGGGTGTTGTTAGGTGCTGGTTTCCAATCGATTGGTAGTGGGTAAGAGCTTGGACGAATGGCCATTTTTCCTTTTTCGTTCTTATATTTTGTGGTTTAAATGAAGGCCGGTTTGTTATTGGTTGAAGGATATTGATCTAATGTGTAGACCAATCTCTTTATAGGACATTCGGATTTTGGGAACAAGTGGGAGGAGCCTTGTTATCTGATAAGCAAACGGTAAGTGGTGGTAAGAGTAGTTTTCTTTTAGATTATTCATTTAGTCTTTGTTATGTAAGGCTGTTAAGAGATTAACCATTTTTCTTTAGGGTGTGTCGATTGTTCAAAGAAGAACCATTGTCGATTCGGGTTTGGTAGGAAACCGAATCAAAGTTAAGGTAAGGGTTAATCGATATACCTTCCGGTTTAATTGGTTATAGCCGAATGGTTTAGGTATTAATCTCTTGTTGGCCGATTGTAGACTCGTGGTTGTCGAGGTGATCAAGGGATGTAGACCGATTCTTAGGATTAACATCTTCGCTATTCGTGTGTGTAAACCAACACACTATCTTAACTAAGTAATGTGATAACCTGCTTATGTAAATGAAACAAAGGTGGTTGACTATTTTGATACCCATTGAGGTATGGATACGGATTCGTAAGTCCGTTTCATTATGAAATATGTGATGATCTACGATATCATGATTATGGGTGTATATTCATTGAGATGCCATATTGAGCATGTGAGCATGATAGCATGATTGCACGATTCTCGCATCTAGTATGATATGTGATTGGGTGATATGAGAGATCGGGAGTATGATATCCGTGTCTTTGGGACACCGTGTCTTTGGGACACCGAGGTTTGGCACCTCCAAAGTGGTTTGGTACCACAATGATATTTTGTGACTTTGGGTCACGAGGTTTGGCACCTCGGCGTCTCGCCCCAAAGGCTTAGTACCACGGTGGGTTGGCCTTACAGCTTGATTCTACGGATTGACGCCAGTGATTTGGTATCACACGATGGGTTGGCCCCATCACCGGATTTGTGATCGCGGTCACCAAAGGATTTGGTATCACACTGTGTCTTTGGGACACCGAGGTTTGGCACCTCATTGCGACTCGTCCCTGTGGTTTGACACCACCGTGGGTTGGCCCCACTTATGAGATACGGGATTGTCGCTAGTGATTTGGTATCACACGATGGGTTGGCCCCATCATTGGATTATTTGTGACTTCGGGTCACCAGTGGTTTGGTACCACAGTATGGATATCGTGACTTTGGGTCACCAAGTGGTTTGGCACCACCAAAGGTTTGGTACCACACGGGGTAGAAAAGGTGATATGGTTGGCTAGGATCGGGTGCATCACTTGCATTATTTTGTTATGATGTGTGTTGGCATGTTATACCGGGAGAGGGATTTATGCACTGAGTCTTGTGACTCACTCTCTCCTTTGACATTTTAGGTGACACATAGACGCGGACATGGAGCCGGGATGGACTCGAGGTGCTCATGCCATGCTAATAAAGGATTTGCTGAGACTTTATAAAATTTGGTACATTAGTTATTTATTTCTATGTGGTTTTATTTTGGGTTGTAAAAAGGCCTTTTAAAAATTATGGTTTGCTTGTTTATGCTTAAAGTAATTGTTTAATATGCCTTAACAAATTAATTGGGTTAAAATGTGCTAAAACTTGGAAAGACAACGATTTCAAAATACAAAAGCGATATTTTAAACTATACCATCGGGTATCACACTAAGATTTGGAATAAAGAAGAACTCAAATGTTTTCTAACTTAAACACGATTTTCTACTAAGACAAAATGTTTTGTAACAATGATAAACAACTCAAACTTCTTAACGAAGTTAAACCTGCTTTTGTCTACCCATCTGAGTAAGTGTTTCGGTTTTCAAATACATCATCGATTTCAATCTAACCTACTCAAGTTTTTTTTCAAATACACAATTTAGCTAAATGTTTTCCTCAAACTTTTAAACTTAAACCTAAAACTCTCAAAACCCTTTTTCCTCAGAATATACCGATTCTATTGTGGTGTATAGACCGGATTTGGGGTGTTACATAATGATGATACCTGCATCTTAAATCAATCTTTGAGAAAATTGATGCCCCTTGTTGATCGAACAAGTCATCTATCCTCAAGAATTACATTTGTTTTTGATCGTCACTTGTTCAACCGGCAAGAGTCTATACACATCCGCATTGTACCATCTTTCTTTTGACAAAGAGTACCTAAGCGCCCCAAGGCGTAAACACTTGGACGGATAAAACCTCGGTCCAACAACTCCTGAATCTGATCCTTCAGCTCTACCAATTCCTTCGGCGCCATTCTATACAGGGCAATAGACACTGGCACAATTTCGGGTAACAAATCTATACCAAATTCAACTTCCCAACTGGAGGCGCCTTGATAGCTCCTCCAAAATACGCCAAGAAATTCCTTTACTGCTCGTGACATTCTCTATAGCGTACTCCTTAGCCTCCAGAGTACATACACGAACCAAAATCGCCTCACAACCCTTCCTGACCATCTTCTCGGCTTTCAACGCAGATACTACGTTGGATAGATAATCTCTTCTATTACCTATCATCACCACTTCTTCACCCTCAGCTATTTTCAAAACCATGTGCTTAGCCACGCAATCCAAACTTGCTTGGTACTTTACCAGCCAGTCCATCCCAAGAATTAGATCAAACTCCCCAAACGGCAGTTCCATCAGATCAGCTACAAATACTACCCCTTGGAGTTCTAGGGGTACATCCCTATACAGCTTATTTACTTCCACAGAGTGACCTAGAGGGCTAATTACTGTCATCTCCCTAGAAGTAGTTTCAAAGTCTAGGTTCATAGTCTCTACTATGCTACTAGCAACATACGAATACGTCAAACCCACATCAATCAAAGCAATATACGGTAATCTAAAGATTAAGAACATACCGATTATGATGTCCGGTGCATCGCCCTCCTCTCGACGTCTCGCCGCATATACCAACCCAGTCGCTTGCTTCAAGTTGTTGCTCGCACCTCCGCTGGTGCTCCACGGCCTCTACCAGAGCCATTACCTCCTCTACTAGTACCACGACCCCTTTGCGGTGGTGGTCCTCATTTCGAATCGAGCACGACCACGACCCTCGATCAATCTCGCTAACTTACGTGATACCCTCACACGATGATCTAGTGAACCACACTCAAAACATTCCTTTCCACCACTCCAACATCCTCCCCAATGAGATTTCCCACATGGATTACACTACGCTGGTCCCTGATTAGTAGCAGTTGGCCTTCCAGATTGTTCCGCCCACTGCCTAGCCCTTTTCTACAGACACCGACCAATTCCCGATGATCTAAAACCTCTCTTGTGTCTATTCCTATCCGATTCTATCTTACAGCACTTTTACCCCTTTAGCTACCTTAGCCTTTTCCACCAAAGACAAAGAACTCTCACTCTCGCGTGGAGCGATCAAGAATCTCACTCATCTCTCAATCCATCCTCAAACCTAACACATCGTTCATGGTCCGTAGCCACGATGCCCCTAGCATACCGGCTCAACCTTAAAATTTCACCTCAGACTGACATGACTTACTCCCTAAACCAAAGATCGTAAACGCCTTCCTCTCACAAGATCAATATAACTGGTCCCTACATACTTCTTCCGATATGTCGCTTTAAATAATCCCAAGTGAGATCATCCACGCTACACTATCCCGAACCGTGAGCCACCACCGGTATGACTCATCCCGAGAAGTGACACTATCCCTTTCGCTTTTCCTCGCAATGATCCAAGTCATCCATAATTTGTCTCGTCGCTTCTAACCAATACTCACCAGTATTGGGAGCCACACCGTAAACACCTCGAAATACCTCGGCCCATTGGCTCTGAGTCACCAGACATCTGATTTCGGCTCTGCACTCCCCACCGCTTCCAAACCACTCTTTCCAAAGACTCGCAAAGATCACCTACGACATCAAGATCATCCTCGTCGATCTCGATACTCCACACCAAAGAATTGGTGGTGGTGGTACCTCATTTTCGCACCCTTGACCGCACTGACCGGTTTCGACATACTATTCTACCTCTAACACGTCCTCACACATTATGTCCACGTCCCCTAGTACTCATGTCTATAGTTGCGATTTATCCGCTTAAGAAATTTTATGAATTAGCTTCTATTTCACCGACACCCACTTAATAAGTTTTATGTAGAGAAATTTGGTAGTGGTTCTTTCGATCATCACAGTAGTTTTTAGTTTAATTTCCTACCTCATTCCACGTAGGGTATTCTCATCATTTCACTACTCGGGGGTATTTTCGTAATTTAACCTATCGGGGGATTTTAGTAATAACACAGGGTTAATTCGAAAACCTTTACAAATCGTAGATATTTTAAAAATTCCCAAAATTGGGGGTGTTTTGGTAATTTCATAAACCAGGGGTATTTTCAAAATTTTCATAATCCAGGGGTATTTTCATAAATTTTTTTCAAAATATGGTTCCTTGGTGATTTTGTGAAATAAGGGCATTTTGATAATTTTGTAATCCGGGGGTATTTTGGTCATTTCACAAATCAAGGGTAATTTAGTAATATTACAAGTCAGGGATAATTTGGTCATTTCACAAATCAAGGGTAATTTGGTGTTTTTCCAAATCAGGGGTACTGTGGTAAATTTCAAAATTAAGGTTTAAAGTATTTCGAAACAAAATGGCTGGTCCCTTTCGGGTTTTAGTTATTAAATTTAGCCTGTGCATAAGTCGTCTCAGCTAGGATGAACCGTCACTACGCACCAGGTAGGAGTCGGGTGAAGAGAAGGTGAGTCACTAGGATCGCTAAATACTGTGCTCCCCTAATCCACTCCTAGACATGCGCACAACGGTTGCCACACTGCTAGCTCGATGACGTACTCACAGGTTTGTTTAGTGGATCATTAAGTCTTATGCAATTTATGTTGGAGTAAGCTATTCCTAGGGTCCAATAATTCCTATTCTACTAGTCTACGATCCCAAAATACCCATTTCCCCACATATAATTCACACAACAGTCAGAAATATTTTCCTGGGCGGATTGGTGCTGGAGACTCGGTGCCATGCTTCTCAAACCATATATTTCCAAACAAGAACATTTTAGAACCACACTTTAAAACATTTTGGGCCTCGGGCCCACAGCTGAGCCTTTGAACTTGGCTCTGATACCAAAATTATAACACCCCAAACCTAATCAACTCACCACGACTGAATCTGGCATGTTACAGGGGAAAACATTTTGACGAAATTATTGAAAACTCATTTGCCGTTCAGTTTGATAGAAAACATCCATGTTCGTTAGAACCCGAATGTATTATTCTTAATTATTTAAAAACCGTAGCGCTTGAAATCGAGAAGAACCCTGAGTTTGGAAATCAATTAAAATGTCTTTGTTATCATTTCATGATTGTTGTTACCCGATGGTAACGATTAGAAAACTCGAATCGAGGTAAATTTTGAAAACTTTGGTTATCAGGTTGTTAAAACAAAACAAGTAGTTTACTTTGTCATATTTGAAGATATATCTAAATCATGTAAAATGTAACACCCCCAAACCCCGCCCACGAGCTTTAACCAGATCTGGTTGTGTCACTGTGGAAAGACGGTTGAAAATCTTTGTGACTTTAGAATAAAACCTTAAAATTTATTAACTTCTGAAAACCATGTCCATTTAAAATAATATGAAAACCTTAATGTTGTAAAATGTTTGAATTAAAACTTTATTAAACCCATATATATATATATATAATTTGAATCAATAAGTTGCTAAAAATAAAAACATCTTCACATAGTAATTTAATTAAAACAAGCCACAATTAAAATGATACCAAATATAGTAAAAAGGCCCTTATTACAACCAATACTTAAAGAAAATAATTAATATTAAATTCCATAAAATAATTAAAACATCTTCTTCGGCATGGGCCACCTTGCATCCTCTCCAACCCGGTCCAACTTTACGCATCACCTAAAATGTTTAAGAAAAACTGGGTGAGTCCACAAACTCAGTGCATAATCATTACACATGTTCCACACGTATGGACCTAACCCATACCCACACAGTTCACGTAGCAAGTCATGCACACATGCACCCTAGCCCAACCTACAATCCACCGTGACACCAATCTTAGCAGACTCCCTGCCTAAGGCCGTGGCTAATCCACCGATCACAACCGAGTGATCCAACATATGTTACCTCAGCAGACCTGCTGCACAAAGCCGTGGCTGAGCCACCGATCACATCGTGATCCCGACAGTAATCTGTCTACGGTGATGCACTCAGCTATCAACCGCCGAGATGGGCACCTAGCCATACCTCCCTTGATGTAGCACACACTAATCATCAAGCGCTAATGTAGCACGAGGCTAACATTAGACCACGACATCAATGTGTGCACCCATCCTTCCTTGGTCACATCCAATCCCCATGCATAAGTGTCAATGCATCATGTCAAGTCAATCATATCGAATGAGTATACATCACATGCTCATTACCATATCATACATACACCATAAGTAAATTTAATAACACAATTTTCCAACTCGATAATCGACACCCCACATATGGGTATCCATCACCTTAGCCTTTAATGTCGGCTATCACACAAAGATACACAAGTACACATTAATAAACAATTAATCAAGAAACAAAGTATGATGATTACGCACCTTATCACTTGAAGTTTTAGACCTCGATCTCAATGCTATCGCTAAACGAGACTACGCCTATCTGCTAACTTGTCGCTTAACGCCGCCCACACCCCTGCCAAATTTCAAACTGTCGAGACAGCTCTTTTCTTGAACTTCCGGATAGGGACTTTCCCTTGCTCCCCTTGACTGGTACTTGCCTCCATCAACACACTTAATCGATAAATCGGTTAAACCTCCAAGCCATAAATCCAACTATTGAACCTTTACTAAAAATTACTTAGCAAAACCACTTGAATCCTTGGATGCTACTCTAGGCCTCTGCAAGTGCCGACTATACGCCTCCCAAAAGGTCTCCTCAGATTAGGCTCTCGCCTCCCTACAATCGGCCTTAGCACACTTAAAGAAATCTAGGCCATTTGGCCAAGACAAGAATCTTTTAAAACAAGGAAAGGCTATCGCACCTTACCTTGCTAACCACTCCCTTTGCTCTAACAAGAATCGCCACCACAAGAACTAAGGTTCTGCTCAGGACTTGTAACCAAAGCGAGAGAATGAGAGAGTGAATGATTCGGCAATGACTCCTAGATGGAGTTGTAATATTCGGCAAAGGTAACCTTCAGGGGTGATTTTGGCTTAAGTAGAGTTGAAAAGAGAAGTGTGTAGGAAGAGAGAAAATAGATGCACAAACTTTCGATTTTGGCTTCAACAAAATAAAAGGAAAAGAAAGGGTGTTTCTTTGACTTACTTTTGGCAAGAGACTAAGGGAAGAAAAGAAATAATTCGGCACAAGGGGAATGGTGAAGCAATTTCGGCAAAGGGGAACAAATGGGGAAAAGGGTGGCCAAAAGGGTGAGCACCCCTTATTTATACTACTAGCTTTCGGCACCCACCTAACACCCTCAACAAAACCGAAAATGCCCTCCCCCCAAGCTCCCCAAAATCGGCCACTAGCTCCCCTCCTCCTAAATCCCAAGATTTCCTCCTAAACTTCCTCCTTACACTCATTCAAAAGTTTGAATGAGTCAAACCTTAATCCAACCTTCCTAGCCGATTCAAAATGGAAGACCAAGTCTTCCTCATCTTTTCAAAGATTCAAAATTGCCCAACACCTTACCTCTTTGACGAAAAAACAAAGGCCAAAGTGCTACCCTTGCAGCTCGAACATGAGACCCTTAGCACCCTTGAGGCGCCACCTTCCCAAAGCCCCAAGTAGCGCCTCCATGCCACTCTACCAAAGAGATTCTTGTGCCTTAACCTCCCAAATATTTCTCTTAAAACCCCAATAGCCAAGCTCCCTTCTACCACTAAAAACCAAAAATTTCCTAAGGCCTCTCTTACCTTCTAGGCTTCTCCAAACCCCTCAAAACTCATCCAACTTCACCATAAACCTACCATCACTTGAGTTATTCCCTAAATGCATAACCCCTAGAACCAGGGTGTTACAATTCTACCCTCCTTAAAAATAATTTTGTCCTCAAAATTACTTGGCTAGACTAACACCATACTACGCTATAGCTGCGCACTCTGATCTTAAAGAACCATCATATTTCTAGGCACAGTTCCTAAGTCCATACTCAAGGTTCCACATACTTTACTAGCAACAGAAAACAATCTAACTTATCCACAAGCAAGATAATTTAGGGGATTCCAGAAATAGGGAACGTACCCGATGTCAACTCTGGCACATTACTATCCTCCTTCCGATTTAATCGCATATACCACCTTAGTCGTCTTGCCTCGATGTTACCACTATCATGCCTAACGCCCCACGACCTCAGTCGGAACCATCCCCTCCATGGCTCGAACCACGACCCCTCGTCGCTTGGCCTACTGTCCGAGTCCTATTCGGGTCCTGGGGACAATCCTTAATCAGATGAGACTTGGACTTGCATCTGAAGCATTCTCGATCTCGATTCCAGCACTCGCCAATATGATATCTTCCACACCGAGCACATGGACGATCCAGATTCCCAGCACGGGCAGAATTCTCAATCCTTGGTCTTTTCTGAAGACTCCCAGACAATTCTGACGATCCATAACTCCTCTTATCCCGGTTTCTTTCTCTATCTCTATTCTGCCTCTCACCTTCTTGACCTCCTCAGCTATCCGAGCTTTCTCCACTAAAATGGCGAAGTCTCTCTCTCATTGCGGAGCAATCAAAACTCGTAGCTCATCCCGCAGCCCATCTTCAAATCTGACGCACCTCTCATAATCAGTAGCCACGATGCCTCGAAAGTCATGGGCCAACCGCAGAACTCAAATTTCATATTCCGCTATTGACTTGCCTCCTTGTACCAAATTGAGGAACGCCTTCCTCTGAGCGTCCACATAGCTCACTCCGATATACTTTCCTTCAAACTTGATCTTGAAGTAACCCCAGTCCACTCGATCGGTAGGGGTACCTTCCTTAACCGTGAGCCACCACTAGTAGGCCTCATCCCGTAGCAACGAGACAGCACCCTTAAGCCTCTCCTCTGCAGTTAAATCCAAGTCGTCTATAATCCTTTCAACTGCCTCAAGCCAGTATTCTACCACGTTCGGAGCTACCCCAGACACTCCTCTGAAAACCTCGGCTCCATTCGACCTAAGTCTTTTAGCCACTGACTTCCGAGTCCCTTGCCCACATTGGCTCCTGCCACTCGCTCAAGCACCCGCAAAGATAGCTCGCGACATCAAGCGTCCTCTCCTTGCCCGATCCTCGATGTCCAACCTCAACACCGGTGGCGGCGGCACATCGTTCTCGACCCATGGCTGCACTCCAACCGATTCGACATCGCCATCCCGCCTACCACGCCCACGAGCATTGCACCACGCCCCTAGAACTCATATCTAGCGTCACGACTTAACTGTTTAGAAAGTTTTATGCATTAGAAATTTTTGTTCCACTATTTATCCACGAGCAAATTTTATGAATAATAGTTTCCAGAAGTAGTTCTTTCGATCAATCAAAGTTTCATCTCAAGTTCTCTATTCTAATTCAAACATTCACATTCTTCACTAAAGACACATCCATTCATCCACATCACTTCCTTGAGTGTAACACCCCAAACCCGGTCAATACGCCACGACCGAATCTGGTATGTCACTGAGGAAAATGTTTTTGAAAGAATCGAATTAACAATTAAATTTTTGTGAAAAACTCTTTGAAATTCCATATTTGTAGAATTTACATGTTTAATAAGTTAAAACTGAAGATTTACTTTGAAATTACATAAAACTTTAAAATAAGTGAATAAACCATAGGTTAGAAAACATTTATATCTTTTAAGAAAATTTGAAATATTATTTTGAAAATCCGCTTGCAATTGAGTATAGAAACTTGAATTTTGGAAATCACTTAATTTGTTGAAAACATTTAACTTGAAATTTTACTATTAAACTATTCGTATTACCCGATGGTAAGATTTTTAAAACCATTATGAAGTTTTAATTTAGAAAACTTTGGGCTCAATTATTAAATTAACCAAGTAATTATAAGCCATATTTTAAACATATTCAAAACATAAAAATAATCCAAAACATAATTAAACAGCCTTATTACAAATCCATAAAATATGAAAACCAAATTAAAATAAAATACCCAAATGGAAGTTCATATAAAACCAACTTTTATCGCATGGCCTTCTCGAGTTCATCCGCCATCATCCGCGATCTCACTAATCACCGAAAGGATAAGGGAGAAGGTGAGTCACTAAGACTCAATGCGTATTCCCACTCCCGGGTAAATACCACATACTTACACAAATTATAACAAAGCAATATATATGTATAATGCACCCAACCTAGCCATCCATAACTCCTTTTCTACCCGTGTGGTACCAAACCACTAGTGGTGCCAAACCACCGGTGACCGAAGTCACGATATAAATGTGATACTAAATCACCGGTGACTAAGTCACGATATAAATGTGATACTAAATCACCGGTGACCAAAGTCACGAATAATCCATCTGTGGGGCCAACCCACGGTGATACCAAATCACCGCGACGATCCCATATCTCAAAAGTGGGGCCAACCCACGGTGGTATTAACCACGTGGACGAGACACTATAGGTGCCAAACCTCCGTGTCCAAGACACAAATGTGATACCAAATCACCGGAGATACTAAATCTCTAGTGTCCAAGACACAAATGTGATACCAAATCACCGTGATCAAGTCACAATCTTCCCTCCTCTCATATTGCCCATACCAATGCAATAGATGACCAAATCATGTTAATACACTTTAATAAGAATCATATATCAAATACTATAAATCATAGATCATAATTTCAATCCACATGTATTAACAACATATTGAAACGGACTTACCCGAATCATCATTCATACCATCATGGTATCATATCCAAATCTCATCATTTTTCCCACTTTCATATTATGATTAGTTATAATACACATAAATACATATATATATATATAAAAACCAAGTTATAAAGTGTGTAAGATGCACACACCTTTCACCAAAGCAAAACTAACTTTCAAGATCCGATCCATCGACTAGATCCTTGTCCTACAATCGGCCATATCACAATATTTTAATGAAAACCATTCGCCAACAACATATCTTAAATCCAAATAACCTTAGGCTTCTCAACCAACTTAAGAGTATAGGATCCTTACCACTTGACTTACCAACTTCGATTTGCTAAAGGAATGGCTTAAGTCGATTGCTTCCAAATCCCAATGAGCCTAAGAGAATAATCGAATCCTAAAAATGGTTAGAACCTTGCAAAACAATGCCCAAAGGTTCGCCTTTGTCCACAAGAAAACATCATAGAAACGAGAAAGAAAAAGAAGAAAACGCTCATGAACACTTACCCTTTTTATCCAAAATCGATAGAAGAAACCCAAGGAGAGTCTACCCTTGAATATTCGCCAAAATAATACTAAAAGGAAGTAGAAGATTCAGCTATGGTGAAGTGAAAAGAAAAGAAAAAATAGAATAGAAGTGGATGTTTTATCTTTGAACAAATGAAAAGAAATGATATTGAGAAAAGAAAGATTCACCAAGAGAGTGTAGGAGAAATGTGATTATGAACCAATGTTAAAGAAGAAAAGAAAAGAGATGTGGGAGAGATGAGATTCGGCCAACACCTAATTGCCTAAAAGAAAAGTGCACAAAAATTCATAAGTTGTTTTGCTTTCAAGAAAAAAATGAAAAGAAGAGAATAGCATTTTGGTTCAAAAAATGAAGGCTAAAACACAAGCAAAATTTGCACAAAAGTGCTTAGGTACTTTCTACCAAAGGAGAAGTTTTTGGAGAGAAAGAAAACAATACAAAAGATGCACAAAAAGCAAAGGTTGACCAACTATCCCCCCCAAACCTCTTATCAAAATTCAGCCACCCCCTAGCCATACATGTCGTCCACATACATGCACTAAAGGCTAGGAAAATTTTCCAAAGCATCATCCTAAAGTCTAGCCTTATGTCTCCCCAACCTTCCTTAACCTTAAGAATCTTATCCCCAAATTCGTGCTTTCCTTAAACCAAAATTCAACTTACCAAAAGATGAAAGTCCAACCTATCATAAACATAGGTTGACCGTCCATAAATGCTATGATGAAATAAAAATCCTCAAAATGCTTTCCTTGATACTCGAACCACTAACCTCAAGCACCCTTTCAAGAGCCTTAACCATCTTGCCACTTATTCCTCTTGTGCTTTAATTTAACACCTAAATTATCTTAAGTGTCAAACTCACTTAATCCACTTCATTAAATAAACCATACTAAAAATTATTCTAACTTCCTAAAAAAAAATCAAGTCTTCACAAGACTATGCTAACACAAAAAAAATTCATACCCGAACCACACAGATAATACTCAAATTTTAGGATGTTACATTGAGCATTCCCAACCCAGGGGTAATTTCGTCATTTTCCTATAGGGGTATTTCAGTAATAAATCAGGGTCAATTTGAAAATAGTTTTCAAATTAAAGATATTTCAGAATTAACAAATCTCGGGGGTCATCTTGAAAATTTATTTTTCAAACCAGATGTGTTGTAAAATAAATTTCAGAAATCAGGGTTGTTTCAGTAATTTTGTAAGTCGGGGGTATCCTTGTAAATTTCCAAATCTGGGTATCTCAATATTTTGCAAAATAGAATTTTCTTGATATTTCGTAAAATAGGAATATTTTAGTAAAAGTTGAAGATCATATGAAAATTTAAAACCAAGGGCATTTTGGTAATTTTATCAACTGTGGGTATTTTCAGTAATTTCACAAACCGTAGTATCTTAATATTTTGAAAACTCGAGATTTTGGTATTTTGCAAAGTAAATCATTTTAACAAAAGTTGAGGGTGGTACTGAAATTTTACAATCTGAGGCATTTTTATAATTTTACTGTGGGGTATTTTGTAATTTTGTAAATCGAGAAAAACATCTTTCAAAATCAGATTTAGGTCTTACAACCCAAAGGGTAAATCTTTGGAGATTTTAAAACTAAGAGTTTTTAAAATAATAAGGCTAATCCTTTCGAGTTTTAATAACCGCTTAGCCTATGAACAAGTCCTCTTGGTTAAGGTGAACCAGTAGCTACGCACTGTAGGATTCGAGTAAAGAGGAGGTGAGTCTCAGGATCGCTTAAATACCAAACTCTTCTTCAATACCACTCCTAGACATGCGTACAGGGGTTGCCACACCTTAACTCGGCGACTAACTTCACAGGTTTGTTTAGTAATCTTTAAGTCTTATGCATATGTTTGAGTAAACTAACCCTAGTGGTCCAATAGCCTTAATATTCTAGTCTACGAGCCCAAACAATCCCATAACAATTCATATCAACAAGTCACTTCAAAGTCCGAAGTACTTACCTGGTGGACTTCGGGCCAGAGGTACAGGTGTCATACTAGAGCCCATATTTTCTAAAAGCCCATTCTTGAAACCATTTTTAGACCCAAAACCCTTAAAGTCGAGTTTTGAATCGGGCTCTGATACCAATTTTAACACTCCCAAACCCGGCCCACGAGCTTTGACCGGATCTGGTTGTGTCACTGTGGAAAGACGGTTGAAAATCTTTGTGACTTTAGAATAAAACCTTAAAATTTATTAACTTCTGAAAACCATGTTCATTTAAAATAATATGAAAACTTTAATGTTGTAAAATGTTTGAATTAAAACTTTATTAAACCCATATATATATATATATATATATATAATTTGAATCAATAAGTTGCTAAAAATAAAAACATCTTCACATAGTAATTTAATTAAAACAAGCCACAATTAAAATGATACCAAATATAGTAAAAAGGCCCTTATTACAACCAATACTTAAAGAAAATAATTAATATTAAATTCCATAAAATAATTAAAACATCTTCTTTGGCATGGGCCACCTTGCATCCTCTCCAACCCGGTCCAACTTTACGCATCACCTAAAATGGTTAAGAAAAACTGGGTGAGTCCACAGACTCAGTGCATAATCATTACACATGTTCCACACGTATGGACCTAACCCATACCCACACAGTTCACCTAGCAAGTCATCCACACATGCATCCCAGCCCAACCTACAATCCACCG
This sequence comes from Gossypium rotundifolium, assembly GCA_025506655.1. Lineage (NCBI taxonomy): Eukaryota > Viridiplantae > Streptophyta > Magnoliopsida > Malvales > Malvaceae > Gossypium > Gossypium rotundifolium. Next base: position 150,974,674 of record CP106724.1, read on the forward strand.
TAACACCAACCTTAGCAGACTCCTCGCCAAGGTCAGTGGCTAATCCACCGATCACAACTGAGTGATCCCACATATCTTACCTCGGCAGACCTGCTGCACAAGGCCGTGGCTGAGCCACCGATCACATCGTGATCCCGACAGTAATCTGTCGAAGGTGATGCACTCAGCTATCAATCGCCGAGATAGGCACCTAGCCACACCTCCCTTGATGTAGCACACAGCTAATCATCAAGCGCTAATGTAGCACGAGGCTAACATTAGACCACGTACATCAATGTGTACACCTATCCTTCCTTGGTCACATCCAATCCCCATGCATAAGTGTCAATGCATCATGTCAAGTCAATCATATCGAATGAGTATACATCACATGCTCATTACCATATCATACATACACCATAAGTAAATTTAATAACACAATTTACCAACCTGATAATCGATTACCCCACATATGGGTATCCATCACCTTAGCCTTTAATGTCGGCTATCACACAGCATACACAAGTACACATTAATAAACAATTAACCGAAGAAACAGTGCGATGATTACGCACCTTATCACTTGAAGTTCTAGACCCTCGATCTCAATGCTATCGCTAAACGAGACTACAGCTATCTGTCTAACTTGCTGCTCTGACGCTGGCCCACACCCCGGCGGCCAATCTCGAATCACTGATATAGCTCTTTTCTTGAACTTCCTGGATAGGACTTTCCTTGCTCCCTTGACCGGTACTTGCCTCCATCAACACACTTAATCAGATAAATCGGTTAAACCTCCAAGCCATAAATCCAAATATTGAACCTTTACTAAAAATTGCTTACCAAAACCACTTGAATCCCGGATGCTACTCTAGGCCTCTGCAAGTGCTGACTATACGCCTCCCAAAAGGTCTCTCAGATTAGGCTCGCCTCCCCTACAATCGGCCTTAGCACACTTAAAATAAATCTAGGGCCATTCGGCCAAGACAAGAATCCTTTAAAACAAGGAAAGGCTATCGCACCCTTACCTTGCTAACCACTCCCCTTTTGCTCTAACAAGAATCGGCCACCACAAGAACTAAGGTTCGGCTTCAGGGACTTGTAACCAAAGCGAAGAGAATGAGAGAGTGAATGATTCTGCAATGACTCCTAGATGGAGTTAGAATATCCGGCAAAAGTAACCTTCAGGGGTGATTTTGGCTTAAGCAGAGTTGAAAAGAGAAGTGTGTAGGAAGAGAGAAAATAGATGCACAAACTTTCGATTTTGGCTTCAACAAAATAAAAGGAAAAGAAAGGATGTTTCTTTGACTTACTTTCGGCAAGAGACTAAGGGAAGAAAAGAAATAATTTGGCACAAGGGGAATGGTGAAACAATTTCGGCAAAGGGGAACAAATGGGGAAAAGGGTGGCCAAATGGGTGAGCACCCCCTATTTATACTACTAGCTTTCAGTACCAACCTAACACCATCAACAAAACCGAAAATGCCCTCCCCCCAAGCTCCCCAAAATCGGCCACTAGCTCTCCTCCTCCTAAATCCCAAGATTTCCTCCTAAACTTCCTCCCTTACACTCATTCAAAAAGTTTGAATGAGTCAAACCTTAATCCTACCTTCCTAGTCGAATTCAAAATGGAAGACCAAGTCTTCCTCATCTTTTCAAAGATTCAAAACCACCCAACACCTTACCTCTTTGATGCAAAACAAAGGCCAAAGTGCTACCCTTGCGCTCGAGCATGAGACCCTTAGCACCCTTGAGGCGCCACCTTCCAAAGCCCCAAGTAGCGCCTCCATGCCACTCTACCAAAGAGATTCTTGTGCCTTAACCTCCCAAATATTTCTCTTAAGACCCCAATAGCCAAGCTCCCCTTCTTACCACTAAAAACCGAAAATTTCTTAAGGCCTCTCTCACCTTCTAGGCTTCTCCAAACCCCTCAAAACTCATCCAACTTCACCATAAACCTACCATCACTTGAGTTATGCCCTAAATGCATAACCCCTAGAACCAGGGTGTAACACAAAATAATCCAAAAACATAATTTAAAGGCCTTATTACAAACCCAAATAAAAACCAAAATTTAAAGTAATACCCAAAGCAAAGTCTATGTAAAATCGAGTGTGTTTAATGCATGGACACCTCGAGTCCATTCGGCTCCACATCCGCGATCTACGAATCACCTGAAAAGATAAGGGAGAAGGTGAGTCACCCGAAATCGATGCATAATCCCTCCCTAGTTAATGCAACATGCTTACACACAAGTCATAACCAAGCAATATATCATGCACCCAAACCTAGCCATCCATAACTCCGTTTCTACCCCGTGTGGTACCAAACCACTAGTGGTGCCAAACCACTGGTGACCCAAAGTCACGATATACAATAGTAATGTGGTGCCAAACCACTGGTGACCCAAAGTGACGATTAATCCATCTGTGAGGCCAACCCATGTTGTGATACCAAATCACTGGCGACAATCCCGTAATATCAAATGTAGGGCCAACCCATTGTGGTGCTAAGCCACTGGGACGAGTCGCTATGAGTTGCCAAACCTCTGGTGACTCAAAGTCACGAAATCAACTGTGGTATCAAACCACTAGAGGTGCCAAACCTCTGGTGTCCCAAAGACACGGATATCAAATCTTCCCCCTCCTCTCATATCACCCATGACAATACAATATTTATGCAAATCATGCCATCATGCTTTAATATGAAACATACAGTAATAATATCATAGATTATAGTATTAAACACCATATAGAAAAATCATATCGAAACGGACTTACCCGAGTCCTTGCTCATACCCATTAAGGTATCATATCAAGATCTACACAGTTTTCCGGCTTTTAACATATTCAGGTTATTAACATATTTACTAAGTTATGAAGTGTGTAAGTTACACACCTGTACTAACGCAAACGCTAAATCCCGAAAACCCAATCTACCACACTAGATCTCATTGTCCTACATTCGGCCCACACTAAGGTTAATAACATATGCCATTCGGCTTTTCAACAACTTAAAGAATGATGAACCAACATAGATATCCTTACCACTTGACCTACCAAATTCGATTGTCAGAGAATAGAGGGCTTATATCGACTGTTTCCAAAATCCCAGAGAACCTAGGAGAAATCGATTCCTATAGATGGTTAGCAAAACACCCACAAATGCTGAAGTTTGACTTTTGTCTACACATGTCGACAGAGAAAAAGAGAAAGTGAGAATGAAGTTTCGGTCAAGAACCCTTACCCCTTTTCAAAACCGATTAGAGAAAAACCAAAAGAGATCCACCCTTGTTTGATATTCGGCCAAGATAACACTAGGAGAAAGAAAGAAAAATTCAGCTATGGTTGATGGAAACAAACAAATAGGATTTGGCTAGAGTGGAGAAAGAAAAAGGAAAAGAAAAGTGAAAATAGGAGAGGGAGGATTCAGCAATAGAAGAAAGAAGAGAATGGAGAGAAGAAAATAAAATAGAATGGGAGAGGGATGCTTTCGGCTTTGAGCAAAAATGGAAGAAAGAAAAAGAGAGTTGGGGAAGAGGAAGATTCGGCCAAACACTAGAGAAGAAGAAAAAGAAATAAGCCTATAGAAATTTAGAGGAACATTCGGCTAGGTACTCTCAAAAGGATTTGATAGGTGCAAAAATAAAAAGGTATTTCAGCTTTTGATTCACTAGATGCACAAGGACCTTCACTAGCCAAAAATGCACAACTAGGTGCCTAAGGAAATTCAGCATTCTCCTCTCCTTAGCTTCCCAAACCGAACACTCCTCTGCCAACAAGAGTTCAAAATTCAACCACTTTCTCAAAATCCTCCTGGCCACTAATTCAAATGAATTTGAATTCCACAAGTTCCTAAATTTTCTCCTTGCCACCCATTTAAATTATTTTGACTTATTCCATGCTTATATGATAGAGTTTGTGCTGAGCACAACTCTCCCCCCTTGGCGTCAAAATGGTTAGCAGAAAATGGAATTTCTGCTGCTCGATTCTCAGTTCTCCCACCTACCTGTGGCGTCATTCTCTAGACACCTTAGTGGCGCCTCCTTTGCCACTTCACCAAGGTAGTTCTTATGCTTAACTTCCCCACGAAATATACTTAACCCCTAGCTCCTTCAACTCCCTTTAACTAACACTTAAAAAAACAAAATTTTTCCTATAGCTCAGGCCTATCTTTGGCTTATAACTAGCCTCTAGAACACCTCAAACAACAACACAATAACCACACACATGCAAAGAAGTTCAAACACAATAACCCCTACTTAAGGATGTTACAGTTGATTTCATTACTATTATTAACTACTTCTCTTATTTATTTTTCGTTTCTATTTTTATTTCTAAGATTTTTTAAACTAAATCAAAAAAGGAGAAAAGGAAAACTTACCTGAACCCTGGGTACGTCATTGGAGTCTCTTCTCCATCATCGGAGCCAAAATCGAAAGCAAAAGGGGGTTTCTTCTCTTGGGTTTTCGAAACAAAAGGGCTAGCCTTCGAACGGGGATAAAAACCCATCTCCAGTGTCATTGGCCACCGGACATGGTGGTGGTGCGACGATCAGCCGGAGAACCCCTTTTCATCGGGGAAGACAAAAGGGAGAGGGGAGAAGCTTTAATGTTTTTTTTTCTTTCTGAACTTAGATTGAAATAAAACAAAGTAAGAGGGGTTTTAAAGTATGAAGAAAACGGTCCAAAGGGTGACCTGCGCATTCTAAACGGATATTTGTGCAAATGGTCCCTCTCTTTCGTAGCACCGTTCGACTAAGCCCTATTTTTTGTCTTTTTGTTCTTTTAAATTTGGCCCTCAGGTTTCATTTTGTTTTCGATTTGGTCCCCTTGAAGCACAGCGCATAAAGGCCTGGGATATTTTCCCATACGGTCCTTGTTGGTTTCCGCGCGTTACACTCTAGCCCTTGTCAGCATTCTTTTATTATTTAAATTATACCTTTTAATTTCATTTTAATGACGATTAAGTCCTTTTATTTTAACTCTTTATTTATTTGTTCTTTTATTTATTTAATGGTTTAGTTATTTATTATTTTATTCGCTTGTTTATTCGCTTATCTTGCTATTGGTATTGTTCATTTTTTTATTCTCATATATTGTTGCTTATTATTCTTTTTTTTTATTATACTTTTCTTATTTTTACTACCCTATTTATTATTATTTTATTATTACATATCTATTTGTTTATTTCTTACTCCTTTTTTAGCAAATCTAAAATAGTGTATATATATATATATATATATCTATCTTTACCTCTTGCTTTCGTTATTCGCTATTCGTTATTCGTTATTCTTATTATTCTTACTATTGTTTTTAATATTATTATTACTATTATTATTGTTTTATTATTATTACTTTTGTTATTTTTATTTTTACTACTATTAGGATTATTATTATTATTTATTATCATTATTATTCGCTTATCAACATATTTTCATTATATTTTATTATTATTATTATTATTATTATTATTATTATTATTATTATTCTATTATTTTTAAACTATTGTACATATCTATTTGTTTAGTGATTTATCATTTTTACTTATTATTATTGTTTGATTAGTTTTACTTTATTTATGCGTTTATACTATTATTGTTGCCATCATTTTTATTCTATTATACATATTGGCATTAAAATTCATTTCCCATTTTACTACGATCATATCATATTTTATCTGATTTTTAAAATAAGAGAATACTCTGCGTTCTAAAGTTCGAAGGAAATCGCGCCCTAATTTATTGGTTTTCGATTTTCCTCATCGATTTTAAAGAACGTGTTATTTTCTTTTTTAAAACAAATATATAAAAACTTATTCTCGAAAATTCAAGATTGTCGTGTCCTAACTCACTAGATGTAACCTTTTATTATCTCGGGATAAGAATTTCTTAAAAATAAAGGCAATATTTCGTGTTTTGGAAATCCGAGGAATCGTGCTCAATCGTGCTGGGTTTTGATTTTTTTGGTTTGTCCGAATAGTGGAATACCCTTTTTAAAATTACAATGTGTGAATTTTGGAAATCATGAAATGATATTGGTATCGAGGGTTGAAACATCGTGTCCTATCGTGCTAGATGTGATATTTCATCTTTTCGGAACAAGAGAATTTCGATATCCAATTCGAATTATCCAAACATTTCCTAAAGGATTTGTATTTTAAAATCTTTTCAAATTTTCGACATTAAGGCATTAATTAATCAATTAGATACCAATTTTGGGCGTATCGAGGGTGCTAACCCTTCCTCGTACGTAACCGACTCCCGAATTCATTTTTTGAGTTTCGTAGATTGAAATTGTTTTGATAAATCAAACTGTTTATTAAAAACAACTATTTTACGAGGTGACCCGATCACACCTCCTCAAAAATGATAGGTGGCGACTCCCATTTTATTTTCATTTTCAAACCCAAAGTCGACCCGTTTTACAAAAAAATGGTTTCGACAGCTTGGCGACTCCACTGGGGAGTGGTTGAGAGTCAGGCCATAAATTGATTAATTTTTTTTCCTTTTGATTGAAAACTTGAAAAAGTGTTTTGTCATGTTTCTTTTAAAGCATTTGTTTATGCTATAACTGCAATAATGTCAAGTCTTATAATAGTTGCATTTGCATTACATGACCGTTGTGGTTACGCCTTTAAGTGGGAGTGAGAAACTATGCCTTCGTGAGGTTTTCACCTCCGCATGGGCTAGTGGACTGCTTCCGAGATACATCTGTACTTGTGTGCTTCGTGAGATTTTCATCTCCGCATGGCCATAAGGAAATATATTCCCCTGAACCGAACTCGATCCATATGAGCCTATAATGGGTGAGGATTGAGGAATCTACCGGTTTAGGTACCCATTCTTTAGAATCAAGCCACATATAGTGAACCCTAAAAGCTCACCGTAAATAGAGCCACACCAAACCCTAGTAGTCACCCGGTCAGGTGTTCTATGTTGTTTTTTTCTCTGGCACTAATGTGTTTTATTTTTTTTTTTTTGATTGCATTGTATTCATTCCATACATTTGCATTACATTTCATTCATGTAGCATTACATCACATGCATTAGATTTCATGAGAAGACCCTGATTGGTTGAAGTTATTTGAGTTAACTCAAGACCTAAGAAACCAAACATCCCTACCAGAATCGAACCAAGACGAAAGATATGGATCAGAGATTAGAGAAGCTTCAACAACTCCAAAGGGAGATGCAGGATAAACTGCAGCTGCAATTGCAAGAGCAGCTTACTAAGATCCAGCAGGATATGATGGATAAAATGATGGAATCGCAGGGAAATATGATAACTCAGATAACATAGCTATTGAAGGGGCATATGGATAAAGGAAAGAGCTCCATGGCTAATGTTGATGGGAATACTAAGTATCATCAATATTCCCTTGATTATACTCTACCATAAGTGCAAGCACTACCGGAAGTGACTGTACAAAGGCCATCTGTCACGATCAGGCCTCAACAATTCCAATTTGATGCTCCGGTAAACCTCCAAACTAGCTTAGGTTTAGGAGATAATCCAATCATTACTAATGTCCCTGATTTGGATGAAATAGCTGAAGGAGAGAGGACAAAAGTAGAATTGCCAAAATAGCTACAAGACAGATATAAACGGTTGGAAGAGAAGTTTAAAATGATTAAAAGTGCTGATAACTGTTACGGAATTGACGCCAAAGATTTAAGCTTGGTCCCAGACCTGGTGCTTCCATACAAGTTCAAAATGCCTGAATTTGATAAGTATAATGGGACAAGTTGCCCCGAGGCTCATATTACTATGTTTTGTAGAAGAATGACGGGGTACATTAATAATAACCAACTGTTAATCCATTACTTCCAGGACAGTCTGACGGGAGTAGCATCTAAATGGTACAATCAGTTGAGCCGTATCGAAATTGGTTTTTGGAGGGATTTAGCCCAAGCATTCATGAAACAGTACAGTCATGTGGTAGACATGACTCCCGATAGAATTACTCTTCAAAACATGGAAAAAAGGGTGAATAAAAGTTTTAGGCAGTATGTACAGCGGTAGAGAGAGGTTGCCATCCAGGTTCAGCCACCACTCTTGGAGAAAGAGACCACAATGCTCTTTATTAATATGCTGAAGGCCCCATTTATCACTCATATGTTAGGGAGCGCCACAAAGAGCTTCGCAGACATCGTAATGACTGGAGAAATGATTGAGAATGCCATAAAGAGTGGAAAGATAGATGCTGGAGAAAGTGCCAAAAGATCAACATTAAGAAATGGAGAAAATAAAGTGAACAGCTTAAGCAAGCGTCCCAAATTAGTCACTATAGGTCAATCGAGGGCTATGATAACTGGTCATCAGGGCTCATCAAGACGAGAATCTAGTGCAAAGCAACTCTAGTTTACACCAATTTCGATGACATATAGGGAGTTGTATCAAAGCCTATTTGATGCACATAAGGTGGCTCCTCATTACCCAAAACAGATGCAACCTCCATATCCAAAATGGTATGACCTAAATGCCCAGTGCGAGTACCACGCAGGGGTCACAGGGCATTCGATAGAAAATTGTCTTGCTTTCAAAAAATTGGTGGAAAAATTCATCGGCATAGGTATTGTGAAATTAGATGATACGCCAAATGCAGAAATATGAACCTGGGAGTGTTTTGAGCAATAGGACTGTGGAAGAGATCCTTGTATTTTCGGAGTGAATCTAGAGCAATATTCAAAACATTCTTGTTGCTTTAAGCCTAGAAGCAACAAGAATCTTTTTTGTGAAATAGGCTTGTGTCCAGAATTCTTATTTCAATAAGATGTATCTTTTAAGCAAATATCTTTTATTCTTTACATTTCATACTATACATTTTTTGGTTTTTAGAATATTCTTTCATTTTATTCATAACCATACCATACAAATAATCGTTCTCGGAATCATTTTTTGGAATTTACATTCGTACCCACAATGGGTCCCCAGATATCAATGACATGGGCGACGCTGTTACGGACTCCCCTTTTGAATGAAATACGGGTCTAAGGGATCTCAAGACTTTGAAGATGACAGAAACTATAACATACTGGATGAAAAATAGATCCTACGTCACGAGCCAAGGAAGGAGATGAAGATCAAAGCCTAGCTCAATGCAGAAATAAGATTTCCTACATGTGGGCATGGATGTTATCAAGTCAGTCTCATCGAAAGTTTCTGGCCAACATCGATTCATTTTTGTAGATGTCGGCTACTTTATTAAGATGAAAAAAGTCGCTTCATATGCCAATATTACAAAGTTGATAGTCATCAGAACAAAAAAAAAAAGAAGAAAGAAAAAGAATACTAACAAAAAAAGGGGTCAAAAAGATCACATTTAACCGCACAATGTCAAAAGTTTGTGGTATGTTCAAAGTCAGATGCCACATCACAGTAAAGGCAGCCAAAAGAAAAATAAAAGATCAAAAAAGATCGAGACTGGTAAATATTTGCATACAAAGTTACTATTTACCCTCTATGCTTATGAAACATTAGTCAGGACTCTCACCGGGACAACGCCTTTCTCATTGAAGTTGAGGTTCCTTCTCTTCGAGTCTTTTCAGAGATGACGTTGGATCTAATTTCAAAATGATCAAGTAAACTTGATTGAAGGAAAGAGATGGAAAGGTATCCCAGATTATGACGAAAAGGTTCACCCTAGAGAATTTCAGGAAGAAGACCTAGTTTTGAAAAGGACATTTCCCATATAGAAAGACTTCAGAAGAAAGTGGATGCCCAACTGGGAAGGACCTTATGCAACAAAAAAGGCCTATTCTGGGAAAGCAGGGATATTGACAGAGATGGATAGCAAGGACTTGTCCAATCTGGTGAATTTAGATTCAATAAAAAGTTTTCTAAAGAAAAAACAAAAAAAAAAGAGAAAAAGAAGAAAGAAAAAAGAAGAAAGAAAAAGGAGAGGCCAAGGCGAAAACTCGCAAAGGGCACTTTGAGACCAAAGGGGATTTGAGTTGAAAACCCAAAAGGGCGGCTCAAATTTTGATCAAGAATGGGGCATACAGTAGTCTTGCTATGCTTGAATTAATGATGAAGAAGTATGCTATGTTTGGGGGCATTGACAAAGTACTTCAGATCCCTAAACACATATCGAGCTTAAAATGGTCCTCAAGAAGTTTGAACAGAGAAGGTCAGGCTGCGATATCTGGGGCACCTAGTTTCCACTTTATCCGTTTTAAATTTTTTATTTGTGATTATATTATTCTTTTCAAAATATGTTCACAATAAAATTTCCTTCTTGATTGCAATTGTTATCTTGGCTTAGCTTATTTCTTTCGAGCTATGCTCCTGATTAATTTCCTTCTTGTCCATGGTTATGATCTTTTTCAGGAATTTCGCATTGAAATAACGATTAATGGACTAATAATATCTTCATAAAATGAGTTTCGCATATTACTCTGGAAATTTCTGAATAATACAATAACTTGAAATAGGACTATTGTTTAAAACTCACCAAGTTTAAGGAAGAGTCTAAATTGAGGCTATCTCATTGGATTTTCTGTCAAAAATAGTTGGTGATACGATCTCGACGAAAATGAGCAATGTTAACCCAAGTGTAAAAGGGGAACCATTCGCAAGAAAAATGATATTCTGCATCCATACGAGCATCATGCATCTGGTTGGGTCACCCGAGGAGTGATCAGTTGATGAAACAAGCTAATGGGCCCTATAACCCCGGGTTATAATGGAGTAGATAGGATATAATACAGATTTCATACCTTTGAATAGCAATGTGATGGATTGAAGAAGAAACAAATCCTACATTTCAAGGTCGCAGTGGGATAGATGGGAAGAGATTCAGATCCTATACCCCTAAGTCATAAAGAGATGAACCCTAAAGTTACAGCGGGGCAAATCTGTTGAACAGTTATAATTGTTTCCTCAATTTTTCTGTCGAGAATACCAGTCGAACAAGATGGCAGCATAATACGTCAGCGATAGAGCCCTAATAAACGATGAGCGATGACAACTTTAAACTTTTAAACAGGGATCATTCTCATGAAATTCTGCATTCATGCCAAACACATTTAATTAGAAGCATTAGATTCATTCTGATCATTGCATCCTAATATTTGTAAAAAAATCATTCTCATGACATTCTGCATTTATACAAATGTCATCCATAAGACATTTATTTAGGGGCATTAGATTCATTCCGATCATTGCAACCCTAAGCTTTTAAAGAGGGGATGCTTCTCAATTCTGCATTCATGCAAAACACATTTATTTAGGAGCATTTGATTCATTCCGATCATTGTATCCTAATCATTGTAAGAAATCATTCTCATGACATTCTGCATTCATACAAATGTCACCCATAAGACAAATCTATTTAGGGGCATTTGTTTCATTCCGATCATTGCATCCTAATATTTGTAAGAAATCATTCTCATGACATTCGGCATTCATACAAATGTCATCCATGAGACACATCTATTTAGGGGCATTTGATTCATTCTGATCATTGCATCCTAATCTTTGTAAAAAGAAAATTCTCATGACATTCTACGTTCATACAAATGTCATCCATGAGACACATCTATTTAGGGGCATTAGATTCATCCTGATCATTGCATCCTAATCATTTTGCATAAGCATAAACACAAAACTGATTTTACAGGACAGGTCCTGTAGAGGACGTTGTCGCAACACTGGTGAATTCGAAGATCTTGCTTTCCTGAGTGAAACGGATCGAAGATGGCAAATCTGGCAATCCTGAAGTCGCAGGAGCAAATCGAAGCCATACAAGTCTTATTTCCTCGAAGTTCCAGTGGAGTAAGTTGAAATTGTAAATCCCTTCTCCCTGAGTTTACAACGAGGATCAAACTTTATTTTTGAGAAGTTTCAGTAAGAAGATTGAAATTACAAATCTCTTCTTTCTGAATTCTTATTTCCTCGAAGTTCCAGCGGATTAGATTGAAATTACAAATCCCTCCTCCCTGAGTTTACAACGAGGACCAAACTTTATTTCCGAGAAGTTTCAGTAAGAAGATTGAAATTATGAATCTCTTCTCTCTGAATTTCTATCACCTCAAAGTTCCAGTGGAGTAGGTTGAAACTACAAATCCCTCCTCCCTGAGTTTACAACGAGGATCAAACTTTATTTTCTTGAAGTTTCAGTAAGACGATTGAAATTACAAATCTCTTCTCTCTGAATTTCTATCACCTCAAAGTTCCAGTGGAGTAGGTTGAAATTACAAATCCCTCCTCCTTGAGTTTACAACGAGGATCAAACTTTATTTCCTGGAAGTTTTAGTAAGAAGATTGAAATTATGAATCTCTTCTCTCTGAATTTCTATCATCTCAAAGTTCTGGTGGAGTAGATTGAAATTACAAATCCCTCCTCCCTGAGTTAACAATGAGGATAAATTCTTTGAAGTTTTAGTAGAGAAGATGGAGATTACGAATCTCTTCTCCCTAAATTCTTATTTCCTCGAAGTTCCCGTAGAGTAGGTTGAGATTACAAATCCCGTCTCCTTGAGTTAACAATGAGGATAAATTCTTATTTCTTTGAAGTTTCAGTAGAGAAGATGGAGATTACGAATCTCTTCTCCACGAATTCTTATCCTGAAGTCATAGTGGAGCAAGTTAGAGAAAAACAAATCTTATTCCCTCAAAGTTGTAACAGGAGCAAATTGGAGCTACAGGTCCTATCTCTCTGAAGTAGCGGTGGAGTGGATCAAAGCAACAAAATGCAGTGGATTGAAATGAGGCTACCTAAAGAATAGAAGCGTCAAAAGAGGTCAAGACTCAGTAGGTCCTGACAAAATTGGCCCTTTTAAAGTCTTTGCTCCATTCTCGTTACACGACAATGAGCAAAGAGGGGCAGCTGTACAGGCCCATTTTTGCTCGGCCCACTAGAAACAATATACCCAAAAATAAGTCCAATTTCCAAACAGACCCAAAACTCGGCGCCCAATAATAAAAACCCAATTATAGCCAAACTAAAATAGGCCCAAAATGGCTCAAAATCTAAACCAATTTTTAGCAAAGAAAAACCTAGTAGCCGCATGTCCTCTGACATCCGTACGCCACCGCCCAGCCCCCATGTGTGCCTCAGCGCTCACCATGCCCAAGGCCTGGCTCCTCCACTTGCTCTACCACGCTTTCGTACCTAAGAATGAAGCAACAACACGCAAGAACAGAGAAACCAACAGAAGCAAAGATGAAAAAGAAAAAGGCAAACAAAAAGCAGTAGCACATATGTATTCGGCTATAAAAGCTAAGAAAAAACATTGTAAAGGGGGGATTTTTCTGAATTCAAAAGGGGAAAAAACATTCAGAAATTGAAAACCAAACACAAATTTTAGAAGGTTGATTTCATTACTGTTATTAACTACTACTCTTATTTATTTTTCGTTTCTATTTTTATTTTTAAGATTTTTTAAACTAAATCGAAAAAGGAGAAAAGGAAAACTTACCTGAACCCCGGGCACGTCGTTCGAGTCTCCTCTCCGTCGTCGGAGCCAAAATCGAAAGCAAAAAGGGGGGTTTCTTCTCTTGGGTTTTCGAAACAAAAGGGCTAGCCTTCAAACGGGGATAAAAGCCCATCTCCACGCGTCGTTGGCCATCGGACATGGTGGTGGTACGACGATCGGCAGGAGAACCCCTTTTCATCGGGGAAGACGAAAAGGAGAGGGGAAAAGCTTTAACGTTTTTTTTTTCTTTCTGAACTTAGATTGAAATAAAACAGAGTAAGAGGGGTTTTAAAGTATGAAGAAAACGGTCCAAAGGGTGACCTGCGCATTCTAAAAGGATATTTATGCAAATGGTCCCTCTCTTTCGTAGCACCGTTCGACTAAGCCCTATTTTTTGTCTTTTTGTTCTTTTAAATTTGGCCCTCAGGTTTCATTTTGTTTTCGATTTGGTCCCCTTAAAGCATAGCGCATCAAGGCTTGGGATATTTTCCCATGCGGTCTTTGTTGGTTTCCGCGCGTTACACTCTGGCCCTAGTCAGCATTATTTTATTATTTAAATTATACCTTTTAATTTCATTTTAACGACGATTAAGTCCTTTTATTTTAACTCTTTATTTATTTATTCATTTATTTATTTAATGGTTTAGTTCTTTATTATTTTATTCGCTTGTTTATTCGCTTATCTTCTTTGTTGGTATTGTTCATTTATTTATTTTTTTATTCCCATATATTGTTGCTTATTATATATATATATATATACCTATTTTCTACTATTTTTTATTATTACATATCTATTTGTTATTCTTATTCTTATTATTCTTACTATTATTTTTTAATATTATTATTACTATTATTATTGTTTTTATTATTATTACATTTGTTATTTTTATTTTTACTACTATTAGGATTATTACTATTATTTATTATCATTATTATTCGCTTATTAACGTATTTTCATTATATTTTTATTATTTCATATTTTGTTATTATTATTATTCTATTATTTTTAAACTATTGTTCATAGTATTTCTTTATCGATTTGCTATAGGCTTATATTTTTGTTATTATTTATTTGCTATAGACTTATGTTTTTGCAATCATTTTCTTTTACTCTATTTATTTGTCTAGTGATTTACCATTTTTACTTATTATTATTGTTTGATTAGTTTTTACTTTATTTGTGCCTTTATACTATTAGTGTTGCCATCATTTTTATTCTATTATACATATTGGCATTAAAATTCATTTCCCATTTTACTACGATCATATCATATTTATCTGATTTTTAAAATAAGAGAATACTCTGTGTTCTAAAGGTCGAAGGAAATCGCGGCCTAATTTATTGGTTTTCGATTTTTCTCATCGATTCTAAAGAACGTATTATTTTCTTTTTTAAAACAAATATATAAAAACTTATTCTCGAAAATTTAAGATTGTCGTGTCCTAACTCACTAGATGTGACGTTTTATTATCTCGGGATAAGAATTTCTTAAAAATAAAGGCAATATTTCGAATTTTGGAAATCCGAGGAATCGTGCCCAATCGTGCTGGGTTTCGATTTTTTTGGTTTGTCCGAATAGTGGAATACCCTTTTTAAAATTACAATGTGTGAATTTTGGAAATCATGAAATGATATTGGTATCGAGGGTTGAAACATCGTGTCCTATCGTGCTAGATGTGATATTTCATCTTTTCGGAACAAGAGAATTTCGATATCCAAATCGAATTATCCAAACATTTCCTAAAGGATTTGTATTTTAAAATCTTTTCAAATTTTCGACATTAAGACATTAATTAATCAATTAGATACCAATTTTGGGCGTATCGAGGGTGCTAACCCTTCCTCGTACGTAACCGACTCCCGAATTCATTTTCTGAGTTTCGTAGATCAAAATTGTTGTTTTGATAAATCAAACTGTTTATTAAAAATAACTGTTTTACGAGGTGACCCGATCACACCTCCTCAAAAAGGATAGATGGCGACTCCCGTTTTATTTTCGTTTTCAAACCCAAAATCAACCCGTTTTACAAAAAAAATGGTTTCGACAAATATAAAAAATTAATATTATCAAAAGTTGTATCTTAATTAGCATAACTTTCCTAAAAAATTCGAAATGAAGAAACATAATTTTATATAAAAATGTATTTTGTTATGAAAGACATACCTTCTGAAAGAATGTATATACCTAAAGATACATATTTTGATGTACAACCGTTAAGTGCGTTTATAAAACTCAATTTATACCATTTCCACTACTTTAATTTCGTAGTTTATGGCTCGTTACATGATAAAAGCAAACTTAAAAGTGTAACGCCTCAAGTCTAATTTTAATCATCTAATGGCCAAAAAAAATTAATCATCTTAATTTTATTAAAAGTTGTAACGCCTCAAGTCTAATTTTAATCATCTAATGGCCAAAAAAAATTAAATCATTTTAATTTTATTACTTTCACCTCAACTTTCTACCAGAAAATCCATAAATCATGTAGATTAATCCAACTCCAAGATGGTTCATGCATAAACAGCTTCAGAAAGCCAAGGATAAAATTCATTCTAAGTGAGTTCTTTTGCCTTGATTTTCAATTAACAGGCACAGGCAGGCTCATATTTTCATCAAAATCCCCATGATCAATATGCTTGAGTCAGGCACAAGCATTGGCAACGTGCGTGTGCCACATATGCATTCTCCCACAGTTAAGTTCCAGATTCTTCAGTCAGGCTCACTCTTTCCACTAAATGCTTGGCTCATCAGTTTTGGTTTTTTGGCACTGCAATCATATATGATATCATGATTCATTGATGAAGGAGGAGACTGATCAGAGAAACATTTTCAGAGCGTTTATTTTTAAACAAAATCTCGAATTAGTCTCCATTTCATTATCACACAAAGAACAGAATGCAATTTTCTCTCAAATCACATTACACGAGGAATGTACGAAAACAAACAAACCATAAAGAACAAAAAATAAAGCACCCCAATCTAAGAGAATGCAAACGGAAAATACTGTTGTTTGTTATATCAAAAGCACAGTGATTAAAGCACAATTACAAGAGTTAAGAACCCCATCAGAGGCCAAGGGGATTCCCATAAATCTTGATGCACCAAACCAACCAAGGAATCAGCAGCAGGACAAATGCAAACTCCCCATACAAGCAACCAGCATCCGATCTCCGCCTATCACCCATCGCGCCCCCCAGCGGCTGAAACATTGCTGGTGGAGGCGGCGACGGCGGCGGAAGCGCTGGGGCAAGGCCATGAACAAGGCCAGGGTCACCACCGTAGACAGTGTAGTTGAGGAGCGAGGCAATGCCGTGGACAGCAATGGCTGATGTGAGGTAAAGATCGGGGTGGGAAATCTGAGAGGCATCAAGAGTGAAGTTGGAGTGGGAAGAGTTGGTTATGAGGAGGGTTTTGGAAGGAAGCAAAGTCGGTAAGCGAGAGAAAGGCTTGAAGAGGGTGAGTTGAGAGAAAGTGAGGCGTTGCGGGACGATGTGGTAAGAGATGATGAGAGGGTCAAAGGCGGTGGCGGAGGCAGCGGCGGCAGTGGTGGAAGAAGTTGGAACAGGGACAGGAAATGGGAAAAGGGAATCATCGGAAGGGACGAAAAGGGTAGCTGAAAGTGGAAGCATGAAGAAATGGGAGGCGGAAAGCATGTTTGCCCAGTTATTGAAGTCCCCAGCACCAACGAGAGCGTCGATTATGTTATTAAGTTGATGCTGATGCAACGGAGGAGGAGAAGGTGGTGATGGCGGTGGACGACGCCGGCGGTGATGATTGGCAGAAAAAGCGGAAATGGGAAGCAGCAGAAAGAGAAAGAAGAGGGAGTGTTTAATCATTACTGAAGAATCATTAGAGAAAGAAAGACGAATAGCAATCGATACTTTTATGGAATAATAACACTAATAGTACTAACTGCCACCTTCATTCCTAACAAACTCTTCCCGCCATAAACTCTTCATGCCATTGTGGCATTATTGTAGTTAACTCATAATCTTGGGGGCATTCTACCTTTTAACTTAAATATGTCCATGGGATCTGCCTACCTGCCTCGGGGCTGGATCTCGGCACAACTGTTTATAAATAGGGCTTTGGTCGAGTTTATCTCAATGGGCTAAAGTAGGTTTATCAATTTTGCGTACCAAATTTCTTTAAGTTGAATTAAGTTAATTTGATTCTTTAAACTTTTGAATAATTTTTTAATTTTTTTTTTGTTAAATTTAAATTTGTTGAGGTGAAAATTGATTGGTTGAGGAATTAGTCTATTCACTCTGTTTAGGATAGACTGAAGAGTCATGGCTAGATTAGGGAGAAAAATGGGTTATGTAATGCTCCAAATTTCAATATAGTATGTGGAAGTATTCCAGGATTGATCACAGTAAGAAATTGATAAAATTTGGAGAACGAGTAAAATCGATATTGGAGTTATAATTTAAAGAAAATAATTATAGAACCAAAAATGTGACAAATAGGACTATATTGCAAATTGTAACATTCCAAAATTTCTGGCCGGACATGTGGCACTATTCCGATAATGGATATAGTGAATGTTCAAGAAAATTGGAAAATTTACGAGATAAAATAATTACTATGAAAACAAAGTGATTTTGGATATGAGAATAAATGAAAAGAATTTTAGAAATGAAAAGGTGATAAAAGGAATAAATCGTAAAAGTTTGAAAAGTTTGAGGACTATAATGCAAATTCAACCAAAAGGAAAATAAGATTTTTTTTTTATTTCCTATTTGACATGAGGATAAATTGAAATATGAATTGGGACGGTGAAAACCACTTTAGGGACTAAACTGAAAAGATTACGAAGTACAGAGACAACATTGTAAATTTCTCAATTTTACTACCGGAAAGGAAAAAGATGTAATTTTTATCATCTATGGATGTGTATTAAATATTAAATGTGAATTTTTAGATTTTTGATTGATAATTTCCTATTATGAAAAAGAAATTGTGCAAATAGTCACAATGAGGTAAAATTGTAAATTTGATATAAAAAAGGGTAATTTGATCATTTCTCAAGCATTTCACTATGAAAATATTATTTGAATAATATATTCGATATATTGAATTTATTAGTACTATTGGATCATATTATATGGAAATTGGGCTTCAATTAATGAGCTTGGGCTTAAAATTATCGTATATAAGCTTGGGACCCATTTATATGATTTTTAAAATAAAGAGAAGAAAAATGAACCCCTCATAAGCTCTCCCTTGATGTTGTTGACCAACCTTCTTCCCTAAGCAGGTCCTTTCTTTTTCTTCATTTTTCATGTTTTTCTTGAAATTTTCTAGAATCCCAACACTCAACCTTAAATTTAGTTGAAATCACTTAAAAATCAACCTTGTTGCATGGATTCCACCATCATTCCCACCATTTTTCTAGGATCTATATGGTTTTAGTGAGAGAACTTGAAGCTTGAGAGAGAAATCTTTAAAAAGGTAAATAATAATGGTTTTCACTCTCACAGCTAATTGAATTTAGTTGTTTTGAGAAAGTTTAGAAAAAAATATATGCTAATTTTTGGATTATATTTTTGTATATGGTAAATGGTAAAATGATGAAAAATGAAATTTCAAGCTTAATGGGAGTAGGATGCAGGTTTATGGAAGCATAGCTTTGTGTTTAGAGCAACCAAAAGGCAAGTACCTACGATACTCTTATTTATCTCATGTCAAAGTTTAAATAATAGATCATATTTATATAATAAATAGTGAATAATTAAATAGTGAATACATGTAAACTCCCATGTCTTAAAAGTGATGAAATTAATTATCATTAAGTTGCCTTATACTTGAAAGGGACATGACATTAGTTTAAGAGGTGAGTTGGCAAACGAGCACGTTCGAGTCGGTTCAAATTGGGCTTACTTCGAACTCAAATTTTTCAAGCTTAGATCAGCTTGGGCTCAGGCTTTCTCATGCTTGGATTTTCTCAAGCTTGGATCTGTTATGTTCTTAGATTTTCTTAGGCTCTGGCCCTTTCGGACTAGGATTTTTTCAAGCACGAATTCTTTTGGATACAAGTTATTGAGTTGGGAGGTGGTCGTGCCCTGGTACGTGTCTGTAACACATTGATTTGGTGAACCGGGTTGGATGGGTTAAATCACAAAACAAACTGTATTGCTAATGCATCCTAAGAAGTAATTGATATAGTAGGTAGTCCAAAAAACCAAGTACGTGCTCTTCCCTCTAAGGAATAAGGAAATAATTGCATCTTTAAGGCATCATTAGGAACGCCTTGTTGATTAAAGAAAGCACAGATCAATAAAAAGGATTTAAGATGTTTTCTCGCATCTTCATGTGGCAGTCCAGCATATTGTCCATTAGAATTCAGCATTTGAAACATTACTGTCTTGAGTTCGAAATTCCCAGCTTGGATTGCTGGCCTAACAACTCCTGGTTGCAAATCATCCAAGACAGGTACTACAAAATCTCGTATAGTCCTATTTTGTATGCGAGCATCTTGCGGCAACAATGGGCCATTAACATTTTGCTACTGCATTGAGGGTGTGGCTGCATTGTTCCCTAGTAGAGCTATATTTCTTTGTTCTCGAAGCCTATTCGAACAGTCTTTTTAATTCCTAGATCAAAAGCGGCAAGAAAGTCAAAATTTCTTCGGGTCATGAAACACCTAAAATAAAGTTAAAGAAATAGAAACAAAGAAAAAAAATAGGTAGTGAATACTAACTATTATATAAGGAAACTAAAGTGCAAAAACAAACAGAAACAAAAATAATCATCAAACAAACACCATCCCGGGCAATGGCGTAAAAAAACTTGATCGGCTGTTTAACGTCACAGTAATAATGTGCAAGCGTACACTGTAGATGCAAGTATAGTAGATAGATGTGAGTCTATCGGATATCGATCCCATAGGGATGGGTGTCTTTTGTCTATTAATGTCAGTACAATAACTGGATATAAACGAGATGAATTGTGAAGATAGTTGTCGATACAATAACTTTAAAAATAATAAAATAAAATATGATGATAATAAATTGGGATCCCCAACATGAATATTCAACAAAATACTAAGTGCTTACAAGGTATAAAAGTATAGGTGATTTTTTGATGCAATAAATTCAATGTATATCTTACTCAGTGTTACTCCTCTATTTAATCTCAGACTTAACTATTCATATTAACCTCACGTTCCGATTATGGTAGTATGGCACTATTAAGAACAAGTGGACTAAATTCCTCTAATCCTCGCTCAACTTCCGTTGTAATGCTTATTGGCTCAAACTGTCACTACACTTTCCAGTGTCAGTGACTGCGACAACACTTCCGTGTTAAAATACATTCAAACCCCAAGATTAAACAATAAAAGCAAGATTAAATAAGATAACATTTCACCAAGAATTCATCAGTACTTCCATACAATCAGAAATCAGAGAGTAACCACCAGCATTTAGAAATAAATAAGAAAGAATGGAATAGAGAATATTATCCCTAGACAACTCGACTGTGTAACAACTCGATTTTGGGTCTAGTCGGAACAGTGGTTTCAGGACCACAAATTTGAAGCAGTAAAATTATTTTTATTATATTTTTATGGTCCACAGTTTTATGAAATGATTTCGCAAAAATTTCGTTCGAAAATTTTGATGTTTGGGCACTCAATTTAGTTAAAGGGACTAAATTGTAAAAAGTGCAAAATTGAGTTCTATAACATGAGTGGTTCGACAGATTTTGATTCCTATATATCCACTCATGTGGTACTTCATTGTACAATATCTATAAGAATTATACGATAAGAATTGTATGAATCCATCTGTATAGATATATGGTAATTAGACCATTATACTTTAGTATGGACAAAAATGGACATGGTTAGGTGAAAATTTGAATTTAGGTAGTAAGGACATTTTGGTCATTTGGTAAATAAAGACTAAATAAAACAAATAAAAGATGTTCATCTTTCTAATCTCATCCCTCATAGAAAAAAATTGAAGGGTCTCCATAGCTATGGTTTTGGCCAACTTTCAAGCTCGATTGTAAGTTTGTTCTAGCCCCATTTTTAATGATTTTTATGTTTTTGAGATCCTTACAACTTAATCTAGCTATTTCAAGGACTAATTTGAAATAAAATCAAAGTCTAAAATTTTACCCATGTTAGATATTTGTGTATTTTAATGTTTAATGGTAGATTATGCAAGTTTGATGTTAGATAAACAACTTTTACTAAGCGATTTTTGATGAAAATGCCTAAAATGGATCTATTTGTAAAAGGTTGTAAAATGTGTGTAAAAATGTGAATAAATGAAAAATATGGGCTACTATGAGCATGAAATAGGTTCGGCTAGGCTTGGGTGTGAAGTAATTGGATATATTTCATTTTATGAGCCTAGAGACTAAAATGTAAAATGTCAAAAGTTTAGGGGTAAAAATGTAATTTTTTCCATTGTGTGTTTTTGGCTTGAATTGAATAATGTGATGATTATATGAGATGAATTTGGTATTATAGATCAAGAAAAATGAGGTTCGAACCTAGATCGGGAAAAATAAAGTGTTTGACGATTAGGTTTATTTCTGCTATTTTTGCACCGAGGTAAGTTCGTATATTAATAATGCAATGTTATATTCATATTTTAATGTCTTGATATTGCATGAATTGTATGATTGATTCTACGAGCATATTCGACAAATTTCCGGCAAGAGAGAAATCTCGATTGAACCTTAGGAATAGATTAGGATACAAGTGACATGTCACTAGGAACCCATATGAATATGTAATTATGTGATTTATGTGTCTCAGGTGCTGGTCCTGTGCATCCTACTGGTGGCTAGGTATACCGGCATATGTTGCGGATACCTGACATCTTGTGTGAGCAGCACTGTGTAGCTACGTCTCAACTGACAGCTTGTGTGAGCAGGCCTATGGGTAGCTCGAGAGCAAGCCTATATGTGTTATGAGATTGATAGTAGCTTTAGCTACATATGTAGCACTTATGTGCAAAGTTTTCCATGTATCCGATAGTATTCCAAGTGGTTCAATGAGTATGTCAAAGATGAGAAAGTATATGATTATGTTACGAGTTGGTACATGTATGTACGAAAAACTCAAAGAAAATGGATTCAGTATATGATGAACTATTGGTAAGGATGTGATTGAATGAGTTATGCTTATGAAGTTTTAATGACATTTATGTTAGCACATGTTATGTTATTCATACAAAAATGTATAATTAATGTTGTTTATTATTTGCATATGAGCTTACTAAGCTATATAGCTTACTCCCCTTTTTTTCCCTTATCTTATAGTGTCACCAAGCTAGCTCGGGATTGAAGATCGTCGGAGATCTATTCACACTATCAACTATTCTTTTGGGTATTATTCAAATGTCAATATTTTGAGTTATGGCATGCATAGGGACTTGGTCATTTTGTTATATGTTTCATTGGTAATGTGGCAAAATGTATTGGCTTATAATGAGTAATGATTTCAATTTGTATATGGCCATGAAAGTTGGGTAATGTTGGTTATGAGTATCATTATATGTTGATACCATTCATGAATGTGGAAACTTGTATGATTTGTGTTGATAAATTATGTCGTTAAAGCATGTTAGATGTTAGCATGTGGATGTGATGTTAATACCTTGGTTGTGGATGTTTTGGTTGCCTAAGTATGCTTGAATTGGTATTATATGATGTATGATGTTGTGTAGTATGTGCATGGAAGGGTGGCAAAAGCTTGGTAAATAGCCTTATGTTGTCCACACGGGTAGACACACGGGAGTGTGTCGAGGCCGTATGCGACACATGGCTTGCCACATGGGCATGTGTATTGGCCGTGTGTCCCCTGCACCTTAAAATTGAGAAATAGAATGCTTATAATTGAGCACACAGGCAGAGACATGGGCATGTGTCTCGGCCGTGTGAGGGACATGGTCTCAGGCATGGGCATGTGAAGTCTGCACCTATTTTATCAAAAATCATGAAAATTAAATCGACCATACGGCCTAGCACATGGGCGTGTAACTTGGCGTGTGATTTAATTTGTTCATGAGTAATAAACAGAGAGTTACACGGGTTAGGGACACAAGCGTGTATGGCCACAAGGCCTGCCTACATGTGCGTTTCCCAAAACCACACGGGCGTGTGACCCCTGTTTCTAACAAAATTTTTAAGTTTTTGTAAAATTTCCTAAGCGCTCGGTTTAGTCCCGAACCATTTCCAATGCATGTTTTGGGCCTCTTAGGCTCATATTAGGGACTTTATGATTGAGCATGAATGGGTTTAATTTGGACACAAATTTTATAATTCGATTTGTATGAATGGTTGTGTTATATGTTAGGTAATGCCTCGTACCCTGTTTCGGCGTTGAATATGGGTAAGGGGTGTTACAAACTGAATCTCTCTATTCCCTCTTATCGCGCACTTAGGTCTCCTCGTCAAGAGCTAGTCTGCATCTAGTTTTCACGTTGGCTCACCCATGAAAGTTTTAAGCTACCATGGCTGCAAGCTCCAAGGTTGGATGATGAAGAGAAAAAAAAAACTCAAGAAGGCCCATTTTTCTTCTCCTGTCCACCTTTTATGTCCTTCCCCATAGTACAAGTTTCCTTTCCCTAAAATTATTCTGTCTTTGTTCGTACAGGTTGGTTATACCAGACTGGACAGCTCACACAATTTTGGTTCCTATCCAGACAACTGTTATGTGCGGCGACAATTCTGAACGCAATTTGTAATTAACTCATGCAGCGACATTGTGGATATATATAACAGCCCGATTTAGGGCCTAGTCGGAATAGTGGTGCGAGGCCACGAATCTAAAGTGAATTTATGAGTTTCTAAGGTTTATTCCATGTTTGCATGCTAGTGTAAAAGTTTCACAAATCAATTTTATTAAATTGAGGTTGATGGGTCCAAAAGGACTAAATTGCAAAATTTACAAAATATGAGTTTTTAGAAGCTTTTTGCATGAAATAGCTTTAGAATATTAATCAGAAGTCCTTAAATAGCAATTTCCCAAAATATAATTTTTGGAAAAAAATGGATATGAGTTAATAAATTGAGAAAATTTTAAGAGAATGGCATTTTGTTCATTTGTCTAATAAATGATTAATAAGGGAAAAAGATAACAAAAAAAACATTCTCATCTTCTTCCTCTTGTGCCGAAAATTTGGGAGACACCATAGCTAGGGTTCTTCAATCTTTCAAGCTTGCTAGTAAGTTCATTTTAGCCCCATTTTTTATATTCTTCGTATTTTTGAAGTTCTCGTATTATGAATTAGCTATTTCAAGCTATAAAATGAGCTAAGATGCATGTTCAAAAATCTACCCATGAATGAGATGCTTGTTAAATGATGTTTTATAGAAGTTTATGAGAGTTTGATGTTAGACAAACATCTTTTCCATAGTGAATTTTATGAAAAATAATAGTATGGACTAATTTGTAATAGTTATGAAAATTGGTCATACATACTAGAAATAGTGAGAATTGATGATTGTTATAGTAGAGATAATGAATCAGTTGAGCATGAAGTTTAAGAAAGTTGAATGAAGATTATTTTACGAGCCTAGGGGCAAAAGTGTAAATTGAAAAAGTATAGAGGCAAAATAGTAATTTTGCCAAAGTATGAGTTAAGAGTCAATTTAATCAATGTGAGTATTAAATGATCTATTTATGATTATAGATCAAGAAAAATGAAGCCCGGAACGAAACCGATGCAAGAATAAAGTCGATGACTAAATTGCATATCTACATACATTTGGTATATTGAGGCAAGTTTGTATGGTTTCTAAGCTTTATGATTTTTATCATTGAATTGCTTAGTATAATGTACACTCTTTTCATGGAATGTTTAATGTTATGTTAAACAAAGAAATCAATGAGATTAAGTAAGAGCAAGTCCCAATTGAGGATGAATTCCCTAGGATACTTGATCTACCACATTATCAGAGCCAGTGTAAGACCGTGTTTGGAACATGGCATCGGCAATCATTGAACAGTTATCATGTAAGTCCAAGGCAAGCTTGGCATTAAACAGTTATCATGTAATTCCAAGGCAAGCTTGGCATTGAACAGTTATCATGTAAGTCCAAGGCAAGCTTGGCATTGAACAGTTATCATATAAGTCCAAGACAAGCTTGGCATTGAAAAGCTATCAAGAGAAAGAGATCCCATGTAAGTCCAAGCCAAGGCATGGAATTGGTGAGAACAAGAAAGATTTCAGATATGTCCATGTCAAGACATGGCCTTGAAACCAATATGAGCTATTCCATGTAAGATTGTATCTAGGATACGGCTTTGACATCAAGTTATGTCGGATGAGATTTAGTATCCTCGGTTATTCGCAGAAATTCATCGGGCAATAAGTAAAGTTAAAATAAGATAACAAGAAAGCTACGTAAGCAAAGCTATTACCAAGTTGAAATTGAGTATTATTTATGTTATGAATGAGGAATTAGATATTATGATTATTAAATTAAAGTATGTTGATTCATGTGATTAAGTGATACAGGCACCATATTTACCTCGCAAGTATAAGGATAGTAAGTATCATGAGACATGTGAGAATCAGTATAAGTAAGTAAGCTCTATAGTTGAAATTATGATACCATTGTTATGTCAAATGATTTATATTAAGCAAGTTTATTAATCTGTGTTTTACATGCAAACTTACTAAGCTAAATGCTTACGTCTTTAATCCTTTCGTTCTATGTAGTTCCGCCAAGCTAACTTGTGGATTGTTGGAGTAGGAGCTCGGAGCACGCTATCAATCTTTATTTTGGTATAGCCAAGTTGTTTATGTTAAGTATGGCATGTATAGGAAACATTCATTTTGAGAATATGTTTTAAGAAGGGCCATTTTATGGGCAACCAAGGTTATTATTCTTTTGCATATGGCAAAGTGATTGACCAAAACTGACTAAGTATGTATGTTTATTGAGATCAATGAAGCATGTAGTATTAGTTATGAAATGTATTGAATTGAACTTGAGTTGGTTTTGATTTCAGGTGGCAATTGGCTTGGTAAATAGCCTATAAGTGGCCACGTAGTTAGACACACGGGCGTGTGTCTAGGCCTTGCGTACCCTGCACCTTATTGTTCTAAGTCGAAATAGGTCAAGGACAAGTTCCATGGCCGTTTGCTTAGGTCGTGTGTTATACACGGTTAGAACATGGGCGTGTGCCCCAAGCCGTGTGAAATAAGTCGGTATGTTAAGGTTTATCACACAGTTTATGTCCACGGGCATGTCAAGGTCATGTGCAATTAGTTAGTGTTGACCACGTGTGGAAGACACGGGCATG
Source organism: Gossypium rotundifolium (assembly GCA_025506655.1). Classification (NCBI taxonomy): domain Eukaryota; kingdom Viridiplantae; phylum Streptophyta; class Magnoliopsida; order Malvales; family Malvaceae; genus Gossypium; species Gossypium rotundifolium. The sequence goes on from CP106724.1 coordinate 151,001,347, forward strand.
TCAAGGGGTACATGGGCATGTCCCAAGCCACATGGGCATGTGACCCCTGCTTCAAAGAAAGGTTTTCGATTAAGTTCCGAAAGTTTTAGATATGTGCTTAAGGCCTCGTAGGCCCATGAAATGTATGATTAGACTAAGAGAAATATTTAAGTCGAAACGAAATTTTACAGCCCGTAAGTGTATGTTTAAGTGAGTTCAAGCTTGGTAATGCCTCGTATCCAGTATTAGCTTCGGACTCGGGTGTGGGGTGTTACATTTAGTGGTATCAAAGCTACGTTTTAGTCGATTTTAAGACTAACGTAGCATGAGCACGAGTCTAGCCATACATTCCATATGTAAGAATGTTTTTATAATGATAGTGTGACAGCTCCTGACAACTTAAATTATGTTTATACATATAGTTAATGGATCCCGATAGAGCTAAGGCGGATGATGTAGAAAGTAATACGCTGGCTCCCGCTGAAGGGACGGTGCCTAATGAGAATGATAATGACCCACTACGGTGAGTCAAGGAGGAGGAGAAGAGGCTAGAGAAGCCTTCCTCCATATGATGAATACATGGTATACAGAGTTCGTTCGTGGGAACCCAAATGCACAACCCCCTCCACCCCCGCCTGTTCCACAACCTGCTCCAATAGCCCCTTAAGTAGTAGAGGTGGCAAGAGGAGATAAACCTCCAATTGATAGGATCAGGAAACATGGAGCAAAAGAATTCTGGGCCAGAAAAGATGATGATCCAAAAAAAGCTGAGTTCTGGATAGAAAATACCATCAGAGTATTTAACGAGTTGTCATGCACCCCTGAAGAATGCATGAAGTGTGTAGTCTCTCTTTTAAGAGATTCTGCTTACCAATGGTGGAACACCCTTGTGTCGATAGTACCGAGGGAAAAGATTACATGGGAATTTTTCCAAGAAGAGTTCAAGAAAAAGTATATCAGCCAAAGGTTTGTAGACCAGAAAAGGAAGGAATTCTTAGAACTAAAGCAAGGCAAGATGTTAGTGTCTGATTATGAGAGTGTTTTTGTACGACTCAGTAAGTACACTCGCGAATGTGTGTCCATCGAGGCCATCATGAGTAAAAGATTTGAAGACGGGTTGAATGAGGACATCAAACTATTTGTTGCTGTCCTAGAACTAAAGGAATTTGTTGTGCTAGTAGAAAGGGCTTGTAAAGCCAAGGAGTTAGTAAAAGAGAAGAAGAAATCTGAAATAGAGTCTCGTGACTCTAGAAAGAGATAGTGGAATAAATCATTCCAATATTCAACCAAGAAGTCAAGAGATTTTCCTACCCAATCGGCTACTTCCACTGGGTTTTCAAGGAAAGACAAGAAAAAATAGTATTCAGGGAATAAAGCACAGACTTCTTCAGTTGCAAGTGTTGGGAATATTAGATCTGACAGACCTGAATGCCCACAGTGTGGCAGACGTCACCTTGGAGAATGCCAAGCACATGAAAATGCATGCTTTATATATAGTTCTAAAGACCACTATACAAAAGATTGTCCGGAGATGATGAAAGAAGAGAGAGCTTAGAACCCGAGATTTGGGAGTATGGTCAGAGGTAGACCGCAGAGGAACCCCGGAAGTGGGGCAAGTGGAAGAGGTAACCCTAGAGAACAGGCTGTGAGACCCGAGGGTAGAGCGCTTGCAAGGACTTATGCCATTCGCACTCGCAAAGAGGCATCTTCCCATGATGTTATTACAGGTACCTTTTCTCTTCTTGATGTTAAAGTTATTGCTTTAATAGATCCCGGATCCACACACTCTTACATTTGCATGAAATTAGTATCCAGTTTGAGTATGCCTATAGATTCTATAGAATTTATGATTAAAGTGTCTAATCCTTTAGGCAAGAGTGTCTTAGTTGATAAAGTTTGTAAAGATTGTCCATTAATGATTAGAGGTCATTGCTTTAAAGAAAATCTTATGTTGCTACCATTTGATGAGTTCGACCTCATTCTTGCCATGGACTGGTTGTCTACCCATGATGTAATAGTTAACTATGGTAAGAAATACATTGAAATGAGATGTGAGGATGGGGATACTCTTCATGTAGAATCAGATGAACAAGGTAGATCACCGACAATGATTTCTCATATGACGGCACAGAGATATATTAGAAAAGGGTATGAAGCATATCTGGCCTTTGTGATGAATGATAAAGAAATAGAATTGAAGATTGAGTCAGTACCGATAGTACGTGAGTACGTGGATGTTTTTCCCGAGGAATTACCAGGATTACCACCAGTTAGAGAGGTTGAGTTCAATATTAAGCTAGCTCCCGGTACTGTACTGATATCTATTACTTCTTACAGAATGGCTCCAACAGAGTTGAAAGAGCTAAAGTTACAGTTGCAAGAGTTAACAGACAAAGGCTTTGCAAGATCAAGTTGTTCACCATGGGGTGCTCCAGTTTTATTTGTGAAAAAGAAAGATGGCACCATGAGATTGTGTATAGATTACCGTCAACTTAATAAAGTGACAGTAAAGAACAAGTATCCATTGCATAAGATCGATGATTTGTTCGATCAATTGAAAGGAGCCACTGTATTTTCCAAAATAGACTTGAGATTAGGGTACTATCAGCTTAGAGTGAAGGATTGGGATGTATCCAAGACTGCTTTTCGAATGAGGTATGGGCATTATGAGGTTTTAGTTATGCCCTTTGGGTTGACCAATGCTCCCGCGGTATTCATTGATTTAATGAACCATATCTTTAGACCATACCTTGACAAGTTTGTAGTCATTTTTATTGATGACATACTGATTTATTCCCGAGATGAGAATGAGCATACTGAACACCTACGGACAGTTCTACAGATTCTTCAAGAAAGTCAGTTGTATGCCAAATTCAGTAAAAGCGAATTTTGGCTCAAGGAAGTAGGATTTCTTGGACATATCGGAGTCCAAGTAGGTCCAAATAAGATCTCAGCCATAATAGATTGGCAGCCACCGAAAAACATCTATGAGATTAGAAGTTTTCTAGGCCTAGCCAACTATTATAGATGATTTGTCAAGGGGTTTTCCATGATTGCAACCCCGATGACTAAATTGTTATAGAAGAATGTGAAGTTTGAATGGTCAGAATGATGCCAACAAAGTTTTGAGAAGTTGAAAACAATGTTGACAGAAGCTCCAGTTTTAGTACAACTCGAGTTAGGGAAAGAATTTGTGATTTACAGTGATGCATCCTTAAACGGATTGGGCTGTGTACACATGCAAGAAGGCAAGGTGATTGCTTAAGCCTCAAGACAGTTGAAACCTTATGAGAAGAATTAACTGGTGCATGATTTAGAATTAGCTGCCATAGTCTTCGCTTTGAAGATTTGGAGACACCATTTATATGGTGAGAGATGTTGAATTTTTACTGATCATAAAAGTTTGAAGTACTTGATGACGCATAAAGAGTTGAACTTAAGGTAATGGAGATGGTTAGAGTTGATAAAAGACTATGAGTTGGTCATTGACTACCACCCAGGAAAGGCGAATGTAGTCACCGATGCTTTGAGCAGGAAGTCCCTTTTTGCATTAAGGGCATTGAATTCAAGGATATCTTTATCCGACGATGGTTCTATTATAGCTGAGTTGAGAGCTAGACCGATGTTTTTTCACAAGATCCCGAAGCTCAGAAAGAAGATAGTGAATTACAAGTCAAAAGAGCTTAGTGCAAGCCAGATGTTGAATCTGACTTTTGGATTAATTCTGATGGATACTTGATGTTTAGAGATAGAGTTTGTATATCGAGAAAAGAGGAGCTTATTCAGAGAATTTTGCACGAGGCACATAACGGATGTTTATCTGTAAATCAGGGTAGTACGAAGATGTATAATAACTTGAAGCAATAGTATTGGTGGCTGAGAATGAAGAAAGATATTTCAGAGTTCATTTCAAGATGTTTGATTTGTCAGCAAATAAAGGCTAAACACCAAGTACCTTCGGGTTTACTTCAGCCCATCTTGGTTCCCGAGTGGAAATGGGACCGTATCACTATGGATTTTGTAACGGGACTACCATTATCACCGAGCAAGAAAGATACTATATGGGTTGTAGTTGATAGACTTACAAAGTCAGCTCATTTCTTACCTATACGAATTGATTACTCACTAGACAAGTTGGAAAACTTGTATGTTTCAGAGATAGTAAAGCTTCAAGGAGTTCCTTTATTGATCATATCAGACAGAGATCTAAGATTTACATCCAAATTTTGGAAGAAATTACAAGAGGCTTTTGGTATAAAGTTGAGCTTTAGTACGACCTTTCATCCTCAAACTGACTGTCAGTCGGAGAGGTTGATTCAAGTACTCGAGGATATGCTTAGATGTTGTATTCTAGAATTTCGTGGCAGTTGGGAAAAGTTCCTTCCATTGGTAGAATTTGCCTATAATAACAGTTTTTAGTCAAGCTTAAAGATGGCGCCTTATGAGGCTCTATATGGGCGTAAATGCAGAACACCTTTATATTGCACTAAACTCAAGGAAAACCAAATTCACGGGGTTGATTTGGTTAGAGAAACTTAAGAGAAAGTGAATGTGATATGAGAAAGCTTAAAAGCTACATCAGACAGACAAAAATCCTATTTAGATTTAAAGAGAAAAGAGATAGAGTACCAAGTCGGGGATAAAGTTTTTTTGAAAGTGTCACAATGGAGAAAAGTTCTCGATTTGGCCGGAAAGGCAATTTAAGTCCATGTTTCATTGGATCTTACGAGATTATTGAGAGAGTTGGGCCGGTAGCTTACCGTTTGGCTTTGCCATCAGAATTAGAAAAGATACATGATGTGTTTCACGTGTCAATGTTAAGACATTACCGATTAGATCCTTCACATGTAATTACTCCGTCAGAGATAGAGATTCATCCCGACATGACTTATGGTGAGGAACCAGTTAAGATTTTAGCTCGGGAAGTTAAGCAGCTAAGAAATAAAAGTATTGCTCTAGTGAAAGTATTTTGGAAAAAACATAGAATAGAAGAATTTACATGGGAACCAGAAGAGAGTATGAGAAACCAGTATCCAAACCTTTTTCCTGGTAAGATTTTCGAGGACGAAAATCCCTATGGGGGTAGAATTGTAACAACCCAATTTAGGGCCTAGTCAAAATAGTGGTACGAGGCCACGAATCCGAACTGAATTTATGAGTTTATAAGGTTTATGCCATGTTTGCATGCTAGTGTAAAAGTTTCACAAAGCAATTTTATTAAATTGAGGTTGATGGGTCCAAAAGGACTAAATTGCAAAAGTTGCAAAATATGAGTTTCTAGAAGCTTTTTGCATGAAATAGCTTTAGAATATTAATTAGAAGTCTTTAAATAGCAATTTTCCCAAATTATAATTTTTGGACAAAAATGGATATGAGTTAATAAATTGAGAAAATTTTAAAAGAAGGGCATTTTAGTCATTTGTCTAATAAATGATTAATAAGGGAAAAAGATGACAAAAAAACATTCTCATCTTCTTCCTCTTGTGACGAAAATTTGGGAGACTCCATAGCTAGGGTTCTTCAATTTTTCAAGCTTGGTAGTAAGTTTATTTTAGCCTCGTTTTTTATATTCTTCGTATTTTTGAAGTTCTCGTATTATGAATTAGCTATTTCTAGCTATAAAATGAGTTAAGATGCATGTTCAAAAATCTACCCATGAATGAGATGCTTGTTAAATGATGTTTTATAGAATTTTATGAGAGTTTGATGTTAGACAAACAACTTTTCCTTAGTGAATTTCATGAAAAATGATAGTGTGGACTAATTTGAAATAGTTATGAAAATTGGTCATACATACTAGAAATAGAATAATTGATGATTTTTATAGTAGAGATAATGAATCAGCTAAGCATGAAGTTTAAGAAAGTTGAATGAAAATCATTTTACTAGCCTAGGGGCAAAAATGTAAATATGAAAAGTATAGAGGTAAAATAGTAATTTTGCCAAAGTATGAGTTAAGAGTAAATTTAGTCAATGTGAGTATTAAATGATCTATTTATGATTATAGATCAAGAAAAATGAATCCCGATCGAAACTGAGGCAAGAACAAAGTTGAGGATTAAATTGCATATCTACATACATTTTGTATATTGAGGTAAGTTTGTATGGTTTCTAAGCTTTACAATTTTTATCATTGAATTGCTTAGTATAATGTACACTCTTTTCATGGAATGTTTAATGTTATGTTAAGCAAAGAAATCAATGAGATTAGGTAAGAGCAAGTCTCGATTAATGATGAATTCCCTAGGATACTCGATCTTCCACATTATGAGAGCCAGTGTAAGACCGTGTTTGGAACATGGCATCGGTAATCATTGAACAGTTATCATGTAAGTCCAAGGCAAGCTTGGCATTGAACAGTTATCATGTAAGTCCAAGGTAAGCTTGGCATTGAACAGTTATCAAGTAAGTCCAAGGCAAGCTTGGCATTGAACAGTTATCATGTAAGTCCAAGGCAAGCTTGGCATTGAACAGTTATCATATAAATCTAAGGCAAGCTTGGCATTGAAAAGCTATCAAGAGAAAGAGATCCCATGTAAGTCCAAGCCAAGGCATGGCATTGGTGAGAACAAGAAAGACTTCATATAAGTCCATGTCAAGACAGTGCCTTGAAACCAAGATGAGCTATTCCATGTAAGGCCGTATCTAATATACGACTTTGACATCAAGTTATGTGGGATGAGATTCAGTATCCTCAGTTATTCGCAGAAATTCATCGGGAAAATGAGTAAAGTTAAAATAAGATAACAAGAAAGCTAAGTAAGCAAAGCTATTACCAAGTTGAAATTGAGTATTATTTATGTTATGAATGAGGAATTAGATATTATGATTATTAAATTAAAGTATGTTTATTGATGTGATTAAGTGATACAGGCACCATATTTACCTCACAAGTATGAGTATAGTAAGTATCATGAGACATGTGAGAATCAGTATAAGTAAGTAAGCTCTATAGCTGAAATTATGATAGCATTGTTATGTCAAATGGTTTATATTAAGTGTAACACCCCTATCCCGTGTCCGATTACTGGATTAGGGTTAAAGGCATTACCAGACAGATCAAAAACATTTACAGAATTAATCATACAACCATTCATCAATATCAATCATAATGTCCCTTAAGTAGGTCATCGAGACCTTAATCATGCTTATAAATTGAGTCGGGAATAAACCGAAACACATAAGAAATTTCATAAAATTTGAAACTTTTCTAACATACAGGGACACACGGCCATGGGGTAGGTCAGGCCTCACCCACTGCCATGGACACTCCCTGTGTCCTTCCTGTGGTGGTATACTGCCAAATTCAACACGGTCACCAAGCACGGTTGTGTGCTAAGGCCGTGTACTACTAGATCACATACTGCCATTTCTCACACAGCCACTAAGCACACCTGTGTCAAGGCCGTGTGCAATTTAAGCCACATTCTGCCAATTTACCCACGGTCTTAGGCACGCCCGTGTGCCTCAACCGTGTGATATTATAGGCCATTTTACAAGGCCAATATGCCACCCATTTTGGGTCTCACCTACAAGCAATACATACCAAAACATAATATGCATATATGGCAACCAAAACATATCAAATGGTTCACTTCATCCATACATCCAATACCAAATCCATCCATACCAAATTGCAAACTAAATCCTACCTCATTTCAAACATGTATCACCCATTTGCTTAACCAAAACTTAACCATTCCATATGCATCAAGACATACTAAATATATATGCTTCATAACTCATTCATTCAAACATTTATCAACTCAAAAGCTTGCCAATACACATGGCCATGCTCACTTCATAAACATATACACCTATCTAGCCTATACATGCCATATTTAGCTATATACATTTACAAAAGGGTACCAAAATAAGTTTTTGTAGTGTGATGATGATCCTTGACAATCCCGAGCCTTCAGTAGCTTCGACGACCTATAAAACAGAGAAAACTCCCACACAGAGTAAGCTTTCCAAAAGCTTAGTAAGTCATATACAAATAAACTTGGCATAAAAAGCATAAATGCAATTTGAAACTTTTGCGCATCTCATTCACTTAACAATTTATCATGTACATGCTTGATTTATACTTATGACTACATTGGTCACTTTTATCCATTCAAAACTCATTTGAAGTATATGACTCATTCACAATCTTCCTTGCATCTCTTTCACATTATCCTATTCAAACATACCTTTCTTCAAATCAAAGTCATATGCATACTTACCATTCATGCATACTTAATGCACATTCAACGTACCTGAATCGGGTATTCATTCACTTAATTGATCATAACTCAGATATACCATTCGTATTGCAGACTTTCCCGTTGAACCCTTAGGAACCTAGTAGGATACTTGTAACATCCTAGATTAGGGGTTATGCGTTTGTGCATAATTCATGAGTAGTAGGTTTTGGCAGTGTTTGGAAATGAATTAAGGGTTTTTAAAATCCTAGGATGGGAGAGAAAGCTTTGGAAAATTATTGGTTTTTAAGTTAAAAACAAGAAGTGATGTGGAAAAGTGGCAAGGGACGCCACCTAAGGTGCAAGGGTTATGGCATCAAGTGAAGTACTTTGAGGGATGAGGCTCGAATCCCATTGTGTGCATTTTGCTTAATTTTATGAAATAAGCGTGTTTACTATGATATGGATGTGTGGTGTGCATTTTAGAACCTTGAAATGTATGGAAATGTATGGAAATGTAAGGAAATGTATGAAAATGTAAGGAAATGTATGGAAATGTATGGAAATGTAAGGAAATGTATGGAAATGTATGGAAATGTATGGAAATGCAAGGAAATGTATGGAAATGTAAGGAAATGTTAGGAAATGTATGGAAATGTAAGGAAATGTATGGAAATGTAAGGAAATGTATGGAAATGTAAGGAAATGTTAAGTTCAAAGTGAACATTTTTGGAAACTAGGAAATGTAAGGAAATGATTTAGAAATGATTCAAAAGAGGAAAGTAAACATTTCGGGAAACTTGGAAATGTAAGGAAATGTCAAGTTTAAAGAGCCAAACGAAAATTTTTGGAAACTTAGAAATGACTTAGAAATGTCGAGTTTTAAAGTTTAAAAGAGGAAATTAAGGCAAGGTGGCCTTAAGAGAAAAAGTATGTGAAATTTGACACACAAACAGGCTTGGAAAAGTGGCCTGAAGATACCACTTAAAGCCTAGTGAGTGACGCCACTTAGGTGGATAATTTGAGCCTAGTATGGCCACAAGGAGTCCAATAGAACAAGTTTAAATTCGGCTCATCAAGGGAAGGGGGTGGACGGCATCTAGCTAAGGCTTTAAGTGATTTTTTTATTTAATTACTTAGAGAGGAAGCAATGGACGTCAATAGGGACTCTTAAGAGAAGAATTTTATTCCCATTAGAATTTCGGCTAAATAAGAGATAAAGCTATCAAAATAAAAGAGTGATGGCCAAGTAAGGGATTCTAAGTTAGTAATTTCGGCTATAAAAGGAAAAGAATAGGGCCATTCTTCATTCATTCTCCCTCTCTTTTCTTCTGCCGAATTTCTTTCTCCTCTCCTCTCTAAGATTTTCTTCTTCTCAAGCCAAATTCTTCATAGCCTCAAAAGCCAAAAATAAGCAAAGCCCTAGCCGATTTCTTCATAGTTACAAAAGCCGAAACTTTGTGTTACACATCAAAGCCATAGTGAATATCTCAAGTGGCTTCAAGCTTAGGTCTTTGTCAATTCTTCAAGAAGGGTAAGATTAGGTTTGATTCTCATTCTATTTCTTTTAAGTATGTCAAAATTAAGATTCTAATACCCTCAATATATTATTGTCGAAACCTTGAAGAGATCTTTCGGGATTTACTAAGTGTCGACTACAAAGAAGGAGAAATTCTTTTCCCGAAGGTACACCATAGGCCACGTGTTCCTTAGTTATTCGGTGGGTTTCGGGATTTAAAAATCCACAAGGTAAGTACTTATAGCATTCGACCAAGGCTTATTTTAGTGTTTGGATCTATCTTTTATTATCTTAAAAGCCGGAAACTAATATGTTAAAGGGATCTAGAGTTGGCTGAATACAAGGAAGGAGCATAAGCAAAGTTTTGGGATTTGAGAACTCCAAGGTAAGTGTATTCACATATTCGGCCAAGGCCCTATCCTAAGTACTTAGATCTATTTGTTTTAACCAAAACTAACGATTCAAGGGATCTAGTGATTAGCCGATTTCAAAGGGAAGAATACAAGTTTCCGGATTTGATTTTTATTCAATCGGCATTAAGGTAAGTGCACAAATCCTACTAGGATATGGTTTTATGGACGAATAGGCCTTATATTAACATACTAAGGTTGGCTGTAATCGGTTCGGTTAAGCGAATCGGTGTGTACCCCACACTAAATCTTGATAGATTTACGGCTTTAATTTTATTATATGTGCTAATATAAAAGTGTAATAATATGGCTAAGGTATCGTGTGTACCCACACTAATCTTAATAGATCTATGGCTTAAACTTGATATATGTGTTATTATGAAAGTGTAAGAATGTGGCTAAAGTACCATGTTATGGTACAAAGTACTCAGTACGTTTTCCTACTCCTACTAGGATTACGAAATATGTTATACTTAACATGTGAAAAGTGACATGAATGTAAATTTAAGTATGATATGCATGATATGAATAATATGGGGCATTCGGGTTATTTGAGAAAGGGGAAGTGAATGTGATGACTTGGTCTCACTATCCTAATGTGGTGACTTGGTCACATTATCCGAATGTGGTGACTTCGGTCACATTATCTGAATGTGGTAACTTCGGTTACATTATCTGAATGTGGTGTCTCATGACACAATTATATGGTGGCTATGCCACGTATTTTATATGGGCGATGAGCACGTCGACTGCAGCGACTGCCTTTGATGGAGTGTAGCGGATGGAGGATTGACTTAGTAGTCCCTACTGCAAAGTGTGATGGTACGGTGGAGTGTAGCGGATGGCATATAGGTTTGGGTTCGGGATTGCATCATTATCTTGAATTATTATGTGAACATGATATGTATTGTATGCCTAATCTGAAATATTAAATTTTAGTGTTGGTTACACATTGAGTCTGTTGACTCACCCCGTTGTGGGATTACTTTTCAGGTGACGACCAGTGATGGACCGGGCCGGCAGATGCTTAGTGGAGGCCATGTGAAGTTCATATTTCTTTTATTTGGACTATCTTACTTTAAGTATTTTGAATTTAAATTTTGGGAATTATTTAATGTAATAAGGCCTTAGTAGAATTATTTTATTATGTTTTTATTTATTAAGCTTACAAACTTTTACTTACTAAAATATTAAGTAAATCTATTTTTAAAACAAAGCCCAAACGTTTTGTCACTTAAAGTAAATGATTTTTAATAATGAAATAAACTTGTTTTCATCTCAAGCCCAACCCAAAACGATCTTTCTTCCAAATCACACAAGTTTTTCCTAAGTAACAAAAGAATTTGAAATGGTTTACACCGGGGAACATACCAGATCCGGTCAAGGCTCGTGGGTGGGTTTGGGGTGTTTCAATACTTAGAAAGCTCGGAATAGTAGTACAATGCCAACGTCCCAGACGAGGTCTTATATGCACTAGTATATCGATGCCACTGTCCCAGACAGGGTCTTACACGTACAGATCATAACGATGCCAACATCCCAGACGTGGTCTTACACGAGTCAATATGATGCCGATGTCCCAGACATGGTCTTGCACATAAACTTCATATCGATGCCTACGTCCCAGACGAGGTCTTTTACATATAATTCATATCGATGCCTACGTCCCAGATGAGGTCTTACACGAAATTTCAAATCAATGCCAACGTCCCGGACGTGGTCTTACATGATAAAACAGAACAGATACCTATGTCATGACATAGCTAATCCTATCTATTCCTAAGTTCGTATGGGACTTCTCGGCTTTATCACTATATCGAACTTATTTTAGAATTCACGCACTTAGCATCTCATACTCATTCATTTTCATCGATAAACATATGAATACATATATTCAATTTAATACAGGTAAGCTTATTTGCATAGTGACTTACCTCAGATTCGGTTTATCGGAATGATAACGGCTACTCGTTAACTTTCGGTTTCTCATGATCTAAGTCCGTTTTCCTCGGTTCTTGATCTAAACATATTCAGAGTTAACCCTTTTTATTCACTACTTCATTCAATTCAATCCATAGACACACATTTAGGGCTATTTGCAAACTAACCCTCATATTTGTACACTTTAACAATTTAGTCCATTTTTAACAAAACATCAAATTCACAAAATCCGCACACACACATGCTTGGCTGAACCTCTCTAGGGACTATATAAGCCCAAATATTTCATCAAATTTGCTATTTAGTCCTTCAATTTACCATTTTCATAATTTAGCCCTATTTAGCTAAATTCATCAAACTTCAAGAACAAAACATGTTCATCAAACACATATCTTTCATATTTCACTATTAAACATCACAAATCTTGTAAAATCATCAATGGCATATACATCATCAAAACACAAAATCAAGGCATGGGTTTTGTAGCTCTCAAAGCAACGATTACAAAAACATAAAAATTATCAAAAACTGAAACAAAATCATACCTTAATTTGAGCTTAGATATGGCCGAATATAACAAAGCAAATCCCTCTCTTTTTTTTCAACAATTCGGTGAAAGATGGATGGAAATGGCCACTTTAATGTTTTGTTTTATTAAAACATTAACCATTTATTCATTTACAAAATTAATCTTACTAACAAACATATAAATTACATAAATATAAGGCCATTAATGTCTTTTATGCATCCACTAACTAAATATTGGCACAATTGTCTCATAAGGCCTCCTTCTTTTCAAAGCCACAACATATAAGTGCTTTAACATATAGCAAGCAACTTTCACATTTGGTGCAATTTAATCCTTTGCTCAAATTAAACACATAGACGTACAAATCAACTTACTTAAATTTGCCACATGCTTAGTCACATATCAACGGCATAGAAAATAATATTAAAATGTTATACGGACTCAAATTTGTGGTCCCGAAACTACTGTTTCGACTAGGGTATAAATTAGACTATTACAATTCTCCCCCTTAGGGATTTTCGTCCCCGAAAAACTTACCGTTAAACAGATTCAGATATTGCTATCTCATTGAGTCCTCAGGCTCCTAAGTAGCCTTTTCTATACCGTGACGATGCCAGTGTACTTTCACTAACGAAATTTTCTTGTTTCTCAACTCTTTCACTTCACGAGCTAAGATACGGATCGATTCCTCTTCGTATGTCATATTAGATTGGATTTCAATTTCAAATGGGGCAATCACATGTGACGAATCGGATCGATATCTACGAAGCATTGAGACATGAAACACATTGTGAATCTTTTCTAACTCAGAGGGTAACTTCAATCTGTATGCAACAGGCCCAACACGTTCAACGATCTCATACGGTCCGATGAATCTCGGACTTAGCTTGCCTTTACGTCCGAATCAGAGCACTTTCTTCCATGGAGACACTTTCAGAAATACTTTGTCGCTGATCTCGAATTCTATATCTTTTCGTTTTAAGTCTGCATAGGACTTCTGACGATCAGATGCTACTGTTAAACAATCTTGGATCAGTTTCACTTTCTGTTCAGTATCTTTTATCAAATCGACCCCGTGTAACTTATTCTCACTGAGTTCAGTCCAATATAGAGGTGTACAAAATTTACGTCTGTACAAAGCTTCATATGGTGACATTTTGATGCTTGACTGAAAACTATTGTTATACGCAAATTCAATCAACAACAAGTATTGTTCCCATGAACCATTTAACTCAAGTACACAACATCTTAACATATCTTCGAGAATCTAAATAATTCGCTCAGATTGACCATCCGTTTGCGGATGAAAAGCTGTACTAAAATGCAATTTCGTACCTAAAGTGTTTTGCAATTTCTTCCAGAATCGCAATGTGAATCTTGGATCGCTATCTGGCACAATGGATAGTGGCACCCTGTGCAATCTCACAATCTCGAAAATATAAAGCTTAGCTAATCTCTCCAGTGAGAAATCAGATCTTACCGGAATAAAATGGGTAGATTTCGTCAATCGGCCAACTACGACCCATATCGTATCCTTCTTTCTCGGAGTTAGATGCAACCCAGAAACAAAGTCCATAGTTACTCTATCCCATTTCCATTCAGGAATCAGAATCGGTTGTAACAGCCCAGACGAAACTTGATGTTCTGCTTTCACTTGCTGACAAACTAAACATTTTAAAACAAAGTTAGAAATGTCTCGTTTCATGCCAAACCACCAATAGTGTTGCTTCAAATCATGATACATCTTTGTACTTCCTGGATGGACAGATCGGCGACTGTTATTTACTTCACCCAAAATCAATTGAGTCAACTCTGAATTTCTTGGAATACAGATTCGATCTCAAAATCTCAAACAATCATCAACAACTCGAAATTCAGATTCAGAATTCAATTCACACTGAGCTCGTTTCAACAACAATTCATTATCAACATTCTGAGCATCATATTTGGTTGTACAAATAACAGTTTCACTCTCAATTCAGCTATCATAGAACTATCATCAGACAAATCTATCTGAGCATTCAAAGCATGTAGTGCAAACAACGACTTTCTACTCAATGTATCTACAACAACGTTTGCTTTACCCGGATGATAATCTATCACAAGCTCATAATCTTTTAACAATTCAAGCCATCTTCTCTGACGCAGGTTCAAATCTTTCTGGGTCATTAGATATTTCAGACTTTTATGATCTAAAAACACATGACATTTCTCACCGTACAAATAATGACGTCAAATTTTAAGTGCAAACACAATCGCAGCGAGCTCAAGGTCGTGTGTCGGATAATTCTTTTCATGAGGCTTTAATTGTCTCGAAGCATAAGCTACAACTTTGCCCTCTTGCATCAAAACACATCCCAGACCGTTTAACGAAGCATCAGTGTAAACAACAAATGCTTTACCTGATTTTGGCTGTACTAACACTGATGCTTCTGTTAATAGAGTTTTCAACCGATCAAAACTTCTCTGACATTTATCCGACCATTTGAACCTGATATCTTTCTGAAGTATCTTGTCAACTGAGTAGCTATTGTTGAAAATCCCTTTACAAATCTACGGTAATAACCAGCTAAACCCAGAAAATTGTGAACTTCGGATACATTTCTCAGAGGTTTCCAATTCAGAATAGCAGAAATCTTGCTCGGATCAACACGAATCCTAGAAGCTGACACAATATGCCCCAGAAAACTGTCCTCATTCAACCAGAATTCACATTTGCTGAATTTTCCATACAATTGCTTCTCTCGTAGAGTTTGCAACACAATCCTCAAGTGTTCAGTATGCTCATTTTCATTCCATGAAATCAATATATCATCTATGAATACTACAACAAATTGATCTAGGTGCGGTCTGAAAATTCTGTTCATTAGATCCATAAAAACAATAGGAGCATTGGTTAGTCCAAATAGCATAACTAAAAACTCATAATGCCCATCCATTGTTCTGAAGGCAGTTTTCAGAATATCTGAATCTTTAACTCTCAACTGGTAGTATCCCGATCTCAGATCAATCTTTGAAAATACAGTAGCTCCTTTTAACTGATCGAATAAGTCATCAATCCTAGGCAACGGATATTTGTTCTTTATGGTCTCCTTATTCATCTGACGGTAATCAATGCACATTCTCATCGTGCCATTTCTTTTTCACAAACAGAACAGGTGCACCCCAAGGCGAGAAACTCGGTCTAGCGAACCCTCTATCAGTTAACTTTTGCAACTGCGACTTTACCTCTTTCAACTCTGTTGGTGCCATTCTATACGGAGCTATCAAAATAGGTGTCGTACCAGGCAACAATTCAATACCAAATTCAACTTTACGAATCGGAGGTAAACCTAGTAACTCTTCAGGGAACACATCAAAAAAATTATAAACAATGGGTACTGATTCAACTTTCTTCTCGGATACTTTTGAATCAATCACATAAGCAAAATATCATTCATACCCTTTTTCACATAACTCCGAGCTTTCAAAACGGATATCACAACAGGCAATCCATTCAAATCATCAAACTCAATTCGTACAATATCATTATTCGGACTTGTTAAATCAATAGATTTTCTTTTACAGTTTACAATGGCATATGCATGAACAACCAATCCATTCCCAAAATAATATCAAATTCATCAAATGGAAAAAGCATCAGATCAACAGGGAAATAGATATCTCAAACATTAACGGACAGTTCTTGCATACTTTGTCAACAAGGACAATTTTACCTAAGGGGTTCGATACTTTTATAGTAAACTCAGTAGACTCTACAGGCAAAGTCTTGCTAAATACTAAATTCATGCATATATATATGAATGCGTAAAACCAGGGTCTATCAAAGCAATCACAGTAGTATCGTAAAGAGTAAAAGTACCAGTTATCACATCAGGTGATAAAGCTTCCTCACGAGCTCGGATAGCATACAGACGCTCTGGCTTCAGATCTGACAACATTGTCTCTCGTAGTTCTCTGACTACCACCAACATTTCTTGTATTCTTTGAAGGTCTACCTCTCGTAGGTGCATTATCAGATCTCGGATTGTTAACAGTTTCTAGTTCGACAAGCTCAGGGCAATCATGGATAAATGATCAAGCGATCCACATCTGAAGCAAGCTCTGTCATTTAATCTACAGCTTCCCGGATGTCTTTTTCCACAATGTTTACATTTGGTTCTCTCAGATAAAACATTACCAACACTAGCCACTGAAGTTCTTTGGGTTTTGGAACTTATTTGCGATCTAGCTCTATTTACATTCAAATGTCCGTATTTTCTGGAACAACTTTGATCATCTCTGTATCTCTTTGAAGCAGACTGAAATGATTTATTCTGAAATCTCTTTCTCATATCTCGGGCTTCAGTTTCAGCTTTTCTTTTATCTTTCCCAAGTGCTTTAGCTTTGCATGCTCGATCAACGAGTGTAACGAACTCTTTTATTTCTAATATCCCGACTAGCAAATAGATATCTTCATTAAGACCATCTTCGAATCTTTTTCACATTATAACTTCGGAAGATATACACTCTCGGGCATATTGACTTAGTTGCACGAACTTTCGTTCATATTCAGTGACAGTCATTCGGCCCTGTTTAAGTTCCAGAAATTCTTTTCGTTTTTGATCGACGAATCTCTCACTGATATATTTCTTCCGGAACTCAATCTGAAAGAAATCCCATGTAACCCATTCTCTCGGAATAACAGAAATTAAGGTTTTCCACCATTGATAAGCCGCATCTCAAAGTAACGATACAACACACTTTATGCATTCTTCCGGAGTCAGAGACATCTCATCAAATACCCAAATAGAATTTTCAATCCAGAATTTAGCTTTTTCAGCATCATCATTATTGGTAGCTCGGAACTCTTCAGCCTCATACTTACGGATCTTGTCAACTGGAGGCTTATTTAATAGATTCAGATACATAACCGGTGGCACAACTGTAGTTTGAGGGGGATTAACTGGGGGCGGAGGTTGTGAAACAGTCGATTATTCTTTGCGAACTAAGGGAACCACTCACTCATCATTTGGAAGAAAGCTTGTTTAGCTTCTCCCTCCTGACCACTTGTAGTCAATCTCGGATTAGAAGGCTCTGTCCCTTGCACGGGAGTAGGCACATTACTTTCTACGTCATCAGCTACGGCTCTTTCGGGATCCATTGCTATACAGAAATCACATTTTACATGTCAGGATTCATCACACTATCATAGTTCAAATATATGGCATGTATAGCTAGACTCTGACACGCTACGTTAGTCAAAGAATCGACTAAACCGTAGCTCTAATACCAACCAAATGTAACACCCCTATCCCGTGTCTGATCACCAGATTAGGGTTAAAGGTATTACCAGACAGATCGAAAACATTTACAGAATTAATCGTAAAACTATTCATCAATATCAATCATAATGTCCCTTAAGTAGGTCATCGAGACCTTAATCATGCTTAGAAACTGAGTCGGGACTAAACTGAAACACATAAGAAATTTCATAAAAATTTGAAACTTTTCTAACATACAGGGGACACACGGCCGTGGGGGTAGGCCGTGCCTTACCCACTGACTCTTGGACACTTCCGTGTGTCCTCCCGTGGTGGTATCTCGCCAAATTCAACACGGTCACCAAGCACGCCTGTGCTAAGGCCGTCTACTACTAGATCACATATCGCCATTTCTCACACGGCCGATAAGCACACCCGTGTCGAGGCCTTGGAAAATTTAAGCCACATTACACTTAATTTACCCACGGTCTTAGGCACGCCCGTGTGCCTCAACCGTGTGACATTATAGGTCATTTTACAAGGCCAATATGCCACACATTTTGGGTCTCACCTACAAGCAATACATACCAAAACATAATATGCATATATGGCAACCAAAACATATCAGATGGTTCACTTCATCCATACATCCAATACCAAATCCATCCATACCAAATTGCAAACTAAATCCTACCTCATTTCAAACATGTATCATCCATTTGCTTAACCAAAACTTAACCATTCCATATGCATCAAGACATACTAAATATATATGCTTCATAACTCATTCATTCAAACATTTATCAACTCAAAAGCTTGCCAATACACATGGCCATTCTCACTTCATAAACATATACACCTATCTAGCCTATACATGCCATATTTAGCTATATACATTTACAAAAGGGTATCAAAACAAGTTTTTGTGGTGTGATGATGATCCTTGACAATCCTGAGCCTCAGTAGCTTCGACGACCTATAAAACAGAGAAAACACCCACACAGAGTAAGCTTTCCAAAAGCTTAGTAAGTCATATACAAATAAACTTGGCATAAAAAGCATAAATGCAATTTGAAACTTTTGCGCATCTTATTCACTTAACAATTTATCATGTACATGCTTGATTCATACTTATGACTCCATTGGTCACTTTTACCCATTCAAAACTCATTTGAAGCACATGGCTCATTCACAATCTTCCTTGCATCTCATTCACATTATCCTATTCAAACATACCTTTCTTCAAATCAAAGTCATATGCATACTTACCATTCATGCATACTTAATGCACATTCAACATACCTGAATCTGGTATTCATTCACTTAATTGATCATAACTCGGATATACCATTCATATTGCAGACTTGCCCGTTGAACCCTTAGGAACCTAGTAGGATACTCAGAAAGCTTAGAATAGTAGTACAATGCCAACGTCCCAGACGAGGTCTTATATGCACTTGTATATCAATGCCACTGTCCCAGATAGGGTCTTACACGTACAGATCATAACAATACCAACGTCCCAGATACGGTCTTACACGAGTCAATATGATGCCGATATCCCAGACATGGTCTTACTCATAAAGTTCATATCGATGCCTACGTCCCAGACGAGGTCTTTTACATATAATTCATATCGATGCCTACGTCCCAAACGAGGTCTTACACAAAATTTCAATTCAATGCCAACGTCCCGGATGTGGTCTTACATGATAAAACAGAACAGATACCTATGTCATGACATAGCTAATCCTATCTATTCCTAGGTTCGTACGGGACTTCTCGGCTTTATCACTATATCGAACTTATTTTGGAATTCACGCACTTAGCATCTCATACTCATTCATTTTCATCGATAAACATATGAATACATATATTCAATTTAATACAGGTAAGCTTATTTGCATAGCGACATACCTCATACTCGGTTTATCTGAATGATAACAACTACTCGTTAACTTTCGCTTTCCCGTGATCTAAGTCTGTTTTCCTCAGTTCTTGATCTAAACATATTCAGAGTTAACCCTTTTTATTCACTACTTCATTCAATTCAATCCATAGACACACATTTAGGGCTATTTGCAAATTAACCCTCATATTTGCACACTATAACAATTTAGTCTATTTTTCACAAAACATCAAATTCACAAAATCCACACACACACATGCTTGGACGAACCTCTCTAGGGACTATATAAGCCTAAATATTTCATCAAATTTGCTATTTAGTCCTTCAATTTACCATTTTCATAATTTAGCCCTATTTAGCTAAATTCATCAAACTTCAAGAACAAAACATGTTCATCAAACACATATCTTTCATATTTCACTATTAAACATCACAAAGCTTGTAAAATCATCAATGGCATATTTCACATACATTATCAAAATAGAAAATCAAGGCATGCGTTTGGTAGCTCTCAAAGCAACGATTGCAAAAACATAAAAATTATCAAAAACTAAAACCAAATCATACCTTAATTTGAGCTTAGATATGGCCGAATATAACAAAGCAAATGCCTCTCTTTTTCTTTCAACAATTCGATGAAAGATGGATGGAAATGGCCACTTTAATGTTTTGTTTTATTAAAACATTAACCATTTATTCATTTACAAAATTAACCTTACTAATAAACATATAAATTACATAAATATAAGGCCATTAATGTCTTTTATGCATCCACTAACTAAATATTGGCACAATTGTCTCACAAGGCCTCTTTCTTTTCAAAGCCACAACATATAAGTGTTTTAAGATATAGCAATCAACTTTCACATTTGGTGCAATTTAATCCTTTGCTCAAATTAAACACACAAACGGACAAATCAACTTACATAATTTACCACATGCTTAGTCACGTATCAACGGCATAGAAAATAATATTAAAATATTATATAGACTCGAATTTGTGGTCTCAAAACCACTATTCTGACTAGGGTATAAACCGGACTGTTACATTAAGCAAGTTGATTAATCTGTGTTTTACATGCAAACTTACTAAGCTAAATGCTTATGTCTTTAATACTTTCTTTCTATGTAGTTCTGCCAAGCTAACTTGTGGATCGTTGGAGTCGGAGCTCGGAGCACACTATCAATCTCTATTTTGGTATAGCGAAGTTGTTTATGTTAAATATGGCATATATAGGAAACATTCATTTTGAGAATATGTTTTAAGAAGGGCCATTGTATGGGCAACCAATTTTATTATTCTTTTGTATATGGCAAAGTTATTGACCAAAACTGACTAAGTATGTATGTTTATTGAGATTAATGAAGCATGTAGTATTGGTTATGAAATGTATTGAATTGAGCTTGAGTTGGTTTTGATTTCAGATGACAATTGGCTTGGTAAATAGCCTATAAGTACCCACACAGTTAGACACACGAGCACGTGTGTCTAGGCTGTGCGTACCCTACACCTTATTATTTTAAGTCAGAATTGGTCATGGACAAGTTCCACGGCCGTTTTCTTAGGCCATGTGTGATACACGGTTAGAACATGGGCGTGTGCCCTAGGCCGTGTGAAATAAGTCAGTATGTTAAGGTTTATCACACGGTTTATGTCCACGGGCGTGTCAAAGTCGTGTGTAATTAGTCAGTGTCGACCACGGGTGGAAGACACGGGCATGTCAAGGGGTACACGGGCATGTCCCAAGCCACATAGGCGTGTGACCCCTGCTTCAAAGAAAGGTTTTTGATTAAGTTCTGAAAGTTTTTAGATATGTGCTTAAGGCCTCGTAGGCCCATGAAATGTATGATTATACTAAGAAAGAGAAATCTTTAAGTCAGAACGAAATTTTACAGCCTGTAAATGTATGTTTAAGTGAGTTCAAGCTTGGTAATGCCTCGTATCCAGTCTTAGCTTCGGACTCGGGTGTGGGGTGTTACAATATCTGTTAGGTGTGGTGAAAATTTTGGACGCAATCTAGAATTAACTCATGCAGCGACATTAATGCAATAAGATAGCAAAATTAATGATAAAACAGGCTAGGATTCGCTAAGTTATAAAATGCAATTTACTAAACTAATAATACTAAAATGTATGCTAAGTATAACTAAATGGGAACATTTTAACCAATAAGTAGGGGAAAACCTATATTCTTTCTAGTGATATCAGTTACCGTATAGTTTAATTGGTCCCTTGTCAAAGTCCAACTCACGTAATAATTCGGATGGAAGACTTTGCTCCTTTGTTGACCCATTATAACTCCTACTACAAAGTCGCTAGTGTCACACATCAACTCGAAAGGAGAATTCCAATCTGGTTTAGCAACAATGAGTGTCTAAATTAATAGCCATTTCAGCTCATCAAAGGCTTTCAAGCACACCTCATCAAAATTGAATGTTATATATTTTTCTAACAAAGTACTTAGTGGCTTGGAAATATTTGAAAAGTATTTGATGAACCTTCGATAAAAATTGACATGCCCTAAAAAACTTTTAACACCTTTTACAGTCGTAGGAGGTTGCAACTTCTCTATTACATCGACTTTTTCTTTATCAACTTCAATTCCTCGTCTTGATATTCTTTGCCCTAAAATGATACCCTCCTTAACCATAAGTTAAGGACAACACTCATCTTTTCACACCATTTTGCACCTTAGCTAAATTATTTAAGCATTCCTCATATGAATCTTCAAACACTAAAGAGTCATCCATGAATACTTTCAAAAATTGCTCAACCATGTTAGTAACTCGTCAACTGATAACAAATATTTAAGACTTTGAAACCAAATTGTATTAAGAAGTTTTGGACAAAGGCTCAATAACATATCTATTCAATTTTAACCTTGACTATACACATGCATAGTTTTCGCGTTTCACCTAGCACCTAATAGAGTCTGGCTTGGCCCTCCCAATTTCTAAATATTTAACTATCATACATTTGAGTAGAAAACTTATAAGTTCAGGTGAACTTAGTGAGATCCACATAAAGAATTTAAGAAGAAATATTGAGGTGTTAGATAAGATTTTAACTTCATGACAATCAAATTGAACATTTCTAGATGGCGACACTAAGCGACTGCCCAAGTGATTTTTACATTTATGTCTTTCCCAGATTTCAATGTTCTTACTAGCTTGGAGTACTAGGGCTCAATAATAACACCGAAACCCTTTCTCTTTCGATCTATTTCCAATGGAGGCCTTTTAGGACATGTAACTCCTACATTTAGAGCTCAACAAGATCTCTGTCATCCTCATTGGCTATGTTTGACCTCTATTTCCATAATCCTTTATGGACTTTGCTCTGGCTATTCGACCTTGGGCATATGTTACCTCCCTTGAAAATCCACATCAATATATTAAATTCTTCGGCTGACTTTGTATCAACTTACAAAATATGACAAAGTCCTACTGCAGACCAATCCGTGCTTATTCAAATCGTGTAGAATCCATAGTTTACAAGGTAAATTGGTATTTGCATGTACCATGTTTACCTCTGTAACATCCTGAATAGCGGGCTCTACATTTGCAATGTGTTATGTGTGTATGTTGTGCTATCTGTTCTATTCTGATGTGTTTAGAGGTTTTGGGAAGGCTCGAGGTTAAGCTTGAGCCTTGGTAGAAATTTTGTTTTTGGGCACTGCAAGGGAGAGCTAGTCGAAGTGGGCCTTAAGGGTCCTTTAGTGGGGTAGTTGACACAAGAATCTAATTGGTAAAGTTGCAAGGAGGCGCCACTAAGGGTGTAGGTGGGTGACGCCACAGGGAAGTTGAGAGGGAGCAGGTTCGAGTTGCGTTGACAATAAATCGAAGCATTTTTTTTTATTTCATGCGCC
This sequence comes from Gossypium rotundifolium, assembly GCA_025506655.1. Lineage (NCBI taxonomy): Eukaryota > Viridiplantae > Streptophyta > Magnoliopsida > Malvales > Malvaceae > Gossypium > Gossypium rotundifolium. Next base: position 151,024,932 of record CP106724.1, read on the forward strand.
TAAGAAGCCTGAGAGATGGTTTCAGCTGGGACTCTGCATGGGTGAGTATGGATTAAGTCAAAAGATAGGAAGATGAGGATAAGAGGAAAATGTGGGATAGGATGTGAGTGTAGGTGGTGGCCGAATGTTGGACAATAGGAGCAAAGGGGAGGAAACAATTTTGGATGGTTAAGGGTGTGCCGAATTTACTGAGCCAATTCCTTTTGTTCCTCTTTTGCTTTCTAGCCGAATTTGCTTAGACCATTGGTGCTTCTTTTACTCTTTCTCTCTTCTTTCCTTCTTCTCTTCACAAAAGACCTCTAAGTCGAAATCATTTTTCCTCTCCAAACTCTTCTTCAGAGCCGAACCCTCCCACAATCTTTTCCACTTTTTGTTCTCTTCTTTTCGTTGATCTATTTAAACGCTGAAATCTCACCTTTCTTCTCTTCTTCTTCTTGACCGAATCTTCCCTTAAAGACCAATCATCTCCTTGATTCCATCTTACTTAGCTTTTTTGCCGAAACATATCCTGTCCCTTCTCATAGTAGTGGTCGTCACTCTTCTCCACAACTCTATCAGTTGGACTCTTTTGGTCAGGGTAGGTATTATTCTTTTCATCTCAATTCTTTTTTCTCTCCTTTATGGATGTCGAAAGCATTAATTTTGTCTCTTGGCTTTGACCGATCGAAGTAAGGGCTTGTCTTTGCATTTTTGGCTTTTGGTCGGCGATTGAAGGGTGTTAAAGGGCATTCAGTTCTAGTCGACTTAGACATTTAATCTGTACTTAATTCAAGTTTTATTGTCTTGAGGTCTATTGATCTAGGTAAGGGATCATTACTTAGAATGTTATTCATTTTCGTTCTTTGCTTCAATATTTTAATCTGGTCTATTAACCAAGATCTTTTCTATGGATACAAACGCTAGTCAAGAAAAGCGAAGGGGTTGGACTCGTAGTCCCAGTCCCAAAGTTTAAGAAATTGGGTTGTAGGCCGGCTTTTGAGCAGAATAGTAGACAAATAGCAGTGGTTCCTATTAGCGATAGTGTCGACATAGAAAACATGGTATTGTGTGTTACCAGGTGTGTAAACCTCCACACACTTTATTTTATCTGTACTAACGATTGTGTGGGCTGAAAAGCTGAAAAAGGCTGTGTAGATAGTCGTGATGCCCTTAGGGGTAAGGCTAGGAGTGCCAGGTACGTGACCGTATCGTTTTCTTTGCATGGACGAATATATGTGTGGTAATCTATTGTGTTATGGATAGCATGTTGCAATCGTTAGGATATGTATGTAGTCCATGGGGTATGGGTTTGATATGAAGGGGAAGTGCATGATTATTTGGTCACGCAGTGATTGGCGGCTATGCCACGATATATATATACCTACATACATTAATTGGGTCACATAATGATCGGTGGTTAAGCCACGATATATATCTATATTCTATTTGGTCGTATTGTGATCGATGGTTAAGCCACGATGTATTATTTGGTCACCTAGTGATCGGTTTATGACTGGCAGCATGACTGTCGAAATGGAGTGTAGCGGATGGAGGGTTGATTGTAGAAATCCCCACGGTGTGATGGGCTAGTACAGGTTGGTGTGTAGAGGATGGAAAAACTAGGTTTGGGTTGGGCTTATTGCATTCATGTGTTTGTATGTTTTTATATATATGGGCTAAGGCCCAATGTGTGATTGTGGGCCATGAGCCGTTTGTATAATGTTGGAGAATTTACACACTGAGTCTCGGTGACTCACCCCTTTCTTAAATTTTTCAGGTAATCAGTAGATCGTGGATGTGGGAGCCGAGGCGGACTTGTGGAGGCCATAGTTCCCTTTTCTTTCATAAACTCATTTCTTACTATACTTTATTTTTAATCGGGATTTTTGTTATGTAATAAGGCCTTTCTAACTTAAATATGGGTTTTTATTAGCTATTGTTTATTCCAACTTCGGCACTTAATCATTAAAGTGAAAATGGGGTTTTTCCAAAAACATACAGGCAACATTAAATAATCAATTTTTTTTAATGTATCCACAAGCATAATTAAATGTTTGATTGGTATAGCTCGAAAATTTTCTTAATCTATGTATTGTTATCTTCATAACTACGCTTTAATCGAAAAGTTTTTCAAACCTCTGATTTTTTTTAAAATTCATTAAAATCTCGTTTTTAATTCACCTTGTAACATGCTGGATTTGGTCATAACATCTAGGTCAGGTTTGGGGTGTTACATTTTGGTATCAAAGCCTAGGTTACAAAACTTAAACTTTGAAATGGGTTCGCAAAGGTTGTATAAAATCGAAGTAAACATTAAGTTTTTGATCAAGATATGGCATTCGAGTCCACCGGCAACCAATCGACGCAGGTAAGTGTTTTAATTCCTGGTAATGTATGCATGAAATGTTTATTTGACTGGATGGATATGATGTTAGCATAGGGAAACTTAAACTTTAGGGACTGAAACCTCTAGCTTGTGATGTGTTTTTACGAAAACTACTCTTTAAAGCTACGTTACATAAAATTTCTCGGTATTAAGTTAGTGGAAGATACTAACTCATAAAACTTTTAATCAGATTAAGTCACAAATGTTAGTTATGAGCACTAGGGGGCGTGGTGTGCGTGGCCTTGGTAGAGGCAGGATTGTTGTATCGGAACTGGTAGGATCTGGTCATGAGTCCAAAAATGAGAAGCCGATCTGCTTGTGGAAGCAGAATATCAAGACCAAACGGACAGAGATGATGCGGTGTCTCACCGATGCTACAATCTTGGAGAGAGTTCTTTGGGCGGGGCATGGTGGAGGCTCAAAATGCGTGTTTGAGCCACTCCGGGCTAATAGAGCGAAAATGTTCAGGGGTATTTTCGGCGTAGCTCCTAATACAGCTGAGTATTGCTTGGAGGCAGTGGAGCGTATAATGGATGATCTCGACTTCACGGAAGAGGAAAAGCTGAAGGGAGTAGTGTCTCTTCTCCGGGATGAGGCGTACCAATGGTGGCTTACAGTTAGGGATTGATCAGTGGCTGACCGCATTACCTGGGATTTCTTCAAGTCGATATTCCAGAGTAAGTACATCGGATCAAGTTATGTGGATGCGTAGCGTAGGGCATTTCTGAATCTGGTCTAGGGAAATAAATCGGTGGCGAAATACGAAGCAAAATTCTTGTGCTTGAGTCGTTATGCCTGGGGAATAGTGGCCATAGACCATGAGCGTTGTGTTCGGTTTAAGGATGCTCTAAGGGATGATCTGCGTGTGCTGATAGCTCCACAACAAGAAAGGGAGTTTGCGGTTTTAGTGGAGAAGGCTAAGATAGCTGAGGAAGTTAAGCGGTCCGAGAAGCAAAATTAGGATAGAGACAGGGATAAGAATAAGAGGAATTTTGGATTGTCGGGGTCAACGGGGCATTTTCAGAAAAGACCTAAGATGGATGGGCCAAGTCGTGGTGTGAGATCTGTGGGTAATAGTCAGCCTCAGAGGTGTGTCCAGTGCAGTAGATTTCATTCGAGCAAATGTTTGATGGGTGACAGAAGATGTTTCAGGTGTGGGTCTACTGATCATTAGGTTAGGGATTGTCTACAAGATCGGGGTGGCGCAGGGCCTATAAGACAGACTAATGCTCAGCCGGGTAGAGGAGGGCAACCACTGCAGAGAGGTCGTGGTCCAGCCAGAGGGGGTAATGGTTATGGTCGGAGTCGTGGAGCACCAGGCAGAGGTGCAAGGAACACTGATGCGAGACAGCCGGGGTTGGTTTATGCAATGAGATGTAGAGAGGAGGGGGATGCACCGGATGTCATAACCGGTACGTTCTTGATTTTTGGTTTGCCTTTTTCTGCATTAATTGATATTAGATTGACACATTCTTATATTGCTAGTGTAGTATCTGGAACTTTAAGTATAGACTCTGAGATTATTTCTAGGGAGATGACGGTAATTAGCCCGCTAGGTCAGTCGGTAGTGGTGAACAGACTGTATAGGGATGTACCTCTAGAAGTGCAAGGGGTAGTTTTCTTCAGCCGATTTAATGGAACTGCCATTTGGGGAGTTTGATCTGATCTTAGGTATGGACTGGTTAGTGAGATATCGAGCAAATTTAGACTGTGCAGCCAAATGTATGGTACTAAGGACTCTTCAAGATGATGAAGTGGTGATAATAGGGGAAATGAGTGATCGTGTCAAACAGTCGAGTTTTAAAATTTATAAAAGAATGATCGAACCTGTAGACTAACTATGACAACGATAGAGGCAAGTGCACCTATCGAACAGTATTATAGTTTAGGCAAGAATATCTTATCGAACCCAAGGGAACCTAAAAGTACAAGTACTCACTTTCTTTCTACTATTTAGCCTGAAATATGAAGTGATTGGATTATTAAACTAATGAAATACTTTAAACTAAATGCAAAGAAAAAAGAATGAATTGGAGAAAGACTTTAGGAAAACTCAGTTGATGAAGACGATACCCTCAAGAAGAATCCACCTATGACTTCACTTATTATTTATTCCCCAAACCATATGATTTCTTTACTTAGCTTGATCTGTGAGACTCCCTAACCTATATTAAACCCTCTCTCGAGGCGAATAACGTCTAACCTTAGGTTAATTAGTGGAACTCTTGTTCTCTTATAATAACCCCCTAAGGAAGCAATAAATCGATCAATAGATTCCCATAATAGGTTTCACCCTAATCCGGTAAAATCTCATAACCCTATCTCTAGGCGCCCAATCAACTTCGCTCAATTATGCTAGATCTACTCTTAAGTAGGGTCTATTCCTCCTCCACCTAAGCACATCAGATTAAATTAAGTAACATAATTAAGAACAAACTAAGTATTTATCATATAATTTAGAAATCAAATAACAAAATCCATCATAGGTTTCATTCCCTTCAGGTATCTGAAGGGTTTAGTTCATAACTAAATAAGAAAACATCTCAAGAGAAAAGATAAAACAAAACATAAGAAATCCCTAAAACTCCCCGAAGGAATTGAAGGCGAGATCCTCTGTCTTGACTAGAACTCCAGCTTCTTGAGATGGATCAACTGGCTATCTTCAACTAATTCCCTGAATAAAAGCTTTGGCAGAAAACTCTACCCCAAAAACTCTCTATTTCGGCTTCTACTGAACTCCCCCTTTTTTAGTTGCTACCTTAGGTGTTTATAGGCTTTGAGATGCTTTACTTGGCTCCTACGTACCCTAATTCAAGTAGAATTCCTCCTAGGATGTTTAAGTAGACTTAAGAATGTGTTTCTTTGCCTCCAAGCATCCAAATCTGAGTGAAATTGCTCATTCCCGTGGCAGGGGCACGTCCATAGCACACGTCCGTGTAAGTCATCTTCAGGCCGTGTCTCAATTCTGTCGATTGAGGCACGACCGCGTAAATTATGGCATGGCCGTGTGAAGTAATTTGACAAGGCACAGCCATGTGTCTTGAAGTCCAGGCCGTGTCAATTTCCTCTTTAGCCCAAATTGGCCGGTTTTAAGCCCATTTCTTATTCTTTTCGTCTTCGGGTACTTTACCTAAGTATAAACATGAAAAGAAAGTATTAAAAGCACCTTTTTACATAAATAAAGGGCTAAATCATCCAAAAGCATACTAAATATGGGTTTAAAATATGTTACTTTTACGATTTATCAAGGAGAAACTACTTGTCTAGCGTAGTGTCCGCTCTAAAGGCTGAAAGAATGGTGAGAAAAGGATGTAGGGCATTCGTAGCCTTTGTTTGTGCTCTGGAGGTCCAAGATTCAACTATGGGGAATTTTAGAACAGTAAGGGAATTTTTTGATGTTTTCCTAGAAGAACTTCTAGGACTACCCCCAAATCGCGAGGTGGAGTTCGGGATTGATCTTCTTCCAGGGACAGCACCAATGTCCATTACACCATATAAAATGGCACCGACGAGTTGGGGCCGAAAGCTTCGATTCGTGAACTGTTGGATCGAGGTTTCATCCGACCAAGTGTATCACCTTGGGGAGCGCCAATGCTATTTGTTAGGAAGAAGGATGGAACAATGCGTATGTGCGTTGACTACCGTCAGCTGAACAAGTTGACTATCAAGAACAGGTATCCGTTGCCGAGGATTGATGACTTGTTCGACCAATTGAAAGGGGCATCAGTTTTCTCAAAGTTAGATTTGAGATCAGGATATCATCAGCTTAAGGTCAAAGAATCAAATATTCATAAGACAGCTTTCAGGACCCGTTATGGCCATTACGAATTCTTGGTGATGCCGTTTTGGTTGACCAACGCACCAGCAGCGTTTATGGATATGATGAACTGAGTATCCCAACCCTATTTAGACCAGTTTTTCGTAGTATTTATAGACGATATCCTGGTATATTCAAGGTCGGAGGAGGAGCACGATTCGTATCTTCTAGTGGTTCTACAAATCCTGAGGAAGAAATAATTGTACGCTAAATTCAGTAAGTGCGAATTTTGGCTAAGGGAGGTTACTTTTCTGGGATACGTTGTGTCAGCGGAAGGGGTCAGAGTCGATCCCCAGAAAGTTGAAGCTATCATAGATTGGAAATCAGCCAGGTCTGCGACAGAAATTCAGAGTTTCCTTGGTCTTGCTGGGTACTACAGGAGGTTCGTTGAGGGATTCTCCTTAATTGCGGCACCTTTAACCAAGTTGTTGAGAAAGGGAGTACCTTTTGTGATAAGAAGCAGGAAAGCTTTGAGAAGCTGAAGAAGGTGTTGACGAAAGCTCTGGTTTTGATTCAACCGGAGGCTGGAAAGGAGTTCGTGATTTACAGTGATGCTTCACACACAGGGTTAGGATGTGTATTGATGCAAGGTGGAAAGGTTGTTGCTTATGCGTCTCGGTAGTTAAGACCGCATGAGTTAAATTATCCTACTCACGATTCGGAGTTGGAATCGATGGTTTTTTCCTTGAAGATCTGGAGACACTATCTGTATGGAGAGAAATCTGTCATCTATACAGATCATAAGAGTTTGAAATATCTCCTTACACAGAAGGAGTTGAACTTGAGGCAGAGGAGGTGGATTGAGTTATTAAAAGATTACGATTGTTCGATTGAATACTATCCGGGTAAAGCTAACGTGGTGGCAGATACGCTAAGTCAAAAAGTAATATCAGATCTGAGGGCGATGTTTGCCCATCTGAGCCTGTATAAAGATGGGAGTTTATTAGCTAAGCTTCAGGTGAAACCGACGTGGGTAGTTCAGATTAAAAAAAAGCAGTTGGAGGATGATATTTTGAGTGCTCTACTATCTCAAATGCAACATGGTGAAGTAGGGGATTATGGTCTGAACGATGATGGGGCCTGTGTTTCCGAAAGAAAGTTTGCGTGTCGAGAGACGTAGAGTTAAGGCGGATGATTCTTTAGGAAGTGCATAATATCCCATACGCTATGCATCCGGGAGAACGTAAAATGTATCAGGATTTACGGAAACAATTCTGGTGACCAGGTCTAAAGTAAGAGGTAACCGAATTTGTGGGTAGATGTTTGACATGTTAGCAGGTAAAAGAGGAGCATCAGTTGCCTTCGGGGTTATTGCAGCCGGTAAAGATCCCGCAATGGAAATGAGAGAGGATCACTATGGATTTTGTTAGTGGGCTACCCCTTACGCCCACTAAGAAGGATTCGATATGGGTGGTAGTTGATCGATTGACGAAGTCCGCTCATTTTATACAGATTCGGGTCATTTATTCTCTTCCGAAGGTGGCTAAGTTGTATATAGCAGAGATTGTGAGGTTGCATGGGGTACCTGTGTCCATCATCTCGGACAGAGATCCTAGGTTTACGTCAAGATTTTGGAGGGTATTACATCCAAAGATTGGGTACAAAGTTAGATTTTAGTACAAATTTCATCCATGAGCAGACGACAATCGAAAAGGGTGATTTAGATTTTGGAAGACATGTTGAGAGGTTGCATCCTCGATTTCAAGGGTAGCTGGGAAGAATTTTTACCGTTGGCGAAATTCACATATAACAACGATTATCGATCCGATTCGATGATGGCGCCATATGAAGTGTTGTATGGGTGGAAGTGTCATACTCCTACGTGTTGGACAGAGTTGGGTGAGCGTCAGCTATTGGGTCCAGAACTAGTGTTGGAAACAGAGAACAAGGTTGAGTTGATCCGGGCTAGGTTGAAGGAAGCTTCTGACAGGTAGAAATCTTACACTGACCTGAAGCAGAGGGACATAGAATTTGCAGTGGGTGACCAGGTTTTCCTAAAGGTGTCACCGTGGAAGAAAATTATAAGGTTTGGACGGAAGGGTAAGCTAAGCCCCAAGTTTATCGGGCCTTATCGTGTGTTGAAGCATGTAGGACCAGTTGCATATCAGCTCAAGCTACCTTCAGAGTTAAGTAAGATTCATGATGTGTTTCATATCTCAATGCTGAGATGCTACTGTTCAGACCCATCTCATGTGATACCATTGGAGAAACTTGAAGTAAGGCCTGATTTATCCTTTGAAGAGGAACCGGTTCAGATCTTGGAGCGAGATGTTAAAGTTTTGCAAAGGAAATTGGTTCCTTTGGTTAAGGTTCTATGGCGGAATCACGGGTCAGAGGAAGCTACATGAGAGCTAGAGGATGTTATGCAACAGTAATACCCTCACCTCTTTTGACTAGGTAATTTTGGGGCCGAAATTTCTTGAAGGGGGTAGAACTGTAACATCCTGAATAAGGGGCTCTACATTTTCAATGTGTTATATGTTTATGTTATGCTATGTGTATTATTCTAGTGTGTTTAGAGGTTTTGGGAAGGCTCGAGGTTAAGCCTGAGCCTTGGTAGAAATTTTGTTTTTGGGCACTGCAAGGGAGAGCTAGTTGAAGTAGGCCTTAAGGGTACTTTAGTGGGGTAGTTGACACAAGAATCTAATTGGTAAAGCGGCAAGGAGGCACCACTAAGGGTGTAGGTGGGTAACGCCATAGGGAAGTTGTGAGGGAGTAGGTTCGAGTTGCGTTGACAGCAAATGAGAGTATTTTTTTTATTTCATGCGCCTAAGGAGCCTGAGAGATAGTTTCGGCTGGGACTCTGCATGGCTGAGTGTGGATTAAGCCAAAAGATAGGAAGATGAGGATAAGAGGAAAATGTGGGATAGGATGTGAGTGTAGGTGGTGGCCGAATGTTGGACACTAGGAGCAAGGGGGAGGAATCGGTTTTGGATGGTTAAGGGTGTGCCGAATTTACTGAGCCAATTCCTTTTGTTCCTCTTTTGCTTTCTAGTCGAATTTGCTTAGACCATTAGTGCTTCTTTTACTCTTTCTCTCTGCTTCCCTTCTTCTCTTCATAGAAGACCTCTAAGTCGAAATCATTTTTCCTCTCCAAACTCTTCTTCAGAGCCAAACCCTCCCACCATCTTTTCCACTTTCCATTCTCTTCTTTTCGTTGCTCCATTTAAACGCCGAAATCTCACCTTTCTTCTCTTCTTCTTCTTGACCAAATTTTCCCTTAAAGACCAATCATCTCCTTGATTCCATCTTACTTAGCCGAATCTCATAAGCCTTTTTCCTTGACTCTTTTTTACCGAAACATATCCTGTTCCTTCTCGTAGTAGTGGTCGTCACTCTACTCCACAACTCTATCAATGGATTCTTTTGGTCGGTAGGTATTATTCTTTTCATCTCAATTCTCTTTTCACTCCTTTATGGATGCCGAAAGCATTAATCTTGTCTTATGGCTTTCACCGATCGAAGTAGGGGCTTGTCTTCATGTTTTCGGCTTTTGGTCGGCGATTGAAGGGTGTTAAAGGGCATTCAGTTCTAGTCGACTTAGACATTTAATCGGTACTTAATCCAAGTTTTATAGTCTTCGGGATCTATCAATCTAGGTAAGGGATCTTTACTTAGAGTGTTATTCATTTTTGTTCTTTGCTTCAATGTTTTAATCTGGTCTATTGACCAAGATCTTTTCCATGGATACAAACGCTAGCCAAGAAAAGGAAAGGGTTGAACCCGTAGTCCCAGTCCCAAAGTTCAAAAACTCGCAGTGTCTACTGTTTGAGATTGGCCACCCGGTTGTGGGCCGGCTTCTGAGCAGAATAGTAGACAAATAACAGTGGTTCCTATTAGTGATAGTGTCAACATAAAAAGCATGGTATTGCGTGTTACCAGGTGTGCAAACCTCCACACACTTTATTTTATCTGTACTAACGATTGTGTGGGCTGAAAAGCCGGAAAAGGCTGTGTAGACAGTCGTGATGCCCTTAGGGGTAAGGCTAGGAGTGCCAGGTACGTGACCGTATCATTTTCTTTGCATGGACGAATATATGTGTGGTAATCTGTTGTGTTATGGATAGCATGTTGCATTCGTTAGGATATGTATGTAGTCCATAGGGTATGGGTTTGATATGAATGGGAAGTGCATGATTATTTGGTCACGTAGTGATCGGTGGCTATGCCAGAATATATATATATATATGTACATACATTAATTGGGTCACATAATGATCGGTGGTTAAGCCATGATATATATGTATACTCTATTTGGTCATATTGTGATCGGTGGCTAATCCACGATGTATTATTTGGTCACCTAGTGATCGATTTATGACTGGCAACATGACTATCGAAATGGAGTGTAGCAGATGGAGGGTTGATTGTAGAAATCCCCACGGTGTGATGGGCTGGTACGAGTTGGTGTGTAGAGGATGGAAAAACTAGGTTTGGGTTGGGCTTATTGCATTAATGTGTTTGTATGTTTTTATATATATGGGCTAAGGCCCAATGTGTGATTGTGGGCCATGAACCGTTTGTATAATTGGGAGAATTTACACACTGAGTCCTGGTGACTCACCCCTTTCTTAAATTTTTCAGGTAATCAGTAGATCGTGGATGTGGGAGCCGAGGCGGACTCGTGGAGGCCATAGCACCCTTTTCTTTCACAAACTCATTTCTTACTATACTTTATTTTTAATTGGGATTTTTGTTATGTAATAAGGCCTTTCTAAGTTAAATATGGGTTTTTATTAGCTATTGTTTATTCCAACTTCGACACTTAATCATTAAAGTGAAAATGGGGTTTTTCCAAAAACATACGGGCAGCATCAAATAATCAATTCTTTTTAATGTATCCACAAGCATAATTAAATGTTCGATTGGTATAGCTCATAAATTTTCTTAATCTATGTATTGTTATCTTCATAACTACGTTTTAATCGAAAAGTTTTTCAAACCTCTGATTTTTTTTAAAATTCATTAAAATCTTGTTTTTAATTCACCTTGTAACATACCGGATTCGGTCATAATGTTTAGGCCAGGTTTGGGGTGTTACAACCTCCTTACCAAAGGAGTTTTCTTTCCCTTTTCACTCTATCTAGGGTTGAGATATAAACTTGACAGCCCTTATTAATTTGGTGGTCTATGTTCCTTAGACGCACCAACTCATTTCTTCTTTTGACTTGCCAATCTATTCACATTGCGAACTCTACTTTCACCCTTGACATCTTTCATGAACCGTGGATTTCTGATTATGATCCTCATGTCTAATTCTGGCAAATTTCTCGTGTTTACTATCCTGATGAACTACCTCGTGTTTATTATCTCAATGGATTATCTCATGTTTACTGTCCTAGTGGACTATATATGATGCCATAACATCTTCCAACTATGGTCTTACTCATTGTATCATGTTGCCATAACCTCTTTTAGCTTTGGTCTAACACAATGTAACCTCGTGTTTACCATCCCAGTAGACCAATAAAGGATTCCATAGCATCTTCAACTATGGTATTATTCCTATTTACCGTGTAGACATACTTTCTTATGAAACCATAGTGTCTTTCAGTCATGGTCTTACTCATTTTTATCATGATGCCATAACATCTTTCAGTTGTTGTCTTTCTCATTTTAGGCGTACAACCTCTGATTAGACTCATGGCCCTACCATGATCTTTCTTTCTCATTTCTCTTATCACAATCCTCCCATTCCTCTAATTCATCATTCCTATACCTTGATGCTTGAACACCATAGTGTCCCTTCCGCAAGGTCTGAAGCTTTGCATATCACGGTGCACATAGCAACATCGTATACTGATATCTAAAATAATTCCCCTTTATCCCATTCCTAACTTTATCTAACCCTTTTAGTTTCCTTGCCATAACATGCATACAATATGACACATCATTATGTAATGTATTGCACCAGATATCTATTCAACAATCATCTACTATTATGATCGACGATGGGCATGGAAACTTCACATTACAACACTTAGAAACCAGAAGGCAAAATGTAAATACTCACCATGTTTCTCATCCTTGGTAGCTTTGCTTGTCTAAACACCAAAGCCTCTTTCGTCCTGGCAGTTAAGCATGACAACCATATTTTGGTTAAACCAACGGTGGTAAATTCTAGGAAACCTAGAACCTTAGATTACACAGAAGCTTTGAGCGTATTATTCCACTTCTTTTCTTCAATCCAAAAATTTAGAGGGTTAAGGAAACTTACTAGTTCCCAATATTTCTACTTCTAGACTCAAATTCGTACAATGGCTGCAACATGTAGATCTTCCTTCAACTGCATCCTCTTCTCCTTTAAGGCGATTAAAGAAGACGATGCTTAGAGAAAAAGGCTTGGGAAGAAGAATTGAGAGGAATTATGTTCCCCCACACCTACATATACTCCCTCGACATGGTCTCCATAGACTATTAGTGCCACTCAATCCTAAATCTTATGTCTCCCACTTTGGAACTAGTCAGTTATATCATAACCGAACCAAAATTGGAATCCAACTAATTGAAATTTTACTACTTAAAATTTAAATTACCTAGTGGGGTCCTGGAATTTGCAAATCCTCTCAATTTAGTCCTAGGTTCCTATATTTTGGGTTAATGATGATATCCGGGTGTTACAACTCCTGTACCCTTAAAGAAAATTTCATCTTTGAAAATTGCTTTCTTACCTAATCCTCTTAAGGCAATGTTTATTTTAATTCCCCTTGTCTTAGAAAATCTCTCTTCATATCTAATGGTAATTGCTTCCACTTTTGTTGGGGACATGTCGCCGCCATTTATATAAAAGCACACGAGTTACATGCGCATGGTCAGTGACTACCTTAGGATTTAGGTAAATCACACCATGATTGTCACAAGTGAATTAATTCACAAATGAATTCATAATTAATTCATCTTAGGTCTAGTCCAATGTATCATTCTAACAATCAATACATCTATGTCTCTACCTGTGGAGCCAATTGCTCTAACAACCAAGACTAGCCATCTCCATAATTGGAATTATAGACGGCATATAATCTATCTAAGTATTTTAATCAAATATTAACGTTGATTTTTTAACAAAATTATGGACTTGTTTAGATTATCTACTGAAGTAAGTTGTCTTTCTTGTAATGCAAACACTCTTACAGTGTCACTTATAATCAGTTTGAACTTAGACGATCAATGGGCTAATATTTGTTTGTCACAATTTCACTATGCATGCAAAAATGACAGACAGAAACACAACAGGCATAATAGTTAAATGTGAAATTAAATTTATTTATTTATTTATCATTCAAAGACATATAAAACAATTTCATGTTTACTACAATATGTGTACATTTCCCAACAATATCTGACTTGCCCTAGTAAAGTAAATGTGTCATGTTTTACGCTCCCATATCCTCAACCTGTTTGTCAAAAATCCTAGTTACAAGAGTCTTAGTAAGTGAATATACAATGTTATCTTCATAAGCTACATTCACCACATGTACAAATTCTTTTGGATAAACAAATATCTTGACATGTGCAAAGCATAACATACATAAGGCTTCCGACTATCGAAGCATATAGAACCTTACTCAGATGCTGTCTTTCTTTCGTTGTCTTAGGATAGTCATCCAAAAAAATATAAAAACCCGATGCAGTCGGCTGAGTGATCCGTCGTAACTCGTTGTAGCATGTTAAACTAGTTTTCGTACTTAAGGAGCTTGAATATGAGTAATTCTAGTATTTTTTTTGTTTTGTTTCTATATTTTAGTTTCAATTCAATAAAAAGAATAATTTGAGTAGATTTTATGACATTAGGAGCCGAAAGAGGCCTATGGGAAGACTGACGTATTTAACGAGTGTGCGAGACACTATTTGGAAGCATGAGAACTCAAGGTTGACCGTCGTGTTGCAACATAGAGGGTTTACACTGCAACAAAGGGAACAAAATGCTAAAATATCAATACTACCTCTAGTGTCACAACACAGCTCGTGGATGTCACGACACACCCCTGAAGTGGAACCTGAGCCAAGCAAAATGTTTTTCGTGTAGCGACACAGGCTGTGGATGTCGTGACACCAGCCTTGTATGTGAAAGCATTAACAAGATAAGGTCATTTTAGTTCACATAATGGAAATTAATGGAAAAATGTCAATTGACCTAGGGTTAAGGATGATAGCCAACCCTAACTTCTCATTAGACACTTGAGGGGCCTATTTTGTAACTTAGAATTTTTCTTTCAATTTAGTTTTCAGTTTTTATTTCTTTTTGGACTTAGGAATTATTTTTAGTTGTTTTCATTTGTGATATTCAGAGAATCTGAATTGTGGATTCAACCAAACACTTTGTGGATTTTTGCAGTTTCATCATTTAATACAATTAGGATCTCTTCTTAAACTTTCATTCTTGATGCACTTTTAATGTTTATTCTATTTATCAAGTTTACAATGTTTATTCATGAGGAACTAATCCTCTTATGGGTGATTAGCAAATTGAAGTGTGATTAATTAATTTCTATGTAGAGTTCCTTAGAAGATTATCTATTTGGGATAGGAAGAACTTATGCCCTAGGCTTGACAATACTAGGAAGTCATTTAGGTGGGAATTAACCCAAAATTGGTATTTCCTATCTGTGTACCCCTTACCCCAATCCGATTTGTGTTGTGAGGTCAAGAGATAAGTAGTTCTTACCGACTTATTAGTTTAATGGATCATCGAAAGATCCTACTAGGGTAACGATTAGTTAATTGAGTAGAAACTCAAAATAGGTATTAGTTATGACCACCGAAGCGAGCTAATCACCCATGCTTAGATTTTGTTGAGTTTATAGATTAGTTTTCTATTTTCACTCCTTTATGCATGTTTTATTCTTTTCTTATAAAAACAAATATTTTTCAAATTACATTTTGTCATAATATAATTTATTTAAAGTACTAAATAATTACGTTTAGCCTAATCTTAATTTATTACTTGCCTCCCTTGTCTACGATAGTTGGAGTATTTACCGACTCTGTCGTGCACACTATATTACAACTTGATCCATATACTTGCGGAAACTATCTCAATTTCACTTTTTATTAGCAGTATTCACACTCTAGATGTTAGTACGTTCGAAGGCAGTCAAGTTGTTGGCACCATTGTCGTGGAAGCTCAAATTAATTTTAATTTTTTCATTTTATAGATTAATTAGGAAAATTTTAAATTAAAGATACAATTTTTAGTTTTGACTAACATTTTTATTCTTCTTTGTGGTCTCAGTGTATGAATCAAAGTAAGGGTACACCTATAGAGCCGCCCACTAATCCAAAAAGACTAATCCCTGGAAATCGTCGACAGTAGCAACAACAACAATAGAAGCAAAACCAACCACATGCTGTAGGCAACCCACAATGAGAAAACCCATTGTTTGACGAAATTAATGAGGCTAACATCGAAGATCTAGCATCACCACCACAATTACCAGCAAACTCTAAGGGACTATGCACTACCTAATATGGATATGGTGCAAGGCAGCAATACATGGCCATCTATTTTAGCAAATAATATTGAGATCAAACTAGTAATGACCCAGATGATTTAGAACAATCTGCATTTCATAGGAACCATGAAGGAGGATCCAAATCAACATCTAAAATGGTTCCTTCAACTTTGTGAGACATTCAAATTTAACGGGATCACCCATAATGCTATTCATCTTCAACTATACTCCTTCTCCTTCATTTATAATTCTTTTACTTGGTTACACTCACATGCACCAGGATCGATCACGACATAGAACAAACTTACGAAGAATCTTTTACACAAGTTCTTTCCTATTAGCAAAACAGTCCAACTAAGTAGAGAGATCGCTACATTCAAGCAACTTAAAGGAGAAAGTTTCCACGAAGCCTGGGAGCATTTTAATATGTTAATCTAATGCTATCCACATCATGGATTACCAAAGTGGTTGAGATTGTAGATATTTTATAACGGGTTCGATGGATATACAAGATTAGGACTCGATGGAGCCATAGTAGGAGCCTTAATGAAAAAACATATGTGGATGCATATGATCTAATAGAAAACATGCCAATGAATTCCTACCAGTGGCCAAACAAAAGATTTACTCATGGCTAGAAGCCATCCACGACAAAAGCGGTCCAAGATGATGACAAGTATCAACAAATTTTGAATAGACTTAATTGAATAGAGTCCACATCCAGTGTATCTACAATGTTTGGCAGAGATAAACCTCTTTCACATTAATTTGATAGCCCAGTCGAGAATGTGAATTAAATTGGGAATAGGGGTGGAAACTCTTATTCAAACACTTACAACCCCGACTATAGAGATGAGGTGAAAATTAAGGAGGAGGTAATAGTGCTAGCCATGTTAAAAATACTACTTACCAACCTCCATATTTATAAAAGCCTCAGGAAAAGGCCAACCTGAATGATCATATTGTATGTGGTCAATGTTTAGATCAAATTAAGGAGAGATGCAGTCAATAAGGACGGAAGTGAAACAGCTGCAATCTGAGTGCACTCAAACAACTAAAACATTGACTAAACTTGATGATCAGATAAGCCAATTGATGAGTACGATCAAAGATATCAAAAGGCAAATTGGCACTTGGATCCAAAGTAGTACCGAGAACAAACATCGTAGAGAAGGGAAGGAGCATGTGAAGGCAATCGTACTTCATTCGGTAAAGTACCAAGTAGCCTAGAGAACCTAAATCAAGAGGGAAACAAGGAGGATACCAAAGATCTTCAAGAGGAAGGCCCTCAAAATGCTATTGCTAAACCTAAACCAAAGAAGATAACCGAGCCGGTAGCTGAACCGAAAGTTGAGTTGAACAAGGAACCTACACTAGTCAAGGTACCATTCCCCTCAAGGTTAGATGATAAGCAGAGATGAGAAGAAGCATAATTTGTAAGTTTTATAAACTTATTCAAATAACTAAATGTTAACTTGCCCTTATTTGAACTAATTGAAAAAGTGCCTAAATATGCCAAATATCTTAAGGAAATCATGTCTAGGCATAGGAAGATTAAAATAGGAGAGTAAGTTAATATAGACGCATCATGTAGTGCAATAATTTCTAAGAAGATTCCCCCAAAACTAAAAGACTCGGGGAGTTTTATAATTCCTATAGAGATAGGGGATATCCACTTTAGTAAGGCCTTGTGTGATTTAGGAGCCAATACCAATCTAATGCCCTTATTGATATATGAAAAACTTAGGTTAGGGGAACATAAAAATACATAAATTACACTACAATTAGATGATAGGTCTTCAGTACAATAGAAAGGCATACTTGAAAATGTATTTCTTAAAGTGCGTAACTTAATAATCTTCGTTGACTTTGACATTCTAGATTTTCAGGAAAATCATGAAATCCTTATTCTATTAGGTAAAAAGTTTTTAGCCACGTTAAAGACTACTATTGATTTACAAAATAATGAGTTAATAATGAAAATCAATAGTGAGACTGAAATTTTCGAATGTGGTCACCAACAGAATGAAGGAAGTAGGGAAAATAATGGAAACAATATTTTGAAATATATGAAAAAATCCCTAATTACCATGAGTAAGAAAAGGTATTTTCTATGATAACTTTAGGTCTTAAGAGTGCATTCAAGGAGAGGGACAAAAGAAATAAGGTGGAGTGGCACGATGGATGTTGGACCAATACAGACATAGAAAAATGATCCAAAAAGCATCCATGCTTACATTGACAGAGCTGACGAACAAATCTGACAGCAATACTTTATTTTTTTTTTAAATGGAGATAAACTTTTTGTATATTATTATATTTTACTAGACTTACAAGCAGTTTAGAATTTAATTTTATACAAACTATTTTTGAATTTAAACTGAACACTTTGAAAATTAAGAAGAGCTGAAACATAGTTGATGTTGCAACACAAAATCTCCATGTCGCAACACCGATAATAGATTCAAGAAATTGAGCAATTCGGCTCGATGTCACGACACAGCACCTTTGTGTTGCGACACAAAAAACAGTTTACCCCAAATTTCAAATTTTCAAGATGTGCCGCGACATTAGTAATATTCCAAGGATGTCACGACAACACTGCAATTTTCTGTAGGGTTGACCTAACCCATCGCACAACCTAGTGGCAAAAACCCTGGCTTTAACCTATTTTTTAACTTTAAAATACAAAGCTTTTTAATGTAGAACTACCTTTAAGTACTTTTAAACCTTTATTACCATCAAAAACCTCAAAAAATTTCAAAATCCCCAAATTTCTTTTCTCTTTTTTCACCTATGTTGCTGCAAATTTCTTTCCTTTCCTTGTTATTCTATCCAGTGCAGGTTAACAAACCCCTGATTAGAGAAAAGACTTACATCAAAGCTTTCGCAAGGAAGCAATAAATTCTAAATTGATGTTAAAGGTTCCTAATTTATAGTTTTAATGCATTTAGGAAATATATTGCTTGATATTTAGTTAGTTCTTTTAGTTACAAAGTTCAAAAAAAAATACCACCTAGAAAAACTAGAAGAACTAACAAACCTGAACCATCGATGACTACAAACCCCTCAAAATTTCCAAATCCAAACATTAAAATATTGTTTTTGGAACTACAAGGAAAGACGTTTATTTAAGAATGGGGATTTGAGCCATTGATGATTCTTTTTAAGGATATTTGGTGGTTGGTCCAGTACCATAGGTGGGAACGCTTTTGCGTAATCCCTAAAGATTCAGGTGCGATTCCATGTAACACCCCAATTTTGGTGGGTGTAAGATTTGGAGTTTAGACTTTAAGTAGTATGATTGGCATAGTGGTATTCGCCCAAATGCATCTTTTGGCGTATAAAGTGGGTGGATACAATTATGTGTTTAGGTTAATAAAGGTTCTATGCTAGATTGCTTTATAAGTTAGAATAAGGTAACAGTCGATTAAAGTGATATTGAGGGTGTGAGTTTAGGCCAAGGGTATAGTGCGCCCTGTAACTATGGTACTGTACAAGTTAAGTTAAAAGGTAAGCTGGTTAGGAACTAACCAAACGTGAACCAGGATGGTTAAAAGATAAAAGGGATACTCAATTAGGTTTCTCGAAAGTTGTAGACTTTTGATAAGACAATTTAGTAATGTGTGACATTTTTCAAGTTCCAATAAAGACATGGATTATATTAATAGGTATACAGGTTCAGAGAAGAGGAGTTATCTCCTTCCCTCTTTCTTATAAAATGTTGAAATATGAGGCTAGAGGAGACAAAAGTATTTCTTTAAGCTGGATTTGAAACCTTGGGTTTTATCAGTGACTTCTCCCTGTCATGGTAAGTCTTATTGCTCTGCAAAAGTAGATATGTATAAGTGCATGAGAAAAGTAAGGCTTTGTATAAGGGTCATTTGGGATTGAGATGATAGTAAAGGTCATTCAAATGGGTTTTAATGGTGTCCTTTTGTTTTATAAGGCAGTGGATGTTAGATATGGAGTTCAAGCTACTATCCGTTGTTGTTAGGTGAGTCTCTAAGCTGACTCCTGTGTGTACACTACTATTACTAGACATTTCTGTGAAAATTGAATGAAATATGAAACCGAGACTAGAAAATTAAAACATAGAGGTTATTCCATTGCAAGAATGTTTACTGGGTTTTCCTGTATGGTTTGTACGACATCTTACATGTCTAACTATTCTGATTTCAATGTATGGTTGTATAGGCATACTTGGAATGCATGAGAAAAGTTCTATGATAGTATGGTGTGTGTGAATGAATCAAAGTGTTATGCCTTAAGTGGTGTCAATGTATGAAAGGTAATGAATCAAAGTGTTATGCCATAAGTGGTGTCAATGTATGAAAGGTTTGGCACCTAGGTTTACGTCTGTTTACCGCAGTGGAGTCTAAAGGCATCCTTCAGGACTTTAAACATGATCTCTGGAAGGAAAAGCCCATGGCCATATGATTTTCCATAAATCGATATGGAAAAATAGGCTTTTTTGAAGCAATGTTTGAGCTTTATCTCGAGCAAAATAGAGTTTTTAGCATAGTTTTTCTTTGTTATTTTTGTTATTTTTCATATTTTTTAAAAAAATAAGGGAAAATGTCTCGTTTTGTTTATTTTTTACCCAAATTGGTCGATAGTTCCAATTGAAGGCCTAACGTGTGTTTGAGTGATGTGGAGACGTGCTAAAGGTTAAAAATAAGCGAGAACAACAACTATGGCAAGGGTATTGCGATAACAACCCTTAGAATAGTGATACCTCCAATAATGTATAAATGATTCCCTTCAGGGGTATTACAATATCTCTTCTGGGTATCATAATATCCACCTCCCAAAGGAACACCCCAAGTTTCAATATTGCTCAAGATATCATGATATCCTCTTCTAGATATCGTGAGATCACCTTTGTTAGGGGGAAAAACATTGACAAAAAGGGCAGCCTTTGTCTACCTAGCCCACCAATCACACAAGGGCCATTTAGGGGCATTTTTGGCACTGAAAATTTAGCATAATACACTTCAAAACAATAAAAAATTGATGAGGAAGAGGGAGACACATATAAGCTTTAAGTTAGCTATCATTGTAAATAAGGTTTATTTACATTTGTAGTCCCTGTACCTTGCTTTCAAGACTCTTTTAGCTTTAGTTTAATGTATTTCAATTTACTTTACTGTAAATATGTTAAAACTTGTTCCTTTTTATGTTTCTTGCCTTATATATCCCGATTAAATGCTTTTGGTTTCATGCTATTTAAGTTTTCTTGTAGAAAAATCTTAAGTTTTATATATTTCTCAAGCTTTACTTTCATGGATGCCTTATTTTCCATGGTTTTTTATTTTCCTTACTTTAGCATGCGTAGCTAAACCTTTAAGGAGGTTGGTTGATAGAGATGTGGGTAAACTAACATCCCTTGGAAAAAGGACTAAATCATAACAAATTGGACTAATTTGAATAGAACTAAGAACTTAGGTAGTGACGCCCCTAAGGTAATATCAAGATAAAGTGAGACCGGAACTAAGAACTTAGGTAGTGACGCCCCTAAGGTAATATCAATATAAAGTGAGACCGGAAGGTAATCTTGTCGTGCACCTATTTGTTAGTCCTGGATTAATTGGCGGGATCAAAAGGGAACCTAGACCTGATTTGTCTAATTTTGTAAAATTGATATCGGAAGATAAAATGGAGCCATTTGGTAATTTACATGATTTATGTGTCTAGTAAGAGATTTGGTGAACCACATCGAAGTCAACCAACCCCTATTAGTTATTTGTTTGATAGTCCCACTAGTTTTACATTTCTTTCAATTTATCCCTTAGCATAGAATATTTAATTTTCTTGCAAACTTATCTTTTTATGAATTTTAGTACTATAAAATCATATTAGTAGCCGCTTAGACTTTATTTTTTATGTTAGTTATTGCTCAATTGCCTCTTCCTTTTGATTCGACCCTTTGGAATACTTTGTGTTCCATCGAAATTATAAATATTTCAACTAACACTATATGCTTGTAGTTAAAACCCGCTTTTAAATGATTTTTAATACGCACACATTGTGAGGGTCATGTTGTTGACGCTGTTGCCGGGGAAGACAGTGTAAGATTGAGTAATTTTTAGTGTACACTTTTAAGTAGAGATAAGTAGCCAAAGTAGGATTTCTAGATACAACCTTATTTTCTATTTGTTTTAAATTTTTTTTTAAGTTTAATTATTTTTCTTCAACCTCTTGTTCTTGTAGGAACATTGTATAACTCGAATCACTAATGGTGTCTTACCATTTGAGCCAGAATTGGAACGTATCATCATACACACAAGAAGAGTCAACATCCGAGAGAGATTCCATTTCCACCAAGAGAGGAAACTATTGAAAATCCACAAGGAAAGATTAAAAAACCACTAAAAATACCCATAGAGCAAAGAACTTCGCACGACTATGCAATGCCCAGTTTAAATGTTATTCGAAGAAGAATTAATCGCCCGGTGATCAATATTAACAACTTCGAAATCAAACCGATAATGATCCAAATGATACAATCGAACCTTCAATTTTGAGGGTCAATGAATGAGGATCCAAGTCAACACTTTAAGTGGTTTCTTACCATTTTTGATACATTCATGTATAATATGGTATTAATGACGCTATCCGTCTTTGGTTATTCCCTTTCTCTCTTATTGATGATGCTTTTATATGGTTAGATTTATAGCTAGTAGATTCAATAAACACTTGGGATGAGCTAGCAAGCAATTTTTTTTGCAAAGTATTTTCCCTTGAGCAAGACCATGAACCTTCAGATTGACATTAATAATTTTCGATAATTAGAAGGAGAATGACCGCCTCCGGATGTACTTATGCCCAGAATGTGAATACTATAATAAGATATAGAATGACAAGGAAGTATTCACAACTGTACAGGTCAAGTTGTAATATAGTTTTACAACAAAGTAGGATAGTATTCTGACGATCATACCCAAGGGAGGTGAGTGTTAGATCTATTCTAACCTAAAAACTAAAAGATCTAATTAGTACTTTTAAATAATTTATAGTACGAGAGAAAACAGATGGTTTTTTATGGTTTTTAGAGTAATAAAATAAAATAGTATGAAATAATTAAAATTCAAGAGGTAGAAGAGTAGAGTAAATCAAATCTCAATTATGGGTGATTAGCTCATTTTGGTAATCCCCATCAACTGTTGCTTTAGGTTCCTCGTTAATCAACTAGTCGCTACCTTAGCAGGATCTTTCGATCTTCCACTAACATAACGAGTCAGCAAGAACTATTTATCTTCCGACCTCACTATCTAGACTGCTTGGGGTAAAGGTGTTCACGAATGGGCAATACCAATTTTGGGTTAATTCCCACCTTGATGACTTCCCTGGGTTGTCAGGCCCAGGGTTTGTTTCACGTTATTCCTTTCCCAAACAGCTGATCCATTGAGTGACCATACAAAATAGTTAACATATCATATCTCCACTCGTTAATTCCCCATAGAGGAATTAGTTCCTCATGGCTTTCAAAAACAACATGAAATAGATGAAAGAATTAATCATAATGAATGAATTGAAGTATAGAGTTTAAGAAAATCTTGATTGATATTAATAATAAATGCAAATCCACAGAAGTCAATCTCGTTTTCAATTCAAATATCTGGAAACAAAACATAGACATATAAACTAAACTTTAGAAAACCTAAAAAAATAAGAAAACAAAATTAAATCTAAAGAATGAATCTAAAATAATGGAATGATGTCCATAACATGTGCCAAAGGATCCTATTTATAGCCTTTAGGTGACCGTCATCCTTAAGCCTAGGTTAGTTGACATTCCCAAAATTTAAGTTTGATTGTGTAGTCCAAAATGCCCTTGCTTCGTATTTATTTTTCATCCCAAGATCGATGTCCTGACACAATAGGATTTGTGTCACGACACAACTAGACCTGTGTCGTGACATAGAAGTCAAGAGGCTCCTCCTTCAAATGTCTTTAGGGGTATGCCGTGGCACCCTTAGTTAGTGTCACGACATCAGATGCAGTTTCATACTTTCTCCATTCTGCTCTTTCTGTTGCGACATAAGGCCTCCCGTGTTGCAACATAGTGCCCAGTACTAGCCTAAAATGCCTTCTAATGGTCTCCTACACACACACGAAGTATGCTAGCTCTCCCTTAGGCCTCATTCGGCCCTTCAGCCAATAAAAGACTCAATTTGTACATTTTATTAGATATAAGTAAAACTAAAGAAACATAACTAAAATGTAATATAATTGCTTGTATTTAGGCTCTTTAAGTGCGAAAACTAGTTTAATATGCAACATAGAATTACGGCAGATCAGAGAGTCATTATACAAGGCTTGGGAGCACTTTAAATTGATGTTGTGCAACTGTCCGTACCATGGTTTACAAGGTTGGTTGCAACTCAAGTATTCTACATTGGACTTGACGGGAATTTACACTTTACTCTTGATAGAGCATCCGTTGGAGCATTCATGTCAAAGATTTATGTCGAGGCATGTCAACTCATCAAGGACATGCCTGGTTGAGTGATTCACATATCGAGCCAAACAAGTGGCAACGGATGCTATCATTAGAAAGGATAAGTATCAACAAATCCTTGAAAGGTTAAATCAATTGGATATGAATGCATCCAAGGCACAAGTATAAAACCAGCCCAATCTAACTCATTTTAATGCAGGACACGATAATGAGAGCAACCATATGGAAGTCAATTATGTAGGGAATAGAGGATATAACCCTTACTCGAACTCTTATAACCCGAGATGGCATGACCATCCTAACCTTAGGTAGGGTGGGAACCAAGTAGGACCTTTAAATCAAGGGAACCAAAATGTTAACCTTCTCAAACCCAACACCCCATATCAACTTCCCCTACCTTTTAGGGCACCTTAAGATCAAGAGATAAAACCAACCTATAGTAGTACCTTCCATTATCTATTACACTGATTAAAGTAGTGAAAGGTTTGCATTTAGTGCAAGCTGATGTGCGCAAAATTCATGGTCAATTAGACTAAGTTTTGCAATTGCTACAAAAAAAATTAGCCTCTAGCATACTCAGTAATACCGAACCTAATTTGAAGTGAGAGTGAATGAAGAATGCGAAGACAATCACCTTTAGATCTAAGGCTATAGTTAAGGAACCTATCTGACCAAACTGTGGGGAGAAAGAAGTAGGTGAGAAAGATGAGAGCATCCGCACTCTTGGTGTTGGAGATGGGGTGTTAGAGAAGGAAAGACCAAATAGTGAAGTCAAAATCGATGTTAGAACTGTTCCACCACCACCATTACCACCGAGCCCAAAGTTGATACCCTTTTCGAGCTACTTGGAGAAGAAGAAGAAGAGGGATGATAATGAGTTCATAGACTTCCTCAAAATATTTAAAGCCTTGAATGTGAACCTCCCCTTATTAAAACACCTTGAGAAAATACCCAAATATGCCAAATTCTTTAAGGATTTTATGTCTTGTCAAAGGAAAATAGGGAGAGGAAAGCAAATTGCACTTAAAGAAGAATGTGGTGCGGTAGTGTCTAGAAAAGTTCCTCCCAAACTATAAGATCCTAATAGCTTTACCATCCCTATTGATATAGGTGGAGTGAGTTTCGGGAAAGCCCTGTGTGACCTAGTGCCAGTATTAACCTCATGCCATTATCAATTTATAGGAGGTTAGGTTTGGGAGAGCTTAAGGAAATTGAAGTCACCTTACAATTAGCCAACTGATCTTTAGTATGTCCCAAGGGAGTCATTGAAGATGTGTTAGTTAGGGTTAGGAAATTTATTTTTCCCATTGATTTTATCATGCTTGACTTCAAGAAGGATCTAAAAATTCCTATACTCTTAGGGAGACCTTTCTTAGCCATATATAGGGCCACCATAGACTTAGGATAGGGCAAATGGACTATGAACAGCAAGGGAAAACTAAAATTTTCAAATGTGTTGAGCTCGAGTCTGGGTCTAAGGAGGTGTTACCATCACAAGAATATAAGTGCCATGTAATTGAAACACAAAATGATCATGCTAATAGGTTTGCAAACTTCAAGGAATGATGTAACTTTTTAGGTATTCGTGTGCCAAACAAGAGAATCAGGAAATGAAAAAGGATAAGAAAGAAAATATGATTCCTAAGAGGCCTTGGTCGCATGCTGAATAAAATATGTGTCAAGTGTCGAGAACACGGATGAAACATCATTTTGGTGGTATGAATGACTGCCTGAAGTTGAATTTTTAATCTTCCATCTGTGGAAATGAATTGAAAATTTATAAATAATTAGATGTTTTGAGCATGAACTCCACATATTTTTTGCGTTTAGATTAGGATTTTGATTTATGTTGATTTAGTTATGGACTTGGTAGGTTAGAATTTTGAGGTTTGAGATGAATGTTGATGATTTTGTAGAGTTTTTGGGATAAGTTTCGTGAAATCATGATACCCAATGGGGATATCGTGACTTTATGAATGATTTCAAGAGGAGCCAAAAATCTTTTGGGTATCGTGATACCGCGTTCGTGATATCACAATACCACTAGAATTTCAAAACTATTTTTTTTACACAGTGATATCATGATACCCAACCCCCAATATCGCGACACCTCATACAGACTTGAATGTGAGAGGTATAAAATAGGGGATATCTCGATACCCATGTCAGGCCAGGATATACCTAGTTTCAGGTATCATGAACCACTCTTTTGGATGCTATTTTTCTAAGCCTCCAAACACCCCCAAACATCCCATTCACATAATTTTACCCCAAAACATTTATTTTGAATCCCTAAAAACCTTTACCCTATCTATTTTCTCTCAATCCCTCCTTCAATTCCATTAAAATTTCTTTAAAAACCTCTATACTTTTTTGATTTATTTTTGTGTTAGTTTCTTGTTTTGCATGTATTGCATTTTTTTTGCTTGGAGGACACGACACCATTCAACTACTGCAATCAAAATAGTTTAAGTCTTCTTTTCCCTTATTTATTATATATGTTTTCCTTATTTTAATTTTTAGTTTTTTTAGATTGATTGCTTGTGGTTAGTTAATTGGTTAACTACCTTGATCCCAATCTGCCTCGGTTTCGTTGTCATAATTTGATAGCATTAAATTTTCCCAAAAGGAGGTCGCAAAATTATATCAAACCATTCAGGGATGTACATTCATCCATGAACATGGTCTTGATTCGACCTCATATTTTTATGATGAAATCTGAGACGATGTTTGTTTTCACCAATGGGATAACTTTCGCTTACTTCCTAAGCAAACTATCATTATACCCATAGTGTTAATGTTCTACTCCAATTTAAAAATTGGTACATGTGATACGGTATACATCAGGCATAAAACTTATCGATATTTTCCCCGCCGCCATCTGTGAATACTATAATGTGATGTGTTACGAAGAGGACGATCTGTCGTCCCTCGATTTAAATTATTTTACTAAAATAGAAAGAAATGCTATTCTAAACTACCTTAATGAAGGTAGAGGCGAATGGAGCATGAAGCTTCCTTGGGCCGGCCTCTCTCATTTAAGCAATCGATCATGTTCCCCATTGTAAAAATATGGATGCAATTTCCATGCACGTTGTAACACCCTTCACCCGTATTCAATGTCGAAATAGGGTTATAGAGCATTACTGAACTTAAAACACATATAACTATAATTTTATCTTGCATTCAATCATTTCATACAATCATCATTTCAATTTGTGTACAATAGCCTACGAGACCTTAAACATGCTTTAGGAGCGGTTAGGGACTAAATCGATAACTTATAAAACTTCCATGAAACTTTGAAAATATTTCTTAATACAGAGGACACACGCTCGTGTGACTAAGCCGTGTGTCTCACACGGCCACTAGACATGCCTATGTCTCCAACCGTGTGAAAATAGGGGGTATATACTGACTTGGGTCACACGGCAAACCAAATGCCCGTGTGTCTAGCTCGTGTGCCCTTCAAAGTGGCCACACATGGCCATATGCCAGGCCGTGCCAAAACTGTAGAATATACTAACTTATGCAACATGGCCAAATCACTCGCCCGTGTGCTAGGCTGTGTGCCAATTAGGGGGTATACTGACTTGTACCACACGACCAGTTACACGCTAGTGTGTGAGATCGTGTGGAGCATACTGAGTCGGTTCTAATATCAACACTAGGTTTGTTATGGTACCAAAATCATTATCTCAAATAACTATAACTATCATCTTTATAACTAACCTATACATGCCATATTTACAAATATCCAAGAGTTCAAAAGTACCAAACAACAACTGGATAGTGTGATGCGTAACTCCAGCTTTATTCAGATCGAACGAACTATTGAACCTCTATAAAACAAGGAAAAAGAATTAGAGTAAGCTTTAAAGCTTAGTAAGCCCATATAATTCAAAATTAAACTTACCATTTATGCATAATCAAACAATTAAATAAAGTATACCAAATTCACTTGCCAAATGCCTATACACAAGCATTTATCAACAAGTTAGTCATATAAGTGCATGTAATCATCCGTTATCTCAATTTAATACTCAAACATTGTATCAAATCAAATTCACATATATCATGTACATCATTTATAACATTTCATTCTCAATCATATAATCAGTAATTCATTCGATAACAGTAACAGTAACTCATTCATATAACACATATCCTTTTCACATAACCAATAATAGAATTTATGCCCGTTGACCCTATTAGAACATCAAGGGATACTCGGGTAATATACATAACATATAAATCAGTAATATGTAAATTCATTATCATTTTCGCTCTTTCGAGCTATGATTAGTAAGCTTCCCCTGAGCTGATGGACAGTAAGCTCTATTGAGCGAAGCGGTAAGCTCCGACGAGCTGAGAATTGTAAGCTCTTACGAGCTGATATATCAATAAGCTCATATGAGCTATGGTGAGTCCGCAACATATGCAGGATCTCAACCAAAACAGTTACCCTAATGATATGTCACTCGTATCCTACAAATTATTACAGTTAAAATGGGGCTCGGTAAACATCATACTATATCAACAAGGAATTTGAATTTAAAGTAAATCATTTACTTAATTACATACATTCATTTCAAATAATTATATGTATTTAAAAGTTTGATTCTAATTATACAAACTTACCTCGTATCGCTCGGTTAATAACTATCGACTAATCGTCAACTTTTCCTTTTCCCCAATCTAATTCTGATCTTTGCTTTTCTTGATCTATATAATATCAAAATTAACTTATTCAATATTCATTCCATTAACTATGCTAGCTGAATTTCAATGGAGTCCCTAGCAGCCCATATCTTTTATTTATTCACACTTTTAACCACCACATTTCACATTTTCTCAATTTACTCCATTTTTGACATTTTTGTCAAAAATCACTTTACAAAACTAGTAAATCTATCAATAAACGTTCATAATCTATCAGCAATATCAATTTTACTCAAACATTCAACAATGGCAACATGTTAAATCTTTAACAGTTTCAAAATCTAAGGTATGGGCTAGCTAGAATTTGAAGCAACGATCACAAAAACATAGAAATCATTAAAAACCGAGCAAAAATAGACTTACAATTGAGACTTGATGTAGCTGAATGTTCAAACCCTAAATTAGCTTAATTCATGCTTCATTCGGCCAATGTTGA
The DNA here is from genome assembly GCA_025506655.1 of Gossypium rotundifolium. NCBI lineage: Eukaryota > Viridiplantae > Streptophyta > Magnoliopsida > Malvales > Malvaceae > Gossypium > Gossypium rotundifolium. Next base: position 151,054,188 of record CP106724.1, read on the forward strand.
CGATGATAAGAATAATTTTATGTTTTGTTTTATTTAATTCATCATTAATAAAAAAATTCCAAAACTAACATTATTATAATACAATTATAATCACTTAATGGTTGTCCATAATAGTCCACTAACATTTAAAATGGTCTAATTACCATTTAAGGCCACCAGAATTAAAAGCCAAAGCTATTTGACACCTTTAACTAATAGAACATGCATTTTACATTTTACACGATTTAGTCCTTTTTCTCAAATTAACCATCAAAACAGTAAAATTTCTTTATGAAACTTTCACATAAAAATTCTATCATGCTGTAGACCTTATTAAAATAATAAAATAAATATTTTTACTTCAAATTTGTGGTCCCAAAATCACTATTCTGATTTTACTAAAACCGGGTTGTTACACACGCGTCGTTGCCTTGCACTGGATACTAACAATGCAAATGTGTTTAGAGCAGCACTATTGTATTCGATTTTACAGTGAAAAAGAATTTGTGTAGGTACTTTGGTGAATCAAAAAATGAAGAGATGCATCATAGACGGTAAGGTCGATATTTATTTCCCACATTTAGTCATTGACCTATTTCGTAGGGCTAGTTTCGACATAGCATCGACTAAGCAAACTCAGCGTCCAACAAACATCATCATTGGAGAATACTTTCTTCAAAAATTTCAAGAGATTCATAGGAAGAAAATTCAAGAGTGGAATCAACGAGGTAGCAAAATAAGGGAAGTACCTCGATTTACGAAAAATCTAAGTGTTGAAAAGGAAACTAAGGGTGAGCCTACACGGTGGTAACCTAGACTAGGACGTGATATACACTACAACACTCATATGTTTTATGTGCGTTTATATTATCTTTTTTATGCTTATTGGTGTTTTTATTTAGTTTTTATGCATTTTTCAAAAAAAAAATTCAAGAAACCCAAAAATAATTTATATTTTTGTTTTAATTTTCAAAATCCGAAATATTTCTTGTTTTCATTTTTTTTCCTATTGCATTATGCTTGGATTGCAATTGAGTAATAAGTTAGTAGTAATACATATCAAATGAGTATATAAGATTGCCAAACTTGTAAATTTTGAATGATGCTATATAATTTCTTGCTCTTAATTGTAGAATAATTAGTTCACTTAGTTAATAGGTATAATAGACTAAAGGCAATAACCGAAATGAAAATGTATAAAATTTACCGTAAGATGAATAAAGTTTACAAATCCTTGTACATAAATAATTCGAATTGCTAATTTTTCGTTTAAATAGATGTATGTTTAATAGAATTGTTGCTAGGTGACTAATCCGAGAAGGACCTTAGGCATTGTTTATATAGCCTTGTGCCTAAAGGACCAACCTTAAACACTACATTATCCCCAGTTCTTAAATTTGAGCCTTACATTGTCCTTCTTAATGGGCCTCTATGTTTGAAACCATGAGCCAAAATTGAGTTTGAAATTCAACCATTCACAATCCTTGACCTTTGTAATGCACTATCGAGACATCAGGCCAAGGACATTAACGGTTAGGTAGGAGCATTACGGAGGTTTTTCAAAAAAGTATACTCGAGTGGTTAGTGAATAGGGATTGAATTAGCTTGTAATTGATTCCTGCTAGAAATCGTGCTTAATAAGAAAACAAAAAAGCTAATATCAACCATACTTTTCCATATTTTTTGAGAAATAAGGCAGTGAGATGTAACAAATCACATTTAGGGGGAATTGGGAACAATGTCATGTGCTATACTATACATAGTGCTTGAAACATTTTGAGATTAATAAGAAATCGTGCTTAATAAGAAAACAAAAAAGCTAATATCAACCATACTTTTCCATATTTTTTGAGAAATAAGGCAGTGAGATGTAACAAATCACATTTAGGGGGAATTGGGAACAATGTCATGTGCTATATTATACATAGTGCTTGAAACATTTTGAGATTAACTTTCTTTGAATCTGTACCAATCTCAGCCTTAGAACACTAAAAGCCTAAAAAACTTTTGGGACCCAAATAAGTCACCGACGCATGAATTTGTACATAGCTTGTATTTGTTCGAATGAACTTGAACAATTCTATTTAAATATCTATGAGCGACCCGTATAATTTATTTTGATGGATAACATTTGTACATATGTTCATTTACATTGCCTCTATATCTATTGGCACTTTAACTTCTTTAACTAATAATATTTTCATTAGGAAAAACTAAACTACCTTGATATCATTCTTAAGTTGTGAAAATTTAATGTTGTACGACTATATAACTTAATTGCCTAATTTATTCCAAGGGTCTTTTTTTTTTTTACATGTTTTGTGTGTTTACTTGAGGACAAGCAAAGACTTGAGTGTGGGGGAGTTGATCTGCCGTAGATTGATGTGGCAAATTAGGCTTTTCTGACGTGTTGAAGGAGGTTTTTCTCGAGCAAAATAGAGTTTTTAACATAGTTTTTTTATTTTCATTATTTTCATATTTTTTGAGTAATAAGTGAAAATTTCTCATTTTTTTTACTTTTTATTCAAATTGGCCGATAGTGCCATTTGGAGGCCTAATGTTTTTTTGAGTGTTGTAGGGACATGTCAAAGGTTGAAAATGAGTGAGAACGACACCTATGGCAAGGGCATTGTGATATCCAACCCTTGGAATCGTGATACCTCAGACAGTGTAGAAGACCAATGTTTCCCTTCAATAGTATCGTGATATCCCCTATGGGTATCGCAATATCTGTAATATCTTATTTTTTAGTGGTGTCAGATATGGCTATTTTGGGACCACAATTCTAACAAGTGAGTTAATATTTTATTATTTATTTAATGTTTAGAGAGTTATTTTAGAGTCGTACAAAAATATGGTTAAGAAATTTTAATATCTAATTAGTTCATTTAGTAAAAAGGACTATATTGTAACAGATGTAAAACCTAGTTTCTATTGTATGTTAATGATTTAATGGATTAATTAGTGGAAGTAGGTGGAATTATATGGCAATTAACCCATAATGAGTTCTTATGGTCAGTCAATCCTTGTTTTTGTCATAAGTATGTGTTTTTTTTATTAATTAAAAAGTACGAAGCGATAAAACATTAAATAAGTAAAAAGAAAAGAAACATTTTATTCTTACCATCTTCTCCAAACCACCAAAACTCCATGGGAGAAAAACCTTAAGAATTCGGTCACTTCTTAAGCCCTTGCATGTTGATACGAACTTGGCTCATTGAAGATTCGAGTCGTAATGTGTGCCCGATAGTAAATTGGAGTAAGTGAAGGCTTAGTTTCAAGAAATGCTTTAAGAAAGAAATGGAATGGCTCAAGTAGGTTTGTTGGTGTATGGATAGGTTGAGAATAGATGGATGGAAGTTTGGGACAAAGGGTCCAAGCTGAACTAACACAATAAAGTGTGTGAACTCGAGGCTTATACGAACACTTAGGTAGGTACGATTTTGGTGGAATGGTTAAGGAAGTGATTGAAACCTCAACCCACTATCAAAGTTTATAGGAACCTCGGTATAGTTGAATGCCACACTTTGGGGTTACAAAGTGATAAGTTCGTGATAAACAAAGACAAGGATGATGCCACAAGGATACTTGATAAGTCAATAAGTCTTTGGAAAGAATCGAGAGTTGAAAACAACCTCACAAATTAACAAAGTTATATAATTGTTCATTAGCCTCCAAAATGTGAATTACATAGCCTATTTATAGGCTAAACAAGGCTAGCCAAATGGACATGCTTAATGCTTAAGAAATTCAGCCTTGAATAACCTAGATTAGTCTAGAATAACTCATTAATTTGCTGATTAACATTCAGCCAAATGAAACACCAAAAATCAGCTTCTAGAATGGCCTAGGTGCAGCCAAAAGTTAATGGGAATGTTGGGAGCTAAATTGCAACATTAAATTCAGCATTGGGAACTTTGATAGCTTAATGGGAGCTTTAATGTTTGCTTTGAGTAGCTTGCTGGTCAGCTGGTGTGAACACAAGGGAACCAACAGTCAAATAGTGTGAAAACAAAGAAACTAACAGCCTTCAATGTGAACGCCCCATGCTGCTGGTGTGAACGCAGTAACAAGGGAGCTTGGTTGAGATCAATTGTCACGTTAGGAAGGTAAACAACAATTTATGGTGGTTGTTGCAATGACCAAACCAACACCTCTCTTTGGAAAAAGAAATCAGCAGCTTAATGGCCTTAAATGTCATCCCAAACAATGCACCAACATCTCAATAAATGGTTTCCTTTGCATGCTGTCGGCCAAACCTTTAATGCCGTCAATGCATGTATGTTGCACAAATTAATCAGCAACAATTAAATAAGGCTAAGACAAATTAATTGAGCTAAGACAAATTAATTAGCAGCCACTAATAAATTTGTCTTGAGCTTAGACACAATAAATTTATGTAATTAAACTAAACACATTTAATTTATGTCTTAACTAAAGACATATTAAAACATGTATTAATATAGAACATATTTAATACTTAAAAAATAAAATGTTCAAATTTAATAACACATTTATTTAATTAATTACTTGAGCTGAATTTAACTAATTAACTAACTTAATAAATTTATTCCAGCTACTTTGTTGCATGAAATTAAATAAATTCAAATCAAGCTCAATGAGCTTGCATCAAACCGAATTAAGCTCCACTGAGCTGGAACAAACTAGATCAGCTGGGAAAGCTAAGAATTTGAGCTCGTTGAGCTGAAATTATGCTTCATTTTGCACTTAGGCCCCTCGAGCTTAGGCCACTCTCAATGGCGTCGGGTGGTGTCGTAACATGATGCGACATGGTTCGCATCACATGTGAGTGAATTTTCATTCCGTTTTTAGTAATTTCTATGTTTTTGAAATCGTTGTATTATTGTAATTTAGTTAATTAGAGGACTAATTTGCAAAACGAACATAAGTTGGGGTTATGCCATGGTTGAGTTGAAGATGTTTTTGATGTTTTATGATAGAATTATAAGCTTCGTTAATGGTTAGGACTATTTTTCTAAAGGAATTTTTGTTAGTTTTGAGTTTAAGAATTAATGTATAAATAATTAAATTTTGACCTGAAATTTTGTAATTAATTAATTAATTGTCTAGGAACTGTTATGAAATGCTGGAAAATTCGATTTAAACATGTAGGGGTAAAATTATGAAAGTTTGGATAATTTCGGTTTAAAGGATTGATTTGAATAAAGTGAAAAAGTTAGGGGAAAAGTTGTAAAAGTGAAAATTAAGGGTCTCATGTATTAAATTGAATTTTGGAGGTATGTGAATTTAATAATTTGAATCTGATTACTATATAGATCAAAATCGAGTAAAAAAGACAATAATAGTGAAAAAAGGAAAAATACAGAGTAGTCCATGCGGAAAAACTGGTAGCAATTAGCAGGTAAGTTTGTAGTATAGACGAACAAGTATATACATATATCTATCAACTTATGTTGATTTGTATTTGTTCAGTCTGGGAATATAGTTGAATAAGTGATGTTAGATTTTGAATATGACTTGATTACAATTAGGTATAATATGAATGTATATCTACTTGGTAGTTGTGAAATGAATGTGGAATACAAATTTTTTTATTTTAGAATGAATATATTGAATTATAGTATGTGTACAGATATTGCAGAAGTGCTTTCTATTTATTAAAGAAACAAATTCAATCTAATGACTGTTTGAATGTAGTAAATGTTTAGGATACGATTGGCATCCAATAGGGTCAGTATTCGGGTTTGTACGAGATTGCACTTCAGTGTCTCTGTTTGCACTATGATGCCTCAGAATCGTGCCTCTGTATGCACTTAGGTACCTTCGTTACACATCTATGATGCCTTTGGTGTGTTGTAGTTACTCGAGTATCTGAGTCAAGTTACTATAGTTTATCGGGCTAAGTGTTAATTGATTTACTGCATAATTACTTACTTAAATGCTTTTGCATATTTATGATGTTATTAAGTAATAAATGTTTAAATGAAACTCTTATTTATATATGTGGATGATTACATTAAGATAATTTGATTGATAGAATTGGTTAATTCTTGGAAAGGTTTTATTTTGTTTTACATGAATAAATACTAATATTGTTTGAACTGGTATTTGGTTATCAAGAATTAGAAATTATCTTCTTGTTTGTTTATCTTGTCAAGGTAAGTTAAATGATGTTTTAAACTATTAACTTATTAAGCTTATTATGTAACATCCCGAAATAGGGCCTAAATGGAATAGTGGTTGCGAAACCATGAATCTGAGATAGAAAAGTTTATTTCAGTTAATTATTATGATTTACCAAGTAATTAAATATATGTGTTAGAGTATCAATAAGAAATTTTATTGATTGCATGCTTAAATTGCCTATTAGGACTTGTTTGCAAAAGTTGCTAAATAGGGGTTCTAATTTATAGAGTACTTTATTGAAATGGGGGTTTGAAGTAGGAGTCCTTAAATGGTAATTAGACCATTATATATCCATGGACAAAAACGGACATACATAGATAAAAATAACTAAAGTTTTAATGAAGGGTATTTTAGTCATTCGGTAATAAAAAGAAATTAAAAGGGAAAAAGATGGCAAAATGTGTTCATCTTCTTCATTTGGACTAAATTTCAAAGGGGACACCATAGCTAGGGTTTCTTCAACTTCTCAAGCTCATAGTAAGTGCATCTAAGCCCTGGTTTTAATGTTCTTTACGTTTTTGGAGTCTCGGTAAATTGATTTAGTTTAATTTAGCAATAATTTAACCTAGGGTTCATATTTGGAAAAATACCCATAGGTGAAATGTGTTTATTTTGATGTTTTATGATATAATATGAAGTTTGAAATTATGTTAAACAACTTTTACTAAGCGGTTTTAAGTGAAAACGAGTAAAACGACTTAATCGGTAAAAATACCTAATGTTCATAAGTACATGTTAGAGTGAGAATTTGATGTTGTCATAGAAGGGAAAAATGATCAGCATGTCATAAAACATAAGAGAATAAGGGATAAAGTTTAATCTCCAAGCTTTGGGGAAAATGTGTAAATATGTAAAAGTCTAGGGGCAAAATCGTAATTTTTCCAAAGTTAGAGTTAAGGACTATTTTAATAAATGTGAGTATTAAATAAGCTAAATTTTCTATTATAGATCAAGAGGAATGAAATTCAGAGTTAGATAGGGGAAAGAAAAAGATAGTGGACTAAATCACTATAGTTGATTGTATTTTGTTTCGAGGTAAGTTTGCAGTAAATAAATACAATATTATTTTTTTTCACATTTAATACTGTTAAATTCCAGTAGTTACATATTTATTCTGTAAATTTATCATTTAAAGAATCAAGCATGAATTGACGAGAAGCAATCTCAGAAAGTTCCGGTTGAACCTTAGGAATGTGTAGCATACAAATGTCATGACATTAGGTTTTAAGGAAATCATGTAAGACCATGTCAAGACATGGCATTGATAAGTTACTATAAGGCAAAGATCCCATGTAAGACCATGCCAAGGCATGGCATTGGTGAGTTCATAAGGCAAGGATACCACGTAAGACCATGTCAAGACATGGCAATGGTTAAGTTCAAGAGGAAAGGTGCCCGTGTGTCCTTAGTATTCCAAGTGGTTCAATGGAAAATTCAAAGAGTATACCAAAGGAAAGGTAAGACAAGTTCATGTTAAAAGGTACAGGTAAGAATGCAAAGTTTAAGTATATTGAGTTAAAAGCTTAAATGATCTTGATAAGAAAAGATTAAGATAATTCATTAAGAATGTTGTTATTAATTTACATGCAAACTTACTAAGCTTTATGCTTACTCCCATTCCTTTCTCTCTTTTTATAGTATTACAAGCCAACTCAGGGATCGCAAGGACATCGAAGATTGTTACACACTATCAAAGGATTAACTCGGTATTTTGTGATTCGAATGTTTTAAGTTATGGAATGTATAGGGACTTAGCCATTTTGTGTGTATGTTCTTATGATATGGCTTAAGATTGGATTGTAAATGCTTAATAATGATTAGCCATTAAAATGGTTAATTAAGAACATGTTTTGGATGTTATGTATGCCTAGATGATAATTATTACAAAGAAATTATGAAAGATTAAAAATCTGCAGGGGAACAGTTTTGGACAGCAACTGTGACGTGATGTTGAAAAATCACTAAGAATAATAGAAATGGAATTATGGTGCGAATGAGATATATAATTAAATCTTATTGAATCTATTTTTATATGAAAGAAATGGTGAAGGAAAAGTAATTTTATATTATGAGATAATTTATTTTTAACGCAGAGGGGTCAGAACTATCAAACAGTGTAACAGGGGAGACTTTAACTAGTAAACTGTACTAATTGGCCACACCAAAAATTCTGGAAAAATTATAGTAAGAAGATATATGAATATAGTTTCAAGGAAAATTTACGGATCTAAATTTTGAGTTTCTTAACTCGAGTTATAGTCAATTTAGTGACCATGACGCAGATGGACAGTTTCATAATGAATAAGGAAATAATTTTAAAAGCAAATTTTTATGCCCCGAACTAGTAAGTTAAGTCTAGTAATGCCTCGTAATCAAATTTGGCAGCGGTCTCGGGTAACAGGTGTTACATTTATTGGTATCATAGCGAGAGTTTAGTCGGTTCTCAGAATACTCAGTATGAGTAAGAGTCTAGCTATACATGCCATAATTATATTTTGATGGTGTGACGGCTCCTGACGATTTTAAAAATGTTTTTCTTTTATACTTATGGATCTCGAACGAGTTGGTACAAATGATGTAGAGAGTAATGTGCCCGCTCCCGCAAAAGGGACGGCTCCATCAGATAGTAGCGAAAGGCCTGTTACAGTTAGTCAGGGAGGAGGGGCTCGAGAAGCCTTCTTCCAAGTTATGAATGAATGATTTGATGAGTTCATTCGTATGAACCCGGCTGTTAGACCTCCAGCCCCTCATGATCCTCAGACTACCCATGTAGCTTCCCCAGTCATAGATACAGCCATAAGAGAAAAGCCACCTGTTGACAAGGTTAGAAAACAATGGGCCAAAGAGTTCCGGGCTACCAAAGATGATGATGCAAAGGAAGCTGAATTTTGGCTCAAGAATACTATCAGAGTCTTTGACGAGTTATGCTCCACACATGAAGAGTGTATTAAATGTGTGGTGTCACTTCTTAAAGATTTGGCCTACCAGTGGTGGAAGACACTTGTGTCAGTAGTACCGAAAGAAAGAGTTACCTAGGATTTCTTTCAGGAGGAGTTCCATAAGAAATACATCAGTGAAAGGTTCATTGACCAGAAAAGAAAAGAGTTCCTTGAGTTAAAATAGGGTAAGATGACTGTGATCGATTATGAACTTGAATTTGTCAGACTCAGCAATTATGCTTGAGAGTGTGTGTCTACAGAGGCTATCATGTGCAAAAGATTTGAGGATGGGCTCAATGATGATATTCGACTGTCAGTTGGTGTTCTAGAGATAAAGGAGTTCGTTGTTTTAGTTGACCGAGCCTGTAAGGTAGATGAGTTGTTGAAAGGGGGTAAAGCTGAAATTGAGATGCAAGATATGAAGAAAAGACAGATGAGCAAGTCATTTCAGTCTACATCTAAAAAGCCTAGGGAGTTCTCTACGAGATCTAATTTCTCGGGGGTATTCTAGCCGAAACAGAGGTAGAAGATTTATGGATCCAAAAGCTCAAACCATTTCGATTGTGAGTGTTGGCAGTATTCAGCATGATAGACCTGAGTGTCCTCAATGTGGTCAATGTCATCCAGGTCAATGTCGAGCAAATGAGACCGGTTGTTTTCGATGTGGTGCACCGGATCATTTCATTCGGGAGTGTCCCGAGATGGTTAAAAGAGAAGTAATACCGAGTGCAAGATTAGGCAATGCCCCCGTTAGAGGTAGACCTCAGAGAAATCTGAAAGTAGGGGCAGTTAGAGGTACATTTAGAGATTCAGCAGTGAGATCAGATGATAGAGCACCCGCAAGGACTTATGCTATCCATGCTCGTGAAGAGGTATCCTCCCCCGACGTAATTATGGGTACATTTTCTCTTCATGATGTTAATGTTATTGCTTTGATTGATCCGAGTTCAACCTATTCCTATGTTTGTATGAAATAGATACCTAGTATGAACATGCCCATAGAGTTTATGGAATTTGTGATTAAGGTATCGAATCCATAAATGAAGTATGTAAAAATTGCCCTTTGATGATTAGAGGTTACTATTTTCTGGCCGATCTCATGCTATTGCCATTTGATGAGTTTGATGTGATTCTCGGTATGGACTGGTTAAATGCACATGATGTGATAGCGAATTGTGGAAAGAAATTCATTGAGTTGAAATGTGAAAATGGTGAAATTCTTCGGCTTAATTCAGATGAGTCAGATAGTTCAATTTCCATGATTTATGTTATGTCTGCTCAGAAATGTTTGAGGAAAGGATGTGAAACTTACCTTGCTTTTGTATTGAATACTAAAGATCCAAAGTTAAAAATTGAATCAGTGCCGTGGTAAGTGAGTTTCCTGATGTGTTTCCGGAAGAACTACCAGGTTTGCCTCCTATCAGAGAAGTTGATTTTGGTATTGAATTGATTCCAGGTACCACACCTATTTCTATTGCTCCTTATAGAATGGCTTCGATAGTGTAACAGTTCAGTTTATACCCTAGTCGAAACAGTGGTTTCGAGACCACAAATTCGAGTCTGTATAATATTTTAATATTATTTTTGTGCCATTGATATGTGATTAAGCATGTGCTAAATTTTCGTAAGCTCATTTGACTGTCTGTGTGTTTAATTTGATAAAAGGATTAAATTGCACTAAATGTGAAAGATGCTTGCTATTTGCTAGAGCACCTATGTGTTGTGGCTTTATAAATGTGAGGACTTATGTGGCAATTAAGCCAATTTTATTTATAGTGGACGGCAACATGGTTTTATAACATGTTTTTATATGTTATTTTATAAGTTAAGAGTTATTTTTATATTTATTTTATAAGTTATAATTATATTATAATAAAATAAACATGTTAGTGGATTTCATTCATCCACACACCACCGAATATCAAAAAGAAAAAGAAAAGAAGAAGATAGCAAGGTTTCGGCTAGGTTTTAAGCTTAAATTCAAGGTATGTTTTAGTCGGTTTTCGATAATTTCTACATTTTTGTAATCGTTGCTTTGAGGGCTACAAAACCCATGCCTTGATTTTGTGTTTTGATGATGTATGTGAAATATGCTATTGATGAATTCATGGGATATATGATGTTTGATGATGAAAAATAAAAGATTTGAGCTAGATGAACATGTTATGTTCTTGAATTTTTGATGAATTTAGCTAAATAGGGCTAAATTGAGAAAATGTTATTTTGGAGGGACTAAATTGTGAATTTGATGAAAAGTATGGGCTTGTATGATGTTTATATACATTCGGCTAAGCTTGGTTGTGTATTGATTTTATGAATTTGATGTTTTGAGAAAAACAAACTAAATTGATATATTGCTTAAGTATGAGGGCTAATTTGTAAATTACCCTAAATGTGTGTCCTTGGATTGAATTGAATGAATTATTGAATAAAAGGGTTAATTCTGAATATGTTTAGATCAAGAACCAAGGAAAATAGACTTAGATCGCGGGAAAGCGAAAGTTATCGAGTAGCCGTTTTCATTCGATAGATCGAATCCACGGTAAGTCACTATGCAAATAAACATAGTTGTATTGAATTGGATATATGCATATGACTACTAATGAATGAATATGTATGAGATGCTATGTGCATGAATTCCGAGATAAGTTCGATATAGTGACAAATTCCAAGAAGTCCCGTACGAACCTAGGAATAGATAGGATTAGCTATGTTATAACTTAGGTATCTAAATAGTTTTATCATATAAGACCACTTCTGGGATGCTGGCATCGATATTAGATTCCTGTAAGACCACATCTGGGATGTTGGAACTGATATGAGCTTTACGTGTAAGACCATATCTGGGACATTAACATCGTATTGATTCGTGTAAGACCCTGTCTGGGACAGTGGCATCGATATCTGAGTGCATGTAAGACCTTGTCTGGGACATTGGCATTGTACGACTATTTCGAGCTTTTTGAACATCCTGCTAGATTCCTATTGGTTCAATGGGCAAGTCTGTGATACGAATCATAAATCCAACTATGAGCAAATAAGTGAATGAAGATCCGTTTCAGGTACGTTAAATGTACATTACGTGTGTATAAAAGGTAAGTACCTATATGACTTTAATTTGAAGAAAAGTATGATTGAAAATGAGAATGTGAATTTTGAAATGTTAAAAGTGACAAATGTGGCCAAAATTTTATGAACCAAATTATATATGTGATGATTTGTTAAGTGATTGGAATATGCCAATGTATCTATTTCTATATTATGTATCCTATGCTAAGTTTATTTGTATATTGACTACTAAGCTTTTGAAAAGCTTACTCTGTGTGTGTTTTCTCTATTTTATAAGTCGTCAAAGCTACTGAAGGCTCGGGACTGTCACGGATCATCATCACACTACTAAAATCATTTTGGTACACTTTGAATATGTATATAGCTAGATATGGCATGTATAGGCTAGTCCTTGATATGAGATGTAAAGTGAACTTAGCCATGTGATTTGGCTAGTTATGATTTGGTAGTATGCTTAAAGGAAAATGATATGTGAAATTGTTTTGGTATGATTAGTTGATATATGATATGGTTATGAGCTGGTAAGTATATAGATGATTGGTGCTTGAGCATAATTGAGATTTGGTCATGCAAATTGGTATGATTGGAATTGGTTTTGAATGTTTATATTGAATGTATTGTTGTGATTACCTTAGTTGTCAAATGTGCATGATTTGGATGGCTATTTAGTATATTTTTGTGGTTATACGTGAATGAAATGAGATAATTTATGTTGCTTATAGGTTTGCCCCAAGTGGGTGACATAAATTATAAATGGCCTATAATGTCACATGGCCATGGCACACGGGCGTGCCTTGAGACTGTGGGACTAAGTCAGTAGCTAACTTAAGAGCACACGACCATAGCACATGGGCGTGCTTGATGGTCATGGTGGTGAAGTTAGTATGTGGCCTAAGAGTGTACGGCCTCAGTGCACGGGCATGCTCAGTGGCCGTGGAGGGTAAGTTAGTTTATGAACACGGAAAAGTCACACAGGGGTGTCTATCATCCGTGGAGGGCACACGGACTCCTCCCACGGGCGTGTGTCCCCTCCATATTAGAAAAGTTTTTAAATTTTCATGAAATTTTGTATGTGTTTTGGTTTAGTCTCGACCCGATTTATAAGCATGCTTAAGGTCTCGAGGACTTATTGAAGGGACATTATGTTTGAGAATGATGATTGAATGTATGAAATGTTCTGTAATGCTTTTTGATCTGTCCGGTAATGCTCCTAACCATAATCTGGCGATAGACACGGGATGGGGTGTTACATTTGGTTGGTATCAGAGCTACGGTTTAGTCGATTCTCGGACTAACGTAGCGTGTTAGAGTCTAGCTATATATGCCATATATCTAAAATGTGATAGTGTGATGAATCCTGACATATAGATGTGATTTCTATATAACAATGGATCCCGAAAGAGCCGTAGCTAACGACGTAGAAAGCAATGTGCCTGCTCCTGCGTAAGAGATAGTGCCTTCTGATTCGAGACCGGCTACGAGTAGTCAAGAGGGAGAAGCTGAACAAGCTTTCTTCCAGATGATGAGTGAGTGGTTCACTCAATCCATGAGAAATAACCTGACTGTTTCGCAACCCCCGCAGACATCCGATATACCTCTGACAAGATCCGTAAGTATGGGGCTAAAGAGTTCTGAGCTACTAGTGACGATGATGCTGAAAAGGCCGAGTTCTGGATTGAAAATACTATCCGGGTATTTGATGTGACTCTAGAAAAATGCATAAAGTGTGTTGTGACGTTACTTCGAGATGCAGCATATCAATGGTGGAAAACTTTTATTTCAATTGTTCTGAAAGAGAGAGTTACATGGGATTTCTTTCATATTGAGTTCCGGAAGAAATATATCAGTGAAAGATTCATTGATCAGAAATGAAAAGAATTTCTAGAACTAAAATAGGGCCGAATGATTGTTTCTGAGTATGAACGAGAGTTCATGAGATTGAGTCACTATGCTCAAGAATGTGTATCTTCCGAAGCTATAATGTGCAAAAGATTCGAAGATGGCCTTAATGAAGACATTCATCTACTGGTCAGGATTTTAGAAATAAAAGAGTTCATTGTACTTGTTGACTGAGCTTGCAAAGATGAAGCACTCGGGAAAGATAAAAGAAAAGTTGAGTCTGAAGCTCGAGATATGAGAAAGAGATTTCAGCGTAAATCATTTCAGTCAGCTCTGAAAAAAATTCGAGATGATCAAAGTCAATCCAGAGATAATATGGGAAATTTGAACAGAAATCGAGCTAGATCGCAAATGAGTTCTAAAACTCCAGCAACTTCACTAGCTAGTGTTGGTAATGTCCAGATTGAGAGGCCTAAATGTAAACATTGTGGAAAAAGACATCCGAGAAGTTGTAGATTAAATGATAAAGCTTGTTTCATATGTGGATTGCTTGATCATTTTATCCGAGATTGTCCTGAGTCTGTCGAGCCAGAGACTATTTAGAATCCGAGATCTGATAGTGTAACACTCCAAACTCGGTCAATACACCACGACCAGATCTGGTATGTAACGGAGTGAAAATGTTTGAATAAACCAGTTACCGGTTAAGTTTTATTGAAAATCTATTGGTTGTTATTAGTTTTTAGAAATCATACGACACTTATTACAAAAAAAAAACCTAGTGAAATGAGCATGGTCAAGTTGAAACCATTTGCATTTGGAGTTGTTTGAAACTTTAGGTTTGGAATCATCTATGTTAACTTTGTTAATTACCTTGTGAATAATGTTACCCGATGGTAACGTTTGAAAAACCTAATATCAAGTAGAGTTTTGAAAGCATCGTTTTAATCCCGGTTTCTTAAGCAATATCAAACTATTAATCACATGCATATGATAGGTAAAATAAAATAAAAGAAGTAAAACCCAAAATAATGCTTAGCGGCCTTATTACAAAACGAAAACCAAATTGAAAAAAAAAAAAAAAACCGAAATAGTACTTTAGAATCAAAGCCTGAAACTAGCATGCATGGCCGCCTTGAGTCCTCCCCGGCTCTATATCCGCAACCTACGCCTCATCTGCAAAATATAAGGGAATGGGTGAGTCACCGAGACTCAGTGTGTAAATCCCCAACCCGATAGTGCAAACATTTACGCAAATCATCAGTATAACATGCAAATCATGCAAACCCCATAACCTAACCATCCAATCTCCTTTATCTACCCCGTGTGGTCAAAACCACTGGTGGTCAAAACTACTGGTGACCATAGTGACAAATATATATATCGGTGTGGTCAAAACCACTGGTGACCGTAGTCACAAATCAAGTGATGGGGCCAAACCATCGCGTGGTCAAAACCACTGATGACAATCCCGTAATCAACATGTGGGCCAACCCACGTGGTACCAAACCACCGGGACGAGTCACAATATTCATATGTGGTCAAAACCACCGGTGGTCAAAACCATCGGACTTAGTCACAAATTATAATATCAAAGACGGGCCAACCCGTCGTGTGGTCAAAACCACTGGTGACAGTCCAGATAATTCTTCCCCCTCCACTCAACAAGTCCACCATCATGTCCATAACAATCGTGACATAATAACACATGATGATGCAAATGACACATGGCATAACATTAAATGATGACATGATAGAATATAACGAGATCCATAATCAGGGGACTTACCCGGAGTCCATGCTCATGCCCACAAGGCATAACTACTGGTTCTAATGGCTACAACAGTAACAATAAACATATCATACTAACGAAGTGTGTAAGCGTTACACACCTGACTATTTGCGAATCTAGCGAAATCCCGAAACTACGATCTATTCCCAAACCAATAGTACCTGAAGAACCCGAAACATTTGCCTCCTCCCCTCCTGTATTCGGCTAACACCTTGTTAATGAACAAAAGCCCATTCGGCTTATCTAGAAATCCCGAAGGACGAAATAACGCACAATAAGACCCTTACCAAGATCGATTACACCCGAGCCTTTAGGCTTAAATCGTAAGCCAACAAATCCCGGAGATCTACTGAACACGGCTACCGTCCTTCTTACAATCGGTTAGACACATCATTAGGAATCCAAAAGCCATTCGGCTTTAGCATGAATCCTGGAAATCAAAAGAGATTGTCAATCCCTTAACTTAGTCGACAAATCTTGAAGATCTAGATCCAAGCCACGATCCAAATGAATCCCGGGAACCCACACGTTGGCATCACCCCTTCCTACAATCAGCCAAGTACCACTATCATTGGATTAAAGCCTTCGGTATTAATCACAACAGGAGATATCGAAACTGTAAAACACTTACCCCCTTACCTTACTGACAGATTCAGCCACCAATCACCAAAGTTGGGCACACCCTAGTGGTATTTGGGGATTTCGGCTACCTTACAGGAGATTCGACTATGACGCAAAAGAAAGAGATGGATTCGGCAAAGAGGAGAAAATGCAAGGAGGAGAGAAATTGAGGAGCAGAGTATTCGGCTTTTCAAGAAGTGGAAATATGAAGAAGAAAGTGGAGTAGGAATGAATGGATTCGGCAGAGGGAAGTGAAAGTGATTTCGGCACAAGGAGATTGGAAGAAAGAAAAGATGAAGTGAAAAGAGTTGCTTTCGGCTTTTTACTGAAACAACAAGAGTGGTTCGATTAGCAAGTAGCAAAGGCCGAATGAGAGAGGTCACTTAAAAGAGGTTTTGATTTTGACACTAAACAAAGAACAAGAAAGACTCCCAAGCTAGTCGATTTAGCTTTTCCCCAAAGCACATTCGGCCACCCTCCAAAGAACCCAAAAGCGATTGCTTCCCAAACTCACACCACAACCAAAAATTCGGCCAAACACAACCCACTCATACTCAAACACTTGCCGTCCCCTTCATCCCTTCTTGAATTCCTCTTATCCACTCATTCAAACGAGTTTGAATGAGTCCAACACCTATAATTTCTCATCTCCACATATCTTAAATCTGTTAACTTAATCCATATCCTTCCAACAGAGTCCTACCTGAGCACGCCACTTCCCACTTTGGCATCAAAATAATAAGCAGAAAATGAGATTTCTGCTGCTCGAACCTGAGCACTCCTTCCCTGCATGTGGCGTCACCATCCAAGCACCTTAGTGGTGCCTCCTTTGCCACTTTGCCACTAGGTTCTTTGTGTCATAACACACCAAGATTATCTTTTAACCCTTAACTTCCTTAACTCCTTCTTCCTAAGTGCCAAAACAAAAATTTTAGCCATGACTCAGGCCTAACCCGAGGTCATGCCTAGGCTGCAAAACATGCTAAACTAGAACAGTAGGCACATCGTCACATGCAAACACACAAAATGCAGAGACCCCAATTTACGGATGTTACAGTTCTACCTCCCTAAAAAATAATAATTTCGGCCTTGAAATTACCTGATCAGAAGAGTTGAGGGTATTGCTACCGCATCACATCCTCGGGTTCCCACGTGGCCTCCTCCGTACCATGGTTTCCGCCATAACACTTTCACCAAGGGAACTGACTTTCTATGCAAGACCTTGACATCCCGATCCAAAATCTGTACCGGTTCCTCCTCAAATGACAAGTCCGAGCTCACCTCAATCTCCGCAACTGACACAACATGTGACGGATCTGATCGATAGCGCCTAAGCATAGAAACATGAAAGACGTCATCAATTTGACATAACTCTGTCGGTAGCTCGAGCTGATAAGCTATCGGTCCCACTCACTTCAACACTATGTACGGTCCGATAAACCTAGAGCTTAGCTTCCTTTTCACCCAAATCTCAGCACCTTCTTCCACGGCAATACCTTCAGGAAAACCTTGTCACCCACTGCATACTCTATATCTCTGTGCTTAAGATCGGCATAAGACTTCTGCCTGTCTGACACTTCCTTAAGACGAGCCCGAATCACCTTAACCTTATCCTTAGTTTCTACCACCAACTCCGAACCCAATAGCTGCCGTTCACCCAATTCTATCCAACACGTTGGAGTACTTCATTTCCGTCCATACAGTGCCTCATATGGTGCCATCTAGATACTCGCTTGATAACTATTGTTATAAGCGAACTCCGTCAATGGTAGATACTCCTCCAAACTACCACTAAAATCTAGAACACAGCCCCTTAACATGTCTTCTAAAATCTAAATTACTCTCTCAGACTGTCCATCAGATTGCGAGAGAAAAGCTGTGCTGAAATCCAACCTCGTACCCAAAGCCTAATGCAAGGCTTTCCAAAACCTTGAGTGAACCTAGGATCCCTATCCGAAATAATTGACACTGGCACTCCATGCAACCTTACTATATCGGCCACGTACAACTTGGCTAAATTCTGGAGTGAATAATCAACCCTCACTGGTATGAAATGAGCCGATTTAGTCAAACGATCTACAATCACCTAGTCTGAGTCCTTCTTGTTAGGCGTAAGGGGTAGCCCACTGACAAAGTCCATAGTGATCCTTTCCCACTTCCACTGAGGAATCTTTACTGGCTGAAGTAAACCTGACGGCAACTGATGTTTAGCTTTGACCTGCTGACACGTCAGACACTTACCCACAAACTCAATCACTTCTCGCATTATACCTGGCCACCAGAACTGCTTTTGTAAATCCCTGTACATCTTGTTACCTCTAGGATGCATAGCGTATGGGCTGCTGTGTGCATCCTGAAGAATCCTTTGCCTCAACTCAACGTCCTTCAGCATACAAGTTCTCCCTTGAAAACACAACACTCCATCGTTGGTCAAGCTATAACCTTTCAAACCACTACTCTGTACTTGCAACCTCCGAGCATTCAAACCCTCATCTACCAGCTATTTCTCTCTAACCTCATCAATCCAAGTCGGCTTTACTTGTAATTCTGCCAACAAACTCCCATCGTCATATAGACTAAGGTGAGTAAACATCGCTCGCAAGTCCGCTATCATCTTACAGCTCAACGCATCAGCACAACGTTAGCCTTACCTAGATGGTACTCAATCGAGCAGTCGTAGTCCTTCAACAACTCAATCCACCTTCGTTGCCTCAAATTTAAATCCTTCTGAGTCAAAAGATACTTTAGACTCTTGTGATCTGTGTAAACTATCGACTTTTCCCTATACAAATAGTGCCTCCAAATCTTCAAGGCAAAAACCACTGCAGCCAACTCCAGGTCATGCATCAGGTAGTTACCCTCATGCGGTCTCAGCTGTCGGACGCATATGCCACTACTTTCCCTTCCTGCATCAGCACATATCCCAAGCTAGTATGTGATGCATCACAATTGACCGTGAATACCTTTCCTACGTCAGGCTGAACCAGAACCTGAGCTTCCGTCAGAATCTTCCTCAACTTGTCAAAACTTTCCTGTTGTTTCTCCGACCACACAAATGGAACTCCTTTCCTCAATAACTTGGCCAACGGCGCCGCGATCAGAGAAAACCCTTCTAAAAATCTTTGGGAATACCTTTCAGACCTAGAAAACTCTAAATTTTTGCAACCGACCTAGGCAGTTTCCAGTCCAATACTGCTTCAATCTTGCGAGGGTCCACTCTAATCCCTTCAGCTGATATTACATGACCTAAGAAAGTCACCTCCCTAAGCCAGAACTTGCACTTATTGAACTTGGCAAATAACTGCTTTTCCCTCAAAATTTGTAAAACTACCCGCAAGTGCGTATCATGATCCTCCTCCATCATTGAGTACACCAATATATTGTCTATAAATGCCACGACAAACTGGTCCAAGTACTGCTGGAACACCCGATTCATCAAGTCCATGAATGCTGTCAGTGCATTGGTCAACCCGAACGGCATCACCAGAAACTCGTAATGCCTATACCGAGTACGAAATGTCATTTTATGAACATCAGCCTCCTTCACTTTGAGTTGATGATACCCCGACCTAAGATCTATCTTAGAGAAAATCGATGCACCTTGAGTTGATCAAACAAGTCGTCAATCCTGGGCAACGGATACTTATTTTTGATCGTCAACTTGTTCAGCTGGCGGTAGTCTATACACATCCGTATTGTACCGTCTTTCTTCTTAACAAAGAGCACAGGCATTCCCGAAGGAGATATACTCGTCGGATGAAACCTCTGTCCAGCAATTCCTGAATTTGAGCCTTTAGCTCCACCAATTCCTTTGGCGCTATTTTATATGGGGCCATAGACACTGGCGCAGTTTCGGGTAATAGGTCTATATTGAATTCAACTTCGCGATCAGGAGGCAGACCTGAAGTTCTTTTGGGAATACATCAGCAAATTCCCCTATGGTTTGGACACTCTCTACAGCTACATCCTTGGCTCCCAAAGCACAAACATGCACCATGAATGCCTCACAACCCTTCCTTACCATTTTCTTCGCCTTCAGTGCAGAGACCACATTGGATAAGTAATCTCTTCTATTACCTATCATCACCACCTCCCCACCTTCCATTGTCCTCAACACCATGCGCTTAGTCAGCAACCCACACCGGCTCACACTTCACCAGCCAATCCATCCCAAGAATCAGGTCGAACTCCCCGAACGGCAGTTCCATCAAATCAGCAAAAAACACGACCCCTTGAAGTTCTAGGGGTACATCCCTATATAGTTTACTAACTTCTACAGAGTGACCTAGAGGGCTTATCACAGTCATCTCCCTAGAAGTAATCTCAGAGTCTAAATTCATAGTTTCCACTATGCTACTGGCTAGATATGAGTGCGTCGAACCTACATCTATCAAAGCATTATAAGGTAGTCCAAAGATTAAGAATGTACCTGTTATGACGTCCAATGCGTCGCCCTCCTCTCGACGCCTCACTGCGTAGGCCAATCTAGTCTGTCTCGCCTCTGTACCACCTGCACCTCTGCTCGGTGCTCCACGACCACTACTAGAGCCATTACCTCCCCTGGATTGCACCACGGCCCCTCTGTGGCTGCTGACCATCACTCTTGATTTGTGTACGATTCTAATCCCCAGACTGCAACCTAGCTGACCTCCGTGGACAATCCCTCACTCGGTGCTCCATCGATCCACACTCAAAACATCCTCTGTTTCCAGTCCAACATTCTCCCGTGTGAGACTTTCCACACCGAGCACATCGTGGCGGCCACTGAGTATTAGCAGTAGTAGGCCTAGCAGCTTGATTTGGCCCACTATATCTTTCCCATTTCAGTTGATTCCCCGTAGACCCAGATGATCTAAAATTTCTTTTATTCCAACCCTTGTCCTGATTCCGTCTTACCGACTGTTTCACTTCCTCTACAACTTTGGCCTTTTCCACTAAGTCTGCAAACTCTCTTTCCTACTGCGGAGCAATCAGCAACCTCAAATTATCCCTCAATTCGTCCTCGAACCTAACACATCGCTCATGCTCCGTAGCCACGATGCCTCGAGCATACCGGCTCAACCTTAAGAATTCTGCCTCGTACTCTGATACGGACTTATTCCCCTAAACCAGCCTCAGAAACGCCTTCCTCTGTGCATCGATATAACTGGTCCCAACATACTTCTTCTGATAAGCCATCTTGAAATAATCCTAAGTGAGATCATCCATTACAACACCATCCCGAACCATAAGCCACCACTGGTATGACTCATCTCGAGAAGTGACACTACCCCTTTTAGTTTCTCCTCAGGCGTCAGATCCAAATCGTCAATGATTCGCTCTATCGCCTCCAACCAATACTCAGCCGTATTGGGCGCCACACCAGATACACCTCGAATACCTCACTCCATTGGTTCGAGTCGCCGGATCTGATTTTCAAGCTCCGTACCTCCACCGCTCCAGCCACTCTCTCAAGCACTCGTAGCATCGCCTGCGACACTGCATCATCCCCCGTCTAATCCTGGTACTCAACACCAGCAGCTGGTGATAGTGGTATCTCATTCTCTGACCCTTGACCAGACCTAACTGGTTTCGATACGGTCATTCTACCTCTACCACGCCCTCACACATTACGACCACGTCCCCTAGAACTCATATCTATAATCGCGATTTAATCTGCTTTAAAAAAATTTTATGTATTAGTTTCTGTTCCACTGATTACCCACGAACAAGTTTTATGTAAAGAAGTTTAGTAGTAGTTCTTTCGATCATTATAAAGTTTTTGTTTCAAATCTTCTACCCTAATTCAGTGAATCACATTCATTCATCAATAACATCCTCCACCCCTACCCCACTTGTAGGGGTATTCTCGTTATTTCACTTCCTGGGGGTATTTTTGTAATTTAACCTATCGGGGTATTTTAGTAATAAATTAAGGTTAATTTGGAAACCTTTACAAATCATAGGTATTTCAGAAATTCTAGAGATCGGAGATTTTTGTAATTTCATAAACTAGGGGTATTTTCGTAATTTTCAAAATATGGTTCCAGGTGGTTTTACGAAATAGGGTATTTTGGAAAAATTCCAATTCGGGGTACTTAGGCAACATTTCATACCGAGGGTATTTCGATATTTTTTTCAAGTCAGGGGTAATTTGGTCAATTTGCAAGTCAGGGGTATTTTGGTCATTTTTCAAATCGAGAATTTTTTTTTGAATCAAAGGTGCTTTGGTAATTTCAAAACCAAGGTTTAATTTTAGGGTAGTACAAAACAAGGTGGCTGGTCCCTTTCGGGTTTTAGTTATTGAATTTAGCCTGTGAATAAGTCGTCTCAGTTAGGGTGAACCGTTACTGCGCACCAGGTAGGATTCGAGTGAAGAGGAGGTGAGTCACTAGGACTGCTTAAATACCAAGCTCCCCCTGAATCCATTCCTAGACATGCGCACAATGGTTGCCACACCCTTAACTCAGCGACGTACTCACAGGTTTGTTTAGTTGATCTTTAAGTCTTATGTAATTTTTGCGTTGGAGTAGGCTATTCCTAGGGTTCAATAACTCATAATCTTCTAATCTACAATCCCAAAATACCCATTTCTTCCACATTCAAACCACACAATGGTTAGAGATACTTACCTGAACGGATTGGTGCCGGAGACTCGGTGCCATGCTGTTGAACTCCTGTACATTTCCCATAAAACTTTTCAAATCCCTACTTTTAAACATTTTGGGCCTCAGGCCCATGCCGAGCTTTTGAACTTGGCTCTGATACCAAAAATGTAACACCCCAAACCTGGTCAATACACCACGACCAGATCTGGTATGTCACGAGTGAAAATGTTTGAATAAACTAGTTACCGATTAAGTTTTATTGAAAATCTGTTGGTTGTTAGTAGTTTTTAGAAATCATACGACACTTGTTACAAAAAAAAATCAAGTGAAATGAGCATGGTCAAGTTGAAACCATTTGCATTTGGAGTTATTTGAAACTTTAGGTTTGGAATCATCTATGTTAACTTTGTTAATTACCTTGTGAATAATGTTACCCGATGGTAACGTTTGAAAAACCTAATATCAAGTAGAGTTTTGAAAGCATCGATTTAATCCCGGTTTCTTAAGCAATATCAAACTATTAATCACATGCAGAAGATAGGTAAAATAAAATAAAAGAAGTAAAACCCAAAATAATGCTTAACGGCCTTATTACAAAACCAAAACCAAATTAAAAAAAAGTAAATAAAACCAAAATAGAACTTTAAAATCAAAGCCCGAAACTAGCATGCATGGCCACCTTGAGTCCTCCCCGGCTCCATATCCGCAACCTATGCCTCATTTGCAAAATATAAGGGAAGGGGTGAGTCACCGAAACTCAGTGTGTAAATCCCCAACCCGATAGTGCAAGCACTTACGCAAATTATCAGTATAACATGCAAATCATGCAAACCATATAACCTAACCATCCAATCTCCTTTATCTACCCCGTGTGGTCAAAACCACTGGTGGTCAAAACCACTGGTGACCGTAGTCACAAATATATATATCAGTGTGGTCAAAACCGCTGGTGACCGTAGTCACAAATCAAGTGATGGGGCCAACCCATCGTGTGGTCAAAACCACTGATGACAATCTCAGAATCAACATGTGGGGCCAACCCATCGTGGTACCAAACCATTGGGACGAGTCACAATATTCATATGTGGTCAAAACCACCGGGTCAAAACCACGGTGGTCAAAACCATCGGACTTAGTCACAAATTATAATATCAAAGACGAGGCCAACCCGTCGTGTGGTCAAAACCACTGGTGACAGTCCAAATAATTCTACCCCCTCCACTCAACAATCCCACCATCATGTCCATAACAATCGTGGCATAATAACACATGATGATGCAAATGACACATGGCATAACATTAAACGATGACATGATAGCATATAACGAGATCCATAATCAGGGGACTTACCCGGAGTCCATGCTCATGCCCACAAGGCATAACTACCGGTTCTAATGGCTACAACAGTAACAATAAACATATCATACTAACAAAGTGTGTAAGCGTTACACACCTGACTATTTACGAATCTAGCAAAATCTTGAAACTACGATCTATTCCCAAACCAATAGAACCCGAATATCCCGAAATGTTTGCCTCATCCCCTCTTGTATTCGGTCAACACCTTGTTAATGAACAAAAGCCCATTCGACTTATCTAGAAATATCAAAGGATGAAATAACGCACAATAAGACCCTTACCAAGATCGATTACACCCGAGCCTTTAGGCTTAAATCGCAAGCCAACAAATCTCGAAGATCTACTAAACACGGCTACCCTCCTTCCTACAATCGGTTAGACACATCATTAGGAATCTAAAAGCCATTCGACTTTAGCATGAATCCTGAAAATCAAAAGAAATTGTCACTCCCTTACCTTAGTCGATAAATCCTGAAGATCTAGAAGATCTAGATCCAAGCCACGATCCAAGCGAATCTCGGGAACCCACACGTTGGTGTCACCCCTTCTTACAATCGGCCAAGTACCACTATCATTAGATTAAAGCCTTTAGTATTAATCACAATAGGAGATATCAAAACTGTAAAACACTTACCCCCTTACCTTACTGACAAATTTGGCCACCAATCACCAAAGTTGGGCACACCCTAGTGATATTTAGGGATTTTGGCTACCCTACAGGAGATTCGGCTATGACCCAAAAGAAAGAGATGGATTCGGCAAAGAGGAGAAAATGCAAGGAGGAGAGAAACTGAGGAGCAGAGTATTCGGCTTTTCAAGAAGTGGAAAGATGAAGAAGAAAGTGGAGTAGGAATGAATGGATTCGGCAGAGAAGAAGTGAAAGTGATTTCGGCACAAGGAGATTGAAAGAAAGAAAAGATGAAGTGAAAAGAGTTACTTTCAGCTTTTTACTGAAACAACAAGAGTAGTTCGATCAAAAAGTAGCAAAGGCTGAATGAGAGAGGTCACTTAGAAGAGGTTTTGGTTTTGACACTAAACAAAGAAAAGAAAGACTCCCAAGCTAGCCAATTTAGCTTTTCCCCAAAGCACATTCAGCCACCCTCCAATGAACCCAAAACTGATTGCTCCCCAAACTCACACCACAAGCAAAAATTCAGCCAAACAAAACCCACTCATACTCAAACACCTGACGTCCCCTTCATCCCTCCTTGAATTCCTCTCATCCACTCATTCAAATGAGTTTGAATCAGTCCAACACCTATAATTTCTCCTCTCCACATATCTTAAATCTGTTAACTTAATCCATATCCTTCCAACAGAGTCCTATCCAAGCATGCCACTTCCCACTTTGGCGTCAAAATAATAGGCAAAAATGAGATTTCTATTGCTCAAACCTGAGCACTCCTTCCATGCATGTGGCGTCACCATCCAAGCACCTTAGTGGCGCCTCCTTTGCCACTTTGCCACTAGGTTCTTTATGTCATAACACACCAAGAATATCTTTTAACCCTCTAACTTCCTTAGCTTTTTCTTCCTAAGTGCCAAAACAAAAATTTTAGCCATGACTCAAGCCTAACCCGAGGTCATGCCTAGGCCCCAAAACATGCTAAACTAGCACAGTAGGCACATCATCACATGCAAACACATAAAATGCAGAGACCCCGATTTACGGATGTTACAGATAGTGCACTTGTGAGAGGTAGATCTTTAAATAATGTAAGAAATATCAGTGGTAGTTAGAGAACTATGAGAGACAATATTGTCAGATCCAAAGCTAGAGCGCCTGTCAGAGCGTATGTATCTGAGCTCGTGAGAAAGCTTTATCACCTGATGTGATAACTGTTACTTTTACTCTTTATGATACTTCTGTGATTGCTTTGATAGACCCTGGTTCTACGTATTCGTATATATGCATGACTTTAGTATTTAGTAAGACTTTGCTTGTAGAGTCTACTGAGTTTCTTATAAAAGTATCGAACCTCTTAGGTAAAAGTGTCCTTGTTGACAAAGTATGCAAGGACTGTCCATTAATTTTTCGAGATATCTATTTCCCTGCTGATCTGATGCTTTTACCATTTGATGAGTTTGATATTATTCTGGGTATGAATTGGTTGTTTGTGCATGATGCTGTTGTGAACTGCAAAAGAAAGACTATAGATTTGAAATGTCTGAATGATGAGATTGTAAGGATTGAGTCTGATAATTTGAATGGATTGCCTGCTGTAATATCAGTATTGAAAGCTCAGAGTTATGTGAAAAAGGGTTACGAGGCATATTTTGCTTATATGATTGATTCAAAAGTGTCTGAGAAAAAAGTTGAATCAGTGCCCATTGTTTGTGAGTTTTCTGATGTGTTCCCTGAAGAGTTACCGGGTTTGCCTTCGATTCGTGAAGTGGAGTTTGGTATTGATTTGTTGCCTGGTACTACACCTATTTCGATAGATCTGTATAGAATGGCACCAACAGAGTTGAAAGAGTTAAAGACATAGTTGTAGGAGTTGACTGATAGAGGGTTTGCTAGACCGAGTTTCTCGCCTTGGGGTGCTCTTGTTCTATTTTTGAAAAAGAAAGATTTCACGATGAGGATGTGTATCGAATATCATCAGTTGAATAAAGTGACAATAAAGAATAAAAATTTGTTGCCCCGAATAAATGATTTATTTGATCAGTTAAAAGGAGCTACTGTGTTTTCAAAGATTGATCTGAGATCGAGAGACTACCAATTGAGAGTTAAAGATTCAGACATTCCAAAGACTACTTTCAGAACGAGGTACGGGCATTATGAGTTTTTAGTTATGCCATTTCGACTAACCAATGCTCCTGTTGTTTTTATGGATCTGATGAACAGAATTTTCAGACCGTATTTAGATCAATTTGTGGTAGTTTTCATAGATGACATATTGATTTATTCACAGAATAAAAATGAGCATGCTGAACATTTGAGAATTGTGTTGCAAACTCTGAGAGAAAAGCAATTGTACGCGAAATTTAGCAAATGTGAATTCTAGTTGCATGAGGTTAGTTTTATAGGATACATTGTGTTAGCCTCTGGAATTCGAGTAGATCCAAGCAAGATTTTTGCTATTTTGAATTGGAAACCTCCAAAGAACGTGTCTAAAGTTCGTAGTTTTTTGGGTCTATATGGTTATTACCATAGATTTGTAAAAGGATTTTCAGCGATAGCTACTCCGTTAACTAGATTACTTCAGAAAGATGTCAGATTTGAATGGTCAGATAAGTGTTAGAAAAGTTTTGATCAATTGAAAACTCTGTTAATAGAAGCCCCAGTGTTGGTACAGCCAGAATCGGGTAAAGAATTTGTTGTATACAGTGATGCTTCGTTAAATGGTCTGGGATGTGTTTTGACGTAGGAAGACAAAGTTGTAGCGTATGATTCAAGACAGTTGAAGCCTCATGAAAAGAATTATCCGACTCATGATCTTGAGCTTGCTGCGATTGTGTTTGCACTTAAGATTTGGCATCATTATCTGTACGGTGAGAAATGTCACGTGTTTTTAGATCATAAAAGTCTGAAATATGTGATGACCTAGAAAGATTTGAACCTACGTTAGAGAAGATGAATTGAGTTGTTGAAAGATTACAAGCTTATGATAGATTATCATCTGGGTAAAGCAAATGTTGTTGTAGATGCTCTGAGTAGAAAATAATTGTTTGCATTACGTGCCTTGAATACTTAGTTGGATCTGTCTGATGATTGTTTTGCGTTAGCTGAATTAAAAGCCAAACCGTTGTTTATACAGCAAATATGTGATGCTCAAAAGTTTGATAATGAATTGTTATTTAAACGAGCTCAGTGTGAATCAAATTCTGAATTTGAATTTCAAATTATTGATAATTGCTTGAGATTTCGAGATCGTATCTATCTTCCGAGAAATCCAGAGTTGATTCAGTTGATTTAGAGTGAAGTACATAATAGTCGTTTATCTGTTCATCCGGGAAGTACTAAAATGTATCATGATTTGAAGCAACTCTACTGGTGGTCTGGTATGAAACATGACATTTCTGACTTTGTTTTGAAATGTTTAGTCTGTCAGCAGGTGAAAGTCGAACATCAAGTTTCGTCTGGGTTGTTACAACCTATTCTGATTATTGAATGGAAATGGGATAGAGTGACGCTGGATTTTGTTTCTGGTTTACCTCAGACTCCGAGAAAGAAATATATGATTTGGGTCATAGTTGATCGATTGACGAAATCTGCCCATTTTTTCCAGTAAAATCTGATTTCTCACTTGAGAGATTAGCCGAGCTTTATATTTCTGAGATTGTGAGATTGCACGGGGTGCCACTATCCATTGTATCAGATAAAGATCCAAGATTAACATCGCTATTCTAGAAGAAATTGCAGGAAGCTTTGGGCACAAAATTACATTTCAGTACAGCTTTTCATCTCCAGACAGATGGTCAGTCTGAACGAATTATTCAGATTCTAGAGGATATGTTAAGATGCTGCATACTTGAGTTTGGTGGTCCGTGGGAACAGTATTTGTCGTTGATCGAATTTGCGTATAATAATGGTTTTCAGGCTAGCATCAAAATGGCACCTTATGAAGCTTTGTACGGACGTAAATGTCGAACATCCCTATATTGGACTGAGCCTAGTGAGAATAAGCTACACGGGGTTGAGTTGATAAAAGATTTAGAGCAGAAAGTGAAATTGATCCGAGATTATTTGAAAGCAGGATCTGATCGTCAGCAGTCTTATGCAGACTTGAAACGAAAAGATATAGAGTTTGAGATCGGCGACAAAGTATTTTTGAAAGTGTCTCCGTGGAAGAAAGTGCTCTGATTCGGATGAAAATGCAAATTGAGTCTGAGGTTCATCGGACCGTATGAGATCATCGATCGAGTTGGGCCTATTGCACATAGATTAA
This sequence comes from Gossypium rotundifolium, assembly GCA_025506655.1. Lineage (NCBI taxonomy): Eukaryota > Viridiplantae > Streptophyta > Magnoliopsida > Malvales > Malvaceae > Gossypium > Gossypium rotundifolium. The sequence goes on from CP106724.1 coordinate 151,083,433, forward strand.
AATTGCTCTCTGAGTTAGAAAAGATACACAATGTATTTCATGTTTCGATGCTCCGTAGATATCGATCCGATCCGTCACATGTGATTGCCCCATCTAAAATTGAAATCCGATCTGATATGACATAATAAGAGGAATCGATCCGTATCTTAACTCGTGAAGTGAAAGAATTGAGAAACAAGAAAATTATGTTAGTAAAAGTATTATGGAATTGACACGGAATAGAAGAGGCTACGTGGGAGCCTGAGGATTCAATAAGACAATAATATCCGACTCTGTTTAACGGTAAGATTTTTAGGGACAAAATCCCTGAGGGGGAGAATTGTAACGATCTGGTTTATACCCCAAATAAATAGTGGTTTTGGGATAACAAATTGATGCAGATAATATTTTAATAATATTTTTTGTGCCGTTGATATGTGATTAAGCATGTGCTAAATTTTCGTAAGTTAATTTGACTGTCTGTGTGTTTAATTTGATAAAAGGATTAAATTGCACTAAATGTGAAAGTTGCTTGCTATTTGCTAAAGCACCTATGTGTTGTGGCTTTATAAATGTGAGGACTTATATGGCAATTAAGCCAATTTTATTTATAGTGGATGGCAACATGGTTTTATAACATGTTTTTATATGTTATTCTATAAGTTAAAAGTTATTTTTATATTTATTTTATAAGTTATAATTATATTATAATAAAACAAACATGTTAGTGGATTTCATTCATCCACAAACTACCGAATATCAAAAAGAAAAAGAGAAGAAGATAGCAAGGTTTCGGCTAGGTTTTAAGCTTAAATTCAAGATATGTTTTAGTCGATTTTCGATAATTTCTACATTTTTGTAATCGTTGCTTTGAGAGCTACAAAACCCATGCGTTGATTTTTTGTTTTGATGATGTATGTGAAATATGGTATTGATGAATTCATGGGATATATGATGTTTGATGATGAAAAATGAAAGATTTGAGCTAGATGAACATGTTATGTTCTTGAATTTTTGATGAATTTAGCTAAACAGGGCTAAATTGAGAAAATGTTATTTTAGGGGACTAAATTGTGAATTTGATGAAAAGTATGGGCTTGTATGATGTTTACATACATTCGGCTAAGCATGGTTGTGTATTGATTTTGTGAATTTGATGTTTTGAGAAAAATGGACTAAATTGATATATTGCGTAAGTATGAGGGCTAATTTGTAAATTGCCCTAAATGTGTGTCCTTGGATTGATTGAATGAATTAGTGAATAAAATGGTTAATTCTGAATATGTTTAGATCAAGAACCGAGGAAAACGGACTTAGATCGCGGGAAAGCGAAAGTTATCAAGTAGCCGTTTTCATTCCGATAGATCGAATCTGAGGTAAGTCACTATGCAAATAAACGTAGTTGTATTGAATTGGATATATGCATATGATTAATAATGAATGAATATGTATGAGATGCTATGTGCATGAATTCCGAGATAAGGTCCATATAGTGACAAATTCTGAGAAGTCCCGTAGGAACCTAGGAATAGATAGGATTAGCTATGTCATGACATAAGTATATGTTCTGTTTTATCATATAAGACCACGTCTGGGACGTTGGCATCGATATTAGGTTCATGTAAGACCACGTCTGGGACGTTGGCATTGATATGAGATTTACGTATAAGACCATGTCTGGGACATCGGCATCGTATTGATTCGTGTAAGACCTTGTCTAGGACAGTGGCATCGATATCTAAGTGCATGAAAGACCTCGTCTGGGACATTGGCATTGTACGACTATTCTGAGCTTTCGAACATCCTACTAGATTCCTATTGGTTCAATGGGGAAGTCTGTGATACGAATCATAATTTCAAGCTATGAGCAAATAAGTGAATGAATATCCGTTTCAGGTACGTTGAATGTACATTACATGAGTATAAAAGGTAAGTACCTATATGACTTTAATTTGAAGAAAAGTATGATTGAAAATGAGAATGTGAATTTTGAAATGTTAAAAGTGACAAATGTGGCCAAAATTTTATGAACCAAGTTATATATGTCATTATTTGTTAAGTGATTGGAATATGCCAATGTATCTATTTCTATATTATGTATCCTATGCTAAGTTTGTTTGTATATTGACTTACTAAGCTTTTGGAAAGCTTACTCTATGTGTATTTTCTCTATTTTATAGGTCGTCAAAGCTACTGAAGGCTCGGGACCATCACGGATCATCATCACACTACTAAAATCATTTTGGTACACTTTGAATATGTATATGGCTAGATATGGCATGTATAGGCTAGTCCTTGATATGAGATGTAAAGTGAACTTAGCCATGTGATTTGGCTAGTTATGATTTGGTAGTATGCTTAAAGGAATATGATATGTGAAATTGTTTTGGTATGATTAGTTGATATATGAAATGGTTATAAGATGGTATGTATATAGATGATTGGTGCTTGAGCATAATTGAGATTTGGTCATGCAAATTGGTATATTTGGAATTGGTTTTGAATGTTTATATTGAATGTATTGTTGTGATTACCTTAGTTGTCAAATGTGCATGATTTGGATGGCTATTTTGTATATTTTCGTGGATATATGTGAATGAAATGAGATGATATATGTTGCTTATAGGTTTGCCCCAAGTGGGTGACATTTTGGCCTTGTAAATGGCCTATAATGTCACACAGCCATGGCACACGGACGTGCCTTGAAACCGTGGGACTAAGTTAGTAGCTAACTTAAAAGCACATGGCCATGGCACACTGGTGTGCTTGATGGCTCTGGTGGTGAAGTCAGTATGTGACCTAAGAGTGCATGGCCTCAGTGCATGGGCGTGCTTAGTGGCCGTGGAGGGTAAGGCAGTTTATGAACACGGGAAAGACACACGGGGGTGTCTATCATCCGTGGAGGGCACACGGTCTCCTCCCACGGGAGTGTATCCCCTGCATATTAGAAAAGTTTTTAAATTTTCAAGAAATTTTGTATGTGTTTCGATTTAATCCCTACCCAGTTTATAAGCATGCTTAAGGTCTCGAGGACTTATTGAAGGGACATTATGTTTGAGAATGATGATTGAATGCATGAAATTTTCTGTAATGCTTTTCGATCTGTCCGGTAACGCTCCTAACCCTAATCTGGAGACGGACACGGGATAGGGGTGTTACAGATAGAATTGAAAGAATTGAAAGCTTAGCTACAGGAATTAACTGATAAAGGCTTTGTAGGACCTAGTTGTTCACCATGGGGTGCACCAATGTTATTTTTGAAAAAGAAGGATTGTTCCATGAGATTGTACATAGATTATCGGTAGCTTAACAAGGTAACCATTAAGAACAAATATCCACTGCCTAGAATAGATGATTTGTTTATCAATTGAAGGGAGCCACTATGTTCTCTAAGATAGATTTGAGATCCGGATACTATCAATTGCAAGTTAAAGAGTCAGATGTTTCGAAGACAACTTTTCGAACTAGGTATGGTCACTATGAGTTTCTCGTGATGCCATTTGCCTTAACTAATGCTCCTGCCATTTTCATGGATTTAATGAACCGAACTTTCAGACCTTACTTGAACAAGTTTGTAGTTGTGTTTATTGATGACATCTTGATTTATTCTCATGATGAGACTGAGCATGTAAATCATTTGAGAACAGTTTTACAAACTTTGAGAGATAATCAGCTTTATGCCAAGTTCAGAAAAAGTGAGTTCTGGTTACGAGAAGTCTATTTTCTTTGAGATATTGTCTCAGGTGAAGGTATTAGAGTTGATCCGAGCAAGATTTCAGCCATTGTTAATTGGAAGCCTCCTAGGAATGTATCAGAGGTCAGAAGTTTTCTTGGTCTTGCCAGTTATTATAGACGATTTGTAGAGGGATTTTCCATGATAGCTACTCCATTGATTAGATTGCTATAGAAAGCTATCAAGTTTGAATGGACTGAGAAGTGTCAGCAGATTTTTGACAAGTTAAAGGCATTATTGACTGAAGCTCCTGTCTTAGTACAACTAGAATCGGGTAAAGAGTTTGTGATTTACAGTGATGCATCCTTGAATAGACTAGGCTGTGTACTTATGCAGGAAGGAAAGGTAATTGCTTATGCCTTTAGAGAGTTAAACCCACATGAGAAAAATTATCCGACACATGATTTAGAGCTAGCTGCTATTGTATTTGCATTAAAAATATGGAGACATCACTTGTATAATGAGAAATGCCGAGTATTCACTGATTATAAAAGTATGAAATACTTGATGACTCAGAAAGATCTGAACTTAAGGCAAAGAAGATAGCTAGAGTTGATTAAAGATTATGAGCTAGTAATTGATTATCACCTAGGTAATGCAAATGTTGTTAATAATGCTTTGAGTAGAAAATCTTTATTTGCATTAAAAGCTTTGCACACTAGTTTGGCCTTATCAAATGATGGTTCTATCTTACCTGAGTTGAGAGCTAAACCGATGTTTCTTGAAGAAATTTGTGAAGCTCAGAAGGTTGACAGTGAGTTGCAAGCCAAAAGAGTTCAAAGTCTTGAGTCGGTGTAGATTCGATTTTAGATCAATTACATTGTTTTTGATGTTCGAGAGGCAGGTATGTGTACCAAAGAATGATGAACTTATTCAAAAAGTCTTACAGGAAGCACATAGCAGTTCTTTGTCTATTCACCCAGGTAGTACAAAGATGTATAATGGTTTGAAAAAAATGTATTTGTGGGCAAGAATGAAAAGAGATATTTTAGAATTTGTTTCTAGATGCTTGATCTGTGATAAACTGTAAAAGTAACATATTTTAATCCCACATTTAGCATACTTTTGGATGATTTATTCCTTGATTTATGTAAAAAGGTGCTCTTAATCCTTTCTTTTCATGTTTTATACTCAGGAAAGCACATAGGGACGAAAAGAACGAGAAACAGGCTCAAAATGGACCAAATTGGGCCAAAGAAGAAATCGACATGGCCTGGGCCCAAGACCATACGACTGTGTCTCATTAAATTAATAGAACATGGACTGGACCCCGAAATACACGGCTGTGCCTCATAAATAGGATTGAACACGGTCTGGCCATGACTTACACGGGCGTGTGCCATGACCGTGTCCCTGCCGCGGCCAAGAGGACTTTCACTCGGATTTGGGTACTTGAAGGCAAAGAAACACATTCCAAAGCCTATTCAAACACCCTAGTATGCATTCCACTTAGATTTGAATACTTAGGGGCCAAATAAAGCATTCCAAGAGCCTATATAAACACCCTAAGCATAACCTTCAAGGTGGAAGCGAGGCCAAGGAGCTGAGCCAAAAAGGTCAGATTTGTGGGAATCACTCGAAGATAGCCAGTTGATCCATCTCTAGAAGCCGAAATTCTACTCAAGACGGCAGATTTCTCCTTCAATTCCTTCAGGGGGTTTTAAGGATTTCTTATGTTTTGTTTTATATTTTCTTCTGAGATGTTTTCTTTTATTGTTATGAACTAAACCCTTCAGATACCTAAAGGGGATGAAACCTAAGATGGATCCTGTTATTATTTTCTTAACTATATGATAAATACTTGATTTGTTCTTAATTATGTGTGCTTAATTCTTGTGTTAATATTTTTGGGACATTAATTCAAGTTGAATGTGCTTAGGTGGTGGAGCAAAAGTCCCTGCTTAAGAGTAGATCTAGCATAATTAAGCGGAGTTGATCGCGCGCCTAGAGATAGGGTGACGAGTTTTTGCAGGATTAGGGTGAAACCTAATATGAGAGTCCATAGATCAAGTTAATACTATTCTAGGGGTTTTAATTAGAAAGAGATTTCAAATAATCAACCTAGGGTTAGACGTTATTCGCCTCAAGAGAGGGTTTAATATAAATTAGGGAATCCTACGGATCAAGTCAAGTGAATGAATCATCTGGTTCAGTGTTAGATAACAAGTGAAGTCTAGGTGGATTCTTCCTAAGGGTATCGTCTTAATCAACTGAGTTTTCCCATCAGTATTTCCCCAATTCATTCTTTTTGTCTTTGCATCTTTAGCTTAGTAGTCAGATAGTTTTAGATTAAACAAACAACTTCACTTAATTTAGGCTAAATAATAGAAAGAAGGTTGGTATTAGTACTTTTAGCTCCTTTGGGTTCGACAATCCGGTCTTGCCTAAGCTATACTACTGTTCGATAGGTGCACTTGCCTTAAATCATTGTCAGAGTTAGACTCTAGGTTCGATCATTCTCTTTATAAATTTTAAAACTCGACAAAACAGCTGATCAAGTTTTTGGCACCATTGCCGGGGAACTAAAATATTAAGAAAGCCCTAATTTTATTACTTTAGCCATTATTTTTATTTTTTCATAATTTATTTTTTTTTTTAGTTTTAACCTTGCTGATTCTCTTTCTTTCTTTTCCAACACAGGTACCTCTAGTTTATGACTAGAAAGAACCCAAAAGGACCACTTGTATATGACAGTGATATTGAAGCAATCACACGCAGTAATCGCAGAGAAATTAGACGAGCCCTAAATTACATAGAAGAAGAGCGAGAAGGCAGATCCAATCCTACTGAAGGGATGGATGAGAATAATCCACCACCAAAAGATGTGGTAGAAAACAATGCTCCACGTACTATATATGATTATGCTAAACCTCATTAACAGAAAAAGAATCGAGTATTGTTAGGTCTGCTATAGCTGCTAATAATTTTGAATTAAAGCCTAACACTATACAAATGATTCAATAATTTGTTCAATATGATGGTTTTTAAGACGAAGACCTGAATACTCATACAGCTAATTTTTTAGAGTTCTATGATACCTTCAAAATAAATGGCGTTTCTGATGATGCCATACGTCTTCGGTTATTTCCCTTTTCATTAAGGAATAAAGCCAAATAGTGCTTAAAGTCATTACCACGAGGGTTAATCACCACATGGGATCAAATGATCGAAAAATTCTTATTAAAATATTTCCTACCGGGCAAAATGGAAAAATTACGGAATGATATCTCTTCTTTCGTGCAGATGGATTTAGAGACATTATACTACGTATGGGAGAGATACAAGGATCTCTTGAGAAGGTGTCCGCACCATGGCCAAAAACTTGATCGTTGTTTTGTCGAGTTTTAAAATTTATAAAGAGAATGATCGAACTAGAAACTAACTCTGACAATGATTTAAGGCAAGTGCACCTATCGAACTGAAAGTACTAATACTAACCTTCTTTCTATTATTTAGCCTAAATTAAGTGAAGTTGTTTGTTTAATCTAAAAATATCTGACTACTAAGCTAAAGATACAAAGACAAAAAGAATGAATTGGGGAAATACTGTTGGGAAAACTCAGTTGATTAAGATGATACCCTTAGGAAGAATCCACCTAGACTTCACTAGTTATCTAACGCTGAACGAGATGATTCATTCACTTGACTTGATCTGTAGGATTCCCTAATTTATATTAAACCCTCTCTCGAGGCGAATAACGTCTAACCCTAGGTTGATTAATTGAAAGCTCTTTCTAATTAAAACCCCTAGAATCGCATTAACTCGATCTATGGACTCCCATATTAGGTTTCACCCAAATTCGGCATCACTCAATCTCTAGGCGCGCGATCAACTCTGCTTAATTATGCTAGATCTACTCTTAAGTAGGGACTTTTGATCCACTACCTAAGCACATTCAACTTGAATCAATATACCAGAAATATTAACACAAGAATTAAGCACACATAATTAAGAATAAATCAAGTATTTATCATATAGTTCAGAAAACAATAACAATATCTGTCTTAGATTTCACCCCTTCAAGTATTTGAAGGGTTTAGATCATAGCAATAAAAGAAAACATCTCAGAAGAAAAGATAAAACAAAACATAATAAATCCCTAAAACCCCCTGAAAGAATTGAAGGAGAAATCTACTGTCTTGAGTAGAATTTCGACTTTTTGAGATGGATCAACTGGCTATCTTCGATTGATTTCCACAAATCTGACCTTTCTGGCTCAGCTCCTTGGCCTTGCTTCCTCCTTGAAGGTTATGCTTAGGGTGTTTATATAGGCTCTTGGAATGCTTTATTTGGCCCCCAAGTATTCAAATTTGAGTGGAATGCATACTAGGGTGTTTGAATAGGATTTGGAATGTGTTTCTTTGCCTTTAAGTACCCAAATCCAAGTGAAACTCCTCTTGGCTGCGGCAGGGACAAGGTCATGGCACACGCCTGTGTAAGTCGTGGCCAGACCGTGTTCAATCCTATTGATGAGGCACGACTGTGTATTTTGGGGTCCAGTCCATGTTCTAGTAATTTAATGAGACACGGCCGTGTTGTCTTGGGCCCAGGCTGTGTCGATTTCTTCTTTGGCCTAATTTGGTCTGTTTTGAGCCCCTTTCTCGTTCTTTTTGTCCCTAGGTGATTTCCTGAGTATAAAACATGGAAAAAAAGGATTAAGAGCACCTTTTTACATAAATCAAGGAATATATCATCCAAAAGCATGCTAAATGTGGGATTAAAATATGTTACTTTTATGGTTTATCAAGTACCCCCACACTTAAGTTTTGCTTTCCTCAAGCAAAATTCTCAACTTACAATTAAAACGAACTTTCCACAATTCATAATTCTCATTAACAATGTCTCATCATAATTCATAGACAATTCATACATGGATAATTTAACTCAAAGACTCCTAAAAATTCAAACAATTCTAAGTCATATATTTGTAGCATGAAAACATAGGTGTCTCCCCTTATCTAAATGATTACCTTTAATTCAAAACCGACAAGGATTGATATCCTCATAAAAGATTCACTCAAATCACTCGAAGTGTTTAAGGTTTAGGAAAAAGAACTCATAAGTCAAACCTGAAAAGTTAATCCCATGGGTTTGCCTGAAACTCAAATCTCCACTAATATAATATGAGATGATACACAAATCAAAAGGTCTTTAACAGGGTTGTAACGGGGCTTGGGTTAAAGGTGTGGATAAAGGCTGAATTGTAAGGTTAAAATTGAAATTGAATTGACAAGTTACCTAACTTTAGAAAAATAAACTAATAACTTGAATAATTGCATCACATGAAAATACTAATAATACGGGCTTCTTCTTCAAGATGATGAATTTAAACGTACAAGCTCTTAGACCATAGAACTAATAATGAATATACTTCAATTTTTTTAAGAACAAATCAATAAATACATAATATAAGAAAGAACTTTATCAACTTAAATAAAGTAATTAGGCAAATGATCAAATCAATTCTCGATTGAAGGGTAGTCAAAGGAATGGTGATAACAAATACGAGTAGGTTTTTGGGTTAATATTAGTGGGTAAATCAATAAAAAGGGTTGTTAGGATCAAAGAGGTTCACTAGGGGTTAACTGTGAAGGTAGGCTTTTTAGTGGAGTGAATGGGTTAAAACCTAGGTGCCTTTATCATCTTAGAATATCAAATCAAAAATGTGGTCTCAACATGTATAATCGAGGCAAGTTCTAGAATAACAATTCAGTGTTGACACACTCATAATCAATAAAGTGAGCACGAAAAAGAATATATGCTCTATAAGGCTCAAAATCTCACAAAAATTATGGGTGTTTTTCACATCAATCCCTGTAAATTTCAAACTTCAAAGTAATATTCAAATTCAGTTCAACAACTTAGAAAATTTTTAATTCTGAAAAATAGACTTATCATGCTTGATTCTCAAGTATCTTAAAGTTTAAATCATCAGTGTACAATTAACTATGACTTACTCAAAAACATATCAATAAGAATCATAATCATGAGAAATTTCCTCCTAATTAGTAATATGAGGAAATTACTTAAGAACTAGATATAATTTAGGGATTCGAGAATAATGCAAAAAGTTAGGCACTTTTATCCCCCCACACTTAAGATGTACATTGCCCTCAATGTACAAAGATAGATAAATAATCATGTGATACTGAAATCAAAAGAGAAGGGGAGAAGTGACACTTCCTGAATTTTTTTCTGGGATCACTATTCCTGGCCCGATTTGGAGGAGGCGGGTGCTATGGTAGATGCCAACAGTCACTGTGCTAGATGAAGAAATTGGGAAACTCGTGATGTATTAACCATGAACTAATAAGAAAAATTCAAAATAAACTAATTATGTATTTAAGAACAAGAAAAATAAAGAGGAGGAGACTAAGAAGGAAAATAAAAGTAAAAGAAAAGATTAATGGACTGAAAAGTCCTTATTGTTGGATGGCTCGCGAGGTTGGTGTGATTTCTAAGGCAGTGTTGAGTTGGTGGTCGTGGTTCTGGTGTGATTCCCTAGCAGCCTGAGGAACCTAAAACCAAGAAACTAGAATAAAATAAACTATATTAAGCAGAAGAGAAGTAAAGATAAGGAAATTGAAGCAAAAGAGAAAAGAAAAATAGAACTGAAAAGGTCTTAGAGACCCTTGACGTGTTGGAGGGTTGAAGCGGCCGGCATGAACTTATGTAGATCGGTTTACCATAGGGAGATTGTGTATGAATCCTTCTGCTTCTTTGACATCGTTATGGTAGAGCAGGGGTTTTGTTAGGAGAAGAATGGTGGGGATGAAAGGTAATGAGAAGGGGTGAAAAGAGGGAGGGGTAGGGGTTTAAATAGAGTTTTGAATTCTGACACCTCCCCATGCCCGTGGATTGTGGACGTGTCGATTCACATGGCCGCCTTACATGACCGTGTTGTGAGGCGTGTTGTTTCCCCTCGCCCATTTTTTATACTGCCACGCCTATTTTTGAGAAGTCAGTGTCGACCACGGTTGCGTCGCACGGCCGTGGTGTTTTGTCGGTGCCCATGGGGTGGTGGTTAGAGTCCGTGACTCGAAGATTTGATTATTTCTGACTCATACCTCTTCTGCCATTATCAGTACAGAGATTCTGTACTTCCACACGGCCACGGCGACGGCCGTATGCAAGGCCGTGTGGTCTGGAAATCTGCACTTTTGGTTAGTTTAAAACTAGGTGTTTAAGATGAAGAGAAGAAGATAAACTAAAATGAAAACAAATGTATAAATAAATAGGGTTAGTGCTCGGGTTGCCTCTCGAGAAGCACTCGTTTAAATTCTTAAGCTAGACTTACCCTATTTTCACTTCTAAAAGAAGGTTCACGGAGTTGAAACTCCTCTCTCATATCCCTAAAATCTTCACCATTATAAATTTTTAGTCTAAAATCATTTACCTTAAATGTACCATTAGTGGCATGAGTTACCTCGATTGTGCCATAGGGAAAAATTTTTGATCATGAATGGACCTGACCATCTTGATTTTAGTTTCCCAGGAAACAATTTAAGCCTTGAGTTGTATAACAAGACCAAGTCCCTTACTTCAAATTGTTTTGATTTCTTTAGACGAGCATCATGGCGTCGCTTTGTTGCTTCCTTGTAAAGTTTTGAGTTCTCGTAAGCATCAACTCTTCATTCATCTAGCTCGTTCATCTGCATCATTCTTTTCTCTCCAACAGTTTTAAGATCGTAATTTAAGAATTTTATAGCCCAAAAAGCTTTGTGTTCTAACTCGAATGGCAAATGACAACTTTTCCCGTAGACAAGTTTGTGTGGGGATGTCCCTAGGGGGTTTTAAACGCTTTTCTATAGGCCCATAGGGCATCATCTACTTTTAATGCCCAATCTTTTTGTTTGATTCAACCGTTTTTCTAGAATGCGCTTAAGTTCTCTGTTCGCTACTTCTGCTTGCCCACTGGTTTGAGGGTGATATGAGGTAGCTATCCTATGGTGTACTCCATTTTTTTAAGACTTTATCAAATTGAATATTACAAGAATGAGTACCCCTATCACTGATAATGGCTCTAGGTGTTCCAAATCGAGAGAACAGTTTCTTGAGAAATTTGACTACTACTCTGGCATTATTTGTAGGTAAAGCCTCAGCTTCCACCCATTTTGACATGTAATCAGCTGCCACTAAGACGTATTTATTTCCTAATGAACTAGGGAATGGACCCATAAAATCAATACCCCATACATCAAATATTTCATATGATAACATGTATGTTTGAGGCATTTTATCGCGTTTAGAAATATTACCTATTCTTTGGCATTTATCACATGAAGTGACGTACCTGTTGGCATATTTAAATAGAGTGGGCCAATAAAAACCTGATTCTAGTATTTTGTGTGCTGTCTTAATACCATTTAGTGTCCTCCTGAAGGTCTAAAGTGGCAGTGTTCTAGGATTTTACTTGCTTCTACCTTTGTAACGCATCTACGAATCACCTGATCTACACATATATGGAAAAGGGAGGGGTCATCCCAAAAATAATTCTTCACATAAAAAAAGAATCGCTTCTTTTGATGATGTGTTTGCCTTTTCGGTAGGATACTAGCAGCTAAAAATTCACAATATCTGCAAACCAGGGTACCTTGCAGTTGGTTATGGAGAATAGCTGTTCTGTAGGGAACGAGTCGTTTATCTCTATCTCTCATGTTCTTTTATGTGTGGGTTTTCAAGTCTAGATAGGTGGTCTGCTGCAAGAATTTCGGCTCCTTTCTTATCCTAAATTTCCAAATCAAATTCCTGCAAAAGTAAAATCCATCTTATGAGTCAAGGTTTTGCATTAGGTTTAGTTAAGAGATAATAAAGAGCAGAGTGGTCAGTGTAAACGACAACTTTAGATAATATTAAATACTGTCTGAATTTATCAAATGCAAAGACCACAGCTAATAATTCTTTTTCAGTGGTGGTATAATTTTCTTGTATGACCGTCAATGTCTTGCTGGCGTAATAGATTGGCTGAAAGTGCTTGTCTATTCGTTGTCCTAGAACTGCTCCTACTGCAAAGTCACTTGCATCACACATTAGTTCAAAAGGGAGATTCCAATCATGGGCAATTATAATTGGGGCATTTATTAATTTCTCTTTAAGATTATTAAATGCATCTAAACATTCTTGATCAAAGTTAAAAGGTGCATCTTTTTCTAGCAATTTCATTAGAGGATTAGGTATTTTAGAAAAATCTTTAATAAATCTTCTATAAAATCATGCATGTCCTAAAAAGCTTCTGATAGCCTTAACTGAGCTAGGAGGAGGTAATTTGTCTATGGTTTCGACTTTTTCTTTAACTACCTTGATTTCCTTACTAGAAATTTTGTGTCCCAATATAATTCCCTCTTGTACCATAAAGTGGCATTTTTCCCAATTTAAAACAAGGTTTGTTTCCTCACATCTTATTAAAACTCGTTTATCAATTTGTCAGCAGGTAAAGGCCGAACATCAGGTGCCTTCAGGTTTATTGTAGCCTGTATTAGTTCCCGAGTGGAAATGGGACTGAGTTACTATGGATTTTGTGACAGGATTGCCTTCAACATCGGGAAAGAAATATGTAGTATGGGTTATGATTGATAAGCTAATGAAGTCGGCTCATTTTATCCCAGTTCGTATGGATTATTCACTTGACAAGTTGGCCAAGTTGTATATTTCAGAGATAGTTAGACTACATGGAGTACCGTTATCAATTATCTTAGATAGAGATCCAAGATTTAACTCCCGATTTTGGAAGAAATTGTAGGAAGCTTTAGGTACAAAGTTGATTTTTAGTACAGCTTTCCATCTTCAGATTGATGGTCAGTCAGAGAGAGTTATTCAGGTACTTGAAGATATGCTTAGATGTTGTGTATTGGAATTTCAAGTAGTTGGGAGAAATATTTGTCGTTAATAGAGTTTGCCTACAATAATAGTTATCAATCGAGCTTAAAGATGGCACCTTATGAAGCTTTGTATGGATGTAAATGTCGCACACCTTTTGTATTGAACAGAGCTTAAGAAAAATCAAATTTACGGGGTTGATCTAGTCAAAGAAATAGAAGAAGTAAAGGTCATCAGAGATTGCTTGAAAGCAGCTTCAGATAGACAGAAATCCTATGCATATTGAGGAACATAAGTATTGTGTAACAGTCTGGCTTACACCCTAGTCGGAACAGTGGTTTTGGGACCACGAATTCGAGTCTAAATAATATTTTAATAGTATTTTTCTGTGTCTCTGATAAGTGATTATGCATGTGCTAAAGTTTCGTAAGTTGATTTGTCCGTCTGTGTGTTTAAATTGATAAAAGGATTGAATTGCATTAAATGTGAAATTTTTATGTTATATGTTAAAGAACTTATATGTTGTGGCTTTATAAATGTGAGGACTTATGTGGCAATTAAGCCAATTCTATGTTGGTGGACGGTAATAAATGTAGTACATGCATATTTTATACGATTATAAGTTTATATTATATGTTATAAATATATTGTTTTATTTATAAGTTATATTTATATTACAATAAAAGAAACATGAGTGGATGGTTTCATTTTACCATCTTCTTGTCGAAACCATAAAAGAAAAATAAACAAAGAAAAAAACCAAGCAAGGGTTCGGCCATTTTAAGCTTAAATTCAAGGTATGTTTTAGTCAGTTTTTGATAATTTCTACGTTATTGCAATTGTTGCTTTGAGGGCTATCAAACCCATGTACTAATTTTGAGAATTGATGATGTTTGTGTGATATGCCATTGATTAAATGTTAAGCTTTTTGATGATTTTTGGTGTTAAATGAAAGATATGAGCTAGATGAACATACTTTGTTCTTGAATTTTTGATGAATTTAGCTAAATAGGGCTAAATTGAGAAAATGGTAACTTGAGGGACTAAATAGCAAATTTGCTAGAAAATATTGATTTGTATGATATGTATATGTATTCGGCTAAGCATGTGTATGTTTGGATTTTGTGAATTTGATGTTTTGAGAAAAATAGACTAAAATGATAAAATGTGCAAATGTGAGGGCTAAACTGTAACTCGCCCAAAAAATGTGTGTATGGGTTGAATTGAATGAATATGTTTAGATCAAGAACCGATGAAAACGGACTTAGATCGCGGAAAGCAAAAGTAAACGAGTAGCTGTTTTCATTCCGATAAATCGAATCCAAGGTAAGTCACTATGCAAATAAACGTATTTGTATTGAGCTGATTATATATTCATATGACTAGTAATGATAATGATTGTGTATGAGATGCTATGTGCATGAATTTTGAGCTAAGTCCGATATAGTGATTAAGCCCGAAAAGTCCAGTACGAACCTAGGAATAGATAGGATTAGCTATGTCATGACATAGGTATCTGTTCTATTTTATCATATAAGACCACATCTGGGACGTTGGCGTTGATTTAAGATTTCGTGTAAGACCATGTCTGGGACGTTGGCATCGATATTAGATTCGTGTAAGCCCCTGCTTGGGATAGTGTCATCGATATCAGAGTGCATGTAAGACCTCGTCTGGTACGTTGGCATCGTACGACTATTCTAAGCCTTCCAAACATCCTACTAGATTCCTATTGGTTCAACGGGCATGTCTATGATACGGAGTGTAAATCTGAGCTATGAGCAAATAAGTGAATGAATATCCATTTCAGGTACGTTGAATGTACATTATGTGTGTATAAAAAGTAAGTACCTATATGACTTTAATTTGAAGAAAAGTATGATTGAAAATGAGAATGTGAATTTTGAAATGTTAAAAGTGACAAATGTGGCCAAAATTTTATGAACCAAGTTATATATGTGATGATCTGTTAAGTGATTGGAATATGCCAGTGTAACTATTTGTATATTCTGTATCCTATGCTAAATTTGTTTGTATATTGACTTACTAAGCTTTTGGAAAGCTTACTCTATGTGTGTTTTTTCTATTTTATAAGTCGTCAAAGCTACTAAAGGCTCGGGACCATCACGGATCATCATCACACTACTAAAATCATTTTGCTACACTTTGAATATGTATATTGCTAGATATGGCATGTATAGGCTAGTCCTTGATATGAGATGTAAAGTGAACTTAGCCATGTGATTTGGATAGTTATGATTTGGTAGTATGCTTAAAGGAATATGATATGTGAAATTGTTTTGGTATGATTAGTTGATATATGAAATGGTTATGAGCTGGTAAGTATATGGATGATTGGTGCTTGAGCATAATTGAGATTTGGTCATGCAAATTGGTATGTTTGGAGTTGGTTTTGAATGTTTATATTGAATATATTGTTGTGATTACCTTAGTTGTCAAATGTGCACGATTTGGATGGCTATTTAGTATATTTTGGTGGTTATATGTGAATGAAATGAGATGATATATGTTGCTTATAGGTTTGCCCCAAGTGGGTGACATTTTGGCCTTGTAAATGGCCTATAATGTCATCGAGCGTGCCTTGAGACCGTGGGACTAAGTTAATAGCTAACTTAAAAGCACACGGCCATGGCACACGGGCATGCTCGATGGCCGTGGTGGTGAAGTCAGTATGTGGCCTAAGAGTGCACGGCCTCAGTGCAGGCGTGCTCAGTGGTCGTGGAGGGTAAGTCAGTTTATGAACACAGGAAAGACACACGGGGTTGTCTATCATCCGTGGAGGGTACACGGTCTCATCCCACGAGCGTGTATCCCCTGCATATTAGAAAATTTTTTAAATTTTCATGAAATTTTATATGTGTTTCGGTTTAGTCCCGACCCAATTTATAAGCATGCTTAAGGTCTCGAGGACTTATTGAAGGGACATTATGTTTGAGAATGATGATTGAATGTATGAAATTTTCTGTAATGCTTTTTGATCTGTCCGGTAATGCTCCTAACCCTAATCTGGTGACAGACATGAGATAGGGGTGTTACATTTGATTGGTATCAGAGCTACGGTTTAGTCAATTCTCAAACTAACGTAGCGTGTTAGAATCTAGCTATACATGCCATATATCTGAATTGATATAGTGTGATGAATCCTGACTTATAAAATGTGATTTTCATATAGTAATGGATCCCAAAAAAGTCGTAGCTGATGACGTAAAAAGTAATGCACCTGTTTCGCGCAAGGGACAGTGTCCTCTCATTCAAGACTGGCTACGAGAGGTCAAGAGGGAGAAGCTAAACAAGCTTCCTTCCAGATGATGAGTGAGTGGTTCACTCAGTTTGTAAAGAGTAACCCGACTATTTCGCAACCCCCGCCCCCATTTAATCCCCTTTAGACTACAGTTGTGCCACCGGCTATGTACTCGAATTTGTTAAAAGCCTTCGATTGACAAGATTCATAAGTATGGGGCTGAAGAATTTCGAGCTACTAATGCTGATGATGCTGAAAAGGTTGAGTTTTGGATTAAAAATACTATCGAGTGTTCGATGAAATGACTCTGACTCGGATGAATGCATTAAGTGTGTGGTATCATTGCTCCAAGATGCAGCTTATCAATGGTGGAAAACCTTAATTTTTGTTGTACTGAAAGAACGAGTTACATGGGATTTCTTTCAAACTGAGTTTCAGAAGAAATATATCAGTGAGAGATTTGTTGATCATAAATGAAAAGAATTTTGGACCATAAATAGGACTAAATGACTGTTACCGAATATGAACGAGAGTTAGTGGGATTGAGTCAATATGCTCAAGAATGTGTATCTTCCGAAGCTATAATGTGTAAAAGATTCGAAGATGGCTTTAATGAAGACATTCATCTGCTAGTTGGGATGTTAGAAATAAAAGAATTTGTTGTACTCGTTGACCGAGCTTGCAAAGCTGAGGCACTCGGGAAAGATAAAAGAAAAGCTGAGTCTAAAGCCCAAGATATGAGAAAGAGATTTCAGAACAAGTCATTTCAGTCTACTTCAAAGAGATTCATAGATGATCAAGGTTGCTCCAGAGACAATGGAGGACATCCGAATAGAAATCGAGCTAGATCGCAAATGAGTTCCAAAACTCCAGCAACTTCAGTGGCCAGTGTTGGTAATGTTTGATTCGAGAGACCTGAATGTAAACATTGCAGAAAAAGACATCCAGGAAACTATAGATTAAATGACAGAGCTTGTTTTCGATGTGGATCACTTGGCCATTTTATCCATGATTGTCCTGAGTATGCCGAGCTAGAGACTGTTCAGAATCTGAGACCTGATAATGCACCTGTAAGAGGTAGACCTTCAAAGAATACAAGAAATGTTAGTGGTAGTTAGATGTGCACGAGAGATACTGTTGTAAGATCTGAAGCAAGAGCGCTTGCCAGAGTGTATGCTATCCGAGCTCGTGAGGAAGCTTCAACTCCTAATGTCATAATGGGTACTTTTACGCTTCATGATACTTATGTGATTGCATTGATAGACCCTGGTTCTACGCATTCGCATATATGTATGAATTTAGTTTATAGTAAGACTTTGCATGTAGAGTCTACTGAGTTTGCTATAAAAGTATCGAACCCCTTAGGTAAAAGTGTCCTTGTTGATAAAGTATGCAAGAACTATTTGTTAATGTTTCGAGATAATTGTTTCCCTGCTGATCTGATGCTTCTGCCATTTGATGAGTTCGATATTATTCTAGGTATGGACTGGTTGTCTTTGTATGATGCTGTTGTGAACTGCAAAAGAAAGACTATTGATTTGAGATGTCCGGATAATGAAATTGTACGGGTTGAGTCTAATGATTTGAATGGATTGTCCGCTGTAATATCAGTATTAAAAGCTCAGAGTTATGTGAAAAAGGGTTACAAGGCATATTTTGCTTATGTGATTGATTCAAAAGTGTCTGAGAAGAAAGTTGAATCAGTGCCCATCGATTGTGAGTTTTCTGATGTGTTCCCTAAAGAGTTATCGAATTTTCCTCCGATTCATGAAGTGGAGTTTGGTATTGATTTGTTGCCTAGTACTACACCTATTTTGATAGCTCCGTATAGAATGGCACCAACAGAGTTGAAAGAGTTAATGACACAGTTGCAGGAGTTGATTGATAGAGGGTTTGCTAGAATGAGTTTCTCCCCTTGGGGTGCTCCTGTTCTGTTTGGGAAAAAGAAAGATGGCACGATAAGGATGTGTATCGATTATCGTCAGTTAAATAAAGTGACAATAAAGAATAAATATCTATTGCCCCGAATAGATTATTTATTTGATCAGTTAAAAGGAGCTACTGTGTTTTCAAAGATTGATATGAGATCGGGATACTTCCAATTGAGAGTTAAAGATTCATACATTCCTAAAACTACTTTCAAAATGAGGTACGGGCATTATGAGTTTTTAGTTATGCCATTTGGACTAACCAATGCTCCTACTTTTTTTATGGATTTGATGAACAGAATTTTTAGACCGTACTTAGATCAATTTGTTGTAGTTTTCATAGATGACATATTGATTTATTCACGAAGTGAAAAGGAGCATGCTGAACATTTGAGAATTGTGTTGTAAACTCTGAGAGAAAAGCAATTGTACGTAAAATTCAGCAAATGTGAATTCTAGTTGCATAAAGTTAGTTTTCTGGGACACATTGTGTCATTCTCTAGAATTCAAGTAGATCCAAGCAAGATTTTTGCTATTTTGAATTGGAAACCTCCAAAGAACGTGTCTAAAGTTCACAATTTTCTGGGCCTAGCTAGTTATCATCACAGATTTGTAAAAGAATTTTCAGCGATAGCTACTCCGTTGACTAAATTACTTTAGAAAGATGTTAGATTTGAATGGTCAGAGAAATGTTAGAAAAGTTTCGATCAGTTGAAAGCTCTGCTAACAGAAGCTCCAGTGTTAGTACAACCCGAATCAAGCAAAGAATTTGTGATTTATAGTGATGCTTCGTTAAATGGACTGGGATGTGTTTTGATGCAAGAAGGAAAAGTTGTAGCTTATGCCTCAAGACAAGTGAAACCTCATGAAAAGAACTATATGATGCACGACCTTGAGCTAGCTACGATTATTTTTGCACTTAAGATTTGGCGCCATTATTTGTATAGTGAGAAATGTCATGTATTTTCAGATCATAAAAGTCTGAAATATTTGATGACCTAGAAAGATTTGAACCTATGTCAAAGAAGGTGGTTAGAACTGTTAAAAGATTATGAGCTTTTGATAGATTATCATCCGGGGAAAGCAAACATTATTGCTGATGCTTTGTGTCAAAAATCATCAATTGCATTATGTGCTTTAAATGCTTAGTTATATTTGTCTGATGATAGTTCTGTGATAGCTGAATTGAAAGCGAAACCGTTGTTTATACAGCAAATATGTGATGCTCAAAAGTTTGGTAATGAAATGTTATTGAAACGAGCTCAGTGTGAATCAAATTCAGAATCTAAATTTTGAATTGTTGATAATTGCTTGAGATTTCAAGATCGTATCTGTTTTTCGAGAAATCCAGAGTTGATTCAGCTAATTTTGAGTGAAGCACATAATAGTCGTTTATCTGTTCATCCGGGAAGTACTAAAATGTATCATGATTTGAAGCAACTTTACTGGTGGTCTGGTATGAAACGGGACATTTCTGACTTTGTTTTGAAATGTTTAGTCTATCAGTAGGTGAAATCCGAACATCAAGTTCCGTCAGGGTTATTACAATCGATTCTGATTCCTGAATGGAAATGGGATAGAGTGACGATGAATTTTGTTTCTGGTTTAGCTTAGACTCTGAGAAAGAAAGATATGATTTGGGTCATAGTTGATCGATTGACGAAATCTGCCCATTTTATTCCGGTAAAATTTGATTTCTCACTTGAGAAATTAGCCGAGCTTTATATTTATGAGATTGTGAGAGTGCACGGGGTGCTACTATCCATTGTATCAGATAGAGATCCGAGATTCACATCGTGATTCTGAAAGAAATTGCAAGAAGCTTTGGGCACAAAATTACATTCCAGTACAGCTTTTCATTCGCAAATGGATGGTCAATCTGAGCGAATTATTCAGATTCTCGAAGACATGTTAAGATGCTGTATACTTGAGTTTAATGGTTCGTGGGAACAGTATTTGCCATTGATCGAATTTACGTATAATAATAGTTTTCAGACAAGCATCAAAATGGCACCTTATGAAGCTCTGTACAGACGTAAATGTCAAACACCTCTATATTGGACTGAGCTTAGTGAGAATAAGCTACACGGGGTTGATTTGATAAAAGATTCAGAAGAGAAAGTGAAATTGATTCGAGATTGTTTGAAAGTGGCATCTAATCGTCAGAAATCTTATGCGGACTTGAAACGAAAAGATATAGAATTTGAGATCGATGAAAAAGTATTTCTAAAAGTTTCTTTGCGGAAGAAAGTGTTTCGATTCAGACGTAAAGGCAAGTTGAGTCTGAGGTTCATCGGGCCGTATGAGATAATTGAACGTATCGGACCTATCGCATACAAATTAAAGTGCCCTTTGAGCTAGAAAAGATTTATAATGTATTTTACATTTCGATGCTTCTTAGATATCAATCCGATCCGTCACATGTGATTTCCCCATCTAAGATTGAAATCCGATCTGATATGACATACGAAGAGGAACCGATCTATATCTTAGCTCGTTAAGTGAAAGAGTTGAGAAACAAGAAAATTCTATTAGTAAAAGTACTTTGGAATCGACACAGAATAGAAGAGGCTACGTGGGAGCCTGAGGACTCAATGAGACAGCAATATTTGACTCTGTTTAACGGTAAGATTTTCGATGACGAAAATCCCTAAGGGGTAGAGAATTGTAACAGTTTGGTTTATACCCTAGTTAGAACAGTGATTTCGGGACCACGAATCCGAGTTTGAATAATATTTTAATAGTATTTTTTGTGTCTCTGATAAGTGATTATGCATGTGCTAATGTTTCGTAAGTTGATTTGTCTGTCTGTATGTTTAAACTGACAAAAAGATTGAATTGGATTAAATGTGAAATTTTCATGTTATATGTTAAAGCACTTATATGTTGTGGCTTTATAAATGTGAGAACTTATGTGGCAATTAAGCCAATTCTATGTTAGTGGACGGTAATAAATGTAGAATATGCATATTTTATATGATTATAAGTTTATATTATATGTTATAAATATATTGTTTTATTTATAAGTTATATTTATATTATAATAAAAGAAACATGAGTGGATTGTTTCATTTTACCATCTTCTTACCGAAACCATAAAATAAAAAGAAAGAAATAAAAAAAACCAAGCAAGGGTTCGGCCATTTTAAGCTTAAATTCAAGGTATGTTTTAGTCGATTTTTGATAATTTCTACATTATTGCAATCGTTGCTTTGAGGGCTATCAAACCCACGTGCTAATTTTGAGAATTGATGATGTTTGTGTGATATGCCATTGATGATATGTCAAGATTTTTGATGATTTTAGGTGTTAAATTAAAGATATGAGCTAGATGAACATACTTTATTCTTGAGTTTTTGATGAATTTGACTAAATAGGGTTAAATTGAGAAAATGGTAACTTGAGGGACTAAATAGCAAATTTGATGGAAAATATGGATTTGTATGAGACGTATATGCATTCGGCTAAGCATTTGTATGTGTGGATTTTTTGAATTTGATGTTTTGAGAAAAATGGACTAAAATGATAAAATGTGAAAATGTGAGGGCTAAATTATAAATAGCCCAAAATATGTGTGTATGGATTGAATTGAATGAATTAGTGATTAAAAGGAATATTTATAAATATGTTTAGATTAAGAACTGAGGAAAATGGACTTAGATCGCAGGAAAGCGAAAGTAAACGAGTAGCCATTTTCATTCCGATAAACCAAATATGAGGTAAGTCACTATGCAAATAAACGTATTTGTATTGAGCTGATTATATATTCATATGACTAGTAATGATAATGAATGTGTATGAAATGCTATGTGAATGAATTTTGAGATAAGTCCGATATAGTGATTAAGCCCGAAAAGTCTCGTATGAACCTAGGAATAGATAGGATTAGCTATGTCATGACATAGGTATCTATTCTGTTTTATCATTTAAGACCACGTCTGCGATAAGACCACGTCTGGGACATTGGCATTGATATTAGATTCATGTAAGACCACGTCTGGGACATTGGCATCGATATAAGCTTTATGTGTAAGACCATGTCTGGGACATTGGAATCGTATTGATTCATGTAAGACCCTGTCTGGGATAGTGGCATCGATATCTGAGTGCATGTAAGACCTCATTTGGGACGTTGGAATTGTACGACTATTCCGAGCTTTCCAAACATCCTACTAGATTCCTATTGGTTCAACGGGCAAGTCTGTGATATGAATCATAAATCCGAGCTATGAGCAAATAAGTGAATGAATATCTGTTTCAAGTACGTTGAATGTACATTACGTGTGTATAAAAGGTAAGTACCTATATGACTTTAATTTGAAGAAAAGTATGACTGAAAATGAGAATGTTAATTTTGAAATGTTAAAAGTGACAAATGTGTCCAAAATTTTATGAACCAAGTATATATGTGATGATTTGTTAAGTGACTGGAATATGCCAATGTATCTATTTGTATATTATGTATCCTATGCTAAGTTGTTTGTATATTGACTTACTAAGCTTTTGGAAAGCTTACTCTGTGTGTGTTTTCTCTATTTTATAGGTCGTCCAAGCTACTGAAGGCTTGGGACCATCACGGATCATCATCACACTACTAAAATCATTTTGCTACACTTTGAATATGTATATGGCTATATATGGCATGTATAAGCTAGTCCTTGATATGAGATGTAAAGTGAACTTAGCCATGTGATTTGGCTAGTTATGATTTGGTAGTATGCTTAAAGGAATATGATATGTGAAATTGTTTTGGTATGATTAGTTGATATATGAAATGGTTATGAGCTGGTAAGTATATAGATGATTGGTGCTTGAGCATAATTGAGATTTGGTCATGCAAATTGGTATGTTTGGAGTTGGTTTTGAATGTTTATATTGAATGTATTGTTGTGATTACCTTAGTGGTCAAATGTGCATGATTTGGATGGTTATTTAGTATATTTTGGTAGTTATATGTGAATGAAATGAGATGATATATGTTGCTTATATGTTTGCCCCAAGTGGGTGACATTTTGGCCTTGTAAATGGCCTATAATGTCAGCGGACGTGCCTTGAGACCGTGGGACTAAGTCAATAGCTAACTTAAGAGCACACAGCCATGGCACATGAGCATGCTCAATGGCCATGGTGGTGAAGTCAGTATGTTGCCTAAGAGTGGATGGCCTCAGTGCATGGGCGTGCTTAGTGGCCGTGGAGGGTAAGTCAGTTTATGAACACGAGAAAGACACACGGGGGTGTCTAACATTCGTGGAGGGCACACGGTCTTCTCCCACGGGCGTGTATCCCCTGCAAATTAGAAAAGTTTTTAAATTTTCATGAAATTTTGTATGTGTTTCGGTTTTGTCCCGACCCAATTTATAAGCATGCTTAAGGTCTCGAGGACTTATTGAAGGGACATTATGTTTGAGAATGATGATTGAATGTATGAAATTTTCTGTAATGCTTTTTGATCTGTCTGGTAACGCTCTTAACCCTAATTTGGTGACGGACACGGGATAGGGGTGTCACATATTTCACTTGTAAAAGTATTATGGAACAGGCATGGGATAGACGAGCCACATGGGAGCCCGATGAGACTATGCGGAAACAGTACCCAAATCTCTTCACAGGTAAGATTTTTGGGTACGAAAATCCCTAAAGGGGGAGAAATATAACATCCCAAAATAGGGCCTAAACAAAATAGTTGTTGCGAAACCATGAATTCGAGATATAAAAGTTTATTTCGATTAGTTATTATGATTTACCGAGTAATTAAATATATGTGTTAGAGTATCGATAAGAAATTTTATTGATTGCATGCTTAAATTGCCTATTAGGACTTGTTCGCAAAAGTTGCTAAATAGGGGTTCTAATTTATAGAGTACTTGATTGAAATGGTCATTTGAGGTAGGAGTCCTTAAATGGTAATTAGACCATTATATATCCATGGACAAAAATGGACATACATAGATAAAAATAACTAAAGTTCTAATGAAGGGTATTTTAGCCATTCGGTAATAAAAAGAAATTTAAAGGGAAAAAGATGGCAAAATGTGGTCATCTACTTCATTTGGACGAAATTTCAAAGGGGACACCATAGCTAGGGTTTCTTCAACTTCTCAAGCTCATAGTAAGTGCATCTAAGCCCCGTTTTTAATGTTCTTTACGTTTTTGGAGTCACGGTAACTTGATTTAGCTTAATTTAGCAATAATTTAACCTAGGGTTCATATTTGGAAAAATACCAATAGGTGAAATGTTTTTATTTTGATGTTTTGTGATAGAATATGAAGTCTGAAATTATGTTAAACAACTTTTGCTAAGCGATTTTAAGTGAAAACGAGTAAAACGGCTTAATCGGTAAAAATACCTAATGTTCATAAGTACATGTTAGAGTGAGAATTTGATGTTGTCATAGAAGGGAAATATGTTCAGCATGTCATAAAACATGAGAATAAGGGATAAAGTTTAATTTCTAAGTTTGGGGAAAATGTGTAAATATGTAAAAGTTTAGGGGCAAAATCATAATTTTTCCAAAGTTAGAGTTAAATACTATTTTAATAAATGTGAGATTAAATAAGCTAAAATTTCTATTATAGATCAAGAGGAACGAAATCTGAAGTTAGACCGTGGAAAGAAAAAGATAGTGGACAAAATTACTATAGTTGATCGTATTTTATTTCAAGGTAAGTTTGCAATAAATAAATGCAATATTCTATTATTTCACATTTAATTATGTTAAATTCCAGCATTTACATATTTATTCTATAAATTTATCATTTAAATACTCAAGCATGAATTGACGGAGAAGCAATCTCAGAAAGTCTTGGTTGAACCTTAGGAATGTGTAGGATACAAATGTCATGACATTAGTGTTTAAGGAAATCATGTAAGACCATGTCAAGACATGGCATTGATAAGTTACTGTAAGGTAAAGATCCCATGTAAGACCATACCAAGGCATGGCATTAGTGTGTTCATAAGTCAAGGATACCACCTAAGACCATGTCAAGACATGGCAATGGTTAAGTTCAAAAGGAAAGGTACCCCGTGTATCTGTAGTATTCCAAGTGGTTCAACGGAAAATTCAAAGAGTATACTAAAGGAAATGTAAGACAAGTTCATGTTAAAAGGTACAGGTAAGAATGCAAAGTTTAAGTATATTGAGTTAAAAGCTTAAATGATCTTGATAAGAAAAGATTAAGGTAATTCATTAAGAATGTTGTTATTCATTTACATGCAAACTTTCTAAGCTTTATGCTTACTCCCATTCCTTTCTCTCTTTTTATAGTATTACAAGCCAACTCAGGGATTGCAAGGACGTCGGAGATTGTACACACTATCAAAGGATTAACTCGGTATTTTGTGATTCGAACGTCTTAAGTTATGGCATGTATAGGGACTTAGCCATTTTGTGTGTATGTTCTTATGATATGGCTTAAGATTGGCTTGTAAATGCTTAATAATTATTAGCCATTAAAATGGTTAATTAAGAACATATTTTGGATGTTATGTATGCCTAGATGATAGTTATTACAAAGAAATTATAAAAGAGTAAAAATCTGCAGGGGAACAGTTTTGTACAACAACTGTGACATGATTTTGAAAAATCACTAAGAATAATAGAAATGGAATTAGGGTGTGAATAAGGTATATAATTAAATCTTATTTAGTCTATTTTTATATGAAAGAAACGGTGTAGGAAAAAGAATTGCATATTATGAGATAATTGATTTTTAATGAAGAGGGGTTAGAACTATCAAATAGCGTAACAGGGGAGAATTTAACAAATAAACTGTACTAATTGGCCACACCAAAAATTCTGGGAAATTTTAGTAAGAAGATATATGAGCATAGTTTCAAGGAAAATTTACGGATCTAAATTTTGAGTTTCGTAACTCAAGTTATAGTCAATTTAGTGACCATGACGCTGATGGACAGTTTCATTATGAATAAGGAAATAATTTTAAAAGCAAATTTTTATGCCCCGAACTAGTAAGTTAAGTCTAGTAATGTCTCGTACTCGACTCTGGCGGTGGTCTCGGGTAAGAGGTGTTACATATTAAGCTTACTTGTTTCTTTTGTAGGTATTTTATAGTTGTCATTTTGCGGACTAACCGGACGGATCAAATTGGAGCTTATACTATCCAGCCATCTTGGTAGCTTTTTTTTCCCCATTTTGGGATGTGGCATGTATATAGGTGTTTTGTTGTTGATATGTAAATTATTAAGTTATTTTTGTTTATCTAGTAATCTACCTGGTTTTTGATGTGTACTTGTGTTTGTTATAATTAAGTTGATCCTAAATGGTATATATATTTGATGATGATGATTTGAAATGGTTGCTTGTTGAGTATACCATATTTTGGTTCAATTAGGTTAATGGTTTTAGGCATGAATGGTAACTAATGATAAAACTTATTCTTTTATTGTAACTTTGTTTTTGAGTTGAATGAATGTGTGAATTAAGGTCCCTTTTGATGGCATATTGGTTAGACATAGGATGGATGAATATTTGGCATGTATTTGGTGATTTGAATGTGCTTTTAACCATATAAAATAAGCTAGTTATGGTATGTCTTTTTGTGCAATAAATGGTGCTTCAATTGGCTTGATTTAGGGGTTAAAAATGGAGCACACTACTGTGTGTATTTATTATTTTAGGTGCAAGTTTCACACAATCTGAGACATTGCCTACGGCATGGCCGTGTGTGTCAAGTCAGTTTGTGACATGGTTTGGCACACAACCAGCAACATAACCGTATGGCAACGGGATAGGGCATGACCATGTGTTCAAACTTCGAATGTTCACACAGTCTGGGCTATGTCACACTGCCTGGCCACACGGCCATGTGACCTCTATTTTTCAAATTTCCATGTTCTTCAAATTTTTCTATTTTGTTTTGTTTTGATCCCAAATTGTTCTGGGATTCAATTGTTATATGTCAGAGTTTAATTTTTATAATTATTTCTGTTGCGAAGTTAAATGTTCTGTTTTGCTCGATAATACTCTTTAACCTTAATTTGACAATAGTGACAGGACAGAGTGTTACATTTAGTGGTATCAGAGTTACGGTTAGTCGTAACTAGGACCGCGTATCGAGTTTAGAAATATACATGCCACATAGACCCTATTTTAGTCTGATGCTTTTGATTCGTTCTAATGTTGTATTTTCTTATAGATAAAAGATGCCAACCGAATCAAATCGGGTCATAGCTAATGAAGTTGAGAGTAATATTCAAGCTTCCAACCCAAAAGCAAGTCAAACTGTGTCAGTTCTGCAATCTTTTGGTGATGAAATTAAAATTTTATTTTATGTCATGATGACTAATGGTTCAACGAGTTTAAGTGAGCCAACCCTGTGACTCCACAACCTCCACCAGCTACTGTGCCTCCTCTGACACCTCCATGTCCACAAAACCCTGTGCCTACTATAGTTCTTCATCCTTCGATTGATAAAATTTAGAAATATGGAGTTGAATAATTTAGGGGTAAGGTTGATGATGATCCTTCAAAAGATAAAGACTAGTTAGAGAATACAAATAGATTTTTCATAAAATTGATGTGTACACCTGAAGATTGTTTAAGATGTACAGTTTCATTGTTAAAAGACGGAGCATACTCATGGTGGGATACTTTAACCACAATGACTTCTAATGATCATATTAACTAGGACTTCATTCAGACAAAATTCAGGAAGAAATATGCTAGCCGATTGTATCTTAACAAGAATAAGAAAGAGTTTCTCTAATTAAAACCTGGGAATCAATCAGTAGCTGAGTACGATTGGGAGTTTGTATAGTTAAGCAAGTATGCTTGTAATATTGTATCAAATAAGGAGGCGATATGCAGTAGATTTGAAGATGGGTTGAATGATGAAATCCAAATGTTGGTTGTAGTTTTGAAATTATGAGAATTTGTGGAGCTCTTGAAATGTACTAAAAAAATGGAAGAAATTAGAAAAAGTAAAAAACAGTCCGATATGAGATCTCAAGATTTTAGTAAAAGAGCACCGCCCAAATCAGCTCAGACTTTTTCGTTCAAAAAGTTTTGAAAAGATGCTAATCGATTGATCGCTCCTTCAGGGTTCAGTGATAGAGATAGACCTAGGCAGAGTAATTTGAGGTCTGTTAGTTCACCGACTCCTAGTGTAGGTAACGTGAGAAATGCAGAGAAGACTGTTTGTGAATAATGTGGTAAAAGACATTTCAGCGAATGTTGAGCTAAGCTGAGAACTTGTTTTTGATGTTAATCTCTGTAAACTTGAAATTATATAGGGTTTTTGTATATGTTTGTACCACCTTTACCTTTTTACTTAATTATTATGTTTATCTTGAGTAGTTATTATTGAAATAAGTGAATTTTACTTAATCAGTAATTTTAGACATGAATTTGGAAAGTATGTGAAATTATGCTTAATTACATTATTTTCATGCATATTTTATATTTAATTCATGTTAATTTATTAATGTATGTATTTTTCACTATGAATTTAGGCTATTGTAGATAAGATTTAAATAAATAAAAGATGGCCATGCACAAATTATCCATGTGGACGGCACGGCCATGCAATTTTGGGCATGGGGTTGACTACTTAACCCAGTGCAGAAGGTGATAAAAGATGGACATGTCTGTTAATTTATTAGACTAAAAAAGATTATTCAACAAGGGAAATTAATAGCCCAATTTTAGAACTTGATGTTGGCTGACCAGAATGTGTTTACGGATATTTAGTGGAAGGTCCTTCAGTTGGGAAATAATCAGAATTTAGCCCAACAACTTTCCTGTTTAAATCGTCCACTCTATAGCTATCTTTAGCGTGAAATTCAAATTCAAATTGAGAATACTTGTAACACCCATTACCCGTGTCCGACACCGAGATAGGATACGAGGCATTACTGGACTTAAACATAAACATTTATACAAAACCAGGCTATAAAATTTCATTCAATTTAAAATCACTCACTTACATTGTAACACCCTTAACCCGTAACCATTGTTGGTTTAGAGTTAAGAGGCTTTACCAGACAATCAGAAACTTTTACGGATATTTCTTAACTAAATATAACAAATCACTTCAAAGTGTTCCTTAAATAGGTCTTTGAGACCTTTAACATGCTTTAGAATAGGGCCAGGACTAAACCGAAAACATACAGAAATTCTCAAAAATTTAAAATTTTTTCTAAGTTATAGAGATCACACACCCGTGTGGGCAGACCGTGTGCCTCCCACGGCCTTAGACATGCCCGTATGTCTAAGCCGTGTCAAAACAGGGCATACATAATGACTTGTCCACACGGTCGTGGACACGCCTATGTGCCTCA
Organism: Gossypium rotundifolium; assembly: GCA_025506655.1. Taxonomy (NCBI): domain Eukaryota; kingdom Viridiplantae; phylum Streptophyta; class Magnoliopsida; order Malvales; family Malvaceae; genus Gossypium; species Gossypium rotundifolium. The sequence goes on from CP106724.1 coordinate 151,113,454, forward strand.
CCCGTGGTTGCTATTGACTTGCACCACACGGCCGATCACACGCCCGTGTGTCCATCCCGTGGCTGAGTTTGACGTGTTTTGAAATACAACCACGAGGAACATGGTCGAGCCACACGCCTATGTGCTCAATCATGTGGGCAATTATAGGCCATTTTCAAGGCCAAAATGCCACCCATACTATAGGCTATCCCTACGAGAAACATACCAATACATTTCATGCCAAAATAACCAACTTTTCCAAGCATTCAAAAGCATCTCAAGCACACCATCTTAAGCATCAATTTGCACAAATAAATGACAAATAATCCTAAGCAAGTTTCATTCACAAATTAACCACATTAATAAGACGTCTTCTCATCAAATATATATACCAATTTTTTTTTTTTTTTTTGCATCAACAAGCTTACCATTTTCTTGACCAATTCACTAGCCATTAAACTTTACCAAATAAGGCATTATATATCATGGATACTCATTCATAACACAACCATTTATCTAGCCATATTGCATGGCTATGTACATATCTAAAACTTATTCCAAAACAACTAGCCCATACATGCTATATTTAACTATGTACACATTCATAAGTACCAAAGTAGAGATTGATAGTGTGGTGATGATCTTTGACGATTCCCGAGCCTTTCGTAGCTTCGACGATCTATAAAACAAAGCAAACACACACAAATAAAGCAAACAATTCACATAATCTCTCATTTCTCAAATTTTCCCGCTGAACCGTTCAAAATCAAATAGGAAGCTCAAAATACTCAGAATGGTCGTACAATGCCAACGTCCCAGACGTGGTCTTACATGTAACCGGATATCGATGCCACTTTTCCAAACAGGGTCTTCCACGAATCAATACGATGCCAATGTCCCAAACATGGTCTTACACGTAAATATCAAACCGATACCAACGTCCCAGACGTGATCTTACACGATGTCTCATATTAATGCCAATGTCCCAGACGTGGTCTTACACGAATCACATAAAAGACACTTATGTCATGACATATGCAATCCTATCTATTCCTAGGTTTGTACGAGACTGTTTCGGATGTTGACACCATGTCGATACTATCTCGGATTTCATGAACTCATCATCTCATATACATTCATCATTATAAATTTTCATATGAACATACATATATCAATGTAAATACATTTATTAGACTTTCCTCGGATTCGGATAACGTATAGACTCGACTATTCGATAACTTTCGACTTTCCATGATCTAAGTCCGTTTTCTTCGGTTCTTGATCTATACATATTCAAATTTAATCCATTTATTCACCAAATTGTTCAATTCAATCCAAAAACACATACTTAGGGTAATTTACAAATTAGCCCTCATATTTTCACATTTTGACATTTTAGTCCCTATTTCACAAAATCATAAAATACACATAATTCAATACAACCCATGCTTGGCCGAATATTACTCATGCTCATACAAGTCCTCACAATTGTCTCAATTTAATCCAAAATAATCAAAATCACCAAAAAACTCAAAGATAAACTATGTTAATCAAACACATATCCTTCGTAATTCATCATCAAACATTACAAAACTCATGGATTCATCAATGGCATATTTCAAAATCATCATCAAGTCACAAAATTGAAACATAGGTTTTGAAGAACACTAAGCAACGATTACAAAAACGTAAAAATTATCAAAAACCAAAGCAAAACATACCTTGATCTAGCCAAAACCATAGTTGAAACCTAGATTGCTCTTTTCTTTCTTTTCTTTGATATTTTCAGTAATATAGATGATGATAATGGCTTGTTTTTTTTTTGTGTGTGTTTTGTTTAAATTATATTAGCTTAATTAATTTATTTACGAATTTAACCTTTAAATAAACATATAAGACATATATAATTCAATGCCATTATTCTCCATTAACCATGTTAATGGTTTAATTACAACATAAGGCCACCACATTTATAAAGACATAACGTATTGGTGCTTTTAACATAAGTCATGCAAATTTTGCATCTTTCACAATTAGATCCTTTTATCAAATTAAGCACCCAAACAGATAAACTAAATCACAGAAATTTCACACATACAAATTCACATACTGTAAGCACAAAAAATAATATTAAAATATTTTTTTACTCGAATTTGTTGTCCCGAAACCATTATTCTAACTAGGGTCTAAACCGAACTGTTACAAACATGCAAATCGTCCCTTATATGGTCCCACGAGGCCTAAAACAATCATTGGGACCTGTTCGGGATTAAATCAAGAACTTAGGAAACTTTAAGAAGACTTAAAAAATTTTAATCAAAATAGGGGTCACACGCCCGTATGGCTTTGGACATGCCCATGTGGGTAGGCCATGTGGTCACACATGCCCATGTCCTCAGCCTGTGTAACTCTCTGTTTATGATGTCATCAACAAAATAGGGTCACACGGCCAAGTCACACGCCCGTGTCCTTAGGTCGTGTGGCAAATTTAATTCCAAAAAAAAATAGTTGTAGACTTCACCTGTCCGGGGCACATGCCCATGTCCCGGGGTCATGTCCTTCACAGGGCTGAGACACACAGTCGTGTCTCTACTCATGTGGCTAAGAAAATGGATATTTACCAAACCATTTGGCACCCTCATTTGCACATACTTAAACAAAACTTCAATGGCATCTTTCATGGCGTGATTGAGCACTTAAGCATCATTAAACAAGTCATGATCATAGCGAATTCATATAATCTTATTCATGAATAAGGCACCATACTTTGCCTAGTTAAACTTATCGAACTTTCATGCCATGATTATCATCATCACATCCTCAATCCATCCATACCAAACACACAAAACCACATCACATGAAACCTTTAGTATAAGCACACACATATAAATAGACATTACAACTCATTAACCAATATGAGCCACATATCATGGCCATATACAAAATGAATCATATAACCATTATGAACCAACACATTTGGCAAAATCAAATGACACATACACATTTGACTAAGTCCCTATACATGCCATAAACTTAAGAGGTCTGTATTCACTTTTACCCCATGATGATAGCTTGATAGTGTGATAGCATCTCCAGCGATCTCCAACTTGAGCTAGCATAAAGCCCTATAAGATATGAGAAAGGAAGGGGAGTAAGATACAATGCTTAGTAAGTTTGTATGCAAATAATAAGCAACTTATTAACATGTGTTTCACCAATTCTCACAATATGTTCTCAAGGTAATACGATCATAATTGCATAAAATTTCACAATTCATTTATGTTCATCTTGAGTTGTCTACTCGAGTTACAGTCAGTAAATAATTTTTATCTAGAGCTACAAAAATTCAAATTAAGATCCGCTAATTTTCCTTGAAACTAGACTCACGTATCTTCTTACCATAATATTTCTAGAATTTTTGGTTCAACCAATCAGCACAGTTTATTCTTTAAATTCTCCCCTATTTTTCTGTCTGACAGTTTTGACCCCTCTTCACAAAAAAATTAGTTTCTCATTTTACAGAACTTGAAAGATGTTTTCATTTGTTTTTATTGAAAATATACTCATTAAAAAATTCAAGCATATAAATTTTATCCCTTGATTATTTTTTTTTTACAATTTTAATGAATTTCCCAAGTCAGAACAGGGGATTCTGAAATCATTTTGATCCTCTCTCGCTAAAATCCAAATATCTCATCGTATTAAATTTTTTTTCTTATTATGTTTCTTTTATGTGAAAATAGACTCAATATTATTTAATTCATATCTTATTCAACCTCTAATTTGATTTCCACCATTTTTGGTGATTTTTCAAAGTGAAACAACTGCTGTTGTCCAAACTATTTTATTGCTACATTTACTCTATCATGTTTTCTTTGTATTAATTCTCATTTACACACACAAAACACTAAAGTATATCTATAGTTAGCCATGCCAATAGCTAGGCATCATCAAATATTTACAAGTCTACATTGTAACACCTACTCCATGTCAACCTTACCAAAGTTCGATCACATATCGCATACTGGAATCATTTCTCTTGAGTTTCGCATATGTACCTGTATCACATCATCACATAACCTTAGCCATTTTTCCTTCCTTAACATAAACCTTAATTCTTTACCCCGTTGAACCACTTGGAATATCGAAGGATACTTAAAATTGTCATACACATAGTAAGATGCCAGTGCCATATCCCAGATATGGTCATACATGGAATCACAGGTCGATGCCGATGTGAACGTGTCTATCGAATCTTAAAAATTTACGAAAAGAATGATTGAACCTAGAAACTAACTAAGACAATGATGGAGGCAAGCGCACTTATCGAATAGTAGTATAGCTAGAGGCAAGACCGGATTGTCTAACCCAAAGGAACCAAAAGTACTAATATTAACTCTCTTTCTATTATTTAGCCTATGAATTAAGGGAATTTGTTTATCTAATCTAAAATTAACTAACTACTAAGCTAAAGATGCAGAGACAATGAAAAGAAATTGAGGAAAGACTTGAGAGCAAAACCGATTGATTTAGACAATACCTGAGGAAGAATCCACCTATACTTCACTTGTTATCTAACTCTGAACCAGACGATTTATTCACTTGACTTGATCCGTAGGATTCCCTAATTTATAGTAATACCTCTCTCGAGACTACTAACATCTAACCCTATGTTGATTAATTGAAATATATTTCTAATTAAAACCCTAGAATTGCATTAACTCGATCTATGGACTGCCATATTAGATTTGACCCTAATTCGACAGATTTTCGTCACCCTATCTTTAGAAGCGCGAGCAACTCCACTTAACTATGCTAGATCTAATCTTAGACAGGGTTTCTTCCTCCTCTGCCAAAGCACATCACACTTGAATCAATATTCCAAAAATACCAAAACAAGAATTAAGAACACATCATTAAGAACAAATCAAGTATTTATCATATATCTCAGATAACAATAATAAGATCCATCTTAGGTTTCATCCCCCTCAAGTATCTGAGGGTTTAGTTCATAATTGTAAAAGAAAACATCTCAGAAGAAAAGATAAAACAAAATATAAGAAAACCCTAAAACCCCTTGATGGAATTGAAGGAGAGTTCCTCCGTCTTTAGTATGATTTTGGCTTCTTAAGATGAATCAACTGACTTTCTTTGAGTAAATCCCTGAATTTAACTGCTCTGGCTCGACTTTTTGGCCTAGCTGAACGCCCCCTAAAGTTTGGCCTTTAGGGTCTTTACATAGGATTTTGGAATATGTTTTTTTTTTTGCCTCTAAGTACCCTAATCTGAATAGAATTCTTCTTGCGGCATAGACACGCCCATGGCACACACCCGTGTATTTCGGGTCCAGGCCGTGGTCGACTTTTTTTACGGGGCACGACATTGTGGTATTGGGCCCAAGCCGTGTGGATTTCGTACTTTGGCCCATTTTCTCCATTTTCGGCTCGTTATTCGTTCTTTTGATCCTCCGGTGCTTTCTTGAGTATAAAACATGAAAACAAATAATTAGGAGCACCTATTTCCATAATTAAAGGGATAAATCATCCAAAAAACGTGCTAAATGTGGGATTAAAATATGTTACTATTACGGTTTATCAAATACCCCCACACTTAACTTTTGCTTGTCCTCAAGAAAAATTCTCAACTCATAATTAAAACGAACTTCCTCAATTCATAATGTTCATCAATAATGTCTCATCATAATTCATTGATAATTTATACATGGATAATTCAACTCAAAGAGTCTTAAAGATTCAAACAATCAAAGTCATGAGTTTTTAGCATGAAAACATAGGTGTTTTCCCCTTATCCGAATAATTATCTTTAATTCAAAATCGACAAAAGTTGACATCCTTACTAAAGATTCACTCAAATCATTCAAGGTGTTTAAGGTTCAAAATTAAGTGCTCAAAAGTCGAACATGAAAAGTGAATCCCATAGGCTTGCCTAAAAATAAAATCTCCACCATTATAAAATGAGATGATACACAAATCAAAAGGTCTTTAAAAAGGGTGGTAACGGGGATCGATTAAAGGTGTGGATAAAGGCTAAATTAGAAGGGTTAGAATCGAGATTCATTTGACAATCACCTAACTAGAAAAATGACTAATAACCTGAATAATTACATCAATTGAAAACTTGTAATACTAATAATACAAGCTTTTTCTTCAAGATGTTGAAATTAAATGTATAAGCTCGCTTAATCACATAACTAATAATGAATATACTTTGATTTTTGATTGATTTTTTTACCAAAACAAGTCAATATAATATAAAACTTTAACAACTAAAATAATATAATTAGGCAACTAATCAAAATAAATCTCGATAGAAGGGTAGTCAAAAGGAATAGTGATAACAAATACAAGATGGGTTTCAGGTTAATATTAGTGGGTTGAGTTAATAAATGGGTTGTTAGGATCAAAAGGGTTCATTAGGGGTCAATTATGAGGGTAGGATTTTAGTGGAGTAAGTGGGCTAAATCCTAGGTGCCTTTATCATCTTATATATCAAATCAATGGTGTGCTCTCGACATGTATAATCGAAGCAAGTTCTAGAATAACAAATCAATGTTGACACACTTATAATCAATAAAGTGAGCATGAAAAGAATGTATGCTCTAAAAGGATCAAAATCTCACAAAAATCATGGTTATTTTTATGTCAACCTCGTAAATTTTAAACTTCAAGGTAACACTTTAGATTCAGGTAGACAACCTAATAGAATTTTAACTTTTTTTGAAAATAGACTCATCATGCTGATTCTCTAGTATCTTAAAGTTTAAATCATCATTGCACAATTATCAATGACTTAATCTAAAAGATATTAATAAAAATCATGAATTAACAGGAATTTCATTCTAATTAGTGATATGAGAAAAATACTTTAAGATAGATTATCATTCAGAATTTGAGAATAATGCAAAAAGTTAGGCACTTTTTCTAATAAAGATTCACCCCCCACACTTAAGATGTACATTGCCCTCAATGGAAAAAGATAGATAATAATCATAAAATAAGAAAATCAAAAGAGAGGGAGAGAGGTGAAACTTCCTGAAATTTTGGATGGATTCCTTTAGTTGGAAGTGTGGAAACTTGATTCGTAGATGAAAGATAAGTTGGAGGAGCGCCTCTAATTCCTGTACTAGATGAAGAAATTGGGTAACTCGTGAAGAATTAGCCAGGAAATAATAATAATTTAAATTATACTAATTATATAATTAAAGTAAATAAAGATAACAAGAAAGAAAATACGAATTAAAATAAAACTAAAAGAGAAGATGAATGGACTAGAAAGTCCTTATTGGTAGATGGTTCGCGAGGTGGGTGTGGTTTCTAAGGTTGTGGTGTTGTGATTCCCTAGCATCCTTTAGAACCTAAAACCAAGAAACTAAAACAAAATAAACTAAATTTAATATATGAAAAATAAAGAAAAGGAAAATAAATGAGAAGAGAAGAGAAAAGAAAAGTTAAATGGTCTTAAAGACCCTTGGCTTGTCGAGTTAATGAAGCGGCCGGCATGAACTTATGTTGATTGGTCTCGCACAGGGAGAAAGGACTCAGATCTTTCCATTTCTTTGACATTGTTGGAGAGTATATTGAGACTTTTATCGAGTGAAGAAGAAAGAGAATGAAAATGGAGGGAAGTGGGGAGTGGATAGGAAATGGTTGAGAAGGGGAGAGGGGTGTTTTAAATAGAAATTTTTAGCTATGGTACATCCCCACGCCCATGTATCGTGGGCGTGTTGTGTCACTTGGACATGTTGCATGGCCGTTGTGATGGTCTAATTGCTTCTCCCACGCCTAGTATTTAAGTTGCCATGCCCGTGTTGGTTCAACAGTGTCGGCCACAGCTATGTCGCATGGCCGTGGTGTTAGGTGAGTCCGTGATTCAAAGATACTTTTCTCGTCCTATCTCGTACTATATCTACCATGTCAGTATGAAAATCCATAGCATCCATACGGCCACGGCCACGGTCGTGTGTAAGGCCGTGTGATGTGAAAATCTTCGCTTCATTAACTTGGTTAGCCTGTGGTTAGGTGCTAAAAGAAAAAGAAATAAAAATAAATAGGGTTAGTGCTCGGGTTTCCTCCCGAGAAGCACTCGTTTAAAGTCTTGAGCTAGACTTACCTCTCATTTGTACCTTCACGGTGGTTTAAGGAGTGAAAAATCCTTTTTCATGCTATCATCATATAATTTGAGTCGAGTGGAGTTTAATTTAAAAGTACCAAAAGTAGAATTACTTACCTCGACTGTTCCGTAAGGGAAAACATTAAGTACCATAAAGGGGATCTCTTCGTTTATCTTTAGGCTTGATTTGGTGATTCGCGAGTCTGTTCTATCTAATAGTACCTGATCTCCTATTTTGAAGTGATTTGATATTCCTTTAGTTCTTTTAGGGGTTCCTTTGGTTTCACTTCATGTGGGTTTGATTCCTTCTTGAAATGAGTCTTCCACTCATCTAGCTCGTAGGTCTGAAGCCATCTTCCTCATGAGATATTTCCCTATGGGTACGAGCTATAGGATCTGGCTATATAGTGTAATTCCGTGGTGCTTCCTGAAAAGAGAGCTTAACTGAATGCTTATCAAGGGAATTTATGTCTTCACCTTTCTCACTCGATGTCCTCACTAAGTAGGGAGCTTGAAGACTGATTGATTCATCACCTACACGAAGTATGAGTTCACCTATGCTAACATCAATTTTAGATATGGCAGTTGCTAGAAAAGGTCTTCCTAAAATTAAGGGGATACTATTGTCTTCATCCATATCTAAAACAACGAAGTCTACGAGGAATATGAATTTGTCAACTTTAACTAGTACATCTTCCATTATACCCTTAGGGATACAAATAGTCTTATCAGCTAGTTGAATACTCATCCTAGTTTGCTTGGGTTTCCCTAGACCTAGTTGTTTAAACATTTTAGATGGCATAATATTGATGCTTGCCCCTAAATCAGCTAAAGCATTCTCAATAGATAAACTACCAATTAAACAAGGAATTGTAAAACTCCTTGGATCTTTTAATTTCTGTGGTAGTCTATTCTGTAACATTATCGAGCACACTACATTTAATTCCACATATGACTCCTCGTCTAACTTTCACTTGTTCGTTAAGAGCTCTTTTAAAAATTTCCTTGAATCTGGCATCTGTAAAAGAGCTTCAAGAAGCGGTAAGTTAATATGTAGTTTCTTTAAGAGTTTAAGGAACTTACCGAATTATTCTTCTGTGTCATCTTCCTTCATCGCATTGGGGTAAGGTATATGAGGTTTGTATTCTTTAATTACTAGTTTTGGATTTTCTTGGCTTACCTCCACCTTACCTTCACTTATCACAAGTTCTTGCCTTGGCTCAGATTCAGTTCCTACTAACCTTTCACTGTCATAAGCTGTTATGGCTTGAATTTGCTCTTTTGGATTAGTCTCAGTGTTACTTGGCAAGCTACCTAATGGTCGTTTGAAGATCAGCTTTGCGAGTTCCCCTAACTGGTTCTCGATTCTTTTAATTGATGCTTGTTGATTTTTAAGTGTTGTCTCGGTGTTTTAAAATTGAGTTTTAGACACCGCTATAAATTTTGTCAGCATCTCTTCAAGGTTCGGTTTCTTTTCCTTTGGGTAGGGCTGTTGTTGGAATTTTGGAGGGGGTGGTTGTTGTCTCTGATTTCCTTGGCCACCCCACGAGAAATTGGGGTGGTTCCTCCAACCTAGATTATAAGTATTATTATAAAGGGTTATTTTGAGGTCTAAAATTGTTACCTCTATAGTTTAATTGTTCGCTTTCCATGCCCGGATTGTAGGGTGGGTACTCAGGATTCGCCACTCCTCCTAGATTTGAATCACATTGCATAACTAGATGTACCTACAAAAAACCACACAAACCATCAATCTTTTTATTTCATCATCTCTACCTGATTTGATAGCATGGTGACTGCATCAAGATTGAAAACTCCAGCTGCTTTGGTTGGCGTTGTCCTTGTAACTTGCCATTGATAGTTATTTAATGACATCTCCTACATGAATTCATAAGCCGCTTCAGGAGTTTTGTTATTTAAGGTTATGCCAGCTGCTGAGTCAATTAACTACCGGGTTGAGAGGTTCACACCGTTGTAAAAAGTTTGGACCTGTAACCATAAGGGTAAACCATGGTGTGGGCACTTTTTCAACAGATCTTTGTATCTCTCCCATGCATCGTATAATGTTTCTAAATCCATATGGTTCGAGGAGCATGATGGTCGGCCATATCTCGATGTGGAAGATTATTCTCGACCATTACTTCAGTATTATTTCCGTCCTCTTACTCTTCTTCTATGTAATTTGACCCTAATCCGGCAGATTTTTGTCACCCTATCTCTAGGTGCGTGAGCAACTCCGGTTAACTATGCTAGATCTACTCTTAGATAGGGTCTCTTCCTCCTCTGCCTAAGCACATCACACTTGAATCAATATCCCAGAAATGCTAAAACAAGATTTAAGAACACATAGTTAAGAACAAATCAAGTATTTATCATACAACTCAGATATTAATAACAAGATATGTCTTAGGTTTCATCCCCCTCAAGTATCTGAGGGTTGAGTTTATAATTGTAAAAAAAAATTTCAAAAGAAAAGATAAAACAAAACATAAGAAAACCCTAAAATCTCCTGAAGGAATTGAAGGAGAGTTCCTCCATCTTGAGTATGATTCTGGCTTCTTGAGATGAATCAACGGGCTTTCTTCGAGTAAATCCCTAAATTTAACTTCTCTGGCTCGGCTCTTTGGCCTAGCTGAATGCCCCCTAAAGTTTAGCCTTTAGGGTTTTTATATAGGCTTTTGGAATATGTTTCTTTGCCTCTAAGTACCCTAGTCTGAATAGAATTCTTCTTATCTATGGCATAGACACGCCCATTGCACACGCCCGTGAATTTTGTGGTCCAGGACATGGTCAAACCTGTTGATGAAGCACGATCGTGTTTTTTGGGGTTTAGGCCGTGGTCGACTCTTCTTACGGGGCACGACCGTGTGGTCTTGGGCCCAGGCCGTGTGGATTTTGTACTTTGGCCCATTTTCCCCGTTTTCAGCCCGTTATTCATTCTTTTCATCCTCCGATGCTTTCCTTAGTATAAAACATGAAAACAAATTATTAGGAGCACTTATTTCCATAATTAAAGGGATAAATCATCCAAAAACGTGCTAAATGTGGGATTAAAATATGTTACTATTACATTTATCACGATGCCATATCCCAGATATGGCCTTATATGGGTTCTCATATTGATGTCGACACCATATCCCAGATATGGTCTTACACGAGATCACATGTTGATGCCGATGCCATATCCCAGATATGGTCTTATACGGGATCTCATATTGATGTCGATGCCATATCCCAGATATGGTCTTATACGAGATCGTATGTCGATGCCATGTTCCAGACATGGTCTTATACGATTTCATACCAAAGCCAGGTCCCAAACATGGTCTTACATAGAATCACTATTCGATATCGATGGCATATCATAGATATGGTCTTACACGGGATCTCAATTCAGTGCCGAGGCCATATCCCAGATATTTTCTTATATAGGATCTTATAAGTCTCATGTCTTGACAAGGGTATCCTTTCTATTCTTAAGGTTCAACCGAGATTCTTATTCTTCGATTCTTCACTGAATCATCATCAATTGTATATGTAGGAACATATAAATACAATTCATGCAATATCAAAATATTGAATACATAATATAATGTTGTATTATTTACACATGAACTTACCTCGACTTAAAATGGTGAAAGGGACCGAGTCATCCAATATTCGTCTTTCCCCTGTTCTAAGTTCAAAACTCGTTTTCTTTATCTAAAATATCACATTTGAATTATTAAGTTATTATACTATCAATTCAGTCCAAAAATCATATTATGGCAAAATTATATTTTTTACCCTTAAACTTTTTTATATTTACATTTTTCCCTAAGCTCGTAAAATGATTTTTATTCAATTTCATTGTATTTTAGGTGTAATATCCAAGGTTCGGGGGTTGTGCATATTTTAATTTGTATCTGTGTGTTAATACGCCCTGCACGTTGATTGGAAGTGTTTGGGGGTTTCGGGAAACCTTGGGCTTTGGTGGAGGTCATAGGAAAATTTTTGTTCTAACCTGAGCTAGGGGGAGCTAAGAGAGCTAGGCTTTAAAAGAAATTATGTGTGGAACATGACATAAGAAAGGGAGTAGTGGAGTGGCAAGGTAGCGCCTAGTGGACAGGGAAAAGTGTGTGTCAACAAGGGGTGTCAAGGGGGGAGGAGGTCCGAGCTGCGAGGATAGAATTTTGAGATGCTTTTTATTTCAAGGAGGAGGGAAAGTTGGACGGCATTTGGACTCTGGAAAGGATAAGGTATAGATCGAGTTGGAGAGCTTGAAGATTCGGCTAAGTAGGAGGGGAACAAAGGATAAGGGAGAGAGAGAAGCAGTGGCCAAATGTGGGACTCTAAGGGGTGAGAGTTGGCCGGCAGTGGGGCTTTTGGTGATGGCATTTTCGGTCAAGATAGGGGGAGAGGCCAAATTTTTTAGTATAGTGTTAGGCACCCTTATGCGATTTTTCTCTTCCAAATAACACATTTGCCTCTTATTCTATTTTGTGACATCTTTACTTCTTCTCTAAACCAAATCTATTTCTCTTTCCCAACCTCTTTTCTTTTATCTTCTTTTTCTTTTCTCTCCATAACTCTTGATGGCCGAACCTCTATTAAGCCTCACCATCATTCCTTTCCTTCTCTTGTTCTCTTCAAAGTCAAAAGTACCATTAGCCGAGACCTGCTCCAATCATTTCTAAATAGTGGTAAGGGTTTTCTTCTTCTTCTCTTTGTCCATTGGTATCATCATCTTTCCCGAAACCATTCTTTTCTTGTCATTTCTCTATGGCCGAACCTACAAGGGTAGTGCCGTCGATTACTTTCTTTTAGTCTCTTCAAGCAAGCGTTGGTATAGTGATGGCTAAAGGCCATATTGTTTATTAAGGTTGGCCAAAGGCCAAAGGCCATATTGTCTATTAACATTGGCCGATTCTGACTATGGTCTTTTAGGGGTAGTTCGACAAGTGGGAAGTAAAGCAAAAGCCTTCGGGTTATCAGGTGTGTGATTCTGACTATGGCCATATTATTTATTAAGGTTGGCCGATTCTGACTATGGTCTTTTAGGGGCAGTTCGACAAGTGGGAAGTAAAGTAAAAGCCTTCCGGTTATCAAGTGTGTGATTCTTACACAATTTCCCGAGTATGTATAAAATATTGTATGTGTTATAAGTGTGATGATTAGTGCAGTGGCAATAATGGGATGGGTACCCTTAGTGGGTATGTCGATAATCAGGTCAATGTTAAATGCTGATAAAATTGTGGATTATTGTTGTATATATATGTGTTGTATGTTTGATTAATATGTTCATGCATTATTTCATCACATCACGATCGTATGTTTCATAATCATTGGGTGGGATTTGCATATATGAAAGAAGGACAGGGTGTACATTTATGTACGTGGTATAGTGATGGCTACGAGCCTCACATGGATTGATGATTGGCTCAGTGCCTCATCATGGTTGGTATCGGCTTTGTGCCATATCGTGGTTGGTGATGGCTATGTGCCTCATCGTGGATTGACGTTGACTACGGTCACGTTGTGGATTATATTGTAACTTGATCACGTGGACCAGTGGCTCGACCACTTGGTGGATGGCATGACTTGCCGAATTGGTGTGTAGAGGTTGGAGGGTCGATTTAGTAATCCCCTGGTGTGTGGTGGTTGGATACGGGGGTGTGTAGAGGATGGACCCTAGGTTGGGTTGGGTGCATTTTGCATTATTATCTGATATGTGGATTGGTGTGGCTTTGGGCCAAGCCCATATGTGGAAATCTGTGGACTAATTACACACTGAGTCTGTTGACTCACCCAAATTTTTACCAAACAATGCAGGTGATTCGTGATGTTTAGACCGGGCTTGAATGGGATTCGAGATGGCCATGCAGACACAGTTTCCATATTTAGAGACTTTACTTTTAATTTTAGTTTATTTGGGATGTTTTGATGTAATAAGGCCATTTAACTATTTTGGGTTTTCATTGTGGTTTATGGATTAGTAGTTGAAAACAAAGTTTCAAATTGTGACGCTTTTATCACTTAAAAACTTATTTAAGGTTTTTCAAATTGAAATTCTTGTACTTACTCAGATTTTCTTAAGAATTCCAAAAGGTCCCGTTTTCAATTAACTTCGAACTTCAAATTATTTTTCGAATGAAAGGTCTTCCTAAGAAATTGAATCCTGTTTTAAAACCAAATCATCAGGGACTTAGTTAAGCACTTGTTTTCATGTTGACTTTAAAGTTTTATCATCATTTAGCCGTTTTTCAACTTAAAGTTTTCCAAGAGCATTTGATTTGGCCGTAGTATTTTTGGTAGGGTTTAGGTGTTACAAATTGGTATCGAGCCCGCTCTACACTCGGCCTATAGATTTTTGAAGCCCATAAACGTTTCCATTTTGTGTTTTAATGGGTCAAAAAAAATTCAGGAAAAAAAAAGGTTTTGTGGAGCATGGCACTCTAATCATCCGGCCTGAAGTCCACCAGGTAAGTACCCTTAACCCTTGTGTGATTTGTATGTAGGAGTTATAGGGACGTAGATTAGTAGATTAGGAGATATTGAACCCTAGGGTTAGCTTACTCCAACACCAAATTACATAAAATTTAAGGTCTAACGAAACAAACCTGTGAGTGAGTCACCGAGTTAAGGGTGTGGCAACCATTGTGCGCATGTCTAGGATTGGATTCAGGGGGAGCTTGGTATTTAAGTAGTCCTAGTGACTCACCTCCTCTCCGCTCGAATCCTACCTGATGCGTAGTGACAGTTCACCCAAACCAAGAGGACTCAATCACAGGCTAAATTCCATAATTAAAACCCAAAGGGGATCAGTCACCTTGTATTATACAACCCTAAAATTAAACCTTGGTTTCAAAATTACCAAAGTACCCTTGATTTGCAAATTGACCAAATTACCCCTAACCTGTACAAATTACCAAAATACCCTCAGTATGGAAAGTTGCCAAAGTACCCCTAAATTAAAAATTTCCAAATTACCCTTATTTCGTAAAATCACCTGGAATCATATTTTGTAAAATTACCAAAAAATACAGCTTGTAAAATTACAAAAATACCCTCAGTTTATAAAGTTACCATATTACCCTTGAATCTTCTTACCAAGTAACCCTAGTTTGCAAAAACATCAAAAATCCCTATTTTCCAAAATTTTCAAATACCCTGATTTGGAAAATTACCAAAATACCCCTATAGGACAAATTACGAAAATACCCCCGGGTTAGAACGGATGAAAATGTTTGAGTGGTGAATGTGAGTAGTAGGTACTACTGAATGGATGAGATTCTCTAAATTAGGGTAGAGAACTTGAAACAAAAACCCTGAAATGACCAAAAGAGCTACCACTAAATTTCTTTACATAAAACTTGTTCGTGGGTAATCAGTGGAACAGCAACTAATGCATAAAACTTTTT
Source organism: Gossypium rotundifolium (assembly GCA_025506655.1). Classification (NCBI taxonomy): domain Eukaryota; kingdom Viridiplantae; phylum Streptophyta; class Magnoliopsida; order Malvales; family Malvaceae; genus Gossypium; species Gossypium rotundifolium. Next base: position 151,128,963 of record CP106724.1, read on the forward strand.
AAAGCAGATTAAATCACGAACGTCGACATGAGTTTTAGGGGACATGGTCGTAATGTGCGAGGGCGTGGTAGAGGCAGAATGACTGTGTCAGAACCAATTGGGTCTGGTTAGGGTTTCGAAAATGAAGCACCGCCACCGACTGTAGAGGCAGAATTTCAAGAATAGACAAGAGGAGATGATGCAGTATCGCAAGCTATGCTGCGAGTTTTAGAGTGAGTGGCTGGAGCAATTATGGGGAATGGGGCCCGAAAGTCAAAACTTGAGAGACTTAGAGTGAATGGAACTAAGGTTTTTAGTGGAGTATCGGGAGTAGTTCTGGATGTGGCGGAGTACTGGTTAAAGACAGTTGAAAGGATCATGGACGATTTGGATTTCACTGTTGAGGAAAAGCTAAAGGGTGTTGTTTCGTTGCTCTGGGACGAGGCTTACCAATGGTGGCTCACAGTCAGGGAAGGTACCCTTGCGGATCGAGTGGATGGGGTTATTTTAAGATCAAGTTTAAGGAAAGTACGTAGGAGCTAGTTATGTGGACCTTACGAGGAAGGCGTTCCTCAATTTAGTGCAAGGTGGCAAGTCGGTAGCTGAGTACGAGGCAAAATTTCTACGATTGAGTTGGTATGCTTGGGGCATCGAGGCTACTGATTATGAAAGGTGTGTCCGATTTGAAGATGGACTGAGAGATGAGCTACAAGTGTTGATTGCTCCGCATAGAGAGGGGGACTTTGCTATTCTAGTAAAGAAAGCTCGGATAGCCAAGGAGGTCAAAAGGACTGAGAGACAGAACAGGGATAGAGATAGAAACTGAAATAAGAGGAGTTTTGGGTCACAAGATCATCCTGGGGTTTCGAAAAAGACCAAAGGTTGAGAATTACATTAGGCATCGGTACTAGTTACCGGGAATCAGAGTCGTCCATGTGCTAAATGCGAGAGAGCTCATGCAGGAGAGTGCTGGCGACAGAATAAGGAATGTTTCCAGTGTAGTTCCAAGGTTCATTTGGTTAGGAATTATCCTCAGGAGATGGAAAGGGCTCGGATAGTAGGCCAGGGATATGTGCAGCCGGGCAGAGGTGGTCAGCAGGCGACGAGGGGTCGTGGTTCAAACCATGGAGGGGATGGTTCCAGTCGAGGTCGTGGAGCACACAGTAGAGGTGTTGGGGGTTCAAAGTAGAGGCAGTAGGGATTGATTTATCTGACCAGCATCGCGAGGAGGGGGATGCATCAGATGTAATCACGGGTACGTTCCTTATTGCTGGATTACCCTTTATTGCTTTAATAGACATCAGGTCAACTCATTCTTATATTGCTAGTAAAGTATCTGGAACTCTGAATGTAAACTTTGAGATTGTACCTAGGAAGATGACTGTACTTAGTCCCTTAGGGCAATCCGTAATAGTAGATAAACTCTTTAAGGAAGTGCCTTTAGAGGTTTAGGGAGTGAAGTTTCCGGCTGAATTAATGAAACTACCATTCGGAGAGTTTGACCTAATATTAGGCATGGATTGACTAGTGAGGTATCATGCGAATCTGAACTGTACTGCTAAGTGCATGTCATTGAAAACTTTCGATGACAAAGAGATTGTAGTGATAGAGGAACGGAGAAATTACTTGGCGAATGTAGTGTCTGCTCTTAAGGTAGAGAAGATGGTGAGGAAAGGATGTGTGGCTTTTCTGATGCTTGTTAGTGCCTTGAAGGCTAAGGGAACAGCGGTAGGTGAGGTCCGGGCAGTGAAAGAGTTTGGGGATGTTTTTTCGGAGGAACTGCCGGGGTTGCCTCCAGATCGCAAAGTGGAATTTGGGATTGATTTGTTGTCAGGTACAACGCTAGTATCTATCGCTCTGTATAGAATGGCACCAAAGGAGTTAGTTGAGCTCAAGGCTCAGATCCAGGAGTTGCTTGATCATGGTTTTATCTGACCCAGTGTGTCTCTATGGGGAGCACCAGTCTTATTCGTAAAGAAGAAGGACGGGTCTATATGGATGTACATAGACTACCGACAGCTGAATAAGCTGACGATCAAAAACAAGTACCCGCTACCGAGGATAGATGACTTGTTTGATCAGCTTAAGGGGGCTACGGTGTTTTCAAAAATAGATCTAAGGTCGGGATACCACCAACTCAAGGTGAAGGAAGTGGATATCCATAAAACAACTTTTTAGACTCGATACGAGCATTATGAATTCCTAGTGATGTCGTTCGGTTGACGAACGCCCTAGCTGCGTTCATGGATATGATGAATCGGGTTTTCCAACCCTACCTGGATCGATTCGTCGTTGTGTTCATAGATGACATCCTCGTGTATTCCAAGTCTGAGGAGGAACATGATGAGCATCTCCGGGTGGTGTTGCAAGTGTTAAGGGAGAAGAAGCTATATACCAAATTCAGCAAGTGTGAATTCTGGCTGAGGGAGGTTGCTTTTTTGGGTCATGTGGTGTCTGCAAGAAGGGATAAGGGTAGATCCCAAGAAGATTGAGGCGGTGTTTGATTAGAAACCAAATAGGTCGGTGGCGGGGTTCGTAGTTTCTTGGGATTAGTAGGCTATTACAGGGATTTGTAGAAGGGTTCTCATCTATAGCAGCACCTTTGATGAAATTGTTGAGAAAGGAGGTACCTTTCATGTGGACGGACAAGCAGTAGGGAAGTTTTGAGAGATTGAAGAAAGTTTTGACTGAAGCTCTGATTTTAGTTCAGCCTGAGGCGAGAAAAGACTTTGTGGTGTATTATGATGCTTCTCACACGGGATTGGGATGCATTCTGATGCAAGAAGGGAAGGTTGTTGCCTATGCATCTCGACAGTTAAGGCCTCATGAGGTTAATTACCCGATGCATGATCTGGAGTTGGCTGCTGTGGTTTTTACGCTAAAGGTGTGGAGGCACTACTTATATGGAGAGAAGTCAGTGATCTATATAGACCACAAGAGTCTTAAGTATCTATTGACCCAAAAGGAGCTGAATCTGAGACAGCGAAGGTGGGTGGAGTTGTTGAAAGATTATGATTGTTCTATAGAGTATCACCCGGGCAAAGCAAATGTGGTGGCAGATGCCCTAAGTTGAATGATGGTATCAGATCTGAGGGCGATGTTTGAACATCTCAGTCTATATGATGATGGAATTTTGCTAGCAGAGTTACAAGTAAAGCCGACATGGTTGAGTCAGGTGAAAGAAAGATAGTTGGTAGACGATGATCTAAGTGCTAAGCTACGACAAGTTCAGGATGGGGAGTTGGTAGACTATAGTTTGAATAGCGATGGAGTGTTATGTTTTCGAGGTAGGGTATGTATGCCGAGAGATGGGGAGTTAAGGTAAAAGATTCTTCGGGAATCGCATAGTAGCCCATATGCTATGCATCCTGGAGGAAACAAGTTATACAGAGATCTACGGGATCAGTTTTGGTGGCCTGGTCTTAAGCGGGAAGTTACAGAGTTTGTAGGGAAGTGCTTAACGTGTTAGCAGGTCAAGGCTGAACACTAGGTACCTTCGGGGTTACTTCAGCCGATAAAGATTCCACAGTGGAAGTGGGAGAGAATCACCATGGACTTCGTTAGTGGGCTTCCCCTTACGCCTACTAAGAAAGACTCGGTATGGGTGGTAGTCGATCGGTTGACAAAGTCTGCACATTTCATCCTAGTGTGAGTTGATTATTTTTTGCAGAAGTTGGCGAAACTGTATGTGGCAGAAATTGTGAGATGCATGGAGTGCCGGTGTCGATTATCTCGGATAGGGACCTGAGGTTTACGTCTCAGTTTTGAAAGGCACTTCATCAGGCATTAGGCACTAGGTTAGACTTTAGTACAGCATTTCATCCACAGTCGGACGGCCAGTCTAAGCGAGTAATCCTAGTATTAGAGGATATGTTGAGGGGACGTGTGATAGATTTCAAAGGAAGCTGGGAGGAGTTTTTGCCTTTAGTAGAATTTGCATATAATAACATCTATCAAGCGAGTATTCGGACGGCACCGTATGAAGCACTGTATGGACGAAAGTGTCGCACACCTTCATGTTAGACAAAATTGGAGGAACGTCGGGTGTTGGGTCCGAGATTGTAGCAGAATCCAAAGAAAAAGGTTAAGGTAATTCGGGCACGGTTGAAGGAGGCATCTGATAGGCAAAAGTCCTACGCAGATCTTAAGAGAAAGGAGATAGAATTTGCAGTAGGTGACTATGTGTTTTTAAAGGTTTCGCCGTGGAAAAAGGTAATGAGATTTGGTCGCAAGAGAAAGTTGAGTCCCAGGTTTATAGGGCCTTATCGGGTTTTGAAGCGGGTTGGACCAGTGGCATATCAATTGGAGTTGCCTTCGGAGCTAAAGCAGTTGCACGATGTATTCCATGTCTCGATGCTACATCGTTACCGATCGGATCCATCTCACGTGGTTCCAGTTGAAGAAGTGGAATTGAGACCAGACTTGTCCTACGAGGAGGAACCAATTCAGATTTTGGAGCAGGATGTGAAAGTCTTGCATAGGAAATCAGTTCCTCTAGTTAAGGTGTTATGGCTTAACCATGGATCGGAGGAAGCTTCATGGGAACCAAAGGAAGAAATGCGGCAGCAATACCTTCACTTATTTTGATCAGGTAATTTTGAGGCCGAAATTATTTTTAAGGGGGTAGAACTGTAATATCCAAGGTTCGGGGGTTGTGCATATTTTAATCCGTATCTGTGTATTAATACGCCCTGCACGTTGATTGGAAGTGTTTGGGGGTTTCGGGAAACCTTGGGCTTTGGTAGAGGTCATAGGAAAATTTTTGTTCTAACCTGAGCTAGGGGGAGCTAAGAGAGCTAGGCTTTAAAAGAAATTATGTGTGAACATGACACAAGAAAGGGACTAGTGGAGTGGCAAGGTAGTGCCTAGTGGACAGGGAGGAGTGTGCATCAACAAGGGGTGTCAAGGGGGGAGGAGGTTCGAGCTGCGAGGATAGCATTTTGAGATGCTTTTTGCGTCAAGGAGGAGGGAGAGTTGGACGGCATTTGGACTCTGGAAAGGATGAGGTATAGATCGGGTTGGAGGGCTTGAAGATTCAGCTAAGTAGGAGGGGTACAAGGGATAAGGGAGAGAGAGAAGCAGTGGCCGAATGTGGGACTCTAAGGGGTGAGAGTTGGCGGCAGTGGGGCTCTTGGTGATGGCATTTTTGGTCGGAGAGGCCGAATTTTTTAGTATAGTGTTAGGCACCCTTATGCGATTTTTCTCTTCCAAAGAACACATTTGCCTCTTATTCTTTTTTGTGACATCTTTACTTCTTCTCTAAACCAAATCTATTTCTCCTTCCCAACCTCTTTTCTTTTCTCTTCTTTTTCTTTTCTCTCCATAACTCTCGATAGCCGAACCTCTATTAAGCCTCACCATCATTCCTTTTCTTCTCTTGTTCTCTTCAAAGCCGAAAGTACCATTAGCCGAGACCTGCTCCAATCGTTTCTAAATAGTGGCAAGGGTTTTCTTAACTCTTCTTCAATTGTGGCCGAAACTGAATGGTTGGCCTAGGTTATTTGGGATGGCCGAACCTTAGTAGGGCCTTGATTTTGTGTTTCTTTCATGTGTAGCCAAAGGAAGGAAGCGCTAAGGATCTCGTGGGTTCGTTTGCATAAGGTAAGGGGTTAATATTCGGTCAAGGGCTTTTTCCATAGGTATTTTTGTGTTGAAGCCGAATCTGACTTGAGTGTATAGGGATTCGACAGACTCCATAGGCAAGTGACAATTTCAGGATTTAGACAAACAAGGTAATGAAGGGTCTAGATATTCGGCCAAAGGCCATATTGTCTATTAAGGTTGGCCGATTCTAACTATGGTCTTTTAGGGGCATTTCGACAAGTGGGAAGTAAAGCAAAAGCCTTCAGGTTATCAGGTGTGTGATTGTTACGCAATTTCCCGAGTATGTATAAAATATTGTATTTTTATAAGTGTGATGATTAGTGCAGTGGCAATAATGAGATGGGTACCCTTAGTGGGTATGTCGATAATCAGGTCAGTGTTAAATGCCGATAAAATTATGGATTATTGCTCTATATATATGTGTTGTATGTTTGATTAATATGCTCATGCATTATTTCATCACATCACGATCGTATGCTGCATAAGCATTGGGCGGGATTTGTACATATGAAAGAAAGACAGGGTGTACATTTATGTACGTGGTTTAGTGATGGCTACGAGCCTCACATGGATTGATGATCGGCTCAGTGCCTCATCATGGTTGGTATCGGCTTTGTGCCATATCGTGGTTGGTGATGGCTATGTGCCTCATCGTGGATTGACGTTGACTACGGTCACGTTGTAGATTATATTGTGACTTGATCACGTGGACCAATGGCTCAACCACTTGGTGGATGGCATGACTTACCGAATTGTTGTGTAGAGGTTGGAGGGTCGATTTAATAATCCCTTGGTGTGTGGTGGTTGGATACGGGGGTGTGTAGAGGATGGACCCTAGGTTGGGTTGGGTACATTTTGCATTATTATCTGATATGTGGATTGGTGTGGTTTTGGGCCAAGCCCATATGTGGAAATATGTGGACTAATTACACACTGAGTCTGTTGACTCACCCAAATTTTTACCAAACAATGCAGGTGATTCATGATGTTTGGACCAGGCTTGGATGGGATTCGAGATGGCCATGCATACACAGTTTCCATATTTAGAGACTTTACTTTTAATTTCAGTTTATTTGGGATGTTTTGATGTAATAAAGCCATTTACCTATTTTGGGTTTTCATTGTGGTTTATGTTAGACTAGACATGGATTAGTAGTTGCAAACAAAGTTTCAAATTGTGACGCTTTTATCACTTAAAACTTATTTAAGGTTTTCAAACCGAAATTCTTGTACTTACTCGGATTTTCTTAAGAATTCCAAAAGGACCCATTTTCAATTAACTTCGAACTTCAAATTGTTTTTCGAATGAAAGGTCTTCCTAAGAAATTGAATCCTGTTTTAAAACCAATTCATCAGGGACTTAGTTAAGCACTTGTTTTCATGTCGACTTTAAAGTTTATCATCATTTAGCCGTTGTTCAACTTAAAGTTTTCCAGTAGCATTCTGATTCCGACCATAGTGTTTTGGGCCAGGTTTGGGGTGTTACATTAGGCCTAGCCGAACCATTTTCATAACTATAGTAGTCCACAATTTGCATTCATTCACACATTTTCATACATTTTTCAACTTTTACAAACTAATCCTTTTATGCAATTTCATCGAAAATCGCTTAGTAAAAGTCATTTACTACACATCGAGCATTCATATTCTACCATTATACATCAAATCACATGCATTTCATCCATGGGTAAATTTTTAAACACAAACCCTAGCTCAAAATAATGGTAGAAATAGCTAAATCGAGTTACGGGGATCTCAAAAATGTAAACACTAAAAATGGGGGCTTGAATGCACTTACTATTGAGCTTGAAAGCTTGAAAACCATAGCCATGGCTTCACCCATGCTAAATTCGGCCAAGCAAGAATATGGACAAGGGTTTTTGACTTTTATTTTGTCTTTTAGTCTGTTTAATTACCAAAATGCCCCTAATTTAAAAATATCCTATTTCACTTTATCTCATGTCCATTTTTTCCAACAATTTAACCAATACCATTTAAGGACCTCCAATTTAAAATTTCATAGAAATTGGACACTTCTAACATGTGGAACTCAACTTTTGCACTATTTATAATTTAGTCCTTTTGAGTAAATTGAGTGCCCAAACGTCGAAATTTTCGAACAAAATTTTGACAAAATCTTTCTGTGAAATCGTAGACCATAAAAATATAATAAAAATAAGATTTTTCCTCATCAAATTTGTGGCCCCAAAACCACTGTTCCAACTAGGCCCAAAATCGGGCTGTTATAAGACTTGGTCATCCCTTTTCGTTGAAGCATGGCCGGCCACATGAGAGAGGGAAGGAAGGAAATTTAAACCTATTTTTAGAAAACTCAAACCCTTACCTTCACCTATAAATACCTTGCAATTCCTCACTTTTCAATCATCCCTCATCACTCAACATTCCTCTCTCACTCTCAATAGTTTTCTCTCAATTCCTTTTTCCCTTGCATAGTCGTCCATCCCATTTCCCATATTTAGTATCAAAAGCTTTGTCAAAAGCACTTTTTATCTGGCTACCTTCTAAACCCTAAGCAAAAGAAGATTCAATTAGAACGGAGGAGCGCTTCAATTAGAATAGATCCAGAAGGTTGCTGAACTGAGTAGAGTTGAGCACATCAGTCAGACTAGATCCGAAAGGCTGCTGAACTAAGCAAACTCTTTTCTCTTGTCATTTATTTTAAACATGTTTGCTTTGTGTTTTATTTTTTTGACATCAACTATGAAGTTTTAATTCTATTAGGATGATTATATTAATTTAATGATATTTATTTAATTCATGTTAATGATATTTATTTAATTCATGTTAACATGTTTTGTGCCTTAGTGAACTATGTTTTCAATTAATATCATGATGCATTTTATTCATACAAGATTGGGTGCACTCAGATTAGCTAAGTGATCCTAGCCAGATGACGGCTAGTAGATGCATAATTGAAAAGTGTAATGCTTAATTTAGGTCATTAAAACTGACTAAGTTAAGGTTCATAATATCTTTAGTTAGCTCTATTATCTTGCATGGCTTTTAGATTTATGTAATTAAACTATTGCAAACGTAAATTTCCCTGTGACCTTGCATAAATGCTAAGAAACCCTTAGTCTAATTTGATTAGTAACATGCATGTTTTGCTAAGTAAAAGATCCAAGAGGACTTAATTTGGTTTCCAAACCCATAAGAGATCGAGTTGCCATGAAAGTAATTCCGAACATGTTAAGCATGATGAAGGTAAATTGAATTAATTAATATAATTATCCTAGCCCATTTAATGTTGATTTTTTTTTTATTGCTAAATCCTTCATTCATACATTTAGGCAAATTGCATTTAAATTTGAAATTGCATTAGGGATCACTCTTGCATTTAATTAATCTAATCATCACTAGCCAAATTTATTGAGATTTTTTACATTAAATTATTAATTCTTTATTTTGCAATTAATTGTTTAAGCTTATACAGTCACTGTTGAGACGATAACTCATTTTTACTTACTTATTACTTGAACGACTATGTACACTTCCATAAACACGTTACAATTTGTTATAAGTTTTTGGCACCGTTGTCGGGGACTATTTTCTTTATCATTTTCTTTGTGAAATTATCTTGACAATTTGTTTTTACTTTTATTTATTTATTTATTTTAACCCTACTAATTTATTCTTTATTTTTTTGTGATTAATTTAGTATCAGGTGTTTTATGAGAATAGATCGAATCATTGATCTATTTCCCGTGGACCCTGAAATCGAGCTGACTTTTAGATGGAGAAGAAGTGAGATATCTGCTCAAAGAAAAGCCAAGATCAACCTTGGAAATCAAAACGATTGGCAAGGTAATAGAGTTATTCAAGTGCACAACCCAATCCTTATTGTTGACGATAAGGACTGTGCCATCAGACAATATGTTGTGCCACGCTTCGATGAGTTAAGTTAAGAGGCCGGATATCGAGGCACCCCAATCCAAATTGAAATGAATGATGTTTCAAATGCTCCAAATGGTGGGCCAGTTTAGTAGTATGCCCATGAAAGATCCAAACTTACACCTTCGATTATTCATGGAGGTGAGTGATTCATTTAAATTAGCTAGTGTGACTGAAGGTGCACTGAGGTTAAAACAATTTATGTACTCGTTGCAAGATCGAGCATGAGCATAGCTAAATTCATTGCCATTGAGTTCAATATCTACTTGGGAAGAATTAGTAGAAAGGTTTTTGGTCAAGTATTCTCCACCAAGTAAGAACGTAAAGTTGCGTAATGAGATAAAAACTTTCCAAAAATTGGATGAAGAATCTTTTTATGAAGCATGGGAAAGATTCAAGAAGTTACTTTTAAGTTTCCTCACCATGGGATTCCTCATTGTATCTAGTTGGAGACGTTTTATAACAGTCTCAATGCACATACAAGTGATAAACCATAAAAGTAACACATTTTAATCCCACGCTTAGCGTGTTTTTGGATGTTTATTTATATAATTTGGTGAATTTGATCTCCTAATCCTTTAAATTTGTATTTCTATACTTATGAGAGAATAGGGAAGTGAAAGGAGAAAAAACGAGACAAAATCGGAAAAAATAAGCCATCTTAAGGATCCACACGGCCAGGCCAGAACCACACGGGTAGGGCACATGCCCGTGTGAACCACACAGGCTGGACACATGCCCGTGTGCCAGCCTGTGTCAATCACGAGCCATGCAAATTTTCACACGATTTGGACACACTCACACGGGCTGAGCACACGCCCGTGTCCTTGTCGCACCGTGCTTCATTTTCACGAGGAAAAAGCCAATTTTTAGGATTTTTGGGTATTATAAAGTCTATAAATACACACCAGAAGAAGACAAAGGGGGCACAGAGAGTAGATAGAAGAAATTACTCGAAGGAAGCTGTCAGAATCATCTCGAAGCGATTCACTCCAAGATTGAAGATTTCCATCAAGTTCTTTAGAAGTTTTTGGGTTCTTTATGTCTTGTTGTTTTCTTAATTCTAAGATGTTTTCCTTTTACGTTATGAACTAAAACTCCCTAAATACCTAGGGAGGATGAAACCTATGATGAATCTTATTATTTAATTATCTGAGTTACATGATAAATACTTGTTCTTGTTTTTAATTATGAGTTTCTAACCCTTGCTTTAATATTTTTAGGATATTAAGTCAAGATTGATGTGCTTATTCAGTGGAGCAAAAGTCCCTATTTAAGAGTAGATATCACGTAATTAAGCGAAGTTGATTGCAACCCTAGAAATATGATGACATAAATCTGCTGGATTAGAGTCAAATTTAAAAAGGGAATCCATAGATCGAGTTAATGTGACAATAGGGGTTTTAATTAGAAAGAGATTACAATTAATCAACCCAAAGTCAAATGTTTTTAGTCTCAAAAGAGATATTAACATAATTTAGGGATTTCTACAGATCAAGACAAGTGAATAAATTGGTTAATTTAGAATCAGAATAATAAGTGAAATCTAGGTGGATTCTTCCTTGGGTATTGTCTTTATTCATTGGTTTATTCGATTACTTTCTTCACTCTCTCTGTCGCATTCATAGTTAATTAATTTGTTAAATTTTAGATAAAATAAATCCCCTTAATTATTAGGCTAAATAATAAAAGTATAGTTATTACTAGTAATCTTAGTCCTTGAGGATACGATATTCCAGACTCATCAAAGCTATACTACTTTTTGATAGGTGAGCTTGCCTTTTTCGAAATATTAGTTAGTTTCGAGCCCATCAAGTTTTTGGCGCCATTGCCGGGGACTAAAAAATTAGGAGCGCTTAATTTTATTACTTTATCCATTTTTACTTTTATTTGAAATTTATTTTTGTTTCTATTTTAATTTACTAACTTTTCTTTTATTTGCTTCTAGCAGGTGTTTTTAGTTTATGACTAGAAGAAACTCATCAGGACCTCTACTTTTTGATAGTGAAATCGAAAGAACAGCTCGTAGAAATCGTAGAGAAATAAGACGAAGTCTACAGTATATAAAGGAAGAGCAAAAGGACGATACTAATACTACCGAGGAGATGGCTAATGATAATTCACTACCTTCTGTGGTTTTCGCATATCTGGTGAATCAAAATCCTGCTCCTCGTACTATTTATGATTACGCTAAGCCCAATTTAACTGGGGCTGAATTGAGTATTGTTAGACCTGCTATTGCTGCAAGTAATTTTGAACTAAAACCTAACACTATTCAAATGATTCAATAGTTTGTTCAGTTTGATGGTTTGCAGGATGAAGACCCAAATACTCATTTAGCCAACTTTCTAGAATTCTTTGATACTTTTAAAATTAATGGCATTTCTGATGATGCCATTCGATTATAGTTATTTCCCTATTCATTGAGGAATAAAGCTAAATAGTGGTTGAACTCATTACCACGAGGTTTCATCACTACTTGGGAACAAATGATCGAAAAGTTTTTACTAAAATATTTTTCGCTGGCTAAAATGACAAAGTTGAGGAATGATATCTCTTTTTTGTGCAGATGGATTTAGAAACCCTTTACGATGCATGGGAGAGGTATAAGGACTTATTGAGAAGGTGCCCACACCATCGGTTACCTCTATGGCTACAGGTTCAAACCTTCTACAACGATTTGAACCCTTCAACTAGGCAGCTGATTGATGCACCCGCAGGTGGTACCCTAAATAATAAAACACTTGAAGTAGCTTATTAGTTTATAGAGGAGATGTCACTAAATAACTATCAGTGGCAAATCATGAGAACAAAGCCGACAAAACCCGCTGGTGTTTTCAACCTTGACGCGGTCACCATGTTATCAAACCAGGTAGAGCTCTTAAATAAAAAGATTGATGGTTTATGTATTTCTACACAGGTACATTCGGTGATGCAATGTGACAAAAATGGAGGAGGGATGCATAACTCAGAATATCTACACTACAATCCTAGCTTGGAGAATGAGCAACAATCCAGGATGGAGGAGCCACCCAATTTTTCATGGGGTAGTCAAGGAATCAAAGACCACAACCCTCTCCAGGTTTCCAACCACCCTACTAGCAAGAGAAAAAGCTGAATATTGAAGATATGCTAGCAATATTTATCTCGGTGTCAGAGACTCATTTTTAGAATACCGAGATAACATTGAAAAATCAACAAGCATCGATCCAAGGGCTTGAAAATCAAATTGGAAAGTTGGCAAATTAATTTCTGAAAGGCAACTAGGTAGTTTACCTAGTAACACCGAACCTAACCCAAAAGAAAATGTGAAGGTAGTTACACTAAGGAATGGGAAGGTATTAGTTGAAGTTGAAAAAAGATGCCACAAGAAACTGATAAGGCGAAGGGTGAGGAAGTAAATAAGAGTGTGACACCGATGCTTAAAAAATATAAACCACCGATCCCATATCCAGCAAAGTTGAAGAAAGACCACATGGACGCACAATTTGGTAAATTTCTTGAAATTTTTAAACAATTACATATTAACTTACCTTTTGTTGAAGCTATTTCGTAGATGCCTACATATGCAAAATTCTTAAAAGAGCTTTTAAAAAATAAAAGGAAGTTTGAAGAGCTATCAACCGTGGAACTTAATGAGGAATGTTCAGTTATTCTCCAAAATAAGCTACCAACAAAATTAAAAGATCTAGGAAGTTTCACTATTCCCTGTTTAATTGGTAGTCTAAATATTGAGAAAGCATTAGTTGATTTAGATGCCAATATTAATTTGATGCCTTATAAAATGTTCAAGTAGCTTGGTCTTGGGGAACCAAAACCCACTAGGATGAGTATCCAATTAGTTGATAGATTTGTTAAATATCCTAGAGGAACTATTGAAGATGTTTTGGTAAAAGTTGATAAATTCATATTCCCTATTAATTTTGTTGTGCTTGACATGTATGAGGACATTGAGGTGCCTTTAATTTTAGGTCGCCTATTTTTAGCTACTACTAAGGCTATTATTGATGTAGGTGATGGTAAACTTTTTCTTAGGGTATGTGACGAGGAAATTATTTTTAAGATTTATGATGCTATGTGATACTCTAGAGAGCAAGATGATTCCTATTATTTTATTGACTCTATTGATCATTCTATTCAAGACTCTTTTCAGGAAATCTTACATAAAGACACGTTGGAATTGTGTCTTGTCCAAGGTGAGGAGGCAGATAACAATACCACTGAGATAGGGGAGATACGAATTGAGTTTAACTCAAATGAGTCTTTCCTAAGACAAAATAAGTATGAGGGTATTGAAATAAACGACGAACTAAAATAAAAACTCTCTATTGAAGAACCTTTAAAATTGGGATTGAAACAGTTACTAAATCACTTAGAGTATGTATTTCTTGGAGATAATTCTACACCATCAGTAATTATTGCTTCAGACTTGGAACCCAATGAGAAAGATGAGCTACTACAAGTACTAAAGGAGCATAAAAGAGCCATAGCTTGGAAGATTTCTGACATTAAAGGGATCAACCCATCATTTTGCACCCACAAAGTTTTAATGGAAGATGAATATAAACCATGTGTGCAAGATCAAAGACGATTGAATCCCAACATGAAAGGAGTTGTTAAAGCTGAGGTAATTAAACTTCTAGATGCGGAAGTTATTTATCCTATTTCTGACAGTACTTGGGTGAGTCCTAGGCAGGTTGTTCCAAAGAAAGGAGGCATGACTGTTGTAGCCAATGATAAGATTGAATTACTTCCAATAAGAACAGTCACAGGGTGGAGAGTTTGCATTGACTATAGGAAGTTGAACGATGCCACGAGAAAAGATCACTTTCCTTTACCCTTCATTGATCAGATGTTAGAAAAATTATCTGAGCATATGTACTATTCCTTCTTAGATGGACTCTCTGGCTAGTTCCAAATCCCAATAGCTCATGAGGATCAAGAAAAGACAACATTTACATGTCTATATGGTACGTTTGCTTATCGTAGAATGCATTTTGGATTATGTAATGCTCCTGCTACTTTTCAACGCTGTATGCCAGCCATCTTTGATGAACTTGTGGAAGATATTATGGAGGTATTTATGGATGATTTTTTGGTATTCGGTAATTTTTTCCACTTTTTCCTTAAAAATTTAAAACAAGTTCTAATGAGATGTGAGGAAACGAACCTTGTGCTTAATTGGGAAAAGTGTCACTTCATGGTTCGAGAAAGGATTGTGTTAGGTCACAAAATTTCTAGTAAGGGGATTGGGTTGATAAAGAAAAAATTGAAACCATAGAAAAATTACCTCTTCCTAGTTCAGTTAAGGATATTAGAAGTTTTTGAGACATGTTAGATTTTACAGAAGATTTATTAAAGATTTTTCTAAAATAGTTAAGTCGTTAACAAAATTACTAGAAAAAGATATGCCTTTCAATTTTAATTAGGAATGTTTAGAAGCATTTAAAACCTTCAAAGGTAAATTAATAAATGCTCCAATTATAATTGCACCTGATTAGAATTTGGCCTTTGAACTAATGTGTGATGCAAGTGATTTTGTAGTAGGTGTAGTTCTGGGACAGCGAAGAGACAAGCATTTTCAACCGATTTATTATGCTAGCAAGACATTCACGTCCGCATAAGAAAATTACACCACCACAGAAAAAGAATTGCTAGCTGTGGTTTTTGCATTTGATAAATTTAGACAGTATTTGATATTACCTAAAGTTATCGTTTACACTGACCATTCAGCTCTTCGTTATCTTTTAACTAAATCTAATGCAAAACCTCGATTCATAAGATGGATTCTACTTTTGTAGGAATTTGATTTAGAAATTCAGGAAAAGAAAGGAGCTGAAAATATTGTAGCAGACCATCTTTCTAGGCTTGAAAATCCACATCTCAAAGAACTCGATGAGAGTGAGATAAATGACTCGTTTCCTGAAGAACAACACTTGGATATATCTAACTCCGAGGTACCTTGGTTTGCAGATATTGCAATTTACTTAGCTGCTAACATCTTACTAAAATGGTTGACACGTCATCAAAAGAAGTGATTCTTTGCTGATGTGAAAAACTATTTTGGGAGGACCTTTTTCTTTTTCGTATATGTATAGATCAAATAATTCAGAGATATGTTACTAAGTACGAAGCAAACAAAATCCTAGAACATTGCCATTCAGGACCAACAGGAGGACATTACAATGGTAGTAGGACAGCACATAAAAAGCTCAAATCAGGTTTCTATTAGCCTACTCTATTCAAAGACGTTTGTGTGATAGATGTCAGAGAACAGGTAATATCTCTAAACGCGATGAAATGCCTCAAACATATATGCTATCATGTGAAATATTTGATGTTTGGGGTATTGATTTCATGGGTCCATTCCTTAGCTCATTTGGGAATAAATACATTTTAGTAGCGGTTGATTATATGTCAAAATGGGTAGAAGCTCAAGCTTTGCCCACTAATGATGCTAGAGTGGTTGTGAGATTTCTTAAGAAACTCTTCCCTCAATTTGGAACACCTAGAGCAATTATTAGTGATAGTGGTACACATTTTTGTAATGCTCAATTTGATAAAGTCTTAAAGAAATATGGATTGCACCACAGAACATCTACCCCTTATCACGCTCAAACCAATGGACAAGTTGAAGTAGCCAACCGAGAGTGTAACATCCTTAAAATGGGGTTCTACGTTTTGCTTGTGTTGCATGTGATGAATTGATTATAATGTTCATTTAAGATGTTTTGGGGTCTAATTATAACCCTAGGTTAGGCCTGAGTTAGGGCTAAGAATTTTATTTTGGCATTTAAGGAAGTGACGCTAAGGGAGAGAGGGGTTAAGAGATTTTATTTGGGAAGGTTGACACAAGAACTACCTTGGTAAAGTGGCAAGGAGGCGTCACTAGGGTGTCACAGGAGTGATGCCACATGCAGAGAGGGAGTGCTTGTGTTCGAGCTGCAGGAATTGCACTCCTGCTTATTCTTTTCACGCCACAAGCAAGGAGAGGAGTGCTCAGATTGGACTCTTCGAGATAAGGATAGAGGGAGTCAAGTGGATGTAGATGAGGGAAATTGAGGAGTTTGAATTGTATCAGGCTCACTTGAAAGAGTTGGCCGAATAGTGGAATGTGGACAAAGGGGGCTATCGATTTTAGGGAGCATTTGGTATAGCCGAATGTCCCCCTAGACTCACTAGTGTTATTTTTTTCTCTCAAAGTACCTAGTCGAAATCTTCATCTCTCTCATCTCTCTTTTTTTCTTCCTATTTTGCTCAAGCCGAAAACACCATAACCGAACCCTTTACACTCACCTTTTCTTTTCTCTCTTTCAAACCCCTTTGTGCCGAAAGTCCTCTCATTCATCTTGGCCGAATCTCCTTCTTTATTCTAGTGTCATTTTGGCCGAATATCAACCAGGAGTGGATTTTCTTCGGGTTCTTCTTTAATCAGATTTGAAGAGGGTAAGTGTTCTTGGCCAAATTTCTATTATTTCCTTTCCCTTTTCTCTGTCAACTCACATAGAGATAAAAGCCAAATTTCGGCATTTGTTGACATGATTCCTAACCCTTGTTGGAAATCGATTTCTCCTAGGATCTTTGGGATTAAGAGCCGAATCTGATCCTTCCATTTGGAGTGTACTGATCTTTGGTGTATAGAAGCTGAATCTGTTGAATAAGGTAAGAAGGTGTCAAACTCTTTTGGTTTTGAATTCATGGTATGGTCGAATGGCCTTTAGTTCTCTAATAATGTGTTAAGCCAATTTTAGGAGAAAAGGGAAGTAGCCGAATAAAGAGAAGTTGGAAGATTTGTTAGCCGATTAAGGGTGTGGCCGATTGCAAGAGGGGTTTAGTGTTTGGTTTCGAGATTTGGTAGGAGACCAAATCAGCACTAAGGTAAGGAATTAACCTTGTGCGATTCATCCTTCGAGATTTGTGAATAAGCCAAATGGCTTTAAATCTAAAAGGTGGTGTTGGCCGATTGTAGGTGCAGTAAGGGCATACGTTTCGAGATCTCGTAGAATCGCATAGTTTCATGATTTTATGTATAGTCAAGTGTATAAATGCTTACACACTTTAATAGTTTAATAATGCTCAATATATTACTGTATAACCCTTGATTTTAGTGACTTGGTCTTGTGGGCATAAGCTTGGATGCCGGGTGAGTCCCCTATTATGCGATCTTTAGTATACATCATCATGATTCGTTGGATGCTGTGTTATATGATATTTGGCATGATTATTTGATACTATGGCATGTATGTTATGAACATGATGATGGGTTTGATGAGAGGAGGGGGATGATTTATTTTGGACTGTCACCAGTGGTTTTGACCACCTGATATTATATTTTGTGACTAAGTCTCAGTGGTTTTGACCACTAGTGGTTTTGACCACATACCGATTTGTGACTTGTCCCAGTGGTTTGGTACCACAGTGGGTTGGCCCCACGAGATTATATACGGGATTGTCATCAGTGGTTTTGACCACACGATGGGTTGGCCCCATCACTTGATTTGTGACTTCGGTCATCAGTGGTTTTGACCACACCGATATATTTGTGACTACGGTCACCAGTGGTTTTGACCACCAGAGGTTTTGACCACACGGGGTAGTTAAAGGTGTTTGGATGGCTAGGTTATGGGTTGCATATTTTGCATGGTTTGAATGTTTGACTGATAACTTGTGTAAGTGAATACACTATCGGGTTGGGGATTTACACACTGAGTCTTGGTGACTCACCCCTTCCCTTATATTTTGTAGGTGAATAGATTGCGGAGATGGAGCCGGGAGGACTCGAGGTGGCCATGCATGTTCATTGGACTTTGAATTCTTATAGTTACTATTTAAATTTTAAATTTTGGTTTTGGGTTATGTAATAAGGCCGCTAAGATTTGTTTTAGTTATTTTCATCTTTGCTATTATTTTAACTATGTGGGATAAATGATTTTACTAATTAACCGGCAAAACGCAATGTTTTCAAAACTATAACTCCTTCGCTTTTCTTTAAAGCGTTGCCATCGGGTAACATCACTCAACATATGATAACAAAGATAACTTGAATGGTTTCTAAAATTTGTAACAATAATTAGACTATAAGCAAGGATTTCTAAAAAGGGTTTCCTAAGAAAATTAACCGGCAAACTTTCGTTTTAAAAAGGAAAAAAGATATTTTCACTCCGTGACATGCTAGATCCAGATATAGTGTGATGACCGGGTTTTGGGTGTTACAATTTTGGTATTAGAGCCAGGTTCAAAGGCTTGACTGTGGGCTCGAGGCCCAAAACGTTTTAAAGTAGGGTTTTAAATGTTCTTGGTTGGAAATGCATTGGTTGAACAGCATGCCACCGAGTCTCCAGCACCAATCTGCCCAGGTAAGTACTTCTGACTGTTATGTGATTTATATGTGGGGGAAAAGGGTATTTCGAGATCGTAGATTAGTAGAATAGGAATTATTGAACCCTAGGAATAGTTTACCCCAACTCAAGAACATAAGACTTAATGATCCACTAAACAAACCTGTGAGTACGTCCCTGAGCCAAGGGTGTAGTAACCATTGTGCGCATGTCTAGGAGTGGATTTAGGGAGGAGATTGGTATTTAAGCAGTCCTAGTGACTCACCTCCACTTCACCTGAATCCTACCTGGTGCGTAGCGATGGTTCACCCAGTAAGACGACTTATTCACAGGCTAAACTTCATAACTAAAACCCGAAAGGGACCAGCCATTTTGTTTTGAAACACTTTAAACTTTAGTTTTGAAATTACCACAGTACCGCTGATTTGGAAAAAGACCAGAATACCCCTAATTTGAGAAATGACCAAATTACCTCTGACTTGTAAAATTACCAAAATGCCCTTAGTATGGAGAATTGCCGAGGTACCCTTGAATTGAAAATATTCAAAATACCCTTACTTTGTAAAATCACCTTGAACAATATTTTGAAAAAAAAATCGAAAATACCCCTGGATTATGAAAAATTACGAAAATACTCCTAGTTTATGAAATTACCAAAATGCCCCCGATTTCTGGAATTTTTGAAACATCTATGATTTGTAAAGGTTTTTGAATTAACCCTGTTTTAATTACTAAAATACCCCGATAGGTTAAAATTACGGAAATACCTTCGGGTAGTGAAATGACGGAAATACCCCTACACGTGGAATGAGGGTAGGAAATTGAACTAAAAACTGTGTGATTGAAAGAACCACTACTAAATTTCTCTACATAAAATTTATTCGTGGGTAATAAGTGGAACAAAGACTAATTCATAAAAATCTTTTAAACAGATAAATCGCAACCATAGACATGAGTACTAGGGGATGTGGTAGGAATGTGCGAGACGTGGTAGAGGTGGAGTAACCGTATCGGAACCTGTTAGGTCTAGTCAAGGGTCCGAGAATGAGATACCACCACCACCAGCTGTTGGTGTTGGGTATCAAGATCAAACGGGGGAGGATGTAGTGTCGCAGCAATCTCATGAGTCTTTGGAAAGAGTGGCTAGAGCAAGTGGGGTGCGGAGCCCGAAAATTGTGATCGATCGACTACAAGTCAATGGAGCTGAGGTATTTCGAGGTGTTTCTGGTGTGGCTCCCAATACGGCTGAGTATTGGTTGGAAGCGACCGAACGAATTATGGATGACTTGGATCTAACTGCTGAGGAAAAACTGAAGGGTATAGTGTCGCTTCTCTGGGATGAGTCATACTAGTGGTGGCTCACGGTTTGGGATAGTGCGACAGTGGATGACCTCAGTTGGGACTATTTTAACGTAGCTTATCAGAAGAAATATGTTGGGTCTAGTTACATTGATGCGTAAAGGAAGGCGTTTCTTAGGTTGGTTCAGGGGAATAAATCTGTATCGGAATACGAGGCAGAATTTTTGAGGCTGAGCCGATATGCTTGGGGCATTATAGCTACGGAGCATGAATGGTGTGTTAGATTCGAGGATGGATTAAGGGATGATTTGAGGCTGCTGATTGCTTCACAGTAGGAGAGATAGTTTGTGGTCTTAGTGGAAAAGGCCAAAGTTACTGAGGAGGTGAAATAGTCTGTGAGACGGAATCAGGACAAGGGATAGAATAAAAGGAATGCTGGATCATCTGGGTCTAGCGAAAACCAGCAGAAACGGGGTAGATATAGTGGGTCGAATCAAGCTGCTAGGCCTACTACAGATAATACTCAGTGGCCGCCATGATGTACTCAGTGTGAAAAGTCTCACACGGGGGAATGGTGGACTAGAAACAGAGGATGTTTTGAGTGTGGGTCGATGGAGCATCAAGTGAGGGATTGTCCGAAGTGGTCAGCTAGATTGCAGTCTGGGGATCAGAACCGTACTCAGAATAGGAGGAATGTTCAGCAGCCACAGAGGGGCCGTGGTGCTACTAGAAGAGGTAATGGATCTGGTAGAGGACGTGGAGCACCAGGCAGAGGTGTAGGTGGTGCAGAGGCTAGGTAGCCTGGATTAGTCTACACAGTGAGGCGTCGAGAGGAAGGTGACGCACCGGACGTCATAACCGGTACGTTCCTAATCTTTAGATTTCCTTATAATGCTTTGATAGATGTGGGTTTGACGCACTCGTATGTAGCTAGTAGCATAGTGGAAACTATGAACTTAGACTCTGAGATTACTTCTAGGAAGATGACTGTGATAAGCCCTTTAGGTCACTCTATAGAAGTAAGTAAACTATATAGGGAGGTACCCCTAGAACTTCAAGGGGTCGTGTTCTTGGCTGATTTGATGGAACTGCCGTTTGGGGAGTTCGATCTAATTCTCGGGATGGATTGGCTGGTGAAGTACCAGGCCAGTTTGGATTGCGTGGCTAAGCGCATGGTGTTGAAGACAATGGAAGGTGAGGAGGTAGTGATGATAGGTAATAGGAAGGAGTACCTATCGAATGTGGTCTCGGCACTAAAGGTGGAGAAAATGGTTAGGAAGGGCTGTGAGGCGTTTCTGGTTCAAGTATGTGCTTTGGAGGCTAAGGAGTTAGCAGTGGAGAATGTTTGAATAGTAAAGGAATTCACTGATGTATTTCCAGAAGAACTTCTAGGTCTGCCTCCAGATCGGAAAGTGGAATTAGGTATAGACCTATTACCCGAAACTGCGCCAGTATCTATAGCCCCGTATATGATGGCGCCAAAGGAATTGGTGGAGTTAAAGGCCCAAATTCAGGAGTTATTGGACCGAGGTTTTATTCGACCAAGCATATCTTCTTGGGGAGCACCTGTGCTCTTTGTTAAGAAGAAGGATGGTACAATGCGGATGTGTATAGACTACCGCCAGCTGAACAAGTTGACGATCAAGAATAGGTATCTGTTACCTCGGATTGATGACCTATTTGATCAACTGAAGGGTGCATCGATTTTCTCAAAGATAGATCTCAGATCGGGGTATCATCAACTCAAAGTGAAAGAGGTTGATGTGCATAAAACGACATTCCGTACTCGATATAGGCACTACTAATTTCTAGTAATGCCGTTTGGGTTAACTAATGCACCGGTAGCATTCATGGACTTGATGAATCGGGTGTTTTAGCAGTACTTAGACCAGTTTGTCGTAGTATTTATGGACAACATATTGGTGTACTCAAAGACTAAGGAGGATCATGATACACACTTGCGGGTGGTATTGCAAATTCTGAGGGAGAAGCAGCTATTTGCCAAATTCAAGATGAGTCGAATTAAAGCTTAGGGAGGTGACTTTCTTGGGTCACGTAGTGTCCACTAAAGGGATTAGAGTGGACCCTCGCAAGATTGAGGCGGTATTGGATTGGAAACCGCCTAGGTCGGTGGCTGAAATTCAGAGTTTTCTAGGTCTGGCAGGGTATTACCGGAGATTTGTGGAAGGATTTTCTCTGATCGTGGCACCGTTGACTAAGCTATTGAGGAAAGGAGTTCCATTTGTGTGGACGAAGAAACAGCAGGAAAGTTTCAACAAGTTGAGGAAGATTCTGACGGAAGCTCCGGTTCTGGTACAGCCTGAGGTAGGAAAGGTATTCACGGTCTATTGCGATGCATCACATACTGGTTTGGGATGTGTGCTGATGCAGGAAGGAAAAGTAGTATCGTACGCATCTCGACAGTTGAGACCGCATGAGGGTAACTACTCGACGCATGACTTGGAGTTGGCTGCGGTGGTTTTTGCCTTGAAGATTTAGAGGCATTATCTGTACGGAGAAAAGTCGATAGTTTACACAGATCACAAGAGCCTGAAGTATCTCCTAACTCAGAAGGATCTGAACTTAAGGCAACGCAGATGGATTGAGCTATTAAAGGACTACGATTGTTCGATAGATTATCATTCGGGCAAGGCTAATGTGGTAGCTGACGCGTTGAGCCGTAAGGTGGTAGCAGACTTAAGAGCGATGTTTGTTCGTCTTAGCTTGTATGACGATGGGAGTCTTTTGGCAGAATTACAGGTTAGGCCGACTTGGGTTGAGCAGATCCAAGAGAAACAGTTAGAGGACGAGGGTTTGAATGCTCAGAGGTCGCAAGTACAGAGTAATGGGTTGGAAGGTTACAGCTTGACTCACGATGAAGTACTGTGTTTTCAAGGGAGAGCTTGTATACCGAAAGACATGGAGTTGAGGAAATGGATTCTTCAGGATGCACATAGCAGCCCATACGCTATGCATCCTGGAGGTAGCAAGATGTACCAGGATTTACGGATGCAATTCTGGTGGCCAGGGTTGAAGCGGGAAGTGACTGAGTTTGTGGGAAAATGTTTGATGTGTCAGCAAGTCAAAGCTGAGCATCAGTTGCCGTCAGGTTTACTTTAGCCAGTGAAGATTCCTTAGTGGAAGTGGGAAAGGATTACCATGGATTTTGTCAGTGGGCTACCCCTAACGCCCATTAAGAAAGACTCAGTCTGGGTGGTTGAGGATCGCCTGACCAAATCAGCTCACTTCATATCGGTGAGGGTTGATTATTCGCTACAGAAGTTAGCCAAATTGTATGTGGCCGAGATTGTAAGGTTGCATGGAGTGCCAGTGTCAATCATCTCGGATAGGGATCCTAGGTTCACATCGAGGTTCTGGAAAGCTTTGCATCAAGCTTTAGGAACGAGGTTGGATTTTAGCACAGCTTTTCATCCGCAATCTGATGGTCAGTCTGGAAGGGTGATTCAGGTTTTAGAGGATATGCTAAGAGGATGTGTTCTGGATTTCAGTGGTAGTTGGGAGGAGTATCTACCATTGGCGGAATTCGCTTATAACAATAGTTATCAAGCGAGTATCCAGATGGCACCATATGAGGCGTTGTATGGATGGAAGTGTCCTACTCCTACTTATTGGATAGAGTTGGGTGAACGGCATGTTTTGGGTCCGGAGTTGGTGGCAGAAACTGAGGATAAGGTTAAGGTGATTCGGGCTCGTCTTAAGGAAGCGTCGGACAGGTAGAAATCTTATGCCGATCTTAAACGCAGAGATATAGAGTATGCAGTGGGTGATAAAGTTTTTCTGAAGGTATCACCATGGAAGAAGGTGCTAAGATTTGGACAGAAAGGGAAGCTAAGCCCTAGGTTTATCGGGTCATACACGGTGTCGAAGCGAGTAGGACCGGTAGCTTATCAGCTCGAGCTACCGGCAGAGTTAAGTCAACGTCTTCCATGTTTCGATGCTTAGGCGCTACCGATCAGATCCATCACACGTTGTGCCAGTTGCAGAGATTGAGGTGAGCTCAGACTTGTCTTTTGAGGAGGAGCCGGTATAGATCTTAGATCAGGATGTCAAAGTTCTGCGTAGGAAGTCAGTACCCTTGGTGAAGGTGTTATGGCAAAACTATGGTCCGGAGGAGGCCACATGGGAGCCCGAGGATGTGATGAGGCAGTAATACCCTCAAATCTTCTGATCAGGTAATTTCGAAGCTGAAATTATTTTTAAGGGGGTAGAACTGTAACATCCTTAAAATGGGGTTCTATATTTTGCTTGTGTTGCATGTGATGAATTGATTATAATGTTCATTTAACATGTTTTCGGGTCTAATTATAACCCTAGGTTAGGCCTGAGTTAGGGCTAAGAATTTTATTTTGGTATTTAAGGAAGTGAAGCTAAAGGAGAGAGGGGTTAAGAGATTTTATTTGGGAAGGTTGACACAAGAACTACCTTGGTAAAGTGACAAGGAGGCGCCACTAGGGTGTCAGAGGAGTGACGCCACAAGCAGAGAGGGAGTGCCTGTGTTCGAGCTGCAGGAATTGCACTCCTGCTTATTCTTTTTCATGCCACAAGCAAGGAGAGGAGTGCTCAGATTGGACTCTTCGGGATAAGGATAGAGGAGTCAAATGGATGTAGATGAGGAAATTGAGGAGTTTGAATTGTATCGTGGCTCACTTGAAAGAGTTGGCCAATATTGAATTTGTGGGCAAAGGGGCTATCGATTTTAGGGAGCATTTGGTATAGCCGAATGTCCCCTAGACTCACTAGTGTTATTTTATTTTTCTCTCAAAGTACCTAGCAAAATCTTCATCTCCTCATCTCTCTTTTTCTTCCTATTTTGCTCAAGCCAAAACACCATAGTCGAACCCTTTACACTCACCTTTTCTTTTCTCTCTTTCAAACCCCTTTGTGCCAAAAGTCCTCTCATTCATCTTGGCCGAATCTCCTTCTTTATCCTAGTGTTATTTTGGCCGAATATCAACCAGGAGTGGATTATCTTCGGGTTCTTCTTCAATCAGATTTGAAAAGGGTAAGTGTTCTTGGCCAAATTTCTATTATTTCCTTTCCCTTTTCTCTGTCAACTCACATAGGGATAAAAGCTGAATTTTGGCATTTGTTGACATGATTCCTAACCCTTGTTGGAAACCGATTTCTCCTAGGATCTTTGGGATTAAGAGCTGAATCTGATCCTTCCATTTGGGGTGTCTTAGATCTTTGGTGTATAAAAGCGAATCATTGAATAAGGTAAGAAGGTGTCAAACTCTTTTGGTTTGGATTCATGGTATGGCCGAATGGCCTTTAGTTCTCTAATGATGTGTTAAGCCAATTGTAGGAGGAAGGGGAAGTAGCTGAATAAAGTGAAGTTGGAAGATTTGTTAGCCGATTAAGGGTGTGGCCGATTGCAAGGGGGCTTAGTGTGTGGTTTGAGTTTGGTAGGAGACCAAATCGGGACTAAATGAGAATTAATCTTGTGCGATTCATCCTTGAGATTTGTGAATAAGCCGAATGGCTTTAAATCTAAAAGGTGGTGTTGGCCAATTGTAGGTGCAGTAAGGGCATACGTTTCGGGATCTCGTAGAATCGCATAGTTTTGGGATTTTGCGTATAGTCAGGTGTGTAAATGCTTACACACTTTATTAGTTTAATAATGCTCAATATGTTACTGTATAGCCCTTGATATTAGTGACTTTGTCTTGTGGGCATAAGCTTGGATGCCGGGTAAGTCCCCTATTATGCGATCTTTAGTATACATCATCATGATTCGTTGGATGCTGTGTTATATGATATTTGGCATGATTATTTGATACTATGGCATGTATGTTATGAACATGATGATGGGTTTGATGAGAGGAGGGGATGATTTATTTTGATCTGTCACCGGTGGTTTTGACCACATGACGGGTTGGCCCTGCCTTAATATTATATTTTGTGGCTAAGTCGGTGGTTTTGACCACCGATGGTTTTGACCACGTCTGATTTGTGACTTGTCCCGGTGGTTTGGTACCACGATGGGTTGGCCCCACGAGATTATATCTGGATTGTTATCGATGGTTTTGACCACATGATGGGTTAGCCCCATCACTTGATTTGTGACTTCGGTCATCGATGGTTTTGACCACACCGATATATTTGTGACTACGGTCACGAGTGGTTTTGACCACACGGGGTAGTTAAAGGTGTTTGGATGGCTAGGTTATGGGTTGCATGTTTTGCATGGTTTGAATGTCTTACTAATAACTTGTGTAAGTGAATACACTATCGGGTTGGGGATTTACACACTGAGTCTTGGTGACTCACCCCTTCCCTTATATTTTGCAGATGAATAGATTGCGGAGATGGAGCCGGGAGGACTCGAGCCGGCCATGCATGTTCGTTGGACTTTGAATTCTTATAGTTACTATTTAAATTTTAAATTTTTGTTTTGGGTTATGTAATAAGGCCGCTAAGATTTGTTTTGGTTATTTTCATCTTTGCTATTATGTTAACTATGTGGGATAAATCATTTTATTAATTAACCGGCAAAACACAATGTTTTCAAAACTATAACTCCTTCGTTTCTCTTTAAAGCGTTGCCATCGGGTAACATCACTCAACATATGATAACAAAGATAACTTGAATGGTTTCTAAAAAATTGTAATAATAATTAGACCATAAGCAAGGATTTCTAAAAAAGGTTTCCTAAGAAAATTAACCGGCAAACTTTCGTTTTAAAAAGGAAAAAAGATATTTTCACTCCGTGACATGCCAGATCCGGATATAGTGTGATGACCGGGTTTCGAGTGTTACAGAGAGCTTAAGCATTTTCTAGAGAAAATCATCGAATCAAATAGGAAAGATTGGGCATTAAAAGTAGACGACACTTTATGGGCTTATAGAACCGCATTTAAAACTTCCATAGGAACATCTCCATACAGACTTGTTTACGGGAAAAGTTTTCGTCTACCATTTGAATTAGAGCACAAAGCATTTTGAGCTATAAAATTCTTAAACTATGATCTTAAACTTGCAAGTGAGAAAAGATTGATGCAGTTGAACAAGCTATATGAGTGGCGAGTGAATGCTTACAAGAACTCACGATTAAACAAAAAAGCTACAAAGCGACGCCATGATGCTCGTTTGAAGCAACCTAAGCAATTCGCAGTTGGAGATCTTGTTCTACTATACAATTCAAAGCTCAAATTGTTCCATGGAAAACTGAAATCAAGATGGTCAGGTCCATTCATTATCAAAACCATTTTTCCCTATGGCATAATAGAGGTAGCTCATCCGACTTATGGCACATTCAATGTAAAGAATCAACGACTTAAACTTTATAATGGAAAATATTTTAGGGATAATAGAGAGGAGTTTCAACTCCGTAAACCTTCATAAAGTGATGAATATAAGGTAAGTCTAGCTTAAGACTTTAAACAAGCGCTTCTCGGGAGGCAACCCAAGCACTAACCCTACTAATCGGTTTATTTTTACTCCCGATCATGTTTTAATGTAGGTTTTTGACCCACACGGCCTGGACACACGGGCGTGTCCCTGGCCGTGTGGATTTTGAGACTTAGTTTTTAAATCTTAAAGAAATTGATAGTGAGCTACACGGCCTGGCGACATGGCCGTGTCACCCATACGGCCTAGACACACGAGCTTGTCCTTGACCGTGTGGATCCTAGAGCTTAAAATCCCCAAAAATCGACAAAGACACAGCGTAAATTTATTAGACATGGGAGTACGACACGGCCATGTGGACCACACGGCCTGGACACACGAGCATGTCTTAGGCCGTGTGAAAACCAGAGCCTCATTTTCCAAAATTTAAACAAGTCAGGGGGCTGCATAGGCAAGACACATGGCCGTGTATACAAACCACACGGGCGTGTCAAATTCCACATGGGTGTGTCATAGGCCGTGTGAATTTTGGATCTTAATTTTTCAAAATTTTAAAATTTAAAACAAGTCAGGGGGCTCCACGAGAAAGGCACACGGTCATGTGTGAGATCACATAGGCATGTCAAAATCCACACGGGCATAGGAGAAGCAAAGGATGTCGCACACGGACATGTGACACAACTGTGTGGACTACATGGGCGTGTCCAAGGCCATGTGAATACTAGGCTTTTCAATTTCACGACAAGCACGGGCTGAGGATATGAAACACCCCAAACCCGGCCCATAAGCCCTGACCGGATCTGGCATGTTCCTAGGAAAAACCGTTCGAATCTTGTTTGTAACCTTGCTAAAATTTTTCATGTTTTTGAAAACAGTTGATTTGGGTTGGGCTCGAATTTTAAAACCCGTGTTGATTATGTGTAAAAACGTTTAATATTTATACTTAGGAAAATAGACTTTAACCTTGTATTATTAAAATCGAGTCATATTTAGATAATTAAATATGCATGCATAATAGTTCAAACCAAGGCCTTATTACATCAGATCAAAACCCAAATTTAATCCAAAATACTTAAAATATAACAAGTCCAAAATGAAATAAAATCCCGAACTGTGCATGGCCATCACTGAGCTTCTGCCGACCCGGTCCATCACTGAGTGTCACCTGAAAAATAGTCCCACAAAGGGGTGAGTCAAACGGACTCAATGTGTACAACCATCACAAGTCTCAATTAATTTCAGGCATATCAAATCATAATAAAACATATAAATCATGATGCAAACCCGAACCCAAGCCTAAATATCCATCCACTACACATCACCCGTACCAACCATCACACCGTGGGAAATTCTAAGTCAACCCTCCATCCGCTACACACCATCGAAGGCAGTTCGCTGAAGTCGACGTGCTCATCGCCCTTATAAAATTCATGGCATAGCCACCAGATAATTATTTTGTGGCATAAGTCACCACATTCATATATTGTGACATAAGTCACCACATTCATATATTGTGACATAAGTCACCACATTCAGATATTATGACATAAGTCACCACATTCAGATATTGGGGTATTAAACCACCAATTCACTTCCCCTTCACATATCTCCCATATGCCCCATGTCAAACATATCATGCAAAAACATGCTTTATTTCACATTCTTATCACTATTGTCATTTTTATCATACTCATAGTAGGAGTAGGAAAACGTACCTGAGTACTTCGTACCACTATATGGTACTTTGGCCACATCATAACATATTCTTGTACATATTAATTAAAACATAACCGTCAATTAATTAAAGCTTAGTGTGGGGTACACACCTGGTATACTTATCAATTCTTCAAATCCCGAAAACTCGATCTATTACTTTACATCTTTAATTCCTATATTCGGCCAACCCTAACATGTTAGTAAAAAGCCATTCGGCTATAAAACCAAATCTCGAAGGCTTAATGTAACCAACTTCTTACCTTGCTTGCCGATTTGAGTACTTCTCAAATCCCAAAATTTCGTGATCTTGTCCCCTAGAAACCGGCCAACACTAGATTACCTAAATAATTAGTTTTCGGCTTTTGAATAAACAAGAAATAGATTTGAACTACCAAATTTAGCTTTGGCCGATTAAAATATTCACCTACCTTGTGAATCTAAAATCCCGAAAACTTGTCACTTGGCTTATGAAGATGCCGATATACATTAGATCTGAAATCCGATGATCTCCCTAGAAATCGGCTAATATGGAAAATCCCAAAATTCACCTTCCAAGTTTTGGCCAACAAGATTAGGAGAGATTGGATTTCGATTTCAACAGTTAGGAGAAGAATTAAAGAAAGTAGATTGACATAGGTGATATTCCTTACCAATTTAATCAAATGTCCTTCCTTGAAGTAGAGAAATTCGGCTCCTAGAGGATAGGGGAGTATTCGGCTATGGCCACTAATATGTGAGATTCAGCTTTAACAAGGAAAAGAAAAGAAAAGAAAGGTGTATGGGACTTAGAGAGAATCGGCAATGGCTTAGGAGGAACTTGCTTTCAGCTTTTGAAAAGTTTGCAAAAAGAAGAAGAGAAAGGTGAAGAAATCGGCAATGGTTACTTGTGTTTTTCGGCTTTTGACAAAATAAAGAGAGAAAGAGAAGAGTGGCTAGAGAATTCGGTAGAGGTTTCAAAAGAGAAAAGAATAATAGCCTTACTTTTCCTCCTCTTGCCGAAATTACTAAACCTAGAGTCCCTTGGCCGGCTACCTCTTCCTCTCACTATCAAATCCCTTAATTCACTCTTCCTTACCCTTTCCAAAAATAATTCATCACCTATCTCCTACCTTAGCTGAAATTTCTAAGAGAACTAGACTTCATCTCAAACTTCTCCCATAGACTCCTTTTGCAATCCACTACTGCTCCTTGTTGTCGAAAATAAAAGCTTCCATTTAGCTTCCCATGCGACTCGAACCTTGGCCCATTTACCTTGCTAGTGGCGTCATTCCTAGAGGCCTTAAGTGGCACCTCCGGGCCACTTTTCCAAGCCCGTTTGTGTGTTTTATTTCCCCATTTATTTTCTTAAGGCCTATCGTGCTTAACTCCCTCTTTTAGACTTAAAATTAAATAATTTCTAAAGCGTTCACCTACTCACTAAGGTTCATAGAACACATTTATACATACAATGGCATACTTTCACATTCAATTAAGCAATTATGCATAAGCCATAGTGCAGGATATTACGCTTCTACCCTTAAAATAATGTAGTCCTCGAAATTACCTAAATGAAACAAGTGAGGGTATTCTTTGTCGCATTGCTTCTTCCGGCTCCCAAGAAGCTTCCTCGATCCATGATTTCACCATAACACTTTGACTAAAGGTACTGACTTCCTCCGTAACACTTTCACATCTCACTCCGAGATCTAAATCGGCTCCTCTTCGTAGGACAGGTTTGGCCTTATCTCCACCTCTTCAACCGGCACTACATGAGATGGATCCAATCGATATCGACGTAGCATGGAAACATGGAATATGTCGTGCATCTACTTCAACTCCGGTGGCAACTCTAACTGATATGCCACTGGTCCAATTCACTTCAAAACCTTATAAGGTCCTATAAACCTTGGACTTAACTTCCCTTTCCGACCAAATCTCATTACCTTTTTCCAAGGCGAAACTTTAAGAAACACTTGATCTCCCACATCAAATTCAAACTCCTTCCATTTGAGATCTGCATACGACTTCTGCCTATCAGATGCCTCCTTTAATCGTGCCCGAATTATCCTAACATTCTCCTCCGATTCAGCCACAATCTCTGGACCCAAAACTCGATGTTCCCCTAATTCTGTCCAACATGTAGGAGTCCGACACTTCTGACCATACAAATTGCTTCATGCGGTGCCATTCGAATACTTGCACGATAGTCATTATTGTAGTCAAACTCGCTAAAGGCAAATATTCCTCCCAACTTCCTCTCAAATCCATCACACAGCCTCGTAACATATCCTCTAAGACTTGGATTACTCGTTCGGTGGCCGTCATTTGTGGATGAAAAGCCATAGTGAAATCCAATTTGGTGCCTAAGGCACGATGTAGAGCTTTCCAAAATAGAGACGTGAACCTCGGATCCCTATCCGAGATAATTGACATCGGTACTCCGTGTAACCTTACAATCTCTGCCACATATAACCTTGCAAACTTTCGCAATGAATAATCAACTCGTACAGGTAAGAAATGCGCGGACTTTGTCAGCCGATCCACTATCACCCATATCGAGTCCTTCTTAGTAGGCGTAAGGGGAAGCCCAATAACGAAGTCTATGGTAATTCTCTCCCACTTCCATTGGGGAATCTGTATTGGCTAAAGCAATCCTGACGGAACTTGGTGTTCAGCCTTAACTTGCTGACACGTCAAACACTTGCCAACATATTTGGTAACTTCTCGCTTAAGACCTGGCCACCAAAATTGTTCCCTTAGGTCTCTGTATATTTTACTACCTCCGGGATGCATAGCATAAGGGCTGCTATGCTATTCCCGAAGAATTCTTTGCCTAGGCTCTTCGTCCTTCAGCATACAGACCTTACCCTTGAAACACAATACTCCTTCATCGTTGATACCATAATTTTCCAACTCTCCATTCTACGCTTGTTGCAACTTAACACATAGATCCTAATCCACCAACTGTCCTTCTTTCACTTCATTCAACCACCTTGCCTTAATTTGTAGCTCTGCCAGCAGACTTCCATCATCATACAAGCTTAAATGTGCGAACATCACCCTCAGATCCGTCACTACCTTCCGACTTAAGGCGTCCACCACTACATTTGCCTTGCCTGGGTGATATTCTATGGAACAATCGTAGTCCTTCAATAATTCCACCCACCTTTGCTGTCTCAGATTCAACTTCTTCTGAGTCAGCAGATACTTAAAGCTTTTGTGGTCTGTGTAGATCACCCGCTTTTCTCCATAAAGATAATGCCACCACAGCTTAAGGGCAAAGACCACTGCTGCCAATTCCAAGTCGTGCGTTGGGTAGTTAACCTCGTGTGGCCTCAGTTGTCGAGACACATACGCAACTACTTTCCTATCTTGCATTAATACGCATCTTAATCCTGTATGGGAAGCGTCACAATACACCACAAAATCCTTCCCTGCCTCCGGCTGAATCAGAACTGGGGCTTCGGTCAAGACCCTTTTAAGCTTCTCAAAGCTCTCCTGTTGCTTATCGGTCCATATGAAAGGCACTTCCTTCCTTAACAACTTTGTCAGTGGCGTGGCTATCGACGAGAACCCTTCCACAAAGCGTCTATAATAGCCTGCCAATCCTAAGAAACTCCAAACTTTTGCCAGGGACTTAGGGGGTTTCCAATCCAAAACTGCCTCAATCTTCTATAGATCCACCCTTATTCCTTTAGCAGATACTACATGTCCTAAAAATGTAACCTCCTTAAGCCAAAATTCACACTTGCTGCATTTGGCGTAGAGCTTCTTCTCCCTCAACACTTGCAACACAACTCGGAGGTGCTCATCGTGTTCTTCCTCTGACTTCGAGTACACCAAGATATCGTCTATGAACACAATGACAAACCGGTCTAGATAGGGTTTGAAAATATGGTTCATCATGTCCATAAATGCGGCTGGGGCATTAGTCAAGACGAACGACATTGGCATTACCAAAAACTCATAATGCCCGTACCCTGTTCGGAAGGCCGTCTTATGGATATTAACCTCCTTCACCTTAAGCTGATGATATCCAGACCTCAGATCTATCTTTGAGAAAATCATGGCTCCTTTAAGCTGATCGAATAAGTCATCTATTCTTGGCAGAGGATACTTGTTCTTGATGGTCAGCTTGTTCAACTAGCGATAATCTATGCACATGCGCATAGTTCTGTCCTTCTTTTTCACAAACAAGACTGGTGCTCCCCATGGATACACACTGGGTCGGATAAACCCACAGTCTAGCAATTCTTGGATTTGAGCCTTGAGCTCAACCAACTCCTTTGGTGCCATTACATGCGGGGCAATAGACACGGAGTCTGTGCCTAGTAAAGTCGATTCAAACTCCACCTCCCTATCTGGGGTATTAGGGTAATTCCTCCAAAAGACATCCTCAATCTCCCTTACGGTTCTAACTCCACTAACTCCCCTTCTTTCTCATCCAAAGTACTAATGAAAGCCAAAATGCCTTGCATCCTTTCCAGAACCATCTTATCGGCCTTTAAGCGAAACTACATTCGATAGGTAGTTCCTTCTTTCTCTATCATAACCACTTCCTCATCCTTGGGGTCCTTAATTCCATTAGTTTGGCTGCACAATCCAATGCAGCCCGATGCTCCACTAGCCAATCCATGCCAAGTATAAGATCAAATTCCCCGAAGGAAATTCCATTAAGTCGACAAGAAATACCGCTCCTTGAAGTTCTAAAGGTACACTCTGAAACATCTTATTCACCACTACAATTTGACCTAGTGGGCTTAGTACAGTCATCTCCCTACTAAAAAGTTCAGAGGCTATGTCTTGGGTTTCAACTACAATACATGCAACATAAGAATGGGTCGAGCCCACATCAATTAAAGTAACATATGGTTTGTCAGATATAAGGAACGTATCGGTTATGATGTCTGGTGCGTCTCCATCTTCCCTTCGACGAACCGCGTAAACCAAACCTGGTTGCCTGACCTCCGTGTTACCAACACCTCGGCCCGGTGTTCCTCGTCCTCTACTAGAACCATTACCTCTGCCAATCGAACCACAACCTCGCGGTGGCTACTGTCCTCCTCTTCGCTTTGGTTGGGTCCTTGACTTCTTTGGTCGCCCCCAGATTCTCTGGGACAATCCTTAATCATGTGGTCCTTAGACCCATACTTGAAGCATCCTCCGTCTTTTCCAACACTCACCCAAGTGCTTTTTCCCTGCGATCACAAATGCGATCATCGCTCTAGCAGCGACTTTGCGACCTCGCGGCCCATCAACTCTAGGCCTCTTTTGCTCATTCCTAGATGCCTTGATGATCCAAACCCTCTTTTTGCCTATTTCAATCAGTGTTCTACCTTACAGAATCCTTGATACCCTCGGCTACATTAGCCTTCTCCACTAACACAGAAAACTCCCGCTCCTATTGCGGGGCTATCAATAACCTCAGGTCATCCCTTAGTCCGTCTTCAAACAGGACACACCGCTCATGCTCAGTCGACACTATGCCTCGAGCATAACGGCTCAGCCTTAGAAATTCAGCCTTGTACTCAACTACGGACTTGTTTCCTTGAACCAGTCCTAGAAAAGCCTTTCTTTGGGAATCAATATAATGAGTGCCAACATACTTCTTACTCCCACGTGAGTTCCTCAGCTGTAGCACCATCCCGCACCGTGAGCCACCATTGATATGACTCATCGCGAAGAAGCAACACCAATCTTTTCAGTTTTTCCTCATTAGTTAAGTCGAGCTCATCCATAATCTGCTCAGTCGCCTCCAACCAATACTCAGCGGTACTGGGTGCCACACCTAATATACCACGGAACACCTCAGCTCCATTGGCTCAGAGTCGCTCAGGTACCAATTTTTGAGCTCCCATGCCTCCACCTGCTCTAGCCACCCTTTCTAAAACTTGCAGATCGCCTGTGACACTGCGTCATCCCCGGTCTGATCCTGATATTCCACATCAGCGGCTGGTGGTGGCGGTGGTGGCATTTCATTCTCAGATCCTTGACCCGATCTAACAGGTTCAGACATGGTCATTCGGCCTCTTCCACGGCCACGCACGTTACGACCACGTCCCCTTGAATTCATACTTCCGCTTAGCGTTTATCAGATTGTTGATGTTTTGCAAAATTAAAATACTTGAAAAAATTTCAAATGTGAAATGATAATTTTATACATTAGGGGTATTTTTGTAATTTTTCAAGCCAAGGTCTTTTCGGTAATTTTTTCGTAAAATGTGGTTCCTTGTTACTTTTCAAAACAAGGGTGTTTTTAAGGGTTTTTAATTTGAGGGTACTTCGTTGATTTTCCTTACTGAGGGTATTTTGGTCATTTGTACAAGGTTAGGGGTAATTTGGTCATTTTGTAAATCAGGGGTAATTTCATAAATTTTCCAAATCAGGGTGTCTTGATATTTTGTAAAGTTTTTGGATATTCCGGCAAAATAGGGAAATTTTATTGAAATTAAGGGTAATATGGAAATTTTAGAACCAAGGGCATTTTAGTAATTATACCCTTAAGGGGATTTAGGTAATTTTGTAAATTAAAAATTCTTAGAAAGTTTTTTCTTTTTTTTTCCAAAATAATAATTTTCACAATTCAAAAGGGTAGTTTGTTGACATTTAAAACTGGGGTTTCCATAAAAATGTGGTTAGTCTCTTTCGGGTTTTAATTATTGGGTTTAGCCTGTGGTTGAGTCCTCTTGCTTAGGGTGAACCGAAGCTACGCACCAGGTAGGATTCGAGTGGAGAGGAGGTGAGTCACATGGACTACTTAAATACCAAGCTCCCACCGAAACCAATCCTAGACATGCACACAATGGTTGCCACACCCTAACTCGGCAACTTAACCACAGGTTTGTTTAATTAGGCACTTAAAATTTTGTGTAATTGTTGGGGTAACCTAGTCCTAGGGTTCAAGTACTTATCATGCTAATCTACGTTCCATTTCTACCCTTCTACAATTCATATCATAAATCACACAAGGGATAGGGGTACTTACCTGGTGGACTTCAGGCCGGAGACTCAGGTGCCATGCTAGAAAAACTTGCTTACTTCTTAGAAAAATCCAATTTTAAAAGACAAAAAATGTTTTGGGCCTTAAACCCAAGGCCGAGAGTTTAAAACTGGGCTCTGATACCAAATTGAAACACCCCAAACCCAGCCCACAAGCCCTGATCGAATCTGGCATGTTCCTAGGAAAAATCGTTCGAGTCTTGTTTGTAACCTTGCTAAAATTTTTCGTGTTTTTGAAAATAGTTGATTTGGGTTGGGCTCGAATTTTAAAACCCGTGTTGATTATGTGTCAAAACGTTTAATATTTATACTTAGAAAAATAGACTTTAATCTTGTATTATTAAAATCGAGTCATACATAGATAATTAAATATGCATGTATAATAGTTCAAACCAAGGCCTTATTACATCAGATCAAAACCCAAATTAAATCCAAAATACTTAAAATATAACAAGTCCAAAAATGAAATAAAATCCCGAACTGTGCATGGCCATCATGAGCTTCTGGCGACTGGTCCATCACTTGAGTGTCACGAAAAATAGTCCCACAAAGGGTGAGTCAAACGGACTCAATGTGTACAACCATCACAAGTCTCAATTAATTTCAGGCATATCAAATCATAATAACACATATAAATCAAGATGCAAACCCGAACCCAAGCCTAAATATCCATCCGCTACATATCACCCGTACCAACCATCACACCGTGGGGACTACTAAGCCAACCCTCCATCCGCTACACACCATCGAAGGCGATTCTTTGCGATCGGCGTGCTCATCGCCCTTATAAAATTAGTGGCATAGCCACGGATAATTATTTTGTGACATAAGTCACCACATTCATATATTGTGACATAAGTCACCACATTCGAATATTGTGACATAAGTCAACACATTCGAGATATTGGGGTATTAAACCACCAATTCACTTCCCTTCACATATCACCCATATGCCCCATGTCAAAATATCATGCAAAAACATGCTTTATTTCACATTCTTATCACTATTGTCATTTTTATCATACTCATTGTAGGAGTAGGAAAACGTACCTGAGTACTTCGTACCATTATATGGTACTTTGGCCACATCATAACATATTCTTGTACATATTAATTAAGACATAACCGTCATTTAATTAAAGCTTAGTGTGGGGTACACACCTGGTATACTTATCGAATTTACTGAAATCCCGAAAACTCGATCTATCACTTTAGATCTTTAATTCCTA
This sequence comes from Gossypium rotundifolium, assembly GCA_025506655.1. Taxonomy (NCBI): domain Eukaryota; kingdom Viridiplantae; phylum Streptophyta; class Magnoliopsida; order Malvales; family Malvaceae; genus Gossypium; species Gossypium rotundifolium. The sequence continues at coordinate 151,166,390 of CP106724.1, forward strand.
TATTTGGCCAACCTTAACATGTTAATAAAAAGCCATTCGGCTATAAAACCAAATCCCGAAGGCTTAATGTAACCAACTTCTTACCTTGCTTGCCGATTTGAGTGCTTCTCAAATCTCGAAATTTCGTGATCTTGTCCCCTAGCAATTGGCCAACACTAGATTACCTAAATAATTAGTTTCCGGCTTTTGAATAAACAAGAAATAGATTTGAACTACCAAATTTAGCTTTGACCAATTGAAATATTCACTTACCTTGTGAATCTAAAATCCCAAAAACTTGTCACTTGGCTTATGAAGATGCCGATATACCTTAGATCTGAAATCCCGGATGATCTCCCTAGAAATCGGCTAATATGAAAAATCCCAAAATTCACCTTCCAAGTTTCGACCAACAAGATTAGGAGAGATTGGATTCGATTTCAACAATCGGGAGAAGAATTAAAGAAAGTAGGTGACATAGGTGATATTCCTTACCAATTTAATCAAATGTCCTTCCTTGAAGTAGAAATTCAGCTCCTAGAGGATAGGGGAGTATTCGCTATGGCCACTAATATGTGAGATTCGGCTTTAACAAGGAAAAGAAAAGAGAAGAAAGGTGTATGGGACTTAGAGAGAATCAGCAATGGCTTAGGAGGAACACCTTTCGGCTTTTGAAAAGTTTGCAAAAGAAGAAGAAAGGTGAAGAAATCGGCAATGGTTACTTGTGTTTTCGACTTTTGACAAAATAAAGAGAGAAGGAGAAGAGTGGCTAGAGAATTGACGAGAGGTTTCAAAGAGAAAGAATAATAGTCTTATTTTCCTCCTCTTGCCGAAATTACTAAACCTAGAGTCCCTTGGTAGCCGCCTTCTACTCTCACTATCAAATCCCTTAATTCACTCTTCCTTACCCTTTCCAAAATAATTCATCACCTATCTCCTACCTTAGCGAAATTTCTAAGAGAACTAGACTTCATCTCAAACTCCTCCCATAGACTCCTTTTGCCGTCCACTACTGCTCATTGTTGCCAAAAATAAAAGCTTCCATTTAGCTTCCCATGCGACTCGAACCTTGGCCCATTCACCCTGCTAGTGGCGTCATTCCCAGAGGCCTTAAGTGGCGCCTCCGAGCCACTTTTCCAAGCCCGTTTGTGTGTTTTATTTCCCCCATTTATTTTCTTAAGGCCTATCAGGCTTAACTCCCTCTTTTAGACTTAAAATTAAATATTTTCTAAAACGTTCACCTACTCACTAAGGTTCATAAAACACATTTATACATACAACGGCATGCTTTCACATTCAATTAAGCAATTATGCATAAGCCATAGTCTGGGATATTACAGTTCTACCCCTTACAATAATTTTGTCCTCGAAATTACCTGGCTGAAACAAGTGAGGGTATTGCTGTCGCATTGCTTCTTCTGGCTCCCAAGAAGCTTCCTCTGATCCATGATTTTGCCATAACACTTTGACTAAAGGTACTGACTTCCTCCATAACACTTTCACTTCTCGCTCCAAGATCTGAATCGGCTCCTCTTCGTAGGACAGGTCTGGCCTTATCTCCGCCTCTTCAACAGGCACTACATGAGATGGATCCGATCGATAACGACGTAGCATGGAAGCATGGAATATGTCGTGCATCTGCTTCAACTCCGGTGGCAACTCCAACTGATATGCCACTGGTCCAATTCACTTCAAAACCTTATAAAGTCCAATAAACCTTGGACTTAACTTCCCTTTTCGACCAAATCTCATTACCTTTTTCCAAGGCGAAACTTTAAGAAACACTTGATCTCCCACATCAAATTCAATCTCCTTCCGTTTGAGATCGCATAAGACTTACGCCTATCGACGCCTCCTTTAATCGTGCTCGATTATCTTAACATTCTCCTCGATTCGTGCACAATCTACGGACCCAAAACTCGGCGTTCCCTAATTAGTCCAACATGCGAGTCCGACACTTGACCATCACGATTGCTTCGTGCGATTGCCATTCGAATACTTGCTTGATAGCTGTTATTGTAGTCAAACTCTGCTAAAGGCAAATATTCCTCCCAACTTCCTCTGAAATCCATCACACAGCCTCGTAACATATTCTCTAAGACTTGGATTACTCGTTCAGACTAGCCGTCCGACTGTGGATGAAAAGCCGTAGTGAAATCCAATTTGGTGCCTAAGGCTTGATGCAGAGCTTTCCAAAATTGAGACGTGAACCTCGGATCCCTATCCGAGATAATTGACATCGGTACTCGGTGTAACCTTACAATCCCTGCCACATATAACCTTGCAAACTTCCGCAATGAATAATCAACTCGTACAGGTAAGAAATGTGCGGACTTTGTCAGCCAATCCACTATCTCCCATATCGAGTCCTTCTTAGTAGGTGTAAGAGGAAGCCCACTAACGAAGTCCCTGGTAATTCTCTCCCACTTCCATTGGGGAATCTGTATTGGCTGAAGCAATCCTGATGGAACTTGATGTTTAGCCTTAACTTGCTGACACGACAAACACTTGCCAACATATTCGGTAACTTCTCGCTTAAGACCTGTCCACCAAAATTGTTCCCTTAGGTCTATGTACATTTTACTACCTCCGGGATGCATAGCATAAGGGCTACTATGCCATTCCCGAAGAATTCTTTGCCTAAGCTCCTCGTCCTCCGGCATACAGACCTTACCCTTAAAACACAATACTCCTTCATCGTTGATACCATAATTTTCCAACTCTCCATTCTGCGCTTATCGTAACTTAACACTTAGATCCTCATCCACCAACTGTCCTTCTTTCACTTCATTCAACTACGTTGGCTTAATTTGTAGCTCTGCCAGCAGACTTCCATCATCAGACAAGCTTAGATGTGCGAACATCGCCTCGAATCCGTCACTACCTTCCACTTAAGGCGTCGACCACTACATTTGCCTTGCACGGTGATATTCTATGGAACAATCGTAGTCCTTCAATAATTCCACCCACCTTCATTGTCTAAGATTCAACTCCTTCGAGTCGTGAGATACTTAAGGCTTTTATGGTGCATGTAGATCACCGACTTTTCTCCATAAAGATAATGCCTCCACACCTTAAGGGCAAAGACCACTGCCGCCTTCCAAGTCGTGCGTGGGGTAGTTAACCTCGTGTGGCCTCGGTTGTCGAGACGATACGCAACTACTTTCCCATCTTGCATTAATACACATCCCAATCACATGTATGGGAGCGTCACAATACACCACAAAATCCTTCCACCTCCTCCGAATCGAGCGGGGCTTGGTTAAGACCCTTTTATGCTTCTCAAAGCTCTCCTGTTGCTTATCGGTCCATCTGAAAGGCACTTCCTTCCTTAACAACTTTGTCGATTAGCGCGACTATCGGCGAGAACCCTTCCACAAAGCGTCTATAATAGCACGCCAATCCTAAGAAACTCGAACTTCCGCCAGAGACTTAGGGGTTTCAATCCAAAAGCGCCTCAATCTTAGTGGATCCACCCTTATTCCTTGACGAGATATCGACATGTCCTAAAACGTAACCTCCTTAAGCCAAAATTCAACTTGCTCAATTTGGCGTGAGCTTCTTCTCCCTCAACACTTGCAACACAACTCGGAGGTGCTCATCGTGTTTTTCCTCTGACTTTGGGTACACCAAGATATCATCTATGAACACAATGACAAACCGGTCTAGATAGGGTTGGAAAATCTAGTTCATCATGTCCATAAACACGGCTGGGGCATTAGTCAAGCTGAACGGCATTACCAAAAACTCATAATGTCCGTACCTTATTCAGAAGGCCGTTTTATAGATATCAGCCTCCTTCAACTTAAGCTGATGATATCCAGACCTCAGATCTACCTTTGAGAAAACTGCGGCCCCTTTAAGCTGATCGAACAAGTCATCTATTCTTGGCAGAGGATACTTGTTCTTGATGGTCATCTTGTTCAACTGACTATAATCTATGCACATGCGCATAGTTTCGTCCTTCTTTTTCACAAACAAGACCGGTGCTCCCCATGGAGACACACTGGGTCGGATAAACCTGATCTAGCAATTCTTGGATTTGAGCCTTGAGCTCAACCAACTCCTTTGGTGCCATTACATGCGGGCACTAGACATAGGAGGCATGCACAGACGACAAGTCGATTCAAACTCCACCTCCCTATCTAGGGGTATTCGGGTAATTCCTCCGGAAGACATCCTCAAACACCCTTACGGTTCTAACTCCACTAACTCCCCTTCTTTCTCATCCAAAGTACTAATGAAAGCCAAAATGCCTTGCATCCTTTTGAACCATCTTATCGACCTTTAAAGCGAAACTACATTCGATAGGTAGTTCCTTCTTTCTCTATCATAACCACTTCCTCATCCTTAGGGTCCTTAATTCCATTCGTTTGGTTGCACAATCCAATACAACCGATGCTCCACTAGCCAATCCATGCCAAGTATAAGATCGAATTCCCCGAAGGGTAATTCCATTAAGCCGGTAAGAAATACCGCTCTTTGAAGTTCCAAAGGTACTCTCTGAAACATCTTATTCACTACTACAATTTGACCTAGTGGGCTTACTATAGTCATCTCCCTACTAGAAAGTTCAGAGGCTATGTCTAGTGTTTCAACTGCACTACATGCAACATAAGAATGGGTCGAGCCCACATCAATTAAAGCAACATAGGGTTTGCCAGATATAAGGAACGTACCGGTTATGACATCCAGTGCGTCTCCATTTTCCCTTCGATGAATCGCGTAAACCAAACCTGGTTGCCCGAACTCCGTGTTACCAACACGTCGGCCCGGTGTTCCTCGTCCTCTACCAGAACCATTACCTCTACCAGCCGAACCACGACCTCACGGTGCCTACTGTCCTCCTCTTCTTGCCTGGTTAGGTCATTGACCTACTGGTCGCCCCCTTCAGTTCTCTTGGGATAATCCTTAATCATGTGGTCCTTGGACCCATACTTGAAGCATCCTCCCGTCTTTTTCCAACACTCACCCAAGTGTTTTTTCCTACACTGATCACAAGTACGATACTGCCCTCTAGCAGCACCTTGCTGACCTCGTGGCCCATCAACTCTAGGCCTCTTTTGCTCATTCCTAGATGGCCTTGATGATCCAAACCTTCTTTTCTGCCTATTTCGATCAGTATTCTACCTTATAGAATCCTTGATACCCTCGACTACCTTAGCCTTCTCTATTAACACGGTAAACTCCCGCTCCTATTGCGGGGCTATCAATAACCTCAGGTCATCCCTTAGTCTGTCTTCAACCAGGACACACTGCTAATGCTCAGTCGACACTATGCTTCGAGCATAACGGTTCAGTCTTTGAAATTCAGCCTCGTACTCAGCTATGGACTTGTTTCCTTGAACCAGTCCTAGAAGAGCCTTTCTTTGGGCATCAATATAATGAGTGCCAACATACTTCTTCTGGTATGCTGCTTTAGCATATTCCCACGTGAGTTCCTCAGCTGCAGCACCATCCCGCACCGTGAGCCACCATTGATATGACTCATCGTGAAGAAGCGACACCAATCCTTTCAGTTTTTCCTCATCAGTTAAGTCGAGCTCATTCATAATCCGCTTAGTCGCCTCCAACCAATACTCAGCGGTACTGGGTGCCACACTTGATATACCACGGAACACCTCAGCTCCATTGGCTCAGAGTCGCTCAGGTACCGACTTTCGAGCTCCCATGCCTCCACCTGCTCCAGCCACCCTTTCTAAAACTTCGCGGCATCGCTGTGACCTTCGCATCATCCGGTATGATCACGATATTCCACATCGGTGGTGGTGGTGGCAGTGGTGGCATTTCATTCTCAGATCCTTAACCCGGTCTAACAGGTTCAGACACGGTCATTCGGCCTCTTCCACGGCCACGCACGTTATGACCACGTCCCCTTGAATTCATACTTTAAACTTAGCATTTATCGATTAAAGAATTTTATGTATTATTTTGTTCCTCTGATTTAACACGATCGGTTTTATGTTTAATAGTTTTAAGAAGTAGTTCTTTCGATTCATACACATACAGGTCTCACATCATTCATTTAGTCACACATGAACTTGCGTTCATTCTGAGAGAAATGTTGTAGTTATCGTTGTTCTTGTTTTCCACTACCCATGGGTATTTCCGTAATTTTGTCCTACAGGGGTATTTTGGTAATTTTCAAATTAGGGTATCTGAAAATGTTGCAAAATGGTGTTTGTTGATGTTTTGCAAAATTAAAATACTTGCCGAAAAAATTTCAAAGGTGAAATGATAATTTTATACACTAGGGGTATTTTTGTAATTTTTCAAGCCAGGGTTTTTCGATAATTTTTTTGCAAAATGTGGTTCCTGGTTACTTTTCAAAACAAGGGGATTTTAAGGGTTTTTAATTTGAGGGTACTTCGTTGATTTTCCTTACTGAGGGTATTTTGGTCATTTGTACAAGGTTAGGTGTAATTTGGTCATTTTGCAAATCAGGGGTAATTTCATAAATTTTCCAAATCAGGGTGTCTTGATATTTTGTAAATTTTTTGGATATTCCTGCAAAATAGGGAAATTTTATTGAAATTAAGGGTAATATGGAAATTTTAGAACCAAGGGCATTTTAGTAATTTTACCACTAGGGGTATTTAGGTAATTTTGTAAATTAAAAATTCTTAGAAAGTTTTTCTTTTTTCCAAAATAATAATTTTCACAATTCAAAAGGGTAGTTTGTTGACTTTTAAAACTAGGGTTTCCATAAAAATGTGGCTAGTCCCTTTCGGGTTTTAATTATTGGGTTTAGCCTGTGGCTGAGTCCTCTTGGTTAGGGTGAACCGAAGCTACGCACTGTAGGATTCGAGTGGAGAGGAGGTGAGTCACACGCTGCTTAAATACCAAGCTCCCACCAAACCAATCCTAGACATCGCACAATGGTTGCCACACCCTAACTCAAATGACTTAACCACGGGTTTGTTTAATTAGGCACTTAAAATTTTATGTAATTGTTGGGGTAACCTAGTCCTAGGGTTCAAGTACTTATCATGCTAATCTACGTTCCATTTCTACCCTCCTACAATTCATATCATAAATCACACAAGGGATAGGGGTACTTACCTGGTGGACTTCGGGCCGGAGACTCAGGTGCCATGCTAGAAAAACTTGCTTACTTCTTAGAAAAATCCAATTTCAAAAGAAAGAAAACGTTTTGGGCCTTAAACCTAAGGCCGAGAGTTTAAAACTGGGCTCTGATACCAAATTGAAACACCCCAAACCTGGCCTACAAGCCCTGACCGGATCTGGCATGTTCCTAGAAAAAACCGTTCGAATCTTGTTTGTAACCTTGCTAAAATTTTTCGTGTTTTTGAAAACAGTTGATTTGGGTTGGGCTCGAATTTTAAAACCCGTGTTGATTATGTGTCAAAGCGTTTAATATTTATACTTAGAAAAATAGACTTTAACCTTGTATTATTAAAATGGAGTCATACTTAGATAATTAAATATGCATGCATAATAGTTCAAACCAAGGCCTTATTACATCAGATCAAAACCCAAATTAAATCCAAAATACTTAAAATATAACAAGTCCAATATGAAATAAATGCCGTCTTGTGCATGGCCATCCTTGAACTTCTACCGACCCGGTCCATCCTTTGAGTGTCACGAAAAATAGTCCCACAAAGGGGTGAGTCAAACGGACTCAATGTGTACAACCATCACAAGTCTCAATTAATTTCAGGCATATCAAATCATAATAACACATATAGATCATGATGCAAACCCGAACCCAAGCCTAAATATCCATCCGCTATACATCACCGTACCAACCATCACACCGTGGGGACTACTAAGTCAACCCTCCATCCTCTACACACCATCGAAGGCAGTCGCTGCAGTCGACGTGCTCATCGCCCTTATAAAATTCGTGGCATAGCCACCAGATAATTATTTTGTGACATAAGTCACCACATTCATATATTGTGACATAAGTCACCACATTCAGATATTGTGGCATAAATCACCACATTCAGATATTGTGACATAAGTCACCACATTCAGAAATTGAGGTATTAACCCACCAATTCACTTTCCCTTCACATATCACCCATATGCCCCATGTCAATCATATCATGCAAAAACATGCTTTATTTCACATTCTTATCACTATTGTCATTTTTATCATACTCATAGTAGGAGCAGGAAAACGTACCTAAGTACTTCGTACCATTATATGGTACTTTGGCTACATCATAACATATTCTTGTACATATTAATTAAAACATAACCGTCAATTAATTAAAGCTTGGTGTGGGGTACACACAGTATACTATCAATTCTTGAAATCCCCAAAACCCGATCTATCGCTTTAGATCTTTAATTCCTATATTAACCAACCCTAACATGTTAGTAAAAGCCATTCGGCTAAAAACCACATCCCGAAGGCTTAATGTAACCAACTTCTTACCTTGCTTGCCGATTTGAGTACTTCTCAAATCCCAAAATTCGTGATCTTGCCCCTAGCTATCGGCCAACACTAGATTACCTAAATAATTAGTTTACGGCTTTTGAATAAACAAGAAATAGATTTGAACTACCAAATTTAGCTTTGGCCGATTAAAATATTCACCTACCTTGTGAATCTAAAATCCAAAAACTTGTCACTTGGCTTATGAAGATCTTTGAAATACCTTAGATCTAAAATCCTATGGTGATCTCCCTAGAAATCGGCTAATATGGAAAATCCCAAAATTCACCTTCCAAGTTTGACCAACAAGATTAGGAGAGATTTGATTTGATTTCAACGATCGGAGAAGAAATAAAGAAAGTAGATTGACATAGGTGATATTCCTTACCAATTAAATCAAATGTCCTTCCTTGAAGTAGAAATTCGGCTCCCAGAGGATAGGGAGTATTCGGCTATGGCCACTAATATGTGAGATTCGGCTTTAACAAGGAAAAGAAAAGAGAAGAAAGGTGTATGGGACTTAGAGAGAATTGGCAATGGCTTAGGAGGAACTTGTTTTCGGCTTTTGAAAAGTTTGCAAAAGAAGAAGAAAGGTGAAGAAATCGGCAATGGTTACTGTGTTTTTCGACTTTTGACAAAATAAAGAGAGAAGGAGAAGAGTGGCTAGAGAATTGGCGGTGGTTTCAAAGAGAAAAGAATAATAGCCTTACTTTTCCTCCTCTTGCAAAATTACTAAACCTAGAGTCCCTTGGCGACCACCTCTTCCTCTCACTATCAAATCCCTTAATTCACTCTTCCTTACCCTTTCCAAAAATAATTCATCACCTATCTCCTACCTTAGCCGAAATTTCTAAGAGAACTAGACTTTATCTCAAACTCCTCCCATAGACTCCTTTTGTCGTCCACTACTGCTCCTTGTTTAGAAAATAAAAGCTTCCATTTAGCTTCCCATGCGACTCGAACCTTGGCCCATTTACCACCTAGTGGCGTCATTCCCAGAGGCCTTAAGTGGCACCTCAAGACCACTTTTCCAAGCTTATTTGTGTGTTTTATTTCCCCATTTATTTTCTTAAGGCCTATCGAGCTTAACTCCCTCTTTTAGACTTAAAATTAAATAATTTCTAAAGCGTTCACCTACTCACTAAGGTTCATAGAACACATTTATACATACAACGACATGCTTTCACATTCAATTAAGTAATTATGTAAGCCATAGTGCAGGATATTACAGTTCTACCCTTAAAATAATTTCATCCTCGAAATTACAGTTGAAACAAGTGAGGGTATTGTTGTCACATTGCTTCTTCTGGCTCGCAAGAAGCTTCCTCTGATCCATGATTTCGCCATAACACTTTGACTAAAGGTACTGACTTCCTCCGTAACACTTTCACATCTCGCTCCAAGATCTGAATCGGCTCCTCTTCGTAGGACAGGTCTGGCCTTATCTCCACCTCTTCAACCGGCACTACATGAGATGGATCCGATCGATAACGACGCAGCATGGAAACATGGAATATGTCGTGCATCTGCTTCAACTCCGGTGGCAACTCCAACTGATATGCCACTGGTCTAATTCGCTTTAAAACCTTATAAGGTCCTATAAACCTTGGACTTAACTTCCCTTTCCGACCAAATCTCATTACCTTTTTCCAAGGCGAAACTTTAAGAAACACTTGATCTACCACATCAAATTCAATCTCCTTCCGTTTGAGATCTGCATACGACTTTTGCCTATCAGACGCCTCCTTTAATCTTGCCCAAATTATCTTAACCTTCTCCTCCAATTCAGGCACAATCTCTGGACCCAAAACTCGACGTTCCCCTAATTCCGTCCAACATGTAGGAGTCGACACTTGAGCCATACTGATTACTTTCATGCGGTGCCATTCGAATACTTGCCTGATAGCTGTTATTGTAGGCAAACTCTGCTAAAGGCAAATATTCCTCCCAACTTCCTCTGAAATCCAACACACATCCTCGTAACATATCCTCTAAGACTTGGATTACTCGTTCAGACTAGCCGTCCGACTGTGGATGAAAAGCCGTAGTGAAATCCAATTTGGTGCCTAAGGCCTGATGTAGAGCTTTCGAAATCGAGGCGTGAACCTTGGATCCCTATCAAGAGATAATTGACATCGGTACTCAGTGTAACCTTACAATCTCGCCACATATAACCTTGCCAACTTCATAGCGAATAATCAAATCGTGCAGTAAGAAATGTGGGACTTTGTCGGTCGATCCACTATCACCCATACCGAGTCCTTCTTAGTAGGCGTGAGGGAAGCCTACTAACGAAGTCCATGGTAATTCTCTCCCACTTCCATTGGGGAATCTGTATTGGCTGAAGCAATCCTGACGGAACTTGGTGTTCTGCCTTAACTTGCTGACACGTCAAACACTTGCCAACATATTCGGTAACTTCTCGCTTAAGACCAGGCCACCAAAACTGTTCCCTAAGGTCTCCATACATTTTACTACCTCTGGGATGTATAGCATAAGGGCTACTATGCGATTCCCGAAGAATTCTTTGCCTAAGATCCTCGTCCTTTGGCATACAGACCTTACCCTTGAAACACAATACTCCTTCATCGTTGATCTCCATTCTGCGCTTGTCGCAACTTAACACTTAGATCCTCATCCACCAACTGTCCTTCTTTCACTTCATTCAACCACGTTGGCTTAATTTGTAGCTCTGCCAGCAGACTTTCATCATTATACAAGCTTAGATGTGCGAACATCGCCCTCAGATCCGTCACTACCTTCAGACTTAAGGCGTCCGCCACTACATTTGCCTTGCCTGGGTGATATTCCATGGAAAAATCGTAGTCCTTCAATAATTCCACCCACCTTCACTGTCTCAGATTCAACTCCTTCTGAGTCAGCAGATACTTAAGGCTTTTGTGGTCTGTGTAGATCACTGACTTTTCTCCATAAAGATAATGCCTCCACACCTTAAGGGAAAAGACCACTGCCGCCAATTCCAAGTCGTGCGTCAGGTAGTTAACCTCGTGTGGCCTCAGTTATCGAGACGCATACGCAACTACTTTCCCCACTTGCGTTAATACGCATCCCAATCCTGTATGGGAAGCGTCACAATACACCATAAAATCCTTCCCTGCCTCCGTGAATCAGAACTTGGGCTTCATCAAGACCCTTTTAAGCTTCTTAAAGCTCTCTTGTTGCTTATCGGTCCATACGAAAGGCACTTCATTCCTTAACAACTTTGTCAGCGGCGTGGCTATCGACGAGAACCCTTCTACAAAGCGTCTATAATAGCCTACCAATTCTAAGAAACTCTGAACTTCCGCCATAGACTTAGGGGGTTTCCAATCCAAAACTGCCTCAATCTTTTGTGGATCCACCCTTATTCCTTGACGAGATACTACATGTCCTAAAATGTAACCTCTTTAAGCCAAAATTTACATTTCTTTGAATTTGGCGTGAGCTTCTTCTCCCTCAACACTTGCAACACAACTCGGAGGTGCTCATCATGTTCTTCCTCTGACTTTGAATACACCAAGATATCGCCTATGAACACAATGACAAACCAGTCTAGATAGGGTTGGAAAATCTGGTTCATCATGTCCATAAACACGGCTCGGGCATTAGTCAAGCCAAATGGCATTACCAAAAACTCATAATGCCCGTACCTTGTTCAGAAGGTTGTCTTATGGATATCAGCCTCCTTCACCTTAAGCTGATGATAACCAGACCTCAGCGGCTCCTTTAAGCTGATCGAACAAGTCATCTATTCTTGGCAGAGGATACTTGTTCTTGATGGTCAGCTTGTTCAACTGACAATAATCTATGCACATGCGCATAGTTCCGTCCTTCTTTTTCACAAACAAGACCGGTGCTCCCCATGGAGACACACTGGGTCGGATAAAGCCATAGTCTAGCAATTCTTGGATTTGAGCCTTGAGCTCAACCAACTCCTTTGGTGCCATTCTGTACGGGGCAATGGACACAGGAGCTATACCCGACAGCAAGTCGATTCCAAACTCCACCTCCCTATCTGGGGGTATTCCGGGTAATTCCTCCAGAAAGACATCCTCAAACTCCCTTACAGTTCTAACTCCACTAACTCCCCCTTCTTTCTCATCCAAAGTACTAATGAAAGCCAAAAACGCCTTGCATCCTTTTCGAACCATCTTATCAGCCTTTAAAGCAGAAACTACATTCGATAGGTAGTTCCTTCTTTCTCCTATCATAACCACTTCCTCATCCTTAGGGGTCTTCAATTCCATTCGTTTGGCTGCACAATCCAATACAGCCCGATGCTCCACTAGCCAATCCATGCCAAGTATAAGATCGAATTCCCCGAAGGGTAATTCCATAAAGTCGACAAGAAATACCACTCCTTGAAGTTCTAAAGGTACTCTCTGAAACATCTTATTCACCACTATAGTTTGACCTAGTGGGCTTACTACAGTCATCTCCCTACTAGAAAGTTCAGAGTCTAAGTCTAGTGTTTCAACTACACTACATGCAACATAAGAATGGGTCGAGCCCACATCAATTAAAGTAACATAGGGATTGCCAGATATAAGGAACGTACCGGTTATGACGTCTGGTGCATCTCCATCTTCCCTTCGACGAACCGCGTAAATCAAACCTGGTTGCCTGGCCTCCGTGTTACCAACACCTCGTCCCAATGTTCCTCGTCCTCTACCAGAACCATTACCTTTGCCAGTCAAACCACGACTTCACGATGGCTGTTGTCCTCCTCTTCCCACCTGGTTAGGTCCTTGACCTACTAGTCGCCCCCCTTCGGTTCTCTCGGGACAATCTTTAATCATGTGGTCCTTGGACCCACACTTGAAACATCCTCAGGTCTTTTTCTAACACTCACTCAAGTGCTTTTTTCCACACTGATCACAAGTACGATACTGCCCTCTAGCAGCAGCTTGTTGACCTCGCGGCCCATCAACTCTAGGCCTCTTTTGCTCATTGCTAGATGGAGTTGATGATCCAAACCCTCTTTTCTGCCTATTTCGATCAGTGTTCTACCTTACAGAATCCTTGATACCCTCGGCTACCTTAGCCTTCTCCACTAACACGGTAAACTCCCGCTCCTATTGCGGGGCTATCAATAACCTCAGGTCATCCCTTAGTCCATCTTCAAACCGGACACACCGCTCATGCTCACTCGACACTATGCCTCGAGCATAACGGCTCAGCCTTAGAAATTCAGCCTCGTACCCAGCTACGTACTTGTTTCCTTGAACCAGTCCTAGAAAAGCCTTTCTTTGGGCATCAATATAATGAGTGCCAACATACTTCTTCTGGTATGCTGCTTTAGCATACTCCCACGTGAGTTCCTCAGCTGTAGCACCATCCCGCACCGTGAGCCACCATTGATATGACTCATCGCGAAGAAGCGACACCAATCCTTTCAATATTTCCTCGTCAGTTAAGTCAAGCTCATCCATAATCCACTCAGTCGCCTCCAACCAATACTCAGTGGTACTGGGTGCCACACCTGATATACCACGGAACACCTCAGCTCTGTTGGCTCAGAGTCGCTCAGGTACCGACTTTCAAGCTCCCATGCCTCCACTTGCTCCAGCCACCTTTTCTAAAACTTCGCGACATCGCTTTGTGACCTTGCATCATCCAGTGCGATCCTAATATTCCACATCGGTAATGGTGGTGGCGGTGGTGGCATTTCATTCTCAGATCCTTGACCCGATCTAACAGGTTCAGACACGGTCATTCGGCCTCTTCCACGGCCACGTATGTTACGATCACGTCCCCTTGAATTCATACTTCCGCTTAGCGTTTATCTGATTAAAGAATTTTATGTATTAGTTTTGTTCCACTGATTTAACACGAACAGTTTTATGTTTAATAGTTTTAAGAAGTAGTTCTTTCGATTCATACACATACAGTCTCACATCATTCATTTAGTCACACACATAAACTTGCGTTCATTACAGAGAAATGTTGTAGTTGTCGTTGTTTGTTGTTTTCCACTACCTAGGGGTATTTCCGTAATTTTGTCCTACAGGGTATTTTGGTAATTTTCAAATTAGGGTATTTGAAAATGTTGCAAAATAGAGATTGTTGATGTTTTGCAAAATTAAAATACTTGCCGGAAAAATTTCAAAGGTGAAATGATAATTTTATACACTAAGGGTATTTTTATAATTTTTCAAGCTAGGGTCTTTTCGGTAATTTTTTTTCGCAAAATGTGGTTCATAGTTACTTTTCAAAACAAGGGTGCTTTTAAGGGTTTTTTATTCGAGGGTACTTCGTTGATTTTCCTTACTGAGGGTATTTTGGTCATTTGTAGAGGTTAGGGGTAATTTGGTCATTTTGCAAATCAGGGGTAATTTCATAAATTTTCCAAATCAGGGTGTCTTGATATTTTGTAAAGTTTTTGGATATTCCTGCAAAATAGGGAAATTTTATTGAAATCAAGGGTAATATGGAAATTTTAGAACCAAGGGCATTTTAGTAATTTTACCACTAGGGCTATTTAGGTAATTTTGTAAATTAAAAATTCATAGAAAGTTTTTTCTTTTTTTTTCCAAAATAATAATTTTCACAAATCAAAAGGGTAGTTTGTTGACTTTTAAAACTAGGGTTTCCATAAAAATGTGGCTAGTCCCTTTCGGGTTTTAATTATTGGGTTTAGCCTGTGGCTGAGTCCTCTTGGTTAGGGTGAACCGAAGCTACACACCAGGTAGGATTCGAGTGGAGAGGAGGTGAGTCACATGGACTACTTAAATACCAAGATCCCACTGAAACCAATCCTAGACATGCGCACAATGGTTGCCACACCCTAGCTCGGCGACTTAACCACAGGTTTGTTTAATTAGGCACTTAAAATTTTATGTAATTGTTGGGGTAACCTAGTCCTAGGGTTCAAGTACTTATCATGCTAATCTACGTTCCATTTCTACCTTCTACAATTCATATCATAAATCACACAAGGGATAGGGTACTTACAGTGGACTTGGTAGGAGACTCAAAGCCATGCCGAATAACTGCTTACTTCTTAGAAAAATCCAATTTCAAAAGACAGAAAATGTTTTGGGCCTTAAACCCAAGGCTTAGAGTTTAAAATTGGGCTCTGATACCAAATTGAAACACCCCAAACCAGGCCCCCAAGCCCTGACGGATCTGGCATGTTCCTAGGAAAAACCATTCGAATCTTGTTTGTAACCTTGCTAAAATTTTTCGTGTTTTTGAAAATAGTTGATTTGGGTTGGGCTCGAATTTTAAAACCCGTGTTGATTATGTGTCAAAACGTTTAATATTTATACCTAGAAAAATAGACTTTAACCTTGTATTATTAAAATCGAGTCATACTTAGATAATTAAATATGCATGCATAATAGTTCAAACCAAGGCCTTATTACATCAGATCAAAACCCAAATTAAATCCAAAATACTTAAAATATAACAAGTCCAAAATGAAATAAAATCCCGAGGCGTGCATGGCCATCACTAAGCTTCTGACCAGTCCATCATTGAGTGACACACGAAAAATAGTCCCACAAAGGGGTGAGTCAAACGGACTCAATGTGTACAACCATCACAAGTCTCAATTAATTTCAGGCATATCAAATCATAATAACACATATAAATCATGACGCAAACCCGAACCCAAGCCTAAATATCCATCCGCTACACATCACCTGTACCAACCATCACACCGTGGGGACTACTAAGTCAACCCTCCATCCACTACACACCATCGAAGGCGATCATTGCGATCGGCGTGCTCATTGCCCTTATAAAATTAGTGGCATAGCCACGGATAATTATTTTGTGACATAAGTCACCACATTCATATATTGTGACATAAGTCACCACATTCGAATATTGTGACATAAGTCACCACATTCGAGATATTGTGACATAAGTCACCACATTCGAGATATTGGGGTATTAAACCAACAATTCACTTCCCTTCACATATCACCCATATGCCCCATGTCAAACATATCATGCAAAAACATGCTTTATTTCACATTCTTATCACTATTGTCATTTTATCATACTCATAGTAGGAGTAGGAAAAGCGTACACAGTACTTCGTACCATTATATGGTACTTTGGCCACATCATAACATATTCTTGTACATATTAATTAAAACATAACCGTCAATTAATTAAAGCTTAGTGTGGGGTACACACAGGTATACTATCAATTCTTGAAATCCGAAAACTCGATCTATCACTTTAAATCTTTAATTCCTATATTCGGCCAACCCTAACATGTTAGTAAAAAGCCATTCGGCTATAAAACCAAATCCCGAAGGCTTAATGTAATCAACTTCTTACCTTGCTTGCCGATTTGAGTACTTCTCAAATCCTAAAATTTCGTGATCTTGCCCCCTAGCAATCGGCCAACACTAGATTACCTAAATAATTAGTTTCTAGCTTTTGAATAAACAACAAATAGATTTGAACTACCAAATATAGCTTTGGCCGATTAAAATATTCACTTACCTTGTGAATCTAAAATCCCGAAAACTTGTCACTTGGCTTATGAAGATGCCGAAATACCTTAGATCTGAAATCCGGATGATCTCCCTAGAAATCGGCTAATATGGAAAATCCCAAATTCACCTTCAAGTTTTGGCCAACAAGATTAGGAGAGATTGGTTCGATTTCAACGATCGGAGAAGAAATAAAGAAAGTAGATTGACATAGGTGATATTCCTTACCAATTTAATCAAATGTCCTTCCTTGAAGTAGAGAAATTCGGCTCCTAGAGGATAGGGGAGTATTTGGCTATGACCACTAATATGTGAGATTCGGCTTTAACAAGGAAAAGAAAAGAGAAGAAAGGTGTATGGGACTTAGAGAGAATCTGCAATGGCTTAGGAGGAACTTGCTTTTGGCTTTTGAAAAGTTTACAAAAAGAAGAAGAGAAAGGTGAAGAAATCGGCAATGGTTACTTGTAATCGGCAATGGTTACTTGTGTTTTCTGGCTTTTGACAAAATAAAGAGAGAAGGAGAAGAGTGGCTAGAGAATTGGTGAGGTTTCAAAGAGAAAAGAATAATAGCCTTACTTTTCCTCCTCTTGCGAAATTACTAAACCTAGAGTCCCTTGGTGACCACCTCTTCCTCTCACTATCAAATCCTTAATTCACTCTTCCTTACCCTTTCCAAAATAATTCATCACCTATCTCCTACCTTAGTGAAATTTCTAGGAGAACTAGACTTCATCTCAAACTCCTCCCATAGACTCCTTTTGCCGTCCACTACTGTTCCTTGTTGCCGAAAATAAAAGCTTCCATTTAGCTTCCCATGCGACTCGAACCTTGGCCCATTTACCCTACTAGTGGCGTCTTTCCCAAAGGCCTTAATTGGAGCCTCCGGTCCACTTTTCCAAGTCCATTTGTGTGTTTTATTTCCCCCATTTATTTTCTTAAGGCCTATCAGGCTTAACTCCCTATTTTAGACTTAAAATTAAATAATTTCTAAAGCGTTCACCTACTCACTAAGGTTCATAGAACACATTTATACATACAACGGCATGCTTTCACATTCAATTAAGCAATTATGCATAAGCCATAGTCTGGGATATTACAGGATAGACCACACGGGCGTGTGACACTGTCGGGTGGCACAAAACGGGTTGCTACACGACCGTTTCACCTATTTAAATCCAATTTTCTTTTTCTTTCTTCTTCCTTCTTCTTTCAAAACTTCCTACCAAACCCTAGTCGCTGCTCCCCTACCTCCGGCCACCATCTTCTCCCCTCTCCTTCTTCCTTTTTCCCTTTTTCCCCAACTCGACACTCTTCCTCCCTTTTCCTTTTCTTTTCTTTACTTTTCCTTTTTTTCTCACATTCTTCCTTATGCCCTCACCATCGCTGCTTCAATTTGCCACTTCCAGGCTCCGACGACCCCCACCCCTTTTTCCTTTTCCTTTTCTCTCTACACCGATGACCGAACCCTCTCCCTCTCCCCTTTCCTTTCTTCTCCCACCTGCTTTTCCCCTAACACACATAAGACCCACGTCAGCTTCCCCCCAGCCCCGACATCCTAAACCTTCACCTCGTCCACCTTTTCGATGTCAACCGCCAGTAGCCCCAACCCCCTAACGCCGGCCACCACTTTGCCTCCTGTTACATTCCCTTTTCCCTTTTTTAGTTTTTTAATTTTTATTTTAATTTTTTAATTATCATTATCATTATTTTATTTCTATTATTAATTTTATTCATGCCATATTCTGCTCTTTTTGTAGTTCATTTACATTTAATTATTTATTTTTTCTTGCGCCTGAATGCTTTGACTAACTGTTTGCTATTAATTTTAGTAATATTCAACATAATTGATTTTATTTTATTTTTTATTTTTATTTATTTTTATTTATTCAATTATTCATTATTAGATTTATTTCTGGTTTTAGTATTCTGATAATTAACTTTATCGTTTCAGAACTATGTTATTTCTTAGTCATGTTAATGAACTTCATTTAGACTAGTTTCCCTTCTTACTAGCATGTCTGTTGGCCAATTTAATTTTTCCTAATCGCTTTCTTGCAAACACCATGACAAATACTCAAGGAAAGACTAAGGTCACCATCCTCACTTCGAAAAAGCAGAAGGGTCCTGGCGCAACCTCCTCCAGTGCCTCGGCTGAAGTTCATCATCCCTACCTTGGATTTTTCGCAGACCCACCGAAGGACCTATTTCAGCTTCTTCAAGTTTGACCCCTAGGTTTGGGCTACTGCATTGACTGGGCCGCGTTGGAGCAGGTCCACCTCGCTGATGAGGTTCGCGCTTCCATCCTCACAACCCCATGGGATCGTTTCTTCAATATCATCGAGCCTACGTATATGGAGCTTACTTTGGAGTTTTGCTCGACATTTCACCTTCAGAGCGTCATGTCAGTCCATGATGAGCCCAGCACCATCATCTTCTTCCTTGGTGGTTTGGTGCGCCACATGAGCATCCCAGAATTCGGTGCGGCTTTGGGACTTTATACAGAAGAATTCATGAGCGCCAAAGACTTTCTTCAGCTGCATTGCCATATTCTTTACTCGCCCTCACGTTGTTGGACTGAGCTCATAGGCGTCTTGACAAACTATGACGCTATTCACTCGAAGGTGACTTCTCTCTCTCCACTTCTCAAGTATCTTCACGCCTTTTTAGCTCATACTTTGACAGGACGGAGAGAGAGCATCGGCGTCGTGAGAACACACGATGCCTACTACTTACTAAGCATAGCCCACGGCCATATTATCGACTTGGCATACTTCATTGCTCTATCTTTTCGCCATCAGTCTGACCGCCACAAGAGGGGCCCCATCTGCTTAGGCCCTTACGTGACTCGCCTAGCTCGACACTTCGGTCTCCTCGACACACCGAAGCAATCTTCTACGCTCACACTTGTTGGCCAGATGTCCCCTCAAGGCATATCGAGCATGCTTCACATGAGGATGATCGAGAGGTGTCGTGGATTCAATCCTTCCCAGTATCGATTGTCTCGTCCTGATGATCAGGATGACCCCGAGGACATCACTGAAGATGTTCCTCTCCCTCACGAGGATCCACCCCACCCTCCATCTCCGAGTCACTGACCTCCTTCTTCTGCTACTACTTTGAATGACATATCCGAGTGACTCACTCACTTTGAACAGCAGTGTTATCAGCGGTTCAAAAGTCTCGAGGCCACTTTACATCAAATCTGTCACCATCTCCATATTTTACCTTTAGCACCACCACCTTGCAACGCGTCTGACAAAGAAGACCTTTGAGGCCATTTATTTTATCTTTATTTTTATTTTTATTTTAAATTTTCTTTTTAGTCTAATTTTCTTTATGTATCGTATCATATTTTCAAAGACTTATCTTTTATATTTCAAACTATATTTTAGTTTTTAAAATTATTCCTAATCGAGTAATCCCTTAACCTGCTTCCACAGTTTTGTTTATTTTCTTAATAGTTGCTCAGAATCATGCACCTTACTTTGTTATATCTATAATTTCGTGTTCACTATTCCACGAATTTCATCCAAAATTCAAGAAGTTTCACTTCTCTCCCTTTCTTATAATATTTTTCTATTGTCATTATCTATTTTGGTGCATTGAGAAAAATGTACATCTTAAGTGCGGGGAGGTTAATTATATCATTATTAGAAAATCCCTAAATTATATCTTGTTCTTAAGTAAATTTTCTCATACTACTATTAGAATGAAATATGTATTGACTTATGATTTTTTTGATATGTTTTGGATTAAGTCATTGGTAATTATGCATTGATGATTTAAACTTTAAGACATTAGAGAATCAAGCATGATAAGTCTACTTTCAGAATTAAAATTTGTTAGGTTGTTTTCCCTAAATTTAAATATTACATTGAAGTTTGAGATTTACAAGATTGACATCAAAAACCATAATTTTTGTGAGATTTTGAGCCTTTAAGAGCATACACTTTTCTTGCTCACTTTATTATTGGTTATGAGTGTGTCAATATTGATTTGTTATTCTAGAACTTGCTTCGATTATGCATGTCGAGACCACACTTTTGATTTGATATACTAAGATGATGAAGGCACTTAGGTTTTAACCCACTTATCCCGAAAAGCCTACCTTCATAATTAAACCCTAGTGAACCCCTTTGAGCCTAATAAATCGTTTCTTAATCTACCCTTAATATTAATCCAAAACTTATTCTTTTTAATTCATTGAGAATTTTTCCTTTTTTATTAACCCTATTTTTTGTTGAGATTTGATTTGGTCAATTGCCTAACTATGTTATTTATTTCAGTTGTTAAATTCTTTCTTATTATTGTTCTTGTTATTTTTTTTTAAAAAAAGGTACATTACTAGTTCTTTATTAATTGAGCTTAAAAGATTGATTTCACATTTTGAGAAGAAACTCGTGCTATTATTGATAAGTTTTCAATTGATGTAATTATTCATTATTAGTTCATTTTTCTAGTTACGTAAATTGTTAATTCGATCTCGATTTTAACCCTCTAATTCAGCCTTTATCCATACTTTTAACCCAAGCCCTATTACAACCCTTTTTAAGACCTTTTGATTTGTATATCATCTCATTTTATAGTGGTGGAGATATGATTTTCAAGCAAGCCTATTGTAATAACTTTTCATGTTTGACTTTTGAGTGCTTAATTTGAACCTTAAACACTTTGAGTGATTTGAGTGAATCTTTAGTGAGGATGTAAATTCTTGTCGGTTTTGAATCAAAGGTAATTATTTAGATAAGGGGAAACACCTATGTTTTCATGCTATAAAAATTTGTGAATTGGATTGTTTTAATCTTTAGGAATCTTTTAGTTAAATTATCAATGTATGAATTATTTGTGAACTATGATAAAACATTATTGATAAGAATTGTGAATTAAGGAAGTTTAATTTTAATTGTGAGTTAAGGATTTTCCTTGAGGACAAGCAAATGCTTAAGAGTGGGGATATTTGATAAACCATAAAAGTAACACATTATAACCCCACGTTTAGCATGGTTTTGGATGTTTATTTATATAATTTGGTGAATTCGATGGTCCTAATCCTTTAAATTTGCATATATATACTTAGGATAGCATAGCGAAGTGAAATGAGCGAAAAACGGGCCAAAATCGGACAAAACAGGCCATCTTAAGGATCTACACGGCCAAGCCAGAACCACACGGGTAAGGCACATGCTTGTATGAAACACACGGACTGGACACACGTCCTTGTGCCTGTCCGTGTCAATCGCGAGCCATGCAAATTTTCACACGGCCTGGACACTTTTACATGGGCTGAGCACACGCCGTGTCCCTGTCGCACCCTACTTCATTTTCATGCGAAAAAAGCCAATTTTTAGGGTTTCTGGTATTCTAAAGTCTATAAATACACACCAGAAGTAGACAAAGAGGGCACGAGAGTAGATCGAAGAAATTACTCGAAGGAAGCTATCGGAATCATCTCGGAAGCGAATTCACTCCAAGATTGAAGATCTCCATCAAGTTCTTTAGAAGTTTTTGGGTTCTTTATGTATTGTTGTTTTCTTAATTCTAAGATGTTTTCCTTTTACATTATGAACTAAAACTCCCTAAACACCTATGGAAGATGAAACCTATGATGAATCTTATTATCTAATTATCTAAATTACACGATAAATACTTGTTCTTGTTCTTAATTATGTGTTTTTAACCCTTGCTTTAATATTTTCAAGATATTAGGTCAAGATTGATGTGCTTATTCAGTGGAGCAAAAGTCCCTGTTTAAGAATAGATCTTACGTAATTAAGCAGAGTCAATTACAACCCTAGAAATAGGATGACATAAATTTGCTAGATTAGAGTCAAATCTAATAAGGGAATCGATAAATTGAGTTGATGCGACAATAAGGGTTTTAATTAGAAAGAGATTTCAATTAATCAACCTAGAGTTAGTTGTTTTTAGTCTTGAAAGAGATATTAACATAATTTGGGGATTTCTACGAATCAAGACAAGTGAATAAATCGGTTAATTCAGAATAAGAATAATAAGCGAAGTCTAGGTGGATTCTTCATTGGGTATTGTCTTTATTCATTGGTTTATTTGATTACTTTCTTCACTCTCTGTTTCGCGTTCATAGTTAATTAGTTAGTTAAATTTTAGATTAAAATAAATCCTCTTAATTATTAGGCTAAATAATAAAAAGATAGTTATTACTAGTAATCTTAGTCCTTGAGGATACGATATTCTGGACTTATCAAAGCTATACTACTGTTTGATAGGTGCGCTTGCCTTTATCGAAATATTAGTTAGTTTTGAGCCCATCAACAAGATTAATGGTAGATGCTTCTACGAATGGTGCAATTTTGTTTAAGTCTTATCATGAGGCTTATGAGATCATCTAAAGGATTGTAAGCAACAACTACCAATGGCCGAAAAATCGAGCAATTTCAAAAATATGTGTAGCTAGAGTGCATGAAGTGGATGCACTGACTTCACTATCTGCTTAGGTATCTTTTATTTCCTCTATGTCAATATGAAGTAGTTTCTTATGTATAGTGTGGGGATGGTCATTCTTTTGAGAATTTCCCTTCAAATCTTGAATTAGTTTGTTACATAAAGAACCAATATCAAAATAGAAGTGGACAAGGACTGCAGTCCAACTTCTACAATTCATCGTGGCGGAACCATCTTAATTTTTCCTAGAGTAATCAAGAAAATGGATTGAACAATAATCAAATGCAACATAGACCCAACCAAACCTAAGGTTTAACCAACAAGCCCCAAAACCACTCCAAGCTGAATCATCAAACAGTTTGGAGAACTTGTTGAAGGCGTACATGGCAAAAAATGATGCCTTGATCCAAAGTCAAGCAGCATCATTGAAGAATCTAGAGAACTAGATGGGTCAATTAGGTTCTGAGCTTCTTAGTTGACCTCAAAGAGCCTTACTGAGCAACATAGAAAATTCGAGAAATTTGGGTAGGAAGCATTGCAAAGTGGTAGAATTACGAAGTGGAAAGATTTTGGAACCTAAAAAGGTTGTGGTTGAAGAAGAGCCTAATGAAAAGAAGGGAAGTCAACCAACAATTGAAGTTTCTACAATAGAAAAATCAAATGCTGAAAACTCTGGTGAGGTAAACCCTAAACTAGTGGATTCTAAAAAACTAACACTCTCTTTTGCAGATTTACCTCATCAAAAAAGTTGTCCATACCAACCTAGAGTTTCATATCCTCAAATACTTTAGCAAAATAAATAGAAACAAGAGGTACAATTCAAGAAGTTCTTGGATTTTCTAAAGCAATTACACATCGACAATCCGTTGGTGGAGGCTTTAGAACAAATGGCCAACTATGTGATGTTTATGAAGGATATCTTATCTAAAAAGAAATGGCTTAGTAAGAATGAGATTTTCACTTTAACGAATGAGTGTAGTTTGTTCTTATAGAACAAGCTACCTCCAAAACTGAAGGATCCTAGAAGCTTTACGATACCTTGCAATATTAGTGAATCATATTGCGGTAAAGCTATGTTTGGCTTAGGAGCAAGCTTCAACTTGATGACCAAACCTATTTTCAAGCTATTGGAAATAGGAGAAGTAAGACCCACTACTGTAACACTTCAACCTGCGGATCGATCATTAGTATATCCCAATGGAAAGATAAAGGATGTTTTGGTAAGAGTCAATAAATTTATTTTTCCTATTCATTTCATTATTTTGGATTTTGAAGCAGATAAGGAAGTTTCGATCATCTTGGGGAGACCTTTCTTACCCACGAGAAGAACGTTGATAGATGTACAAAAAGGAAAACTCATGATGCGAGTTCAAGACGATAAGGAAACATTTAGCCTTCTAAAGATGATAAAATTTCTCGATTTGATGGAAGAATGTTTAGTAATGGAGGAAGTAGAAATCTTAGTTTTTATGAGAAATAATTTTGAAGAAGACCCATTGGAAAACACCTTAGGTTCCAAACCATCCGAAGATGAAAAAGCTAATGAAGGTTTGGCTTTGATGGAAGTCAATCTGAAGAGTTATATTCAACTACTACGGTCTGAACAGCTAGAGTTGGAAGTTTGAGAATTTACACAACCAAAATTGTCAATCGAGGAATTGCCTAAACTCGAACTAAAGGTACTTCCATCTCACTTAAAATATGTTTACCTCGGTAATAGTTCTACTTTGCCTTTGATTATTTCAATGGACCTGACAGAACATCAAGATGAGCAATTGATTATCATCTTAAAGAAATTTAAGAAGGCAATTGGTTGGACCATAGCTGACATACAAGGTATGAGTCCTTCTTTTTGTATGCATAAAATTATTTTAAAGGAAAGTGAAAAAGGTAAGATTGATGGGGAAACGAGACTTAACCCTATCATTAAAGAAGTGGTTAGGAAGGAGATAATTAAGTCGTTAGTTGCGGGAATTATTTACCCCATCTCAGATAGTTCTTGGGTAAGTCCAGTACAATGCATACCAAAGAAATGTGGGATCATGATTGTCGAAAATGAATGTTACGAGTTAATCCGAATGAGAACTATCATCGGTTAGAGAATCTATATTCACTACAGAAAGTTGAACAAAGCCACTCGTAAGGTTCATTTTTCTTTACCTTTTATGGACTAAATGTTAGATCGTCTAGTAGGTAATGAATTTTATTGCTTTTTAAATGGATATTTAGGATACAACCAAATAGTCGTAGCCCTGAAAGACCAACATAAGAATACCTTTCCTTGTTATTATGGTACATTTGCTTTTAGGTAATTGCCTTTCAGCTTATGTAATGCACCTGCCACATTTCAACGATGAATTATGGCAAATTTCACTAATATGGTTGAAAATTATGTTGAGGTTTTCATGGATTATTTCTTTGTTTATGGTAATACTTGCGATATTTGTTTGATTAATTTGGCTAAGGTACTTAAAAGATGCGAAGAGACTAACCTTGTCCTTAACTAGGATAAATGTCATTTTATGGTTAAGGAGGGAATTGTCTTAGGGCACAAAATTTCCAAGAATAAGATCGGAGTGGATAAAGCAAAGGTGGACATAATTGAAAGATTACCACCTCTAGTTAGTGTGAAAAGAGTTAGAAATTTCTTAGACCATACCAATTTTTATCGTAGATTTATTAAAGATTTTTCAAAAATTTTAAAACTTTGTGTATGCTTTTAGAAAAAAGATGTTATGTTTTATTTTAACAAAGCATGTTTAGAAGCTTTTGAAGAATTAAAAAATTAGTTAATTTTAGCCCTAATGATTATCACACCTGATTGGAACTTGCCTTTTGAGTTAATGTGTGATGCAAAAGATTTCGATGTTGGAGCTGTGATGGGTCAAAGAAGAAACAAAGTGTTTCATCCTATCTACTATGCAAACAGAACTTTGACAGGAGCCCAGATCAATTGTACGGTTACTAAAAAAGAATTCTTTGCTATAGTTTTTTCTTTTGACAAGTTCCGTTCATATATTAGAAGTACTGAAGTTACAGTGTTTACTGATCACGTTGCCATTAAGTACTTACTCACGAAGAAATATGCTAAATTGAGGCTAATTCGATGGATAATTTTGCTCCAAGAATTTGACCTTAAGATCCAAGACAGAATATGTATTGAAAATGAAGTAGTTGATCATCTGTCAAGGTTGGAACAAAATAAGGTAACTTCTTCACTTGTTTCAATTAATGAGAATTTTCTTAATAAACATATCTTAGAGGTAAGTCAAATCTATGAAACACCTTGGTTTATTGATTTTGCCAATTATTTAGCATGTGAAATAATTCCTCGAGAAATGACGTACCAACAAAGGAAGAAATTCCTTCATGATAGTCGGTACTATTTCTGGGAGGATCTATTTTTGTTTAAATAATATGCAGATAACATAATCAGGAAGTGTGTAGTCGGAAGTGAGATTTATGAGATTCTGTGCCACTTCCATTCATCTCCAAGTAGGGGACACTTTAGAGGTTCACGTACAATAGCGAAGATTTTACAAGTTGGATTCTTTTGGTCTCCAGTGTTTAAAGATGCGTATGCATATGTGAAAAACTGCGATAGATGCCAAAGAACTGGAAACACATCAAGAAGGAACAAGATGCCCTTGACAAATATTTTAGAGTTAGAACTTTTCGATGTATGGGGCATTAAAATTCTAGGCCCGTTTCCTTCTTCCTATGTGAACAAATATATTTTCGTAGCTGTGGATTATGTATCCAGGTGGGTTGAAGCTGAGGTGTACCCAACTAATGACACTAAGGTAGTCATGCAATTCCTACATAAGCATGTATTTATACAGTTTGGGACTCCTAAAGCTATAATTAGCTATGAAGGATCTCACTTTGTAAATAAGCGGCTTAAGTGGTTGCTTGACAAGTATGATGTGAAGCACAAGATTTCTGATTAACGTTAAAAGTAACATATTTTAACCCCATATTTAGTATACTTTGGATGATTTAGCCCTTGATTTATGTAAAAAGGTACTTTTAATCCTTTCTTTTCATGTTTATACTCAAGAAAGCACCCACGGATGAAAAGAATAAGAAACGGGCTTAAAACGGGCCAATTTGGGCAGTAAAAAAATTGACACGGCCTGACTTCAAGCTACACGGCCGTGCCTTGGCAATTAACTAAGACACAACCATGCCATGATTTACACGGTCATGCCCCAATCGAAAAAATTGAGACACGGCCTAAAAACGATTTACACGGGTGTGTACCATGGCCGTGCCCCTGTCGTGGAGAGAGCAATTCTACTCGAATTTGGATACTTCTAGCCAAAGAAACACTTTCCAAATCTTATTCAAATACCGAGTAAGAAGCAGACTTAAATGAGGACACTTAGGGGCCGAGTAAAGCATTCTAAAGTCTATATAAACACCCTAATTGTATCCTAAAAGGGGGCAGTGAGCTAGGCCAAGGAGCCGAGCCGGAAAGGTCAGAATTGTGGAAATCAATCGAAGAAAGCTAGTGATCAATCTCAAGAAGCCGAAATTCTACTCAAGACGACGGATTTCTCCTTCAATTCATCTAGGGGGTTTTAGGGATTTCTTATGTTTTGTTTTATCTTTTCTCTTAAGATGTTTTCTTTATTCGTTATGAACTAAACCCTTCAGATACCTGAAAGAGATGAAACCTAGATGAATCTTGTTATTGATTTCTAAATTATATGATAAATACTTGGTTTGTTCTTAATTATGCATGCTTAATCCAAATCTGATGTGCTTAGGTGGAGGAGGAATAGACCCTACTTAAGAGTAGATCTAGCATAGTTAAGCGAAGCTGATCGCACGCCTAGAGATAGGGTGACGTGATTTTGCCAAATTAGGGTGAAACCTAATATGGGAGTCCATAGATCGATTTACTGCTATTCTAGGGGGTTATTATAAGAGAACGGGAGTTGCACTATTTATCCTAGGTTAGACGTTATTTGCTACGAGAGAGGGTTTAATATACGTTAGGGAGTCTTACGGATCAAACTAAGGGAAAAAATCGTATGGTTCAGTGTTAAATAACAAATGAAGACTAGGTGGTTTCTTCCTGAAGGTATCGTCGTAATCAATTAAGTTTTCTTCAAGTTATTTCCCAATTCCTTCTTTTTGTCTTTGCATCTTTAGCTTAGTAGTCGTTAAACTAGATTAAATCAACCAATCACTCCATATTTTAGGTTAAATAATAAAAATAAAGTTTGTATTAGTACTTTTAGTTCCTTTGGGTTCGACAATCCGGTCTTGCCTAAGCTATACTACTGTTCGATAGGTACACTTACCTTAAGTCGTTGTCAGAGTTAGTTTCCAGGTTCGATCATTCTCTTTAAAAATTTTAAAGCTCTAATTTCAGTGATCAAGTTTTTGGTGTCGTTGCTGAGGAACTAAAATATTAAGAAAGCTCTATTTTTATTACTTTAGCCATTATTTTTATTTTTATTCCGTAATTTATTTTTTATATTTTTTTACTAATTTTCTTTCTTTCTTTTTCAGTAGGTACCTCTAGTTTATGACTAGAAGGAACCCGAGAGGACCACTACTATACAATAGTGATATCAAAGATACCGCACGTAGGAATCACATAGAAATCAGATGAGCCATAAATTACACAGAGGAAGATCAAGAAGACAGATTCAATCTTACTGAAGGGATGGACGAGAATAACCCACTAGCACCTGATGTGCGAAAAAATAATGCTCCACATACAATGTTTGATTATGCTAAACCGCACTTGACAGGAGCGGAATCGAGTATTGTTAGGCCTACTATAGCCGCTAATAATTTTGAATTAAAGCCTAACACAATACAAATGATTCAACAGTTTGTTCAATTTGATGGTTTGCAGGACGAAAATCCAAACACCCATATAGCTAATTTCTTAGAGTACTGCGATACCTTCAAAATAAATGGCATTTCTGGTGATTCCATACGTCTTCGGTTATTTCCCTTTTCATTAAGGAAAAAAGCCAAACAGTGGTTGTACTTGTTACCACGAGGGTCAATTACTACATGGGACCAAATGACCGAAAATTTTTTATTAAAATATTTTCCACCGGCCAAAACGGCCAAATTACGAAATGATATATCTTCTTTTGTGCAGATGGATTTAGAAATATTATACGACGCATGGGAGAGATACAAGGATCTCTTGAGGAGGTGTGCACACCATGGTCTACCCTTGTGGCTACAAGTCCAAACTTTCTATAACGGTGTAAACCCCTCAACGAGGCAACTAAATGATTCAGCTACCGGTGGAACCCTGAACAACAAAACTCCTGAAGCAGCTTACGAGTTCATTGAAGAGATGTCACTGAATAACTATCAGTGGCAAGTTACAAGAACAAAACTGACAAAATCAGCCGGAGTTTACAACCTCGATACAGTGACCATGCTATCAACACAAGTAGAGATGATGAATAAAAAGCTTGATATTTTGTGTTCTTCACAGGTACATTCAGTCATGCAGTGCAACGCAAGTGGAACTGTGGCGAATCTTAAGTACCCACCCTACCAACCGGAACGCAGAGAGCGAACAGATGAACTATATAGGTAATAATTTCAGATCCAATAATAATCCTTATAGAAACAACTATAATCCAGGTTAGAGGAACCACCAAAATTTTTCATGGGGAGGCCAATGAAATCAAGGAAATCAAAGACAACAACCTCCTCCAAATTTTCAAAATCAGCCATACCCGCAAGAGAAGAAGCCAAACCTCAAAGAGATGCTGACAAAATTCATGGCAAACACAGAAAATCGCTTCCAAGAAACTAAGAAAACAATTAAAAGCAATGAGAGCCAAATCGGGGAACTTACTAAGTCAGTCAAGGTAGCCACTAATGCAGTCAAACAACACGCAATGATAATGTCAGAACGACCGCAAGGACGGCTACCAAGTAACACTAAGATTAACCCGAAAGAACAAATCCAAGCCATCAAAGCTGATGACAATAAAAGAGAAGATAAATCCAACTCAGTACAAGAAAACGAGGGAGACAAAGGTAAGATAAAGATAACACAAGAAAAGCCAATACCGGTAATCAAGGAGTACCAACTTCGCATACCTTATCCCGAAGCAATGAAAAGAGATGATTCAGGGAAATGTTCAGTGAGTTTCTTAAACTCTTAAAGAAATTACATATTAACTTACCTCTTCTTGAAGCTCTTTTTCAGATGCCAGACTCGAGGAAATTTTTAAGATAGCTCTTGACGAACAAACGTAAATTAGACGAAGAGCACCACGTGGAATTGAACGCAGCATGCTCAGCAATGTTATAGAATAGACTACCACGAAAGCTAAAAGATCCAGGGAGTTTTACAATTCCATGTTTAATTGGTAGTTTAGCTATTGATAATGCGTTAGCTGATTTAGGGGCAAGCATAATGTCATGCCTTACACATTATTTAAACGACTAGGTCTAGGGTAGCCCAAACAAACTAGGATGAGTATACAATTAGCTGATAAACTGTTAGAATTCCTAGGGGCATTATCGAAGATGTTCTTGTTAAAATCAATAAATTTTTTTCTCAGTAGAATTTATTGTCTTGGATATGGATGAGGATAATACATTCCTCTTAATTTTAGGAAAACCTTTTCTAGCAACTGCCAAGACTAAAATTGATGTTGCCACAGGAGAACTCATACTTTATGTAGGTGATGAATCAATCAATCTTCAAGCTCTTGACTCGGTCAGGACAACAATCGATGAAGGTAAGAAGGTCAATACAAATGATAAACAAATTGTTCAACCTTTATTACAGGAAACACCGCAAAGACACAACCTTGAGCCAACTCATAGATCCCAAATCGACAAAGAAGAATCGGAACCGCATGCAGTAAAACTAGAGGAACCACCAAAAGAGCTCGTAGGAACATCCAATCACTTTAAAATAGGACACCAGGTACTATTAGAAAAAGCATATCTACACATCATCACAATAGGGCTGAAGGAAAAGGAAGAAACCCTTCGTAAGGTATACAATATCTTCTTACATAGAATAGCCGAGGTAAGTGACCCAACATTCAACACTTTTGAGGTAAACACTTCTCGACTTCAACTTTTTCAAGAAATAGAACTAAGCAAGACGGAAGATATCCGAACCTTTAAACCTCCCTGATTCAAGCATAAGGAAAAGTCCAGATTAAGACTATAAACGAGCACTTCTCGGGAGGCAACCTGAGCACTAACCCTACTTCTTTTTACATGTTGTTTTCTTCTCTTTCTTTTTCCCTTTGTAGCTTAACCAAAAGTGCAGATTTCTAGGATACACGTCCTTACACACAGTCATGTCATTGGCCGTGTGGACCACCGGAATCCCTGTACTGACATAGCGAGGCCGTGCGAATCAAATCCCAACCACTTTTTGACATTACAGATCCAACCACTCCCTCACGGGCACCAGTAAATTAGCACGGCCATGCTCCACAATCGTGTGAAGCCACTAACTTATCAGACACCAGTCAAACATGCCCATGCTACCCAACTGTGCCAACACACTACCTTTTCAGTAGCAGGCGTGGCACCTAAAAAATGGGTGTGGGGGAGCAGACATGCCTAGACACATGGCCGTGCGATGCGGCCATGTAATTTAACACACCCTCGGTCCACGGGCATGGGAACGTGCTAGACTTGAGGCCCTATTTAAAACCCCACAACCCTCCTTCTTCTCCCCTCATTCTTCTTCCTTCTTTTTCTTTCTTTCTTTAAGTGTCCAGACTATTGAGCTACACTAAAATCATGCCGAAGAAGCTTAAGAAGGCAAGCATTGTCTCCTTAAAGGAGGCCCCAACCCATAAGGTCATGTCGGCCACTTCATCCAAACACCAAGCCAAGGGTCTTTTTGACCATTTAAATTTTTCTTTTCCCCTTTATCCTACTTATCTATAATTCTCTTCTGCTTAATATATTTTAAATTCTCTTAGTTTCTTGGTTTTTGGTTCTAAAGGCTACTTGGGAATCATGGACCATAGCCTTAGAGGTCACACCCACCTCACGAACCATCCAACAATAAGGACTCCTTAGTCCATTAGTCTTTTCTTTCAATTTTAGTTTTCTTCTTAGTCTCCTTCTCTTTATGTTCTTTGTCTATAATTATAATATTAGTATATTATTAATATTTCTTTCGATTTCTTGGCTATATCTTTGCAGGCTACCTAAGTTCTTTATCTAGCACAAAGATCATCGGTAGACACCCCACCAGTCTCATAGAAAATGCCACCACTGCCTCCTCCACCTACTTTCTACCACGAACTCTGCCAACTCCGGAATCATCCACAATTCAGGAAGTGTTACTTCTCCCCTTCTCTTTTTATTACATAATTGTTTAACTATCTTTGTACATTGAGGGCAATGTACATCTTAAGTGTGGCGGGGTAAAAGTACTTAACTTTTTCCATTATTCTAAAATCCTGAATTTTAGTCTTGTTCCTAAAAATTTTCTCATATTATCAATTAGGGTAAAATATCTAATGATTTATGATTTTTATTAATATGTTTTGTATTAAGTCATTGATAATTGTGCATTGATGATTTAAACTTTAAGATACTAGAGAATCAAGCATGATAAGTCTATTTTTCAAGAATAAAAAACAAAATTTAGGTTGTTGAAATGAATTTGAATATTACATTGAAGTTTGAAATTTATAGGGATTGATGTCAAATACCCATAATTTGTGTGAGATTTTGAGCCTTATACAGCATATATTCTTTTTCATGCTCACATTATTAATTATGAGTGTGTCAACACTAAATTGTTATTCTAGAACTTGCCTTGATTATACATGTTGAGACCACATTAATGATTTGATATATTGAGATGATAAAGCCACCTAGGTTTTAACCCATTCACTCCACTAAAAAGCTTACCTACATAATTAACCCCTAGTGAACCCCGTTGATCTTCACAACCCTTTTTATTGAATTACCCGGTTAATATTAACCCAAAACCCTTTGTATTTGTTATCACCATTCTTTTTTACTACCCTTCTATTGAGAATTGAATTGATCAGTTATCGAATTAGTTTATTTTAGTTGATAAAGTTCTTTCTTTATTATGTAGTTTGCTCTTAAGAAAATCGAATTATATTCAGTATTAGTAGTATAGAAAGTGAGCTTGTGCATTTAAATTTCAATTATCAAAGAAAAAGCTTGTATTATTATTAGTTTAAAGTTTCAATTGATGTAATCATTTATTTTCTAGTTCATTATTTTTAGTTAGGTAATTTGTCAATTCGATCTCGATTTTAACCTTCTAATTCAGCCTTTATCCACACCTTTAACCTAAGCCCTCTTACAACCCTATCAAAGACCTTTTGATTTGTGTATCATCTCATATTACAGTGGTAGAGATTTGATTTTCAGGCAAGCCTATGGGATTAACTTTTCAGGTTCGACTTATGAGTGTTTTCTCTTGAACCTTAAATACTTCGAGTGCTTCGAGTGAATCTTTAGTGAGGATGTCAATCCTTATCGGTTTTGAATTAAAGGTAATTATTTAGTAAGGGGAGACGCCTATGTTTTTATGCTACAAATTTATGACTTAGAATTGTTTGAATCTTTAGGAGTTTTTGAGCTAAATTATCCATGTATAAATTATCTATGAATTATGATGAGGCATTACTGATAGGAATTATGAATTGTGGAAAGTTCATTTTAATTGTAAGTTGAGAATTTTGCTTGAGAACAAGCAAAAGCTTAAATGTGGGGGTATTTGATAAACCGTAAAAGTAACACATTTTAACCCCATATATAGTATGCTTTTGGATGATTTAGCCCTTGATTTATGTAAAAAGGTGCTTTTATTCCTTTCTTTTCATGTTTATACTCAAGAAAGCACCCACAGACGAAAAGAACAAGAAACGGGCTTAAAATGGGCCAATTTGGGCCGTAAAGGAAATCGACACGGCCTGGACTTCAAGCCACACGGTCGTGCCTTGACAATTAACTAAGACACGGCCCTGCCACGATTTACACGGCCGTGCCCCAATTGACAGAATTGAGACACGGCCTAAAAATGATTTACATGGGCGTATACCATGGCCGTGACCCTACCACGGGAGAGAGTAATTCCACTCAGATTTGGATACTCCGAGCCAAAGAAACACTTTCCAAACTTATTCAAATACCGTGTAAGAAGCAAACTTAAATGAGGACACTTAGGGGCCAAGTAAAGCATTCTAAAGTCTATATAAAAACCCTAAGTGTATCCTGAAAGGGGGAGGTGAGCTAGGCCAAGGAGCCGAGCTGTGAAAGGTCAGAATTATGGAAATCACTCGAAGATAGCCAGTGGATCCATCTTAAGAAGTCAGAATTCTACTCAAGACGGCTGATTTCTCCTTCAATTCCTCTAGGGGGTTTTAAGGATTTCTTATGTTTTGTTTTATCTTTTCTCTTGAGATGTTTTCTTTATTCGTTATGAACTAAACCTTTCAGATACCTGAAGTAGATGAAACCTAGATGAATCTTGTTATTGATTTCTGAATTATATGTTAAATACTTAGTTTGATCTTAATTATGCATGCTTAATCCAAATCTTATGCGCTTAGGTGGAGGAGGAAGAGACCCTGCTTAAGAGTAAATCAAGCATAGTTAAGCGGAGTTGATCGCACACCTAGAGATAGGGTGACGAGATTTTGCCGGATTAGGGTGAAACCTAATATGGCAGTCCATAGATCAATTTATTGTTATTCTAGGGGGTTATTATAAGAGAACGAGAGTTCCATGAATTAACCTAGGGTTAGACGTTATTCGCTTCGAGAGAGAGTTTAATATACATTAGGGAGTCTTACGGATCAAACTAAGTTAATAAATCATATGGTTCAATGTTAAATAACAAGTGAAGTCTAGATGGATTCTTCCTGAAGGTATCATCACAATCAATTAATTTTTCTTCAAGTTATTTCCCAATTTGTTCTTTTTGTCTTTGCGTCTTTGGCTTAGTAGTCGTTAAACTAGATTAAATTAACCAATCACTCCATATTTTAGGCTAAATAATAAAAATAAAGTTAGTATTAGTACTTTTAGTTCCTTTGGGTTCGACAATCTAGTTTTGCCTAAGATATACTACTGTTCGATAGGTACACTTGCCTTAAGTCATTTTCAGAGTTAGTTTCCAGGTTCGATCATTCTCTTTAAAAATTTTAAAGCTCTGATTTCCACGATCAATTTCTCCTTCCTATCACCCACAATTGAATGGGCAAGTTGAAAGGGTAAATCGAGAAATCAAAGGTATTCTTGAAATAGTAGTGTACCCTAATAGAAAAGATTGGCCTCAAAGGCTTGATGATGCACTATGGGCCTTTCGAACTGCTTTTAAGACACTGTTAGGATTGACTCCCTATTGGTTAGTTCTTGGAAAGGCATGTTATTTGCCGCTTGAATTGGGGAATAAAGCTCATTGGACATCGAAGTAATTAAATTTTAACCTAAAGAAAGCCTGTGAAAGAAGGATGTTACAACTCGAGGAGTTGGAGCAGTTGAGGTTATTTTCATACGAGAATGCCAAGATGTGTAAAGAAAAATATAAGAAATGGCATGACAGTCGCATTCAACCTTGTGAGTTCAAAGAAGGTCAGAAAGTGTTGTTTAGTTCAAGGCTAAGGTTGTTTCCAGGAATCTCAATCTTGATGGAAAGGACCTTATACCATTCACAAAGTTTATACATATGAAGCTATAGAATTGTATGACAACCATGGAGGTACATTTAAAGTTAATAGTCAACGTCTCGAGCACAATTGGGATGGTGAAGTTGAGCGAATTAAAGCATTGTTCAAATTATTAGACCCTTAAATTTTCATGATTTTACTTTTTAATAAAAAGTTAGAAATCATTTTCTTAAATTAGTACATTTAATTAATTATGTTTAAGGATATTAGAACTTAAGCGAGAAAGTTGTGACCCCTTCAACTTGTCTTGGGAATTAATTTAATGTATTTTTTAAAAAGAAAATTTCTAATTAATTTTTATTTTTATTATTATTTTCTATTTTTATCTTTGATTTAATTTGGTTATGTTTAATAAGGGATTCAAATTGGCCAAAGTACTAATCAGTTTAATTATTTTTAAGGAGTCTAGTTTGTAAATACAGTTGGGTTTAAGGCCTAAACAACAAAGACGATAATTTACCCATTGTTGCCATCCATAGGGTTCCCCAAAACCCTAATTTTTCCACCACTTTTTCCTCCATCAATACTTGCCGCCCTAGTCACTAAAATTTTGCTACAAAATTGCCCTAATTCATCACTATATAAACCCCTCTCTACCTTCATAATTTTCACAACCCTCAAGCTATTTGACATTCATTCTTTTCCCTTTTAGCCGTCGGCCTAAATCCCAAAATTTCTCCCCTAAACTTCTTCCTTGTCGCAAGCCCCTAGTATTACTGCCACATGACTTTTGCCGGAGCAGGCCCTTCGCCATCACAACCTATCGCCATAGCAAGCTTTGTGCCACCGCAAGCTCATCACTGCCACAAATTGATTGCTGCAGCAACACCTTGCTCTCATCCTTTCCCAATTATTTTTTTTTCAATTCTTTTACCGAAATCTTGCTTAATTTTATGGAAAATTGTCCACATCTCGCAAAAGAACTAGATCTTCTAAGACCTTTGCAAAAAATCCCATTGTGATTCAAGATGAAGAAGAGAAAGAAAGGTTTGATAACTTCCCATAATTGGTAACTTCACTTTGTTTAAGGACCCAAGTTAAGACAAAAGCAAACCTAAAGGGCCCATATATTCAAGGTTGTATCATAGCCCATGATCTTTAAATATTAGTGGAGAATGTCTATGAACTAAACCCAATTGAACCAAGTGAGCTGACAGAAGTAGACATCAATGAGTCATCGAACAAGTCTAAAACTGAAGCTAACTTAGTTACTGAAATGGAATAGGTAGAATCGGAGGAAGAACTGAATGAGACTAAACTGATAAAGGAATTGGAAACTTCTAAACCAAGAGATAAGCCAAATGTTGATGTACTGGTTGAACCAAGTATTGATCCTCAGTTAACTATTCCAATGCCCACTTCTTCAAACACTATGAAGGAATAGGAATTGTCAACTATGATGGATATGATGAAATTTATGCATAACACACAACAAGCTTATTGGAAATATACAAAAGTTAGGGATGATTCCGTCAGACATATGTTTAAAAGAATCTCTCACTATTTTGTTCCTGAGTTCCCAGATTATATATTCGATTCATGGAAGGAAGACAATAAAGAAAGCGAAGATGAATTATCAAATAAGGAAGACGAGGAGGATAAGTTAAATAAATAAAAAAGGGGGGATTTCCTATCATTAGTTTTTATTTCTTTTTAGGTGTTTCTTTTTATTTCCTAGTTAGTATTTTGCTTCCACATAATAAATTAGCACGCATGAATAAAATAAAATCAATGCCTCTCAATAGAAAAAAATAAAGTGATGTGGTAATGCGAATGAGCATGTCTAGGATTGGATTGTCAGAAAGACTTGGTACTTAAGCAGTCTTTATGATGCACCTCTCTTTTCTTGTAACCCTACCTAGTGTTCAATTTTCAATCATTACTTTTGATTGCTGCAAAACAGTCTAGTTTTAATATTTACAAAAGAGTGATTGAACACAGAGATCGATCATGACAACGATAGAGGCAAGCGCACCTATCGAGCAAATAGTATAGCTCGAGCAAGAATATCTTATCGAACCCAAGGAACCTAAAAGTACTACTACTCACTTTCTTCCTATTATTTAGCCTTAAATATGGAGTGATTAATTAACTTATCTATAATTAATGAAATACTTAAACTAAATGCAAACACAAAAGAATAAATTGGGAAAAGACTTTGGAAAACTCAGTTGATAAAGATGATACCTTCGGGAAGAATCCACCTATAACTTAACTTATTATCTGACTTTTAATTCATATGATTTCTTTTACTTAGCTTGATCCGTGAGACTCCTTAACCTATATTAAACCTTCTCTCAAAGCGAATAACGTCTAACCTTAGGCTAATTAGTGGAACTCTCGTTCTCTTATAATAGCCCCCTAAGGAAGCAGTAAATCGATCAATGGACTACCATATTAGGTTTCACCCTAATTCGATAAAATTTCATAACCCTATTTCTAGGCACCCGATCAACTCTGCTTAATTATGCTAGATCTACTCTTAGGCAGGGCATATTCCTCCTCTAGCTAAGCACATCAGATTAAATTAATCCACATAATTAAGAACAAACTAAGTATTTATCATATAAACCAATAAATCAAATAACAAAATCCATCATAGGTTTCATCCCCTTCAGGTATCTGAAGGATCTAGTTCATAATAAAATAAGAAAACATCTCAAGAGAAAAGTAAAACAAAACATAAGAAATCCCTAAAACCCCCAGAAGAAATTGAAGGAGAGATCCTCCGTCTTGAGTAGAATTCTGACTCTTTGAGATGGATTAACTGGCTATCTTCGAGTAATTCCCTAAACGAGTAAAGCTCTGGCAGAAAACTCTGTTAAAACCTCATGCCCTGTTTTAGCTTCTGCCGAACTCCCCCTTCCAAGTTGCCTTCTAAGGTGTTTATATAGACTTTTTGATGCCTTACTTGGCCCATAAGTATCCTAATTTAAGTCTAATTCCTAATGGGGTGTTTGATTAGGCTTTAGAATATGTTTCTTTGCCTCCAAGTATCCTTTCCCGAATGAAATTGCTCTTTCCTACGGTAGGGGCACGGTCAAGGCACGCCCATGTAAGTCGTGGTCCAACCCGTGTCTTGATTCTGTTGATTGAGGCATGGCCATGGCATGCCCATTCTAGTCGAGGTTCAGGCTGTGCTTTGGGTCTGCCAATTGGGGCACGGACGTGTACATCGGGGTCAAGCCGTGTTAGGCTTTTTGTCAATGAGGCACAGTCGTGTAAATCAAGGTGTGACCGTGTGCAATCTAAATATTGGGGCACAGTCGTGTGGCATGAAGTCCAGGCCGTGTCGACTTCTTGGGTTGCCCACTTTGGTCCGTTTTAAACCCGTTTTGCGTCTTTTTTATCCTTGGGTGCTTTCCTGAGTATAAGACATGAAAAGAAAGGATTAAGAGCACCTTGTTACATAAATTAAGGATAAATTCATCCAAAAGCATACTAAATGTGGGATTAAAATATGTTACTTTTACGGTTTATCAAATACCCCCACACTTAAGCTTTTGCTTGTCCTCAAGCAAAATTC
This sequence comes from Gossypium rotundifolium, assembly GCA_025506655.1. NCBI lineage: Eukaryota > Viridiplantae > Streptophyta > Magnoliopsida > Malvales > Malvaceae > Gossypium > Gossypium rotundifolium. The sequence continues at coordinate 151,205,873 of CP106724.1, forward strand.
TCAACTTACAATTAAAATGAACTTTCCAAAATTCATAATTCCCATTGACAATGCCTCATCATAATTCATAGATAATTCATACATGGATCATTTAGCTCGAAGTGCCCTAAAGATTCAAACGAGATAAGTCATGATCTTGTAGCACGAAAACATAGGTGTCTCCCCTTATTTAAATAATTACCTTTAATTCAAAACCGACAAGGATTGACATCCTCACTAAAGATTCACTCAAAGCACTCAATGTGTTTAAGGATCAAGAAAAAGCGCTCAAAAGTCGAACCTGAAAAGCTAATTCCATAGGCTTGCCTGAAAATCAAATCTCTACCACTATATATGAGATGATAAATAGATCAAAAGGTCTTTATTAGGGTTGTAATGGGGCTTGGGTTAAAAGGTGTGGATAAAGGCTGAATTAGAGAGTTAAAATCGAGATTGAATTGACTAATTACCTAATACAAAAATGAACTAAATATGAATATTTACATCGAATGAAAAGTAATAATACCACTATTGATAATTACTCTATAATAAAGAGTATTTTCTTTACTTTAAAATTTGATAATACTTTAATACGATATTTTTTTCAACAATTGGAGTTTAATTGCTCTAAGCTCTTTTATTGAATAAACATGGATTTTTTTAAGAACAAACTAAAATATTACATCCTAAATGATAAATGTAACTCTTGAATGATATAATTCGGTAATTTAATCAAATCAAACCTCGATTAAAGGGTAGTCAAAAGAATGGTGATAACAAATACAAAGGGATTTTGGGTTAATATTAGTGGGTGAGTCAATAAAAAGGTTATTAGGATTCAGCGGGGTTCACTAGGGGTTAATTTGTGAAGGTATGCTTTTTAGCGGAGTGAATCGGGTTAAAGCCTAGGTGCCTTTATCATCTCAGTATATCAAATCATTAATGTGGTCTCGACATGTATAAACGAGGCAAGTTCTAGAATAACAGTTCAATGTTGACACACTCATAATTAATAAAGCGAGCACAAAAAAGAATATATATGCTCTACAAGGCTCAAAATCTTACAAAAATTATGGGTGTTTTGACATTAATCCCTATAAATTTCAAATTTCAAGGTAATACTTAAATTCAGTTTGACGACCTATCAATTTTAATTTTTGAAAAATAGACTTATCATGCTTGATTATCTAGTATTCTTCAAATTTAATCATCAATGCACAATTAACTATGATTTATTCTAAAACATATCAATAAAAATCATAAATCATAGAAATTTCATCCTAATTAATAGTATGAGAAACTTTACTTTAGAACAAGGCATAATTCAGGGATTTTCAAATAATACTATAGTTAACCCCCCACACTTAAGATGTACATTGCCCTCAATGTACAAAGATATATTATAGCAAAATAATCATATAATCATAAGATGGGGAGAGAAGTGAACTTCCTGAATTTTGGATAAAGTCAATGAAAAGAAACCGAATAGGTTTGGAGGTGAACATGGGGAAGTGTCTCGAGCCATTTGAAATTGAATCCTCGAAGTAACCATCCTAATTTTATTGAATCCTAAGCTAAATCTAAATATCGTAAAGAATAAGGGAAAGAAAATAAAATAAAGAAAGAAGGAAAAAATAATAATAATGAAATAAAATTAAAATAAAGATAAAAATAAATAATGGAAAATGAAAGATAACTAGAAAAGGGGGAATGAGGTTTAAATAGAGATGTAGCCCGTGTGTAGGGATTTTATTTTGGGCACGTCCAGGGTGTTCGGGCACGGCCGTGGATGTAGTGGAATGCTCGTGTCTTTCTTCACACGGTCATTCAATACGGGCGTGCTCCTCTCGTGTTCGATAAGTCAAAATGTTGGCACAGTTGGAAGGCCCGACCGTGTTGAGCCCGTGCTTAACAAGTCAGTAACCTTGCACAGGGCGTTGGCACGGGCGTGGACTATTATCGCTACCCGTGTTTGGGAAAAGAAGTCGTGCACGATTTCTAGCATGCCCATGATTCATCCCCTGGCTTTTACACAGCCATGGGCATGCCCGTGTGTAGGGCCATGTGGACTAGAAATCCGCCCTTTGGTTAGTTTATGGTTAGGTGCTAAAAGGAAAAATAAGAAAAAAATAAAATAAAATAATAAAAAATGTAAAAATGGGGTTAGTGCTCGGGTTGCCTCCCGAGAAGCACTCGTTTATAGTCTTAAGCTAGACTTTACCTGTCATTGGTATGGTCATGGTGGTTTGAGGAGGTGAAAATCCTTTCTCATGCGATCACTTCGGTTATGGATATATAATTTAAGTCGAGTAATGTTTACCTCAAAAGTGTTGAATTTGGGATTACTTACCTCGACTATGCCGTATAGGAAGACATTAAGTACCTCAAAAGTGATTTTTTCGTTTGCCTTGAGGTTTGAATTGGTGATTCAAGGGTCTTCCAACAATACTGGATCCTCTATTTTGATGTGATTTGTTGTTCCTATCAGCTCGTTTGAGGTCTCCTTTGGTTTTATTTCGCGTGGTTTTGATTCTTCTTTAAATTGTATTTCTTGCTCTTCTGATTTCTCAACCTTAAGGCTTTGTTCCTCGTATAATTCTCTTTTGCTGGTACGAGGTTTAAGATGTAGCTCAGCTGGGTGATTTCGTGATGATTCTTGTAAAGAAGGTTGAACCAAATGGTTATCAATAAAATTAACGTTCGTACCTTTATTACTCGATGTCCTAGCTGAGTCAAGAGCTTGAAGAGTGATTGTTTCGTCATCTACACGAAGTGTGAGTTCACCGATTTCTTCCTCTGCGTGGTCTTTCTTTATTGCATTGGGATATGGCACATGAGGTTGGTACTCTATAATTACCGATTTTGGTAAATCATGGTACACCTTAACCTTACCTTTGCTTACCACAAGTTCTTCCCTTGGGTTTGGTTCGCCTAACCCTTCACTATCATAAATGGCTTGATTTTGCTCTCTTGGGTTAGTTTTGGTATTGCTTGGCAAGCTTCCTTGTGGTAGTTCTGATATCAGCTTAGCAAGTTGTCCAACTAACTTAGTAAGTTCCCCAACTTGGTTCTCGATCCATTTGTTTGATGCTTGTTGATTCTTAAGGGTGGTCTTAGTGTCTTGGAGATGGGTGTCTGTGGCTGCCATGAATTTTGTCAGCATCTCCTCAAGGTGTGACTCCTCTTCCTACTGGTGAGATGATTGTTGAAAGTTTGGAGGAGGTTTCGGTCCTTGGCTATTTTGATCATCCCACGAGAAATTGGGGTGGTAACTCCAACCCACGTTATAAGTGTCATTATACAAATTATTTTGTGGTCTAGAATAGTTACATGTATAGTGAGCTTGCTAGTTTTCCATGCCATATCCGTAGGGTGGGTACTCAAGATTCGCCACGCCTCCTAGATTTAAATCATATTGTATTTCTGAATGTACCTGCGAGGGACTATACCAATCATCAATCTTTTTATTCATTGTCTATAACTGATTAGATAACCTGGTGACCACGTCAAGGTTGAAAACACTGGTTGCTTTAGTAGGAATTGCCCCCATGCCTTGCCATTGATAATTATTCAATGCCATCTTTTCCATAGACTAAAATTTTCTGCCAAAAGCAAAATAGAGGAAAAAAATTAGCAAAGTAAAAAGAAATAATAAAAAGAATAATATAATAATAAATTGCAAAAAAAAATTTGGCTAAAGTAATAGAAATAGAGTTTTCTTAATATTTTACTGTTCCCCAGCAACGGCGCCAAAAACTTGATCGCTGCAAAATAGTCTAGTTTTAATATTTATAAAAGAGTGATCGAACCTGTAGACTGACTGGGACAACGATAGAGGCAAGCGCACCTATCGAATAGTAGTATAGCTTAGGCAAGAATATCTTATCGAACCCAAGGAACCTAAAAGTACTACTACTCACTTTCTTCCTATTATTTAGCCTTAAATATGGAGTGATTAATTAACTTATCTAAAACTAATGAAATACTTAAACTAAATGCAAACACAAAAGAATAAACTGGGAAAAGACTTTGGAAAACTCAGTTGATAAAGATGTTACCTTCGGGAAGAATCCACCTATGACTTCACTTATTTTCTAACTTTCAATTCATATGATTTCTTTTACTTAGCTTGATCTGTGAGACTCCCTAACCTATATTAAACCTTCTCTCGAAGCGAATAACGTTTAACCTTAGGTTCATTAGTGGAACTCTCGTTCTCTTATAATAACCCCCTAAGGAAGTAGTAAATCGATCAATGGACTCCCATATTAGGTTTCACCCTAATCTGGAAAAATCTCATAACCCTATCTCTAGGCGCCCGATCAACTCCGCTTAATTATGCTAGATCTACTCTTAGGAAGGGTCTATTCCTCCTCCACCTAAGCACATCATATTAAATTAAGCCACATAATTAAGAACAAACTAATTATTTATCATATAAATCAATAGATCAAATAACAAAATCCATCATAGGTTTCATCCCCTTCAGGTATCTAAAGGATCTAGTTCATAATAAAATAAGAAAACATCTCAAGAGAAAAGATAAAACAAAACATAAAAAATCCATAAAACCCCTTGAAGGAATTGAAGGAGAGATCCTCCGTCTTGAGTAGAATTCGACTCTTGAGATGGATCAACTGGCTATCTTGAGTAATTCCCTAAGCGAGTAAAGCTCGCGAAAAACTCGCTAAAACCTTATGCCTGCTTCGACCTGCCAACTCCCCTTCCAAGTTGCCTCCTAAGGTGTTTATATAGACTTTGTGATGCCTTACTTGACCCCTAAGTATCCTAATTTAAGTCTAATTCCTAATGGGGTGTTTGAGTAGGCTTTAGAATGTGTTTCTTTGCCTCCAAGTATCCTTTCCCGAATGAAATTACTCTTTTCTGCGGCAGGGGCACGGTCAAGGCACGCCCGTGTAAGTCATGGTCCAAACCGTGTCTTGATTCTATTGATTGAGGCACGGCCGTGGCACGCCTGTGCTAGTCGAGGTTCAGGCCGTGCTTTGGGTCTGCTAATTGGGGCATGACCGTGTACATCAGGGTCAGGACGTGTTGGGCTTTTTGTCGACGAGGCACGGTCATGTAAATCAGGGTGTGATCATGTGCAATCTAAATATTGGGGCACGGCCGTGTGGCATGAAGTCTAGGCCGTGCCGACTTCTTGGGTTGGCCCACTTTGGTCCGTTTTAAACCCATTCTGCGTCCTTTTTATCCTTGGGTGCTTTTCTGAGTATAAGACATGAAAAGAAAGGATTAAGAGCACCTTTTTACATAAATTAAGGATAAATTCATCCAAAAGTATACTAAATATGGGATTAAAATATGTTACTTTTACGGTTTATCAACTTTGTTTTCACAATGATGACATTGCTTTGTTTTCGCAATGAGGACATTGCTTCTTTTTAAGGAGGTAAGGCATTTCGCATGAATATTTAATAAGGTATTTCGCATAAATTTTGAGGTATGTTTCAATCTTCTTACGTAAGTATGCTGAAATAAATGAATATTCAGAAAGAATTTTTGTTCATAAGAATGTTCAAATGCAAGCATGATTTTATATTTTATCTAAGTTATTCGTATGTTATCTTGAGTGATTGAATGCTTGTATTGTGACACCCCTAACTTGCATCCGTCACCAAAACAGAGTTACGGAGCATTACCGGAGTTTATAGAATTTTTACAGATAAATCATGTCAATCACTGTTCATTTTTCGAGACTATTCATAAAGTCCCTTAACTGGACCTTTGAGGCCCAAAACGAGTATTAGAATCGAATCGGGACTAAATCAGGAACACAGAGAATTTTTTGCAAAATTCTAAAATTTTCCAAGATGCAGGGGTCACATGCCCGTGTGGTCCAATGGACACGCCTGTGTGACCCTAGGACACGCCCGTGCTATAGGCCGTGTTCGAAACTAGGTAGCTCTCTTACTTGTGCCACACGGCCAGCCACACGCCTTTGAGCTAGGTCATGTGGTTAATTTTATTTTTTCAAATTTAGGAGTAGGTTTCAAACGGGCAAGACACACGCCCGTGTTCTAGGCCGTGTAGCTGGGAACACGAAAATATAAACACTTTTTCATGCCCTTTTAAACTCAAATTCATGTAGTTTCGGTGAAATTATTGTTGAAAAATATATAATTATTATAAAATAATTATTTTGTACTTCAATTATTAACATAATGGATTTTAATTAATTTTATAATAAATTTTGATTAATTTTGATCATTTTCGACAAATTCGCACAAAGGGCGAAAATTGGCTCGACAGACACTGCTAGAAGTGTAAAACCGAGAAGTTATTTTTGAAGCATCGAGACGAAAGAATTTTTTTGCTAAATACGGTCCAAATTATGTGTATTAATTCATAATATAGTTAATTTTAATTTTAATCCTAATTAATTTGGGTTAAATAAATTATTATTAATTAATTATAAAAAAATGGCCCAGTTGAGCTCAACCAAGAAAACCGAGCCAACCAAGCTATGGACAGCCCAAAACCGTCCAGCATGCTAACCCAATCAACTTGCTTGGCTGATTAATTGGCTTGCAAAAAGACCCTTGAAGACTTCGTCAAACTTCAAAAAAAAACCCTCCTCTTTTAGTGCCTTTCTAGATTTGCCCCAGCCTTAATATAGCACGTTTGAAAGCTTCAAACTTGCCACATGTGTGGCTGGCCAAGGGAGGGCTCTTTTGCTGCTGATTATGGCTATTTTTAGCAGCCTTCTCACCCTATAAAAACCCCCTTGGCTGCTCATTTCAACACACCTCAATTTTCTCATCTCTTCTCTTCTCTCTCAATTTTCTCTCTTTATTTCGCATCCATTTTTCTTTATTCTCTTGCCGATTTCACCTTTTGAAAAAGAGTCATTCATCCATCATTTGGAGTAACATTAAAGTGTTCATAGTAGCCTCGATTCGACAAGAACAAGCGAAGAAGGAAGAGTGGAGCAAACCAGTCAAGCCACGGAGAAACACCGGATTTGATTCTTGTTCACTATCCTTTTAATTTTTGTTGTTGTTATGATGAGCATATCTATGAATATTTTTGATGTTGAAATGTTTAAATTAATTTATATGGCTTAAATTTAATTTGTGTTAGGTTGATTCCATTTCGTCTACTTCATTTATTAAAATTGTGTTTGTGTTGTTATAGGCCTCGGTAAGATGTTTGATCAAGTAAAACCATGACTAAGTTATTCTTGCATTACAATTGCAAGGTAACTAACGAATTAATTATTTAAACGGATTGAAATTGTAATTAATTGACACAATATTTAATCAGTGCATGTTTAATCATCTAAAGTAGCTGAGGGTTGAATTAGCAATGGTATCTAACGATACATTTGCCTTTCATAACTTGAAAGATTATTGTGATTAAACTATTTCAAGGTAGAAATACAATGTTACCTCATGTAATCTTTTATATTTTGATGATATTGAATTAATTGTTTGAATTGGCATAGAGATATGTACAAGAGATTATGTTAATTTCATAAGTATTATGTGCATTAACACATTTGCTTATTAAAATCATTTAATCGGTTGAATTAAGATAGAGATATAGTCAAGAGATAAATGGATTTTGGTAAGTAAGTATGTTCATAAGTTAGCAAATTACCGAGTTGCCATGAATTTATTCATAACAAAAAAAAACATGAGTTTAATAATTCTAAGTTAAAAAATGTAATTAATCTAACACAATTATGTCATCTTGATTAAAATGAGCTTTCAAAATCGTGCATTAGAACTTATTTTATTTTATTCAGTTTACTTTGTTTTTATTAGTTTTTAATCATTTTTCAGATCAAAATATTTTTCTTCACCGAAGTGTTTTAAATTGCATTCATAAATAATTCTTTTCACTGTAACACCCCAAAAATATAGGGTCTTTAATTTTGCATGTTATGACACAAATTGCTTGTTTGCTTTAATGGCTAAGTGATTTGGATGTGTTTGGGGGTGTGTGAGAAGCCTGGGTTCAAGTCTTGGCTCTTGTAAAAAATTTTAGTTTTTCTCTTAAATGAATCTGGACACTGGCATATACGCTTTATTAATAATAGTTCTTGTTTATGACGCAAGAAGAGCTTGTGGCCTAGTGGCAAGTTGGCGTGTAGTGCAACTGTAAGGTTTGAGGTTCAAGTCCTGGGTTGTGCAATGGGTATTTATTTTGCTGCTTGAGCTGTGTAGATAGTAGAGTTGGACTGAAACACAGCTAAGGGGAGTTTGAAATGATTTGAATGGTGTTTGAACTGGTCATGGAGAGATTCAAGGAAGGATAAGGGGAGAGAATCATGGAGTTTGAGTGAGAGGAGAGTTGTGTCATTTGGGGGATCTTGTGCCTTGAGATTTCGGCTGGGGGGAGGGTTGTGGGTCATTTCGGCATTTGAGTTAGCCTCTGCCGAATTTGGTAGGTTCTGACACTTTTTCTCTGAACACTTTTGCATTTATTTTCTTTCTTCTCCCTACCGAATCTCCTTTCCTTCCCTCCATTCTCTTGCTTTTGGTTCATTTGCCTTTTTCCTGTCGGTCAATAGGTGAATTTTGTGAGCAACCCTTCCTCTCTTTTCTTCTTTTTCCTTTCTTCCTCAAGCTATCCTCTCTTTGGCCGAATATACCATCTCGGGATCATTTGTGATTCAGCCTCTCTTTCTCTTTTCCTAAAGAAATAGCCGAATCCTCATAACATTTTAGTAAGCCAGACATTTCATCTTCTTTCTCCCTCTCTTTTGTTTATCTGCTTGTTCAATAGTGATTGAATATCTATCTTGCCTTGTTACCTTTTGAAGGTTAGTCTCTGACAAGCGGTGGAGCATCGATTGCCTTACTTCTCTGTACATCTCTGCCTTCTGCTTCGAATACCTCTTTGGCCGAATACTGTGGGGTAAGTAGATTGTTTTGTAGTATTGGTCGAATACCCAATCTGCTCTAACTCTAACTTTTTGGACTATGGGCATCAACTCAAGCCTTGTATTACACAAGTGTGGCTAATGAAATCTATCTTATGCGCAGTAAATCGGGATGAAGGGTGTGATCGTTTCCAACCAGCAATCTAAGAGTAAAAATCACGTAACTTTCGGTCAAGCTAAGTGGCGATATCGGTTTGGGACTTTAGTGTTAATGATCTAAAGGATGTGTAACACCCTAAACCCGGCCCATTTGTTACGACCGGATCTGGTATGTCACATAAAGAAAACGTATGAAGAACTTGTGAATTTTATAAAGTTGGCGTTATTTGGTTATAAATAGGAAAAAAAACATGATTGGTTTTAAATATTCGATAAAATACTTCTAATCACGAGATATTGATTGATAAATCGAAAATTGAACAAATGAACCTTAAAATCGGACTTTTGAAAATAGCGTTGATTATTTGAAAGAAAATACAAGTTAAATTATTTATAAAATATATTTGTAATAAAATCCATTTGTTAATCAATGTTGGAAAACCATTATTTATGATTTTAGAAAAATCCCCATTTTAAACATTTCAAGCAAGATAATAAGTGCGACTAAACATAAAGCAAAATAAAAATATCTCAGAGGCCTTATTACAACTTTAAACCCCAAAATAGTAAAAGTAACGAATTAAAATGGAAAAGAAGTTTACTAATGTTTGATAACATTATTTCCAAAGTATGACCTCCATCGAGTCATCCATGGGCCCAAGTCCTCGTCACTGAGCATTACTTGTAAGGATTAAGAAGAAGGAGTGAGTTACAAGAACTTAGTGTATAACCCCTTACCATTATCCACTGAGCCTGAACCCGCATAGTAACATCATGGACCGAAGCCCATTTACATAACAATATTTAACTGAAGTAAATGTATGCAACTCAACCCAACCATCCAATCACACCCCCGACCAACCAATCACACCTGTGGGGATCAAGTCAACCCACCCCACCGATCACACCAATATCACAGCCAAGCTGCTATCATAGAATATTTGTGGCTGAGCCACCGGAATCAAAATTATGTAAACATATATTTATATTGTGGCATTGCCACCAGGCTACACTGCTCTCCATTAAATTTCCCATCCCATGCAATTTGTAAAATGCAACATACGTAATAAAATATCCACATATATATAATCAACCATTAATCTAGTAAATTATTACGGTGAATCGGTCCATTAAGGCAATTTAATAGTTCGGCCACTAAGGCATTTCAGCAATTCGGCTCATAGGGGCATTTTGGTAAATCGGCCCATAAGGTCTTTTTGGTAAATCGGCCCATAGAGGCATTTTTGTAATTCGTCCCATAAGGGCATTTTCGCAATTTTACAAATTAACACAGGTTTTGGCAAATCTTAATATTAATGATGTTTAAGCAAATCACTCGATTCATACCATATTATCGTTATTAGGTTCTTAAGCCACTTCGATCGATTTTTCTAATATGATGATAAATCACAGATTTATGGGATTTCAGTGTGAGATTACACACCTGATTACAGTAAGGATTAAACCTTATTGATCGTCCATACCTAAATCACCATTACACTCGATTAACCAACAAACGAGATTTTTCTTAATCCAATCAAGATTATACAATCTAAAGAAATATTACCCTTAGTATCGTGAACGTCCACGATTTGTCTATTCTCACCAGATAATGGTCCACAACTCGGTGGAAAATCCCGAACCACCGATATCGCCCTACGTTTGAACTTAGGAGTAGGAATTGTAAATCCACTCCTTTTGTGTCCTCCTATTGCTTTTCCTTTCAAATCGATACCACTTGCCTCCATTGAAAAAAAATCTTGGTCAGTAAAGTACTACTATAAAAGAGAGTAGTTGCTTAGAGATAGGATTCAGCTCCTACTACTTTTGAAGGATCAACGAATAGAGAAAAACGAGCGATTTAATCCCTATAAAAATTGATTAGTCAAATCCATCATTTCGTTCTAACGGAATAACCAAGTATTGAGAGATATCGAGATGAACCTTGAAGAAATCCCTTACCTTGATAATAATAGATCCAACTTCCACTATTTGGGCTTATGACTAGAGATGAGTCGACAAAGATGTGATATTCGGCCACCACTAAAATACTACGAAAAAGAAAAGATGATCACAATTTGAGAGAGTATAAGAAAATAATATTTCGATTTAGAAACAAAATAGAAAAACTGAATAGTGATGAACATACATTCGACTAGGGAGAAAAGAAAATGAAAAGAGAAGAAAGAAAGAAACCACTTACCGATTCGATCAAACAAGAGATTAAAGGTTAAAAGGTTCAGCTATGAAGAGAAATGAACAAGAAGATTCGGCCATCAAAATGTTGATTAAAGAAGAAAGAGATGGGTTGAAAAAGAAAAGAAAAGATGGAGAAAGTGTGCTAGATGGTTTTGGCTAATCAAAGGAAAAATGAACAAAATGAGGTGAGTGTTTCGGCAACAAAGGAATAATGAACAAGTGGATAGGGTGTTTTGGCCACAGCAAAAGAAAATGGTGTACAATTTGGCTTTAGAGTTTCGACAAGCAAAGGAAAAGAGTTGGAAAAGAAAACACCAAAAAATGCTAAAAAGAAACAAGCCTTACATGCACCAAAATTTGCAAAATGGCTATAGGAAATTGGCTCCCAAAATCCCCCTACCAAAACCGTGTATCATATTTACCAAGAATATTAATGTTGACCAAAACTCTTTCCAAAACATCTTCCACAAAATCAGCCAACATGTTCCCTCCCTTACCTTTTTCCTTTATTTCTTTCCTTATTCTTCCCTTAATTCTCTCCTTACTCTTCTCCATTGTGTTCTTTCCTTCAATAAAAAGTCTTCCTTACCATCTTTGATGCCATGGCTGACACTTACTATATAGCACAAAAAAAATAATCAAAAATTTGTGCAATAGGTGGGATCTAAACCTCCCTCCTCTTTGCACTCCTCTTAACGCCAAACCACCTTGCTACTAGCTCATCTTGTGCTAGCTAATTACACACTTATTTCTTTAAGCCTTGATGTCACTTACCTTTTCTCCCTTAAGTGCTAAAACGCAAAAATTCTACTAAGGACCAACTCAACCCCGAGCCTTCTTAGGACCCCTAAACATACACAATTAACACTATTGACTAGCCTATTGTATGGTATAATGTATAACATAAATTCCCGAATTTTAGGATGTTACAATTCTACCCCCTTAAAGAAATTTTGACCTCAAAATTTACCTGATTAAAAGAGATGAGGATATTATTGCCGGATCGTGTCCTCTGGCTCCCATGTAGCTTCCTCTGACCCGTGATTTCGCCATAATAATTTGACTAACGGAACTGACTTCTTTCTCAGAACCTTAATATCCCTATCTAAAATCTGCACTGGTTCTTCTTCAAAAGATAAGTTAGGTCTAATCTCAACTTCCTCTACTAGAACAACATGAGACGGATCCGAACGATAACGCCTTAACATCGAAACATGAAATACACTATGTATCTGACTTAACTCCAGAGGTAACTCAAGTTGATATGGCACTGGCCCAACACGCTTCAATACTCGGTAAGGCCCGATAAATCTAAAGCTCAACTTGCCCTTCCGTCCAAATCTAAAGATCTTTTTCCAAGGTGAGACCTTCAAAAAGACCTGATCTCCCACAAAGAACTCTATCTCCTTTCGCTTTAGATCTGCATACGATTTCTGTCTGTCTAAAACTTATTTTAACCATGCCCGAATTACCTTAACTTTTTCCTCCGTCACTGATATCAAATCAGGACCCAATAATTGTCGCTCTTATAGCTCAGTCCAACAGGTAGGGGTACGACACCTACAACCATACAACGCCACGTAGGGTGCCATTTGGATACTGGATTGATAGCTGTTGTTGTATGCAAACTCTGCCAATGGTAGAAAATCTTCCCAACTACCCCTGAAGTCGATCACACAACCCCTTAACATGTCTTCTAGAATCTGAATTTCTCTCTCCAACTGACCATCTGATTACAGATGAAATGCCGTGCTAAAATTTAGCCTTGTACCCAAAGCTTCATGTAAAGCCTTCTACAACCGTGATGTAAACCTAGGATCCCTGTTTGATATGATATAAATCGGTACCCCATGCAACCTCACAATTTTGACTACATACAACTTGGCCAATTTCTGCAACGAATAATCCGTACGAAAAGGTAGAAAATGAGGAGTTTTCGTTAACCGATCCACTATAACCCATACTGAATCTTTCTTAGTAAGTGTTAATGGTAACCCACTAACAAAGTCCATCGTTATCCTTTCCCATTTCCATAATGGAATTTTCACCAGTTGTAGCAACCCTGACGGTAGTTGATGTTTCGCCTTCACCTGTTGACATGTCAAGCACTTACTCACGAAATCTGTAACCTCTCGCTTCAACCCTGGCCACCAATATTGCTCACGGAGGTCTCGATACATTTTGTTTCCCTCGGGGTGCATAGCATATTGACTACTATGCACCTCACGCAGAATCATTTGTCTCAATTTTGAATCCTTAGGCATACAAATTCTTTCGCAGAAACATAATACTCCATCACTATTTAATCCAAAATCCCCTATCTCACCACCTTCCACTTGCTAAAGTCAAAACCCAACGCTTTATCTAACAACTATTTTTCCTTAATCTGACTTACCCATACAGGCTTCACCTGAAGTTCAGCTAACAAGCTACCATCTTCATAAAGGCTGAGATGAGTGAACATCGCTCTCAAATCCGATATTACCTTATGGCTCAATGCATCTGCCACTACGTTAGCTTTATCTGGGTGATACTCGATTGAGTAGTCATAATCTTTCAACAATTCTATCCACCTCCACTGTCTTAAATTCAACTCATTCTGAGTAAGGAGGTAATTTAGACTCTTATGATCCGTGTAGATAACTGACTTCTCCCCATACAGATAGTGTCTCTAAATCTTTAGAGCAAACACTACTGCAGCTAACTCTAAATCATGTGTGGGATAGTTCACCTCATGCACCCTTAATTGATGAGATGCATAAGCCACCACTTTCCCCATTGCATCAACACACATCCCAAGCCCGTGTGTGACGCATCACAATAAACAATAAACTCCTTACTAGCCTCAGTTTGAATCAATACTAGTGCTTCTGTCAGAATCTTATTCAATTGCTCAAAGCTCTCTTGCTGCTTATCTGACCACACAAATGGTACTTCCTTACGCAATAGCTTAGTCAGGGGTGCATCAATCAACAAAAACCCCTCAATGAATCGCCTGTAATACCCAGCCAAACCTAGAAAACTTCAGATTTCTACCACTGACTTCGATGGCTTCCAATCCAATACAGCCTCGACCTTCCGAGGATCAACTCTAATTCCTTAGGCAGACACAACATGCCCCAAAAAGGTCACCTCCTTCAGCCAAAATTCACACTTACTAAATTTGGCATGCAGTTGCTTCTCCCTTAATATCTGCAATATGACCCTTAGATGCAAATCATGATCCTCTTTATTCTTTGAGTACACCAGGATGTCATCTATGAACACCACCACAAACCAGTCTAGATAGGGTTGGAAGACCCGGTTCGTCATGTCCATAAATGCAGCTAGTGCATTAGTCAACCTGAACGGCATTACCATGAACTCATAATGCCCATATCGAGTTCGAAAAGCAGTCTTGTGAATATCTGCCTCCTTGACTTTTAACGGTGATACCCTGATCTCAAGTCTATCTTTGAGAAAATAGAAGCTCCTCGCAGCTGATCGAACAGATCATCAATCCTCAGTAATGGATACTTGTTCTTGATCATCAACTTATTCAATTGTATATAATCGATGTACATACGCATCGACCCATCCTTTTTCTTAACAAACAAAATCGGTGCTCCTCATGGTGACACACTCGGTCAAATAAATTCTTGATCCAACAACTCCTGAATTTGAGCTTTAAGCTCCGCTAGCTCCTTCGGCACCATTTTGTAAGGAGCAATGGACACTGGAGCCTTTCCTAGCAACAGCTCAATGCCAAACTCCACCTCCCGATCTGGAGGCAATCCTGGAAGCTCCTCGGGAAAGACGTCTGAAAATTCTTTCACCGTTCTAACACTCTTGACCGATAACTCTTTGGCATCCAAAGCACTGATAAAGGCTATGAACGCTCCACACCCCTTTCGTACCAACTTTTGCCTTTAAAGTAGATACCACATTAGACAGATAGTTTTTTCTTTCACCTCTCATCATCACTTCTTTATCCTCTGAAGTTCTTAGTACCATCTGTTTTGCAGCACAATCCAAGTTTGCATGATGCTTAACCAGCCAGTCCATGCCCAAAATAAGATTGAACTCGTCGAATGGCAGTTCCATCAAATCCGCCAGAAATACTTCCCCCTGAACTTCTAAGGGCACATCTCTAAACAACTTATTTACTACCACTAACCGTCCTAAAGCACTAATCAAGTTGTTTCTCTAGTAGTAATCTCAGATCTAATATTCAGAGTTCTAGACACAACACACGCAACATACAAATGGGTGGATCCAATGTCTATTAAAGCGGTAAAAGGTACATCAAATATGAAGAACGTACCGGTTATGACGTCCGTGCATCACCATCCTCTCGACATCTGACTACATAGACCAATCCTGGCTGTCTCGCCTCCGTGTTACCCCTATTACTGATACCTCTACCCGATGTACCCTGACCTCGTCCTATGCCATTACCACCTTGACCTGGCCCACGGCCTCTCGGCAGCTACTGAGCACCTCCAGTTGGCTACGCAAATCTGTTACGTACTGCCTGAGTCTGAGCAGGCTCTCGAGGACAATCCTTAAACCTGTGGTCCTTGGATCCACATCTGAAACAACCACCAGTTCTCTTCCAGCATTCTCTTGAGTGAAGTTTTCCACAATCCACACAAAGCTGTAACTGATTGGTAGCAGCCGGAGCACCCGCTTGAACTGGCCTCTCACTCTTGGGCCTCTTCTGAAAACCTCTTGCAGGGCCTAAATACCCAGAGCCCCTATTGCTCCTTCCCTAACCTTGTCTCGATTTTGCCGCTCCGAGTGTTTGGCTTCTTCAGCTATCTTAGCTTTTTCCACAAGTGTGGAAAAATTCCTTTCCTTCTGTGGGGCTACAGTACCCTTAACTCATCATGCAATCCATCCTCAAAATGCACACAGCGTTCATAATCAGTCAGCACTATTCCCTGGGCATATCGACTCGATCGCAGGAACTCTACCTCGTAAACTACCATAGATCTACTTCCTTAGACCAGATTTAGGAATTCTTTCCTTCGGTCATCCATATAGCTAGCCCTGACATATTTTTCTTGGAATGTTGTCTTAAAGAATTCCCAGGTAATACGATCAGCCTGAGTGCCTTCTTGAATAGTGAGCTACCACTAATACGCCTTATCTCTCAGTAATGACACAACCCCTTTCAGTTTATGCTCAGCTATGCAATCCAGATCATCCATAATCCATTCCACCACCTCAAGCCAATACTATACTACACTAGGAGCTACACCTGAAATACCCTAAAACTTCAGCCTCATTCGATCTGAGTCGTTTCGACATCGATCCACGAGCTACTAACCAGTTCTTACCGAGCAACCCTTTCCAGAACTCGCAACATCGCTTGGGACAGACTGTCGTCCTCTCTCATTCGATCATGTGACCCAGCTTCAGTCACTGGTGATACAGGTGTGTCCATTTCTGACATATGTCCCGATGCCTCAGATACAACTCTAGCACATTGGCCTCTACCACGGTAATGTCACCACGTCCACGTCCTCTAGCACTCATTGTTTACTAAGTCGATTTAATCTGATTAAGAGTTTTATGAATCAGTATGCTATTTCAATGTTTTATTAAACAATGTTTTATGAAGCATAAGAAGTAAAGTTGTTTTCGCAATACATATCCTAAAGTCTCAATCTCTATAGTTTCGGCTCCAAAAGCTAAAGTTCTAGAGTATTTCTATTTTGTGGAGTTTTCTTAAAACAGTTATATCACAATAATCATAAGATGAAAATAAAACTTACTGACTTGGTACCGGATACCCGTGGTGCCATACTTCCTCTAAATATAATTTATAATTCAAACAGTTTTGGAAAATGCTTTTGAACCTAAACCACAGTAAAATGTAACACCCCAAACCCGGCCCATGCGTTACGACCGGATCTGGTATGTCATAAGAAGAAAACGTATAAAGAACTTGTGAATTTTATAAAGTTGGCGTTATTTGGTTATAAATAGGAAAAAAAACAATATTGGTTTTAAATATTCAATAAAATACTTCTAATCACGAGATATTGATTGATAGTGAACCTTAAAATCGTGACTTTTAAAAATAGCGTTGATTATTCGACAGAAAATCTAAGTTAAATTATTTATAACATATATTTGTTATAGAATCCATTTGTTAATCAATATTGCAAAACCGTTATTTATGATTTTAGAAAAATCCCCATTTTAAACATTTCAAGCAAGATAATAAATACGACTAAACATAAAGAAAAATAAAAATATCCCAGAGGCCTTATTACAACTTTAAAACCCAAAATAGTAAAAGTAATGAATTAAAACGGAAAAGAAGTTTACTAATGTTTGATAACATTATTTCCAAAGTATGACCTCCACCGAGTCATCCATGGGCCTAAGTCCTCGTCACTGAGCATTACCTGTAAGGATTAAGAAGAAGGAGTGAGTTGCAAGAACTCAGTGTATAATCCCTTACTATTATCCATTGGGCCTCAACCCGCATAGTAACATCTTGGACCGAAACCCTTTTACATAATTATATTTAAATGAAGTAAATGTATGCAACCCAACCCATCCATCCAATCACACCCCCGACTAGCCAACCACACCTGTAGGATCAAGTCAACCCACCCCGCCGATCACACCAATATTGCAGCCAAGTTGCTATCACAGAATATTTGTGATTGAGCCACCGGAATCAAAATTATGTAAACATATATTTATATTGTGGCATTGCCACTAGGCTACACTACTCTCCATTAAATTTCCCATCCCATGCAATATGTAAAATGCAACATATGTAATAAAATATCCACATATATATAATCAACCATTAATCTAGTAAATTATTATGGTGAATCGGCCCATTAAGGCAATTTAATAGTTCGGCCACTAAGGCATTTCAGCAATTCGGCTCTTGGGGGCTTTTTGGTAAATCGGCCCATAAGGGCATTTTGGTAAATCGACCCATAGGGGCATTTTTGTAATTCGACCCATAAGGCCATTTTCATAATTTTACAAATTAACACTGATTTTGACAAATCTTAATATTAACGATGTTTAAGCAAATCACTCAATTCATACCATATTACCATTATTAAGTTCTTAAGCCACTTCGATCGATTTTTCTAATATGATGATAAATCAAAAATTTACGGGATTCGGTGTGAGATTACACACCTGATTACGGTAAGGACTAAAACTTCTTGATCGTCGGCACCTAAATCACCATTACACTCGATTAACCAACAAACAAGATTTTTCTTAATCCAATCAAGATTAGACAATCTAAGGAAATACTTACCCTTAGTATCGTGAATAACCATGATTTGTCTATTCTCACCGGATGATGGTCCACAACTCGGTGGAAAATCTCGAACCGCCGATACTGCCCTACGTTTGAACTTAGGAGTAGGAATTGCAAATCCACTCCTTTTGTATCCTCATATCTCTTTTCCTTTCAAATCGATACCACTTGCCTCCATTGAAAAAAATTCTTGGTCAGTAAAGTACTACTATAAAAGAGAGAAGTTGCTTAGAGATAGGATTCGGCTCACCACTACTTCTGAAGGATCAACGAATAGAGAAAAATGGGCAATTTAATCCCTATAAAGATCAATTGGTCAAATCCATCATTCCGTTCTAACGGAATAACCAAGTATTGAGAGATATCGAGATGAACCTTGAAGAAATCCCTTACATTGATAATAATATATCTAACTTCCACCGTTTGGGCTTATGACTAAAGATGAGTCGGCAAAAATGTTATATTCGGCCACCACTAAAATACTATGAAAAAGAAGAGATGATCATGATTTGAGAGAGTAGAAGAAAATATTATTTCAATTTAGAAACAAAATAGAACAACCAAATAGTGATGAACACATATTCGGCTAGGGAGAAAAGAAAATGAAAAAAGAAGAAAGAAACCACTTACCTATTTGATCAAAGAAGAGATTAAAGGTTAAAAGGTTTGGCTATGAAGAGAAATGAACAAGAAGATTCGGCCATCAAAATGTTGATTAAAGAAGAAAGAGATGGGTTGAAAAAGAAAAGAAAAGATAGAAAAAGTGTGCTAGATGGTTTCGGCTAATCAAATGAAAAATGAACAAAATAAGGTGAGCATTCCGGCAATAAAGGAAGAATGAACAAATGGCTAGGGTGTTTCGGCCAAAGAAAAAGAAAATGGTGTACAATTTGGCTTTAGAGTTTTGGCAAGCAAAGGAAAAGAGTTGGAAAAGAAAACACCTAAAAATGCTAAAAAGAAACAAGCCTTACATGCACCAAAATTTGAAAAATGGCTATAGGAAATTGGCTCCCAAAATCCCCCTACCAAAACCGTGTATCATCTTTATCAAAAAGATGAGTGTTGACCAAAACTCTTTCCAAAACATCTTCCACAAAATCAGCCAACATGTTCCCTCCCTTGCCTTTTTCTTCATTTCTTTCCTTATTCTTCCCTTAATTCTCTCCTTACTCTTCTCCCTTGTGTTCTTTCCTTCAATAAAAAGTCTTCCTTACCATTTTTGATGCCGTGGCCGACACTTACTATATAGCACAAAAAAAGTAATCAAAAATTTGTGCAATAGGTGGGATTCGAACCTCCCTCCTCTTTGCACTCCTCTTAACGCCAAACCACCTTGCTACTAGCTCATCTTGTGCTAGCTAATTACACACTTATTTCTTTAAGCCTTGATGTCACTTACCTTCTCTCCTTTAAGTGCTAAAAAGATAAAAATCCTACTAAGGCCCAACTCAACCCCGAGCCTTCTTAGGACCCTTAAACATTCACAATTAACACTATTGACTAGCCTATCGTATGGTATAATGTATAACATAAATTCCTAAATTTCAGGATGTTATAGGATGAGAGACTGATTGTGTTTGGATGATTGTAGGTTGATTGTACGTGGGGTAATCTGTTCGTTGCGCCAACAAGTGTGTAGTCACACCCCTCTTTACTGTGAATCGGTGAAAGCCGAAAAGCTGAAAAGCTGAAACTTCAGCATTTGTAGCCATACGAGCTTGCGATTGCTCGAGGCTGAATCGAGCCCACATATGGATGATAGACTGTGGATGCCACCATGAGCATTCTCGTTCTCTTGGGCCGATATCAGCCTCGTTCGGCTGAAATGGGCCGTGTGAGTCCATTGGGCTCGTGGGCCCCACACAGGTAAAATCCTCGATAATTGGCAAATACTGGACTGGACTATGTAGTTCACATAGCCGTGACTGAATTTGGGCTACATGGGCCACACGAGCGTGTGGGCCCACTTGGGTGAATATTGGGCCTTGGGCCCATTTACACTGTTATGACCATTTAGGTTACCTGTGTCGCTCGAGGCATTTGTAGACCTTCGAAAAGGTTGTTATCTACACTAAAGTACCCCTAATGAGTAAAATGACTGAAATACCTCTAAAGAGTAAAATGACTGAAATACCCTTAAAGAGTAAAATGGCCAAAATACCCCTATACGGTAAAATGACTGAAATACCCCCATAGGATAAAATGATAGTTATACCCCTAAGGGTAGGTTGACTGATGTGTTCATGATTTGTATATAATTGTAACTGAGTATGACATTCTGTATATACGTATGATTTATGACATGACATACTGCATGGGGTTGGGATACTATTATGGAGGAAGTATACTGTACTAGTGGCTATGCCACATATACTGTTACTGGTAGCTTTGCTGCGATACTGTTACTGGTAGCTCTGCTGCGTTATAATTATTGGCAGCTGTGCTGCGATATTGGTGTGCTTGTTGGGTGGGTCAATTTTATCCCCACATGGTGTGTTGGTTGGTATGGGTGGTGTGTTGGCTGGATTGGGGTGAGCTTCCTATTTGCATCGTACTGATACTGTATTGAGCTTAGGCCCACATTGCTACTGTAATGGGCTAAGGCCCATACAACACTATTTTTGAATAGGGCTCAAGCCCAAACTGTTACTGCATATTGTTACTACCTGACTGATAGGGGATTACACACTGAGTTTTTTATGTGTCTCTAACTAACTATGATCACAATAAAGGCAAGCGCACCTATCGTTTAATAGTATAGTTATGGTAAGACCAGAAATATCGTATCCACAAGGACAAAGAGTACTAGTAATTACTATCTTTTTATTATCTAGCCTAAGATTTGGAGTGATTTCTTTTAAACTAAAACTTAATTAAAAACACGATAGAAAATAAATTGGGGAAAATACTTTTAGACACCTTTATGAGAGAGGCAGCACCTAAGAAAGAATCCACCTAGACTTCACTTATTACTTTTGATTCATACGATTTATTCACTTGACTTAATCTTTAGAAATCCCTAATTTATATTAATATCTCTTTCAAGACTAAAAACAACTGACTCTAGGTTGATTAATTGAAATCTCTTTCTAATTAAAACCCCTATTGTCGCATTAACTCTATCTATGGATTCCCTTATTAGATTTGACTCTAATCCAGTAGATTTATGTCATCCTATTTCTAGGGTTGCAATCAACTCCGCTTAATTGTGTTGATCTCTTTGTTAAATGTAGACTTTGCTCCTCCGAATAAGCACATTCGACTTGAATCAATAACTTTGAATTATCGAAACAAGAATAAGCACTCACAATTAAGAATAAGAACAAGTATTTATCTTATAAATCAAATAATAATAAGGTCCGTCTTAGGTTTCATCCCCTTAGGTATTTAAGGGATTTAGTTAATACTGATAAAGAGAAACATCTTAAAATAAGGAAAACTACAAAACATAAGAAAGCCCAAAAACTTCAAGAGAAATCGATAGGAGATCTTTAGTATTGATGGAGATCCCTCTTCCAAGCTGCTTCTAATGGCTACCTTCGAGTATTTTCTGCCTTCTACTATTCGTGTTCTATTAAGTCACCCCCTAGGGTGTTTATATAAGCTTTGGAATGCCTTTCTTGGCCCACAAGTAGCCTATTCCGAATGGAATTAAACTTTAGTACGGCAGAGACACGCCCATGTTCGATTCCTTAGACCGTGCTCGCTTCTGCTCACCACACACAGTTGTGTGGTCTACCCGTGTACATTGATCCAGGCCGTGTTCGATTCTGCTCGTAACACACGGCCGTGTTGGTTAGTCCAGGCCATGTTGATTTCTAAGGTAGGCCTATTTTGCCCCTTTTTGGCCCATTTGTCATTCTTTTTGACTCATTAGGCTCTCTTGAATGTAAAACATGAAGTTAAGGGATTAAGAGCATCAAATTCATCAAATCTAATGAAAATTCATCCAAATAAGCCAAGCATGGGGTTAAAATATGTATAAATTATAGTTTATCAAATATCCCCGCACTTAAGTATTTGCTTATCCTCAAGCAAAATCCTCAACTCACAGTTAAAATTAACTTCCTTAATTTATAATTTTCATCAATAATGTCTTATCATAATTCATAGATAATTCATACATGGATAATTTAACTTAAAGAGTCCTAAGGATTCAAACAATCTAAGTCACAAATTTTTGTAGCATGAAAACATAGGTGTTTCCCCTTATCTAAATAATTACCTTTGATTCAAAACCGACAAGGATTGACATCCTCACTAAGGATTCACTCAAATCACTCAAAATGTTTAAGGTTCAAGATAAAGCACTCAAAAGTCAAACATGAAAAGTTATTACCATAGGCTTGCATGAAAATCAAATCTCCACCACTATAAAATGAGATGATACACAAATCAAAAGGTCTTTTAAAAGGGTTGTAATAAGGCTTGGGCTAAAGGTGTGGATAAAGGCTGAATTAGAGGGTTAGAATCGAGATTGAATTGAAAAATTACCAAACTAGAAAAGAATGAACTAATACTAAATAATTACATCAATTGAAAACTTATCACTATAACACGAGCTTCTTCTTAAGATGTGAAATTAACCGTTTATGCTCAAATAGAAAAGTACTAATAATAAATATATTTCCAACTTTTTTTTTAAGAACATACAATAATAAGAGAGAATATTAACAACTGAAATAAAGAACATAGTTAGGCAATTGCTCAAATCAAATATTGACAAAAAGGAGCTAAAACAATAGGAAAAATTCTCAATGAATCAAAAAGAGTGAGTCTTATTTTAATATTAAGGGTAAATCAATAAACGGTTCATTAGGATCAAAGGGGTTCACTAGGGTTTAATTATGACGGTAGGCTTTTTGGGGTAAGTGGGTTAAAACATATGTGCCTTTATCATCTTAGTATATCAAATCAAGGGTGTGGTCTCGACATGCACAATCGAAGCAAGTTCTAGAATAACAAATCAATATTGGCACACTTATAACCAATAAAGTGAGAAAGAAAAGGATATGCTCTAAAAGGCTCAAAATCTCACAAAAATTATGATTTTTGATGTCAACCTTGCAAATTTCAAAATTAAAAGTAATATTTAAATTTAAGGAAACAGCCTAAAAAATTTTTAATTCTAAAAATAGACTTATCATGCTTGATTCTCTAATGTCTTAAAGTTTAAATAATCAATGCACAATTACCTATGACTTAATCCAGAACATATCAATGAAAATCATAAGTCAACAGCAGTTTCATTTTAATTAGTAATATGAGAAAATTTACTTAAGTAAGGCATAATTCAGGGATTTTCTAATAATGCTATAATTAACCTCCCCACACTTAATATGTACATTGTCCTCAATGTATAAAGATAAATAATGACAATATAGTAAGAAAATCATAAGATAGGGAAAGAACTGAAACTTCCAGAATTTTGGATGGAGTCAATGAAAAGAAACATGATAAATTTGGGCAGAGGTGAACGTGGGGGAGGATACTCCGGCAGCCCCTCGAACCTTTTGAAATCGAATCAATGAAGCAGCCGACATGAACTTATGGTACCCTAAGCTAAATCTAAATGGCATGAAGAGTAAGAACAAAATAATAAAAATAAATAGTGGAAAAATAACTATGAATTCAAAATAAAGGAGAAAAAGAGTGACCAACGGTGGCACAGATGGTGGCTGATGTAAAGAATGAATAAGAGAAAGGGGAGGAAGAAAGAAAATGAGAAAAGAAAAATGGAAAGGGGTTTTGGGTTAGGGAAGAAGGGAGGAAGGAAGGAAGTAGAGGAGGAGAGCGGTGGTCAGAAAGGGGTGCGGTGGCTAAGGTTTGGGGGGAAAAGATTTGGGGAAGAAAGTGAACATAAGAAGGGGGTTTAAATAGAGATTGGGACACATGATCGTGGCCCACGCCCGTGTGCCCAAGGCATGTTAGGTCACACGGCCGAATTGCATGACGGTGTGATACTTTGTTTGTTTCTCCCACTCCTATGTATAGGTTTCCACGCCCATGTTGATTGGTCAGTATCGACCACAGCTATAGGCACGGGCGTGTCGCACGTCCGTGTCAATTACTCAGTATTGCCCATGGTTTTAAGGCACGCCCGTATGGATTTATCGCTTCCCGTGTTCATTAGCCAGTGTTGACCACGGCATCACACGGTCGTGGCACTTTGTCCCAGCCTGTGTTTTGGGGAAACCTTTTATCCTATTCCCTCACGGTCTCCACCACGCCAGTGTACCTCCTTGTGATGTCCACACAGCCACGACCATGCCCATGTGTAAGGGCATGTGGGTAGGGAAACTTGCGCCTATTAATTTGGTTAGTTTTTAGTTAGGTGCTAAAAATCGAAACTATGGACATTAATAAGGTTAGTGCTCAGGTTGCCTCTCGAGAAGCGCTTATTTAGAATCTAAGCTCGGCTCACCTTCCATTCTCATATTCATGTTGGTTCGAGGAGTTGACACTCCTCTCTCTTGCTATCAGTTCTATTATCAATATACAGTTTGAGTCGAGTAGTGTTTACCTTAAAAGTGCCAAACCTAGGATTAGTTACCTCGACTGTTCCATAGGGGAAGACATTGAGTACCTTGAAAGGGATCTCTCTGTTTGTATTAACATCTGAAGTGGTGATTCGGGGGTCTATTTTATCTAACAGTACCTGATCCCTAATCTTAAATTAGTTTGTCCTATCCTTAAGCTTGTCATGGAGTCGCTTTGGTTCATCGTGTTTTCTCAGTTTCTCCTTGACGTGTGTCCGCCATTCATCTAGTTCCTTGATTTGGAGTCTTCATTCCTCATGAATAGTTCTGTCCTTAGTATGAGAGCTAGACCATGGCTCTGTCATCTTTTTTTGAGGGATTTCCTGCACAGAAGATTGAACATTAAGTTCACTTACATTACAGGACTAGTATCATCTTGATCACTAGATAATATGATAGAATCACGTACTTGGAGTTTAATCATGTCATCACCTATACGAAGTATTAATTCCCCTGTATCAACATTGATAATGGTCCTAGCAGTTGCTAAAAATAGTCGTCCTAAAATTAAAGGAACGTCACTATCCTCATCCATGTCTAAAACAACAAAGTCTATTGGGAATATGAATTTACCAATTTTTACTAGTACATCTTCAATTATACCCCTAGGAATTCTAATGGTTTTATCAGCCAATTGAATGCTCATCCTAGTTTATTTGGGTTTCCCAAGACCTAACTATTTAAACATTTTATAAGGCATAACATTGATACTTTCCCCTAAATCAGCTAAAACATTATTAACAGATAAACCACCAATTAAGAAAGGAATGGTAAAACTCCCTGGATCTTTTAATTTGGTAGGGTAGTTTATTTTGTAAAATTACTGAGCACACTGCATTTAGGTCCACATGAGACGCATCATCTATCTTTCGTTTGTTTTCCAAAAGTTCTTTTAAAAATTTTGCTGAATTAGGCATCTACGAAAGAGCTTCAATAAACGGTGAGTTAATATGTAATTTCTTTAAAAGTTTAAGGAATTTACCGAATTGTTCATCTGTGCGGTCTTTCTTCTTGCTTTAGGATATGGCACACGAGGGTTGTATTCTGTACTTACCAGTTTTGGTTTACTATAGCTTTCCTCAACCTTACCTTTGTCTACCATGTTTTCTTACCTCATTTTTGGTCCGTCTAACCCTTCACTATCGTGAACAGTAATAGCATGAGTTGCTCCTTTGGGTTAGTTTCAATGTTGCTTGGCAAGCTAACTTGTGGTCATTATGAGATCAACTTAGCAAGCTAACCTATTTGGTTCTCGAGCCCTTAAACTGGCACTTGCTAATTTTTGAATGCTATTTCGGTATTCTAAAAAATGGGTTTCTAACATCGAGATGAATTTTGTTAGCTTCTCTTTAAGGTTCGGCTTCTTTTCTTATAGGTAGGGTTACTATTGAAAGCCTGGGGGTTGCTGTCTCTGATTTCCTTGACCACCCCATGAGAAGTTTGGGTGGTTCCTCCAACTTGGGTTGTAAGTATTACTATAAGGATTATTATGAGGTCTAGAATTATTACCCATATAGTTCATCTATTCGTTTTCTATGCCATTGCTGTAGGATGGATATTTTGTATTGTTCGTTTCTCCTCCATTTGTATGGCACTGCATCACTGGATGTACCTGTGAAGAACCACACAAAACATCAATCTTTTTACTTAAAATTTCTACATGGTTTGATAGCATGGTGACTGCGTCGAGGTTGAAAACACTGGCGACTTTTGTTGATTTTGTTCTAATGACTTGCCACTGATAGTTATTTAGTGACAGCTCCTCTATAAACTCATATGCCGCTTTAGGGGTTTTGTTATTTAGAGTTCCACCGGTAGCTGTATGAATCAATTACCTAATTGAGGGGTTCATGCCATTGTAAAAGGTTTGAACCTATAGCCATAATGGTAACCCATGGTAAGGGCACCTTCTCAGTAGATCCTTGTATCTCTCATGAGTCATAAAATTTTTGTAAATCCATCTGCACAAAAGAAGAGATATCATTCCTCAACTTAACCGGTTTAGCCGGCGAAAAATATTTAAGTAAAAATTTTTTGGTCTCCCATGTATTAATTGACTCTCATGGTAACGAGCTCAACCACTGTTTAACTTTGTTCCTCAATGAGAAGCGAAATAATCGAAGGTGAATAGCATCATCAGAATTGCCATTAATTTTGAAAGTATCGCAAAACTTTAAGAAATTGGCCAAATGAGTATCTGGGTCCTCACTCTGCAAACCATCAAACTGAACAAACTGTTGAATCATTTGAATAGTGTTAGGTTTAAGTTCAAAATTATTTACGGTAACAGCAGGTCTAACAATACTTGATTTAGTTCCTGTTAAAGTAGGTTTAGCATAATCATACATAGTACGAGGAGCAGGGTTTTGATTCACCAGATTTGCTGCAACCACAGGAGGTAGCGGATTATTATCAGCCATCTCCTCCGTAGTATTAGAATCTTTCTCTTGCTCTTCCTGTATGTATTGTAGATTTCACCTTATTTCTCTTCAGTTTCTGTGAGCTATACTTTTAATCTCACTGTTGTAAAGCAAAGAAAATGTAAAATTAGAAAAGTAAAAATATAATTAAATAAAAAATTACTAAAGTAATAAAAATTTAGTGTTCCTAATATCTTAGTCCCCAGCAACGGCGCCAAAAACTTGATATGTCTCTAAATAACTACGATCACAATAAAGGCAAGCACACCTATCATTTAATAGCATAGTTATGGTAAGACCAGAAATATCGTATCCACAAGGACCAAGAGTACTAGTAATTACTATCTTTTTATTATCTAGCCTAAGATTTAGAGTGATTTCTTTTAAACTAAAACTTAACTAAAAACACGAAAAATAATAAATTGGGAAAATACTTTTAGACAACTTTATGAGAGAGGCAACACCTAAGGAAGAATCCACCTAGACTTCACTTATTACTTTTGATTCATACGATTTTTTCACTTGACTTAATCAGTAGAAATCCCTGATTTATGTTAGTATATCTTTCAAGACTAAAAACAAATAACTCTAGGTTGATTAATTGAAATCTCTTTCTAATTAAAACCCCTATTGTCGCATTAACTCGATCTATGGATTCTCTTATTAGATTTGACTCTAATCCGGCAGATTTATGTCATCCTATTTTTAGGGTTGCAATCAACTCCGCTTAATTGTGTTGATCTACTGTTAAACAGGGACTTTTGCTCCTCTGAATAAGTACATTCAACTTGAATCAACAACCTGAATTATCAAAACAAGAATAAACACTCACAATTAAGAATGAGAACAAGTATTTATGTTATAAATCAAATAATAATAAGATCCATCTCAGGTTTCATCCCCTTAGGTATTTAAGGGATTTAGCTCATACTGACAAAGAGAAACATATTAAAATAAGGAAAACTACAAAACATAAGAAAACCAAAACCTTCAAGAGAAATTGATATAAGATCTTCATTCTTGATGGAGATCCCTCTTCCAAGCTACTTCCAATGGCTGCCTTCGAGTATTTTTTGCCTTCTACTCTGTGTGTTCTTTTAGGTCACCCTATAGGGTGTTTATATAGGCTTTGGAACGCCTTTCTTGGCCTACAAGTAGCCTATTTCGAATGGAATTAAACTTTGGTACGGTGGGGACACGTCCGTGTAACACGCCCGTTTTGATTCCTTAGACCATGCTCGCTTCTGCTCGCCACACACAACCGTGTGGCCTGCCCATGTACGTTGATCCAGGCCGTGTTCAATTCTACTCGTAACACACGGACGTGTTTGATAGTCCAAGCCATGTTGATTTCTAAGGTAGGTCTATTTTGCCCTCTTTTGGCCGTTTCTCATTCTTTTCGACTCCTTAGGCTCTCCTGAATGTAAAACATGAAATTAAGGGATTAGGAGCATCGAATTCATCAAATCTAATGAAAATTCATCCAAAAAATAAGCCAAGCATGAGGTTAAATTATGTATAAATTATGGTTTATCAGTTTTC
Source organism: Gossypium rotundifolium (assembly GCA_025506655.1). NCBI lineage: Eukaryota > Viridiplantae > Streptophyta > Magnoliopsida > Malvales > Malvaceae > Gossypium > Gossypium rotundifolium. Next base: position 151,234,844 of record CP106724.1, read on the forward strand.
GTAAACTCACCCTTTCTTTTTAAACTTACAGGTAGTCTCTAGCCTTAGACGATTTGGTGCTGCGAGGGACTTGGAGGTGGCCACATGATCGTTGATATTCTATTTTAGACTTAGTTATTTAATTTCAATTTTCATGTTGGCCTATTGATTATGTAATAAGGCCATTGGTGGGTTTAATTTTTAATTGGGCTTTGATTTCTTATTTTAAACTGCCAAAAGGATACAAAAGAGGTTTTCAAAATAACAACTGTTTTCAAGAAAAACACGCATTTTAAACTTCAAGGTTTTAAATAGAGAAGCTTTTGCGGTTTTATTCAGTTTAAAGAAATCAACATTAATAAATATGGCAATCGTTTTGATAAGCTGGTTTTAGAGTGTAATAACTTAATTTCCAAATTTTCTCAAGCAATAAAAACTAAATGGGTTTCAACCTAAATACGGAGTTTTATCAACAAGTCCAACTTTCGAAAATCACTTCGATGTGACAAGTTAGATTCGATCGTAACATCTAGGCTGGGTTTGGGGTGTTACATTTAGTGGTATTAGAGCCAGGTTACAAAACTCGGCTGTGGAATGGGTTTTTCTAAAAGTGGATTTTAAAGATTTGTAACGTTTTGGAAGATTCACAAGTGTGGCACACCGAGTCTCTGGCCCCAAATCTGTAAGTTCTCTAATACTGTTTACTGTTATAGACTGAGACATTATATTCAAAAACTACTATGGATAGTAGGACTATACTATGAAACTCTAGATAGAGGAAACTGATATTGTAGAAGATTGAAAACTATAATAAGATCTCGATCTGCGAAAACAAACCCCTAATGATTGTCTTTCATAAAATATTTTGTTAATAATTACTGAAATTATAATATGATATATAAGATTTTTAAAACAGATGAAGCGTATATCAAAATAAGCATAATTGGTACTCGCGAAAAAGGTACACGGAGCCGCGATAGAGGCCAAGGAAATGCTCGGGCTGGGTCTTCGGTATATGGCCACATACCTGTTAGGGAAGCACCAACTTTATCGGTGACTGAGACGGGGTCTTACGATCAAGCGGCTAGGGATGATGCCTTGTCCCAAGCTATGCTCCACATTTTAGAGAGGGTTACTGGATCTAATACTGGTGCAGTGGGATGAGGGTAAATTTTAAAAGACTTTGGTCGAATGGAGTAAAATTTTCAGGGGTATTTCTAGAGTAGCCCCAAATGTGGCAGAATACTGGTTGGAGGCCATTGAAAGAATAATGGACGACCTCGACTGTACTGCAGAACAAAAGTTAAAAGGAGCAGTGTCCTTACTACAAGATGAGGCCTACCAGTGGTGGCTCACCATGAGAGAGGGTACGCAGGCCGAGCAGTTGACATGAGATTTTTTTAAGGGGGCCTTTCAATGGAAATATGTAGACGCAAGTTATGTGGACTCCTGAAGAAGGGAATTTCTGAGGCTAACCCAGGGGAATAAGATAGTGGCAGAATATGAGGCAGAGTTCTTGCGGTTGAGTCGATATGCTCATGGTATAGCAGCAACTGAGTATGAACGATGTGTGCATTTTGAGGACGGCCTTCAAGATGAGTTATGAGTACTGATAGCTTCACAGAGGGAGCGAGACTTTTCTGTTCTTGTAGAAAAGGTAAAAATTACTGAGGATGTGAAGCGTTCTGAGCGCCAGAACCACGAGAAAGATAGGGGCAGAAATAAGAGGGATTCGGGCCCCAAATTCTTCTAGAAGGCCTATAAAGAAGGCCAGGTTTGATGGGCTAGTTCGAGCTGGAGTTCCTGTTGCTGTTGCTAGACCGCAGCCTTGTGCTGATTGTGGGAGATCTCACCAGGGTGAGTGCTGGAAGAGGATTGGGGCATGCTTCAGATGCGGGTCCATGGATCATCAGATGCAAGCTATAGGAAAGGGTCATGTTCAGCCAGTGAGAGGTGGTCAGTAGCCACCGAGAGGCCGTGGGTAGGCCAGAAGTGGAAATGATATAGGACGAGATCGTGGAGCACCAGGCAGAGGTACTGGTAACACTGAGGCGAGGCAACCAGCTCTGATTTATGCTGCTCGTCGTCGAGAGGTTGGTGACACTCTAGATGTTATAACCGGTACGTTCCTAATTCATAATGTACCTTACACTACTCTGATTCATATAGGGTCTACGCATTCATATATTACATGCACTGTGTCTAGCACCTTGGGTATCATGTATGAGAGTACTGTTAATGAGATGATTGTGTTAAGTCTACTGGGACAGTCTGTAAGAGTAGACAGGTTGTTCATAGATGTGCCCCTAGAGGTTCAAGGAGTTATATTTCCAGCGGATTTGATGGAGCTACCGTTTGGTGAATTCGATCTAATCTTGGGGATGGATTGGCTGGTAAAACGTCATGCAAGTTTGGATTATGCTGCTAAGCATATGGTATTGAGGACTACTGATGATGAGAAGGTGGCGGTGATTCGGGAGCGAAAGGACTTTCTGTCTAATGTGATCTCTACACTAAGGGCCAAAAAATTGGTTCACAAGGGTTATGAGGTGTTTCTAGCCTATATTAGTGTATTTGGTTCTGAGGGTCCTTCTGTTGGAGATATCAAAATAATTAAGGATCTTTCTGATGCATTTCTGGATGAGCTCCTTGGGTTGACCCTGAACCGCAAAGTTGAGTTTGGTATTGAAATCCTACCTAGAATAGCTCCAGTGTAAATCGCCCCTTATAAAATGGAACCGAATAAGCTGGTGGAGTTAAAGGCTCAAATTTAAGAGCTGTTGGACTGAGGATTCATTCGACTAAGTGTGTCTCCATGGGGAGCACCAGTGTTGTTTGTGAAGAAAAAGGATGGATCCATGCGCATATGCATCGATTATCGATAGTTGAATACACTGACTATCAAAAATAAGTATCCCTTGTCACGAATTGACGATCTATTTGATCAGCTGTGAGGAGCTTCGATTTTCTCCAAAATAGATCTCCGTTCTGGGTACCATCAGCTGATAGTTAAAGAGGCTGATGTGTATAAGACTTCATTTTGGACAGTTGTGGTCATTACGAGTTCCTAGTGATGTCGTTTGGGCTGACGAATGTACCAGCTATTTTCATGGATCTGATGAACCAAGTGTTCTAGCCCTACCAGCTACTTTTATGGATCTGATGAACCAAGTGTTCTAGCTCTATCTGGATCGATTCATAGTAGTGTTTATAGATGATATCTTGGTGTATTCACGAACCGAGGATGAACATGATCCACATCTTCAAATTATTCTGTAGATTTTAAAGGAGAAATATCTGTACGTTAAGTTCAGCAAATGTGAGTTCTGGCTGTGAGAACTGACATTCCTGGGTCACGTGGTATCTTTCAAGGGGGTTAGGGTTGATCCTTGAAAAATTGAAGCCGTACTGGATTGGAAACCACCTAAGACCATATCCGAGATTCAAATTTTTCTGGGTTTGGCAGAGTACTACAGACGTTTTGTTGAAGGGTTTTCCTTGATTACTATGCCCATGACTAAGTTACTGCGTAAAGGTGTACCGTTCAATTGGACTGATAAGCAGTAAGAGAGTTTTGAGAAACCAAAGAAAGTTCTGATTGAGGCTCCTATTTTAATACAGCTAGAGTCTGGGAAGGAATTTATGGTCTACAGTGATGCATCACACGTTGGTTTGGGTTGTGTACTGATGCAGGAGGGTAAGGTGGTTGCTTATGTGTTTCGTCAGCTTAAGCCTCACGAGGAAAATTACCCTACACATGACTTGGAGTTAGCTGCGGTGGTATTCGTACTGAAAATTTGGAGGCACTATTTATACGGTGAGAAGTATATTATCTATATAGATCACAAGAGCCTCAAGTACCTCCTCACTCAGAAGGAGTTGAATCTTAGGCAGCGAAGATGGATAGAGCTACTTGAGGATTATGACTGCTTGACTGAGTATCACCCTGGTAAGGCAAACGTGGTAGCTGACGCACTGAGCCTTAGGGCTGTATCTGATTTGAGAGCAATGTTTGCTCGTCTTAGTTTGTATGATGGTGGTAGCTTGTTAGTTGAGCTTCAAGTGAGACTGACGTAGACTGAGCAAATTAAGGGGAAATAGTTATTGGATGAGTCACTGGTTCCTCGTTTCTAACAAGTTGAGAATAGAGAGACTACACATTTTGGGTTGAATGGTGAGGGAGTACTGTGTTTCTGTGGGAGAGTCTGTGTACCAAGGGATTCTGATATAAGGCAGTCTATACTGCGAAAGGCGCATAGTAGTCCATCCGCTATGGATCCTGGCGAAAACAAGTTATACTGAGATCTTCATGAGCTATACTGGTGGCCAGGACTGAAATACAAAGTTACTAATTTTGTAAGTAAGTGCTTGGCGTATCAGCAAGTTAAGGCTAAACATCAGCTGCCTTCAGGACTATTGTAGCCAGTTAAGATTCCACTTTGGAAGTGGAAGGGTTAACTATGGATTTTGTGAGTGGGCTACCCTTAACGCCTACTAAGAAGGATTCGATATGGGTTATTGTAGACTGGTTGACTAAATCTGCCCATTTTATATTAGCCCGCACTGATTACTCATTGCAGAAGCTGGCAAAGTTGTATGTGGATAAGATTGTGAGACTGCATGGGGAGCCAGTTTCCATCATATCTGATAGAGATCCTAGATTCACATCTCGATTCTGGAAGAAGTTACATGAGGCTTTGGGTACAAGGTTGGACTTTAGTACTGCGTTTCATCCTCAGATAGATGGCCAGTCAGAAAGGGTGATTCAGATACTAGAGGACATGTTAAGAAGTTGTGTAATTGATTTTTGAGGCAACTGGGAAGACTATTTACAATTAGCAGAGTTCCCGTATAACAATAGCTATCAGTTCAGTATTCAAATGGCAACATACGAGGCGTTGTATGGTCGTAGGTTTCGTACTCTTACTTATTGGACTGAGCTAGGCGAGCGGCGAGTTTTAGGGCCATAGTTAGTTTTTGATACTGAAAAAAAGGTAAAACTAATTTGAGACCAGCTGAAGGAAGCGTCTGATAGGCAGAATCTTATGCAGATCTTAAACACCGAGAGATTGAGTATTTCGTGGGGACTTCGCATTTCTTAAGGTCTCTCCATGGAAAAAGATACTGAGGTTTGGGCGAAAGGGTAAGCTTATCCCTAGATTCATTGGGTCTTACCATATACTGAAACATGTGGGACCAGTCACCTATCAACTTAAGTTGCCTCCAAAATTAGACCGGATTCATGATGTGTTACATGTCTCCATGCTGAAAGTTATCGCTCTGATCCCACACACATAGTACCAGTCGAGGAGATCGAAGTTAGGACAGATCTAACCTCAGAGGAAGAACCAGTACAGATATTAGATCGTGAGGTTAAGGTACTAAGGAAAAAATCGATCCCACAGGTTAAAGTGCTTTGGCGAAATCACGGTACCGAGGAAGCCACATGGGAACCTGAGGATGCGATGCGACAACAATACCCTCACCTATTTTGACCAGGTAAATTTCAAGGCTAAAATTTCTTTTAAGGGGTAGATTTGTAATGCCCCAAAAATATAGGATCTTTAATTTTGCATGTTCTAATACAAATTGCTTGTTTGCTTTAACGGCTAAGTGATTGGGGTGTGTTTGTGGGTGTGTGAAAGCCTGGGTTCAAGTCTTGGCTTTTGCAAAAAATTTTGGTTTTCCTCTTAAATGAATCTAGACATTGGCATATAGGCTTTATTAATAATAGTGCTTGTTTATGATACAAGAAAAGCTTGTGGTCTAGTGGTAAGGTGGTGTGTAGTATAATGCAAGGTTTGAGGTTCAAGTCCTGGGTTACGCAAGGGGTATTTATTTTGCTGTTTGAGCTGTGTATGCAGTAGAGTTGGACTGAATCACAGCTAAGGGGAGTTTGAAATGATTTGAATGCTGTTTGAACTAGTCATGGAGAGATTCAAGAAGGGATAAGGGGAGAGAATTAGGGAGTTTGAGTGAGAGGAGAGATGTGACGTTTGGGGGATCTTATGCCTTGAGATTTTGACTGGGGGAAAGGTTGTGGGTCATTTCGACATTTGAGTTAGCCTCTACCGAATTGGTAGGCTCTGACACGTTTTCTCTAAACACGTTTGCATTTTTTCTTTCTTCTCCTGTCGAATCTCCTTTCCTTCCATACATTCTCTAGCTTTTGGTTTATTTCCCTTTTTCCTGTCGGTCAATAGGTGAATTTTGTGAGCAATCCTTCCACTCTTTTTTTCCCTTTCTTCTTTTCATCAAGTTGTCCCCTCTTTGGCCGAATATACCATCTCGAGATCATTTGTGCTTCTGCCTCTCTTTCTCTTTTCCTAAAGAAATAGCTAAATCCTAATAACATTTTAGTAAGCCGGATATTTCATCTTATTTTTCCCTCTCTTTTGTTTCTCTACTTGTTTAATAGTGACTGAATATCTATCTTGCCTTGTTACCTTTTGGAGATTAGTCTCTGACAAGCGGTGGAGCATCGATTGCCTTACTTCTCCGCACATCTCTGCCTTCTACTTTGAATACCTCTTTGGCTGAATACTGTGGGGTAAGTAGATTGTTTTGTAGTATTGGTCGAATACCTAATCTGCTCTAACTCTAACTCTTTGGACTATAGGCATCAATTCAAACCTTGTATTACACAAGTGTGGCTAATGAAATCTATCTTATGAGTAGTAAATCGAGAAGAAGGGTGTGATCGTTTCCAACCAGCGATCTAAGAGTACAAATCGCGTAACTTTCGGTCAATGCAAGTGGTGATATCGGTTTGGGGCTTTAGTGTTAATGATCTAAAGGATGAGAGACTAATTTTGTTTGGATGATTGTAGGTTGATTGTACGTGGGGTAATCTGTTCGTTGCGTAAACAGGTGTGTAGTCACACCTCTCTCTATTGTAAATCGGCGAAAGCCGAAAAGCTGAAACTTTAGCATTTGTGGCCCCACGAGCTTGTAATCGCTCGAGGGGTGAACCGAGTCCACAAACCGTGGACGATAGACTGTAGAGGCCACCACAAGCGTTCTCATGCTCTTGGGCTAATATGGGCCTTATTTGGCTAAAATGGGCCATGTGGGCCCACTAGGCTCGTGGGCCCCACACTGACAAAATCCTCGATAATTGGCAAATATTGGATTGGAATATGTAGTTCACATAGCCGTGACTGAATTTAGGCTACATGGGCCATATGAGCGTGTGGGCCCATTTGGGCTGAATATTAGGCCTTGGGCCCATTTATACCATTATGACCATTTAGGTTATCTGTGTCGCTCGAGGGGACTGTAGACCTTTAGAAAGGTTGTTATCTATTCTAAATACCCCTAATGAGTAAAATGACTGAAATACCTCTAAAGAGTAAAATGACTTAAATACACCTAAAGAGTAAAATGACCGAAATACCCCCATAGGATAAAATAACAGTTATACCCCTAAGGGTAGGTTGACTGATGTGTTCTTGATTTGTATATGATTGTTATTGAGCATGATATTCTGCATATACGTATGATTTATGATATGACATACTGCATGGGATTGGGATACTGTTATGGAGGAAGTATCTTTGTCTTGGTGGCTCTACCACATATCTTTATTCTCGCAACTTTGTTTGCGTTCTATCGGTAGCTTTGCTTTGCGACATCATTCTTGGCGGTTGTCTTTGCGATATTATTAAGGCGATTGTCTTGCGATATTGGTATACTGGCTGGGTGGGTCAATTTTATCCCCACATGGTGTGTTGGTTGGTACGGGTGGTGTGTTAGCTTGATTAGGGTGGGTTGTATATTTGCACCGTACTGATACTATATTGGGCATAGGCCCACACCGTTACTGTAATGGGCTAAGGCCCATACTACACTATTTCTAAAAAGGGCTCAAGCCCAGAATGTTACTGCATATTGTTACTGACTGACTGATAGGGGATTACACACTGAGTTTTTGTTAACTCACCCTTTCTTTTTAAACTGTACAGGTAATCCCCAGCCTTAGACAATTTGGTGCTACGAGGGACTCGGAGATGGCCACATGATCACTGATATTCTGTTTTAGACTTAGTCATTTAATTTCAATTTTCATATTGGGCTATTGATTATGTAATAAGGCCATTGGTGGGTTTAATTTTTAATTGGGCTTTGATTTTGTGTTTTAAATTGCCAAATGGATACAAAAGAGGTTTTCAAAATAACAATGGTTTTCAAGAAAAACATGCATTTTAAATTTCAAGGTTTTAATTAGAGAAGCTTCCACAGTTTTATTAAGTTTAAAGAAAAAACATTAATAAATATGGCAATTGCTTCGATAAGCTGGTTTCAGATTTTAATAACTTAATTTGCAAAATTTTTTCAAGCAATAAAAACTAAATAGGTTTTAACCTAAATACGGAATTTTATCAACAAGTCCAACTTTTGAAAATCACTTCGATGTGACACGTCAGATTTGGTCATAACGTCTAGGCCAGGTTTGGGGTGTTACATTCACAGTCCTTGTGGATACAATAACTCGATATTTACTTGTCACTTTATTACTTGTTACGATTGTGCACACTTGCACATTTCTATCATTCTGGTAGCACACACGGATGAGACACACACCTGTGTCTCTGCCCGTATGCTCGATTCTGAGCATTCTATTTCACAAATTTAAAGTGTAGGGGATACACGACCTAATACCATATCGTGTATCACACACGGTCTAAACACACGCCCGTGTGTCTGCCCGTGTGGACAAAATAAAGCCATTTCTATCTTGATTTCTCACCCAAATTCAAACAATGACCTGCACTAAAACTCACATCCAAATACCAACCTTTTCAAGCATTCAAATTAAGCAAACTCCATCATACAACATGGCATATCATTACATGCATACATGTTTAAAATCTTACCTTAGTTTGGTCCATATTTAGACATAATTTGATCAATTACTTAACATATATGTAGCTACCATTGTATGACATTACAAGTATATCAAAACAAACCATTTGTAACATCCTGGTTTAGACCCTAGTCAGAACAGTGGTTTGAGACCACAAATCTGAGGTCAAATGAATATTTTAATATTATTTGTGGTGTTAATTCTATGTGAAATTATCTGTGTGAAAATTTTGTGTGATAATTTTATCAACTGTGTGCCAAATTAAGAGAAAGGACTTAATTGTGTAAAGCTACGTGTTGATTTTTAAGTACCTAAGTGTTGTTTTATTTATGTGGAAGCCTTATGAGGCAATAATGCCAATATTTAGATAGTGGTATGGTAAAAGTCATGAATGGCCTTGTTATATATATGTTATGCATATGTTTAATGAAAATTCATTTTTGTAATTGAATTAATAATATAATATTAGTAAAACAAAACATGAAATGAGATGAGCATTCATCTTTTTACTCACCAAAATAGAAAAGAAAGAAGTCTAGGAAGCTTTAAGGTTTTGACAATCTTAGGCACAAATTGGTATGTGATTTTAGCTCGATTTTTGATAATTTCAACTCTTTCGTAATCGTTGCTTCGTGCTCTAACTAACCCATGTTGAAATTTTGTAAATTGACAATGTTGTTGAGATGATCTGTTGATGAATGTTTGAGCTATGTGTTAGTTGATAGTAAAATATGAAAAACTTGGTGTTGGATTAACATAGTTTGTATTGAGATTTTTGGGTGAAACTGAGTAGTTTGGGCTTAATTGAGAAAATAAGAAATTGAGGGGTTAAATTATGAAATAAATGAAGTGTGGGGGTTTGTTTCAACATGGGAAGAATTTGGCTAAGCACTTATATATTAAAATTTTGTATATTTGATGATTTTGTGAAATAGAGACTAAAGTGTCGAAATGTGAAAATGTGAGGGCTATTTTGTAAAATGCCCTAAATGTGTTTGTGTGGACTAAATTGAATGAATTAGTGATTGACTGGATTAAATCTAAATATGTATAGACCAAGAGAGGAGAGGTTCGGATCGAGGTCGAGGCAAAGATAAAGTGCTCAATTAATCGATCGGTTTGATAGTTCAACATCTGAGGTAAGTTCGGATATAATACATGTTATTAAGATATGTTTTAGCATTATGAGATGAATATGTATATGTGTATGAAATTGAGATGCTATGTGCAAGATTTAGTTAATGGCACTGAGTGTGCAAAATTGAAATCGAAATAGAAATAAATACCACTGTTTGTGCGATATTGTGAAAGCTTCAGTTGATTAATTTGGCACTGTGTGTGCGATACCGAGATAAGTCAGTTGAAAGATTAGGCACTAAGTGTGGGATGACAAGTATACTTCAGTCATGTATATAGCACTGAGTGTGCGATTAAGTTGAACGAATATCAAAGGATGATCGACATGTAAGATCGAGCATTGAATAGCTTGGAAGATGAATAACTATGTGTTAGCTAAGGTATGTATTGAACCTTTGTGGTTGATGAGTTATAAACAAGCTATGAGTGAGTGAATGAATATTTTAGTTATGGATGAGATGGCATGAATAAGAGATAATTGATCTATGTGATTGTTTATTATATACATTCGTTTGATTTGATGAGATAATTGTATTGTATGTCGAATTGACTAAGCTTTGGAAAGTTTATTGTGTGATTTGTTTCTCTGCTTTGCAGTGTCAGTAACGCTAGCTCGGATCTAGGGATCGTCAGCATCTAAATCACATTATCGGCAATCTAGTTTGGGGTATTTTGGAGAGATGTACATAGTTAAAATATGGCATGTATAGGCTAGTTATTGAAATCATGTTTGAGATTTGTGAGTAGCCATGAGATGTGGCTAGATATGTGTTAATTTTAGCATGAATGACTTTGGTATATTTATATATGATGCATCTTTTGGTATGGATTGTGAGTTGAGAAATTGACTTATGAATGGAAATTTTTGTGAGGGTAAAATGTTAGTATGATTTAGTGAAATGGAGAATGAATGATGTTTAGTATATGAATGTGTTCAATGTTGTATATGTTAGCTTATAAGTTGATATGTTTGAAAATGAGATTGTATGAGTTGATAGATTGATTATATGATAGGTGCCAAAATGGTTGCCAAATTGTGGGTATAAATATGCTTAAATGTGCTTGTAGTGATTGACTCTAAGTGGGTGGCATTTTGGGTCTTGCAAATGACATATAATGTTAGAAGGCCATGGCACACGGGCGTGCCTAGTGACCGTGGGGCTAAGTGATTATATGGCCTAAGAGCACATGGCCTTAGTACACGGGGTGTTGGGTAACCATGGGGAATAAGTCAGGTTCAACAACGGGAGGAGACACGGGTGTGTCTAGCAGCCATTGATGGCACGCGGTTTGCTCCCACGAGCGTGTATCCCCTGTATTTTAGAAAAGTTTTTAATTTTTTGAGAACTTCTATATGTGTTTCGTTTTAGTCTTAACCTTTCTCTAGCATGTGTTTAAAGTCTTATACGTCTTAAAAAGGGATTAATTATTTGTGTTTGATGTATTATGATAATGATTGACTTTGTGTCGTAAATGAGTTGTGAAATGATCCTATGGTCTGGGAATGTCTCTTAACCCTGATTCAGCGATGGTTTCGGGTTAGGGGTGTTACATTTTTATTGGTATCAGAGTTACGATTTAGTCGATTCTCAGACTAACGTAGAGTGTGTGAGTCTAGCTATATATGACATATTATAAAATTGCGATAGTGTGATGAATTCTGACAGATGAAAATTGTGTTTTCATATAGTAATGGGGAAAGTAGTAGCATATGCGTCTTGGCAATTGAGACCTCATGAGGTGAACTATTCCACGCATGATCTTGAGTTAGCTGCGGTAGTTTTCGCTCTGAAGATTTGGATACACTACTCGCATGAGGAGAAGTCCATCATCTACACGGATCACAAGAGCTTAAAATATCTCCTTACATAGAAGGAGTTGAATTTAAGGCGGTGGAGGTGGATTGAGTTGTTGAAGGATTATGACTGCTCGATCGAGTACCACCTGGGTAAGGCTAACGTATTGGCAGACGCGTTGAGCCATAAGGTAATATCAAACTTGAAGGAAATGTTTGCGCATCTCAGCTTGTATGATGACGGAAGCTTGTTAGCTGAATTTCAAGTGAAGCCTTCTTGGGTCAGTCAGTTAAAAGAGAAGCAATTGTCTGATGAATCACCTACTGTAAAGTTTCAGCTAGTGGCTGGTGGTGAAATAGCATATTTTAGTGTGAACAGTGACATGGTTTTATGTTTTCGTGGAAGGGCCTGTATGCCGAGGGATTCCAAGTTGAGGCAAAAGATTCTTCAGGAAGCGCATAGTAGCCCATATGCTATGCATCCTGGCAGGAGTAAGATGTATCGGGATCTGCGTGAATAGTTTTGGTGGCCGGTCTGAAGCAAGAGGTTACCGAGTTTGTGGGTAGGTGTTTGACGTGTCAGCAGGTGAAGACGAACATCAGCTACCTTCAGGGTTGCTACAGCCGGTAAAGATTCCACTTTGGAAGTGGGAGAGAATAACGATGGACTTTGTGAGTGGGCTACCCCTTACGCCTATAAAGAAAGACTCGGTGTGGGTAATTGTTGATCGGTTGACGAAATCTGCTCACTCCATTTCGGTTCGGGTTAATTATTCACTACAGAAGTTAACCAAGCTGTATGTAGCAGGGATCATAAGGTTGCATGGGGTACCAGTGTCGATTATATCAGACAGAGGCCCTAGGTTTACATTATGATTTTGGAAAGCGTTGCATCAGGCGTCAGGTACGAGGCTAAACTTCAACACAACATTTTATCCACAGACTGATGGTCAGTGAGAGGGTAATTCAAACCTTGGAAGATATGTTGAGAGGTTGTGTCATTGACTTCAGGGGTAGTTGGGAGGAGTTTCTACCGTTGGCAGAATTTGCATACAATAATAGCTAACAGTCTAGTATTCAGATGGTGCTTTACGAAGCATTGTATGGTTAGAAATGCCGTACTTCTGCTTGTTGGACAGAGTTGGGTGAGCGTTAGGTGTTGGATTCGAAGTTGGTTTCAGAGACAGAGGAAAAAGTTAAACTGATTCAGACTCGATTTAAGGAAGCTTTCGACAGATAGAAATCTTATGCTGATCTGAAGTGTCAGGATATAGAATTTCCAGTGGGTGATCAGGTGTTTTTGAAAGTTTCGCCTTGGAAGAAAGTTTTGAGGTTTGGACGGAAAGGCAAGCTGGGCCCTAGATTCATCGGGCCTTATCGTGTGGTGAAACGAGTGGGACTAGTGACGTATCAGCTCGAGTTAGCTCCAAAATTAAGGCAGATACATGATGTATTTCATGTCTCGATGTTAAGGCGCTACCATTCGGATCCATCTCACGTAGTACCAGTGGAGGAAATCGAAGTGAGACCTAATTTATCCTTTAAGAAGGAACCAGTCCAGATCCTAGACCGAGATGTTAAAGTATTGTGTTGTGGCGAAACCACGGTTCAGAGGAGGCCACGTGGGAGCCAGAGGATGTTATGCGACAGCAATACCCTCACCTCTTTTGACCAGGTAAATTTCAAGGCTGAAATTTCTTTAAGGGGGTAGAACTGTAACATCCGGGAATTAGGGGCTTTGCATTTGTTATGTCTATGTGTGTTTGGCATGTTTTTTCTGCAAATTTTGTATGTTTGGGGGTTCCGGGAAGGCTCAGGGTTAAGCATGAGCCTTGGTGAAAATTTTATTTTTAGGTACTTTAGGGGAGAGTTAGCTGAGGTAAGCCTTAGGGTTAATTACTTGTGTTTGTTGACACAAGAAGTGGTGAGGTAAAGTGGCAAGGAGACGCCACTTAGGTTGCAGGGAAGTGGTGTCACAAGGGAGCAACAGGGGGGAGGAGGTTTGAGTCGCGTATGCTGCATTTTGGATTTTTTTTTTTGGCATCAAGATGGAGGGATAATGGTTTCGGCATGGACTCTTCAAGGGTGAGAGTTGAAGGAGTCAAAATATTTGAATTAGTGGCCATGAGGTGATGATGGAGGTTGAATAGGTCAAAGAAAATCAAATGGATGATGGAGAGAGAAAGTAGGAGGAAATCGTGGAAGGGGATGTGGGTGGAGAGGTTGGCCGAATTTGGGAAGGTGTGAGTGTGCGTGCACTGTTTAGCTTGGCTAGGAGGGGCTGAACCTTTATTTTTAGCACATAGGCTTTTTGTTGAGCATTTTTTAGTCATAAGAATGTGTTGTTTCCTTGAAAGGATCATTTTGAGAATTTTGTTAGCCAAATCAATCTTAGAACACTCTCATTCTCTTTTGCACTTTTGAACATTTGCTTCTTTTCTCATTTACCAAACCGAAACCATCATCTTTTCTAGCATTTTTGCATTCATTTCTTTTGCAACCAAAACTACAACACCTTTAAGCCTCATTCCTTCCCCTTCTCGTTTCTTCATAGCCGAATCTCCCTAGCCATTTGCTTCTTGTTTCTTAATAGCCGAATTTGTAAGTGTCTTATCCAAAACTTATTTCCTTCTTTTATCTTCTTTCTTCTCTTCTCTCTTCTTTATTTCATATTGTGTGAAGGCAGAATCTCCTTTTTGTGTCGAGTGTAGGCACCCTTCCATTGATTTTTGATAGTAGTCGAACATAGACTCTCCATTCGGCATACTCTTGTGGCGAAGGGTGTGTTTCCATCATCTTTTTTTTGTGTGGCCGATTTTTAAGAGGATTTTGGTAAATAGTTGTTGGTCGAATGGGTGGTAAGGGATTCTTCATTGATTCGGTCGGCCGAAAGGCCACTTCTTTATTTTATTTCTAAGAACCGATTCTAACATGGTGATTGTTTAGGGGCTCAATCGGTTCCTTAAGCCAAGTCTGTTAGCATTCGGTTTCTGTTGATCAAGGTAAGGGACTTTATCGATTTGAGCTCTTATTCTCTCTGTTTTCTTTCAAAGCCTTAACCCTGTTTCCTGATTAAGATCCTTTCATGGATTCGAATGTCAGTCAAGTAAAGGAGGGGGTTGGACTCGCAGTCCTCGCCCCTAAGTTTAAGAAACGTGTAGTATCAGCAGTACGAGACTTTCCACCGAGCTATGGTAGAGAGCCGACGTCTGTCTGGGATAGACAGATAACCGTTGTCCCTGCTAGTGAAAGCGTGACGTAGAGGGTCTAGTCTTATGCGTTATCAAGTGTGTAATTCTCACATTACGTATAATGTCGTATAATAATTATGTTATCCTGCTAACTATGTCTAGTCTTACAGCGTTATCGGTGTGTAATTCTCACACTCTCATAATAATTATGTCATTAACTATTTAATTTAATTGACAGTCAATGTACCCTTGGGGGGTAAGGTTGGAAACATCGGGTAAGTTCCACTACGATTATATGTTCGCAATATGTGTATGTATGAATTAATTGACGGTATGCATTCAAGGCATGATCATTCATTTCAGTATGTTAACATGTGCATTGTAACACCCTTAACCCGTATCCATCGCCAGATTAGGGTTACGAGGCATTATTAGTCATAATACAGTTCACACAGATATTCATTACATTTCATAACTCAAAAGTCTAATCACTTCAACATTTGAAACCTAAACAAATATCAAGTCTTTAAATTAAAAGAAACATAACTTTCATAATTAAACCATACTCCAGCGATCTATTAAACCATATTGTTATGTAACCTTAAAACGAGTACAAATTTAAACATCAAATGATCCAATTCCACTCATTTAAACGATATTGGTGATATAAAACATAACCAAACTAACTTTAGTTGCCAATATACCATTCGCATATTTTCCTAAAGTCAAAGCCATATCTAACATAATTACTGAATCCATACCAACTCATTCCCTTAATCAATCATTGATTATAACAATTCACATGCTATAATGCATTAATATAAGATAGATTAACCACATTACATATTAACCATACGTATATACACACTTAATCAAGCATCATTTTGGCATTAAATAACTTCTTCTTTTAATGCAAATATATATACATACGACCATAATGATTTGAACCATTTCAATTTGACAAATAACCATAATATAGCATAGTTAATACATATTGATTCAACCAAATCCATTATTAGCAATTATCTATGTAATTAAACCACTATGGCGAACCACATTTTATATAAAAGTCTATTATCTATATTTACAAATTAAGTTAATGCATGACTAAAGAATCATTATCATATCATCATTAACGATACACAACTAAAGCTTAACCATGCTACCAACACAAGCATACTTACTCTATCAAAATTATTACCATAATGAGCAAGCACCAAGACCGAATACACTTAAGACTAAAATACCATAATCTAGCCATTTTAGATGGCTATATATATATATATATATATATATACAAGGACATCATCATTAATTGGACATAATCTAGCCTATACATGCCTTTAATTCAAAACCAAACTCAAAAAGGTACCAAAATAGATTGATAGTGTGGATGACTTCGTTGACGATCTCCGAGCTTGTAGCTTGATCAAAATCTATAAAATGTAACAATGAACACACGAGAGTAAGCTTACTAGCTTAGTAAGTCTTAAGCAAATTTTAGCATGGCATTCAAACTTTCAAGCATTATAAACAATTTGTTTATAACATTGAATACAATTTATTTAACTCAAAAGTTCTTTATGGTCGAATGTCATTACCATACTTACCATAGTAATTATCGTTTTCTTACCTTAAGCAATTAAAAGTGATTTGATTTAACACTCAAACACTTTAGATCATATACTTAATAACAATTAAACTTTAACAAAACACATATGATATCTCATTACCGAACTTCAATACCTTATAATTTAACACTTTTCCTTATCTTACCTTCAACATTAACTCACTATCTCAGCTTCAAGATTCAAATGGTAAATATCAATTTCCAACTATACACTCACTTCATATACACTTCATTCATTAGAATCATATACAAGAACATATATATGTATACACATATCCATATAACCTTTACAACTCCAAATATTCAATATCCACATAATGTTAATATGATCACATAACTAAAAAGGCCGAATATACCTATACAATCATGTATCACCTTCTTGTCCAACAAAGCTCACATATATGCTTTCATAATTGATCGATCATAGAAACTCAATTAAATAGTTCATAGGCACTTACCTGTATGGCCAAGTAGATTAATTCATATGAATAAACCTTAGTTGGTTCTTTTGTCACCATAACTCCAGCATTTTATATGCATAAGCTCATATTAAAAATCACCAAAGATTAAGCACCTTTAGACCGAGGTCTGAATTTTAATCAACGGCATTAAGCCTGCTAGACCGAGGTCTGAATTTTAATCAACGACATTTAGCCTGCTAGGCAATAAGCCCGATACGTTTCACCGGCACGAGGCCTGCTAGGCAATAAGCCCGATACGTTTCACCGACACGAGGCCTACTAGGCAATAAGCCCGATACATTTCACCCAAGACGAGGCTTGCTGAGGCAATAAGCCATTTCAAGATAGGCATTTCAATAAGCCCGATACATTTCGAGGGCTGCTAGGCTCGGCCCGAATATTCATATTATCAAACCATCTCACACACATTACATATTATCAATATCACATGTAACACACATAATTCATATCACTTTAACATATCAAACTCAATTTCATTTAGCAACATTTCATTATTAACATCACCTATTACATTCGGCTTTGACCAATTTCATATTCAATAATCAAAATTCAGCATGTAAATTTGGTTATGAGCAATATTTACGGTATTAACTTGCTTAAAGACTTACCTCGGATACTTTTGGACGTCAATAACCGGCTATTCGTTAACTTTCGCCTTTCCCCGATTCAAGTACATTTTTCTTTGTTTTTGATCTAAATACATTCAATTTGAGCTCATCCAAACACATTTCATTTCAATTTAATCCAAAAAAAGCTTAAATGGGCAAATTACCATTTTGCCCCTAATGTTTCACATTTTTACAAATTAGTCCTATTTGCACAAAACACAAAATATACAAAATCTCCCAACATTATAGCTAGGCCGAATCTTCCACATAGCCATATAAGTCCATGCATTTAATTTATTTTGCATTTTAACCCCTCAAAATTTTATTTTCACAATTTAGTCCAAATTACTCAAAATTATCCAAAAATCCAAAGACAAAACATGTTAATCTAACACATATATTTCATAATTCATCATCAAATATCATAAAACTCATAAGCTCATCAATGGCAAAACACAAAATCATCATGAAATTCAAAAATTAAGACATGGGCTTTGAAGATAACTTAGCAACGATCACAAAAACGTAAAAATTATCGAAACCCATTAAAAACTAACCTTTAATTTAGCTTGTAAATAGCCAAATGTACAAAGCTCCAAAACCTTTTCTTTTCTATGTGTTATTCGTTGGAAGAAAGAATGAATAAAATCCCACTTTCATGTTGGTTTTATTATAATATAATTATAAATTATAAAATAAATATAATATAACCTTTAACATATAAAATAATGCATAAAACATGTTATATCACCATGTTGCCGTCCACTATAACTTAAAATGGGCATATTGCCCTTTAAGGACTTCACTAAAATAAAGCCACATCAATTTAGCCCTAAATCAAATAAAAGGTCACTTTTACCACTTATGCGATTTAGTCCTTTTTGACTAATTGAGCACACAAGCAATTAAATTTTTATACGAAACTTTGACACATATTAATTCACATATCATAAACATAGAAAATAATATTTAAATATTTTTATTTTTTAGACTCGGATTCGTGGTCCCGAAACCACCGTTCCGATTATGGTCAAGTTCGGACTATTACAACTCTCCCCCCTTTGGGATTTTCGTCCCCGAAAATCTTACCGCTGAACAAATTCAGATATTGTTGTCTTATTGAATCTTCAGACTCTCATGTTGCCTGTTCTATTCCGTGTCGATTCCATAATACTTTCATTAACAAAAATTTTTTCTTATTTCAAATGGGGCAATCACATGTGGCGGATCGAATTGATATCTACGGAACATTGAAATATGAAATACTTTGTCGTCGATCTTAAATTCTATATCTTTTCATTTCAAGTCTGCATAGGAATTCAGATGATCAGATGCTGCTTTCAAGAAATCTCGGATTAATTTCACTTTCGATTCGTATCCTTTATCAAATCAACCCTGTAATCTCACAACCTCAAGAATATAAAACTCATCTAATCTCTAGATAGAAATCAGATCTTACTAGAATAAAATGGACAGATTTAGTTAATCGGTTAACTACGATCGCAAATAGCATCTTTCTTTCTCAGAGTCAGGGCAAACTAGAAATAAAGTCCATCATCACTCTATCCCATCTCCACTCAGGAATTAGAATCGGATGTAGCAATCCAGATGGAACTTGATGTTCAGCTTTCACTTGTTGACAACTAAACATTTCAAAACAAAGTCAAAAATGTCTCGTTTCATACCAGATCACTAGTAGTGTTGCTTCAAACCATTGTACATTTTTGTACTTCCCAGATGAAGAGATAAACGACTATTATGTGCTTCAGTCAAATCAATTGAATCAACCCTGGATTTCTCGGAACACAGATACGATCCATGTAACATCCCAAAAATGGGGTTATTTGGAATTTAATTATTTTCTTATGTAAGAACTGCTATGTCATTATTTATGGAATAATAATGATCAATTTAAGGCTTTGTGTTGGCTCGATTTGGTAGGAAATTTTAGTTTTAACTTTTAAGGTAGGGAGCCTTGGCAAGAGGGTGTTATAAGAATAAATGGGGATAATTTGGACATAAAATGAGCTTAGACCAAGTGGCAAAGCAAGCCCACTTGAGAGCTACATGTGACGCCACCAAGGGAGCAAGGAGAGCTTGTGTTCGAGTCATGAAATCCCTCTTTTGGCACTATGTTGGACTGACATAGGAAGGAGAGTTTCTTCTCTTTTAAACTCTTTATTTTATGAGATAATTAAGGATTTTATTTAATATTAATTTCCAAGGATAATTAGGATGATATTAATTCATTTTGATAAACAAAATAAAAGGGTGATAAAGGAGATATTAGTTGATTTACTTGGGATTAATTCAAATTATTTTGAATTTAATTAAACAAGGGCTAGGAGTGATTCAAGGAAAATTTATGGATGTTGGACTCTTGGGAGAAGAGGTGGACTGCAAGGACACTAGGGGGTGCGAATGCTTATATAAGCACCTAATTGTTCACCCTATTTTCTCTTTTCCAAGTTTGCTAGTAGAATCTCTAAACCCTCTCATCTCATATTTTCTTTTCTTTTACATCCTCTCCAAAACCATAGCCGAAACTCTCATTACTTACCCTTGCCGAAACCTAATTCTTTAATCCCCTCTTCTTCTATTTCCTACTAGCCGAATCCTCCACATCTCCATAGCCATCTATTTCTTTTCTTCATAGAATCAAAACCCCTATTGTCCTACCTCCAAATAGCCGAATCTAATACCTATCAAGTCTCAAATTCCTTCTCTTTTCTCTACTTGGCGAATAGTATAGTGGTTTCGGATTTCTCCTACATCCAATTGAAGCGGAGGTAAGGAGTATTAGCCAAATACTTTTCTTCTTCCTTCTCTTGTGTGTCTCTCATCGACATCCATAAGGGGTAAGTCTGCCGATTTCAATAGTGTATTAACACCCTTGTGAAACCGATTTCTTTCTAGGGAACTCAGGATCTCAAAGCGGAAGGCGGATCTTCCATTCCTTAGTCAATCGATTGGTAAGTAGGGGTAAGGATGTATGGTAAATAGAGTGCTATTCTAGTAAGTCGCTTAATGATTAAAAGTCGAAGGCTATTGGTATTATTCTTGATCGATGGTGGTTGGCGAGAGAGAATCGGAATTGAGTCTTGTGATTAGGAACCAAAAGATAAAGGTAAGGTTCGGGTTCACAAGGAGTCCCTCTCAAATTAATTGGTTTGGCGAATGGCCCATATTACTAACCTTGATAGTTGGCGAATATAGGGGCAAGGACTTGGAGGGTGGCGATTGATTATCTTGGGATTTAAGACTATCGTAGTAGCAGTGTGTACATACACTATATAATATATTAAATATGCTTAACTTTGTGAATGCTCATCTTTTATGAATGTAGCATTGGAATGAATACCAAATCGGTATAAGTGGTGATTCGGTAAAGTACACGTAATGTGATTTATTATTGTTAATGCTTTTGGTAAGCATGATGTGTTGACACATGAAATTTAAGAATGTGATGGCATGAAATATATGTATGTTTATCATTGTGGGATTGATGAGTGGAGGCGGTGATATTGTGCCGCGGGCACCAAGTGCTTTGGTAGCACACCGTGACTATATGTCACCGGAGGTTTGGTACCTCGGAGGTTTGGTACCTCAATAGCGACTTGTCCTGTGGTTAGCACCACCGTGGGTTGGCCCCACTTGAGATATGGGATCGTCTGCGGTGATTTGGTATCACACGATGGGTTGGCCCCATCACGCGATTTGTGTCTCGGACACCGTTGTTTTAGTAACACATTGTGACTATATGTCACCAAAGGTTTGGTACCACAGCGGGTAGACAAATGGCGTATGGTTGGCTAGGTTGGGTACACATTATTTTGCATATTGATTATTATATGTTGTGTATGAAAAATATTTTTTAAAAGCGGGGAAGGGTTACATCTTGAGTCTTGGTGACTCACCTTCTCCATTAATTTTTCAGTGATGCTTAGATCGCGGACATGGGCCGGAGGGACTTGAGGAGGCCATGCGGTGGATTTAAAACTAAATAGACTTTAATTTTAGTTATTTTAAATTTGGTTATTGGGTTGTTTATTTCGGTTGTAATAAGGCCTCATATTACTTTACTTTGGTTTTTTTTTTGTTGGATATTTTTATTTGTACTATGAAATTTGAATCACGCGTTTTATAAAATTAACACGAAAAATGTTTTATCGTGCCATCGAACTGTCGAAAATTTGTGTAACAACTTGACTTAATTAAATGTTCAAATTGGACTAAGTATAATTTCACAAAGATAACTTAGAATGAGCGATTTTCAACAAAACTTAAGTGGATTTAGAAAATGGGTTTCAAAACTTCTTCTTAGTAACGACCCATATTCGGTCCTAACGATTGGGCGGGTTTGAAATTTATTACAAATTGGTATCGAGCCAGTTCAAAACTTCACTGTGGGGCCCAAGGCCCAAAATGTTTTAGTAGGCCTTATTAATTGTTTTTGGGTTTATGGCGGCATGGCCCGAGTCTCCCAAGACCGATCCGCCTGTAAGTACCTCTAAACCTCTTTGTGAATTATATTTTGTAGAAGGGTAGGAAGCATGGAGCGTAGATAGACTTATAGGAATTTGAACCCTAGGATTAGAATACTCAAACACACAAGCTAAACATAAGATTTAAAGAACTAAACCAATCTATGACTTAGTCATTTGAGCTAGGGTGTGGTAACCCCATGCGCATGTCTAGGATTGGGCAGGAAGAGCACAGGTATTTAAGCGGTCAGGTGACTCACCACCTCTTGGCAGTATCCTACAGTGCGTGGCTCGGGTTCACCCAACTCGAGAGGCTCGGTGGTGTGGTAACCTCATGCGCATGTCTAGAAAGGTTCGGTGGGAGCTTGGTATTTAAGCGATCCGCGTGACTCACCTCCTCTCCACACTAAACCACCGCAGTGCGTAGCTTGGGTTCACTCGACCAAGAAGGTTCGGTCATAGGCTAAACCTAATGACTAAAACCCGAAAGGGAATTAGCCATGTTTTGAAAGGAGCGAAACAATGAAACCCTAATGTTTTTAAAATTTACGTAATAACTCTTTCAAATCGGAAAACATCATTTTTACAACGTTTTCCTTGAAAAACTTGATTTACGGAAAAAATTACAAAAATGCCCTTAGGGTAAAATTACTAAAATACCCTGGTTCATAAAATATCAAATCAATGGTTTTGTCCAAAATTTTAACTATTCTATAAATATTCAACAACTTAGCCATGAAAATCGTCAAGAAAATATTTGGTTTTGGAAAATTTAAAACGCCTCAACATAAAATTACCAAAATGCCCTCGAGTACAAAATTTTGCAACATCACCGTTTAAGAAAAAAAATTCTCAAAAGGGACCCTCGAGTTTTACAATGGTTAAAACATCCTTGATTTACAAAATTACAAAATTACCCTTGGAGGACCAAATTACCAAAATACCCACGGTTTTGAAATAATGCCATAACTTCAAATCTTGTCAATTTTCAATAATACCCTCTAGTTTTGGGAACTTCAAACAATATACTCTACTAAAGTTTTAAATTTTCTTTTATTACGAAAATACCCACAGCAGGAAAATGACGAAAATACCCCTGGGTTAGAAATGGGCAGAAATGTCCGAAGAGTGAATAGGTATGGAAAGCATTAGGGAATGGATGCAAGAACTTCTTTGTGTGAACTAGGATAGAAGACTGAAACCTTGTTTGCACGAAAGAATCTCTGATTAAACTTTATCCATAAAATTTCTTCGCGAGTAATAAAGTGGAACAAATGCTAACGCATAAAAATTTTCTTAATCAGATTAAAAGCGCAAGTAGATAGAATGAGTTCTAGAGGGCGTGGGCCAGAGTGGACGCCAGTAGGGGTAGGATAGATTGTGTACGAACCCGTCAGTCGGGACAAGGTTACAGCGATGTACCACCGCCACCACCACCTCCGACTTTTGGAGCGGAGGAGCGAGATCGAGACGGGAGGAGGCGATGCTCATGGCGGTATTGCGAGTCCTTGAATTAGTGGTGAAATGGTGGAAATTTAGGAGCTCGAATCTGTTCCGGCGGATTGATCCAACAAGTGAGGTGTTCCGGTGTGTCGTGAGTGGCACCAGTGTAGCAGTATTGGTTGGAATCTGAGAAAGGGTAATGGATGAACTTGACTGACCGAGGAGGAAAAATTGAAAGGGCGATGTAAACTTCTAAAGGATGAAGCGTGCAGTGGTGGTGACGATTC
This sequence comes from Gossypium rotundifolium, assembly GCA_025506655.1. Taxonomy (NCBI): domain Eukaryota; kingdom Viridiplantae; phylum Streptophyta; class Magnoliopsida; order Malvales; family Malvaceae; genus Gossypium; species Gossypium rotundifolium. The sequence continues at coordinate 151,258,746 of CP106724.1, forward strand.
AGGATGGAGCCACGGTGATGATCTTCGTGGGACTACTTTAAAAGCGCTTTCGGAAGAAGTATGTGGGCACCAGCTACACCGACGCCAAGAGAGGAAGGCTTTTGGGTCTAGTGCAAGGAACTAAGTCCGTGGCCGAGTATGAGGCGGAGTTTTAAAGGTGAGTAGGTATGCGGAGGAATCGTAGCCACTTGAACACGAGCTACATGTCCGCTTTGAGGACGGACTCAAGATGACTTGAGGTTCTTGATTGCGCTTGGCAGCAGTCCGTGAGTTTTCATCTCTTGTGGAAAAGGCTAAGGTAGCCAGGGGATCAAGGAGGTCTGAGGCGAATTATAGTAGAAATAATCGAAGAGAGGATTTGGGTCAATTTGGATCCGGTGGTAATGATCGAGAAGAAGGCTAGGCGAGAATGGGCCGTCGGCGAAGGGCCGTAGCTACTAATCGAGAGGCCGACTCGGTCAATCATTGTGGAAGTCCCATTGGGGAGGTTGTTCGACCGGCGATAGGGGATGTTTTGAGTGTGGGTCTTTAGAACATCTGTCGAGATTGTCCCGAGCGAGCTCGAAATCAGCCGGAGAGTCGAACCGTACTCAAGACCGAAATGTGGGACCGCAGGAGGGTCGTGGTAATGGCAGAGGAAGCAATGGTCCTAACAGGGGACGAGGAACTTCGAGGCGGAGGTTCGAGCAACACAGAGGCTAAGCGCACTGGCTTAGTCTATCTGCCAAAGCGTCGCGAGGAGGGTGACGACCGGATGTCATAACCGATGCGTTTCTAATTTTGGTCTTCCTTATTATGCATTAATTGATGTGGGGTCTACACACTCATCGTAGCCGATGGTGTGGTAGAGACTTTGAACCTAGACTACGAGGCTAGCTGCTAGGGAGATGGTATAGTGAGTCCTTTAGGTCACTCTGTAGTGGTAGACAAACTTTTAGGGGCGTACCCTAGAACTCCAAGGGTCGTATTCGGTCGATCTGATGGAACTACCATTCGGGAGTTCGATTTGATCCTTGGAATGGATTGGTGGCTAAGTATCGGCGAATTTGGATTCTTGGCTAAGCGTATGGTTCTTAAGGCAGTGAAGGTGGTGAAGTGGTTATGATAGGTGATAGAAGGAATTACCTATCCAATGTGGTGTCTGCCTTGAAGGCGGAAAAGATGGTCAAGAAGGGTTGTAAGGCGTATTTGGTTGAATTTGTGCTTTGGAAGCTAAGGAGTCGATGGTTGGAAAGGTCCGAGCGGTTGGGAATTTGATGATGTGTTCCCGGAAGAACTTCCGGTCTACCCCAGGGCAGGAAGTTGAATTGATATTGACTTGCTACGGAGCAGCACTTTGTCTATAGCACCTTACCGAATGGCACCGAAGGAATTGGTGGAGTGAAGGCTCGATTCGAGAGCTCTTGGATAAGGGGTTTATTCGACCTAGTATATCTCCGTGGGGGCGCTTTGTGTTGTTTGTCAAGAAGAAGGGCGGTTCTATGCGAATGTGCATCGACTACCGTCGATTAAACAAGTTAACGATCAAAAACAAGTACCCTTTGCCTCGGATCGATGACTTGTTTGACCGATTGAAGAAGCGTCGGTGTTTTCGAAGATAGACCTTAGGTCGGGTTACCATCAACTTAAGGTGAAGGGGTCGATGTTCACAAGGCGCGGTATGGGCATTACGAGTTTCTAGTGATGCCATTCGGTTGACCAATGCCGGCGGCGTTCATGGATCTCATGAACCGAGTTTTCAGCGATACTTAGACCAATTAAATGCGTGGTGTTCATCGACGACATATTGGTTTACTCAAGGACGGAGGAAGAGCATGACAAGCATTTACTGGATAGTTACGCAAGTGTTGAGGAAAATAGCAGGTTGTATGCCAAATTCGATGAAGTGCGAATTTTGGCTAAGGAGGTGGCTTTCTTAGGTCACGTAGTGTCGGCGGAAGGATTAGAGTGGATCCCGCAAGATTGAAGCGGTATTGGAGTGGAAACCGCCTAAGTCGATGGCGAGATCTGAAGTTTTCTAGGTTTAGCGGGTATTATCGGAGGTTTGTGGAAGGGTTCTCTCGATCGCAGCGTGATTGACTAAGTTACTAAGGAAAGGTGTTCCATTTGTATGGTCGGAGAAACAAAGAAGAAAGTTTTGATAGGTGAGAAAGATTACGTGAAGCTCGGTTTTAGTACAACCCGGCGTGGAAATTATTCACGATCTATTGTGATGCATCTCACCTTTGGTTTGGGGTGTGTGTTGATCAGCAGATGGAAAGGTAGTAGCCTATCGTCCCGGCAACCGAGACCGCATGAGGTTAACTATCCAACTCACGACACAGGAGTTAGCGCGCATCGTCTTATACGAAAGTATGGAACATTATCTTTATGGGGAGAAGTCGGTAATTTACACGGACCACAAAGTTTGAGGTATCTCTCGACGTAAGGATCTGAATCGAGGCACCGATGGATTGAATCTGTTGAAGGACTCACATTCTCCATCGAGTATCATCCGGGTAAGGCTAACGTGGTGGTGACGCGTTGGCCGGAAGGTCGTGGCGATTTGAGAGCAATGTTTGCTCGATTGAGCACTGTATGATGATGGAAGCCTTTTGGCGAAACTTCATGTTAAGCCAACATGGATCGAGGAGATTAAGAGCAAGCAGATAATGGATGAAGGGTTAAATGCTAAGAGAATACGAGTTCGAGGATGGTGGTTTAGAAGGGTATAGTGTGACTAGTGATGGTGTGCTATGTTTTCGTGGACGGCCTTGTATGCCAAGAGATATGGAGTTGAGGCGAAAATTCTCGGGATGCTCATAGCAGCCCATCGCTATGCATCCGGGAGGAAGCAAGATGTATGGAGATCTCTGAAGCGATTACGGTGGCGGGTTGAGCGTGAGATAGCGAATTGTAGGGAAGTGTTTGGCGTGTCGGTGAGTTAAGGTGAACACCGATTACCATCGGGTTACTTCAACCGGTAAAGATCCTCAATGGAAGTGGGAGCGGATCACTATGGATTTCGTCGGTGGTCTACCCCTACACCCAACAAGAAAGATCACGATTTGGGTAATCGTGGACCGTCTGACTAAATCGACTCACTTCATCTGGGTGAGAATGGACTACTCACTCGAAATTAGCAAAGTTGTATGTGGCGAGATAGTCGATTACATGGTGTACCAGTCGCTTATCTCGGATAGGGACCCAAGGTTCACTTGAGGTTTTGGAAGCGTTACATCAAGCGTTAGATGCAGCGGTTGGATTCGATCTGACTTTCCATCCTCGAACAGACGAAGCGATCGAAAAGGGTCATCTGAGATCTTAGAAGATATCTTTGAGGGTTGTGTCTTGGAATTAGAGGTAGTTGGGAGGAATTCTTACCTCTAGCTGAGTTCGCCTACAACAATAGCTACCAAGCAAGTATTCGAGATGGCACCATCTGAAGCCTTTGTATGGGCGGAAATGCGAACCCCGACATGTTGGGCGGAGTTGGGTGAGCGACAAGTGTTGGGCCCGAAATTGGTAGCGAGATCAAGACAAAGTTAAAGTGATTCGGTCTCGTCTCAAAGAAGCATCGGATAAGCGAAGTCTTATCCGATCTCAAACGCATAAGGAAATGGAGTATCTTTGTAGGAGACAAGGTCTTTCTAAAGGTGTCGCCTTGGAAGAAGGTACTAAGATTTGGGCGAAAAGGAAGCCGAGCCCAAGATTCATTGGCCCATATCTGATTACTAAAGCGAGTAGGACCGGTAGCTTATCGACTTGAATCGCCAGTGAGTTAAGTCGATTCATGACGTCTTTCACGTATCAATCTTTGAGGCGGTATCGGTCGAGATCCATCACATGTGGTGCCGTGATGAAATCGAGTTAACGCGGACTTATCTTTTGAGGAAGAACATTGGATCTTGGATAGAGATATAAAGGTTCTACGTAGGAAATCGATGCCTTAGTGAAAGTGCTATGGCGGAATCATGGTCTTTGAGGAAGCTACGTGGGAACTGAGGATGTGATCTGGTGACAATACCCTCATCTGTTTTAGTTATGTAATTTCGGATGAAATTTATTTTAAGGGGGTAGAAGCTGTAACATCCCAAAAATGGGGTTATTTGGAATTTAATTATTTTCTTATGTAAGAACTGCTATGTCATTATTTATGGAATAATAATGATCAATTTAAGGCTTTGTGTTGGCTCGATTTGGTAGGAAATTTTAGTTTTTAACTTTTAAGGTAGGGAGCCTTGGCAAGAGGGTGTTATAAGAATAAATGGGGATAATTTGGACATAAAATGAGCTTAGACCAAGTGGCAAAGCAAGCCCACTTGAGAGCTACATGTGACGCCACCAAGGGAGCAAGGAGAGCTTGTGTTCGAGTCGCGGAAATCCCTCTTTTTGGCACTATGTTGGACGGCATAGGAAGGAGAGTTTCTTCTCTTTTTAAACTCTTTATTTTATGAGATAATTAAGGATTTTATTTAATATTAATTTCCAAGGATAATTAGGATGATATTAATTCATTTTGATAAACAAAATAAAAGGGTGATAAAGGAGATATTAGTTGATTTACTTGGGATTAATTCAAATTATTTTGAATTTAATTAAACAAGGGCTAGGAGTGATTCAAGGAAAATTTATGGATGTTGGACTCTTGGGAGAAGAGGTGGACTGCAAGGACACTAGGGGTGCGAATGCTTATATAAGCACCTAATTGTTCACCCTATTTTCTCTTTTTCCAAGTTTGCTAGCCGAATCTCTAAACCCTCTCATCTCATATTTTCTTTTTCTTTTTACATCCTCTCCAAAACCATAGCCGAAACTCTCATTACTTACCCTTGCCGAAACCTAATTCTTTAATCCCCTCTTCTTCTATTTCCTACTAGCCGAATCCTCCACATCTCCATAGCCATCTATTTCTTTTCTTCATAGAATCAAAACCCCTATTGTCCTACCTCCAAATAGCCGAATCTAATACCTATCAAGTGCCGAAATTCCTTCTCTTTTCTCTACTTGGCCGAATAGTATAGTGGTTTCGGGATTTCTCCTACATCCAATTGAAGCAGAGGTAAGGAGTATTAGCCAAATACTTTTTCTTCTTCCCTTCTCTTGTGTGTCTCTGTCGACATCCATAAGGGGTAAGTGCCGATTTCAATAGTGTATTAACACCCTTGTGAAACCGATTTCTTTCTAGGGAACTCCGGGATCTCAAAGCAGGAAGGCGGATCTTCCATTCCTTAGTCAATCGATTGGTAAGTAGGGGGTAAGGATGTATGGTAAATAGAGTGCTATTCTAGTAAGTCAGTTAATGATTAAAAGCCGAAGGCTATTGGTATTATTCTTGATCGATGGTGGTTAGCGAGCGAGAATCGGGAATTGAGTCTTGTGATTAGGAACCAAAAGATAAAGGTAAGGTTCGGGTTCACAAGAGTCCTCTCAAATTAATTGGTTTGGCCGAATGGCCCATATTACTAACCTTGATAGTTGGCCGAATATAGGGGCAAGGACTTGGAGGGTGGCCGATTGATTATCTTCGGGATTTAAGACTATCGTGGTAACAGGTGTGTACATACACACTATATAATATATTAAATATGCTTAACTTTGTGAATGCTCATCTTTTATGAATGTAGCATTGGAATGAATACCAAATCGGTATAAGTGGTGATTCAGGTAAGTACCTGTAATGTGATTTATTATTATTAATGCTTTTGGTAAGCATGATGTGTTGACACATGAAATTTAAGAATGTGATGGCATGAAATATATGTATGTTTATCTGTTGTGGGATTGATGAGTGGAGGGGGCAGTGATATTGTGCCGACGGGCACCAGTGCTTTGGTAGCACACCGTGACTATATGTCACGGAGGTTTGGTACCTCCGGAGGTTTGGTACCTCAATAGCGACTTGTCCACGTGGTTAGCACCACCGTGGGTTGGCCCCACTTGAGATATGGGATCGTCTGCCAGTGATTTGGTATCACACGATGGGTTGGCCCCATCACCCGATTTGTGTCTACGGACACCAGTGTTTTGGTAACACATTGTGACTATATGTCACCAGTGGTTTAGCACCACCAAGGGTTTGGTACCACAGCAGGGTAGACAAAGTGGCGTATGGTTGGCTAGGTTGGGTACACATTATTTTGCATATTGATTATTATATGTTTGTATGAAAAATATTTTTTTAAAACGGGGAAGGGTTACATCTTGAGTCTTGGTGACTCACCTTCTCCATTAATTTTTCAGTGATGCTTAGATCGCGGACATGGAGCCGGAGGGACTTGAGGAGGCCATGCGGTGGATTTAAAACTAAATAGACTTTAATTTTAGTTATTTTAAATTTGGTTATTGGGTTGTTTATTTGGTTGTAATAAGGCCTCATATTACTTTACTTTGGTTTTTTTATGTTGGATATTTTTATTTGTACTATGAAATTTGAATCACGCGTTTTATAAAATTAACACGAAAAATGTTTTATCGTGCCATCGAGCACATCTGAAAATTTGTGTAACAACTTGACTTAATTAAATGTTCAAATTGGACTAAGTATAATTTCAGCAAGATAACTTAGAATGAGCAGTTTTCAACAAAACTTAAGTGGATTTAGAAAATGGGTTTCAAAAACTTCTTCTTAGTAACGACCCATATTAGGTCCTAACGATTGGTAGGGTTTGAAATTTATTACAATCCATATATTTCAAACAATCATCTACAATATGAAATTCAGATTCAAAACTCATTTCACACTAAGCTCATTTCATTAGCAATTCATTAGCGGACTTGAGCTTCACATATCATTGTAAAAATAATGGTTTTGCTCTCAATTCCTCTATTACGTAACTATCATTAGACAAGTCTAATCGAGCATTCAAAGCATGTAATGCAAATAATGACTTTCTACTTAGCGCATCAGCAACAACGTTTACTTTACCCATATAATAATCTAACACTAGCTCATAGTCTTTCAATAACTCAAGCCATCTTCTCTGATGCAGGTTCAAATCTTTTTGAATCATCAAATATTTCAAACTTTTATGATCTGAAAATATGTGACATTTCTCATCGTACAGATAATGACACTAAATCTTAAGTGTAAACACAATTGCAATTAATTCAAGGTCGTGTGTTGGATAATTCTTTTCATGAGGCTTCAACTGTCTCGAGGCGTAAGCTACCATTTTACCTTCCTGCATTAAAACACATCCCAGACCATTTAATGAAGCATCACTGTATACCACAAATTCTTTACCCGATTCTGGTAGTATTAACGTTGGAGCTTCTGTTAACAGAGTTTTCAACTGATTAAAACTTTTCTAACATTTATCCGGCTATTCAAATCTGACATCTTTCTAAAGCAGTCTAGTCAACGGAGTAACTATCACTGAAAATCCTTTTACAAATCTGTAGTAATAACCAGCTAAGCCTAGAAAACTACAAACTTTAGACACATTCTTTGGAGGTTTCCAACTCAAAATAGCAGAAATATTACTCGGATCTATTCAGATCCCAGAAGCTGACACAATATATCCCAGAGAACTAACTTTATGCACCCAGAATTTACACTTGCTGAATTTTGCGTATAATTGTTTTTCTCTCAAAGTTTCCAACAAAATTCTCAAATGTTCAGCATGCTCCTTTTCATCACGTGAATAAATCAGGATATCATCTACAAATACCACAACAACTTGATAACAAATTCAACTTCATGAATCAGAGGCAAACTCGGTAACTCTTCAGGAAATACATCAGAAAACTCACAAACAATAGGCACTGATTCAACTTTCTTCTCAGATATTCTTGAATCAATCACATAAGCAAAATATGCTTCAAACCCTTTTTTTTCCATATAATTCTTAGCTTTCAATCATTATTACAACAGAAATCTATTCAAATCATCGACTCAATACTTACAATCTCATTATTCGGACATCTCAAATCTATCGCCTTTCTTTTGCAATTTGTAATCGCATCATGCACAAAATAACCAATCCATATCCATAATAATATAGAATTCATCAAATGGAAAGAGCATCGATCGTGAAAACAAATATCTCAAAACATTAATGCGGTTCCTCGCATATTTTGTCAACAGGACACTTTTACCTAAGGAGTTTGATACTTTTATGGTAAACTCAGTAGACTCTACAGGCAAAGTCTTACTGAATACTAAGTTCATGCACATGTATGAATGCATAAAACCAAGGTCTATTAAAGCAACACAGAAGTACCGTAAAGAGTAAAAGTACCAGTTATTACATCAAGTGATGAAGCTTCCTCTCAAACTCGGATAACATACTTTCTGACAAGCGCTCTAGTTTTGTATATGACAACACTATCTCTCATAGTTCTCTGACTACCACTAACGTTTCTTACATTCTTTAAAGATCAAACTCTCATAAGTGCACTATTAGGTCTCAGATTCTGAGCAGTCTCTAGCTTAACAGACTCAGGACAACCTCAGATAAAATGATCACGCGATCCACATCTGAAGCAAGCTTTGTCGTTAAATCTAGAACTTCCGGATGCCTCAGCTTGCAAGCTCGGTCAACGAGTACAATGAACTCTTTTATTTCTAAAATCTCAACTAGCAAACGAATATCTTTATTAAGGTCATCTTTGAATCTTTTGCACGTTATAGCTTCAGAGGATACACATTTTCAAACATACTGACTCAGTCTCACGAACTCTAGTTCATACTCAGAAACAGTCATTCGACCCTGTTTTAATTTCTTTACGTTTTTTTATCAATGAATCTCTAACTGATATATTTCTTATGGAACTCAATCTGGAAGAATTCCCAAATCACTTTCTCTTTCGGGTCCACCGATACTAGTGTTTTCTACTAGTGATATGCAGTGTCTCGCAATAATGATATAACACATTTTAAGCATTCATCTGGAGTATATGATAGCTCACGATAGTATTATCAAGTCACAACTCATTTCGTTCCGCATCATTATCATCATCATTAGCTTTAAACTCTTATTTATGTTTTCGATTTTATCTCTGAAACCTACTAAATCTCATCAGATCTAACACCGAGGTATCATATGTATCGGAGATGAATTATTCGGGGGTAAAGGTTGTTGCACAGTTGAATTAGTCCAGATATATTGAATAAACTTTTCGTTCATCAACTGGTAGAAGGCTTGCTTAGCCTCCCCCTCATGGCTACTCGAGATAGGCCGAGATTCTACCAGCACTGTCCCATACGCGGGATTAGGTGCTACGCTCTAGACATCATCATCTATAACTCTATTGAGATCCATTTACAAAATAAAACACAATCCAGATGTTAGAAGTCACCACACTATCGCATTATAATTTAAGGCATGTATAGCTAGACTTACACGCGCTACGGTAGTCCTAGAATCGACTAAACCGTAAGCTCTGATACCAAATCAAATGTAACACCCTTAACCCGTATCCGTCGCCATATTAGGGTTACGAGGCATTATTAGTCATAATCTGATTCACACGATATTCATTACATTTCATAACTCAAAAGTCTAATCACTTCAACATTTGAAACCTAAACAAATATCAAGTCTTTAAATTAAAAGAAACATAACTTTCATAATTAAACCATACTCCAGTGTCTATTAAACCATATTGTTATGTAACCTTAAAACGAGTACAAATTTAAACATCAAATGATCCAATTCCACTCATTTAAACGATATTAGTGATATAAAACATAACCAAACTAACTTTAGTTGCCAATATACCATTCGCATATTTTCCTAAAGTCAAAGCCATATCTAACATAATTACCGAATCCATACCAACTCATTCCCTTAATCAATCATTGATTATAGCAATTCACATGCTATAAACATTAATATAAGATAGATTAACCACATTACATATTAACCATACGTATATACACACTTAATCAAGCATCATTTCGGCATTTAATAACTTCATCTTTTAATGCAAATATATATACATACGACCATAACGATTTGAACCATTTCAATTTGACAAATAACCATAATATAGCATAGTTAATACATATTGATTCAACCAAATCCATTATTAGCAATTATCTATGTAATTAAACCACTATGGCGAACCACATTTTATATAAAAGTCTATTATCTATATTTACAAATTAAGTTAATGCATGACTAAAGAATCATTATCATAGCATCATTAACGATACACAACTAAAGCTTAACCATGCTACCAACACAAGCATACTTACTCTATCAAAATTATTACCATAATGAGCAAGCACCAAGACCGAATACACTTAAGACTAAAATACCATAATCTAGCCATTTTCGCATGGATATATATATATATATATACAAGGACATCACCATTAATTGGACATAATCTAGCCTATACATGCCTTTAATTCAAAACCAAACTCAAAAAGGTACCAAAATAGATTGATAGTGTGGATGACTTCGTTGGCGATCCCCGAGCTTGTAGCTTGATCAAAATCTATAAAATGTAACAATGAACACACGAGAGAGTAAGCTTACTAGCTTAGTAAGTCTTAAGCAAATTTTAGCATGGCATTCAAACTTTCAAGCATTATAAACAATTTGTTTATAACATTGAATACAATTTATTTAACTCAAAAGTTCTTTATGGCGAATGTCATTACCATACTTACCATAGTAATTATCATTTTCTTACCTTAAGCAATTAAAAGTGATTTGATTTAACACTCAAACACTTTAGATCATATACTTAATAACAATTAAACTTTAACAAAACACATATGATATCTCATTACCGAACTTCAATACCTTATATAATTTAACATTTTTCCTTATCTTACCTTCAACATTAACTCACTATCTCAGTTTAAGATTCAAATGGTAAATATCAATTTCCAACTATACACTCACTTCATATACACTTCATTCATTAGAATCATATACAAGAACATATATATGTATACACATATCCATATAACCTTTTATAACTCCAAATATTCAATATCCACATAATGATAATATGATCACATAACTAAAAAGGCCAAATATACCTATACAATCATGTATCACCTTCTTGTCCAACAAAGCTCACATATATGCTTTCATAATTGATCGATCATAGAAACTCAATTAAATAGTTCATAGGCACTTACCTATATGGCCAAGTAGATTAATTCATATGAATAAACCTTAGTTGGTTCTTTTGTCACCATAACTCCAGCATTTTATATGCATAAGCTCATATTAAAAATCACCGGCATTAAGCCTGCTAGACCGAGGTCTGAATTTTAATCACCGGCATTAAGCCTGCTAGACCGAGGTCTGAATTTTAATCATCGGCATTTAGCCTGCTAGGCAATAAGCCCGATACGTTTCACCGGCATGAGGCCTGCTAGGCAATAAGCGACGAGGCAAGGCCTGCTAGGCAATAAGCCTGATACTTTTCACCGACACGAGGCCTGCTAGGCAATAAGCTCGATACATTTCACCCAAGACGAGGCCCGCTAGGCTCAAGCCCGAATATTCATATTATCAAACCATCTCACACATTACATATTATCAATATCACATGTAACACACATAATTCATATCACTTTAACATATCAAACTCAATTTCATTTAGCAACATTTCATTATTAACATCACCTATTACATTCGGCTTTGACCAATTTCATATTCAATAATCAAAATTCAGCATGTAAATTTGGTTATGAGCAATATTTATGGTATTAACTTGCTTAAAGACTTACCTCGGATACTTTTGGACGTCAATAATCGGCTATTCGTTAACTTTCGCCTTTCCCCGATTCAAGTACATTTTTCTTTGTTCTTGATCTAAATACATTCAATTTGAGCTCATTCAAACACAATTCATTTCAATTTAATCCAAAAAAAGCTTAAATGGGCAAATTACCATTTTGCCCCTAATGTTTCACATTTTTACAAATTAGTCCTATTTGCACAAAACACAAAATATACAAAATCTCCCAACACTATAGCTAGGCCGAATCTTCCACATAGCCATATAAGTCCATGCATTTCATTTATTTTGCATTTTAACCCCTCAAAAATTTATTTTCATAATTTAGTCCAAATTACTCAAAATTATCCAAAAATCTAAAGACAAAACATGTTAATCTAACACATATATTTCATAATTCATCATCAAATATCATAAAACTCATAAGCTCATCAATGGAAAAACACAAAATCATCATGAAATTAAAAATTAAGACATGGGCTTTGAAGATAACTTAGCAACGATCACAAAACGTAAAAATTATCGAAACCGATTAAAACTAACCTTTAATTTAGCTTGTAAATAGCCGAATGTACAAAGCTCCAAAACCTTTTCTTTTCTTTGTGTTATTCGGTGGAAGAAAGAATGAATAAAATCCCACTTTCATGTTGGTTTTATTATAATATAATTATAAATTATAAAATAAATATAATATAACCTTTAACATATAAAATAATGCATAAAAACATGTTATATCACCATGTTGCCGTCCACTATAATTTAAAATGGGCATATTGCCCTTTAAGGACTTCACTAAAATAAAGCCACATCAATTTAGCCCTAAATCAAATAAAAGGTCACTTTTACCACTTATGCGATTTAGTCCTTTTTGACTAATTGAGCACACAAATAGTTAAATTTTTATACGAAACTTTTACACATATTAATTCACATATCATAAACATAGAAAATAATATTTAAATATTTTTATTTTTTAGACTCGAATTCGTGGTCCCGAAACCACCGTTCCGATTATGGTCAAGTTCGGACTGTTACATGCATGAACATGGGGATATGATGCGAAAGGGGAAGTGCTCTTTAGGGACTATAACAGTGGTTTGGTACCACAGTAGGCTGGACCCACTTAACTAATTTAGTGACTAAGTCTCAGTGGCTTGGTGCCACGGTGGTTTAACACCACGTATATATAATTTGGTGACTCATCCCAGTGGTTTGGTACCATAGTGGGTTGGCCCAACATATATTATTCGGGATTGTCACAGTGGTTTGGTACCACGGTGGGTTGGCCCCACACATAATGTTAGTGACTCTGTCATAGTGATCTGGTATCACGGTGGTCTAGAACCACAGTGGCTTGGTGCCACGGGCGTTTGGCTGATTCGACGATATAGAGGTTGGAAAAGTAGGTTGGGGCTGGGCTGTATTGCATAACATGATTAACATGCTGTATTGTGTGGGCTAAGGCCCAAATGGCATCTGTGGGCTCAAGGCCCGAATGCGTGATAAGGGGATTTACACACTGAGTCTTGATGACTCACCCCTCTGCTTAATTTTGCAGGTAATTCTTAGATCGCGATTTTGGAAGCCAAGGTGGACTTCGAGGTGGTCATGCACTGTTTTATAGTAAACTATCGTTTCTTAGTAAATATTATTTCTCTTAAATTTTGGGATTTTATTATGTAATAAGGCCACTACAACATTAATTTGGGATTTGAATAAATGGTGATATTGCAAATTTTATAAACTGTCAAAAAAGGGGTTTTCAAAAATCTAAAACATAAACAAATAGTTTTTTTTTTATGGTAAACGAAAGATGGATAACAAGCAACAAATTGATTTAGAGATTTTACTTAAAACCGCAACATCATTTTCAACCGACAAGTTTTATGAAATTCCTTAAATTAGACTTTCGACAAATAAACCTGACTTCGTAATTCAGTTCAAATTAAACAAATACTTTAAATTTTCTCTAATTAAAACAACGAAATGTCAAGTTTTCCATTTTACGATATTTAGTTAGTTTTTCCAAAATTTTCCTTTCCTATAACATACCAGATTTGGTCGTAACGTATTGACTGGGTTTGGGGTGTTACACGAATAGACCAAATTCAGAGCTAGAATGAGGAAAAGAGCAAAATATCGAATTAGTAGATTTTACATACACGAACATTTGTCGAGGTAAGTTCGTGAAACTAAATTGTGTATATTTATATTCTTGCATTGATTGTGTTTATGTAAATTTTATAAATCTTATAAAAATGTGAAATGATTACATATCCAATCAAGCTTGATAAATAAATAAAATATATATATTAAATTAAATGATAGTGCATAAATGATAAATGATAAAAGTATTATTTTTGTGCCTGATTTGAATATGGTATGTGATTAAAGGAATTATTGTATACATTTTGTGAAAAATAAATGAATTAATCACATGTGTAATTATGCTCGGAAAATGTTAAGTCCCGTTTGAATATTTGATTTTGATGGATAAATGTGATTTCCCGAAATGAATGAGGTCCTGCATTTGTTGCTGACGAAATTTTGCTCGGATGAGTAATTCCATTGACCTTATTTCTTAAAGGGTTTAGCCTAGACGGGTAATCCTGATATAAGTCTCTCGAGCATATGTTATGGATTGGATTTAGCCTGGATAGGTAATCCAAATTAAGCTCATTAAAGCATATGCTACAGAAAGGATTTAGCCTAGACTAGTAATCTTGATCTCACTTGATAACAGAATTTAGCTTGAACTGGTAATTCTGTTATATGCTATGAAGCTTGAGAGTGTGCTTTTGATTAAGTGTCGTGTTATTGTACCTCTGAATATGAATTGACGTATTTACTGATTCGTACACCTTGTGTGTTCTATCTAAGTATCCATCAATATTTCAAATAAATTCAACGGGAAAAAAGCTGACATGAAAAAAAAATGGTGTTTACTCGTATCTGCCCGAAATATATGAAAATGATGATATTTGATAATTGGTATATGGAAATATGAGATGATGAAATTTATACATGAAATTTATTTGATGAATATGTTCACCCTTGATTATAAATTCGTACACTTTGAGTGTACTACTTCTGTGGTAATTTATACTTCGAATTGTATGAGTAAAATTCTAACATGAAATAATCTGAACTCGAGATGAATTATTGAGAAAATATACTTGTAATATAAAGACATGATTTATACATGTTAAATGAATACGTGATGTGGAAAGCATATGTGTCTGGAAACCTGATTGTTGTTGAACCCATATATGTTTCTTGGTGTTATTATGGAATATATTACTAACAAGGGCAATGAGGATATGTGTAGGGCTTGAGAACAAATTAATTGACTATCCCTTACATGTTTATCTTGAAATAGAATAAACGATAAGTTAAGTACCATGTTATACGAACTTACTAAGCATTATATGCTTACTTAGTTTTATTTCTCTATTTATAGTAAATCGGAAGCTCATTGGATTGAAAGCTTGGCGGAGATCACTCAAACTATCCATCAGTTCATTTTGGTACATATGGTAAATTAATTATGGTTATAATGGAATATATAGGTTAATTGGCCATATTGGCATGTAAAAGGGTTGATTGTAATCTAGCCATTTGGAATGGCTAGTAAAGATTCGTTTTGGTAAAATTATAAGGTTATACCATGATGTACATCCATGTGTTTAGTGTGGTTGATTAAATTATGTTAACATGTATGTTCACAAAAAGGGTAAGATTATAAACACGAATGCATTTAATGATGTACCATGTTAGATGTTAAAATTAACTTGATTATGATGCTTGAATTGGTTGGTATATGAATGAATGTTTTGGTATAAGTCATTGGCAAAGTTTGGTGAGAAATAAAGTTAGAAAATGGCTTTATTTTGTCTACACGGGTAGACACACAGACACACTGGCGTGTATCTTGATCGTGTGTGACACATGGCCTGGTACATGGGCGTGTGGTTAGGCTGTGTGTCCCTTGCATGT
The DNA here is from genome assembly GCA_025506655.1 of Gossypium rotundifolium. NCBI lineage: Eukaryota > Viridiplantae > Streptophyta > Magnoliopsida > Malvales > Malvaceae > Gossypium > Gossypium rotundifolium. The sequence goes on from CP106724.1 coordinate 151,274,433, forward strand.
TAAATTTGAGAAACAGAATGCTCAAAATTGAGCATACGGGAAGAGACACGGGTGTGTGTCTCATTCGTGTGTGTTACACAGCCTAGAACACGGGTGTGTGGCTAGCCATGTGGCACAAGTCAGAGAGCTACATGGGGTCGAACACAACCTGTAGCACGGGCGTGTTCTAGGGTCACACGGGCGTGCCCCTTGGACCACACGGGCGTGTGTGCCTTGTATCTTTGAAAATTTTAGAAATTTTGCGAAAAATTCCCTAAGTTCCCGATTTAGTCCCGATTTGATTATAATACTCATTTTGGGCCTCGAGGGTCCATTTAAGGGACGATATGAATAATATTCAAAAAATGAATAGAATTTGACATGAATTAACTGTAAATGTTCTAGAAACTCTGGTAACGCTCCGTAATACTATTCCGGCTACGGATACGGGTTAGGGGTGTTACACTCATTATATTACTTGAGAACCTACAACAAGGCTAGATCTCATTATATTACCCCTGAGAATCTACAATAAGGCTAGATCTCGTTGTATTACCCTAAGAATCTACAACAAATACTAGATCTTATTATAACCTATAATAATCATTGTACATGCACGCATACGACCCTATTGACATACCAATCGTATCTTAGCCTTTTACTAAGTTCACACGGGCAAAACTTATACATATATACATTATCATACTTGTAATCATTCTTATTCACCTATCATACCTTGTGCTCGATAACATTTGCATTTTTGTACCTTGTACACTATTCTATCACATGACAGCCATTTATCTCATTTCATTTCAATTTAATCCAATTCATATATATATAATTTAACATTCACTTTTAGAATCGCATCTCAAACCATCACCAACCCACAATTAACTCATACTATATAACATGATATAATCCATTTAGATATTACAAACCATGTTTCATAAATTCGCATTTACTTTCCATTTTATTCAATCTATTTCAATTATCACGATATTCAACAAAAATCATAAAAAATCAATTCATATGACAATGATATACTCACCTCGATGATTAATCATTCAATAAACAAGTATATGCAAAGAAATATTTCTATCCCAAATCATAGAAGTACGAACCAAATATCTCATACCACTCGTCGGTGACTCTTTCTTTTCCTTTCATTCTCGATAGCTCAGTGTCGTCATTAGCTACGTACGATCATAAAACAAATAAAAATTATCAATTCCATCTAATTCACATCCAACATAAAGTCAAACATATTTACATTTTATTCAATATAATCCCTAAACTCGGACAAGCATGACTACTGAATCCTAGCTTCAAATTAAAATATGATTTCACATATTCTCATTATAGACCTTATTTTCTATATCTAACATAATTTTATGATAGATTTTACATTTATTCAATTTAATCCCTAATGTAACAAAGTTAACAATTAAACTTGAATTTTCTTTCTTTTTCCATTAATGGATACGGTGAAAGAAGATGAGAATTAGTTTTCTATTTCTTTCCACTTGAGTTAGCATATATATTATAGTTAACCTTTACTAATCTTAATTAAAATTGGATAGTAATTGAATTTTTTCAATTTAATCACCGAGTTTTAATTAATTATTTTTCAATTAAATTATTTAACTAAATTTTAATATATTTTTAATAATTTTATAAATATTTTATTTTATATTTACAAACTTAATTTATGAAAATAAACTATCAAATTTATTATTTATTTTGACTTTGATTAATATACGTTTTGACACCTTGATGGATCTGGTGTCCTCATTTAAATTATAAAATTAATAGATAAATTCATATCAATTATATATTTATAATTTTTATGATAGAGTATTGAATTCAAAAATTATTAGAACATTAATTATAAATAACAACATTAATTTTATATTTAATTATGATAGATTAAATAAATTACCACTTACAATCAAATTAAAACTTAACTTGGTAAGTACTATCTTATTATAAATACTTAAATTATTCTTAATTTAAAATAATTAATTGTGACATAAGAAACTAATAAAATTTAAAACTAACAATGACAAACTTGTAATTTTTTTTAAAATTAAACTCAGCGATAATATCTAAAATTATTATGAAAATTTTAATATTGTTACGATAATATGCGAAAACATGGACCTTGGACTCCGGTTACAAAATTTGATTACAAACAGTATGTACTCTGAAAAGAAAAGTTTCCGTTATCTGCCATTTTCTTCGCCAACGATGGAATTAGCAAGCAAGCATATTAAGTCAAAATATATGCCAAATTTATGTACTTCTCAAAAACTTAATTTTTTTTATTTAAAATTTCTGATTTCATTAATAAATAGATTATGGTTAAAACTTTCAAATTTTTATAAAAATTACTAATGTAACATTTTAAATAAAAATAATCTAGTCAATTTTAAAAAATTATTAATGTGACGTTTTAAATAAAAAAATATTCACACATAATTAATCTGAATTAACAGTATTAAAAGTTAAACCAAAATTTTGAAGTTGGAAACTAAATTGAAGAGTTTATGAAAGAGTATAAAACTGTGTTAACCGCAGATTAACATGCAAGACACTGAATCTTCCTCTTTTCAGTGAAATCAATGCCTGATTCTGTCTCGATCTCTATCTCGTAAAATTAAAAAAAAAAAGATACACTAATTTGATTCATGTCATTTTGCATGACAAACCCTTTATTAGTTAATAAATTACACTGGCAAGGAACGGTTACAACACTAAACAGCTGAAGTAGCAAAACACTCGATTAAATATTAGAGATACATTGTAAAACGTCAAAAACTAGGGAGCTGGGATAACTAGGTTTTTAGCTAGAAAGTTTTGGAAGCTTAATTACGTAACTATGGATGAAGAGGAAGAGGAGGGGGTGAAAAGTATGGGATGGGAGGAAAAGTGAGAGGAGCGAAAGGAAAACTGGGAACGCTTGGAACCTCGAAGGGTGGTGGAAGTGGAAATGGAAACGGGGGAAATTGAAGTGGTGGTGCAAATGGCATGTCCGGAAAAGGAAAGGGAAAAGGTGGCAAGTTTTTCATCTCCCTAAAGTTGCTTTTAGCTTCCTCTTCCTTTCCCAGAGCCACCTTCTCCTTTGACTTTATCCCATTTTCATTTCCGAGCTGACGAGGGCGAGCAGAATCGCTCAGGACGACCAGAACAAAAATAAGAATTAGGCTTAAGAACATATTTAGACTTATTTTATGAACCATGACTGCAACTAAACATGTTCAAAGTCGAGAGGCAACCACTATTGTTTTTATATAGCGAAAGATTGCCTTTGAATTGAATGAATTCTGTGATATGTAATGATCTTCCCTTGATGATCGTGCCAGACAGCCGTAAGCTTCGGAGGGTTATAATGGAGAGTGCCGCAAGAGCGGTTTTTCAGATTTTCAATGCATCAAGAAAAAAAGGATTGAAAAGAGTGCCATTGCCATTAACCGCTCTATCTGATTTTGATCTCTAAAACAGACAAAAGCAAAAGTTGTAAAATCTGGACATCTGTCTAACATGCAATTGTGTGCGGATTCCCACTGTGATAATTTTGGGGTGTGGAGCTTCCCTTAAATTGGACTACTTTTTTGTGCCTTAGTCACATCCTATTTAATGGCCAATGCCACCCAACATATTATTTTATTTTATAATCTTTTTTCTATTCTATGATTCTCAATTAAAAATATAAAAATTTAATTAATTCTAAATTTAATTTAATCATTATTAAATTAAAATGTAAAGTATAATATAGTATAGCATAATATAGCTTAGAATTATTTACATGTTTAGTATCTTAATTTTGCTTGTAATGACATTTCTATCTCTAGTTTAATGCTATTTCAGTTGATTTTTGTAATAACCCAAGTCTGATGGGTTGGTCGACGAATTGTGGTGTTACCGAAAAGACAAATGAACTCGCAAAAATAGTACTTTAAGGGCACGTTTGGTTCGCTGTAATGGAATAGAGGTGTAATTGAATAGAGGTGTAATGGAATAGAGGTATAATGAAATAAAGCTGTAATAAGTAATTCAACTGTTTGGTTGAATGGAATGAAATAGAGCTGTAATAGAATTCTTGTGTTTGGTTGAATGGAATGATGTTGTAATAGCATAATGAAAAGAACTAAAATGACCAGAATACCCTTAGCAGAATTTTTGTTAAGTAGATGATTATTGTTATTGTTATTAAATTTTAATAAGTTTATTATTGAAAATAATTTAATAAAAATAATAAATAATTTCATCATATTTTAACATAATTATTATTAAATATAATTTAATAAAAAATATAATTTAATAACATGCTTAATATAATTATTATATAAATTAAACAATCAAAATATATAATACTATAAAATATATATAATCTACTTTATTATTTTTAAACTGCAATACATATTTAATGTACTAAAATATCATTCTTGAAACAAATAATTTAACTATTCTACAATAAAAATAATTAAATATTAGAAATAATAAATAATTTGAGAATTATATTTCACATTCAAGCATAATATTCATATATTAACAAAAGTTACATTATTTCATTAGTTTATATGTCATAATACATATGTTTTAAAATTTTACAACATCAAAAGTTACAACATTGTAATGACATTCATTATGTCATTATACCATCCAAATATTACAAACACAAAAGATACCAAAATATAATCAACACAACCATAATTTTTAATGGTCAGCAAGAAATCTTTTCATTTAAAATTTTTGTTGATAATTTGTGTATAAATAGATGCTCCTTTCAATAATAAAATTCAGCCTATTTTCATCTTTTCATAAACTTCTTTACTTCATTACATTTTCTGGTTCAAGCCATTTTCTTTTCTTCATCTTTACTTCATCATGGCTGTCCTTGACTTTCCGGTGACTATCATGGATGCTACGTGGGGTACCTTCCCATGTAAGTTTTTGGCCATTTGCTCCAACCTCAAGGCTGTAGCTATAGTTCCTAGCCTCAGCCTCATCGCCCATGAAACGAAGAAATGCCATGTAGATCGGGGCCATGCCGAGCTGGAATGCTTCAAAGTGAAGGCAGAAATACTGACCAAAAGAATGAAAGACCTGATAAAGAGCAAATAAACCAGCAGATTAAGGCTCATATTAAGAAGATTATTATGACATTTATTCAGGTAGTTGAAATGTGCCCGACCATAACCGATGCCCTCCAAGTAACTCAACAAAAGATGGCATGAAAGAAACAAAGGGCACATCTTACTATATTGTTCTAAAACATAGCGTGGCCTATTTAAAAGATAGTAATAAAATCGTAAAACTTACTGTTAGCATCCATTTTGTGATCATCTCTCAGATGGGCAACCAGGAAGGGAATATCCCCAACAACTGAACACTCTGATCCGGCATACGGGCAATTGTATGGTCTAAAATTGCAAGCTGCCTCATGTTTGAGTTTGCTGTAATAGGGAAAGATTTCAGAAATCCCAAATTGCGTATTTGCATGGCAATTCAAGGGACTCAACCACCTTCTCCAACGCTAAACATCTAATATCACCCATTCGATCTACATGTGGGGCACTAGTTGTGTACTCTTGCTTTACTGGTAGAACAAAGTGTATGTCCATTTTGGCATTTGCAAAAAAGCTGTTGTGTTAAAGCGAGCAATTTATCCTCTATTATTTACAAATACCCTTGCAATTTAATAGTGTCATCTATCATTGCTATATATTCTATCAAAATTCAGATTTCTCCAAATTCCATTACAATATTCTCCTGTATAAAAGCAAGCAAAAAGAGAAAATTTTAAATTATCCTAATCTTTCTAGTCTCTTATATTAGCTAGAGGGCAACAATTAACAAACAAACCTCCAAGTCCAAGAAATCTGAGAAAACATTCCTCTACCAATCTATAACAGTTCTAATTAGAAAAGACTCTCAATATGAATAAGTAACCATTCCCTCATTCAGAATGGAAGTTGAAGTTGCAGTTTTTCTCGTCTATGTCGATGACAATTTCAGGGCAAAACAAGAACTACCTCAGAGGTTTTCCTAGGAAAATCTTATGTTTTTTTTTTCTCAGAAAACTTGAATTGAGTGCATTAGGAATTGAACTACAACAATGTCAATACAGTATCCAACACAAAGAATCACCTCGGTTAAACCCAAACAAGAAAACCAGTTTCGAATCACAATTATCTATCTGCATATGTTGCATCACAAGTGTTTATAGGCATCAACACAAAAGTTCATTTCGATCTTATTTATTTGACAAAAAATTCATAAAAACATCATTGAAGAACTCTAATTTCTGACAGCATTTCTAAAGCAAAGTGTAAGTTGAACCCAAAAGAAAAAAAATCCAGCAATTCATTCCAAATTTGAAAATAAACCATAAAATAGACAATGGAGGTTAAAAATCCTAAACCTAGATCCAACCAAGAAACAATCTCAAATCAAATCATAATGAAATCCCATTTAAATGCAAAGCAAATCTATTCAAGCCCATCAACCAAAATCAACAAAATAGCAAAATTAAAAACAATACACAAAATGCAAATTAAAATTGGAAAGAAAAAGAGAGAGACCTGATGGATTGGTGGGTACATAGAATTGGTACAAACAGGGCATTCTAAGAATTCATGAATGCTGGTAGCAAGAGTGATCCCGGTAGCACCCACAATATTGTTGACCATATTACTATTGTTGGCGTTGTTGGTGGCAATGTGAGGCTTTGAAGATGAGAATAGATGGTGACCATGATGAGGATTTGGATGATGCAGATTATGGTGATGGATCTCTTCCTCATTCAATCCATCTATGGATAACACACATTCTATATTATCGTACTCCATTCATACACAGAGACAGACACCACCTTCGCAATCTCAAATTCTAATTATTTGTTTGAATCAGATACAAAAATTCAAAGAAGATTTACAATATAAAGCCCCATCCCAAAATTTTATATAAAAAAGAAAAAGAAAAAGAAGCTCTCCCTTGTCCTCTTCTCCTCAAAATTCTTTTACTTTTCCTTTCTATTTTACCATTTTTAATAATATTTTTTTACCTTCTTGAAATAAGAATTAGAGGAATAAGAGGAAGGATTATGAGAGAGAGAAAAATGGATACCCATGAATCCAAGTGAATCACCTGGAAGCCATCGAGATCATCCGAATCTACAGCTTTTACCAGGAAGCAAGGGGGTCGGGACTGAGATGGTTGAGTGGGAGGCAGGAGACGAAGGAAGCAAAGGGGTCGGGACTAAGATGGCTGAGTGGGGGGCAGGAGAAGAAAGAAACAAGGGTCGGGAAGATGGATGAGTGGGAGGGTAAAATAGAAAAGAAATGTGTATTCAGTGTTTATTCAGGGCATTTTGAACAGAATATAAAACAACGCTTAGTCAGGTAATAGAATAGGCATGTAATGGCATTCCACCCAACCAAACTAACGTTTGGTGGTGGGCCCACTGAATTGGGGGGGAATGCATTCCTATTCCCCAACCAAACATGCTGTAAGATTTTATATAATAAGTTTTACCGAAAAAGGGGTAGCAACCAAAAGCCTCAAAAAATGCTAGGCGAGCAACGAATTCGAATTATAATCAAAGAAATGAAAATAGTTTGCAATAACTTTTTCAAGAATGAATTTTGAAGTTCTCGGCATGTTAAGTAATAAAAGAGGAGAAAATGGCACACAATTCTATTGATATTTGGCGAATACATATATTGTACTTTACTTTGTCTTTCAGTGAAATAAAATATAAATGCAAGAGTCATTCCCAATATGATTTGAAATATGGCGTGACACCAGAATACATCTATCTTACAAAACATAAGGGTGCGAATCAAATAAGTTCGGTAATGACCAAATTTAAACATGAAAGAAAAAAATTTAGGAGTTGACGAATGGGGTGAAATTTATTAATTTTCATTTATTAGAGTTGTCAATTTTTAAGCTTGGGAAACCAACAAACTTTCAATGACTTTTTGGATGGGATCCTGGAATTTTTAGGTTGAGATATCTTCATGGCGTTCGAATATCTATCTCTTATCTTTGAAACGCACTTTAAATCACTCGATTTTGAGTTTGGGAGCTCAAGTTATGATCGTTTTAGGGAAGACTGCACGAGCAAAATTTCTGGACAGGATTATGACGAGAATTACAAGTTTTAGGCTTTTAATTCAAGTTTAAATCATATTGGGTTTGAGTTTTAAGCTTAATTTTTATTATATATGAGCCCAATATTGTATTTATCAACTCTTATTATTTTATTATTTCTAATTTTAATAATTATTAATTAGTTTAAGTTATTTAGGAGTTTTATGTCAACAAGAAAGTTTAGTTTAAAACTACTTGTTTAAATTAATTAGAATTCTAGTATACTTAAGAGTTTTATTTATATTTATTTAGCTAGCTTATATATAGGTCTTTGCATTGTACATAAATTAGAGAGTTGATTATTATTCAACTTCTCTTTTGAGTTAATGAATTCTCTTTGAGTTTTCTTTTCAAGAATTTCTTTTAAGTTTCTTTTACAAGAGTTTTAAAAAATTCAGATTGTGGGGATTATCTTTAAACTTTTTCTTACCAAGTTTTCTTTCTTGGAGGGAAAATTAGAGTCGCTTGAAGGGGGTTGTGGATTCTTCGTGTTTCCAAGGCTTCTTAGGACTTCTACATACCATATTCTATCTTTCCATTTATCTTCTCTAGTTTCTTTCTTATGGTTCTAATCATAGATTTATTATTCTATTTTAATTATCCTAGTTATTTATTTTAATTGTTTTGTCAGACTTGGATTTGATTGCGTTTCAGGTTGTGTCAAAATCCAAGTATCTTTTCGAATGTCTAAAGCCCTGAGTCAAATCCACGACTTGAGCAAACTTTACGATTCGCTTCCATATTCATCCTCCTCATTCTTTACCAGTACATGTTACAGGAAAAACAAAGCAAAGCTAACAAATACAGTGACAATCTGGCTGAGTCCCTTCATGAGCACAAAAGACCTAAAACACCTGAAAAGAAATGAGGAAATGGAGTAAGTTCAAAATTAACTTAGTGAGTTCCACACAAAAACAAAATCCTTTTAGCCCAAGGTTTCCCAGATCACAAACAGTACACATCATCAAGGTAGATAGGTTACAAAATAAGCCTACAGTAAGGGTTGTCAAACATCATCTATCAAGCCTGCACTCACACTACATTGACGGATATAGAATAACTAATGCTTATCTGCACTTAGGAGAACTAGTTATCGAAATCCCTACCAAAGCATTGCGTATTCCTTCAATTTGCATAATCCTTTAGACTGTACACAAACCTAGCTTTCATTAAAAGCGGTTAGCCTACGAATACAGCTTGTCCCTTCCCATAATTTGCCTGGTGAGATAACTTACATGCAGATACTAGTTGCAACAGAACCTTGTTCAATGACGGATTCTTCAATCATACACTTCATGGACAGATACTATCTCATCTTAGAATAGTTCGTCCGCTACCATCTTATCTGAACCACTCACACATGACTAGCTTATGTAGTCACTAACACTTCCTTTTCTATATGCTCATAGAAGACCATAGAGACAGTTGGCACACTAGATAATACATTACGCTCCTATATTAGAAATGCAATTCACAGATAGTTACAAGAATGCCTAAGTACATTTCGTAGTTAGGTACATGTTACCATTCAAAGGAACCTTATGGTGGATACTATCCGCAAGCCACGTACCATTTCAATAAAATAGTTACTGACCTCATTTATATATTTGAGAATGATTTACAAGAAAACACTTACAAACAATTGGACATCCTTCCTTGAGTTAGATTTTGATCCACAATACGCTCTGAAAAGCCACGATACCTTATTACTCTATAAAGCTAGTATTTCATTTATCCAACCGAACCTTCACAAAACTTCCTTATTAACTTGAACACCTAAGTGTTCCCCTTCAAGGTCAAGTGATGGGCTCGAAACTAACTATTATATTGAAAAAGGCAAGCGCACCTATCGAACAGTAGTATAGCTTTGATGAGTTTGGAATATCGTATCCTCAAGGACTAAAATTATTAGTAATAACTATCTTTTTATTATTTAGCCTAATAATTAAGGGGATTTATTTTAATTTAAAAATTTAACTATCTAATTAACTACGAACACAACAGTGAATGAAGAAAGTAATCGAATAAACCAATGAATAAAGACAATACCCAAGGAAGAATCCACCTAGACTTCACTTATTATTCTAACTCTGAATTAACTGATTTATTCACTTGTCTTGATCCATAGAAATCCCTAAATTATATTAATATCTCTTTCGAGACTAAAAACAACTGACTCTAGGTTGATTAATTGAAATCTCTTTCTAATTAAAACCCTTATCATCGCATTAACTCGATCTATGGATTCCCTTATTAGATTTGACTCTAATCCAGTAGATTTATGTCATCCTATTTCTAAGGTTGCAATCAACTCCGCTTAATTACGTGAGATCTACTCTTAAACAAGGACTTTTGCTCCACTGAATAAGCACATCAATCTTGACTTAATATCCTGAAAATATTAAAGGAAGGGTTAATAACACATAATTAAGAACAAGAACAAGTATTTATCGTGTAATTTAGAATATTTAAATAATAAGATTCATCTAGGTTTCATCCTCCCTAGGTATTTAGGGAGTTTAGTTCATAACATAGAAGGAAAACATCTCAGGAATAAAAAAAACAACAAGACATAAAAAACCCAAAAAAAAACTTCGAAAGAACTTGATGGAGATCTTCAATCGTGAAAGGGATCCTACTTCCGAGATGATTCTGATGGCTTCCTTCGAGTAATTTCTTCGTTCTACTCTGTGTGTTCTCTTTAGGTCTTCCTCTGGCATGTATTTACAGACTTTAGAAGGCTCAGAAACCCTAGAAATTAACTTTTTCTGTGTGAAAACAATGTAGGGTGGGCCAGGGACACAGGCGTGTGCTCAGCCCGTGTAGGGTGTTTAGGTCGTGTGATAATTTACGTGGCTCGCGAATGACATGGGCTGTGGTTTACACGAGCATGTGCCCTGCCCGTGTGGTTCTGGCTTGGCCGTGTAGATCCTTAAGATGGCCCATGTCATCCAATTTTGGCCCATTTTCCACTCCTTTCGCTTCCCTATGCTAAATACGAATTTAAAGGATTAGGAGCATCGAATTCACATAATTGTATAAATAAACATCCAAAAACACGCTAAGCATGTGATTAAAATATGTTACTTTTATGGTTTATCAAATATCCCCACACATAAGCGTTTGCTTGTCCTCAAGCAAAATCCTCAACTCACAATTAAAATTAAACTTCCTTAATTCACAATTCTTATCAATAATGTCTTATCATAATTCACAAATAATTTATACATTAATGATTTAACTCAAAGAGTCCTAAAGATTCAAACAATCTAAGTCACAAATTTTTAGCACAAAAACATAGGTGTTTCCCCTTATCTAAATAATTACCTTTGATTCAAAACTGACAAGAATTGACATCCTCACTAAAGATTCACTCAAATCACTCAAAGTGTTTAAGGTTCAAATTAAGCACTCAAAATTCAAACATGAAAAGTTATTACCATAGGCTTGCATGAAAATCAAATCTCCACCAATATAAAATGAGATGATACACAAATCAAAAGGTCTTTAAAACGGTTGTAATGAGGTTTGGGGTAAAGGTGTGGATAAAGGCTGAATCAGAGGGTTAAAATCGAGATCGAATTTACAATTTACCTAACTAGAAAAATAAACTAATAATGAATAATTACAATAATAACACGAGCTTCTTCTCAAAATGTAAACTTAACCGTTTAAGCTCAAATAACATAAAACTAGTAATAATGAATATATATTTCCAACTCTTTTTTTTTTAAATAACAAGAACAATAATAAGAAAGAATTTAACAACTGAAATAAAGAATATAATTAGGCAACTGATAAAATCAAATCTCGACAAAAAGGGGGTTAATACCATAGGAGAAATTCTTAATGAATCAAAAGGAATGGGTTTTGGGTTAATATTAAAGGTAGGTCAAGAAACGGTTTATTAGGATCAAAAGGGTTCACGAGGGGTTAATTATGAAGGTAGGCTTTTTAGGATAAGTGGGTTAAAACCTAGGTGTCTTTATCATATCAGTATATCAAATAAAAGGTATGGTCTCGATATACATAATCGAAGCATGTTTTAGAATAAAAAATCAATATTAACACACTCATAACCAATAATAAAGTGAGTAAGAAAAGAGTATGCTCTTAAAGGCTCAAAATCTCATAAAAAATATGGTTTTTGATGTTAATCTTGTAAATATCAAACTTTAAGGTAATATTTAAATTTAGGGAAAACAACCTAACAAATTTTAATTCTGAAAATAGACTTATCATGCTTGATTCTCTAATGTCTTAAAATTTAAACAATCAATGCACAATTACCTATGACAGAATCCAAAACATATCAATAAAAATCATAAATCAATAAAGATTTCGTTCTAATAGTAATATGAGAAAATTTACTTAAGAAAAAGATATAATTCAGAGATTTTCTAATAATGATATAATTAACCTCCCCAAACTTGAGATGTACATTGTCCTCAATGTACAAAAATAGATAAAACAATATAAGAAAATCATAAGAGAGGGAGAGAAGTGAAACTTCTTGAATTTTGGACGAAATTCGTGGAATAGTGAACGCGGAATTGTAGATATAACAAAGTGAGGTGCATGATTCTGAGCAACTAAAAAAAAAATAAACACAACTGTAGAAGAAGATTAAGGGATTACTCAATTAGGAATAATCATAAAAACTAAAATATAGTTGAAAATATAAAAGATAAGTCTTTGAAGAAGAAACATAAAGGAAAAATAGACTAAAAATAAAATATATAGACTCAAAAGTCCTTATTGTCAGATGTGTCATGAGGTGGCGGTGCTGAAGGTGAAATATGGAGATGATGGCATATCTGCTATAAGGTGGCCTTGACACTATCGAATCGCTAGTAGCACTGCTGCTCGAAACGAGTGAGTCACTCGGATATTTCATTCAAAGTAGCAGCAGAAGTAGGAGGTTGGTGACTCGGAGGTGGAGGGTGGGTGGATCATTGTGAGGAAGAGGGACATCCTCAGTGATGTCCTCGGGATCATCCTGATCATCAAGATGAGACAATCGGTACTAGGGAGGATCGAATCCACGCCACCTCTCGATCATCCTCATGTGAAGCATGCTTGAGATGCCCTTAGGGGACATCTGGCCAACAAGTGTGAGCGTGGAGGACTACTCCAGTGTGTCGAGGAGACCAAAGTGTCGAGCTAGGTGAGTTATGTAAGGGCCTAAGTAGATGGGGCCCCTCCTATGGCGGTCAGTCTGATTGCAGAAGGATAATGTGATGAAGTACACCAAGTCGATAATATGGCCGTGAGCCATACTTCATAAGTACTAGGCATCGTGTGTGCTCACGACGTTAGTGCTCTCTCTCCGTCCTGTCAAAGTATGAGCTAAAAGGGTGTGAAGATACTTTAGAGCCAGAAAGAGGGAAGTCACCTTTGAGTGACTAGCATCATAGGTCGTAAGGCCATCCATGATATCATTCCAAAAATGTGAGGGCGAGTAATGGATATGGTGACGTAACTGAAGAAAGTCCTCGGCGCTCATGAACCCCTCTATGTATAGTCCCAAAGTGGGACCGAATTCTGGGACGCTCATGTGACGCACCATACCTCCAAGGTAAAATATGATGGTACCGGGCTCGTCATGGACTGACATGATGCTCTAAGGTGGAACGTCGAGCAGAACTCCAAAGTAATCTCTATATAAGTGGGCTCGACGATACTGAAGAATCGATCCCATGGTGCTGTGATGATGAAGATCGCGAACCTCGTTAGTGAGGTGGACCTGCTCCAACGCGGCCCAATCAATGCAGCGGCCCAAACCTAGGGGTCATAATCGAATAAGCTGAAAGAGGTCCTCCGATGGGTCTGCGGTAAATCGGAGGTAAGGGTGGTGCACTTCAGCGGAGGCGCTCGAGGAAGTCTCACTAGGACCCTTCCTTTTTGAAGTGGAGACATCAACTTTGGTTTTACCAAGAGTATTTGTCATGGTGTACCTAAAAAAGTAAAACAATGTATTAAATAAGATATCACCAAACAAATTTCAAGTAGTGCTAAGAAATTACTTCTAAACTAGTGTATTCGAGAAAAAAATGCAGCTATCAAGAATAACAGTGGTGAAAAATACTAGTGGAGTAAAATCAAATAACAAAGTTATAATTGAAAGTTAGATTCTAAAAGTAAGATTAAAGAAATAAGTATTACTAGAACTAAATCAACAATTAATAGTAAATGAAACAAAGAGCAAACTAGTATCAAATTATCATAAAATTAGTAAGTAAATAGGATTAATATAATGAATAATACTAAGAGAATAATATATGATAGAAAAGCAAATAAATTAACTAATAAAAAATAATAATAAATGATAAATAACAAAAATATAATAAAGAAAAGAAAATAAAGGAAAAGGGGCAAAAAGGGAAGAAAAGAAAGAACCAACAGTGGCAAGGGTGGGCCAGAGTGAGGTGCGACTGGCGGTCAATGGCGAATGGGCGGACGATGGGTAGTGGGGCGGCGGGGTTGTGTGTGGGTGGTGTTTGAGACGGCAGTTTTGAAGAGGAAGTGAATAAAGAAGGGGGAAAAGAAAAGAAATGGAAGGGAAGGAAAGAGCGAATGGGGTGTTTCGGGTTGGGGAAAAAGGGAAAGGAGAAGCAAAGGGAGGAGGGTAAATCGATAGTGGTGGCGGTGGCAGGGGGAGGGTTACGGCGGCTAGGGTTGGGGGAGTTTTGGAGGAAGAAGAAAGAAAAAAAAAGAAAAAAAAGGTTTTATAAGAAAAAAAGAAAAAAAGGTTTTATAGGTGACACGGCACGTGTTGGGCCACATGGCCGTGTCACACGCCCATGTGGTATAGCCCCAACCCATGTTCGTCGTAAATTTTAAGAATCTATCCTTCACATGGCCTCGGACACGCCCGTGTGTCCAGGCCGTGTAGTCCACACAACCGCGTCAAATGATCGTGTGCGAAGTCCTTTGCTTCTCCTACGCCCGTGTTGAATTCCACACACCCGTGTGATCATACACAAGATCATATGTCTTACCCGTGGAGCCCCCTAACTTGTTTTAAATTTTAAAATTTTGAAAAATTAAACTCCAGTTTTCACACGGCCTAGGACATGCCCGTGTGTCCATGCCGTGTGGTCCACACGGCCGTGTCGCATGCCCATGTGGACTATGTTGAGGCCGTGTCTCTGTCGATTTTTGGGATTTTAAGCTCTAGGGTCTATAAGGCCAAGGACATGCCCGTGTGTCCAAGTCGTGTGGGTGACACGCCATGTCGCCAAGCCGTGTACCTCACTGTCGATTTCTTTAAAGATTAAAAACTAAGTACCAAGATCCACACGGCTAGAGACACGCCTGTGTGTCCAGGTTATGTGGGCTTTAAAACACATTTTATTATTATTATTTATTTAAATAATTAATGTCAAAAATATCATAAATTATAATTAGTAAATTAGGCATGTTAATGCTCGGGTTGCCTCCCGAGAAGCGCTTATTTAAAGTCTAAGCTCGACTTACCTCGTATTTGCATAGTCATGGTGGTTCGAGGAGTTGACACTCCTCTCTCCTGATATCAGTTCTATTATCCACATACAGTTTGAGTCGAGTAGTGTTTACCTTAAAAGTGCCAAAATTAGAATGAGCTACCTCGACTGTTCCGTATGGGAAGACATTAAGTATCGTGAAAGGGGTCGCTCCGTTTGTATTAAGCTCTGAAGTGGTTATTTAGGGATCTGTTTCATCTAATAGCACCTCGTCCCCAACCTTGAAGTAGTTTGCTTCACCTTTAAGCTCGTTATAGAGTTGCCTCAGTTTTGCTTCGTGTGTCCTTGGTTTCTCCTTGGCATGTGTCCTCCATTCGTCTAGTTCCTCGATCTGAAGCCTTTGCTCCTCATGAGTTGTTTTATTGCTGGCACGAGAACTAGGACGTGGCTCATTTGTGATTTTTTGAGGTGCTTCCTGAAAAGAGGGTTGGACCAAATGGTTACTAATAGAATTTATATACTCACCTTCATTACTTGATGTCCTAACCGAGTCACGAGCCTGAAGATTGATCGTTTCGTCACTTGCACAAAGTGTGAGTTCACCTGTACCAACATCAATAATAGTATTGGCAGTTACTAAAAAGGGTCGTCCTAAGATTAAAGGTTCGTCACTATCATCATCCATGTCTAGAACAACAAAGTCAACTGGGAATATAAATTTATCAATTTTTATCAGCACATCCTCAACAATTCCCCTAGGAATCCTAATAATTTTATCTACTAGTTGAATGCTCATCCTAGTTTGTTTAGGTGTCCCAAGACCTAGTTGCTTAAACATTTTATAGGACCTAACGTTAATACTCGCCCCTAAATCAGCCAAAGCATTATTAACATCTAAACTACCAATTAAACAGGGAATGGTAAAACCCCCCGGATCCTTTAATTTGTTGGATAGTTTAGTTTATAAAGTGGATGAACAGACTGCGTTTATCTCTACGTGCGATGCATCGTCTAACTTTCGTTTATTTGCTAAAAGCTCCTTTAAAAATTTAACTAAGTTAGGCATCTACAAAAGAGCTTCAATAAACGATAAGTTAATATGTAGCTTTTTTAAGTGTTTAAGAAATTTATCGAATTATTCATTGGTATGGTCCTTCTTCGTCGCGTTGGGGTATGGCACATGAGGTTTATACTCTTTTCTTACCGGGGTCTGTGTATTGTGGCTTACCTTAACCTTACCTTTATTTACCATAGCTTCTTGCTTCGGTTTTGATTCAGATTCTACTAACCCTTCTTCGTCGCACACAGTAATGGCATGGAGTTGCTCCCTTAGGTTAGGCTCAGTGTTACTCGGAAAGCTACCTTGTGGTCGTTCTGAGATCAATTTGGCAAGCTGACCTATTTGGTTCTCGAGCCCTTGAATCGGCGCTTTTTGATTTTTTAGCGCTATTTTGATGTTTTGAAAATGAGTTTCTAACACTGAGATGAATTTTGTTAGCATCACTTCAAGGTTCGGCTTCTTTTCCTGTGGGTAGGGTTGTTGTTGAAAGCTTGGAGGGGTTTGTTATCTCTAATTTCCTTGACCACCCCATGAGAAATTGGGATGATTCCTCCAACTTGCATTGTAATTGTTACTATAGGGATTATTCTGTGGTCTAGAATTGTTACCTATATAGTAAACTTGTTCATTCTCTGTGCTCGAGTTGTATGATGGATATTCTATGGTGTGCATCCCTCCTCCATTTGTGTCGCATTGCATCACGGGATGTACCTGTGTAGAAACACATAAACCATCAATCTTTTTATTTAAGAGTATTACCTGGTTTCATAACATGGTGACTGCATTGAGGTTGAAAACACTGGCGGCTTTTGTCGGCTTTGTTCTCATGACTTTCCACTGATAGTTATTCAGCAACATATCCTCTATGAGTTCATAAGCCTCCTCAAGTGTTTTATTATTTAGGGTACCGCCAGCGACTGTGTCAATCAGCTGTCTAGTTGAGGGGTTCAAACTGTTGTAAAAGGTTTGAACCTGTAACCATATAGGTAACCTATGGTGTGGGCACCTTCTCAACAAGTCCTTATACCTCTCCCATGCATCGTAAATAGTTTCTAAATCCATCTGCGCAAAAGAAGAGATATCATTCCTCAATTTTTCCGTTTTAGCCGATAGAAAATATTTCAGTAAAAACTTTTCGGTCATTTGTTCCCAAGTAGTGATAGAACCTTGTGGTAACGAGTTCAACCACTGTTTAACTTTGCTTCTTAACGAAAAAGGGAATAATCGAAGGCGAATGGCATCGTCAAAAATGCCATTGATTTTAAAAGTATCACAAAATTCTAGAAAATTGGCTAAATGGGTATTTGGATCCTCATCCTGTAAACCATCGAACTGAACACATTGTTGGATCATCTGTATAGTGTTTGGCTTCAGCTTGAAGTTATTTACAGCAACAGCAGGCCTCACAATACTCGATTCAGCCCCAGTCAAATTAGCTTAGCGTAGTCGTACATAGTACGAGGAGCAGGATTTGCGGCAACCACCGGGGCAACGTATTATTATCAGCCATCTCCTCGGTAATATTGGTATCGTCCTTTTACTCTTCTTGTATATACTATAGACTTCGCCTTATTTCCCTACGATTTCTGCAAGTGGTACTTTGTATCTTACTGTCAAAAAGTAAGGGTCCTGACCGATTCCTTCTAGTTATAAACAAAAAATACTTGCCAGAAGCAAATAAAAGAAAAGTTAGTAAATTAAAATAAAAATACAAATAAATAAAAATAAAAATAGCTAAAGTAATAAAAATTAAGCGTTCCTAATATCTTAGTCTCCGGCAACTGTGCCAAAAACTTGATGGGCTCTAAACTAACTATTATTTCGACAAAGGCAAGCGCACCTATTGAACAGTAGTATAGCTTTGATGAGTCCAGAATATCGTATCTTCAAGGACTAAAATTACTAGTAATAACTATCTTTTTATTATTTAGCCTAATAATTAATGGGGTTTATTTTTATCTAAAAATTTAACTATCTAATTAATTACGAACGCAACAGAGAGTGAAGAAAGTAATTGCATAAACCAATGAATAAAGACAATATCCAAGGAAGAATCCACCTAGACTTCACTTATTATACTGACTCTGAATTAACCAATTTATTCACTTGTCTTGATCCGTAGAAATCCCTAAATTATCTTAATATCTCTTTCGAGACTAAAAACAACTGACTCTAGGTTGATTAATTGAAATCTCTTTCTAATTAAAACCCCTATCATCGCATTAACTCGATCTATGGATTCCCTTATTAGATTTGACTCTAATCCAACAAATTTAGGTCATCCTATTTTTAGGGTTGCAATCAACTCCGCTTAATTACGTGAGATCTACTCTTAAACAGGGACTTCTGCTCCACTGAATAAGCACATCAATCTTAACTTAATATCCTGAAAATATTAAAGCAAGGGTTAAGAACACATAATTAAGAACAAGAACAAGTATTTATCATGTAATTTAGAATATTTAAATAATAAGATTCATCTAAGTTTCATCTTCCCTACATATTTAGGGAGTTTAGTTCATAACGTAGAGAAAAAAATCTTAGGAATAAGAAAACAACAAGACATAAAGAACTAAGAAAAACTTCTAAAAAACTTGATGGAGATCTTCAATTTTGAATGGGATCCTGCTTCCTAGATGATTCCGATGGCTTCCTTCGAGTAATTTCTTCGTTCTACTCTGCGTGTTCTCTTTAGGTCTTCCTCTGGCATGTATTTAGACTTTAAAAGGCTCAGAAACCCTAAAAATTAGGTTTTTCCTCATTAAAACAAAGCAGGATACGCCAGGGACACGGGCGTGTGCTCAGCCGTGTGAGGGTGTTCAGGCCGTGTGATAGTTTACGTGGCTTACGATTGACACGGGCTGGAACACGGGCGTGTGTCCAGCCCGTGTGGTTCACCCGAGCATGTGCCTTGCCCCTGTGGTTCTGGCTTGGCCATGTGGATCCTTAAGATGGCCTATTTCGTCCGGTTTTGGCTCATTTTCCACTCATTTTGCTTCCTTATGCTCACCTAGGTATAGAAATACGAATTTAATGACTAGGAGCATCGAATTCACATAATTGTATAAATAAACATCCAAAAACACGGTAAGCATGGGATTAAAATGTGTTACTTTTATGGTTTATCATTAGGGCATTCACCAATCACGGTTTGCAGTAACATGCCCTACTAAAGTTAATTATCATATTATTTCATATTCTCCATAAAATTTTCCCATCACATTCACACATCAACGATTTACCTCCACAATCCCCACTTCTACCAAACCAGATACAAAGCTTGTACTCTAAGGAAAGAGTGTCCATTCAGTCATTCATGCATATTCAACCTTTATTCTTTTATTAGTTTACACGATCATGCACATCGTGTAATGCACAAACAACCACATGAGCAAAACAACAACTAGGACAAACAGTTACTTAAGATGGTAACCCTACCATCAGTCGATACGATTAAATCGTGAAAAATGGCTACACATAACCCTATTAGCACACAAACACAATCAGACCTTTTTCTTGGACATGCAATGTCTTTAAAATAGTTTCTTAACTCATCAAGAAAAGGATAAGAGAACTCACTTGGAAAATATTCCTAAAAAATTTAGTCCACACACAGTTCTTTTTATAAGCACACATGTTAATACCTCTATCCTCAGACGAAAAGAACAAGGAAAAATAGAGAAAAGAGAATTGGACTTTTCATCCCTCTCCTCTACGATATATATATATATATATAGGAAATATAAACAAACAAAACAACACTTTTGACCATCAGAATACTTACATAGACAAATCCACTAATCAAGCACAACAAACGAACTCACCAAGTGTCTAGACAAATCCACTAATCAAGCACAACAAACGAACTCACCAAGTGTCTTACATAATGACACGTTCCTAGCTAAGACTTGACATGTGTCCACCATAACAAATGGAAAATATCAGCCACAAAAAGGCTCGCAACAAATGTGTCCGCCAGCGGAAGAACTCACCAAAATAGAATGAGAGTCCTCAAGAAGGTAGATCACCGTAAAATAGTTTGTCCAAGGTGAAGTGAGAAAAAAATCAACTGGCCAAAATATAGGTCCATCAGCTAACCCGTGGGCCTTGGGGTGTTACACTTTTTTTTTCTTTATTAAAGATGTTATCTTTATTGTTCTTGTTCATTTATCTTGTTGTTAGTTGTCACACCCAAAATCCTTTTAAGCCAAAAATTAGGAACTTTAGGGGTCAAATTGAAAATGACCGTAATTTGATGATCTCTATTGAAAATTTAGGAAAATTTAGAAACGAAACAAGGTATAGTTAAAAACCAAGCCTGGTTTAGTTGGATTAGAACCAACTAGTCCATTAGTGGGGGACAAAAATGATTATGGATGAATGGTTGTGATGAGGTGAAAGGCCATGCATGAGGGGCTATATATAGTTGCAGAGTGATTTCCCTGGGAGAATTCAACTCCATTTTGTTTCAGTTTCCTCTCTTCTTCATCTTTTTGTTGGGTTGCTTCGAAGAAGAGACGATTAAGGGGAGATCTACTTGGAGAAATAATCATGAGGTTCCAGTAGGAAAAATAGAGAATCTAGTAATCTAGTTTAAAGTGAAAACACCAAGTTTAACCCATGATTTGGTTGTCTTACTCAGCTACTAAGAGAAATGAAAGCTTTGGCGTCTGGAGAAACTAAGCGGACAAAGCGAATAGGCATCAGGTGAGTTTCTACACTCCAACCTTGGACTAATGATCATGTTGAAAGTCTACATGAGTCTAAGAGTGTCTGCCTTTTTAACTCGGTAGGCAAAATCCATGTTAGTTGGCCTACGAAAATGCATGAGATGCATATGTATGATGATAATGTGAAAAGGATATAATGTTGGGGTAGAAAAAGATAGGAAAGGGAAAAGAGAGAAAGTAATTCTGTTAGATACTGTCATACGATATTGCGGAGTGCAAACCGTGATGAGCAAAGCTTCAGACCTTGCTGAGGGGACACTGTAGTGTTCAAGCATCAATGTTAGGAATAGTGAAATGTAGGAATGGAAGGAATGAAATTTGAAGAGTAAAGATCATGGTGAGGCCATGGAACCAATTAAAGGCTTTAAGCCTAAAATGAGTAAGACCATAACTGAAAGACGCTATGACATCATGATAAATAGGACAAAAACCATAGTTGGACTATGGCATCCAAGTAGTCCACCGAGATAATAAACATAGGGAAACATAAGGTGTAAGACCACAGTTGAACTATTGGCAACAATATAGTCCACCAAGATAGTAAAAACGAGTTTACATTGAGTAAGACCGTAATTTAAAGATGCTATGACATCAAATGATGATTTGATGATAGAATGAATAAGACCATAGTTGAAAGACGTTATGGTATCAAAGATAGTTCGATGAGATGTTAAACACAGGATAGTTTGATGGGATGTTAAAATCAAGATAGTCCGATAGGATGTTAAACACGAGGTAGTCTGCTAGGATGATAAATACGAGGATTTGGGACATAAGACTATAGTGCGGCTAGGGCAACGAATTAGTCTGCCAGGATGAAAAATATGTAATCATATGGCGTAAGACCTTGGCTCGGCTGTGGCAACATAAAAGGGTCTACTTGGCCAATAACACAAGGGAACAATCAGAATAGTAATCGTAGGATAGCCCATAAATAAGGAAAAAAGGTTTGGAAGGAAAATGAAAGCATGGGCAAGCATCAATTAAGCAGCGAGTCTAGTAAATCTTCCATTGAATAGAAAGAGAGATGGAAGTGTAAATACTTCATCAGAATAGTCAATATAGAAGCTTGAGAGGTAAAAATGATGGTAACCCAACTAGAAATAAATACGGGAAATGAAGCACCATTGATAATTAGTGTACAAGGAAATGAATGAAGGGCTAACCAAGGTTTTAAGGTAATGATCCTGTAACATCCTAAAAATCGGGGTTAATAGAATTAGGTTTATAAATCGAGAAAGAGTGGCCATGCCCTAAAATTTGAGATTATCTATGTATATATAGGAAGTAAAGGAGGTATTGGTTTGTTAATTAAGTGTTACTAAATGTTTCTTGAAACCCAAGTTCAAATCCTTTCTATCGCACCATTTCTATTATTTTGCAAATTTTGCCTCAAACCCTAGTATGTGACACGCCTTGTTTTTAAAATAAATATTGAAAAAATATTTCAAAAAGAAGGAAATCACCTATGGTATAAATGTTAATTTTCCACAAAATAATAAGCTTTTATTCTATTTTTACTCACCCTAGTCGTTCCTCTCCTCTCCCTCTCTTGATTTTAATTTTTTTTCTTTTTCCCTTCTCCCACAATTATTGTCGTTGCCCCTACCACCACCATTTACCATTGATTTTCTTGTCACTAATTTTGAGAATCATCTTCTCTGTAACACCCCTTACCCGTATTCGATGCGGAACAGGGTATGAGGCATTACCGGACTTAGACACAAACAAACATACATTTTCGAGGCTTAAATTTCCATCCAAATTTAAAACTTTTCAAACACATTCACATCGTCCCTAAAACGAGCCTACGAGGCCCAAAACAGACATTGGAAGTAGTTCGAGACTAAACTGAGAACTTTAGAAAATTTTATGAAACTTAGAAATTTTTTCATGTTACAAGGCTCACATGCCAGTGTGGTCTAAGGGACACCCCCGTGCTACAGGCCGTGCTCATAATAGGGAGCTCTCTGACTTGTGTCATATGGTCATGCCACACGCCCGTGTGCTAGGCCATGTGATCGATTTAATTTTCATAATTTTTCATAAAATAGGTGTAGACTTCACACATCCGAGACACACACTCGTGTCTCTGCCCGTGTGCTCAATTCTGGACATTCTATTTTGCATCAATTAAGGTGCAAATGACACACGGCTGAAACACATGCCGGTGGGGCACACGGCCTAGACACATGATGGTGGGGCACATGGCCTAGACACACACTCGTGTGTCTACCCATGTGGATAAAAATAAGGCTATTTACCAAGCCATTTTGCCACCCTTACTTGCACCAACCTACACAACAACAAACAACACCAATCCAAGCATATACATACAACCAAAGCAGCCACAAACAAGATATCAATACATCATTTACACATATTAACATCTATCATGCACAAACATCACATAAACATACCAATGGCCAATAAAATTAATATTAGCCAACTTCTAATGGCCATATACAAAATGAATAATTAACCATTACAATGCCAACACATTTAGGCCAAATCATTTATGACCAAGTCCCTATACATGCCATAATTCAAAATACTTGAATTCATTTGTACCAAAATAATTGTTATAGATAGTGTGTATGGATCTCCGACAAATCTCCAATCCCGAGCTAGCTTGGTTACACTATAAAATAAAGGAAAGGAAGGGAGTAAGCTTTATAGCTTAGTAAGTTCACATGCAAATAATAAGAAACATTAAACAACATTAAACATGAATATCATACACTTAATATAACACAAGTTACATGTTTGTCATCATAGGTTCGTAAACATAACTTAATCATTCTTAATCTTACCAAGTGTTTGTTACATACCGAGCTCATTCTTATGAGTTTTTTTGTACATACCTGTACCTGTACCAACTCGTAACATATCATACTCTTTCTTGTCTTTGACATACCCATTGAACACTTGGAATACTAATTGGATACATAGAAAGTCTTGCACATAAGTGCCACATACGTAGCCAGTACTGTAACACCACAAACCCGGCCTAGATGTTATGACTGGATCTAGCATGTCACATAGAAGGTAGTTTAAAAACTTATACGTTTGTATTCTCTTTGAAACTTCGAGCTTAATTGTTTGTGAAAATTTGATTTGTTTTTATGGTTTTCTTGTAAAAAATGTTATTGTGATTATTATCTCCAAAAACTTGTTTATAATAGAAATTAGGTTCAGTGAATTGTGAAGAGGTGATATTTTGGAACCAGTTATTGTCATTGCATGGAAACCACGTATTTATAAGTTTAATAGTTATTAATGAAGACTTAAAAGAAAATAAACCAACGGCCTTATTACAAAATATTAACCCAAAATAAATAAACTTGAAATAAGGCAAAACTGAATTTACTAAGTTCACGAGAAATATTCTCGATGTATGGCCACCACAGAGTCCTCCGCCCCTCTAAATCCTCTAATGCTGGAGATCACCTGCAAGGTTAAAATTGAGGGGTGAGTTACGAGAATTCAGTGTGTAATCTCCTAATCGATTATTAATTGGGCTCGAGCCCATACAGAAGCAGACTGGGTCGAAGCACATGCAAAATCAAACTGGGCCAAAGCCCTATTCGGTAATAATCTGGGCCTTAACCCTATAAACTAGATAATGCAACAGAGTATGCAACCCAACCTAATAATCCATCCGCTACACACCACCCGTACCAGCCTAACACACCTGTGGGGATTTCTAAATCAACCCACCCATCTGCTACACACCAATAAGGAAGACATGCTGCTAATCACAAAATTTGTGGCAAAGCCACCAGAATAACAGAATATACGTGGCATAGCCACTATACAGATTGTGGCAGAGCCACCCGAATATGTGGCAGAGTCACTAGAATATGTGTGTAATAGCCCGGTTTATACCCTAGTCGAAATAGTGGTTTCGAGACCATAAATTTGAGTTTGAATAATATTTTTAATATTATTTTCTGTGCCGTTGATATGTGACCAAGCACGTGGTAAATTTCCATGAGTTAATTTGTCCGTCTGTGTGTTTAATTTGACAAAAGGATGGAATTGCATTAAATGTGAAAGTTGCTTGCTATTTGTTAAAGTATCAATGTGTTGTGGCTTTGTTAAGGTGGAGGCCTTATGTTGCTATTATACCAAATTATAGATAGTGGATGAATAAAAGTCTTAAATGCCCATATTGTATAATTATTTTAATTATATGAATAAAGGCTATTTTGGCAAATGAATTGTTAATATTAGATTAATGAAACAAAAAGATGAGTATTCATCTTTTATTTCTCTCCTTCTTGCCGAAAATCAAAGAAAAAAAAGAAAGAAAATTTAGTTAGGGCATTCGGCCATTTGAGGGCTTAATTCAAGGTATGTTTAATTTCGATTTTTGATAATTTCTACGTTTTCGTGATCGTTGCTTTGTGCTTTACAAAACCCATGCTCAAATTTTATGTATTGATAGTGTTTGTGAAATGTGCCATTAATGAAAGGGTGAGCTTTGTGATGAGTGTTGGTGTTAAATGAAAGATATGTGTTTAATGAACATGTGTTGTTCTTAAATTTTTGATGAATTTAGCTAATTAGGGCTAAATCGTGAAAATAGAAATTTGAAGGACTTAAATGTGAAGTAGATGAAATGTGTGGGTATGTATTAATATGGGAAGAATTCAGCTAAGAACATGTGTTTTCAAATTTTGAGTATTTGATGATTTTATGAAATAGGGACTAAAGTGTCTAAATGTAAAAATGTGAAGGCTATTTTATAAAATGCACTAAATATATGTGTTTGGACTAAAATGAATGTTTGATGATTGAATGGATTGAATTTGAATGTGTATAGACCAAGAGAGGAGAGGTTCGGATCAAGATCGAGGCAAAGATAAAGTGCTCGATTAATCGACCGTATCGATAGTTCGACGTCCGAGGTAAGTTCTAATAGGATACATACTATTAAGATTATTTTAGCATTATGAAATGAATATGTATTTGTGTATGAAAGTGAGTTGCTATGTGCAAGATTTTAGTTGATGGCACTAAGCGTGCGAAATTGAAATCGAAATAGAAATGAATAGCACTGTGTGTGCGATGATATGAAAGCTTCGGCTTATGGACCTGGCACTGTATGTGCGATACCGAGATAAGTCAGTTGAAAGATTAAGCACTAAGTGTGCGATGACGATTATGATCCGAATATGAAATTGGCACTAAGTGTGCGAAATAATAAAAAAGAATAGTAAAGGTTGAACGAGACGTAATATCGAGCAATTTAGTAGCATGAATGGTGAGTAAGTATGTGTTGATCAAGGTACGTTTGAACCTAGGTGGTTGATGATAGCCTTAATGGTTATATGGATAGATACTTGAGCATATGTTGAGATTGATGATGAGCCTAATTGTGCAATTTATCTATGTGATGATTTAATTGTGTAAGATGTGGTATTATTGAGCAATATGTATTAAATTGTGAACTTACTAAGCTTTGGAAAGCTTACTGTGTGATTTGTCTTTCTGCTTTGCAGTGTCAGTAAAGCTAGCTCGAATTTGGGGATCGCCAGCATCTCAATCACACTATCGACAATCTATTTTGGGGTATTTTGGAAAGCTGTACATAGTTAAAATATGGCATGTATAGGCT
This sequence comes from Gossypium rotundifolium, assembly GCA_025506655.1. Taxonomy (NCBI): domain Eukaryota; kingdom Viridiplantae; phylum Streptophyta; class Magnoliopsida; order Malvales; family Malvaceae; genus Gossypium; species Gossypium rotundifolium. Next base: position 151,301,427 of record CP106724.1, read on the forward strand.
AATTATTTGAATCATGTTTGAGATTTGTAAGTAGCCATGAGATGTGGCTAGATATGTGATAGTTTTTGGCATGAATGACTTTGGTTTATATGATGCATCTTTTGGTAATGGATTGTGAGTTGAGAAATTGACTTCTGGATGGAAATTTTGGTGATGGTATGATGCTAGTAAGAATAAGTGAAATTAGGAATGAATTATGCTTGTGATAAGATAAGTTTTGGTATTAAATTTGGTATGAAAAGAATTGGTATTGAATGCATGGTTTGAATGATTATTTTGGTATGCTTTTGGGTAGTCATAAGTGCATGAGTTGTTTTGGTAAATGTTGCTTGTATGTATGACCCATTTGGGTGGCATTTTGGTCTTGCAAATGACCTATAATGTCACACGGCCATGGCACACGGGCGTGCCTAGTGACCGTGGGGTAAAGTCAGTAGCTTGCTTAAGGGCACACAGCCATGGCACACGGGCGTGCCTAGAAGCCGTGTGAGAAAGTCAGTATATTGCCCAGCAGTGCACGTCCTTAGCACACGGAGGTGCTTTGTAACTGTGTTGCTTTGGCAGGATTGACCACAGCCAGGGTACACGGCCGTGCTTGGTGGCCGTGGTGAAGAATCAGGTTCGACCACGGGAAGGACAAACGGGTGTGTCTAGCAGCCGTGGAGGGCACACAGTTGGATCCCACGGGCGCCTATCCTTGTATTTTGGATAAGTTTTTAAGTTTTTGAGAACTTCTGTATGTGTTTCTATTTAGTCCCGATCCTTCTCTAGCATGTGATTAAGGTCTTATAGGCCTCAATAAGGGACCATATGTTTATGTTTTGATGTGATATACTGATGATTGGCTTTGTGTCGTGAATGGGTTGTTAAATGATTTGATTGTTCGGTAATGCCTCTTAACCCTATTTCGAAAATGGTTTCAGGTTAGGGGTGTTACAATATGGCAGAGCCACCAGAATATGTGGCAGAGCCACCAGAAAATACTTCCTTCGATCATCAGACCCAACACAATGCACGATGTCGTAACATAAATATTTCGTGTATGCAGAATGCCACAATCATAATCAATCATTTAAATATCACACACATATCACTTAAACTACCACTAGGGGTATAATGGTCATTTACCCTCTAGGGGTATTTTGGTAATTTACCCTTCATAAGGTATCTCGGTAATTCTACCTTACAGGGGTATTTTGGTAATTTTACCCTCTAGGGGTATTTCGATAATTTACCCTCTAGGGGTATTCCAATAATTTTACCCTCTAGGGGTATTTCGATAATTTACCCTCAAGGGGTATTTCATTAATTTTACCCTCCAGGGGTATTTTGGTAACTTCGCATTTAATGGCCTTTTCGAAGGCATACTTTCACTTCAAGTGACATGGAACCCTTTTTGGGTCTCTACGGAACTAATGGGCCTAAAATCCATTATAGGCCCAATGGGCCCACACGCTCGTGTGGCCCAAAATGCATGGTTTCGATTTCAGATTTGTAGATTTTGCATTTGGACCTATCATATGGCAGTTTTCCAACAGTTTTACCTAAGTGGGTCGGATAGCCCGTTGGCCCATTTGGCCTGTTTCGGCCCGGTTAGACCCGTTACAGCCTCAGTATCGTGAGAGTGCTCATGATGCTATCAATAACTTACCGTCATTATTCGTCTCTCGACTTACCACTACAAGCGTTCGCACACTCGTGTGGTCACAGATGCCAGCCTTTTGGGTTTTCGGCTTTTGGCCGATCTGCATAACATCACATGCAATCATTCAGAGGGGTGTGAGATTACACACTTGTTCACAAGTTGCGATACCAAGCACCTTTCAAAACACCTGAGATAATAATCGGCTAACAGTTAGTTTTCCCGTTCAAATAAACCCAAAGTGTGAGTACATAGGACTATAGGCTTAACTTACCGATAGATATAAGCCTTCCTCCTAAAGAGAGTATTTGGTCCACCTTCTACTGATCAAAGTTCCGTGCTTCTAACAAAAAGATTGTGTTAGAATGTTTATTCAAGATGATAGGAAAAGAAATGGCCTTTCAGCCCTAACAACTTCAATCAATATAAGAGAACCTTCGCGCCTAATTGACCATATCCCCAAATTACCCACAACAAGACAATATCCCGAAGCTATTTGAATCCACACGATACGCTTTTGCACCCTAGAGAATTTGGCCCTTACCAAAAGAAAACAAGAGAGACTCACAACGATTAAAATAAAAATAAAAGGTGAGTGTTTCGACTTTAATGAGGAGAGAAGAGAAAGAAAAGACGAGAAAACAAATAGAGAAAAGTCATTACCTTGTGATCACAAATGAATCGGATAAACAAGGTAGGTTCGACGTTCAAAAGAACACCCAACTTCAAGTTACTAATGTTCAGCTATTAACATAAGCAAAGAGAAATCGATTCAAATGGGAGAAGAAAAGAGGTTCGGCTAATGGGGAAGAAGAGAAGGGAATATAGGTTTCGGCTAATGAGTAGAAAGAACAATTGGAAAAAGATGAGAGGTTGAACCAAAGTTGCACAAGTGGTTAGATTCCCATAGATTCGGCCAAGTCACCCAAGAGAGAAAAAGAAAGAAGAGAAAATGATTTCGGTAAATAGAGAATTGCCAAGAGAAAGTGACCCAAAATGCAAAAAAATGCCAAGGAAATTACGGCACCCTCCTACTCAAAACCATATGTGCTCTCATTCAAATGACAAGTCTTGATCGAAACTCCCCCATGCACCTCCCATATTCGGCCAACCACTTCCCACACACACAACTCCTTGATTTTCTCCACCTTTTCCTCCTAAATTTACTCTTCATCATCCATTCAAATGAATTTGACCATGTCTCCCTCCTCCAAGGCAGAGTTATGACTGAACTCTACTTCTTCCATCCAGCTAACACAAAAATAGAAGCCTTGATTTGCCAACTGTGGGATTCGAACCACCAACCTCCTTGTACTCCACTTGACACCACAACCACCTTACCATATGCTCCACTTGTGTGTTAAAACATGCGCAACTAAAGATAAGTCCATAGCCAAAGTCTAACTCTATTTAAAAAAGTAATCTAAAAGAAATGCAAGTGCCAATACTTGAACCTTGGATCCCTTTGCTTCCTTGTGGTGTCATTCCTTTGCTCCCTAAGTGGCGCCACTTACCACTAGACCACAACTCCATTTTATTTCATTTATCTCCACATTTATTCTTAAAACCCACCTACTATTTCCTAGGGTTTTATTCACCTAAAACTAAAATTTTCGTAATGCCAAAGTTTGATCTTGGGGCTTCATAAAAGCCCCCTAACCTTTCAAAATCACTCACTTAATAGGTCCAACTTGTATTAATGCCATTCTCATGTCCTTAAAAAATTTAAATGCTCTCAAGCCCAAGGCCTAATGGGCCCAATTCTCCTAGGCCCAATTTTGGGTCGTTACAAATCTACCTCCCTTAAAGAAATTTCATCCTCGAAATTTCCAACTATAAGATAGCCACCTAACATATGTTACTCTACCATGCTGCCATTGCCCACTCTCATTCCAAAACACTAATACACTTCTAAGATATTCTAGAAACCTCTTCACGCAACCAAATATCTAACCAAACAAGCAAACAGATATTTATCACACATACTTAAAATTTCCTACGTTCAAACACCACATCCAACCAAAACATACCCTACTCAATGGTGATGAAGCAATCCCGAGCCTTATGCTCCGTATACCTGCATCTCAAGCATGCTCCTGACCTCCTCCAGCAATCACCCGGGTGACGCCTTCTACAATATTCGCAAGCCGAAAAGTTTGGATGTGCCTTAACATCCTTCACGGGATGAGACTGTGACCCCAGAGAACCGTGATCTCTTTTCTTCTTACAGTCCACGCACCCAACTCGAAGTGTTCCACCAATTTCTCTAACCTCCTCCAATACTTCCCTAACTAGCTGAGTCAGCACATCAGCTCAAAATCGATCATAAGACCCCATCTCAGTTGCTGGTGATGCCGGCGCCTCCCTTTCGGGTATATACCCCAATGTTGAGGATCCAACCCTAGCACCTAAGCCTCTACTGCGGCCACGTGTACCTCGTTCGTGTCCTCTGGTACTCATCTCAGTGTCACGCGTTAATTTGATTAAGAGTGTTATGCATCATCTTAGTGTTCAAGTAATTGTTAGCAAATGTTTTATGAAAGAATAGTAGTATGAGCAGTTTTCACAGATTGAGTTTCCTTCATTTCAGTCTCTATAGTCTTAATTCCTATAGCTAACAATTTCAGTTTACTACCACTAACTCTAGTAGTTTTCTTCCTATAGTCATTTCATCACATAATCAGATAAGGTAAGGCAACTTATGGATTTGGTGCCAGAGAATTAGGGTGCCATACTTCCAATAAAGATATATTTTTCTAAACCAAATTTCAAACAAACTTTAAAAAACATTTTTGAACCCATTCTACAGTTGAGTTTTGTAACCGGACTCTGATACCATAAATGTAACACCCCAAACTCGACCTAGATGTTATGACCGGATCTAGCATGTCACATAAAAGGGTAGTTTAAAAAGTTACACATTTGTATTCTCTTTGAAACTTCGAGCTTAGTTGTTTGTGAAAATTTGATTTGTCTTTATGGTTTTCTTGTAAAAAATGTTATTGTTATTATTATCTCCAAAAACTTGTTTACAACGGAAATCAGGTTCAGTGAATTGTGAATAAGTGATATTTTGAAAACAGTTATTGTCGTTTCATGGAAACCACGTATTTATAAGTTTAACAGTTATTAATGAAAACTTAAAAGAAAATAAACCAACGACCTTATTACAAAATATTAACCCAAAATAAGTAAACTTAAAATAAGGTAAAACTGAATTTACTAAGTTCACGAGAAATATTCTAGATGTATGGCCACCACAGAGTCCTCTGCTGCTCCAAATCCTCTAACACTGGGGATCACCTTTAAGGTTAAAAGAGAGCGGTGAGTTACGAGAACTCAGTGTGTAATCCCCTAATTAGTCATTAATTGGGCCCGAGCCCATACAAAATCAGACTGGGGCGAAGCCCATACAAAAACAAACTAGGCCGAAGCCCATGCAAAAGCTGGGACGAAGCCCTATTCGGTAACAATCTGGGCCTTATCCCTATAAACATGATAATGCAACAGAGTATGCAACCCAACCTAATAATCCATTTGCTACACACCACCTGTACCAGCCCAACACACATGTGGGGATTTCTAAATCGACCCACCCATCCGCTATACACCAATAAGGCAGACAAGCTACTAATCACAGAATTTGTGGCGAAGCCACCAGAATAATAGAATATACGTGGCATAGCCACTGTACAGATTGTGGCAGAGCCACCCGAATATGTGGTAAAGCCACCAGAATATACTTCCTCCGATCATCAGACCCAACCCAACGCATGATGTCGTGACATAAATATTTCGTGTATGTAGAATGCCATAATCATAATCAATCATTTAAATATCACACACATTACTTAAATTACCACTAGGGGTATAACGGTTATTTACCCTCTAGGGGTATTTTGGTAATTTACCCTTCCAAGGGTATCTCGATAATTCTACCCTATAGGGGTATTTCGGTAATTTTACCCTATAGAGGCATTTTGGTAATTTACCCTCCAGGGGTATTTTAGTAATTTTACCCTCTAGGGGTATTTTGGTAATTTACCCTCTAGGGGTATTTCAGTAATTTTACCCTCCAGGGGTATTTCGATAATTTCGCATTTAATGGCCTTTTCGAAGGCCTATTGTCGCCTCGAGCGACACGGAACCCTTTTTGGGTCTCTACGAAACTATTGGGCCTAAAATCCATTTTAGGCCCAAACGGGCCCACACGCTCGTGTGGCCCAAAATGCATGGTTTCAGTTTCAGATTTGCAGATTTTGCATTCGGACCTATCATATCACAGTTTTCCAACAGTTTTTCCCAAGTGGGTCAGATAGCCCGTTGGCCTATTTGGGCCGTTTCGGCTCGGTTAGGCCCGTTACAGCCTCAATATCGCGAGAGTGCTAATAATGCTCTCAACGACTTACCGTCATTATTCGTCTCTCGACTTACCACTATGAGCATTCGCACGCTCGTGTGGTCACAGATGTCGGCTTTTCAACTTTTGGCCCATCTGCATAACATCACGTGCAATCATTCAGAGGGGTGTGAGATTACACACCTGTTCACAAGTTGCGATACTCAGCACCTTTCAAAACAACTAAGATAATAATCGGCTAACAGTTAGTTTTCTTGTTCGAATAAACCCAAAGTGTGCGTACATAGGACTATAGGCTTAACTTACCGGTAGATATAAGCCTTCCTCCTAAAGAGAGTATTTGGTCCACCTTCTATTGATCAAAGTTTTGCACTTCTAACGAAAAGATTGTGTTAGAATGTTTATTTAAGGTGATAGTAAAAGAAATGGCCTTTCGGCCCAAACGACTTCAATCAATATAAGAGAACCTTCGCCCCTAGTCGACCATATCCCCAACTTACCCACAACAAGACAATATCCCGAAGCGATTTGAATCCACACGATATGCTTTTACACCCTAGAGAATTCGGCCCTTACCAAAAGAAAATAAGAGAGGCTTACAACGATTAAAATAAAAATAAAAGGTGAGTGTTTAGGCTTTAGTGAGGAAAGAAGAGAAAGAAAAGATGAGAAAACAAATAGAGAAAAGTCATTACCTTGTAATCACAGATGAATCGAATAAACAAGGTAGGTTCAACAGTCAAAAGAACACCAAACTTTTGGTTACTAATGTTCGGCTATTAACATAAGCAAAGCGAAACCGATTCAAATGGGAGAAGAAAGGAGGTTCGGCTAATGGGGAAGAAGAGAAGGGAATATATGTTTCGGCTAATGAGTAGAAAGAACAATTGGAAAAAGATGAGAGGCCAAAGTTGCATGAGTGGTCAGATTCCCATAGATTCAGCCAAGTCCCCAAAGAGAGAAAAAGAAATAAGAGAGAAAATGATTTATATAAACAGAGAATTTCCAAGAGAAAGTGACCCAAAATGCATAAAAATGCCAAGGAAATTTCGGCACCCTCCTACTCAAAATCGCATATGCTCTCATTCAAATTACAAGTCTTGACCGAAACTCCCCCATGCACCTCCCATATTCGGCCAACCACTTCCTACACACCCAACTCATTGATTTTCTCCACCTTTTCCTCCTAAATTTTCTCTCTATCATCCATTCAAACCAATTTGACCAAGTCTCCTTCCTCCAAGGCAAAGTTTTGACTGAACTCTACTTCTTCCATTCAACTAACACAAAAATAGAAGCCTTGATTTGCCAACTGTGGGATTCAAAACTCCAACCTCCTTGCACTCCACTTGATGCCACAACCACCTTGCCATATGCTCCACTTTTGTCTTAAAACATGCGTAACTAATGATAAGTCTATAGTCGAAGTCTAATTCTATTTAAAAAGGTAATCTAAAAGAAATATAAATGCCAATACTTGAACCTTGGATCCCCTTTCTTCCTTGTGTCTTTCCCTTGCTCCCTAAGTGGCGCCACTTGCCACTCGACCACAACTCCTTTTTGTGTCATTTCTCTCCACATTTATTCTTAAAGCCTACCTATTAACTTCCAAGGTTTTATTCACCTAAAACTAAAATTTTCCTAAAGCCAAAGTTTGATCCCGGGACTTCATAGAAGCCCCCTAACCTTTCAAAATCACTCACCTAATAGGTCCAACTTGTCTTAATGTCGTTCTCATGTTCTCAAAAATTTTAAACGCTCCCAAGCCCAAGGCCTAATGGGCCCAATTCTCCTAGGCCCAATTTCGGGTCGTTACAAATGCTACCTCATATCTCAAAACACAAAGGGGCTCGCTCTCGAGCTAATCACGGGCCTGCTTACACAAGCTATCAGTCAAGACGTAACTATGCAGTGCTGCTCACACAAGCTTAAGGTAACCGCAACACATGCCGGACTACCTAGCCATTGGTAGATGTACGAGACCAGCACCCAGATCACATAAATCACATATATCACATGGTTTCTTAATGACATGTCACTCGTATCCTAATCTATTCCTAAGGTTAAAACGAGATTTCTCACTTGTCAATTCGTCATTGAACATATCCACATTGTCATTCATAAAATTCATGCATAATAAAAAACATAAAAATATAAATATAACATTGCCTTTATTTACAGACGAACTTACCTCTGTACAAAATAGTAGAAAATGATTTAATCGTCAAACACCTTATTCTTTCCCCGGTCAAGGTCCAAAGTTCATTTTTGTTTATCTATAATAGAAAATTTAGCTTATTTAATATTCACATTACTCAAATCAGTCCAAACATCACATTATGGGAAAATTAACTTTTTGCCCCTAAAGTTTCACATTTTTACAAATTAGTCCCTAGGCTCGTAAAATAAAATCTAATCGATTTCTTTAATGTAAAAGCCTAGCCAAACCATTTTTATAACTATAATAGCTCCAAATTTCCATTAAAACACACTCTTACTACATATTTTAAAAATTTTATAAATAGGTCTTTTTAAGCATTTTCATCAAAAATCACTTAGTAAAAGTTGTTTATCTAACACCAAACATTGATTTTTTACCATTAGACATTAAAATACACAAATGTCTAACATGGTTCAAACCCTATACCTTGATTATTCCTTAAATAAATGGTAGAAATAGATAGATTAAGCGATAACGATTTCAAAAATGTAAAGAGCATTAAAAACGGGGCAAGAACAGACTTACAATCGAACTTGAAAGTTGGCCAAACCCTAGCTATGTCTTCCTTCTAATTTTTAGCACAAGGGGGAGAAGATGGACAAGATTTTGGCTTTTTAATTCATTTAATTACCGAACGACCAAAATGCCTTTCACTTAAAACTTTGAAATTTTATCTCACCATGTCTATTTTTGTCCACTATCTTAACAAATGGTCTAATTACCATCTAAGGACCTTCAATTTAAAATTTCATGGCAATTAGACATCTCTAGCATATAGAATTCAACTTTTGCACTTTTTACAATTTAGTCATTTTTGCTAAATTGAGTGCTTAAACACCAAAATTTTTGAACAAAATTTTCACGAAACTATTTTGTAAAAATATAGACCATAAATATATAATAAAAAATAAATTTTACTACGTCGGATTTGTGGTCCCGAAACCACTGTTCTGACTAGACCCAAAATCGAGCTGTTACATTCTCCATTACTTTTCTGCCATTTATCCTCAACTAAATCAGCCCTAAATTTGAAATCTTGAACTTCAAGATCAATCCCAAACATTGCCAAGAAAGTGTCATTGTCGTTTCTCTCAACTAGCTAAGGTAAGATCTCTTCTTTCTTCAATTTCTTGATTAATATTGCCAATTAAAAAACCTAAATTGACAGATCTAGAATTTGGGGGAATTTTAAATATTTTAAATATATTTTTCTAGCTTTTTGATAGATCTCAAAATTGTTCTTAAATTAGCCTCAATTTTGGCCACCATAGGTGGTGGTGTGTGTGCCTAGGTGAAAGAAAGAGGGCTGTTTTGTTTCTAAATTCTTGCCCATTTATTTCTAGCCTTACGTTGCATTCTTGAGCCATACTAATTATCCTTTAATTACATATCAATTTGGTAAAAAATTTCTTGATCAATTGGCCATTCGAATCTCTCAAATAGGGAAGCGTAAGTGCGATTAAATGCAAACTAGTTTGTTGTTTCAACATAGTTATTGGGTAAAGGTTATACATTGATTAAATGAAGGATTTTAATCAATATTTGATACTTATTTTACAGTATGTAAATTTCTAAGGTGATGACCCAAATGCCCTAAATCAACCGTAAAGCCGAAAGACGTTTGGGCTTTCAATTTGCATCAAAATAGTGTAAGAAATCTAACTAGTTTGAATTCGTAAAATAGTAGTAATTTTGATGATTGGTTTGAACCCGTAGGTAGGTGTTTAAGCACTATTTAATAGATTAATTGATGGAATTTGTACTGATTTTTGACTTAGGTTCATTTTAAGGCTTGTTACGAAAAATCGAAAGATTCACTAGTGTGTTGCGAAAAAGTGAAAGATAATGTGTGGGTCCTAAACTCATAAGCTTGTTTGAAATTGATAACTATCATGTTATATTTGATGAATTAGCTTACTTATTTGATTGAATTTATAGCCAAATAATTAATATGGTAAGTGATTGAGCCAAGTACACTTTGAGCCCTAAAAGATTGATATGTTAGCAAAGTTGCTAGTTTGACAGTGTGATTATGTGATTGATGTTGTGATGCATGATTGTGTTATTTGGTATGAGATTGGTTGTATATATAGCATGATTTGCTAAAATATGAGTTTACGCATTATATAATTGCATGGAAAATTTGATATGTTATATTGAAAAGGTTGCTATACATACATATTGGAAAAATCATAAAAGTATGTGAAATTTTGTAATGTTGAATGATACCACCTTAATGGTAATTTGAAAGTTTGGACATTAATTCCATTCTCTAAAAGTATTTGATTATTGAAGGCATGTTGAACATGCCAATTAAATCTGACAAGTATTAAATTATGACTTTGAATAAGATTGCATGACATATTGCATGTGCACTCGAATAGGATATTTTGTGGTTGACGGAGGAGTTCCGTGGAGTACGGTGACATTAAGTCAGCATTTATTCGTAGTCAATGCACTACATTTGAAGTACCAAGGGGATTTGTGATTAAATTGCATTATTTTTTATTCACCAGTTTTACTGCATTATTGTTATTCGATGGTTTTACCACATTGAGCTTCTCTCGCATTCATTGGAGTTTGGCAGGTAGGTTTTGGGGAACTCGTGGTGTGTAGCGGATGATTTGGGTCCGAACCTTTTTTCATAGCATTATGCTCATGACATACTCAAATGTTGTTGATTAATGATATGTATTGTGTTGTATTGAATGGTATCAAAATTAATTATTGTTACTCAAATGAATAATGACCCATGCTCACACACAGTTTGACGCCAATTTGATAGTGGCTATGAATTGATATGAAATTCCAATGATGGTTTTGTGTTCTTCTGTTAATGCTAACATGTTTCAATATATTTGATATTTATATCTGTTTAAATAATTGTTCGACTCACACTGAGCTTTCATAAGCTCAACCCCCATAGTGTTTAACTCTTTAGGTAAACCTTGAAACTAGGACCAAACCCGACATACAGAGAATCACCTTGGACATCGAACTATTTTTAATAAGTATTAATCAATCTCTATTGGTTTTAGTTTGTAAAATTTTAATTATTTCTGATAAGTGGCTTGGTAACTTTTCATTTGAGGATTTTTGCACGCATGAATTACTCAAGCATAATAACTGGAAAATACATGATATTGGGCTTAAGTAAAATTTGGCATTTTCCCCTAATTTTCGATGCATTGAAAAGGAGCCATTTTTGAAAACCAAATCGATAAGGCAATTAGGTTTCCAAAATGACTTGAAAAATGATTTTTTTTTCTGCTACATTAGTTTAACATGGAGTTTTTATAAAGAAGAGCGATAAGAAAATGGTTTTTTTCTAAAACAAAACTACCAATAATAAAATGAATCTTAAGTATATTTGTCTTAATAAATGAATGTTTTAAACTAACACAAAAGTACAACTACTATTTTTCTCTAAAATGAGTTTATTTAAGGTTGTCAAAAGTAACATAAGTTAGCTTAGCCATTTTGGTGGCTAATGTATCCTTCTCAATCTAGCCATAACATCTAGGCTGGGTTTGGGAGTTTACAGATCCACCATAAATGATTTTCTTAGAGTGTTCAGGAAATCCAACAAATTGGTAATTGATCGAGAGTACATCGATTAATCGATAAGGAATGGAAGGGTTAGCCAAAACCCAAATGATACAGGGAGACCCCAAAAGGGGAAAACCTCAAAATGGAAAACATGTCTATCAAGAGTATTCCTCTCTAAGGGGGAAGAACTGGTGTAAGGTTATATGCCAAATGATTAGATTCCATGGGAACCAAAGGGTGAGTGAGAGAACTTGTAACAACCCAATTTTAGCTAAATCAAAACAGTGGTTTCGAAACCATAAATTTGAAATCATAAAATTATTTTAATATTATTTTTGGCATTTACTGTATGTTAATTGATATGTGTGAAAGTTTCGTGTGTAAATTTTATTGTTTGCGTGCTTGATTTGATAAAAGGACTTAATTGCGTAAAATGCAAAAATGACTTGCTATTTGCTAAAGTGCTATATTGATATGTTCTTTTTAATGTGGAGGCCTTAAAATGAAATTAGGCCATTAAATAATAGCATGGACGGTAATGGACAACCATTATAAAGCTTTTATATTATTTCATTAAGGTTAATAAGGTAATTAAGTTAATAAATGATAATATAATAAAACAAAAAATAAAATGGTCATGCATGTTGTTCATCTTTTGACCGAAACTACAAAATAAAAAGAAAGAAAAAGAGCAAGCTAGGTTCAGCCTTGGTTTTCTTTAATTAAGATATGGATTTTGATCGGTTTTTGATCATTTTTTACGTTTTTGAGATTGTTATTTCGAATACTAGCTAGCCCATGCTTGAATTTTTGAATTGGTTGTGTATTTTGTGATTTTCCATTGTTGATAGCTTGAGATTTCTATGGTTTGATGATGAAAAATAAATCTTTGTTGATAGATTATTATGTTTAATTATGTAATTTTTGATAAAAATGTGTATTAAGGATAAAATTATGAAATTAGTAAATTGAGGGGTCAAAATGTGAAACAAATGAAAGATACGGACTTATATGAATTAATGGAATATTCGGTCAAGCATGTGTATAAGGAAATTATGTATATTTTGTGTTTTGTGAAATAAGGACTAAAATGTCAAAGTGTGAAATTATAAGGGCCAAAGTGTAAAAAGGCCTAATTATGTATTTGTGGGTTCAATTGATTAAATGTGTGATTAAATTAATGAAATTTATATTAATTTAGATCAAGAAAAGAGGAAATCGGATTTGGATCGGGGGAAATTAAAAGTTGTCGAATAGTCGTTCCGGTTTGTTCGTGTCTGTACGAGGTAAGTTCATAAGTAAATAAATGTTGTTAAATTTGAATGTACATGTTACCAAATTGGTATGTATTTATTTGACATATTGTCGAATTGATATAAGCATGGTATGACTTGTATCGAGCTCGAATTAATTGAATTACGATGTTTGAAAGCCCCGTACAAACCATAGGAATAATATAGGATACGTATGTAATGACATTAGGATTTCTGATGTGTGATTCGTATAAGACCATGTCTGGGACATTGACATCATATATGATTCGTGTAAAACCCTATTTGGGATAGTGGCATCGATATGTGATCGCATGTAAGACCATATCCGGGATATGGCAATGAACGAGCTTATTATGATTTTCATGTATCCTTAACAATTCTGAATGATTCAACGGGCAAAGACATGGCAAGACTGGATGTGAGTTTGATTTAAACCATTCAGGTATGTATCAAGTTTATATGAACTTTGAAAGAAAAGGTAAGTGTTGATGATTAAAGTGACTATGTGAACTTTATGAGAATTGAGATTATATATGTATATGGAATTAATTAGGTTTGATTGTTTCAAAATGAATTATGAATATTATTGTGTTAATTTATTTTCTTATGACTTACTAAGCTTTCAAAGCTTACTTTATATATCCTTTCTCTATTTTATAGATATTTAAAGCTAGCTCGAGCTCGGGATCGTCGAGGAACGTCATCACACTATCGATATCTATTCTGGTACTTTGAAAGAAAACTTGTGTTTATGACATATGGCATGTATAGTCTAGCTTGTTATGGTTGGTTTTGAATTGTATATATATATATAGCTATGCGAAAATGGCTTGATCATGATGCTAGTGTTGTATATAACCGGTCATGGTATAAACTCATTTTGGTAAGTGTGTAAATGGCAACGTATGCACATATATTATGCTTGAATGGTTGACTAATTAGGTGCAATTGGTGAAGGCAAATAATGAATATGTTATATGATTGTTTTGGTTGATATGCTTTTTTGAGGTTTGACAATGACAGATCAAAATGTTAGGTTTTATATTTGAGTTGAAAATGTGCCATATTTGTGGTTAAATAATTTGGTATATGATAGATAGGTACTTTGGTATGATTTGCTTCTGTAATAGTGTTTAAAATTGGTAATAATCATAATTGTATGTGGTTAAATAGAGATGCTTGTTTATGTGTATTATATACGCATGCCTATTATGCCGTGTGGATGTTTAAATCTAGAAAAACATGCATAACATGTGAATTAATATAGTCATGACTTAATTAATGGAATAGGTTAATATTGATTCGATAAATATACATAGAAAAGGGCAGTTGCATTTAGGGTAAAATGCGTATAATATAAAGACATCAAAGGTATGTACGACCATATTGTAATGTTGCTAATGTCGAATATGTGATTGGACATTAAGTTGTATACATATTGGTTCGATTGGTTTCATTATGTACATATACAGAAATTATGAAATGAAATGTTTGATACTTAGCTAATGAAATTATGTACGGACATATTTTCTGTATATGAAAAGTGAGGATATATGCTTGAATATGATTTAATTATGAAAATGTCATTAATATGATGGAGATAGGTTATCGAATATTGAAAGTATTAAATATGTGAACATGGCTTTGATGTATACAAGTTTGGTTCGAATTTGGTAATTATGGAACATGTTCAATTGGGTTTTGATGTATGTTCGAATTGAATTAGTTGAAATTTTGAAATGTGCTTATTTGTGATACATGATTAGTAAGGTATGATTGATTTGAATTGGAATTATGATTCATGTATTCAAATTTAAAATAAATGAATTGTGGATATTCAAGTTTGATAATGTTATAAATGTATCGTTATTCTTTGGTGCATGAAAAGTGATAAATGATGTGCTCAACTGTGCTTTGTACGGTAATGTTGTGTAACCCTAATTTAGCGACGGATATAGGTTAGGGGTGTTATATTTGATTGGTATCAGAGCTACGGTTTAGTAGATTCTAGGACTAACGTAGTGCGTATGAGTCTAGCTATACATGCCATATTTATATACTGCGATAGTGTGATGATTCTTAAAATTAAAAATGTGTTTTCGTATAGTAAATGGATCCCAGTTGAGTCGTAGCTGATGATGTAGAGAGTATTGCGTCTGCTCCTGCTCAAGGGACAGCGCCGGCTGATTCTAGGCCGATTTCGAGTAGCCACAAGGGAGAGGCTAAACAAGCCTTCTTCCAAATGATGAACGAATGGTTTACGCAATATATCCGTACAAATTTGGCTGCTCAACAGCCTCCACCCCCGCCTAATCCTCCTTAGACACCTGTGATACCTCAAGTTATTAATCCGATGAGATTAAATAAGCCACCGATTGATAAAATTAGAAAATACAGGCCTGAAGAATTCAGAGCCACTATTGATGATGATGATGAACGAGCTGAATTCTGGCTTGATTATACGATCTGAGTGTTCGATAAGCTATCATGTACCCCTGATAAATGTATTAAATGTGTTGTATCTTTGCTACAATACACCGTATATCATTGGTGGAATACACTAGTATCAGTGGTTCTGAAAGAAAGGGCTACCTGAGAGTTTTTTCCAGACTGAATTCCAGAAGAAATAAATTAGTCAAAGATTTATAGATTAAAATGTAAAGAATTCCTCGAGTTAAAATAGGGCCGCATGACAGTTACATAATATGGATGAGAATTTGTGAGACTCAGCAGATATGCCCGGGACTGTGTATCAACTGAAGTAATAATGTGTAAAAGATTTGAAGACGGGTTGAATCAAGATATTAAGCTGTTAGCCGGGATTCTTGAAATAAAAGAGGTCGTGTTACTAGTCGAGTGAGCATGCAAAGTGAAGAGCTCGGGAAAGAGAAAAGAAAGGCTAACTTTAAAGCTAGAGATTCACAAAAAAGATCATTGAGTAAGTCATTTCAGTCGGCATCAAAGAAATTTCGAGATGATTTTGGCCGATCAAAGGCTACTGTGGGTTATTCTAGACGAGATTGAGACAAACCACTTGTGAGTTCGAAAGCCACCTAGATTGCTAGTGTTGGTAATATCTGACCGAACTGACCCAAGTGCAGACATGTGGTAAATGCCACCCTGGTGATTGTATATTGAATGATTGGGACTATTTTAAATGTGGATCGTTAGATCACATTATTCGCGAATGCCCTGAGTTGGTTGAGCAAGACACGATGTAGAATACGAGGCCGAGTAATATGACAGCTCGAGGTAGACCACCCAGCAACACAGGTATGTGAGTGGTAGCCAGAGGGGGACTAAGGACACTACTGTTAGATCTGAAGCTCGTGCACTTGCCAGAGCTTATTCTATTCGCACTCGCGAAGAGGCTTCGTCTCTAGATGTTATTACCGGTACTTTCACTCTCTATGATACTAGTGTTGTTGCATTGATTGATCCTGGATTGACTCATTCTTATGTATGTGAGGCTTTAGTATCTAGTAAGACTTTGCCTGTAGAGTCTACTAAGTTTGTGATTAGAGTATCAAACCCCTTAGGCCAGTGTGTTTTGGTTGATAAAGTATGTAAGAATTGTCTGTTGATGATTCAAGATTCATATTTCCAGGCCGATTTGATGTTGTTGCCATTTGATGAATTTGATATAATTCTGGGTATGGATTGGCTAACATTGCATGATGCTATTGTGAACTTCAAATGGAAGAATATTGATTTGCTATGCCAAAATGATGAGATAATTCAGATTGAGCTACCGGCAGTGATTTCTTTAATGTTAGCTCAGAAATATGTGAAAAAGGGTTGCGAAGCTTACTTTGCCTATGTACTTGATTCTAAAGTGACTGAAAAGAATATTGAATTAGTACCAGTTGTATGCGAATAACCGAATGTGTTTCCTGAAGAGTTACTGGGTTTGTCGCCGATCCGTGAGGTAGAGTTTGGTATTGAGTAAGACCGGGGACAACTCTGATTTCGATAGCTCCATATAGAATGGCTTCAATTGAATTAAAAGACTTGAAAGCTCAGTTGCAAGAGTTGATAGATAGAGGTTTTGCACGACAGAATTTTTCTCCCTGGGGTGCACCGGTTTTTTTGTGAAAAAAGAAAGACGGAACTATGAGAATGTGCATCGACAATCAACAGCTCAATAAAGTGACCATCAAAAATAAATATCCTCTGCCACAAATTGACAATTTGTTCGATCAGTTGAAAGGGGATATAGTGTTTTAAAAGATAAATTTGAGGTTGGGTTACTATCAGCTGCAAATTAAAGACTCCGATGTGCCGAAAACTACTTTCCGAACTAAGTGTGGACATTATGAGTTCCTGGTTATGCCTTTCGGATTAACGAATGCACCTGCTATTTTAATAGATCTAATGAATAGAATCTTCAGACTCTATTTGGATCAATTTGTGGTTGTGTTCATAGATGACATATTGATTTCTTCCCCTGATGAATCCGAGCATGCCGAACACCTGAGAATAATGTTATAGATTCTACGTGATAAGCAGCTGTATGCAAAGTTTAGTAAATATGAGTTCTGGTTGCGTGAAGTCAGTTTTCTGGGACATATTGTGTCAGCATCAGAATCGGGTATTCAATGCCAGAACTGGGTACGAGGCATTACCAAACTTCACTTGCTCAAACATACACTATCGGGCCATAAAATTTTGTTCCAATTTAAAACTTTTTCATTCATATACATGACGTCCCTATTATGGGCCTGCGAGGCCCTAAACATACATACGGAAGGGTTCGGGACTAAACCGAAAAATTTTGCTCATTAAGAATTTTTTTCTTAAAACAGGGCCACACGCCCATGTGGGCAGGTCGTGTGGTCACACACGCCCATGTTCCTAGCCCGTGATAAATTTATTTTTCATTTCAAACCTACAGGGATTTTCACACGGCCGGACACACACCCGTGTCTATGGCCCGTGCTCCTCACACGGCCTAGACACGCCCGTGTCCTCACCCGTGTGTGAAAACCTTAGCATTCAATTTATGACATCAGCAATGCACTTAAGGGCACATGGCCTAGTCACACGCTCGTTTGCTAGTCTGTGTAATGAATTGAATTCTCACAAATTGGATGCAAGGGACACACAGCCTATCAACGCACCCATGGGGCTGACTGTGTGTCTTACACGGCACAAAAACACGCCCGTGTGTCTACCCGTGTGGACAATTATAATGCTATTTACCAATCCAATTGCCACCCTGAAAAATAAACACACTTTACCACCACAAGAAACTCATAACATAACAATAATACACTATGAATGATCACTAATTCATTAGCAAACACCTCACATTTTACTCAATCAATTGCATGAGCTTTCACTTCATAAAACTTATCATCATGAATTATATATAACTTAACAAGTATTGGCCAATTCCCAATAGCCATTTACAAAATAAATGAGTAACCATAATAACCAACACTTTGGCTAACAAATATGACATAACAAAATCACCAAGTTCCTATACATGCCATACCCAAAATAAATCGACTTTATTATACCAAAAGAATGGCTGATAGTGTGATCCTCGCTCTGACGTCCTATGATCCTCGAGCTAGCTTGGTGATACTACAAAGAAAATTGAAGAGAGAGGGGGTAAGCATAAAACTTAGTAAGTTTGCATGAAATAACTACTAACATTAAAACCTATAATAGAATCCATTCATCATATCGAATGATACATAAATTCTCAAACACATTAACATAACTTACTCATGTATACTCTTACCAAATTGCATATCACATATCGCATGCATTTCTCATAAGTTACTCATGGGTACCTCTATCACTTTATCACATAATCTTAGCTTTTTCATACTCTTTAAACATAGGCTTAGCTCTTCGTCACCTACATAAAAACTTAGCTCTTTGCCCGTTGAACTACTCAAAATATCGAAGGATACTCTATCTCATCATACATGTATTATGATACCAATGCCATATCCCAGATATAGTCTTACATGGGATCTCCTCTTGATGCCGATACCATATCCAATATATGGTCTTACACGGGATCTCTTATCTCGATGTCGATACCATATCCCAGATATGGTCTTATACGAGATCGTATATAGATGTCGATGCCATGTCCCTGACATTGTCTTACACGAGATCTTCCTTTGGTGCTGAGGCCATGTCCTAGACATGGTCTTATATAGGACCTTCCTTATTTGGTGCCGATGCCATGTCCCAGACATGGTCTTATACGGGACCTTCCTTATTCGGTATCGATTCCATGTCCTTGACATGGTCTTATACGAGACCTTCCTTATTCGATGTCGATGCAATGTCCCTGACATGGTTTTATACGGGACCTTCCTTATTCGGTATCGATGCCATGTCCCAAACATGGTCTTATACGGGACCTTCCTTATTCGATGCTGATGCCATGTCCCAGACATGGTCTTATACTGGACCTATTATCTCATGTCGTGACATTAGTATCCTTGCTATTCTGAATATTCAACCGGGACTTCAACTTAACATATTTTTATCATACTCTCATCGAGGCATCATTAGTCGATTTTAATAGAAATAATATTCATTTCACATAATATCAGACAATTAAAAATATAAAATCATTATGTAGCTTTAATTTCACACAATCTTACCTCGATACTCAAAATGTGTGTAGATATTCGATTTAGTCCACAACCTTGTTCTTGCCTCGGTTTCAATCTGGGCTTCGTGTTTCTTGATCTATAATAACAATTTCACTTGTTTAATACTCACATTGACTACTTTGACCGATGAATCATACTTTGGCAAAATTATGATTTTCCCCTAAACTTTTACATAATTACACTTTTGCCCCTAGGCTCGTAAAATGATTTTCATTCCATTTCTTTGCATTTTAAGCCTAGCCAAATTATTTTCTTAACTTCAAAAACCCCTAATTTCCACTAATTCACTCATGTATGACCATTTTCATGACTTCTATAATTTAGTCATTTTTTATGAAGTTCTCATGGAAATCAATTAGAAAAAGATGTTTATCATATAGTAGAATTTCATATTCCTCCATTAATCATCAAAATATATGCATGTCATACATGGGTAATTTTTTGAACATAAACCCTAGCTCAAAATATAGCTAGAAATAGCTAAATTGAGCTACAAGGATCTCAAAAATACGAAGAACATTAAAAACGGGGCTAGGAGGTACTTACAATCAAGCTTGAAAGATAAAGAAACCTTAGCCATGGAGAGCTTGAAAATTTCGGCACTAAGGAAAAAGATGGACATGAATTTTTGTAACAACCTAAATTTGGGCCTAGAATAAATGGGTTTCGTGTGTCGAGAGATTGGATTTTGCGTTCAAAAAAAAATTATGATTGCATGTTTAGTTTAATTTCTAGGTGATTTAGTAAGGGTTGGTGGTGTTGGAAAAGTCCTGGGCTCGATTTAAGGCTTTAGCCAAAAAAAATGTTTTTACCCTTAAGTGAGGTTGGTGTTAGTAAAAATTCTTTTAAAATATTTTTGGGTTAAAAGATAGCATAAGGAAGTTGGTGAGTTGGTGGCTTGGAATGTTTTGAATAAGCTGGTGGTCAAAGGTTCAAGTCTTGGACTTGTCAAAAAAAAATTGTTGTGCATGAGTTAGTATGAAGGCTAGAGCTTAGGCCTTATAATTAGTTGGGGCTGATTTCCAACAAAAAGAAACGCCTGGCACAGTGGCAAAGGCATTAGGAGTAGGAAGGGGAGCAGGGTTCTAGTCGCGGCATGCGCTAAATGTTGGGTTTTTTTTAAGGTAAACCTGGAGCGTGGCAAAAAGGGTTATAATTATTTAGGGAGGAAATACGACTCAAATAAAATAAGCGACGCAGTGGCAAGGGGCGTGTATCATAGTGAAAAGGTTGGAGGTTCGAAACTGGGTTTTGGCGAATTTCTTTTAGTTTTCTTTGGATAACTCGGTCGCTGGAAAATAGGCTTTAAAAGAAGTTGAGAATGAAAAATATCACAAGAAGAGTTGTGGTGCAGTGGCTGGTAGCATGTGGTGGTTCCTGCAGGTCCCGGGTTCGAGTTTCCTTGTGCACAATAACTTGCTATTTTGCTGCTGGCGTGGGGAAGGTGTTTGGAGTGGACCAAAACACCAAAGGATGGCTGCTGTTCTGGGAAAACAATTTGAATGTAATTCAAATTGAATTTTTGGCTAAATAAATGGATTTTTGGGATGAGGATGAGAATAAATTTTGGAGATAATAAAGGAAATTAATTGGTGATAAGTTTGAGTAAATTAAGGAAGTGTAGGTTTATTTTATTTATTTATTTATTTATTTTAGTATATATATGGGTGCCGAATTAAATTCCTAGAGTAATGCTGAATTCTCATTATTTTCCTGAAGCATAGATTTTTTTATTTTCTTTCACTTCTTCTTTTCTCCTCGTAATTTCGGTAACTAAGGTTTCTTCTTCTCCTTTTCTGCTAAACCGAAAACTCCTAACTCTACTTTCCTCTCCACTTTCATATGATAGCCGATTGATCTTGAAAAGCCGAAACGTCTAAGCCTCTCTATTTTTCTTTTCAGCTTTCTCATCTAATTTTTCCTAATCATTGCCGAATCCTGTCCACTATTAGGCTAATACCGAAATCTCTTAAGTATCATTCAGATCTGCTTTGATAAGGTAAGAGTGTTCTCTTATTCCTTTGTTGTTTTTCAATTTTTGGAGACCATAACCGAATGGCTAGTTGGTTGATAGACCATCTTTAGTTTGACGTTTCCACTAATCTCATGTTCTTTTGGGCGACACTTCGGGAAATAGGAGTAGATCGAATCATCCAGATTTCAAAAGCCAAAAACCGTTAATCTCTAAATATCCTATCTATTTCGGGATTTCAAGGTAAGAGGTTTTCTTTAGATTCCTGTTAGATCACTATCATCTTTGAGATCTTAAATCATATGATATGGTTTAACAACCCTATTTCGTTATAGTAGTTCTGACAAGGACTTTTGATGGAATCAAATATGGATCAGGCAAAGGAGAGGATTGGGTTCATAAACCCAATCCCTAAGTTTAAGAAACGAGCAGTGTCCGCTGTTCGAGATTGGTCACCAGGT
Source organism: Gossypium rotundifolium (assembly GCA_025506655.1). Taxonomy (NCBI): domain Eukaryota; kingdom Viridiplantae; phylum Streptophyta; class Magnoliopsida; order Malvales; family Malvaceae; genus Gossypium; species Gossypium rotundifolium. The sequence continues at coordinate 151,323,550 of CP106724.1, forward strand.
CGTGGACCGACTTCTGAATAGCATCTTAGGTAGATAGCAGTCATATCGGCTTCTAATAGTGTCGACATTGAGGGTGTCGTCATAATCGTAATCAGGTGTGTAGATCCTTAACACATAAGTATTGTTGTAATATGTGTGTATGATATGGGCTAAAAGCCGGGAAGAGAGGCTGTATGAACAGTTGTAATACCCAAAAAGGGTAGGCAAGGGATGCCAGGTACGTAATCACAGAAACTTCTCTATGAGTATCGATGTATGTGAAAGTCTGAGATCGTGTATGCACAAGATGGGATTGATTGATTGATTTATGGAAGGGGAGCAGGTCGCGAGGCGATCGGTGTCTTTACCACATAGGTCACATAGTGATCGGTCTTAATGACAGGCAGCATAACTGTCGAAATACTATAATGTATTTTCTGAGGTTTGCATAAGCGATCGGTGGCTTTGCCACATAGGTCACATAGTGATCGATATGGTGTGTAGCGGATGGAGGGTTGATTGTAGAAATCCCCACGGTGTGATGGTTGGGGTGTGTAGGGGATGGACTCTTAGGTTTGGGATGGGTCATGTTGCATGAAATACTTTGTTACCATTGTGTATGGGCCGAGGCCCAAATATGTTTGTGGGCCCAAGGCTTTTATGTGATTTTGAGATTTGCACACTGAGTCTTTGTGACTCACCCTTTTATTTTTCCCATTTTTCAGATGAGCATAGTTCGTGGACAAGGGAGCCGAGGAGGACTCGATGGGCCATTAAGACTATTATCTACATAGATTATTTTCGATTTTGTTTTCATTTTAAGTTTAAATTTTTGGGAATATTTCTGTAATAAGGCCTCCATAACTTAGGTGCCGATTTATTTTTTTTTATGGGCTTTTCAGACTCAATCAACGCAAATGTTAAAGTTATTTTCAAAATTTCACATTTAATTGATTATTCGGCTATAATAAACTAAGTTTTTCCAAAACCCATCAGAGTAAAGTTTTCAAGACTAAACCCGTAGCATTTCAGATCCGGTGATGACGTATGGGCCAGGTTTGGGGTGTTACAATTTTGACTTCTTTTTCCCTTTTTAATTCTTTTATTAACCAAATGACAAAAATGCCCTTAAAGCCTTTTTTTGAGATTTTTCTTTCCCATGTCTATTTTTGTCCAGCTTATAATGGTCTAATTGCTAAATAAGGACTTCTAATAATTTTCATAATGCTATTTCATACTTAAATCTTCTAGAATCTCATATTTTTGAATTTTGCAATTTAGTCCTAATGGACAAATTTATCACTAATTTAAAAAAATTTCCTTATGAAATTTTCACGCCATCATGCAAGCACATTATAAACCTCATAAAAATCATAAAACACATATTCCTACTTTGGATTTGTGGTCTCGCAACCACTATTCTGACTAGGCCCTAAATCAAACTATTACAATTCTCCTCCTTAGGGATTTTCGTCCTCGAAAATCTTACCAGTAAAAAGGTTTAGATATTGGTTTCTCATAGCCTCCTCGGGCTCCCATGTAGCCTCTTCTACCCCATGTCTTTGCCATAATACTTTCACAAGAGTTATACTTTTATTTCTTAACTGTTTGACTTTATGTGCCAAAATCTTAACCGGTTCTTCACCATAAGTCATGTCAGGTTGAATTTCAACCTCTTTCGGTGTAATCACATGCAAAGGATCTGATCAGTAACGACGAAGCATAGACACGTGGAATACATCATGTATCTTTTCCAAGTCAGATGACAAAGCCAATCGATAAGCTAATGGTCCTATCCTCTCGGTGATCTTGAATGGTCTGATAAAACGTGGACTCAATTTGCCTTTTTGGCCAAATCTGAGAACTTTCTTCTATGGTGACACATTCAAAAACACCTTATCACCAACTTGAAATTTGATCTCTTTCCGTTTCAAGTCTGAGTAGGACTTCTGTCTATCCGAAGCATCTTTGAAATAGTCACAAATTACTTTTACCTTCTCTTCAGTTTCTCTAACTAGATCAACCCCGTGAATTTGATTTTTTTTTAGTTCGGTCCAGTACAAAGGTGTTCGGCACTTACGCCCATACAATGCCTCATAAGGCACCATTTTCAAACTCGACTAAAAACTATTATTGTAGGCAAGCTCTACCAAGGTAAGTACTTTTCCCAGCTACCCAAACCTAAGAACACAACATCGGAGCATATCCTTAAGTATCTGTATTAATCTCTCCGACTGTCCGTTGGTTTATGGGTGAAAGGCTGTACTGAAACTCAACTTTGTGCCCAAAGCTTCTTGCAACTTTTTCCAAAATCGGGATGTGAATCTCATATCTCTATCCTATATAATCGAAAAAGGCACTCCATGTAGTCTTACAATCTCTAAAACATATAAGTCTACCAACTTATCAAGTGAATAATCAACACGTACAGCTATAAAATGGCTGACTTCGTAAGTCTATCTATCACAACCCATACTACATCTTTCTTACTCGGTGTCAATGGAAAACCCGTCACAAAGTCCATATTAACACGGTCCCATTTTCACTCGAGAACCATAATAGGTTGAAGTAAACCCGAAGGTACTTGGTGTTCAGCCTTCACTTGCTGACAAATCAAACATTTAGATACAAACTCAAAAACATCTTTCTTCAAACTCGACCACCAATACCATTTCTTCAAATCATTATACATTTTTGTGTTGCCTGGATGTACAGGTAGAATTCCACTATGTGCCTTGTGTAAAACTTTTCGAATGATTTCCTCATCTCTAGGTACACAGACTCTGTCTCGGAACATCAAACATCCATTAGAATTAATCAAAAATCTTATTCAACACCCGACTCACACTGAACTCTTTTGGCTTGCAAGTCGCTATCTCCTTTCTGAGCTTCATAAATCTCTTGGAGAAATATAGGTCTAGCTCTCAATTCAGCTAGGATAGAACCATCATCTAACAAAGTCATCCGTGTATTCATGGCTCTCAATGCAAACAAGGACTTTCTACTCAAAGCATCAGCGACTACATTTGCCTTTCCCGGGTGGTAGTCAATCATTAGCTCATAGTCTTTTATTAGCTCTAACCATCTTCATTGCCTTAAGTTCAATTCCTTCTAAGTCATCAAGTACTTTAGGATTTTATGATTAGTGAATATCTGAAACTTTTCACCATACAAATGATGCCTCTATATCTTCAATGCAAACACAATGGCAGCCAACTCTAAATCATGTGTCGGGTAATTCTTCTCATGTGGCTTTAACTGTCTAGAGGCATATGCTATCACCTTGCCCTCTTGCATAAGAACACAACCCAATCCATTCAAGGATGCATCGCTAGAAACCACGAATTCTTTACCTGATTCGGGTTGCATTAGAACTGGAGCCTCAGTCAACAATGCCTTTAGTTTCTTGAAACTCTATTGGCACTTTTTTGTCCACTCAAACTTTACATCTTTCTATAAAAACCTCGTCATGGGTGTAGCTATCATGGAAAATCCCTTGATAAACCATCTATAATAGCCAGCTAGGCCCAAAACTTCTAACCTCGGATACATTCCTCAGCGATTTCCAATCAACAATAGCTAAAATCTTACTCGGGTTAACTCAGATTCCATCTCCGAGACATGTGCCCCAAAAACCCAACTCTTTTAAGCCAAAATTCACTTTTGCTAAACTTGGCATACAACTGATTGTCTTGTAAAATCTATAAAATTGTCCTTAAGTGCTCGGCATGCTCATTCTCATCACGAGAATAAATCAGTATATCATCAATAAAAACCACGACAAATTTATCCAAGTATGGCCGAATGATGCAATTCAATAAATCCATAAATATAGTAGGGGCATTTGTTAAACCGAAAGGCATGACTAAAAACTCATAATGACCATACCTTGTCCGAAATGTAGTTTTCAGCACATCTGAGCCTTTTACTCTCAGCTGGTAATATCTTGACCTCAAATCTATCTTGAAAAATACAGTGGCTCCTTTAATTGGTCAAACAATTCATCGATCCTTGGCAATGGATATTTGTTCTTTACGATTACCTTATTAAGCTGTCAGGAATCTATACATAAACTCATGGAACCATCTTTCTTTTTCACAAATAATACTGGAGTGCCCCACAGAGAATAACTCAGTTTTGCGAAACCTTTGTCCGTCAACTCTTGTAATTGTGCTTTTAGTTCTTTCAACTCAGTTGGAGCCATTCTGCATGGAGCAATCGATATAGGTGCAGTACCAAGGGCTAGCTCAATGCCAAATACAACCTTTTTAATGGGAGGCAACCCTGGCAATTCTTCGGGGAATACATCTGGATACTCACACACTATCAACACTGATTCAATTCTTAACTCAGTCACTTTAGCATTCATCACAAAGGCAAGATATACTTTATACCCCTTTCTTACATATTTCTGGGCGGACATATGAGAAATCACTACCGCAATCTGTCATGTACATCTGATTCAACACGAAGAGTGTCCCCATTTTCACATCTCAATTCAATGTATTTTTTTCCACAATTTACTGTCACATCTTGAGCGGTTAACCAGTCCATACCAAGTATTATATCGAATTCATCAAATGGAAATAGCATGAGATTTGCCTTAAAATAATGACCTCTAATAATTAGTGGGCAATCTTTGCATACCTTATTAACTAGTATGCATTTGACTAAAGGATTGGACACTTTTATCATGAATTCTATAGAATCTACAGGCATGCTCATACTAGATACTAATTTCATGCAAATATATGAGTGGGTAGATCCCGGATCAATTAAAGCAACAACAGTATTATCATGAAGAGAAAATGTACCCGTAATTACATCAAGGGATGAATCCTCTTCGTGAGCGCGAATGGAATAAGTCCTTGCAGGCGCTCTACCCTCAGATCTCATAGCTTTATCTCTAGGTGTACTCTTACCACTCATTCCACTTTTCAGGTTTCTCTGTTGTCTCCCTCTAGTAGTACTTCCCGATCTTACACTCTAAATTTTTTCTTTTTCGACCATCTCAGGGCATTCTCTAATAAAATGATCTTGGGAACTACACTTAAAACGGGCTCTCTCATGTGCTCGGCATTCACCGAGATGACGTCTTCCACACTGTGGACATTTCATCCTATTAGGTCGAGTTTTCCCAACACTACCAACTGAAGTAGTCTGAGCTTTAATCCCCGAGTACTGTTTACCCTTACTTCTATTCAAAAATCCGACTGAAGTAGCTGATCGAGTAGGGAAATCTCTTGAGTTCTTGGATGAAGTGACTTACTCAGTTGTCTCTTTCTTAAGTCACGAGACTCTATCTCAACTTTTCTTTTCTCTTTAACCAACTCCTCGGCTTTACAAGCCCTGTCCACTAGCACAACAAATTCCTTCAATTCTAGGACACCAACAAATAACCGGATATCTTCAGTTAATCTGTCCTCGAGTCATTTACACATAATGGGTTCAGTGGATACACACTCTCGAGCATATTTGCTGAGCCTTACGAACTCACGCTCATGCTCAGTTACTGTCATCCGACCTTGTTTTAGCTCAAGGAATTTTTTTATTCTGATCAATAAATCTTTGGATAATGTACTTCTTCCAAAATTTTTCTTGGAAAAACTCCCATGTAATCCTTTCCCTTGGTACAACAGACACAAGGATGTTCCACCATTGATAAACGGAATCTCTCAAAAGAGAAACCACACATTTCATACACTCTTCAGGTGCGCAAGATAATTCATCAAATACTCTGATGGTATTTTCAAGCCAAAATTTGGCTCTTTCCAGATCATCATCTTTACTAGCTCGAAATTCCTCGACTCCTTATTTCTAGATTCTATCAACCAGAGGCTTTTCTCTTCTTACTACTTCTACCATCTAGTGAGCTACAAGGGTAGGCTAAAGAATAGGTGGGGGTGGAGGGGGTTGCGCATTCGGTTTCGTATGAACTAACTCCGTATACCATGCATTCATCATGTGGAGAAAGGCTTCCCTAGCCTCTTCTCCTAATCTTTGGCTTACAGTCGTTGGTCTATTCACATTTTCATTCGGCATCGTCCCTTCGACGGGAGCCGGTGCGTTACTTTCAACATCATCCGCCACAGCTCTATCGGGATCCATTTACTGTATGAAAACACAATTTAAATTGTTAGGAGTCGTCACATTATCATTATGTAAATACTCTTATGTATAGCATGTATAACTAGACTCATGCATATGCTATGTTAGTCCAAGAATCGACTAAATCGTAGCTCCGATACCACTAAATGTAACACCACTTACCGTATTCAACGCCGGAACTGGGTATGAGGCGCTACCAAACTTAACTTGCTCAAACATACACTATCAGGCCATAAAATTTCTTTCCAATTTAAAATTTTTCATTCATATACATGACGTCCCTATTATGGGCTTGCGAGGCCCTAAACATACATAGGAAGGGTTCGGGACTAAACCGAAAACTTTTGCTCACTTAGAAAATTTTTGCTTAAAACAGGGCCACAAGCCCGTGTAGAATGGAACACACCCGTGTGGGCGAGCCGTGTGGTCACACACACCCATGTTCCTAGCCTGTGTTGAATTTATTTTTCATTTCAAACCTATAGGGGTTTTTACACTCGAAAACACTACAGTGTCTATGGCCCGTGCCCCTCACAAGGCCTATACACGCCCATGTCCTCACCTGTGTGTGAAAGCCTTAGCATTCTGTTTATGACATCAGTAATGCACTTAAGGGCACACGGCCTAGTCACACGCCTGTGTGACAAATTGAATTCTCGTAAATTGGATGCAGGGAACACACAGCCTATCAACGCACCCATGGGGCTGACCGTGTGTCACACACGGCATAGATACACGCCCGTGTGTCTACCCGTGTGGACAACTATAAGGCTATTTACCAAGTCAATTGACACCCTGAAAAATAAAAACACTTTTACCACCACAAGCAACTTATAACATAACAATAATACACTATGAATGATCAATAATTCATCAGCAAACACTTCACATTTTACTCAATCAATTGCATGAACTTTCACTTCATAAAACTAATCATCATGAATTGTATGTAACTTAACAAGTATTAGCCAATTCCCAATAGCCATTTACAAAATAAATGAGTAACCATAATAACCAGCACTTTGGCTAACAAATATGACATAACAAAATGACCAAGTTCCTATACATGCCATACCCAAAATAAATCGACTTTACTATACCAAAAGAATGGTCGATAGTGTGATTCGAGCTCTGACGTCATATGATCCCCGAGCTAGCTTGGCGATACTACAAGGAAAAAGGGAAAAAAGAGGGGTAAGCATAAAACTTAGTAAGTTTGTATGAAATAACTAGCAACATTAAAACTTATAATAGCATCCATTCATCACATCGAATGATACATAAATTCTCAAACACATTAATATAACTTACTCATGTATACTCTTACCAAATTGCATATCTTATATCGTATGCATTTCTCATAAGTTACTCATGGGTACCTGTATTTTTTAGATTTGGAGGGGGAAAAGAGAGTTGGCCGGTTGTGGGAGTGCTTGGATGAGTATTTTCGGCATTTGGGGAAGAGAGGGTGTAACCGAACCTCATATTGTTGGTTTTCATTTTTATTTCATTTAACAAAAGGAGGTGCCAAAAGTCTTAAAGGTCATAAGTCATTTTGGTTCTTTTGTGGTGTATTTTCTTCGATTTTGGAATTTGAAAGTGCCGAATCTTTGTTCCAAGTAGGTACTTGAGTTTTCCTCTCTTAAATTAGTTTTTAGACTTCATTTCCATTCTCTTTTGGGCTATTGTCGAATCATCTAGCCAACCTTCTTCCTCATATCGTCTCTCTTTTCTTCCATCCAAAGTTTCCCCCACTTCTTTTCTATTGACCGAAAACATCTTTGACACTCTCATCTTTTCGGCAATCATTCATTCTTTCACTCATTTCTCTTTCCACTTAAAGCTGAAATACCCAATAACCTTTTCTCTCTTTTTCATATTCCATACTCCTCTTAAATTGTTCTCCGAAACCCTTTGCACATCAATTTATTCTTTTTTATTTTTCTTCTCTAGGCTGAAATTATTGATCATATCTTCTTTTGTGGTTTTTCCTTGTTCTACTTGTTCTAGCCGAATCTTTGTCTGTCCTCACCATCCTTAGTACTTGTTGCAGTGGATAGTTGCCACCCTTTCTTCCAATCTTCTTAATCGATTTAATCCTATTAAGTGGTAACCATCTTCTCATTTTTCTTTAGAGCCTTTCTTATGCTCTTATTGGTTGTTAACCGAGGGCATTAATCTTGAGTTTTGGGGTGCTTTGGCTGAATATAGGAAGGGTCTTTGGGATAAATCGGATTCGATCAATCAGGGGACATCAAGTGATCTACTAATCCAAGTGCTATAGCCTCCGGAATTTGTCAATATAGGTAAGAAAATCTTGACATTTTAAGCGTCCATCCTTATCTTGAATTTATTCAAAGGCTTAACTTGGTCTTCTAACCAAGATTGTTTTTATGGAATCAAGCACCAGTCAGGCGAAGGAAGGGGTTGGACCCATAAATCCAGCCCCTAAATTGAAGAAGCGTACAGTGTCTACCATTTGAGATTGGCCACTGGGTTATGGGTCGACTTTTGAGAGGGATAAGCAGATTACTATGATCCCTGTGAGTGAGGACGTTAGTGAGATCATTAGCTTTGTTCTTCAGATTTTCAGGTGTGTAATTATCACATTATCTCTTTTTGTGTTCAAATCATTTATGTGTTATGGTTGGAAGCCGAGATATCGGTGATGGTGATTGAACTATCCAGGTTGGGTAAAACCAAAACTTCAGGTTAGTATGGTATGACTTATTTTGTTATTCTCGTGGATAGTGTGATTATATGTATACATGATGTATTGTGCGAATAACATCTTATAATCTGTTATTATACTACATTGAATATGCATGGGTTTTCGAGTTATTAACGTGATGCAGGGGAAGTGTACATCAGTGACTCAGTCACACGGAATGATGTTTGGTCACCTAGTGATTGGTTATTTGGTCACCTAGTGATTGGTTATTTGGTCACACAGTGATCGGTGGCTAGGCCACATTTTATCATCTTTGTGCAGCATGACTGTCAGCATGACTGCCAAAGTGGAGTGTAGCGGATGGAGGGTAGATTATAGAAATCCCCAGAGGCATTGTGGATGGACAGATGAAGTGGAGTGTAGAGGATGGAAAATTAGGCTGGGTTGGGTTATCATGTTAATCATTGATGCATCGTATGAATTGGGCTTCAGCCGGTGGTGTTTGGGGGCTCTGGCCCGTATGTGGATTTACGTGGAATAATTGCACACTGAGTCTTATGACTTACTCTTTTGTTTAACAATTGCAGGTGATTTTTAGCTTATCAGACTGAGCTGGAGGGGACTCGAGGCGACCACGCAAGGACTCATGAGTAATTTTTATTTTAAAGCATTATTCATAACTTTTGAGGATTTTACTTGGTTTGTAATAAGGCCACTATAAAGTTTGACATTTTCTTTCGGGGTTTAAATCTTGGACTCATAAATTTCAGACTGCTCAATACATGTTTTTTTAAAATGCAGTTACAAAGTAAAGTTTTCTTATAACCTACCAAACAATGCTTCTTATAAAAAAACAAAAGAATTTACATAAGCATTTTCATAAAAGAACCTGATATCTGAATGATTGTTCAAATGCTTACAAATGTCGCCTAATCAAAAGCCCAACGGTTTAAAATGTCAAAGTTTAAGAAGACGACGGGTTTCCAACTGAACCATGAAATTTGGGATTTTATAATGACTTAAAAGTCTTAGCACAACCAGTCAACCTTCCTAAACCTTTTCCTAGTGACATACCAGATCCGGTCATAGTGTTTGGGCCGGGTTTGGGCTGTTACACCTTTTTTATTCAATGCCAATGCCATGTCCCAAACATGGTCTTAAATGGGACCTTCCTTATTCGGTGTCTATGCCATGTCCCAGAATGGTCTTATACGGGGCCTACTTATCTCATGTCGTGACATTAGTATCGTTGCTATTCCGAATATTCAACCGGGACTTCAACTTAACATATTTTCATCATACTCTCATTGAGGCATCATTAGTCGATTTTCATAGAAATAATATTCATTTCACATAATATCAGGCAATTAGAAATATAAAATCATTATGTAGCTTTAATTTCACACAATCTTACCTCGGTACTTATAATGTGTGTAGATATTCGATTTAGTGCACAACACTATTCTTACCTCGGTTTCGATCCGAGCTTCGTGTTTCTTGATCTATAATAACAATTTCACTTGTTTAATACTCACATTGACTACTTTGACCCATGAATCATACTTTGGCAAAATAATGATTTTGCCCCTAAACTTTTACATAATTACACTTTTGCCCCTATGCTCATAAAATGATTTTCATTCCATTTCTTTGCATTTTAAGCCCAGCCGAATTATTTTCTTAACTACAAAAGCCCCTAATTTCCACTAATTAGCTCATGTATGACCATTTTCTTGACTTTTACAATTTAATCCTTTTTATGAATTTCTCATGGAAATCACTTAGAAAAAGATGTTTATCATACATCAAACTTTCATATTCCTCCATTAATAATCAAAATATATGCATGTCATACATGGGTAAAATTTTGAACATAAACCCTTGTAACATCCTTAAAACGGGGTCTCTGCATTTTGCATGTGTTTGCATGTGACGGTATGTCTGCTGTGCTAGTTTTGCATGTTTTGGGGTCTAGGCATGACCTCGGGTTAGGCCTGAGTCATGGCCAAAATTTTTGTTTTGGTGCCTAGGAAGAGGGAGCTAAGAAAGTTAGGGGTTAAAAGAAATTATGGAAGGATTTAGACACAAGGAATTGCCTTGGTAAAGTGGCAAGGAGGCGCCACTTAAGGCCTTAAGCAGTGACGCCACATGCAGAGAAGGGAGCTCAGGTTCGAGCAGCAGAAATCCCTTTCTGCTTATTCTTTTTCACGCCAGGAGCAAGGAAGAGGTGTGCTCAGGTAGGACTCTGTTGGAGGGATATGGATTAGGCTAACTTTAAGTGATAGGTGTAGGACTCATTCAAACTTGTTTGAATGAGTGGATGATAGGAATTCAAGGAAGGATGAGGGGGACGGCTATGAGTGGGAGTCTTGAAGTGTTGGCCGAAAGTTGGACTGTGGGGAGGAGGAGTGCAATCGGTTGGGTTAGCAAAAGGGTGTGCCGAATGTTCTTAGTGAATTTGGGGAGCATTTCGGCTAGTTGAGAGAGGGATTCCTTTCTTTTTGTTCTGGGTCAAGCCGAAACCTCATTTGCATCTTTTCTTTCTCTCAAACCCCTTATGCTAAAAATTATTTAATTCTCCTTTGACGAATCCTCCTCATTCCCATTCCCTTTTTCTTCTTCATCTCTAACATCTTCAAAGCAGAAACTTTGTTGAGTTTTCTTCTTCTTCTCTTTTCTCTAGTGATTGGCCGAATACTTTGCTCATAAATCCCTCTCTTCTTACATTTTTCTTCAGTATTCTAAGTGCCGAAACCCATCTCTTCCTTGGTTCTTAAAATCAAACCTCAAACCTTGGTGTGGTGCTAGGGCTGAATCTTGGCAAAAGCCGAAGAGATCTCTTGCGTTTTCTCCTCCTTGACCGAATCTATCTTCTTTTTTTTGAGGCAAGCTGAATCCCTTGGTAAGTGATTTCCCCTCTATCCTCCCCTCTATTTAAGATCTGTATACTAAACTCCATCCCTGTTTATGTTGATAGTTGAAACTTCTAAGATCACTAGGGTGTGCCGATATTTTGGTGATTGGTGGCTGAATCTGTCGACTAAGGTAAGGATGTGTCAAACTCTTTTGGTTTCGAGATTTCTGTTATGGCTGAATGGCCTTTAGATTTCTAATGATATGTTTAAGACCGATTGTAGGAGGGGGAAAGTAGCTGAATACAGTGGGTTTTAAGATCTGGTTGCTGATTAAGGGCTTGGCCGATTGTAAGGGAGATCCTTCGTGTAGTTTTGGGATTTGGTGGGAAACCAAATCGGCATCAAGAGCAGAGTGATGGTAACGTTTTGGGACTTCGTTTAGATCTACAAATAGTCAGGTGTGTAACGCTTACACACTTTGTTGGTTTGACATGTTTATTGTGTTTCTGTTATAGCCATTAAAATCAGTAGTTATTCCTTGTAGGCATGAGCATGGACTCCGGGTAAGTCCCCTGATTATAAATCTCGGTATATGCTATCATGTCACTGTTAAATGTATGCCATGTGTTATTTGCATCATTATATGTTATTATGCCATGATTGATATGGACATGATGGTGGGATTGTTGAGAGGAGGGGGAAGAGATATTTGGACTGTCACCGGTGGTTTTGACCACACGACGGGTTGGCCCCGTCTTGATATTATATTTTGTGACTAAGTCTCAGTGGTTTTGACCACATATGAATATTATGACTCGTCTCAGTGGTTTGGTACCACAGTGGGTTGGCCCCACATGTTGATTACGGGATTGTCATCAGTGGTTTTGACCACACGATGGGTTGGCCCCATCACTTGATTTGTGACTTCGGTCATTAGTGGTTTTGACCACACCGTAATATATTTGTGACTACGGTCACCAGTGGTTTTGACCACCAGTGGTTTTGACCACACGGGGTAGATAAAGGAGATTGGATGGTTAGGTTATGGGGTTGCATGATTTGCATGTTTTACTGATGATTTGTGTAAGTGCTTGCACTATCGGGTTGGGGATTTATACACTGAGTCTTGGTGACTCACCCCTTCCCTTATATTTTGCAGATGAGGCGTAGATTGCGGATATGGAGTCGGGAAGGACTCGAGGTGGCCATGCATGCTCGTTTGGGTTTTGATTTCTTTTAGTTACTATTTCAATTTTATCTATTTACCTAAAGTTGGTTTTGGTTTGTAATAAGGCCGCTAAGTATTAGTTTGGGTTTTTTTTTTTTTTTTTAAATTTCCTGCATATGATTAATAACCTGATTTGCTTAAATAACTGAAATTAAAATGGGATTTACAAAACTATACTCTGTATCGGGTTTTTACAACGTTACCATCGGGTGACATTATTCACAAAGTAATGAAAAAATTAATGAAGTTGATTTCAAACTTAAATTTTCAACATCACTTTATATAAGGTTTTTTTTCTAAACTTTAAGATCGATAAAAGGGTTTTCACTAAAAAAAATAAAGCGAGAAACTTGTTTATTCAAACTACTTCACCCCGTAGCATGCCAGATTCGGTTGTGGTGTGTTGACCGGGTTTGGGGTGTTACAATTTTGGTATCAAAGCCAAGTTCAAAAGCTCGGCTGTGGGACCGAGGCCCAAAATGTTTTAAAGTAGGGTTTTGAAAAGTTTTGTGGAAAAGGTACATGGGTTGAACAGCATGGCATCGAGTCTCCGACACCAATCCGCCCAGGTAAGTATCCCTAACTGTTGCATGAATTATATGTGGGGGAAATGGGTATTTCGGGATCATAGATTAGTAGAATAGGAGTTATTGAACCCTAGGAATAGTTTACTCCAACACAAATTATATAAGACTTAATGATCCACTAAACAAACATGTGAGTACGTTACTAAGTTAAGGGTGTGGCAACCATTGTGCGCATGTCTAGGAATGGATTCGTGGGGAGCTTGGTATTTAAGCAGTCCTAGTGACTCACCTCCTCTTCACTTGAATCCTACCTGATGCGTAGTGACGGTTCGCCCTAACTAAGACAACTTATTCACAAGCTAACTTCAATAACTAAAACCTGAAAGGGACCGGCCACCTTGATTTGAAAATAACCAAAATACCCTTGATTTGGAAATGACCAGAATACCCCTGATTTGAAAAATGACCAGATTACCTCTGACTTGTAAAATTACCAAAATACCCTCAGTATGGAAATCACCGAAGTACCCCCGAATTGAAAATTTTCAAAATACCCTTATTTTGTAGAATCACCTGGAACCATATTTTGGGAAAATTACAAAATACCCCTGGTTTATGAAATTATGAAAATAGTCCCGGTTTTTAGAATTTCTAAAATACCTACGAGTTGTAAAAGTTTTTGAATTAACCCTGATTTATTACTAAAATACCCTGATAGGTTAAATTATGAAAATACCCCGGGTAGTGAAATGATGAGAATACTCCTACATGTGGAGTATGGGTGGAGGAGGTTGTTGATGAGTAAATGTGATTCACTGTATTAGGGTAGGAAATTGAAATGAAAACTTTGTGATGATCGAAAGAACCACTACCAAATTTCTTTACATAAAACTTATTCGTGGGTAATCAGTGGAACAGAAGCTAATTCATAAAAATTTTTTTAAGCAGATAAATCGCGATTATAGACATAAGTACTAGGGGAGTGGTCATAATGTACGAGGACGCGGTAGAGGCAGAATGACCGTATCGAAACTTGTTAGGTCTGGTCAAGGGTTCGAGAATGAGATACCACCACCACCAACTGCTGGTGTAGAGTATCAAGATCAAATGGGGGAAGATGTAGTGTCGTAGGCGATGCTGTGAGTGCTGGAGAGAGTGGCTAGAGCAGGTGGAGGTACGGGAGCTCAGAAATCTGTATCTGAGCGACTCTGAACCAATAGAGCTGAGGTATTCCGAGGTGTATCTGGTGTGGCACCCAATACGGCTGAGTATTGGTTGGAGGCGACAGAATGAATCATGGACGATTTGGATCTAATAGTTGAGGAGAAACTAAAGGGAGTAGTGTCGTTTCTCCGAGATGAGTCATACTAGTGGTGGCTCACGGTTCGAGATGGTGCTACAGCAGATGATCTCACTTGGGATTATTTCATGGCAGCTTATCAGAAGAAGTATGTTGGGACCAGTTATATTGATGTGCGAGGAAGACGTTTCTAAGGCAGGTTTAAGGGAGTAAGTCTGTATCGAAGTATGAGGCAGAATTCTTAAGGTTGAACCGATATGCTCGGGGCATTATAGCTACGGAGCATGAGCGATGTGTCAGATTCGAGGATGGATTAAGGGATGATCTGAGGTTGCTGATTGCTCCACAGTAAGAGAGAGAGTTTACTGTCTTAGTGGAAAAGGCCAAAGTTACGGAGGAAGTGAAATAGTCGGTAAGACAGAATCAGGACAAGGGTTAGAATAAAAGGAATTCTAGACCATCTGGGTCTACTGAGAATCAGCAGAAATGAGGTAGATATAGTGGGCCGAATCAAGCTACTAGGCCTACTGCTGCTGATACTCAGTGGCCACCACGATGTGCTCGATGTGGAAAGTCTCACACGGGAGAATGTTGGACTGGAAATAGGGGATGCTTTGAGTGTAGATCGATGGGGCACCGAGTGAGGATTGTCCATGAGGTCGGCTAGGTTGCAGTCGGGGATCGAAATCGTTACTCGAATAGGAGGGATGGTCAGCACCACAGAGGGGCCATGGTGCTGCTAAGGGAGGTAATAGCTCTGGCAGAGGCCGGGGAGCACCGGGCAGAGATGCAGGTGGAACAGAGGCGAGATAGCCTGGCTTAGTCTATGCAGCGAGGTGTCGAGAGGAGGGTGACGCACTGGACGTCATAACTGGTACGTTCTTAATCTTTGGACGACCTTATAATGTTTTGATAGATGTGGGTTCAACGCACTCATATGTAGCCAGTAACATAGTGGAAACTATGAACTTGAACTCTGAGATTACTTCTAGGAAGATGACTGTGATAAGCCCTTTAAGTCACTCTGTAAAGTAAGTAAACTATATAGGGATGTACCCCTAGAACTTCAAGGGGTCGTGTTTTTGGCTGATTTGTTGGAACTATCGTTTGAGGAGTTCGATCTGATTCTCGGGATGGATTGGCTGGTGATGTACCAGGCCAGTTTGGATTGCGACCAAGCGCATGGTATTGAGGACAATGGAAGGTAGAGAGGTGGTGATGATAGGTAATAGAAGGGATTACTTATCTAATATGGTCTCTACACTGAAGGCGGAGAAAATGGTAAGAAAAGGTTGTGAGGCATTCATGGTGCATGTTTGTGTTTTGGGAGCCAAGAATGCAGCTGTGGAGAGTGTTCGAACTGTAGGGGAATTTGCGGATGTGTTCCCAAAAGAACTTTCGGGTCTGCCTCTGAATAGGGAAGTTGAATTCGGTATAGACCTATTACCCGAAACTACCCCAGTGTCTATAGCCCCGTATTGAATGGCGCCAAAGAAATTGGTGGAGTTGAAGGCCCAAATCCAGGATTTGTTGGACCGAGGTTTCATTCGACCAAGTATATCTCCTTGGGGAGCACCTGTGCTCTTTGTTAAGAAAAAAGACGACACAATACAGATGTGTATAGACTACCGCCAATTGAACAAGTTGACGATCAAAAACAAGTATCCGTTGCCCAGGATTGACGACTTGTTTGATCAACTTAAGGGTGCATCAGTTTTCTCGAAGATAGATCTCAGGTCGGGGTATCATCAACTCAAAGTGAAGGAGGCTGATGTTCATAAGACGGCATTCTGTACTCGGTGTGGGCATTACGAGTTTTTGGTGATGCCGTTCGGGTTAACCAATGCACCGGCAGCATTCATGGACTTGATGAATCGAGTGTTTCAGTAGTACTTGGACCAGTTTGTCGTAGTATTTATAAACGACATATTGGTGTACTCAAGGACTGAGGAGGACCATGATACGCACCTACGGGTGGTTTTGCAAATTTAAGGGAAAAATAGCTATTTGCCAAATTCAGTATGTGCAAATTCTGGCTTAGGGAAGTGACTTTCTTAGGTCACGTAGTGTCCGCTGAAGGGATTAGAGTGGACCCTCGCAAGATTGAGGCGGTGTTGGATTGGAAACCCCTAGGTTAGTTGCAGAAATTCAGAGTTTTCTAGGTCTGGCGGGGTATTATCGGAGATTTGTGGAAGGATTTTCTCTAATTGCGGTGCCATTGACCAAGTTATTAAGGAAAGGAGTTTCATTTGTGTGGTCAGAGAAACAACAGGAAAGTTTCAACAAGTTGAGGAAGAATCTGATGGAAGCTCCGGTTCTAGTTCAGCCTGAGGTAGGAAAGGTATTCACGGTCTTCTGTGATGCATCACATACTGGCTTGGGATGTGTGTTGATGCAGAAAGGGAAAGTGGTGGCGTATGCATCTCGACAACTGAGACCGCTTGAGGTTAACTATCCGACATATGATCTGGAGTTGGCTGCAGTGGTGTTCGCCCTGAAAATATGGAGACACTATTTATACGGAGAGAAGTCGATAGTCTACACGGATCACAAGAGTCTGAAGTATCTGACGCGAAGGATTTAAATTTGAGGCAATGAAGGTGGATTGAGTTGTTGAAGGACTACGACTGCTCGATTGAGTACCATCTTGGTAAGGCTAACGTAGTAGCTGATGCGTTGAGCTGTAAGGTGGTCGCAGACCTGCGAGCGATGTTTGCTCACCTTAGTCTGTATGACAATGGGAGTTTGTTGGCGGAATTGCAAGTAAAGCTGACTTGGGTAGAGCAGATTAAAGAGAAACAGTTAGTGGATGAAGGCCTGAATGCTCGGAGGTTGCAAGTTCAGAGTAATGGGTTGGAAGGTTATAGCTTGACTCACGATGGAGTATTGTGTTTTCAAGGGAGAGCTTGTATGCAGAAGGACGTCGAGTTGAGGCAAAGGATTCTTTAGAATGCACATAGCAGCCCATACGCTATGCATCCTAGAGGTAGTAAGATGTACCAGGATTTGCGAAAGTAGTTCTGGTGGCCAGGGCTGAAGCGAGAAGTGACTAAGTTTATGGGTAAGTGTCGGCGTGTCGGTGGTCAAAGCTAAACATCACCATCACGTTTACTTGACCAAATGAAGATTCCTTAGTGGAAGTGGGAAAGGATTACCATGGACTTTGTCAGTGGGCTACCCCTTACGCCTAGCAAGAAGGGCTCAGTCTGGGTGATTATGGACCGTTTGACTAAATCAGCTCATTTCATACCAGTGAGGGTTGATTATCTGCTTTAGAAGTTAGCTAAGTTGTATGTGGCCAAGATAGTAAGGTTGCATGGTGTGCCAGTGTCAATTATCTTGGATAGGGATCTGAGGTTCACGTCGAGGTTCTGGAGAGCTTTGCATCAGGCTTTGGGAACGAGGTTGGATTTCAGCACAGCTTTTCACCCGCAATCCGATGGACAGTCTGAAAGAGTAATTCAAATTTTAGAGGATATGCTAAGGGGCTGTGTTCTGGATTTCAGTGGTAGTTGGGAGGAGTATCTACCATTGGCAGAGTTCGTTTATAACAATAGTTATCAAGCGAGTATCCAGATGGCACCATATGAGGCACTGTATGGACGAAAATGTTATACTCCTACCTGTTGGTCAGAGTTGGGTGAATGATAGATATTAGGTTCGGAGTTGGTGGCAGAAACTAAGGATAAGGTTAAGGTGATTCGGGCTCGTCTTAAGGAAGTGTCGGACAGGCAAAAGTCCTACGTCGATCTTAAGCGCAGGGATATAGAGTATGCAGTGGGTGATAAGGTTTTTCTAAAGGTATCGCCATAGAAGAAAGTGCTGAGATTTGGGCAGAAGGGGAAGCTAAGCCCTAGGTTTATCGGGCCGTACACGGTGTTGAGGTGAGTAGGACCGATAGCTTATCAGCTCGAGTTGCCAGCAGAGTTAAGTCAGATTCATGACATCTTTCATGTTTTGATGCTTAGGCACTATCGATCAGATTCGTCACACGTTGTGCCGATTGCAGAGATTGAGGTGAGCTCAGACTTGTCTTTCGAAGAGGAACCGGTACAGATTTTGGATCGGGATGTCAAGGTCTTACGTAGGAAGTCAGTTCCCTTGGTGAAAGAGCTATGGCAGAACTATGGTACGGGGGAGGCCACGTGGGAACCAGAGGATGTGATGCAGCAGCAATACCCTCAACTCTTCTAACCAGGTAATTTCGAGGTCGAAATTATTTTTAAGTGGGTAGAACTGTAACATCCTTAAAACGGGGTCTCTACATTTTGCATGTGTTTGTATGTGACGGTATGTCTGCTGTGCTAGTTTTGCATGTTTTGGGGTCCAGGCATGAACTCGGGTTAGGCCTGAGTCATGGCCAAAATTTTTGTTTTGGTGCCTAGGAAGAGGGAGCTAAGAAAGTTAGGGGTTAAAAGAAATTATGGAAGGATTTAGACACAAGGAATTGCCTTGGTAAAGTGGCAAGGAGGCGCCACTTAAGGCCTTAAGCAGTGACGCCACATGCAAAGAAGGGAGCTCAGGTTCGAGCAGCAGAAATCCCTTTCTACTTATTCTTTTTCACGCTAGGAGCAAGGAAGAGGTGTGCTCAAGTAGGACTCTGTTGGAGGGATATGGATTAGGCCAACTTTAAGTGATAGGTGTAGGACTCATTCAAACTTGTTTGAATGAAAGGACGATAAGAATTCAAGGAAGGATAAGGGGGACGGCTATGAGTGGGAGTCTTGAAGTTTTGGCCGAAAGTTGGACTGTGGGGAGGAGGAGTGCAATCGGTTGGGTTAGCAAAGGGTGTGCCGAATGTTCTTAGTGAATTTGGGAAGCATTTCGGCTAGTTGAAAGAGGGGTTCCTTTCTTTTTGTTTCGAGTCAAGCCGAAACCTCATTTGCATCTTTTCTTTCTCTCAAACCCCTTGTGCTAAAAATTCTTTCATTCTCCTTTGACGAATCCTCCTCATTCCCATTCCCTTTTTCTTCTTCATCTCTAACATCTTCAAAGCCGAAACTTTGTTTTTTCTTCTTCTCTTTTCTCTAGTGATTGGCCGAATACTCTGCTCATAAATCCCTCTCTTCTTGCATTTTTCTTCAGTATTCTAAGTGCCGAAACCCATCTCTTCCTTGGTTCTTAAAATTGAACCACAAACCTTGGTGTGGTGCTAGGGCCGAATCTTGGCAAAAGTCGGAGAGATCTCTTACGTTTTCTCCTCCTTGACCGAATCTATCTTCTTCTTTTTGAGGCAAGCCGAATCCCTTGGTAAGTGATTTCCCACTATCCTCCCATCTATTAAAGATCCATATACTAAACTCCATCCCTGTTTATGTTGATAGCCAAAACCTCTAAGATCACTAGGGTGTGTCGATATTTTGGTGATTGGTGGCCGAATCTGTCGACTAAGGTAAGGATGTGTCAAACTCTTTTGGTTTCAAGATTCCTGTTATGGCCGAATGGCCTTTAGATTTCTAATGATGTGTTTAAGACCAATTGTAGGAGGGGGAAAGTAGCCGAATATAGTGGATTTTAAGATCTGGTTGCCGATTAAGGGCTTGGCCGATTGTAATGGAGATCCTTCGTGTAGTTTCGGGATTTGGTTGGAAACCAAATTGGCATCAAGGGTAGAGTGAAGGCTAACGTTTTGGGACTTTGTTTAGATCTACAAATAGTCAGGTGTGTAACGCTTACACACTTTGTTGGTTTGACATGTTTATTGTGTTTCTATTATAGCCATTAAAATCAGTAGTTATGCCTTGTGGGCATGAGCATAGACTCCGGGTAAGTCCCTTGATTATAAATCTTGGTATATACTATCATGTCACTGTTAAATGTATGCCATGTGTTATTTGCATCATTATATGTTATTATGCCATGATTGATATGGACATGATGGTGGGATTGTTGAGAGGAGGGGGAAAAGATATTTGGATATCACGGTGGTTTTGACCACACGATGGGTTGGCCCGTCTTGATATTATATTTTGTGACTAAGTCCCATGGTTTTGACCACGGTGGTTTTGACCATATATGAATATTGTGACTCGTCGCAGTGGTTTGGTACCACAGTGGGTTGGCCCCACATGTTGATTACGGGATTGTCATCAGTGGTTTTGACCACACGATGGGTTGGCCCCATCACTTGATTTGTGACTTCGGTCATCAGTGGTTTTGACCACACCGTTATATATTTGTGACTACGGCCACGGTGATTTTGACCACCAGTGGTTTTGACCACAGAGGGTAGATAAAGGAGATTGGATGGTTAGGTTATGGGGTTGCATGATTTGCATGTTTTACTGATGATTTGTGTAAGTGCTTGCACTATCGGGTTGGGGATTTATACACTGAGTCTTGGTGACTCACCCCTTCCCTTATATTTTGCAGATGAGGTGTACTTGTAGATATGGAGGAGGGAAGGACTCGAGGCGGCCATGCATGCTCGTTTGGGTTTTGATTTCTTTTAGTTACTATTTCAATTTTATCTATTTACCTAAAGTTGGTTTTGGTTTGTAATAAGGCCGCTAAGTATTAGTTTGGGTTTTTTTCGGTTTTTTTAAATTTCTGCATATGTTTAATAACTTTGATTTGCTTAAATAATGAAATTAAAATGGGATTTACAAAACTATACTCAGATTGGGTTTTACAACGTTACCATCGGGTGACATTATTCACAAAGTAATGACAAAATTAATGAAGTTGATTTCAAACTTAAATTTTCAACATCACTTTATATAAGGTTTTTTTTCTAAACTTTAAGATCGATAAAAGGGTTTTCACTAAAAAAAATAAACCGAGAAACTTGTTTATTCAAACTGCTTCACCCCGTAGCATGCCAGATTCGATTGTGGTATGTTGACCGGGTTTGGGGTGTTACAACCCTAGCTTAAAATATAGCTAGAAATAGCTAAATTGAGCTACGAGGATCTCAAAAATATGAAGAACTTTAAAAACGAGGCTAGGAGGTACTTAGAATCAAGCTTGAAAGATGAAGAAACACTAACTATGGAGAGCTTGAAAATTTCGGCACTAAGGAAAAAATGGACATGAATTTTGACTTCTTTTTCCCTTTTTAATTCCTTTTTAACCAAATGACAAAAATGCCCTTAAGGCCTTTTCTTGAGATTTTTCCTTTCCATGTCTATTTTTGTCCATCTTATATAATGGTCTAATTGCTAAATAAGGACTTCTAATAATTTTTGGAATGCTACTTCATACTTAAATCTTCTAGAATCTCATATTTTCAAATTTTTGCAATTTAGTCTTAATGGATAAATTGATCACTAATTAAAAAATTTCCTCATGAAATTTTCACACCATATGCAAGGACATCATAAACCTCATAAAAATCATAAAACACATATTCCTACTTTGAATTTATGGTTTCGCAACCACTATTTTGACTAGGCCCTAAAATCGGGCTGTTACAAATAGATTGGAAGCCTTCAAGAAATGTATCCAAAGTTTAAAGCTTTTTGGGACTTGCCGGTTATTACAGACTATTCGTAAAAGGTTTCTATATGATTGCAACCCTAATGACAAGACTGCTTTAGAAAGATGTTAAGTTCAAGTGGTCAGATAAGTGCCAGAAAAGCTTTGATCAGTTGAAAGCCTTATTGACTGAAGCTCCAATGTTAGTTCAACCAGAGTATGGGTAAAGAATTCGTAATATATAGTGATGCATCATTGAATGGATTGGGATGTGTTTTGATGTAAGAAGTCAAAGTCATAGCTTATGCCTTGAGACAATTAAAGTCGCATGAAAAGAATTACCCGACGCACAATTTGGAGCAAACAACTATTATGTTTAAGCTAAAGATTTGGCGCTTCTATTTGTTTGGTGAGAAATGTCATGTTTATTCGGATCACAAAATCTTAAAATATTTGATGACTCAGAAAGATCTAAATCTTCGATAGTGGAGATGGTTAGAATTGTTAAAAGATTACGAGCTAGTGATTGACTACCATCCGAGGAAGGCCAATGTTGTTGCTAATACTTTAAGTCAAAAATATTTTTTTGCTTTACGTGCGAGGAATACTTAGTTGGCTCTATCTGATGACGACTCGATTGTATCTGAGTTGAAAGCGAGACTGTTATTTAATAGCAGATTGCGAAGCTCAGAAAGTTGATAATGAATTGTTAGTAAAACGGGCTCAATGTGATTCAACCCCGTTTAGAATTTTAGATTGATGCTGATGATTATTTAAGATTTAGAGGCTGAATATGTGTTCTGAGAAACTCAGAGTTCCTTCAGATGATTTTGAAGGAAGCTCATAATAGTCAGTTATCTATACATCCGAGAAGTACAAAAACATATAACGATCTGAAACAGCTTTACTGGTGGCCTGGTATGAAGCGTGATATCTCACAATTTGTTTTGAAATGTTTAATCTATCAGCAAGTCAAAGCTGAGCATCAGGTACTATCCGGACTACTATAGCCGATTATGATTCTCGAGTGGAAATAGGACAGAATCACGATGGATTTTGTATCGGGATTGCGTTTTTCACCGAGTAAGAAAGATGTGATATGGGTGATTGTTGATACACTGACTAAATCAGCTCATTTCATTCCGGTACTCACGGATTATTCACTTGATAAGCTTGTTGAGTTGTATATTTATCAAGTTGTGAAATTGCACGGAGTACCTATTTCTATTATTTCGGATAGAGATCCAAGGTTCACATCGCTGTTTTGAAAGAAACTACAAGATGCATTAGGTACGAAGCTACACTTCAATACTATTTTTCACCCACAGAAGGATGGTCAATCCTAGCAGATTATTCATATACTCAAGGATATGTTGTGATGTTGCATTCTTAAGTTTGAAGGTACGTGGGAACGATATTTTCCATTGATTGAATTTGCGTATAATAATAGCTTTCAATCAAGTATAAAAATGGCACCTTACAAAGCTTTGTACGGTTGCTAATGCTGAACACCTTTCTATTGGACTGAGCTCAGTGAGAATGGGATACATGGGGTCGATTTGATCATAGAGACTGAACAGAAAGTAAAAGTGATTCGTGAAAGTCTAAAAGTAGTGTCAGATCGTCAGAAATTGTACGAAGACTTGAAATGGAAAGATATTGAGTTTCAGATAGGGGATAAAGTGTTTTTGAAAGTATCTCCATGGAAGAAAATACTCTGATTCGGTCGTAAAGGCAAATTAAGTCTGAGATTCATTAGGTCGTATGTGATTATTGAGCGTATCGGGCTGGTTGCATACAGATTGTTGTTGCCACCTGAGTTAGAAAAGATTCATAACGTATTTCATGTATCGATGCTTCGAACATACCCTCACATGTGATTTCTCCGTATGAGATTGAAATTAAGCATGATATGACATACAAAGAAGAACCGATCTGGATTTTAGATCGCGAGGTTAAGGAATTGAGAAATAAGAAATTTTCTTTAGTGAAAGTCTTATGGCATCGACAAGGGGTTGAAGAAGCCACATAGGAGCCTGAGGATGCTATGAGAGAGAAATACCCAAACCTATTCGCCGAATCCCTAAGGGGGAGACTTATAACAACCTGATTTTAGCTAAATCGGAACAGCAGTTTCAGAACCACAAATCCAAAGTCGTAAAATTATTTTAATATTATTTTTTGTGTTTACAGTATGTTAATTGATATGTGTGAAAGTTTCATGTGTAAATTTTATTGTTTGCGTGCTCGATTGGATAAAATGACTTGCTATTTGTTAAAGTGCTATATTACTATGTTCTTTTTTAATGTAGAGGCCTTAAAATGAAATTAGGCCATTAAATAATATCATGGACGGTAATGGACAACCATTATAAAGCTTTTATATTATTTCATTAAGGTTAATAAGGTAATTAAGTTAATAAATTATAATATAATAAAACAAAAATTAAAATGGCCATGCATGTTGTTCATCTTTTGACCGAAACTACAAAAGAAAAAGAAAGAAAAAGAGCAAGCTAGGTTCGGCCTTGGTTTTCTTTATGGATTTTGTTCTTTTTTGATAATTTTTACGTTTTTGAGATCGTTGCTTCGAATACTAGCTAGCCCATGCTTGAATTTTTGAACTGATTGTGGATTTTGTGATTTGCCATTGTTGATAGCTTGGGATTTTTGTGGTTTGATGATGAAAAATAAATATCTGTTGATAGATTATTATGTTTAATTATGTGATTTTTGATAAAAATGTGTATTAAGGATTAAATTATGAAATTTGAAAATTGAGGGGTCAAATGTGAAATAAATGAAAGATATGGACTTATATGAATTAATGGAATATTCAGTCAAGCATGTGTATAAGGAAATTATGTATGTTTTGTGTTTTGTGAAATAAGGACTAAAATGTCAAAGTGTGAAATTATAAGGGCCAAAGTGTAAGAAGGCTTAATTATGTATTTGTGGATTGAATTGATTAAATGTGTGATTAAATTAGTGAAATTTGTATTAATTTAGATCAAGAAAAGAGGAAATCGGATTTGGATCGGGGGAAATCAAAAGTTGTCGAATAGTCGTTCCAGTTCGTTCGTGTCTATACAAGGTAAGTTCATAAGTAAATAAATGTTGTTAAATTCGAAGTATATGTTTTAAACGTTACCGAATTAGTATGTATATATTTGACATATTGCCGAAGTGATATAAGCATGGTATGACTTGTATTGAGCTCGAATTAGTTGAATTACGACGTTTGAAAGCCCTGTACGAACCATAGGAATAGTATACCATAGGAATAGTATAGGATACGTATGTTTTGACATTAGGATTTTCGATGTCTGATTCATGTAAGACCATGTCTGGGACATTGGCATCAAAGTGAGAAAATGTGTAAGACCATGTCTTGGACATTGGCATCGTATATGATTCATGTAAGACCCTATCTGGGACAGTGGCATCGATATGTGATCACATGTAAGACCATATCCGGGATATGGCAATGAACGAGCATATTATGATTTCCATGTATCCTTAACAATTTAGAATGGTTCAATGGGCAAAGACATGGCAAGACCGGATGTGATTTCGATTTAAATGATTTAGGTATGTATCAAGTTTATACGAGCTTTGAAAGAAAAGGTAAGTGTTGATGATTAAAGTGATTATGTGAACTTTATGAGAATTGGGATTATATATGTATATGGAATTAATTAGGTTTGGTTGTTTCGAAATGAATTATGAATGTTCTTGTGTTAATTTATTTGCTTATGGCTTACTAATATTTCAAAGCTTACTTTGCATATTCTTTCTCTATTTTATAGATATTTAAAGCTAGCTCGAGCTCGGGATCATCAAAGAACGTCATCACACTATCGATATCTATTTTGGTACGTTGAAAGAAAACTTGTTTTATGACATATGGCATGTATAGTCTAGCTTGTTATGGTTGGTTTGAATTGTATATATATAGCTATGCGAAAATGGCTTGATCATGATGCTAGTGTGGTATATAACCGGTCATGGTATAAACTCATTTTGGTAAGTGTGTTAATGGCAACGTATGCACATATATTATGCTTGAATGGTTGGCTAATTAGGTACGGTTGGTGAAGGCAAATAATGAATGTGTTATATGATTGTTTTGGTTGATATGCTTTGTTTGAGGTTTGGTAATGAAAGATCAAAATGTTAGGTTTTATATTCGAGTTGAAAAAGTGCCATATTTGTTGTTAAATAATTTGGTATATGATAGATAGGTACTTTGGTATGATTTGCTTCTATAATAGTGTTAAAAATTGGTAATAATTGTAACACCCCTAACTCGAATCCATTGCCGAAATAGGGATTAAGAGGCATTACTCAACAATTGAATCATTTCACATCCCATTTACGACACAAAGTCAATCATCATCATAGTACATCAAGACATAACCAAATAGTCCCTTATTGAGGCCTACAAGACCTTAAACACAAGCTAGAGAGGGGTCGGGACTAAACCGAACACTTATGAAACTATTAGAAATTTTAAACATTTAACAAATCGGTTGAGACCACACGCCCATGCCACCAGGCCGTGTGCCTCACACGGTCACCAGACACCCCCATGTGTCCAGGCCGTGCTAAAATAGAGCAAGCATTCTGACTTCTCCACACACAATTTAGCAATCAATTTCATGTCAAGTGATCAACATATTATCTAATACAATCTCATTTCTAATCAAGTCAACTTATAAACTAAAATTCACCACTTGAACACATTCAATATCAAACATGATTAATCCCCAAATTCATTATATCATACTAGCATCATACCATCACAAAGTTTACCATTCATAAGTCATTCTCTTTACCCACAAGCCATACCAAAATATGCATCATATATCAAAGATATTCATGCTTAAAACATATATCTAGCCACATCACATCGCTATTTACACATCTTATATATGTTTCAAAATAACTAGCCTATACATGCCATATTTCAACTATGTACATCTTTCCAAAAGTACCCAAAATAGATTGCCGATAGTGTGATTGAGATGTTGACTATCCCCAGATCTGAGCTAGCTTTACTGACACTACAAAGCAGAGAAACAAATCACACAGTAAGCTTTCTAAAAGCTTAGTGAGTTTGAAGTACAATACAATTATCTCATCAAATCAAACCAATGTATATAATAAACCATCACATAGATCAATTCTCTTATATTCATACCATATCCTCCATAGCTAAAATACTCATTCATCCATTCATAGCTTTATCTATAAACTAATCAACCACAAAGGTTCAATACATACCTTAGCTAACACATAGTTATTCAACTTCCAAGCTATTCAATGCTCGATATTACATGTTGATCATTCTCTGATATTCATTTAACTTAATCGCACACTCAGTGCCATATACATGATCGAAGTACATTCGTCATCACACACTTAATGCCTATTCTTTTAACCGACTTATCTCGGTGCCTATTCTTTTAACCGACTTATCTCGGTATCGCACACACAGTGCCAAATCAATAAGCCGAAGCTTTCATAACATCGCACACACAGTGCCATTCATCTCTGTTTAGATTTCGCACACTTAGTGCCATCTAATTTAATTTTGCACATAGCATCTCAAATCTCATAATCGTACACAAATTCATTCCATAATACTAAAACATATATTAATAACATGTATTATATCCGAACTTACCTCGGACGTCAAAATATCGATACAGTCGATTAATCGAGCATTTTATCTTTGCCTCGATCTATATCCGAACTTCTCCTCGCTTGGTCTATACACATTTAAATTCAATCCATTCAATCACCAATTCATTCAATTTAGTCCCCATACACACATTTAGGGCATTTTACAAAATAGCCCTCACATTTTCACATTTCGACACTTTAGTCCTCTATTCATAAAATCATCAAATACACATAATTTCAAAACACATATGCTAGCCGAATTCTTCCCATGCTAATACAAGCTCATACATTTCATTTATTTCACAAATTAACCTTTCAATTTCTCATTTTCTCAATTAAGTCCAAAATACTTAATTTCACCAAAAATCTCAATACAAACTATGTTAATCCAACACCAAGTTTCCATATTTCACTATCAACTAACACATAGCTCAAGTGTTCATCAATGACTCATCACAAAAACATCATCAATTCACAAAATTAAAGTATGGGTTAGCTAGAACACGAAGCAACGATTACGAAAATGTAAAAATCATCAAAAATCGAGCTCAAAATATACCTCAATTAATAGTAACAATGGCCGAATACTTCAAGCTCTATTTCTTCCTTTTTCTTCTTCACATTCGGCTAAGAAAATGTGATAATGGTCATCTTTAATGTTTTGTTTTATTATTATTATCTTATTTAACATTTTACTCATTTGCCATTTCATTAAACATATAAAACAAATATATATTAAGGCTAATTTGTCATTTAGCCATCCACTATCTTTAATAATGGCTTAATTGTCTCTTAAGGCCATCTTATTATTAAGACAACAACACTTAGGTACTTATAATTCAGCACATAGCTTTTACTCTTTACGCGATTAAGTCTTTTCTCTTAATTCGGCACACAATCGATCAAATTATCAAACAAAATTTTCACACTGACTATGTCACATAGAATCAACACCAAATATAACATTAAAATATTATTTTGACCTGGAATTTGTGGTCTCAAAACCACTGTTCTGACTAGGGTCTAAACCAGGCTATTACAACTCTCCCCCTTAGGGATTTTCATCCCTGAAAATCTTACCAGCGAATAGTTGTGGATATTGCTCTCTCATAATGTTCTTAGGCTCCCACGTAGCCTCTTCAACTCCGTGTTTGTGCCATAACACTTTCACTAAAGAGATTTTCTTATTTCTCAACTCTTTGCTCTCTCGTGCCAAAATTCAGATCGGTTCTTCATTATACGACAAATTTGACTGAATCTCAACCTCAGAAGGATCAATCACATGAGACGGATCAGATCGATACCGTCGAAGCACCGACACATGAAACATATTATGAATCTTTTCTAACTTAGGTGGCAACATCAATCTGTAAGCAACCGGCCCAACTCGTTCAATAATCCCATACGGTCCGATGAACCTCGGACTCAACTTGCCCTTCCAGCCAAATCGAAGTATTTTTTCTACGGAGATACTTTCAAAAATACTTTATCACCAACCTCAAATTCAATATCTTTTCATTTCAAATCTGCATACAATTTCTGATGATCTGAGGCCGCTTTCAAACTGTCACGAATTACTTTCACTTTCTACTTAGTCTCTTTTATAAGATCAACCCCGTGAATCTTATTCTCACTCAGCTCAGTCCAATACAATGGAGTTCGACACTTTTGAAAGTAAAGAGCCTCATATGGTGCCATTTTGATACTAGATTGAAAACTATTATTGTACGTGAATTCAATTAACGAAAAATGTTTTTCCCACATATTCTCAAACTCAAGTATGCAACACCTCAGCATGTTTTCGAGAATTTGAATGGTTCATTTGGATTGACCATCCATTTGCGGATGAAAAGCTGTACTGAAATGCAATTTTGTGCCTAAAGCCTTTTGTAATTTCTTCCAAAATCGCGAGGTAAACCTTGGATCTCTGTCAGACACTATAGATAGTGGTACTCCATGCAATCTCACAATCTCAGCAATATACAGTTCAACTAACTTATTTAAAGAATAATCGGTTCTCACCGAATGAAATGGGCTGATTTCGTCAATCTGTCAACTATCACCCAGATTGTACATCTTTCTTACTCGGAGATAAGGGCAAACCCGACACAAAGTCCATAGTAATTCTCTCCCATTTCCACTCAGGAATCATAATCAGTTGCAACAAACCGGACAAAACTTGATGTTTAGCCTTAACTTGCTGACAAACTAAACACTTCGACACAAAGTCAGAAATGTCTCTTTTCATACCATGCCACCAATAATACTGATTCAGATCATTATACATCTTCATACTCCCCAGATGTACAGTCAAATGACTATTGTGAGCTTCATTCAAAATCATCGAGACCAACTCTGAATTTCTCAGAATACAAATCCGATCTCTAAATCTCAGGCAATCATTACTATCAACTTGAAATTCTGAATCAATATTCGATTCCACACAAAATTCATTCAGCCATCATTTCAACATCATTTTTCTGGGCATCACAAATCGGTTGTACAAACATCGGTTGAACTTTCAGCTTAGTTATAACTGCACTATCATCACACAAATCTATCTGATTACTCATAGCTCGCAAAGCATATAACGATTTCCGACTCAAGGCATCAGCTACAATATTAGCTTTACCTGGGTGGTAATCTATCACAAGTTCTTAGTCTTTCAACAATTCTAACCATCTTCTCTATCGCAAATTCAAGTCTTTCTGATTCATCAAGTACTTTAAACTCTTATGATCAGTATAGATGTGACATTTCTCCCTAAATAGATAGTGACGCCAAATCTTCAATGCAAACACAATCGTAGCCAATTCAAGATCATGCATTGGGTAATTCTTTTCATGTTGTTTTAACTAACTCGAAATGTAAGCAATGACTTTCCCTTCTTGCATCAGCACACAACCCAAACCATTCAACGATGCATCACTATAAACTATAAATTCCTTGCCTGATTCAAGTTGAACTAACACTGGCGCCTCTGTCAACAACACTTTCAATTGTTCAAAACTTTGCTGGCACTTTTTCTGACCACTCAAATTTAACATCTTTCTGTAACAACTTTGTCAATGGAGTCACAATCATCGAGAAACCTTTCACAAATCATCTATAATATCCCGCTAGTCCTAGAAAACTACGAACTTCGGACACACTTCTCGGAAGCTTTCATTCCAAAATAGCAGAGATTTTACTCAAATCAACTCTTATTCCCGCAGTTGATACAATATGCCCGAGAAAACTAAAATTCGCATTTGCTAAACTTTGCATACAATTGTTTCTCACGTAGGGTTTGTAGCACGGTTCTCAAATGCTCAATATGATGCATCTCATCACACGAATAAATCAAAATATCATCAACAAACACCACTACTAAGTGATCCAAATACGGTCTGAATATCTGATTCATCAGATCCATAAACAGTGCAGGAGCATTTGTTAGTCCAAAAGGCATCACTAAGAATTCGTAATGTCCGTACCTCATTCTGAAAGTAGTTTTTGGCACATCGGATTATTTAACTCTTAACTGATAGTAGCCTGATCTCAAATCTATCTTTAAAAACACTGTAGTTCCTCTCAACTGATCAAACAAATCATCAATACGAGGCAACAGATATTTGTTATTTGTCGTCACTTTGTTCAACTATCGATAATCAATACACATTCTCATAGTTCCATCTTTCTTTTTCACAAATAACATAGGAGCTCCCCAGGGTGAGAAACTCGGTCATGCAAATCCTCTGTTAGTCAACTCCTGCAACTGAGACTTTAACTCTTTCAATTTTGTTGGTGCCATTCTATACAGAGCTATCGAAATAGGAGTAGTTTCCAGCACTAACTCAATACCAAATTCAACTTCCCGAATCGGAGGTAATCCCGGTAGCTCTTCAGGAAACACATATGGAAACTCACATACCACAGGCACAGATTTAACTTTCTTTTCTGACACTTTTGTATCAATCACGTACGCCAAATAGGTTTTACAACCTTTTCTCACATAGTTCATAGCTTTAATCGCAGATACAATCGCTGGTAATCCTTTCATATCATTGGATTCAATTTGAACTATCTTACCGTTCTGACTTCTCAATTCAATACTCTTTCCTTTATAATTCACAATGGCTTTATGCAGAGTAAGCCAATCCATACCCAGAATTATGTCAAACTCATCGAATGGTAACAACATCAAATTAACTGGAAAACATATATCTCGAAACATCAATGGGCAGTTCTTACACACCTTATCCACCAAGAAACACTTGCCTAAAGGGTTCGACACTCCAACCACCAATTCAGTAGACTCAATAAATAAAGTCTTACTCGATGCTAGATTCACACGTACATAGGAATAAGTTGATCCCGGATCTATTAATGTAATCACATCAGTATCGAATAAAGTAAAAGTACCAGTAATAACATCTAGAAATGATGCTTCTTCTCGTGCTCAAATAGCATAGGCTCGAGCAGAAGCTCTCGCCTCCGATCTCACAACTGTATCAGTTGTCCTTCTCTGGCTTTCGCTCACATTTCTGGTGATTCTAGGTGGTCTACCCCTAGCCATCACATTACTCGGTCTTTCATTCTGAGTGTTTTCTTCCTCAACCAACTTTGGGCAATCCCGAATAAAATGATCTCATGATCCACACTTATAACATGCTTTATTAATACACTTGCCCCAACACTCTCCCACATGTCGTCTCCCACATTGTCTACACTTAGGCTTATTACTTTTAACGTTGCCAACAGTTGATTCATTCGGAGCTTGAGTTCGTGGACCAGCACTTTGTCTCGAACGATCTCTACTTGAATGTCCAAACAAAGCATTGGAACGATTACTTGCATCTCTAAATCTATTTGTCGAAGGTTGAGAAAACTTACTCATCGATCTTTTTCTTTCATCACGAGCTTCAGAATCAGCTTTCTTCTTTTCTTTACTGAGCACCTCAGCTTTGCATGCTCTTTCAACTAGCACAACAAATTCGTTTATATCGAGTATCCCAACCAACAACTTAATGTCCTCATTCAACCCTTCTATGAAGCGTTTACACATAGTAGCTTCATTGAAACACATTCCCGTGCATACTGGCTCAATCTCACAAATTCTCGTTTGTACTTAGTAACTGACAAATGGCCTTGTTTTAGCTCTAAAAACTCTTTACGTTTCTGATCAATAAATCATTAACTGATATGCTTTTTTTTAACTCGTCTTGAAAGAAATCCCAGGTGATTCTCTCTCTCGGAACTACAGATATCAACGTCTTCCACCAATTATAAGTCGTATCCCTCAACAACGAAACAACATATTTTATACATTCTTTCAGAGTCAACGACATCTCATCAAATAATCGAAGGGTATTCTCGAGCCAAAACTCAGCTCGCTCAGTATCATCATTAGATGTAGCCCTAAACTCTTCAGCCCCATACTTTCGAATCTTGTCCATAGGGGGATTATTCAATCTGATCGAATCTACAACTTGTGGCACCACAGGTACTTGTCGGGTTAGAGGTTGTGGAGCAACCAGATTTGTTCGAATGAACTCCATAAACCACTCACTCATCATTCAGAAAAAGGCTTGCTTAGCCTCTCCTCCCTCACCACTATCATTCGGCCTAGATGTGGCTGGTGTTGTCCCCTGAGCGGGAGCAGGTGCATT
Source organism: Gossypium rotundifolium (assembly GCA_025506655.1). Lineage (NCBI taxonomy): Eukaryota > Viridiplantae > Streptophyta > Magnoliopsida > Malvales > Malvaceae > Gossypium > Gossypium rotundifolium. The sequence continues at coordinate 151,356,973 of CP106724.1, forward strand.
ACTTTCTACATCATCAACAATTGCTCGATCAGAATCCATTACTATATGAAAACACATTTTTAACTGTCAGGATTCATCACACAATCGCAATTATATATATGGCATGTATAGCTAGACTCATACGCACTACGTTAGTCCTAGAATCGACTAAACTGTAGCTCTGATACCAATAAAATGTAACACACCTAACCCGAATCCATTGCCAAAATAGGGATTAAGAGGCATTACCAAACAATTGAATCATTTAACATCCCATTTACAACACAAAGTCAATCATCATCATAGTACATCAAAACATAACCAAATAGTCCCTTATTGAGGCCTACAAGACTTTAAACACATGCTAGAGAGGGGTCAAGACTAAACCAAACACTTACAAAACTATTAGAAACTTCAAACATTTAACACATCTGTTGAGGCCACACGCCCATGCCACTAGGCCGTGTGTCTCACATGTCACTAGACACCCTCATGTGTCTAGGCCGTGCCAAAACAGAGTAAGCATTCTAACTTCTCCATACATAATTTAGCAACCAATTTCATGTCAAGTGATCAACATATCATCTCATACAATCTCATTTCTAATCAAGTCAACTTATAAACTAAAATTCACCTTGAACACATTCAATATCAAACATGATTCATCGCCAAATTCATTATATCATACTAGCATCATACCATCACAAAGTTTACCATTCATAAGTCATTCTCTTTACCCACAAGCCATACCAAAATATGCATCATATATTAAAGCTATTCATGTTTAAATCCAACATATATCTATCCACATCACATGGCTATTTACACATCTTATATATGTTTCAAAATAACTAGCCTATACATGCCATATTTCAACTATGTACATCTTTCCAAAAGTACCAAAAATAGATTGTTGATAGTGTGATTGAGATGCTGACGATCCCCAGATCCGAGCTAGCTTTACTGACACTACAAAGCAGAGAAACAAATCACACAGTAAGCTTTCTAAAAGCTTAGTAAGTTCAAAGTAAAATACAATTATCTCATTAAATCAAACCAATGTATATAATAAACCATCACATAGATCAATTCTCTTATATCCATACCATATCCTCCATAGCTAAAATACTCATTCATCCATTCAGCTTTATCTATAAACTCATCAACCACAAAGGTTCAATACATACTTTAGCTAACATATAGTTATTCAACTTTCAAGCTATTCAATGCTCGATATTACATGTTGATCATTCCCTGATATTTTTTTAACTTAATCGCACACTCAGTGCCATATACATGATCAAAGTACATTCTTCATCGCACATTTAATGCCTATTATTTAAACCGACTTATCTCGGTGTCACACACACAGTGCCAAATCAATAAGCCGAAGCTTTCATAACATCACACATACAGTGCTATTCATCTCTGTTTCGATTTCAATTTCGCACACTTAGTGCCATCTAATTTAATTTTGCACATAGCATCTCAAATCTCATAATCATACACATATTCATTCCATAATACTAAAACATATCTTAATAACATGTATTATATACGAACTTACCTCGGACATCAAAATATCGATACGGTCGATTAATTGAGCACTTTATCTTTGCCTCGATCTCGATCCGAACTTCTCCTCTCTTGGTCTATACACATTTAAATTCAATCAATTCAATCACCAATTCATTCAATTTAGTCCACATACACACATTTAGGTCATTTTACAAAATAGCCCTCACATTTTCACATTCCAACACTTTAGTCCTCTATTCATAAAATCATCAAATACACATAATTTCAAAACACATATACTAGCCGAATTCTTCCCATGCTAATACAAGCTCATACATTTTATTTATTTCACAAATTAACCCTTCAATTTCTCATTTTATTAATTAAGTCCAAAATACTCAATTTCACTAAAAATCCCAATACAAACTATGTTAATCCGACACCAAGTTTCTATATTTCACTATCAACTAACACATAGCTCAAGTTTTCATCAATGACTCATCACAAAAAAATCATCAATTCACAAAATTAAAGCATGGGTTAGCTAGAACAAGAAGCAACGATTACGAAAACGTAGAAACCATCAAAATCGAGCTCAAAACATACTTCAATCAATAGTAACAATGGTCGAATGCTTCAAGCCCTATTCCTTCCTTTTTCTTCTTCACATTTGGCTAAGAAAAGATGATAATGGTCATCTTTAATGTTTTGTTTTATTATTATTATCTTATTTAACATTTTACTCATTTGCCCTTTTATTAAACATATAAAACAAATATATATTAAGGCTAATTTGTCATTTAGCCATCCATTATCTTTAATAATGGCTTAATTGTATCTTAAGGCCATCTATTATAAAGACAACAACACTTAGTTACTTATAATTCAGTACATAGCTTTTACTCTTTACGCGATTAATTCCTTTCTCTTAATTCGGCACACAATCGATCAAATTATCACACAGAATTTTCACATAGACTATGTCACATAGAATCAACACCAAATATAACATTAAAATATTATTTCAACCTCAGATTTGTGGTCTCAAAACCACTGTTCCAACTAGGGTCTAAATCGGGTTGTTACAATAATCATAATTGTATGTGGTTAAATGGAGATGCTTATTTATGTGTATTATATGCGCATGCCTATTATGCCGTGTGGATGTTTAAATCTAGACAAACAAGCCTAACATGTGAATTGGTATAGTCATGACTTAATTAATGGAATAGGTTAATATTGATTCGGTAAATATACATAGAAAAGGGCGGTTGCATTTAAGGTAAATTGCGTATAATATAAAGACATCAAAGGTATGGACGACCATATTGTAATGTTTCTAATGTCACATATATGATTGGACATTACGTTGTATACATATTGGTTCGATTGGTTTCATTATGTACATATATAGAAGTTATGAAATGAAATGTTTGATACTTAGCTAATGAAATAATGTCTTGACATATTTTACGTAGATGAAAAGTGAGGATATATGCTTGAATATTATTTAATTAAGAAAATTTCATTAATATAATGGATATAGGAATCGAATATTGAAAGTATTAAATATGTGAACATGGCTTTGATGTATACAAGTTTGGTTCAAATTGGTAATTATGGAACATGTTCAATTGAGTTTTTATGTATGTTCAAATTGAATTAGTTGAAATTTTGAAATGTGCTTATTTGTGATACATGATTAGTAAGGTATGATTCATTTGAATAAGAATTATGATTCATGTATTCGAATTTAAAATAAATGAATTGTGGATATTCAAGTTTGATAATGCTATAAATGTATCGTTATTCTTTGGTGCATGAAAGGTGTAACATCCCAAAATTGGGCCCAGTAGGATTGGGCCCAATGGGCCTTGGGCGTAGGAATGTTTAAAATTTTGAGAACAAGAGAATGGCATTATTGCAAATTGGTCTTATTAGTTAAGTGAATTTGGAAGGTTACAAGGTTTCTATGAAGTCTCGGGTTTAATTGGGCCTTAGGAAAAATTGGGTAGTTTAACACTTTAAGGAGAGATGGTAAGTAGCTTCAAAGCTTAAAGAAATAAATAAGTAATGTGCTTGCATAAAATGAGCTATTGGTAAAGAGGATATGGCATCAAGTGAAGTACCTTGAGGGAAGAGGTTCAAATCCCTTTGTGTATAATTTTTGACTAATATTTTTGCACTATTTCCTTAAGTGTCGGCCAAGAGGTATTTATGGCAAGTTTGACTTCTTTATTTTTGGTATGGTGGCTAAAGAATTAAGGAAAGGTTGAGGTTGGGGAAAGGAATCAAAAGGAAAAGGCAAGCAAGGGCAACAAGTGGCTTATTTCATGGAGAATGCTATGGAAAGTATGGTTGGCAAAATTTTGACCCTATGACTATGCATGTGGACGGTTTTGGGGGTAGATAGGTAGCTGAAATTTTACTTTGGCATTTGGTAGGGTCTTGGTATTGTTTTGGCCAAAAATCACATTTGCAACTTTAGTGTCATCTTCTCCCAATTTTCTATTCTCTTTGCCGAAATCTTCTAGTACAATAGTGCATTTTTCTTCTCTTTGGATTGGTATCATATTCACCTTTTTTCCATCTTCCTTGATAGCTGAATATCAACATACAATTTCCTCCATAACCGAACTTTCATCTTTTATCTATGTCTTCTTCTCATCCATATTAACATCTGTTTCTTGATCAATCGGTAAGTATTCTTCTCAATATTTTGTTTTCTTTGGTTTTGGATGGTCATTTTGACCTAGACCCTCACCTTACTTTCCCTCATTTGAAATTATTTTTCTTCCTCGTAGAGATATAGTGGAAGGTCGAAACTTGGATTTTTCCGAAGTCATCGTATAACTGCTAGAAATCGGATCCAATATTAATAAGGTAATGAGTTCTTATGGATTATTGATATTATTCAATATTCGATTGGCTGCTAATGGAGTAATAATGTGAAATAATCGACTACATGTTTTAGGGACAAATCACTCGATATATTCTACCTTCGGACATAGTGGTAAGTGATTCAAGTGTAAGTGATATGAAATCTTTTGGAAATTCGAGGCTAACTTTTGGTTGGTATTGTTCTAGGCCAACGATGAGTGGTTCGTTAGGAAATCGAAATCAGGTGTGTAATCTCGTACCTTTCGTATACATATCTGAAATGGTGTGTAATCTCACACTTCTTGGAAAGTTTGTATGAAATATTCTATGAATCGGTTGAATTATCAAGAAAACTGAAAACCGGCATTCGTGATCACTCGGGCGTGTGTATGATCGTAGTGGTAAACGTATTTTGTAATAAAACAATTTCGGTTAAAAGCAGTGATGTGTTTTTGAAAAATCACGAAAAATAGAAGAAAGGGAATTAGAAAGTGAATGAGAGATCGAATAAAAGTTTACTGTGTCTATTTTGATAAGGAAGAAACGAAGAAGGAAAAGGAATTTTATATTCTGAGATATGTTAATTTTAGTGAGACTAGTTCTGAATTATTTCGTGGTTCCCTGATCTGTCTTGGAAAAATCGTATAAAATTGTACAAAGTGAATTAAGAGTTATAGTTTATGTGTAAAGATTCCTTAGTGAGTCTATTTTCAATAGAAACAAGTGTGAACAACATATGAAAACTGTACATTGAGATATTTGAATTTTGGGTAAGAGAGGTTAGAATCATTGGATAGTGAAACAAGGGAAACTTTAAGGAATAAACTGTACTAAATGGTTAAGGAAAAATTCTGGAAAAATTTTAGTAAGAAGATATATGAGTTTAGTTTCAAGAAAAATTTACGGATTTAGATTTCGAGATTCCTAACCCAAGTTATATTCAATTTCGTTAGTACGACGCAGATGGACAGTTTAAATTGTTATACCTAAATTAGTAGATAAGTCTGGATTGTGAAATTACCGAATTACCCGTAGTGGGTAAATTGCCGAATTACGAAAATGCCTCTAAAGGGTCGAAATATGGAAATGCCCCTAATGGGCCGATTTACAAAAGTGTTAATGGGTCAATCTGATATTTTAATAAATGGGCCAATCTGATATTTTGATAAATGGGCCAATCTGATATTTTAATAAATGGGTCAATCTGCTATTTTGATAAATGAGCCAATCTATTATTTTGATAAATGGGCCAACCTGATATTTTGATAAATGGGCCAATCTGATATTTTGATAAATGTGCCAATCTGATATTTTGATAAATGGGCCAATCTGATATTTTGCTAAATGGGCTAATCTGATATTTTGCTATATGGGCCTAATTGATAATTTGTTATAATGAGCCGTACTTTTGTAATAAATATCCGAATAAATTATTGTGTTTTGTTATGCATTATATACATGATTTGCATGGGATGGGATAATGATGAAGAGAAGTTCTGGTAGCTATGCTACATAAATCTGGTGGCTCTGCCACAAATCTGAAAAATGGCAATGCCATGTAAATTCTGTTAATCTGGTGGCTTGTCCACAAATTTGATATAAATGGCTTAATGCCTACGTTTGGTGTGTTGGCGGGGGGTTGACTAAAGATCACCCACAGGTGTGTTGGTTGGTACAGGTGGTGTGTAGCGGATGGAAAACTAGGATTTGGTTTGGGAATTGCATATCATATGCATATTATATATGATACATTTATATTATTGGAAGCGAGCTTTGGCCCATTAATTGCTTAATGGGATTTTGGCCCAGTGAACAATGCTAAGTGGATTATACACTGAGTTCTTGTAACTCACCCCCTTCTCTTAACCCTTGTAGGTAATGCTTAGTGACGAAGACTTGGAGCCATGGATGACTCGGTGGAGGCCATGCTTCGAAAATAACATTTTCGAATATTAGTAAACCACCTTTCCGTTTTATTTGATTACTTTTATTGTTTCGGGTTTTAAAGTTGTAATAAGGCCTCTGGACTATTTTTATTTTACTTTATGTTTGGGATAATTCTTCTTAAATTGTTTAAAAAGGAATTTTCTAAAAATATAAATAATGGTTTTCAAAATTGATTAATAAATGGATTTTATAGCAAACTTTTACAAATAATTTAACTCGGATTTTCTTTCAAAATTTCAACATCATTTTCAAAAGTCTTGATTTTAAAGTCCGCTACTTCGATTTTCGACTCATTAACTAACCTCTCAAAAATACTTCTATTTTATCTATGTTTCCGCAATGTTTTCAAAATGCTTCTGCAACTCTATTTTCAAATGTAATATTTTCGTAAATTGTTATTTCAAATATGTTTTCTCAACCAAAAAGGTTTTTAAAGATAATTACGTTTTCAAGTAGATAACAATTGCTTAAGTGTTTTGGGTTTTAACAAAGAGGCTGTAATTCTCAAACAAGTTTTTAACAATCGCAAAAATGGTTTTGAAAAGGAAAAAAACATTTCCATGTGACACGCCAGATTCGGGCTTAACTTTTAGGCCGGATTTAGGGTGTTACATTTTATGGTATCAGAGCCCAGTTGCAAAACTTGGTCGTGGTTTGGGTTCAAAAGTGTTTTCCAAAGCTGTTTAGAATTTTGATTTTTAAATATATGTTCTAAAGGAAGAATGGCACCACGAGTATCCGACACCAAGTCAAGTAAGTATTTGTTTTCATTTTATGATTATTATGTTACGAAAATTTTGCAAAGTAGAATACTCTAGAACTGTTAGCTTTAGGAGTTGAAACTATAGAGACTGAGACTCTAAGATGCGGATTTGACTCTCGAAAACAAGTTTTCTACTCATACTCCATAAAACATCATTTATAAATATTGAATAGGATAACGATTCATAAAACTCTTAATCAGATTGTATCGACTTAGTAACATGAGCGCTAGAAGACGCGAACTCGGTAGACATGGACGTGGTAGAGGCCGAGGTGCTAGGGCTACACTTCGGCACCAAGGCATGTGCCTGAAAGGGAGGTGTAGAAATCCTTAGTGGCTGAGACGGGATCTCATGATCGAGTTGGGGTTGATGAGCTGACTCAGATAGTTAAGAAGGTATTGAATGAGGTTAAGAATATTAGTGAAGCACTTTGAGTTGGGTCTGTGGACTGTAAGAAGAAAGGAGATCGTGGTTCTTTTGGATCACAGTGTCGTTCCGTAAAGCGTGTTAAGGTACATCCAAACTTTTGGCTTGCGATCATTGCAGAAGGCATCATCCGGGGGAATGCTGGAGGAGGTCAGGAACATGCTTGAGATGCAGGTCTAAGGAGCATAAGGCTTGGGATTGTTACATCACCATCAAGTTAGGTATGTTTTGGTTGGACGTGATGATTGAATGTAGAAAATTCTAAGTATAAATGGTAGACAACTATTTATTTTTGTGGTTAGATGTTTGGTTGTGTGTAAGAGGATTCAAGATTTTGTTAAAAGTACATTGTATTTTTTTTAAAATCAGAGTACGCAGCGAAAGCTTAGTGATGTGATTTGAGCGATGCGTTTAGTAGATGGTTGGAAATTTTGAGGATGAAATTTCTTTAAGGAGGGTAGAATTGTAACATCCCAAAATTGGGCCTAGTAGGATTGGGCCCAATGGGCCTTGGGCGTACGAATGTTTAAATTTTGAGACAAGAGAATGGCATTATTGCAAATTGGACTTATTAGTTAAGTGAATTTGGAAGGTTACAAGGTTTCTATGAAGTCTCGGATTTAATTGGGCCTTAGGAAAAATTGGGTATTTTAGCACTTTAGGGAGAGATGGTAAGTAGCTTCAAAGCTTATAGAAATAAATAAGTAATGTGCTTGCATAAAGTGAGCTATTGGTAAAGAGATTATGGCATCAAGTGAAGTACCTTGAGGGAAGAGGTTCAAATCCCTTTGTGTGTAATTTTTGACTAATATTTTTGTACTCTTTGCTTAAGTGTCGGCCATGAGGTATTTATGGCAAGTTTGACTTCTTTATTTTTGGTATGGTGGCTAAAGAATTAAGGAAAGGTTGAGGTTGGGGAAAGGAATCAAAAGGAAAAGGCAAGTAAGGGGAACAGGTGGCTTATTTCATGGAGAATGCTATGGAAAGTATGGTTGGCAAAATTTTGACCCTTATGACTATGCATATGGACGGTTTTGGGGGTAGATAGGTAGCTGAAATTTTACATTGGCATTTGGTAGGGTCTTGGTATTGTTTTGGCCAAAAATCACATTTGCAACTTTAGTGTCATCTTCTCCCAATTTGCTATTCTCTTTGCCGAAATCTTCTAGTACAATAGTGCAGTTTTCTTCTCTTTGGATTGGTTTCATATTCACCTTTTTTCCATCTTCCTTGATGGCCGAATATCAACATACAATTTCCTCCATAACCGAACTTTCATCTTTTCTCTATTTCTTCTTCTCATCCATATTAACATCCGTTTCTTAATCAATCGGTAAGTATTCTTCTCAATATTCTATTTTCTTTGGTTTTGGATGGTCATTTTGACCTAGACCATCACCTTACTTTCCCTCATTTGAAATCATTTTTCTTCCTTGTAGAGATATAGTGGAAGGTCGAAACTTGGATTTTTCCAAAGTCATCGTATAATTGCTAGAAATCGGATCCAATATTAATAAGGTAAGGACTTCTTATGGATTATTGATATTATTCAATATTCGATTGGCTGCTAACGGAGTAATAATGTGAAATAATCGACTACATGTTTTAGGGACAAATCACTCGATATATTCTACCATCGGACATAGTGGTAAGTGATTTAAGTGCAAGTGATACGAAGTCTTTTGGAAATCCGAGGCTAACTTTTGGTTGGTATTGTTCTAGGCCAACGACGAGTGGTTCGTTAAGAAATCGAAATTAGGTGTGTAATCCTGTACCTTTCGTATACATATTTGAAATGGTGTGTAATCTCACACTTCTCGGAAAGTTTGTATGAAATATTCTGTGAATCGATCGAATTACCGAAGAAAACTGGAAACCGGTATCCGTGATCACTCGGGCGTGCGCATGATCGTAGTGGTAAACATATTTTGCAATAAAATAGTTTCAGTTAGAAGTAGTGATGTGTTTTGAAAAAATCACGAAAAATAGAAGAAAGGGAATTAGAAAGTGACGGAGTATCGAATAAAATCTTACTATGTCTATTTTGATAAGGAAGAAACAGAGAAGCAAAAGAAATTTTCTATTCTAAGATATGTTAATTTTAGTGAGACTGGTTCTGAATGATTTTGTGGTTCCTTGATCTGTCTTGGAAAAATCATATAAAATCGTACAAAGTGAATTAAGAGTTATAGTCTATATACAAAGATTCCTTAGTGAGTCTATTTTCAATATAAACAAGTGGGAACAACATATAAAAACTGTACAGTGAGATATCTGAATTTTGGGTAAGAGAGGTCAGAATCATTAGATAGTGAAACAAGGGAAAATTTAAGGAATAAACTGTACTAAATGGTTAAGACAAAAATTCTGGAAAAATTTTAGTAAGAATATATATGAGTTTTGTTTAAGGAAAATTTACGGATTTAGATTTTGAGATTCCTAACCCAAGTTATAGTAAATTTAGTTAGTATGACGTAGATGGACAGTTTAAATTGTTATACCTAAATTAGTAGTTAAGTCTGGATTGTGAAATTACCGAATTACCCGTAGTGGGTAAATTGCCGAATTATGAAAATGCCTATAAAGGGCCGAAATATGGAAATGCCCCTAATGGGCCGATTTACAAAAGTGTTAACGGGTCAATCTGATATTTTGATAAATAGGTCAATCTTATATTTTGATAAATGGGCCAATCTGATATTTTGATAAATGGGCCAATTTGCTATTTTGATAAATGGGCCAATCTGTTATTTTGATAAATGGGCCAATCTATTATTTTGATAAATGGGCCAATCTGATATTTTGATAAATGGGTCAATTTGATATTTTGATAAATGGGCCAATCTGATATTTTGCTATATGGGCCTAATTGATAATTTGTTATAATGAGTCGTACTTTTCTAATAAATATCCGAATAAATTATTGTGATTTGTTATGCATTATATACATGATTTGCATGGGATGGGATAATGATGAAGAGAAGTTCTAGTAGCTATACTACATAAATCTGGTGGCTCTGCCACAAATCTGAAAAAAGGCAATGCCATGTAAATTTTGTTAATCTAGTGGTTTGTCCACAAATTTGATATAAATGGCTTAATGCCTACGTTTGGTTTGTTGGCTGGGTGGGTTAACTAAAGATCACCCACAGGTGTGTTGGTTGGTACGGGTGGTGTGTAGCGGATGGAAAACTAGGATTTGGTTTGGGAATTGCATATCACATGCATATTATATATGATACATTTATATTACTGTAAGCGGGCTTTGGCCCATTAATTGCTTAATGGGATTTTGGCCCAGTGAACAATGGTAAGTGGATTATACACTGAGTTCTTGTAACTCACCCCCCTTCTCTTAACCCTTGTAGGTAATGCTCAGTGACGAGGACTTGGAGCCATGGATGGCTCGGTGGAGGCCATGCTTTGGAAATTACATTTTCGAATATTAGTAAGCTACCTTTCCGTTTTATTTGATTACTTTTATTGTTTCGGGTTTTAAAGTTGTAATAAGGCCTCTGGACTATTTTTATTTTGCTTTATGTTTGGGATGTTTTATTATTCTTCTTAAATTGTTTAAAAGGAATTTTCCAAAAATATAAATAATGGTTTTAAAATTGATTAATAAATGGATTTTATAGCAAACTTTTACAAATAATTTAACTTCGGATTCTCTTTCAAAATTTCAACGTCATTTTCAAAAGTCCCGATTTTAAAGTACACTACTTGATTTTCGACTCATCAACTAACCTCTAAAAATACTTGTATTTTATCTACGTTTCATAATGTTTTCAAAATGTTCGCAACTCTATTTCCAAATGTTATATTTTAAGTAAATTGTTATTTCAAATATGTTTTCGCAACCAAAAGGTTTTAAAGATAATTACGTTTTCAAGTAGATAACAATTGCTTAAGTGTTTTGGGTTTTAACAAAAAGGCTGTAATTCTCAAGCAAGTTTTTAACAATTGCAAAAATGGTTTTGAAAAGGAAAAAAAACACTTCCATGTGACACACTAGATTCGGGCCTAACTTCTAGGTGGGTTTGGGGTGTTACATTTTATGATATCAGAGCCCAGTTGCAAAACTCGGTCATGGTTTGGGTTCAAAAGTGTTTTCCAAAACGGTTTAGAATTTTGAGTTTTAAATATATGTTCTAAAGGAAGTATGGAACCACGAGTATCCGGCACCAAGTCAAGTAAGTATTTGTTTTCATTTTATGATTATTGTGTTACGAAAATTCTACAAAGTAGAATACTCTAGAACTGTTAGCTTTAGGAGTTGAAACTATAGAGACTGAGACTCTTGGATGCGGATTTGACTCTCGAAAACAACTTTTCTACTCCATAAAATCGAATAGCATAATGATTCATAAAACTCTTAATCAGATTATATCAACTTAGTGAACATGAGCGCTAGAAGACGCAGACTCGATTGATGTGGATGTGGTAGAGGCCGAAGTGTTAGGGCTACATCTTCGGCACCAAGGCATGTGCCCGAAAGGGAGGTACAGAAATCCTTAGTGGTTGAGACGGGATCTCATGATCGAGTTGGGGTTTATGAGCTGACTCAGATAGTTAAGAAGGTATTAAAGGAGGTTAAGAAAATCAGTGAAGCACTTGGAGTTGGGTCTGTGGACTATAAGAAGAAAGGAGATCGTGGTTCTTTTGGATCACAGTGTCATTCCGTAAATCGTGTTAAGGCACATCCAAACTTTCTAGCTTGCGATCATTGCAGAAGACATCATCCGGGGGAATGCTAGAGGAGGTCAGGAGCATGCTTGAGATGCAGGTCTAAGGAGCATAAGGCTTGGGATTGTTACATCACCATCAAGTCAGGTATAGTTTGGTTGGACGTGATGATTGAATGTAGAAAATTCTAAGTATAAATGGTAGACAACTGTTTGTTTTTGTGGTTAGATGTTTGGTTGTGTGAAGGAGGATTCAAGATTTTGTTAAAAGTACATTGTGTTTTTTTTTTAAATCAGAGTGCGCAGCGAAAGCTTAGTGGTGTGATTTGAGCGATGCGTTTAGTAGATGGTTGGAAATTTCGAGGACAAAATTTCTTTAAGGAGGGTAGAATTGTAACATCCCAAAATTAGACCTAGTAGGATTGGGCCCAATGGGCCTTGGGCGTACGAATGTTTAAAATTTTGAGACAAGAGAATGGCATTATTGCAAATTGGACTTATTAGTTAAGTGAATTTGGAAGGATACAAGGTTTCTATGAAGTCTTGGGTTTAATTGGGCCTTAGGAAAAATAAGGTGTTTTAGCACTTTAAAGAGAATGGTAAGTAGCTTTAAAGCTTATAGAAAAAATAAGTAATGTGCTTGCATAAAGTGAACTATTGGTAAAGAGGTTATGGCATCAAGTGAAGTACCTTGAGGGAAGAGGTTCAAATCCCTTTGTGTGTAATTTTTGAGTAATATTTTTGCACTCTTTCCTTAAGTGTCGGCCAAGAGGTATTTATGGCAAGTTTGACTTCTTTATTTTTGGTATGGTGGCTAAAGAATTAAGGAAAGGTTGAGGTTGGGGAAATGAATCAAAAGGAAAAGGCAAGTAAGGGGAACAAGTGGCTTCTTTCATGGGGGATGCTATGGAAAGCATGGTTGGCAAAATTTTGACCCTTATGACTATGCATGTGGATGTTTTTGGGGGTAGATAGGTAGCTGAAATTTTACTTTGGCATTTGGTAGGGTCTTGGTATTGTTTTGGCCAAAAATCACATTTGCAACTTTAGTGTCATCTTCTCCCAATTTGCTATTCTCTTTGTCGAAATCGTCTAGTACAATAGTGCATTTTTCTTCTCTTTGGATTGGTTTCATATTCACCTTTTTTCCATCTTCCTTGATTGCTGAATATCAACATACAATTTCCTCCATAACCAAACTTTCATCTTTTCTCTATTTCTTCTTCTCATTCATATTAACATTCGTATCTTGATCAATCGGTAAGTATTCTTCTCAATATTTTATTTTCTTTGGTTTTGGATGGTCATTTTGACCTAGACCATCACCTTACTTTCCCTCATTTGAAATCATTTTTCTTCCTCGTAGAGATATAGTGGAAGGCCGAAACTTGGATTTTTCTAAAGTCATCCAAAAATAATAAGCTAAGGAGTTCTTATGAATTATTGATATTATTCAATATTCGATTGGCTGCTAACGAGTAATAATGTGAAATAATCGACTACATGTTTTAGGGACAAACCACTCGATATATTCTACCTTCGGACATAGTGGTAAGTGATTCAAGTGTAAGTGATACGAAATCTTTTGGAAATCCGAGGCTAACTTTTGGTTGGTATTGTTCTAGACCAACGACATGCGGTTCGTTAGGAAATCGAAATCAGGTGTGTAATCTCGTACCTTTCGTATACATATCTGAAATGGTGTGTAATCTCAAACTTCTCGGAAAGTTTGTATGAAATATTCTTTGAATCAGTTGAATTACCGAAGAAAATCAAAAACCGGCATCCGTGATCACTCGGGCGTGCGTATGATCATAGTGGTAAACGTATTTTGTAATAAAATAGTTTCGATTAGAAGTATTGACGTGTTTCGAAAAATCACAAAAAATAGAAGAAAGGGAATTAGAAAGTGAATGAGATATTGAATAAAAGCTTACTGTGTCTGTTTTGATAAGGAAGAAACGGAGAAGGAAAAGGATTTTATATTCTGAGATATGTTAATTTTAGTGAGACTAGTTCTGAATGATTTCGTGGTTCCCTTATCTATCTTGGAAAAATTGTATAAAATTTTACAAAGTAAATTAAGAGTTAAGTTTATATGTAAAGATTCCTTAGTGAGTCTATTTTCAATAGAAAGAAGTGGGAACAACATATGAAAACTGTACAGTGAAATATTTGAATTTTGGATAAGAGAGGTTAGAATCATTGGACAGTGAAACAAGGAAATTGTTAAGGAATAAACTGTACTAAATGGTTAAGACAAAAATTCTGGAAAAATTTTAGTAAGAAGATAAATGAGTTTAGTTTCAAGGAAAATTGACGGATTTTGATTTCGAGATTCCTAACAAAAGTTATAGTCAATTTAGTTAGTACAACACAGATGGACAGTTTAAATTGTTATACCCTAATTAGTAGTTAAGTCTGGATTGTGAAATTACCGAATTACCCTTAGTGGGTAAATTGCCGAATTACGAAAATGCCTCTAAAGGACCGAAATATGGAAATGCCCCTAATGGGCCGATTTGCAAAAGTGTTAATAGGCCAATCTATATTTTGATAAATGGGCCAATCTGTTATTTTGATAAATGGGCCAATCTGATATTTTGATAAATGGGCCAATCTGATATTTTGATAAATGGGTCAATCTGATATTTTGATAAATGGGCTAATTTGATATTTTTCTATATGGGCCTAATTGATAATTTATTATAATGAGCCGTACTTTTGTAATAAATATTTGAATTAATTATTGTGATTTGTTATGCATTATATACATGATTTACATGGGATGGGATAATGATGAAGAGAAGTTCTGGTAGCTATGCTACATAAATCTGGTGGCTCTGCCACAAATCTAAAAAATGGCAATGCCATGTAAATTCTATTAATGTGGTGGCTTGTCCACAAATTTGATATAAATGGCTTAGTGCCTACGTTTGGTGTACTGGTGGGGTGGGTTGACTAAAGTTCACCCACAGGTGTGTTGGTTGGTACGGGTGGTGTGTAGCGAATGGAAAACTAGGATTTGGTTTGATAATTGCATATCATATGCATATTATATATGAAACATTTATATTATTGTAAGCGGGCTTTGGCCCAATTAATTGCTTAATGGGATTTTGGCCCAATGAACAATGGTAAGTGGATTATATATTGAGTTCTTGTAACTCACCCCCTTCTTTTAACCCTTGTAGGTAATGCTCAGTGACGAGGAATTGGAGCCATGGATGACTCGGTGGAGGCCATGCTTCGGAAATAACATTTTCGAATATTAGTAAACTACCTTTCCGTTTATTTGATTACTTTTATTGTTTCGGGTTTTAAAGTTATAATAAGGCCTCTGGACTATTTTTATTTTGCTTTATGTTTGGGATGTTTTTATTGTTCTTCTTAAATTGTTTAAAAGGAATTTTCTAAAAATATAAATAATGGTTTTCAAAATTTATTAATAAATGGATTTTATAGCAAACTTTTATAAATAATTTAACTCAGATTCTCTTTCAAAATTTCAACGTCATTTGCAAAAGTCCTGATTTTAAAGTCCACGACTTCGATTTTCGACTCATCAACCAACCTCTCAAAAAATACTTGTATTTTATCTACGTTTCATAATGTTTTCAAAATGCTTCGCAACTCTATTTCCAAACGTCATATTTTAAGTAAATTGTTATTTCAAATATGTTTTCGCAACCAAAAGGTTTTAAAGATAATTACGTTTTCAAGTAGATAACAATTGCTTAAGTGTTTTGGGTTTTAACAAAGAGGCTGTAATTCTCAAACAAGTTTTTAACAATCGCAAAAATGATTTTGAAAAGGAAAAAAAAAACACTTCCATGTGACACGCCGGATTCGGGCCTAACTTCTAGGTCGGGTTTGGGGTGTTACAAAAGGTGATAAATGACTGTACTGAACTGTGTTTTGTATGGTAATGCCTCGTAACCCTAATCTGGTGATGGATACGGGTTAGGGGCATTAGAGAACTCATGAATCTAGATGGACACTCAATGACACTGACTGAGTGGTTTAGGCCTTAGTGGTTAGTAGCAAGAAGATGTGCTACCCTGAAGGGTAAGATAAAATTATTATGGTTGATTAGCAAGAGAGTAATTGTTGGGAAATGTGTCCATATTGTAGTAAACATGTAATTTTTTTCTATGTATTTGAACGATGAATAAATAAATTTCACATTTCTTGTTATGTCTTTTGTATTTGTCTTTCATATTTTTCATGCATAGCAAAATTGTGACAAGAAAATATTAGCTCATTGATTGTCTAAGTTCAAACTGATGATAAGTGGCACTGTAAGAACATTTCCATTGTGAAAAAGACAAATTACTTTAGTAGATAATCTAAATAAGTCTGTAATCCCATAAAAACATCAAAGTGAGCATTTGATACAAATACTGAGAACGATTACTATGTCGTCTACAATTCCAATTGAGGAGATGGCTAGTCTTGGCTATCGGAGTAGTTGACTACACGGGTAGAGACATAGATGTTTCATTGACAGAATGATACATTGGACTAGTCCAAAGATGAATTAATTCTAAATTTGTTTGTGAATTAATTCACTTCTAAGATTCATGGTGTGATTTTACCTAAATCTTGAGTTTGTCACTGTCCATGCGTATGTAACTCATGTGCTTTGATATAAGTGGAGGATTCTGCTCTAAAGATGATCGAGTCGATAGCCTATATATTGGGTACATGAATTGTGTATGTTATGATTTTACTAGAAATAGTGGAATTCATAGCTCAATTAAAGAGTTAAGTATATCCTCTCATTGGCATTGTGTGAATTAATAAATATGGAATGTGGCCACAGGTTGCTTGTTCTCGAACGAGCAATTTATCATAGTCATTTCTTGACTAAGAAGACACAATGATGACAATGGGATAAAATAATATTGTATTGAGTGAATAGATTTAACTTAAAGGAATCAAAGATATCATATGAGTGTAACACACACATCACAAGGTCATTGGACAAAGCAATTAATGATTTGCTTTCATAAAGAGTATATAATGAGTTTTCAATAATGGTACTTCTTGTGGCCTGACTCCATGATTAAGTAATTACGAATTATCAAAATGATGCTTTGGACATAATTGCAATTACCAGACCCTAATTGTTATGTCCGATTGGTTCCTCTGCTAGCTCAACAAAAGCTCAATCGGACTGTTTTTGAATTAGAAGAAAATTCTACGACCTTGGAAACAATTTAATTGAGTCAATTTATTCAATGTGGAATTAAATTAGGCGATCGCAAGAATTTTTCGACTAGAGAATTTGATTAAAGAAATTTTTTGAAAACTTAATTTGGAAAATCAAAGTGATTTTTGGGAAAATTAATTTTGATCAGGTAAAATTAAATTAATCAAATTAATTAAAATAATATAATATTTTTGGAAATTAATTTTCAAGTCAGACAATTGACCCAATGGGTAATTGAACTTGAAAATTGGACCTAAGATTGTAAATTGGGCAAAGGAGCCCAAAACTGAGACCAAGACCAAAAAACTGGTCAAACAGGGCCTTGTATGTGAAACCAGGCCGACTATCCAACCGGTGGCTGGATTGGACCAGTCGGACTATCACTGGCCCGGACTGAACCGATAAAAATCAAACAGCTTGGGGTGTCGGGGACTTCAACGATGGCATTTCGGTGACCGACAAATGGTAGGCAGTGGTGGGTCTTCGCTGGTTGAGCAATTAAAGAATTTCACTCCTACTAGGACTCTACTGGAGAATTTGATTACATATTAATTATTCCAAAAATAATACTATTTTAATTGATTTAATATTAAATTAAATTTGATGTTTATCTTGTAGATAAATATTCTATTAATTTAATAATATTTAATATTAAATTTAATCTAACATTTATCAAGTGCATATTTATTAAGATAAATATTATATTAAATTTAATATTAAAGTGATTAAGTTTAAGCATAGTTGAAACCTCTAAACTCTCCCTATATAAAGAGAGTTGTGGGCCATTATTTGCACACACTTGAATTCAAGAGAAAGTTGTATTGAGAAAATTCTCTAAAGAAATTATTTCAGAAAATTTCTAGAGATATTTTTCTTATTTACAACTTGGCCCAAAAATTCAGAGAAGTTATGAAATTACTCCACTGGTAATTTTTGTTAAAAATTTTCTGATTCGAAGTGAGCCCACACTCGGCAAACATGAGCTTGAGGATAGCGGAGAAGACTACTCAGTCGAAGTGTTCATCCTAGTCGAATAAAAAATATACAATTTTGATTAAGTGTTTTGATGTTTTTTTTAAAACTCTGGTTGTTCCCTAAATTTATTTTCCACTGCATTTTCCAAACTCAATTTTTCAACAGTAATTTGGTTGTTATTTAAGTTAAGTAGGATTTAATCCTCCAAGGTGGCGTGAGAACTTGCTAGTCATACTAATGGAGGAAAAGGCAAACTAGTCGTACAAGGTTAAGACAAGGACCTTTAAGTGAGAAAACAGAAAGGTTGCCTTAATAAGGCATGTTGTTTGGAAACGAAAACCACGATAGGAATAAAGTGAAGAAAGACTAAAAGTAAAAGAAGGGGTAGGATCCACAAAGATGGCAGGACCATTAGTGAAACTGTCAAGGCTAATTGAAGGATGGTAGAATGACCGAAAGGAAATCGTTCAACAATTTACTTGTCAATGGATAGGGGCAGGAATAGGAACAAGTCCATTATAATGACTTGAAATAAAATTCTCAACGAATAGGGAGTTGGTGTATTGTTATTGCTTATTTTTAAGTATTTACTTATTAAATCACTGGAAAGGTGTGGTATGCATGTGAATAAGCAAACTCACTAAGCTCATCTGAACTTACAAATGATTGACTTGTGGTTGCAAGGTTCGC
The DNA here is from genome assembly GCA_025506655.1 of Gossypium rotundifolium. NCBI lineage: Eukaryota > Viridiplantae > Streptophyta > Magnoliopsida > Malvales > Malvaceae > Gossypium > Gossypium rotundifolium. The sequence goes on from CP106724.1 coordinate 151,376,052, forward strand.
AGAGCAAAGATGTAATAGCTCATTTTCAGTGATGTCGAAAAAAGTGGTTTTGGGACCACAACTTTGACAAGTAAATTATTATTTTATTATTTATTTAATATTTACAATATTAATTAAGGTTGTATTAAGGGTAAAATAGTAAATTAGTAATTAAAGTTAACATAAACTAAAAAAAAGGTGTCATCTTCCTCATTTCTTCTTGGTTTCAATTGAAAATCGAAGGAAAGGGTAGCCATTTTAGGGTTTTAAGGTTCAACCAACTTAGATGCTTCCATGGTAAGTGATTTCAGTCCCGTTTTTAATATTTTTTTATGTTTAAGTTCGATTGAACTGTAATCGTTTTAGTGTTATCTAAATTGAATGTTGATTATGTTTTAATATAAATGTATCATTATATAAATGTATCAATGCTATGATGAATTGAAAGATAACAAGTCCCAATTGAACCATAAGAATTCTTAGGATACAAATGGCATGTCATTAGGGATTTCATGTTTCGAGTGCTGGTCTTGAATGTCCTACCGATGGCTAAGGTCCTACATTTTTTGCGGATTATCCAAAGCTCATGTGAGCAGCATTATGTAGCTTACATTCTAACCCACAGCTCGTGTGAGCATTGATGTAAAGAAAAGGTTATAGTTATATGTAAAGGCACACTTTATGTAAGCTTTCCCGAGTATCCGATGTAATTTTAGATGGTTCAACGGGTAAGAAAAGGGAAAAATGGTAAGTATGAAAATGGATTAAATCATGACTTTCTGAAAGGATTTATGAACTAAATGATGATATTACATATGGAAAGTTACATGTCATATGATTAATTTCATTTATATCATGGATAAGCATACTAACATATGAGTTAGTGATGTTGTTTAGGCCTTTACTAAGCTTATGGCATAGGTGATGAACTATGTTTAATCTTTGAATTGTTTAAATGACATGGTAAGTTTTGTTTTTTTTATACGACCTTACTAAACACTCGTTGATTTTGTAGTTTCTTTCCATTGTTTTATAGATTATCAGAAACTCAATCGGTTGGAAGCTTGTCGGAGATCTATCACACTATCCAGTAGTCAATTTTGCTGTTTTTGAGTATTTCAGCCAACGTTTATAATGGCATGTATAGGGTGATTTGTAATGCTATTTTGGTGAAAATGGTGTTTTGGCATGTATAAGCTTTTGAAAGCTATGTTGGTTTGGTATACTTTGATGCCTTACCAAACTATGACATTTTGGTTACTTTAATGTGCTTGTTAATAAGGTTTTTTGGTATGTTGATGTTGTCTTGAAAATGGTCTATTGTGACATGTTTTAGTACCTATTTGGATTAGGTTTGTATGCACGAAATGTGGCAATATTGACATGTTTAGGTGAGTAATGTTTGGATGCAATTGTGGTGCATTTGATTGGCATATTGGATAGGTGAAATAGGTTGTTTGGAATGGCTTGGTTATGTGTATTTGAATGATGTTTAGGTCCCTTGAAGCGTGCACAATTGGAATGTATATTTATGCATAGTTTGGTTATGAAATGGCTTAATTTTCGGTGAATTTTGGGTTCACATGGCCTGAGACACGAGCTGTCACACGGTCGTGTGACATATATGGTCTGGCGACACAGACGTGTTTCATTTGAGACTTCTTAGGGCTCCAAGTCAGTGCGTTACATGGCCTAACACACGCCTGAGACATGGAAGTGTGCGACAACTCAAAGAGTTACATGACCTAGCACATGGCCTGGCACATGAGCTTATAGGGTCTCTTAGTGAGTTACACAGGTGAGGACACGGGCTGGGACACAGTCGTGTGCCGTTGTTTGAAAATTACATGGTCTGGCCGTGGACCCATGTTTTCAATTTTTGCTAATTTTTATTAAACTTTCTAATTTGTTTTAAATTAGTCCTGAATTGCCTCGAAGCTATTTTTTGGGCCTCGAGGGCTTGATTTAGAGACAAAATGCATGTGATTGAAGGGATTATGATATGTTTAATTTATTTAAATATTATGATGTTAAATGTTTTCGATTGTATGGTAACCCTAATCTGGCGACGGAGATGGGTTAGGGGTGTTACAAAGGAAGTCAAGGAAGGGCTAGGCCAGATTGATATGAGTCAATGAGCTTCAAAGGAAAGTGTCATGCACATTGATTACGAGTCACCTTAGGGAAAACTCTCCAAGAGGGCGATAACATTGTAGCAATTTTAGATTCCAAGTAGTCCGTAAAGTGGACAGCAAACCTTGTTTAGAAATTTAGACTATTTTGAAGATTTTTTAATAGGTAAAACAATTGTTTTAACATAATGAAATATAGTTTAAATGGTGTAGGGACGTGTTGGAGGTTGAAAATAAGTGAAAATGACACCAAAAGAAAGGGTATTGCGATATGCAAACCTTGGAATCGTGATACTTCCAACAGTATGGAAGATTAGAGACCACCCTTCAATGGAATTGCAATATTCACCCTTCAAAGAAGACCCCAAGGTTCGAAATTGCCCAAGGTTTCACGATATCCTTTTTTGAGTATAGCGAAACCAAAATCCTGAGGGGGACAAAATTGGACAAAGACTTTGTCCATCTGATCCACCAATCACCTAAGGCCCGTGTAGAGGCCATTTTGGGAATGCAAATTCATCAAAATTCACCTTAAAATAGACAAATTTGGTTGAGGAGGAGAGAGTCATACATTAGCTTAGCTTTAGCCTTAGTTTTCTCTATGTTTTCTCTTAGTTTTTCTACACTTTTTCTAGGGTTTATATTCTCTTCTCCTTTCTTAGTTTTAGAGTTTATTTTTTCTTTATTTACTTCTTGTTCTTGATGTTCTTTGTGTTAGTTAAGTTAGTTATCACCGTAGCTTTGGTTTATTTATACTTCTAGTCCCTGTACCTTGGTTGTCAAACATTTCAAGCTTTAGTTTAATGTATTTTAGTTTCTTTTACTTTCAATCAGCTAAAGTTTGTTCCTTTTATGTTTAATGTTGTATATTTTCTTGTTGAGTGCCTTTAGTTTCAAGTTCTTTAAGTTTTCTTGCATAAAAATCCAAACATTTATATTTTTCTTAATATTTACTTTAATGGCTTCTTTGCTTTTCATTTCCATGTTCATTCTCTTTATTTTCAACATGAGTAGCTAAACATAAAACGGGGTTGGTTCATAGAGATCTAGGTAAGCTGATTTTTAGACAAAGGATTAAATCATATTAAATTGGACTAAATCAAATAGACCTAAAAGCTTAGGAAGCGATGCCCCTAAGGAAATATCCAAGCAAGTGAGACTGAGAGGTAATCTTGTTGCACCCCATTCATTTGTCTCAGATTAAATGGTGAGATCGAGAGATAAATTGAATTAATTCGTCTAAGTCGGTAAAATTGAGATTGAAAGATAAAATGGAGCCACTTCATTATTTAAGCTATTTAAGTCCTTTGTTCGAGGACTGACTAACCACATCGAAATCAACCAACCACCGTTAGTCATTTATTGGTTAATTTCTTAGTTTTGTACTATTTGCAATTAGTCCCTAGATTAGGATATTTATTTTTTTTGCAAAATTTTATTATTATGATTTGCCATACTATAAAATCGTTTCAGTATCCACTTAAACTCTATAGTGTATGCTATTTATTACTAAATCATCATCTCTTTTGGGTTCAATCCTTGGAATTCTCTGGTGTTCCATTGTAACACTATAACTATTACAACTAACCTGTACACTTGTAGTAAAATCGCGCTTTAAAATTGTTTTATAAAATATTGTTTTATGCACACGTGCTAACGCGGTCAAAGTTGTTGGCACCATTGCCTAAGAATTGATGTAAGATTGAGTAAATTTTAGTGTACATGTTACATAGAGATAACTAGCAAAAGTAGGATTTATATATATGACTTTGTTTTTATTTTTTTTATTTCATTTGTAATTTTTAGTTAATTTTCTTCACTCTTTTGTGCTTGTAGGAGGCGTTGTATGAATCAAATCGGTAGTAGTGTCCTACCATTTGAGCCGAAACCAAAACGTGTCATCACACACACTAGGAGGGTGCAACATCCTAGAGACATCCCACCTCCAAAAAGAGATAATCCTATCGAAGATCCACGAGTAGAGATTCAGCAACCACCACACCCACCCATGGAGCAACTAACTTTACGCAACTACGCAACACCAAACTTTGATGTTGCTCGAGGTGGCAATAATTACCCAATGATTAATGCTAATAACTTTGAAATCAAACCAAAAATGATCCAAATGATACAAGCGAACCTTCAATTTCAAGAGTCAATGAATGAAGATCCAAACCAACATCTAAAAAGATTTCTAACCATTTGTGATACCTTTAAATATAATGGGTTATCCGATGACGTTATTCGTCTTTGGTTATTCCCTTTCTCTATTACTGATGATGCTTTAATATGGTTAGATTCATAGCTGGTCGATTCCATCAACACTTGGGATGAGCTAACGAGCAAATTCTTAGCAAAATACTTTCCTTTGAGGAAGACAATGAAGCTTCGTATAGATATTAAATTTTTTTTGCAATTAGAAGGGGAGTCACTATACATGGGAGCGCTTTAAGCTCATGCTACTCAAATGTCAATATTCATGGCTTGCAAGATTGGCTGCAACTTCAAGTTTTCTATAATGAGCTTGACGGAAACTTGTGCTCTAGTCTTGACGGAGAATCTATGGGTGTAACACCCCTAACCCGTATCCATCGCTGGAATAGGGTTACGAAGCATTATCAGACTTATCAATTAAACAATCATACCATTCTCATATTCATGCAAACATCACTCAAATACAATCATATAGTCCCTATTATGAGCCCTCAAGGCCTAAAACAAGCATTAGAAATGATTCAAGACTAAACCGAGAACTCAGGGAAATTTTGGGAAAACATAGAAAATTTTCAAAAATACAGGGGACACATACCCATGTGGCCCGACCGTGTGTCTCACAGGGCCAAAGACACGCCTGTGTCACAGGCCGTGTGGACATTTGAAATGGGATCACATGGCTGTGTCTCAGCCCGTGTCTTACCCCTTGTAACTCACTTACTTGGGTCACACGGCCACCCACACGCCCATGTGACTAGCCCATGTAGCCTTCGAAATGGCCTTACACGCCCGTGCGCTAGGCTGTGTGCTAGGCCGTGTGAAAACTGGAGGGTAAACTGACTTATGCCACACGGCCAAGTCATACGCCTGTGTGTCGGGCCGTGTGAAGCTACTGACTTGGTTTCTAAATAAGTACCAGGGGACACACGGTCGTGTTATCTAACCGTGTGTCATACATGGCTAAGACACACGCCCTTGTCTCTGCCCGTGTGGACAAAAATAGGTTATTTTTCGAGCCATCTTTCTCACCCAAACTTGCATTCACCTACACATTCCAAATAGCATATAACCATATCATCAATAGGCATTCAAACCAATCTAAACCAAGCCAAAATCATGCTATTCCAATACCAACAACCATAAAGCTCATAACATCATAATTTTCCAATTCAAAACTTACCAATATCACATCTAAAAAGCACCTATGTAACACCCTGAATTTGGGCCTAGTAGAATTGGGCCTATTGGGCCTTGGGCATGGAAGCGTTTAAAATTTTTTGAGAACTAGAGAACGGCACTAATGCAAGTAAGACCTATTAGGTGAGTGATTTGAAGGTTAGGGGACTTCCATGAAGTCTTGGGTTCAAACTTGGGCTTTAGGAAAAATTTTGGTTTAGGTGAATAAAACCCTAGATGTAAGTGAATAGGCTTTAAGAGTATTGTTGGGGAAAACATGACACAAGGAAGCATGTGGTCTAGTGGTTGTGGTGTCATTAAGGTTGCAAGGGCGCATGGGTTCAAGTCTTGGCGCTTGCAATTCATTTTGATTTCCTTTTAAATGAACTTAGACTATGGCCCATAGGCTTATATTTAGTTGTGCTTGTTTTGTTACGCAAGGAGCGAGTTTGTAAGGTGGCTAGCGGCGTGGATTAAGTTACAGGAGAGCCTGAGTTCGAAACCCCTTGCATGCAAAAGGTGACTATTTTGCTAATTTGGGACGATTTTAGAGATTGATGGAAGGATCCCACATAGTGAAGCTAGCATGAGAGTAGGCAAGAAGCTGGCTTTAAATAGAGCGATCCATGAGGAGAGTAAGCATACCTTGGTTGGCGTTTGGGCATAGGAGTGTTCGGAGCACAGATTAGCTTCAGATTCCTATCAGGTGTGTATTTCGCACTACTCTAGCTGTAGAGTGGCAAATGCCGAAATACTGGTCACATGGCGATGGTAGCCACATGAGCGTGCGAGCGCACGTGTAGGAGCTTCGACGCGATAGTTGAAGCCCCAATGAGTGTTCTTGTAGGTTTAGGTTGTTTGGGCCATGATGGGCCGAAAGGGGCCATGTGGGGCTAATAGGCCCGTAGGCCCAATCGAATAAGTTGTATGATTGTGTAGTAAATATTGGACGGGACTACATGAATCTCATATCTGTGGCTAGATTTGGGCTAAATGGGTCACACGAGCGTGTGGGCCCACTTGGATCAAGAATGGGTCATAGGCCCATTCGCATCATTATCTCTGTTTAGAATACTTGAGTAGCTCAAGCGACTATAGACCTTTTGAGGGGTTGACAAAATTACTGAAATACCCTTGGTTTACAAAATTATCCAAATACCCTTGGTTTACAAAATTACCAAAATACCCCCAATTTATGAAATTACCAAAATACCCCTATTTTTTAAATTACTGAAATACCCCTAGTTTGTAAAATTACTAAAATACCCCTAGTTTATGAATTTATTGAAATACCTCCAGTTTCTGAAATTACTAAAATACCCCAGTTTTGTAAAATTACTAAAATACCCCTATTTTGTAAAATTACCAAAATACCCTTAGTTTGGAAAATTACCATAATACCCTTGATTTATGAAATTACCAAAATAACCTTAATTTGTAAAATTACCAAAATACCTCCGATTTGGAAATTTATGAAAATACCCCTATAGGGTAGAATTACGATAATACCCCTGTAGGGTAGAATTACGAAAATACCCATGATTGTGAAATAACTAAAATACCCCTATGTGATGAGTATGAGGTTTATGGATGTTACTCATGTGCACGCTGCATTCATATGATATTCTGTTTAGGATGCATATGGGTGGAAATTATGGTACGAGGAAGAATTTGAGGATCGCATAGTTGCTTGACGACCATGGATCCACTGGTGGCTTTAAGCCCATTATATGATTAGTAGCTTTGCTGCAACGTTGAGTAGTGCTGCTGTTGGTACTACCTTTGGAGTGTAGCGGATGGGTGGGTCGATTTAGAAATCCCCACAAGAGTGTAGGGTTGGAAGGGAAATGGAGTGTAGCGGATGGACTTTTGGGGAGGGTTTTGCATAACTTTTTTTTCATGTGATATGATATGATATGATATGATATGAGGTCGTTGTGGGCTAAGGCCCAAGACCATCGATTTTGATAGGGCTTAGGCCCAATGTGATAATTGCATATTGAATTGTTTGCCAAGGGTCGTACACACTGAGTTTCAAAACTCACAACCTTTTTATTAAATGTTTCAGGTGATTCTTAGTAAACGGCTTGACGTGAGAGAGGACTCGGAGATGGCCAGACTACAAGATACTTAGAAGTTTTACTTAATTGTTCAAAAGACATGATTTTAATTGCTTTATTTTCGAAGGATGTAATAAGGCCTTATACTCCGTTTTGACTTTAGATTTTGTGGTTTGTTATCATTGTTCAACTATTGCGTAATTATTAAACTTAAATAAATTTCTTAAGTTTAAACATGATTTTTGAGATAACTTTAACTTATGGGCTTTTACTTAAAAACATGGGCTTTTATCATTATTTAACAAGTTTCAAGGATTTTGGGCTTTTAAGCCTTAAATTTTAACTTAGTAAAATCGATTTGGAATTATCCTTGATGTGACATCACCAGATTCGGTCATAACGTCTGGGCCGAGTTTAGGGGTGTTACATTTAGTGGTATCAGAGCCAGGTTACAAAGCTTGGGCTGTGATATGGGCCTTAGATTTTGGGTTTTTTAAAACAAGTAGATTAAAAATTTTTGCAGGATCTTGTAATGTGGTTCATCGAGCCTTTGACGTCGAGCCAAGTAAGTTTTCTGTTATTTTACTTGTTTAAATGACTAAACTATATTTAGATATTGGGATACTTTAAACAATAGGTTTTTAGAGACTAAAGCCCGTAGTAAACTTAAGCCTATAGTGGATTTACGATCGCGAAACAACTTCTAAATTGTTACTTACATAAGACATGTGTTTTAAACAGTGGAACTATGAACTAAATTCATAAAAATTCCTAATTCAGATAATACGAGAATCAGCAATGAGCACTAGAAGAAGTGCAAGGGGTCGCGGCAGAGGCATGGAAGTGTTAGGGTTGATGTGCTAACTCAGCTAGTTAGGGAGGTACTGGAGGAGGTTAAACAAATTGGTGAAACACTTCGGGTTAGGTGCGTGGACTGTAAGAAAAAAAGAAATCGTAGTTCTCTAGGGCTGCAGTCTTGTTCTATGAAGCATGTTAAGGTACTTCCAAATGTTTTGGCTTGCGAATATTGCAGAAGGCGTCATTCGGGTGAATGTTGGAGGAAGTCAAGAGCGTGTTTTAGATGCGGGTCTGAGGAGCATCAGGCTCGGGATTGTTCAATCACCATTAAGTTGGGTATGTTTTGTGTGGATGCGATATTTTAGGTATAGAAACTGTATGCGTGCAATGTTTATATGCTCCAGTGGGTAGGTGTACAGGGATCAATTAGAGTTAAAGTGTGTTAGTGTTATCAAAATCAAAGTACACAGTGGAAACATAGTGGTGTGACTTGAGCGGTGTAATTAATAGTTAGTTGGAAATTTCGAGGACGAAATTTTTTTAAGGGGGTAGAATTGTAGCGCCCCAAATTTGGGCCTAGAAGTATTGGGCCTATTGGACTTTGGCTTTGGGTCTCAGAAAAATTTTAAGTGAGCAAGGAAATGACAAATTGCATGTTTGCTTTAATGGTTAAGGAATTTGAAGTGTCTAGGGGTGTTGGAGATGTTTTGGGATCAAGTAAGGGTATAAGAAATTTTTTGTTTTAGCCCTAAGGAACAGTGACTTTAGTTAGTAGGCCTTTTAAATAAATGCAGAAGTAAAATGACACAAGAGAAGCTTGTGGTATAGTGGCAAAGTAACGTCACTTAGGGAGTAGGGAGGTGGCGTCATTAGCAGGTGAAGGGGTCCAAGGTTTGAGGCTTGAGAGTGGTAAATTAGAGGTTTTATTTTTGCCTTCTAGATGGTTAGTAGTGGCATTGGAGTGGACTCTGAAAGGGAGTGTTCAAGAGAGAAAATTAAAGTAAAGATAAGAGAGAAAAGATAGGGAATTGAGGTGTGGATATGTTGGTGCCGAATAAGACTCTAGGGGGAAGGGAGTTTTGGCTTTTGGCTATAAAAGGGGATGCCAAATTTGTTTGAAAAGTTCCATTACTTTTATTTTCTCACCCTCAGCCGAATTCTTCCATTTACTAAAAAAAAGAAACCATCATTCCCTTACCGAAATTTTGTTTTTCCCTCTAGTCGAATCCTTTTTTGCCAAATTCTCACATAGCCAAACTTTTCTATTGTCGAATTACCATCATCTTCTCTTACCGGAATCCCTATTAGTGCTGAATCTTTGTAGTTGTTCCTCCATCGCAAATCGATTATTATATACTATCAGTCAAGGTTAAAAGCTGAATTTAGGCTACAGGATCGAAAGTGGATTTGGTAAGTATTCGGTTAACCTCTCTTGTACGTTTTGCTAAAAATCGAAAGGCTATCTAACTGTCCTGTCGTTAACTCTGTGGTAACAAGGATAAGGTTCAAAGATCGCAAGCGTGGTAGGATCGTTAGCAAGGGTAAGTGTACTCAACTCGATTGTGGGTTAAGAAAATGGACGAATGTGTGTATCTTTAGGGGTGACTTGTATGGATTATGAGTCATTCGAATTTTGATAATGTATGCGTGGGTGCAGATCTAGGGGATAGTCCTGATTAGTAGCTAAGGAAGGGCTATTAGAACCTAGTGGCATACGGTAAGGTTACGGTAAGGTTTCAGCTTTTGGTAGATATGTTGATTAAGTATGAGTGATTGATTGAAGGTTGGTTGGTTGTAGGTTCAAGATCAAGGATAGTATAGCACGTCGCATTGACGAGGTGTGTACAAACACTATACACACACGACATCGGCAGTACTGAAAAGCCGAAAGTGGCTAAATGGGCCTGGTGGGCCCTAAGGCTAGGTTTTGTGAAATTGTTTGATTTGGTTATATGAATTGAGTTAGTCATGCATGTTACTTGATCTGGAATTGTTTTGGGCCTAATAGGTCATAAGAATGAGATTTGTGCCTAATGGGCCGTAAGGATGTGATTTGGGCATAAGGGGCTTGATGGGCTTTATGGGGACGTAGAAAAGTATGCTAGGGTTTAATGGACTTTAGGTCTAGTTCTGAACAACTCTTAAACCGCATAAGACATACTCTAATAATTAAACATGTCTGTGAACAAGTCGCTGGGTTAGAGTGTGGCAACAAAAATATGCATGTCTAAGATTGGATCTAGGGAGAGCTTGGTACTTAAGCGGTCCTAGTGGCCCACATCCTCTTCTCTAGAATCCTACCTAGTGCATAGTGTCTGTTCGCTTTAGCCGCAAGGATTTGTTAATGGGCCAAAGTCTATAACTAAAACTCGAGAGGGACCAAGTACCCCTAATTTAGAAATTTCCAAAATATCCTTAAATTTGTAAAATTACTAAAATACCCCTATTTTGTAAAATTACTAAAATACCCCTATTTTGTAAAATTACCAAAATACCCTTAGTTTGGAAAATTACCAAAATACCCTTAGTTTGGAAAATTACCATAATACCCTCGATTTACAAAATTACCAAAATACCCCTAATTTGTAGAATTACCAAAAATACCCCCGATTTGGAAATTTATGAAAATACCCCTATAGGGTAGAATTACGATAATAGAATTACAAAAATACCCATAATTGTGAAATGACTAAAATACCCCTATGTGATAAGTTTGAGGTTTATGGATGTTACTCATGTGCACACTGCATTTATATGATATTCTGTTTAGGATGCATATGGGTGGGAATTAAGCTACGTAGGAAGAATTTAAGGATCGTACAGTCGCTTGACGACCGTGGATCCACTGGTGGCTTTAAACCCATTATATGATTAGCAGCTTTGCTGCAACGTTGAGTAGTGCCTTGTTGGTGCCACCTTTAGAGTGTAGCGGATGGGTGGGTCAATTTAGAAATCCCCACAAGAGTGTAGGGTTGGAAGGAAATGGAGTGTAGCGGATGGACTTTTGGGGAGGGTTTTGCATAACTTTGTTTTCATGTGATATGATATGATATGATATGAGGTCGTTGTGGGCTAAGGCCCAAGACCACCGATTTTGATAGGGCTTAGGCCCAATGTGATAATTTCATATTGAATTGTTTGCCAAGGGTCGCACACACTGAGTTTCGAAACTCACACCCTTTTTATTAAATGTTTCAGGTGATCCTTAATAAACAGCTCGACGTGGGAGAGGACTTGGAGATGGCCACACTACAAGATACTTAGAAGTTTTACATAATTGTTCAAAAGACATGATTTTAATTGTTTATTTTAGAAGGATGTAATAAGGCCTTATACTCCGTTTTGAGTTTAGATTTTGTGTTTTGTTATCATTGTTCAACTATTTACGTAATTATTAAACTTAAATAAATTCTCAAGTTTAAACATGATTTTCGAGATAACTTTAACTTATGGGCTTTTACTTAAAAACATGGGCTTTTATCATTATTTAACAAGTTTTGTAACACCCCAAACCCGGCCCACAAGCCCTGACCGGATCTGGTATGTCACTAGGGAAAAACAGTTTCAAATAATTTTTACTTTAGAGATAAAACATTAAAATATACTAACTTTTAAAATTCCATGTCTATTTGATATTGTATGAAAACTTTGATGTTATTATAATGTCCAAAATTGAACCTTAGTGAATATATGTAAAACCCATTTGAATAAATAAGTTGATAAAATTTAATTCATCTTCACAAAGCATTCAATTTAACCAAGCCGAAAATATAAATACTTATAAAACAATTCCAAAAAAATAAATAAAAGGCCCTTATTACAACCCATAATTAAACATGATACTTAATATAAAAAAAACACTTAAAACAATTTAACATCTTCTTCTGCATGGGCCACCTTGTGTCCTCTCCGATCTCGGTCCAACTTTAAGAGTCACCTGAAATGTTAAGAAAATAACTGGGTGAGTCCACAGACTCAGTGCATAACCATAACACATATTTCCACACGTATGGGCTTGGCCCATATCCATACAACCTCGAACCATTCATGCAATCATGCATCACACCCAACCTAGGTCCATCCATACGCCAACCTTAGCAGACTCCTGCTCAAGGTCGTGGCTAATCCACCGATCACAATCGAGTGATCCCACATCTTACCTCGGCGGACTGCTGCACAAGGCCGTGGCGAGCCACCGATCAACCAAAGTGATCCCAACAACATACTCATCACGGTGATGCACATAGCCATCAACCGCCGAGATGGGCATCGAGCCACACCTCCTTGAGGTAGCACATAGCTCACCCTCAAGCGCTAATGTAGCTGAGCTAACATTAGACCACGTACATCAACATATACACTCCTTCCTTCATCGATCCAATCCACCTCCCATGTATGTATGTAAAAAATGTAACAGGTCAGATCATAACATAAGAGTAGGCACCATATGTTAATTACCATATCATGTGTATATATCATAAATAACTTAATGTCAAAGACTTACTCACGATATCCAATAACCCAAAAATAAGCATTCACCACTTAAGCCATTATAATCAGCTACCACACATCATGCATATGTATAAACGTTAGCAAGCAATTAACCGAAGAAATAGTGCGATGATTACGCACCTTATCACTTGAAGTTCTAGACCCTCGATCTCAATGCTATCGCTAAACGAAGCTACGGTGATTTGCCTAAACTGCTGCTCTGACACTGGCCCACACCCCGGTGGCCAATCTCGAACCGCCGAGACAGCTCTTTTCTTGAACTTCGGGATAGGGACTTCCCCTTTCCCTACTTGACTGGTGTTGGCCTCCATCAAAACGCTTAATCAGAACAACGGTTAATCCCTCAAGTCATAAATCTAGACATCGAAACTTACTAATATTCTTACCAAACAAACTCGAATCCCGCTTGCTCCTTCAAATCTGTCGAAATCCTACAACAAACCACATTAAAATCGGTCACCACCCACACAACATGGCCTTAGGCCGAATATTACCTAACACTTACCTTAGATGATCACACCCAAGAGACTTCCTCAATGCTCCTCCCCGCTAGCTATACACAAAAGAAATGTAAGATTATTGTCTACACACCTTTAGCCATCCAATAACCCAATACCACCCTCCTTGTTTCGGCACCTAACAGGAAAAACAAACCAACTACTAAAGTGGAGAGTACTTACCACCAAACGCTCCAAAAGACTAAGGGAGAGAGTACTTAACGGCCTCAAGAATCGGCTTTGGCAAGATAACAAGAGAAGACAAAAGTTTCGGCTAAGTGTACTTTCGGCTTTGGTGAAAATAGGAAAGAAAAGAAATGTTGATGGCTTAAAGGGGTTCGGCTATTGCTAGGAAAAGAAAAGAAAAGCAAAGTGATTAAAAAGAGAGAATGGATTTGGCCAAGAGGACAAGTAGAGAAAGAAATGTGTTTTTGGTGTAGATAGTGTTTGAGAGAGTGAAGGCTTAGGAAGTAAAAGCTAAAATTTGGCAAAAGGAAGCTCACCACCCCTTATATAGAATTCGGCCACTCCCCCCAAATCTTCATGGCCGAAAATGACCCCATGAAAACCCCCCAAGCCGTCCAACTCTTTTACCTCTCACCTACTCCCTTGATTTCCTCCTAAATTCACTCTACACCCACCTTTCAAACCATTTCAAACAAAAGCCAACCCATCTCTTCTCCTAGCCACACATTTAAACTAATTTGAACAAGTCAAAATCCCCCTTTTATGGTGCCAAAACCGAAACCAACTCCTTCCCCCTCTCGACACAAAAACAAAAGCAAAAAGTCGCTTTGCAAATCGAACACTGCTCCTTGCACCATGAGGCGTCACTTCTCCATGCCTTATGTGGCGCCTCCTTGCCACTCTTCCAAAGCAGTTCTTGCGTCAAAACCTCCCAAAGAATTTTCTTAAGGCCTCCAAAGTCAAGCTCCCCTTCTTTAACCCTGAAAACCAAAAATTCCCCAAGGCATTCCACCACTCTTTTAGAGTTCTTAAGACCCCTAAAACTCACCCAACCACACACTGAAGTATGCCAACACCTGAGTTATGCACTAAATGCATAACCCTAAAACCCGGGTGTTACAATTCTACCCTCCTTAAAAATAATTTCGTCCTCAAAATTACTTAGCTGCCTAACCGTCGTACATCTTAATTCACTACACTACGCTATAGTCACAAGACTCGATATCAAGAAACTACCATAATCTCTAGGCACAGTATCCAAGTCCACACTCAAGGTTCTAGATACTTTGCTAGCAATAAAAATAAACAACCACCGTAGCAAACAAAACCACAAAGAATATTCCAGACATAGGAAACTTACCCGCTGGCATATCTGTTACGTCACTATCCTACTTCCGACGAACCGCATATACCAAACCTGGCTGCCTTGCCTTAGTGCTACTATTTCTGTGGTCTACTGCTCCCCGACCTCGACCGGAACCATTCCCTCCATGGTTCAGACCACGACCTCTTGTCGCCTGCTGACCACCTCTGTCGGGCTGCACATAACTTACCGCCCGAGTCCTATTTGGGTCATGGGGACAATCTTTAACCAGATGAGACTTGGACTTGCATCTGAAGCATTCTCGATCCCGATTCCAGCACTCGACAATATGATATCTTTCATACCGAGTACATGGACAATCCAGATTCCCAGCAATTGGCTTAGAAATACGAGTAGAAGTCTCGACCTTCGATCTTTTCTGAAATCTCTCAAACGATTCTGACGATCTCAAACTCCTCTTATCTCGGCTCCTTTCTCTATCTCTATTCTGCCTCTCAGTCCTCTTGACCTCCTCAGCTATCCGAGCTTTCTCCACTAAAATGGCAAAATCTCTTTCCCGCTGCGGAGCAATCAGAACCCGCAGCTCATCCCGCAGCCCATCTTCGAATCTGACACATCTCTCATAATTCGTAGCCACGATGCCCCGAGCATACCGACTCAAGCGCAAAAACTCTGCTTCGTACTCTGCTATCGACTTGCTACCTTGCACCAAATTGAGGAATGCCTTCCTCTGAGCATCCACATAGCTCGCTCCGACATACTTCCCTTCAAACTTGATCTTAAAGTAGCCTCAGTCCACTCGATCCGCAGGGTACTTTCCTTAATAGTGAGCCACCACTGGTAGGCTTCATCCCGTAGCAACGAAACAGCACCTTTAAGCTTCTCCTCTGCGGTTAAATCCAAGTCGTCCATAATCCTTTCAAGCGCCTCAAGCCGATGATACGCCACGTTGAGCTACCCTGACACTCCTCTCGAAAACTTCACTCCGCTCGACCTAAGTCTTTCACCATCGACTTCGAGTCCCATTGCCCACATTAGCTCCTCGCCACCCTCTCGAGCACCCGCAGACATAGCTTGGGATATCGTGCATCGTCTCTTCTGTCGATCCCGATGTTCCACCTCAACAATGGTGGTGGCGGCATCGCGCCTCGACCCATGGCGAGACCCTACGGTTCGACACTTGCCATCCCGCCTCTACCACGGCCACGCGGCGGGCGTCCACGACCTCTTCAACTCATATCTGGCGTCATGACTTAATCATTTAGAAAGTTTTATGCATTAGAAAATTTTTTGTTCCACTTTGTTTATCCACGAGCAAATTTTATGAATAACAGTTTCCAGAAGTAGTTCTTTCGATCAATCAAAGTTTCATCTAAAGTTCTTTATTCTAATACAAACATTCACATCCTTCACTAAAGACACATACATTCATCCATGTCACTTTCTTGAGCCTTCCCAACCCAGGGGTAATTTCGTCTTTTTCCTATAGGGGTATATCGGTAATAACTCATAGTTTCCAAAAGATATTTTAGAATTTACAAAATCTCGGGGGTCATCTTGAAAATTTTATTTTTCATACAAAATGTGTTGCAAAAATTTCAGAAGGCAGGGTTATTTTAGTAATTTTGGAAATCATGGGCAATTTCGTAAATTCTCAAAATCGGAGTATCACAATGTTTCACAAAATAGGATTTTCTGATATTTGGTAAAATAGGAATATTTCAATAAAAGTCGAGAGAAATCTAAAAATTTAGAAACCAAGGGCATTTTGGTAATTTTATCAACCAGGGGTGTTTTCGTAAATTCTCACAAACCAGGGTATCTTAATATTTTGAAAACTCAAGATTTTGGTATTTTGCAAAGTAAAATCATTTTATCAAAAGTTGAGGGTAATACGGTAATTTTACAATACAGGGGCATTTTTGTAATTTTGCCACTAGAGGCATTTTGGTAATTTTGTAAATCGAGAAAACATCTTCCAAAATCAGATTTAAGGTTTACAAACCAAAGGGTAAATTTGAAAAAATTCAAAACCAATGATCTTTGAAACAGTAAGGCTAAATCCCTTTCGGGTTTTAGTAATTGGTTTAGCCCATGAACAAGTCCTCTTGGTTAAGGTGAACCGTAGCTACGCACCAGGTAGGATTCAAGTAAAGAGGAGATGAGTCGCTAGGACTGCTTAAATACCAAGCTCTTACTGAATACCAATCCTCGACATGCGTCACGATGGTTGCCACACCTTAACTCGACGACTTACTTCACGGTTTGTTTAATAGCCTTAAGTCTTATGCATATGTGTGAGTAAACTAATCCTAGGGTCCAATGGTCATAACATTCTATTCTCGAGCCCAAATAATCCCATAACAATTCATATAAACAAATCACTTCAAAAGTTCAAGTACTTACAGTGGACTTGGTAGGAGGTACAGTGCCATGCCGAATAACTCAAATAAAGGCCATATTTTGAAAAGCCCATTTTGAAAATCGCTTTCGACCCAAAACCTCAAAGTCGAGTTTTGAACCGGGCTCTGATACCAATTTGTAACAACCCAAACCCGGCCCACAAGCCCTGACCGGATCTGGTATGTCACTAGGGAAAAGCGGTTTCAAATAATTTTTACTTTAGAGATAAAACATGAAAATATACTAACTTTTAAAATTCCATGTCTATTTGATATTGTATGAAAACGTTGATGTTATTATAATGTCCAAAATTGAACCTTATTGAATATATGTAAAACCCATTTGAATAAATAAGTTGATAAAATTTAATTCATCTTCACATATCATCCAATTTAACCAAGCCCAAAATAAAAATACTTATAAAAACAATTCCAAAAAAAATAAATAAAAAGGCCCTTATTACAACCCATAATTAAACATGATACTTAATATAAAAAAAACACTTAAAACAATTTAACATCTTCTTCTGCATGGGCCACCTTGTGTCCTCTCCGATCCCGGTCCAACTTCAAGAGTCACCTGAAATGTTAAGAAAATAACTGGGTGAGTCCACAGACTCAGTGCATAACCATAACACATATTTCCACACGTATGGGCTTGGCCCATATCCATAAAACCCTCGAACCATTTATGCAATCATGCATCACAACCCAACCTAGGTCCATCCATACACCAACCTTAGCAGACTCCCTGCTCAAGGCCGTGGCTAATCCACCGATCACAATCGAGTGATCCCACACATCTTACCTCGGCAGACCTGCTGCACAAGGCCGTGGCAGAGCCACCGATCAACCAAAGTGATCCCAACAACATACTCCGTCCACGGTGATGCACATAGCCATCAACCGCCGAGATGGGCACCGAGCCACACCTCCCTTGAGGTAACACATAGCTCACCCTCAAGCGCTAATGTAGCCCGAGCTAACATTAGACCACGTACATCAACATGTACACTCCTTCCTTCATCAATCCAATCCACCTCCCATGTATGTATGTAAAAAATGTAACAGGTCAGATCATAACATAAGAGTAGGCACCACATGTTAATTACCATATCATGTGTATATATCATAAATAACTTAATGTCAAAGACTTACTCACCTGATATCCAATTACCCAAAAATAAGCATTCACCACTTAAGCCATTATAATCGGCTACCACACATCATGCATATGTATAAACGTTAGCAAGCAATTAACCGAAGAAATAGTGCGATGATTATGCACCTTATCACCTAAAGTTCTAGACCCTCGATCTCAATGCTATCGCTAAACGAAACTACGACGATCTACCTAAACTGCTGCTCTGACGCTGGCCCACACCCCGGTGGCCAATCTCGAACCGCCGAGATAGCTCTTTTCTTGAACTTCGGGATAGGGACTTCCCCTTGCCCTACTTGACTGGTGTTGGCCTCCATCAAAACGCTTAATCAGAACAACGGTTAATCCCTCAAGTCATAAATCTAGACATCGAAACTTACTAATATTCTTACCAAACAAACTCGAATCCCGCTTGCTCCTTCAAATCATCGAAATTCTACAACAAACCACATTAAAATCGGTCACCACCACACAACATGGCCTTAGGCGAATATTACCTAACACTTACCTTAGATGATCACACCCAAGAGACTTCCTCAATGCTCCTCCCGCTAGCTATACACAAAAGAAACATAAGATTATTGTCTACACACCTTTAGCCATCCAATAACCCAATACCACCCTCCTTGTTTGACACCTAACAGAAAAACAAACCAACTACTAAAGTGGAGAGTACTTACCACCAAACACTTCAAAAGACTAAGGGAGAGAGTACTTAACGGCCTCAAGAATCGACTTTGGCAAGATAACAAGAGAAGAGCAAAGTTTTGGCTAAGTGTACTTTTGGCTTTGGTGAAAATAGGAAAGAAAAGAAATGTTGATGGCTTAAAGGGGTTCGGCTATTGCTAGGAAAAGAAAAGAAAAGCAAAGTGATTAAAAAGAGAGAATGGATTCGGCCAAGAGAACAAGTAGAGAAAGAAATGTGTTTTTGGTGTAGATAGTGTTTGAGAGAGTGAAGGCTTAGGAAGTAAAAGCTAAAATTTGGCAAAGGAAGCTCACCACCCTTATATAGAATTGACCACTCCCCAAATCTTCATGGCGAAAATGACCCCATGAAAACCCCCAAGCCGTCCAACTCTTTTACCTCTCACCTACTCCTTGATTTCCTCCTAAATTCACTCTACACCCACCTTTCAAACCATTTCAAACAAAAGCCAACCCATCTCTTCTCCTAGCCACACATTTAAACTAATTTGAACAAGTCAAAATCCCCCTTTTAAGGTGCCAAAATCGAAACCAACTCCTTCCCCCCTCTCCTGACGCAAAAACAAAAGTAAAAAGCTGCCTTTGCAGCTCGAACACTGGCCCCCCTAACACCATGAGGCGTCACTTCTCCATGCCTTATGTGGCGCCTCCTTGCCACTCTTCCAAAGCAGTTCTTGCGTCAAAACCTCCCAAAGAATTTTCTTAAGGCCTCCAAAGCCAAGCTCCCCTTCTTTAACCCTAAAACCAAAAATTCCCCAAGGCATTCCACCACCCTTTTAGAGTTCTCAAGACCCCTAAAACTCACCCAACCACACACTGAAGTATGCCAACACCTGAGTTATGCACTAAATGCATAACCCCTAAAACCCGTGTTACAAGTTTCAAGGATTTTGGGCTTTTAAGCCTTAAATTTTAACTTAGTAAAATCGATTTGGAATTGTCCTTGATGTGACATCACCAGATTCGGTCATATAACGTCTGGGCTGGGTTTAGGGGTGTTACAACCCAAATTCATATGTACTTAATTTATAAATTATAAGCCTATTTAAAAGATATATATATATATATATATCATTTTAAATATCAAAACATGCATATTAATCTATTACAAGTTTGCACATATGAATATACCATTTAGCCATATCCAAAAATTCATACAATTCATATAATTTTACAAATATAAAATCAAATATTAATACCATTTGCATGAGCAATTTGTACGTTTATTTAATACTCCACATTCATCGTTTATTTCATAACAAATCAGCAACCCAAAAATAACTTCATAACTTGTACAAGACTTAGCCATTAAATCATAAGCCATCAAATCAGCCAAAAAATAGTAACCCTAAATCATTAAAAGATAGTTCTTGCAAACTTTATCAACTAAAACATACTTGCCTAAGGGGTTCGATACTTTAATCACAAACTCAGTAGACTCAACAGGATCAACCAAAGCAATCACATTAGTGTCATAAAGGGAAAATGTACCGATGATAACAACGGGTGACGACACATCTTCTCGAGCGCCAATAGCGTAAGCTCTAGTAGGTGCTCTGGCCTCGAATCTCACAGCGGAGTCCTTATTTGTTCCTCTACTACTAGACACATTCCGTGCCTTTTTTTGTTGGTGGCCTCCCTCTAGTAACTATTTTGCTCGGTCTTGCATTCTTGAATTTATCTTTCTCATCTAATTTGGAACAATCTCGAATGAAATGATCTTGCGAGCCACATCTAAAAAAGGCTCGATCATTCATTCTACATTCACCAGGATGTCGTCTTCCACATCGTTGACATTCAGGTCTATTGTTTCTCACACTGCCAACACTCAATACTAATGTAGCTTGAACTTTAGGACTTGGGTATTGTTTTCCACGATCTCTGTTTGAATATCCCACTGAAGCACTTGAGCGACTATACAAATCTTGTGATTTATTTGATGAAGATTGATATGGTTTATTCATCGATCTTTTTCTTGAATCTCTAGCCTTCGAAATCTGCCTTTCTCTTTTATTTGCCAAGTCTTTCGGCTTTACAAGCTCTGTCAACCAACACAACAAATTTTTTAATTCAAGAATCCCGACTAACAGTCTGATGTCTTCATTTAACCCATCTTCAAACCTTTTACACATTATGGCCTCAGTTGAAACACATTCCTAATCATATTTACTGAGTCTCAGAAACTCTCACTCATACTCTGTCACAGACATACGGCCTTGTTTCAACTCTAGAAATTCTTTTCGCTTTTGATCAATGAACTATTGACTTATATATTTCTTTCTAAACTCATCTTGAAAGAAATCCCAGGTAACTCTTTCTCTCGGTACAATAGACACCAAAGTATTCCACCACTAATACACAGTTCCCCTCAGAAGTGATACAGCACATTTTAAACACTCTGCCAGCGATGCACAAAAGTTCATCAAACACTCGAATTGTATTTTCAAGCCAAAACTTAGCTCTCTCAGGATCATCATCAACATTAGCTCTAAACTCTGGCTCCGTGTTTTTTAATCTTATCAACTGGCGATTTATTCAATCGCAAAAGTTCCACACCTTGAGGAGCTAGGGGAACCGGTTAGGGATTAGGTGGGGGTGGAGGTTGTTGAGCAGCCAAATTTGTTGAAACAAACTCTAAAAACCACTCGTTCATCATCTGAAAAAAGGCTTCTTTAGCCTCTCCTCCCTGGCTACCCGATACAGGTCTAGACTCAGATTGCACTACCCTGTGAACGGAGGTAGGCACATTACTTTCAACATCATCAGCTACAGCTCGATTAGGATTCATTTACTATACGAAAACACATTTTAAAACTATCAGGAGTCATCACACTATCACAAGTTATATATGGCATCTATAGCTAGACTCTCACAAACGCTATGTTAGTTTGAGAATCGAGTTACGGAGCGTTATCGAACATATTATACAAATACACATACATTTCACATACATTTTAAAATTTCATATAATCATCAATCAACAACATTCATATCGTACCTAAAACGAGCCTACGAGGCCCACAACATGCATTCGGGGTGGTTCGAGACTAAATCGATACTTTGAAAACTTTTAGAACACTTAGAAAATTTTTGCATAAAACAGGGGACACAGGCCCGTGTGTCTCACACGGCTAAAGACACGCCCATGTCACAGGCCGTGTGGACATTCGGAATGGGAGCACATGGCCATGTCTCAGTCCGTGTCTGACCCCGTGTAACTCTCTGACTTGGGTCACACAGCCAGCACACACGCCTGTGTGGCTAACCCGTGTACCCTTAAAATTGCCATACACGCCCGTGTGCCAGGCCGTGTGCTATTCCGTACCAATCTTATAGGGCATACTGACTTGGTTTCTAATTCAACACTAGAGGACACACGGCCATGTACATGACTGTTTGTCTCACAAGGCTGAGACAAACGCCAGTGTCTCTGCTCGTGTGGACAAAAATAGGCTATTTACCAAGCGATTTTGCCACCAAACTTGTGCATACCTACATCAACCCAATTGGCACCAAAACATAGCATTATTTGGCATTTAAACCAATTCAAGCCTAACTCATGCATATTCTATACCATCTTTCTCAATGCACACAATTCACAAAATAGACCATACCATTTATACCAAAATCACATATACAATTCAACAAATTATACACTTCCAAATATGCATTAATATGCTCAATTTCACAAAAATATGTGTTCTCTATTTTCAACCATTTAGCATCCACCATATCTATATCCACAAGCTTCATAATATAAGCCATGCAGACCTATATATATACATGATTTAAACATACCAAATAAGCAAACTCCTATAGCAATATGCAAAACTAAACATTTAGCATTTACAAGTCATTTCAAATTACCAAAATCATTATCAACTCATAACCAAAATAATCTTAATCCTATACATGCCATATAACCTAAAACATAAACTCAAAAGTACCAAAGCGATAGTAGGATAATGTGATGAAGTCTCCATCGATCCTCGAATCTGAGCTAGCTTTGAAATCACTATAAAACATAGTAAAATAAATAATGTAAGCTTTATATCTTAGTAAGCTCGTATGAAATAAACTCAATCATTCACAAATGCACAACTCAATAATTTGATTATATCAACATGTAACTCATATTAACTAACAAACCTTTCATATATTCAATCATAAAATTAAACATGTCTTTCACAAGTTTCTTCGATTTAAAGCTTATACGGCTCATGTACATACCTATACCATCTTGTATCAATCTCATATTCAACCACATCTTTCATTTACTCGTTGAACCATTCAGAATTCTATCGGATACTGGGAAATTCACACCGAAGTGATACATACATAGCCAATGCTATCTCAATCTCATATCACATATATGCTCACTCTCGAGCTATCAATTGGCCTACTCACACAAGCTGTCAGTCAAGACGTAGCTACACGGTGCTACTCACACAAGCTGTTAAGTAACCGCAACACATGCCGCAGATATACTCACCTTCGGTAAGACGTCTGAGACCGAAGACCTAGATCACATAATCTCAATAACCCCTGATTACATGTCATTCGTATCCTAATCTATTCCTAAGGTTCAACAGGATTTTCAATGTCGAATCATCATCGAATCATTGTCGAATATGTCCTGTAATAGCTCGATTTAGGGCCTAATCAAAATAGTGGTTGCGAGACCACAAATATGAGGTAGAAATATGTGTTTTATGACTATTATGAGGCCTAAAGCATGTTTGCATGATTGTGTGAAAAATTCATGAAGAAATTTTATAAATTAGTGAACAATTTGTCTATTAGGACTAAATTGCAAAGATTAGAAAATATGAGTTCTAGAATATTTAAGTATGAAATAGCATTATAAAAATTATTAGAAGTCCTAATTTAGCAATTAGACCAATATATATCAAGATGGACAAAAATAGACATAGGAAGGAAAAATCTCAAGAAAGGGGACTTAAGGGCATTTTTTGTCGTTTGGTTAATAAAAGAATTAAAAGGGAAAAAGAAGTCAAAATTCATGTCCATCTTCTTCATGCTAGCCAAAATTTTCAGGCTCTCTATAGCTAGGGTTTCTTCATCTTTCAAACTTTATTTTAAGTACCTCCTAGCCCCGTTTTTAATGTTTTTCGTATTTTTGAGATCCTCGTAGCTCGATTTAGCTATTTCTAGCTATATTTTGAGCTAGGGTTTATGTTTAAAAATTTTCCCATGAATGACATGCATGTATTTTGATGATTTATGGAAGAATGTTGAAATTTGATGTATGATAAACATCTTTTTTATGTAATTTTCATGAGAAATTCATAAAAAGGACTAAATTGTAAGTCATGAAAATGGTCATACATGAGTGAATTAGTGGAAATTGGGGGTTGTTGTAGTTAAGAAATGATTCGGCTAGGCCTAAAATACAAGGAAATTGAATAAAAATTATTTTACGAGCAGAGGGGCAAAAGTGTAATTATGTGAAAGTTTAAGAGTAAAATCGTGATTTTGGCAAAGTATGATTCATGGGTTAATTTAGTCAATGTGAGTATTAAACAAGTGAAATTGTTATTATAGATCAAGAAACACGAAGCCCGAACTGAAACTGAGGCAAGAATAAGGTTGTGGGCTAAATCGAACAACTATACGTATTTTGAGTGCCGAGGTAAGTTTGTGTGAAATTAAAGCTACATAATGTTATTATGTTTTTAATTACTTTAAATTATGAGAAATGTATATTAGTTCCATGAAGTTGATTAATGATGCCTTGATGAAATTATAATGAGATCATATTAAGTTGAAGTCCCGGTTGAACATTCGGAATTGCAAGGATACCTGTGTCACAACATGAGATAAGGAAGGTCACGTATAAGACCATGTCTAGGACATGGCATCAGCACCAAATAAAAGAGGTCCCATATAAGACCATGTCTAGGACATGGCATAGGCAACAAATAAGGAAGGTCTCGTATAAGACCATGTCTAGGACATGGCATCGGCACCAAATAAGGAAGGTCCCGTATAAGACCATGTCTGGGACATAGCCTCAGCACCAAAGAAACATCTCGTGTAAGACCATATCTAGGATATGGCATCGACATCTATATACGATCTCGTACAAGATCATATCTGGGATATGGCATCGACATCGAGACATGAGATCCCATGTAAGACCATATCTAAGATATGGCATCTACATCAAGATGTGATCCCATGTAAGACCATATCTGGGATATGGCATTGGCATCATGATACATGTATGATGAGATTGAGTATCCTTCGATATTCCAAGTAGTTCAACGAGCAAAGAACTAAGTTTATGTACACATAACAGAGAGCTAAGTCTATGTTTAAGAGAATAAAAATCCTAAAGTTGTGTGATCAAGTGATACAGGTACCCATGAGTAACTTACGAGATATAAATGCAAAATGTGATGTGTGATTTGGTAAGATTGTGCATGAGTAAGTTATGTTGATGTGTTTGAGAACTTGTGTTGCTATTATTCAATGAGATGAATGGAAGTTATCATAAGTCTTTATGTTGCTATTTATTTCATGCAAACTTACTAAGCTTTATGCTTACTTTTCTCTTCTCTCTTTTCCTTGTAGTATCGCTAAGCTAACTTAGGGATCGTAGAACGTCGGAGTTCGGATCACACTATCAACTATTCTTTTGGTATAGTAAAGTTGATTTATTTTGGGTATGGCATGTATAGGAACTTGGTTATTTTGTTATGTCATAATTGTTACCTAAAGTGTTGGCTATTATTGTTACTCATTCATTTTGTAAATGGCCTTTGGGAATTGGCCAATACTTGTTAAGTTTTATATATATTCAATGATGTTGATATCCATGAAGTGCAAGTTCGTGTAATTGATCGAGTAAAATGTGAAGTGTATGCATGATGAATTAGTTATTCTTCATAATGTATTATTACTATGTTATGTGTTGCTTGTGGTGGTATAAGTGTGTCTGTTTTTCAAGGTGGCAATTGGCTTGGTAAATAGCCTTCTAATTGTCCACACGGGTAGACACACGGGAGTGTGTCTAGGCCTTGTGTGACACACGGTCAGCCCCATGGGTGTGTTGATAGGTCATGTGTCCCCTACATCAAATTTGCGAAAATTTAGCTCGTCACGCGGGCCAGCACACGGGTGTGTGACTAGGCCGTGTGCCCCTAAGTGTTTGCTGATGTCATAAACAAAATACTAAGGTTTTCACACACGGTGAGGGCACGGGTGTGTCTTTGCCGTATGAGGGACATAGGCCATAGACACGGGCATGTGTCAGGCCTTCTGAAAACCCCTGTAGGTTCGAAATGAAAAATAAAATCCACAAGGGTTAGGAACATGGGCTTGTGTGACCACATGGCCTGCTCACATGGGCGTGTAGCCCTGTTTCGAGTAAAAATTTTCTAAGTGTGCAAAAGTTTCCAGTTTAGTCCCGAACCATTCCGTATGTATGTTTAAGGTCTCGTAGACCCATAATAGGGACATTATGAATATGAATGAAAAAGTTTTATGTTGAAACGAAATTTTATGGCCTGATGTTATATGTTTGAGCAAGTTAAGTTTGGTAATGCCTCATATCCAGTTTTGGAGTTGAATACGGGTAAGGGGTGTTACATGTTCGTAGTCTCATATTCACAGTTTATGCAATATCAAAGCATTTAAAATACATTTATAACGAAATTTATTACAAACAAACTTACCTCGGACGCTAAAATGGCGAAATAGGTCGATTAGTCAAGTACTTTGTTTTTCCCCTGATCTAGATCTGAATTTCTCTTTTCTTGTTCTATATATAATCAAAATCAACTTATTTAATTATTTCTCTATTCAATTTAGTTCAAAATTCACATTAAGGCACTTTTACACATTTGCCCCTAATGTTTCTCATTTTTACAAATTAACCATTATTTCATAAAATCACAATTTCATGCAATTTAATACCAACCCATGCTAACCAAATTTTTCTAGTACTCATATCAGCCCATAATTTTCATTTATTTCACATTTTGACCACAAATTTTCAACATTTCTCAATTTAATCCCTAATTGAGCATTTAATAAAAATCACTTAACAAGACTTGTATAATTCACATCAACCATTCATAATCTATCAAGAAACCTCAAAACACATATAGATTCAATAATGGCAAAACCCTAAACCTTTAACAGTTTCGCAAAATAGTCCCTGGGTTAGCTAGAGTAAGCTGCAACGATCTCAAAAACATAGAAATCATTAAAAACGGAACAAAAACGAACTTTCAATTGAGCTTAATAGAGAGCTCACACGTAGGTGAACTTAAAACATTTTCTTTTAAAGCTCACACATTAAGTCCCTTAAAAAAAGTTTAAAATTTGTTCTTTCAAAACGTTCTTAAAACCATAGACTTGCTTATAAGCTCGCACAAAACTGTGATTTAAAATAATCTTTTCAAATTTATATTTTGAAAATAGAGCTTTTCAGAAAACTTGCCTTTTTGAAAATTGGATTTTGAAAAAGAAATTCTTTTTAGAAAATCATAATAGTTAACATAATCCTAATCCTAATCAGAATAATCTCAGGCCACTCACACTTTTGCAAACTTTAAAAAGAACATACTCTCGTCGAATCCTCGATCACTCATCGAAAACATAGAAACTTAAACAAGTTTAGCTTTTCCCTTATCCTTGCGGGTAGATGGTCCGACTGGTTCACAATAAACATAAAAATTACTAAATAGCACATATAGATTTAACACAT
Organism: Gossypium rotundifolium; assembly: GCA_025506655.1. NCBI lineage: Eukaryota > Viridiplantae > Streptophyta > Magnoliopsida > Malvales > Malvaceae > Gossypium > Gossypium rotundifolium. Next base: position 151,403,717 of record CP106724.1, read on the forward strand.
GCAAGTGAACCTAACAAGATAGAGATTTACTCAGATCGCTACGAACAGAATTTTAGAACGAATACTTTGATGGAAGAATATTAAATGAAGAATTTTATCGGATTAAGGGTCTTATTTATAGACCTAAGAGTCCTAGATACCTTTGGATACCCTATCTGACTTAGGAAAGACATTACTTGCACATAAAGTATTCTTAGATACACTAAATCTCTTTTCCATAATTTGAATCTAACTTTATCTTTGACCAGCAAACCCAGTTTGCAACTCAATTGGAAAACCCTAATTCGCCAAACTGAATGGCAAACCCAAGCTCGCCAAATAGACTAGAGAACCCCAGCTTGCTAAATAGAATGGCGAACCCCAACTCGTCAACACATTAGTGAACTTGCCTCGCAGGAAATTCGCGAGCTCCTAACCACATCATTTGGCATACACTGTTGCTGGTGAACCTTCACTTCGCACGACCAAAACTTCCAACCCCAATATCAGGATGTGACAATAGGAACAAGTCCATTACAATGACTTGAAATAAAATTCTCAACAAATAGGGAGTAGTTGTGTTGTTATTAATTATTGTTAAGTGTTTACTTATTTGATCACTAGAAATGTGTGGTATGTATGTGAATAAGGAAACTTACTAAGTTCATAACTTAAAAATGGTTGACCTGTAGTTGTAGGGTTCGCGAAGTAAGGAACTCAATGAAGGACCAAGCCAGAGCAAGATGAGTTAGGGGGCTTCAATGGAAAGAGTCATGCACATAGGTTAAGGGTCACCTTAGGGAAAACTCTCCAAGAGGGCGATAACATTGCATCAATTTTAGATCCCTCGGAGTCCATAGAGTGGACAGCAAACCTTGTTTAGAAATTTAGACTGTTTGTAAGATTATTTAATAAGTAATAAAATTGTTTTAACATAGTGAAATTTTAGTATGAATAATAAACCGGTTCAGTTGTGATGTCCGTACCTGGATCCGGTGATTGGATCGAGTGGGGGTGTTACATTAGTTGCTTTTCCGTTAAGCCTTTCAAAGTGAAAACCAAAGCTTTCATCTTTTTCTTCAAGTTTTACATTAATGGTTTTCATGTGTGTTTCTTTTATGTTAGTTAGCTTAGATATGTTAATGGGTAACTAAATCCTAGGGGGTTGCTTGATTGTGATGTGGTTAAATTAATTTGTGGAGTTAGAGACTTAATTGCAATAAATTGGACTAAATTGAATTAACCTTAAAAATTAAGATTGATGCCCTGTAACACCCCTAGCCCCTATCTGTCATCAGATTAGGGTTATAGAGCATTACTAAACAATTTAGAACATTTAAATTCAAATAGAAAAAATTAAACATATTATTAGAAAAAATACATTTATGGGCCTTAAATCGAGCCTAAGAGGCCCTAAAAGTAATTTGAAAACAATCAAGGGACATTTTGAAACAAAATAGAAGAATCAAGAAAATTTGAAAAACAAGGGTTACACGGCCGTGTGGCCAGGCCGTGCGACATTGCCCAGACCGTGTGAATACTCGAAGTATGGAAACACGACCATGTCCTAGCCCGTGTGTCCACCCATGTGAATATTCGAAATATGGCCACAAAGTTATGTCACAGGTCTTGTGCCAAATCGTGTGCGTATTCGAATTATGGACACATGGTTGTGTTGTAGGCCGTGTGCCAAACCGTGTGTGTATTCCATGTTGGATCACATGGTCGTGTCGTAGGCCGTGTGCCAAACCATATTACATACTGAATTGAGACACATGGCCGTGTCGCAAGCCATGTCTCATACCATGTAAAACCTGCACTTTAAACAATAGTGACACACGATCGTGTGGTGTGGCTGTGTGTAGCATACGGCTGTGTGATAGCCCAAAACACAAATAAACAAGCTCAAAACATGTCAAGACATACATCCTAAGTGTCTAACCAATGTGCCCTCATTGTCACCACAATCCAATAACCAAACCAATATCACATTTCAAACTAAAGTAATTATATTCAAAGTACTCAAATACTTATAACAATTCATACCAAAACCACCACTCCTTTCAATCAATAATTCAAATTGCCACATTCCAACACTTTCATAAGACTTACAACAAACATACCAAACAATTTACAAAATATATATATATATATATACCAACCAAAACATATTCACATGTACCAAAATCCATCTAACGGCAAGCATCATTCAGGATTAACAAACTTCACAAGTAACAAGTAACCAACATAATACAATTCACCTATTACATGCCATATAACCTAAAGTGAACATTCAAAAACCACCAAAAGATTTCCAAATAGAGTGATTCTTTGAGTCGATCCGATCTTCCGTTTCCATTAAATTGTATTTACAAGGAAATAAGAGAAAAAAAACACAAGTAAGCTTAATTAAGCTTAGTCAGCTCAACGGCTATAATACCTTAATGAATAAACATATCTAATACAAAATATAGAAAATAAACCAAAATCCTTTCAAATCACAATCAAATAACGGGTGAGATTTATGATTAAAAGCAAATGATAGAATCCAATCAATTACACTATACCGTTGATAATATAACCGATGAACGTTATAACAAATTCAGATACACAGTTAACCATCCAGACATACCAAATCGCTCAAATGAGCTAACCATCCAAGAACACATATAGGCACTAAGTTCCAAGCCCGTAGGCTAACATCCCTCTAAAACACACCTCGGCACTGAATGCCAAGCCCGAAGGCTTTACATCTGCCCCCTGAAACACACTTGAATCACTATAATATAACATGATTGTCCACAACCAATGCTGAACTTCGGTATATTTAGTACACAATAATAAATCAAAAATCATCATCTCAACACCAATCAATCCGATACGGCACGCGATATAACCTATTGGCATGCCAATTGCATCATATCCTATGTTCATTGGCTCAATTATTTATCAAGTGACTACACTTATTATAATTACTTTCTCAAATCAATCCTCTTAACACAATTCAACACTTTCAGGAAATTTAACAATTTCAATTCATAAATAAGTAAAGTATTTAAATTATACAAAATTAAACCGTACGAACTTACCAAGGCTAAACTGCAAAAACATCAAAAGTTCAGGGACTATTCCAAAACTTTCCCTTTTCCTCGGTTCTCTACTTGTTCTTGATTTATAATATAATTTATTTCAATTATTAACTTCAATTTCATGTACAAATCAATTCAATACATATAATTCCTTATTTACAATTTTGCACATTTTCCCTTAACATTTACATTCTATACAATTTAATCCATAATATTAAACAAGACAATTCCACAATTAACATATAAACCCAATATTTCTAAATACTTAACCTTTAATATACAACCTATATATCCTTAAATTTATAATAAAATTCTTCTCATTTTACAAATTACTCAATTAAATCCCTAATTCCCAGATTTATACAAATTTACTCTATAAAATAACACAAAATCAACATCAAGCACCCATATAAAACTCCTTCAAGAAGAAGGCTTCAAAAACATTAAAGGTATAATTTGTTATACCTTTTCTAATCTTACAAATTAACCCCTAAACTAGATAGAATTCAACTCAACTAACACAAAAACATAAAATTCATGAAGAAACAGTAAACATATCACTTACATGCAAAGAGAAATGACAAAACCAAAGCTCACTTAGCTACTAAAATGGTGTTTCGATTGGAATGAAAAGAAAATATGAAGAAGATGATATTGTGTAACGACCTAAATTTGGGCCTAGTAGGATTGGGCCCATTGGGCCTTGGGTGTAGGAGCGTTTAAAAATTTTTTAGAACAAGAGAACATCACTTATGCAAGTTGGACCTATTAGGTGAGTGATTTTGGAAGGTTAAGGGGCTTCTATGAAGTCCCGGGATCAAACTTGAGCTTTAGGAAAATTTTGGTTTTAGGTGAATAAAACCCTAGGAGTTAGTAAGTAGACTTTAAGAATAAAATATGGAGAAAAATGACACAAAAGGAGCTTGTGGTATAGTGGCAAAGTGGTGCCACATGGGAGACAAGGAGGTGACGCCACACAAGGAAGCAAAGGGATCCAAGGTTCAAGTCTTGGCGCTTGCATTTCATTTTGATTTCTTTTTTTTAAAGGAACTTAGACTTTGGTCATAGGTTTATATTTAGTTGCGCATGATGTTAGACACAAGGAAGTGAGTGGTCTAGTGGCAAGGCATCATTAAGGGTGCAAGGATGCTTGGGTTTGAATCTCATGACAAGCAGGGGAGTATTTCTTTTGCGGATTGGATGGCCAATGTTTGTGTTGGATTTAAACTCTACTGAAGAAGGGATCCCACATCGGAAAGCTAGCAAGAGGGAAGGTGAGAAGCTGGCTATATATGGAGCCTATCTATGAGGTAAGTAAACATACCTTTGTTGGCATTTGGGCATAGGAGCATTCGGTGCACGGATTAGCTTCAGACTCCTATCAGGTAATCCCTATCCTTAGAGGATTTGGAGATGCGGAGGACTCGGAGGTGGCCATACGCGGAGTTGTTAATAAATGGAACTTAGTAATTTTGGTTTGAAATTATTTTAGATTATTCTATTTTTGGTTATTAATTTATGTAATATGGCCTTTGGGATTTTATTTTAACTTTCATTGGTAATTCTTTTAGTTATGAACTGCTAAACAATATAACATGGGTTTTTAAAAACGATAACTGTCGTTTTCAAATATCACGTTTCCGCAACTTTTAAAGTCAATCTTCTTCTACAAACAATGATTTGAAAACAATATTATGTTTGCAAGGAAAAATAACTTTAAGCAAATTTTATTTGTTAAGCGACGAAACTTGAGGTTTTTAAATTGAGGAAAGGTTTTTAAAGATCATAAGATTTATACAACCTTTTGATGTGACATGCCAGATCCGGGCCTAACTTCTAGGCCGGGTTTGGGGTGTTACATAGTGGCTTCAACATTTATCATTATTAGTTTTACTTTAACCTTATTTTAATATAATTTTAATCATAAAAATCACTTAAATCAGACTTCAAAACCGGCCACTAATATTAACATTGGCCAATTTTTCATTTAAGTCCATTCAATAATACTTTTATACCCAATTAGTCTATATTAACTATTAGTGATTAACTTTTTCATTTTTATGATTTAGTCTTTTTCTTTAATTAATTGTCTGAACATTAAAATTTCTCAACCAAATTTTAATACGACCATAATGACCTTGTAAATATTAATTATCTGACACTTTGAAATTTGTGGTCCTGAAACCACATTTCCTACACCACTAAAAACGGGTAACTAATGCCCCTAAGGGAAAATCAAAATAAGTGAGACTGAGAAGTAATCTTATTGGGCACCGATTCATTATTTTCGGGTTAGCCAAGTGAGATTGAGAGATATACAAAACTAATTTGTCTAATTTGTTAAAATTAAGACCTAGAGGTAAAATGGAGCCACTTTAGGAGTTTAAGCAATTTAAATCCCTAATTCAATGATTAATGAACCACATTGAATTCAACCAACCACTTTTTTCCATTGATGAGATAGTTTTACAACTTTTCATGCTTTACAATTTAGTCCTTTTATTAATTAGCTAGTTAGCTAGTTTAAATACTCTCAATTTCATGGTATATTGTACTATGCTATCTAGCGAGTAGTTGTTTAGACTCTTTATTTGCATGTTTTTAGCTAGATTTCACCCAACCGCAGACTCCTATAGGTTCGATCCTTGGAGTACTCTTGTACCCCTTTGTACAAATTATATTACAACTGCCTTGACACACTTGCAAACACCGTACATAGTTATTTCAATTTTATTTTTTGTACTTGTGTTTATTCTCAACCCCGATACATGCACACTCGGGTTGGGCGATCAATGTCTTTATGCCATTTCCAATAAGTAGAATGTGATCGGCATATAGAATGAGAAGGATGACCTTTCCATCCCCAATACGTTTATAAACACAATGTTTATCTATGTTTTTCTCAAATTAAAAAATATTGATCGCTTGATCAAATATTTGATTCCGTGAGTTGAATGGTTACTTTTAGTCCATATATGGATCTAAGCAATTTGCACACTTTATGCTCATTTTATTTAGCTATATATCTGGAGGGTTGCACCATATGTTGCCCTATTCAAGATAGCCATTCAAGAACGATATCTTGATGTAACACCCCTCTCTCGTCTCCGTCACCAAATTAGGGTTACGGGATGCTACGATGAATAACAGAACAAAATCATGCTATTTTAATTCAAAACTCAATACTATTCACAACATTTCAATTCATAAACACAACTAAAAGTCTCAATGGTACACGTGTATGAATGTATACAAGCTTCAATTACTCAATCTAAAGATTATATCGTATCATTTTATTTTATTTTTTTTCAATAGTACATCCAATTTCATAGATATATCACATTTCCATATTGGCCCTTCGACTCTTATATCTGATACGTATAAGTATTCAATACTATCGATATTCATATATATCTTTAATCAACTTTGTATTATCATATCACAATTATCAATCTAGTTTATATCTCACAAATCAAATATCACATTACTTTCCATTTCATATCTAATTGAAATCTCAATTATCAAATAGTACGTTTTCATTTTAGATTTTCAATCTCATGATTTCGAGGACTCTATCATCATCGTTTCGATTATACTTATCCCACTTTTACCATTTATTCCCCCTATTAACTCGACTCAGACTCGAACAGATACACGGATCCAACCAACAGACTAATTTGGTACTCAGTGCCTGATCAGATAAATTCGAAGTAAATAGTTTGCGCCCACAGTGCTTATTAATAAGTTTGACATCCAGTGTCTCATCGGTATAACCAAATTAATTTGGCACCCAGTGCCTTATCGACTCGTAGTCGAAGTAACCTTAACTCCTCCTATCTTATGGCAATCCAACTATATCCAACTCTACCCGAACAGTAAATTAGGCAACCATTTTCAATTTCCATTATAAGCCAATTTTTCAATTCAATTATATATGTTCGATAGTAATTCATCAATACATATCAATATACCAACATAATTCTTCTCAATACAAAATCAATTTTGCATTTACATTAATATACAATAATCTCAAATCAATTCAATTTAGTCCTTACTGTAAACAACCGATCAATTTTACACCAACACAATTTGATCAATTATAATCAATTATCAATTCATTTTTATTTCAGATGTTAATTCATCATTTTAAGTTTTAACCATCAGCTTATCATTTTTCTATGTTTTAGTTCAAAACTCACCTATTGTACCAAATTGTGCAAAATTCAAAATATTATCAAACAAATACAAATCCAGACATCAAATATAAAACAATTTAGATACAATTATACTATGCAAACTTACCTGGAAAATAGAAAACGGTCAATTCTTTAAGGACTAATCAACAAATTTGCCTTTTCTCGATTAATTCTAATTTGGTCCAATTCTCGATCTATACAATTATTCAATTAAATTTATCAATTTCCCCTCATATTTCATCCTATTATAGACATGTATCAGCTCAATTTCATTATTCAGCCGCCCCTAAAGTTTTTCATTTTATTCAATTTAGTCCCTAAAATCGAACTTATCCATATCTTCTGAATTTGAACTCCAAATTTTAAACCCACTTCAATTATGTCCATATACAGCATCATATAATCATAATTTACAAAAAATTTATACCAATTTCTAGATATTCACAATTTAGTCCCTAAACTCAAAAGTAACAAAATTTACTTAACAAATTTATCTTATTTCATTTCTAAGCTTCAAAATCTACCATAAACATTCAAAAATGTCAATTAACATCAATGGAAGCTTTATAAATCTTTAGTAGTTTTGAAAACGGGGATATAAGTTAGCTGGACCTAGTTGCAACGATCTCAAAAATATAAAAATTACAAGAAAAGAACTTAGAAATCATACCAAATGAGGGACAGAATGTTGAAATATTTGAAACCCTTTTCTTTCTTTTCTCACGGCCAAATGACAAAGATGATGAATACATCATATTTTCTTTTCTTTTTTTATGTTATATACTATGATTATAAGTTAATAGTTATAATTAATTAATTAAAGTTTAAAATTACACATGATTAGCAAAATTGGTTGTATACAATTGGCATCCACAACCATTTGGTGGTTTAAGAAAGGCCCAATTGCTCATTTAATCCTTCAATTAATTAAAAATCCATAACGATTAACTTTTACCACTTTTACAATTTAATCCTTATACATTAATTAATCACTAGTTCAACAAAGTTTCCTATCCTAAATTCAATTTACTGATATAAAAAGTCTGTAAATATTTAATAAAAATATTTGCAGGCTTGATTTACGAAAACGAGGTCCTGATACCATATTTTCCAACACCATTGGCTTTTAGTACGAACCACTTATACCTTGACTAACTGACCAATTAATAGAATCTATAAAATCAAAATTCACAATAGCATAATATTTAACTCATAAATATTAAATGATAATATTTACGGACTCACTCGTCAAAATTGTGGTCTCGAAACCACTATTCCCGACACCACTTGAAATCGAGTTGTTACATTTGGCATCTATTTGCCAGCTCTCGTAATCGAGAGCTGCCGCAATGGATAAAAATATGCAAATTGAATTGAGCACAGATAAAAATTTGCCACCTATATAGTTTTTTGCTATAAGTTTGGCCTTGTAAGTTTCCACTTTCCATCTACATTTCTTTTATTCTTGTAGATCCACTTACTCCCTATGAGTTTTATCCCTTCCGGTAAGTCTACAAGTACCCAAACTAAGTTGGATTCCATAGAATCCATTCAACTTTCATAGCTTTTTCCTAAAGCTTGAAATAAGCATTCTACATCGCTGCATCAAATATGAGTGGGTCATCATCTTCCTGTTCGAAAAACTCAGTGTTTAAAACACTTTTGCTAGATTGGAAGAACTCAAGCCTGTGAGAAATCCTCCCACAACAACGAAGCTCCCTACGCTGCTAACTATTTGTAGGTCTACTATTAGGAGTTTTTTCTAGAATCGTTATTGTAGGGTTTTGTGTATTTCCCAAAAGTTCTCTGAGTACCTTTTTTACCTCTAGGCTTAAAGCCATTCGTGTAACTTTCATCAAGAAAAGTAGCATGAGTCGACACTATCATTACTTGATCTTTTGGGCCATAAAACAAACCACCCTTTGTTCCATCAGGATATCTCACAAACATGTACAACTTTGTCGATGAATCCTGTAACACCCTAGATTGGGGGCTCTGCATTTGTGATATGTTGTGTGTGTATGCCATGCTATGTGTGTGTGTGTGTCTAATATGTTTAGAACTTTCGGGAAGGCTTGAGGTTAAGCCTGAGCCTTGGAGGAAATTCTATTTTTAGTCACAAAAAGGGAGAACTAGGTGAAGTGGGCCTTAAGGGTACTTGAATGGGAAAGTTAACAAAAAAAATTCAATTGGTAAAGTGGCAAGGAGGCGCCACTAAGGGAGTAGATAGGTGACGCCACAAGCATGTTTGGAGGGAGGAGGCTCGAATCCCATGCTTAGCAAAATGGAATGTTTTTTTTATATGTGACTAAGGAGTAAGAGGTGGTTTCGGCTGGGACTCTAAAGGAGTATGTGTGGATTGAGTCTATAGATAGAAAGATGAGGATAGGAGAAAAACAAGGGATAGGATAGAGGAGGAAGAGATGGTCGAATGTGGGACTGTGTGCAAAGGAAAATCGGTTGAATAGCTAAGGGTGTGCCAAAATTCCCATTTATGAATAGTGCATCGAATTTCATCTTTTCCTAGAGCATAGCTTTCGCTTTTTTCTCTTCTTCTTTTCTCCTCCTAATTTTGGCAACAAAGGATTCTTCTTCTCTTTTTCTGCCTAAATCGAAAAACTCTTAACTCTACTTTCCTCTCCACTTTCATACCACAGCCGATTGATCTTGAAAAGCCGAAACGCCTAAGCCTCTTTATTTTTCTTTTCGGCTTTCTCATTCAGTTCTTTCCTAATCATTGTCGAATCCTGTCCACTAGTAGGCTAATACTAAAATTTCCTAAGTATCATTCGGATCTGCTGTGATAAGGTAAGAGCATTCTCTAATTCCTTTATTGTTTTTTATTTTTGGAGACCATAGCTGAATGGCTAAGTTGGCTGTAAGGCCATCATTAGTTTGATGTTTCTATTCACTGATCTCGTGTTTTCTTTGAGTGGTATTTCGGGATTTGAAGGAGATCTAGTCGCCTAGGTTTCTAAGACAGAAATAGGCAACTTTCGAATCATACCATTTTTTTGGGATTTCAAGGTAAGGGTTTTGATTCTCCTTAAGTGTTCAATCGGCTTCTTTTTGGTATTCGTGCCTTAACCTAATGTTTCGTTAAGTAATCGTTCTGATTTTCTTGACCAAGATCATTCATGGACTCGAATGTCGAGAAATCAAAGGAAGGGTTGGATCAGAGTCCCAACCCCAAAGTTCAAGAAACGCTTCGGTGTCTCATTGCTCGAGATTGGCCACCGTGTTGTGGGTCGGCTTCGAGTAGAATAGTAGGCAGATAGCTGTAGTTTTGGCTAGTGATAGCGTCGACATAGAGAGTGTCGTCTTACGTGTTATCAGGTGTGTAAAATTTCACACACTATAATATAACTGTGCTAACATTTGTATGGGCTAAAAAGCCAAAAAGTGGGCTATATAGACAGTCGTGATACCCTTAGGGGTAAGGCTAGGATTGCCAGGTACGTGATCATATCGTTTCTTTGTATAGTCGAATGTATGTGTGACAAGATGATATAATATGAGTAGCATGTTGCATTGTTAGGATTTGTATGTATATCATGGGTATGGGCTTGATACGAAGGGGAAGTGCTTAATTGGTCACATAGTGATCGGTGGCTTTGCCACGATATATATATACATGTGTTCATACACTATTTCTTTTGGTCACACTGTGATCGATGGCTCTGCCATGATGTATATATATATTTGGTCACGTAGTGATCATGTTTAGTTGGTCACCTAGTGATCGTGTTTAATTGGCAGCAAGACTGCCGTGATGGTGTGTAGCGGATGGAGGGTTGATTGTAGAAATCTCCATGGTGTGATTGGTTTGTACGGGTTGGTGCGTAGCGGATGGAAATAGTAGGTTTGGGTTGGGCTTAATGCATTCATATGTTGTTGCTGATATGTGGGCTCAGGCCTAATGTGTGATTGTGGGTTAGTTATAGTATATTTAATGTGGAAGGTTTTACATACTGAATCTTGGTGACTCACCCCTTTTGCCTTAACCTTTTAGGTGAGCAGTAGCTCGTGGATGCAGGAGCCGAGGCGGACTCGTGGAGGCCATGTTTTCATTTTCTTTCCTTTACTTTTCGGCATTTTTTAAGTCGTTCAAATTTGGGATTTCCATCATGTAATAAGGCCCTTCAAGATTGTATTTCGTTTTATTTTATTATTTACTATTTATAACAAACTTGTCACTTTGACAACTTAAATGTTTAAGTTAAATTAGAGTTTTGTAAAACCAAACATCTTGTTTTCAAAAGCCGACGTAATAATAGAAAAAGTTATCTTCTAAAACGCCAGTTTTCATAAATTTAACTAAGACTTGGTTTTACTTCACCTTGTGACATTCTAGATTCGGTAGTAATGCATGGGCCGGGTTTGGAGTGTTACATTTTTGGTATCAGAACCAGTTCAAAACTCGGGCTGTGAATTGGGTCCAATGGTATTTTATGGTTTGAAGTGAGTTTGATAAAAAATGTTTGGGTTGAGATATGGCCTTCGATTCTGGTGGCACCTAATCCACCCAGATAAGTATTCTAACCTTTGTTATGGTATGCATGATTGGATTTAATGGGCTTTTTGGGGACATAGGCGAGTATGCTAGGGTTTATGGACCTTAGGCCTAGTTACACAACTCTTAAAATCCATAAAACTTAATTCCTCTAATTAAACATGTCCATAAATAAGTCGTTGGGTTGGAGTGTGGCAACAGGCATACGCATGTCTAGGATTGGATCTAGGGAGAGCCTAGTATTTAAGCGGTCCTAGTGGCCCACCTCCTCCTCACTAGAATCCTACTTGGTGCGTAGTGTTTGTTCACTTTAGCCGAGAGGACTCGTTAATGGGCCAAAATTCATAACTAAAACCCGAAATGGACCAATACCCTATTTTTGTAAACTTACTTATATATCCCTAATTTTGTAAAATTACCCAGAATACCCTAGGTTTGAGAGAAATTATCGAAATACCCCTAGTTTATAAAATTATCGAAATACCCCTAATTTATGAAATTACCAAAATACCCCTATTTTATAAAATCACCAAGATACTTTATTTTACGAAATTACCAAAATACCCCTATAGGGTAGAATTACGAAAATACCCCAGGTAGTGAAATGATGAAAATACCCCTGTGTGATGAAGGAGAGGTTATGGATGTCACTTTTGTGTTTGATGTTGTTATGTGATGCTCTATTTGTAATGTATACAGATGTGGAATGTATGAGATTTCTAGAACTAAGAATACAGACTTGAGACTGAGTTTGAATTCGAAAGAACTACTATTTAAACTACTTCCCATAAGACTGTTCGTTATTAATCAGTGGAAAAAAGTATTAATTTATAAAATTTTTAATCAGATAAATGGTGAATGCTAGATATGAGCACTAGGGGACGTGGTGTGCGTGGCCGAGGTAGAGGTAAGATTGTTGCATCGAAACTGGTAGGGTCTGGTCACGAGCCAGGGAATGAGGTACCAGTGCTACCAGCTATGGAGGTTGAGTATCAGGACCAAACGGGCGAAGACGATGCAGTGTATCAGGCGATGCTTCGAGTGTTGGAGAGAGTTACGGGAGCTGGCATGGGTACGGGAGCTCAAAAATCTGTGCCAGAGCAACTTAGAGCTAATGGAGTGAAAATGTTTTGGGGAATATCTGGTGTAGCTCCTAGTACAGCTGCGTATTGGATGAAAGCCGTGTAGCAGATTATGAATGATCTCGACTTCACGGAAGAAGAGAAGCTGAAGGGAGTGGTGCATCTTCTTCGGGATGAAGCGTACCAATGATAGCTTAAGGTCAGGGATGGTGCGGTGGCTGACCGTATTACTTAGGAATTTTTCAAGACGGTGTTCCAGAGCAAGTATATCGGATCGAGTTATGTGGATGCACAGTGTAGGGCATTTCTAAATCTGATCCAGGAAAGTAAATCGGTAGCTGCATATAAAGGAGAATTCCTGCATTTGAGTTGTTATGCCCGAGGGATAGTGGCCACAGAACATGAACGATGTGTTCGATTTGAGGATGGCCTGAAAGATGATCTACATGTTTTGATAGCTCTACTGCGGGAGAGGGAATTTACTGTGCTTGTGGAGAAAGCTAAGATAGCTGAGAAGGTAAAGCGGACAAAAAAGCTGAATCAGGATAGAGATAAGAGTGGAAGTAAGAGAAATGTTGGATCGTCTGGGTCAACGGGCATTTTCAGAAGAGACCTAAGGTGGATGGCCCGAGACAGGGTGTGAGATCTAGGGGTAATGGTCAACCTCAAAGGTGTGGCCGGTGTAATAAGTTTCATTCGGTGAATGTTGGGCAGGTGAAAGGAAATGTTTTAGGTGTGGGCCTACGGATCATCTGGTTAGGGATTGTCCACAGGATCGGGGTGGCCCAGAGCCGGTAGAACAGACTAACGCTCAACTTGGTAGAGGAGGTCCACAACCGTAGAGAGGTTGCGGTCCAGCCAAAGGAGGTAATAGTTATGGTCGGGGCCGTGGAACACAAGGCATAGGTGCAGGAAACACCAATGCAAGATAGTCGGGGTTGGTCTATGCGGCTAGGCGTCGTGGTGAGGGGGATTCATCGGATGTCATAAACAGTACGTTCTTGATTTTTGGTTTGCCTTTTTCTGCATTAATTGATATTGGGTCGACACACTCTTATGTTGCTAGTATAGTCTCTGGAACTTTAAGTATGAACTTTGAGATTGTTCTTAGAAAGATGACTGTAATTAGCCAGCTAGGTCAATCTGTAGTGGTGAACAAACTGTATAGGGATGTACCTCTAGTAGTGCAAGGGGTAGTTTTTTCGGCGGACTTAATGGAACTACCTTTTGAGAAGTTCGACCTAATCTTAGGTATGGACTGGTTAGTGAAATATCGAGTGAATCTAGACTGTGAAGCTAAGCGTTTGGTACTAAAGACTAGTCAGGAGGATGAGGTGGTGGTAATAGGTGAAAGGAAGAACTACTTGTCTAATGTAGTATCCGCTCTAAAGGCTGAAAGAATGATGAGAAAATGATGTAGGGCGTTCGTAGCCTTTGTTTGTGCTTTAGAGGTCTGAGATTCAACGGTGAGGGAGTTTTCTGACGTTTTCCTAGAAGAACTTCCCGACTACCTCCAGATCGTGAGGTAGAATTTGGAATCGATCTTCTTCCAGGAATAGCACCAGTATCTATTGCACCATATAGGATGGTATCGAAAGAATTAGTGGAACTGAAAGCCCAGATTCAGGAATTGTTGGATCGGGGTTTCATTTGAACAGGTGTATCGCCTTGGGGAGTGCCGATGCTATTTGTCAAGAAGAAGGATGGATCAATGCATATGTGCATTGATTACCGTCAGCTAAACAATTTGACTATCAAGAACAAGTATCCGTTGCCAAGGATAGATGACTTGTTCGATCAACTGAAAGAGGCGTCAGAGTTCTCAAAGATAGATTTGAGATCAAGATACCATCAGCTTAAGGTCAAAGAATCGAATATTCATAAGACAGCTTTCAAGACCCTTTATGGCTATTACTAATTCTTGGTAATGCCATTTGGGTTGACTAACGCACCAGCAGCGTTTATGGATATGATGAACCAGGTGTTCCAACCCTATTTGGACCGATTCGTGGTAGTATTTATAGATGATATCCTGGTATATTCAAGGTCGGAGGAGGAGCATGATTCGCATCTGCGAGTGGTATTACAAATCCTGAGGGAGAAACAATTGTACACAAAATTCAGTAAGTGTGAATTTTGGTTAAGGGAGGTTACTTTTCTAGGACACGTTGTGTCCGGTTTGAAGGGTCGAGTTGATCCTCGGAAGGTTGAAGCTATCATGGATTGGAAAGCACCCAGGTCTGTGACAGAAATTTAGAGTTTCCTGGGTCTTGCTGGTTATTACAAGAGGTTCGTTAAACGATTTTCCTCGATTGCGGCACATTTAACCAAGTTATTGAGGAAGGGAGTACTTTTTGTATGGGGTGGCAAGCAACAGGAAAGTTTTGAAAAGCTGAAGAAGGTGTTGACGGAAGCCCCGGTGTTGATTCAACCGGAGGCTGGAAAGGAGTTCGTGGTCTATTGTGATGCTTCACACCGGTTAGGATGTGTGTTGATACAAAGAGGAAGAGTGGTTGCTTATGCATCTCGACAGTTAGGACCGCATGAGCTAAATTATCCCACCAATGATTTGGATTTGGCGGCGGTGGTTTTTGCTTTGAAGATTTGGAGACATTATCTGTATGGAGAGAAGTCCGTCATCTATACAGATCATAAGCGCTTGAAATATCTCCTCACCCAGAAGGAGTTGAACTTGACGCAGAGAAGGTGGATTGAACTACTAAAGGATTACGATTGTTTGATTGAATACCATCCGGGTAAGGCTAACGTGGTGGTGGATACGCTAAGTCAAAAAGTGATCTCGGATCTGATGGCAATGTTTATTCATCTAAGCCTGTTTGAGGATGGGAGTTTATTAGCTGAACTTTAGGTGAAGCCGACATGGATAGATAAGATTAAAGAGAAGCAGTTGCAGGATGATGACTTGAGTGCCCGACTATCTCAAGTGCAACGTGGTAAAATGGGGGACTATAATCTAAACGATAATAGGGTTCTGTATTTTTGAAAGAAAGTGTGTGTGTCGAGGGACGTGGAATTGAGGTGGATGATTCTTCAGGAAGCACATAATAGCCCATATGCTATGTATCCGGAGGAAGCAAAATGTATCGGGATTTACGAGAACAATTTTGGTGGCGAGGCCTAAAGTGGGAGGTAACCAAATTTGTGGGTAAATGTTTAACATGTCGGCAGTAAAGGCGAGCATCGCTTACCTTGAGGTTATTACATAGGTAAAGATTCTGCAATGGAAATGGGAGAGAATCACGATGGATTTTGTTAGTGGGCTACCCTTTACGCCTACTAAGAAGGATTCGATATGGGTAATCGTTGATCGTTTGACGAAGTCCGCTCATTTTGTACCAGTTCGGTCGATTATTCTTTACAAAAGTTGGCTAAGCTGTATATAGTGGAGATTGTAAGGTTGCATGGAGTACTTGTGTCGATTATCTCGGATAGAGATCTTAGGTTTACGTCAAGGTTTTGGAAGGCATTGCATCAAATGTTAGGTACAAAGTTGGACTTTAGTACGGCGTTTCATCCACAGACAGACGGACAATCAGAAATGGTGATTCAGATTTTGGAAGACATGTTGAGAGGTTGCATTATCGATTCCAAAGGTAGCTGGGAAAACTTTCTAGCATTGGCAGAATTTGTATATAATAACATCTACCAGTCCAGTATTCAGATGGCACCGTATGAGGCGTTGTACGGGCAAAAATGTCGTACTCCTACATGTTGGACAGAGTTGGGGAAACGACAGATTTTGGGTCCGAAACTAGTATTGGAAACGGAGAATAAGGTTGGGTTGATTTGGGCTGGGTTGAAGGAAGCGTCGGACAGCAGAAGTCTTACGCTGACCTGAGGCAGAGAGACATAGAATTTGCAGTGGGTGATCGGGTCTTCTTGAAGGTATCACCATGGAATAAAATTCTAAGGTTTGGACGGAAGGGTAAGCTAAGCCCTAGATTTATCGGGCCTTATCGGGTGTTAAAGGTGTAGGACCAGTTGCTTACCAGCTTGAGCTACCTTCGGAGCTAAGTAAGATTCATGATGTATTCCATATTTCAATGTTGCGACGTTACCGTTCAGACCCATCTCATGTGATACCGTTGGAGGAACTTGAAGTAAAGCCTGATTTATCTTTTGAGGAGAAACCAGTTCAGATCTTGGAGCGCGATGTTAGAGTTTTGCGAAGAAAATCGTACCTTTGGTTAAGGTTCTATGGCGGAATCACGAATCAGAGGAAGCTACATGGAAGCCAGAGGATGTTATACGACAGCAATACCCTCACCTCTTTTGATCAGGTAATTTCGGGGATGAAATTCTTTTAAGGGGGTAAAACTGTAACATCCTAGATTGGGGGCTCTGCATTTGTGATATGTTGTGTGTGCATGCCATGCTATGTGTGTGTGTCTGATATGTTTAGAGCTTTCGGGAAGGCTTGAGGTTAAGCCTGAGCCTTGGAGGAAATTCTATTTTTAGTCACAAAAAGGGAGAACTAGGTGAAGTGGGCCTTAAGGGTACTTGAATGGGAAAGTTAACAAAAAAACATTTCAGTTGGTAAAGTGGCAAGGAGGCGCCACTAAGGGAGCAGATAGGTGACGCCACAAGCATGTTTGGAGGGAGCAGGTTCAAATCCCATGCTTGGCAAAAAGGAGTGTTTTTTTTATATGTGACTAAGGAGTGAGAGGTGGTTTCAGCTGGGACTCTAAAGGAGTAAGTGTGGATTGAGTCTATAGATAGAAAGATGAGGATAGGAAAAAAACAAGGGATATGATAGAGGAGGAAGAGATGGCTGAATGTGGGACTGTGTGCAGGGGAAAATCGGTTGAATGGCTAAGGGTGTACCGAAATTCCTATTTGTGAATAGTGTGCCAAATTTCATCTTTTCCTAGAGCATAGCTTTCGGTTTTTTTCTCTTCTTCTTTTCTCCTCCTAATTTTGGCAACAAAAGATTCTTCTTCTCTTTTTCTGCCTAAACCAAAAAACTCCTAACTCTACTTTCCTCTCCACTTTCATACCATAGCCGATTGATCTTGAAAAGTCAAATGCCTAAGCCTCTTTATTTTTCTTTTCGGCTTTCTCATCCAGTTCTTTCCTAATCATTGCCAAATCCTGTCCACTAGTAGGCTAATACAGAAATCTCATAAGTATCATTCGGATCTGTTGTGATAAGGTAAGAGCGTTCTCTTATTCCTTTGTTGTTTTCGGTTTTTGGAGACCATAGCCGAATGGCTAAGTTGGTTGTAAGGCCTTCATTAGTTTGATGTTTCTATTCACTGATCTCGTGTTTTCTTTGGGCGGCATTCCAAGATTTGAAGGAGATCTAGTCGCCTAGGTTTCTAAGATAGAAATCGGTAACTTTCGAATCATACTATTTTTTTCGGGATTTCAAGGTAAGGGTTTCGATTCTCCTTAAGTGTTCAATCGGTTTCTTTTCGTTATTCGTACCTTAACCTAATGTTTCGTTAAGCAATTGTTATAATACCTTCTGACCAAGATCATTCATGGACTCGAATGTCAGCAAATCAAAGGAAGGGGTTGGATCTATAGTCCCAACCCCAAAGTTCAAGAAATGCTCGGTGTTTGCTGTTCGAGATTGGCCACCAGGTTGTGGGCCAGCTTTTGAACAGAATAGTAGGCAGATAGCCGTAGTTTCGGCTAGTGATAGCGTCGACATGGAGAGTCTTGTCTTACATGTTATCAGGTGTGTAAACTTTCACACACTATAATATAACTGTGCTAACGTTTGTATGGGCTGAAAAAGCCAGAAAGTGGGTTGTATAAATAGTCGTGATACCCTTAGGGGTAAAGCTAGGATTGCCAGGTACGTGATCATATCGTTTCTTTGCATAGCCGAATGTATGTGTGACAAGATGATATAATATGAGTAGCATGTTGCATTGTTAGGATTTTTATGTAGATCATTGATACGAAGGGGAAGTGCTTAATTGGTCACGTAGTGATCGGTGGCTTTGCCACGATATATATATACATGTGTTCATACATTATTTCTTTTGGTCACACTGTGATCGGTGGCTCTGCCACAATGTATATATATATTTGGTCACATAGTGATCGTGTTTATTTGGTCACCTAGTGATCGTGTTTAATTGGCAGCAAGACTATCGTGATGGTGTGTAGCAGATGGAGGGTTGATTGTAGAAATCCCCACGGTGTGATTGGTTGGTACGGGTTGGTGCGTAGCGGATGGAAACACTAGGTTTAGGTTGGACTTAATGCATTCATATGCTGTTGCTGATATGTGGGCTCAGGCCCAATGTGTGATTGTGGGTTAGTTGCAGTATATTTAATGTGGGAGTTTTACACACTGAGTCTTGGTGACTCACCCCTTTTTCCTTAACCTTTCAGGTGAGCATTAGCTCGTGGATGCAGGAGCCGAGGAAGACTAGTGGAGGCCATGTTTTTGTTTTCTTTCCTTTACTTTTTGACATTTCTTTAAGTCGTTCAAATTTGGGATTTCCATCATGTAATAAGGCCTTTCAAGATTGTATTTCGTTTTATTTTATTATTTACTGTTTATAACGAACTTGTCACTTCGACAGCTTAAATGTTTAAGTTAAATTAGAGTTTTATTAAACCAAACATCCTATTTTCAAAAGTTGACGCAATAATAGAAAAAGTTATCTTCCAAAACGTCGGTTTTCATAAATTTAACTAAGACTTGGTTTTACTTCACCCTGTGACATTCCAGATTCGGTCGTAACGCATGGGCCGGGTTTGGGGTGTTACAAATCCAACTTCCTCACATCTTTATCCAATACGTAGGTTGAGCATCTTCAAATCCTTCAATGATTTAGACTTGGCTTCCTATTGTCCAAAATCCGTATGAAGTTTTATATGTAACCTTAGTTGGTACATCATTCAGAATCTAGTGAGCCGTTTGCAGGGCATATCCCCAAAAGGAGATTGACAACTTCGAATAACATAACATTAAACGAACCATGTCTAACAAAGTTCAATTTTTTCTCTCTCTCACGCCATTTTGTTTTGGATTTATCGATGCGGTTAATTGGGATAATATCTCATTATCTATGAGATACCCTAAGGACTTATCTGATAAATATTCCCTACCTCAATTAGATTGAAGTGCCTTTATGGGTAAACCTAGTTGTTTCTCCACCTCCGCATGAAACTCTTTGAATTTATCAAAAGTTTCACTTTTGCAGTGCATTTGGTACACATACTCATATCTGGAATAATCATCGATAAATATTACATAATAATGGTAACCACCTCTTCCACTAACATTCATGGGGCCACATACGTTAGTATGCACAAGTTTTAAGGGCTTCACAGCCCTCATTCCTTTTTCATTAAAAGATCACTTAGTCATCTTACCTTCTAAGTATGATTCACATAGAAGATCAAATTCTTTAAGCGAACTTAAAGTTTAATCTTTCACAAGTCTAATGATTCTTTCTTGATTAATATAATCAAGTCTCAAAATGTCAAAGGTAAGCCTCATTAGAGTGAGAATTTTTAAGTCTTTTATTCAAAATTTCAGTTTCACGCAATGTGTACATCTTTAGTTTGATAAAATAAAGATTATTAGACATTAATCCATTATAAATAAAATTACGATTTCTAAATATTACAACACTATTATTAAAAGTCACGATCAAGCTGTCTTTAAATAAACATGCAACAGAAATTAAGTTTCTTTTGAAATTTTATACATAGAAAGCGTCTTTCAAAATAATCTTTCTAAAATTATCAAAATAAACATGTACATCTCCCACTACTTCAGCTACCACACTTGCCTCATTTTTGGTTTGCAACAATAGACTTTTATCTCTAAGATCTTTCATTTCCTCAAAATCTTGTAAAGAAACACATATGGTTAGTGACTTCAGAATGGTTTATCGAATCTTCCACTAACTAAGTTTCAATCATAAAGAGTTTCATACCTTTGTCCTTAGTGGCTAAACTAATCTTTCCACTCTTTGTAGTTGGCCTTAAAATTTTCTTTCTTGTTGCAGAAGAAACACTTAGACTTGGTTCTCTTCCTTTCCAATCTAGTTGGCCTAGAGGACTTAGTCTTGTTTCTTTTAGCATGTTGTCTCGTCCCTTTAGAGGAAGAAACAACTGGTAAGTTTACTTCTACTTTTTGGATTGTTGGCCCATTTAGCATTAACTCATAGGATTGTAATTCCTTCATAAACAAGGGGATCTCTCCTATAAATACCTTGATGAACGATGCAGAAGGAATTGATTTCCTACACCATAAAGTTACTTTGAGCAACTCTCTCCTTAAGTCAATTTGTCCTCTTGTTCTTGTTTTGGCTCTCAGCCTCTTCAAGTGAATTGATCTCTACAACACCACCATATTCTTTTCCTTGTTCCTCATTATCCTCTACTCTTGTTGTACACTATATCTAGAGGTAAACAAAACTCGATTCAAATTCAAAAAATTGAGAAAAAATTTAAATTTTGAGTTAAACGAATCGAGTTATTCAAATTAGTCGAATTATTCGAGTCAACTCGAATTTCTTTTCGAATTTCGAGTTGGAATTGAGTTTGATTTTCAAATTCGAATAACTCGAATAATTTGAATAAACTAAATACCAAACTATAATATTTTACATTTTTACCTCAAACTCGTAAACCTCTTTATTTTCCCCCAAAACTTTTACTCTCACCCACTTCCCCCCAAAACTTTTCTCCCCTCTCATCCCACCCCCTTCTACCCCAAACCCATTCCTCCCCCAATTTTTTTGAATATTTCCCCTAAAATTTTACCCACCATTTACTTTTTCCCCAAATTTTACTCCTTCAACCCCTAAAACTTTTTATTTTTACTCTAAACTTTTATTTCTCACCTCTTACCCCAAATAAAAATCAAAATCATCCAAAAAATCCCTAAACCTAAATAGTAATAATTTTATTTATATCTACTATTTATATTATTAAATTTAATTACACATTTTGTACTATTTATATTATGAAATTATTTAATCATATTGAATCTTTATAATTTTTTAAAATTGAATTATTGATGATGCTATATAATATTCGTTTTAAAATTTTATGTTGGTATCAATTTCACATTTTATCTTTTAGATAACTTTTATTAAAAATATATTTTTTACATTTAATATATTTTTAATTTCAAAATCCATAGTGACAAGAATAAGAAGATAATTGAAGCAACTAAGCAAGCAAAAAGCTAACTAGTATATAAAATATTAATAAAAATTATGAGGGATGAAAGTTAATAATAAATTTAATTACGATGGGTGACAGTGATTACAAAGACCCAAAATTATTTTTTTCAATTTAACTTGAACAAATATATTCGATTCAAATTTCATCTCACTCGATTCAATTTGAGCAAATTTCAAATCGAGTTAGGATGATAAAATAAGATTCGTCAACTCAATTAACTTGAAATTTCTTCATTCGATTCGATCAAACGCTCATCCCTAACTATATCAACACACTTTAAAAAGTTCTCTTTTAATAAAAACGAAGGGGAAAAAGTATAAGATAACCCTATAAAGCAAAATTAATGAATATCTAACAAGTTTGAAAGCACGAATTATGAATTTGTTCAAGGAAGTTAACTAACATACATATCATCCATGAACTTTGTAGCAACTATCACACAGGGATGAACGTTGAGAGGATAAATGTGCGAAGAGGATTGCCTTTGAGCAAACTGATCAAGCTAAACCCAAAATAATACTAAATTAACATTTTCTCAAAATTTAAAAAAAAAATCTTGTGAATTTTACAAAAGTGAGGATTCAACGAATCTAGTTGTTTACAAGAGACTATAAAAGTAAATAAACCTAAAATAAATTTAAAGGGAATTGAAAGAAAAAAAAAAGACCAATTCATCCAATTGATTCCTTAGCCCCATTTAGCCTTTCCTTAATATTGTTCTTGTTCTTTTGCATTCTCTTGTGTAGTTTTCCATGGATTCAATGGGTATTTTTCTCTAATAAAAATCAAAATGAATAAATCCAAAAATAAATTAAAAATGAATCGAAAGAATACAAAATGTATCAATTAATCCAATCGATTCCTTAGCTCCATCAAGTTTTTCCGTCTTCTTCTTCCTCTCTTTGGTTTTCTATGGTGTCAAAATCATTTTAAAAATCAAGTTTAGAAAAATAGGGATCGACTTTAAAAATAAAATTGGAGTCGCCACCAATCCCTTTTTACTTAAGTGTGATTGGATCACCTTGCAAAATGTTTTATTTTAAAACATTTTATTTTTGGTCCACGAAAAATAAGAAAATAGGTTCGGGAGTCGGTTATGTATGAGGAAGGGTTAGCACCCTCATAACGCCCAAAAATTGGTACCTAATTGATAAAATCATGTCCAAATGATTGGAATTTAAAAAGTTTAAAATAAGTTCCCTTATTAGAAGGAAAACCAAGACTTACATATTTCAAAGAAATAAAATACCACATCCAATAAGTTAGGACACAACATTTTATAACTTCGAAGTTAGGTGCATCTTTATTTTAGAAAATTCTTATTTCAAGACACAAAACGTCACACCCAATAAGTTAGGATACAACATTTTGAGTTCTCAAGAATAAGTTTTTTTTTATTTGAAATTTGAGATTTCTTTATTCCAAAAGAATATAAGCATCACATCCAGCACGATTGGACATGACATTTTTAAACCCTCGTCACTAAAATCATCTCATAATTTATAAAACTTATTAAAAGGATATTTAGTTACATAACCAAATGGAAAATCGCAACCCAGCATGATTGGGCACTATTTCCCGAATTTCTAAATACCAAAACATTGGCTTATTTTAAAAACCTTTAAATAAAATATTAATATGGGAAAAAATGTATTTTTATTTTGAACAATAACCATGTGACAATGTAAAATAAATCCGAGAAAATATCATAAAATAATAGCACAAATGGAAGATAATAGTGGGTTAATAAAAAAAACTATATAACATAATAAAAATATTAATATGGATAATAATAACAAGCAAACGATAATAAGATATATTGATAAAAATATTAGTAGAAGTAATAAATAATAATAATGTTGATAAAAATAATAATAACAATAATAATCATAATGATTATATATAATAAAATAATTAGTAAATAATATATATAAAATTTTAAAAGAATCATATATACAAAATATACTAATCATAAAATTACATATTAAATAATATAAATAAAATAAATTATATAATATAATAAATTTTATATAAAAATAATATTATATAATATTATATAATATATGAGTTAAAATCTAATACAATAGATAATATATAAATTATTAAACCAAGTAACATTAAATAAAATAATAATTAAATATATATAATAAAAATAATACATATAAAAATATATTATTAATGGATTAACAAACAAATAAAAATATAAAAAAATGAAGTAACAGGATCAAATAGTAATAAAATAAACATAAAGTGGTCAAATTATAAATAAAAAGAAATAAGTGGACTTAATTATAAAACTAGAATAATGCGAAAGGACCTATTCCTAAAATATACCATTTACATAAAACACGCGGATCTTTTTGTTAACCTGAGTCGGATTTCAGGTAAAAGCCAAAACGGCGCCGTTTTGATGCTTATTGCCTTAAGCCAAAACGACATCGTTTTGATATTACTATAAATTAAACTTTTAACTAAAAAAATCATTTATCTCATTCTAAAAGAAAACTAAAAGCTAAAAAAAACTGATCTCCCTCTTCTCCTCCAGACGATTTTCGACGATCCCACTGGCTATGTTCGACCGTTGCACGCGCCGCCCACGCGCCTCCTTCCACGGCGTTAAAACTCAAAAACCTCATTTTTCGATTTCAAATCAAATGGTAAACTCTTTTCACTCCTTTTTAGTAATATATGTATATAAAAATGCATGAAATGAGAAAAAAAAATAAAAAAAATGGGACGGATATTTAAAATCAATCACCTCTGTAATTGTTTTTCTGTTTTTATTTCGTAATCCTTCTGTTTCTGTGTATTTTTCTTTTCTGTCCCCTTACAAATTTTTAAAAAGGGGTTTTTATAACCCAAAACAAAAACAAAAGAAAAGGAAATAAATCTTTCCATATTCGCTTCTTTCCTTTCTCTGTTGTGTTTCCTTATTTTGCAGGACGAGCGAGGATAGCGGTGGTGACTATGGCGTCATCTGTGCGCGGATCGCGGTCTGACGATCGAGGGCTGACGGATGCGGCATTTGTGGCACGACTGTTGGTGGCCTCGGTGCAAGGATTCTGTTGCGGTGCCTAGGGTTTCTCCAGAAACCCTAGGTTTTTGAGGCTCGATTGGTTTTGGGCCTTTTGGGCCATCTATTTGTTTTGGGTAGTGGACTATATGAATTAGGCCACGGGTTTTTTGGGTATAATGGGTTTGTTTGGGTTTTAAGTCTGTTTAGGTCTGGGTTAATGGGTAGGCAATTTTAGGATTAGGTTTGGGCCATTAAAAATTGGGCTTGCACTGGACTGTAAGGACATTTATTATTTATTGATTTTTATTTCATTTTTTCTAAAAATAGGCCCGGGCAAAATGGCCTTATTACAGCTGCCTCTCTTTGCTCATTGTCGTCTAACGAGAATAGAGCAAAGACAATAAAAGGATCAATTTTGCCCAGTTTTGGTCGAGCTTCGAATTCTTTGATCCTCGTCTTCTTCAAATGACTCCAACTCCTTTTCATCTTTAGGGGTATTGGAATTTCATCTTGATTTCAGTAAGTTTGATAGCTTTAACTTCATGAAAGCAGTATCCATTATCTTTTGATCTACTCCGCTGCAAACTCAAGGAGACCAGATCTGATATTTTTAATCTGATCCTTGCAAACTCAGGGATTACCTGACTGATGTCTTCAATCTGCTTCTGCAAAGCTCGGAATGCCGAGTTGCTATTTTCTCATTCCATCGCAAACTCGTGGATGCCAAACTATTTGGTTTAAATCTGCTCCACTCTCCGCTTAGGAGACAAGATTTGTCATTCGATCTTGGTCCACTCATCGCTAGGGTGACAAGATCTACAATCTTTGACCTATTCCACTGCTGATCAGGGAGATATGGTCGGTGGCTTAAATCTGTTCCACTACTACTTAGGGAGACAAGACTTGCCATTCGATCTTGGTTCTCTACTGCTTAGGGTGACAAGATCTACGATCTTTGACCTATTCCACTACTGGTCAGGGAGATAGGTCGGTGGCTTAAATCTGTTCCACTATTGCTTAGGGAGACAAGACTTGCAGTTTGATCTTGGTTCCCTACTGCTTAGGGTGACAAGATCTACAATCTTTGACCTATTCCACTGCTGGTCAGGGAGATAGGGCTAGTGGCTTAAATATGTTTTACTACTGCTTAGGGAGACAAGATTTGCCATTCGATCTTGGTCCTCTACTGCTTAGGGCGACAAGATCTACAATCTTCGACCTATTCCACTACTGGTCAGGGAGATAGGACTGATGGCTTAAATCTGTTCCACTGCTGCTTAGGGAGACAAAATTTGCCATTCGATCTTGGTCCTCTACTGCTTAGAGAGACAAGATCTACAATCTTCGACCTATTCCACTGCTGGTCAAAGAGATAGGACTGATGTCTTCGGTCTGCTTCCTATAAACTCAGGAATTGTCAGATCTGCTATTTTCAATCTGATCCCTATAAGCTCAGGGATCACCAGATTGATGTCTTCGATCGGCTTCCTGCAAGCTCAGAAATTCCCAAATCTGCTATCTCCAATCTGCTCCACTGCAACTTAGGGATGTCAGACTGGAACCTTCAATCTTACTACATTGTCCTTTAGAGGACATAACCTATAGAATGAATATATGCTTTTGTCTAATTAGGATGCCTTGATCGAAATGCATCAAATGCTCCTAATTTGGACATGCTATGATATATGAATGTAAAAATGATATGAGTATGATTCCCGCTCAAGGTGTTATCACTCATTTATCCGTCAAGGTTTCATCTTCGTTCCCTTTGAAGTATCATTTTTTGCTCAAATATTTTGCCCCGTGGTAATTCTGAGTCCACTCCACTCGAACCTTGGGACATGAAGTTTGTGCCTCCCACTGTAATCTTCTTCCATCCAATCTATTACCACTCGAGTATAGAATTTGTATTGTTTTCCACCATTCCCATGAATGCAAGGTCTCTTGACAATGATCCCTTTTATACTTGGCTTGACTTTGTTCGTCATTTGCCGATATGGTATCACCAACGACATTGTCTTATCCAATAAAGATTCAAGAGATAATCATTTTCCAATATTTCCAATACCTTAGGCTTGGTGAGTTATGAACAATAGTCCTGTTTTAGATTCTCATATTATTTAGAAGCTTCCAAAGTAATATACGAAACTCCTTTTATGAAAGTGTTATTAGTCTATAGATCGTTATTTCAATATAAATACTTGAGAAAGAACACAAAAATGGACGAGAAGGAAATTAGTCAGGAGCATAGCTCAGAAAAATAATTTAATCAAAGATAACCCAAGTAATAAAAGAAAATTTATTTGGGTGTATCTTAAAAAGAATAAAGCAATCAAAGATATGGAATTCAAAAATGGGTAGGATAGAAGCTAGGTGCCCCAGATATCGCAGCCTGAACTTCTTTGTTCCAACTTCTTGAGGACCATTTTAAACTCAATATGTGTTTAGGGGATCTAGAGTACTTTGTCGATGCCCCAAGACTTAACATACTTTTCTCATTGCTAATTCAGACGTAGTAAGGCTACAGTATGCCCCACTTTTATTCAAAATTTGAGCCGCCCTTTTCAGGTTTTCAACTCAAAGCCTCTTTGGTCCTAAAGCACCCTTTGCGGGTTTTTGCCTTGGCCTCTCCTTTTTTTTCTTTTTTTTTTTTTTTTCGATTTTTTTCTTATTTGAATTTGGACACAAGGCACCCTTTGCGGGTTTTCACCTTGGTCTTTCCTCTTTCAGGTAAAATATCTCTTGACTAAACCTGAATTTGCCGGATTGGACAAGTCTTCGCCATTGATCTTGATCAATATCAATGCTCCTCTAGAACAGGCCCTACATAAGTCCTTCCTGGTTTGGCATATGCTTTCCTTTAAAATCATTTTGTAGAAAAAAATCTTTTTCAACATCAGGTTTCTTCATGAAATTCCCTAAGATGAACTTCGTAAATTTGTATCATCTAGCCGTGACAAATAGCTTTTAACATTTTCTTCAATTAGGTTCAATTGGCAAAATGCTTCAATTCCATAAACCAATAAGTAAAACGTTACCCCCAGCAAAGGTCCTAGTCGACATTCGATAATCATAGAGAGTAGTGATAGCTTCTTATGCCAATCTTTACAAGTCTTAGCCACCTTTTTTTTATTTTTATTTTAGGAAACTTTTGTTGCACTATGATATGCTACCTAATCTTTGGACAAACTGTAAACTTTGACTTTGTACAGTTGTTTAAATGTGATTCTTTATGGCATTCTGCTAGCATCTGATCTCTTTTTTTTTTAGGAATTTGATGACTTCAACTTCGTAACATTGGCATACGAAGCTACTTCCACCCTCTTAGTGGAGTAAACGATGACTATGCCGATGAGTAGATATTGGCTAAAAGCTTTTGACGAGATTGCCCCCATCACATCCATGCCCACTAGAGTAGGCATATGAATCTTGTCTACTTAAATTCGGCATAGCTGCTACCAACCCTTTCTATGTAAATCAGCAGTGCCCAATCCTCATGTTTAGCCCGCATCTTAGTATCCCAAGCATGTCCTGATATGATCGTGCAAAACATCTTTGAGTCTTTTTTAAAATAACTCAATGATGTCTCGCATTATTTCTATGGTGAGCTGGGCTTTGATCTTCATCCCTTTCCTAGGCTCGTAATATCAATGACCTTTTGTAGAGTAAGGTTTGTTTTCATCTTGTTAAATCATTCTTAACAAGTCAAAAGATATGTCACAATTTCTGCTATCTTCAAAATCCTGAGATCCCCTAGATCCATATCTTGTTCAAAAAGGGAATCAGTAACAATATCGCTCATGACGTTGATATCATGGGTACCTAAGCATGAAGGCAAGAAATCCAAAGAATAAATAATTCGAAGGATGATTACTTGTATGGTAATGAATAAAGAATGAAAAAATATTATAAAAAACAAAAGAATGTACAGTATAAAATAGAAAGAATGAAAGACTATGTGCTCAAAAAGATGCATTTTATTAAAATAAAATCTTAAGACACAAGCCTATTTCACAAAAGGGGTCCTATTGCCTCTAGGCTTAAGGCAACAAGCATGTTTTGCACATTACTCTAGATTAACCCTAAAAGTACAGGGATTTCTTCCACAGTTTTATTATTCAAAACACTCCCAAGTACACAAGGGTTTAGAAACTTCATTTCACGGTACACTCTTCGGATATGTCATTGGTGTTTTGATTCCTCGATTGTCAGGTTTCTGATTACTTCTTCAAGGAATCACAACTCTACTGCCCCCTCCTTCAATTATCACTGCTCCGTTTGACTCATCGAACTTTACAACCCCTATTTTAATAAGCCTTTCAACCAATTTCTTAAATGCCATGCAGTTATCGATTGAGTGACCTGTCATTCCCCGTGATACTCACATTAAGCATTCAAATCATACCATTTGGGGTATGGGGTTGTATTGGTTCCATGTAATGAGGAGTCACCACATGTTCATCAAATGGACTTTGGTACAACTCCCTATATGTCATTGGAATTGGTGTAAACTGGAGTTGCTCATTACTTTGCCTTGTGCCAGATTCTTTTCTTGATGAACCTTGATACCCAGTAGTCACTATTTTTGGCTGTTTAACATCAATCAAATTTGAGCACCCCATGCTTGTATTAACCACTTCACTTTCTCT
The DNA here is from genome assembly GCA_025506655.1 of Gossypium rotundifolium. NCBI lineage: Eukaryota > Viridiplantae > Streptophyta > Magnoliopsida > Malvales > Malvaceae > Gossypium > Gossypium rotundifolium. The sequence continues at coordinate 151,433,427 of CP106724.1, forward strand.
CTTCCTTGTGGTCATTCTTTTGTTACTTTCTCCCGCCTCGATCTTTCCACTTTTTATGCCATTCTCGATCATTTCTCCCATCATTACAATGTTGAGAAGCTTTTAGTGGTGCTTTCTATCATATGGGTGATAAAAGGCGCCTTTAGAGTGTTGATAAACAACATGGTGGTTTCCTTTTCCAAGAGAGGTGGTTGGACTTGCATGGCAATTTCCCTCCATCTTTGTTCGTATTTCCTGAAACTCTCGTTTAATTTCTTTTCCATGTTTTGTAACATGATTCGGTCAGGCGTCATATCGGTGACATGATTATACTGCCTCATGAAGGCTTGGGCCAAGTCCCTCCAAAAGCTAATGTTAGTACGACTGAGTTGGTTGTACCACCTAGACGCTGCACCCATTAAACTATCCTAGAAGCAATGAATCAGAAGTTGATCATTGTTTACATAGCCCGTCATACGTCTACAGAACATTGTGATGTGGGCTTCAGGGCAAGTAGTTCCATTGTACTTCTCAAATTCTGGCATCTTGAATTTATGAGGAAGTACCAGATCAGGGACCAGACTCAAGTCCTTAGCGTCAATACTATGATGATGGTCAGCATTTTCCAAAACTTGGAACTTTTCTTCTAACCACCTACAATGATCCTCCAACTTCCTTGAAGATTCAATTCTTATTCCCTCTCTCTCTTCTATATCCAAATCAAGGATGACGGGGTTGGCAGGGTTATCTCCTGGGTTAGATCTTGGGCCTACTTGAAAGTTTATGGGTGGTCTAGGATCAGCTTGCCCCTGTTGAAGCCTAATCATGATGGGTGGCCTTTGTGGATATTCCTCAGGCTGTGTTTGCACGTGTGGTGGAGTGAATCCCCTAGGAAAGTCCTTATTGTCTTCAGCATTGAGTATGAGACCTTTTGCTTTGTCCATTATCCCACTTATCATTTGGGCAATTTGAGCCATCATATTTTTTTGGGCCTCTAACATCTGGTCCCTCATCTCTTGTTGGAGTTTTGTCATCTGCTCTTACATCTGGTCTTGCATTTTCCTCTAGAATTGTTCTATCCTTTGGTCCATTTTCCTTGACTTTGCTCGTGTACCTTAAGGGTGTTCAACTTTCAGATTTTCTTTCTTTCTCTCTCCTATAATTTAAACTAATTAGAATCTTTCTATAGATTTGAATACATATGATGTTATGTAATGCAAATGCATGAATGCAAAGAAAGAGAGGCATTGATTCTGAATTCAATTACATTAGAAAAACTTTTCTAGAAAACAAATCTCTTTACATAAAACAGATCGCATACATGGCCTTATCCTCATAGTCCAAGTGAAAACATGAATCCTTTCTTCGCAAAAGTCAAGTCTTGCAAACTTCTAATATATGCCTCCTCTAGCTCCTTTTTGCTTAATCTAGGACGCGACTCACTGCTTCATAATACTCGTTAGCTTCTTCAAGAAAGTAGAGATGTGGCGATTCTCGATTTTTCTTTGTCAGCTTGATTCCTTAGGTAATAAAGTCTTGTATTCCTTCATCGGCTATCAGTCTTCTCATATTGTGTTCACTTAGACTATATTCGGACGAGACCGTATTATAATCCACTTTATCAAAAAACCCGTCTTCTTATGACAAACTTTTCTATTTAGCAATCGAATTAGAAATCAACACCTCTTTTCTATGATATGAATGCAATGCAATCAAAACAAAAGAAAACCCGTTAGCACAGGAAAAATAAATAACATAGAATCTATTAGGGTGACCACTATGATTTGACGTGGTTCTATCTAGGGTAGGCCCTTATGTTTTCTACATGTGGTTTAGCTCTAAAGCAGAGGTACCCAAACCAGCAGATTCTTCGATCCCCACCCATTATAGGCTCATATGGACCGAGTTCGATTCAGGGGAATACATTTCCCTATAGCCATGCAGAGGTGAAAACCTCACGAAGACATAGGTACGGATGTATTCCGGAAGCAATCCACTAGCCCATGTGGAGGTGAAAACCTCACGAAGGCATAGCTTCTCGCTTCGACTTAAGGGTGTGACCACGACGGTCATGCAGTGCAATGCAAAGAGATATATTTTAAAATCACATGCAATAAAATGATCATATTTTTAAAATCAGAATTTTAAATTTGAACGAAAGGACATGAAATTATCAATTTTACGGCCTGACTCTCTTTGTCCCCAGCGAAGTCGCCAAGCTGTCGAAACCATTTTAAAAATCGAGTTTAGAAAAATGGGGATCGACTTTAAAAATAAAATGAGAGTCGCCACCAATCCCTTTTTACTTAAGTGTGATTGGATCACCTTGCAAAACGTTTTATTTTAAAACATTTTATTTTTGGTCCACGAAAAACAAAAAAATAGGTTCGAAGTCGGTTACGTATGAGGAAGGGTTAGCACCCTCATAACGCCCAAAAATTGATACCTAATTGATAAAATCATGTCCAAATGCTTGGAATTTAAAAAGTTTAAAATAAGTTCCCTTATTAGAAGGAAAACCAAGACTTACATATTTCAAAGAAATAAAATACCACACCCAATAAGTTACGATACATCATTTTATAACTTCGAAGTTAGGTGCATCTTTATTTTAGAAAATTCTTATTTCAAGACACAAAACATCACACCCAATAAGTTAGGATACAACATTTTGAGTTCTCAAGAATAAGTTTTTTTATTTGAAATTTGAGATTTCTTTATTCCGAAAGAATACAAACATCACATCCAGCACGATTGGACACGACATTTTTAAACCCTCGTCACTAAAATCATCTCATAATTTATAAAACTTGTTAAAAGGATATTTAGTTAGTTAACCAAATGAAAAATCGCAACCCAGCACGATTGGGCACTATTTCCCGAATTTCTAAATACCAAAACATTGCCTTATTTTAAAAACCTTTAAATAAAATATTAATATTGCAAAAAAAATGTATTTTTATTTTGAACAATAACCATGTGACAATGTAAAGTAAATCCCGAGAAAATATCATAAAATAATAGCACAAATGGAAGATAATAGTGGGTTAATAAAAAAAACTATATAACATAATAAAAATATTAATATGGATAATAATAACAAGCAAACGATAATAAGAGATATTGATAAAAATATTAGTAGAAGTAATAAATAATAATAATGTTGATAAAAATAATAATAACAATAATAATACATAATGATTATACATAATAAAACAATTAGTAAATAATATATATAAAATTTTAAAAGAATCATATATACGGAATATACTAATTATAAAAATTACATATTAAATAATATAAATAAAATAAATTATATAATATAATAAATTTTATATAAAAATAATATTATATAATATTATATAATTTATGAGTTAAAATCTAATATAATAGATAATATATAAATTATTAAACCAAGTAAAATTAAATAAGATAATAATTAAATATATATAATAAAAATAATACATATAAAAATATATTATTAATGGATTAACAAACAAATAAAAATATAAAAAAATGAAGTAACAGGATCAAATAGTAATAAAATAAACATAAAGTGGTCAAATTATAAATAAAAAGAAATAAGTGGACTTAATTATAAAACTAGAATAATGCGAAAGGACCTATTCGAAATATACCATTTACATAAAACACGCGATCTTTTGTTAACTCGGTTCGATTTAGTAAAAGCCAAAAGCTACTGCTTTTGATGCTTATTGCCTTAAGCCAAAACGACATCGTTTTGATATTACTATAAATTAAACTTTTAACTAAAAAAAATCATTTATTTCATTCTAAAAAAAACTGAAAAGCTAAAAAAAAAAAACTGCTCTCCCTCTTCTCCTCCAGACGATTTCCGACGATCCCTCCGGCTATGTCCAACTGTCAGACGCGCCGACGCCTCCTTCCACTAAGTAGGTAAAACTCAAAACCTCATTTTTCAATTTCAAATCAAATGGTAAACTCTTTTCACTCCTTTTTAGTAATATATGTATATAAAAATGCATGAACTGAGAAAAAAATAAAAAAAAATGGGACGGATATTTAAAATTAATCACCTCTGTAATTATTTTTCTGTTTTTATTTCGTAATCCTTCTGTTTCTGTGTATTTTTCTTTTCTATCCCCTTACAAATTTTTACAAAGGGGTTTTTATAACCCAAAACAAAAACAAAAGAAAAGGAAATAAATCTTTCCATATTCACTTCTTTCCTTTCTCTGTTGTGTTTCCTTATTTTGCAGGACGAGCGAGGATAGCGGTGGTGACTGCGGCGTCATCTGTGTGTGGATCACGGTCTGACGATCGAGGCTGACGGATGCGGCATTTGCGGCACGACTGTTGGTGGCCTAGGTGCAAGGATTATGTTGCGGCGCCTAGGGTTTCTCCAGAAACCCTAAGTTTCTGAGGCTCGATTGGTTTTGGGCCTTTTGGGCCGTCTATTTATTTTGGGTAGTGGACTATATGAATTAGGCCATGGGTTTTTTGAGTATAATGGGTTTGTTTGGTTTTAAGTCTGTTTAGGTCTAGGTTAATGGGTAGGCAATTTTAAGATTAGGTTTGGGCCATTAAAAATTGGGCTTGTACTGGATTGTAAAGACATTTATTATTTATTGATTTTTATTTTATTTTTTCTAAAAAAATAGGCCAGGGCAAAATGGCCTTATTACACATGGAACTGAATATATATATATATATATATATATTAATAAAGTGAAATGGGTTTTTGGCAAAATGAAGAAAAAGTAAATTGGGTAACGTTACTGGCAATTCCTCGTTTCTATATTGAAGATGTTCACTAATACACGTATCAAGAAAGGATTGGAGGGGCATAAATATAGCAACACATGAAAAGGTAGAGGAAATTTATTTGTTAGGCAAGGACTTGAACACTCAAAGTAGAAAATTGTTCTTTTAGCCCCTATAATAATTACAATATTTTAAGTTAATCAAATGGTAAAACTATATTTCTTCATAAAATTTAAAATTCTGTTGTAGTTCCTTCAAAAATAAAAATTATATTTTAATACCTCAAAAATTGTAAAATTTTATGTTAATACAATGATAAAAATCCAAAAAAAATTATGGCTTCACTCAAGTTCAGCTTCCTCGAATAATTTGAATGTTGACATGGGGCGTATGCAACATTTTTTTCAAAATTGGATAAATGTTATATTTTTGTTTGTCTTTTTCAAATGTGAAAAAAAAATGTCTTATTGTGAAAATCAAAGTCAAATGAAAAAAAATTATCTAAAGAAATTGGAAATGATTAAATTATAAGGTAAATTATATAATTAGTAACTAAAATATGAGTAAGTTTTTGTTTTTGTCATTTAATTAAAAAGTTATAATTTGATCACTAAATTATTCAAAAATTTTATTTAAGCCACTGAACTATTTAAAAGTTTTTATTTAAGTCACTGAACTGTTAAATTCTTTTGTTTTTTAAGTTTTGCCAGTAAACTCCAAGCGAGAATTTGACAATCAATATAGTGGATAAGTATCCATCAATAATAGAAAAACATACCTTAGATCAAGTTGATTTAACGATCAGTGTAAAAAATCGGAAAAAAATTATTTTAATTTTGATTCGTAGATTCGTCACATCCTAAGTTGTTTTATAAAAAAAAAACTTGACTATGAAAAAAAAAAAAGGAACGAGAGCTTTTAATTGGTGCAAATAGTGCGAACTAAAAAAATCATATAGTATCGATTTTAATTGCCCAGCTGACTTAAATATAAATTTTTGAATAGTTTGATAACTATATTATAATTTTTTAGTTAAATAACCAAAACAAAATTTACTCATAGTTTAATGACTAATGTTGCAGTTTACCCTAAATTATAATAATAAGACTAAATTAAACAAAAACGCATAGTACAAATACCATTTACAGAATTTGAACTAATATTTCTGTTAACCGCTAACACAATAGGTTAATAGATCTGTCTGATATATTATAGACAGAGAAGAAACGGAAGGAGTCAAGACAGAGTTGAAGATCTGAAAAAGGGAAAAAAGCATTTGTAATTGTAATTGTTTCGAGATCTGTGTGTATAGACAGTCTCAAATGGCAGCAGCTGCAGCACCAGATCACTTGTTCCATTTGAGGAACAATTTCTACTTGGGTTCCTTTCAGGCTGCCATCAACAACAGCGATCTTCCCAACCTCTCCCCCGACGACGCGGTCGAGCGCGACTGCCTCGTCTACCGCTCTTACATCGCTCTCGGCAGCTACCAAGTACCCCCTCCCTTTTGTACTCAATTTCATATTCTTCTTCCAATAGTATTTGCAAATCTAAAACTCGTTTTTGTTTCTCTAATCCCAGCTGGTGATCAATGAGATCGACGCCGCCGCTGCCACTCCTCTCCAAGCCGTTAAACTGCTGGCCCTCTATCTCTCCAACCCTCATGATAAGGTGAAATTCGTTTTAGATCTGCTTGAATTTTGTTGTTATAGGTAAAGATCTGCTAGAACAATCGGAAAAATATGTTGTTTTGATAGAGGATTATGATTGGGTTTTGCTGAATATCGCCTTTAGGAATCAACAATTGCGAGCTTGAAAGAATGGTTAGCAGATCCAGCGATTGGAAGCAATGCCATATTAAGGTTGATTGCTGGAATCGTTTTCATGCATGAAGAAGATTATATTGAAGCTCTTAAACACACCAATGCTGGTGGCACCATGGAACTGTGAGTTTTATTATTCGACTGCATTTTCATTCTTGCTTGGGTTCTGTTATCATTGATGATGCCAAATTCAGCTTCATCAATTCTTGTTCTTTGTTCTATATATGTTCAAATTGGTGAACATTGATTTGCACAGTTAAGTCATCTACCCTTCTTAACAGTCCGGATTCTTGGGCATAGAAGAAAAAGGTTCATTAGATAGGGTAAGATTACCTCCCTTTATATACCTTGAGACTAGTTAGGGCACATACGAGACATAAAACTGTCCGAATTCCACTTGAATCAGAATTATTAACACCTATAGCCCTAAATCCTCTGCTATTTCATATTGGTCCAGAGTCAGCAGTTGCCCCGTTCAACGTGCTAAACTTCAGACATTTGATAATAGAAACATGTCATTTTCTTTTATTTTTTTCTGTAAATGAAAGCACACTGAAATAGTTATAGACACTAGTGTAGAAAATGGATTGAAGTTGTAAAGTGCATTACTAATCTGTTCTCTTGAGGGGGGGATATTAACCCATGCATGTGGTGTAAGCGTTAAGGATTGGCTTTCCTATAAAAAAGAGACCAGTTGATAACAATGTTAATACAATAATATCAATGTTTATCCACTTTCCCAATCATTGAAGATAATGTGGGAGTGACTAGTTTTATTTTTTATTTTCTTTGCGGTGAGGGAAAGAAAAGAAAAAAGAGTGCACATCCAATTTAAATGGATCAAAATAGGTGTAACTGCTGCATATTGAGTTTCACCTATTTATTTTACTTTATTCTGGTATACCATCCAAAAACTGAAAATCATAGTTTACATGGATATCACATATCATAAAATATTTTAAATCTAAAGAAACAGATCCTATATCTAAAAAGATGTCATCTCTTCAAATTACAAGATACAATAGCAATAGTAGATAAGTTTCAGTAACACATTTTCTATATTCTGATTCAAGTACTGCCGATGCTGCAGTAGATCCTCCATTGTACCGAATGGAAACAAATAAGTTTGTACTTGGTAGTAGTGCAAAAAGAATTACTTTTGGTTGATACCTGACTTGCATGTTGCTGCATTTGCCTTGCCTCTATGTCTGTGGTCAGAGGTGAATGATACTGCTTTCAAATAGTTGAAAGCTAATTCTTGAAGTACAGGACAGGATTCTAGGTATATAGTGGTAAGTCAGATGTTTAAAATTGCAAGTTTTGGCTGGATTTCATTGAATATTTCCTCCTAGGAACTACTTGTACGGGCTGACTGTGACCTTTGAGATATCCCCTTCCACTGTAGCTAAAATGTTGAGTCTTCTATGGTTTCACAGCACAGATTTGGCTCCGACTTCTTTGTCCCTCGTATCTATAAATTAGAAAATATGGAACAATAATACAGTATGATGGGTTAACTAAGAACTATGTAAACAAATTAGGTTGTTGCATGTTGCAGGTGATTTCCACCAGCATGCAATTTATATTTAGAAGGAAATATAGCCGTAGCCCTACAATTATTTCTCTTTCATTGATGTTTAGTTGGTATAAAAGAACGTGGACTATTTATGTTTCGAAGCTCTTGATACTCTGTGAGCTTGATGCTGAAGGAAAACTTTTCTAAAAAAGGCTACTCAAGTAAAAGCCAAAATTCATAGTTAAACCACTCCAATGGTGGTCTGCATCACCTAATTTGTCAAAGGCTGATCTTATGTGAACATTGGTCACAGTCGCCTTTGCAACTTGCAGTGCATTCCATTTCCCCAATACACTAGCAGTCTAATTGGCTGGGATGCTGCATTGGATTGGCTCACAGTTCCCCCTTTGGATTAATTTTAAAAGGAATTTTGCTGATAGATAAATAGTAATTAAGTAAATTCATAAGCTGGTGAAAAAATAAAATCTCTTTCCTATGCAAATTCTCTCATCTTTCCCACAAATGAAATTTTCATACATAAGTTTGTTTAGCACTGGCTTAATACTGCATTTCTATGAGAAGTTTTACCACTCGAAAGTTGTTGAGTTATTCTGTAAAATCTTTGTACCAAATATACTTACAAATGTGAACTAGGAGTTGCTATCCAATTCCTCTAGAAAATGCGAATGTTCCATTTAGTGGGCCTCTGAAAAAGGATTCTTTTCCTTCTAGTGAATTTGAGTTGACTCTTTGATTGCTAAAGTATAACATCAGCAACTTATACATCCAGAAGCAAATTGGAACCTCTGATTCATCTGTTGAAATTTTTTGTTCTCCATTTTCAGTCATGCATTGAATGTGCAAATCTTCACTAAGATGCACCGGTCAGATTATGCAGAGAGACAACTGAGGGTCATGCAGCAGATTGATGAGGACCATACACTGACTCAACTTGCAAATGCATGGTTGAATCTAGCAGTGGTATGAGATAATTTTCATTTTAATAATACTATAAATGAGAAATCATGGATATTGTGTAACATGTTATCCTACCTACAGGGTGGTTCCAAGATACAGGAAGCTTATCTGATCTTCCAAGATTTCTCTGAGAAATATCCAATGACTGGTTTGATCCTAAATGGGAAGGCTGTCTGCTGTATGCACATGGGAAACTTTGACGAGGCTGAAACACTGTTACTTGAAGCACTTAATAAGGCAAGATCAAATTGTGGAAATTAAACTTTTTTTTTCTCTAGATTTAAACTTATGATTTGGCTACTCTTTTGGTCTGATTATGGCCCCGTGAACAGGACTGACTACAATAAATATGTTTCATGATCATAAATTGCTCTGCCAAACTTGATATGCTTTAAGTTTCTGTTTCTGATATAACCTCTTAGTGATGTCAAATGATATGGAATTTAACTCTTGGATTTTCCTCAAGTCCATTGTATTCCTGTCAATTTTAAAGTTTTGGATGCATCACGGCACCAAATATTTCACTACCAAGTTTCATTGCTTCAAATTAGTTGGCTCTTATTTAACTTTGTGATATGGGGTTGTTTGTCAATGGATAGGATGCAAAGGATCCTGAAACTCTGGCCAACCTGGTTGTATGCGGCCTTCACCTCGGTAAATCATCTTCACGTTATCTAAGGTAATCTAGTTATTCGTATCCTTTATCTTTGTTTGTCCTGGCTTTTATTGTTGACTACTCCCATATCAGTTTGGAAATTTCACAAGTTTTGGTAACATTTTTCTAAGTTAGCATTAAATTAACGAATTCAATACACTAATAGGAGTTTCCACCGAAGTGCCTAGTTTGGATTGCCTAGTTGGTAAATGATTAAGTTCAGGCATGTCCGTTTAAACTCAGATTCAGCATTCCTTTTAATCAATTTTCGTGGTCCATATTCACTGAAGTTTTCTTATTTTCATGTATTTCATTTTTGAAACATAAGGTAAGGCTTGAAAGTCTTGCAAATTTGACGCATAGGTTGCACTTGTTTCACAGAAAACGGCTTCCAGAAAGTGATTTTTGGAAATGCTAATATTTTTTGATATTTAGACGATTCTGCATAAAATATTTTCCATTATTTGACAAACTTTTCTGAAATCATTTTTTAAAAGTTGTTTTAATGATACAAACACAACATAAATATATTTGCTATAAAATATTATATTAGCTTTCCTTTTGACAATCAAAATTTATTTTTATAATAATTAATATCTTATATAAAATTAATAATAAACCGTGCCTAATTAAAACTTAATTTAGATTACATATATTACATATATGAGAGTGAATTTTGGCACATTAGAGTTGGAAAAGATAAATGAACTAATAATGATTTAAACAAATATTCATATTTATATAATTAAAATATTCATATTTTATACTATAAAATATCTATTACTAAATATTTATAAATTGTAAATATATTTATTATTAAAATATTAATATAAGTATTTTTCAATGACATATTAAAAATATTATTGTTAAAATTTATTATTAAATTGAAATTGTAATATTTATTAATTTATTCAAATAATAAATTACACTATTAATTTATTAATTTATTATATAAATAATTAAATATGTATGTTTAATAATATTGAATATTATAATATTTGATATTAATATTTTAATATTTTGAATAGTTTTAAAATTAAAAATAAAAATTTATTATTAATATAAAATATTTGGCTTGATTCAAATTAATTTTTTATAAAAATAAAATTATTCATGAAGGAGCTATTTTTGAAAAATGGCTTACACTTTTCAAAATAATAAGTCAATTTTCAGAAAAAAATGTCTTATTTTCTATTGACATGTAAGTAACTTTTCTTTGACCAAGTTGTTTCCATTAAACAAATATAGGAAAATGCAAACAAGTAAAATAAAATTCCGTAATTCATTTTTCTTGAAACAAGTGTAAATGATGTTAGCTAGTGCAAAAATAGCTTTTCCTTCTTTGAATTTTCCATTCACCTTATTATTCATGATGAAGATGGCAGGTACTCTAACCTTGAATCAATTGAGAAAGGTAGAACCTTGAATCAATTGAGAAAGGTAGACTTTATATATGTACCTAAATGCATGTTATGCATGTATTGTGAAGAGTATTTCAATCTTAAATTCAGTAGGTATTCATGCATGCTTATGTTGCAAAACTGGATACTTCATTTAGGTAAGTTGAAGCAGCATTTCTGTGTGAACTGAACATGCTGGTTGTTTTCATTTAAATGTAGCTTGTATATTATTTTTGCTCTTTTTAATACACCAGAAAATGACCGTTAACCAAATCAGTTTTCTACCTGAGGCGGCTTCAAATCTCAATCCTTAGTTCTAAGCCGTTTTTAAAAAGAAAAATGAGCAAGTCTTAGGCTAATTTATACCGACTGGTGTTGTAGCCAGATCTTAATTGAGATGCTACATTGTTGATTGTTTTGGCAAATGCTCCCAACCCTGACCTTGTGTTTGACTTCTTGGCAGCCAATTGAAACTCACACATCCAGAGCACATTCTTGTTAAACGTGCATCATCTTCGGAAGATAGCTTTGAAAGAGCAGTGCAATCAGTTGCTTGAAGAAGTGGAGTTAGTTTTGTTTTATTCTACAACTGTTCTGACCGCTATTCTTTGCCCTACGTGAGTCTATGATCAATTATGAGATTGTTGGCAAATTTAGTGCTTAGTCGGCAAAATAGAAGGGTACTTGGAAACATCTGGTTTGTATGTTTTTTTTTTTTTTTGGCTGTTTGTACTGTTCTTCAAAAGCACTTGAAATTCATTATCTTTTATATCACTCTGCTATTGTTTGTACTTCGAAAGAAAACTTTTTTAAGTTGATGGAAATTTTGGGTAAGGATGTTATTTATCGTAATTTGATTAAGGCAACGGAGTTTGGGCCAAGCCTAAATGGGCCTGGGGTACGGGATGATCTGGAAGCTTATCTCACTATTTAAAAAAAAAAATTATTTTTACTTGATTATCTTAACACTCATTATGAGGGAGAAAGGAAATTATTTTTAAACAGATATTTATATTTTTATCCTTAAATTTGAATAAAGAAAATCCTCTTTTAAGTAAATAAGGTATATATATATTAAAAAAGTTCTTATTTAAATAAACCCTTTTAGTATTTTTATATTTAAGCAAATACATATGTTTTAATCATAAAAGCCCTTAGTTTTGATTAGATATTTTTTTGACGATATGGAATTTTTTGAGAAGTTGACGACATGGAATTTAAATTAATAAATTGTATGGAAATTAATTGTTGATTTGGGTACACATAAGTAAAACTATATATATTTTAACTTTATCACAAATCTAATGGTAGTATAATATTGACATAAATCTATAAGTGTAAATTATTAACATAAATTATTTTATTTTTAGTTTTATCACAAATCTGGTATAAGATTGACATAAATCTATAACTGTACAATTTATTAACCTAATAAAATGATTTTGCCGGGCTTTGGCAGTTTACCTATAACATTGCTAAAAGATCTTGGAACTATTTTTTTAGAAAATGTTAGGTTAAAATAATATTTTTTGGTTAATCATAAGTTTCATCATCATCTGTCATCTGTTTTATGATCTAGATCTAATTTTGAGATAGTATTTATGTAAAGTTCTCCCAATAGTAATGTTTGATGTATTATTTTCAAACCCTATGATTCTCATAATGTTTATGCATTTTATAGATTTAATAAAATATAAAAATACATAAATACCATCAAAATAATATTTGTTGCTTTTCTTTGTAAAAGAAACAGACTTTTGGTAATTTCACAACTAAATTAAGACTCGGTTGAGGGGTGACATCAACTCAGTCAAATGTTTAAATAAAAGTATATACAATAAGTACAAAAATTTTAATTTAAATTGTTTGGTCAAAAGTTTGGTAAGATGATCTACTAATTTATCCTTGGCATAAATATTTATTTGGTGTAACACCTAAAAATTCCAATATGACATATGGTGTTATTCTAATAGTATACGATGTTACGGGTTAATGCCTAAAGGTTTCGAGCTCTAGCATGTGTTTCAGACTCAAGAATATATGTACATTAAGCCTTGATCAAACTATTTACCATGTAGGTTTAACCCTAACGGGTAACCGGCACTATTACTCATTATTTGTGTAGGTTTAACCCTAACTAGTAACCAAACACTATTATTCATTATTCATGTAGGTTTAACCCAAACGAATAACCAAACACTATTATTTTCACCTATGTACTGAGTTCTTTTACGAAGTTTGATCGGGTAGAATTGTAAATGGAATGGTATGAGGTTGATGCTAGTAAAAAGGATTTTCATGATATGAATATATGATACAAGTTGGATTGTGCTGGAGATATGAACAATTGAGGTTATGAGTATGGTTTAAGTTCAAAACCTTATGTATTTAATGATGTTGTATTGTATTTATTAGGGATAATTGTTTGGCATAATGAATTTGTATGTGATAAGTAATTAAGGAAAGTAAATGTTTATATTGTATGAGCTTACTAAGTATTTTAAATACTTACTCGTGTTACTACTTTTCTGTAGATTTTGGGCGTCCGAAACGTGTCGATCAGATCAACGAGATGTATATGTTTCAACTTTGATGTTTCAACTTGGTTACTTGTGGCATGTACATAGGATGGTTAGACTTGTTTAAGTGAATGTATATGTTTTGGTATGTTTATGGTTGTATGTAAGTTTATGCAGTATTTTGTGATATGATGTATGGCTCGATGACAAGTTTGGTATTTTGAAGGTTAAACGAAATGGCAAAGTTTTGGATGGTATTATGCATATGAATTAGATTGTGTAGTGAAATGGTTAAAAGCTTTGGTATGAATTGTATTTGATTTGAGTTTGAATATATGTCAATGCCAATGAAGGCATATTGGCTGAATGTTTAGATGGTTATATAGATGGAGGTTTTAACTTTGAAATGCGTATGTTTTGAATTAGGTTTGAATGGTATGAATGGCATTTTAGGTCACCTTGTAGGATTGGTATGTTCCTTGCACAAAAAGGGTCATATATGCTGCACATGGTCTACCACACGACTGTGTGTCACACACGAGTAGGTGACATGGCCGTATGCTCTATTGGTTCAAGATGGTTTTGGTTTCACATGGCTACAGTTAGTTACACGGCCTGACGAGATGGCTGTGTGACCCTAGATTACATGGTATCAGTCTGTTACACGGTCTGGGGACACAACTATGTGATATAGCACCACATGGCCTCAGCCTATCACAAGGTCTGGCCACACGGCCATGTGACTCCTCTTTTACCATTTTACCTATCTTTTTGTAAAAGTTTCAAATTGGTCTTGAATTGGTTCCGAGCCGTTTAAGAGCTTTCGTGTTTGAGACTCGAATTTGTTTGAAATGCATGTTAATCATTAGATTCAACTCGTATTTATTTATATATTGAATATTATTGATAAAAATGTATGTGATTATTTCTGTTTACTGTTGTAGCATCCTGTAGCTTGAGTCTAGTGTCTGGACCGAGTCTGGGGTGTTACAACATTGGGAGATTAAGTTCTTCTTGGGATGTTTAGTGGTTGGATTACTTCCTTGTAATCCACCTTATTCGAGATACTATGCTTGTGAGTGTGTCATGACCGTCTGTTGTGGACCATTTTGGCATTTAGAACCTAGCAGACTATTGTTGGAATGGTCATCTGTGCTCACAATTTCTCCAGTATGTTGGTTCCCTACGGAACTAGCTATTTGACTGATATTTTCTCGATAGTATTCCCTAAAAGGAATAGTTTTGATAGACATATCTGTCACTCGGTGTTTTTATTTTTGGTAACTCTATCTATTATTGGGTTCTAACTAACCCCTACTTTCCTTATGGATTAACCGACGTACTTTCGATCAACCACTAGCATACAGGGTTCCTTGAGCTCCCTCTAGAGATTCTAGATGGCAGCTCATTATCTATGATCCTCAGTTAAACCTTTTTTGTTTTTTTGTACACCAAACACTATTGGTGTGTCATTTTTTGTAGCTAGTTCTTGCTGGGTTACCACCCATATGCCCTGCTAGCCTCTTCTGATCACTATACTAGTGGACTGTTTCTTTTTCTACTTTTTTTATTTATCCAATGGATTCCCCAATATTATGTTGGCTCATTATCTTTTTGCCATTACTTTACATCTTTTATTCCCCTATTTTTACTTGTTCGCGGGATTTCCTATGACTACTGCCCTGATTATCCACCCGTGTTTCCTATCCCGACAGTCTTTGATATGCTACCTTAACTGAGCTAGGTACTTATTTAATATAATCCCATGCTTAATGTCTTGGCAGACTACCTTTTGTTTAGTGCCCTAGTGGACCACCTCATGTTTACTATCCCTTGGACTCTATTGGTTGCCACAGCCGAGCTATGGTCTTACTGTAACTTCAAAATTCTTAATAACTTGAAATTAAAAATGAGTAAGAGACTAAATTGAAAGAGATTGCAAGCTGGCAACCTATTTTGGAAGAAACGGGAAAGCTAGAAACTGAATTGTAAATGGTTGATTCTAATTCTGGTTCGTTTAGGATGGGACTAGTCAATTCCTTAGTGGGAGACATTATAATTAGCCATGGATGACTCTTATAGGATTGAAATTGGCACAAGAAGGTCTATAAATAGCTGGGAGATGACTTCTTAAGGTTGTTTTTTCTTCTTGATCTTGTTCCAAATTCTCTCATTCTTATTTTTCTATGGTAGATCGTAGAAGGATTAGCCATGGGAGGTTCTGCATTAAGTATACTTCATGATGACAAAGCTAGAAATGTAGGGAAACCAACAAACGAGTAAGGTTCTTAACCTTTCTGTGTAAGTAAGAGCTATGAAATGAAGCTATGGAGCTTCAAAATTATGTTAAGGGTTCTACATGTTTTTGGAAAATGAGTTAAGGTTAAGAGTATTGAGTATAACCCATGATTATTTTTGGTTGTAATCTATTGTCTGGAGAATGGAAGCTTTGGTGCTCGAGAAAAATAAGCTATGACAACGATAATGATTTAGGTGAGTTCCAAACTCCAAACTTGCTATTATGGTTTACGTTGTTTAAGCATACCATGGTTGCATAAGCATGAAGCATGATAATATGAACATGTATTACATGATTTTGGGTAAACCTCTAGGGATTAGATAAAGATAAGAAGGGAAATAGAGACAAAACCTTTAATTACAGCCTTGGGTGAAGATCCAGACCTTGCAGAGGGAATACTATGGTGTTCGAGCATCAAGGTTAGGTGTTGTTAAAGAGGTAATGGGAGGAGGATTCAGAATATGAAATAATGAAATGGTTTTTACCATGATAGTGGTATCCACTGGTCCTTCGGGGTGACACCGTGACAACGATATATGGTGTAAGATTGTAGATGAAAGTGGCTATGGTAGTCTGGTATGAGGTACGTAGCGTAAGGCCATGGATGAAAGACATCATGATAGCATGGTACACAGAAATGATAAGGGTGTAAGACCATAGATGAAAGACGCCATGAAAACAGGGTAAATGATATAAGGTATATGACTTAAGAACATGGATGAAAGACGCCATGACGGCTCGATATATGATATGAGGTGTAAGACCAGAGATGAAAGATGTTATGGAAACAAGGTATGATGAGTAAGACAATGGATGAAAGATGTCATAACATCATAAGATGGTATGCTAGGATTGCGAATCGGTGTGAGGCCTTGGGTGAGAGACTCCATGGCATCCATAGAGATAGTCTGCTAGAAAGGTAAGCGTAGAATAGATAGTCCATCGGAACATTAAAAATGGAATGGAGTAAGTCTGTCGAGACAATAAACACAAGGTAGGTCTTTCGGGACAGTAAACAAAGGTAGGTCTATCGGGGTACTAAATAGGGGAAAGTTAGATGGGATACAGAGAACGAATAAGAAGGGTCTAAGACCATAGCTAGGCTACGACAATCCATAAATTCTACCATGAAATGAATGCATAAAGTACGCTAGAACCTCAAGTGAGGAGTATGCGGCCAGTGCACCAAGTATGGA
Organism: Gossypium rotundifolium; assembly: GCA_025506655.1. Lineage (NCBI taxonomy): Eukaryota > Viridiplantae > Streptophyta > Magnoliopsida > Malvales > Malvaceae > Gossypium > Gossypium rotundifolium. The sequence goes on from CP106724.1 coordinate 151,450,538, forward strand.
AGCCCACTGTAACATCCTAAATTTATGGGCCTATGCATTTAGTGTGAGGATATGTTTAATTTGTTAATTGAAGTGATAGGGGTTCAAAATTGGGCTTAGGATTAGGCAAAGGCCTTGATTGAATTATTTTAAGGTGGCGTCATTAATAATAAAAGAGACCCAAGTTTTGGCCATAAAGGAGCCTATGTTTTAGGGCCATTTTCAAGACCTAAAATGAAGCAAGGAGTGATGCCACACACAATGAGTTAGGGGCCCAAAATTTAAGTTTAATAAAGCCTAAATCTTTTAATTTAAGTGAGTTAAATTTAGGCATTAAGATTTGATGAGGTGGACGGCTACAAGGCTCAAAAATAGGAAGATTTAGATGGATTTTATAATTGATAAAATAGTAGATAAAAAGGAGAAAAGTTAGGAGCTTATCTACAAGGGAGGTGATGGCCGAAAATCCATCACCTAGAGGAGTGTAGAAATTGGCTACTGCATGGCAAAGGGGGTGCCGAATTTTCCCTCTCATTTAGCTTGAATTTTAATTAATTAGGAAGGGCGTTTTCGGTTTTATACATGAGGTGTCGAAATATCTATAAATAGGGGGGATAGCTCCTTGATTCTAACATTGAAAACCCTAATTTCTTCTTCCATTGTGCCGAAATTCCTTAGCCTCTCCCTCTCCAATTTCTTTTCTCTAATTTCTTCAAAAGCCGAAACTCTTCTTCACTTTTTCCTCCTTGTGTCGATTTCTCTAAAAAGCCAAAGCATCTATAGTCTTTTCTTTTATTCATCCTATTTGAGAATTAGTTCTATTCTTCCGGCATTTAAAACTTTCCTTTGGCATTGTCGAATCTCCTTTCCAAATGTTAGCCGAATTCCCTATACTAAGGTAAGTGCCGACTTCTGTTAGATCTCATATTCTATTTCGGTTCTTAAAAGGCAAAAGTTAAAAAATTAACAGTTTAATGATTCTATGTTGGGTGACAATTTGGGATTTGAAGGAAGCTTGGTCAATTAGATCTAAAAGCTGAAAATAGCTAGTCTCCACTTTCGGATTTTTAAGGTAAGAAGATTTCCCTAGATTTCTATTAGATTTGATCATTATATGCAAGATCTTAAGGTTATAATGAGAATTAATGATTAAATATTGTGATAGTAGTTCTGATAAGGACTTGTGATGGAATTAAATATGGATCAGGCAAAGGAGAAAATCCCTAAGTTTAAGAAAAGAGCAGTATCTGCCATTCGAGATTGGCCACTTGGTTGTGGACCGACTTCTGAACAACACCTTAGGCAGATAGCAGTAGTGTCGACTAAGGATAGCGTCGACATAAAAAGCATCGTCTTATCGGTAATCAAGTGTATAGATCTCTAACACACTAATAAACCTGTATGTATGACTATATATATGTTATGGGCTTAAAAGTCAGAATGAGGCTATATAGACAATCGGATGGAACCCTAAAAGGGTTATGCAAGGATGCCAGGTACGTAAACATAGAACTCCCAATGTGCATCAGAAAATATATATGACTGTATGATGTTTTCTTTATGTGTATGCATGGGGTGGGAATATGATATTGAAGGGGAAGTGCATGATAGGTCACTTGGTGATCGGTGGTGGAAATCCCACATATACAAATGTTAGGTCACATAGTGATTGGTGGCTATGCCACATTCAATGATTCCTAATTAATAGGAATAGGCAGTGCGACTGTCGTTTTGGTGTGTAGTGGATGGAGGGTTGATTGTAGAAATCCCTAAGGTGTGATGGTTGGTACGGGTTGGTGTGTAGAGGATGGAAACCTAGGATGGGTTGGGTTATTCATTATTTAACATTTACCATGTGATTATGATTGTTACCTTCATGTATGAGCCGGGCCCATAATACGTTTGTGGGCTCGGGTCGTTGTGTGTTTTGAGATTTATACACTAAGTCTTGGTGACTCACGCTTTCTTTTTCTCTACTCTTCCAGATGAGCAGTAGATCGTGGACATGGGAGCCGAGACGGACTCGAGGGCTATCAAGTTTTATTTCTACAAATTATTTTTGGGATTTTTTAAATTTTATTTTATTTTATTTGAGAATATTTATGTAATAAGGCCCCTAGTTTTATTCAACTAAGTAGTTTTCAATGTTGTGCAACTTATGAATTTATAACAAGGTTTATTTATACGTAATAATAATACAAAGAGGTTTATTTCCAAAAAGTCACTTCTTTATTCAAATTTTAAATAATTAACTTGTGTTTTCAAAATTCGATAAACTGTTATGTGTTCCATAACACGCCAGATTTGGTCGAAACATATGGGCGGGTTTGGGGTGTTACACCCACACAGGTGGAAGAAGAGTTAAAGAGAAAGTGTAAGTAACAGTAAGCGGACTTTAAGGTATCCGCCAAATGAATGGAAGTGTAAGGAATAAGACATGGGTGAAGGCCTACCAAGAATTAAAGGAAGATAGGTTGGGTGAAAGTAAGCCTAGTTATGGAATGAAGGAAAGGAAATTACCCAAGGATCGTAAGATAGGATCCACGATCAAGAACCACCAAGGAAGGTGAAAGAAGGAATATGAGAGAAGTGAATGCCCTTGTAAGAAAGAAAGTCTGGTGTAAGAACTCTGCCATGAGGTTAGCTCTATAAGGAGGAAATGAGAAAATAAGATGACAGGCTTGTATAGCTGCATGGATGGTAACTTATGAGTTTGCCAGAGTGGCGAGTTACGTTGGAAGATTGCACAATAAAGAATTGCTAACAAGCCATTCAGGAAGAGTGTACGGGAAGAGGGAGTCTATCAAATGGGTGGTACAATCAAGTCCACCAAGGAAGGTATGCTGTAAGCATCCTTGGGTAGATAGTTAAAAATATAACATAAGGGATCATGATGGGAAGCTGACAAATAGTCCAGTCAGTTTAAGGTCACAAAGAACCCATGTAAGGAGGTAAATGTAAGAAAAGAAAGATAAGAGTTAAGAATGTTAGAGAATGCCCAAAGACCAATCATGAGATGATTGTAATAACTTACTTGTTTTACCTCGTTTATTAATATAAGACATTTCCATTATTATTTTAGTTTCTTTTTACGTATATAAATAAATTGTTTTATAATAATGTCCTGAGAATAATATGATTATTCTTAAAAGGTCCTTAGTCGAGTATTATTATGGGCTTGGACAACGAAAATGTATTAAGACTAACATGTAGTTGATTGATGACAGAGTGTTGTCATTGACATATGGATGTCAAAATTAATACATGAGTATATGTTAGAGAATGACATATTAGACTGACCTGCTATGAGTATGTTTCTTGGATTATTATATAATTGTAACAACCCGTTTTTAGTCAAATTGGAACAGTGGTTTTGGGACCACAAATCCAAGGTCAAAATATTTATTTTATTATTATTTTGAAGTTTACATCATGATTGAATGATTGTGTGAAAGTTTCATTTAGAAATTTTATAGTTTGACTAGTTAATTTGATAAAAAGGACCAAATCGCGTAAAGTGAAAAATTGGAGTTCTATAAGCTAAAAGGGTTTAATAGGTATGAAATTAAATAGAGGAGATCCTTATGTTGTAATTTAACCATTTATAATGTAAGTGGACATTTTTGTGCATGGTTGAATGAATTTTAATGTTTAATAATAAAGGTTAAAATGGTAAAATAATAATTAATAACTTAAAATTAACAGATAAAAATATGTATATCTTCTACATGCATTGTTTTGACTGAAATTAACAAGAAAGAAAGCCATTAGAATAGCTTCAAGGTTCGTCTAGGTTCCTCCTCTTGCATGGTATGTTTTTTTACTTGGTTTTTAATGATTTTTATGTTTTTGAGATCGTTGCAACTAGGTCTAGCTAGCCCAGGGACTATTTTGTAAAATTTTTAAAGGTTTTGAATGTTGCCATTGATGAATAACCATGTATTTTGATGTTTGATGATAGATTTTGAATGTTTGATGATAGATATACAAGTTTTGTTAAGTGATTTTTAGTGAAAATGCAAATTAAGGATTAAATTGAGAAATGTGAAAAGTTTGTGGGTAAATTTTAAAATAAATAAAAAATATGGGCTGCTAGGGACCTAATTGAAATTCATCTAGCATGGGTTGTGATTGAAATGCATGAATTTGTGATTTTATGAAATAAGGACTAAAGTGTAAAAATGTGAAATACTAGGGGTAAAAATGTAATTTTGTCATAAATGTGAAATTTGAATTAAATTGAATGGCTTGATAATTAAATAATCTGAATTTGATATTATATAGATCAAGAAAAGCAAAACTCGGAGCTAGATCAGGGGAAAAATAAAGTTATCGACTAATCAATTAGTTTCGTCGTTTTTACGTCCGAGGTAAGTTCATATGTTATAAGTTTCATTATAAATGTATTTCATATGCTTTGATCTTGCATAAACTGTGAATACGAGACTAAGGATATGTTCGATAGTGGTTAGATGACAATTCAGCATTCGAAATCCCGGTTGAACCATAGGAATAGATTAGGATACTAGTGACATGTCATTAGGGATACACTGATTTGGATTCAGGCCATGATATCGGCACTTCGGGTGCGAACTTCATTGATTTGGCTTCGGGCTATGATATTAGCACTTCGTGTACGAGATACGTTGAGTTGGCTTCGGGCCATGATATGAGCACTTAGTGTGCGAGATTCCTAAGTATCTGACTTCTATTCTGAATGGTTCAACGAGTATATTGAAGATGTGAATTTGTGAGAAATATATACGTATTGGTATAGGTATGTATGGTAAACTATTTGAGCAATGAATCAAAGGAAATTGTGAGCTTATGATCAATTATGTGATTAAATTCATGTTAACTTGCTATTTAATGCTTTGGTGCAATTTATATTACTTATTTGAAAATGAAAATGAATGGTGAAAGTTGCTAAATTATTTCATATGAGCTTACTAAGCTTTACAACTTACATTGTTTATTTTTGTGTGTTTTATAGTGATTTGTAAGTTAGCTTGGATTCGGGGATCGTCAGAGACTTCATCACACTATCAGGCTATCAATTTGGTACTTTTAAGCTTATGATTTGAGTATATGGCATGTATAGGTATTTTGAGTCATTTTGGTTATGGGTTGAAAATGATTTTAGTCATTTGAAATGGCTTGTAAATGTATATGTTTTAGTTTGTAAATATAGCCATGAGAGTTGGTTTAATTTGGTTGTTTTGGTTATGTATATATATGTGCATATATGGTTTGTATTGTAAGTTCATGATAGATATGTGTATGGATTATATTATGAAGCTTGTGGATATAGATATGGTAGATACTAAATGGTTGATATTGTGAATTGGTATGCTTGTGAGATTAGACTAAATAATGCATATATGAAACTAGTTATTTTTGATGATTTGATAAGTGAATTTGATATGAAAATTATGGCATGGTTTGTGATTTGTGTGTATGAAGATGAGAATATAGAATGTGCATGAATTATTTTGAATTAGAAGATTAAAATTCATATTGATGCTATGTTTTGGTGCCAATTGGGTTGATGTAGGTGTGCATAAGTTTTGGTGGCAAAATGGCTTGGTAAATAGCCTATTTTTGTCCACACGGGCAGAGACATGAGCGTGTGTCTCAGCCGTGTGTGATACACGGTCATGTACATAGTCATGTGTCCCATGGTGTTGAAATTAAAATCAAGCCAGTATGCTCCACACAGCCTCACACACGGGCATGTGACCTGGCCATGTTGCATAAGTCAGTATACCCAATAGGTTGGCATGGCCTAGCACACGGCCTGGTACATGGGTGTGTATGGCAATTTTTAGGGCACATGGGCTAGTCACATGGGTGTGTGTGTTGGCCATGTGAACCAAGTCAAAAAGTTACACGGGGTCAAACACGAGCTGAGACACAGCAATGTGCTCCCATTTCGAATGTCCACATAGCTTGTGACACGAGCGTGTTTGTTGGTCGTGTGAGACACACGAGTGGGCCACACGGGCATGTGTCTCCTATTTTAAGAAAATTTTCTAAGTGTTTAAGAAGTTTTCAAAGTTATCGATTTAGTCCCGAACCACTTCCAATGCATGTTTAGGGCCTCGTAGGCTCGTGTTAGGGACAAATTGATTGATATTGAATGATGAATGCATGTATTGTGAAAATGTATGTTAAGGGAATATTTAATTATTTTATAAGTTCGGTAATACTTTGTAACCCTTTTTCGGCATTGAATACGGGCGAGGGGTGTTACAATAATATTTACTACATTACTCATAGTGATAACTATGTATACGATCCTTAGACTTGAGATCATCATTGTCCCAAAATAGTGAGTCGTATATTTTGATACAGTCAAATGTCTACTGTAATAGGTTGTACTATAAAGATTGATGTCGGGTATGCCACAATCTATGTAGTGGGATATGATTGATCAAGATAGAATTTGTCTCTCTTACATAATGGGAGCAATATCTTATGCAATTTGATGAAGTGAGACTAGAAATGCATGGCTGTGCTCAAATAAGTTAATATGAGTTATTGCACTTATTTGTTTATTGTAGTCTACTTCACGTATCAAGGAACATGAGATTGCAAGTGTGACTATTCCATGACTTGTGTCCAATCCAGCTATAAAGCACAAAAGGATGTAATAAATGAAAATTTATCACAAAAAGGTTATGTTGAACCACGACTTCTTGTAACTTGGGTAGCGATGATGCATTGCTAGATGCCACTCATTGCTTGTAATGTTAGAAGTGTTCTAGTATTACTACAAATGTTACAAGAGCCTACAAGGTCACACCCTATGGTTGAAACGAGGAGAATCTAAACACAGTTGGTATTAAATTTAACTATCACGAGAAATTATATTAATTATTGAATTAATATAAGTTGACAGTTAAATAATAAACACAATATATGTACAAATTCATTGTACAAGAATAGAGAACATAGTTAAAATAAATGTATGAATTTGATTTATATAAAATATTAATTATGATATGTTTACTGAAATTATTAAAATAAAGTATTATAATAATTAATTTTGGTCAAACATAAAATATATATAGAAATTAATATCCTTTTGGAAAGGATATTACACTGTGATATTTTCATATATATTCTGGCACCAAAAAGGGGATTTCGTATCATAAAAAAAAAACCAAGTGTGCAGAGGAGTGTTAACCAACATTAACCACAAAAAGAAAAGAACCTAGGTCTAGCAGCCGCATTTCTTTTCAGAAAAACTCCCTGAAACATTCAATTAGAGTTTTTGTTCATTCATTCGCAACAGGGTGGACTAAGTAGAGGTCGGGACGATTCTGTTGCGGCTTTGGATTGGCAGTGTGCGAAAGGGATTAAAACAACAGTGGTTCTTTCCTATTTTTTAGAGTACAAAAGGTATATTTTTCAAACCTTTTCTTCCCAATTTTTTCCTCGTGTATGATTCCTGGTTTGGATCACTAGAATAATTTTTCCACTATGCCACGGGGCGTCCCGATGGTCCAACAAAGAATCGGGTTCACTGAAGTGGCGAGGTGTCCAGAACATGACCAATGAATAAGTCATATCAGTCTTTGTGAAAGAAATCTAGAGATTCATTCAATCGTTCAAATGTTTCAATCATGTATTCGAGCCAAGATCTTGGAAAACAATACTCAAGTCCAAGCTACATCAATATCGAGTGTTGGCAATGTAAGAAACAATAAACCCAAGTGTCAATAGTGTGAGAGACAACATTTTAGAAAATATTGGAATAAAAGAAATAAAGCTTGTTACAAATGTGGTTTGCCAGATCATTTTATTCATATTTTCCTAAGTTATTTGAGAAAGATCAATTCCAAAATGCAAGACCCGGTAACACAGTTACTAGAGGGAGGCCACCTAAAAGTGCTGGAAATGTGACCAGTAGTAGAGGTACGACAAAAGAAATTGCTATGAGATCCGAGGCCAAAGCACCTGCTAGCGCTTACGCTATTCGCGCTCGCGAAGAGGCATCGTCACCTGATGTTATCACTAGTACATTCTCTCTTTATGACACTAATGTGATTGCTTTAATTGATCCTGAATCGACTCATTTGTATGTTTGTGAGAATTTAGTGTCTAGTAAGAGTTTTCTTGTTGAGTCTACTGAGTTTGTAATTAAAGTATCGAACCCATTAGGCAAGTATGTTCTAGTTGATAAAGTTTGCAAGAATTGTCCTTTAATGACTCCGGGTTATTGTTTTCTTACGGATTTGATGTTACTACCGTTTGATGAATTCGACGTAATTCTGGGAATGGATTGGTTGACTCTGCATGATGTTGTGGTAAACTGTAGATGAAAGATCATTAAATTGAAATGTGAGAACAGTGAAATTCTTTGAATTGAATCAGATGAATTGAGTGAATTGCTTGTAGTGATTTCGTCTATGTCAGCTCAGAAATGTGTGAGAAAAGGGTGTGAAGCTTATCTTTCTTATGTTTTAGATACAAAAGTGTTTGAATCTAAAATTGAATCAGTGCCAGTTGTCTGTGAATATCTGGATGTGTTTCCTAAAGAATTACCAGGTTACCACCGATCAGAGAGGTTGAATTTTCTATTGAGTTAGTACCGAGAACTTCACTGATATCGATAGCTCCGTACAGAATGGATCCAACAGAGTTGAAAGAGTTGAAAGCTCAATTGCAAGAATTAACAAATAAAGGTTTTGTATGACCTAGTTTTTCACCCTGGGGTGCACCAGTTGTGTTTGTAAAGAAGAAAGATGGGTCAATGAGAATCTGTATTGCCTATCGACAACTCAATAAGGTTAGGATAAAGATCAAGTATCCGTTGTCGAGAATAGATGATTTGTTTGATCAGTTGAAAGGGACAACAGTGTTTTCGAAGATTGATTTGAGATTTGGCTATTTCTAACACCCCAAACCCGGTCAATACATTATGACCAAATCTGGTATGTTACAGGGAAAGGTTGTTTTAAGGAATTTGAAATTTTAAGGAAAACCATAGTTTTGGAAATCTTTCGACTAGTGTTTCTATAATTCAGAAATGTTATGAAATTTAAATGTTATTTACTATCTCCTGCCTAACGGAACTAGCAGTTGAAACGGAGTATCGTTTTATAACCACTGAAATCTAGCGATGTTCCTAAATGTGATATTTTGAAATTAGTGTTTAAAGGTTTAAGAAAAATTTCCATTTTAATTAGTCGTTCGCCATCATTCGTTAACACTTTGAAAACAATTTGTTTATGTTATTAATTTTCTAAAAAACCGCTTATTCGACAGTTTATAAAACATGCAATATGAGTATTAAATCAAAAGTTCAAATTTAAGTTATAGCAGCCTTATTACATAACAAAATCCCAATTAAAAATAAGTCTAAATAAAAGAAACGAGTTTATGAGAAAAATATAGCATGGCCACCTCGAGTCTGCCTCGGCTCCAAATCCTTGATCTAAAGATCACCTGCAAAATTAAGCAGAGGGGTGAGTCACCGAGACTCAGTGTGTAAAACCCCATACAATGCAGTCGGCCTCAAGCTCACATAATATAGCATATTAAGTAGATATGCAATGTAGTGCAACCTAGCCCAACCTAGTTTCCATCCTTTAAGTCACCTGAATCAGCCAAATGCCCGTGGCACCAAGCCACTGTGGTACCAAACCACTGGTGGTTCAAAACCACTAGTGACAAAGTCACTAAATATAATATGTGGGGCCAACCCACGTGGTGCAAAACCACTGGTGACAATCCCTGATAGTATATATGTGTGGCCAACCCACTGTGGTACCAAACCACTGGGATGAGTCATAGAAATAAACTATGTGGTGCCAAACCACTGTGGTAGCAAACCACTGAGACATAGTCATTGGATAAATTATGTGGGGGCCAACCCACTGTGGTACCAAACCACTGGTGACAGTCTTAGAATCACACTTCCCCTTTTCACATCATATCCCAAACCCATGCACATATTGACATAATAATATGAATGCAACATGCTCCCAAAGCACAATGGTGAATTATATCATACATTCATATATTCAAAAGTAGAACTATATAGGTACTTATCCGGTGTCGCCAATTTTACCCACGAGGGTATCTCGACTATCTAAACAGTCATTTTGGCTTTCAACCAACACAGTTAATAACAAAAATCACTAAAGTAAAGTGTGAACGTACACACAATCACGCTAATCAACCCCTAAGGGTATAACGGTAATTTTACCTACCATGGTATTTCAGTAATTTACCTACCAAGGGTAATTCGATAATTCTATTCATAACTAATCCATGCATGTAGTGCATCTTGAACATAATCAATCATACAATTAACATAGACAACATTAGTACTACCACAAGGGTACAACGATCATTTGTCGTTTAGGGGTAAAACGATAATTACACACTAAGGGTATTTCAGTAATTTTGTAATCTAGGGGTATTTCAAAAATTTTGCAAACTAGGGGAATTTTGATAATTTTGCAAATTAGGGATATTTCAATAATTTCGTAAACTAGGGGTACTTCGGTAATTTTGCAAACTATGGGTATTTTGGTAATTTTGCAAACCAGGGGTATTTTGGTAATTTTGCAAACCAGTGGTATTTCAGTAATTTTAAAAACTAGGCGTATTTCAGTAATTTTACAAATCAGGAGTATTTTGATAATTTTACAAACAAGGGGCGTTTCGATAATTTCACAAACCAGGGGTATTTCGATAATTTTACAAACCAAGGGTATTTCGATAATTTTGCAAACCAGGGGTATTTCGATAATTTACCCCTATAACGACCTTTTCGAAGGCCCACTGTCACTTCGAGTAACACGGCTACCATTTTCGATCTTCACCAGACTATTGGGCCTAAAACCCGACTTTAGCCCATTCGGGCCCACACGCTCTTGAGGCCCATCTAGCGCTAATCTAGGCACGTATATGAGATTCACCTAGACTAGTCCAATATATACTACACAATCATACAATTTACTCATAAGTGCCCACGGGCCCATTGGACCCATTTGGCCCATGTGGCCCAAACAAATTTAACCCACAAGAACACTCTTGATGGCCTCAACTATCGCGTGAAGCCCCTCAAGACGCGGCCAAGACGCTTGTGTGATCGCCATTTCCATGTGACTGGCATTTTGGCATTTGCTGCTCTACAGCTAGAGTAGGGCGAGATACACACCTGATAAGAGTCTGAAGCTAATTCGCGCTCGGAATGCTCCTATGCCCAAACGCCCACCAAGGTATGCTTACTCTCCTCCTAGACAGCTCTATATATAGCTAGCTTCTCACCTTCCTTCTTTGTATCTTTCTGATGTGGGATCCCCCCGTCAGCAGAGTTTAAATCCAACTCAAACTCTTGCCGTCCAATCCGCAAAATAAATACTCCCATGCTTATCATGAGATTCGAACCCAAGCTCCCTTGCGCCATTAATAACGCCTTGCCACTAGACCACTCACTTCCTTGTGTCTAAAACCATGTGCAACTAAATGTAAATCTATGGTCAAATTCCAAGTTCACTTAAAAAGAAAACCAAAATGCAAGCGCCAAGACTTGAACCCTGGACCCCTTTTTTCCTTGAGGCGTCACTCCCTTGCTCCCTAAATGGCGTCACTTTGCCACTACACCACACACTCCACTTGTGTCATTTTCTCTACATTTTATTCATAAAGCTTACCTACTAACTCCTACGGTTTTATTCACCTAAAATCAAAATTTTTCCTAAGGCCTAACTTGAACCCAGAACTTCATAGAAGCCCCCTAACCTTCCAAAATCACTCACCTACTAGATCCAACTTGCAGTAAAGCTGTTCTCTTATTCTAAAAAAATTTAACCGGTACTACGCCCAAGGCCCATTGGGCCTAATCCTACTAGGCTCAAATTCGAGATGTTACAAATCTACCCCGTTAAAGAAATTTTGTCCTCGAAATTTCCAACTATAGGAACAGTCACACATCCTAACCTACCACATTACGCTCACGCTGCCCACTCTGATCTTAATAACACTAATATACTTTTTAATTAAATCTCGAAGCTTCTTCCTCACAACTAGATACCTAAACGCAGAAGCACATAGAAGTTTATCACACATGCTAATAATTCCAATATTCAAGCAACTCATCTAAACATAACACACACAGAATAAATACCAACATACAGTCAGTATAGCATATAATAGAGCATAAGGTTAGGAACTTACGGATTTGGTGTCGGAGACTCAGGTGCCATACTTCCCCAAAAAGTAATATGTTTTACTAAATCAAATTTCAAACAAATTTAGAAAATATTATCGAACCCATTCCATAGCTGAGTTTTGTAACCTAGGCTCTGATACCACAATTGTAACACCCCAAACCCAGTCAATACATTACAACCAATTCTGGCATGTTACAGGGAAAGGTTATTTTAAGGAATTTGATATTTTAAGGGAAAATCACAGTTTTGGAAATCTTTCGACTAGTGTTTTTATAATTTGGAAATGTTATGAAATTTAAATGTTATTTACTATCTCCTGTCTAACTGAACTAGCAGTTGAAACAGAGTATCATTTTATAACCATTGAAATCTAGCGACGTTCCTAAATGTGATATTTTGAAATCAGTGTTTGAAGGTTTAAGAAAAATTTCCAATTTAATTAGTCGTTCGCCATCATTCGTTAACACTTTGAAAACTATTTGTTTATGTTATTAATTTTGTGAAAAACCCCTTATTCGATAGTTTATAAAACATGCAATATGAGCATTAAATCAAAAGTCCAAATTTAAGTTATATCTGTCTTATTACATAACAAAATCCAAATTAAAAATAAGTCTAAAGAAAAGAAACGAGTTTATGAGAAAAATATTGCATGGCCACCTCGAGTCCACCTCGGCTCCAAATCCGCGATCTGATGATCACCTGCAAAATTAAGTAAAGGGGTGAGTCACCGAGACCCAGTGTGTAAATCCCCATACAATGCAGCCGGCTTCAAGCCCACATAATATAGCATATTAAATAGATATGCAATGTAGTGCAACCCAACCCAACCTAGTTTCCATCCTCTAGGTCACCTGAATCAGCCAAACGCCCGTGGCACCAAGCCATTGTGGTACCAAACCACTAGTGGTTCCAAACCACTGGTGACAGAGTCACTAAATATAATATGTGGGGCCAACCCACTGTGGTACCAAACCACTGGGATGAGTCATAGAAATAAACTATGTGTTGCCAAACCACTGTGGTACCAAACCACTGAGACATAGTCACTGGATAAATTATATAGAGGCCAACCCACTGTGGTGCCAAACCACTGGTGACAGTCTTAGAATTACACTTCCCCTTTTCACATCATATCCCAAGTCCATGCACATATTGACATAATAATATGAATGCAACATGCTCCCAAAGGACAATGGTGAACTATATCATACATTCATATATTCAAAAGTAGAACTGTATAGGTACTTACCCGGTGTCGCCAATTTTACCCATGAGGGTATCTTGACTATCTAAACAATCATTTTGGCTTTCAACCAACATAGTTAATAACGAAAATCACTAAAGTAAAGTGTGAACGTGCACACAATCACGCTAATCAACCCCTAATGGTATAAGGGTAATTTTACCTACTAAAGGTATTTTAATAATTTACCTACCAAGGGTAATTCGGTAATTCTATTCATAACTAATCCATGTATGCAGTGCATCTCGAACATAATCAATCATACAATTAACACAGACAACTTTAGTACTACCATGAGGGTACAACAGTCATTTATCGTTTAGGGGTAAAACGATAATTACACACTAACGGTATTTCGGTAAATTTGTAATCTGGGGGTATTTTAAAAATTTCACAATCTAGGGGAATTTCGGTAATTTTGCAAACCAGGGATATTTTGATAATTTCATAAACTAGGAGTATTTCGATAATTTTGCAAACTATGGATATTTTGATAATTTACAAACTAGGAGTATTTCGGTAATTTTGTAAACCAGCGGTATTTCGATAATTTTACAAACTAGGCATATTTCAGTTATTTTGGAAATCAAGGGTATTTTAGAAATTTTACAAATAAGGGGTGCCTCGGTAATTTCACAAACCAGGGGTATTTCGGTAATTTTACAAACTTGGGGTATTTCGGTAATTTTGTAAACCAATGGTATTTCGGTAATTTACCCTTATAACGGCCTTTCAAAAGCCCACTATCGTTTCGAGCGACACATCTACCATTTTCGGTCATCCCCGGACTATTGGGCCTAAAACTCGACTTCGACCCATTCGGGCCCACATGCTCGTGAGGCCCATCTAGCGCTAATCTAGCCACGTATATGAGATTCACCTAGACTAGTCCAATATATACTACACAATCATACAATTTACTCATAAGTGCCCACGAGCCCATTGGACCCATTTGGCCCATGTGGCCCAAACAGCCTAACCCACAAGAACACTACTAATGGCCTCAACTATCGCGTCGAAGCCCCTCAAGACGCGCGGCAAGACGTCAGATGATCGCTATTTTCATGTGACCGACATTTCGGCATTTGCCGCTCTACAGCTAGAGTAGGGCGAGATACACACCTGATAGGAGTCTGAAGCTAATCCGCGCTCCGAATGCTTCTATGCCCAAACACCCACCAAGGTATGATTACTCTCCTCCTAGACAACTCTATATATAGCTAGCTTCTCACCTTTCTTCTTTGTATCTTTCCGATGTGGGATCCCTCCGTCAGCAGAGTTTAAATCCAACTCAAACTCTTGCCGTCCAATCCGCAAAATAAATACTCCCTTGCTTGTTATGAGATTCGAACCTAGGCTCCCTTACACCCTTAACAACGCCTTGCCACTAGACCACTCACTTCCTTGTGTCTAAAACCATGCGCAACTAAATATAAACCAATGGCCAAATTCCAAGTTCACTTAAAAAGAAAACCAAAATGCAAGCGCCAAGACTTGAACCCTGGACCCCTTTTTTCCTTGAGGCGTCACTCCCTTGCTCCCTAAATGGCGTCACTTTGCCACTACACCACACACTCCACTTGTGTCATTTTCTCTACATTTTATTCATAAAGCCTACCTACTAACTCCCAGGGTTTTATTCACCTAAAATCAAAATTTTTCCTAAGGCCTAACTTGAACACAAAACTTCATAGAAGCCCCCTAACCATCCAAAATCACTCACCTATTAGATCCAACTTGCAGTAAAATCGTTCTCTTATTCTCAAAAATTTTAACAGGTACTACGCCCAAGCCCATTGGGCCCAATCCTACTAGGCCCAAATTTGGGATGTTACGAATCTACCCCCTTAAAGAAATTTCGTCCTCAAAATTTCCAACTATAGGAACAGTCACACATCCTAACCTACCACACTACACTCACGCTGCGCACTCTGATCTTAGTAACACTAATATACTTTTTAACTAAATCTCGAAGCTTCTTCCCCGTAACTAGATACCTATCTGCAGAAGCACATAGAATTTTATCACACATGCACATAATTCCAATATTAAAGTAACTCATCTAAATAGAACACACACAGAATAAATACCAACATTCAATCATTACAGCATATAACAGAGCATAAGGTCAGGAACTTATGGATTTGGTGTCGGAGACTCAGGTGCCATACTTCCCCAAAAAACGATATATTTTTCTAAATCAAATTTCAAACAAATTTGGAAAACATTTTTGAAATCATTCTACAGCCGAGTTTTGCAACCTAGGCTCTGATACCACAATTGTAACACCCCAAACCCGATCAATACATTACGGCCAACTCTGGTATGTTACAGGGAAAGGTTGTTTTAAGGAATTTAAAATTTTAAGGGAAAACTGTAGTTTTGGAAATCTTTTGACTAGTGTTTCTATAATTTAGAAATGTTATGAAATTTAAATGTTATTTACTATCTCCTGTCTAACTGAACTACCAGTTGAAATGGAGTATCATTTTATAACCACTAAAATCTAGCGACGTTCCTAAATGTGATATTTTGAAATCAGTGATTGAAGGTTTAAGAAAAATTTCCAATTTAATTAGTCGTTCGCCATCATTCGTTAACACTTTGAAAACTATTTGTTTATGTTATTAATTTTTTGAAAAACCCCTTATTCGACAGTTTATAAAACATGCAATATGAGCATTAAATCAAAAGTCCAAATTTAAGTTATAGCGGCCTTAGTACATAACAAAATCCAAATTAAAAATAAGTCTAAATAAAAGAAACGAGTTTACGAGAAAAATATTGCATGGCCACCTTGAGTTTGCCTCGGCTCCAAATCTGCGATCTAATGATTACCTGCAAAATTCAGCAGAGGGGTGAGTCATCGAGACTTAGTGTGTAAATCCCCATACAATGCAGTCGGCCTCAAGCCCACATAATATAGCATATAAAATAGATATGGAATGCAGTGCAACCCAGCCCAACCTAGTTTCCATCCTCTAGGTCACCTGAATCAGCCAAACGCCTATGGCACCAAGCCACTGTGGTACCAAACCTCTGGTGACAGAGTCACTAAACATAATATGTGGGGCCAACCCACTGATGAGTCACAAAAATAAGCTATGTGGTGCCAAACCACTGTGGTACCAAACCACCGAGACATAGTCACTGGATAAATTATGTGGGGCCAACCCACTGTGGTACCAAACCACTGGTGGACAATCTTAGAATCACACTTCCCCTTTTCACTTCATATCCCAAGCCCATGCAGATATTGACATAATAATATGAATGCAACATGCTCCCAAAGCACAATGGTGAATTACATACATTCATATATTCAAAAGTAAAATTGTATAGAAACTTACCCAGTGTCATCAATTTTACCCACGAGGGTATCTCGACTATCTAAACAGTCATTTTGGCTTTAAAACACAAGTTAATAATGAAAATCGCTAAAGTGTGAACGTACACACAATCACGCTAATCAACCCTTAAGGGTATAACGATAATTTTACCTACCGAGGGTATTTTAGTAATTTACCTACCCAGGGTAATTCAAGAATTCTATTCATAACTAATCCATGTATGCAAAGGCATCTCAACACAATCAATCATACAATTAACACGCATAACATTAGTACTACCACGAGGGTACAACACCATTTGTCGCTTAGGGGTAAAACAGTAATTACACACTAAGGGTATTTCAGTAATTTTGTAATCTGGGGGTATTTCAGTAATTTTGCAAACCAGGGATATTTTGGTAATTTTTAAACCAGGGGTATTCGATAAATTCGTAAAGTAGGGGTATTTCTGTAATTTTGCAAACTAGGGGTATTTCAAAAATTTTGTAAACCAGGGGTATTTAGGTAATTTTTCAAATCAAGAGTATTTCAGTAATTTTGCAAACCAGGGGTATTTTGGTAATTTTATAAACAAGGGGTGTTTCGATAATTTCACAAATTAGGGGTATTTTGGTAATTTTACAAATCAAGAGTATTTCGATAATTTTGCAAACCAGGGGTATTTCAGTAATTTACCCCTATAACGGCCTTTCCGAAGGCCCACTGTCGCTTTGAGTGACACAGCTACCATTTTTGGTCGTCACCGGACTATTGGGCCTAAAACCAAACTTCGACCCATTCGGGCCCACACGATCGTGAGGCCCATCTAGTACTAATCTAGCCACGTATATGAGATTCACCTAGTCTAGTCCAATATATACTACACAATCATACAATTTACTCATAAGGGCCCACGAGTCCATTAGGCCTAAACAACCTAACCCACAAGAACACTATTGTTGGCCTCAACTACCGCGTCGAAGCCCACACACGTGCGCTCGCACGCTCGTGTGGCTATCATTACCGTGTGGCCAGCATTTCAGCATTTGCCGCTCTACAGCTAGAGTAAGGCGAGATACACACCTGATAGGAGTCTGAAGCCAATTCGTGATCGGAATGCTCCTATGCCCAAATGCCCACCAATGTATGCTTACTCTCCTCCTAGACAGCTCTATATATAGCTAGCTTCTCACCTTCCATCTTTGTATCTTTCCAATGTGGGATACCTCCATCAGCAGAGTTTAAATCCAACTCAAACTCTTGCCATCCAATCTAAAAAATAAATACTCCCTTGCTTGTCATGAGATTCGAACCCAGGCTCCCTTGCACCCTTAATAACACCTTGCCACTAGACCACTCACTTCCTTGTGTCTAAAACTATGCAAGAGCTAAGACTTGAACCCTAGACCCCTTATTTCCTTGAAGCGACACTCCCTTGCTCTCGAAGTGGCGTCACTTTGCCACTACACCACACACTCCACTTATGTTATTTTCTCTACATTTTATTCTTAAAGCCTACCTACTAACTCCCAAGGTTTTATTCACCTAAAACAAAAATTTTTCCTCAGGCCTAACTTGAACCCGAGACTTCATAGAAGCCCCCTAACCTTTCAAAACCACTCACCTACTAGATCCAACATGCAGTAAAGCCGTTCTCTTATTCTCTAAAATTTTAACCGCTACTACGCCTAAGGCCCATTGGGCCCAATCCTACTAGGCCCAAATTTGGGATGTTACAAATCTACCCCTTTAAAAAAATTTCTAACTATAGAAACAGTCACACATCCTAACCTACCACACTACGCTCATGCTGCACACTCTGATCTTAATAACACTAATATACTTTTTAACTAAATCTCGAAGCTTCTTTCTTACAACTAGATACCTGACCGCAGAAGTACATAGAAGTTTATCACACATGCACATAATTCTAATAGTCAAGCAACTCATCTAAACAGAACACACATAGAATAAGTACCAACATATAGTCATTACAACATATAATAGAGTATAAGGTCAGGAACTTACGGATTTGGTGCCGGAGACTCAGGTGCCATACTTCCCCAAAAATGATATGTTTTTCTAAATCAAATTTCAAACAAATTTGGAAAATATTTTTGAACCCATTTCACAGTCGAGTTTTGCAACCTAGGCTCTGATACCACAATTGTAACACCCCAAACCCAGTTAATACGTTATGACCAAATCTGGTATGTTACAGGGAAAGGTTGTTTTAAGGAATTTGAAATTTTAAGGGAAAACTGCGGTTTTAGAAATCTTTCGACTAGTGTTTCTATAATTTAGAAATGTTATGAAATTTAAATATTATTTACTATCTCCTGTCTAACGGAACTAGCAGTTGAAATGGAGTATCATTTTATAACCACTGAAATCTAGCGACGTTCCTAAATGTGATATTTTGAAATCAGTGTTTGAAGGTTTAAGAAAAATTTCCAATTTAATTAGTCGTTCGCCATCATTCGTTAACACTTTGAAAACTATTTGTTTATGTTATTAATTTTCTGAATTTTATGAGAAAAATATTGCATGGCCACCTCGAGTCCGCCTCGGCTCCAAATCCGCGATCTAATGATCACCTGCAAAATTAAGCAGAGGGGTGAGTCACCAAGACTTAGTGTGTAAATCCCCATACAATGCAGTCGGACTCAAGCCCACATAATATAGCATATGAAATATATATGGAATGTAGTGCAACCCAGCCCAACCTAGTTTCCATCCATTAAGTCACCTGAATCAGCCAAACGCCCGTGGCACCAAGCCACAGTGGTACCAAACCACTGGTTGTTCCAAACCACTGGTGACAAAGTCACTAAATATAATATGTAGGGCCAACCCACGTGGTGCCAAACCACTGGTGACAATCCCTGATAGTATATATGTGGGGCCAACCCACTGTGGTACCAAACCACTGGGATGAGTCATAGAAATAAGCCATGTGGTGCCACACCACCGTGGTACCAAACCACTGAGACATAGTCACTGGATAAATTATGCGGGGGCCAACCCACTGTGGTACTAAACCACTGGTGACAGTCTTAGAATCACACTTCCCATTTTCACATCATATCCCAAGCCCATGCACATATTTACATATTAATATGAATGCAACATGCTCCCAAAGCACAATGGTGAATTATATCATACATTCATATATTCAAAAGTAGAACTGTATAGGTACTTATCTGGTGTCGCCAATTTTACCCACGAGGGTATCTCGACTATCTAAATAGTCATTTTGGCTTTCAACCAACACAGTTAATAACAAAAATCGCTAAAGTAAAGTGTGAACGTACACACAATCAAGCTAATCAACCCCTAAGGGTATAACGGTAATTTTACCTACCGAGGGTATTTCAGTAATTTACCTACCAAGGGTAATTCGATAATTCTATTCATAACTAATCCATGTATGCAGTGCAACTCGAACATAATCAATCATACAATTAACACAGACAACATTAGTACTACCACAAGGGTACAACGATCATTTGTCTTTTAGGGGTAAAACGATAATTACACACTAAATGTATTTCGGTAATTTTTCAATTTGGGGGTATTTCAGTAATTTCGCAAACTAGGGGAATTTTGATAATTTCAGAAATCAAGGATATTTCAATAATTTTGTAAACCAGGGGTACTTCGATAATTTTACAAACTAGGGGTTTTTCGATAATTTTTCAAACCAGGGGTATTTTGGTAATTTTGCAAACCAGGGGTATTTCGGTAATTTTAAAAACTAGGCATATTTTGATAATTTTACAAATCAGGGGTATTTTGATAATTTTACAAATAAGGGATGTTTCGGTAATTTACCCCTATAACGGTCTTTTCGAAGGCCCACTATCACTTCGAACGACACGGCTACCATTTTCGATCGTCGCCGGACTATTGGGCCTAAAACTTGACTTTGCCCATTTGGGCCCACACGCTCGTGAGGCCCATCTAGCGCTAATCTAGCCATGTATATGAGATTCACCTATTCTAGTCTAATATATACTACACAATCATACAATTTACTCATAAGGGCCCACGGGCCCATTGGACCCACTTGGCCCATCGTGGCCCAAGCAGCCTAACCGACAAGAACACTACTGATGGCCTCAACTATCATGTCGAAGCCCCCAAACATACACTCGCACGCTTGTGTGACTGCCATTTCCATGTGACCGGTATTTCACATTTGCCGCTCTACAGCTAGAGTAGGGCGAGATACACACCTGATAGGAGTCTGAAGCTAATTCACACTCGGAATGCTCCTATGCCCAAACGCCCACCAAGGTATGCTTACTCTCCTCCTAGACAGCTCTATATATAGCTAGCTTCTCACCTTCCTTCTTTGTATCTTTCCGATGTGGGATCCCTCCGTCAGCAGAGTTTAAATCCAACTCAAACTCTTGCCGTTCAATCCGCAAAATAAATACTCCCTTGCTTGTCATGAGATTCGAACCCAGGCTCCCTTGCACTCTTAATAAAGCCTTGCCACTAGACCACTCACTTCTTTGTTCTAAAACCATGGGCAACTAAATATAAACCTATGGCCAAATTCCAAGTTCACTTAAAAAGAAAATCAAAATGCAAGCGCCAAGACCTGAACCCTGAACCCCTTATTTCCTTGAGGCATCATTCCCTTGCTCCCTAAGTGGCGTCACTTTGCCACTATACCACACACTCCACTTGTGTCATTTTCTCTACATTTTATTCTTAAAGCCTACCTACTAACTCCCAGGGATTTATTCACCTAAAATCAAAATTTTTCCTAAGGCCTAACTTGAACCCAGAACTTCATAGAAGCCCCCTAACCTTCCAAAATCACTCACCTACTAGATCCAACTTGCAGTAAAGCCGTTCTCTTATGCTCAAAAATTTTAACCTTTACTAAGCCCAAGGCCCATTGGGCCCAATCCTACTAGGCCCAAATTCGGGATGTTACGAATCTACCCCCTTAAAGAAATTTCGTCCTCAAAATTTCCAACTACAGGAACAGTCACACATCCTAACCTACCACACTACACTCACGCTGTGCACTCTGATCTTAGTAACACTAATATACTTTTTAACTAAATCTCGAAGCTTCTTCCTTACAACTAGATACCTAACCGCAGAAGCACATAGAATTTTATCACACATGCACATAATTCCAATATTAAAGCAACTCATCTAAACAGAACACACACAGAATATAACAGAGCATAAGGTCAGGAACTTACGGATTTGGTGTCGGAGACTCAGGTGCCATACTTCCCCAAAAATGATATATTTTTTTAAATCAAATTTCAAACAAATTTGGAAAACATTTTTGAAATCATTCTACAGTCGAGTTTTGCAACCTAGGCTCTGATACCACAATTGTAACACCCCAAACCCGGTCAATACGTTACAGCCAAATCTGGTATGTTACAGGGAAAGGTTGTTTTAAGGAATTTAAAATTTTAAGGGAAAACCGTAGTTTTGGAAATCTTTCGACTAGTGTTTCTATAATTTAGAATTGTTATGAAATTTAAATGTTATTTACTATCTCCTGTCTAATGGAACTAGTAGTTGAAACGGAGTATATTTTATAACCACTGAAATCTAGCGACATTCCTAAATGTGATATTTTGAAATCAGGGTTTGAAGGTTTAAGAAAAATTTCCAATTTAATTAGTCGTTCACCATCATTTGTTAACACTTTGGAAACTATTTGTTTATGTTATTAATTTTATGAAAAACCCCTTATTTGACAGTTTATAAAACCTGCAATATGAGCATTAAATCAAAAGTCCAAATTTAAGTTATAGCGGCCTTATTATATAACAAAATCCAAATTAAAAATAAGTCTAAATAAAAGAAATGAGTTTACGAGAAAAATATTGCATGGCCACCTCGAGTCCGCCTCGGCTCCAAATCCGCGATCTAATGATCACTAGCAAAATTAAGCACAGGGGTGAGTCACCGAGACTTAGTGTGTAAATCCCCATACAATGCAGTCGGCCTCAAGCCCACATAATATAGGATATGAAATAGATATGGAATGTAGTGCAACCCAGCCCAACCTAGTTTCTATCCTCTAGGTCACCTGAATCACCAAACGCCCGTGGCACCAAGCCACTGTGGTACCAAACCACTGGTGACAGAGTCACTAAAGATAATATGTGGGGCCAACCCACTGTGGTACCAAACCACTGGGATGAGTCACAGAAATAAACTATGTGGTGCCAAACCACTGAGACATAGTCACTGGATAAATTATGTGAGGCCAACCCACTGTGGTACCAAACCACTGGTGGACAGTCTTAGTATAGTAGTAATTTTACCTACCGAGGGTATTTCAGTAATTTACCTACCAAGGGTAATTCAGTAATTCTATTCATAACTAATCCATGTATGCAGTGCATCTCAAACATAATCAATCATACAATTAGCACAGATAACATTAGTACTACCACGAGGGTACAACGGTCATTTTTTGTTTAGGGGTAAAACAAAATTACACACTAAGGGTATTTCGGTAATTTTGTAATCTGGGGGTATTTCAGTAATTTTGAAAGCCAGGGATATTTTGGTAATTTTGTAAACCAAGGGTATTCGATAATTTCGCAATCTAGGGCGTATTTTGGTAATTTTGCAAATAAGGGGTATTTCAAAAATTTTACAAACTAGGGGTATTTTGGTAATTTTAAAAACTAGGCGTATTTCGGTAGTTTTGAAAATCAGAGGTATTTTGATAATTTTACAAACAAGGGGTGTTTCGGTAATTTCACGAATCAGGAGAATTTTGGTAATTCTGCAAACCATGGGTATTTCGATAATTTTGCAAACCAGGGGTATTTTGATAATTTACGCCTATAACGGCCTTTTCGAAGGCCCACTGTAGCTTCGAGTGACAAAGCTACCACTTCTGGTCATCACCAGCTTGTTGGATGTAAAACTCGACTTCGACCCATTCGAGCCCACACGTTCGTGAGGCCCATCTAGCGCCAACCTAGCCACGTATATGAGATTCACCTAGTCTAGTCCAATATATACTACACAATCATACAATTTACTCATAAGGGCCCATGGGCCCATTAGGCCCAAACAACCTAACCCACAAGAACATTACTGTTGGCCTCAACTACCGCGTCGAAGCCCCCATACGTGCGCCGCACGCTCGTGTGGCTATCATTGCCATGTGGCCAACATTTCAGCATTTGCCACTCTACAACTAGAGTAGGGCGAGATACACACTTGATAGGAGTCTGAAGCTAATCCGCGCTCCGAGAGCTCCTATGCCCAAACGCCCACCAAGGTATGCTTACTCTCCTCCTAGACAGCTCTATATATAGCTAGCTTCTCACATTCCATCTTTGTATCTTTCCGATGTGGGATCCCTCCATCAGCAGAGTTTAAATCCAACTCAAACTCTTGCCGTCCAATCTGCAAAATAAATACTCCCTTGCTTGTCATGAGATTCGAACCCAAGCTCCCTTGCACCCTTAATAACGCCTTGCCACTAGACCACTCACTTTCTTGTGTCTAAAACCATGTACAACTAAATATAAACCTATGGCTAAATTCCAAGTTCACTTAAAAAGAAAACCAAAATGCAAGCACCAAGACTTGAACCCTAGACCCCTTATTTCCTTGAAGTGACACTCCCTTGCTCCCTATGTGGCGTCACTTTGCCACTACACCACACATTCCACTTGTGTTATTTTCTCTACATTTTATTCTTAAAGCCTACCTACTAACTCCCAGGGTTTTGTTCACCTAAAACAAAAATTTTTCCTAAGGCCTATCTTGAACTCGTGACTTCATAGAAGCCCCCTAACCTTCTAAAATCACTCACCTACTATATCCAACTTGCAGTAAAGTCATTCTCTTATTCTCAAAATTTTTAACCGGTACGACGCCCAAGGCCCATTGGGCCAATCTTACTAAGCCCAAATTCGGGATGTTACAAATCTACCCCTTTAAAGAAATTTTCAACTATAGGAACAGTCACACATCTTAACCTACCACACTACGCTCACGCTGCACACTCTGATCTTAATAACACTAATACACTTTTTAACTAAATCTCGAAGCTTCTTCCTTAAAACTAGATACCTAACCGCAGAAGCACATAGAAGTTTATCCCACATGCACATAATTCTAATATTCAAGGAACTCATCTAAATAGAACACACACAGAATAAATACCAACATACAGTCATTACAGCATATAACAGGGTATAAGGTCAGGAACTTACAGATTTGGTGTCGGAGACTCAGGTGCCATACTTCCCCAAAAACGATATGTTTTTCTAAATCAAATTTCAAAAAAATTTTGAAAATATTTTCGAACCCGTTCCACAGTTGAGTTTTGTAACCTAGGCTCTGATACCACAATCGTAACACCCCAAACTCGATCAATACGTTACGACCAAATCTGGTATGTTACAGGGAAAGGTTGTTTTAAGAAATTTGAAATTTTAAGGTGAAACCGCAGTTTAAATCCAATATATACTACACAATCATACAGTTTACTCATAAGGGCCCATGGGCCCATTAGGCCCAAATAACCTAACCCATAAGAACATTACTGTTGGCCTCAACTACCGCGTCGAAGCTCCCACACGTGCGCTCGCACGCTCGTGTGGCTATCATTGTCGTGTGGCCGACATTTCGGCATTTGCCACTCTACAGCTAGAGTAGGGTGAGATACACACATGATAGGAGTCTGAAGCTAATTCACGCTCCGAGAGCTCCTATGCCCAAACACCCACCAAGGTATGCTTACTCTCCTCCTAGACAGCTCTCTATATAGCTAGCTTCGCACCTTCCATCTTTGTATCTTTTCGATGTGGGATCCCTCTGTAAGTAGAGTTTAAATCCAACTCAAACTCTTGCCATCCAATCTGCAAAATAAATACTCCCTTGCTTGTCATGAGATTCGAACCCAGGCTCCCTTGCACCCTTAATAATGCCTTGCCACTAGACCACTCACTTCCTTGTGTCTAAAACCATGCGTAACTAAATATAAACATATGGCTAAATTCCAAGTTCACTTAAAAAGAAAACCAAAATGCAAGCGCCAAGACTTGAACCCTGGACCCCTTATTTCCTTGAAGCGACACTCCCTTGTTCCCTAAGTGGCGTCACTTTGCCACTACACCACACACTCCACTTGTGTCATTTTCTCTACATTTTATTCTTAAAGCCTACCTACTAACTCCCACGATTTTATTCACCTAAAACCAACATTTTTCCTAAGGCCTAACTTAAACCCGAAACTTCATAGAAGCCCCCTAACCTTTCAAAATCACTCACCTACTAGATCCAACTTGCAGTAAAGTTGTTCTCTTATTCTCAAAAATTTTAATCGCTACTACGCCCAAGGCCCATTGGGCCCAATCCTACTAGGCCCAAATTCGAGATGTTACAAATCTACCCCTTTAAAGAAATTTCCAACTATAGGAACAGTCACACATCCTAACCTACCACACTACGCTCACGCTACGCACTCTGATCTTAATAACACTAGTATACTTTTTAACTAAATCTCAAAGCTTCTTCCTTACAACTAGATACCTAACCGCAGAAGCACATAGAAGTTTATCACACATGCACATAATTCTAATATTCAAGCAACTCATGTAAACAGAACACACACAAAATAAATACCAACATACAGTCATTACAGCATATAACAGATTATAAGGTCAGGAACTTACGGATTTGGTACCGGAGACTCAGGTGCCATACTTCCCCAAAAATGATATATTTTTCTAAATCAAATTTCAAACAAATTTGGAAAGCATTTTTGGACCCATTCCACAGCCGAGTTTTGTAACATAGGCTCTGATACCACAATTATAGCTCCCCAAATCTGGTCAATACGTTACGACCAAATCTGGTATGTTACAGGGAAAGATTGTTTTAAGGAATTTAGAATTTTAAGGCAAAATCGCATTTTTGGAAATCTTTCGACTAGTGTTTCTATAATTTAGAAATGTTATGAAATTTAAATATTATTTACTATCTCCTATTTAACGGAACTAGCAGTTGAAACAGAGTATCATTTTATAACCACTAAAATCTAGCGACGTTCCTAAATGTGATTTTTGAAATTAGTGTTTGAAGGTTTAAGAAAAATTTCCAATTTAATTAGTCATTCGCCATCATTCGTTAACACTTCGAAAACTATTTGTTTATGTTATTAATTTTCTGAAAAACTCCTTATTCGACAGTTTATAAAACATACAATATGAGCATTAAATCAAAAGTCCAAATTTAAGTTATAGCAGCCTTATTACATAACAAAATCCCAATTAAAAATAAGTCTAAATAAAAGAAACGAGTTTACGAGAAAAATATTGCATGGCCACCTTGAGTCCGCCTCGGCTCCAAATCCGCGATCTAATGATCACCTACAAAATTAAGCAGAGGGGTGAGTCACCGAGACTCAGTGTGTAAATCCCATACAATACAGTCGGCCTCAAGCCCACATAATATAGCATATTAAACAGATATGCAATGCAATGCAACCCAGCCCAACCTAGTTTCCATCCTCTAGGTCACCTGAATTAGCTAAACGCCCGTGGCACCAAGCCACTGTAGTACCAATCCACTGGTGACAGAGTCACTAAATATAATATGTAGGGCCAACCCACTGTGGTACCAAACCACTGTGACAATCCCTAATAGTATATATGTGGGGCCAATCCACTGTGGTACCAAAGCACTGGGATGAGTCACAGAAATAAACTATGTGGTGCCAAACACTGTGTTACCAAACCACTGAGACATAGTCACTGGATAAATTATGTGGGGGCTAACCCACTGTGGTACCAAACCACTGGTGACAATCTTAGAATCACACTTCCCCTTTTCACATCATATCCCAAGCCCATGCAGATATTGACATAATAATATGAATGCAACATGCTCCCAAAGCACAATGGTGAATTATATCATACATTCATATATTCAAAAGTAGAATCAGATAGGTACTTACCGGTGTCACCAATTTTACCCACGGGTATCTCGACTATCTAAACAAATATTTTGGCTTTCAACCAACACAGTTAATAACAAAAATCACTAAAGTAAAGTGTGAACGTACACACAATCACGCTAATCAACCCCTAAGGGTATAACAGTAATTTTACCTACCGAGGGTATTTTAGTAATTTACCTACCAAGGGTAATTTAGTAATTCTATTCATAACTAATCCATGTATGCAGTGCATTTCAAACATAATCAATCATACAATTAACACAGACAACATTAGTACTACCACAAGGGTACAATGGTCATTTTTTATTTAGGGGTAAAACGGTAATTACACACTAAGGGTATTTCGATAATTTTGTAATCGGAGGTATTTTAGTAATTTTACAAACCATGGGAATTTTGGTAATTTCGTAAACTAGGGATATTTTGATAATTTTAAACTAAGGGTATTTCGATAATTTTGCAAATTAGGGGTATTTTGGTAATTTTACAAACCAGGGGTATTTTGGTAATTGTGCAAACTAGGTGTATTTTGGTAATTTTACAAACAAGGGGTGTTTTGATAATTTCACAAACTAGGGGTATTTCGATAATTTTATAAACCAAGGGTATTTCGGTAATTTACCCCTATAACGGCCTTTCCGAAGGCCCACTATCGCTTCGAGCGACACGACTACCATTTTCGATCGTCATCGAACTATTGGGCCTAAAACTTGATTTTAGCCCATTCGAGCCCACATGCTCGTGAGGCCCATCTAACGCTAATCTAGCCACGTATATGAGATTCACCTAGTCTAGTCCAATATATACTACACAATCATACACTTTACTCATAAGGGCCCACGGGCCCATCGTGGCCTAAACAACCTAACCCACATGAACACTACTGATGGGCTCAACTATCGCGTCAAAGCCCCCACACGTGCGCTCGCACACTCGTGTGGCTATCATTACCGTGTGACCGTTATTTCGGCATTTTCTGCTCTACAGCTAGAGTAGGGCGAGATACACACCTGGTAGGAGTCTAAAGCTAATCCACGCTCCGAATGCTCCTATGCATAAACGCCCACCAAGGTATGCTTACTCTTCTCCTAGACAACTCTATATATAGCTAGCTTCTCACCTTCCTTCTTTGTATCTTTTCGATGTGGGATCCCTCCATCAGCAGAGTTTAAATCCAACTCAAACTCTTGCCGTCCAATCTGCAAAATAAATACTCCCTTGCTTGTCATGAGATTCGAACCCAGGCTCCCTTGCACCCTTAATAACGCCTTGCCACTAGACCACTCACTTCCTTGTGTCTAAAACCATCGTAACTAAATATAAACCTATGTACAAATTCCAAGTTCACTTAAAAAGAAAACCAAAATGCAAGCGCCAAGACTTGAACCCTGGACCCCTTATTTCCTTGAGGCGTCACTCACTTGCTCCCTAAGTGGCGCCACCTTGCCACTACACCACACACTCCACTTGTGTCATTTTCTCTACATTTTATTCTTAAAGCCTACTTACTAACTCCCAGGGTTTTATTCACCTAAAATTGAAAATTTTCCTAAGGCCTAACTTGAACCCGGGACTTCATAGAAGCCCAAAAATTTTAACTGCTACTACTACGCCCAAGGCCTATTGGGCCCAATCCTACTAGGCCCAAATTCGGGATGTTACACTATTATCAGTTGCAAGTGAAAGATTCAGATGTGTTAAAAACTACATTCAGAATGAGCTTCAACATTATGAATTCCTTGTTATGCATTTTGGATTAACTAATGCTCCTGCAGTCTTTATGGATTTGATGAACCAAATTTTTAGACCGTATTTAGACAGATTCGTTGTTGTATTTATTGATGACATTCTGATCTATTCACGAGATGATTCTAAGCATGCTGAGCATTTGAGGATTGTGCTACAAACCTTGAGAGATAAGTAACTCTATGCTAAATTCATTAAATGTGAATTCTGGCTTTAAGAGGTCAGATTTTTGGGACACATTGTTTTAGCAGTAGGTATACGAGTTGATCCGAGTAAGATTTTCGCAGTTTTTGACTGGAAACCACCAAGAAATTTATTTGAAGTTAGAAGTTTTCTAGGGTTAGCCAGCTATTATCGACGTTTTTTGTAAAGGATTTTCTATGATTGCTACACCGATGACCGGATTGCTATAGAAAGATGTGAAGTTTGAGTGGTCCGAAAAATGTCAATAGAGCTTCAATCAGTTGAAAGCATTGTTAGCTGAGGCACCAATTTTAGTTCAACCTAAATTGAGTAAAGATTTTTTGATATACAATGACGCATCATTGAATGGTTTGGGTTGTGTATTAATGTAAGAAGGAAAGGTTATAGCTTATGCCTCTAGACAATTAAAGCTGTAACACCCCTACCTGTATTCAATACTCAAATCGGGTTTTGGAGCATTACCGAACTTATAACACAATTACACATACATTTCTCATACTATTAGTCAATTCAAATATAATTCATTCAGAACCAATCATATTGTCCTTAATACGAGCCTACAAGGCCCTAAACATGCTTTGGAAGTGGTTCGGGACTAAACTGATAACTTGAGAAACCTTTACGAAAACTTAGAAAATTTTTCAAATTGCAAGGGTCACACGCCCATGTGCCTTGGCCTTGTCACTCACATGGCCAAGAGACATGCTCGTGTCTCAGGCCGTGTGGACATTCGAAATGGGATCACATGGCCGTATCCTAGCTTGTGTCTGACCCTGTGTAACTCTCTAACTTGGGTCACACAGCCAACACACACGCCCGTGTGGCTAACCCGTATGCCCTAAAAATGGCAACACACGCCCGTATACCAGGCTGTGTGCTAGGCCATGCCAAACCTCTAAGGTATACTGGCTTATGCCACACGGCCAAGACACATGCCCGTGCGTGCGACCGTGTGGAGCATACTGACTTGGTTTTTAAGTCAACACCAGGGGACACACGATCGTATACATGACTGTGTACTGCACAAAGCTGAGACACACGCCCGTGTGGACAAAAATAGGCTATTTACCAAGCTAATTTGCCACCCAACCTTGAGCACACCTACATCAAATTTCAAGGCACCAATATAAAGCATAAATAAGCATTCAACCAACCTCAACCAAGCATCATTTATTCCATTTCAATACCAGCAAATAAAAGGCTCACAATATCACAATATGCAATCCAATTACATACTAAATTTTACCCTTTTCAATCATCAATATAGTGATTTCCAAACATGCATCAAATTGCCTAAACTCATAAGCATACTAATTACTAATTCATCAACCATTTGACATTCACCTTACCTATTTTCATCAAGCATCAAATACCATCCTAACTAGCATTTATAAGGCAATTACCAAACTCAAACAAAGGCCATTTGCACATTTATATACATCATCAAATTTACCATTATAAGCCAACTTACATGGCTACATATATACAAACCAAACCTTAGATATTTATAAGCCAATTCAAATGGCTAAATTCACAAGTATCATATATATCAAAATGACCAAAATCCTTATACATGCCATATAACCCAGAACTTAATTTCAAAGGTACCAAGTGATAGTTGGATAGTGTGAAGCGATCTCCTATGATCCTTGAATCTGAGCTAGCTTTAAAATCACTATAAAACACAGAGAAATACACAAAGTAAGCTTTATAGCTTAGTAAGTTCATATAGCATTTAAAATAAACTTACCAAATGTGCACAATTTAAAACAAATCAAACATAATATACAATTCACATATGGAATCATCATCCTATCTCAATTTATTTCACAAGATTAGTTATCACTTTCATAATCTCCTTATTTCAATGCTTGTACGGTTCACGTACATACCTGCACCATTCCGTATCAAACTCATAACTCATCCACATCTTTGACGTATCGTTGATCCATTTGAAATATTTTTGGATACTTGAAAAACTCGCACACTTAGTGCCAAGTAAATAGTCGAAGTTGTATCAATCTCGTACACTAAGTGCCAATATATATATATATATATGTGAAACTATTTCGATCACGCACACTAAATGCAAATATATAGCTAAAGCTATCTCGGTTTCACACACTAAGTGCCCATAATTAATCGAATCATTGTTGAATACAATTGTAGTCTTGTATACACAATTCATACAATATCAAAGCATTTAAAGCATAATTATAACAATTCTTATTACATACGAACTTACCTCAAATTCAAAAACGACGAAATAGATCGTTTAGTCCAACACTTTGTTTTTCCCCCGATCTAAGTCTGAATCTTGCTTTTCTTGATCTATATATAATCAAATTTAGCTTATTTAATCAGAAAGCTATTAAATTTAGCCCAAAATCACATTATGGAAAAATTACACATTTGCCCGTAATATTTCACATTTTTACACTTTAGTCCTTATTTCATAAAATCACAAATTCATGCAATTCAACCAAAAACCATGCTAGCTGAATTTTAATTAGGTACCTAACAGCCCATATTTTTCATTTATTTCACATTTTAACCATTAATTTTACACTTTTCACAAATTAATCCCTAAGACTTGTATAACTATCATCAAACCTTCAAAATCTATCATCAAACATAAAAATACATGCTTATTCATCAATGGAAACTTTCTAAATCTTTAACAACTTTGCAAATTAGTCCCTGGGCTAGCTAGACCTAGTTGCAACGATCTCAAAAACATAGAAATCATTAAAACGGACGAAATTCGCTTACATACAAGCTTGAGAGTGAACCAAATGCTTCAATCTATGTTAATGGCTTCCTTAGGTATATTTTCGGTGAATGAATGATAATGGAAGATGATAGGAATTATTGTTTTATTTTAATTTATCTTTATTTACTAATTTACTATATTAACCTTAGTAATAAATCATGAAATTCACTTAATATATGCCTGTAATTGTCCACTCACAATTATAATGGTCCAATTACAACATAAGGACCTTCACTTTAATATTCCATAGCTATTTAATACCTTTAACTAATAGAACATAAGTTTTACACTTTACGCGATTTAGTCCTTTTTATCGAATTGAACATCCAAACAATAAAATTTCTAAATGAAACTTTCACAAAAACATATTATCATGCTGTATGTAATAGCCCGGTTTAGACCCTAGTTAGAATAGTGGTTTTGAGACCACAAATCTGAGGTCAAAATAATATTTTAATATTATTTCTAATGTTTATAATGTGTGATTGAGCCTATGTGAAAGTTTCGTGTGAAAATGTTATCGACTGTGTGTCAAATTGTGAGAAAGGACTCAATCGTATAAAGTGTAAAATGCGTGCTAATTTATAAGTGCTTAATTGTTGTTGGCTTTTTAAGGTAGAGGCCTTATGTTGTTATTAATCCATTTTTAAGATAGTGGATGATTAAATGACTAGATAACCATAATATAAATTTGTCTTATATGACTAATAAAAGGGAAAATTGGTCAATTGATAATTTAGTTAATATTAAACAAAACCAAAAAGGTGAAACATGTTCATCTTTGTTTCATTTGAACTAAAATAGGAAATAGAAAGGGTTTGGGAGCTATGTAAGATTCAGCCACTTCAAGCCTTAATTGGTATGTGAATTTTGTTCGGTTATTGATAATTTCTATGTTTTTGTAATAGTTGCTTCTTACTTTAGCTAACCAAAGTTGTAATTTTGTGAATTGATGAATGCTTGAGCTATGTGTTAGTTAATAGTGAAATATTGGGATTTTTAGTGAAATTGAACAATTTAGGCTTAATTGAGAAAATGAGAAATTGAAGGAATAAAATGTAAAATAAATGAAATATGTGGGCTTGTGGGAGTATAGTAAGAATTCGGCTAGACATGGGTAAAAGCAAATTGTATGTATTTTGTGATTATGTGAATTAGGGACTAAAGTGTTGAAATGTGAAATTATGAGGGCTATTTTGTAAAATGCCCTAAATAAGTGTGTGTGGATTAAATTGAATGAATTGGTGATTTACTAAGTTGATTTTGAATATGTATAGACCAAGAAAAGAGGTGTTCGTATCGAGATCGAGGCAAAGATAAAGTGCTTGAATAATCGATCGTATCGGTATTTCGACGTCCGAGGTAAGTTCGGATATAATACTAGTTTTAAAATGTATTTATGTAACATGAATTGAATGAATATATATATGTAACTATGAAAGTAAAGATGCTATGTGCGGAATTGAGTTATAGTGCACTAAGTGTGCGAAGTTAGAAACGAGACAGAGATGATTGACACTGGGTGTGCGAAAAGATAGAAGCTTCAGCTTATCTAATTGGCACTGTATGTACGATGTCGATATAAGTTTGGTTTAACATATTGGCACTAAGCGTGCGATGAAAATTATGTTTCAATTATGAAATTGGCACTAAGTGTGTGAATTTATGAAAGGAA
Source organism: Gossypium rotundifolium (assembly GCA_025506655.1). NCBI lineage: Eukaryota > Viridiplantae > Streptophyta > Magnoliopsida > Malvales > Malvaceae > Gossypium > Gossypium rotundifolium. Next base: position 151,484,662 of record CP106724.1, read on the forward strand.
TAACATAGGTTGAACGAGAGATAATATCGAGAAAATGAGTAGCATGAATGGTGAGTAACTATGTGTTGATCAAGGTACGTTTGAACCTAAGTGGTTGATGATAGATTTAAGAGTTGAATGAATAGATATTTGAGTATATGGTTGAGACTGATAATGTGCTTAGTAGTGTCTTTATCTATATGATGGCTGGATAGCATGGATAGTGAATAACTATGTGTTGGTTAAGATATGTCTGATATCTATGTGTTGGTGAATTTGAAAGTAGACGGATGAAATGCTATGTGAGCATAGATCATACTTGAGTTGGTATTTCATTGGTAAATTAATCTAAGTGATGGCTTATTTTTGTATATTGACTTGAATTGTTGAATTACATGTATTTTATTAAGGACTTACTAAGCTATGAAAGCTTACTGTGTGATTTTTCTCTGTTTTACAGTGTCAGTAAGCTAGCTCAGATCTGGGGAGTGTAAACATCTCTATCACACTATCGACAATCCATTTTGGTACTATTGAAGATGTGTATATTTGAATATGGCATGAATAGGATAGTCATTTGGTATATGTTTGAGATGTAAATAGCCATGTGAATTGGCTAGTTATATGCTAATATATGATGCATGTTTTGATGGCAATAAGATGGCCTTATGAATGGTAAGTTTTTTTTTAGGGAATGATGCTATAGTAATATGGTAATATGGTGGATGAATTATGATTTGTTATGCATGTGTTTTAGTTGTGAAATTTGGTGCATGAATTTGTATGTTTGAATGTATTTAGAAGCATGGATTGATATTATATTGAAGTTTGTGGGTTGACCCTTGTGTGGGTGGAAAATTTGGCCTGCAAATGGCCTATTTTGCATACTGGACAAGAGGCACGGGCATGTGTCCCTACCGTGTGATTTAAGAACTTTTTCTTGGTGTGTCTGGACAGGTTACACGGGCGTAGCCCACGAGCGTGCATGATGGTCATGTGACCAAGTCAGTAGCTAGCTTAAGTATACATGACCACGGCACACGGGCGTGCCTAGTGACCGTAGGAATAAGTCAGTATATGGCCTAGTAGTACACAGCCTTAGCACACGGGCGTGCCTGGTGGCCGTGTGAATAAGTCAGTATGCATGCTCTGTTTTGGCACGGCCTGGACACATGGGTGTGTCTTATGAATGTGTGAGGCACACGGCCTGATTGCACAGGCGTGTGACCTCAACAATATTAAAGAATATTTGAAATTTTGGAAGCTTTCATTGGTTTTCAGTTTAGTCCCGACCCTTTTCTAACACGTGTTTAAGATCTCGTAGACCTAGAAGAGGGACTCTATGATTGTAATTGAATGTGTGTGATTTGAGAATGACTTTGTGTTGTGGGATGGATGTGAATTATTATGTTTGTTCGGTAATGCCTCTTAACCCTATTTCGATGGCGGTCTCGGGTTAAGGGTGTTACATTTTATTGGTATCAGAGCTACAATTTAGTCGATTCTTGGACTAATGTAGCGAGTGTGAGTCTAGCTATACATGCCATATATGAAATTGTGATAGTGTGATGAATTCTGATAGTTGAAAATGTGTTTTCGTATAGCAAATGGATCGCGATCGAGTAGTTGCTAATGATGTAGAGAGTATCGCGCCTGCTCCCGCTCAAGGGATAACATCGGCCACATCTAGGCCAAATGAAAGTAGTGAGGGAGGAGAGGCTAAGCAAGCCTTCTTCCATATGATGAGTGAGTGGGTTTTGGATTTCATTTGAACGAATCTGGCTGCTCCACAACCTCCACCCCACAAGTACCTGTGGTGCCACAAGTTATAGATCCGATCAGATTGAATAAACCTCCTGTGGATAAGATTCAAAAGTACGGGTGATAAACTGTAAAAGTAACATATTTTAACCCTATATTTAGTATGCTTTTGGATGATTTAGCCCTTGATTTATGTAAAAAAGGTGCTTTTAATCCTTTCTTTTCATGTGTATACTCAGGAAAGCACCTGAGGATGAAAAAATGAGAAACGGGCTTAAAACGGGCCAATTTGGGCCAAAGAGGAAATCGGCACGGCCTGGACTTCAAGCCACATGGCCGTGTATTGCCATTTACTTCACACGACCATGCCACAATTTACATGGCCGTGCCCCAATCGATAGACTCAAGCACGGCCTGAACCCCGACTTGCATGGCCGTGCCTCAATTAATAGAATAGAGACACGGCCTGAAGACGAGTTACACGGACGTGTGCCATGGTCGTGCCCCTGCCATGGGAAAGAGCAATTTCACTCAGATTTGGATGCTTGGAGGCAAAGAAACACATTCCTAAGTCTACTTAAACATCCTAGGAGGAATTCTACTTGAATTAGGATACTTAGGAGCCAAGTAAAAGCATCTCAAAGCCTATATAAACACCCAAGGTAGCAATAAAATAGGGAGTTCGGCAGAAGCCGAAACAGGAGGCAGAGTTTTCTTCCAGAGCTTTTATTCAGGAAATTACTCAAAGATAGCCAGTTGATCCATCTCAAGAAGCCGGTGTTCTACTCAAGATAGAGGATCTCCTCTTCAATTCCTTCAGGGGGTTTTAGGGATTTCTTATGTTTTGTTTTATCTTTTCTCTTGAGATGTTTTCTTATTTTGTTATGAATTAAACCCTTCAGATACTTGAAGGGGATGAAACCGATGATGAATTTTGTTATTTGATTTCTAAATTATATGATAAGCACTTAGTTTGTTCTTAATTATGTTGCTTAATTTCATCCGATGTGCTTAGGTGGAAGAGGAATAGACCCTACCTAAGAGTAGATCTAGCATAATTGAGAGGAGTTTATCGGGTGCCTAGAGATAGGGTTACGAGATTTTTTCGAATTAGGGTGAAACCTAATATGAGAATCCATTGATCGATTTACTGCTTCCTTAGGGGGTTATTATCAGAGAATGAGAGTTCCACTAATTAACCTAAGGTTAGACGTTATTCGCCTCGAGAGAGGGTTTAATATAAGTTAGGGAGTCTCACGGATCAAGCTAAGTTAAGAAATCATATGGTTTGGGGAATAAATAATAAGTGAAGTCATAGGTGGATTCTTCCTGAGGGTATCGTCTTCATCAACTGAGTATTCCAAAAGTCTTTCTCCAATTCATTCTTTTGTCTTCGCATTTAGTTTAAGTATTTCATTAGTTTAATAATCCAATCACTTCATATTTCAGGCTAAATAATAGAAAGAAAGTGAGTAGTAGTACTTTTAGGTTCCCTTGGGTTCGATAAGATATTCTTGCCTAAGCTATACTACTGTTCGATAGGTGCACTTGCCTCTATTGTTGTCATAGTTAGTCTACAGGTTCGATCATTCTTTTTATAAATATTAAAACTTGACTGTTTGACACGATCAACGGGGCCAAAGAGTTCAGGGCCACAGCCTATGATGATGCCGAGCGAGCTGAGTTTTTGCTCGAGAATACCCTTCGAGTATTTGATGAGATGTCGTTGACTCCTGATGGATGTATAAAATGTGTTGTGTAACATCCTAGATTGGGGGCTCTGCATTTGTGATATTTTGTGTGTGTATGCCATGCTATGTGTATGTGTCTGATGTGTTTAGAGCTTTCGGGAAGGCTTGAGGTTAAGCCTGAGCCTTGGAGGAAATTCTGTTTTTAGTCACAAAAAGGGAGAACTAGGTGAAGTGGGCCTTAAGGGTACTTTAATAGGAAAGTTAACACAAAAAAATTCAGTTGGTAAAGTGGCAAGGAGGCGCCACTAAGGGAGCAAATAGGTGACGCCACAAGCATGTTTGGAGGGAGTAGGTTCAATCCCATGCTTAGCAAAAATGAGTGTTTTTTTTATATGTGACTAAGGAGTAAGAGGTGGTTTCGGCTAGGACTCTAAAGGAGTAAGTGTGGATTGAGTCTATAGATAGAAAGATGAGGATAGGAGAAAAACAAGGGATAGGATAGAAGGGGAAGAGATGGCCGAATGTGGGACTGTGTGCAAGGGAAAATCGGTTGAATGGCTAAGGGTGTGCCGAAATTCCCATTTGTGAATAGTGTGCCAAATTTCATCTTTTCCTAGAGCATAGTTTTTGATTTTTTCTCTCTTCTTCTTTTCTCCTCGTAATTTCGACAACAAAGGATTCTTCTCCTCTTTTTCTGCCTAAATCAAAAAACTCCTAACTCTACTTTCCTCTCTATTTTCATGCCATAGCCGATTGATCTTGAAAAGCCGAAACGCCTAAGCCTCTTTATTTTTCTTTTTGGCTTTCTCATCCAGTTCTTTCATTATCATTGCCGAATCCTGTCCACTAGTAGGCTAATACCGAAATCTCCTAAGTATCATTTAGATCTGCTGTGATAAGGTAAGAGCATTCTCTTATTCCTTTGTTGTTTTTGATTTTTGGAGACCATAGCCGAATGGCTAAGTTGGTTGTAAGGCCATCATTAGTTTGATGTTTCTATTCACTGATCTCGTGTTTTCTTTGGGCGGCATTCTGAGATTTGAAGGAGATCTAGTCGCCTAGGTTTCTAAGATAGAAATCGGCAACTTTTGAATCATACTATTTTTTCGGGATTTCAAGGCAAGGGTTTCGATTCTCCTTAAGTGTTCAATCAGTTTTTTGTCGTTATTCGTGCCTTAACCTAATGTTTCGTTAAGCAATCGTTATAGTACCTTCTAACCAAGATCATTCATGGACTCGAATGTCAACAAATCAAAAGAAGGGGTTGGATCTGTAGTCCCAGCCCCAAAGTTCAAGAAGCACACGGTGTATGTTGTTCGAGATTGGCCATCGGGTTGTAGGTTGGCTTCTGAGTAGAATAGTAGGCAGATAGCCGTAATTTTGGCTAGTGATAGCGTCGACATAGAGAGTGTCGTCTTACGTATTATCAGGTGTGTAAACTTTCACACACTATAATATAACTGTGCTAACGTTTGTATGGGCTGAAAAAGCCGAAAAGTGGGCTATATAGACAGTCGTGATACCCTTAGGGGTAAGGCTAGGATTTTCAGGTACGTGATCGTATCGTTTCTTTGTATAGCCGAATGTATGTGCAACAAGATGATATAATATGAGTAGCATGTTGCATTGTTAGGATTTGTATGTAAATCATGGATATGGGCTTGATATGAAGGGGAAGTGCTTAATTGGTCACGTAGTGATCGGTGGCTTTGCCACTATATATATACATGCGTTCATACACGATTTCTTTTGGTCACAGTGTGATCGATGGCTCTGCCATGATGTATATATATATATTTGGTCACATAGTGATCGTGTTTATTTTGGTCACCTAGTAATCCTGTTTAATTGGTAGCAAGACTGTCGTGATGGTGTGTAACGGATGAAGGGTTGATTGTAGAAATCCCCACGGTGTGATTGGTTGGTACGGGTTCGTGTGTAGCGGATGGAAACATTAGGTTTGGGTTGGGCTTAATGCATTCATATGTTGTTGCTGATATGTGGGCTCAGGCCTAATGTGTGATTGTGGGTTAGTTGTAGTATATTTAATGTGGGAGGTTTTACACACTGAGTCTTGGTGACTCACCTCTTTTTCCTTAACCTTTCAGGTGAGCAGTAGCTCGTGGATGCAGGAGCCGAGGCAGACTTGTGGAGTCCATGTTTTCTTTTTCTTTCCTTTACTTTTTGGCATTTCTTTAAGTCATTCAAATTTGGGATTTCCATTATGTAATAAGGCCTTTAAGATTCTATTTCATTTTATTTTATTATTTACTGTTTATAACGAACTTGTCACTTCGAAAGCTTAAATGTTTAAGTTAAATTGGAGTTTTATTAAACCAAACATCCTGTTTTCAAAAGCCGATACAATAATAGAAATAATTATCTTCTAAAAAGTCTATTTTTCATAAATTTAACTAAGACTTGGTTTTACTTCACCCTGTGACGTTCCAGATTCAGTCGTAACGCATGGGCCGGGTTTGGGGTGTTACTTTTTTGGTATCAGAGGCAGTTCAAAACTCTGGCTGTGAATTGGGTCCAGTGGTATTTTATGGTTTGAAGTGAGTTTGAGAAAAATGTTTGGGTTGAGATTTGGCCTTGAGTCCATGCACCGATCCACCTGTAAGTATTCTAACCTTTGTTGTGGTATGCATGATTGGATTTAATGGGCTTTATGGGGACATAGGAGAGTATGCTAGGGTTTATGGACCTTAGGCCTAGTTACACAACTCTTAAAATCCATACAATTTAATTCCTCTAATTAAACATGTCCATGAATAAGTCGTTAGGTTGGAGTGTGGCAATAGGCATACGCATGTCTAGGATTGGATCTAGGGAGAGCCTGGTATTTAAGCGGTCCTAGTGGCCCACCTCCTCTTCACTAGAATCCTACTTGGTGCATAGTGTTTGTTCACTTTAGCCGAGAGGACTCGTTAATGGGCCAATATTCATAACTAAAACTCGAAAGGGACCAATACCCTATTTTTGTAAACTTACTTATATATCCCTAGTTTTGTAAAATTACCCAGAATACCCTAGGTTTGAGAGAAATTATCGAAATACCCCTAGTTTACAAAATTATCGAAATACCCCTGATTTACAAAATTACAAAAATACCCATATTTCATAAAATCACCAAGATACTTTATTTTGTGAAATTACCAAAATACCCCTGTAGGGTGGAATTATGAAAATACCCTGGTAGTGAAATGATGAAAATACCCCTGTGTGACGAATGAGAGGTTATGGATGTCACTTTTGTGTTTGATGCTATTATGTGATGCTCTGTTTGTGATGTATACGGATGTGGAATGTATGAGATTTCTAGAACTAAGAGATATAGACTTGAGACTGAGTTTGAATTCAAAAGAACTACTATTTAAACTGCTTCCCATAATACTATTCGTTATTACTTAGTGGAAGAAAGTATTAATTAATAAAATTTTTAATCAGATAAATCGTGAACGCTAGATATGAGCACCAGGGGACGTGGTGTATGTGGCCGAGGTAGAGGTAGGATTATTGTATCGGAATCGATAGGGTTTGGTCAAGAGTCAAGGAATGAGGTAGCAGTGCCACTAATTGTGGAGGCTGAGTATCAGGATCAAATGGGCAGAGACGATGCAGTGTCTCAGGCAATGCTCCGAGTGTTGAAGAGAGTTGCGGGAGCTGGCATGGGTACGGGAGCTCAAAAATCTATGCCAGAGTGACTTAAGGCTAATGGAGCGAAAATGTTTAGGGGAATTTCTGGCGTAGCTCCTAGTACAGCTGAGTATTGGATGGAAGCCGTGGAGCGGATTATGGATGATCTCGACTTCACGGAAGAAGAGAAGCTGAAGGGAGTGCTGTCTCTTCTTTGGGATGAAGCGTACCAATGGTGGCTTATGGTCAGGGATGGTACAGTGGCTAACCGTATTACCTGGAAGTTTATTAGCTGATCTTTAGGTGAAGCCGACATGGATAGATAAGATTAAGGAGAAGTAGTTGCAGGATGATGACTTGAGTGCCTGACTATCTCAAGTGCAATGTGGTGAAGTGGGGACTATAATCTGAATGATAACGGGGTTCTGTGTTTTCGAAAGAAGGTGTGTGTGCTGAGGGACGTGGAATTGAGGTGGATGATTCTTCAGAAAGAACATAATCGCCCATATGCTATGCATCTGGGAGGAAGTAAAATGTATCGGGATTTACGAGAACAATTTTGGTGGCCAGGCCTGAAGCGGGAGGTAACCAAATTTGTGGGTAAATGTTTAACATGTCAGTAGGTAAAGGCGGAGCATCAGTTACCTTCAGGGTTATTACAGTCGGTAAAGATTCCACAATGGAAATGGAAGAGAATCACGATGGATTTTGTTAGTGGGCTACCCCTTACGCCTACTAAAAAGGATTCGATATGGGTAATAGTTGATCATTTGACGAAGTCCGCTTATTTTGCACCGATTCTGGTCGATTATTCTTTACAAAAGTTAGCTAAGTTATATATAGCGGAGATTGTAAGGTTGCATGGAGTACCTATGTTGATTATCTCGGACAGAGATCCTAGGTTTACGTCAAGGTTTTGGAAGGCATTGCATCAAGCATTAGGTACAAAGTTGGACTTTAGTACGGCGTTTCATCTACAGACGGACGGACAATCAGAAATGGTGATTCAGATTTTGGAAGACATGTTGAGAGGGTGCATTATCGATTTCAAAGGTAGCTGGGAAGACTTTCTAGCATTGGCAGAATTCGTATATAATAACTGCTACCAATCCAGTATTCAGATGGCACCGTATGAGGCATTTTACGGGCAAAAGTGTCGTACTCCAACATGTTGGACGGAGTTGGGGGAACGATAGATTTTGGGTCCAGAACTAGTATTAGAAACGAAGAATAAGGTTGGGTTGATTCGGGCTAGGTTGAAGGAAGCGTCGGACAGGCAGAAGTCTTAATCTGAACTGAGGCGAGAGACATAGAATTTTCAGTGGGTGATCGGGTCTTCTTGAAGGTATCACCGTGGAAGTAAATTCTAAGGTTTAGACGGAAGGGTAAGCTGAGACCTAGATTTATTGGGCCTTATCGGTGTTAAAGCGTGTAGGACCAGTTGCTTATCAGGTTGAGCTACCTTCAGAGCTAGGTAAGATTCATGATGTATTCCATATTTCAATGATGCGACATTATCGTTCAGACCCATCTCATGTGATATCGTTGAAGGAACTTGAAGTAAAACCTGATTTATCTTTTGAGAAGGAACCAATTCAGATCTTAGAGCGTGATGTTAGAGTTTTGCAAAGGAAATCGATACCTTTGGTTAAGGTTCTATGGCAGAATCATGGGTCAAAAGAAGCTGTATGGGAGCCAGAGGATGTTATACGACAGCAATACCCTCACCTCTTTTGATCAGGTAATTTCAGGGATGAAATTCTTTTAAGGGGGTAGAACTGTAACATCCTAGATTAGGGTCTGCATTTGTGATATGTTGTGCATGTATGCCATGCTATATGTGTGTGTCTGATATGTTTAGAGCTTTCTTGAAGGCTTGAGGTTAAGCCTGAGCCTTGGTGAAAATTTTGTTTTTAGTCATAAAAAGGGAGAACTTGGTGAAGTGGGCCTTAAGGGTACTTGAATGGGAAAGTTAACAAAAAAAAAATTCAGTTGGTAAAGTTGCAAGGAGGTGCCACCAAGGGAGTAGATAGGTGACACCACAAGCATGTTTGGAGGAAGCAGGTCCGAATCCCATGCTTAGTAAAAAGGAGTGTTTTTTTTATATGTGACTAAGGAGTGAGAGGTGGTTTCGACTGAGACTCTAAAGGAGTAAGTGTGGATTGAGTCTATAGATAGAAAGATGAGGATAGGAGAAAAACAAGGGATAGGATAAAGGGGGAAGAGATGGCCGAATGTGGGACTGTGTGCAAGGGAAAATTGGTTGAATGGCTAAGGGTGTGCCGAAATTCCCATTTCTGAATAGTGTGTCGAATTTCATCTTTTCCTAGTGCATAGCTTTCAATTTTTTTCTCTTCTTCTTTTCTCCTCTTAATTTCGGTAACAAAGGATTTTTTTTCTCTTTTTCTGCCTAAACCAAAAAACTCCTAACTCTACTTTCCTCTCCACTTTCATACCATAGCCGATTGATCTTGAAAAGCTGAAACGCCTAAGCCTCTTTATTTTTCTTTTTGGCTTTCTCATCCAGTTCTTTCCTAATCATTGCCGAATCCTGTCCACTATTAGGCTAATACCGAAATCTCCTAAGTATCATTCGGATCTGCTGTGATAAGGTAAGAGCATTCTCTTATTACTTTGTTGTTTTCAGTTTTTGGAGACCATAGCCGAATGGCTAAGTTGGTTGTAAGGCCATCATTAGTCTGATGTTTCTATTCACTGATCTCGTGTTTTCTTTGGGCGGCATTCTTGGATTTTAAGGAGATCTAGTCGCCTAGGTTTCTAAGACAGAAATCGGTAACTTTTGAATCATAATATTTTTTTTGAGATTTCAAGGTAAGGGTTTCGATTCTCCTTAAGTGTTCAATCGGTATCTTTTCGTTATTCGTGCCTTAACCTAATGTTTCGTTAAGCAATCGTTATAGTACCTTCTGACCAAGATTATTCATGGACTCGAATGTCAGCAAATCAAAGGAAGGGGTTAGATCTGTAGTCCCAGCCCCAAAGTTCAAGAAATGCGCGATGTTTGTTGTTCGAGATTGGCCACCGGGTTGTGGGCGATTCTGAGTAGAATAGTAGGCAGATAGCCGTAGTATTGGCTAGTGATAGTGTCAACATAGAGAGTGTGGTCTTACGTGTTATCAGGTGTGTAAACTTTCACACGCTATAATATAACTATGCTAACATTTGTATGGGCTGAAAAAGCCGAAAAGTGGACTGTATAAACAGTCGTGATACCCTTAGGGGTAAGGCTAGGATTTCTAGGTGCGTGGTCATATCGTTTCTTTGCATAGCCGAATGTATGTGTGACAAGATGATATAATATGAGTACCATGTTGCATTGTTAGGATTTGTATGTAGATCATGGGTGTGGGCTTGATATGAAGGGGAAGTGCTTAATTGGTCACGTAGTGATCGGTGGCTTTGCCATGATATATATATACATGTGTTCATACACTATTTCTTTTGGTCACACTGTGATTGGTGGCTCTGCCACGATGTATATATATATTTGGTCACATAGTGATCATGTTTATTTGGTCACCTAGTGATCGTGTTTAATTGGCAGCAAAACTATCGTGATGGTGTGTAGCGGATGGAGGGTTGATTGTAGAAATCCCCACGGTGTGATTGGTTGGTACGGGTTCGTGTGTAGCGGATGGAAACACTAGGTTTGGGTTGGGCTTAATGCATTCATATGTTATTGCTGATATGTGGGCTCAGGCCCAATGTGTGATTGTGGGTTAGTTGCAGTATATTTAATGTGGGAGGTTTTACACACTGAGTCTTGGTGACTCACCCATTTTTCCTTAACCTTTCAGGTAATCAATAGCTCGTGGATGCAGGAGCCGAGGAGGACTCGTGGAGGCCATGTTTTCGTTTTTTTTCCTTTACTTTTCGGCATTTCTTTAAGTCGTTCAAATTTGGGATTTCCATTACGTAATAAGGCCTTCAAGATTGTATTTCATTTTATTTTATTATTTACTATTTATAACGAACTTGTCACTTCGATAGCTTAAATGTTTAAGTTAAATTGGAGTTTTATTAAACCAAACATCCTGTTTTCAAAAGCCGACGCAATAATAGAAAAAGGTATCTTCCAAAATGCCAGTTTTTCATAAATTTAACTGAGACTTGGTTTTACTTCACCCTGTGACATTTCAGATTCGGTCGTAACGCATGGGCCGAGTTTGGGGTGTTACATTTTTGGTATCAGAGCCAGTTCAAAACTTGGGCTGTGAATTAGGCCCAGTGGTATTTTATGGTTTGAAGTGAGTTTGAGAAAAATGTTTGGGTTGAGATTTGTCCTTTGAGTCTGGTGGCACCTAATCCACCCATGTAAGTATTCTAACCTTTGTTGTGGTATGCATGATTGAATTTAATGGGCTTTATGGGGACATAGGCGAGTATGCTAGGGTTTATGGACCTTAGGCCTAGTTACACAACTCTTAAAATCCATAAAACTTAATTCCTCTAATTAAACATGTCCATCAATAAGTCGTTGGGTTGGAGTGCAGCAATAGGCATACGTATGTCTAGGATTGGATCTAAGGAGAGCCTAGTATTTAAGCGGTCCTAGTGGCCCACCTCCTCTTCACTAGAACCCTACCTGGTGCGTAGTGTTTGTTCACTTTAGCCTAGAGGACTCGTTAATGGGTCAAAATTCATAACTAAAACCCGAAAGGGACCAATACCCTATTTTTGTAAAATTACTTATATATCCCTAGTTTTGTAAAATTACCCAAAATACCCTAGGTTTGAAAGAAATTATCGAAATACTCCTGGTTTGCAAAATTATCGAAATACCCCTGATTTACAAAATTACAAAAATACCCCTATTTCGTAAAATCACCAAGATACTTTATTTTGCAAAATTCCCAAAATAACCCTATAAGGTAGAATTACGAAAATACCCTTGGGTAGTGAAATGACGAAAATACCCCTGTGTGACGAAGGAGAGGTTATGGATGTCACTTTTGTGTTTGATGCTATTAAGTGATGCTCTGTTTGTGATGTATACAGATGTGGAATGTATGAGATTTCTAGAACTAAGAGATACAGACTTGAGACTGAGTTTGAATTCGAAAGAACTACTATTTAAACTACTTCCCATAAGACTGTTCGTTACTAATCAGTGAAAGAAAGTATTAATTCATAAAAATGTTAATCAGATAAATCGTGAATGCTAAATATGAGCACTAGGGGACGTGGTGTGCGTGGCTGAGGTAGAGGTAGGATTGTTGTATCAGAACCGATAGGGTCTGGTCACGAGTTAGGGAATGAGGTACCAGTGCCACCAGCTGTGGAGGCTGAGTATCAGGACCAAACGGGTGGGGATGATGTAGTGTCTCAAGCGATGCTCCGAGTGTTAGAGATAGTTGCGGGAGATAGCATGGGTACGAAAGCTCGAAAATCTGTGCCAGAGCAACTTAGGGCTAATAGAGTGGAAATATTTAGGGGAATTTCTAGCGTAGCTCCTAGTACAGCTGAGTATTGGATGGAAGCCATTGAGCGAATTATGGATGATCTCGACTTCACGGAAGAAGAGAAGCTGAAGGGAGTGGTGTCTCTTCTTTAGGATGAAGCGTACCAATGGTGGCTTACGGTTAGGGATGGTGCGGTGGCTGACCGTATTACTTGAGAGTTTTTCAAGATGGAGTTCCAGAGCAAGTATATCGGATCGAGTTATGTGGATGCGCAGCATAGGTCATTTCTGAATCTGATCCAAGGAAGTAAATCGGTAGCTGCATATGAAGTGAAATTCCTGCGTTTGAGTCGTTATGCCTGAGGGATAGTGGCCACGGAACATGAACGATGTGCTTGATTTGAGGATGGCCTGAAGGATGATCTACGTGTTTTGATAGCTCCACAGCGGGAGAGGGAATTTGTTATGCTTGTGGAGAAAGCTAAGATAGCTGAGGAGGTAAAACGGACAGAATAGGAGTGGAAGTAAGAGAAATGTTGGATCGTCTGGGTCAACAGGGCGTTTCCAGAGAGACCTAAGGTGGATGGCCCGAGATAGGGTGTGAGATCTGAGGGTAATGGTCAACTTCAGAGGTGTGGCCGATGTAATAAGTTTCATTCGGGTAAATGTTGGGTAGGTGAAAGGAAATGTTTTAGGTGTGGGTCTACGGATCATCTGGTTAGGGATTGTCCATAGGATCAGGGTGGCCCAGAGCTGGTAGAACAGACTAACGCTCAGTCTAGTAGAGGAGGTCCACAACCTCAGAGAGGTCGCAGTCCAGCCAGAGGAGGTAATAGTTATGGTCGAGGCCGTGGAACACAAGGCAGAGGTGCAGGAAACACCGATGCAAGGTAGTCGGGGTTGGTCTATGCAGCTAGGCGTCGTGATGAGGGGGATGCACCGAATGTCATAATCGGTACGTTCTTGATTTTTGGTTTGCCTTTTTCTGCATTAATTGATATTGGGTTGACACACTCTTATGTTGCTAGTATAGTCTCTGGAACTTTAAGTATGAACTTTGAGATTGTTCCTAGGAAGATGACTATAATTAGCCCGCTAGGTCAATCTGTAGTGGTAAACAAACTGTATAGGGATGTACCTCTAGAAGTGCAAGGGGTAGTTTTTCCAGCGAACTTAATCGAACTGCCTTGTGGGGAGTTCGACCTAATCTTAGGTATGGACTGGTTAGTGAAATATCGAGGGAATCTAGACTGCACAGCTAAGCGTTTGGTACTAAAGACTAGTCAGGAGGATGAGGTGGTGGTAATAGGTGAAAGGAGGAACTACTTGTCTAACGTAGTATCCCATCTAAAGGTTGAAAGAATGATGACAAAAGGATGTAGGGCGTTCGTAGCCTTTGTTTGTGCTTTGGAGGTCTAAGGTTCAACGGTGGGAAATGTTAGAACAGTGATGGAGTTTTCTGACGTTTTCCCAGAAGAACTTCCTGGACTACCTCCGGATCGCGAGGTAGAATTTGGAATCGATCTTCTTCCGGGAACAACACCAGCATCTATTGCACCATATAGGACGGCGCTAAAAGAATTAGTGGAACTGAAAGCCCAGATTCAGGAATTGTTGGATCGAGGTTTCATTCGACCAAGTGTATCGCCTTGGGGAGCGCCGGTGCTATTTGTCAAGAAGAAGGATGGATCAATGCGTATGTGCATTGACTACCGTCAGCTGAACAAGTTTACTATCAAGAATAAGTATCCGTTGCCAAGGATAGATGACTTGTTCGATTAACTGAAAGGGCCGTTAGTGTTCTCAAAGATAGATTTGAGATCAGGATACCATCAGCTTAAGGTCAAGGAATCAGATATTCATAAGATAGATTTCAGGACCCGTTATGGCCATTACGAATTCTTGGTAATGCCATTTGGGTTGACCAACGCACCATCAGCGTTTATGGATATGATGAATCGGGTGTTTCAACCCTATTTGGACTGGTTTGTGGTGGTATTTATAGATGATATCCTGGTGTATTCAAGGTCGGAGGAGGAGTATGATTCGCATCTGCGAGTGGTATTACAAATCCCGAGGGAGAAACAATTGTACGCAAAATTTAGTAAGTGCAAATTTTGGTTAAGGGAGGTTACTTTTCTAGGACATGTTGTGTCGGCTGAAGAGGTCAGAGTTGATCCTCGGAAGGTTGAAGCTATCATGGATTGGAAAGCACTCAAGTCTGTGGTAGAAATTTAGAGTTTCCTGGGTTTTGCTGGTTATTACAGGAGGTTCGTTGAAGGATTTTCCTCGATTACGGCACCTTTAACCAAGTTGTTGAGGAAGGGAGTACATTTTGTATGGGGTGGAAAGCAACAGGAAAGTTTTGAAAAGCTGAAGAAGGTATTGACGGAAGCCCCAGTGTTGATTCAACCGAAGGCTGGAAAGGAGTTCGTGGTCTATTGTGATGCTTCGCACACTAGGTTAGGATGTGTGTTGATGCAAGGAGGAAGAGTGGTTGCTTATGCGTCTCGACAGTTAAGACCGCATGAGCTAAATTATCCCATCTATGATTTGGAAGTGGCGGCGGAGGTTTTTGCTTTGAAGATTTGGAGACATTATCTGTATGGAGAGAAGTCCGTCATCTATGCAGATCATAAGAGCTTGAAATATCTCCTCATCCAGAAGGAGTTGAACTTGAGGCAGAGAAGGTGGATTGAACTACTAAAGGATTACGATTGTTCGATTGAATACCATCTGGGTAAGGCTAACGTGGTGGAGAATTTACTAAGTCGAAAGGTGATCTCGGATCTGAGGGCAATGTTTGCTCATCTAAGCTTGTATGAGGATGGGAGTTTATTAGCTGATCTTCAGGTGAAGCCGACATGGATAGATAAGATTAAAGAGAAGCAGTTGCAGGATGATGACTTGAGTGCCCGACTATCTCAAGTGCAATGTGGTGAAGTGGGGGACTATAATCTGAACGATAACGGGTTCTGTGTTTTCAAAAGAAGGTGTGTGCGCCAAGGGACGTGGAATTGAGGTGGATGATTCTTCAGGAAGCACATAATAGCCCATATGCTATGCATCCAGGAGGAAGCAAAATGTATCAAGATTTACGAGAATAATTTTGGTGGCCAGGCCTGAAGCGGGAGGTAACCGAATTTGTGGGTAAATGTTTAACATGTCAGCAGGTAAAGGCGAGCATCAATTACCTTCAAGGTTATTACAGCCGGTAAAGATTCCACAAAGGAAATAGGAGAGAATCATGATGGATTTTGTTAGTGGGCTACCTCTTACGCCTACTAAGAAGGATTCGATATGGGTAATCGTTGATCGTTTAATGAAGTCCGCTCATTTTGCACCGGTTCGGGTCGATTATTCTTTACAAAAGTTGGCTAAGCTATATATAGCGGAGATTGTAAGGTTGCATGGAGTACCTGTGTCGATTATCTCAGACAGAGATCCTAGGTTTACGTCAAGGTTTTGGAAGGCATTGCATCAAGCATTAGGTACAAAGTTGGACTTTAGTACGGCGTTTCATCCACATACGGATGGACAATCAGAAAGGGTGATTCAGATTTTGGAAGACATGTTGAGAGGTTGCATTATCGATTTCAAAAGTAGCTGGGAAGACTTTTCAGCATTGGCAGAATTCGAATATAATAACAGCTACGAGTCCAGTATTCGGATGGCACCGTATGAGGCGTTTTACGGGCAAAAGTGTCGTACTCTAACGTGTTGGTCAGAGTTGGGGAATGACAGATTTTGGGTTCGAAACTAGTATTAGAAACAGAGAATAAGGTTGGGTTGATTCGGGCTAGGTTGAAGGAAGCGTTGGACAGGCAAAAGTCTTACGTTGGCCTGAGGCGGAGAGGCATAGAATTTGTAGTGGGTGATTGGGTCTTCTTGAAGGTATCAACGTGGAAGAAAATTCTAAGGTTTGGACGAAAGGGTAAGCTAAGCCCTAGATTTATCGGGCCTTATTGGGTGTTCAAGCATGTAGGACCAGTTACTATCAGCTTGAGCTACCTTCGGAGCTAGGTAAGATTCATGATGTATTCCATATTTCAATGTTGCGACGTTAATGTTTAGACCCATCTCATGTGATACCGTTGGAGGAACTTGAAGTAAAGCCTAATTTATCTTTTGAGGAGGAACCAGTTCAGATCTTGGAGCGCGATGTTAGAGTTTTGCGAAGAAAATTGGTACCTTTGGTTAAGGTTCTATGGCTGAATCACGGATCAGAGGAAGCTGCATGAGAGCCAGAGGATGTTATACGATAGCAATGCCCTCACCTCTTTTGATCAGGTAATTTCCGGGACAAAATTCTTTTAAGGGGGTAGAACTGTAACATCCTAGATTGGGGGCTCTGCAATTGTGATATGCTGTGTGTGTATGCCATGCTATGTGTGTGTCTGATATGTTTAGAGCTTTCGGGAAGGCTTGAGGTTAAGCCTAAGCCTTGGAGGAAATTTTATTTTTAGTCACAAAAAGGAAGAACTAGATGAAGTGGGCCTTAAGGGTACTTGAATGGGAAAGTTAACAAAAAAAAATTCAGTTGGTAAAGTGGCAAGGAGGCGCCACCAAGGGAGCAGATAGGTGACGCCACAAGCATGTTTGGAGGGAGAAGGTTCGAATCCCATGCTTAGAAAAAGAAGTGTTTTTTATATGTGACTAAGGAGTGAGAGGTGGTTTCAGCTGGGACTCTAAAGGAGTAAGTGTGGATTGAGTTTATAGATAGAAAGATGAGGATAGGAGAAAAACAAGGGATAGGATAAGGGGAAGAGATGGCCGAATGTGGGACTGTGTGCAAGGGAAAATCGGTTGAATGGCTAAGGGTGTGCCAAAATTCCCATTTGTGAATAGTGTGCCAAATTTCATCTTTTCCTAGAGCATAGCTTTCAGTTTTTTTCTCTTATTCTTTTCTTCTCCTAATTTCAGCAACAAAGGATTCTTTTTCTCTTTTTTGCCTAAACCGAAAAACTTTTAACTCTACTTTTCTCTCCACTTTTATACCATAGCCGATTGATCCTGAAAAGCTAAAATACCTAAGCCTCTTTATTTTTCTTTTCGGCTTTCTCATCCAGTTTTTTTCTAATCATTACCGAATCCTGTTCACTAGTAGGCTAATACCGAAATCTCCTAAGTATCATTCGGATCTACTGTGATAAGGTAAGAGCTTTCTCTTATTCCTTTGTTGGTTTCAGTGTTTGGAGACCATAGCCGAATGGCTAAGTTGGTTATAAGGCCATCATTAGTTTGATGTTTCTATTAACTGATCTCGTGTTTTCTTTGGGTGGCATTTCGGGATTTGAAGGAGATCTAGTCGCCTAGGTTTCTAAGACAGAAATCAGCAACTTTTGAATCATACTATTTTTATCAGGATTTCAAGGTAAGGGTTTCGATTCTCCTTAAGTGGTCAATCAATTTTTTTCGTTATTTGTGCCTTAACCTAATGTTTCGTTAAGCAATCGTTATAGTACCTTATGACCAAGATCATTCATGGACTCGAATGTCAGCAAATCAAAGGAAGGGGTTGGATCTGTAGTCCCAGCCCCAAAGTTCAAGGAACACGCGGTGTCCGCTGTTCGAGATTAGCCACCGGGTTGTGGGCCGGCTTCTGAGCAAAATAGTAAGCAGATAGCCGTAGTTTCGGCTAGTGATAGCGTTGACATAGAGAGTGTCGTCTTATGTGTTATTAGGTGTGTAAACTTTCACACACTATAATATAACTATGCTAACGCTTGTATGGGTGAAAAAGCGTAAAGTGGGGTGATAGATAGCGGTTGTGATACCCTTAGGGGTAAGGCTAGGATTGCTGTGCACGTGATCGTATCGTTTCTTTGCATAGCTGAATGTATGTGTGACAAGATGATATAATATGAGTAGCATGTTGCATTGTTAGGATTTGTATGTAGATCATGGGTATGAGCTTGACATGAAGGGGAAGTGCTTAATTGGTCACGTAGTGATCGGTGGCTTTGCCATGATATATATATACATGTGTTCATACACTATTTCTTTTGGTCACACTGTGATCGGTGGCTCTGCCACGATGTATATATATATATATATATTTGGTCACATAGTGATCGTGTTTATTTGGTCACCTAGTGATCGTGTTTAATTGGCAGCAAGACTGTCGTGATAGTGTGTAGTGGATGGAGGGTTGATTGTAGAAATCACCACAGTATGATTAGTTGGTATGGGTTGGTATGTAGCGGATGGAAACACTAGGTTTGGGTTGGGCTTAATGCATTCATATGTTGTTGCTGATATGTGGGCTCATGGATGCAGGAGCCGAGGCAGAATCGTGGAAGCCATGTTTTCATTTTCTTTCCTTTACTTTTCGGCATTTCTTTAAGTCATTCAAATTTGGGATTTCCATTATGTAATAAGGCCTTCAAGATTGTATTTCATTTTATTTTAGTATTTACTGTTTATAACGAACTTGTCAGTTCGACAACTTAAATGTTTAAGTTAAATTGGAGTTTTATTAAACCAAACATCCTGTTTTCAAAAGCCAACACAGTAATAGAAAAAGTTATCTTCCAAAACACCGGTTTTTCATAAATTTAACTAAGACTTGGTTTTACTTCACCCTGTGACATTCCAGATTCGATCATAATGCATGGGCCGGGTTTGGGGTGTTACATGTTGTTCCGTTGTTGAGGGATACTGCGTATAACTAGTGGAAGACATTGATATCTGTAGTTTTGAGTGAGAGAATAACCTGGGATTTCTTTCAAGTTAAGTTCAGAAAGAAGTATATCAGTCAACGATTCATTGATCAGAAGCGTAAAGAGTTTTTAGAGTTGAAATAGGGTCATTTGCCAGTTACTGAATACGAGCGAGAATTTGTGAGATTGAGCTAGTATGCATGGGAATGTGTTTCGATTGAAGCTACTATGTGTAAACGCTTTATAGAATGGTTAAATGAGGATATTAAGTTGTTGGTGGGGATACTTGATATAAATGAATTTTTTGTGCTAGTCGAAAGAGCCTGCAAAGCTGAGGAGATTAGTATAGAAAAGAAGAAAGCTGATTCTAAAGCTCGTGATGAAAGAAAAGATCAATGAGTAAGTTTTCTCAACCTTCGACAAAGAGATTTAGAGATGCGAGCAACCGATTAAATACTTCATTTGGACATCTAAATAGAGATCGCACAAGACTAAGTGTTGGTCCGAGAACTCAAGCTCCAATAGAATCAAGTGTTGATAGTGCCAAAAGTAAGAAACCTAAGTGTAGATAGTGTGGAAGACGACATGTGGGAGAAGCTGGGGCAAGTACAACAATAGAGTTTGATATAAATGTGGGTCACGAGATCACTTCATTCGAGACTGCCCAAATATGGCTGAGGAAGAAAATATTCATAATGTGAGATCGAGTAATGTGACGGCTAGGGGTAGACCACCCAAAAACCCTAAAATGTGAGCGATAGTCAAAGAGGGACTACTGATACAGCTGTGAGATCAGAGGCGAGAGCACCTACCTGAGCTTATGCTATATGTACATAAGAAGAAGCATCATCTCCAGACGTCATTATTGGTACTTTTACTTTATTCGATGTGATTGCATTAATAGATCCGGGTTCAACTCATTCCTATGTGTGTGTGAATCTAGTGAATAAGACTCTACCTGTTGAGTCTACTGAATTTTGGATTAAAGTATCAAACCCTTTAGGCAAGTGTGTCTTAGTGGATAAGGTATACAAGAATTGCCCATTGATGTTTCGGGATGTTTGTTTTCCAGCTAATTTAATGTTGCTACCATTCGATGAGTTCAATATAATTCTGGGTATGGATTTGCTTATTTTGCATAATGCCATTGTGAATTGTAAAAAAAGAGTATTGAATTGAGAAGTCAAAATAGTGAGATTGTTCGAATTGCATCCAGTGATTTGAAAGGGTTACCAGCTGTTATATCTGCGATGAGAGCTTTGAACTATGTGAGAAAGGGTTGTGAAGCTTATTTGGCATATGTGATTGATACAAAAGTGTTAGAAAAGAAAGTTGAATCTGTGCCTGTGGCTTGTGAGTTTCCAGATGTGTTTCCTGAAGAACTATCGGATTACCTCTGAATCGGGAAGTTGAATTTGGTATTGAATTAGTGCCGGGGACTACTCCTATCTCAATAGCTTCGTATAGAATAGCACCAACAAAATTGAAAGAGTTGAAGTCTTAGTTGTAAGAGTTGATAGACAGAGGATTTGCATGACTGAGTTTCTCGCCCTGGGGTGCTCCTGTTTATTTGTGAAAAAAAAGACGGTACTATAAGAATGTGTTTTGATTACCGACAATTGAACAAAGTGACGATAAAGAACAAATATCTGTTGCCTCGTATTGATGATTTGTTTGATCAACTGAGAGGAGCTACAATGTTTTCTAAGATAGATTTGAGATTGGGCTACTATCAGTTGAGGGTTAAAGAATCTAATGTGTCGAAAACTACTTTCAGAACAAGGTACGGACATTATGAATTCTTAGTGATGCCTTTTGGACTAACGAATGCTCCTGCAGTGTTTATGGATCTAATGAATCAAATATTTATACCGTATTTGGATTGTTTTGTTATGGTGTTCATTGATGATATTTTGCTCTACTCATGTGATGAGACGCAGCATGCCGAGCATTTGAGAATTGTACTATAAACTCTGTGTGAGAAACAGTTGTATGCTAAATTTAGCAAATGTGAATTTTGGTTGCATGAGGTTGGTTTTCTAGGGCATATTGTATCAGCTGCGGGAATACGAGTTGATCTGAGTAAAATCTCTGCTATATTAGAATGGAAACCTCCAAAAAATGTGTCTGAAATCCGTAGTTTTCTGGGACTAGTGGGATATTATAGATGGTTTGTGAAAGGCTTCTCGATGATTGCGACTCTATTGACGAAGTTGCTACAGAAAGATGTTAAATTTGAGTGGTCAGAAAAGTACAAGCAGAGTTTCGATCAGTTGAAAGTATTGTTGACAGAGGCGCCAGTGTTAGTTCAGCCTGAATCAGACAAAGAATTTATAGTTTACAATGATGCATTGTTGAATGGTTTGGGCTATGTGCTGATGCAAGAAGACAAAGTTATTGCTTATGCTTCGAGGCAGTTAAAGCCACATGAAAAGAACTATTCGATGCACGACCTTGAATTAGCCGCAGTTGTGTTGGCGTTAAAGATTTGGCGTCACTACTTATTTGGTGAGAAATGTCATGTTTATACCGATCATAAGAGCTTGAAGTACTTGATGACTCGGAAAGAATTGAATTTACGACAGAGAAGGTGGTTAGAATTGTTGAAAGACTATGAACTTGTAATTGATTATCATCCGGGTAAAGCTAATGTAGCAGCTGATGCTTTGAGCAGAAAGTCTATATGTGCTTTGCAAGCAATGAATGCTCAGAAAGATCTGTGTGATGATGGTACAATTTTGGTTGAGTTGAAAGTAAAACTGATGTTCATACATCAGATTCGTGATGCCCAGAAAATTGATGATGAGATGATAGCAAAACGTGCTCAATGTGATTTGAATTCGGATTCAAAATTTTGAGTGGATAGTGATAATTGTTTGAGATTTAGAGATCAATTTATGTTTTGAAGAATTCAGAGTTAATTCAGATGATTTTGAATGAATCTCACAATAGTCAATTGATTGTTCACCCAAGGAGTATAAAAATGTATAATGACTTGAAATAGTTTTATTGGTGGCATGGTATGAAAAGGGACATCTCTGACTTTGTGTCGAAATGTTTAATTTGTCAGCAAGTTAAAGCTGAACATCAGGTTCCATCTGGGTTGTTACAATCGATCATGATTCCTGAGTGGAAATGGGAGAGAATTACGATGGACTTTGCGTCGAGATTATCTTTATCTCCGGGAAAGAAAGATGCAATTTGGGTGATAGTTGATAGATTAACGAAATCAGCTCATTTCATTCTAGTGAGAGCAGATTATTCACTCGATAGATTGGTTGAATTGTATATTTCTGAGATTGTGAAATTGCATGGGGTGCCGCTATCTATTGTACAAAGATCCAAGATTTACTTCGCGATTTTGGAAGAAATTGTAAGAAAATTTAGGCACAAATTTGTATTTCAATCCGCAAATGGAAGGTCAGTCTGAGCGGATCATTCAGGTTCTTAAAGATATGTTAAGATGTTGTGTACTTGAGTTTGAGAATACGTGGGAAAAACATCTGCCGTTAATTGAATTCGCATATAACAATAGTTTTCAATCTAGTATTAAAATGGCACCATATGAGGCTCTTTACGGTCAAAAATGTCAAACTCCATTGTATTGGACTAAGTTGAGTGAGAATAAAATTTACGGGGTTGATCTTATAAAAGAGACTGGATAGAAAGTGAAAGTAATTCGAGATAGTTTGAAAGTAGCCTCAGATCGTCAGAAGTCCTATGCAGACTTGAAACAAAAAGATATTGAATTTGAAGTTGGCAACAAAGTGGTTTTGAAAATGTCTCCATGGAAGTAAATACTTCTATTTGGCCAAAAAGGCAAGCTAAGTTCGAGGTGCATCGGGCCATATGAAATCATTGAACGAATAGGGCCAGTTGCTTATAGATTGATGTTGCCACCTGAGTTAGAAAAGATTAATAACGTGTTTCATGCGTCGATGCTTCGATGGTATAGATCTGATCCGTCCCATGTGATTGCTCCTATTGAGGTTGAGATTCAGTCAGACTTGTCTTATATTGAAGAACCGATCCAAGTTCTGGTACTAGAGATCAAAGAGTTGAGAAACAAAAGAATTTCCTCAGTGAAAGTATTGTGGCACAAACATGGAGTTGAAGAGGCTATGTGGGAGCCTGAAAACGTTATGAGAGAACAATATCCAAATCTATTCACTAGTAAGATTTTTGGGGATGAAAATCCCTGAGGGGGGAGAGTTGTAACACCCCGGTTTAGACCCTAGTCAGAATAGTGGTTTCGAGACCATAAATCTGAGGTCAGAATAATATTTTAATATTCTTTTTGATGTTTATAATGTGTGATTGAGCCTGTGTGAAAGTTTCGTGTGAAAATGTTATCGACTGTGTGTCAAATTGTAAAAAAGGACTCAATCGCATAAAGTGTAAAATGTTGTTCACTGATTTATAGGTGCTTAATTATTGTTGGCTTTTTAAGGTGGAGGCCTTATGTTGTTATTAATCCATTTTTAAGATAGTGGATGATTAAATGACTAGATAACCATAATATAAATTTGTCTTATATGACTAATAAAAGGGCAAATTAGTAAATTGATAATATAGTTAATATTAAACAAAACCAAAAAGATGAAACATGTTCATCTTTATTTCATTTGAACTGAAAATAGGAAATAGAAAGGGTTTGGGAGCTTTGTAAGATTCGGCCACTTCAAGCCTTAATTGGTATGTGATTTTTGTTCGATTTTTGATAATTTCTATGTTTTCGTAATTGTTACCTCGTACTTTAGCTAACCCAAGTTGTAATTTTGTGAATTGATGATGTTTTTGTGATGAACCATTGATGAATGCTTGAGCTATGTGCTAGTTGATAGTGAAATATGAAAACTTAGTGTTGAGAAAACATAATTTGTATTGGGATTTTTAGTGAAATTGAGCATATTAGGCTTAGTTGAGAAAATGAGAAATTGAAGGAATAAAATGTAAAATAAATAAAATATGTGGGCTTGTATGAGTATAGTAAGAATTCGGCTAGACATGGGTAAAAGCAAATTGTGTGTTTTTTTTTATTATGTGAATTAAGGACTAAAGTGTCAAAATGTGAAAATGTGTGGGCTATTTTGTAAAATGCCCTAAATAAGTGTGTGTGGATTAAATTGAATGAATTGGTGATTGACTGAGTTGATTTTGAATATGTATAGACCAAGAAAGGAGAGGTTTGGATCGAGATCGAGGAAAGATAAAGTGCTCGATTAATCGACAGTATCGATATTTCGACATCCGAGGTAAGTTTGGATATAATACTAGTTGTAAAATATATCTATGTGATGTGAATTGAATGAATATATATATGTAACTATGAAAGTAGAGATGCTATGTGCAAAATTGAGTTATAGTGCACTAACTGTGCGAAGTTAGAAATGAGACAGAGATGATTGGCACTGGGTGTCCGAAAAGATAGAAGCTTCGGCTTATCGAATTGGCACTGTGTGTGCGATACCGATATAAGTTCGGTTTAACATATTGGCACTAAGTGTGCGATGACAATTATGTTTCGATTATGAAATTGGCACAAAGTGTGCGAGTTTATCAAAGGAATAACACAGGTTGAACGAGAGATAATATTGAGAAATTGAGTAGCATGAATGGTGAGTAACTATGTGTTGATCAAGGTACGTTTGAACCTAAGTGGTTGATGATAGATTGAAGAGTTGAATGAATAGATATTTGAGTATATGGTTGAGATTGATAATGTGCTTAGTTGTGCCTTTATCTATGTGATGGTTGGATAGTATGGATAGTGAATAACTATGTGTTGGTTAAGATATGTATGATATCTATGTGTTCGTGAATTTGAAAGTAGACGGATGAAATGCTATGTGAGCATGGAGCATACTTGAGTTGGTGTTTCATTGGTAAATTAATCTAAGTGATGGCTTATTTTTGTATATTAACTTGAATTGTTGAATTACATGTATTATATTACGGACTTACTAAGCTATGAAAGCTTACTATGTGATTGTTTCTCTATTTTACAGTGTCAGTAAGCTAGCTCGGATCTGGGGAGTGTCAGCATCTCTATCACACTATTGGCAAACCATTTTGGTACTCTTGAAGAAGTGTATATTTGAATATGGCATGTATAGGCTAGTCATTTGGTATATGTTTGAGATGTAAATAGCCATGTGAATTGGCTAGTTATATGCTAATATATGATGCATGTTTTGAAATGTTTTGATGGCAATGAGATGGCCTTATGAATGGTAAGGTTTTTTTTGGGAATGATGGTATAGTAATATGGTGGATGAATTATGATTTGTTATGCATGTATTTTAGTTGTGAAATTTGGTGATGAATTTGTATGTTTGAATGTGTTTAGAAGCATGAATTGATATTGTCTTGAAGCTTGTGGGTTGAACCTTATGTGGGTGGCAAATTTAGCCTTGCAAATGGCCTATTTTGCATACTAGACAAAAGGCACGGGCGTGTGTCCTTGCCGTGTGATTTAAGAACTTTTTCTTGGTGTGTTCGGATAGGTTACAAGGTCGTAGCCCATGGGCGTGCATGATGGTCGTGTGACCAAGTCAATAGCTAACTTAAGGATACACGGCCATGGCACACGGGCGTGCCTAGTAATCATAGGAATAAGTCAGTATATGGCCTAAGAGTACATGGCCTTAGCACACGGGTGTGCCTGGTGGCCGTGTGAATAAGTCAGTATGCATGCTCCGTTTTGGCACGGCCTGGACACATGGGTGTGTCTGGTGAACGTGTGAGGCACATGGCCTGATTACACGGACTGTGGCCTCAACAGTATTGAAGAATATTTAAAATTTTGGAAACTTTCATTGGTGTTCGGTTTAGTCTCGACCCTTTTCTAACACGTGTTTAAGGTCTTGTAGACCTAGAAGAGGGACTCTATGATTGTAATTGAATGTGTATGATTGAAGAATGACTTTGTGTTGTGGGATGGATGTGAATTATTATGTTTGTTCGGTAATGCCTCTTAACCCTATTCTGGTGATGATCTTGGGTTAGGGGTGTTACATTGTAAATATTAAAATAAAAATAAAATAAATATTTTGACCTCAAATTTGTAGTCCTGAAACCATTGTTTCGATTTGATTAAAAACGGGCTATTACAGAAGTCGTATGAAAAGAATTATCTAATGCATGATTTAGAGTTGGCTACTATTGTGTTTGTATTGGAGAGTTGGTGACATCATTTGTACGGTGAGAAATGCCACATTTTTACCGATCACAAAAGCTTGAAATATATAATGACTCAGAAAGATTTGAATTTGTGACAACAGAGGTGGCTCGAGCTATTGAAAGATTATGAGTTAGTAATTGATTATCATCCGATGAAAGCAAATGTAGTCTTAGATGCTTTGAGTAGAAAATCTTTGCTTGGTTTGAGAGTAATGAATACGAGACTGACTTTGTCTGATGATGGTTCGATATTAGCTGAGTTGAAAGCCAAACCGACTTTTTTTCAACAAATTTGCAAAGCTCAAAAGTGTGATACTGAATCCAAGCCAAAAGAATGCAATGTGAGTCGACTAGTGATTCTGACTTTCAAATCGGACCCGATGATTGTTTAATGTTCCAAGGTAGAATCTATGTACCAAAGAATCTTGAGCTCATTCAGAAAATTTTATACGAAGCACACAGTTGTTGTTTATCTCTTCACTCGGGGAATACTAAGATGTACAATGATTTGAAACAACTGTATTGATGGTCAGGAATGAAACGAGACATTTCATAGTTTGTATCGAAATGTTTAGTTTGTCAACAAGTCAAAGTTGAACATCAAGTGCCATTAGGATTACTACAATCTGTGATGATACCAGAGTGGAAATGGGATAGAGTTACGATGGATTTCGTATTGGGATTACCCCTATCTCCGAAGAAGAAAGATGCTATTTGGGTTGTTGTTGATCGACTGATGAAATCTGCACATTTCATTCCGGTATGTACTGATTATTCGTTTGATAAATTGGTTGAGTTATACATTTCTGAGATTGTTAGATTACAAGGGGTGTCAGTTTTGATTATTTAGGATAGAGATCCGAGGTTTACGTCGCGATTTTGGAAGAAACTGTAAGAAGCTTTAGGTACGAAGTTAAACTTTAGTACTGTATTTCATCCGCAAACCGACGGACAGTCTGAGAGAGTAATACAGATTCTTGAAGATATGCTTCGATGTTGTGTTTTAGAGTTCGAAGGTAACTGGGAAAGATTTTTGCCGTTGGTTGAATTTGCGTATAACAACAACTTTCAATCGAGTATAAAGATGGCACCGTACGAAGCATTATATAGTTGCAAATGTCGAACTCTATTGTACTGGACTGAGCTGAGTGTGAAAAAGGTTCATGGGGTTGATTTGATCTGAGAGACTAAAGAAAAAGTGAAAGTAATTCGAAACAACATAAAAGTAGCTTCAGATCGATAGAAATCATATGCGGATTTGAAACGTAAAGATATTGAATTTCAGATCAGTGACAAAGTGTTTCTAAAAGTATCTCCGTGGAAGAAAATTCTTCGATTTGGCCGAAAAGGCAAGCTGAGTCCGAGGTGCATCGGGCCGTATGAAATCATTGAACGACTAGGGCAAGTTGCTAATAGATTGATGTTGCCACCTGAGTTAAAAAAGATTCATAACGTGTTTCATGTTTCAATGCTTTGACTGTATAGATCTGATCCATCCCATGTGATTGCTCCTACTGAGGTTGAGATTCAGCCAGACTTTTCGTATAGTGAAGAACCGATTCGAGTTCTGGTACTATAGATCAAAGAGTTGAGAAACAAAAGAATTTCATTAGTGAAAGTATTGTGGCACAAACATGGAGTTTAAGAGGCTACGTGGGAGCCTGAAAACGTTATGAGAGAACAATATCCACATTTATTCACTAGTAAGATTTTTGGGGATGAAAATCCCTAAGGGGGGAGAGTTGTAACAGCCCGGTTTAGACCTTAGTCAGAATAGTGGTTTCGAGACCACAAATTTGAGGTCAGAATAATATTTTAATATTATTTCTGATGTTTATAATGTGTGATTGAGCCTGTGTGAATGTTTTGTGTGAAAATGTTATCGACTGTGTGTCAAATTGTAAGAAAGGACTCAATCACATAAACTGTAAAATGCTGTGTGCTGATTTATAAGTGCTTAATTGTTGTTGGCTTTTTAAGGTGGAGGCCTTCTGTTGTTATTAATCCATTTTTAAGATAGTGGATGATTAAATGACTAGATAACCATAATATAAATTTATCTTATATGACTAATAAAAGGGCAAATTAGTAAATTGATAATTTAGTTAATATTAAACAAAACCAAAAAGATGAAACATGTTCATCTTTGTTTCATTTAAACTGAAAATAGGAAATAGAAAGGGTTTGGGAGCTTTGTAAGATTCGGCCACTTCAAGCCTTAATTGGTATGTGATTTTTGTTCAATTTTTGATAATTTCTATGTTTTCGTAATCGTTGCCTCGTACTTTAGCTAACCCAAGTTGTAATTTTGTGAATTGATGATGTTTTTGTGATGAACCATTGATGAATGCTTGAGCTATGTGCTAGTTGATAGTGAAATATGAAAACTTGGTGTTGAGAAAACATAGTTTGTATTGGGATTTTTAGTGAAATTGAGCATTTTAGGCTTAATTGAGAAAATGAGAAATTGAAGGAATAAAATGTAAAATAAATGAAATATGTGGGCTTGTATGAGTCTAGTAAGAATTCGGCTAGACATGGGTAAAAGCAAATTGTGTGTATTCTTTGATTATGTGAATTATGGACTAAAGTGTCAAAATGTAAAAATGTGAGGGCTATTTTGTAAAATGCTCTAAATAAGTGTGTGTGGATTAAATTGAATGAATTGGTGATTGACTGAGTTGATTTTGAATATGTATAGACCAAGAGAGGAGAGGTTTGGATCGAGATCGAGGCAAAGATAAAGTACTTGATTAATTTTCGATATTTCGACGTCCGAGGTAAGTTTGGATATAATACTAGTTGTAAAATATATCTATGTGATGTGAATTGAATGAATATATATATGTAACTATGAAAGTAGAGATGCTATGTGCGGAATTGAGTTATAGTGCACTAACTGTGCGAAGTTAGCAATAAGATAGAAATTATTGGCACTGGGTGTCCGAAAAGATAGAAGCTTCGGCTTATCGAATTGGCACTGTGTGTACGATACCGATATAAGTTTGGTTTAACATATTGGCACTAAGTGTGCGATGACAATTATGTTTCGATTATGAAATTGGCACGAAGTGTGCGAGTTTATCAATGGAATAGCACAGGTTGAACGAGAGATAATATAGAGAAATTAAGTAGCATGAATGGTGAGTAACTATGTGTTGATCAAGGTACGTTTGAACCTAAGTGGTTGATGATAGATTTAAGAGTTGAATGAATAGATATTTGAGTATATGGTTGAGATTGATAATGTGCTTAGTTGTGTCTTTATCTATGTGATGGTTGGATAGTATGGATAGTGAATAACTATGTGTTGGTTAAGATATGTATGATATCTATGTGTTCTGAATTTGAAAGTAGATGGATGAAATGCTATGTGAGCATAGAGCATACTTGAGTTAGTGTTTCATTGGTAAATTAATCTAAGTGATGGCTTATTTTTGTATATTGACTTGAATTGTTGAATTACATGTATTACATTACGGACTTACTAAGCTATGAAAGCTTACTGTGTGGTTGTTTCTCTATTTTACAGTGTCAGTAAGCTAGCTCGGATCTGGGGAGTGCCAGCATCTCTATCACACTATTGGCAATCCATTTTGGTACTCTTGAAGATGTGTATATTTGAATATGGCATGTATAGGCTAGTCATTTGGTATATGTTTGAGATGTAAATAGCCATGTGAATTGGCTAGTTATATGCTAATATATGATGCATGTTTTGAAATGTTTTGATGGCAATGAGATGGCCTTATGAATGGTAAGTTTTTTTTTTAGGGAATGATGCTATAGTAATATGGTAATATGGTAGATGAATTATGATTTGTTTTGCATGTGTTTTAGTTGTGAAAGTTGGTGCATGAATTTGTATGTTTGATTGTATTTAGAAGCATGAATTGATATTGTATTGAAGCTTATGGGTTGAACCTTATGTGGGTGGCAAATTTAGCCTTGCAAATGGCCTATTTTGCATACTAGACAAGAGGCACGGGCGTGTGTCCCTGCCGTGTGATTTAAGAACTTTTTCTTGGTATGTCCGGACAGGTTACAAGGCCTGTAGCCTATGGGCGTGCATGATGGCTGTGTGACCAACTCAATAGCTAGCTTAAGGATACACGGCCATGGCACACGGACATGCCTAGTGACCGTGGTAATAAGTCAGTATATAGCCTAAGAGTACACGGCCTTACACAAGGGCGTGCCTGGTGGCCGTGTGAATAAGTCAGTATGCATGCTCCATTTTGGCACGGCCTGGACACATTGGTGTGTCTGGTGAACGTGTGAGGCACACGGCCTGATTACACGGGCGTGTGACCTCAACAGTATTGAAGAATATTTGAAATTTTAGAAACTTTCATTGGTGTTTGGTTTAGTCCCGACCCTTTTCTAACACGTGTTTAAGGTCTTGTAGACCTAAAAGAGGGACTCTATGATTGTAATTAAATGTGTATGATTGAAGAATGACTTTGTGTCGTGGGATGGATGTGAATTATTATGTTTGTTCGGTAATGCCTTTTAAACCTATTCTGGCGACGGTCTCGGGTTAGGAGTGTTACATTGTAAATATTAAAATAAAAATAAAATAAATATTTTGACCTCAAATTTATGGTCCTGAAACCATTGTTTCGATTTGAATAAAAACGGGCTATTACAGAAGCCGTATGAAAAGAATTATACGATGCATGATTTAGAGTTGGTTGCTATTGTGTTTGTATTGGAGAGTTGGTGACATCATTTGTACGGTGAGAAATGCCACATTTTTACCGATCACAAAAGCTTGAAATATATAATGACTCAGAAAGATTTGAATTTGTGACAACGGAGGTGGCTCGAGCTATTGAAAGATTATGAGTTAGTAATTGATTATCATCCGAGGAAAGCAATTGTAGTCTCAGATGCTTTGAGTTGAAAATCTCTGCTTGGTTTGAGAGTAATGAATACGAGACTGACTTTGTCTGATGATGGTTTCATATTAGCTGAGTTGAAAGCCAAACTGATTTTTCTTCAACAAATTTGTGAAGCTCAAAAGTGTGATACTGAATTGCAAGCCAAAAGAATGCAATGTGAGTCAATTAGTGATTCTGACTTTCAGATCGGACCCGATGATTGTTTAATGTTCCAAGGTAGAATCTATGTACCAAAGAATCTTGAGCTCATTTAGAAATTTTATACGAAGCACACAGTTGTTGTTTATCTGTTCACCTGGGGAGTACTAAAATGTACAATGATTTGAAACAACTGTATTGGTGGTCGGGAATGAAACGAGACATTTCATAGTTTGTATCGAAATGTTTAGTTTGTCAACAAGTCAAAGTTGAACATCAAGTGCCATCAGGATTACTACAATCTGTGATGATACCAGAGTGGAAATGGGATAGAGTTACGATGGATTTCGTATCGGGATTACCCCTGTCACCGAAGAAGAAAGATGCTATTTGGGTTGCTGTTGATCGACTGACGAAATCTGTACATTTCATTCCGGTATGTACTGATTATTCGTTTGATAAATTGGTTGAGTTGTACATTTTTGAGATTGTTAGATTACAAGGGGTGTCGATTTTGATTATTTAAGATAGAGATCCGAGGTTTACGCCATGATTTTGGAAGAAACTGTAAGAAGCTTTAGGTACGAAGTTGAACTCTAGTACTACATTTCATCCGCAAACCGACGGTCAGTCTGAGAGAGTAATACAGATTCTTGAAGATATGCTTCGATGTTGTGTTTTAGAGTTCGAAGGTAACTGGGAAAGATTTTTGTCGTTGGTTGAATTTGCGTATAACAATAACTTTCAATTAAGTATAAAGATGGCACCGTATGAAGCATTATATGGTTGCAAATGCCGAACTCCGTTGTACTGGACTGAGATGAGTGTGAAAAAGATTCACGGGGTTGATTTGATCCGAGAGACTGAAGAAAAAGTGGAAGTAATTTGAAACAACATAAAAGCAGCTTTAGATTTACAGAAATCATATGCGGATTTGAAACGAAAAGATATTGAATTTCAAATCAGTGACAAGTGTTTCTGAAAGTATCTCCGTGGAAGAAAATACTTCGATTTGTTCGTAAAGGCAAGCTGAGTCCACGATTCATCGGGCCGTATGAGATTATTGAAAGAATAGGGCCAGTGGCTTAGTGATTAGCTTTTCCGGCTGAGTTAGAGAAAATCCACAATGTATTTCATGTGTCGATGTTGCATCGATATAGATCAGATCCTTCACATGTAATTTCTCTGGCAGAGATTGAAATTCAACCTGATATGATGTACAATGAGGAACCAATCAGAATTTTAGCTCGAGACGTTAAAGAGTTGAGAAATAAACGAATAGCTTTAGTGAAAGTATTGTGGCAACGTCACGGGGTTGAAGAGGCTATGTGGGAGCCATAGGAAGCTTTGAGAAAATAGTACCCTAACCTATTCACTGGTAAGATTTTCGGGGACGAAAATCCCTAAGGGGGAGAGTTGTAATAGCATGTTTTTAGTCAAATCGGAACAGTGGTTTTGGGACCACAAATCTGAGGTCAAAATATTTATTTTATTATTATTTTGATCTTTACAGCATGATTGAATGATTGTGTGAAAGTTTTGTTTAGAAATTTTATAGTTTGACTAGTTAATTTGATAAAAAGGACCAAATCGCGTAAAGTGAAAAATTGGATTTCTATAGCTAAAAGGGTTTAATAGCTATGAAATTAAATAGAGGAGGTCTTTATGTTGTAATTTAACCATTTATAATGTAAGTGGACATTTTTGTGCACGGTTAAATGAATTTTAATGTTTAATAATAAAGGTTAAATGGTAAAATAATAATTAATAACTTAAAGTTAAAAGATACAAAATATGTATCATCTTCTTCATGCATTTTTTTGACCGAAATTAACAAGAAAGAAAGCCATTAGAGTAGCTTCAAGGTTCGCTAGGTTCATCCTCTTGCATGGTATGTATTTTAACTCGGTTTTTAATGATTTTTATGTTTTTGAGATCGTTGCAACTAGGTCTAGCTAGCCCAAGGACTATTTTGCAAAAATGTTAAAGATTTTGAATGTTTCCATTGATGAATAAGCATGTATTTTGATGTTTGATGATAGATTCTGAATGTTTGATGATAGATGTACAAGTTTTGTTAAGTGATTTTTAGTGAAAATGAAAATTAAGGATTAAATTGAGAAATGTGAAAAGTTTGAGGGTAAATTGTGAAATAAATGAAACATATGGGCTACTAGGGACCTAATTGAAATTCAGCTACCATGGGTTGTGATTGAAATGCATGAATTTGTGATTTTATGAAAAAAGGACTAGAGTGTAAAAATGTAATTTTGTCATAATGTGAAATTTGGATTAAGTTGAATAGCTTGATAATTAAATAAGCTGAATTTGATATTATATAGATCAAGAAAAGTGAAACTTGGATCTAAATCGGGGGAAAAAAAAGCTATCAACTAATCGATCAGTTTCGTCATTTTTACGTCCAAAGTAAGTTCGTATGTTATAAGTTTCATTATAAATGTATTTCATATGCTTTGATATTGCATAAACTATGAATAAGAGACTATGGATATGTTTGATAGTGGTTAGACGACAATTCAGCATTTGAAATCCCAGTTGAACCTTAGGAATAGATTAGGATACTAGTGACATGTTATTAGGGGATACACTGATTTGGCTTCGGGCCATGATATCGGCACTTCGGGTACGAACTTTATTGATTTGGCTTCGGTCCATGATATTATTACTTCAGGTGCGAGCTTCATTGATTTGGCTTCCGGTCATGATATTAGCACTTTGTGTGCGAGATACGTTGAGTTGGCTTCGGGCCATGATATGAGCACTTAGTGTGCGAGATTCCTAAGTATCTGACTTCTATTCTGAATGGTTCAACAGGCATATTGAATATGTGAATTTGTGAAAAATAGATACATATCAGTACAGGTATGTACGGTAAACTATTTGACTAATGAATCAAAAGAAGTTGTGAGCTTATGATCAATTATGTGATTAAATTCATGTTAACTTGCTGTTTAATGCTTTGATGCAATTTATGTTACTTATTTGAAAATTTAAATCAATGGTGAAATTCACTAAATTATTTCATACGAGCTTACTAAGCTTTACAACTTACATTGTTTATTTTTCTGTGTTTTATAGTGATTTGTAAGCTAGCTTGGATTTGGGGATCGTTGGAGACTTCATCACACTATCAGGCTATCTATTTGGTACTTTTAAGCTTATGATTTGAGTATATGGCATGTATAGGTATTTTGAGTTATTTTGGTTATGGGTTGATAATGATTTTGGTCATTTGAAATGGCTTGTAAATGTATATGTTTTAGTTTGTAAATATAGCCATGAGAGTTAGCTTAATTTGGTTGTTTTGGTTATGTATAGATATATGCATATATGGTTTGTATTGTAAGTTCATGATAGTTATGTGTATGGCTTATATTATGAAGCTTGTGGATATAGATATTGTAGATACTAAATGGTTGATATTGTGAATTGGTATGCTTGTGAGATTAGACTAAATAATGCATATTTGAGACTAGTTATTTTTTATGATTTGATAAGTGAATTTGGTATGAAAATTATGGCATGGTTTGTGATTTGTGTGTATGAAGAATGAGAATATAGTATGTGCATGAATTATGTTTGAATTGGAAGATTAAAATGCATATTGATGCTATATTCTGGTGCCAATTGGGTTGATGTAGGTGTGCACAAGTTTGGGTGGCAAAATGGCTCGGTAAATAGCCTATTTTTGTCCACACGGGCAGAGACACGAGCTTGTGTCTCATCCGTGTGTGATACACGGTCATGTAAATGGCCGTGTGTCCCCTGGTGTTAAAATTAAAATCAAGTCAATATGCTCCACATGGCCTCACACACGGGCGTGTGACCGGCCGTGTGGCATAAGTCAGTATACCCTACAGGTTTGGCATGGCCTAGCACACGGCCTGGCATACGGGTGTGTATGGCCATTTTTAGGGCACATGGGCTAGCCACACGGGCATGTGTGTTGGCCATGTGACCCAAGTCAGAGAGTTACACGGGGTCAGACATGTGCTGGGACACGGCCGTGTGCTACCATTTTAAATGTCTAGACGACTTGTGACACAAGCGTGTCTGTTGGCTGTGTCAGACACACGGGTGGGCCACACGGGTGTGTGTCCCCTATTTTTGAGAAAATTTTCTAAGTGTTTAAAAAGTTTCCAAAGTTATTGATTTAGTCCCGAACCACTTCCAATGCAAATTTAGGGCCTCGTAGGCTTGTATTAGGTACAAATTGATTGATATTGAATGATGAATGCATGTATTGTGAACATGTATGCTAAGTGAATGTTTAATTGTTTTATAAGTCTGATAATACTCTGTAACCCTATTCCGGTGTTGAATACAGGTGTGGGGTGTTACAATAATAGTCTTTACATTACTCATAGCGATAACTATGTATAATATCCTTAGACTTGAGATAATTATTATCCCAAAATAGTGAGTCGCAAATTTTGATACAGTCAAACGTCTACTGTAGCAGGTTGTACTATAATGACTGATATCGGGTATGCCACAATCTATGTAGTAGGATATGATTGATCAAGATAGAATTTGTCTCTCTTACATAATGGGAGCAATATCTTATGCCATTTGATGAAGTGAGACTAGAAATGCATGGCTGTGCTCAAATAAGTTAATATGAGATATTGCACTTATTTGTTTATTGTAGTCTACTTCGGGTATCAAGGAACATGAGATTGCAAATGTGACTATTCCATGACTTGTGTCCAATCGAGATATAAAGGACAAAAGGATGTAATACATGAAAATTTATCACAGAAAGGTTATGTTGAACCACGACTTCTTATAACTTGGGTAGCGATGATGCATTGCTAGATGCCACTCATTGCTTGTAATGTTAGAAGTGTTCTAGTATTACTACAAATGTTACAAGAGCCTACGAGGTCACACCCTATGGTTGAAACGAGTAGAATCTAAACACAGTTGGTATTAAATTTAACTATCACGAGAAATTATATTAATTATTGAATTAATATAATTTGACAGTTAAATAATAAACACAATATATGTACAAATTCATTGTACAAGAATAGAGAACATAGTTAAAATAAATGTATGAATTTGATTCATATAAAATATTAATTATGATATGTTTACTAAAATTATTGAAATAAAGTATTATAATAATTAATTTCAGTCAAACATAAAATATATATGGAAATTAATATCCTTTTGGAAAGGATATTACACTGTGATATTTTCATATATATATTCTGGCACCAAAAAGGGGATTTTGTTTTTTTTTTTTTGGGATATTAAACAAAAGGAATCATAAAAAAAAATCCTAGTGTGCAGAGGAGTGTTAACCAACATTAACCACAAAAAGAAAAGAACCTAGGTCTAGCAGCCGCATTTCTTTTCAAAAAAACTCCCTGAAACATTTAGTAGAGTTTTTGTTCATTCATTCGCAACAGGCTGGACTAAGTAGAGGTCGGGACGATTCTCTTGCAGCTTTGGATCGGCAGCGTGCAAAAGGGATGAAAACAATAGTGGTTATTTCCTATTTTTCAGAGTACGAAAGGTATATTTTTCAAACCTTCTCTTCCCAATTTGTTCCTCGTGCATGATTCCTGGTTTGGATCACTAGAATAATCTTTCCACTATGCCATGGGGCATCCCGGTGGTCCAACGAAGAATCGGGTTCACTGAAGTGGTGAAGTGTCCAGAACATGACTCAGTGGAAAGTTTGACTAGAGGAAGGTCGACTAGGGAGCCATGTAGCTCAAAGGGTTGGGAGAAGTGTGCCACCTTAATGATGTAAACTTGACATGAGCAAGCATGGACTATTTTATTTATGTTAGTTTATTTTACATTGTTTAGCCTTATGGGATAGGGTTTAATCATATTATTGTGAAGGAACTCACTAAGTTCATTTGAACTTACAACAGTGCACTGATGTGCGCAGAACTTGTGAGGATGATTGAAGACTTCTAGGAGGGACCAAACCAGATGGATTGAGACCAAGCATCAAAGGAAGTTTATAGTCATACACATAGGAAGTGGGTACTGTTAGAGGCTTCGCCACAAGACTAGTGACAACGATCCCATATGGTATACTTTGAAGCAAAACTTAGAAACAAATAGTCATTAGAAAAGTTTTTAGGAAATTCTTTGTAAATAAATAGTCTGATTAAAGATGAATATGATTTCAAGAATTAATCATTTAGTGGATTAAGGCCTTAGTTGCAAAGATGATTAGTTTTTTTAGTTTAGTTTCAATATGAGATAATTTATTTTTAGACTATTTACAACAACTAATTTAGCCAAATTAAATACAAGTCCATTTGTGACGTTCAATACCTAGATCTGGCAAACGGGTTAGGCATGGGGTGTTACAGTTACACATTGTTATCCTCATGTTTACTGTCCCAGCGGGCTCTTTTGGTCTCCTTAGGTGAGCCATGGTCTTACACCTTAAACCTCTATGAGGTGTCACCCCAAAGGACCTTATCGTTATCGTAGTGTCGCCACATAAAGCCTACGTCTTCATGTTGTTGATATATGGAACCTATTAACTATCAATATCATCATATCTCATATCAACCTTGATGCTCGAAAATTGAAGTGTCCCCCCGAGCGCAAGGCTCGACGTGATTTGCTCCCAACAATCCAGATGGAGAAATCGTAACGAAATTCCAAAATTTCTTTTTTCCCTATTCTTCCATTCACCATCCTATACCTTGATGCTTGAACATTGTAGTGTCCCCTCCGCAAGACTCGAAGCTTCGCACATCATGGTTAGAAATACCGTATGGTGGTATCTAACAAAATCACACCTTATTCCTTATCCTAACTTTGTCTAACTCAACGATGATTCCCTTACACATTCCACTATCATAAACATGTCATGCTTTTCACAGATGAAATATCATGGAATCATAGTTAATTCATGTATTCTGAACTAAAATGGTGAATACCCATATGTCTATATGATCGTACATGTACTTAGCCTTTCCAGGGTTGAAGTGTAAAAACTCACTTGACACTTATTTGTCTCCTTATTCACTCAGCTATTTTGAACATGTAATACCTATAACCTGAATCCGTCACCGGAATAGGATTAAGAGGCATTACCAAACAATCGAATCATTTCACATCCCATTTACAACACAAAGTCAATAATCATAATAGCACATCAAAACATAATCAAATAGTCCCTTATTGAGGCCTACAAGACCCTAAACACATGCTAGAGAGGGGTCGAGACTAAACTGAACACTTACAAAATTTTTAGAAAAATCAAACATTTAACAAGTCTGTTGAGGCCACACGCCCGTGCCATCAGGCTGTGTACCTCACACGATCACCAGACACCCCCATTTGTCCAGGTCATGCCAAAACAGAGCAAGCATTCTGACTTTCCCACACGGCCACCAAGCATGCTCATGTGTCATGGCCGTGTGCTCTTCGGCTAGCTACTGACTTATGTCCACGGCTAGTTGACATGCCCGTGCCAAGGCAATGTTCTATTAGGCTAGATCTTGTCAAACACCCACGGTCATTAGGCACGACCGTGTGCCATAACCGTGTTGGCAAAATAGGCCATATGCAAGGCCAATTTGCCACCCACACAAGGGTCAAACCTACAAGCATATTTAAGTATATTTCCACACACAATTTGGCAACCAATTTCATATCAAGCGATCATCAATTCATCTCATACAATCTCATATCTAATCATGTCAACTTATAAACTAAATTTCACTATTTGAACATATTCAATACCAAACATGATTCATCCCCAAATTCTTTATATCATACTAGCATCATACCATCACAAAGTTTACCATTCATAAGTCAATTTATTTATTCACAAGCCATACCAAAATATGCATCAAAAATCAAAGCCATTCATTCTTAAAGCCAACATATATCTAGCCACATCACATGGCTATTTACACATCTCAAAAGTGATTCAAATAACTAGCCTATACATGTCATATTTCAGCTATGTACATCTTTTCAAAAGTGCCCAAAATAGATTATCGATAGTGTGATTGAGATGCTGACGATCCCCAGATCCGAGCTAGTTTTACTGACACTGCAAAGTAGAGAAACAAATCACACAGTAAGCTTTCTAAAACCTAGTAAGTTCAAAAATATAATAGAATTATCTCATCGATTCAAACCAATGTACACAATAAACCATCTTATAGATCAATTTTCTCATATTCATACCATATCATCCATAACTAAAATACTCATTCACCCATTCATAGCTTTATCTATAAACTCATCAACCACAAAGGTTTAATACATACCTTAGCTAACACATAGTTATTCATCTTCCAAGTTATTGAATGCTTGATATTACATGTCGATCATCCTCTGATATTCGTTTAATTTAATCGCACACTCAGAGCCATATACATGATTGAAGTACATTCATCATCGCACACTTAGTGCCTATTCTTTTAACCGACTTATCTCCGTATCTCACACACAATGCCAAATCAATAAGTCGAAGCTTTCATAACATCGCACACACAGTGTTATTCATCTCTGTTTCGATTTCAATTTTGCACACTTAGTGCCATCAAATTCAATTTCGCACATAGCATCTCAAATCTCATAATTATATACATATTCATTCCATAATACTAAAACATATCTTAATAACATGTATTGTATCCGAACTTACCTCAGACATCAAACTATCGAAACGGTTGATTAATCGAGCACTTTATCTTTGCCTTGATCTCGATCTGAACCTCTCCTCTCTTGGTCTATACACATTCAAATTTAGTCCATTCAATCACTAATTCATTCAATTTAGTCCACACACACACATTTAGGGTATTTTAGAAAATAGCCCTCACACTTTCACATTTCGACTCTTTAGTCCCTATTTCACAAAATCATCAAATACACAAAATTTCAAAGCACATATGCTAGCCGAATTTTTCCCATGCTAATACAAGCTCATGCATTTCATTTATTTCATAAATTAACCCTTCTATTCCTAATTTTCTTAATTAAGTCCAAAATACTCAATTTCATTAAAAATTTCAATACAAATTAAGCTAATCCAACACCAAGTTTTCATATTTCACTATCAACTACTACATAGCTCAAGTATTCATCAATGGCTCATCTCAACAACATCATTAATTCACAAAATTTCAACATGGGTTAGCTAGAGCACGAAGCAATGATTACAAAAACGTAGAAATTATAAAAAACCAAGCTCAAACATACCTTGAATCAAGCTTAACATCAACCAAACCTAAGTGTTCTTCTCTCTTTTTCTTTCCTTGGTTTTTCGGCATAAAAGATGAACACATTCATCTTATTTTAATCTTTTTTTGTATAATAAACATATTATTAATCTAATTACTAAATTATCCTTTCATTAAACATGTAAGACAAATAAACCGTAAGGTTATTTTGTCATTTAACCATCCACTAACTTAATTTTGGGCTAATTGCCTCATAAGGCCTCCACATTAATAAGACAACAACACTTAGGTAGTTATAAATCAGTACACATCTTTTATACTTTACTCGATTAAATCCTTTCTCTTAATTCGGCACACAAACAATAAAATTATCACACATAATTTTCACACAGACTATGTCACATAAAATCAACACCAAAGATGACATTAAAATATTATTTTGACCTCGGATTTATGGTCTCAAAACTAGTATTCCGACTAAGGTCTAAATCGGGCTGTTACAACTCTCCCTGATCATGTCAAAACAGTCGAGTTTTAATATTTATAAAAGAGTGATCGAACCTATAGACTGACTGTGACAACAATAGAGGCAAGTGCACCTATCGAATAGTAGTATAGCTCAGGCAAGAATATCTTATCGAACCCAAAGGAACCTAAAAGTACTATTACTCGCTTTCTTTCTATTATTTAACCTAAAATATGGAGTGATTAGATTATTAAACTAACAAAATACTTAAACTAAATGCAAAGATAAAAGAATGAATTGGAGAAAGACTTTAAGAAAACTCAGTTGATAAAGACGATACCCTCAAGAAGAATCCACCTATGACTTCACTTATTATTTATTCCCCAAACCATATGATTTCTTTACTTAGCTTGATCCGTGAGACTCTCTAACCTATATTAAACCCTCTCTCGAGGCGAATAACATCTAACCTTAGGTTAATTAGTGGCACTCTCGTTCTCTTATAATAACCTTATAACATTTGAGATTTAGGGGTCTCACATTTTACTTCGTATCTATGTGCTAGTATGCTCTGTATGCTTGTTTGAGTGTGTTTGGGGGCTTCGGGGAACCTTGGGGGTTAAGTCTTAGCCTTAGTGAAATTTCTGGTTTGAAGCCTTTAAGGGAGACCTAGTGGGGCTAGGCCTTAAGGGATTAAAAGTGGTGATTAAGGACACAACAAGTGAAGTGGTGGAGTGGCAAGGAGACACCATCTGGTGTGCAGGGGAGTTGCGTCAAAGGGGAGTTCCAAGGGGGAGGAGGTTCGAGCAACATGGACAACATTTTGGGAGTTGTATTTTGCGTTAAGGGGGGAGGTGTTGGACGGCAACCAAACTCTGGAAGGATGAGAGAAGACTTGGTCATGATATTCAAACAAGTGGTGGAGAGCTTTTAGGGGAGTTTGAATAATTCAAACTAAATCGAATGAGTGGAGAAGAGTGATTGTAGAAGAAAATTTAGAAGGAGGCATGTTGGGTGTTAGCCGAAATTTTGAGTGGTATAGGGGAGTTGGTATTTTCAGTTTTGGGAGTGGGTTAGTGTGCCAAATTTTTGTGTAGCTTGCATTTTCTTTCTTCTCCCTTCTTGAACCGAAACTATCTTGTGTTCTCTTTTTCCTCATTTGCACATAAAGTCGAAATTGTTAGCCTACATTTTGGAGTTCAACATCCAACCAAAATCGAAACCTCTATTATGTTTCTTCTTTAATTTTCTTTTTTTCTCTTCTTTTGAAGCCGAATCATCTATTACTCATTCTTTCTTTTTCGTACATCTTATCTTTACTACTTGGTATTCATATTCGAAAGTCACTTCTCATTTTCTCCCTAGGAATCGTTTGTTCTTGAAGCACTAAAAGTCGAAGTTCATACCCCATTTTTTTCTCTTGGCCGAATCACTAATCTTGGACACACCTTCTCTTTGATTTCTTTTCTATCTTGGCTGAATTCTCTATACTCTCTTCTTTCGATTTTCACCTCTTTTTACCAAGACAGAGTTGACCTCTATTTTCATCCCTTAAGGTTCTCGATCAGTTTCTAGTAATAGTGATTTCGTGTCTACTGTTGTAGCCAGCGTGAGGGGCATTAGGGATCAGTAGGGTTTGACTATTCAAGGTAAATTGGGGTACACTTTTGTTCAGCCGAAGGCCACTTTGTTTGGATTATAAGTGTAGGTCAAATCTAACATGGGATTTATGTAGGATCTTCGACAACTTCTAAACTTAAGTGGATAGCCTTCGGGATTCTATCGACTTCGATAAGGATGTTCTTTCAATCAAAGTATTCTTTTGGTTCGTTATATTATTATTCCACGTTTTAACCGGGTTTCTGACCAATATCTTATTAGATGGAATCGAGTACCAGTCAATTGAAGGAAGGGGTGGGACCTGTAGTCCCTACCCCACGCTTAAGTGGTCGGGCCAGAGTTCGGGATTGGCCACCGGGCTGTGGACCAGCATTTGAAAAGGATAAGCAGATCGCTGTAGTCTCTTCGAGTGAGGACGTTAGGGAGATTGATAGTCTAGTTCTACAGGTTTTTAGGTGTGTAATTATCACACTGTTTTTCTTAGTTGTTTTAATTAAATATATGTACCTTGTGTGGTAGCCAAGATAGTGGCTGTGGTGATGGTATTACCTATATGGGGTAATCGAGTAAACTAGGTTAGTATACTACCTATATCAAAATTGAGGATAACTGGTTGTAGATACATGTACGCATGTTATATATCTCTGAATGTGTTTGTATTCTATCATATTGCCATTCACCATTTTATGCTGCATGTGCATGGGGTTCAGGATATATTGATTAAAGGGGAAGTGTATATTTATATGTGGGTGACTCTGTCATGATTGATGATGACCTTGAGTTTCATCATGGATATTTGTGATTTAATCACGTGGATCAGTGGCTAGGCCACCAAGTGGACTTTGAGCACTGTGTCCGTCAGCATAGACTGCCAAAGAGGTGTGTAGCGGATGGAGGGTCGGTTGTAGAAATCCCAGTGTGTATGAGGATGGATATCTGGTGGTGTGTGAGATGGATACTAGGTCGGGTTGGGTTAACATATTGCATCATTATGCATGGTATATTGCGTTGATGTGGATTTGGGGCTAAGCCAATTTGTGAAATCATGTGGATTAATTGCACACTTAGTCCGGTGACTTACCCTATTTTTCAAACCAATGCGGTAATTCATAACTCAATGGACCTGCTAGAGGGATTCGAGGTGGCCATGCGTTTGTTTTCACTAAGTTTACATATGCTTTAAACTGCTGGATATTAATTGGGTTATTTTCTATGATGTAATAAGGCCATTTTAACTATTTTGAGATATCATGGATTTAAGTCAGATTTGTTAACGGATAATTTATTAAAAAGTGATTTAAAAACATTTGCAACCTAAA
Source organism: Gossypium rotundifolium (assembly GCA_025506655.1). NCBI lineage: Eukaryota > Viridiplantae > Streptophyta > Magnoliopsida > Malvales > Malvaceae > Gossypium > Gossypium rotundifolium. The sequence goes on from CP106724.1 coordinate 151,528,648, forward strand.
AATCAAATTGGAGTTTTCAAAATTCGGATTACTTATAAATAACTTGTTTCCCAAAATTTCATTCTATTAACGATTTGAACTCTATACAACCCAGAAGTTTTTATTCCTCGATAAAATACTACTTTCAATCGGCAAACCCCTTTTAGCGGAGTATTTATTTTTAGGGGAAGTAAGAGAATTATTATTATTTTCACCTTCTAAACAGAATCCTTTTTAACACTTTTTCAGTAGCATTCTGGATTCGGCCGTGGTGTTTTAGGCCGAGTTTAGGGCGTTACAATTTTGGTATCAGAACCCAGTTCAAAAGCTCGACCTTGGGTTTTGGGTTCAAAATGTATTTTTGAAAATGGTTTTAAAGCAAAGTGGAATGAAATACAGGTTTTTCCTTTTGCATGGCACCTGCGACCTCGGCCCAAGTCCGCCAGGTAAGTATTCTGAACCATTGTGTGATCTATATGTGGGCCTGATGGGCTTTTAGGGACGTAGAGTAGTGTAAATAGAATTTGATGGACATTAGGCCTAGTTTATATTATACTTTAAACTTCATAAAACTTAACCCAATCAAACAAACCCGGGAATAAGTCGTTGAGCTAAGGTGTGGCAACAGGCATACGCATGTCTAAGATTGGATCCAGGAAGAGCTTGGTACTTAAGCAATCCTAGTGACTCACCTCCTCTTTTTCTGGAATCCTACCTGGTGCGTAGTGTCTGTTCACCTTAGCCATGAAGACTTGTTGACAGGCCAAAATTTATAATTAAAACCCGAAAGGGACCAGCCACCCTATTTTGTAAAACCACAAAAATACCCCGATTTGTGAAAGCTTCCCAAAATAGCCTTGATTTGACAATTCCCAAAATGCCTTGATTTGAAAGAGTATCGAATTACCCTTGGATTATAAAATTATCGAAATACCCCCAGATTGTAAAATTACCAAAGTACCCTTATTTACAAAATCACCGGGAAACCTTATCTTGGAAAATTACAAAAATACCCCTGTAAGATAAAATTACAAAAATACCCCTGGGTAGTGAAATGACAAAAATACCCCTAGGTGATGGATGTGAGTTCATGGATGTTTACTTGTGTTTGATGTATGTATGCGATGCTCTGGTTGAGGTGGATTGAATGTGAACTCTGGAATTAGGAAATACAGACTTGAGAACTGAATGTTGTAAATAGAATTGAATTGAAAGAACTCTCATTAAAATTCTTTTCCATAAAAGCGTCTGTTGTTAAATAGTGGAAAAAGATGCTGATGCATAAAACTTTTAAATCAGATTAACCGTGAACGCTAGTTATGAGCACTCAAGGACACGGCGTAATGTGCGTGGTCGTGGTAGGGGTTGGGTGACTATGTCGGAACCAGTAGGGTCTAGTTATGGGTCAGAGAATGAGGTTTCACTACCGCCTGCTGCAGAAGCAGAGCTTTAGTGTCAAACGGATGGAGACGATGCAGTATCTCAGGCAATGCTGCGGGTTTTGAGAGAGTTGTGGGGAAAATATGGGTACTGGGGTCCGAAAATCTGTGTTTGAGTGACTCCGAGCGAATGGAGCTAAGATATTTAGGGGTGCTCAGGGGTAGCTCCGAATGTGGCGGAGTATTGGTTAGAGGCGATCGAGAGAATCATGGATGACCTGGACTGCACAGCTAAAGAGAAGCTGAAGGGTGCTGTTTCTTTACTCTGGGATGAGGCCTACCAGTGGTGGCTCATTGTCAGAGAGGGTACTCCGGCAGACCAAGTGGATTGGAGTTTCTTTAAAATAAAGTTCGAGAGGAAGTACGTTGGGGCTAGTTATGTGGATGCGCAGAGGAAGGCGTTCCTGAACCTAGTGCAAGGGGGTAAGTCAGTAGCAGAATATAAGGCAGAATTCTTGCGACTGAGCCGGTACGCCCGAGGGATGGTTGCCACCGACTACGAGCGCTATGTGAGATTTGAGGATGGGCTGCGAGATGAGCGGCAGGTGTTGATATCTCTTCAGTGGGAAAGGGATTTTGCTATTTTTGTGGAAAAAGTTAGGATAGCTGAGGAGGTTAAGCGAACTAAGAGGCAAAACAGAGATAAGGATAGAGGCAGAAATCAGAGGAGTTATGGACCATCAGCATCATCGGGAGGTTTTTGGAAAAAGCTTAGGGTAGAGGGACCTGCTTGCGTTTCTGCGCCATCTTCTAGAAGTTAGTTTTGACAGTGTGCTCAGTATGGGAGGTCTCATGTAGGAGAGTGCTGGGGAAGAAGTAAAGAGTGCTATAGGTGTGGGTCAAAGGATCATTTGATTAAGAACTGTCCTCAGGACATAGCTAGTGCTCGGACGGTAGGTCAGGGGTAGGTGTAGCCGGAAGGCGGTCAAGATGTCAAGGGGTCGTGGTCCAAATCAAAAGGGAATGGATCTGGCTGAAGTCGTGGAGCATTGGGCAGAAGTGTTGGGAGCTTCGATGCAAGACAGCCTGGGTTGGTTTACGCAGCCAGACGTCGTGAGAAGGGGGATGCACCAAACGTTATCATGGGTACGTTCTTCATCTTTGGGTTACCCTTTACTGCTTTAATTGATGTTGGATCGACTCACTCCTATATTGCTAGTATGGTGTCTGAACTTTGAAGGTGAATCCTAAAATGACCTCTAGGAAGATGACAATACTTAGTCCTTTAAGGAAATCGATAGTGGTAGATAAACTCTTTAAAGATGTGCCTCTAAAAGTCTAAGGGTCGGCTTTTCCAGCTAACTTGATGGAGCTACCATTTGGAGAGTTTGACTTGATCTTAGGCATGGACTGGTTGGTAAGGTATCGTGCGAATTTAGACTGTGCTGCTAAGCGTATGACGTTGAGGACTTCCGGGGACGATGAGGTTTTGGTGATAGGTGACAGGAGAGACTACTTGTCAAATGTAGTGTCTGCTCTTAAGGCGGAGAGAATGGTGAAGAAGGGGTGCATGGCTTTCTTAATGTTTGTTAGTGCCTTGGATGCAAAGGAAGTAGCTGTGGGGGAGGTTAGAACAGTAAAAGAATTTGTAGATTTTTTTTCGGAAGAACTTCCAGGGCTGCCTCCGAATCGTGAGGTGGAGTTTGGGATCGAGCTTCTGCCAGGTACAGCGCCGGTGTCTATCGCTCCTTATAGGATGGCACCGAATGAGTTGGTTGAACTTAAAGCTCAAATCCAAGAGTTACTAGATCACGATTTTATTCGACCCAGTGTGTCTTTATGGGGAGCACCGGTGTTACTTATAAAGAAGAAGGACGAATCTATGCGTATGTGCATAGATTACCGCCAGTTGAATAAGCTGACGATCAAGAACAAGTACCCACTACTGACGATAGACGATTGTTTGATCAACTCAAGGGGGCTTCGGTCTTTTCAAAAATCGATTTGAGGTCCGGATATCACCAGCTTAAGGTAAAGGAAGCAGATATTCACAAGACGGTTTTTTGGACTCGCTACGGGCACTATGAATTCTTAGTAATACCGTTTGGGTTGACAAACGCACCAATTGCGTTCATGGATATGATGAACCGGGTTTTTCAACCCTATTTGGACTAGTTTGTTGTGGTGTTCATAGACGACATTCTAGTATATTCCAAGTTAGAGGAGGAGCATCATGTGCACTTCGAGTAGTGCTGCAGATTTTGAGGAAGAAGAAATTGTATGCCAAATTTAGAAAGTGCAAGTTTTGGTTAAGAGAAGTTACTTTTCTGGGTTATGTAGTATCTGCAGAAGGGATAAGAGTGGATCCTCAAAAGATCGAGGCAGTACTGGATTGGAAACCACTTAAGTTAGTGGCAGAGATTCACAGTTTCTTGGGGTTAGCAGGTTATTACAGAAGATTTGTCGAAGGTTTTTCCTCTATAGCAGCACCTTTAACTAAGTTGCTGAGAAAGGAGGTACCTTTTGTGTGGACGGACAAGCAACAGGAGAGTTTTGAGAAGCTCAAAAGGGTTTTGACTGAGGCTTCGATTTTAATTCAGCCTGAAGCAGGGAAAGATTTTGTGGTGTATTGTGATGCTTCTCACACGGGGTTAGGTTGTGTATTGATGTAGGAAGGGAAGGTTGTAGCCTATGCGTCTCGGCAGTTGAGACCACATGAAGTTAACTATCCCACTCATGACCTAGAGTTGGTTGCAGTGGTTTTTGCTTTAAAGGTGTGGAGGCATTATTTGTATGGGGAGAAGTCAGTGATCTACACTAACCATAAGAGCCTGAAGTATTTACTGACTCAGAAGGAGCTAAACTTGAGACAACAGAGATGGGTGGAGCTGCTGAAGGATTAAGACTGCTCGATTGAATACCACCCGGGTAAGGCAAATGTGGTGGCAGACGCACTAAGCCAGAAGGTAGTATCGGATCTGAGAGCGATGTTTGCTCATCTCAGTTTATATGACTACGGGAGCTTATTAGCTGAGCTATAGGTGAAGCTGACATGGGTAAGTCAGGTTAAGGAGAAGCAGTTAGTGGATGATGTCCTGAGTGCTTGACTTCTGCAAGTTTGGGATGGTGGAATAGAGAATTACAGTTTAAACAGTGACGGGGTCTTGTGTTTCCGTGGGAAGATGTGCATGCCTAAGGATGGGGAGTTGAGACGAATGATTCTTCGGGAATCGCATAGTAGCCCTTATGCTATGCATCCTAGAGGAAGTAAAATGTATTGGGATCTGCAAGAACAGTTTTGGTGGCCTGGATTGAAGTGAGAAGTTACGAATTTGTGGGGAAGTGTTTGACGTGTCAACAGGTCAAAGCTGAACACCAAGTGCCTTTGGGGTTGCTGCAACCGGTGAAGATTCCACAATAGAAGTGGGAGAGAATCACGATGGACTTTGTTAGCGGGCTTCCTCTTACGCCTACTAAAAAAGACTCGGTATGGGTGATCGTGGATCGGTTGACAAAATCCACTCATTTCATACCTGTTCGGGTCGATTACTCTCTGCAGAGGTTGGTGAAGCTGTATGTTACTAAAATTGTAAGACTCCATGGGGTACCAGTATCAATCATTTCAGATAGGGACCCTAGATTCATGTCGCGATTTTGGAGGGCGTTGCATCAGGCTTTGGGTACTAGATTAGATTTTAGCACGGCATTCCATCCGCAGATAGATGGACAGTCTGAGCGAGTAATTCAGGTTCTAGAAGATATGTTGAGGGCTTGTGTCATTGATTTCAGGGGTAGCTGGGAAGAATACTTACCTCTGGCAGAGTTCGCGTACAATAATAGTTATTAAGCAAGTATTCGGATGGCACCGTACGAAGCATTGTATTGACGAAAGTGTCGCACTCTTACGTATTGGACGGAATTGGGTGAACACCATATCTTGGGTCCAGAAATGGTTACGGAGACAGAGGAAAAGGTTAAGGTAATCTGAACTTAGTTGAAGGAGGCATCAAACAGACAGAAATCGTATGCGGATCTTAAGCGGAAAGAGATAGAGTTTGCAGTAGGTGATCGGGTATTCTTGAAAGTTTTGCCGTGGAAGAAGGTGATGAGATTTGGACGTAAGGGTAAGCTGAGCCCCAGATTTATAAGACCTTATCGTGTTTTGAAGCGGATGGGGCCGGTAGCATACCCGTTGGAATTATCTTCGAGTTGAAGCAGATGCACGATGTGTTTCATGTCTCAATGCTAAGGCGTTACCGTTTGGATCCATCGCACGTGGTGCCAATCGAGGAAGTTGAGTTGAGACCAGATTTATCCTACGAGGAGGAACCAATCCAGATTTTGGAGCAAGATGTGAAGGTATTGCGGAGGAAATCAGTTCTTTTAGTCAAAGTATTATGGCGGAACCATGGTTGGGAAGAAGCATCATGGGAACCGGAAGAGATGATGCGACAGCAATACCCTTACTTATTTTGACCAGGTAATTTCGAGGCCGAAATTTTTTTAAGGAGGTAGAACTATAACATCCGGGATTTAGGGGTCTCGCATTTTACTTCGTATCTATGTGCTAGTATGCTCTATATGCTTGTTTGAGTGTGTTTGGGGGCTTCAGGGAACCTTGGGGTTAAGTCTTAGCTTTAGTGAAATTTTTGGTTTGAAGCCTTTAAGGGAGAGCTACTGGGGCTAGGCCTTAAAGGATTAAAAGTGGTGATTAAGGACAAAACAAGTGAAGTGGTGGAGTGGCAAGGAGACGCCATCTGGTATGCAGGGGAGTTGCGTCAAAGGGGAGTTCCAAGGGGGAGGAGGTTCGAGCAACATGGACAGCATTTTGGGAGTTGTATTTTGCGTCAAGGGGGGAGGTGTTGGACGGCAATCAAACTCTGGAATGATGAGGGAAGACTTGGTCATGATATTCAAACAAGTGGTGGAGAGCTTTTGGGGGAGTTTGAATAATTCAAACTAAATCGAATCAGTGGAGAAGAGTGATTGTAGGAGAAAATTTAGGAGGAGGCATGTTGGGTGTTAGCCGAAATTTTGAGTAGTATAGGGGAGTGGGTATATTCAGTTTTGCGAGTGGCTTAGTGTACCAAATTTTTGTGTAGCTTGCATTTTCTTTCTTCTCCCTTCTTGAACCGAAACTATCTTGTGTTCTCTTTTTCCTCACTTGCACATAAAGCCGAAATTGTTAGCCTACATTTTGGAGTTTCACATCCAACCAAAACCGAAACCTCTATTATGTTTCTTCTTTAATTTTCTTTTTGTTCTCTTCTTTTGAAGCCGAATCATCTATTACTTATTCTTTCTTTTTCGTACATCTTATCTTTACTACTTGGTATTCATAGTCAAAAGTCACTTCTCATTTTCTCCCTAGGAATCGTTTGTTCTTGAAGCACTAAAAGCCGAAGTTCATACCCCATTTCTTTTCTCTTGGCCGAATCACTAATCTTGGACACACATTCTCTTTGATTTCTTTTCTGTCTTGGCTGAATTCTTTATACTCTCTTCTTTCGATTTTCACCTCTTTTCACCAAGACAGAGTCAACCTCCATTTTCATCCCTTACGGTTCTCGATTGGTTTCTAGTAATAGTGATTTTGTGTCTACTGTTGTAGCCAGCGTGAGGGGCATTAGGGATCAGTAGAGTTTGACTATTCAAGGTAAATTGGGGTACATTTTTGTTCCCACTTTGTTTGGATTATAAGTGTAGGCCGAATCTAACATGGGATTTATGTAGGAACTTCGACAACTTCTAAACTTAAGTGAATAGCCTTCGGGATTCTGTCGACTTCGGTAAGGATGTTCTTTCAATCAAAGTATTCTTTTGGTTCGTTATATTATTATTCCACGTTTGAAAAGGATAAGCAGATCGTTGTAGTCTCTTCGAGTGAGGACGTTAGGGAGATCGATAGTCTAGTTCTATAGGTTTTCAGGTGTGTAATTATCACACTGTTTTCCTTAGTTGTTTTAATTAAATATATGTACCTTGTGTGGTAGCCAAGATAGTGGATGTGGTGATGGTATTACCTATATGGGGTAATCGGGTAAACCAAGTTAGTATACTACCTACATCAAAATTGAGGATAACTGGTTGTAGATACATGTACGCATGTTATATATCTCTGGATGTGTTTGTATTCTATCATATTGCCATTCACCATTTTATGCTGCATGTGCATGGGGTTCAGGATATATTGATTAAAGGGGAAGTGTATATTTATATATGGGTGACTCTGTCATGATTGATGATGACCTTGAGTTTCATCGTGGATATTTGTGATTTAATCACGTGGATCAGTGGCTAGGCCACCAAGTGGACTTTGAGCAGTGTGTCTATCGGCATAGACTGCTAAAGAGGTGTGTAGCGGATGGAGGGTCGATTGTAGAAATCCCCAGGTGTGTATGAGGATGGATATACAGGTGGTGTGTAGCGGATGGATACTAGGCTGGGTTGGGTCAACATATTGCATCATTATGCGTGGTATATTGCATTGATGTGGATTTGGGGCTAATCCCATTTGTGGAATCATGTGGATTATTTACACACTAAGTCTGGTGACTCACCCTATTTTCCAAACCAATGCAGGTAATTCATAACTCAATGGACTGGGCTGGAGGGGAATCGAGGTGGCCATGCAGAAGTTTTTTTCACTAAGTTTACATATGCTTTAAACTTTTGGATATTAATTGGGTTATTTTCTATGATGTAATAAGGCCATTTAAACTATTTTGAGATATCATGGATTTAAGTCAGATAGATATCATGGATTTAAGTCAGATTTGTTAAAGGATGATTTATTAAAAAGTGATTTCAAAACATTTTCAACCTGAAAATCAAATTGGAGTTTTCAAAATTCAGATTACTTATAAATAACTTATTTTCTCGAAATTTCGTTCTATTAACGATTTGAACTCTATACAACCCGGAAGTTTTTATTCCTCGGCAAACTACTACTTTCAATCATCAAACCCATTTTAGTGGAGTATTTATTTTTAGGAGAAGTAAGAGAATTATTATTATTTTCACCTTCTAAACAGAATCCTTTTCAACACTTTTCCAGTAGCATTTTGGATTCGACCGTGGTGTTTTAGGCCGGGTTTGGGGTGTTACAAACCCCCTAAGGAAGCAGTAAATCGATCAATGGATTCCCATATTAGGTTTCACCCTAATCCGAAAAATCTCGTAACCCTATCTATAGGTGCCTGATCAACTCCGCTCAATTACGCTAGATCTACTCTTAGGCGGGGTCTATTCCTCCTCCACCTAAGCACATCAGATTAAATTAAGCAACATAATTAAGAGCAAACCAAGTACTTATCATATAATTTAGAAATCAAATAACAAGATCCATCATAGGTTTCATCCCCTTCAGGTATCTAAGGGGTTTAGTGCATAACTAAATACGAAAACATCTCAAGAGTAAAGAATAAACAAAACATAAGAACTCCCTAAAACCCCCTAAAGGAATTGAAGGAGAGATCCTCCGTCTTGAATGGAGTTCTGACTTCTTGAGATGGATCACCGCTATCTTCAAGTGACTCCTTAAAAGATGAATGCTTCGGCCTAAAAGCCTCTGCCAAAAAGCTCACCCTTAATGTCTGCCTTGGGGTGTTTATATAGGCTTTGGGATGCTATACTTGGCTCCTAAGTATCTCCTTCAAGTAGAATTACTATTAGGGTGTTTGAGTAGACTTAGGAGTATATTTCTTTGGCTTCAAGCATCCAATTCCGAGTGAAATTGCTCATTCCCGCGATAGGGGCACGTCTATGGCACACGTCCGTGTAATTTCAGGGTTGGGCCGTGCCTTGATTCGGTCGATTTGGGCACCGTCATGTAGATCACCAAGCACGCCCGTGTGTGTTAATGAGATGATGCACGGCCGTGCAACTCGTGAGTGGGGCTGTGATCTAGGTAATTGTCGAGACACGTCGTGTAGGCTTTGGGCCAGGCCATGTCAGTTTCTTGCTAAGGCCCAATTACTCTGTTTTAAGCCTATTTTGTGTTTTTTTTATCCTCGGGTGCTTTCTTGAGTATAAACATGAAAAGAAAGGATTAAAAGCTCCTTTTTACATAAATCAAGGGCTAAATCATCCAAAAGCATACCAAATATGGGGTTAAAATATGTTACTTCCATAGTTTATCAAATACCCCCACACTTAAGCATTTGCTTGTCCTCAAGCAAAATTCTCAACTTACAATTAAAACAAACTTTCCATAATTCATAATTCCTATCGACAATGTCTCATCATAATCCATAGATAATTTATACATGGAAAATTCAATTCAAAGAACCCTAAAGATTCAATTACGATAACTCACATTTTTATGGCATGAAAACATAGGCATCTCCCCTTATCTAAGTGATTATGTTTAATTCAAAGCCGACAAGGATTGACATCCTCATAAAAGATTCATTCAAATCACTCAAAGGTGTTTAAGGTTCAAGATAAATTTTGAACTTCAAGGTGATACTCAAATTAGGTTCAACAACATATCAATTTTAATTTTTAGAAAGTAGACTTATCATGCTCGATTCTCTAGTATTCTTCAAATTTAATTATCAATGCACAATTGAATAAGGCTTATTCTAAAACATATCAATAAAAATCATAAATCATTAGAAATTTCATCCTAATTAATAATATGAGAAAAATACTTAAGGTCAAGACTAATTTTAGGGTTTTGAGAATTATGCAAAAAGTTAGGCACTATTACCCCCACACTTAAGATGTACATTGCCCTCAATATACAAAGATAGATAATGATATTTAGGTGCCAAATCAAAAAGATAAGTGGGGAAAGTAATACTCCCTGAAATATGGATGATCCTGGCGTCTTTGGTGGCAGTGATGGTGTTTTCTATGGGCCCGGTGGAGTGGCTACTGAAAAGCAACTTGCTAGATGAAGAAATTGGGTAGCCTGTGAAGATATAGCCAAGAGATCTAGGGTAATAATACTATTATACTAATAATATAATTAAAGATTAAGGACATAAAATGAAGGAGACTAATAAGAAAACTGAAATTAAAAGAAAATACTAATGGACTAAGGAGTCCTTATTGTTGGATGGTTCGCGAGGTGGATGTGACCTCGAAGGCTGTGGTGTGTGATTCCCAAGTAGCCTTTAGAACCTAAAACTAAGAAACTAATATGAAATAAATTAATTTAAGCAGGAAATACGTAAAGATAATGAAAATAAAGGAGACGAGAAAAGAAATATAGAACCAAAAAGGTTTTCGAGACCTTTGGCATGTCAATTAAGTGAAGTTGCCGGCATGAACTCATGATGAGGTCTCCTTTGAGGAGATGATGCTTATGTTTCTTCGACATTATCTTTGTGTTGCTCAAGTGTCTTGGATCTTTTCTATGAATAGGAAGAAAAATTTGAAATAAAAGAGAAAAAAGGAATAAGGAAGAAGTTAGGACAAAGAGGACGGGCTGTGGGGATTTAAATAGGATTTCAAATCTGGCACATTCCCACGCCCGTGTACCGAGGGTGTGTCGATTCACACGACAGTATTGCATGGTCGTGTTGTGGGGTGTGTTGTCCTTCCACGCCCGTTTTGTTGGTTTGCACGCCCGTTCTTAAAAATCCAGTATAGGAGCACGGTTGGAATGCACGGGTGTGGTCTGCCCGTGCTAAATAAGTTAGTATCTTAGCGCGGTTGTGAGGCACGGCCGTGCTATTTTTGTCAGTGCCCGTGCTGTGGGTGGTTGGATCTGTGACGTTGGGGGCATGCTTGGACTGACTTGCACGGCTCTGCTCTGTCAGTGTGGTGGTTCTGGTGGTCCACGCAGCCACGGGCATGGCCATGTGTAAGGCAGTATGGCCTGGAAACCTGCATCTTTGTTTTAATTGTGGAGAGAGAGAGAAAGAAAAGAAAAGAAAAGAAAAGAAAAATAATTTTGAGAAATAAAAAGTGTTAGCGCTCGGGTTGCCTCCCTAGAAGCACTTGTTTATAGTCTTAAGCTAGACTATCTTAGGCTTTGAAAATTTAGGGAGGTTTAAAGGTTTGAATATTTTTCCTCTTACTGACAATTTTATTTTCGTGACAAAGTTTAGGTCGAGAAGAGTTCACCTTGAAATTGTTGAACATTGGATTGCTTACCTCGACTATTTCGTGTGGGAAAACATCGTGTACCTGAAGGAGTATTTCTTCCTGTTTCTTCAGTTCTGTTGAACTGATGTAAGGATCGGCTTTATCTAATAGCACTTGATCTTCTATTTTAAAGTGATTTGATGTCCCTATGAGCTCTTCTGGTGGTTCCTCAGGTTTTATTTCGTGTGGATCTGGCTTTTCTTTGGTGTGTATCTTCTGCTCTTCTAAATTGTTGATCGTATGATTTTGTGTTGGCTCAGTTTTGATGCTTTATGATGTTTCCTACGATGAAGGTTGAAAAATTTGATTATCTATTAAACGACTTTCTTACCTTCATCTTCTGTGGTTCTGGTTGAGTCGAGAGCTTGAAGATTGACTGATTCATCTCCTACACGAAGTATGAGTTCTCCTGTGACAACATCAATTTTAGTCTTGGCAGTTGCAAGAAAAGGTCTTCCTAAAATTAAAGGGATTGAATTTTTCTCATCCATGTCTAAAACAACAAAATCTACTGGGAAGAAGAATTTATCAATTTTTACTAAAACGTCTTCAATAATGCCCCTAGGAATTCTAACAGTTTTATCAGCTAGTTAGATACTCATCCTAGTTTGTTTGGGCTTCCCTAGACCTAGTCGTTTAAACAGTGTATAAGCCATGACATTTATACTTGCCCCTAAATCAACTAACGCATTATCAATAGTTAAACTACCAATTAAACATGGAATCGTAAAACTCCCTGGATCTTTTAATTTCTGCGGTAGTCGGTTTTGTAGCATTGCTGATCATGTTGCGTTAAGTTCCACATAGTGCTCTTCATCTATTTTGCGTTTGTTTGTTAAGAGTCGCCTTAAAATCTCCTTGAGTCGGGCATCTGAAAAAGAGCTTCAAGAAGAGGTAAGTTAATGTGAAATTTCTTTAGAAGTTTTACAAACTTACTGAATTGTTCCTCTGAATCATCTCTTTTCAATGCTTTGGGATAAGGTATTCAAGTGTGGTACTCTTTAATTACCGATTTTTCTTGTGTTACCTCTATTTTACCTATTTCTTCCTTGGTTTCTTGTACTGAGGTGGGCTGGTCTACCTTTGTATCCTCTTGAGATGTGATGGCTTGTATCTGCTTTTTGGGTTTATTTCTGTGTTGCTTGGTAGACGTCCTTGTTGACGTTATGAAACAAGCTTTGTGAGTTGTCCCACTGACCAAGTGATTTCCCTAACTTGTTCCTTGATTTCTTTGATCGATATTCCTTGGTTATCAAGTGTTGTATCAGTTCTTTGGAGACGGGCATCTGTGTCTGCCATGAACTTTTTTAGCATCTCTTCAAGACTCGGCTCTTTTCCGATGGATAAAGTTGATTTTGGTAATTTGGAAGAGGTTGCTGCTTTTGATTTCCTTGTCCTCCCCACGAAAAATTTGGGTGGTTTTTCCAACCTAGATTGTAAGTGTTACTATAAGGATTATTATTAGATCTAAAATTGTTGCCTATATAGTTTGTCTGCTCATTTTCTGCTCCTAGTTGGTAAGGTGGGTACTCAAAATTTGCCACATTCCCACTCGCTTCGCATTGTATGACTGGATGTACCTGTGAAGCACATAAATTATCAAGCTTTTTATTCATTAACTCCATTTGTGTTGACAACATTGTCACTGCGTCTATGTTAAAAACTCCAGCTGATTTTGTCGGTTTAGCCTTGTAATTTGCCATTGATAGGTGTTCAACAACATCTCCTCAATAAAATCGTAAGCCGCTTCAGGAGTTTTATTATTCAAAGTTCCACCGGCTGATGAATCAATCATTTGCCTAGATGGAAAATTCACACCATTGTAGAAAGTTTGGGCTTGAAGCCACAAAGGTAATCCGTGGTGTGGGCATCTCCTTAGGAGATCCTTATATCTTTCCCATGCATCATATAATGTTTCTGCGTCATTCTACACAAAAGAAGATATATCATTCCTAAATTTAGCCGCTTTGGCTGGTGGAAAATATTTTAAAAGAAACTTTTCTGTCATTTGATCCCATGTGGTGATTAACTCCCGTGGTAACGAGTTCAACCACTGCTTTGCTTTGTTCCTTAATGAAAAAGGAAATAACCAAAGACGTATGGCATCGTCAGAAATGCCATTTATTTTGAAGGTATCACAGAATTCTAAAAAATTAGATATATGAGTGTTTGGATCCTCATCCTACAAACCATCAAATTGAACAAATTGTTGAATCATTTGTATTGTGTTAGGCTTTAATTCAAAATTATTAGCAGCTATAATGGCCTAACAATACTAGATTCTCGCTCTGTCAAATTAGGTTTAGCATAATCATACATAGTATGCGGCGCATTCTGTTCTTGCATATTTGGTGGATTGTTCTCGTCCATCCCTTCAGTACGATTGGATCTTTGTTGTTCTTCTCTTTGATAGTCTAGGGCTCGTCTTATTTCTCTGTGATTTCTATGAGCGATAGCCTTAATGTCACTTTTGTATTCTAATGGTCCTCTCGGATTTCTTCTAGTCATAAACTAGAGGTACCTGATATGCAAAGAAAGAAAGAAATTTAGAAAAACAAAAGCAAAAATATATGTATAAAAGAGAAATTTAAAAATAAAAATAATGGCTAAAGTAATAGAAATAGAGCTTTCTTAATATTTTAGAGTTCCTAAAAAATGGCGCCAAAAACTTGATCATGTCAAAATAGTCGAGTTTTAATATTTATAAAAGAGTGATCGAACCTGTAGACTAACTGTGACAACAATAGAGGCAAGTGCACCTATCGAACAGTAGTATAGCTCAGGCAAGAATATCTTATCGAACCCAAGGGAACCTAAAAGTACTACTACTCACTTTCTTTCTATTATTTACCCTAAAATATGAAGTGATTGGATTATTAAACTAACAAAATACTTAAACTAAATGCAAATACAAAAGAATGAATTGGAGAAAGACTTTAAGAAAACTCAGTTGATAAAGATGATACCCTCAGAAAGAATCCACCTATGACTTCACTTATTATTTATTCCCCAAACCATATGATTTCTTTACTTAGATTGATCCGTGAGACTCCCTAACCTATATTAAACCCTCTCTCGAGGCGAATAACGTCTAACCTTAGGTTAATTAGTGGAACTCTCATTCTCTTATAATAACCCCCTAAGGAAGCAGTAAATCAATCAATGGATTCCCATATTAGGTTTCACCCTAATTCGGCAAAATCTCGTAACCCTATCTATAGGCGCCTGATCAACTCCACTCAATTACGCTAGATCTACTCAAAGGCGGGTCTATTCCTCCTCCACCTAAGCACATCAGATTAAATTAAGCAACATAATTAAGAACAAACCAAGTACTTATCATATAATTTAGAAATCAAATAACAAGATCCATCATAGGTTTCATCCCCTTCAGGTATCTGAGGGGTTTAGTTCATAACTAAATACGAAAACATCTCAAGAGTAAAGAATAAACAAAACATAAGAACTTCCTAAAACACCTTAAAGGAATTGAAGGAGAGATCCTCCGTCTTGAATGGAGTTCTGACTTCTTGAGATGGATCAACTAGCTATCTTCAAGTGACTCCCTAAAAGATGAATGCTTCGGCCTAAAAGCCTCTGTCAAAAGGCTCTCCCTTAATGTCTGCTGTAATATCCCGGGTTAAGGGCTATTTTGTTTTGGCATTGTTTGCATGTTAATGGCTTGTTATGTTGTGGTTTGTGTAGTTTCGGGGCTTAGTTGTAGGCTAGGAGTGAGCCTGAGTAGGTGGAAAAAATTTTAGTTTTGGGCTTTATGTGATAGGAGCTGGAAGAGCTGAGTCTTTTATATTTTTATTAGTGTTTTTGAGCACAAGAAAGGAGCTGGTGGAGTGGCAAGGCATGCGCCACATGGAGCTTGTGTTTGGCGTCAATTGCAAGGGGTGAGGTCATGAGTTCAAGCTGCGAAAATCCCACATTTTTGCATCCATTTTGACGGCATGAAGGGAAGAGTTGTAGGAAGTTTGAACTCTATCATGGACCTTGTCAACTCTTTCAAACGGTGGGTGGAGAGTGAAAATAGGAGGAAGACTTGGTCATAGTTATTTGAATTGCTGGTTTGGGAGTGAATGGGGGGAGGTTGGCCGGTTTTGAGGAGTGTTTGGGGGAGTTTGGCCGGTTGGTAGGTGTTGTGAGGGAGTGGGGAAGTGCCGAAATCCACTTGTGTTCTTTGGTGTGCATTTTCGGTCACCAAGTTCTTTTGGTAAGCTAATTTTTTTCTTGTTTAGTCAAAAGCTAGTAAAGATTTCTTTATTTGCAAATAGCCTAAGCCGAAAAAGAACCTTCTATTTTTGCTCCTTGAAACCGAAACACAAAGCAACTTTATTTGCCAACGTTGCACTCTTTCTACATCTTGGTGAAGCCGAGTGTTCTTTTGCATTTTCTTCTTTGTCATTTGTGTAAACCGAAACCTCAAAGCACCTACACTTGCCGAAATCACAACACTCTCTTCTTCACTTTTGCTTTCATCTTTTTTCTCTTTCGAAAAGCCTTGGTAAGCCGAATTTCATCCATTCTCACTTTTGCATTCTTAAAACCGAAACCCCATGTGTGTTTCCATTTTTTTTCACTTGCATCTTGTGCAAAGCCGAACCTAGCATCCCTTTTCAACTCTTTTCTCTTTCGAAACTTTGTTAGCCGAAAGTCTCCCCAAAACTTTCTTCCCCATTTCCTATTCTTTTCCAAGAAAGAACCGAAGGTGTTTCTCTACTATTTTTCTTTCCATTCCGATTCATTGGCCGAATATCCACCCCTTTCCTCTCATTTACTCTCTTTTCTTTCACACAAAATTGAAAGTAACCCCCCCTCCACTCATCTTTCTTTATTTTCTTTCTTTTCCAAAACACATTAGCGAATCTTTCTTCTCTCCTAGTGGTGTTTGGGGGCGAATATTGGGTGTTGTTAGGTGTTGGTTTCAATCGGTTGGTAGTGGGTAAGAGCTTGGCGAATGGCCATTTTTCTTTTTCGTTCTTATATTTTGTGGTTTAAATGAAGGTCGATTTGTTATTGGTTGAAGGATATTGATCTAATGTAGACCAATCTCTTTATAGGACATTCGGATTTTGGGAACAAGTGGGAGGAGCCTTGTTATCGATAAGCAAGCGGTAAGTGGTGGTAAGAGTAGTTTTCTTTTAGATTATTCATTTAGTCTTTGTTATGTAAGGTCATTAAGAGATTAACCATTTTCTTTAGGGTGTGCCGATTGTTCAAAGAAGAACCATTGTCGGCCTCGGGTTTGGTAGGAAACCGAATCGAGTTAAGGTAAGGGTTAATCGATATACCCTTCTAGTTTAATTGGTTATAGCCAGAATGGTTTAGGTATTAATCTCTTGTTGGCCGATTGTAGACTCGGGGTTGTCGAGGTGATCAAGGGACGTGACCGATTCTTAGGATTAACATCTTCGCTATTCATGTGTGTAAACCAACACACTATCTTAACTAAGTAATGTGATAACTTTGTTTGTGTAAATGAAACAAAGGTGGTTGACTATTTTGATACCCATTGAGGTATGGATACGGTTTGGGTAAGTCCATTTCATTATGAAATATGTGATGATCTACGATATCATGATTATGGGTGTATATTCATTGAGATGCCATATTGAGCATGTGAGCATGATAGCATGATTGCACGATTCGCATCTAGTATGATATGTGATTGGGTGATATGAGAGGAGGGGAGTATGATATCCGTGTCTTTGGGACACTTTGTCTTTGGGACACCGAGGTTTGGCACCTCCAAAGTGGTTTGGTACCACAATGATATTTTGTGACTTTGGGTCACGGAGGTTTGGCACCTCGGCGTCTCGTCCCAGTGGCTTAGTACCACGGTGGGTTGGCCCCACAGCTTGATTATATGGGATTGACGCCATGATTTGGTATCACACGATGGGTTGGCCCCATCATCGGATTTGTGATCATGGTCACCAAAGATTTGGTATCACATTGTGTCTTTGGGACACCGAGGTTTGGCACCTCATTGCGACTCGTCCCGTGGTTTGGCACCACCGTGGGTTGGCCCCACTTATGAGATATGGGATCGTCGCTAGTGATTTGGTATCACACGATGGGTTGGCCCCATCATTGGATTATTTGTGACTTGGTCACGGTGGTTTGGTACCACAAGATGGATATCGTGACTTTGGGTCACCATGGTTTGGCACCACCAGTGGTTTGGTACCACACGGGGTAGAAAAGGTGATATGGTTGGCTAGGATCGGGTGCATCACTTGCATTATTTTGTTATGATGTGTGTTGGCATGTTATACCGGGAGAGGGATTTATGCACTGAGTCTTGTGACTCACTCTCTCCTTTGACATTTCAGGTGACACATAGACGCGGACATGGAGCCGGGATGGACTCGAGGTGCTCATGCCATGCTAATAAAGGATTTGTTTGAGACTTTATAAAATTTGGTACATTAGTTATTTATTTCTATGTGGTTTTATTTTGGGTTGTAAAAAGGCCTTTTAAAAATTATGGTTTGCTTGTTTATGCTTAAAGTAATTGTTTAATATGCCTTAACAAATTAATTGGGTTAAAATGTGCTAAAACTTGGAAAGACAACGATTTCAAAATACAAAAGCGATATTTTAAACTATACCATCGGGTATCACACTAAGATTTGGAATAAAGAAGAACTCAAATGTTTTCTAACTTAAACACGATTTTCTACTAAGACAAAATGTTTTGTAACAATGATAAACAACTCAAACTTCTTAACGAGTTAAACCTGTTTTGTCTACCCATCGGAGTAAGTGTTTCGGGTTTTCAAATACATCATCAGATTTCAATCTAACCTACTCAAGTTTTTTTTTCAAATACACAATTTAGCGAAGTGTTTTCCTCAAACTTTTAAACTTAAACCTAAAACTCTCAAAACCCTTTTTCCCTGTAACATACCAGATTCGGTCGTGGTGTATAGACCGGGTTTAGGGTGTTACATTTGTGGTATCAGAGCCAAGTTCAAAGGCTCGGCTGTGGGCCCGAGGCCCAAAATGTTTTAAAACTATAGTTTTTGAATATTATGTTTTAAAAAGTATGGTTTGAAAGGCATGGCACCGAGTTTTCGGCACCAGTCCGCCCAGGTAAGTACCCCGTACTATTGGTTGTGATATTAATTGATATGATTGGATGGCTAGTAAGACTACTTTAGAGACTGAAACTGATAGGACTCTGTGGACTCGCGAAAACGAAACTTCTTTAATAAGCAATATTCATAAGACTTTGCTTTTAAACAGTGGAATAATTACTGATGCATAAAATTCTTTAAATCAGACGAGATTTAGTCATGAGTACCCGAGGTGGACGTGGTCGTGGACGTGGTCGCGGTAGGATGACAGTTTCTGAGCCCGTAGGTTCTGGTCAGGGTTCAGAAAATGAGATACCGGTTCTGCCACCAGCTGGAGGTGGTGAGTTCCAAGAGCACACTGGGGATGACGCAGTGTCACAGGCGATGCTGCAAGTGTTAGAAAGGGTAGCTGGAGTAGGTAGAGGCGTAGGAGCTAGAAAATCTATGCCTGAGCGACTTCGAGCAAACGGGGCTGAATTCTTTCGAGGTGTCTCGGGTGTTGCTCCAAAGATCGCCGAGTATTGGTTGGAAGCGATGAACGGATCATGGACGATCCGGACCTAACTCATCAAGAGAAATTAAAGGGATCGATATCACTTCTCCGAGATGAGTCATACCGGTGGTGGCTCATTTGTTGGACACGTACCGCAAATCAAGATCCGACTTGGGACTATTTTCGTCATTTATCGGAAGAAGTACATCGAGCTAACTACATAAATGAGCAAATGAAAAGCATTTCTGCTGTTAGTTCGGGGAGCAAATCGTGTCGAGTATGAGGCGAGTTTCTCAGCCGAAGTCGGTATGCGGGGTATGGTAGCTCTTGAGCATGAGAGGTGCGTTCGTTTCGAGGATGGCCTCATGGACGAATTAAGGTTGATAATTGCGCCCCAGCAGGAGCGTGAATTCGCTGTCCTAGTTGAAAAGGCGAAGGTAGCCGAGGGCATTAAAGAGTCTATGAGGCAGGGTATGGATAGGAACCGACACAAAAGGAGTTTTGGATCTTCTGGGTCATCAGGAAATCAGCAGAAAAGAGCTAGACCGAGTGGGCCGAATCAGTCGGGTAGGTTTGTTGCTGCTAGGCAGGGACCGCCGCAGTGTAACCGTTGTGGGAAGGCTCATTGGGGAGGATGTTGGACTGATGGTAGAGGCTGTTTTGAGTGTGGCTCGCTGGACCACCGTGTGAGGGACTGTCCGCGCAAGTTAGCTAGGATTCAGTCAGAGAATCAGGGCCGTACTCAGTACAGAAATAACGGACCACCACCGCAGAGGGGCCGAGGTAATGGCAGAGGAGGTAATGGGTCCAGTCGGGGCCGTGGAGCACCGGCGGAGGTGCGTGTAGTTCGAGGCCGCACGGTCGGGGTTGGTGTATCTCATGAGGCGCCGAGAGGAGGCGGCGACGCCGGACGTCATTACCGATTCGTTTTAATCTTTGGTTCTCCATTTATCGCTTTGATTGATGTGGGTTCAATACATTCATATGTTGCAAGTAGCATAGTGAAGACCATGGATCTAGACTCAAATATCTTCTAGGCAGATGACCGTAATAAGCCCTCTAGGTCACTCTGTAGTGGTAGATAAACTGTATAGAGAATACCTCTAGAACTCCAAGGGGTATCTTTTGAGGCTGATCTGATGGAACTACCGTTTGGGGAGTTCGATCTAATTCTGGGGATGGACTGGCTGGTTAAGTACTAGGCGAAGTTGGATTGCGCGGCTAAGCGCATGGTTCTCAACAACTAAGGGTGTTGAGGTAGTTCGATCGGTAATAGGAGAAATTATCATCCAATGTGGTATCTCGCCGAAAGTCGGAAGATAGTCGAAAGAACGTGAAGCATATGTGGTTCATGTGAATGCCTTGGAGGCTAAGGAGTCTCATTGTGGAGACGGTTCGTACAGTTAGGGAATTTGTGGATGTGTTTCCTAAGGAGCTTACGGGTTTGCCACCAGATCGGGAGGTAGAGTTCGGGATAGATCTGTTACCCGTAATCGCGTGCTTCGTATCTATTACTCCGCATGTGATGGCACCTAAAGAGCTAGTGGATCTTAAGGCTCGAGATCCGTGAGTTATTGGACCGAGGCTTTATCGTGCCAAGTATTTCACCATAGGGAGCGCCTTACTCTTTGTAAAGAAGAAAGATGGTACCATGCGGATGTGTATAGACTAACCGAATAAGTCGACGATCAAAAACAAGTATCCCTACCTCGGATAGATGACTTGTTTGATCACCGAAGGCGCGTCGGTTTTTCAAGATCGACTTAAGGTCCGGGTATCACCGCTTAAGGGTAAAGGAGGCGAATATCGTAAAGACGGCATTTCATACTCGGTATGGGCACTTTGAGTTCTTGGTTATACTGCTCGGGTTGACTAACGCACCGTGACCTTCATGGATCGATGAATAGGGTGTTCCAACATATCTAGATCGATTCGTAGTGGTTTTTATCGATGACATCTTGGTATATTCAAGGACCGAGGAGGAACATGATGCGATTTGCGGGTGGTATTGCGATTCTTAGGAGAAACAAATCTGCGAAGTTCAAGAAATCGAGTTCGCTTAGGAGGTGGCGTTTTTGGGTCATGTAGTATCTCACGAGGGATTAGAGTGGACCTCGTAAGATAGAGGCGCTTTTGGATTGGAAGCCGCCTAAGTCGATGGCGAGATTCGAGTTTTCGGGTTTGGCGAGATACTACCAAGATTTGTAGAGGTTTCTCTTTGATCGCAACTCAGATGACTAAATTATTGAGAAAAGGGTTCCGTTTATTTGGGTGAGAAGCGCAAGAGAGCTTCGATAAGTTGAAGAAGATTTTGACCAAGCTCGGTTCGATTCAACTTTGAGGTGGTAAGGAATTCACATGTCTTGCGATGCATCACATCTGAGTTTGGGTTGTGTCTTGATGCAAGAAGGAAGGTTGTGGCTTACGCATCTCGCAGATTGAGGCCACATGAGGTAAATTATCCAACGCATGATCCGGAGTTAGCGGCTGTAGTTTTGCCTTAAAGATATAGAGGCATTACTTGTGCGGAGAGAGATCGATAGTCTACACGAATCATAAGAGTCGAAGTACCTTCCGACTCGTAAAGACTGAATCTGAGGCGTGTAGATGGATTGAGTTGAAAGACTACCATTGCTCAATTGAGAATCATCCGGCAAGGCTAACATTGTGGCGACGCGTTGAGCCGTAAGGTTGTTTTTGATTTAAGAGCATTGTTTGCCCACTTGAGTTTGTATGGCGACGGAGTATTACGCGCAGAGTGCGGAGTTAAGCCTACTTGGGTTGAGCGATCGAGAAAAAAGCAGTTGTTGGATGAGGTTTTGAGTGCGCAGAGGACACAAGTGCAGAATGATGGTTTGAAGGGTTATAGCTTGTCTAGTGATAGGGTCTTTGTGTTTTCAGGGGAAGGCTTGTATGCCGAGAGATTCTGGGTTAAGGCAAAAGATTCTTCAGGATGCACATAGCAGCCCTACGCTATGCATCCTGGAGGTAGCAAAATGTATAGGGACCTCGAGAATGCCTACGGTGGCGGATCCGAAAAAGGAGGTGACCGAAGTTTGTGGGAAGTGTCGACATGCCGGCAGGTCAAGGTGAGCATCGCCTACCGTCGAGGTTACTTGACCAATGAAGATTCCACAAGAGAAATGGGAAAGGATAACTATGGATTTCGTCAAGTGGATTATCGCTACACCGAGCAAGAAGGATTGATTTGGGTAATTGTGGATCGATCGACTAAATCACTCACTTTATTCCGGTGAGGTGGATTACTCACTTGAGAGGTTGGCGAAGTCAGTATGTGTCGAGATTGTGAGGCGCACGGGTGCCATGTCGATCATCTCGAATAGGGATCCCAATTCACGTCAAGGTTTTGGAAAGCGTTGTATCGAGCTCGGGTACAGTTAGATTTCAAAGACATTTCATCCGCAGATGACGGGCGATCGAAAAGGGTTATCTGAGATCTTGGAGGACATGTTGCGAGGTGTGTATTGGATTTCGAGGGTAGTTGGGAGGAGTATCTACCGTTAGTGAATTCGCCTACAACAACAGCTACCAAGCAAGCATCAAGATGGCACCTTATGAGCGTTATGCGGTGAAAGTGTCGCCACCTACTTGTTGGACAGAGTTAAGTGAACGTCAGTTGTTGGGACCAGAGTTAGTTGCTGAGACTGAAGACAAGGTTAAGTTGATTCAGGCTCGGTTGAAAGAAGCTTCGGACCGGCAGAAGTCCTATGCCGATCTTAAACGGAGAGATATTGAATTTGCTGTGGGAGATCGGGTTTTCCTGAAGGTCTCACCGTGGAAGAAAGTATTAAGGTTCGAGAGGAAAGGCAAGCTAAGTCCGAGGTTTATTGGGCCATATAAGGTACTGAGACGAGTGGGACCAGTTGCATATCAACTCGAGTTGCCAGCAGAGCTAAGTCAGATTCACGACGTGTTCCACATTTCGATGCTTCGGCGTTATCGCTCAGATCCATCGCACGTGGTGACAGTGGAAGAAATTGAGGTAAACCCAGATATGACCATGGAGGAAGAGCCTGTACAGATTTTAGATCGGGATGTGAAGGTTCTGCGTAAGAGGTCTGTACCCTTGGTTAAGGTTCTATGGCGGAATCATGGCGTGGAAGAAGCGACGTGGGAACCCGAGGATACAATGAGACAAAGAATACCGCAACTCTTGACCGAGGTAATTTCGAGGTCGAAATTATTTTAAGGGGGTAGAACTGTAATATCCCGGGTTAAGGGCTATTTTGTTTTGGCATTGTTTACATGTTAATGGCTTGTTATGTTGTGGTTTGTGTAGTTTCGGGGCTTAGTTGTAGGCTAGGAGTGAGCCTGAGTAGGTGGAAAAAATTTTAGTTTTGGGCTTTATGTGATAGGAGCTGGAAGAGCTGAGTCTTTTATATTTTTATTTGTGTTTTTGAGCACAAGAAAGGAGTGGTGGAGTGGCAAGGCTGCGCCACATGGAGCTTGTGTTTGGCGTCAATTGCAAGGGGTGAGGTCATGAGTTCAAGTCAAAAAATCCCACACTTTGCATCCATTTTGACGGCATGAAGGGAAGAGTTGTAGGAAGTTTGAACTCTATCATGGACCTTGTCAACTCTTTCAAACGGTGGGTGGAGAGTGAAAATAGGAGGAAGACTTGGTCATAGTTATTTGAATTGTTTGGTTTGGGAGTGAATGGGGAGGTTGGCGGTTTTGAGGAGTGTTTGGGGAGTTTGGCGGTTGGTAGGTGTTGTGAGGGAGTGGGAAGTCCGAAATCCACTTGTGTTCTTTGGTGTGCATTTTCATCACCAAGTTCTTTTGGTAAGCTAATTTTTTCTTGTTTAGTCAAAAGCTAGTAAAGATTTCTTCATTTGCAAATAGCCTAAGCCAAAAAGAACCTTCCATTTTTGCTCCTTGAAACCAAACACAAAGCAACTTTATTTGCCAACGTTGCACTCTTTCTACATCTTGGTGAAGCCGAGTGTTCTTTTGCATTTTCTTCTTTGTCATTTGTGTAAACCAAAACCTCAAAGCACCTACACTTGCCAAATCACAACACTCTCTTCTTCACTTTTGCTTTCATCTTTTTCTCTTTGAAAAGCATTGGTAAGTCAATTTCATCCATTCTCACTTTTGCATTCTTGAAACCGAAACCCCAAGTGTGTTTCCATTTTTTTCACTTGCATCTTGTGCAAAGTCAACCTAGCATCCCTTTTCAACTCTTTTCTCTTTGAAACTTTGTTAGCCAAAGTCTCCCCAAAACTTTCTTCCCATTTCCTATTCTTTTCCAAGAAAGAACCAAGGTGTTTCTCTACTATTTTTCTTTCCATTCCGATTCATTGGCGAATATCCACCCTTTCCTCTCATTTACTCTCTTTTCTTTCACACAAAACCAAAGTAACCCCCTCCACTCATCTTTCTTTATTTTCTTTCTTTTCCAAAACACATTAGCAGAATCTTTCTTCTCTCCTAGTGGTGTTTGGGGGAATATTGGGTGTTGTTAGGTCTTTGGTTTCAATCGGTTGGTAGTGGGTAAGAGCTTGGCGAATGGCCATTTTTCCTTTTTCGTTCTTATATTTTGTGGTTTAAATGAAGGCTGGTTTGTTATTGGTTGAAGGATATTGATCTAATGTGTAGACCAATCTCTTTATAGGACATTCGGATTTTGGGAACAAGTGGGAGGAGCCTTGTTATCTGATAAGCAAACGGTAAGTGGTGGTAAGAGTAGTTTTCTTTTAGATTATTCATTTAGTCTTTGTTATGTAAGGTCATTAAGAGATTAACCATTTTTCTTTAGGGTGTGCCGATTGTTCAAAGAAGAACCATTGTCGATTCGGGTTTGGTAGGAAACCGAATCGAGTTAAGGTAAGGGTTAATCGATATACCCTTCGGTTTAATTGGTTATAGCCAATGGTTTAGGTATTAATCTCTTGTTGGCCGATTGTAGACTCGGGGTTGTCGAGGTGATCAAGGGACGTGACCGATTCTTAGGATTAACATCTTCGCTATTCGTGTGTAAACCAACACACTATCTTAACTAAGTAATGTGATAACTGTTTGTGTAAATGAAACAAAGTGGTTGACTATTTTGATACCCATTGAGGTATGGATACGGATTCGGGTAAGTCCGTTTCATTATGAAATATGTGATGATCTACGATATCATGATTATGGGTGTATATTCATTGAGATGCCATATTGAGCATGTGAGCATGATAGCATGATTGCGATTCGCATCTAGTATGATATGTGATTGGGTGATATGAGAGGAGGGGAGTATGATATCCGTGTCTTTGGGACACTGTGTCTTTGGGACACGGAGGTTTGGCACCTCCGTGGTTTGGTACCACAATGATATTTTGTGACTTTGGGTCACCGGGTTTGGCACCTCGGCGTCTCGTCCCAAAGGCTTAGTACCACGGTGGGTTGACCCTACGCTTGATTATACTGAGATTGACGCCATGATTTGGTATCACACGATGGGTTGGCCCCATCATCGGATTTGTATCTGCGGTCACGGTGATTTGGTATCACATTGTGTCTTTGGGACACCGGAGGTTTGGCACCTCATTGCGACTCGTCCACGTGGTTTGGCACCACCGTGGGTTGGCCCCACTTATGAGATATGGGATCGCCGCTAGTGATTTGGTATCACACGATGGGTTGGCCCATCATTGGTTTATTTGTGACTTGGTCACCAAAGTGGTTTGGTACCACAAGATGGATATCGTGACTTTGGGTCACCGGTGGTTTGGCACCACCGGTGGTTTGGTACCACACGGGTAGAAAAGGTGATATGGTTGGCTAGGATCGGGTGCATCACTTGCATTATTTTGTTATGATGTGTGTTGGCATGTTATCTGGGAGAGGATTTATGCATCGAGTCTTGTGACTCACTCTCTCCTTTGACATTTCAGTGACACATAGACGCGGACATGGAGCCGGATGGACTCGAGGTGCTCATGCCATGCTAATAAAGGATTTTTGAGACTTTATAAAATTTGGTACATTAGTTATTTATTTCTATGTGGTTTTATTTTGGGTTGTAAAAGGCCTTTTAAAAATTATGGTTTGCTTGTTTATGCTTAAAGTAATTGTTTAATATGCCTTAACAAATTAATTAGGTTAAAATGTGCTAAAACTTGGAAAGACAACGATTTCAAAATACAAAAGCGATATTTTAAACTATACCATCTGTATCACACTAAGATTTGGAATAAAGAAGAACTCAAATGTTTTCTAACTTAAACACGATTTTCTACTAAGACAAAATGTTTTGTAACAATGATAAACAACTCAAACTTCTTAACGAGTTAAACCTGTTTTGTCTACCCATCGGAGTAAGTGTTTCGGGTTTTCAAATACATCATCGATTTCAATCTAACCTACTCAAGTTTTTTTCAAATACACAATTTAGCGAAGTGTTTTCCTCAAACTTTTAAACTTAAACCTAAAACTCTCAAAACCCTTTTTCCCTGCAACATACCAGATTCGGTCGTGGTGTATAGACCGGGTTTGGGGTGTTACATCTGCCTTGGGTTGATTAATTAAAATCTCTTTTTAATTAAAACCCCTAGTGTTGCATTAACTCGATCTATGGAGTCCCATATTAGGTTTGACCCTAATCCGATAGATTTTCGTCGTCTTATCTCTATGAGTGTGATCAACTCCGCTTAAATATGCTAGATCTACTCTTAGACAGGTATTTTCGCTCCTCTGAATAAGCACATCAATACTTGAATCAATATCCTGAAATATTAAAACAAGAATTAAGAACATATAATTAAGAACAAATCAAGTATTTATCATACAGTTCAGAAAACAATAACAAGATCATTTTAGGTTTCATCCCCCTCAGGTATTTGAGGGGTTTAGTTCATGTTCATAAAAGAATATATCTCAGAAGAAAGTAAATAACAAAACATAAAAAAAACCTTAAAACCATTGACGGAATTAAAGGGAAGATCCTCAATCTTGAGCATGATTCTGGCTTCTTGAGATGGATCAACTAGTTTTTTTTTGAGTAATTCCCTGTATTCAGCCCTCCCTAGCTTTGCCTCCTTTGGCTCTCCCTTTTAGGTCACACTTAGGTGTTTATATAGGCTTCAAATGTCTTTCTTTGCCTCTAAGTAACCTTTTCTACATAGAATTAAAATGGGTCACGGTAGGGACATGCCCGTGTGAATCGAGCCCAGGCCGTGTTTGAGTCTACTAAAGTGGTACAACCGTGTGGTGAACTCCAGGCCGTGTTGATTTCTCACTTTGGCCCAATTTCTCTATTTTTGGCCCGTTTTCTATTTCTTTTCATCCTCCTACGCTTACCTAAGTATAAAACATGAAATTACAGGATTAAGAGCATTGAATTCCACAATTCAAGGGATAAGTCATCCAAAAGTATGCCAAATGTGGGATTAAAATATGTATATATTACAGTTTATCAATTAACCTTCACAAAAACATTCTAAAATAAACTAAATGTAACAGCCCGACTTAGGGCCTAGACAGAATAGTGGTGCGAGACCACAAATCCGAAGTAGAAAATATGAGTTTTATGATCCCCGTGAGGCTTATGAGGTATTTGCATGATTGTGTGAAAATTTCATGAAGGAATTTTATTGATTTGTGATTAAATTGTCCACTAGGACTAAATTGCAAAGAATAGAAAATACGAGATTCTAGAAGATTTAAGTATGAAATAGAATTATGAAAATTTCTAGAATTTCTTATTTAACAAAAATGGACAAGGGAATGAAAAATCTTAAGAAAGGACCATTAAAGACATTTTGGTCATTTGGTTAATAAAAGAATTAAAAAGGGAAAAAGAAGCAAAACCCATGTCCATCTTCTTTCTTCTTGGCCAAAAATCACAAGGAGCCATAGCTAGGGTTTTGTTCAACTTCCAAGCTTGATAGTAAGTGTATTCTAGCCCTGTTTTTAATATTTTTCGTATTTTTGAGACCATCGTAACTTGGTTTAGCTATTTTTAGCTATATTTTGAGCTAAGGTTCATATTAAAAAATTTACCTATGTGTGACATGCATGTATTTTGATGTTTTATGGAGGAATATGAAAGATTGGTGTATGATAAACATCTTTTTCTAAGTGATTTTCATGAAAAATGCATAAATGGACTAAAATGTAAAGGTTATAAAAATGGTCATACATGAGTGAAATAGTGGAAATTTAAGGTTTCTATAGTTGAGAATATGATTCGGCTAGGTTTGAAAAACAAGAAAGTTGAATGAAAATTATTTTGCGAACCTAGGGGCAAAAGTGTAATTATGTAAAGTTTGGGGGCAAAAATCATAATTTTTGCCAAAATATGAATTATGAGTCGATTTAGTCAATATGTATATTTAACAAGTGAAATTGTTATTATAGATAAAGAAACGCGAAGCCCAGATCGAAACCGAGGCAAGAA
The DNA here is from genome assembly GCA_025506655.1 of Gossypium rotundifolium. Taxonomy (NCBI): domain Eukaryota; kingdom Viridiplantae; phylum Streptophyta; class Magnoliopsida; order Malvales; family Malvaceae; genus Gossypium; species Gossypium rotundifolium. The sequence continues at coordinate 151,557,088 of CP106724.1, forward strand.
CAAAATCGAGGATTAAATCGAGTATTGATACATATTTTGAGATTCAAGGTAAGTTTGTATGAAGCTAAAGTTTCATGATGATTCGATGTTTACAAATACTTAATATAATGATAAAGTATGTTATTTCTATGAATAATAGAGTGGTGAAGTCTCGATGAGGAAATAGTGAAAATATGTTGTGTGAATCCCGAATAAAGATTCGGAGAAATGAGGGTAATCATGTATTAACATTGAATAAAGAAGGTTCCATGTAAGACCATGTCAGGATATGGACTCAGTACCAAAGAAAGATCTCGTATAAGACCATGTCTGGGACATGGCAACGACATTCATGTACGATCTCGTATAAGACCATATCTGGGATATGGTATCGACATCGAGCTTTAAAATCTCGTGTAAGATCATATTTGGGATATGGCATCGGTATCCAGAAGTGATCCCGTGTAAGACCATATTTGGGATATGGCATCGGTATCTAGAAGTGATCCCGTGTAAGATCATATCTAAGATATGGCATCAGCATCCAACGGTGATCCCATATAAGACCATATTTGGGATATGGCATTGGTAACCAGATTTAAGCTAAATGAGTTTGAATATCCAACGATAATTTGTTTGGTTCATGGGCAAAAGATGCTAAGTATGTAAAATGGTATAGAGCTAAATTTTGTTTATGAATGGCTTGAGATTCCTTCATGATAAGAATGATAGAGAATGGAGTTTATGTTCATGTTAGCATATGTGCTAAGTTATGTGATTGAGTGATACAGGTACCATGAATAAGTACAAGTTAAGAAATCATAAGATAACATGAGATGGGTAAGAAAAAGAGTGAGTAAGTACGAATAAGTATGCCCAAGTAATTGACACGTATGTTTCCATTGTTTCATGAAATGAATGAATATAGTTTGAGCATTTATGTAGCTTTAGAATTTCGTGCAAACTTACTGCGCTTTATATGCTTACCCCTCTCTTTTCCTTTTTCCTTGTAGTTTCACCAAGTTAGCTCAGGAATCATTGAACGTCGGAGCTCGGAATCACACTATTAATCATTTTTTTGGTATAGCAAAGTTATTTTATTTTGAGTATGGCATGTATAGGAACTTGATCATTTTGAGTTATGTTATATTGAGAGAAAATGGTTAGTTATCAAGATTATGCATTCTTTTGTATATGGCCACTTAGAAAATTGGTCAATATCTATTAAGTTATAAACACTTCATAATGACAAGTTTATGCATTCGATCCTTTGTATGGATGGAATAATTGAGTTACTTGAGATAATATAAGTGTGTTTATGTTTTAGGGTGGCAATTGTCTTGGGAAATAGCCATATAATTGTCCACACGGGTAGACACACGGGCGTGTGTCTAGGCCGTATGTGACACACGGCCCACCCCATGGGTGTGTTAGTAGGCCGTGTGTCCCTTACACTAATTTATGAGAATACAATTTGTCACACGGGCCAGCACACGGGCGTGTACCTTGGACGTGTGCTATTATGAGTATGATGACATCATAAACAAAGAGCTCCACGGGTAGGAGACACGGGCATGTCTAGGCTGTGTGAAGGACACTGGTTATAGACACGGGCATGTGCTCAGCCGTGTGAGATAAGTCAATGTCGACCACGGGTGATGAACACGGGCATGTCTTAGGGGCACACGGGCGTGTCTCGTGGACAACACAGGCATGTGGGCCCTGTCTAGGCAAAAAATTTCTAGGAGCGTTAAAGTTCCCGGTTGATCTCCGAAACCCTCTGGATGTTAGTTTAAGGCCTCATAGGCCTATAATATGTGCGTTTTGATTAAGAAGGTTAAAGTTTTAAGTTGGAACGAAATTTTATAGCCCAAGAATGCATGCTCAAGTAAGGTTAAGCACGGTAATGCCTCGTATCATGTCTCGGTATCAGACATGGATAAGGAGTGTTACATTTAGTGGTATCAGAGCTACGTTTTAGTCGATTCTAGGACTAACGTAGCATTAGCATGAGTTTAGCCATACATGCCATACCTAAGAGTATTTATGTAATGATAGTGTGATGACTCCTGATGATTTGAATTATGTTTTTATATAGTTAATGGATCCCGATCGTGACCAAACTGCAGCCAATTATGCTACTAGTAATGCACGGCTCCCGCGCAAGGGACCGTGCCTGTAGAGAGTAGACCCGAGACTTTGGGTCAGGGAGAAGAGGCCTAGAAGCCTTTCTCCGAATGACGAGTAATTGGTACACAGAGTACATTCGAGCAATTCCAAATGTTTCACCTCCTCCACCCCCGCCTATTCCTCAGCCTACCCATGTAGTGCCCCAAGTGGTAGAAGTTGTAAGAAGAGAAAAGCCTCCGATTGATATAATTCGGAAACAAAGAGCCGAAGAATTCAAGGCTAGTAAATATGATTATCTAGAAAGAGCCAAATTTTGGCTTGAAAATGCCATCAAAGTATTTGATAAACTATCTTGTACACCCGAAGAGTGCATGAAGTGTGTGCTTTCTCTTTTGAAAGATTCACCAAGGGAAAGGATCACATGGGAGTTCTTTCAAGAAGAGTTTCAAAAGAAGTATATCAGTCAGAGGTTTATTGACTAGAAGAGAAAGGAGTTTCTTAAACTGAAACAAGAAAATATGACAGTAACTGAGTACGAGCACAAATTTGTGCGGCTCAGCAAGTATGCTCGAGAATGTGTTTCCTCTGAAGCCATCATGTGTAAGAGGTTTGAGGACGGGCTAAATGAGGATATCAAATTGTTTGTTTGTGTCCTCAAGATAAAGGAATTTGTTGTGCTAGTGGACCGGGCTTGTAAAGCAGAGGAATTAGTTAAAGAGAAAAGAAAAGCTGAGATGGAGTCTCATGATTCAAGAAAGAGATAGTGGAGTAAGTCATTTTAGCTCTCGTCTAAGAAGTCATGGGGTTTTTCTACTCGATCGACAACTTCAGTCGAGTTTTCAAGTAAAAGTAAGAGCAAACAGTACTTAGGATCTAAAACTCAGACTACATCAGTTGCTAGTGTTGGCAATGCCCGACTGAATAGACCGGAGTGCCCATAGTGTGGCAGATGTCATTCCGGCGAGTGTCGAGCAAATGAGAAGGCTTGTTTCAGGTGTGGATCTTTAGACCATTTTATTAGAAATTTCCCAGAGGAGGATGAGAAAGAGAAGCCTCAGGATGTAAGACTAGGAGGCATTACCAGAGGAAAACCATTGAGAAACCCGTGAAGTGGGGCAAGTAGTAAGAATACACACAAAGACTAGGCTGTGAGATCTGAGAGTAGAGCGCCCACGAGAACCTATGCCATTCGCGCTCGCGAAGAGGCATCATGTCCTAATGTGATTACGGGTACATTTTCTCTCCACGATACTAAAGTTATTGCTTTAATGGATCTCGGATCTACCTATTCATACATTTGCATGAAATTAGTATCTAGAATGAGTATGCCTGTAGAATCCACAGAATTTGTGATAAAAGTGTCTAATCCTTTAGGCAAAAGTGTACTAGTTGATAAGGTATGTAAAGATTCCTCGTTGATGATTAGAGGTCATTGTTTTAAGGCGAATCTCATGTTATTGCCATTTGATGAATTTGATATAATTCTTGGTATGGATTGGTTAACCACTCATGATGTGACAGTAAATTGTGGAAAGAAAAATATTAAGTTTAGATGCGAAAATGGGAACACTCTCTATGTTGAATCAGATGAACAAGACAGATCACTGGTTGTGATCTCTCATATGTCTGCTCAGAGGTATATAAGGAAAGGGCATGAGGCATATCTTGCTTTTGTGATGAATTCCAAAGAAACTGAGTTAAAGATTGAATCAGTACCGATAGTATGTGAGTACCAGATTTTTTTCAGAGGAATTACCAGGACTACCTCTGGTTAGAGAGGTTGAATTTGGTATCGAGTTAGCTCTCGGTACAGTACCGATATTGATTGCTCCATACAGAATGGATCCAACAGAGTTGAAAGAATTGAGGCACAGTTGCAAGAGTTGACGAACAAAGTTTTTCTAGACCAAGTTGTTCTCCATGGGGTGCTCCAGTATTATTTGTGAAAAAGAAAGATGGCTCCATGAGATTGTGTATAGATTACCGATAACTTAATAAGGTAATCGTGAAGAACAAGTATCCATTACCAAGGATTGACGATTTTTTTGACCAATTGAAAGGAGCCACTGTGTTTTTCAAGATAGACTTGAGGTCGGGATACTACCAATTGAGAGTAAAAGACTCAGATGTGCCTAAGACGACTTTTCGAACGAGATATGGGTACTATGAATTTTTAGTCATGTCTTTTGGTTTGACGAATGCCCCTGTAGTGTTTATGGATTTAATGAATCGCATCTTTCAGCCGTTTTTGGACAAGTTTGTTGTTGTTTTTATTGATGACATACAGGTATATTCTCGGGATGAGCATGAGCATGCTGAGCACTTGAGGATCATTTCACAGATTCTACAAGATAATCAGTTGTATGCCAAGTTCAACAAGAGTGAGTTTTGGCTTAAGGAAGTCGGATTCTTGGGGCATATTGTCTCGGGAGAGGGAGTCCGAGTAGACCCAAGTAAAATTTCAACTATTGTTGATTGGAAATTGCCAAAAAATATATCTGAAGTTAGGAGTTTTCTGGGCCTAGCTGGCTATTACAGACGGTTCATCAAGGGGTTTTCCATGATAGTGACTCTAATGACAAAACTGCTATAGAAAAATGTAAAGTTTGAGTGGACGGAAAAGTGCCAACAGAGTTTTAAGAGATTAAAGTCAATGTTGACTGAGGCTCCAGTTCTAGTACAACCCAAACCGGGAAAGAATTTGTAATTTACAGTGATGCATCCTTAAAAGGATTGGGCTGTGCACTTATGCAAGAAGGCAAAGTGGTAGCGTATGCCTTCAGACAACTAAAGCTACATGAGAAGAACTACCTGACACATGATTTAGAGTTGGCTGCCATATTTTTTGCATTGAAGATTTGGAGACACCATTTATATGGTGAAAGATGTCGGATATTTACTGATCACAAAAGTTTAAAGTATTTGATGACTCAGAAGGAATTGAACTTGAGGCAACGAAGATGGTTGGAGCTAATAAAAGATTATGAGCTAATTATTGATTATCATCCGAGAAATGCGAATGTAGCCGCCGATGCTTTAAGTAGAAAATCCCTATTTACTTTGAGGGCTATGAATACACAGATGACTTTGATAGACGATGGTTCTATTCTAGCTGAGTTGAGGGCTAGATTGATGTTTTTCAAGAAATTCATGAGGCTTAGAAAGATTATAGTGATTTACAAACCAGTATAGCTCAATGCGAGTCAGTTATTGAGTCCAATTTTAAGATCAATTTAGATGGATGTTTAATGTTTAGGAACCGAGTATGTGTACCGACGAATGATGAGCTCATTCATAAAGTTCTGCATGAGGCACATAGTGGATGCCTATCTGTGCATCTGGGTAGTACCAAAATGTATAATGATTTGAAGAAATGGTATTGGTGGCCAAGTATGAAGAAAGATATTTCTGAGTTTGTTTCAAGATGCTTAATTTGTCAACAAGTAAAAGCTGAACATCAAGTACCCTCAGGTTTGCTTCAACCTATAATGGTACCCGAGTGGAAATAGGACCAAGTTACCTTGGATTTTGTAATAGGTTTGCCGTTGACACTGAGTAAGAAAGATGATGTATGGGTTGTAATTGATAGACTTACGAAGTCAACCCATTTTATATGTATTCGAGTTCACTACTCACTTGACAAGTTGGCAAACTTGTATATTTTTGAGATTGTGAGGCTACACGGAGTGCCTTTATCGATTATATTGAATAGAGATCCAAGATTCACATCTAGAGTTTGGAAAAAGTTGCAAGAGGCCTTGGGCACAAAGTTGAATTTTAGTATGGCCTTTCACCCTCAAACCGACGGTCAGTCGGAGAGATTGATACAAGTACTTGAAGTTATGCTCCGATGTTGTGTCCTTGAGTTCCAAGGCAGTTGGGAAAAATACCTATCATTGGTGGAATTTTCTTATAATAACAGTTATCAGGCAAGCTTGAAAATGGTGCAATATGAGGCTTTGTATGGGCGTAAGTTTCAAATGCCTTTATATTGGACTGAACTTAAGGAAAACTAGATTACAGAGTTGACTTGGTTAGAGAAACCGAAGAAAAAGTAAAGGTGATTCGAAATTGCTTAAAAGTTGCTTCTGATCGACAAAAATCCTATTCAGATTTAAAAAGAAAAGAGATTGAGTATCAAGTCAGTGATAGAGTATTCCTGAAAGTGTTGCCATGGAGAAAAGTTCTTAGATTTGGCCGGAAAGGCAAATTGAGTCCTCATTTTATCGGACTTATAAGATCAATGAGAGGATAGGGCCGGTAGCCTATCGATTGGCTTTGCCATCTGAATTAGAGAAGATTCATGATGTGTTTCATGTATCTATGTTGTAGCGCTACCGATCAGACTCTTCGCATGTGATCACACCGATAGAGGTTGAGATTCAACCCGACATGACATATGGTGAAGAACCAGTCAAGATCCCAGCACGGGAAGTCAAACAGTTGAGAAATAAGAGTATAGCCCTTGTGAAAGTATTATGGCAAAGACATGGGGTAGAAGAGGCTACATGGGAGCCCAAGTAGGCTATGATGAACCAGTACCCAAACCTTTTCACAAGTAAGATTTTCGGGGACGAAAATCCCTAAGGGGGAGAATTGAAACAGCCCGACTTAGGGCCTAGATGGAATAGTGGTGCAAGACCACAAATTCAAAGTAGCAAATATGAGTTTTATGATTCCCATGAGGCTTATGAGGTATTTGCATGATTGTGTGAAAAATTCATGAAGGAATTTTATTAATTTGTGACTAAATTGTCCACTAGGACAAAATTGCAAAGAATGGAAAATATGAGATTCTAGAATATTTAAGCTTGAAATAGAATTATGAAAATTTCTAGAATCCCTTATTTAGCAATTAGACCTTTATATTTGATGATGGAAAAAAATGGACAAGGGAAGGAAAAATCTTAAGAAAGGACCATTAAGGGCATTTTAGTCATTTGGTTAATAAAAGAATTTAAAAGGGAAAAAGAAGCAAAAACTAAGTCCATCTTCTTTCTTCTTGGCCGAAAATCACAAGGAGCCATAGCTAGGGTTTTGTTCAACTTCCAAGCTTGATAGTAAGTGCATTCTAGCCCTGTTTTTAATATTTTTCGTATTTTTGAGACCCTTGTAGCTTGGTTTAGCTATTTATAGCTATATTTTGAGCTAGTGTTCATATTCAAAAATCTACCCATGTGTGACATGCATGTATTTTGATGTTTTATGGAGTAATATGAAAGATTGGTGTATGATAAACATCTTTTTCTAAGTGATTTTCATAAAAATTACATAAAAGGACTAAAATGTAAAGGTTATAAAAATGGTCATACATGAGTGAAATAGTGGTTATTTAAGGTTGCTATAGTTGAGAATATGATTCAGCTAGGTTTGAACTACAAGAAAGTTGAATGAAAATTGTTTTACGAATCTAGAGGCAAAAGTGTAATTATATAAAAGTTTGGGGCAAAAATCATAATTTTTTCCAAAATATGAATTATGAGTCGATTTAGTCAATGTGTATATTTAACAAGTGAAATTGTTATTATAGATTAAGAAATGCGAAGCCCGGATCGAAACCGAGGCAAGAACAAAATCGAGGACTAAATCGAGCATTGATACATATTTTGAGATTCGAGGTAAGTTTGTATGAAGCTAAAGTTTCATGATGATTCAATGTTTACAAATACTTAATATTGTGATAAAGTATGTTATTTCTATGAATAATTGAGTGGTGAAGTCTCGATGAGGAAATAGTGAAAATATGTTGTGTGAATCTTGAATAAAGATTCGGATAAATGAGGGTAATCATGTATTAACATTGAATAAAGAAGGTTCTGTGTAAGACCATGTCTGGATATGGCCTCAGCACCAAAGAAAGATCTCGTATAAGGCCATGTCTGGGACATGGCATCGACATTCATGTACGATCTCGTATAAGACCATATCTGGGATATGGCATTGACATCGAGCTTTAAAATCTCGTGTAAGACCATATCTGGGTTATGGCATCGGTATCCAGAAGTGATCCCGTGTAAGACCATATCTAGGATATGGCATCGGCATCCAGCGATGATCCCATATAAGACTATATCTGGGATATGGCATTGGTAACCAGATTTAAGCTCAATGAGTTCGAATATCCTATGATAATTTGTTTTGTTCATTGGCAAAAGATGCTAAGTATGTAAAATGGTATAGAGCTAAATTTTGTTTATGAATGACTTGAAATTCCTTCATGATAAGAATGATGGAGAATTGAGTTTACGTTCATGTTAGCATATGTGCTAAGTTATGTGATTGAGTGATACAGGTACCATGAATAAGTACAAGTTTAGAAATCATAAGATAACATGAGATGGGTAAGAAAAAGAGTGAGTAAGTATGAATAAGTATGCCCAAGTAATTGAGACGTATGTTGCCATTGTTTCATGAGATGAATGAATATAGTTTGAGCATTTATGTAGCTTTAGAATTTCATGCAAACATACTAAGCTATATGTTTACCCCTCTCTTTTCCTTTTTCCTTGTAGTTTCACCAAGTTAGCTTGGGGATCATTGAACGTCGGAGCTCGGAATCACACTATCAATCATTTTTTTGGTATAGCAAAGTTAATTTATTTTGAGTATGGCATGTATAGGAACTTGATAATTTTGAGTTATGTCATATTGATAGAAAATGGTTAGTTGTCAAGATTATGCATTCTTTTGTATATGGCCACTTAGAAAATTGATCAATATCTGTTAAGTTATAAACACTTCATGATGACAAGTTTATGCATTTGATCCTTTGTAAGGATAGAATAATTGAGTTGCTTGAGATGATATAAGTGTGTTTAGGTTTCATGGTGGCAATTGGCTTGGGAAATAGCCATATAATTGCCCACACGGGTAGACACACGGACATGTGTCTAGGCTGTGTGTGACACACGGCCTGCCCCATGGGTGTGTTAGTAGGTCGTGTGTCCCCTGCACTAATTTACGAGAATACAATTCATCACACGGGCTAGCACACGGGCGTGTGCCTTGGCCGTGTGATATTATGAGTATGATGACATTATAAATAGAGAGCTCCACAGGTAGAAGACACGGGCGTGTCTAGGCCGTGTGAAGGACACGGGTTATAGACATGGGCGCTCAGTCGTGTGAGATAAGTCAGCGTCGACCAAGGGTGACGAATACAGGCATGTCTTAGGGGCACACGAGAGTGTCCCATGGACAACACGGGCATGTGGCCCTGTCTAGGCAAAAAATTTCTAAGAGCGTTAAAGTTCCCGGTTGATTTCTAGAACCCTCCGGATGTCAGTTTAAGGCCTCATAGGCCTATAATATGTGCGTTATGATTAAGAAGATAAAAGTTTTAAGTTGGAACGAAATTTATAGCCCAAGAATGCATGTTCAAGTAAGGTTAAGCACGGTAATGCCTCGTATCCTGTCTCGGCGTCGGACACGTGTAAGGGGTGTTACACTAAAATAATCTATTTAACAATTCCAATTCAACCAATTCAATATAACATCAATTTGATAACAAATCATATCAATTCAACTTATTAAATCACAAATCAATCAAACATGCATTTAGCCATTCAATACCTTCATTTTAACCATGTAAATTCATACTCAACTATGTCATTTAAAGTGCCACATATATAATTCAAAATGTTACCAAACATTTATGTACAATAGGCATTAACTTTATCAAATATCAAACTTCATAAAGGATTCAAACTAAAATTATCATTTTAAGTTAACATATCAAATACCTATGTACATGCCACATAACTAGACTTTAAAACATTTGAAAGACTACTGAAACAATAACGGAATAGTGTGAGCTTCTTGACGGCCCTCTTAACACGTTCCGCAAGTTGTTTATCTACAGGGAAAGGGAAAACAACAAGGTAAGCATATCAAATGCTTAGCAAGTTCATAGGCATTAAACAATTTACCTCAATTTACAATTTAATAAGATAAACTGCTAGCTTGACAAGTTTGCTGAATCATGACAACCACTTATCAACAAAGAGAGTTCAACATATAACTCATATAGTAATTCAAGTATATAACATTCCAATCCACTTATAATCAACATTTAATGTCATTCACATAATCAATCAACATTAAATCATTTCATATCATTTTTCGAATCAAATCGATTGATTCGTCACATTCTCATATCAGTCCTCTGGACTTATATATTCAGTTTGCATAATCTTTCATATACTATCGAAATTCATATATTACAACTTTTCTTTTAAGCATTATTTCACAATATCAATTCAATTGATATATCATTATCAACATTACATTTTATATCCCTATTAACCTGACTCAGACTCAAACTCAAACGGATACACAGATCCAACCAACACACAAATTTGACATCCAGTGCCTCATTGGAAGAAATTTGAAATAAATAGATTGTGCCTAATGCTCATCAGTTTAACCTAAATAAAAGTTGTGCCCTGCACTCATCGACATATAGCCGAAACAACCTGTACTCAAACTATCCTATGACATTCCAACTATATCCGACTTTGCCCAAACAGTTAATAGGGTAATCAACTATCAAATCATTGAATATTTCAAATTGAAATTCACCATGTTCAATTTATCATTTCTTTATGATTTAGTCCATATATAAACTTTTGTACCAAATTGCAAACAATTCAAATTACTATCAAACATACACACCTTCATAAGTTAAAATATATAACAATTTACATACAATCATACAAAATAAACTTACGGTAAAAAAAAAAAAAACCAAATCTTCAAGGATTAATAAATTTTTTTTTGCCTTTTCCTCAATTATCCTCGGTTTGGTTCAAATCTGATCTAAATAATAATTCAACTCAATTTATCAATTCCAAGTAGTTTAGAATATTCTATTTTAAGCATGGATCAATTAAATTTTTTAAATGCTCCTAAAATTTTGTACTTTATTCAATTTAGTCCTTAAAATCAAAATTGCAATATCTTTCAAATTTGAGTATCGATCTTGAAACTAATCTCAATTACATTCTTGTAGAACTCTCTACTATCAATAATTATAAAATTTTATATCAATTTCAAAATTTATACACTTTAGTCCCTAGTTCAAAAACTAGCAAATAAACTTTACAAACTAATCAATTTTCACTTCTAAGCTTAAAATCTAACAATTTAATACCGATTTCTTCAAGCATTCATCAATGACAACTTTTAGAAACTTTAACAGTTTTATAAGTTGATATAAACTATCTAAATCAAGTTCCCACAACATCAAAAATATAAAAATTACTAGAAAAGGACGAAATTAGACATATCAAATTGAAGCCGAAAGTTTGAAGCTCTCAAACCCTAACATTTCTTTTTTACTTCGTGAATGAGAAGAAATGATCACAAAATGCTTCATTTTTCTTTTAATTTTTGTTTTATATACTTTATTTAACCTTTAATTAAACATAATTAATTAATCAAATCTTAATTAAGTTAAAGTTATGTATAATTAACAATTTTGGTGGATTCAACTAACATCCTCCACCGATTCGCAATATATTTATCGTCGAATTGCTTAGTTGGTTCTTTTGTTAATTAAAATTCATAGTAATTAATTTTTATAATTTTTACAATTTATTCATTATACTTTAATTAATTATTAATTTGAAAAATTAAGGACCAAACTTTAATAGTCTGAATACTAACCTAATATTTATTAATTCGATCATTAAAATTGAAGTTTTGAAACTACTATTTCCGACACCACTAAAAATTAAGCTGTTACACGTATGCACGTAGAAACCACAAATTTAAAACATAGATATGTTTATAAAATAACATAAACAAACAATAGAACTATGATTTGCATCTAATTAATCATAATAACACCTAAAATTAAAAAATACATTAGATTAACAATACTAAATGGACTACAATTATTTATTATGATGTTGTTATCAATTGTGAGTTAGTGTTGAGTTGACTTGTAACAACATTATTAATATATACAACTAATGAAGATAATAAATTGTACATATTAAAATAAACATGTATGAAATATATCAAAATGAAGCTTTACTTGAGTGGTAAATTTAAGGATTTATTAATCTAATTAGCATGAATTTAAATTCCATCATATGTAATTTTTTTTTGATTTTATTAAAATAAAAGATTAAAATTCTCTCGAATAATATAATTTATTTAACTATAAAATAACATTTCTATTATTTTCTAATTGAGTTAATGGCCCAGTTGAAAGTAGCATTAACTTAATAAAACAGTTAATAAATAGTATAAATATATATTAGATTAGATTTGTTGTGGAGATGTAACAAAATAATATTCATATAAAATAAGATGATTGAAACTAGATTCAGCTAGGCGATTAAACTGAATAAATTTAGAATCGACTAATACAATAATTCAGAGCGAGAAAAGAATTAGTTAACCAATTAATTGATGGAACTAAGTTAAAAGATCAGTTAAATTATTGAAGCAAATTTTTAATTTTAATAACTTTTTGCTTATATAATTTTATAAAATTTTAAGAATTTATTTATTTGAAATCGGAATGGTGTTATTTAACTGAAAACCAAATGCATGATTTCCCTCCACTCCTTTCCTCTCCTCTCTGAGTATCTTCAAATTTTATCATGCAAGCTTGAATTCAAGTCCAAGCATTATAGAGTTTGACCAATATGCAGTGTTACTACCGGAGAAATGTACCTGAAAAATCTCTCTTTAGTCTGTAAACTGTATCGACTCATTATTACACCTCTCAAATGTTTTCATACCAACTCCCATCACATTCCAGCATTCCAACTTCCCCCATTCTTGCAATCTTCTTCTATTGCTTTAAATCTTCATCAAGGCAAACAGGTTCACGCCCAGCTCATCCTCAATGGAATTACTACTGCCAATCCTCTCCTTTTGGCTATGTATCTTCGTGTTGGTAGCTTTACTGATGCCAAGAACCTATTTTATCGGATGGATTTAGGGTGTATAAAGCGTTGGAATTTGATGATTAGAGGATTAGTTAAAAAGGGTAGCTTTCATTTTGCCTTGATGTTTTATTTTAAGTTGCTGGGTTGTGGGGTTTCTCCTGATAATTTTACTTTCCCTTCTGTAGTGAAGGCTTGTAGTGCTTTAAATAATGTAAGATGTGGTACCTTGATTCACGAGTTAATTATGTTAATGGGTTTTGAAGTTAATGTTTTTGTCGGCAGTTCTTTGATCAACTTGTATGTAGAGAACGGGTATACTAGTCTCGCTCGTAATTTGTTTGATAAATTGCCAGTGAGGGATTGTGTTTTGTGGAATGTGATGCTTAATGGGTATGTTAAATTGGCGGAATTAGATAAAGCTATAGAGATTTTTGGGGAAATGAGGAAAGGCGACACAAAGCCAAACGAGGTAACATTTGCTGCTATTTTGTCTGTTTGTGGTTCGGATGGAATGGTGAATTTTGGTACTCAGCTTCATGGCCTCGTTGTTAGCTGTGGCTTGGACTCGAATTCCGTGGTGGCAAACACGCTTCTGTCCATGTATTCAAAATGTGGTTGGTTGTCTGATGGTCGTAAATTGTTTGATATGATACCTCAGGCAGATTTAGTGTCTTGGAATGGAATGATTTCAGGCTATGTTCAAAATGGTTTTATGGAAGATGCTTTATGTTTGTTCAGTGAGATGATATCTTCTGGTGTAAAACCTGACTCAATCACCCTCTCAAGTTTTCTTCCAGCTGTTACTGGGTTGGGAAGTTTAAGAAAAGGTAGAGAAATTCATGGTTATATATTAAGGCATGGAATCCCTTTGGATGTTTTCTTAAAAAGTGCACTTGTTGATGTATACTTGAAATGTAGGGCTGTGGACATGGCACGGAACATTTATAACCAAAGCACCAAGTTTGATATTGTCATGTGCACAGCTATGATTTCAGGGTACGTGCTTAATGGGTTGAGCAATGATGCTTTAGAGATTTTCAGGTGGCTACTTAAAGAGAAAATTAGGCCGAATGCTGTAACACTGGCAAGTGTTCTACCTGCTTGTACAGATTTAGCTGCAATACTAATGGGGAAGGAATTGCATGCTAGTATCATAAAAAATGGGCTTGCTGATAGATGTCATGTGGGAAGTGCTGTCATAGACATGTATGCAAAGTGTGGAAGACTGGATCTTGCTCATCGTGTTTTCAGAAGGTTGACTGAAAGAGATTCTATTTGTTGGAACTCAATGATTACTAGCTGTTCCCAAAATGGGAAACCGGAGGAGGCCATTAATCTCTTCCGTCAGATGGGGAGGACTGGAACCAAGTATGACTGTGTGAGCATATCAGCTGCTCTTTCTGCTAGTGCCAATCTACCAGCACTGCATTTTGGGAAAGAGGTCCATGGGTTTATGATTAAAAGTTCACTCTTCTCTGATCTATTCGCTGAGAGTGCACTCATTGATATGTATGCAAAATGTGGAAACTTGGATCTTTCTCAGCATGTATTTGACATGATGGAATTGAAAAATGAAGTTTCATGGAATAGTATCATTGCCGCATATGGAAACCATGGCCACCTTAAAGATTGTCTTGCCCTGTTCGACAAAATGTTGAAGAATAAAATTCAGCCTGATCATGTTACTTTTCTAGCTATAATATCTGCTTGTGGTCATGCTGGTAAAGTTAATGATGGAGTTCATCACTTCAAGAGCATGGTTGAGGAATATGGAATCCCACCTCGGATGGAACATTATGCATGTATGGTAGATTTGCTTGGACGTGCTGGTCGCTTGGATGAGGCTTTTAAAGCAATACAGAGCATGCCATTTTCTCCGGACGCTGGTGTTTGGGGTACATTGCTTGGAGCCTGTCGAAACCAAGGAAATGTTGAGCTTGCTGAAGTGGCTTCAAGACATCTTTTTGATTTGGACCCTCAAAATTCTGGTTACTATGTACTGCTGTCGAATTTACTTGCTGATGCTGGACACTGGAGGAGTGTGCTTAAGGTGCGGAGTTTGATGAAGGAAAGAGGAGTTCAAAAAGTACCTGGGTACAGTTGGATAGAGGTCAACAACACGACCCATATGTTTGTTGCTGCAGATGGAAGTCATCCACAGTCCAAGCATATTTATTTATTGTTGAAGACTCTTCTTCTAGAGCTAAAAAGGGAAGGATATGTTCCTCAGCTTTATCTTCGAATGAACCCAAAGGAGATGGTGTCATGACTGCCACTTCCACCTTCGTGCTGACAACTTCATCACGGATAAAATTCTAGCCCGGTAACCATGGGATTCAACGGTGCATTGGGAATGTAAGGTTTTTAAGATATGCTTGCATAGCTTTGAATTTCGATTTTGAAGGACATATCTTGCCAAAATGAATGTGCGGTAATTTAAATCATCTTGGCATCAATAATTTGTACTTGGTGGGAGGACAGTATTTATAAACTAACATGTTAAGCTTGCACCAATATAATATAATATAATATAATATAATATAATATAATATAATATAATATAATATAATATAATATTTATTTAACTATTTGTGACTAGGTATGTAATAAATGTTCAAGTTGATTTGTGTTGGAGCAAATAAAATTTTATTTTATTTTTGGTAATAAGATTATGAAAATGTAATATTACTTAGCACGCTAAATAATATGTTATGTTTATTTTGATTGGTTCATTTATTTGGAATGTAAAATTTTGGTCATTAATTGTTACAAAATTTACTTTTTTTAACAAATTAATTTATTTAATATTATTTTAGTCTCAATTATCATTAAATTATAATAATTTTTTAAAACAATTTATATATCAACTTTTTTACTTGCATCATTCATATAAAATTATTAGTTGTTTTATTGTTAAATACTTACTAAAATTTACATTGCAACAAATCATATATTAATGTAATAGTAGTATGTTTATGTAACACCTTTACCTAGTCCGGCTGTTGAACCCGAGAAATAGAATGCTATAGAAAAATACAAAACATCTACATACAAATTATAGTTCAAAATTTCAATTCAATATCATTTTGCCACATATGATCAAGTATAACATGCAATACAATCAATTTTGAGTTTAAATTGAGCTTACCAAAGCTTTAAATTAACCTGATATCAATCAAGGATTAATTTGAATCAAATACAAAACGATAAGAAAATTTTGTAAATAGGGGTCACATGGCCGTGTCCCTTGACTGTGTGAAAGGCTGAGGTTATGAAAGGATGGGACACACGACTGAGTGGGTAGACCGTGTAACAGACTAACCTCATGTAGGCTGGAGTCACACGGTCGTGTGAACAAACCATGTAACTCACTGAAGCTGTGTGGGTCAAAAGTGAAATTATTCAAAAACTAACATATGGCCTACATGTATGATTTAAGGCACAATGGTACTTATCTATAACTTACACACAATTCACTATAATAACATCCAAAATACCACATTCAAAGCATACCAATATGCCTCAAATGGCACATAAACACAATCAAAATAGCATACATCATTTAATCATGTAGAACCATATTAAAATGACTCAATTACAACCCTATATAATATGTACCAAATTTTGCCAAAACAAACTAGTTAATATAAGCACAACATTCATCATTCCTTAACTACTTATTTACCACACTTACTCTATATCATACTATCAACTCACCATTCAAACATTAAAGCATAAATACCCCAAACCATTCCACTAGATAACATTGCCATCACACACATATATACACATGATTCTCAAAATGCTAACAAAATTCAAAATAGAACATTGTATAACCATATGACACTTTAGGTACATGCCATGATCAAAATAAAAAAACACCACCAACACTTGAGTCCGGGATTGCCACTTGATGCTAAAGTTGACAATAGAACAAAAAAAGAATTTAATCTGTAATAGCTCGTTTTTAGTCAAATCGAAACAGTGGTTTCAAGACCACAAATCCGAAGTCAAAATAATTATTTTATTACTATTTTAATGTCTACAGATGAAAATATGTTTGTGTAAAAATTTTGTTAAAAATTTTATCGTTTGATTAGTTAATTTGATAAAAAGGACTAAATCGCGTAAAGTGAAAAATTGGAGTTCTATAAGCTAAAAGGGTTTATTAGCTATGAAATTAAATAGTTGACGGATTTATGTTGCAATTATCCCACTAAATTAATAAGTGGGTTTTCATGGACATGGTTTATGTGTTTTTAAAGGTTAATTAGTAAGGTTAAATTAGTAAATCAATAATTAAGTTAAGTAAAATATGTAATAATAATGTATCATCTTCTCAAAGAGTTTATTTCACCAATTTTGAAGAGTAAAATAGCCATTTTTAGGGTTTTGAAGTTTGGCTACTTCTCCTTGCTTGCATGATATGTATTTTTAATCGGTTTTTAATGATTTCTATGTTTTTGAGATAGTTGCAACTAGGTCTAGCTAGCCCAGGGACTATTTTGCAAAACTGTTAAAGATTTTGAATGTTTCCATTGATGAATACATGATTATTTTGATGTTTAATGATAGATTATGAATGTTTGATGGTAGTCATACAAGTTTTGTTAAGTGATTTTTAGTGAAAATGCATAATAGGGATTAAATTGAGAAATATTGAAAATTTTTGGTCAAAATGTGAAATAAATGGAAAATATGGGCTACTAGGGACCTAATTGTAATTTGGATAGCATGGGTTGTGGTTGAATTGCATGAATTTGTATTTTTATGAAATAAAGACTAAATTGTAAAAGATGTGAAACATTAGGGGCAATTGTGTAAAAATACCTTAAAGTGAATTTTGGACTAAATTGAATAGAGAGATGATTAAATAAGTTAATTTTGATTACATATAGATCAAGAATAGTGAAACTCAGATCTAGATCGGGGAAAAACAAAGTTGTCGACTAATCGATTAATTTAGCCGTTTTTACATCCGAGGTAAGTTCATATGTTATAAGTTTCATTACAAATGTATTTTATATGCTTTGATACTGCATAAACTGTGAATACGAGACTACTGATATGTTTGATAGTGGTTTGACAACAATTTGGCATTCGAAATCCCGGTTAAACCTTAGGAATAGATTAGGATACTAGTGACATGTCATTAGGGAATACTTTGATTTGGCTTCGGGACATGATATTGGCACTTTGGGTGCGAGTTACTTTGATTTGCCTTCTGGCCATGATATCAATACTTCGGGTGTAAAATATATTGAGTTGGATTCGGGCCATGATATTAGCATTTAGTGTGCAAGACTCTTGAGTATCCAACTTCTATTCCAAATGGTTCAATGGGTATATTGAAGATGTGAATTGGAAAGAAATAGATACGTATGGGTACAGGTATGTACGGTAAACTATTTGAGCAATGGATCAAAGGAAGTTGTGAGATTATGATCAATTATGTGATTAAATTCATGTTAACTTAGTGTTTAATGCTTTGATGCAATTTATGTTACTTATTTGAAAATGTAAATGAATGGTGAAATTCGCTAAATTATTTCATACGAGCTTACTAATTTATATAGCTTACTTTGTTTAATTTTTCGTGTTTTATAGTGAAATCAAGCTAGCTCGGATTAAGGGATCGTCGGAGGCTACATCACACTATCCTACTACCACTTGGTACTTTTGAATTTTGGTATTTTGGTATATGGCATGTATAAGGACTTTGGTCATTTTGGTTAAGAGTTGTCAATGATTTTGGTCATTTGAAATGGCTTGTATTTGTCAAATGTTTTGGTTTGTATATAGCCATGAAAGTTGGCTTATTTTGGTTGATGTGGTTGTGTATATATTTGTGCATATAGCTTTTATTATTTGTTTGAATATGGTAAAGTGTTGTTGGTTGGTATTTGGAAATTAGAAGTACTAAAGGGATGGGAAATGAATTTGGCATGTATATGTAATTAGGCATAATAATGCATGTTTAGGAAACGGCCATGTTGATGTTTAATAAGTGAAATTAGGTATGAAATTAGATGGCTTATTGTGGTATTTGTGATTGGTATTGATGAGAAATGAAATGGTATAGAATATGCTTGAGTTGAGGTTGAATTTTATGTCTATTGATGCAATGTTTTGTGCCATTGAGTTTGGTGTAGGTGTGCTTAAGATTGGGTGGCAAATTGGCTTGGTAAATAGCCTATTTTTGTCCACACAGGCGTGTGTCTTAGCCGTGTGTGATACACGATCATGTACAGGGCCGTGTGTCCCCTGGTGTTGAAACTAAAATCAAGTAGTATGCTCTACACGGCCTCACACACAGGCATGTGACTTGGCCTTGTGGCATAAGTCAGTATACCCTACAGGTTTGACATGGCCTAGCACACGGCCTGGCACACTGGCGTGTATGGCCATTTGTAGGGCACACAGACGTGTGAGTTGACAATATGACCCAAGTTAGAGAGTTACATGAGGTCGGACATGGGCAGGGACACGGCTATGTGCCCCCATTTCAAATGTCCACACGGCCTGTGACATGGGCGTGTCTTTTGCCGTGTGAGACACACGGCTGGGCCACACGGGCGTGTGTCCCCTATTTTGAGAAAAATTTTAAAAGTGCTCAAAAAGTTTTTGAAGTTATTAGTTTAGTCCTGAACCACTTCTAATGCATATTTAAGGCCTCGTAGGCTCGTACTAGTGACGATATGAATGTGTTGATTGATATTTGAATGAAATTTGGAAATGTATAAAAAAATGTATGTGTAATTGTGTTATAAGTCTGGTAATACTCTAAAACCCTATTCCAACGTTGAATACGGGTGAGGGATGTTACATAATCTGCACATGGAAAACAAAACCATACGCTCAGTATAACCCATTGGTATTTTTATAATTCGAACATTATAATATAACATAATTCATTTAAAATGTTTAAGTTAAAAACAAATGATGATATGCAACTAACATGTCTATTATACCATTTCTCACATTACTTGTTCAAATCTAATACAATTTACTAATATAAAGGCAAAGCAAATCCAAATCATATGTCATTTGATATCTCAATTCCTAAGGTAGCACTTGCCATCTCAAATCCTAATTTCATGAATTCAATGAACATAACTATCATTGTTTCAACTCATTTCACAAATAGATATTCCATTATACATTTTACTTTCATTTCATATCCATTTGTAATCTCAATATCGAATACCATATCTCGTACAATATTTTTCAATATCAAGGATTCAAGAACTTATTCATCATCATCATATCAATTATGAATATTCCATTTTTACCATTTAGCTCTCTATTAACTTGACTCGGACTCAGATGGAAACATCAATCCAACCAACACACCAGTTTGGCACCCAGTGCTTCATCAGAAAAATATGAAGCACACTTATTTAGTCCACACACACTTATTTAGGGCATTTTACAAAACAGTCCTCACATTTTCACAGTTTGACACTTTAGTCCCTATTTCATCCAATCACAAAATATATCAAATTTCTATTCACATAAGCTTAGCTGAATTCTTCCCATGCCAATACAAGCCCACACATTTCATTATTTCATATTTTAGTCCTCTAATTTACACTTTTCACAATTTAGCCCAAAACACTCAATTTCATCAAAAATTCCAATACAAACTATGTTAATCCAACACCAAGTTTTCATATTTCAAAATCAACTAGCACATAGCTCAAACATTCATCAATGGCTCATCACAACAACATCATCAATACATGGAATTTGAGCATGGGTTTTGTAAAGCACAAAACAACTATCATAAATACGTAGAAATTATCAAAAACCAAAGTAAAAACTCACCTTAATCAAAGAAGACAATAGCAGAATGCCCTAGCAAAATTTCTCTTTTATTTATTCCAATATTCGACACCCAAAATAAGATGATAATGTTCATCTTTTCTTTTGTTTATTATAATATAGACATATATTATTCAATTACTAAAATATCCATTAAATTTTTAATTAAAACAAACGTATAATAAGGGCATATTTGCCTTTCATTCATCCACTATCTACAAATGGGTATAATAACAACATTAGGCCTCTTCCTTAGTAAGCCAACAACATTTAAGTACTCATAAATTAGCACACAACATTTTACTCTCTATACAATTTAATCCTTTCTCTTAATTCGACACACGAATAATCAAATTACCACACAGACTATGTCACATATCATTCACATAGAAAGTATCATTAAAATATTTTTATGACCTCGGATTTGTGGTCTCGAAACCACTGTTCCGACTAGGGTCTAAACCGGGCTGTTACAACTCTCCCCCTTAGGTATTTTTGTCCCCGAAAATCTTACTCGTGAACAAGTATATTGCTCTCCTTTAATGTTCTCAGACTCCCACTAGCCTCTTCAATTCCGCGTTTCTCACCATTTCAATAATATACCCCAATAAATCAAGTGAATAATTTGTTCTCATCGGAATGAAATGAGCGATCTTCACCAATCTATCAACTATCACACAAATTGCATTCTTTCTTTCCCAGAGACAAAGAAATCCCGACACAAAGTCTATAATAACAGATAAACTTTATGTTCAGCTTTAATTTGCTGACAAACTAATCATTTCCACACATAGTCGAGATGTCTCTTTTCATATCATGCTATCAATAAAAGCTGCTTTATCGTTATACACTTTCATACTCTTGAATGCACAATCAAACGATTATTATAAGCTTTATTCAATATTAATCAATCATTTCAATTCATTGGAACATAAATCCGGTCTCTAAATCTTGAACAATCAGCACTATCAACTCAAACGCTGAATCCGAATTTAAATCGTATTAATTTTGTTTTGCTATCATTTCATCATCACTTTTATGAGCAATACTAATCTAACGTACAAACATCGGCTTTACTTCCAATTCAGCTATAACTGCACTATCATCACACAGGTCTATTTGAGTACTCATAACTTGTAAAGCATATAATGATTTCCGACTCAAAGCATCAGCTACAATATTAGCTTTACCCGGGTGATAATCTATCACAAGTTCATAATCTTTCAATAATTCTAACCATCTTCTCTGTCGCAAGTTCAAATCCTTCTGAGTCATCAAGAACTTCAAACTCTTATGATCGGTATAAACACGACATTTCTCGCTAAGTAAGTAGCGGTGCCAAATTTTTAACACAAACACAATTGCAGCTAATTCAAGGTCGTGTGTCGACGCTTTTTTCATGCGTCTTTAGTCGTCTCGAGCAATAATAATGATTTTGCCTACTTGCATCACCCTACATTAAACCATTTAACAATGCATCACTGGAAACTTTAATTTTTCTTTGCCCGATTCAGGCTGAACTAACATTGGCATTTTCGTCAACAACACTTTCAATGGCTTAAAACTTTGCTGACACGTTTCTGACCACTCAAATCTAACATCTTTTTGTAACAACTTCGTCAATGGAGTCGCAATCATCGAGAAGCGTTTCACAAATCGTCAATAATATCTTGCTAGTCCAAAACAAAACTACGGACTTTAAATACGTTTCTCGGAGGCACCCATTCCTATAATAGCAGAGATTTTACTCGGATCAACTCTTATTCCCGCAGCTAATGCAACAATGCTCCGAAACCAATCTCACGCAACCAAAACTCACATTTACTACACTTAGCATACAGATGCTTCTCACGCAATGTCCATAACAAAATTCTCAAATGCTCGAAATATTGTGTCTTATCACAATGCTACAACAAAGCGATCCAAATACGGTCTGGATACCTGATTCATCAAATCCATAAGCACTGCAAGATCATTCATTAGTTCGAAAGACATTACTAAGAATTCATAATATCTATACCTAGTTCTGAAAATAATTTTTGACACATCAAATTCTTTAACTTTCTTTTCTGATACCTTTGTATCAATCACACATGCCAAATAGTCTTCGCAATCCTTTATCATATAACTCAACTTTCATCGAATGATAGCAATAACATCCCAAAATCAACGGACAGTTCTTGCATATTTTATCCACTAAGACACACTTGCCTAAGGGGTTCGATACCCTAACCACAAATTTAGTAGACTCAACAGGTAGAGTCATATGCAATACTAAATTCATACTCACATAGGAATGGGTTGATCCTTGATATATTTATGCAATCACATCAGTATCGAATAGAGTTACTGTACCGATCATGATGTCTGGAGATGACTCTTTCTCTCTTGCTCATATAGTGTAAGCTCGGGCAGGTGCTCTCACCTTTGATCTCACAGCAGTATCAATGGTCCCTCTTTGACTTCCACTAATGTTCCCGACATTTCTGGTTAGTCTACCCCTAGCCGTCACATTACTCTATCTCACATTCTGAACATTTTCTTCCTTAGTCATCTTTGGGCAGTCTCTAATAAAATGATCTCGTGATCCACATTTATAGCAAACTCTATTGTTGTATTTGCCCCAACATTCTCCTACATGTCGTCTTTCACACTTTCTACACTCAGGTTTGTTACTTTTGGCACTATCAACATTAGATACATTTGGGGCTTGAATTCGTAAACCAGTACTTTGTCTCGAATGATCTCTACTTGGGTGTCCAAACGAAGCATTTGTACGGCTGCTTACATCTCTGTATATCTTTGTAGAAGGTTGAGAAAATGTACTCTTTGATCCTTTTCTTTTTTTTTTCACGAGCTTCCGAATCGGCTTTCTTTGTTTCTTTACTAAGCTCTTCAACTTTACATGCTCTTTCAACTAACACAACAAATTCGTTTATGTCAAGTATTCCAACCAACAACTTAATGCCTTCATTCAATCCCTCTATAAAACATTTACACATAGTAACTTCAGTAGAAACACATTCTCTAGCATATTGGCTCCATCGCATGCAATTCCCTTCAGATTCAATGATGCACAAACGACCCTGTTTCAGCTCTAGAAACTCTTTACGTTTCTGATCAATGATGCGTTGACTGATATACTTCTTTCTGAACTCAGTTTGGAAGAAATCCCAGGTGATTCTCTCTCTCAAAACTATAGATGTCAACGTCTTCCACCAATTATAAGCCGAATCCCTCAGCAACGAAATAGCACATTTAATACATTCATTCGGAGTCAACGACATCTCATCAAATACCCAAATTGTATTCTCGAGCCAAAACTCAGCTCTCTCAACATCATCATCGGATGTGGCCCTAAACTCTTCGGCCCCATACTTGCAAATCTTATCCACATGCGAATCTTATCCACGGAGGTTTATTCAATCTGATCGGATCTACAACTTGTGGCACAATAGGTACGTGTGGGGGTGGAGGTTGTGGGGCAGTCAGATTTGTTCTAACAAATTCCAAAAACCATTCACTCATCATACGGAAGAAGGCTTGCTTAGCCCCACCTTCCTCACCACTATCATTTGGCCTTGATGTGGCCGGCGCTGTCCCTTGAGCGGGAGCAGGCGCATTACTCTCTACATTGTCAGCAACTGCTCGATCGGGATCCATTACTATATTAAAACACATTTCAACTGTCAGATTTCATCACACTATCGCAATTTTACAATATGGCATGTATAGCTAGACTCACACATGCTACGATAGTCTGAGAATCGACTAAACCGCAGCCCTGATACCAATAAAATGTAACACTCCTAACCCGGGACCGTCGCCAGAATAGGGTTTAGAGGCATTACCGAATAATAGGATCATTTTACATCGCATTCACAACACAAAGTCAATCATCACCAAACACATTCATATACAATCATAGTATCCCTTAAATGAGTCATCAAGACCCTAAGCATGCTTATAAACCGAGTCGGGACTAAACCGAAACACATATAAAATTTCATGAAAAATTGAAACTTTTCTAGAATACAGGGAAACACGCCTGGGGTAGGTAGTGCCTCTTCCACTTCGCTACATGACACAACCGTGTGACCTCCCCGTGGTTACATACTGCCAAAATCAACACGGCTAACAAGCACTCCCGTGTTCTAAGGCCGTGTCCTATAAGGTCATATATTGCCATTTCTCGCACGACCTATAGGCACGCCCGTGCCATGGCAACGTGCAGTTTAAGCCACATTCTGCCAATTTACCCATAGTCCGAGACACGCCCGTCTGCCCCAACCGTGTGACATTATAGGCCATTTTTTGCAAGGCTAACATGCCACCCACTTAGGGTCAAACCTACAAGCCAATCAACCAAACATCTCATGCACATATTGTCATCTAAAAGCATACCAATTTAGCAATGTAAAACATGCAATCAATACCAACTCTAATCATACCCAATTCAATACCAATTCTTATCCTATCACAAGCGTAATTCATTCCCAAATCTCACTACCCCTACTAGCATTTATCAACACAAAGTTACCACTCGATAGCAAATTTATCAATCTACAAATCATGCCAAAAGATGCATCATATATATACCAAATTCATTCATGCCAAACCTATCACATATCTAGCCACATCTCATGGCTACTTACAAATCTCAAACTTGATTCAATTAGCTAGCCTATACATGCCATATCCTAACTATATACACCTTTCCAAAAGTACCAAAATAGAATGCCGATAGTGTGATTGAAAAGCTAACGATCCCAGATCTGAGCTAGCTTTACTGACACTGCAAGGTAGAGAAACAAATCACACAGTAAGCTTTCCAAAGCTTAGTAAGTTCGAATTATAAAATAATTAACTCAATGAACCAAGTCAATATACACATTTAACCATCACATAGATATTTTATCAATAGTACACAAGTTCAACTTTATTCAATACTCACATAGCATTCCATTCTTTCACTTCAAATTTCACCAATCACAAAGGTATCATACTTACCTTGCCAACACTTAGTTAATCACTAATCATACTATCCAACCATCATATAGATAATGACACAACTAAGCACAATATCACTCTCAACCACATGCTTAAATAACTATTCATTCAACTCTTAAATCTATCATCAACCACATAGATTCAAACATAACTTGATCAACACGTAGTTACTCACCATTCATACAACTCAATTCCTCGATTTTACCTCTATTTCAGCCTTTTCTATTACTCAAATGAATTTGCACACTTAGTGCCAATTTCACAACCGAAGCCTATTAGTCATCGTACACTTAGTGCTGATATGTTAAACAGAACTTATATCGGTAACGCACACGCAGTGCCATTTCGATGAGCCAAAACTTCTATCGTTTCACACACACAGTGCTATACATTAAAGCCGTAGCTTCTATTGTTTTGCACACACAGTGCTAGTCATTAATTATAATCGCACACTTAGTGTTTATTCTTTTATTCGACTTGCCTCGATGTCGCACACATAGTGCCAATTCAATAAGCCGAAGCTTTCGTATCATCGCACACACAGTGATATTCATTTTTTATAATCGCACACTCAGTGCCTTAATACAAAATCAAACTCGATTCGATATCGCACACACAGTGCCAATCACAAAGCCGAACCTTCTATTATTTCACACACAAACTGCTAATCTTCTCGGTTACCCTCCCAAATGCGCACACTTAGTGCCACATAGATTCATTTCTCACATAACATTTATAAATCAATAATATCATAACCATTCGTTTCACAACATTGAAACACATCTAACTACACATATTATATCCGAATTTACCTCGGACGTTGATATATATCGAAACGATAAATTAATCGAGCACTTTGTCTTTACCTCGACCTCGATCCGAACCTATTCTTTCTTGGTCTATACTCATTCAAATTCAATCCATTCAATCAAAAATTCATTCAATTTAGTCCACACACACTTATTTGGGGCATTTTACAAAATAGTCCTCACATTTTCACAGTTCGACACTTTAGTCCCTAATTCATCAAATCACAAAATATATCAAATTTCTATTCACATAAGCTTAGCCGAATTCTTCCCATGCCAATACAAGCCCACACATTTCATTATTTTACATTTTAGTCCTCTAATTTACACTTTTCACAATTTAGCCCAAAACCCTCAATTTCATCAAAAATCCCAATACAAACTATGTTAATCCAACACCAAGTTTTCATATTTCAAAATTAGCTAGCACTTAGCTCAAACATTCATCAATGGCTCATCACAACAACATCATCAATACAATGAATTTGAGCATGGGTTTTGTAAAGCACAAAGCAACGATCACAAAAACGTAAAAATTATCAAAAACCGAAGTCAAAACTCACCTTAATCAAAGAAGACAATAGCCGAATGCCCTAACAAAATTTCTCTTTTCTTTGTTCCAATATTCGGCACCCAAAGTAAGATGATAATGTTCATATTTTCTTTTGTTTATTATAATATAGACATATATTATTCAATTACTAAAATATCCATTAAATTTTTAATTAAAACAAACGTGTAATAAGGGCATATTTGCCTTTCATTCATCCACTATCTACAAAAGGGTATAATAACAACATTAGGCCTCTTCCTTAGTAAGCCAACAACATTTAAATACTCACAATTCAGCACACAGAATTTTACTCTGTATACAATTTAATCCTTTCTCTTAATTTGACACACGAATAATCAAATTATCACACAAAATTTCACACAGACTATGTCACATATCATTCACATAGAAAATATCATTAAAGTATTTTTACGACCTCGGGTTTGTGGTCTCGAAACCACTGTTCTAACTAGGGTCTAAACCAGGCTGTTACGACTCTCCCCCCTTAGAATTTTCGTCCTCGAAAATCTTACCAATGAACAGGTGTGGATATTGCTCTCCTTTAATGTTCTCAGACTCTCACGTAGCCTCTTCAATTTCACGTTTCTCACCATTTCAGTAATATGCCCCAATCAATCAAGTGAATAATTTGTTCTCATCGGAATGAAATGAGCGATCTTCACCAATCTATCAACTATCACACAAATTGCATTCTTTCTTTCCAGAGACAAAGGAAATCCCGACACAAATTCTATAGTAACAGATAAACTTGATGTTCAGCTTTAATTTGCTGACAAACTAATCATTTCCACACATAGTCATAGATGTCTCTTTTCATATCATGCTATCAATAAAACTGTTTCAGATCGTTATACACTTTCATACTCTTCGAATGCACAATCAAATGATTATTATAAGCTTTATTCAATATTAACTGAATCATTTCTAAATTCATTGGAACATAAATTCGGTCTCTAAATCTTGAACAATCAGCACTATCAACTCAAACTCTGAATCCGAATTTAAATCGTATTAGTTTCGTTTTGCTATCATTTCATCATCACTTTTATGAGCAGTACTAATCTAACGTACAAACATCGGCTTTACTTCCAATTCAGCTATAACTGCACTATCATCATATAGATCTATTTGAGTACTCATAACTCGTAAAGCATATAACGATTTCTGACTCAAAGCATCAGCTACAATATTAGCTTTACCCGGGTGATAATCTATCACAAGTTTGTAATCTTTCAATAATTCTAACCATATTCTCTGTCGCAAGTTCAAATCTTTCTGAGTTATCAAGTACTTCACACTCTTATAATCGGTATAAACACAACATTTCTCGCTAAGTAAGTAGCGGCGCCAAATTTTTAACACAAACACAATTGCAGCTAATTCAAGGTCGTGTGTCGGATAGTTCTTTTCATGCGTCTTTAGTTGTCTCGGAGCAATAATAATGATTTTGCCTTCTTGCATCAAATTTCACATTCCAAACCATTTAACAATGCATCACTGTAAACTTTAATTTTTCTTTGCCCGATTCAGGCTGAACTAACATTGGCGTTTTCGTCAACAACACTTTCAATGGCTTAAAACTTTGCTGACACTTTTCTGACCATTCAAATCTAACATCTTTCTGTAACAACTTCTTCAATGGAGTCGCAATCATCGAGAAGTCTTTCACAAATTGTCAATAATATCTTACTAGTCAAAAACAAAACTACGGACTTGTAATACGTTTCTTGGAGGCTCCCATTCCTATAATAGCAGAGTTTTTACTTGGATCAACTCTTATTCCCGCAGCTGATACAACAATGCTCCGAAACCAATCTCACGCAACCAAAACTTACATTTACTACACTTAGCATACAGATGCTTCTCACGCAATGTCTACAACAAAATTCTCAAATACTTGAAATATTGTGTCTTATCACAATGCTACAATAAAGCGATCCAAATACGGTCTGAATACCTGATTCATCAAATCCATAAGCACTGTAGGATCATTTGTTAGTTCGAAAGACATTACTAAGAATTCATAATATCTATACCTCTTTCTGTAAATAATTTTCGACACATAAGATTCTTTAACTTTCTTTTCTGATACCTTTGTATCAATCACACATGACAAATAGTCTTCGCAATCCTTTATCATATAACTCAACTTTCATCAAATGATAGTAATATCAAATTAGTGGAAAGCAAACATCCCGAAAATCAACGGACAGTTCTTGCATATTTTATCCACTAAGACACACTTGCCTAAGGGTTCGATACCCAACCACAAATTCATGAGACTCAACGGTAGAGTCATATGCAATACTAAATTCATACTCACTTAGGAATGGGTTGATCCCTGATATATTTATGCAATCACATCAGTATCGAATAGAGTTACAGTACCGATCACGAAGTCTGGAGATGACTCTTCCTCTCTTGCTCGTATAGCGTAAGCTCGGGCAGGTGCTCTCGCCTCTGATCTCACAGCTGTATCAATGGTCCCTCTTTGACTTCCACTAATGTTCCCGACATTTCTAGTTGGTCTACCCCTAGCCGTCACATTACTCTATCTCACATTCTGAACATTTTCTTCCTCAGTCATCTTTGGGCAGTCTCTAATAAAATGATCTCGTGATCCACATTTATAGCAAACTTTATTGTTGTATTTGCCCCAACATTCTCCCACATGCCGTCTTCCACACTGTCTACACTCAGGTTTGTTACTTTTGGCACTATCAATATTAGATTCATTTGGGGCTGGAATTCGTAAACCAGTACTTTGTCTCGAACGATCTCTACTTGGGTGTCCAAACGAAGCATTTGTACGATTTCTTGCATCTCTGTATCTCTTTGTAGAAGGTTGAGAAAATTTACACATTGATCCTTTTCTTTTTTTTCACGAGCTTCCTAATCAGCTTTCTTCGTTTCTTTTCTGAGCTCTTCAGCTTTATATGCTCTTTCAACTAACATAACAAATTTGTTTATGTCTAGTATTCCAACCAATAACTTAATGTCTTCATTCAATCCCTCTATGAAACGTTTACACATTGTAACTTTAGTAGAAACACATTCTCTAGCATATTGGCTCAATCGCATGCAATTCCCGTCAGATTCAAGAATGACAAACGACCCTGTTTCAGCTCTAGAAACTCTTTACATTTCTGATCAATGAAGCGTTGACTAATATACTTCTTTCTGAACTCAGTTTGGAAGAAATCCCAAGTGATTCTCTCTCTTGGAACTATAGATGTCAGCGTCTTCCACCAATTATAAGCCGAATCCCTCTGCAACGAAATAGCGCATTAATACATTCATCCGAAATCAACGACATCTCATCGAATACCCGAATTATATTCTCGAGCCAAAACTCAGCTCTCTCAGCATCATCATCGGATGTGGCCCTAAACTCTTCGGCCCCATACTTGCGAATCTTATCCACATGAGGTTTGTTCAATCTGATCGGATCTACAACTTGTGGCACAACAGGTACTTGTGGGGGTGGAGGTTGTGGGGCAGTCAGATTTGTTCTAACAAATTTCGAAAACCATTCACTCATCATACGAAAGAAGGCTTGCTTAGCCTCACCTTTCTCACCACTATCATTTGGCCTTGATGTGGCCGGCACTGTTTCTTGAGCGGGACCAGGCACATTACTCTCTACATCGTCAGCAACTGCTCGATCGGGATCCACTACTATATTAAAACACATTTCAACTGTCAGATTTCATCACACTATCGCAATTTTACAATATGGCATGTATAGCTAGACTCATACACGCTACGTTAGTCCGAGAATTGATTAAATCGTAGCTCTGATACCAATAAAATGTAACACCCCTAACCCAAGACCATCACTGAAATAGGGTTTAGAGGCATTACCGAACAATAGGATCATTTTACATCGCATTCAAGACACAAAGTCAATCATCATCGAACAAATTCATATACAATCATAGTGTCCCTTAAACGAGTCATCAAGACCCTAAGCATGCTTATAAACCGAATCAGGACTAAATCAAAACACATATAAAATTTCATGAAAAATTGAAGCTTTTCTAGAATACAGGGGAGACACGCCCGTGGGGGTAGGCCGTGCCTCTCCCATGGCTACATGACACACCCATGTAACCTCCCGGTGGTTACATACTGCCAAAATCAACACGGTTAACATGCACTCCCGTGTGCTAAGGCCGTGTCTGATAAGGTCATATACTGCCATTTCTCGTACGGCCTGTAGGCACGCCCGTGCCATGTCCGTGTGCAGTTTAAGCCACATTCTGTCAACTTACCCACGATCCGAGACACACCCGTGTGCCCCAACCATGCGACATTATAGGCCATTTTTGCAAGGCCAACATGCCACCCACTTAGGGTCAAACCTACAAGCCAATCAACCAAACATCTAATGCACATATTGTCATCTAAAAGCATACCAATTTAGCAATTTAAAACATGCAATCAATACGAACTCTAATCATACCCAATTCAATACCAATACTTATTCTATCACAAGCATAATTCATTCACAAATCTCACTACCCCTACTAGCATTTATCAACACAAAGTTACCACTCGATAGCAAATTTATCAATCTACAAATCATGCCAAAAAATGCATCATATATATACCACATTCATTCATGCCAAACCTCTCACATATCTAGCCATATCTCATGGCTACTTACAAATCTCAAACTTGATTCAATTAACTAGCCTATACATGCCATATCCTAGCTATATACATCTTTCCAAAAGTACTAAAATAGAATGCCGATAGTGGAATTGAAAAGCTGACGATCCCAGATCCGAGCTAGTTTTACTGACACTGCAAGGTAGAGAAACAAATCACACAGTAAGCTTTCCAAAGCTTAGTAAGTTCGAATTATAAAATAATAAACTCAATGAACCAAGTCAATATACACATTTAACCATCACATAGATATTTTATCAATGGTACACAAGTTCAACTTTATTCAATACTCACATAGCATTCCATTCTTTCACTTCAAATTTCACCAATCACATAGGTATCATACTTACCTTGCCAACACTTAGTTAATCATTAATCATACTATCTAACCATCACATAGATAATGACACAACTAAGCACAATATCACTCTCAACCATATGCTTAAATAACTATTCATTCAACTCTTAAATCTATCATCAACCACATAGATTCAAACATAACTTGATCAACACGTAGTTACTCACCATTCATACAACTCAATTCCTCGATTTTACCTCTATTTCAGCCTTTTCTATTACTCAAATGAATTTGCACACTTAGTGCCAATTTCACAATCGAAGCCTATTAGTCATTGTACACTTAGTGCCGATATGTTAAATAGAACTTATATCG